>JAQPCC010000002.1:4960768-7701536 GCA_028392965.1 Lindernia subracemosa | reverse complement strand
CTGAACCCTAAACCCTGAACCCTAAAACCCTGAACCCTAAACCCTGAACCCTAAAACCCAAAACCCTAAAACCCTAAACCCTGAACCCTGAACCCTGAACCCTGAACCCTGAACCCTGAACCCTAAACCCTGAACCCTGAAATACCAACTGATTGGCTTAGAATGTACTAAAAAGTACCAACTGATCGTATAGAAAGTACCAATTATTGGTATAGAACGTATCAACTTTTGTCATAGAAATTACCAACTGATGTTATAGAAAATATCACTTGATTGTACATAATTTATAGAAAGTACCAAATATTGGCATAGAAGCTAGCATCTGTAATCATAGAAAGTACAAAATGATAGTATCGAACGTACCAACTAATGATATAGAAAGTTCCAATTTGATTATATAGAATATACCAATTGTTGGTATAGAAAGTATAACCTGATGGTATAGAAAAATGCCAAAGAATTGGTACTTTCTATACTTTTTATACCAACGGTTGGTATATTCTACATCATCAATTGGTATTTTCTTTATCGTCAGTTGGTACTTTCTATGCCATTGGTTGGTACTTTCGATACCATCATTTGGTACTTTCTTTGCTAACAATTGGTAGTTTCTATGCCAACAGTTGGTACTTTCTTTAACTTCCTTACAATCAAGTGATACATTCCATATCAACATTGGTAGGTTCTATACCAACAATTGGTACTTTTTAGGACTTTTTATGTCAATCAGTTAGTACTTTCTATGCAAACAAGTGGTACTTTCTATACCATCAATTGGTACATTTCATTCCATTAGTTCATACCTTCGACATGGAAAAAAAAAAAGTTGATACCTTCGATGCTATCAACTGGTACTTTGTATATCATCAGTTAGTACTTTTTATACAATCACTTGATACTCATCAGCTGGTACTTTCTATATCATCAGCTGGTTCATTCTATGCCAACAGTTGGTACTCTCAATGTCATCATTATTTCTATACCATCATTTGATAGTATTTAGGGTTTAGACCCTAAATTAAACCATTTGTCGCTCTTTTTAATCTCACCACCGCAACTAGATGGCCTACTGGCTGGAACCCTCGAATCCAATATGATATGCAAACATTTTAAGAGGAATTGATTGAGGATTTGCTCGAACCTTCCATGTTCACCATGAGGACAACCATGCAAATCCATTTCCTAATAGCTAGAACAAGCATTCAGCTCTATGCTTCCCGAAAAAAGAAAGAGACGACAATGGAACTCGATAACAACTAAATTAGGCAAACATTCTTGTTCATATTGTCTGTAGTTACTTCAAGACCACAATCACAGCCACAGATGTAGCTGTTAAATGCTTATCCATGGGTATTCACACATGCGAATATACCCCATAAAAGAGCAATCAACCCATAAATGTCATAACTAGTAAAAGGTGAAGAATTGCAGAAGCTTAAAAATTGTCAGATCTAAAAAAAATATTGCATGCCAATTAAATGAATCACATTGGGCAAAACCAAGGATATGTTTAAGGGGAGCTCGTTTGAATCTGAATCTTATCATCGAGTTTCACGAGCCGATTAAACAGGCAGAACCTCTAAGATGATTGATGCAGAAGAATCCAACAAAGTAAATGGCGTTGATTAACTGAAAAAAGGGCTCAAATAAAAAAGAAAACTCACTTGAGATCTTGTAGAAGCTGATTCTTGATGAAATTCATGAACAAGAAGGTCGAGTCGAGATAAACGTTGCGTGGACTGGCAATAGAACAAGAAAGACACAATGGCCGAGCCGAGTCACCTCGTAGAAAGATTATTGTATTATACAATAATAATAATCATCGTCATCGCCATGAATTAGATTAATCTGCTCTCTCCTTTTGGATGTTAATAGATTTTTATTATCTATACATCTTTCTATTATGTTATTGGAGAGACCCACATAAAAGCTATCATTCAATAAATTGGTGTGTTATTATTAACCAATCAAATTTTTTCTAAAATTTATAATTAAAAAAATTATTCTATATAAAATCCACATCATATCATTAAACTGCACATTACTTTTGTAAGATATTACTATTTTGTCCTTCAAAATTTTTTATTTATTTTAATTGATTAATTAACATTTTACCTTCAATTTTTATATATCATCACAAATGCAAAATTTCCATTAAAAATTTTGACCTATAGATAATTTAAAATATAAAATAATATTATATATTTATATATTGTAACACACGCATTGAGTGTGTGCATAAACTAGTTTATATAATTGGTGAGGACCTTAATAGTGTGGCAAATTCAAATTGATTTGGTATGGCATTGCTAATTACCATTTTACCCTTAATCTTCAAATTTATTTTAATTATACCCCAAAAATCATATTTTTAATTTATAAAACATATTTTTCAATTAAAATTAATATTATAATTTCATATTATAAAAATAATTTTATATTTTGTTTATATTTTAAGCACACGCATCTATACCTTTATATAATTGGTGAAGACCTTAATGGTGTGGCAAATTCAAATTGATTTGGTATGACATTGCTAATTACCATTTTACCTTTAATTTTATAAAAATAATTTTATATTTTGTTTATATTTTAAACACACAGCATCGAGTGTGCGGAAAATACTAGTGTAATTGATTGATGATCAAACCAAATTAATCAAACCACTTGGACGTTATTGGGCCTTGAATTAGGATTTAGCCACTCTTTAAATAGAACCTTCATCTCTATTGAGCCTATTGAAGTCAATGTACGTTACCATTGGGCTTATCCGGAATATCATTACTCATTGCCCATTGGATATAAATTGTAAGTACAACTCAGTTAACAAATATTACGATTTGCGCCTTCTGACCTTGCTAGCCCTACCCCTACCCTTCCCTACCACACCACCCTGCGATTTTGAGGTATCTTTAGCCTTTACTGCTTGTGCATTGTTCTACCAATTTGAGTCTCATGTTAAGCGTATGCTAGTATGTTTTGTGTTTTTATATTCTTCTGACGAAATCCGATGATGAATACTTGTCAAGTGCCGTATGACGGATGACTCGAGTCGTTTGTAGGACGAGCTTCGTTTGATATGAGCAGCTCGTGATTTGTCTTAAATTTTTGTAGTCGTCTGTGAATTAACAATTGATCTTTTGCTCGAAGGTTGATTCCCAATGGTTGGATTTAAGAATAGATATCTGGTGATGGAGGTGTTTGTGGATCCTAATAAAGACGTGGCAATGGATGAACCCATTGTAATTACCCAATTCAACATAGCCAAAACGATAAAGGACAGCATTCTCTCGAATTTTGGGGAATGTGGCTTGGCCTTGTCCATGAATTCGTTCCAAGTTGAGTAATTTTCTACCTTCATTCACTGCTAAGAAGATTGGCAATTTCGTTTGATCTTTTCGCGTGGTGCTTGGCAATTTCGTTTGATAATCCTGTAGATACAGCTCTAAAACAATTTGTCTTATCTAACAAGATTTCGTTCAATTGTGATGCAGTGAAGTATGTAAATCCAATTACAAAAATCTGCATTTTCAGGACCTCAAGAGAGGATTATCAACAAATTTGGGCTGCTATTACAATGGTGAGGACCATTGGAAACTGTCCGGTGGCTTTCAATCTTCTTGAACTTAGTGGTAAGCCTATTATCCATCAAACTGGATGTAATGTATATTGTCATCTGACACAATAGCATTCTTATGTGATTATTAATTATCAAACTATTGTCCTGGAACTTCTGATGTCTACTATCATTGGGTTGTTTTTAATAATAATGTAAGCTCTTATCAATCTTTAGGAAGTATTAAGGCTTGCAAAAATGCTGCTTTGATGTGTGACGAGTTGAAGTTTGAACAGTACAAGTTAAAGGCCGGTGACAAGCTAATAACAGCTGATACGCAAAAACAAATGGAAAACTGCCTCGAGAAGATCAGACTCTTGGAACACTAGTTTTAGTCTCTACTTTTCTGGTTGTTCTGGCAAGAAGCGGACGTGGAAGCTTGCCAATTACAAACTTTGGTAAAATAAGTTTTCTTTGCCTTAAATCAAATAGCCGGTTTCAGAAAGAGCAGGATCAAAATGTACTGTCTTGAATTCAAGGTGTGTTGCTGCAAGATTTTAATTTCTCCGTTGAAAAAAAAGGAAAAACAGATCTGCTCACTCGTTTTAAGGTTTGATCGGTGAAGGTTGAATTAATGTCCGTTCACACGAAAAATATTTGGACTTAACATAAAAGCCTGAACGGTTTCACCAATGAACAACTCAAAAACAGAAGTAAGAAATACAACATGGTAAATTATAAACCAGTCACAGGCAGCATGCTTTTTGCACAATACACTGTTAAAATGTGATGTTTCCACGACTACCTAACGACAAGCTCAGGATGTGATAATCAAAGCGAGATTCAGGATACATATGGATAGACTACAAACTAGTAACAGAAAGTTCTCACTCTCTGGGTCGAGCGAGCCAGAGAGAGCTAAGGGCTCGAAGTCGAGAGAAGTAGTCGCTGATGGCTAGAAGAGCACGAGCCGATTGGCGGGTTGTTAGGATACGATGCATCTGCTGGAGAGTCTGCTGCCGCAAATTATCAGCCTGAAACAGTCCATCAGAAATTGACTGTTATAGAATGAATCCTTGATAGATAGATAGATAGATAGACAGGACAACCTGGCGAATAAATCCCTCGAGGGTTCCCAAATTGCCCATGGCCACTGCCATTTGGCCCATGTAGTTGGCGACATTTCCAGACGAACTGGACAGGGCAACAGAACCGGCCAAAGTCTCGGCCAGTGACTGTTGCAGAGCTTCCATTCCCTGTGACAAAGCATCCTCAGCCTGTTGAGACGACTGCTGCAAGTTGTTGATGGCCAGTAACTGCTGCTCTGTCAAAGGCTCTAACTGATTCACAAGAAGCTGCAAAAACCAATCAATGATTTTCTTTTTCTTTTTTCCACATGGATGACAGATAGACATAATGTATGTGGATACATGACTCCACTTCACTTTACCTTGAGAAGTTCAGATGATCGAAACCCTCCAAGCCAGAGGAAGCACCGTTCTGCGGGTGTCTTCCACATGCCTGATAAGATATGGAAGACGTCTGCCTTTGCAGCATCACCTTTTATCCTAAAAATGTCGTCATAATGCGCCACAATGCCATCCACAATGATGCGGAGTTCGCCATCACCTGCATGCGAATTCACAGCACCTCTCAGCTCGTTAATCCTACGGTTATGCTCCTCCAGCCACCGTGCATATTCAACATCGAAGGCCAAGGCACCTAACACAGGATAGTTAAATTCATATCTTTATCATACAGAACCAAAGTCCCCGCAGATAGCTTATAAGATGGTTTAACAGAGTACCATTTCCACCAATTGCTTGAGATTGATCTCCGGAACTTGAAATGAATATCCCCTGCCGCAAAGAGAACACGAGTTAGGCAGATTCCTGTTGATATATATATATATATATATATTATTATATAGTATAAGAAAACCAAAATTAACCTGCTGCCTAGCTCGTTGGAGTTCTTGCTCAAGCTGTGTCAACTTCATTCTGCTGCTTTCAAGTTGTTGTACGTATGCCTGTATTTCATTCAGAGAATTGCGGCTCTTAACGGGCACTTGTTTAGATATATATCCTAATAGATGTAGAAGATAAAGTAACGCCAAGTACCTTCATCAGCATAAAAGTGACATCTCAGCAAATAGAAAGAAAAGAAATTAAAAAAGAAGAGGGAACAAGCTCCTGCCCCACTACCTTCTTCCTCAAGCGGCTTTTTCTGGCAGCTTCACGATTTTGAGCAAGCCTGCGGAGAGTCTGCAGGAGGCAGTAAAACATTAGATATAACTTAGGGTGGAAAAAGACCCAGCATCCAAAAGCTGAAGTTTAAAAAACCTTCTGATCTCTAGATTTGTCACTTCCATCAGACCCTACTGTAATCTGCAGCTGATTGTTTTGAAACTGCACAAGAAAATAGATGACATTTTACTGATTAAGAACTAGCCATGACTATGAGCCTGATCGAGTATAATACAAGCTTTGGACAATTATGCAATAAGTCTGAATTATCAATGAAAAACTGGTTTATAGTATTCCATATAATCAACAAGCTCAACAAATTCTGAGGGTGGTTTCATAAAAAGAATCAACAGTCATTACCCTTGAATTCTTCTCTTCTGTATCTGCATCTGTAGAAGTATCTGTCATAGGACTGGCATCGGCCATTTTTGCATCGCCACAATCCTCTATATTGATGATTCAAATGGGACTAACAACATGCTACACTGTTTTTGAAGCTAAGAGTAAATCAGAACCCAGTGCATGAAAAATAATTTGGAACTGCAGGAACTACTCCGCAAATGGTAGAAATAGATAAATGAATTAACAGATAAAAGGACAACAATTAAGGTGTAACAGAGTGATCTGGCCTCACTGAGCTCCCAAATAATTCTATTTTCTGACACAACACAAAAATGGTTGCGGAAACAGCTTTTATGTGACTTTGCTGCTCCATCTCCAATTTCCGAGCACGTTACTACTATTTGCAACTTATGAAACACCCTGTGTGGTCAGAAGTGAAAACAAACTAACCTGCATCTATCGGCTTGCACTTGATAATTAGGTACTAATATATATATATATATATATATATATATATATATATATATGATGGTATGTTTCCCCTAGATACGAAACTAAACATCTAGGATGCTTTAATTGTTTCGTGAAGATAAAATATAAACTGGCATTAGCTTATTTCACTGCCACAAAAGCTAGTACAAGAACACTACTTGTATGATAATAAAATTAGGGTGGCATTATCCGACTATAACTACCTCTCGATCATCAAGTCAGTACCCACGCGCCTAGGAAACACTAGTAAATGATCATCCTCTCGCATCTTCAAACAACACTAAGCTAGGACAGGACACTAATATTACCTAAAGACAATAAGAAGAAGAAGAAGAAGACGGCGAAGCAACTACAATCTATCGACCAATAGATCTCATCCAGCATCGGGTTTCGTCACACGAATTCAAAAACCAAAAGCTACGAGCTTATTTTAATCAGCTTCACCGTTTGCTTCATTTGAAAGCATTTATTTGATCGCATAAGAATCAGACAGCAGGAACCAAATCCCATAGAAGATGATTCTGTAGATATATACACAAAAGCTTGAAGCTAAAATTTCAATATTTACCTCCTAATTTCAAGAGGGTTTCCTTCCAATAGTAGCAGTCTTTATTATAAAAATTAATTCATAGAATGAGTTGGAGAAAATGATACAAGAGAAAGACGACTGAGTTCGAGAGAGAGGAGGAGGAATTACTAACCACTTTTGACTTTTGGGACTGATTTCCTTTGCTGATTTCCCTTCTTTAATTGTGGGCTGAACGCTGGCTTCGATGAGTCTTCGTTCGTTCTCTTTTCATGTCTTTTTTCTTTATTTAAACTCAATAATAATAATAATAATAATAATAAGGGAGAATTACACATAAATCCCCAACAGCTAAAAATAACATCACCATAACTCCCTATGTCAGTAAAAAATTCAGTTAAGGACCAGATAGAAACTTATACTACACTTAAGGACCAATTGGACAGAAATAACCCTAATAACTTACATAATTACGATTATACCTGATATTTTAAATAATAAAAAAATATATACCTTTAGAAAGCATCGATTCAAATTTCAACCAATTTCTTCCCCAATTCGAAAATTCCGTAACCCTAACGAGCAAAACCCACGAGCAAAAAAGCGATCCCAACTCTTCCAAGCAGCAAACCCACATATAATCGACACATAAAAGCCTCACGAAACTGTGATTTGGTCCGTCGTCCTGCACCTCGTCGTGCGTCGGTGTTATACCGCGCAAATCGTCGAAATTGCGTCGCCATTTCCACCCAAGGGACCTTGTAACTTCGCAAGTTGGGTAAAAGTTTGCGTTTTAGTGGCATTATGTGAAATCATGGGCGGTGATGTTGTTGATACGGTCAATTAAGTTGTTTAATTTTGTCTGTTGCGTCGATTAGGTCTTCATAGGTGTTTAATTTTGAGTTTTTTTAGGTGTTTGCTCGAATGGGTACGGTATGTGGGGGGTTTTGGTACCGTCAGTAAAGGTTTTTTGGTACACTAGATATGAGTTGTTCTGATGTTATATACTCGAATAGACACATTGTTGTTCTGATGTTTAAATTGAGTTTGGTGCACGAGTTATGCTCTATTTAATATGCTGGTTTTAAAGGTTTTTTGTGCACTAGATATGAGTTTAGGCATTTGCTCGATTAGGTCAAAATGCATAAAGTTTATGATACACTGAATTTGACTTTCATGGTACACTATATATGGGTTTATTGGTACAGTATATACGTGCTTAATGGTACTGTATGATTGCTTTGATTATGTGCACTAGACTTGAGTTTAGGCATTTGCTCGATTAGGTCCAAATGCATAGAGTTTATGATACACTGTATTTGTTTCGTGGTACACTATATAGGGGTTTACGGATACAGTATGTATGTGCTAGATGGTACATGAGGATTTGCTTTGATTGAGTTGTTCGGTTCATACAGTAATAGCACAAAAGGGAAAGAGATGTCCAAATGGTTACGAACTGTCTTCAAGGTGTCATCCTCATACGTTTCAATCAAAGATGGACATAATAAGGCCTATGATGACCGAAGCGCATCATGCAGCTCTTAGAAATTTTCCTTTTTATTTCTTCTTGGATAGTATGTGAACCCCAGGGAGTTTGTCCTTCGTTAGGATGTTTGTCCTTTTTTTTATTTAACTGTTTGTTATTCCTGATGGGTAACTCCAAAAACCCATCGTTCCTTAATGCGTACGTTGATGACTTGGAGTCGATCGTAGAGTACGCATGGGGGGCGACCGTACATGCTTTCTTGGTAGATGAAGTTAGCGAGTGCAGCTCGGAACGACACGTCTGGTTACATGATGAATGGGTGCACAGTTGGATTAATAGTATTTTAATTCACTTATTTTCTATTGAATGTTTTGAAATATGGTAATCTAATTCCTTCTTATTCTACAGGTATGGATGTACGAGCATTTACCGTCGTTGGCAAAGAATCGTGCAATGTACACGTTCCCTCGGCTGTCCGAATATTGCATGATGAGCATAGCTGCTGAACTTGAAGCCTTGAAGTTGGACTTGTTTTATTGTGTTTTCGGCTGTACCTTTTGGAACATGCTTTTGGATTATTGTGTACCAAATATGCATGTTTAGTGTATCTTTTTGCTATAGTGAATGTACCTTGGTGTTGACAATAATTGCACCAAGATATGTATCGATATTGTACCCTTATTTTTTTGGGTCCAATTAATATATAAAATTACGGCTTCAGAACACTAAAAAATGTGACCCCTAAACACCATAAATGAACAAACCATCTATGATAAGTTGAATGTTTTCAATGTAACAAAAATCTGATAAGTTGTGATTGCATTCTTCATCCTCTTCTAGTGATAGTTAGGATTTCGGAATATAAGACCATACGAGTAGGAGTTTCTCCATCGAGTACGACAAAAAGTGAATCATATAACTGATATACATATGACAATACTGTTTTTCAAGAAAATAAAATTCGAATTGCCACAAAAAATACTTATCCTAATTTGTTGTACTACATATGCGTTTATAGTGTATCTCCGAGGAGCCATCGAGTGTACCTCAATGTGGATACTTACCGTACCTAACAGCACGACATGGATGTACTGCAAAATGATTCAATATTGTACCTTGGTTTAAATGGTCCAATTATTATATAAAACCACGGCAGGGGAGTGTCACCGAATAAATATAACCCCTAAACACGATAAATGAACAAAAAAAACAAAAACAGGTATAATCATTTAAATTTTTTTAAAGTAACAAACATCCCTATTATATCATAGAAAGTTGTGGTTACATTCTTCATCTTCTTCTAGTGATAGTTGTGTTTAAATCCATAAGTGTAGGGGTTTTTCCATCAAATACGACACAAGGTGAATCATATATCTGATATACATATGACAATAATGTTTTCCAGAAAAATAAAATTCGAATTGCCACGAAAAACGCCTAGCCTAAAACGATGTACCAAATATGTACGTTTAGTGTACCCTCGTAGCTCCCTAAGGTGTATCTGATGATCCAGTATAGCTGTACCTCATTCTACTCTGTTTATGTACCAATATATGCATCGACAATGTACCCATGTACAAACTGTACATTCACAATTGGAATCTTCCCGTAGTAGTTCTGAACGTGTCAAATCTTTACCACTTTTTGTGAGTGTCAGATCTTTATGACTTTTGTGCTTGTCAGATGCGTGTCAGATCTTTACTCTGAATGTGTCGGTCTTTATTAACGGTATGCCCGAGGCTTTGGGGTTGGAATTTCCGGCTGTTTTATTTTTTTTTTCAACACACTTTTACTTCTTTCATATAACGTATCATTCTAATGCGTCTAGCGTACCAAGAGGAATGCTTCTTGCGTACCTAAATTACACTAATATCGTACCTCCAATGACAACTTCACCGTACCTTTCTTTTACCTCTTACTGTCCCATCAATTCCTAGGCAGAACATTTTCCATGCCATCTAATTTATTTCGATCCAATTTATTTTCGCTTTTACTTCTTTTATAGCTTTTTAAAGAAGCGTACCATTCTAATGCGTTTAACGTATCAATCTGTATGTCTTTAGTGTACCTTCAGGATATTCTTACCGTACCTTAGGTAACATATTTACCATATCATGTTTTACATTGTTACCGTACCATTAATTACCAGGCACAACACTTTCCTTTCCATAACACTGATTGTTACCAGCATAAATTCAACAGCACAACAATGGCAAAAATATGCTCGTATCAAGATATTCCATTTACAAAACGACATACAACAACATATGATATGGAAAATAGGACAATACATGTACCCTATGTAGATATGGCTCCTCTACACGTACGACGATTGTGCCCGTATTTTCCACATATTTTGCGTTTGTTAGATCTTTTGTCAAACCGTTGCATCTTTCATCGACCGGGAAGAACACGCACGCGGCACTTGATACTTTATCGAGTCACGTCGGGAATCGATATCTGTCCGCCTTCTTTGGATGGATATGTATATATCAAGAAGTGTTGTGGCTTCATTGATCAACACCAATTGCGTATGCTGCTTATACGAACACAACCCAAACAGCGTGCCCCCATGAACTACGCTTGTAGATAGCATACGGTTTTACCTCCTACAAATACCCTAACAACACATTAAATGATACACAATATATATAAATATGATACTCTAACAACACGTATAAGGGTACATAATATACAAAGGATTGGTACAGGACACTCACACGAAAATTAGGATTTCGTCATAGTAACCTCATTTACTACAAAATACACATTTTCCAACGTTTCCAGCTCAACCAACCCCATGAATACCTAAGAACAACCCAAAATCAATTTATTTCTTTTCACACGCAATAACAGAGCTGAAAAATTTTCTTGGGTCGAAGGAAAAATCTGTTAAAATACAACAGAAAATCAGTCTGTTCAACACATTTCCTGGCTGAAAAAAAACCCAGCTCGAAGGAATTTCTTGGGTTGAATGCGTCGCACAGAGCAAACAAAAATCGGACACAACACTGTTGAATTTTTTACCTGAGCGAACACCGAGCGATTGCACCTGTATGACGACGACGGAACTGATTCCGGCAGAGGACTGGCCTGGGCAAATCCGGCGACGTCGATTTTCGTCCGGATTTGGATTGGTCTTTTCTTTTCTTTTTTTTCAATTTTGATCGAATGGAATGAAATGTGGTATTTTAACATTTTCAACAAAAAGAAGTAGGGGCAAAATCGACTTTTCAAATGAGTTGGTCCTTAAGTGTAGTATGAGTTTCTAGCTGGTCCTTAACTGAATTTTTTACTGACATGGGGAGTTATGTGATGTTATTTTATGTTGTTGGGGATTTATGTGAAATTCTCCCTAATAATAATAATAATAATAATAATAATAATAATAATCCGAGAAGAAGAAGGTAGTATAAGAGCAAAAGGAGACGTCACCCAGTGACAGCTTGGGAGTATTGACAGTTTTGAAAAAAAAAAAGAGAGCATTGACAGCGAATAATTTTATATACGAAAGACCGATTGTATATATAATTACTAATGAGAAAACAGTATAAAAAAGCCCGGCTTAAAAAGTCAGATTATAATTTATCTTCACATAATTTATATCTTGTTCTATAAGAATAATATTATACTTGATGAACTTTATCAATTTACCGTTTTAACCTCGCCTTTAAAAAATTATTCTAAAAAAATAATTCTTATGAGTATCGAAAAATATAACATATGGATGTCATTTTGATCGTTATGAAACAAATAATAAATTAAATATGTTATTAACTTTTAGCATATAAATTATATTAGATAATGAAGATTTTATAATTTGGTGTAAAATTGTATTTTGGTCTTTTTGTTATTAGTAGGGGTTACAATTATTATATTGGGTCAAACAGTGAGATAATTTATACTGGGCTTGACGGTTTATAGTGGGGGGCTGGAGTTTTGTAACGAGCTTTATACAATAGATATTTTGTAAAGTGAACAATATTAGAAAGGATAAAATTATATTATCCTATTATATCTCTCAAACTAAACGCAGCATAATTAGTATATAATACATATTCATTGCGTATGCTATAATAAATAAATATATGTAATATTTTTTATATTTTGAGTTATTTGTAATTTAAAATATTTATATGAAATTTAATTATTTATTATTTTAAATATATAAAAACAAAAAATTGATTCATTAGAATATGATTATAATAAATAAAAAATTAAATGATAGTTACTCAAATTAAATAACAGGATAAAATTGTAATTGCAAGCATTAAATAGCAGTTTTTAGTTGATCACCGCCCTTAGTAAAAAGTATACTGAATCTACATTAGATATATTCATGTATGTATCTATACTTGAACAATTTGAATATTAAGATATTTGAAAATAAACTAGTGATAAGTTGATAATTAAAACATTCATAAAAAAAATACGCATGATTAAAACCTTAGTACATCCATATATTTGTTCGATTAAATATGAAATTTAGAAGCTAGTGGTATTTACACTAACGTAATCCTATGAAGATATAATATGTGTGCCTTGCTTGCATAATTGAATTGCGCCAAGCTCGTAGACGAGGAATAACGAGGAATTACATCAAAGGATTTCAGCAAAACAACAACGGGAAGGGAGAGGGACACAGTTTCAAAGATGTCACATATCCATATTTTACAGATGACCTATTTGTAGAAATAAATTATTAAATTCGAAAAGATGCCCGTACTTACTTCAAAAAGAAAAGAACATACATATATGGAGAGAAGAGAAGAACCAATATAGCAGCTGCCGTGAGTTGCAAATGAATTTTCAAGAAGAAAAATGAAGCTGCTGTAAAGTCATCAGTAAGGTTCGAATCTCGTTTAGTTGCAAGAGGATTTACGCAAAGAGAGAGTTTGGATTACAACGAGATTTTTCTTCAATTGTAAAGCACATGCCAATTAGATTTGTGCTTTCTTTGGTTGCTCATTTCAATTTTGAACTGGAGAACTCGATGTCAAGACAACATTTTTATACGGAGAACTTGAAGAAATTATATAAATTAGACAACCAGGAAGGATTTGAAAAAATTGGGTAATTCGATCAAGTTTGTCTCTTGAAAAAGTCATTGTATGGTCTGAAACAGAGTCCATAGCAATGGAATAACTGTTTCGACAACTTCATGACAGTAAATGGATTCAAGAGATGATGTCTTGATGCATGTGTCTATTTCAGAAAATGTAAGGATCAGAAAATAATTTACTTCTCATTTACGTGTATGACATACTGCTAGCAAGTGAAGATAGGAAAGAGATAATGTAATAAGAGAAGAGGTAATTGAAACCAGAGTTTGAGATGAAAGATCTTGGCGCCATGAAAATTCTGGGAATGGAAATCATTCGTGACGGATCAAAGTATATATTGAAGTTGCAGCAACACGATTATTTAGTTTATGTACTGAAAAGGTATGAAATGATCGAGCCTACACCAGTGTTTATCCCGTTGGCTTCTCATTTCAAACTAAGCAAGGGTGAAAGTGAGATATCTGAGGATGAAGAAAGTTATATGCAGCAGATTCCATATGCTAATACTGTGGGCAGGGGCGGATCCAGGATTTTCGAACCGGGGGGCCGTAATATAAATGTATATATTATCGTTCGGTTAGTGGGTCAACATAGAAGATATATATCATTATTTGAAAAAGTTTTCGAATTGGATATGGGCATAATAGTCATTCTTAGGGAGTGTTACATGCACGTTCTTTATTTTTTTTGTCTAAACTTTGAATTTTGTTTTCTTTCGAGTTTGTTTGTCTTTTTTATAATCTTTAAGTTGTGTTCGTTTATCTCTTTAAGAGAGTTTTCTTTCCTTGAATGTTACTAGATTAAGTATCTAGGCTCTTTAGTTCCTTGTAAATTTGTTTGATGGACTATCATTTGAACAAAAAGAAAAGATTTTTAAATTGAAATAGTTTAATAAGGCTCATCAAATAAAAATTTGGAGAAAATATTTACAACTGGATTTGCGTATAGCAAGTCCATAATAAAAATAAATAAATGGAAGTAGATTCATTCGCATATATAGTAAATCTGTAATAAAAAATTTAAATGGGATCGGTGACGGAACCACGATTTTCAATTTGGGAGGTCAAATAATATTCAATTTGAGATGTCTAATATGATATTTATTTGTTTTTATTATTAAATCATATGGTTTAATAATTAGAATAAATAATAAAGTGAAAAAATTAAATAACTAAATTTGAATTAATAATGTAAAGCCAAATATTAATTCAAATGAACTATCAAACTAATTAAAATATATAAAAAGAGAATTAATTAAAACTTAGTTAAGTAATATATATATATATATATTATATAGATCAAACGGACACACGTATTAAAAAGAACTAAAATCTATATATACACATACACGCTTTTTGAGTTGTACACAAACACAGTTTAGTTGAAAATAAATAAATAAGAAAAAACGTTGTACGCACTCCAACGCTTTAGTTAAAAAAAATTAATAACAATCAAAAAGTGAACCAGAGGGAGTTTGAACCCACCACGTCTCATAAAACCACGTCTCATAAACAAACTAAAGCTTACTGTCCACTATGACACACAATATTTCAGTTATTTACATAGGAGGTTTAAATATATAATCGTTTTTGCTATGTACTATATATATAATACTAAAAACTTCGAAAATTTTCGGGGGGGTCGTGGCCCCCTCGGGCCCTATACTAGATCCGTCCCTGACTGTGGGATCATTGATATATGCAATGGTGTGTTCAAGACCTGATTTAGCTTATACTTTAAGCATTGTGAGTCGATTTATGTCAAGTCCAAGAAGAGAACATTGGATAGCGTTAAAGTGGGTATTGAAGTATGTCAATGGCTCACTGAAAAGAGGCTTAATGTTCAAGATAAACCAGAAAATTGTTGACAGCAAATACATAGTTGTAGGCTTTGTGGATTCTATTATGCAGGGTGTTTGGACACAAGAAAAACTCTTATAAGGTATGTGTTTACTTCGTTTGGAACGGCGATCAGCTGGAAAGCAACACCCAGAAGGTGGTGGTATTATCTACTACAGAAGCGGAGTACATTGCTTTGATATAGGCAATAAAAGAATTGATTTGGCTCAAAGGCATGGTTAGAGAATTGAGTGCAAAGTATTCTGATGTATCAAAGACCGTTTGATGAGCTTACTTAGTCACATGGATTCAATGGTCAAGATTGGAAGATGCTAATAATTTAAAAAGCATTTAACAACTTTGCAAGTTATGAGTTGGAGCTGTACAAAAGCTCAAGTTACAAGAGGGAGAAGAAGAATGATATAACAGAATTTGTTATCGCTAGATTGTTTTAAGAGCTGAAACCTCCATTATAAGATCATCACTCTTATATGCATAAGACCTACTTGAAAGCATAAAAAGCTTAGATGAGAGAATCCCCGTTGTAACTTATCATAAGCTAAATATTGTAGATCTTTGAAAGTCAAGTGAAAAGATCAATAGCCTCGTAGTCGTGGAGTAGATTCTCACGTAGATTAGAGAATCGAACCACGTAAAAAATTCTGTGTTTTTTACCATTTTTTATATGAAAATCTACAATCAAGTGTCCGTGAGTTAGTCTATTCATTAAGTTGTGAATATCATGATCTTGTGAGAATTGTGAGCAAAATTCCCTACATGTTCCCTGATGATGATTATGGATGGGTTTATTTCTTCTGCGCTGCAATAGGAAATTGAGGGTGAGTGCATAGTATGTGTCGCAAATCGTGGACTTAGAAAATTTTTTCGAAATAATCTAATCCCGCGCCTTCACGAATGGCACGCGTCTAAGTACTCTTCAACCCCTTCAATCCGTACCTAGCCGCGATAAGCCTCCACTCGTTCGTCCTGCCTTGATAATGCGGAAGCGTAGTAAGAAGACAAACATTAAAAAGAAGGGGGACCGTCGGAGTGGCCCTCCCGCTGGCCGATTTTATTCCTCAATGAATAAAAAGTACAAAGGAGAAGACTCAAACCCGTGATGCGCCGAACACCCCCCGACCGCCGCCTTGCACCGCCGTGCTCTGCCTGACCCGCGTCGAGCCACCGCTCGTCGCCGAACTAAACCTCAACGCCAAGATCGCCCCGCATGTAGCCAAAGGAAACCTCAATGAGGTTCTGGCTCGCATCGTGCCGCCGCGCCACGCGCGTTGGCCGTGCATGTGCCGCGCGCCGCCTCGAGCCTGCGCACGCACCTCGCCCGATGCTGCCTCAGCTCGCCGGCTCCGGCCAAGTCCTCCGTTACCTTGTCGGACCTCGATCATGCGTTTGGGTCTGAAATCTTCCAAGTGTTGAATCGCTCAAACTATTGCACCTTGGACCGTGCCTCATTGCTATTCTGCTTGGCAATGATCAAACTTGGTGGCGTGGCATCACAAAGGTGTAACAGTATGTATGAATGATGATACCCTCTATGGAATGAAGTTAGAGACTCGGATCGGACTTTTTTTTTTAACAATATAAGGTATCTTCACTTCATAGTCAGACAGTTATAGATTTATGTCACACCCTATAAGGAGTGAAATTAATTCTTAGAAGCAATTGAATGTGTCATAAATTCACTCACTACCATAATCTGACCGAACCATTTGGGGACGAGAAGACTCTGTTAGCAAAACTGGGGTATTGATTTGTATGGTCGGATACTCTCTAGAATCGTGTATTTGGATTCACTTTTCAAAGATAATATTTGGACCCTTTGCTTGAGTTACACCAAATTTATCCCGAGATAAGACTAGAGAAACTTGTGTGTTTTGTGAATTTTTTGTGTGTTTGAGTTGAGTGTTCTGATGCTTATTTATAGCCCAAAACAAGACTGGTTGTGTCCATTCATAAGCATGCATGTTCATTCAAAGGTTAGGGGCGCTGCCCTTAGGATACCGCAAGGGGGCGCGCCCCTTGACCCCCGCATGCTATTAGGGTTTCGAAATAAAACGATCCACGAGCGTGCACTCCGCACCTCCTTACTCGTACGTGTTTTATTTCCTAATTACACTAAAATATCTAACAATCCTCCTCCATTTTGGTGCAATTCCTTTAAAACAAACAACTCAAAAACAAAACTTATGCATAAACGAAAATGTCATAAAAAATTGAATTTTCATCTTAGTACACTACACATTCCAAATACTCGAGAAGATAGGATGTTCTAAGAATTGAACCCTTCGACCCATTTGAATACATGAAGGTAACATACACACAAGTTTTCAGAATAAACAAAACTAAACATGACACTATTTATAAGCCATGTGTCCATATCCATTCATGAATGTATATAAAA
Organism: Lindernia subracemosa; assembly: GCA_028392965.1. Classification (NCBI taxonomy): domain Eukaryota; kingdom Viridiplantae; phylum Streptophyta; class Magnoliopsida; order Lamiales; family Linderniaceae; genus Vandellia; species Vandellia subracemosa. The sequence goes on along the minus strand of JAQPCC010000002.1, from coordinate 7,683,565 downwards.
CTACGTCCAAAGTTTCTTGAAGCGGCAAAACTTCACATTCACATAGGTAGCTTCTTTTGTCATGCATCTGCACCTGCACTTTTTCAAAGGAGCTATTAAGATTATACTTCAACCTACTGTCATGCAGATCCGAGCACATATCTCTGGGATGATATGTAAAACACTATGTACTCCAAGTTCCAAGGATAAGCTTTACACATTGAATTGTTCTAATTTCAAATTAGAAGGGAATTGGGTATCTTACCATTAGAAATTATACGGACTTTAATCTCATCCCTATTGCAGATTTATTAACTAGATCTCTAGCCAACCCCTTCGTCAAGTGGTCCGCTAAGTTTTGTTGTGATCTAACATAGTCAACAGATATCACCCCATTCGTGATTAATTCACGAATCATGCTATGTCTAACACCTAAGTGTCTTGACTTCCCATTGTACATATGACTATAACCTTTTGCCAAAGTGGCAGAGTTATCACAATGGATAGAGATAGGTGATATTGGTTTAGGCCACAATGGAATCTCATAGACTAAATTTCTTAGCCATTCTGCTTCTTTACTCGCTGCTGCTAGGGCAACAAATTCAGATTCCATTGTCGAGTTGGTGATACAAGTTTGCTTCTTGGAAGCCAATGAGATTGCACCTCCTCCAAGCAAGAATACCCATCCGCTAGTTGAGGAATGATCTTCTGGATTGGTGATCCAACTGGCATCACAATATCCTTCTAAAATAGAAGGAGATCCAACATATAACAAACTATAATTTATAGTTTTCTTTAGGTAATTAAGCACCCGCCTTACTGCTTGCCAATGATGTGTACTCGGATTACTAGTAAACCTACTAAGTTTTCCTACAGCATAAGCGATGTCCGTCCTTGTGCTTGTCATGGCATACATTAAGCATCCAATCACCTTAGAATACTCAAGCTGTGAAACTGGCATACCTTTATTAGGCAAAAGTTTCATACTTGTATCCAAAGGAGTACTCACGGGAGTACAGTCAAAACAATTAAATTTCCTCAACACTTTCTCAATATAATGAGATTGTGTAATGGCAATTCCTTTGTTTTCGCGTTTGATCCTAATACCTAAGATCACATCAGCCTCCCCCATATCTTTCATGGAGAATCTAGATGACAAGAACTCCTTAGTCATGTCGACTTGTTTCTGATCCGTGCCAAAGATCAGCATGTCATCGACATACAAACAAATGATTACTCCATTACCAAAGTTATCAAATTTGCTGTATACACACTTGTCTGCTTGGTTCAAACTGTAACCATTGGACAAGACCACGTCATCAAACTTTTGATGCCATTGCTTAGGTGCTTGTTTCAATCCATACAAGGATTTAACAAGTTTACACACCTTATTTTCATTTCCCGGCATAATAAAGCCTTCAGGTTGTTTCATATAAACCTCTTCATCTAAATCACCATTCAAGAATGCAGTTTTCACATCCATTTTGTGAATTACAAGATTGTGAATAGCTGCCAATGCAATCAGCAATCTAATAGTTGAGATACGAGCAACAGGTGCATACGTATCAAAATAGTCAATTCCAGGTTTTTGTCGAAAGCCTTGAATGACTAATCTAGCCTTGAACTTTTCAATAGTTCCATCAACTCTCATCTTTCTTTTAAAGATCCACTTACAACCCAAAGGTTTGCAACCTGGTGGCAAATCGGACAACACCCAAGTGTTATTTCCCATGATAGAATCCATCTCATCATTAATTGCTTCCTTCCAAAACGCAACGTCTTGAGACTTCATTGCTTCATCAAATGTTTTAGGATCATCCTCAACATTAAAACAATACAGGTATTGGGTTGAAACCTCATTCCTAGAACCCTCAATTAGATATAACTGAAAATTTGGTCCATATGATTTTTGTTTCCATTCCCTTTTGCTATTTCTAAGTTCCATTGACTTGTTACCAGTCAAATCAGAACTTTCCTCCTTTCCTCTTGTGATTGAAATCATGTCCTTGGGTCTAGGTATAGTAGAGAAACGATTCTCATCAAAAATTGCATCTCTCGACTCAACTACGGTATTAACCGAAATAGAGTCATTAGGTTCAATTACATAGAACCTATAAGCCTTGGAATGCTTAGCATAACCAATAAAGATACAATTTATACCTCTTTCCCCCAAACTTTTCCTTTTGGGTTCGGGAAGTCTCACAACAGCCCGACAGCCCCAAACACGAAAATAATTCAAGTTTGGCTTCTTTTTGAACCAAAGTTCATAAGGAGTCAATTTGATCCTTTTATTTGGAACTCTATTAAGCAAATAATAAGCTGCCAACAAAGCTTCACCCCAGAATCCATCACTTAATCCAGAATAGGATATCATGGAATTAACCATCTCTTTTAGGATTCTGTTCTTTCTCTCAGACACACCATTCTGTTGGGGTGTATATGGAGCAGTAGTCTCATGAATAATCCCTACTGATTGAAAGTAGGTTGGATCAAAGTATTCACCACCTCTATCCGTTCTGAGTCTTTTGATCATGGCATTTTGTTGCAATTCAACTTCTTTCTTATAAATCTTAAATTTATCTAAGGCTTCATCTTTAGCATGTAACAAATAAACATAACAAAATCTAGAAGCATCATCTATAAACTGTTGGGAATCCCCGTAGGGACCCGAGGCCCTCGTTCCTTGAACGGCGGAATTTTAAAACTTTAAGGGATTCCCGCCTTCCCTTGGACCGCGCGGTAATAGCACAAGAAGATAAACACGAAATAGAAAGGGTTTTACAGCCATGATACCTTGACGAATACAAGAAGATGGCGAGCTACGAACCCTTCGAATCCCTGGGATATAGTATCCCTCTCCTAGCACCAATATGCGCATGAGCGGGGCAAGAGCGTCACGTCGGCACCTTACAATGCCATGGCCCTTGCTTTATGCGGCTAGGCCAAGGACACGCCGAGTTTCTCCTCTTCACACGCGGCAGCCGAGAGCAAACGAAAGAGAAGGCGAGAGAGAGAAGAGAGATCGAGAGAGAGGTGAGGCAAAGAATATGAAACCCTTATTTCTTTCTTTTGCCTTTTTCGAAAAATGACTTGTTTTTTGTTTTCAAAAACAAAACCCTATTTATACTAGGGGTATATGGCCGAAAATAGTAAGTTGGGTGGAGAAAAATTCTCACCCACTTTTTCATACCAAGTCTCCTTCGCTTACTTGGTCTTTCTCTTTTGAATTCAAACTCAAATTCAAATTCAAATTAAATATTAAATAAATTAATATATATTCTGTATTTAGTATATTTAAATATATTATATCCAATATAAATATTTAAATAATTTTCGAAATTATACTATATAATAAATCGAAAATTATATATATATCTAATATATATATCTTATTTAATTCCAAATTAAATATTATTATTTTTCTAAAACAATAATAAAGATTTAAATCATATACTAAATATTAAATATCCAATATAATATTTCCAAAATATTTCGTGAGGTGAAAAGACCATTTTGCCCCTCACTTGATTTAACCAAGTTTTCGGCCATTTAGGGTTTCGGTCAAGCCCTAAACCCTAATCTCTCAATCCAGGCCCCAGCCTGCTCTATTCTCATATTGACGTTGTGTCGGTTGCCCTTTTTAAGCCCGACTCTCTTGGTTCGTCTCAACCGGGTCTGGGAGGAATCCAGGAGTTCGGTATTCACCTAGCCAGCCCCGTGGTACCGAACCGATCCCGAGTTGAGTACGAATAGGTATTATTCACGAACCGACTATAGATTATTGTGCTACGTATAAACCCTTTACGTTTGTCCCGGTCGAGTGAAAGTCACGCGTAGTCGAACTTACAGGACTCGACTCTATGATGTTCGTGTCGGTGACATTTACCAAACTGCCCTCCACGACCCTCGTGAGTCAGTTATATGCTCTGGCCAGAGGCTTAGGTAAATTCCCGCACATCGAAACTTCATAGGACGTTAACCTTGGATTTAATCAAGGCCGTAAATCCCGCTCAGCGGTATAACCGGCAATCACGTCGAAAAGTCAAGACCGCATTTCGCCGCTGACCCATGCTGCATGCAATTCGGGCCTAGCAAACTAGTGACAAATCAAGACCTTAAGACCAACCCCGAGTTAACCCTTTCGGTCTAAGGTTCACGTAGACTACTATAGTCAATCGATCGATCAGCGACTTTACCAGCGTGTGATCGTTCGATTATGAGTCAGTGTCCAAATACAGACAATCCTCTTATTCGTCTTGTATCAATGTCACGAGCTCCCACTTTCCAAGTGAATGGTTGGCACAACCATTTTGGACCCATCGACAGACAAGTCGTACTCGTCAATCCAGTTACCCTACTTGAGACTAAGATTTGTGGACTTAATTTAATATTACAATATGTCAGCTTACTGGTGCCCCCTCTCTGTCCCCACAGAATCAGTAACTGAACTGTAAATATTGAAGTTTTATTAATTCGCTTTATTACCCGACTGCAAGGTTAATTTATTTAGACGAAATAATAATTTGCATTTGTATTGTTTGTTATGCTAAAATCGACAACAAACAAACAATAATAATTTCATTATCAAATAATTCAATTACAAATGTTAAACACATCAAAATTACACAAATGACCTCGTACTATCTAATCCTCGTACGGCATCTAGGGCATAAATCTCAACATAAACGTAGCAAAATATCTTTTGTTACCTAAGGAATGAGTAGCATGCAAATCACATAAATCACTATGAATAAGTTCTAGTACTACCGATGAACGCATCACTTTATGAAAAGGTTGCCTAGTAATCTTAGTTAGCATGCAAGTCTTGCATTTTTCAGAACTAATATCAAAAGCCGGTATTAAACCATCTTTAGACATTTCATATATACTTCTATAATGAACATGTCCTAATCTAGCATGCCAAAGTACAGAATTATTAACTTTAGAACACGTCATAAATGCAGATTGCTCGTAAGAACGTCTTTCATTTAAATTCAACATAAACATACCATTATTATAATAACCAAAGCCGATAAAATTACCAGACTTTGTCAATACAAATTTGTCTGATTCAAACACCTACTTGTAACCACATTTGTTCAAGACATGACCAGACACTAAATTCTTACGCAATCCCGGTACAAACAATACATTACTTAACGTAATAGATTTTTCAGAAGTAAATTCTAAAACTACATTTCCTACACCAACTATTGGAGCACTTGACTCGTTGCCCATATGTAAAGCAGATCCATCTTCGACTGGTTGAAAATCTTTAAACCAATCTCGGTCTTTACATACATGAGTTGTGGCACCCGAGTCAATCCACCATGCTTCTTCATCCTTATCCTGCACATAAAATGCCTCAGGACTAAAAGATACATAAGGTACACCAGAATTATAACAAATGTTTAAATTCTGACCTTGTTTAGGGTTAGAGTTTTTAGACCCTTCACCCGAAGTGCTTGCTCCATTGGTGTTTCTTGTTTGACCACCACCTTTTCCAACCCGACAATCCTTTTTGAAATGACCAGGTTTTCCACATTTCCAACAAGCCACTTTAGGCTTCTTGTTGGAACTACCATGGTTATCACCATGACCCTTGCGTTTCTTATTATTTTTGGCACGATCCTCCACCATATTAACACTGGATGTTCCAGCACCGTTTCTGCCGTTCGGTTGGTCATTTTCTTGCGCTCTAAGAGATTCCTCTATACGCAAATGGCTACCCAATTGTACTAGAGACAATTCCTCTTTCTTATGTTTAAGAGTGTGCTTGAAATCTTTCCATGATGGTGGCAACTTATCAATTATACTAGAAACTGATATTGACTCATCCATCACAAGTTTGTGTTGAGCGAATTGGCCAAGGATACGAAGTAGTTCGTTGTATTGTTCCATAACCGGTCTTGCATCGATCATTTTATAACTATTAAAATTACTAACCAGGAACTTATTGCTTGAAGCATCTTCTGTCATATATTTGGCTTCGAGATCATCCCATAAGGCTTTAGCATATTCAAAATTCTGATATATATCGAATAATGAATCTGACATGCCGTTCAGAATATGGCCACGACAGATGTAGTCATCGTTCTCCCATTTGTTCCTCCTCCGTGCGGCCTCTAGCGTTTCATTCTCTTCATACTCCGGCATGGGCGTACTCAGCACGTACACCACCTTGAGGGTCGTCAGAAGGAAGTGCATCTTCTTCTGCCAACGACGAAAATCCACCCCTCGAACTTATCAAGTTTGCAGATTTTTGTAGTCATGTTGCTCACTGTTTCAGCCATTGAAATCAACCAACTATTATCTTTGATTGTTAGCAAAACTGGGGTATTGATTTGTATGGTCGGATACTCTCTAGAATCGTGTATTTGGATTCACTTTCCAAAAATAATATTTGGACCCTTTGCTTGAGTTACACCAAATTTATCCCGAGATAAAACTAGAGAAACTTGTGTGTTTTGTGAATTTTTTGTGTGTTTGAGTTGAGTGTTCCGATGCTTATTTATAGCCCAAAACAAGACTGGTTATAACCATTCATAAGCATCCATGTTCATTCAAAGGTTAGGGGCGCTGCCCCTAAACCCCGCTAAGGGTGCCCTTAGGATCCCGCAAGGGGGCGTGACCCCCTTAACCCCCGCATGCTATTAGGGTTCCGAAATAAAACGATCCACGAGCGTGTACTCCGCACCGCCTTACTCGTACGTGTTTTATTTCCTAATTACACTAAAATATCTAACAGACTCGTAGAGGTTTTTTTTTTTACTTGATAGTCGTTTTTTCGGAATGTTGCAGCATGGAAAAGAAATAGTCATGTAGCGTTTGACAACGGAAAAGCAAACGTTTAATTGGATTGGAACTCTCGACCCCAACTCAAATTTATCTAGGAAAATTCAAAATTGAACTGTCGTCTCATACTCTCTTCAATATATCTTCATCTACGATACGAAGAATCTCAATTGAACCCACCCAGGAAAAGCGACTAGAAAGAAATCATGGTTTCTAGTTCCAATTTAGCGCTAGCGATATTAATTACACTGTTCACGATATACACCCCAACCAAAGCCCAAACCACTGATCGAGACTACACAAAGAAGATTCTTACCGCTGCCGTCAGAGAAAAGGACTGGCTAGTATCGATAAGAAGGAAAATCCATGAAAACCCTGAACTGAGATACCACGAATTGAACACCAGTGCCCTTATCCGCAGTGAACTTGATAATATTGGCATTTCTTATCAGTACCCTTTGGCTAAGACGGGGTTGGTTGCTCAAATCGGGTCGGGGTCTCCACCTTTTGTCGCTTTGCGTGCTGACATGGATGCGCTCCCTCTGCAGGTGGGTTCTAATGATTTTCCCGTTTTGAACAAGAAAATTTTATCTACGCTTGAGTCCTTTTGAGATGTAAAGCTCTCATTTAGCTCTCCTTTTTTTTTTGTTTGTTTGGTATGAACTTCCTACTCTATTGTATGTATTTGTATCACAAAATGCATCTTTTCAGTTCAGATTATCTTCGTTAGATGGAAGGCTGGTCATAAATTTGAAACGAACGACGTATGACTTCTGCTTTGTTATTGTCTTTATTGTATGTATATGAGCAGGAGCTTGTGGATTGGGAGCACAAGAGCAAGGTAAACGGTGTGATGCATGCATGTGGACACGATGCTCATACAACTATGCTGCTCGGTGCTGCCAAGTTACTGAATGAAAGGAGAGACAAGCTTAAGGTTGGTTTTATCTTAGGAACAAATGTTTGAATTTGTGTAATCCATGATAATATCAATATATTTTTTTTTACCCACAGAATCAGCAACCCTAACATGGTATTGGGGCAAGTGTTTGCATGTTATGACATCATTTAGCTCAATCTCACCCATATTGATATATCCATATGTTTTGGCTTAAAAATCATGCCCCTCGTGGACGGTTTGAGAAAGTAACCTTTATCCGATCTCACATTGGAAAATCATCTCAACCCGATTGGTAATGTAAATCAGAGAGGTTACTTTGCTTAATATCAATTAGTTATAAGATAGAATCCTCAAATTTATTAAAATGTTATGGAGATAATGGCTTAAGTGAATGCCATATAAATAAAAAAAACCATTGATCAGATGGTCTGGAGACGTTGGTTTTGGTGAATCTCAATTAGCTAATATCTTATGTTTCGCTACTTTATTCCCCACCTATTATTTACCTATGTCTTCCACTAATCCCTGCACTATCCTCTAACTTTGCCTATCTCTGCTTTAATCATGGAAATCTTCAGGGAACAGTGAGGCTTCTCTTTCAACCTGCAGAGGAAGGTGGCGCAGGTGCGTCCTACATGATAGAGGAAGGTGCACTTGGAGAAGCAGAAGCAATTTTTGGCATGCATATTGATTTTGAACTACCCACTGGGTCCATAGCAAGCACATCAGGACCAGTTTTAGCAGCTGTAAGCTTTTTTGAAGCCAAAATATTTGGAAAAGGTGGGCATGCCGCAAGTCCACATCACAGCGTCGATCCAATCATTGCAGCATCATTTGCAATCTTGGCATTACAGCAGCTCATCTCAAGAGAAGTTGATCCGCTTCATAGTCAAGTATGTATTGTACAAAGGCTTGATTGTAGTTTACTAGTTGATGAAAAAGTGGACAGTTGAGGTTTAATAACTGAGAAGCACAGGGAACTTGTACTTGACATTCGAAGTTGCAAACTGCAGGTGCTTTCTGTTACTTATGTACGAGGTGGTAGTGCGTTTAATGTGATCACGGACTATGTTGAATTTGGGGGCACTCTGAGGAGTCTTACTACTGAAGGATTGCTGCAACTCCAGAAGAGGGTGAAAGAGGTGTCATTGAGTCTCTTGTCCATTTTTTTTCAGATAAATAACAAAGCCGTTACCTGGTTTTTTGAGATGGAATCGATCTACATCTACCATAAGATTGCTTATTATTAGCCAGGCTGCGCTGCAAAAATATTATATATATATATATATATATATATATATATATATATATTACAAATTATATGCATGTGTCATACTCCCTTTCTGCCTGTATAATCAATCTTTTAGGTTATCGAAGGGCAGGCAAGCGTACACAGGTGCACAGCACAAGTGAGCATGAAAGAAGAAGAATTCCCTCTGTATCCAGCAACTGTAAACGACCATAAATTAGATGGACACGTAAAGAGAATAGGGGGGTTCATGTTGGGTCCCGAGAAGGTGAGAGAGGCTAAGAAAGTGATGGCGGGTGAGGACTTTGCGTTCTATCAGCAAGTGATTCCAGGAGTGATGTTTGGTATTGGAATCAGAAACGAGAGAGTGGGTTCGATTCACTCTCCTCACTCCCCATATTTCTTCCTTGATGAGGATGTCTTACCCATTGGGGCTGCCTTGTTTACTGCCATTGCGGAATTCTATCTGAGAGACCTCACGGGTGAAGATGCGCGCATGTAATACTTTGTTGAAGATGTCTCCTCTGTTTAATGTGACCACTTCACTATGTTGTATTATATAGTACTGTATATCAAGAAACATCCTTCTTGTCTACAATGTAATTTGCTACTAATTGCTATGTCTTTGTCTTGTCTGTAAAACTTATGGTTATTGTGTTGATCCTTAAATAGGTGGCTGGGTTTAATTGAATGACCAAATCAATTAACAGTTTTCATATTATTCAAACGATCTATTGAGTAATTATGACTTGGTCCCAGGGGAACGAAGCGATATGTATGACATTTAGTTATTGCTTGCTGTTTTCTAAATAATGCAACTCGCGCGCCATTTATTTACAAGAAATCATTAGCAAAATGGACTTGATTTGATCCTCGTCACCACCAGGTCTATAATTATAATATGTAGACGATAAACCATGCATGGATAACTCTTTCAAGATATATGTGTATATGCTGGCCAGGCCACTACGCCCAATATTATTATAGAAACAAAATTAACTACACAGTTTCAAGTGGACACAATAACCCACCTCTTCCTTCTGATATTATTGATCATGAATAAGAAGCTGCTTATAAGAAAGAATCAACTTGTCTTTTTGCCTGGAAACTAGGACGACATGGCATATATAGCACTCCCAATGGCATTTACAGCCCCCAGGGACACACGCTCCAAATAATGGTGGTTGAAATTTGAACCCTCTACTCCTCGCGAAACTCATCATCATCCTCAACCTATAACTAATTTTGTGGTACCAAGTTTGTTCATGAGGCGCATTGCACTTCAAAAGAGGTATGTATTACACAAATTGGCCAAGATACTTCAAATGAAAACGATAGCTCGTCTTCATCCCGGCCTTTATTCCCAAGCAATAATTACGTACATAAGCACAAAAATACATAAATGGGCAGAATGGATACGAATGTACACTGACAGACAGGTACACATACAGCATCAATTCGAACAAGCACATTAGAATATAGATAGAGAATCATCGATCACACAAGTTTCTTAGTATTCGAAAGACAATCCGGCACTAATTTAATTGAAACATATCATCAGAAGCAGTCAGAGGAGTTCTTGAAGAGTTCCAAACAATGTCCTTGGTCAAGGTTCCTGCTCCAGAACTTGTCATAATACTCTGCATAAGTGTAGTCTCTGTAAATTCCATGATCATCTTCCATGATTAGTTCCTTTGGCGCTTTGATCACAGCAGTGTCTTCGGGGCACAGAAATGAAGCTATTGATATCCTTGCTCTTTCGGAATTCACCAATGCTCGATGCCAAGTACTCGTGTATTTGCAATTGCTCAAAGCCTATATGGAAAACAAATTATTATCATAACATAGGTACTCTCTCCTTATTATGATGCTAAACTATTTATATATTATGAACAAATAAAATAACTAAGCTCTCTCGTAATAATGTAATGTACCTGCAACTGATCACCAATGTTGATGACAAATGCACCAGGGAGGGGTTTGACGGTGAGCCATTTCCCGTCCTTGAGTAATTGGAGTCCCGGGACCTGAGTCTCTTGGAGGAGAATGGTGAGTGTGTTCGGGTCCGTATGGGCTGGGAGCCCGTAGGTCAGTTCGGGCTCTGGACAAAGTGGGTAGTAGTTAATGGCCATGTGTTGCCCTTGTTCACCTAAACTATCGTTTACGTAGTCCTTGTTCAGTCCCAAGCTCTCTGATATTGCTTCTTGCAATCTGAGCCCCAATTGTCTCACCTCAGTACAATATTGCATCACAATCTCCCTGATATATATATAAATAAATAATAGCCACATGCCAGCAGCTTATGTTTTAGTTGCAGTTTTGTTTGGATGGATATAGCAGATTTATTCATGATGTTTTACACCCTAGCTAATAGCTGTATATCCTCCAAAATATCCTGCCTTAATTAATGTGTTGAACTTACGGCTGAGGAGTAGTGGATAAACCTACTTTTAAAGTGCATTACATATATTTATATCTATATATAATATATATATATATATGTGTGTGTGTATGTGTGTGTGTGCGCATATCAATAATCAATAATAATATATATGTATATGTAACGTCAGTGTGTTCTCCGGTCAAGCCCGTTTTCTTGAATAATTTCATGTTGGGTGGAGTACTAGATCAAATCTAACACTAAAATATTGTGTTGACGTGGGGTGGGAGCAGTCATCGTAAGCCGAAATTGTGGAAATGATGATTCAGATCCACCAAAGCAAAAGTTTTATCAACTTATGAAATAGTTAATAATTACAAATCGAAGACCAAAGTTATACATTTCTACCATATTATAATATAATGTTCGGTCAGTTATTCCAAGCCAATGACGTTGATGTTAGTTGCCATTTCTACCCAAGCTAGCTATATGTATATGCACCGCTAATTCATTATAAAAAGGCGTAGATATATCACCCCACCAAAGCCTTCAAGAAAACCTATATATTGTTAAACCCATAAATTTACGTTCCGATATTATCGGCAGGCCTCCGTTTATGAAGAACACTAAAAACTATCAACCCTACAACATATTCTTAAATAGATCTTTCAAAATTGTTCACTTTTCATATTGTAAAAGCTTAAATATCTTTCATGCGATAGTGTTTCCACAAATACTCCTACTTGCATGGATCGAATAGTGGGATCTCGCATTTTTGTCTCGGTTATTTGTGAGTTAAATGTGTAGAAAATATAGAATGATGTATGTTGAAAAGAGAAATCGAGTGAGGTGTAATAATGCTATATTTGGATCCTGATCAAAATATGGTCCTTAAAAAAGTTAACAAAAACATTTCATGGAAGCGCACACGGAATAAAAATTAAAGACCGAACAAGTTTGAACATTTTTATCGCATATATATTATTAGTGTTTGAATTCAATTTGTTCACGATACCAACTAGCTACCATTCATCTCTACTTTGACCCAGCAGATATAATTTGTGAAAATCAGCTCCCTAATTATACACACACACACACAAACAAACACACACATATATATATATATATATCATCTTACGTAAATTAATGTGTCATGTACTATTCATTTCGATATGTGAAGGGGAAATGCCTCTGGCTATGGTGCATGACACGCTCTGCAGTAACCTTGACTGACGACGACTAAGTTATATATATATATATATATATATTCATCGAAGATGATTGATATATTCACATGAACTTTTGCATTACCAATGACAAATAAGAAAGCAAAAGAATGATGAAGTATGTCAATCAATTATAATAATAAACTTACTTGAAAGATTGAGGATTCATCGGCCAGTCTTTAGCGTACTTGTCCAAAGGGTGACAGTGGAGCCTAAGATAATCCCTCCAGTTGTGAATTTTCTCCTTTTGAGGATTGGAACTTGTGCTCAATCGCGTGGTCTTGGATGGATCGTGAGAGTAAAGTTTCATCTTCTCTTCCAACGGTAAATTGAAATAGTCTTCAGACACTTGAATCATCTTCTCCATTGTCTCCCTCGAAACCCCATGGTTTATCACCTACATTAAATTGTTATATATGCATTTATGAACTAGGATTACAAATAAAAAAAAAAAAAAAAGTTGACCTGAAAAAATCCATAGTTCTCGCAAGCATCAGCAATTTGTCTGACTGTGTCAGCAGAGGCGAGATCAACTACAGGAGCGTTATCGTAGTAGGCAAATTCAGAGGGCTTTGGTCTTTCGGGTTCGGGCCGTACATAACTCCTCGGGAGGGTTACGTGCCTTAAGCCCGCTGCGGAGACCAACTGAAATTCCATGAAATTTCCCACAATTAATATTGTTGATGTTTCTTGTCGTTTGGATCACTGGAATACATACATATATATATATATATATATATATATCAATGATATGAATGCATATATATATATATATATATATCAATGATATGAATACATATATATATATATATATACAGACACAACAGGCATACGTCAGTATTATTTGTCATCAGCTGACATATGAAAAACGGTTATACTTTCACAAACTAATTATGCAGTTATTTTTAATTCGATAGTAATATTATTTGTATAATCAAATATATTACAGTCGTTTAGAATTTCTGAATTGACTTGAAAAGTCTTTCATTTCAATACAAGGCAATTCCAGCACATAAATATTTTTGCTCAATTATAGATATTTGCAAGTTTATTACTGATTGGTTTGGATTCATATTGGGGTTGACCTATCCTATATCGGTCTTTTAATATAACATTATATAGCTACTTGTGAGTTATACACACATATATTTTTTTGAATAAAAATATAGTTGTTGTTTTACAAAATAAACTTCAATTTCCGGCAAGATATTCTTTCGTCTGCCACGAATCACGGTCGAAATTTGTCAAATTAGCCGATAGTCAATAATGTACTTTGTTGTAATTAAGAGAGACTTTTAATATGTTGTGTGCTTTTAAATATTAAATAAATGAAATTATAATTTCAATTTAATTATGTATTATTTTAAGTATATAAAAAATAAAAAAAAATTGATTTGTGATGGTATAATTATAATGAATCAAAAAATTAATTGTAAAATGGTAATTACTTACTCATATTAAAATAAATTAAAAAAGAATAAATTAGTAATTACATTAGACATACCTATTGATGGACAAATATACAAGACAACCCTGAGCGGTTAAAATAGTATAGATAAGAAAAATGAAATAATCAACTATGAGAAGTCGTGCAAGTAGTTACACCACGAACAAATAAATTAAATATATATATATCCCCATGTCAGATAGATGCTAACCAGTTAAACATTAGCGACGAATAATTATTACTATAGCATATAATGTACACTCGATGATGCGTGTGCTATAATGTATACGTATATTAATTTTTATTTATGATTAAAAATATATTATAAATGAAATTATTAATTCAATTTTAATTATATAGTATTTCTAAATATCTTATACAATTAATTTATAAAGATAAAATTAAAATAAATAAATAAACTAAGGGTAAATTTGTAATTTAGCCTGGAATACTAATTAAGTGGGGTAATTACTATTTACCCATAATAAACTAATAGAGAGAGAGAGAGAACGTGTTAATTTTTTTAATTTTTTTTATAATTATAAATTTGTAAAGAAAATTTGTTTAATTTTTTTTATAATTATTAATTTGTAAAGAAAAATAATTGGTCAATTGACAGACCAAATTATAACAGTTTTTAAAAGCCTTTGAGCCTTAGAATAGATTATTATTATTATTATTATTATTATTATTATTATTATTATTATTATTATTATTATTATTATTATTACTTAAAATGAACAAGCTAGCTAAGATAATATCCTGAAATAAATATTCTAATATATATAAAGCAGATCGATAAATTAATATCCTCAAATATGTTAATATTCCACCCCACGTAATACGTATGTAGATGCCATGCCGCAAACAACACGTTATAGATAGTTTTGGGCCAAGGCAAATTGATTTTTCCACACGGTCGTCCCATTTTGGTTCTACTACTACTTGTACCTTACGATACGGTGAACATAGAGTGATTGATGCTATCTATCTAATCCATGTCAGGGCTCAGATTATATATATTACATTACAGTCGAGGATAAGGAAGGAAAGGAATGCGATGTAGTAGTAAAGTGGATGGAATGGAGGTGATGTATGCATAAAAAAGAATCTCATCTCATTTCATTTCATTTCATGTTGCCTTTGTGATATAATAATTGATGGTTGCAGTATAGTATCTGAATTGATTTATTTATTTTTCAAAGAGAGTTCAATCGAATAAAAACTACACTAGCATAGCATAGGCGCAGGTCATGAAAATGAATAATTTAAGATGCGGATTTGCATTTTCCAGTCACCATTCCATTCCACGC
Source organism: Lindernia subracemosa (assembly GCA_028392965.1). Taxonomy (NCBI): domain Eukaryota; kingdom Viridiplantae; phylum Streptophyta; class Magnoliopsida; order Lamiales; family Linderniaceae; genus Vandellia; species Vandellia subracemosa. The sequence continues at coordinate 7,668,275 of JAQPCC010000002.1, read as the reverse complement.
ATAGATTGATAGATATAAAGATGGATACTTGTGGACAAGTCTTCAAAATATTTTAATTCTTGAGTAATCACCACCTTCTTTAATATCTCTACTAATTATAATAAGGGCTTCGAAAATAATAAACAAAAGAGATGGAGGGGAGGAGCTTGTTCTCAACGTTCAATTAATTGGACTGGCTAATTCTCCACAGACTGAGCACGGGTCATCCAAGCTTGTTCCTCTCTTATCTTGTGCAATCCTATGCTGAATGAAGACAACAAACAAACTCAGTGCACATATGATTTCCCTCTCAAACACACATCACAATTTATTTCTCATTTTCACATAAACTGCAAAACATCAAATCAACAGACAACTAACATGACCAGAAATCAAACAAATTGTAATTCAAGAGCCCCATACCTTACCTAGCTTGATAAGTGAACATATGTTATGTATTTTAAGAAAATGCCACCAGTGGAACAACGATAAACCATTAGCCGAACATAAACTGAGAGTAGAATAACTTATCAACTTCCCTATCTTTCACAGTCACCAAGTAGCAAACAAATGGCTCAGTCATAAGCCCATCAACAAACCTGTTCCTGCAATACTATGGACAACTGCCTCTCTTTCTCTTGGAGATAGATGTTCCTGAAGATCATGAATTTGCTTAATGTGTTGCAGCCTTTCTGCTTCAGAGCTATCCCTCTCCCTTCTACAAATTATAAAAGTTAGCACAATAAGAAACCTCACGTAGCATTGAGATATAAGTTAAGGTAAAAGAAATTAACATCAATGGATCTCCAGAAAGTAAACAAAGAAACTGAAATTTTTCAAGAATTATCAAACATCACTTGGAAGTATATGCACATTAGTAAAATAAAGGTAAATCCAGATTAGTTGAGAAGAACACCAATTCATTACAGACCAAAATTGTGAGGTATTAATAAGATGTTTTCATACAGATATAAAAAGTAACTGTAAATCAGGAGCTCTTTGTTTTGTTCTCTTATAAGATCCTTTAGCTAAAGTTGGAGAATAGTTCAAACAAAAAAAAAAAAAACCACGGATACCTGTTCTGTTGACCTTTTTGGTCCTATGCTTATGAGAGTTTTGATTATTCCAAGTAATTATGTAAATTGTGGGGTACAAGTTAGAAAACTCGATATGTATGATTTATGTGTTTAAGTATGTATGAATATTCGACTAAGTGCTTAAATTTGAATTAATTATTAGATAGTCGAATATATGTGATCTTGTACATTATTGGAATATTACTGTGATCACCTGAATATGAACGTTTCGTATGAATGGAATATCATCATGTGCTAAATATGGAAAGTTGTTATGCTCTACATGGAATATATGATATTCTGTTTATTTTAGGAATAAAGTATTCATTGATATCTCACATGTCACACTGTGCTTATATGGAAATTCCGTGTGCTATATATGGAATCATTCTGTGACATGAATGGAATCACACTGTGTGCTATATATGGAAAATATATTCTGTCAAATGTGATATATGAGCTGTATACGAGATCAATCTATTTTAGGAAAGAATTTCATGAGATATCCGTTTGAATGCATCTTGATTGACGTAAAAATCAGAAGATCAATTACATATCTTTCCTTGTGCGTATTGGTTTTCATATTATGGAAAGTAGTTAATTGATTGGGCTTATTATGGTAAGATGCTGACTGGAACTATATTTGGAATGTGTTATGAATCGGATGAGATCACCATGCGTGGTAAGTAGTTCCTGTAAATATGGTAAGAGATCATGCATGACCGTTGTGCTTTATTGATTTATTCTTGGCATGATCTTATGAAGTTAATGCACGTTATTCTTGAGCATATCTTTGCATATTCTATGTGCTTAACTTTCTATGTGGAGTGACGAAGCTATAATCGGCTATAAGAAGAGGATCACTTCACGTCAAGGGTAGACACAAGACGATTGAGCCGAAGAACGAATTCCTTTGAGTGTTGAGCGTTAACTTGTGAATTATTCGTTGTTCTGCTAGAGCTTAAATTTGCGAATCCATACCCTTGAGCGATTACCCTTTAGAAACCTTCTGAAAATCTGTCTTCGGACTTGTTGATCGCACAAGGAGGCACGAGTGGAGTCTTCTGCACGTGAAGGAAAGAATCGGTGGATTCGGGGGTCCTTCGGTAGCGAGCTGTGTCCAGTCGGGGAGTGGTGATTCCCAGGGAAACGACGTGGAACGAAACTCGGCGTGTAGCAGCCTAGGTGGTCTAGTATTCATCGTGCTTCGGTTGTGTAAGGGTGTCAATCATTTTGTAACCATAAACGGTAATATCTTAGTGATTGACTTGAAATCTTGAGGGACAAACCTCAAGGACTGGAGTAAACCCCGGTTGGGGATATAACCAGTATAAAAATCATGTCTCACTTTACTTTCTGTCATTTACTTTCTGTGAGACAAACCCGAAACGTTTTTCAAAAACCCACGTGATATCTTTGGAACGTTTTTAAAGAAAAGGGAGATAACATTGATACTGCTCTGTTTTTCAAGTGATAACCATTTTTACAGTCTTATTGATATCTTCTTTAAGAAAGGTATTTTCAAAGAAGAAAAAGCCATAAGTTTTATAAGCCTAATTCACCCCCCCCCCCCCTCTTAGGCATATTTTGTACTTCAATTGGTATCAGAGCCAGGTTACTCAAACGACAGGCCTAACACGCCTGAGTAAAAGATCTAATGGCTTCTTCGAGTTTTGATATATTTGCAGAAGGTCAATCCCACTCTAGGCCACCGCTCTTCGATGGAACAAACTACGCTGTGTGGAAGAATCGTATGACGGAGTTTCTTATTGCTGTCGACTATGAACTTTGGGAAACAATTATCAATGGACCGTATGCGGCTGTGAAACCAGATGGAACTCCAAAGGCTGGCCGGGAATTAACTGCTGATGATAAGAAGGGAAGCACGCGAAACGCAAAGGCAAAAAACATCCTCGCATGTGCACTAACAAGAGAAGAATACAACCGTGTAAGCTCCTGCTCATCAGCTAAGGATATGTGGGACATGCTTCAAGTTACTCATGAAGGAACCCAACGAGTTGTGCAAGAAAGACTAGCTTTGCTCACGCATCAGTACGAACTGTTTGCAATGGAATCTGACGAGACCATAAGCCAGATGTATGCCAGATTCATGGGAATCATCAACCAAATGTTTTCTCTTGGAAAGAGAGTTCCCGACAGTGAGCAAGTCAGAAAAATACTGAGATCACTTCCACGAGAATGGAATGCCAAGGTTACTGCTATTTATGAAGCAAAGGATCTGGAAGTACTAAGCATCTCTGAGTTGATTGGATCTCTTACTTCATATGAAATGATTCAAGCTTCGATGAACGAGAAATCGCAGAACAAAAATCAGAAGTCCATTGCCTTCAAATCCAACCAAGAAGAATCTGACTCAGACGACGATGAAGAGGACATGATGAATCAACTAGCCATGCTAACAAAGAGATTTGAGAAGTTTCAACAGAAAAGGAGATTCAAAGGAAACTTCAACAAATTCCAGAATAAAAATAAGGGAATATCCACGTCAGGAAAGAATGGTCAAAAATGTTTCCGATGCAACAAACCAGGCCACTTTGCGCAGAATTGCCCATTCAACAATGATGAGAAGCCAAGGAAACAGAAGGCCACGGTGATGGAGACAAACGACTCTGAAGTTGAACAAAGTGAGGACGAGGATCATGCTTACATGGCTGACGAGGATCAGGTATCATTTTCTTCCTCCATTGAGAAAATACATATTCTAAACAACTTGCATAATGATTGCGAAAGTGCCTCATCTGTTTTTGATATAGAAGAAAGTAAGGAAGAATTATGTGAGTTACTACAAAATGCATAGAGGAAGATCAAGTCGCTTAATTCCTTAACTAAAAAATTGATGAAGCAGCGAGATGATTTAGCCAGGGAAAAACATGAAGCTGATCTAGAGATTTCACATTTGAAAGGAGAGTTAGATACTGCTAAGAAAGAGGAAGTTCCATGTAACTGCAAGGAATTAGAAAAGAAAACAGGGACTTATCTAGAGATATCGTCGAACTTAGGAATTCTCTAGATGTAGAAAAATATAAGTTTGATAGATTCTTTGAGGGAAAGCAGAACCTAGATATGTTGTTAAACACTCCTAGGAACATTGGTAGATCAGGAATAGGTTATTGCACTGAAGAAAAGCATGCTGAAAAATCTGTACCGAAGTTTAAGTTTTTCATGTGGTAGAAATGGTCATTATTCGTATAATTGTCCTTTAAAGAAAGCAGATAGAGCTAAATATGTTTGGAGACCAAAGAAATCCCCTGGGAATGCCACTGTCATATCTGATCATAACAGGAGATCACTTTCCATGCAGAATGATATCTCACATGTAAATAGAAGTTATTTCTCCACTAACATGTTAGGACCCAACAGAAATTGGGTACCTCAGAAAAGTACTCTTACCTACAGGTACAAAGGAAGAATTCCAGCAAGAAAAACAGGTGGTATCTCGACAGCGGGTGTTCTCGCCATATGACAGGTGATATCTCTAAGTTCGTATCGTTGAAAGCGTGCGACGGAGGATATGTATCATACGCTGACAACACTAAAGCCAAGATCATTGGTGTCGGCACTGTTGGTAACTCATTAAATACCACTATTGATGATGTTTGGTTGGTAAGAAATCTTGAGCATAATTTGATAAGCATTAGTCAGTTATGTGATAAAGGTTACTCAGTTACTTTTGAAAATAATAAATGCTTAGTTAAGAAGATAACAAGGTCATCTTAAGTGCATCTCGATATGGTAACATTTATTGCATTACTCTTGATGATATCACTAACCAGAATGTCAAGTGCCTAGCAGTCACACAGGATATCACATGGTTATGGCACAGACGCTTGGGACATGCAAACATGGAATTAATATCTCACATATCATCTAATGAGTTGGTGAGAGGTGTCCCCGATATGAAATTTACCAAGGACAGAACTTGCAAAGCATGCCAAATGGGGAAACAAACCAAGACGTCCTTCAAACCAAAGAATGTAATATCCACCACCAGACCACTGGAACTGCTGCACCTTGACCTTTTTGGTCCTGTTCAGGTTATGTCACTGCGAGGTAAACGATATGCCTTTGTTATTGTTGATGATTATACAAGGTACACATGGGTATTATTTCTTGCGCACAAGAATGAGGCATTAGTTAACTTTGCACCATTAATTAAGAGATTAGAAAATGAGAAAGAGATGAGTATGCAAGATAAGAAGTGATAATGGTCTTGAGTTTGATAGTAAATCATTTGCATCTTTTTGTAATGAAAATGGATATAGCCATAATTTTTCAGCCCCCATAACGCCTCAGCAAAACGGAGTAGTTGAGAGAGAAAAACAGAGTGCTACAGGAAATGGCTAGATCTATGCTAAGTGAATATAATCTTCCAAAACACTTTTGGGCAGAAGCTGTTAGCACGGCATGTTATGTTTCAAATCGTATTTTTCTTAGACCTATCATTAAGAAAACTCCTTATGAGCTGTGGAATGATAAAACTCCAAATATAGGATATTTTCATGTGTTCGGTTGCAAATGTTTTATCTTGAAAGATAGGGACAAAAGAGGGAAATTTGATTCCAAGGTAGATGAAGGGATATTCCTCGGTTATAGTCTTCATTCCAAAGCCTTTCGAGTGTTTAATAATAGAAAGAAGACTGTTCAGAATCAGTGCATGTGACTTTTGATGAATTCCCTGCCACAGATGCTACTGAGGAAGGTATAGTTGTGTCTCCTGCAGGTATACAGGTTACTGACAAGGAACTAAAAGCAATTCCAATGGAAGATGATACTAAGTCAGAGGAACCTGAGACTTCAGAAGAACAACAGCGCAGAAAATTCAAACATGCTTCCAGCCATCCCACGGATCAAGTCATAGGGAATATCACCTCTGGAATCAAAACGAGAGCAGCTGCACGCAACCAAGTTACAGAGGAATCACCTAATGCACTGCTATTCATGGTGGAACCACGGACTATCAATGAAGCTCTCAATGACAAATCATGGGTGATTGCCATGGAAGAAGAGTTGTCACAATTCAAAAGGAGCCAAGTATGGACACTCGTGGAAAGACCAAATGGAAAGTCCATCATCGGCACAAAATGGGTGTTCCGCAACAAGCTTGATGAAAATGGTAAGGTGACCAGAAATAAGGCCAGGTTAGTTGCAAAAGGTTATTCCCAAGAATAAGGTATAGATTACGAGGAAACTTTTGCTCCCGTTGCTAGGTTAGAATCTATCCGCATCTTACTTGCATATGCATGCTTTAAAAGGTTTAAACTTTTTCAAATGTACGTAAAAAGTGCTTTTTTAAATGGTTTTATAAATGAGGAAGTTTATGTTGAACAACCTCCCGGTTTTATAAAAGAAGAGTAAATTGAATAAAGCTTTATATGGTTTGAAACAGGCTCCTAGGGCATGGTATGATAGACTTAGTAAGTTTTTTATAGACATGGGATTTACGACTGGAACTATTGATAACACGCTGTTTATCAGATATCAAGGAGATCACATGCTGTTAGTACAAATTTATGTTGATGATATAATCTTTGGAAGTACTAACAATCTTCTTTGTGAGGATTTTTCTAAGTGTATGCAGCAAGAATTCGAAATGAGCCTAATGGGAGAGCTTAATTACTTTTTGGGATTGCAAATTAAGCAGCTGGATACGGGAACCTTTATATCCCAGACAAAGTACACCAAGGAATTGCTGGTGAAATTCGGAATGGCTGATTCCAAGGTACTTTCCACTCCAATGCATCAGACCACAAAAATCGATAGCGATGAATCAGGTAAATGCGTTGATCAAACAAAATATCGAGGTATGATTGGAAGCCTACTTTAGTTAACCGCAAGTAGACCTGATATTATGCTTGTTGTTGGTCTGTGCTCTCGTTACCAATCGAATCCTAAGGAATCTCATTTGACTGCTGTCAAAAGGATACTTAGATTTTTGAAAGGTACCGTTAATCTAGGACTTTGGTATCCAAATACTAAGGAATTCCCATTAATGGGTTATTCAGATGCTGATTTTGCCGGATCTAGGGAAGATAGGAAAAGTACAAGTGGAACTTGCCAATTACTTGGGAATTCCCTTGTGACTTGGTCTAGTAGGAAACAAAATGTTGTCGCCCTGTCCACAACCGAAGCTGAATACATGGCCTTATGAAGTTGTTGTCAACAGTTACTATGGATGAAACAAACCCTAAGTGATTACGGGTTAGGTTATGACAAAATTCCTACCTTCTGTGATAGTACTAGTGCCATTAGTATTACTAAGAATCATGTCCATCATTCTCGAACTAAGCATATAGAGGTCAAACACCATTTTATTCGAGATCATGTTCAGAAAGGGGATATCACCGTGGAATTCGTAGGAACTAATGATCAGTTGGCTGATATCTTCACGAAACCTCTCATTGAAAGTAGATTCTGTGCTATTCGTGATCGATTAGGAATTGTCGAGCTTAAATAGGAAAGATGACTTATTAGTTATCACATTCATATCTTCGATCATGATTTTCTTGGAAATCCTTTCCGAAAATTCATTTTGATTCTCCCTTCCTTATTTGGTTATTTCCTTCTCATTCATAAGGAAAATATTTTCGAACCTTTATTTGAATTTTTCCAAATCTCCATTTGAATCCCTGATTTTACTCGATATTCCATCTTTATCTCCGCGAGATATCTTCAAAATCTCCATTTGATTCCCTAACGGGCAGATTCTTTCTTCCAAGGATTTTTGAATTTCAAATCTTTTCAAAATCTGTCAAAAGTCACATCGATATCTTTATGAGATAACCGCTATTTTTCATCCTTATCCAGCAAGTTTCTTGCTCTTTATAACCTCATTCATCTTCTTCTTCTAAAATCATTCAAGCTCTTCTTTTCGAAAATTATCTCTTAAACTTCCATCTGCAAAAATGGTGAAAACAAAAGGTGCTGGTTCCAAACGCAAAGCCCCAGTCACAGAGGAATCTCCTATTTCTCCTGCTGTGAAAGCCACTCGCTCAAAGACGAGCAGTTCTTCCAAAACTATCTCTAAGAAAGCTACGCCGAAATCAAAGAAGAAAGCAAAGGTTGCTCCACCATCTCCTATTCTGCTTCAATTTCCCGAAAAACCAGCTTCTCCACCACCTAAAACTCTTACACCTGTCCCTTCTCCATCGCATGACAAAGCTGAACACGAAGACGTACATCAAGAGGTCAGCGACGAGACTGAGAAACTTCTGAAAGAGACGTATGGCAGAGAAGTAAGTTTCTACTTGAAGGATGGGAAGAAAGTGTTGTTCAATACTAATAATCTCGAGGAGATCACTGACGAGGTGAAGTTTCTGAGCGAAGAAACTAAGGAACGACATGAGAAGCTAAAAAAGAGAGAAGTCGCTCGAGGTAGATGCGTCAACTTTGAAGAACTGGTTGAAAGCAATGTCGTAACGTGGCTGAATGAGTATGGGTGGGAGAACTTCTTGAGAATCGACAAATCGTTGTACGTAGAAGCAGTGAAGCTGTTCTATGCCAATCTCGATTTCGTAGAAGACGAATCGGAGATCACCGTGACATCATATGTGCTAGGTAAGAGGATCCAGTGAAATCGCCGCAAGATGAATGAAATGCTGGGTGTCGAAGATGAAGGACTATGCTACTTCAATTTCACTGATTGGTGCAGTTCCCATGTGAAACTGCGAGATTGTGTTAAAGCTCTGTGGAATTCCCCTTACAAACCAAAATTTTTAGAAGGCGAAGCCTTGAACAAGCTGCATGTCGACATGTTCTTTCTTTACAAAGTGCTGCATATGACTTTGTGGAGCGCGCGAGTTGGAAGTGGAGGCCACTCCACGACGATGAACAACATGAGCATGCTCACGCTTTACCTGGTGTCTCAAAATCAGCCTCTCAACTTAGGATACTTCATCCTGAAGTACATGGTCACAGCCTTTCAAAGCTCTGATAGGGTCCTTCCCTATGGAATGCTGCTTACGCACCTTTTTGAATCCGAAGGGATCTCACTGCCCAAAGCATGGGAAGATAGCACTAAGCACGCCGTAGATTTGAGCACGTTGAAGCGAGTTGGTATTCGCTATGATGACCGCAAGGGCTGGTTTAAGACCAGAGACCTTAAGACACCTGTTAAGAGTCCGAGGAAAAGGTCGGGTCGAGAAAGGTTTGAGGGAAGCGATGACGAGCAAGGAACGATAGCTGATCTACAACGAAACATCAAGGGAATTAAGGAGGACAATAGAAAGAAGTTTAGGCAGATCTCCCAGCACTTCAAAAAGATTAAGAAATTCATGAAGGAGATCTCCGCGGCTATGAATCTCTCTGAATCATCATCTTCGGTTTCATCTGATAGTGATTCCAGCCGTTAGCACTTCCGTCCTAGAAATCCCTTAAGCCTTAGTCTATCTAGTTCCTTACTTTTGGGTTGTTAGTGTGTGTTGGTCGCAGTTGGTCCCTCCTTTTTTATGCTGAAGGGGGAGAAGAATCTAGGGATTAATGCCATGTTTGATGTTTCTGGGTTGTTTGCTGTTTTTGTCGCTTGCTGTTATCTTTTGGGGTCTTTGTGCCCATATGCTATGAATTTGTTATCAGCTTGCTATGATTTGCTTATGTCCTAATCCTTCTATGCTTGAGTTTGTGATTTGCTAAGGATTAAGAAAATTCCGCACATAGGCAGGGGGAGCATACTGATATGATCTGGTAACTTGCGACATTTTAATGATATGCCCTGGTAACTTGCGATATTCCATTTGATATGCCCTGGTAATTGCTAAACTTTGCTGATACGTGATATATAGGGATATTAGCACTTAGACAGGGGGAGCATGCATACTTCAATATGAGAATTTTTTTTTCATGCTCTGATCATATCCATGATATACTTAAACATGTTATGTGCATCAAAATGGTTTCATATCGAGTGTACTCATATGCTTAAGCTAGGCATTAATTACTTGTCATCATTAAAAAGGGGGAGATTGTTGACCTTTTTGGTCCTATGCTTATGAGAGTTTTGATTATTCCAAGTAATTATGTAAATTGTGGGGTACAAGTTAGAAAACTCGATATGTATGATTTATGTGTTTAAGTATGTATGAATATTCGACTAAGTGCTTAAATTTGAATTAATTATTAGATAGTCGAATATATGTGATCTTGTACATTATTGGAATATTACTGTGATCACCTGAATATGAACGTTTCGTATGAATGGAATATCATCATGTGCTAAATATGGAAAGTTGTTATGCTCTACATGGAATATATGATATTCTGTTTATTTTAGGAATAAAGTATTCATTGATATCTCACATGTCACACTGTGCTTATATGGAAATTCCGTGTGCTATATATGGAATCATTCTGTGACATGAATGGAATCACACTGTGTGCTATATATGGAAAATATATTCTGTCAAATGTGATATATGAGCTGTATACGAGATCAATCTATTTTAGGAAAGAATTTCATGAGATATCCGTTTGAATGCATCTTGATTGACGTAAAAATCAGAAGATCAATTACATATCTTTCCTTGTGCGTATTGGTTTTCATATTATGGAAAGTAGTTAATTGATTGGGCTTATTATGGTAAGATGCTGACTGGAACTATATATGGAATGTGTTATGAATCGGATGAGATCACCATGCGTGGTAAGTAGTTCCTGTAAATATGGTAAGAGATCATGCATGACCGTTGTGCTTTATTGGTTTATTCTTGGCATGATCTTATGAAGTTAATGCACGTTATTCTTGAGCATATCTTTGCATATTCTATGTGCTTAACTTTCTATGTGGAGTGACGAAGCTATAATCGGCTATAAGAAGAGGATCACTTCACGTCAAGGGTAGACACAAGACGATTGAGCCGAAGAACGAATTCCTTTGAGTGTTGAGCGTTAACTTGTGAATTATTCGTTGTTCTGCTAGAGCTTAAATTTGCGAATCCATACCCTTGAGCGATAACCCTTTAGAAACCTTCTGAAAATCTGTCTTCGGACTTGTTGATCGTACAAGGAGGCACGAGTGGAGTCTTCTGCACGTGAAGGAAAGAATCGGTGGATTCGGGGGTCCTTCGGTAGCGAGCTGTGTCCAGTCGGGGAGTGGTGATTCCCAGGGAAACGACGTGGAACGAAACTCGGCGTGTAGCAGCCTAGGTGGTCTAGTATTCATCGTGCTTCGGTTGTGTAAGGGTGTCAATCATTTTGTAACCATAAACGGTAATATCTTAGTGATTGACTTGAAATCTTGAGGGACAAACCTCAAGGACTGGAGTAAACCCCGGTTGGGGATATAACCAGTATAAAAATCCTGTCTCACTTTACCTTCTGTCATTTACTTTCTGTGAGACAAACCCGAAACGTTTTTCAAAAACCCACGTGATATCTTTGGAACGCTTTTAAAGAAAAGGGAGATAACATTGATACTGCTCTGTTTTTCAAGAGACAACCATTTTTACAGTCTTATTGATATCTTCTTTAAGAAAGATATTTTCAAAGAAGAAAAAGCCATAAGTTTTATAAGCCTAATTCACCACATATTTTGTACTTCATATTCAATTGCAGGAAATACACATACGGCTTCATTATCCAAACTAATTGCGTGCAACTCTCTTTCCTTCTCTTCAATCCTCCTCTCGAGCTCATGAATCTTCTGTCTCTTTTCAAGCAGTTTATCCTAAACAATCAACTAAACTCCAAAAGCTCGAATGAGAAATCGGATTTGGACACATATATGTGTGCACATGTATGTAATTTTAGAAGAACATCATCACTAGTAATATCCCACATGAAATGACAATATCACAAAAGATTGATAGAACCGAGGAGAAAAACTAAATAGAGGTGAAAGACCTGACCCACAGCTGCATGTTCTTTAATTTGAGCTTCATACGTATTTTGCATATATATTCGCAATTTCAAACCTCACAATAACCTGTGCACGAAGCTCAACCTCCATTTGTTGCAACTCCTCTCTTTGTTTGGAGAACGCATGAAGTCGCTGCTTGAAAAAATCATTGTCCAAACCTCCATCAACATCCACTGGTTTTCTTCCATGTTTAACCTTAAATTAAACCACGCAACAATAGCACTGTCAGCTGCATAACAGTTAAAGCTCTGATGCATGCAACTATATTGAGATGGGTTCACGTGACATAAAATTAGGGTTATTACCTCATATATCAACCTCTCATCGGATTGACCTAGTTTTGAACGCTCTACCTCCTGCATGCATACAAAAGAGAAAAACACAAATTTCTAACCAAAAAGAAAATTGAATAGTGCACATAGTACGAATCATCACAGCATGCGCCAGTACTTTGACAAATATTTAACAAAATGTAATAAAGGGTGCAAAAGTCCAAAGCGGTATCAAAATGCAAGCAAGATTTGCCAACCTCATTCCGAAGCGACTTCTCGGACAAAAAGGCCCACTCCATACACCAAGTATGAGAGGAAGACGCCTTTGTTTGAGGCGTAGAAATGCCACCATTAGCCGAATTGACGGCCGCAAGAAACCAGCGACTATTCACGACCGTGACGCAGCCTGTTAGAGGCCGTGAATAGTCGTTGGTTTCTTGAATAGCGGTTATACCGCTTGGGTGACGAAACAGGAACTTTCTAAACCTTATTTCATCTATAAATAGGAGTTATTAGCTCGATCTTTGTACGTGTGGAATACTTGTAATCTCTGCAAATAGTTGAATGAAAGAATGATATGTTGGTCCGTGGACATAGGCTCAATCTCGAGCCAAACCACGTAAAAATCCCCTATTTTCAGTTTTTTGTTCTCTTAGTTTTACGCATCAAGATCGGAGCTTTAACCTCGATCATCACACACCCACGAAACTAATTCGAAATACGAATCTATTGGCGCCGGAATCTCAACAGATAATAATTAAGCATAGGCTTTACAGCAGCAGCACAAGAAGCCCAACATTGAGTTTTGGACTCATTGGACAGAACGTTGCCTACCTGAAGTTTGTCCTCACTCGGCTCGGTAGTTGCCATGCCATGGGCACACTAGACAAACAACAGTCAATGCGATGATAATATAATTAATATATGGCGCTCCAATAATTAATTAGGTTAGGACAGCACGTGAAATGCATGGATAATCAGGAGGCCATCCATCCATTTGAGCAAGCTGAGGAGATGCATAATACAAATGGGTTAACGTTTTGCTTAGATCGCCAGTGCAAATGTTGCAGAATAATTTGCAGTAAAGTAAATTTGGGCACGCTTTGCTAGTGTAGCTTGTTGAGTACGTGCCCATGCATGCTTATATAATTAAAGCTGATGTTTTTTTCTTTCTTCCCTCATGCCATGCATGCTTATATAATTTTCTTTTTTCCAGATTTTTGCACTCAGCCCTTACAGGCAGGCTCCTATCTTATCGTATAAATATTACACAGTTAAAGGAGGAGACTATAGTAAGAAGGCCAATTCCAATTGTCACAAATATTAACATAAAGATAGGGAACAAAATCAAATGAAGATGATTACGAACTATACTTCAAAGCATATTGTGGAAAGAAGACGAGGAAGGCCAAGAACTTGAGATATGGGGTGAAGAGGAAGATACTAGACTTCTCTTAACTAACGATGAAACATGGTGCAGTCTGTCAAGATTTTCTCTCAGTAAGTGCGTGAGTTGGTACAATATGAAAATTCTTGCATACATGTATATATGGCTGGCTGGCTTTGACGACGTTATTAGGTAGGCAGGCAGGCAAGTAGGCAGGTAGGCAGGCGTGTCTAATTTACAGCTGAGTTTTATCTTTCACATCAACAAGCTTAATTTCCGCGGCGAGCCAGCCAACGCCGTCAGGGAAGAAGGCTCGATAATTCCACCTCTAAGCAAGCGAAGCCTCGTTCACTCTAGAAAAACAATATTTCGATAATAAGCAGACAAAGAATAACAAGTTTAATGCAAGCGGATAACATGCAATGCAATGAATCAGAACCAGAAGAAAAAAAAACCTTTTCGAATGTTGTAATCGAAGAGAGAGTACGACCATCTTCAAGCATAAATAAATAATAAAGATTGTTGATAAGATATGCGTAAGCAGAGGGAATCATGAAATTGAGTTTAAAAAAGTAACATACACGTCATACTTTCCTTGTCTTGACTCAACTTCGAGGGTAATGGTTTTGCCCGTAAGTGTTTTCACAAAAGATCTGCATCTTCAAAGCTTGCTTCTGTACCAATTTTGCTTCGCCCGACCAAGTTTCCCGCAGCTGAGCTGATGCGTGAGTGGGCACGTTAGGGCGTTGAAGAGGGCTTCAACCAGAATTTATATATGGGCTAAAAGCTCAATTCTAACCTTCTCTGGGCCGCCGCCCTTAATTATTTTTTGTTGTAATATTTAGGAACATAGGTTTATTCTTACCACACCTGGATTATGGTATAAGATTATAACATGTGTCATACATCTCCAATTCAAATTGTTAATCTCAATATCATCTTTTAGATGAAACACATGTCACAATTTTAACCTACTTGAGTTGACATGTAACCCAAGTGGATTGGATAGAATGAATCACGAACATATGTAGTTAGTGTTGGGGTACAAACTCAATCCCACATCGAATAATTCGAAGACGGATCATTAGTATATAAGTTTGTGGACTACTCCCTCTAATTGCCAATTGACTTTTAGAGTGTAACCTCACAAGGCTTATAGGGTTAGAGCGGTTCGGGGTTGATTCGATCCTTACAAATGGTGCGGTGAGCGTGGATCAAGCGCGTGACCGAGAAATCGATCGTGGATCGTGAATCAAGTAACCGAAGGAGAGCCCGAATACGATGTGGATGACGTGCCCCCGGTCCTTGTAATAACGATTGGGTGGTTATCGTTGAAAGGGAGGCCCGCTCGGTGGTCTTGAGTTTGAGGGGAGGATTGTTGGGGTACAAATTCAATCCCACATCGAATAATTCGAAGGCGGATCATTAGTATATAAGCTCGTGAGCTACTCCCTCTAATTGTCAATTGACTTTTAGAGTGAAACCCCACAAAGCTTATATGGTTGAGGCGGTTCGGGGTTGATTCGATCAGTTATAGAACACAACACAATTTGATTAATTGATTGATTGATTTGGCTTTTAGAGTGAAACACCACAAAGTTTATATGGTTGAGGCGGTTCGGGATTGATTCGATCAGTTATAGAACACAAGACAATTTGATTAATTGATTAAAATATGACGCGTTATCATTTTTGTATAATAAACAAGTCATCACTGAAATCAAATCAAATCAAATCAAAGTGATCGTTTGATTCCTTTTCTTCTCACTAAACAAAAGCAAAACCCAAGACGGAAAACAAAAAAGCAAAAGAAAAAGATAAGAGAGCATTCATTAGTCAGAGAGAGAACAGGGCAGGTTTTCATCAGCCGGTTAATGGTTTCTGCGTCGCTCTCGACTGCTTGTAGCGAGGGCAAAACACCGATCGCGCACCTCGATGCTCGCAACGTCTGCGGTCGACGCAATCGTCAGCCACCTAATCAGAGGCCGTGACCTCGGAGGAGATGCCACTGCCACCCTAGCAGTGACAGCGTTTGCTGTCGCTGCGGCGTTCTTCTTCTACACATCTAGGTAATTTTCTAAAATTAAGAGAAAAGAAAACGGGGATTTCTGAATTCTTTCTTTTTTTTTTTATTTGGATTTGGTAGGGTAGTTTTTATTTGCGCTGAGAAGGAAAGAGGAAAGGGGAAAAATTTTTAAATAGCAAAAGGAAGAAGTTTTTCATAGATGAGAGCACTTAAGCTTTGTCAGACCTCGTCCTCAAAATCATCACCATCATCGCCCAAATCACCATCAGCAGCTGAGTCATCTATCAATACTAGTTCAACATCTTCATGGATTCAATTGAGATCGGTTCTATTTATTGTAGCTTCGTCGTCAAACTCTTCACCAGCCTCTTCATGTTCTTATTCCCATTCTTCGTCATCATCATCTGATAATCGGTGAGTCACCTTCCCCCTTTTTTTCCCTCTCTGTCTCGCTCTCTTAAAAAAATCTACCTTTCTCTAAGTTGTGCGTTTCCCCTCAGATCTGGGATGCTTCCTTCGTATTCCAATTCAGTTCGTAGCTTCATTACATCTTCATTTGCTACCCCGGTCTTGCTTTTCATGATATCTTAATTGTTCAGTTGAGTTGTTGGTTTCAGTTGTCTTGGGATGTAACGGGTACTGTCTGGAGCATAGACATATAATCTTCTACGCAGTGATTTGGATTTAGATATAAACTAGTGTTTATTACTTGTTTCGTCTGTGTAATCTGTCTTCCTAACCATCCGATCAACTAATGCTAGTATACTCCTATCTCAGTGGTCGTCTCAAATCCCCATGGTCTCGAAGGAAAAGAAAGCACATTCTCACACCTCAGCAGTGGAGGGCTTTATTCTCTCCTGATGGGAAACTTTGTGATAATGGACTTAAGTTTCTGAAGAAAGTTCGTAGTGGAGTAAGTAGCATTTTCGAAGTACCTTGAGGGTTTTTCTTCACTATTCCAGCTGTAATTTCAAGACTGAAACTTCTGCAAAGTAATTGATAAATGATGTACACATCTTGGTTTTGTGTAGGGTGTTGATCCAAGTATACGAGCAGAGGTTTGGCCGTTTCTTCTGGGAGTGTAAGTTACTTCAGCTTTTCGGTATATGTATCTGTGTTTTAAGGTCTTGAAGCATTTAGTTGATGGATAGGTCCTCAATTATTGTTAGAAAAATATAAATTCTGAAATGTATCTTTGATGATGAAGTTTTGATACTAATTCATTTGTGCCAGTATTGTGAAATTTTTTGCATCCAATATTTTTTTCTTCAGTCAATTTCATTCGTTGTTGAATGAAATCTGTTGTTCGTAACCCTATCATTATCCTTTACAGCTATAATTGATGCAGTCCGTATGAAAATAATCCTGGCTTTAATTTTCTGTTTGCAGCTATGATTTGACCAGTTCGAAAGAAGAGAGAGATGCAGTTCGAACTCAGAGGAGGTACAGGCACAGCATTCAAATTAATGTTCTCTATAACCATTCTCCTATATAACTCTATCCACACTCTCCAAAAGAATCCATATCGCTTGCTCTGCATATCACTTTATCTTCCACCCAGCTATTAATTGTGAATTTCATCCTTATCTTTGTCTTCCTCTTTCTGTTCAAGTTTATTAGATATTAGCTCTGAAATTTTCCTTGCATTGACATCCTTCTGGCTTTGATTATTATGGATGCAGAAAGGAATACGAGAAACTGCGTAGACAGTGTCGCAAACTTGTTAAACAAAATAAAGAACATCTTAGATTGAATGAAAATGATGAAACAGCTGGTGAAGGTGGAACTCTTGCAGAGGACACGGATTCTCCTGACTCTGAGGATATAGTGAGTGCCAGAGAATCTCTTTCTAGTGAAGAAGGCTTTTCATACAAAGAAGATGTGGATGATACCTTGATGGATGCTACTGATTGTTCGAAATGTTTACCTGATCCTAATTTATCCTCTGAATCCGAGTCCTCGGACTCCGATTCCTCAGATGACCCTGAAACCAGTCAAACATTTAATTTAACTGAAAACACAGATGAATACAATTATGATCAGTCCCCAAAGGAAAATTCATCTCCCTCAGAAGAAGAAGCCCAGTCAAAATCCCGTAAGGCCGAAGGTTTCCTGACATGGCAGCGAATCATTCGCCTAGATGCCATTCGAGCTAATGAAGAGTGGATGGAGTATGCCCCAACACAAGCTAACGTGCCCGAAGGCAAAGCATGTCGTTCTGCCGAGGTCGTTGGATTGAAGGATTACGATCATCTTCATCCTGGGAGAATATTCCATGCTGCTCGTTTAGTTGCAATTCTGGAAGCTTATGCGCTCTATGACCCAGAGATTGGTTATTGCCAGGGAATGAGTGACCTACTCTCTCCTATAATTGCGGTGATGACTGAGGACCACGAGGCGTTCTGGTGTTTCGTGGGATTCATGAAGAAGGCTCGGCACAATTTTAGACTCGATGAAGTTGGAATCAGACGACAGCTGAGCACTGTTTCTAAGATCATCAAATACAAGGACTCTCACCTTTACAGGCACTTGGAGAAACTTCAGGCTGAGGATTGCTTTTTTGTGTACAGAATGGTGGTTGTGCTCTTCAGGAGAGAGCTGACATTCGAGCAGACCTTGTGTCTTTGGGAGGTTATGTGGGCCGACCAAGCAGCAATTCGGGCTGGGATCGGGAAATCCTCTTGGAGCAAAATAAGACAGCGGGCCCCGCCGACTGAGGACTTACTGCTTTATGCGATTGCAGCTTCTGTATTGCAGAGAAGGAAACAGATAATTGAGAAATATTACAGCATGGATGAGATCTTAAGGGAGTGTAATGCAATGGCTGGGCATTTAGATGTGTGGAAGCTACTCGATGATGCTCATGGCTTGGTCGTGACTCTACATGACAAGATAGAAGAAGCTCCTTTGTGATACATGCCATTGTCCGGTCAGTTAAGTTCTTCTCTTCTCTTCTCTTTTTAAAATTATGAATAGTT
Organism: Lindernia subracemosa; assembly: GCA_028392965.1. NCBI lineage: Eukaryota > Viridiplantae > Streptophyta > Magnoliopsida > Lamiales > Linderniaceae > Vandellia > Vandellia subracemosa. Next base: position 7,649,687 of record JAQPCC010000002.1, on the reverse strand, counting down.
TGATGAGGCGAGGGCGGTCTCTATCTATCCTTGAATTATATGATGCATCGGTCGATTATTGTTCTGTTGCTCTAAAAGCATCCGCTTATCTTTTATTCTGATACGAGCGAGACATAGGTCATCAATCTTCTCTTAAAATTGTGATGTGTGTGATGTGATGGAGAACTCAAGCACTAGTTGTTGCACTGTTATGGAGCTTAGTGAACTTGAACTGACCAATGAATCACAGCATATGTTTTACAAATAGCATGCATCAATCAGAATTTAGTTCAACGGAATTGCTATGCAATTGAAGCATGAAGTGATTGAATTACTTAGATAGGGTAGGAAAAAGCTCTTATATCTGTATTGAAGGGCCGCATCCACGTCAAAACTAGTGCGTCCATGGCATATAAAGAATCCTATACCCAGAATTGCAATATTTTACGTTATATAATGCTTACGAAATTGCTATTTTCGAACCCAAGCCAGCCCTTTCTCCAAGTGTAAGGGGACAAGCAGGTATGCATGCAGATATATGAGGATTTAGATTGTAGATATATATTAATTTTTTGTGGTTCTACGATAAGAGTACACGCATATAGCTGCTATGCTACGGACGGTCTTAAATGCGGAAAGTCAATGGTCCGTCGCAGAATAAAGCGGACACGATTGAGCTAGCAGTAGCATTCAATATATGTATGTATACAGAAAGAGAGTCAAGGAGTGACGAAGCATGTGAGTTGGTAAAAATTCTTGCAACTTGGAAAATTTCATTCGATGTTATGGTATGGCATGCCATGCATGTTCGTGTGCGATCTAAAATTACGAGACGCTCGCTGCTATATACACCACCAAATATACAATATCTCAACTCAAGTCGAGACCCATGTGGCATTTATTTATTTATTTATTATGGCCATTTTGCTCGGAATTTACCATGTGTGTATGTAGCTAAAAATAGTGGAGATTAAAATCTTGAGATAATATTGTTTGTAAAAGAAAAGAAGGAATTTTATTTTTATTGCAAGATGTTGGTAAAACATAACATGGCAGGGCAGGGCAGGCAGGCACCGCGACGCGACCCACGGATCTATTTACCTACAGTTCGATCGAACGGTCCAATATCTCAGATGATAAAATAATCGAATCGACGGTCCACGCAACTCCATTCTCAAACCATCAAGCAAAAGCGCGTTTCCAATCTGCAAACATACAGTACAGTACTGTACAGCTTGCAAGCAAAGCAAGGCAAGGCAAGGCACACTCTAATGCGTTCTCCAATAGCTTACCCCAAACGCAAACGCATTTTGCAGTAACAGACGCATTTTGCAGTAATTGTTCTTCAACAGTTAAACGCATTTTCAAACGCAAAAGAATATTCTTGTAATATTCTCTTCCAAACCAACTTTTACAACTTTTCAATACTACCCCTATATTTTATAATTTTACAAATTAAACCTATTTTAATTTAATTGAGAAAATATTTAATAAAATTATTATTTATAAATATAGAATAAAATATTTATTAAAATATGGAAATTACACGAGACAAAGACACTGAGATACACATAAAAATAAAATTATGCCTTAAAATAAAATATTAAAAATTAAATAATAATGTATAAAAAATTATTACTAAAAATAAAGTGTTAATGTTAAAATAATTATTTATTATGTCAATTTTTAATAATAATTATTAGTACACAGTTAATATATGTATGCTTTAATAATTTAATTTAACTAAAAGGATTCATTTGCAATTTTAAAACATCAAATGCATTTTTGCGTTCAAACGCAAATTTGCATTGGAAAAAAGAGAGAGAAGATGAAAAACGCATTTTGCGTTTGCGTTTGCAATACTGTTGGAGCATTTTTACTAAATTTTTGCGTTTTCCGTTGCGTTTTGCGGACCTATTGTATATGGTCTAATGCGTGTTCATTTATATACACACTCCAGACAGACATTCGTATATCAAACCATATACGCACTTCTATCTATGTACAATTCTATCCTATCTCGCTACGATAACGATGAGATGAGACTCGATCTCGCTTCTCTAATATTCTTCTTTTTTCATCCCTTTGGCTCTCTTTCTTTCTTTCTTTGTGTTTTTTTCAAGATTTTGTTTTCTGTTTTAATATTCTTTTAGACAAATGGAGTTGTTTTACTATGTGGTTTTTGGAGGATTGGGTTTGGTCGTCGCTGCATTGGAGCTGAGTAAAAGCGACAAAGATCGGATTAATACCTCTTCGGCTTTCAATGCTTTCAAAAACAATTACTTGGTCGTTTATTCTAATGATGGGTAGGTAGGTCAAGTTACTTCTATAATCCCACATCTGTAGCCTTTTAACTGGATTTCCTTGCATTGCGTCTTCTAACTGTTTGATGTTTGATCTAAGTTCTAAGTTGAAAAAATTGCTGGACAGTATTATCCCGTCGTCTCTTTTGTTGGCATATTTGTGAGCATAGCCCGCTGATGTGTTTAATCTGAGTTGTTATGGGTATAGTATAGGCGTCCATTGCAGGATCCAGATTTCACTTATTTGTAGGACGAGTGCCGAGTTTGTCCCTATTGGATCTGAATTACTCTCTCATTGCTGTTTGCTTATGTTATGCTTGATGTGCATCTTGGATCTTTTCCCTCTATTTTCTACAATGATTTTATCAGGAAAAAATGCTTAGAAAATTCGTGGCAAGTAATTTAAAAGTATGATCCTTTCCTTTCTATTTGACCGACGGTAAGAACATATATCTTCAAGTCACTATTTTTAACGTCTTTTTCTTTTCCATTCTTTGTGGCCAATAGCTGGAGACTGGTTGCAGGGTCCATATGTGTATTATCTCTATACCACTTATGGTTTCCAGAGAGGTGAAATCGGTCGGCTCTTTATTGCGGGATTTGGGTCCTCCATGTTGTTTGGAACCATTGTTGGATCTCTAGCTGATAAACAGTGAGATAGCCTCCTTAATATGATATGATTTGCTCATATTTTCTTTGGATTATTATGACACCGAGATTCTATATTTAAACTGTAGGGGTCGGAAGAGAGCTTGTGTGACTTACTGTATCACATATATCCTTAGCTGCGTCACCAAGCACTCGCCTGAGTACAAAGTTTTGATGATAGGGCGTGTTTTGGGTGGAATCGCCACATCTCTGCTCTTCTCTGCATTTGAGTCGTGGCTTGTTGCAGAGCACTTCAAGGTGAGGTGTCCTTGTTGAAGCATTTTCTTATTCTTATTTGAAGGTATTGTGCTTGGTCATACACAAAATGGTTTGTGTGATAAAGCGTTATTGATTATACTTACTAATCCTTGTTTAATACATTCCTGCAGAGAAATTTTGATCCGCAGTGGCTCTCACTGACTTTCTCTAAGGCAATATTCCTTGGGAATGGTCTTGTTGCGATTATCTCTGGGTTGTTTGGAAATGTTCTTGTTGATACCTTAAATATGGGTCCTGTATCTCCTTTCGATGCGGCTGCAATATTCTTGGCTATTGGAATGGCCATAATACTGTCATCCTGGTCAGAAAATTATGGAGATCCATCAGAGAACAAGGACTTGCTTACTCAGTTCAGGGGCGCAGCGGTAGCGATAGCGTCAGGTAACTCTCTCTAATTCTCCAAACATATTCAATATCATGAGAGCGCAAAGAAGCTATTGTCCCTACAAAGTGAATTAAATGGTATCGTAGGTGCCTAACTCCCAATATTTATAAAATAGAGTACCCCTCTTCGGATACTTCAAATAGAGAATTCCTTTTTGAGACTATTTCATATTCGTGATGTCCAGATGAGAAAATCGCTCTGCTTGGTGCTATACAGTCCCTGTTCGAAGGTTCCATGTATACCTTCGTGTTCCTGTGGACACCCGCTTTGAGTCCAAATGACGAAAACATCCCCCATGGCTTTATCTTTGCAACGTTCATGCTTTCATCAATGTTGGGAAGTTCAATTGGATCTCGTCTGTTGGCACGAAACACTCTGAGAGTGGAGAGCTACATGCAAATTGTCTTTGTTATATCTTCTGCCTCTCTTTTGCTTCCCATATTGACAAATGTATGCCAATTTGCATTGGTATCTCCATGTTCTTTTCTTATTTTTCTATCTTGGTTGATTTTCTGCTTTTTTTTTCCCAATTTTGACAGATCTTATTACCTTCTACCAACTTGAAAGGAGCTGGCCTATCTGTCTCGAGCTGTTTCCAGCTTCTTGGCTTCTGTGCTTTCGAATCTTGTGTAGGAGTTTTCTGGCCATCCATTATGAAGATGAGATCTCAATACATTCCTGAGGAAGCTCGTAGCACCATCATGAATTTCTTCCGCATTCCACTCAACATCTTCGTGTGCATTGTGTTGTACAATGTAAGAGTCTCTCTCTCTCTCTCTCTCTCTCTCTCTCTCTCTCTCTTTGAATGAATGTGATTTGTTCTTTGACATTTGCGAATTACTTACATACCCTTACAGGTGAAAGCATTCCCCATCACTGTGATGTTTGGCATGTTCTCGATTTTCCTCTTTGTGGCATCCATTTTGCAACGACGGCTTGCAGTAATTGGTGATAAGCCAAGTAAGTAACATGTTTTGCTGATTTTCTTCAAGATCATATGATTTGTTTTTATGCCAAGTACGATATCTTTATTGCATTTGCTGGAATAATAAACAAAGTTCCTCGAGGGACAGCTTGATTCATAGTTCTTTCTTCTCTATTTTTCAGAGACAGAAGATTGGCATATAATGAAGGAGAGAAATGATGAGGGTGAGCCGTTGAATGTTGCTTGATGATCATATAATCTCCACTGAACCGTTTATTGTTTACTGCCATAATCTGAAGTTTAAGGACAATCTTACTACTACTACCACTACTACTACTTTTTTCCTCTTATTTTGTGACCATCAGAAATTAACTGAACTATATAATTCGATTTAATCAAAGGAGGGAAAGAAAAAAGCATAGATTGCTGCTAGCTGGTGGTTTTCCTCTTGAAAGTATTTGCAAATTTCCTTCGATCTACAAAACATTGACTAAAGAATTTTATAATTTAACCATCAAATGTTATTGCCTTTGTGCTTTCTTCTTTTAACATGGTCCTTTCCATCATATCCATATGGGTAACACCAAACTTCATTTTCATTGAGATTGTGACATGTGTCACAATCTAAAATGTAGTGCTGAGATTAACACATGGAATGGGGAAATGTGACACATGTCACAATCTCAAGGGAGTTAGGTTGAGAGAATATAAAAAATAGTGTTATTTTTAACATCAAATTACAAAACTAGTTAACTTTCTACAACACTTACAAAACTAATCAAGTTTTTTAATTTCAGTTATTATTATTTTCATTTTCACCACAAAATTGTTTAAAATTATAATTTTTTACTCTCCTTATTTCAAATAAGTAAATTAACTATTAATAATTATATTTTCAACCACAATTATTTTAACAGGTCTATGTTCATGTAAGAATATCTTTCAGAATTCAGCCTAATTTGTTTTGGAGTTGTAGATGTATGCCTTAAATAAAGGAATTGTAGATGCATGCCTTAATAAAAAGGGCAGTTATTTGATCTCGAAGCACATCAAATATATTCCAGGAGCGTACATGTGTATATACATATTTTTTTCTGCATGTAGTGTTATTTTATTGCCTTCATGAATAATAAAGAAGAGACATATATACGTTTTTGCTTGTTATAGCTTTTGGTGTCTTCCCTATATTCGTTTGCAAAACCGGTAGGATGCATCAACAAGGCAATAGTCCCTCTTGCAGTGCATAAGATTTTAGAAAGCATGACACAATAAAATTGTTAACTGCAGTAAGTAGTACTCACTCTGTGATAACACAAGAGAGTTCATTCCATTTACGACGTGTTTGATTGATTTATCACAGTATCTTTCTATGTACCGTTACCATCGTAATTGTGTCCCGAAACCCATCTCATAGTCATAGTAAACCAACATGATGGACTAGTTTCATTTCTGCTGTTAAATGATCCAATGCATCATAAATCTCTTGTGAACTTCTGTGTGATTTATCTCCAGCCATGAATATATGGATCTCGTCCTTTTCCTCGACCCAACTACATCCCGGGCTTTTGTGCAACTGTTCATCCACCATCTGCTGCCTAACCTTTCTAAGTTCCCCCCAATTATATGTCGACGCATATAAATTTGCTAGCATCACATAGTTTCCAGAGTTATCAGGTTCTAACTCTATGAGCTTATTTGCTGCAATTTCTCCTAGAACAGCATCGCAATGGATAACACATCCACCAAGAAGCGCAGCCCATGTCACTGAATCGGGATCTACAGGCATGCTTCGAACCAATTCATATGCTCGCTCAAGCTTACCAGCCCGGCTCAATAGATCGACCATACTCGTGTAGTGTTTTATTGTGGGTGTAACATCATAAGACAGCATCGAATCAAAGATTTCTTGTCCAGTGTGAACTGCTCCAGTGTGTGCGCATGCACAGAGAACTGCTAGAAACGTCACACTATCTGGCATGATGCCATCGATTAGCATTTTCTTGAAGAGAGCAACTCCATCCTCTGCATGGCCATGCAAGGCGTATGTGTTGAGCATGGCGTTTTGGGTGATCAGGTTATGTGTTTCTGTATTGTAGAAGAAAACCCTTTTGGCATACTCCATCATCCCGCACTTTGCATACATATCTATTAGGGCAGCTATGATATATGCATCCCAGTCCAATCCGCATCGAATGGCATATGCATGAAGCTGCTTACCCCTCTCAATTGTAGCCAACTTTGAGCATGCAAGTAATAGTATTCCCACCGTGTAACTATCAGGCTTCAAATGTAACGCCTGCATGTCTGAGAATGACCGAAGGGCCAGATCGTATTTACCATGTTCTACATGACCAGAAATTATCCCATTCCAGGAATAGGTATTCGGTTCAAACCCATCGTCTATCATCTGTTGAAGAATGCTTTGGATGGTTATAAACTGGTGGCTGCTATGAGCGTACCCAGAAATAAAAGCACTCCATATCACTTCATCTCTCTCGTGTACCATGCCTAGGACCTTTTTTGCAGCTTCCAGGTCTTGAAATTTGCAGTACATCTCCACTAATGCTGCACCAACCAATGCATTTGATTCGAGGCCTTTGGTGATGCAATAGGAATGTATTTCTTTTCCCAGTCTCAGATACCTCATTTCAGTACAGGCCCCAATTGCACTGATTAATGTAAGAGAATTAGGTTCAACAACTCCAGCTTTGTTGATTAACTCCACAAGCAATCTCAATGCCGCATCGAACATGAAATTATCAGCATAGCCTGTGATCATCGAATTCCATGTGATCAAGTCCTTCAAATCCCCATCGCGTTCCATTGAGTCAAAAAGGTCTTTCGCCTTTGCAATCTGCCCGTTATCGCAATACCCTGCAATCATCGTATTGAAAGAAACTACATCTCTTGTCGAAAAATCAGAAAATACATTGAGAGCATTTTCCATATCATCACACCTCCTGTACAGATCTATCATTCCATTGACGATATAAGGGAATGACATGAATCCACGTCTTGTGATATATCCGTATATTTCTCTTCCTAAACTCAATTTCCTCAGTCTTACACAAGCTGGAAGAACAATTCCTCCTAACATTCGTGCATTAGGTTCGAATCCTGCAGCTTTCATTTTGTACAGCATCTCAATAACTTCCTCGTCAAGCCCATTTTGAGCAAACCCACCAATCAAAGCAATCCATGTTACTGGATTTGGAACCAAACCATCGTGCCTCAACATTTCTTCCAAATACTGCACAGCTTTAAACACTGTTCCATTAATGGCACATGCAGTAATTATAGAGTTCCAAGAAACACAATCCCTTTTCACAATATTTCCAAAGACCTTCACTGCCTCATTCAAATTTCCGCATTTTCCATACATGTCGATCAAAGAGTTTCCAACATAAACATGTGATAATACTCCACGTTTTGTTGCCATTCCATGCAACTGCCTCCCTAATTCAACCCCACCATAACCCCAACAAATCTTAAATAGCACAGGAAAGATGAAAAACTCCAAATCCACATTTTCTGAAAGCAACCTCTTGAGATAGATCAAAGCCTCCGCAAAGAACCCGTTGTCTAACAACAGGTTCAACATGGCAGTGTAGGTATATAAGTTTCTCTCAGGCATTTTATCGAACACACTAGCCATCTCTTCAATACAACCACACCTGCCATACATTTGAAGCAACTTGGTCCCCACGAACTCTCGATGATGGAACCCATTCTTGAGCAAGTGGCCATGAACTTGTTTTCCGAAATGGGAACATGTGCAAGAATCGAGTACTAATGCGTACGTTGTGGCGCTCACTTTGTTGTTGACAAAAAAGAGTTTGGTCTGTGACTGAGAAAGTTGGCACCGCTTAACATCGTGTGTGCTTGAGTCTTGCATGAAGATCTCGCGCGATTGTTGCCCACTAGTAAGGGTAGCTAACGTTGGCGGATGAGCAATAGTTTGATACTGCGACATCTTTTTATTTTTTATTTTTTATTTTTATTTTTTATTTTTATTTTTTGGGGCTAACCATGTCGTCTCATTCTCATCTCATCACACTGGGGAAACAACGTTCAATAAATTGGTGGGTTTGGGTAGTTAGTATGTCTCCCTCTAACCAAAAATTAGTAAAGTTCGAGTAATTCGTTTCCCGCGCCTTTTTCTTCTCGGTATATATTCCGTTAAGAAACTTTAGTGATCCAATTAAAAAATTGATGGTGTGTGTGTGTGTGTGTGTGTGTGATTTTTGAACAGAAAAATAACATTTTTTTCTTCTGTCTATGATTCCATTACTAATGAAAATGGAAAGAAAGCAATAATTCAAGATACAAATAATGGTGCAATAGAGGAATGGAAATATCAGCGCCAGCTATTATTAGATCATATGGTCGGACTTTCTTCTCAGAGATCATTTAGCTTGCAGACATCGATGAACTTCTGGACTGCATTGTGATATTGGGTTCCCTGTTGAGATATACATTGGATCAAATATAGTGTGTTTGGCTTCAAATATCATTGCTAAAGGCTGACTGATTGCAACAAAGCAGAGGGAATAGAACTAGAGAAGAGACGACACCACTAGCTAACCTAACCACCGTGCTTATGGACTGATGATATTTAGCAGAAAAAAACAAAATCCCGCCTTATGGGTAGGGTAGCGGTAGGATGGATAACCATCTTTCAAAGATTGTGCGGTACCAAAGTAATCGTGCCTCGGTAGGTTAAACTAATAAAAGTAAATGGGACACAATTTTTATTTGCGAAAGAAATAACGGGATTACAGGGCCAATAATTACCTCCCAATAAAGTTGATGGCAATCCATGCACTGCCAAAACTCCAAGTTTTTGTTGAACAAACAGTTGGGAATTACTTGAAACCCCTTAGAAGCTTCAACGGCTTCTTCAGTTGTTAGAGGTTTTTGGATGAACCTCCCATTACACTTTGTACATCTTGACATAAGTTGATCCTCAGAAATTGTAAGTTGAAATGTCTCGATGACCTGCAACATGTCAATTTTCAGATGATTATAGCGGAGTTTTCCTCCACCAGCAGACGTGGAAATTATGACGAGAAGACCTCGAGGAGCTGTTCATTTTTAAGAAGGCTTTTGATTCTGTAGATTTGATTCTTTATAAGATATCCATGTCTCAGAAGCTTGGCATCTCGTGTTAAAAGGACTCTGCCCTCCTTTCGTGCTTGATCTAGCAACTCCCTGAAGAAAGTAAATAAAACTATCACGTGTAAAGCAAGCTATGTCGTTCTCTACAGTATAATTGACATGATTTCATGCTCTTAACATTTTAGTAAATTATTTAAGCATTCCACTAATAAAGGCACCTGGTCTGTGGTCTTTTTGAGCGAGGGACTGCAGCATCTATTCCAACACAGCGTAAATGCTTGGCCAAACCTTCAACCTATGAAGCCCCGACATATTCATGATTTTCAGGTATGTGACAACTATTAACAAGAAATCATGATAATACTTGATAAACTTACCATCACGTCACACAAAAACTTGGGGAGTCCATCTCCACCAGAGGACATATCCCATGGTGGAGGGCCTTGCCAGTCTTCAACAGGTTCTTGTGACTTTTCTTTTTTCTCTGGTTCAGATGATGGCATTTTAGCTTTTTTCTTCGAGGTTTTGGGCATTCTGTCCGAATCCTTTAACAAGATTTTATCTCCGTGTTTCTTGGCAACCCAAATGAGGCTATCATTTACTCGTTTGGTGGTTTCAAAAGATGTCATGGAATGAACATCAGTACTTTTTATTCTATCTCGTGATTCAGACGATGTAGTAGGAATCATACTTTGAGCTTCACAAAATTTAGCTCTTGTTACCATGTTACACCCATTTGATATCTCGAAAATCTCCTTCAACCCCGGATCCAAATCTGACGTTTTATTATGATTTCTCAGTAGATTTCCTGCGTAGGATATTTAAGATAGTGCAGCCAAATGTAAGTATCATGAGTATAAATAAAGTAAAAGGAAACTCTGTTGTTTGATACACTACAGGATTTAAGTACAATAAGGCTCAGACACGTCTGCAGTTTAAAACTTATGGCATTTGTCTAAGAATGAAAAATATTTGCAGCTTCGATATTTCCATTGGAATTAATGTTAAGTTTTCATTAACTGCCAAGCATTTCACCAAAAGATGAGTTGCCATATAACATTTTACAGTTAACGATAACGTGGTCTGTTAGAAGTGTTGCGTTCACCTATTCATGGAAAATAAAAGAACTTCAACCTTCTTTAACGACCTTCCAGTGGAACACATTAAATATCTTGACCAAGCAGTGAGCATCTGCAGCTGCATATATCTTCTGCTCTTCTGTGAGAGGTCGTTGTGACCAATCACTGCACTGAAGCTCCTGAACAATGTATGAAAAAGCCAAATTGGCAAGCCGCGTTAGATCCTTTCAAAAATCTAAGCAAATATAAACACCTCCGGGATGCAAACCTTTGAGAGTGTGATGCCAAGAACTTCTTTGCATATCACCGCCAAACTCTTCGACTGTTTTGGTTGCCGTCGTCCCAGTTGTTTGGGTTGCAGAAAGCTGTATAAGGCAGTTATATCTACGAAAGGTTCCACCTTTTATTTAAAAAAAGAAATGAAAAAGTTAAGATGATAGCACAGGATCTGAGGCATATTATACCTCTATCTACCACAAAGTAAAATTCAACCGTCCACTACCCAACAGCCTATAGTACACGAAAACAATTGCACCTAGCTAGCACAGAAATGCTACTAGAAGTCCCATAGTCCTCTTACGGATGATGATCACTCCATTAAACTAAATCTTGTCAATTAAAAAAGCCACAGAAGTAGGAATTGTTTATATTTTTGTTTCAACAGGACAAGAACACAATTTAAAATCTCTTGAAAACTGTATCAAAACCAAGATAAACAAAGAAAGGCAACTAACTCACTCTATCAAAACCAGGAGAACACCCTCCTCGCTCGCAGAAAGTATGGGACAAATAAACCAAGTCCTGCTTGAACCTGAATCCTAACTTAATCACATTCGGCGACACAAACGCCTGACTCAGCAACTCGTACACAGACCGGAGCTGAACAGCTTGTAGGTCGATCAAAAAGACCGTCGGCTCCTCGGACAAGTCATCTTCGAGCCGGCAAGCCACCTGTAAGAGAGAGACCGTGGGGAAAGTGGCTGGCTGGCGGTTGGGTTTCCATTCGGCGTCAAGGCCGATAATGGTGGAGTGAGTCAACGCGTGGTTGAGGTAGGTAAACTCTGGGGAATCATCGGACGTGACAAAGTGTATTGTGAATGCCACGTCATTTCGAGAAGCGGATTCCATGAGAATAATGATTAGGAGCTGAACATTGACTTGGTTCTCCTCTCCTCTCCTCTCCTCTTGAAGATGGTTCAGAAGAAAGAATCAATTGAGGCATTAACCTTCGGGCCTTTGGTTGATGGCTAGTTCTCATTATTGGGATGGGCCCAACAGATAGCAACTCACAATTTATCATTTAGATCAAAAGGCCCACATTAGACCAACTTGGCTTGTAGACTACGATCAATTGAAATGAGAGGTACGTTGTCTACTAACGAATCTCAGGAGGACAAACAAAAAAATGGATCATTCTCCCTCACCTCTCACTTACCGCGTGAAAGAAAGAAACACGCTATCATATGATGTTATTATTATTAAACAAGAACATCATCAGATGTAGTGTAAGCAGACAATAATATTCTTGCCCTTAATACGCACTCAATTGATCATTGTGGCCAGCAGCTTGCTTGCTTCCTCATGCAAAACTCCGCAGCACAAAGCAAAGCATCTCCTCCTCAACTCAACCTAGCATCTTCTTCTTTACTATGCATGGCCCTGCTTAGATTCATTCCACCCAATCCACTCCACACATATCTCACGTCCCAAAAATTATAATAGCTATGGAGAAGTTCTTTCTGATTCTATTGTCTTCAAAAGTTATACTATTCCACCTACTATCACGAGCCCATGTTCAAGGTGTGGGGGTGTGTGTGTGTGTGTATGTATATATTTATATATATATATAGTCCTTTGTTCGTTGATGATTATATATATATTTTGCAGATGTAGATGCACGTATTGGTGTGAACTATGGTACGATGGCTAACAACCTACCTCCACCATCCCAAGTAGCAAGGTTCTTACAAAAGAAAACCGTCATCGACCGTGTTAGATTGTTCGCATTTTCTAACTCTGGAATTCGCATCACGGTCACTATATCAAACGACCTAAACCCTCTCCTTACAAACACAGATTTTTCCCGAACATGGCTAAAAGACAATATCATCCCGCACGTCCACGCAACAAGCATCGTCCGAATACTCGTCGGCAATGAAGTACTCTCAACTGCAAACAAGCTTCTGATAACCAGTCTTGTCCCTGCAATGCAAAGTCTCCACACTGCCCTAGTGAATGCCTCGTTGGACCAACGGATAAAGATCTCGACCCCACTCTCTCTGAGCATCTTAACCAACTCGAGCCCGCCTTCCCAATCAAAATTTAAGGAGGGCTACGACGTTTACATCCTCAAACCACTCTTGAGTTTCTTGAAAGACACTAACTCGCCTTTCATGATCAACACATATCCGTTCTTTAGTTGCTCGGAGCACACGCTGGATTACGCTCTCTTTAGGTCCAATCAAGGCGTGTTGGACGAGTACACCAACCTCACCTATTACAACATGCTCGATGGGCAGTTAGATGCTGTGTTTTCTGCAATCAAACAGCTCGGATATGGCGCAGACTTCAACATCGTGATAGCCGAAACGGGCTGGCCTTCGAAAGGTGATTCAGGGCAGTTCGGCGTTGATGTTCAGACAGCAGCAGAATACAATAGAAATGCGATTCAACATGTGACTTCTCGTATTGGTACGCCGCTTATGCCTAACAGGACGTTCGAGACGTACATTTTTGCCTTGTTTAATGAAGATTTAAAGCCAGGCCCGACGTGTGAGAGGTACTTCGGCTTGTTTGAATCCGATTTTACGCCGGTTTATGACGCCGGAATCATAAACGCTTCTGCCGCCAAGAAGATGATGACGATGATGGTCATTTGCTTGGTGATCATGAATTTTGTTCACCTTCTAATTGGGCTGTTGGGCTAAATGGTTATCTAGTTTTGGGCTTCATGGCCCAATTAGGTAACCGCCCAGCAATTTTTCCCTCGACCGTCGCCTCGCCTCGCCTCCTCCTCTTAAGACTCTGTCAATTCAGTTTCTAATTTTGTGAGAACAATTTGTCTTCTTTCCTCGTGTTCGTTTCTACTGCTATGGTGAAGCTATTTGGGTTTCATCATTCATTCACTGGCCACATAATTTTCTATATTTCGCGGGCTTTTTTATCAGTGTATTATTTGCCATAAATATGGCGGATTGGCTAGCATTCGTCCAATCAATTGTTTTCGGGCTCGTATTTTCGTTCATGCTTGCGAAACTCTTCTCCGTTGTATTCGCATTCCGCGAGGAGAATCTTCGGATCTCGCGCTCGCACTCTCTGGAAGAAACGCAGTCGGATTCACTGCACGGGGTTTCGGAAGAGGAATCCGAACCGTTACTTGCCGAGCACGTAAAACCAGCTGAAAATAAGGCGATCAGTGATGACATCGATGGAGATAGTGATGGTGACGATTGGGAAGGCGTGGAGAGTACTGAATTGGACGAATTGTTCAGTGCTGCGACGGCCTTTCTAGCAGCAACAGCTGCCGATCGCAATGTCATGAAGGTGTCGAACGATGTGCAGCTAAAGCTTTACGGACTCTATAAGATTTCAACTGAGGGACCTTGCTCTGCTCCCCAGCCATCGGCCTTGAAAATGACCGCGCGTGGGAAATGGTGCAGTACTACTTGCTTGATCGTTGGGAATTAAGAGTGCTTTCTATTTGTGTTTCTTCTGCTTTATTTAGTTTATTATTGGGGCATCCAGGAGCGGACTTTCGCATTCGTGTATAAGAATTGGAGCATTGGTGAACATGTAGAGCCTTTTGGTTAAGTTTGGTTAGATCTTAGTTTTCAAATTTTGAGGAGGTAGGTCGTGTTTTAGACTACAACATGAGAAATTAAATTTTCTTTCACTAAATTGTATGTTTTGTGAGAAATTTTGTGTCTTTACTTTTAATAACTGATGTTGGTATGTTAAAGCTTCCTTTGGTAATAGCTAGCTCCTGATTGTTCTATCATTTCAAATTATATAAAAAAAAAAGATAAATAATCTGAACTTTTTTTTGGTAGAGTTTCTATGCTGTATGTCTAAGATGACTTGCAGATCATCCGAGATATCTTGGCGTACCAGCTGAAACATTCCTTTTTTCTGGTGTGGTAGGCAAGCATGGAATAAACTGGGGGCGTTGCCTCCAGAAGAAGCAATGGAGAAGTACATTGACATTGTTTCCGAACTATATCCCACCTGGGCTGATGGTGCTGTGTCTGTAAGATTTAGATCATCTAACTCATATACCTCAGATATAATTGATTACTGGGATTATCCTCTATTGCATTGTTGGCAGAAGAAAAAAGAGAGCGAGAGCAGCGACACGCCAGCTGTCGGCTCCAGAGGGCCAATGGGACCTGTAATTAGCTCCTTAATTTACGAAGAAGAATCTGGTTGCGAATTGTAAGGATTCTGAACTTAATTAAATGATTGCTCTTGATGTTTCTTTGATTTATGGGCTTTTAATCTATTTTGTATTATGTATCTCTTTATAGCATACTTCATCTTATTCAGTCCAATTGATCATAGTTTAGATAGTTGTTAGGCCTGATGATGAAAATTGTGCCGCTATGGTCTGTCCAGATGGAATTATCGAAATCCATTCCCTATTTCCACGATCTCTAAACTCCTATTAACTCTCCGATTTCTTTGATTTAGAGTCCTTTTTCTTTCATCATGTCAATGCAGGAAAATGGATGCGAAACATGCATTTGCTCGAGAAGGAGATGAAGAGAAGCTGCTGAAGTGCATCGAAAGTGGTGTTCCGTTGAACCTAAAGGGTTGGTAAATGCTTAAGTATTTTATATAAAAGATGGTGTGCTCGCTTTGAGTGCAGGCATGACGTTGAAAAGCTATGCTTGTGATTAATATAAATGATGACTTTCTGTTCTGTGAAGTAAATGAATGTTTTTTTTTACCATGTATGAAAGCAAGAGCAAACATACATTCTATTTTGACTAGGCAGCCAATCTTTTTTAGTTTTCTGTTGGAGTTTGAACAAGGTTCTCTTCTCTAAATCAATGCCAACAGACAGTGAGGGACGCACTGCATTGCACTGGGCTGTCGATCGTGGTCATATGAATGTTACATCTGTGCTTCTGAACAAGAATGCTGATGTAGATGCAAAGGTACATTTTCATAGATAAGATATCTATTGTTTGCTTGACATGGTGGTGTGAAATATTGGCTATTAGTTCAGGACGATGAAGGGCAAACTCCATTGCATTACGCTGCGGTGTGTGATAGGGCTGCCATTGGGGAGGTACTGGTGAAACATGGTGCTGACATTGGGATTAGAGACAGCGATGGAAACACTCCAAGGGATTTGTGTGCGTCACGTACGCCCTGGCTGGAGCTGCTGCTTGACAACTATCTAATAACATTACATCATGACATGACATAATTCACAGGGCGAGGCTTTCTTGATCACACCGACTAAGGAATGGTGGTGGTGAGGTATTTCTAATTTGATCTGCATGTATCAATTAAATCTTGCGATGCATGAACATTCATCCCAGGCTGGTAATGTAGTAGTAGTAATGTCATCAATCAGAAGGATATTTGAAATTATATAGTCATGAATTTATTTCTCTGCTCAAGCAAACAGTTTCCTAGTGCGGTTGGTTACTATGCTATCATAGAAGTCCCTTTTGTGACAACTGAAACCCGCATTGAGAGAGAACATACAAACGTGGACTAAATACAGTCAGTAGTCAGTCAGTCAGTCAGGTATCTGTCAGAAGATCTCGTGGAATTGATTCTTGATCATTCTTTATTCTTACACTTGTTTAATAATTTTTAATGGGTGGGTGGGTGGGTCGAGTCGATTGTTGTCTAGTGTTTCTTGCTTGCTTTATCTACCTCTCATCTATGTATCTATCTATAGTGCTTCTCCTCCTAGTAACAAACAGTGACTGCCTTAAGAAGGTGGAGGAGTTGGTAGCATCATACAATAGCTAGTCAATTAGCAACGACAGTTAATTGAATAATAAATAATAATAAAAACTTTGAGCCATCTTCTAGCTATGAACGCATGTGTGAACGAACTGTAGTGATGTTGTAACGCATGCAGTTGACTTTAGATTTTCTTTTTTATATTGGATTTCATCATCATCATTGGTTGTACTGTATAGTTGGTGGATTGCACCTTGAAGCCATTGACCCACTTTCTTCGACTGCTTATATTATATATATATATATATCATCGGTCTCTCTAAATCCTGGAACAAGAAGCCACAGAATAGCAAACAAGATTATAGTAGTTAAAAGCCGCCAAGGAACATGAATCCTAGATTACAGCGTTCTTTCCTACTTGTCTTCATTATTGTTACCTTCTTGCTCTACAGAGGTTAATTCTTAGTGTTCACTAATGCAATGTTTAGCGTATAGAAGCGTTAATGTATGTATACATAACAACCTACGTTACCATATCCCTACGCAGGCCCGAGCATTGCTGCGGCAACACCTATTTACTTGCTTCGAGAGGTAACACACACACACACACAAATATATATATATATATATATATGTGTGTGTGTCAACAACACAACACGCAGATGTTTAAGATGCATTATTTGACTATTATGATATTTATAACACAGCAGGTAAAAAATACTGAGATAAATCCAAGAAAACTACTAGGAGGAGTCAGTGTTGTGTTAGACTATGATTATGCAGGCCCTAATCCAAAGCATGATCCAAGAGGGAAAAAAGGAGGAGGTGGTGCCACCAAAAATCCTTGATCCTCTCCTCTGCTAAATAATCAAGTAATTATCTAACTTTATGTATTATATTTCTATTATTATTCTTCTTCTTTGGTTTGAGAAAAGCTATATAATCTTCGAGTATGAGATGTATGTTGTACTTGATGTTATATATTTTAGTGTAATTAGGAAATAAAACACATACGAGTGAGGAGGTGCGGAGTGCACGCTCGTAAATCGTTTTATTTCGGAACCCTAAATGCATGTGGGGGTCAAGGGGGCAGCGCCCCTTCCGGGATTCTAAGGACAGCGCCCTTAGCGGGGTCTAGGGGCAGCGTTCCAAAACCTCACCACTCGAAAATCCTAAAACACTCGAAGATGTATAACACCCGAAGAGGTATCACCTTTTGAAATGATGTGTTTATTTCAAAAGACATCATCTTTGAAGGGATATGTATGCTTAGAATGAACACAACTAGTCTTATTTTGGGTTATAAATAAGCATCAAAACACTCAACACAAACACACATAACTCATACAAACACAACCGTCTCTCTAGTCTTATCCCGGGACATATTTGGTGTAACTCAAGCAAATGGTATAAATATTGTATTTGGAAAGTGAATTTCAATTACACGATTCTAGAGAATATCCGGTCATAGAAATCAAAACAATAGTTTTGCTAACACTTGATCTCTACTTGAGCTAGGTGATACCATGTATCTACATCGTGAATGAATCATTAATCCACTATTTTTTATTTTTTATTTTTTTTGTATTTTTCAATTAACTCGCACAAGGTTTTTTTTTCCTTCCATCTTCCAAAAAAAAAAAGTTACAATCAACCTTACTTGAGCAATATCCGCGTCACTATGATATGGAATCCCCCCAACCACGCTGCTCCTCCGCCATTGACCGGCGGCAGGTGGGACACGAAGAGTTCACGGCCAACCACATATCGACGCATTTAACATGATAACTATGGTTACAATCAGGAAGTATCCTTACTTTTTCACCATTCGAAAACTCACCGAGGCATATGGCTTACCCCTAGAACATCTTATGATATAACTTACCACGAGTGCACATGTTAAGCCACACAGTACAGTACAGTAGTGCTGCAAGAATCATCACCATGCATGTTTGTGTCCACATTAGCTTTCTTTTCATCATTGCTCGGTGGCGACGCATCGAGGAGGACTAGACGACGATAATATTTCATTCATATAAGCAATGGATGATCAATCCATCCGAGCTCTTATCTTTTGAGGCAGAGGAGGGACTATTCATTTCCTCCAAATCTGACCACAAAAGAAAAAAGAGAAATCATTTCCATGAAAAATAAATAACAAAGGGTCCTTATCTTGGTCTATTGTCTTTGTCAAAATATATATTCTCTTCAGCCTTGACAAAATGTAATCTTAAGAATAAAAGGAGGAATATAATCAGAAGGGAATCTAACCAACACAGGGAATTCATCACACAGTTTGCTATTAGTAATCTAAAGCACACTCACAAACTGCATATAAAGAAAGAAGTGTAGTGTATGGATAAGGAACGCACCTGTCTGTAATCCAACGAGTGAAACTTATGAATTTGTGCTCTGTTTCTTTCTTTTCATTTCTTCTTCTCCAAATATTTACCTTTTTTGGTTGCTATATATACTACTAACTTTCCCAAAAATTATATATATATATATTTACCTTTTCTAGGACCAGACTCGATCGTTTCTCGTACTTGCAAAATTTTTAGCTTGGTCGTAATTTTTCTGTGGAAGAGATCTTCTACGTCGGACAGTAAATAGTCAGAATCTTATACATGGCAATGGCAATGGCAATGACAAGTGACAGCATAAATAATTGCATTATTTAATCTTTTCTTTCTATATTTTTGTGAATGATTTGGGGTAATTCTATTAACACCCCCCTATTTACTAAATACATCCCCATATTTATTATCTAGTATTATAAAAAGCATGTTTTTCAAGTTTGATTAGTCTTTATTGTCTCACATATTTATTGCATATTAGTAAAGAAGAAATTTTAAGGTAAATAATATTTTATATTCGTTTTTTCAACTAATAATATTACTAACTTCATATAAATATATATTTGATATTTTAATTCGGGAAAATATATAATTTTGATAATTTTTGTTTGCATATTATTTATATTTATAATATCTATAATATAGGAATATTATATAATTTATATGTATTTGTTTAGATTAACTTGTAAATTCTTTTCAATAATTATTGTATAAGTTAATAAGATATATTATGTTATATGATTATTTTTATTAAAATAAGTTAATTATTAATATTTGTAACTTTAACAAAATATTGAAGTGTAGATTAATTTAACAATATAATATTATGAAATGAAATGTGTTAAATGAAAAATAAATTAGTTAACAAAATTATTATCGTTGAATTCAAGAGAGAAAAAAAAATAGAGAGAGGAACTTTTACAAATTTTATGTTATTTTGAGTTAAGTATTTAATGTGATAAGGGTGTGTGAATAGCATTTTTCACCCAAATGGGTGTAAATAGTAGGACCTATGGGTGTTCAAATGGGTGGATTATCGGTTTTCGGATTATTCGGTTTGGGTTATTCGGGTTTTTGACACTTAGGATAACCACCCGCAAACCAAACCAAAACCAATTAAATGGTTTGGTTTTCGGGTTATTCGGTTCTCGGGTTAATGGTTTGGTTTTCGGGTAAACCAATTAAATATTGTAGTTTGTATATTTTTAATTATAATTATATAACGAATTTTTTTTATATATTTTTTATATTAAATATATAATTTTCGGGTTAATCGGTTTGATTTGGTTTGTGCGAGAGAGTAAAGTTCGTTTGAGCGATGATATCGATTTTTTACTCTTCATATAATATATAAATATATTTTAAATATAATTAAATTACTCTTATTCGGGTTTCGGATGAGCCCCGAAATTTTTTACTCCACCCGATACCCGAACCATTCCCCCATTTAATAGTTCGGGTGACCCAATTAACCACCCGTTTATCCGATTAACCGAACCGAATAAGCCAAATTTAAAATGGTTCGGGTGGATAATCGGGTCACCCAAATAATGAACACCCCTAGTAGGACCCATGATTTATAGAGACGCTGACAAATATTTTCGAAATAATATTACCGAAATTATTCCACCATGACATAACTATCCTTGTCAATCAAAACAAAACAACCTTCAGTTACTGACTATCCCAAGTAGTCAGCTCAGCTCAGCTCCTCATTAAACTTTCCGAACCATAAAGAGTATGTATGCATCATTACTCGGCTTTCCAGAACTACCAGTAATAAGGAAGTAGATGCAAGATCCAAACCAGTCTTCCTCAGCCTACACATCCAACCCGCCGCCGCCTCTGATGTGGCCGTCCCACCACCGCCGGGCCCATTCCGAAGTGCGCTTCCGATTTCCCGACGACCTTGATCTCGGTGGATCCTCCGACCCCTTTGGCCGAAACTGCAGCTTCGTTGAAGAGATTGGATCTGAAGATGACTTGTTTTCAACTTACATGGACATTGGGAAGTTAAGAGCTATTAATGGATCTGACAATGTGGCGCTCGAAAACGACATCATGACTCTGTCGGAGGATGATAAGAGCGCTGCTAGTGCTAATGGTACTAGTGGTAGGCCGAGGCATAAACATAGCAACTCCATGGACAGTTATTCTGGATTTTCGTTTGGTTGTAATAATAACGACAACAGTGATAATAACGATGGTGGTGCAATTGAGCCCAAGAAGGCTATGCCTCCTGAGAAGTTGGCTGAGTTGTGGAATCTTGACCCCAAGCGTGCTAAAAGGTACTTTGTTTCTTCTTCTTGGCATGGTTTGCCAAGCAGATCTTGGCTTGGCATGTAGATCTACTGCACTGCACTGCATTGCATTATATACACAGATGGTAATAATTACGAAAAGGCCATGGTTAGTTGATTTGTAAATGAAACTGCCTGCCTGTATTTGTTTGCTTGTTGAGGCTGTTCTTTCATGGATCTCGAGTTTCTTTCTGCTAGTTTAGGTTAGGTTGACTTGACTAGTAATCTTACCTACCATGGTTTGCCTTACCCAGGATTGATATAAATAAATTTGTTTGACATGAATCAGTCTACAAGCAATTCAGCCATACGATTTTCTGAAATCTTAGATCGGTTTAATGATAATAGTATTGAGCATTAATCCATCAGAATTTTGGCGAATCGACAATCTGCTGCTCGCTCGAAGGAGAGAAAGGCTCGTTATACGTCGGAACTCGAGAGAAAAGTTCAGAGCCTTCAGACCGAAGCAACAACTCTATCTGCTCAGCTTACTATGTTTCAGGTGGCGATAGATGTATTCCCATCCATCCCAGCGCAGCAGTTGCTTTTCTTTCTTGAAACCTTATAAGCTATTTATATTATTATTACATACATGAGATTTTTCTTTCCTCTTTGCAGAGAGATACTGCGGGGTTGAGCAACGAGAACACGGAGCTTAAGCTTCGATTACAAGCCATGGAACAGCAAGCTCAGCTACGTGATGGTAAGCAAGAAAATTAATCACATATGCAGACAAACAAATATATATATATATATATATATATATATATATAATGTATTCAATATTGGATGCAGTACTGAACGAAGCTCTGAAGCAAGAAGTAGAAAGACTCAGAATGGCAACTGGAGAAATCATAGACACGTTCAACGTCGTCGCAATGCAGCAAGTTCCAACATTCTTTGATCCACGTAATCATCAGATCCAGTCTGGTCATAAAGATCTGCACGTTGATGTCTCGGTGCAAAATCAGTTTCATCATCCTATTATGGCTAATCCTCCAAAAGATCCTACTCCTATTGGGCGCTTCCAAGGTCTTGATATAAGTAGTCCCAATACTACTGCTGTTGTGAAAAGTGAAGGCTGCTGTTAGCAGCAGCACGCCGTTCATAGACTGACCACCTCTCATTTAACGTCCTTAATTCTCAGTTCATATTCGCTCCGCATTATTTAATTTGTTCTTTGAAGTTGATTAGCTTCCATCTTTCTTAATTATGTTGTTTTTTCGTTTGCTGAAGCTTGAAAACTTCATTGCTCGTTCTTGTAAGCCATGTGATCATTTGTAATCCTTGATGTTGCTGAACGGAAGCATATGTTTTTTCGACTGTAACATATATGTTCATAAAACGAAGATGATATAATAAATTAAAATCAACAATACAAACAAGCCCTATGCTTGCTAGCTATACATTAATTAATGCATGCAGTCTCTGGTTTCTCTTCTCCTTGCCATGCCCAGACAATGTCCCTGAGGGCCGGCCTCAAATCCCTTCTCATCAAGCGCTGATACTCGTAAGAATCGCCACTACACTTCTTCACCTCCACCAAATGAAATGAAGATGCAATCTCAAATATGCTCACGTCGATCATCAGATCATCATGAGACCTCTCCAGTCTCACCAGCCCTCCATCCTTCTTCGTCACTTTCAAACTCATAAAGTGAGAGATCTCTTCGAACTTGGATACTATTCCACAGACGGATTTTGTCGAAGTGAACCGTATCTCATCCTGTTGGTCAATGCTGACGAACAAGCCAGACAAGTCCATTCCAGAGGACATGGATATTATATCAAACGCATTCAGATTCATCATAGGCCGCTTCTTTGAGTCATCGAAACAATCGCACTTGGATGCTTTCGGGATGTTTTTTCCAGAATCAGCCAAGCCCTTTTTAAACCAAGGGTGATTCATGATCCTAGCTATAGAAATCCTTGTCTTTGGATTCGGATCAAGAATTCTCGATATCAGCCTTCTCACGTCATATGGAAACCAACTGGGGAATTTGTATTCGGCTCTTGATATCTTCTTATACATCTCCATCATGTTCGAATCATAAAAAGGAAGATAGCCCGCAAGTAAAACAAATAGTATCACCCCACCAGACCAAACATCAGCTTTACCACCATCGTACCCTTTTCTGCTGATAACCTCGGGAGCAACATAAGCTGGCGTCCCACATGTTGTGTGAAGCAAACCATCTTGTCTTTTGGACTCTGATAGAGCACTTAAGCCAAAGTCTGAAACTTTAAGCGTTCCACTTTCGTCCAGGAGAAGATTCTCAGGTTTCAAATCACGGTGATACACACCTCTTGCATGACATAAGCTTACAGCACATATCAGTTGTTGAAAGTACTTTCTTGCGTCATCTTCGTCTAGTCTACTTTTAAAAACTTTGTTGAAAAGCTCGCCACCTTTTGCGTACTCGATCACAAAGTAGATCTTAGTCTTCGTGGCCATTACTTCGTGAAGCTGCACTATGTTTGGGTGCTTGACCATTCTCATGACGGAGATTTCACGCTTTGTTTGGTTCATCAGCCCGCCTTTTAGTATCTTAGCCTTGTCTATAACCTTGACGGCCACACCCTGTCCGGTTTCCAGATTCGTACCGTAATAAACTTTGGCAAATGTACCTTTGCCTAATAACCGACCAACTTCATATTTCTTAGTTAAAATGTTTTCCTTTATCTCCATGGAATGAATCTAGGACTGACTGGCTGTGTTCGCTTGTTTGCCTGACGTTCTTAGTAGCTTGCTTTAGAAGGGCACGAGCCTTTAGTGAAAAAGAACTCAGCCTTCTCACGAATTCGTGACTAGCATTCAGAGGACTTTGATTGCCCGTCGCCTCAGTATTCTTCAGGCAGCAAAACCTCGTTGAGTTGCAGTAGCCGAGCCCATTGTTTGATCCTCTGGACCAACTGGAAATTGAAGTCTCAGCACTGAAGCACATCTGTCCACATTCCGAAGGACTTGGATGTTAATGCTGCAGATTGGAAGATATCCAAGGTGAATTATTTATTTATGAAGCGAACAAGCAAATGCACATCAATTACTACTGCTGCTAAAACTCTCAATCGTTGTGGGGAGATGTTAAAATAATTTGACATGCGGCATATGCAGTAGAAATAAAACCCGCCAGCTTCAATTCAAGATCCAGTTTAAATTTGTTAAAAAAAAAAAAAAAAAAAAAAACCCAATACCTTCTGTATATTATATATATATATATTATATATATGGAGCCCTATTATTAATGCCAGAAAGATAAATAAACAAAGCATGAAATGTATGTTTTTAAAGCATATTCATTCTCATGCTCGTATGTATCATAATTCAAACATTTCCAGATCCCAGATGCGGGATTTATGTCATTATCTCCGTCGATTAAATAACATCTCGATAATTGCAATTTAAGACAGACAAGAAAACGGTAGAGATGGAGAAGAAGCTAGCTATTCGGAGAAGAGGTTATAGAGACAAGCAAAGCAATCCTACCTAGGTAAAATGTGTACCGTTGTAGAACCTTTAATTTGCCGTCCTTCCTTGGTCGTCAACTTCTTCATAATCTCTGAACAATAAAATATAGTTATATTTATATTCATAACGACAGGACAGGAGGTAACAGAGAGAGAGGAGAAAAGAGAATATTCTTCAATGGGTATAATTGACGAATATTAGGTTTGGTACACTTACAGCATATTGGTATATGCTTATTTCATTTTTATCACCAAAAAAGAATATTCAAAATAATGGTGAGAGAGTAAAGCAGAGGACTTCAATTTTTCAAATTTGAACCTCTATAATAAGAAGGTGGTCCACTTGCGTATACCATATTATATATTTTGACAGATAGGTGAAGAAAGCAAGTTAAGTTATTATAGCATACAAGGTTTACTTACGTTAGAGAGATCGTGAAAGAACCTTTTTTAAAAAAAATCTTATTCTAGGCAGAAGGCATAACGTAGCAGACAATATATAATTGAAGTATGAGGCCGTTCTGTTTTATGGGTAAACAAAAACAATCGCATTTATCCTCCCACCAAGCAAATATTAAGAACTGAGCTGAGCTACATCAAGCTACTATATTCCTTTTTTTTTTTAACAGAATATAAAGTTTATTAGTTAGCTTCGTTAGTCTACAACCCAGAATATAAAGTTTGCATTGGAGCTGATTCCTTGCTCCTTATGTATATACTATAAAGTTTATATAAATAGACAAAGCATTGGCGGCGGCGCAGTTTAAGAGAGTGCGCTAAAATGAGCTGGCGGGTGTTTATTAATAACAATTTTTCAACCAATACGGTGTAAGTAATTCTATTACATATGGTGGTAAAGATACAATAGTTGCAAGCAGATCTTCTCATGTAATAATACATCGATAGATAGATTGGCTTACCTACTACTTCTCAATACAATCTCATTTTTGAAGCAACAGCTTATATACATTGGTAGATATAGCTATGGTGCTTGTAATTGCTGCCAGCGTTATCATAACAGCTGCTATGATCTTGTCCCTTGCTGTTGAAATACTATGTATGTCCCTGCCAAATCCATACCATACCATACCATACCATACATTTAGAAAACAAAGCTAGCAGAAAACACCACCAACCAGAGCAAGACTGTAATCGTAATAATAAAGGGAAAAGAAAAACACACCTTAATGCGACCGCTCCAGGGAAAATAAAAGCAAGACAAACAGCAGAAGTCGAACCCATAAACTGGAACAAGTACCAAATACTAGGAATCGCTATAGCCAGAACATAAGCCAAAGCCAACAGAGCGAGCGTCAGCAGTATGAATCTCTTGTTGTCTGTGGCTAAATGAGGCTTCTTCGAGAAAAGAAACTCATCGATGTTGGTCCTCAAAGAGAAGTTCAAGAGCGGGAAAACAAGCACCAAGTGTAGCGCATAGCTCAAACGAACGATGTCGTTGAGGAATGAGCTTACGTTGGACCCCGTGCTCTGATCAAAGTTCACAAGTATGTCGTCCATCGTTGACTCTCCGAAGAGAAGATACCCAAAGATTCCAATTGCAAAGTAGATGGCTGCGCACAGCACGAGCGAGATTCGTACAGCTTTGATCATATCGTCTGGTTTCCCCATCTCGATTCCAATTGCATGAACTGTAGTGAAACTACATTAGCCCACCAAAGAAAAGTAGTATCTGCTGCTTAATTATCTTGATGACATGAAAAGAAGAAATAGCTACCGTTGAAATGGAATGTGAAAGCAGTTACGATTACTGGGATAGCTGTGAAAAGGTTGAAGAAGGAAACTCCGCCATCCAACTCGGGTAGTATTCTTGGAGTCTTTGTTTCTCCTTTGATAAGCGCACTAATGGCCATGGCCGAGCATATTCCAACGAATAAAACTGCTAGAAATACTGATACTGCAGAACTGAGCCACAACGATTCTGTAATAAGAGGAATAAGTTTAAGATTTAAAAAAAAAAAGTTTCTTTACAGAGAATGTCAATGTAGAATATGAATCATTAATTCCTCTGCCAAATAGGATGAAGATCCGCTAAGCAAATGCTATTATGGATACAAACAAATGATGAGAAAATATAGAACATACCCACGCGACGAAACAAGACTAGGGGAAGCATGATAAAGACAACAATGAAGATAAGAGCCACTTGACGTAAATTCCACCAATGAACTCCAAACCATTCTTGCAAAACCCCTAAATGCTCCGGCCCTTTCCCAGAGAGCACATCCCCTGGAAGGAATCAAACAATGAAATATTGCGATTATTTTATTCAACTGAAATCAAATATTCAGAAGAAAGAAGCTAAACTCTTTATGTAAGTCGCTTATATTGGTTCGTTTGTATGTTTTGCGAAAACAAAAGGATCCCCTTTCTATCGAGCTAGCTGCCACAAAATACACGCAGCTAAAATAAGAAAACTGCGCTCACCTATAATGATCAGATACATGATGAGACAGCCAAGATTAGTGATCATCACACAAATCTGCACAGCAACGGAGCCAACAGATCCAAAAGACTCCTTCATTAACCCAGCGTAAGTCGTGGACTGGCCAGAGTAGGTAAACCTCAACATGAACTCAACGGATATGTCCACGACTATTGCGATCAAAATAATCATAAAAAAGGCGGGGACTACCCCTAGGACCTTGAGAGTCGCCGGAATCGACATGATTCCAGCTCCGATAATGCTGGTGGAGACATTGAAAACTGCACCAGGGACCGAGGCTCGCCTCTCCGGCCCGGTGGTGGGTAATAGCGGCGTCACAACTCCGGTGGCGTCGTTCACCGGAGCCATTTTCATGTGTTGGGAGGAGATGTATTTGGACGAGCGAGGTGGCTGTGGCTTGCTTTCCTTTTGTCGCCATGTACAACACTTGTTTATATTTGGTGGCCGTGCTATGATTGGATGTTTTTCAATGACGTTTTTGCCATCAGTTAACTAACCGAGTTTTTGCTGTGTTGGAGGACAATTTGGTAATTTCACTTCGATGCTTTGCAAGATTAACCTATGCATGGTTGCGATTATTAAATGAATGGAGACGTAAATGTGGGCAATATGAACTCAAATTTGATGGTTATTTTCATCTGACAAGTAGCAATTTTATTAAGGACAAAACCGATGCATCTTATAATAATCAAAATCACCATTTGGACAATTGCAATAAATGGTAAATATTAATTATATGTAAAATTTAAATGGCCAACGCCTCCACAACCACAGACAGACTTATATATAATACCTATTATTACCAGTGGCTTTGCTTGCCTTGCTGTGTAAAAACTACTCAATCCTCGACTTAAGTCACAGTCACATATCTCACATCCGTTCTTTTCTTTTCTTTGATTTTTCTTCAAGGAAAGGATAAGCATGAAATTTCGAGATATTTCTTTTCATTAAGGATGAAAGTTTTGATATTGTTGAAAACCATTTTGTATTGTTTTGTTTGGTAGTCTAATGGAAGTTCCATTGATTGACTGCCAAACATAAAAATAAGAGAATTCTGGTTGTTGTAAAGAATGAGCTTACATTCATATAGTACAATTTATTAGTTGATTTCATGAATGGTTAATGGGAATTAGAGCATGGCGTACGTGGTGAGTTTCTTCATTCATCATTGCAGCTGTGCCATGCCTTGCAATGCATTTTGAGTTTATTTGCATGATTGAGAAGTACCATGAACTTTTCATGGGCTTTTGGTCGGAGTAAAGCTTCAATAATAAATAGATTATTTTTTTCTCTTCGTTCATCCAATAATTGAACTACAGAATTATTTTGTATGAAATTAAAAACTTGAAACTGTTTCTCGGCCGGTTGCCTTGCTGTGTGCTATCTCAATCTGTTTATGATCTACTATATATACTACGTAGTACGACCTTCACGCTCACGCTTTTCTTTTCTCCATTGCCATGGCATCTCAGGGTTAGGTGCCGACCATAACCCCACGCGCTTTGCTTTTGCTTCTTTCTCCCACTAATACGTTATTTATCAAGAACAAACTGTTACAGCAAATATATATATATATATATATATATTACTTATATACATACAAAGAAGTACGTACGATGATGTTTACCTTTTCTAGTTCTGGCCGTTGGTCGTAGGCTTCGTAATGCCATGCTAGTCCTTTCTTAAGCATGCTCTCCTTTACAGTACATACGTGACAAGCAAGCAGATATCATCAGATCAAAGAGCATGCAATGGAGGGAGCTCTATACTATACTATTCTATTCTATGCAACTTTTGCAAGAGCATGCAATGTATAAGATCTCAAAGATATTCATTTAACTGATGAGTTTACCTGTACAAACGTGCCATTGCAATACACATCTCCTACACATCGACCATAACGATCTTCATCAAACACTAAAACTCTCAAACACTTGTCTTGAACGATCTTAGCTAGTTCTTCCTTTGCCTTTTGCCCGAATGGCATTTTGCTCTCCGGTGCATCGATTCCCCTGTCACATACCAAAATTAACAAATAAAGACTATCCCGAAAAAGGAAAATAACTGTAACAACAAATAAAAGCAGCTGGGCCTGGGAAGTTGAATCATACGTACAGACCTCAGTCTTATTCTGTATTTCTTTGCAAGAATGTCCTCACCTTGAACTGTTACTACCCTGCCAAGAGAAAGCAACAATCCGACGAGGTGACTCTAAAAGCAACAAGCACGACCTAAGTGCACAAAACTTCATACCTGTATCCCGATTCGATTATTTTCTTATGAAGTTGGTCCGCCTTGTCATAATTCTTCTGAGCACGAGCTTTGGCTCGTTGAGCAGCTGCTCTTTCGACTTCTTTAGGAAGGTCTAAGGACTCCCTATGATCCTTTGTGCTTACGTAAACATTTATTGTATCGCCATCTGTTACACCCTTTGCATCAATCTGCAGAAAATGTCGAGGAGATGGTCTCAAATGAGCCCCACACTGATGTAATGTAATAGATCAGAAAATTATTATCTTTCCATACCGGTAGAGTGTTCAGTTCAAATCTGAGTCCTTTTGGTTTCGACGGGGGAATCCCATTACTATTAGTAGTAAGATCAGGCAAAGTATGAGGAAGAAGAGGAAGACCATAGAAAGCTAAAAGTCCCTGAATAATAATAAACCATTATTGTTGATCAGGAATAAGTATACAACTACTATTAGTGATTCATGTTCATGATATACCTCCACATCTTTCTTGTGATGTCTTTTTAATGTTTGAATGATAAACCTTGCAGCTTCTTCAGATGTTTTTGGCGGTGGTCTGCTTTCTTTCCATGCCTCAGCTAGCTTATTGTACCTTTTTATTTTCACGACATGAAAGACCATCACGACCACAATAAAAATCAAGCAAAGAAAATAGATCAGATCTCTCTAAGTCGTCGAATTAATTACCAGTTGGCCTGAGCTTTCTTGGACGACACAACATACTTGCTTAATCCCGGAGGAACCTGAAAACACACACACACACACACACAAAACTGTAAATTTTCAATACTAATTCATGGGGTAATATGAACAAAGAATGGTGGCAGGCAGGGTTGTGGTGTGGTGCAACCTGAGAAGTGGTTTCGAAGTGGTGGAGATCGCGGGACAGAGCTGCAACTCCATGGTGACCGATCCAATCTGAGCTCGCCGACGTGCTGCAACATTGACCGCACAAAAATCTTATAGCGTTTCCCATAATGCAAAAAAAATGGAATCTTTATCAATACTGGCTAGCGTTCTTGAGATTTTCTTGGAATTTTGTTTTTAATGATGAGATGATGATTTTCATTGGATATCGTATGAAATCTAGTTATATGTTGCTCGAACGAACGCGGTCAGATATGATTCGTTGTGAGGTAGCTTCCTCTCCAATTTCCTTTCTTTCATATTCTTTGCTTATGGGAAAAGATAACGTGGTACGGCTGAAATGTCAACGGCATTATTTAGATTAGCCGCGAGCCAAGTCTGTGGCCGGTGAACCAATGAAATAGCGCCACAAAAGAGAGAGAAGCCCATCTAATAGGAAACAGGCAGGCCCATCAAAGTAGGATTATATCATATGCGATCATCTAATAATAACAACACCCTTCGTTCTTTAGATCTTCAAAACTACAAGAAGTATGCTCGCTCACTGAAAAGACACGGATGTGAAAGCAGTTCACCCACGGCCAATGTCTTGGGCTAACATATGCTCGCTTCGATGGCCTTCAACAAGTTGGATTCTTTAATAATCTGACCCTACCCTACCCTTCAACGGGAAATGGAATCAAAGATGATCTTGGACAGCACAGCAGCAGTTTGAGTTGAGGGCTAAGAACTTGGAAGTCCTACTGACTTAGTCTCCGCGCGTTGTGTGGCTATAATAGTGGGAGAAGCTTGGTTCCTTCAGCGGGATCGATGATCGTTAGGCCTTGTCTTATGCCATCACAGAGAGCGTGTACGTGACGGTCGGTCGGGAGGACGTTCGTCCGTGGGAGATAACCGGTGGGAAAGGATGAATCGGACACCTCAGAACAGTATAGTGTATAGGGAGGAAAGGCTTAAAGACTCCTATCTTTTTGTGTCTGTCTTGGTGGTGCAGCACCAACCAGATTATCAAGTCAAATACAGCTTGAACAATGCATCGTTTGCCAGTGCTGCTATATATGCAGATTCTACTAGGATTTCAAGCAAGTGAAATTTTTTTGCTTGCTGGAATTTGTCGATTTTGTTAATGTTGATTGACACCTTAGTCAAAATGTTGGTTGACATCTGAGTCAACATTGACTCAGACGTGGGCCATCATTGATTTTGTCTTCCATACCCAAAAACTGTATAGTCTATTATTGTGGCTTTATTTTAGTATGTGCAGGAAGTTATTTTCGAGCTGGAATTGTTCAAAGAAAGTGGATTGCATTTACTAAAAATAGAAGATATGAAGATCATGGAAGAATGAGTCAATCAACTACCAAAAATAGAAGATATGAA
Organism: Lindernia subracemosa; assembly: GCA_028392965.1. NCBI lineage: Eukaryota > Viridiplantae > Streptophyta > Magnoliopsida > Lamiales > Linderniaceae > Vandellia > Vandellia subracemosa. The sequence continues at coordinate 7,617,964 of JAQPCC010000002.1, read as the reverse complement.
GATCATGGGAGATTGAGTCAAACAGTTGCTAAAAATAGAAGATATGGAGATCAACCAAGAAGATATGAAGATCATGGGAGATTAAGTCAAGCAGTTGCTAAAAATAGGAGGTGCATTTACTAAAAATAGAGAAGAAGGAGTAGTATAAGCTGGAACAAACCAAATTGGACCTGTAAAATAGGGGGAATCACGTCTATATATACAGAAGACTCCATTCAAGCTTTGGTATCGAGACTTATATCAAGATAGAAAGACGCGCGCGTGCAACGAGCTTGAAGAAAGGGAAGCTTTCCATCATCTATCTGTTTCGATCTCTTTGTGCCTAGTTTTTATCTTCACACTTTTGTAAAGGACTTAGGATCTATACGTGAGTTTTCGTGTGAAGATTGGTAGAGTAGTTTTACTCTTTTCTAAGCTGTTTTTACTATCTTTGATAGTTGCTTTCTTGTAATCCATTCTTGTAGTGGAATTTTGCCCTGAGGCACGCAACAAGTTTTATAACTTGCTGCATATTTTGAAACTCTGTGTCCAACGTGTGCTTGCATCCTTTTACAACTAAGTTTATTTTTCCGCTGTGCAAAAACGTTCTGATCCCGAATGTTATCTCAACATTAGGGTCAAGATTTTAGTTATTCTGATAACTTAGTTTGTGCATCCGTATCCGGAACCACCTTCAATGTGGTATCAGAGCTTCCGCTTGATACACTAAGCGTTTTAATCCTTTTGATATGGATGCTCTTAGCTCAAATTATTTTGGTAAAGTTCCCGTATTAGACGGATCTAACTATGCCTATTGGAAAATTCGAATACGTCAGTGCATAAAGTCAATTGACTCACGTGCATGTGACTCTGTTCTCAATGGTTATACCACCCCTAAAACCCAACCAGATGCTGATGGGGAAGTCGTAGACAAACCCATCGCTGAATGGACACCTCTTGAAAGAGCCTCGTTTGATTTTAATGAAAAAGCCTTACATGCTATATTTTCTTCTGTGGATATTTTCATGTTTAAAATCATTCAAAACTGTACCAATGCGAAACTTGCTTGGGATATGCTTCAAAGGTATTGTGAGGATGATGCGAATGTGAGAGATACGAAACTGAGACTTCTTCATAGTCAATTAGAAAATCTGCGAATGAGTGATGATGAAGATATTACTACTTATTTTGGAAAACTTTTAAATATTTATAGTGAATGTCTTAGTTTGGGTGAACCGATTTCGAATAAAGTTTTAAATTCTAAGGCTATTCGTTCACTAACCGAAAAGTTTAATATGAAGGTTGCAGCGGTCGAGGAAGCTCACAATCTGACCACCCTTGATTTCAATACCCTGATGAATATCATGAAGAACTACGAGACCAATCTCGAAGTCCAGAGGAATGTATCCAAGGGTAAAAGTATCGCACTAGTCACTCAATCTTCTGTTCCTGAACAAGAGGTTGATTCTGACAATGATGTGGATATGGCTATGCTGGTTAGAAACTTTAAGAAGTTCATGAAGAATAAGAAAGAGTTGAATGTTGGTCCAACATTCAAGAACGTTGTTAATACTAAAGAGTCTTCATCTATGCCTAACCGCCCTATCAACAGAAGAAATTCTGCTGAGAAAGCGGAAAATGATAAGTTTGACAGGGATTCGGTTCAGTGCCATGCGTGCAAAGGCTGGGGACATTACGCAAATGAATGTTCCAATACTCTTCGTAGGTATGGAAATGTGAATTGGGTGAGTCTTTCAGATGATGAAGCTGATGAGACTGCTGAAGACACTGAGGAGGTTGCTAAGTGGACGAACATGCGGAAATCAACCTTCTCTGACAATGAAGAAGAAGAACATCATATCGGGTTTACTGCGGTACCAGATGTTGATTCAACATTGGATTCAACATCTGAACAATATATTTATTTCGATTATGATGATTCGAACTGTTTTGATGGGTCTTTGAGTTTTGATGATACAGGAAATGAAATTGAGAATCCAGAAAAAGACGCTGAGAACACTGAAGGAACTTACAAACTTCTTTTCGCTGAATGCTCAAAAGAAAAGGAGATGAACGTGAAGTTGAAGGAAACCATACAGTGTCTGATCGAGGAGAAGGCTAACACTGAAAAGGTAATCCAAGAATTGCGGGATGGAGTTAGCAGAATGGAAGTTCTTTTAACCCGAAAAGACATGGAACTCGATAGCCTGCAAAATCAAGTCAAAAAGGCTGAAGATACTTTTTCAAAACTGAATAAAGGTACATCAACTCTTGACGAGGTAATGTCCTTAACAGTTTCTGATAAACATGGTCTATGATATAAATCTCGTATTGCTTTTGATAAAGAACTTAAGCATGCTGTAGAAAAGTCCAGAAATAGAAGTTTCAAATGTCATTTTTGTTTTGAATCTGGACATATCAAACCATATTGCTGTAAGCTGAAAGATGATTTTACCAAAAAGATTTTGTTGACTGAAAAGTCATCCAACATTTTACAGTTCGATAAAAACCAGGTTTGGACTTTGGTTCCTCGACCGAGTGACATTAATGTCATAGGTACGAAGTGAATTTTCAAAAACAAGTCTGATGAACATGATAATGTGATTAGAAATAAAGCCCGTTTAGTTGCTCAAGGTTATACTCAGATTGAGGGTATTGACTACGATGAAACCTTTGCCCCCGTAGCTAGGATAGAATCTATTAGGTTACTGCTTGCTATTGCATGTTGGCTCAACATTACCTTACACCAGATGGATGTAAAGGGTGCGTTTTTGAATGGTTATATTGATAAAGAAATTTATGTTGAGCAGCCTAAAGGTTTCGAAGATCCTTATATTTCTGATCATGTGTTTAAATTGCAAAAAGCTCTTTATGGTCTTAAGCAGGCTCCTCGTGCGTGGTATGGTAGACTTACATCGTTTCTCTTGGATTTTGGTTTTGTTAGAGGTGAAGCCGATAGAACTCTTTTTGTAAAAAGAGTTGGTAATGATGTGCTTATCTCACAAATTTATATGGATGATATTGTTTTCGGTTCGACTTCACAATCTATGTCTGATTAGTTTGTACATGCTATGAATTCCACATTCGAGATGAGTATGATTGGTGAACTAACATTCTTCTTACCACTGCAGGTTAAGCAAAGTAAAGATGGCATTTTTATGTCCCAGGAGAAGTATGCTAAGAACACTGTTAAGAAGTTCGGGTTAGATACTGCAAAGGTAATGAAAACTCCTATGGGATCTACGCAAAAGGTAAGTAAAGACAATGCTGGTGAGAATGTTGATCCAAAATTGTATCGTTCTATGATTGGTAGCTTATTATATCTTTCTGCGAGTAGACCTGATATTATGTATATTGTTTGTGTATGTGCGAGATATCAGGCTGAGCCAAAAGTTTCTCATTTAAATGCAGTCAAAAGGATTTTGAAGTATTTTAGTGGTTCGTACAATCTCGGTTTATGGTTTTCTAAGGATACTAACACGAATCTAGTTGGTTTCAGTGATGCTGACTGGGCAGGTGACGAAGTTGATCGCAAGAGCACGAGTGGTGGTTGTTTCTTCCTAGGTAACAATCTAGTGTCTTGGTATAGTAAAAAATAGAATTGCGTGTCTCTTTCTACGGCCGAGTCTGAGTATGTGGCGGCGGGCAGCTTCTATACACCGCTCATTTGGTTAAAAAGTATGTTAAGTGATTATGGCGTAGAGAGTCAGTCTGTTTTTATGTTCTGTGACAATTTGAGTGCTATAAATATATCGAAAAATCCTATTCAACATTCTAGGACCAAGCATATAGATATTAGGCATCATTTTTTGAGAGATATGGTCGAAAAAGAGTTTGTTAAGATAGAGCATATAGATACTAAGAGTCAGTTGGCTGATATTTTCACTAAAGCCTTAGACTTTGAAAGGTTCTCGAGCCTGAAGAAGTCGATAGGTCTGTGTCAGTGTCAGTAAATGTTGTTCCAGTATCTGGATCAACATTAGCATATGTCTTATATGGTTGTTACTCGTTTGATATTTGCTTCGACATGCTCTGTGATGATTTCCTGAAATGATTTGACTCACCTGGACCATTTTTTGAAATAACTCTATTCTTTTGCACACGATTGCTCATGACCTTTTTCAAGATACATGTTCAAGAAAAGTTGAAAAACTTTCAAGGGTACACGGCATTCGCGGTGACGATGTATTCTCTGAAAAAAAAAATAAATCAAAGGTACACGACATTCGCGGTGACGATGTATTCTCTGATGAAAAAAAAACTTCTTCAACCTTGATGGAAAAGCAATCAAGAAAGAGCAGTGCATCGGAAATAAAAGGTAAGAAAGAGCAGAAAATGAAACAAATATGAGTCTAGGGTGTTCGAACAGAAAATGAAGGAAAAAGTCTTTGAGGATATTTGGTCAAATGTTGGGCAACATTTGTGACTAACCTATTTGATGATGCTACATACTTGTCTGTGCTTATGTGTCTTATGTCTTATCTATACATATATATATAGTCAGTCATGTCTAGTTTGCATATCTCTCATTTAGAGTTGTTTGAAAAACAGCTATCTCCACTTGGTTCATGTGTTCATCAAAGTGCCTAAACGGTTAGTATCATTTGTTCTTGACTTGATTTATGTTAACTCCTTATTTGCACGATTTTTAACTCCATTATTGCATGATTTTTTCGACCATTATTGCATACCTATTACTGCGCTTTTTACCGTTAAAATCACGATTTGATAGGTATTTGAAAAAGGAAATTTTTTGACCGTTACACTGCACGCTCATTATTTTTTTACTGGTGAAAAATTTCTTTTTTCTGTTTTGGTCTATTTATTGACTCAGTCTTGGCCGGATATCTCTCCATTGCACAAATCTATCCTATAATATCTGCGTTTATCTCTGCAAATCTACAAAGCTTTCTTTGTTTTTCCTCTTTCAATTTAACCTAACTTTTTCCAGTTCTCTTAATTTTTATGGCGCACTCACCCAATTATGAGTCGCAGAATGTTGGTTCCTCATCAGCCTCAACATCGAACCTGGAGAAAGAAATTAAGTGTCTGGACGACACCATAACCTTTCTGATTTCTCAGAGGAAGGTTCTTCGGGGTTTACTTTCTTCCCAAAAAGGGGGAGATAGTGGTGCAGATCAGGGATTTGCTGAGGAGGGAACTTATGCAGGGGGAGCTGAACAACAACAAGAAATAGAAGAGGAAACTTCAGGCGACTCCCTTGAGAGTCTAACTTTTTAGATTCTCTGGTTTTTATTGCGTGCCTGACTTTTGTGTTTGCTTGCAGATTTGATCTTCTGTTTTTGCTTGCAGATGTGCTTGATACTTCGAAGTGGTTATGTACTAACATCTTTATGATAACCATTTTTTTGTTCTGACTATCTTGATGCTTTCATGGGGAGTTTTTGGATTTATCTCCGCACGGGTTTTGGGAAGAAAGACAAAAAGAGGGAGATTGTTAATGTTGATTGACACCTGAGTCAAAATGTTGGTTGACATCTGAGTCAACATTGACTCAGACGTGGGCCATCCTTGATTTTGTCTTTCATACCCAAAAACCGTTTACCCTATTATTGTGACTTTATTTTAGTATGTGCATGAAGTTATTTTCGAGCTGGAATTGTTCAAAGAAAGTGGATTGCATTTACTAAAAATAGAAGATATGAAGATCATGGGAGAATGAGTCAAGCAACTACAAAAAATAGAAGATATGAAGATTATGGGAGATTGAGTCAAACAGTTGCTAAAAATAGAAGATATGGAGATCAACCAAGAAGATATGAAGATCATGGGAGATTAAGTCAAGCAGTTGCTAAAAATAGGAGTTGCATTTACTAAAAATAGAGAAGAAGGAGTAGTATAAGGTGGAACAAATCAAATTGGACTTGTAAAATAGGGGGAGTCACGTCTATATATATAGAAGACTCCATTCAAGCTTTGGTATCGAGACTTATATCAAGATAGAAAGACGCGCGCGTGCAACGAGCTTGAAGAAAGGGAAACTTTCCATCATCTATCTGTTTCGATCTCTTTGTGCCTAGTTTTTATCTTCACACTTTTGTATAGGACTAAGGATCTATACGTGAGTTTTCGTGTAAAGATTGGTAGAGTAGTTTTACTCTTTTCTAGGCTTCTTTTACTATCTTTGATAGTTGGTTTTTTGTAATCCATTCTCGTAGTGGAATTTTGCCCTGAAGGCACGCAACAAGTTTTATAACTTGCTGTATATTTTGAAACTCTGTGTCCAACGTATGCTTGCATCCTTTTACAACTAAGTTTATTTTTCCGCTGTGCAAAAACGTTCTGATCCCGAATGTTATCTCAACATTAGGGTCAACATTTTAGTTCTTCTAATAACTTAAATTGTGCATCCGTATCCGGTACCACCATCAGATTTGTTTCTCTATGAAAAAATAGCATTTTTTGTGTGCTTTGCAGAGCCTGCCTGTTGCTATGGTGTGGATTCTTCAACTCATGTTTTGACAGGATTTCATTTCATCAAGATTACTGTCCAAGCTATGCAAATTCAAAGATCACACTAAAGATTCATTTCCAAAACAAAACCAAATGATACAGAGAGATCAATATTATACGCTTCAAAACATCACAGATACATAGTAGGTTGAATAGGAATAAGCAAATGATCAAATAGAAGAACAAAAATAATTATGTAGCCAGCCTATGAGATCATATCCATCCAATCAAAATTTTCATCAGATCCAAATCATACCCTCGAGGCAACGGCTGCCGCCGTAGAGGCCGCGGCCGAAGAAGCAGGGCCTCCCAAGAAGGACATGAACCCAAGCCCAGCATTCTCCTGCTCATCCAAGAACAAATCCTCGGGAACCCTAAAAGCTCCATGCGCACAAACCACCGCAACTCCCACCAGCAAAGCCGAGATCAAGACAGATCCCACACTCGTGAGAAACACCACGACGATCGTCGAAACCACGAGGATCCCCAGCACCTCACGATCGGAAAAGGTCCTCCCGCCGACAACCAGGGGCTGATCCGAGGGGCGAAAGAGGTACAAGAAAATCCACGAGGCCAGGAGCGCTACGAGGACGAAGAGAGAAAAGGGGTGCGAGATGAGGGATAAAGCGAGGGAGAGGGCGATGACGGGCAAGTAATTAACGCGGAAATAGGTGAAGTTCTTTCGGATGCGTGAGGCTGCCTCGGAGAGGGTGTCCGGCTTGGCAAAGGAGGTGCGGTCGACAAGTTCAAGCCACGGGCGTTGCTGGGATCGGGCGTGGAGAAATGAGACCTTGAGGCGCGAGAGGAAGGTTCGGAACGCTGGGGTGGAGATTGGGGCGGAGGGGTCTGGGCTGGTCATGGGGAGAGGTGTCGATGCCATAGACTGTTGTTTGAGGAGAGCAGCACTACGATGTGAATGTGAATGTGTGATTTGCCTACCTTTCGAATTTTGATGCTTTAGTTTAGTTAGCAGAGTGGGTTGTCGGTGTTCATTGGTTGCCTCTGTTTTTCGAATTAATATATGAATATTATAAATTTTGGGAAAATAAATCATCCTGGTCAAATTCTCAATGAAGCCGAAACTTGGATAGAAAAAATATGAAAAGACCTCAATTGACAACTATGTCACATGCTAATAATCATCGTCATCCATGAGTTATGACTACATATGATTTGTCTCATACGAATATAATGATCTCACTTTCTCACGTATCTGCTTGTTTCCTCAGCAACTGTTCCCCAGATCGATGCCATTTTCTCAGCGTATCCAGCCTGTTGTACATTCATCATATCATAGCCATGAAAATAATTCATATTTTATTTGGTAGGAGATAAGATGCAGTAAGAATGTTTATTTATCAGGAAAGAAAATAAGAAACAAACAAATACCTGATTAACAACAAACCCTTTTAGCATGTTAACAAAGTCATCATGCCTTTCTTTGTCCAGTCTCTCCAATTCATTTCTGTTGTTCTCCTGCAGTGCATATATGGTTCCACAGATTTTTTATTCATGTTAGAAGTCATTATCATGACTAACAGACACTACCTTGACTCGCTCATACTCGCTGATTGCACAATTTTTAACATCTTCAGTTGCTCGAACAGTTTCTCGCAACTCCTCTATTTTTCGAATCCTAGAACTGTCCCCGCCAAATATCTTTGATGAAGAAGCTTCCAGCTTCTCAATTCTTGAGTTTAATGATGATAAATCTGTTAGAAGAGCCTGTACTCTCAGCAGCGCACTTGATCGATCGGAAAATGCATTGTTCACAGCTAACATAACTCCGAGATAGTCATGAAGCTTATCCTACAGCATTTGTCCCCCCCCCCCCCCCCCCCAAAAAAAAAAAAAAACATCAAATATACAGATCTTCTTAATATAGGGAAAAAATCGAGCTTCCATTCTGTTGACACAATTCAATCCACTTACCAAATGTTTCACAGTTTGTGCGTTTAATTCTCGATATAATCTGCTTGCTTTGACGGATGCAGTTGCCACGTTTTTCATGTCCGCCGCACGAGCTCTTTGTGAGTCATAAATTGCTTCTTCTGTTTCGAACTTTGTTAGTTTGACAAATGCCAGCCCCAGTTGACCCATTGTCTCTCCAATGTCTTGCTGAGCTTTCACAAGAGATTCTGCCTGAAAATGCATTGCGCATCAGATTATCCAGATAGTATCTTCAACAAAAGAACTTATGCACTAAATTCCCCCAAAGAAAATTAGATTGCCTTGATCTTACCAAACATAGATTCATCGTCAGCTAGTTAGTCGAGTAATCACAAAAGATACCAAGAAGCTATTATCTTCAGCATCTAATTCCCACTAATTAAGATTCTAAATTACATAACATAGAAAATAAACCTTCCCATTTAGTGGTTTAATGTAAAATTGAACACGCATAATGAAAAATGCTAGCAATGCATACTTCTCCAGCAGAGAAACAATATTACTAAATCATACTTCATTAACCAAACTAGAAACACGCCACGGAATCACAACATATAAAATTAACAATAAACTAAAATCGACCTGCACAGACACAAGACTTAGCTGCTGCTCAAGATCCTGCAATTTGACCTTCCTCTCCAAGAAGTCCTTTTCCTCCTCCACGATAGGAAGCTTCGGCCTGCCCCAATCATTTACCACTGATTGCTTCAACTCTTTGAAAAGCCTGAACAAATCTCTGCCTCCTCCCTTTGCAGGTGACACCGCACTCACATTGCTCACATTCCCACTCTCGGACATCCTCGACGGCGCATCAATAATTGTTCTAGACAATGCCAATCTCCCAGAACTTGTTAAAAAATTCCTCAACTCCTCGCTCCTCCGAATCACGGGGTGTTTCGACAGCTGCTTTAAGTACTTCTCTAACGCCATTCGTCTCTGCTCAACAAACTCATTTTTCTGCATCACCTGGCTCTCAACCACGTTCTTATCCGGCCTCAGCGGAATAAAAAAACCCCTGTAACTCTCGGCTAATTGATCCGACAGCGAGACGACGTCTTTAAACCTTCTCCTAACGTTAAACTCGCTGCCATCATAATCAGGCAAGTTTGTAAAAGTGGTGATCAAGTACGAAACGTAGTAGCCTGAACCCGGCACCAATGACCCCGTAGTTTCCATCTCTCTCTGGGGATCAGAAACCGAGACCCTAAGGTAATCAGACGACGAAAATGATGAAGATTCCAACATGGAACGATCGTGGATGGGGCTCAAGTCATCTTCAAGGGAGTCCGAATCGAAGGATCGGAAAACGGCTTCGGCATAAGAAGGTGGTTCCAAGATGGAGTGGATTGAATTAGGGTTTTGAGCTCCAGACTGGGATTGAGGGAGATCGGAGTCGTCGGTGGGAATATCCACAAACATCGACGGCTGAGAGAGAGGGTGATCGATGAGTGGATTTGAGCCATTGGATGGAGAAGGGTGGTTCTCGTCGGAAATGGGCAGTGAAGTCATTTGATCCTTGGAAGTGTAAAGGTGGACTTCTTCGTAACCATGGTCCTCATATCCCATCATATTTTCGCTTTATCGAATTCTGAAAAGACGAGTACTAAGACGGGAGCATTCAGCTTGTCCCTAGTTCAGACGATGAAGTTAAGGTAACGCACGAAAACGACGACATTGCTTTGCTGCTGCTTTTTTTTTCTTCCCCTCCTTGGGATGTAACGATGAGGTGTTGCCACGTGATTGGCACGTGTTATCTTGAGCTATTTATTGGGCCTAGTTGGGCTCAATACTGACTAATTAAAACCCATAAAGGAGGTAATTATAGGCCTCTGAGTAATGGGCCTATTATTATATGGGCTGGTAACGTAATGATCACGCAAGCAAAACTTTGACCATACCATACCCGACGGGTCAGTAAAAAAAAAAAAAAAAAAAAAAAAAAAAAAAAAAAAAGGTGGGGGGTGGGGTGGGGGGCGTTGAAATGCTTAGTTCCCAAGCAAAGCTATCAAGTTGCGCGTAGCATGGCAGCACAAACAGCCGCAAAACATTGAAAACCTCTCAACCAAGGAATATTTAAAAAATAAATTTTGTGGTTCGGGAAGCATCGGGTGCCACGTGCCAGAAACTCGGCTGTGATAGAGCACGTTTACGATAATGCCCCAAAGAAAAATCTAGAGATATGCGTTGATATACGTGTAGTAGTGTTTTCCCGGAAATATCTAGTGAAGTCTATAAATATCCCACCACTTTCCCGTCTGTAAGATTTCTCCTCTCTCTACAAAAAAGGATAGAAAATCAGTCAGTATCGCTCTCATAATAATTATCACACCGAGTGTTTTTAAAAGTTGGTGTCTTGGCAAAGGACAAGCTGAATCTGGGAAGAATTGGTGCTTCTTCAGCAGAGGTTAAGAAAAGGTGTGTTTTTTTTTTCTTGTAGTATTTTTCTGTTACCTTGGTGTGGTGTGGTGGTTTTTTTTCCCCTCGTTATTGATTCAATTATTCTGGGGTGGAGGACTGCCTTGGCTCTTGTCTCGGGATTTCGCGGGACAGGCGAAGCTTGTGGTTCTTATAGGGTTTTCGTTCATTGTGTCTTCTTAAGAGACGTCTCGCAGATTTTCAGATTTTTTGTGGCTTGTCTTTAGTGCTTGCGTCTGATAACTTATTTCACCGATTTTGTGCTGTTGGTGGTAGTGAATGAGGATATCATAGCTTTGAGCTGTGCCTTAACTTCCCCGTTCTTTCAATTTTTTTGCTGCAGAGGTACTGCAATGGCATGGTCAGAACAAGTGCCCGAGGTGATGTCACAACCTATCGACTACACGCGGAAGAGGAAATCAAGAAGTCGCAAGGCAGGGGCTAAATCCGTGGCAGACACAATTGCGAGATGGAAAGAATACAACACTAGGCTGGATTCACTCGAGTTTGAGGAGGATAATAAGCAATTGCGTAAAGCCCCTGCCAAGGGATCTAAAAAAGGGTGCATGAAAGGCAAAGGAGGGCCTGAGAATGCACGCTGCAATTACAGAGGTGTTAGGCAAAGGACATGGGGTAAATGGGTGGCCGAGATTAGAGAGCCTCACAGAGGAAGTAGGCTCTGGTTGGGTACGTTTTCTACTGGTAAAGAGGCTGCTCTTGCGTATGATGAAGCTGCAAAAGCTATGTATGGTCCTTGTGCAAGGCTTAATTTTCCAAGTGGAGCCTCCTCAGAAGCTAATATGATGAATTCCTCCTCATTGGTTAATACGGATGATTCTACTGGTTCAACCTTATCCGAGGCGTGTTATGATGCTGTCAAACCGAAGATAGAGGTCCCTGAAGTGAAATCCTATGAGGGCAGCACACCTTCTAGAGGTGAAGATTTTCATACAAGGGACGGAGTGAAGGTGGAGTACAGCGACAACTTCCAACCAGTTCCAACTGATGATGGTGGGCTTGGTCTATTGGATAAACAAAATCTTGAACAGCAATCCGTGCTTCTAGATCAACTGGAAAGTTATCCTGCTTGTGACATGTTTGATGTAGAGGAGCTTCTTAGATCATTGGACTCTCCCCCAGGACAGGGCCTTGGTGCTGCGGAGGCCTACGGTCAGATGCCTGAGCCATCATCTCAGCTTATGCATCCTGGTGTGGAAGTTGCGAACAAAGTTGAGCCGCAAACTGAGCCAGGACGAGACGAGGGTTTGGAATTCTTGATGCCTGGGAGGGAAGAGGACCACAATCTTCTTCTGAATGATCTGTTCTCCGATTTGGGTTCGGATATTGGGGTTTAGAGCTGTTGCGTTTTTAGTTTAATGGATTAGTTGTACAGACACAACCTAGAAAAAAGGAAGTAGATGCATACATACATGGAGTTTGGCATTTGCTGCTTGTCTTTTTTTTTTTTTTTTTTTTTTGGGAACTGTTTTTTAGTTCATTAATGACCAATGTTCTATTTCCTTCCAAGGAAGGAGGTAGGCTTGAACCAGGTCTGCTCCAAGAGGAGATCTTGGTTAGTTTGACAAAGAAACGAGATAATAATATCTTACAGTTTCAGTTTGTATCTGAAGTACATCAATTTGGAACATTGAATGTGTAGTGCGGAGATGAAAACTTAACATCACGCACCTATGTAATGTAATGATATAACAACATATCAACGCTAAGTCATCTTTGGTGAACGCGCAAGAAAAAGTCGGCAGAGAGAAAAGAGATGAGTTTCCTTACGTGCAAGCAAGCTGCATTGCTTCTTTCCCTTTCTACATTGGCACATTCCATTTCCTCTGCATAAATAAATGTCAGTCGACAGCTTCTTCGGATCATATTGTTTGTGAAAGTAAACCAAAACAAAGAGTTAAGCGGACAGCTGAGTCAAATGGATCAGCCTTATATCTAATTGGGCCTTTTAATTGATCATCTTTTGTAATTCGTTTTCCAGATGGTTAGCATAGCACTTAGCCGCGCGGGCAAGAACGAGTCTTTTTTTTTTTTTTTTACTCTCCTTTTCCTACTGCAAACACCTCTCGAAGAAGAAAAGAAATACTGAAATAATGAAGATTCGTCCGAAAAGCGTTCTATTTATGCGTTTAATATGCATGGTGGCAGCTGTTTATTCGAGCTCTGGAAAAACATTTGATGCTGGCCGCCATTTATCCACAGTGACAAGGTATCTAACGAGCTTACGTGATTCGAATTTGGGATATTTTACTTCTCTAGTTTTTTTTTTTTTTGGCTGATTGTTGGATATCAATTTGTAGTAAAATGATGTGTGTGCCTGTCCTTTTTAAATTTTGCTTTGAGTAGCTTATGCCTCTTCTTACACAGATATCACATCGCGAAGGAAATATCCGAGAATTCATTTGTTCCTTCAAACATTGGTGATCAATGTAACCCAATTCATTTGAATCTTGTGGTAATTGTCTTTTTATTATACCTTGCTGTGTGTTGATTTTTCTTTGGTAAAAAAAAAAGTTTTTATTTCAATTTTATTTCTCTTAGCCAGTGATAGGATCTTCAGTGGATAATTGAGTGCAGAAAACTAACCATTCTGACCGTATTGCGAAGACAGACAGTGTGTAATGTTTGTGTTGGCAGGCACGACATGGGACGAGGGCTCCTACCAAGAAAAGGCTGAAAGAATTGGAAGCCTTGTCCAATCGCATTGCACTTCTATTAGAGGAAGTAAATGAACAAAAATCGTCAGCTCAGAATATTCCATCGTGGTTAAGTGGATGGAAATCCCCTTGGATCGGAAAGCGCAAGGGTGGAGAATTGGTTAGTGAAGGAGAAAACGAACTTTATCAGCTTGGCTTGAGGATAAGGGAGAAGTTTCCTGAACTGTTTCACACTGAGTATCACCCTGATGTATATCCAATTAAAGCAACTCAGGTTGATATTAATAGGCTATTTTAATTTTTGTTAGGATTCCGATTGTCATACATGTGTATCCAGCAGCTTGTTAAGAAGGAAACTAGAATTTTTTTCTCTTTACCATTTCTCCAGTTATGGCTTCTAAGGATTCTCGTCTCGCCATATGTCCTTCTATTGAGTGTCTAATTGTCTTGTGTGATGAATATGCTAGGTTTCTCGAGCCTCAGCTAGTGCTGTAGCATTTGGGATGGGGCTTTTTAGTGGTCGAGGGAATCTTGGCCCAGGGCATCATCGAGCTTTTGCAGTGACCAGTGAAAGTCGTGCAAGTGATATTATGTTGAGATTCCACGATTGCTGTCAGAACTACAAGGTGAGCAACTCTCTTGACTGCCTTGATGAATAATGACATTCTCTTTACAAAGTTGATTTCGTGGTTGCAAAGTTATGAGACTTGTATGGATACAGGCTTTCAGGAAAAGCCAAGAACCACATGTCAACAAGCTCAAGGATCCTTTGCTGAATGAGATAACTCAAGCACTAGTTTCTCGGTGGGGCCTTAATTTCACTCGCCAGGATGTGTCATCTCTTTGGTTTCTATGCAAACAGGTTATATTCCTGTTTTTTCGAAGATCATCTATTGTACTTTGGTTTCCAAATTAACATTCATTTCTCCGTGTCGACTGGCAGGAGGCTTCATTACTTAACATGACTGATCAAGCTTGCGCTCTATTCAGTGAATCTGAGGTACTTTTTCTTATGCTGCTCTCTGCTTCACAACGGGTCCTTACAAACAAGGCATGTGTGGCTTTGTATCACGCGTTCATCCTTGTATGTACTGATTAGCACATACATGAATGCCATGGTTTTAGACTGATTAGTCTTATGATAAGTGACTTTTCACACTATTCAGTATGTCTTTTATTTAAATTTCACAGTTTGCTCTCTGTAGGTTGAATTGCTGGAGTGGATAGATGACCTGGGGGTATTCATACTCAAGGGTTATGGTAATGCGTTAAATTACCAAATGGGAGTACCATTGCTTGAAGATGTGATCCAGTCGATGGAGCAAGCTATTAAGGCTAAAGAAGGTATTTTTATTAGAGAGATACGTACTACGTTATTTTTACTATAGCATTTTGTGGAAATTCTTGGACAATTATTATGAATTATCGGCGGTAATATTGGCATTCGATTGTGTCTGATTAATACATGGAAAATGTTATATGATCCAGATTGTCACTGTCTTGATTTAACCTTCAATACCTTTTGGTATCGTTGCATATATAGATGGGCTTGCTCCTGGAAGCTATGAATTGGCCCGGCTGAGATTTGCTCATGCAGAAACTCTGGTTCCATTCTCCTGCTTGATCGGGCTTTTTCTTAGCGGAAACGGTAACTGCTTTCTCCGTTGATCAATCTGTGACGACTTATAACTGCCAAAAGTCGCTCTCATTATTGGTCTCCGTGAAATTTTCCAGAGTTTGAGCAGATACTAAGAGAACAACCTTTGCCATTACCTGCAATGCCTCCACAGAAGAGAACTTGGCATGGCAGCACAGTGGCCCCATATGCTGGAAACAACATGCTGGTGCTCTATCATTGCCCAGCCAACAAAACAAGCAGCTACTTTGTGCAGGTTCTGCACAATGAACTTCCTATACAAATGCCTGGGTGTGGAAATTCTGATGTTTGCCCATTCCAAGTGTTTAAGGTAAGACTAAAGTTTTCGATTTATTTTTACACATTTTGATCGTTTAACACCTCAGGACAGAATCGCTGCTCCTCACTTGAAGCACGACTACAACACACTCTGCAGTGTGCAGTCTCGGAAAACCTCCCGATTTTCGTGGCTGTGGAGATGGATTTTCAGTGCCGATGAGAGAACTGAGCTGTAGATCTGTTGTGATGATGAAGGGCTTCTAACATTTGTGTCGTTCTTTACTGAAATCAATTTCTGGTCATAGTCTTCTTCTAGTTTTTTCCAAACTTCATAGGCTTTTTAGTTGGTGTGTCTTCGCAGCTAGCAAGCTTTGTAATACTTTGAATCTATTTTGACGTTTGTCTCAAGTTTCTGTTCCGCCTCTTTGGCACTTTCGGATAACTTCTATTTATTTTGTAAAATCTTTAAGACCAATCATTGTCAATTTCGATATTTGTAAAATTTAGTTGTTTCATACATATGTTTTATTTCGTGTGATATTTTTTCGGTAATGATTCATATATACTTATCAATATCTATTCGATATTTTCCAAATTTTGGGATTTATTCTCAGCCTATATATGATAAACGTTGACTTCAAAATTTTTCTTCCCACATAAACAATTAATTACGGCGGCTTTCGCTTTCCTGTGTGTCACAAAAACCCCCCCAAACCCTAAAATCGCCTAATTCGAACCAAAATCTCCGACTGCTGACAATGGCGTCCAACGGTCCGAACCTGGAATGTCGCATGTACGAGGCCAGGTATCCTGAAGTCGACCAAGCTGTGATGATCCAAGTCAAGAGCATGGCCGATAGTGGCGCGTACGTTTCGCTCCTAGAGTACAACAACATCGAGGGTATGATTTTGTTCTCTGAATTATCGAGGCGGCGCATACGAAGTATCAGCAGTCTTATCAAAGTAGGACGTATCGAACCCGTGATGGTTTTGAGGGTTGATAAAGAAAAGGGTTATATCGATCTTAGCAAACGGAGGGTTTCAGAAGAGGATATACAGGCGTGTGAGGAGAGGTTCAATAAGAGTAAGCTTGTTCATTCGATTATGAGGCATGTCGCGGAGACCTTGAAAATCGACCTTGAGGCGGGTTTTCAGCTTCTTTCTCCTTATCTTTTGCTTGTGGAATTTCCCGGTTTTACATGCAATTGGCTTCACGATTCACAATTCGATAGTCAGAATGCTGCTGAATGGGATTAAACTTATTTTGCTAATCGATTCAAGAACTTCTACGTAATTTGAGGGATTTAGAAGAAAGAATTCAGCTTGTGCATTATTCTATTTGTAAATGGCGGCCCAAATAAAATCAGCTGATGCTTGAGAGTTTTGCTTCGTTTAATGTACTGCCCCGTGCTGACATTTGCACTTTGATATTGTGGCAGGATCTCTATATCCACATAGGCTGGCCTTTATATAGGAAGTATGGCCATGCTTTTGAGGTAAAGAAGATCTTGCCATCAAGTTCTCCGACTTGATATCGCTGTGTCTGCATAGTGCTTACATTTTCTTGATTGTAATGTGCAGGCATTTAAGTTGATAGTTAATGATCCCGATTCAGTGCTCAATTTGCTCACACGTGAAGTAAAAGAAGTTGGTTCCGATGGACAAGAGGTAGCTCTTTTTAATGTTTTTATGTTTTACATTCATGATGTTTGACCTTTGCTATTTGTTATCACGCAGGTGACAAAGGCTGTGCCTGCTATTACAGATGAAGTGAAAGATGCTTTGGTGAAAAATATTAGGAGAAGAATGACCCCACAACCTTTGAAGATCCGGGCTGATATTGAAATGAAATGTTTTCAGTTTGATGGTGTTTTGCACATTAAGGTTACTAGCTTATCTGGATTTTTTTTTTGTTTTTGAGCTTTTATTTTTGCAGCATACTCCAGGTAGAAAGCTATTGTTTGCTTTTGCAGGAAGCTATGCGTAAAGCTGAAGCCGCTGGCAACAAAGACTGCCCCGTCAAGATTAAACTCGTTGCTCCTCCAGCCTATGTTCTCAACACTCAGACTCTTGACAAGGTGATGCTAGTAGCATTATGAATGTGTTTTTGAATTCATGAAATTTCTCACCTTCCTGAAGGCTGAAACTTCCTCCTGTTTATGTTGATGGTCAATTCAAGATACTTCCGCCCCCTACTGTATCTGATAAATTTATCATTGTGATGCTTATTATGTACAAGAATGATAATGGTTCGGTATAATATTTATAGTCGATATCATCCTCCCGTATTTTGTTGTCTATTATGTGGTCTTGAAGATCTGATTTCACTTTGACTTTTAGGAGCAAGCTATTGCAGTCCTTAACCAGGCAATTGAAGCATGCACAGCAGAGATTGAACGCCACAAGGGAAAACTTGTAGTGAAGGAGGCACCAAGAGCGGTGATAAATTCTGACTAATCTCAATGTCAAAACATGAGACAGCTTTTTCGTGTTCATTAATGAGTTTTTTTGTTATCTTTGGTTTCCAGGTGAGTGAACGTGAGGATAAGTTACTTGCAGAGCATATGGCTAAGCTGGGTCGTGAAAATGAAGAGATTAGTGGCGATGAAGACAGTGAGGAAGAGGAAGAAGACATGGGAATGGGAGAAATTGATGTCGAGAATTCTGGGCACGGAATAACAGATTAGGGTCCTTTCTGTGTTGAGAAAATTATACCATTTTTGCTTTCAAATACTTGGTTTGATTTATACTGAGACATTTCTCTTATTGTAGAGCATATGTTTGTGAACTTGAAGAATCATGACTCTCGAATATGATTGTCCTCTGAATTCTTATTACATTCTCGAAATTGTTGGTTCTCGTTTGATGGTAATGAAATGTCAGATTATTAATGTTTCCTTGCCACCATTCAGTTTCTAAAGATATCCATGTAATGTACTATAAAGTTATATTTTTTTCCAATGCTATAACACCTGGCCTTTATTCGAAGATTTCATCACAAGCGTTATAGCACCTTTGCTGTTTGTCATTCATTGATTCGAAGCTATTATTCGTCTTCTTTGTTAGAGAGCTAGCTATAGTTTCCGCGTTCAATTACAGTTCGATGTAACTAGCTTCACAAATTGCATTTTTCTCCTCCAATTTCTTCCCCAATGCAATTTGTAACTGTAGTGTAATCAGCTCAGTTGCCATGCCATCTGAATAAGTTTCTTCACTGCTCTGCTCCTCTCTCGAAAAACCTCTATGTGGCTCCGCTCTAAACCACGACATCGAAGAAGACGATGAAAACGACAAGGACTTGGATAAGGCAAGTGATGGGGGATGGATGAATTGATAAGTGATCTTAGTATACTTATTGCATGCTAACTACTGCTATATAATCGGTCAGAAAGAGCATGCATGACCAAATTTCAGTATCTATTTTGTAATTTGGATTCTTCCTCTACTTTTGTAATATTTGGATTATAGGCCCAAATTTCAGTATCTATTCTGGGCCTGTAAACCCAACTTTTGCAATAAATTTTACTAACCTATATATAATTAGTGATGGGGATGTACTAACCTTGGAATAAAAATGGAATCTTATGCATAAATAAGGAAACTAATTACTACTATATCTGCTATGGACCCAATTATTACCATTTTATATATGGCCTCTGATTACTGAGGGCATTTCTTTAATATACATCTTACTTACTCCCATTGCCAAAATCAACGCATATCTAAGTTGACAGGTTAGTCAATACCTTGTGCGGACCATACATTTTTATTCTAATCACGCATTTCTAGCATACTAAACAAATCATTAATTAGAAAAACCTTCGATGGTGACCAATTAAAAAACAAACAAACAAAAATTACTTGGAGAATTATTGATGGAAGAACAATTCTTGAAATATTCCATGCACATATTAGGTATATTGGTTACGTATATTGGAATTAAATAAATAAACAAGAGTTGTACGTTAACTATTTGTGTGCATTGAAATATCATACGAAAAAACCAACCGTTGATCTTTCAACAACAAATCCATGTACGATTCCAAATATATTATATTTTCCTGATCCAAGTTCATCTTTAATGGTAGCTGGGGGGATGGATGTGACACTGAGATATTAATTATTTGTCTTAAATTAAAGTTTCGTTTATCACAAAAAACAAGTAGTTGTGTGAATAATGTTCTATACTTTACATGCTGTAGCTGTTTAGTTAGTGAGAATATATACATAAAAAAAATTAATCTTACAGCGACAGACATACCGTTTAGTTAGTGAGATAACTCGTTATTCCCATGATCCGCATTAATTGCATCTCGAGATCAAAAACAAAAATGATTAGATAAATTATGTAAAAGAAATGTATATTGCTGGCCAACCAGTAAATTTAATTTAATTTAATCGTCTTAACAAATCACAAGCAACACCGTACCACTCTGTTTAACCTTCTATAATTCTAACAACTAATCGAATAAAAATTTCAAAAATGGTATTCCAACTTCCAAGAATCTTAGTTCATTAAACCCGATTTCTCGCTAAATATATAATTCAAAGAGCCCTATTTTTCTTTCAAAAGGAACAATAATGTTAAAAGAAAGTATAATTATTGCTGATTGGATACAATATTGATCATCTCATCACTATCATCATCATGACGGAAGCAAAGGAAGACATGCATGATGATTGAACGATGGATCCTCTTTATTGCATTGCAGCAGCATGTCACATGAAGATGGATCTGATTAAAGGCTGCAGCTTAAGGTTGTCTTTAGCTAGCTTAGCAAGAAACTCGTGAATAATGTTATTTTTTCAAAAGCATTTTTTTTACAAGTTGAAAATTCAGATTCCAGAACATCACCTTTATGTGTCTAACCATTAATAGTCGTCTTGCCTGCGCTGAACTAATTGAATATTTTGACAGCACGCACGAGCACAGAATATTGCACTCTCATTTCTTGCAACAAAAGCACTTTTCACATTATATATGATCACAAATCCAAGGGAAATAGAGGGAGTTCTGTGTTATATAGAAGGGGAAAAAATAAAGTTGATATAAAAAGCTATTATTAATTAACAGGTAGATTTATATTAAAGGTAGAGTAGTAATTTCAAGCGTGAGGCAACAACAAGGTAAAAAGAATAATATGATTAATTCCAATCCAGACATGTATGTATGTAATTTTGTGTTTGGGGAAGTTATTGAAGATATAAAAGAGATGTAGTACTGTAATGGAGTTGACTTGTGTCTGACATACAGATGAAACCAGTTGTTGTCTAGCTAGCTAGATGCCCGCACACACACACATTACTATATAAATATATCTCAATTTGGCATTTGGTGCATCTTTTTTTTTTTTTTAATACATCTTAATATCACCTACGATAACTAGCAAATCATGATCTTAAGCTAGTGCCCAAATTAAAAATGTTAGAACAGTAGATGGTCATGATTCATGGCTCTAAAGGACTTGTGTCGTTTGATTTGAATCGTCGGGCATGACCCGAATATATTAAGAATTAAATATTTTATACCCATTTCTTCCTCATTTCCTCTACTATCTAAGGTTTGTTGTTTACTTTCATCATGCTTGCATCGCATCAGCATGGTCGTGCGTGATATAAAGTTAGATTTGAATAATATATATATATATATATATATAAAGAGAGAGAGGGAGGGAGAGGGAGAGAGAGAGAGAGAGAGAGAGAGAGAGAGAGAGAGAGAGAGAGAGAGAGAGAGAGAGAGAGAGAGAGAGAGAGGTTGCTCTTTATATTCGAAATTACCAACCATTTTCATTCCCAATTCCAAGCTAATTTTCTTTCATTTTCTCAAGAATAAAAGTTATCTTCTTACATCTCTTAGCTCCTGTCTCAAGAGACAACAAAGAAGAAACCTCTTAGATCAGATCAAAACTTATTACTCTTCAAGAATATTAGGGTTACGTTGTTAACTTTAAAAACCCTCATAGTATCCACACAAATCATCGTTTTTTATCTGAGACTCCTTGAAAAGATATGGATGCCTCTGCTACAAATATAGAACGCCATGAAACATCCATGTCAAGCTCTCCAAGTCAGGTCCAAGGATCGGCCGAAGAAAAGCCAAATATTAATGGAAACAGCTCTAGCAACAGCACAGTTGAAGAGAGCAATGGTAAAAAAGCTAATAATGGATCTGTGAGGCAATACAATCGTTCCAAAACTCCCCGTCTTCGATGGACAGCCGAGCTACACAACTGCTTTGTTCACGCAGTTGAAAGATTGGGTGGAGATGAAAGTAAGCCCTAATTTTTAACAGAAATCTCTGTATATCCAATATTTCTCTCTTCATATACTACTATGCATCGAATATATTGACCAGTGATATAATAAGTAATGGCATTTGTAAAAATAATCCTATGTGAATTTAAAGTGTCAGTTCGTTAACTTTGCTCTTTTGTGCAGAGGCAACACCAAAGTTAGTGCTTCAATTGATGAACGTTAAAGGGCTTAGCATTGCTCATGTCAAAAGTCATCTTCAAGTAAGTTTTTGTCGAAGCAAGTTCCTTTGATATCTTTGTTTGATCAATTCAAAAGTTTCTGTTACAAAAAAGTTCCATTTCTTGATGTTTGATCAGATGTACAGAAGCAAGAAGATCGATGATCCCAATCAAGGTACTACTGTACATCAAAAACTAGGGTTTCTTGCTCTTTCTCGGTTTATATATATATTCTGACCTGCGAAGCTTTTTGTTCAATTTAGTTCTATCACAACATAGACTTCTACTTGATGCCACAACTGGAGATCACCATGTCTACAACCTCAGCCAGATTCCAATGCTGCAAAGTTCTAAACCAACCTCGTTGTATTCCAGCTTACCGTACGTATAATCTCAATATTTTGGAACTCCATTATTCCCCTTTTACTTTTTTCATGAGATCTTTTTGTCTCCCTAACTACTCTCTTCATTTAAAATTTTCAGATATAAAGAGGGGTTTTGGGGTCTCCAATCCAACTCCATTTATAACTCTGGCAGCAGCTTAGCATCATCCAACGTAACAAGAAATGGATACGTATCGAGGGCCAATGATTTTCATGCAAGCAGTTCCTTATCACCATTGAAGTATCTTTATAGTCCCGGAAGGTTTTCGAGCAATCAGGTTTTTTCATCACAACCCCAAATCGCCACGAGCTCCAAGAGTATCCTGGCTTCCTCCAGGATTCGAGATGAAGGGGCGCTAGAAGAACATGAAAAGCACATAATGACATTGAAAAGAAAGTTTACATCATCAGAAGTGAACCTTGATCTGAATTTATCCCTTGAAACATCATCGGTAGAAGTAAAGCGAAAGATAAAGAGAGACGATGAGGTTGACAGTAGATTGACCCTCTCATTGTTTCCTCCCATTGTTGAAACTCGTGATGCTAGAGTCATACAAGACGAAGAGATCCAAGGTAATTTAAATCCGACTCTTTAAATGCATGGGAGACAATGTTCTGAGTGAGATTATTCAAGTAATTATTGTTAGTATATTGGCAGTGGACGGATGGATCATGATCAAGGTAAATCTCAAATGCTTTGTCAACAAATTGTCGTTTAGATGAATATATTTTTAAGTAGCCTGACTATATAATCCAAGGGAAAGTCTGACTAGTTTATTACAACAGCACACATTTCTTTGCATGGGGCAATGGACTTTAATTGAAATATAATGTAGATTCTTTGTCTGCAGAAATCCAGAATTTGTTATTGTCAAGAACTATTTTATGTTATACTTAGTTCTGCCATGTAGTAAATTGCATTGCTTGTGTTGTCAACAACTTGAATAGTCTGTCTTGGGCTTGTTTGGGCTGGCTTTGAGTTTTGATGATGAGCTTAAGCTTTCTTCAGCCCAGATAAGTTACAGTTGGACAAGATAAGCAGGCAAGGATGGATTTGATTTGCAGACAGAATCTAATCCCACAAAACTCTCTCGATCAACTGCATGTCTGATCATCATTCAAACCATAGATCAATATTCAGAACTAAATAAATGTAATAATTATTACTCAATGCTGCAAAGATGATTCGTGATCTAAACTAAGCAGTTTGTTTCATTAGAGGTATAGCTAATACCAAACCATCATAGTATCTCATCAGTTAAATTCGCTAAGTCCCTCAAGAATGTGGACGACTAGCTAAGCTAAGCAACTTCAATATTGAGATAGATAGATACATAACATACATACAGTGAAAGCACACGCGCACTTGATTCCAAACACTGAGAAAAATAATATTAACACATCAAATCCACTGCCAAAGTGGCCGGGACTGATATCAAATCATATGTGGGGGCGATCTTAGTTTGTATGTACGTGCGCAGAGGGAAAAATGGTTAATTAGTGGGTTTTTTTTCACCTAATATATTATATATCTCTTCATATGTTGGAGAATATGCTTGTAAGAGAATGATAATTTTTTTTTTGTTTTCTTGAATATTTTCTTCACTTGATGACTACATAGACGACATGCTCGAATCGAATAGGGAAACACGATTTTCCATCTGCGTCAGGAGAAAGTAACGTGGTTTAATATATTCATTATTATTACGTTCTGCTATGCTATTGATGGTAATGATATTATTATTATTCAAATCCCACAATATCTTTCTGCAAAGACGAGAGGCATATGTTAGGTCATTTCACACGGGTTAAGTCATGGAAAAAAATGGGAAAATAATGCCAAAAACATATTCACGTTATATATATATATATATATATAAATATTTGGAACATAATAAGTAATAATTGGTATTGAGTGGTGATGGATGTAAGAAATGACACCGTTGGTGGGTGTTGGATTAGGAAACGACAAATAAATAATAATATTTTATAGTAAGAAAAAACACTTTGATGAACACATCGATCGATCCATCGATCTTCATCGTCAAGTGGCGTTATCTTTTTTCTTTTTTTCGTCACTTTTTCTACGTCTTCGGTCTTGTTGAAGTGACTATTTTTCCGGTTCCGTTTTGTTAAAGTTGTGACCCAAATTGCTTTTGGGCCTATGTGGTTTTTTACTGGGCCAACTTAGTTTAGATATTCTTTTATATGTAATTAGACCAAAAGAAAATGAAAGAATGGTGCTTTTCATTTCACAGTGAGTATCGAGACCCCTTGCTCAAGTTTTTCTCTATTTTTGCTCTCTTCCATCTACCTCAAGCTATAACAAACTGGTATCAGAGCATCCGATTTCGTCGATTGCGTCGTCTACAGTTGTCGGGTTTCACACTCTTTGTAAGTTGCGTGAAACTTGGTGTATTGTGACTTTGTGGGTTTGATTTTGTTTTGGGGCTTTTTCTTGATATGGAAATGTCGGCGAAGTATGATATCGAGAAGTATGATGGGAAGACGAGTTTTGCACTTTGGCAAGTGCGGATGGCCGCCATATTGTCGAGTCTCGGACTCAAGGGCGCCATTCTTGGTAGAAAGAATATGCCGGATGGCGTTACGGATAAAAGGTGGAATGAAATAGATGACAAAGCACTCTCTACTATACAATTGTGTTTGAGTCATGCTACACTACAAGAGGTGTTGTCGGAGAAAACCGCTAAGGGTTTGTGGGAAAAGTTAGAGAATATTTATATGAAGAAGTCTCTAACTAACCGGTTGCGGTTGAAGTTACGTCTCTACACTCTTCGTATGGACGAAGGTACATCTCTTTCGGTTCATATTGCGGATTTTACCTCAATTTTGAATGACTTGGATAAATTGGGGGTGAAGGTAGAGGATGAAGATCAAGCCCTCTTGTTATTGTGTTCATTGCCCGGATCATTTAAAGCCTTTAGAGATATGATGGTGTATAGTAGAGATAAGATTACCCTTGAGGATGTGAAGAGCAATTTGCAAGCCAAGTTGCATCTTGATAATGAGATGACCAATGTTGAGAAGGGTATCGAAGGTGTTGGCTTGGTTGTTGATCGGGGTAGACCTAGAGAGAGAACATCGAATGATTCAAAGTTTCGTTCAAAATCTAGGCATAAGGATCTCATTTGTTACCATTGCAACAAAAAGGGACACATTAAGCCTAATTGCTACAAGTACAAAAGACAACAAAAGAAGGCGAAGGGTGCTTGTGCGGAGGAGGCTAATGTAGTAGATGGTGACGTGGTTGAGACTCTTTGTGTGGTTGATGGTAGTGTCAATGATGAGAGTTCTTGGATTATGGATACGGGCGCTTCTCAACACATGACTCCAAATAGAGATTTGTTTGAGAGTTATGAGTCATCAAACGGCAAGGTGCTCATGAGTAATAACAATTTGTGCAAAGTTGTCGGAATTGGTGCGGTCAAGATAAAGTGTCATGATGGCAAGATCCGAAGGTTAACGGGTGTGAGACATATACCCGACTTGACAAAGAACTTGATTTCTTTGGGTTCTCTTGAAGAGAAATGATGTAAGTTCCAAAGTGAAGGAGGAGTTCTTAGAGTGTCAAAGGGGGCTCTCACTATTATGAAGGCGAAGAGGGTTGGTACTCTTTACTTCTTGCAAGGTTCCACGGTCACGGGCTCGGCCGCTATTGCGACTTCTACCTCGGATGATGATGTCACTAAATTGTGGCATATGAGGTTGGGGCATATGAGTGAGCGGGGAATGACCATCTTGAGTAAGAGAGGCTTGTTCGGTGGCCAATGCACAAGTAATTTAGAGTTTTGTGAACATTGTGTGTTTGGTAAGCAAAAGAGGTTGAGCTTCTCTACGGCCATTCATCGAACAAAGGGAACATTGGACTATATCCACTCGGATCTTTGGGGACCTTCTCGTGAGCCATCAAAAGGTAATGGTTCCCGTTACATGCTTACCTTTATTGATGATTTTTCAAGAAAGGTTTGGGTTTATTTCTTGAAAGAGAAAAATCAAGTGTTTAAAATCTTTAAAGAGTGGAAAACTCTTTTGGAGAAGCAAACGGGAAAGAAGGTGAAACGGTTAAGAACCGACAACGGTTTGGAGTTTTGCAACCGTGAGTTTGATGCCTTTTGTAGGGATGAAGGCATTGTTCGTCACAAGACGGTTGTCTATACTCCTCAACAAAACGGAGTTGCGGAAAGGGCAAATAGGACATTGCTTGAAAGGGCTCGGTGTATGCTTTCCAATGCGGGTTTGGGTAAGGAGTTTTGGGCGGAGGCCGTGAGCACCGCTTGTTTTCTAATGAATCGTTCTCCTACCACTTTTATTGAGTGCAAGACACCCGAAGAGGTTTGGTCGGGTAAGCCGGCCGATTATTCTAACTTGAGGGTATTTGGTTGTCCCGCCTATGCTCATGTGAATGAAGGAAAGTTGGAGCCAAGAGCAAAGAAGTGTGTCTTTGTTGGGTATCCCATGAATGTGAAGGGGTACAAATTATGGTGTCCTACAACGTCCAAATTTCTCATCTCAAGAGATGTCACATTTGATGAATCGTCCATGTTAAAAGCAAACGGTGTTGCTTCCAAGCCGATGGCGAAGGAGAATGAAAATGTTGAGAAAAAGGTGGAGTTTGATGTGACGGTCTCACACGATGAGGAAGTGGAAATCATGCCTCATGAAGACGCCATTGTTGATGATGATCATGATGATGGTGAAGAAGAAGACCAAAGAGAAGAGCAACCATATTGCTTGGCTAGGGACCGATCTAGAAGAAAAACTCGTGCACCGGAAAGGTATGGTTTTTCGGACTTTGCTCATTGTTTGGCTATTGCGGAAGAGGTGGAGTTTTGTGAGCCATCTTCCTACAAGGAGGCAATTTCTTCCAAAGATGCGGGGGAATGGGTTGCCGCCATGAATGAAGAAATTCAAGCCTTGGAGAAAAACCAAACTTGGACACTTGTAAAGCCACCAAAAGACAAGAAGGTCGTGGGTTGCAAGTGGGTATATAAGAGGAAGGTGAATGGCTCAAGTTCCGAAGATTTTCGATTTAAGGCAAGGCTAGTGGCTAAGGGTTATAGCCAAATCCAAGGTGTAGACTTCAATGATGTGTTCTCTCCCGTGGTAAAACATACCTCTATTCGTGTTTTGTTTTCTTTTGTTGCAATGAAGGACTTGGAGCTAGAACAATTGGATGTGAAGACCGCCTTCTTGCATGGTGATTTAGAGGAGCAAATTTACATGAGGCAACCGGAAGGGTTTGAGGTTATGGGGAAGGAGGACAATGTGTGTTTGTTGAAGAAGTCTCTTTATGGCCTCTTAAGCAATCACCTCGGCAATGGTATAAGAAGTTTGAATCTTTCATGGTTAGTATCAATTTCTCTCGTTCTAATTATGATAGTTGTGTTTATTTGAAGAAATTGGATAGTGGTGATTTCATCTACTTGTTGCTCTATGTGGATGATATGTTGATTGCGGCCACTAACATGGAAGATATTGAGAGGTTGAAAGAGCAACTTAGCTCGGCATTTGAGATGAAAGACTTGGGGGCCGCTAAAAGAATCTTAGGAATGGAGATTACAAGAGACCGGCCCAATCGGAAACTTTATCTCTCTCAAAAGAGCTTTGCCGAGAAGGTACTTCGCCGGTTTGGCATGGAGAAAGCTAAAATTGTGTCAACTCCTCTTGCGGCACATTTCAAGCTTTCGGCCGCTTTGAGTCCTAAATCCGATGATGAAAGGAAATTCATGGAAAATGTTCCATTTTCAAGTGCGGTAGGGAGTCTTATGTACTTGATGGTGTGTACTCGACCCGATATTGCACAAGCCGTTAGTCTGGTAAGTAGATACCTTTCTTGTCCCGGCAAATGGCATTGGGAAGCGGTGAAATGGATTTTTCGCTATTTGAAAGGTACTATTGATGCTCGTTTAGAGTTTGGAAAGGGAAATGGGTCACTAACGGGCTATGTTGATTCGGATTTTGGAGGAGATCTTGATAAGAGGAGGTCTTTGACGGGGTACATCTTTACCCTTGGAGATTGTGCAATTAGTTGGAAGTCTCAACTTCAAGCAACCGTTGCACTATCAACTATCGAGGCCGAATACATGGCAATAACTGAGGCTATTAAGGAGGCGATTTGGCTTAAAGCATTTGTGGGTGAGATGTCTCCTCTTGTTGGCTCTCTTGTTGTGTTTTGTGATAATCAAAGTGCGGTCCATTTGACAAAGGATCGGATGTATCATGAGAGGACGAAACATATCGATATTCGGTACCATTTTGTTCGAGATGTAGTCTCGGATGGCAAGGTTCTTGTGAAGAAGATCGGTACCGAATCAAATCCGGCCGACATGCTCACCAAGCCTCTTCCGATAGCAAAGTTTAAATTTTGTGCAAGCTCGGTATCGGTTTCGCTTCTAGCTTCTGGGTGCTAGTATATTCAATATATGCTAGCTTCCACTTTTGTTTTTTGTTTTTCGGTTTTTTGTTCGTTGGGCGCAATTTGTCTCAAGGCGGAGATTGTTAAAGTTGTGACCCAAATTACTTTTGGGCCTATGTGGTTTTTTATTGGGCCAACTTAGTTTAGATATCTTCTTTTATATGTAATTAGACCAAAAGAAAATGAAAGAAGGGTGCTTTTCATTTCACAGTGAGTATCGAGACCCCTTGCTCAAGTTTTTCTCTATTTTTGCTCTCTTCCATCTACCTCAAGCTATAACACGTTTTAACCACAAAACCCTTTGTTTCATCTCTCTCTATATATATATATATATATAATATATACATAGTTTTCATATTTTCTTTTTGTAATTTCAGTGGTGTAAATAATTATGCACAATTATTAGTTTCTAGTATCTTCTTTTGTTTGTTTTGATGTGGGGTAAGCATCTTTTACTAAGACACGTTCTTATTTGCAAACGTTTTGTCGCTCTCCATTTTGATGTTTAGTTTTAGCTTTGTGCACGAAGACTAGATATAAATGAATTTCAATTATTGACTTGTTAACTCGCATATTTAATTTAGGTTTCTTGATTAAGACATGATCCTAGTAACCTTAAGACATTTAATGTAACAAAACTTAGTGTTGTATGTACAAGCATGTGACTATCAATCTCTATCATGCAAATACGCAAACGCATTTCATGTTATTATTAGTAAAAAAAAAACTTGGGTTTATAGAGAGGTTTCCCTTTTGTAGATAGATAAATAGAGCATCAACTAGCTAGCTAGGATTTTCTGTATTTCTTTTTTTATTGATAAATCATCAATTGATATGTGAAACATCTAATCTTTACTTCATCGATGAGTCAATATAGGTCCCATTTATATTCTCATGAACCCTCTCAATTGTCTCGTCTACTCTATTGTACAACTATCTCCTCCCATCTTAACCCGAGTTTTACATCATTTATGAATATATAATATATATTTAATTAAATAAATAATTAATTGCATCAATTTGTGTAATGCAATGAATGTTTCATGTATCTAACATCATCTTCTTATAAAAGTATGTTTTGTTTTGATTATATTATAAAATATGTGTTTTTTCTCGTGGCTCATGCATTTATATATCCTTTAGCCTTAAATGTTATTTTAAGATTTAATTAATTTATATTATATTTTTTCCTCTCTCTCTCTCTCATGAATATATAGTTCAAGATATATTTTTTTTTCAGAAAAAAAATTCTGAAGTTTATAGTAACTAAATGGAGTTCACAATCGTAACAATAATTAACTAACGTTAGCTTGTCCCTATACTTAGGTTAGGCTATAAATACAGAAGAGCTGCTAACTTCTTGACTAGTAAGAAGAAGAAAAACAAAAGAAAAGATCCATACTAATATTATTATTATGATGGCGAAGAAGAGCCAAGAACCTCGTTCAAGCTCTTCTTGCGCAGCCTGCAAATTCCTAAAGAGAAAATGCACCTCAAACTGCCAATTAGCCCCTTATTTTCGGTCGGACGAGCCCCGAAAGTTCGCCAAAGTGCACAAAGTGTTCGGCGCGAGCAATGTGAGCAAAATCCTTAACGAAGTGGCGGAAGACCAGAGAGAAGACGCCGTGAATTCTCTGGTGTACGAAGCCGAGGTGAGGTTGCGAGACCCTGTCTATGGATGCATTGGCGCCATAGCTTCTTTGCAGAACAGAATGATGGAGTTACAGCACGATTTGATTCTTGCGAGGGCGCGCCTTTCTTTCTATGCCGCCGATCATCAGCAACAACCACAACAAGCTGCTGTAGTAGTGCCCTTTTCTGCTGGTGCTTTGCAGGCGGACGATATGGCTTGCTGCTTTGATGAAGGTAGTAATTATGGAAACATGGAGGACGATGATGCTTTCGGCAATAATAATAATAATAATAATAATAATAATAATAATAATAATAATAATAATAATAATAATAATAATAATAATAATAATAATAATAATAATAATAATAATCACATCAACAACTGTTCTTTGCCGTTTGATCAGGATCAGCTTAGCCAGCTATTTCAGTATCCACATTATTAATTAATTAATAATGGATCATACCAACTCCTCCCTCAGTTCATCTTCAAATTAGATGATTTGTGTGTAATTTGTGCTTCTCGGTGTGGTGTTTTATATTATATATTGAAAGCAAGGGATTCAAATGATATTTCGGTTATTATTAATTATTATTATTATTATTATAAAAGACTTGTTTAAGCCATACTTATCCATTTTTTTATGTCCTAAGGGAAGGAAGCATGTCACATACTACAATATCTAGTAGTCAAATCATAAATGAAAATAAAAATTATCTCAAGGGGTTAACGGCTCTTGCTTTTGTAATTGGGAAAGAGGTCAAACAAATTTTATTTTGTTTATTAATAATAATAATAATAATTGAAATAAATATATAAAATAAAGAAAACCTCAACTGGTCTTTTCTTTCTTTCTTTCTTTCTTTCCCTTTTACCTCATAATAATTATCTAAGGTCCCTACGGATATGTTCTCCATCAAAGGCACCCATCGCACCTCTAAAGAGGAACCACAATTATTGCTAGCAATTTTCAAAAACCGTGATTATGACTTTCCTCATGATGAGTCAAAAATTAATCAAAATTTCCCTTTTCGAATGGACTCTTAACTCTTAAGGTTTACCAAACTGCAAGGCCCAAAGTCCAACTTGCTTTTTTCTTACACGGATTTTTTTTAGGTGAAATTTCAATCAACCAAGAAGTAGAATAAGAAGACAATGTGCATCTATAGGCTAACAATTGCTATTTACCATACCAATGGTTGTATGTTAGGATGGATAACAAGGGAGAAGAAGAAGAAGAAGAAGAAGAAGAAGAAGAAGAAGAAGAAGAAGAAAAGATGCAGTCGAGGCAAGGCAGAGCTATAGAGCAGATCTTCTGGCTGTACTATTGTTGAGCTCGTCATTGAATGAAATGAGATAACTCTATAACCATAACGCTTATGTCATCAAAGGATCCTCTCTCCACAGATAGATCAACTAACTTCTTGCAAGCAGACAAAGCTTCCCCTTTCTCCACACCAACACAGAAAGATCTAACAATGTCTACCGCTTCCTGATTACTTACCTGGAGTAGATAAGAGTGAAATTTTTAGCATCTCTTCTTTGATAAAGCATTCTTTTCAAGATAATAATGATAGAGAGACAAAGTGTTCTCAGCTATTATTACTTACCGCGTCCCATAAACCATCAGAAGCGAGGATCAAAAACTCGCACTCCGATCTAATCTTAACCACACGAGTTTCTGGATCAGCTATTACCCATTTCTTGAGATGGCTATCCCCAATCCCTCTCGATATAGCTAGAGATCCATCTACTCTCCAGACACCACCACCGCAGTCCAAAACCAGGCCACCCTATTATATTCAAAGCATAAAGATAAACCGTAAAAGCAATACTCAGCTCAACTGTACAATTTCTTACGATAAAGAAGAAGGGACATTCCAATTCATGCTCACCGTTCTCAAAATCCTATCTCGTTCGTCGCACAACGAGGGCTTATGATCGACCGTGAGAACCTCAGCGACGCCTCCCCGGCTCATAACTGCTCGACAGTCGCCTGCATTTGACACTACAAGATCATCTTCGTCGATAATCGCCGTTACACAACATGTTCCACCGTATATGTCTTGTTTCAGCAACTCAGCATCTGTTGCAAGGTAGCCTTTCTTCACAGCCTCCTTAGTGCGGTCCCTTTCCTTGGATATTTCAAGCATAATATTCTTTTCCAAATTTTTAGCTGCAAATTCAGCAGCTTTAGGCCCGCCGTGACCGTCAAAGACGGCAAAGAAAGCCTGAGAATCACATTTGACTCCTCAACTCAGAACTGGAAGTTGATCATATGCAGCAATATAGAAAAACACTCACTTTGACAACATTCAACCAGTCAGACAATAATGAGCTCAACAACCTACGCGTAGGCGTAACTAAACTAAAATTCAGTATGTCAGAGATTCCCAATTACAACACTGATTATGAATTGAAAACAAACGTTATTAATTACTTCAACAAAGTAGAAACACCACCGATGAATAAATTTGCAGTGATGCCTGATTAAAAAAATCATCGCTTTCATCTTAGGCTAGACATGAGATGGCTAGGCTATGTGGGACGTAGAATAAAGCTTGGTTCATTTTGAAGAACTATGAACCGCTTCTTTTCGATAGAAAAATAAGCACTAGAGCTCGAATCTAAAAACACATAAAATCACACAACCTGCTTGGAATCTCCTTCAGTCCCCAAATTGACGGCGTATCGATCTTCCATGAGGCCACTCCTCCTACCTTTCTTACAGCACACCGAGTAGCCTCCACCTTCAGACTCAAAATCACCGCTCGTATCAGACGGCGTGGTTTTGAAGTCCTCCAACCCAATCTGCGCGGGTATTTCGATCTTCATTGGTCTTTTCCTCTTCAGCATCATCTGATCCTTAGGCGAACGACGACGACATATTTCCTCCCGCCCACCCTCATTAATACGACTCAATACCGGAAAAATATCAGGAGGCGGCAGCGGCGAAGGCGGTGGCGGTGATGCAGCTGAGTTGCGAAACACCGGCGACGACAGGCCTCTCGGCGACGGCGCGAAGAGGGTCGGGCTCGACACAGTCATCATAATTTCGTATATATTTACTCTGATTTCTCTTGTGATTTATAGTGGTTGGGAGATTGGGGACAAGACATGCAATGCAATAGCAATATAATGCAAAAGTAATAATACTTATTTTCCATCTTTTAAAAGAAATAAAAAAAGGAAAATATAAAAAGAAAATGGTGAAAGAAGGAAGTTTGAAGGCAGAATATGTCAATGGTCAAACACGCAATTTCCGCAGTTTAATTCATTTATTTATATTTCCCTCTTTTACGTTGTAATTTCGATTTGGTCTAAAGTTGCATTACTTCAATAGTATTTTATTAAAAAAGTTTTGCCGTCTTTTTTGTACCGATCAATTTTCCAATTCCACTATTACATAATTTTATAAGTATTAGCCGTCTTATGTTTGTTATTTATACGACCTTTTCTCCTTTATTTTACGTAATTATTTGTAGATTTTTCTAATAATAATAATAATGTAACTGTTATAAAATATTTAGGATAAATTATGTTTTACCCCTATGTGGATATACTGAAATGCGCATTATTACCCTATGCTTTTTTTATTACGTGAAACCCCTATGTGTTGTCTAAAACTTAGCACCGTACCCTCCATGATGTCTAAAACATAGCATTATACCCCCCAAATTGGGGGTGAAAATGATAAGGAGCGCGTGATTAAATAAACCACGAGGGTATTTTACGCTATTTACAGACCATAAGGGTTTTGGTGTTTATTTTTTAAACCACGGGTGGATTATATGCAATTTAGCCAAATATTTATTATGATTATTATTTATATTATGATATTATTATTATGGAGAGAAATATTAGAGAGATGAATTATGAAATGTATTTCAATACTTGTGTGTATTTTTACAATACAACTCAAGGTGCCTATTTATAGGCAAATTTCTCAAATTACAACCACAAAATAAAATATAACATCAACATAAAATAAATACATATAATTTATATTCTCATCATCCTTATTTAACCACCATCTTTATTTATCCATCATTATTCATAATACACATCATCTTTATTCAACTTTATCTAACCAACCATTATAAATAATATACATCCACATATCTATTCACGATATTACATATTCAAACCAAACTATATTAATTATTGGCTTGCGTAACTACTAAAACGTTGACTACATGTAATATAAGAACGCCGTTGATATATGGGTGGGTTGGGTTTACATACGTATATGGCAGGCTGTATTATATAATAATAATAATAATAATAATAATGACTCGTTACATATATATAATTTATTAAAGGAATAATAGAATGGTATATTTTATTTAGCTATGTATTAAAGGAATAATAGTATGTTATGTATCTATCTATATGTATGTGAGATGACGGGTTGGTTTATGAAAAAAAAGAATTGACCCAAGAAGTGATTGGGCTTATTCTAACATTAGGCTTCAGTTCACTGACCAAAGAGACGACGATGATGTATTGGGCTTAGATTTTTGTTTCTGGAAAAATAAATAAACAAATGGTTGGTCAACACATTTCAATTTAAAGGTTTGGGATTCAAATTCAAATGGATATTAGTTTGAAAATCGTCTCTTTCTTGGTGCAATGCAATTGAGTGGGATAAAAAAAAATTAATAAAATGAAATAAAATCACAGAAAAGCAAATATGCTGAGTGAGGTCATCTATTAATTCTATTGTCACCTAAGCATTAGAAGAATTTTACACGTTATGTTAGCCAAAGCAAGCAATAGACCAATTGAAAGTAATTGGGTGGGCGGCCCACTATTGGTCAACTTCACTGTTATTTTTACCCATGCCATAAATATAAATATATATATATATATATATATATCATATTCCTTTTATCTCTGCACGTACATTCAGATCTCCCTTTCAAAATTATAAAACAGAAAAAAATTATTTTCGATATTTTCATTGTTTATTTTCTTCGAATACTTACTCAACTCCTCCAAAAGTCTTGGCAAAGATTCTTTTCGAGGTTTGGCCAAAAGCAGAAATATAAGAGAATTTATTTTTCCTGGGAAAGGCGAAAAAAAAAAAAAAAAAGAAAGTCACTTGGACAAGAACAACTATGTGATATTTGTTGCAACATTATAATTTATATATTACATTGATATTAAGGCGATTGTTGTCGATCATCAGTCTTAATCTTAATCAGTTACTTAATTATATAAAAGCTTCCACCAAAATTTAAATTAAACACCTAAAAGACAATATAAAATCGACAAGAAACATTCTCTGTCTCACTTCGACCACATCCTTGATAAAAACTCTCAAGTCTAAATCTCATCATGATGCCAAGAAGAAGAAACACTCAATCTGGAATCCGTAAAAACCAAATAATTCCTTTGAATTTATATTACTTCATTACATTTTAATCAATCGTATGCAATGCAAATGCTGTTTGATGGGAATTAAAAATTGTAAGTGTCCACCTGAGGAAATAAAATAGTAAAGTCAAATCCCATCGAACCTTTATGGAAAAAAGATTCTTATATTCACTAATAGTGGAAACAGATTTTCAAGTGCGAAAGTGATAGAATGCACTGTTGAATATATTCCAAATTATAATGTTATTGCATTTTTTATTTTAATTTTTTCTTCTTTGGTCCCCTTGCAGCCTGCAGCTTTCCTTTGTGAAAATTAAATTTTAACTTTTTTTAAAAAAATTTATTTTAGTATTTAAAATTAAACAATTAAGGAGAGGTTCCTTATGTTATATTATTTAACTACTGTGTAAAGAAAAATATGTGAACCATTGTGATAATGTAAATGTAATGCATAGAAAAATGATATATATATATATATATATAGTGGTGTCATGCCACATTGTAGATCCGCGTGTTGAATAGTTATGTAGTCGAATCATACTCCGTTTTGAAAGACTTTTGCCATAACTACTGCCATTTTCAATTATTTAATATCTTTGATTCATATAATAAAAACAACAAGTCCTTTAAACAACAGTGAATCCATTTCAATTTAATTTATCTATCGTCTCGTCACCCACGGCACGGCCTTCAAAGATACTACACAAGATTCTGAAAACGACAAGTCCAAATACAAACATTAAATCTCTAACACACACACACACACAATACATAATTCTATAGGTTTTAACTTGTATCTATGTATTAATAAGCATGTCGTACTTTTTCAAGATGTCCACTTGGGGCTAGCTTTATTACAAATATGGCGAAGAAAAAGCATAAATGAACTATTTTTTTTTTTATAAATAGAAGAATGGGAGAAAGAAAATAAAAGCTAGGTGAAATGATGCTTATTCAAAATCCGAATGAGAATCTCAAAGAAAAGAGATATGATCGCCCACTTGCAGATTCTTCTGTATAGAAGAGAAGGGAAGGGAAGGGAATTAAGGGACCTAAATAATGCATTTTCTTTGCCTGCCTCGTGGTTGTTTGATGGGTCCTAACAAATGCTATTCGACAACGATTGACAAAGAAAGATATTACAACATTTACAACTATATATCATTTTCGAATTAATTATATTTAATGTTTGTTTGCTCAGCTACATAAATTGATTTTTTAAGGTTCTAATAATTATTATGGTTTGAGATTTAATATATTCGTCAATCCTCTATATAATATTTTTTGTGTAGGGAGGAGACCCAAAGGAAGCCATGTGATTGACGGATGCCAACTATAAAGCAGAAAATGAATGTATATATATATATAATATATATTTAAATAACTGCTATCAAAATAAACAAATAAATATATAAACTTGGTTTGGTACAAATAGAAATCGCCCATGAAAAGGTTGGAAAGTTGAAAAACAAGGCAAACATATCAAATCAAATCACTTTTTGGAGACCTTCCCCACAATAATTCATTATTCAATAGACATTTTTCTCTATCGAGTGGAGTGAAAAAAATAAAAAATAAATGAGATGGTGATGGAAAGTTGAAGGTCCCGCTTGAATGAGACTATTCTATTTAATATTCCCTTTGAAAGTTTAAGATGTCAATAATAGTAAGTAAATAAATATGGTGGTGAAACGATGTGTCATATGGTACGTAGTTTATGCATAGATGTCGTTGGTTGTCACGTTCGACCTTTACCGATTAAAGAAGACAATGAATTAATCGACCCCTACACAATTTTATTTTATTTTCATTTACAATTAAAAAAAGTTAATTATCTTTCTATTTTATTATTAAATAGGTAATGACCTTATAATAATTGCTTTGGTCCGTCAATTTAATTGAATAATTACTATATTAACTTTATTTTAATTATTTATTTTAATTCAAAAAAATATCCATTCAAATTTATAATTTACTATAGTTATATACTTACAAATTAATTTAATCTTTTTACATAAAAAAAAAATATAATTATATTTTAAATTATAATTTCATCTATTAAATATTTTAACTTACAATTATATTATATATTATAGCAGATGAGTGTCCGTAAAATACTATTAAATAATTAGTGTACCGTAGAAAAAGGTTGTCCGAAGAAGGAAGGGAAAGAGAATATTTGTACTATTTAACTTCTGTCTGTTGTTCACTTTCCACCTCTCTCAAAATGTCTGAATTTGGGACCCACAGGCCACATCCACACACAGTCCCCCCCACCACCAACAGTATCTCACCTCAATAAATAACACTCAAGAAACCACCGTTGAAAAGGGTAAAAAGGCCCCCAATAAACTAATCAACAAATCAAAGCTCAAATTCTTCACGAATCCAATAAATAAATAAGAAAAAAGGGAGTAAAAAAGAGCAAGCATGCCAACACCGGCGAACACGGCCAGGCAATGCCTGACCCAGGAAGGCGTCACGGCCTTAGACGAGGCTGTGTCCGTGGCGAAGCGACGGGGACACGCTCAGACGACGTCGCTTCACATGGTCTCTTCACTGCTATCCCTTCCCAATTCGACTCTCCGTGAAGCGTGCATGCATGCACGCAACAACTTCAACTGCTCGCCCCGCGTTCAGTTCAAAGCCCTCGAGCTTTCCCTCAGCGTTTCCTTAGATCGTCTGCCGTCGTCGAGCAAAGTCGAGGAACCTCTCGTTTCTAATTCTCTGATGGCGGCCGTGAAAAGATCGCAAGCGAACCAGCGAAGGCAGCCTGAGAATTTCAGCTACTATCAGCAGCAAGAGAAGTACTGCGGTTCGTCGATTTCGTCTGTTCCAGTGGTGAAAGTTGAGCTGAAAAACTTGATACTCTCCATCCTTGATGATCCTTTGGTGAGTAGGGTTCTGGGCGAGGCCGGTTTTAGGAGCTACGACGTGAAGATGGCTTTGATAAGGCCTAATTTTGGCGGTTTCTTCCAAGGAACGAGTAGTAGTAGTAGTATGTTTGGTGCTTACACATCTAGGTATAGGAGATCATTAAACAGCCCTTGCCCTCCTATTTTCTTGCGCAGCTTTGGTGAAAATACTAAAGGTTTGAACTTTCCCTTCATGGGTTGCTTTGGCACCGGCGATGATCATCAGAGCTCGAAAAGG
This sequence comes from Lindernia subracemosa, assembly GCA_028392965.1. Lineage (NCBI taxonomy): Eukaryota > Viridiplantae > Streptophyta > Magnoliopsida > Lamiales > Linderniaceae > Vandellia > Vandellia subracemosa. Next base: position 7,579,100 of record JAQPCC010000002.1, on the reverse strand, counting down.
ATAGCCGAGGTTATGGTTAGGGAAAAAAAGAGGAACCCTTTTCTTTTGGGTGCTGGTGCAAGTGATATTTTAACAAGTTTCTTGGAAACGGTGAAGAGGGGTGGTGATGGCAAAGGTCTTTTGCCTGAAAAATTAAGTGTACTTGGTGTGAAAGATGAGATTTTGAAGCTCGTCAATGAGGATTTTGACGAAGGGTCGTCTTTGAAATTGAAGTTCAATGAAGTGGAGAGAACGGTGGGAGATAACCATGGCGTAGTGGTGAATCTTGGTGATATGGAGTCGCTGGATGGTGTTAGTGTGGACAATCTTAGGATCTTGGTTAGTAATCTTAGTAATTTATTGCAGGTACATAGGGAGAAGCTGTGGTTAATTGGTTCTGTAGCAACTTACGAGGTCTACTTCAAGGTTCTGGGTAAAGTTTCCACCATCGAAGAAGACTGGGATTTGGAGACTGTGCCTATTACTTCGCTTAGATTTTCGATGGGAGGTTCATTTCCCAGGTCCAAGTATGTTTTCTTTCTCTCTAAGTTTATGCCTACATTTCAACTTAATTTTGGGTTTGTTAGGCCTCAGAAAATGCTTTCAATTTTCTAGTCTGTTGAGGGTTAAGATTAATTGCATAGTGATTGCCAGAGATTTGATTCATTAATTGTCTGAGTTGAGGCCATCACCTAGAAACTGTTTCTCTCCTATTACAGGAGAGGTTTTTTTTTTATGGTGATTCTGAGATTCAGTGGTCTCTGTTACGTTTACGTGTCTTCTTAATGATCTGTGAACTAAAGCCAGTTGAAAGGGATTATCTTTGTCATGTTCTTGAAAAAGAACTTTCTGAAAAATCTTTCATCTTTGGCCCTTGAATAGGTAACAACTTGTTAAGGTTTTTCCAATCAAGCCAAGATGAATAATCTAATAAATGGTTAAAAAAAAAAAAAAAAAAAGGAACTTCCGTTTCTCAATGTTTAGATAACCTTAACAACATTACATATATGTAATCCAATCTCTCATATTGTAATGTAATAATAAAAACATGGCAGCTTGATGGAGTCGTTTGTTCCTCTGGGTGGTTTCTTCTCAATGCCATCTGAGATTAAAATCCCTCTGATCAAGGCTCGCCAAAGCGTATCCCGCTGTCACTTGTGTAACGAGAAATACGAACAAGAATTAGCTTCTGTTACTAAACGAGGACTTTCTTCGTCAGCCACGGATCAGTACCATTCGACTCTACCTAGTTGGTTGCAAAACGCTGAGTCGATCTCGCATGGCTCAACCTCTGCAAAGGTAAATTTATTTGCGTACGATAACATTTGGATCTTTGGGCCACGCCGTGGTTTGATTTTCGAAAATTTTCAGTGCAGGGCAGAGATGATAATAGTTTGCTGCTAGCAAATGCGAAAATCACCGATCTTCAGAAGAAATGGGATTATATATGCCAGGAAAATCATTACAATCAGACGTACTCAAAGATTTACCCTCCAAGATTAGACTATCAGTTTCCACGTGTGACGGGCTTTCAACTATCCAAGGACGGGGAAGAAAATTCTACTGCAAATGACAGTAAGAGCCCCTCGAAGGAACCTTCATCTAATAAACAAGGGGACGATACCCCTTCTGTCAAAGGGCTCAGTTCATCAAATGTGCTGTCCAAAGATGATAATTCAAGTAGCCCTTCAGATTTGCAATGCAATCCAAGCGATGAGCTGAAATCTCTAGCTTCGGTTACTTCAGCCACTACCTATCTAGGTATGAGTCCTAGTAACCTCCCGACGCACCCTTTTGCCATCGATGCCAAGCTGCTCTATCAAGCTCTGATAGATAAAATTGGCAATCTTCATCGAGATGCTATTAGTACTTTCGTGCAAGCAATAGCTCAATGCCAAACTAAAGAAAAAGCATCCGGGGCTCCTCACTACGGATTGTGGATGAACCTGAAAGGAACCAATAAGTTTTTCAAGATAAAACTTGGGCTAGCCCTAGCTGAGACATTATTACATGAAAGCACAGAGAGTTTTGTCTATGTTGATTTAGATTTGCAGGATGAGATGCACAGTGCAGATACTCTATTCAGCCACCTCCGAGTTAAGAATAAGTACGACACATCAATGAGGGTAACTGTTGTTGAATACTTGGTAGAGATCTTAAGCAAAAAGCCCACCATTGTGTTCCTTGAGAACATCGATAAGGCAGATCTCGTGGTTCAAAATAGCCTCTCTCGGGCAATGGAGATAGGTAAATTAACAGACTTGCGGGGTCGAGAAGCAAATATAGGTAATTGCATCTTTCTTGGATCCGTAAGATGCAAAGAAGAAGTTGGCCAAAGATCAACAAGTGAGTACTGCGAGGAGGATGCATTAACAGTGAAGGGAAGTTTAATAAAGGTGCTGATCAGATACGATCTTAATGACGGCGATGCGAGCGATGTTCTGCGTGTATCTGATGGAAAAGGAAGAGGGCTTCTAGATGCCATTCAATTGAACAAAAGAAAGCTCGTAGGTCACAACAGAATCGCAGACAACGAAAGCTTAGAGGTGGCTAAACGAGCAAACAAGTCAGCATCATCAGATTCATACTTGGACTTAAACCTTCCAGCTGAAGAAGAACAGTTCCCCGGCGCGGATTTATCGAAACCGTGGTTGGAAGATTTCGAAAGACGAATTGATCAAGTGGTGGTGTTTGAGCCTTTCGATTACGACGCACTTATGGAGAAGCTATACGGAGAAGCATGCAAGTGTTTGGACGACGTTCTTGGCTACAAATGCACGGTGGAGATCGAAAGGAAAGTGATGCAGCAGCTTCTTGCCGCTGAGTTGGTATACGGCAACAAGGAGATGGTTAATTGGATTCAAAAAGTTCTGAGCAATGGATTTGTGGAAGCCATGGGGAAGTTCAGCCTTGATAATCGTTCGATTGTCAAGTTGGTAACTTGCCATGATCCATATGAAGGTTTGCTTCTTCCACCTACAATTATTTTGGATTAATTCATAATTGTGTAATTATGTATGTCCCTACTTGTATAGTTATTGCTGAATCATCGCGTGTAAGATTTATCAGGTAAGTAATTGTGTTATTAGGATACCAATTAAGGAACAATCATAATATCTATATTTAAAGTTGTGTGAATGTTTATGCAACAGCAGATGGAATAAATATTATTGTCTGATAATTATGCTTAGTATAATATTGCACTAATGTCAAGCTCAATACACATATTTAATATTACACTATATGCAGTATGCATCATTATCAACCGTACAAGAAATAGAAGCATTCATATTTAGTAATGTATGCAAGTACGCTGCTTACAATAACATATATATATATATGTGAAGATATATATGTCGTGGTCAAGTCATGAGGTGGGCGGTGATTCTCCCAACTGTGATTTCCCTCTGGGGCCTTTAGTCCTAATGAAGAGCCTATACTCGTCGAAGGTCATGGGCGGGTACAAAGCGGGTCGATCCGGTTTGACCAGTTCCTCGGCGGGTTGTATTAGTAAATCGCTCTTTGGATTGTAAAAATAAGCAAGTGAGACCCGCTCCTGACCCGAGTTTACAATGACTCTATGCTCCACGCTTTTGTAAATCGCATTGCTCAGAACCTAATTATCATCATTAAATTATGCTTTTAGTATACTATTATATGTAAGAACAGAAACATATATATGTATTGATATATATGCATGCATTTAAGATTATATATATTATAAAAGGTAAGATGTGATTGAAATAGACAAATGAGATGAAGTCCAACGTGAAGAATAAAATATCAACACGTTCGACTAAATAAACCCATAAATTTAATGTTTGTCGTCGTCGACTTTGTCTTTGTCTTGGAACATTATTATATACTATATATGTATGTGGCCCCTCCCCATGTGCCTATGCTTTCGTGAATGCTAGAGAATAATAACTCATCCTCATTAAATTTCACATAATAATTTCCTTTAATAAAATAAAACATGTGGTTATTAAGAAGTAGAAGATAATGAGGGCCAAGAAAGATTTCAAGATCTTACTCGGAATTCATCATGCACAGGCACATGGAAGGACATGTAAATTAACATTATTACTGCAGTAAGTTATGGTAATCTTTGTTTTTTCTCCCCTAAGTTGATGGTCTTAGCAACTCTCCACTAATATTTTACGTAATTAAAAATTACGATGTGGCAATATAGTCCGTAAAGTTTATGTCATCGAAAATCAGGGCTTGACTCGTCATTAGCCGTTGAACCACTTTAACTAGAAGTTTATTTTATTTTCAACACACACATCACGTCCGGATTGATTTTATCTTTTTCTTGTAACCTTAGATTTTCATTTATGTTAAATAGTCACCTTAAATCTTACTTTATTTCTCACACCCTCCTTACGTCTAGTTTGATTTATTTCGCCTTAGATGTTCTTTTACGTTAAATGATCACTTTACCTAAAAGCTTATTTCGTTTTCAACACACCCCTAGACTGATTTCTTTTCTTATATATCATAGGCGTAGATTTTTTCTTTACGGGCGGTCGTGAGGATTTGTACCAAAGAGCTTTTGACCAGAGCCTTGATATTGTGTTAGATGACCACTCCACCTAAAAAGTTAATTTTGAAAGAAAGTATCATATATTTTAACTTTATATATTTTTATTTACAACAATTTCTAATGATCAAATTTATAGCTATTCATATTAGAATTGAAGAATGATACCCTTAAATCAACTAGTATTAGGTTGAATATATAGCTAGCCTTTTGGCTTATACAATGTCTTTGATTGATTAAATATCCCTAAGTGCACAAAAATAACCCCAACAACATATACGAACACCATGGGAATGATACTTTAATCAATTTCTGTATTATATGATCGATTGGGAATGATATGGCTATAAAATAATTAAGGAAGAGTAATAAAAAGAGAAAAATAATTAAGGACCTGGATTTGATCACCAATGTTGACTATGAAGGCATGTTGAGAAGGCTTCACAGTGATCCAACCCTCCCCTCTACGAACTTGTAATCCGGGCACGTTTGGGTCGGGCAGAAGAAACGTCAAACCGCCCGGATCCGAATGGGGCGACAGCCCGAGGGCTAAGTCAGGTTGAGGGCATTTTGGGTAATAATTCACCCTTAAGCATGCACCAATTTCCTCACCACCAAAAGATTTTTGTAGGTAATCTTCACTTAATCCGAGGTTTATAGACAATATCTTCAATAAAACCCCACCAAGGCGCACCACTTCATTCGAATACTCACTTATCACATCCCTGCAATGTAATTAATACGCAGTTAGTCCCACCATTCAAAAGTAAAGATAATAATTATTACAAATAAACAATAGATTCATCAACATTAATTTCTTTCTGGTGTGACATGTAATACCATTATTAGTGAACATACATGATGTGCATCGTTAAAACATGTGGTGGTGGTGTTTAACTAATGTATCAGCCTTGGCCACGTTTCATTTTTTACCGTATCGTTTGGTCATATATTCGCATGTCCTAAACCCTAAAAGTAGATGAAAGAAGAAAAAGAATTGGTAGTATTTGATATATACCTCAATGAATCAGGAAGATGTGGCCACTTGCTGAAATCCCTCAAGTTACATGGAAGGTAGTGAATAAAGTAATAGTCGCTCCAATCAAGAATAGCTCCCTTCTCAACTCCCAGCCTACTTCCATAGCCTTCGTATGTAAGAGGCGAATTAGCATAGGGTTGCTTAACCTCCATGGACTGCTTGAAGAATTGTCTCCAAACCTCACGAGCTTGGTCCATGAGCCCAGGGCTTATACCATGGTTCACAACTTGAAAGAATCCCCACTCACGGCACGCATCACTCACCTGCCTCAGTATAGTTTCTGGGATATTTTTAACATCTTTGCTGCTGCTATTATTACAAATACTTTCGAGGTCTATCAATGGTATGTTTGCGTCGATAGTGGTCGAGCCCAACGAGGGTCTAGCTTCTAAGGGTTTGATGTATCTCTCGGGAATCGCATCTGGACAATTCTCCGACAACGATTGGACACGAATAATGGGTTCGGGCCAATCCATTTTTTGCTGTATATATGTTTTCTTCTCTACGATGATTTTAATTACATCGGTTATATATACTGCTGAAAATCTTATAAAAGAAGGGTTCGAGCATGGTAGGGGCTGTGTGTCGTCGTCTTACTTTGATATGAGGACATGACAAGTAGTTGAAAAGAGATTATCACAAAATATTAATTAAAACGTGAAATATGTGCAAAGATATTACGTGTGGCTGAGAAAAGTGAAGGAGTATTTTATTACAAGTAATGCATGCATATCATATATATGCAGTGTGTTTTTCAACGATGTGACATTTATTGCTAGTATAGTATATAGGGTTAGCGTGAATATTTCTTTAAATAATGGAATTATTCTTTAATATTTTTGAAAGTCATATGATATATGAAATTTTAAGACATGGCTTATTTAGTCTACTGTAGCAGGGCTTGGGATCCTCTATTCCACTTCCTGTATTCCACTTCGTATTCTAACATATAAAAATCGTTACACCTTCTTTCGCCTAATGTTAAAACACTCGTAAATATCATTACATCCATAAATATCATTACATCAGGTGTTTAATAAAAAAAAAAGTCAATATTATATATTTTAATATATAATACTATTTTTTCTACACCAAACTAGAAAAATATATAATATTAACTTTTTTTATTTAAACAACTGGTGTAATGATGTGTACGAGTGTTTTAACACTGGATGGAGGAATGTGTAACGATTTTCGTATGTTGGAATACAGAAAGTGGAATAGAGGATCCCAAACCCTGTAGCAGATGTGGTGTCTAGATGTGGTGTCTCTAGTCTAGTCTAGATCCAGTGATTATATTGTTTTGGTCTTTTGAGATTTGGACGACTTTTAACAATTTCTTTTATTTTATTTTATTACTTTAATATAAAAATAAATGCTGCCCTCCCTGCCCAATTTGGAACAGGTATGTAATGTATGGGCTCTTAGTCTTCGCTGTGTTTCTATTTTGCTTCCTTTTTTTTTATTATTGATATATATATGTATATGTATTTCCTCAATTTTGATGCTCAATTGGTAAAAGAATTATATAGGAAAAATAATAAATAAATAAATAAATAAATAATAACGCTCACATATACAGCGCCGTGAAGGAATTGATCTCTCAAGGTCGATGCCTACTGGTCGACAACGAAGATATGACAATTGACATCATTATTTTATAGAATAAATTATATAACTATAAATATAAGCTGCTTGAATATAACTGGTCATTGTATATAGTTTACAAAACCTATTATATATTTACACTGATGTTATTTTGAAATAACGACACGTATAAAAAACGTAAAATTCACGCATTCGACAACGCTTTTAAAAAAACTATGTTTTGAGATTTATAATTCTTGAGAATTCGAATGTAGTTATCTTTCAAGCTGACTTTAGAATCTCATTTGATATATATAATATCAATATATAAAGCTGGCTATATATTGGTGAAGTGTCAACGCACGTGCAATTAATTAGCCACTATGGCACTATAAGCTAAGGCTATGTTTGTTTGTTTGTTTTTTCCACAAACATTCATTGCTAAAGAACTGAAGGGACAAATAGCCATATACTAGTTGACTAATGAGAAATAATATTTAAATAAATTATTGCCTTTATTTTATTTAGATTATCTCTCTATCGATTATAGAGAAACCTTTAAAATATTAGTCTGTCGAAGGCCATTTCCCATTTGATCCTCACCTCAATCTTTGATTAATCAACTGGGCCAATTTATATCAAACGGTTTTGTTGTCTATATGAACAATGGCCCTAATACTTCTAATGGTCTTACGTAACGCCCACTTATATATATATATATATATATTTGGATTTGTATTTCAACTTCAAATTATGGGTAGTTGGCCGGCCAATTATAGTAAGTATAGTACAGAAAAATATATTGTGTGGTGAGCAATAATATGTTTTTTTTTTTTCCCAATGTTGGTATATGTTTTGCATGATTACCTTATCTCCTCCGTTTTATCAAAGTCTGCTGACACATCATCAGATATATATATATATAGATAGATATATTCAAAGTTTTTTGTGTACCATCATCAATAACCAACGAAGCTTATTGATGGATCACATTTGATGTAATAATAAAGCAGATAAAATGAATGTTCTTTGCTTGACCTGGCCAGGCCAGGCCACCATGGATATCATAGAACAATCTCGATTTATCTAGCTGGTCAAAAACATCTCGCAAGGTGCTGCTGGCCCATGTCCTATTTAAAAAATAATTAACACATGAATAATTATTATCTTGAATTGAAAAATAAAAATAAATCATTATGGACAAGAATAATAATGATCATAATATGGATAAGCACCAATGAAGGGCACCATGGGATATATAATTGATAAGATATATACAATGGTATGGTTTGCAGTTGCTCCCTAGGAAACAAGCATGCTCAACTTGACACTTTCAAAGTCAACCTTGTTTGACTTTCCAACTAAATATAGATAAGTTGGGAGTAATTTTCAATTAGTGGTGGGAATTATCTGTTTGATTATTTATATTATTCAGGTTTGGCTGGCTGGCAGAATTTTCTCCAAATCTCATTGGTCTTTGGCTTAATAATCTTTCTTATATCTAGAAAAGCAGCTTGTTTTTAACTTTTTTCCAGCGTAAATCATGGATATAATTATGCATCATCGTTGTTGCGAGTCAGAGAAAGTTGAAAAGAGGATGACGCTAATTGTTATCATTATTATTATTATTCTTAATTTATTACAATCACATAAAACGAATAAACCCAACAGAAAATAAAATCAAATAAAATCCATGTGTGAAAGAACTAAAATGTAATAAGTCGTCAACCCAACTGCATGCTTCCACGTGACTTGTGTCCGAACATTGGTGGATAAGTCACATGCAATGTTATAATGCTGTAGTAATAGGAGCCAAGCCATGGTTTGAGAAAGATTAAGGGCAAACGCGTGGAACCAAAGAATGTGAATAAATCATTGACCGCCGAATGTTTTAGATTGAACTGCTGAACGAACGTTGAATTTTGAATTATTTTAAACATAATTCAATTGACCTCAATGCCCTTCATCCTTTCTTGGTTGACGTACATTTATTCAGTCCTTTGGCGTATGTTGAAATTGAATGTTATGATATGATGTTATCCACTTAATAAGCTATTCTTCAATTCCATACTTACACTGTATTTTACATGCATGCTCGCCCGCCCGTAACTAAAGAAAATAAAAATAAAAATTTGCAACTTTATAGCCAACACAATATTAGAATACAATTCCCCTCAAGTTCCGAAGTATGACCTGTTTGAAAAGATGATGGCTTCAGTCGTTTTCCCTAAGAACATGGGAACATTTTTTTCCATGTCTTCGTCACTTTATTTTTCCCTCCATATATTTATGTTTTTTTTTTTTCAATATATATATATATATATTTTAATTTCATTACGACTTAGAATTTTTAGACCCTATAGCAAGCAACTCGCTGTAAAAGTTTAAATTTCATTATTTAAAAAATATAAGCTTTCTTTCCTACAGATTCTTCTTTCCCTAATCTCATAGAGAGTACCTAATCATATATATTGATACTAATATATTTAGAAAAAACTTGATCTATACTTCTAAATTTTACCAATAACGCTTCCTTATCTTCAAAACCAAGAAATAAAATTCACATGGAAACATAAAAGACACGTGGCGCAGGAAAATTCGTAGTATACAAAGAGATAGTGGTTGATCTCCCTTTCCAAGCAAAACCTAATTGAAAATGAATAAGGTAAGGGTATATAACAATTGGAGGAGACCTACTACACTACGTTAGGTGTATTTTATCCAAGAATCCAACCCTAGTCCGTGTATGTGGATAAGACTTCCCATAACTTCTATTTCCTTATACACATTAAGAATTCGAATAAAAATAAATAAAATAATCCTAATACACCGCCGCGTTTTTACATGACATTTCCACACGCCTTTCTTTATATATGATCTTTCTTCCCATATAGCAATAATCCTTCCTCTATATATATCATCTTTCTTTCCCATCCTCTCTTCTCAAACCACTAATACAATCAAGAATTTGAAGCATCTTTTTACAATATAGCTTTGTGATCATCACTTTTATGAAAAAAGAATGGTGGACTTAGATTGCAAGCTGCCGAGCAACAAGTCTCCAAGGCTCTCGAACAAGCTCCATATTTCCATCCCTTCACCTAAGCCCCGCCGATCGGAGCTTGCGACGGCGCCGGACTCGGCTTGCTCGTCTTATGAGGCCTATCTCCATCTGCCCGAGTTAAGGAAGATATGGACTGAAACCGAGTTCCCTGATTGGAAAACGGAGGCGGCCGTCAGACCGGCTCTAACCGGTCTAGAGATCACGTTCCGGTTCATCTCGACCGTTCTGTCGGACCCCAGACCGTACTCGAACAAGCGAGAGTGGACCAGACGACTCGAGGGCTTGGTCGGCGGCCAGGCCGAGATCATCGCGATGCTGCTGGAGGCAGACGAGGAGGATCACGAGGCGCGTGGAAGGATCCCAATCGTCGATCTAACGTCGACGCCCGGCGTGCTGTCGAGGGAGAACAGCTCCGCCGAGGTTTGGAAGAGCATCGACGGCGACAGCAGGGTGGTGGTGAGCCACGTCAGCGGGGAGAGCCTCCTCCCTCGCCTCGCCGCGTGGACGAAGCACGAGGACGTGTGGAGGAGCATCCAGTATCAGATCGAATGCCAGATGATGAGGTGTCGATCGTGCACCCTCGGCCTAGGCGAGCCTAACCTGGCCGGAAAGCCAAGCCTGGACTACGACGCGCTCTGCAAGCCGAGTTCGTTGCACGCGCTGACGAAGAAGAGCATGCTTGACGACGACCACTCGAAGAAGAACTACGAGAACCAAACGCTGTACGCCACCCACCAGATTCTTGAATCGTGGATCTGCGTGGCCAAACATCTGCTGGAGAGGATCAGAGACGAGGCCGCGCGTGGGTTTCACCGCAGAGCCTCAACTGACTGCTGGGTCCTGGAGAAGGTCTGGTCGCTGCTGAGCCAGGTGGAGAACCTTCACCTCCTGATGGACCCCGACGATTTCCTCCGCCTGAAGAATCAGCTGATGATCAAGACGAGCCAGGAGAAGGAGCTGTTCTGCTTCAGGTCCCGCGGGCTCGTGGAGGTGACGCAGTCCTCCAAGGATCTGAAGCACAAGGTCCCGGAAATCCTGGGAGTGGAGGTGGACCCCACGGGTGGGCCAAGGATACAAGACTCGGCCATGGAGCTGTATCGGAGGAAGGAGGATTTCTCCAAGATTCATTTGCTGCAGGCGATGCAGGGCGTTGAGGCGGCGTTGAAGAGGTTCTACTTTGGGTACAAGCAGGTCTTGGCTGTGATAATGGGGAGCTTGGAGGTGAAGAGCAGCGCCACGGGCGATCTTCTGAGCGACATTATTACAGAACCTACCTACTTTCCGAGCTTGGACGGTGCAAAGACGTTTCTTGGAGAGAGAATGGTGGAGGAGTCCTGAGGCATCTTCGTAAACTTTTTGTCATGCTGAGAACATTTAGATACCTTTTGGGTTGTCGTCCGTCCGTACCTTATTGTAGTAATATATTATTATTGACTTGGTTTTTTTCAAATCTTCGGCCTACAAACTAGTTTAGAAGCCCAATGGGCGTTTTTACGATAACCCAATGGGTTTGTTTGTGTTTACTAACTACAAAATTAAATGTAATGACTAACATCATCAGACGATATATATAAATTAATCATTTAGCCTCACTGTATATTTAAAAAGGGTGGGCGGCGTGTCACTATTCGTGGAAGAAGCCTACAATGGAGAAAACTTATGGACATGATTTCGCCACATAGGATCGGAGGCAGCCGACCAAGAGCACACGTCCCTCTCAAGTAGCAAAAGAAAACTCCAACACGGACTGTTATCCACTCATTGAAAAAGATGACCTAAAAACATGTTAGAATGAGAAGAGAAAGGTCGGCTATCATAATCGAAAATTAAGTCGTCATTCCACCACATTTTGGTATATAAAAAGCCTGCTCAGTTTCGCTTCTCACCTCATCACTCACAAACAAACGATTACTAAAAGAAAGAACTCTTGCTATGGAGGGCAAAGAAGAAGATGTTAGACTAGGAGCCAACAGGTTCTCGGAGAGGAACCCAATAGGAACGGCGGCTCAGACGCACGACGACAAGGACTACAAGGAACCACCACCGGCGCCGCTATTTGAGCCCGGGGAGTTGAGCTCGTGGTCCTTCTACAGGGCCGGGATAGCTGAGTTCATGGCCACTTTCTTGTTTCTGTATATCACCATCTTGACCGTTATGGGCGTCAACAAGGCTCAATCCAAGTGTGCCACCGTTGGGATTCAAGGGATTGCGTGGTCTTTTGGTGGTATGATCTTTGCCCTCGTCTACTGCACTGCTGGGATCTCAGGCGGACACATCAATCCTGCTGTGACATTCGGGCTTTTCTTGGCCCGCAAACTGTCGCTGACTAGAGCAGTGTTCTACATGATCATGCAATGCCTCGGAGCCATATGTGGGGCCGGTGTGGTTAAAGGTTTCTACAAGTCCACCTACAACGTGGAGGGCGGTGGCGCCAACGTGGTGGCCAATGGCTACACAAAAGGCGACGGCCTCGGAGCTGAGATCATGGGCACATTCGTCCTTGTCTACACAGTGTTCTCAGCCACTGATGCTAAGCGCAGCGCCAGGGATTCGCATGTCCCCGTAAGTAGCCTCTAGTCCAATCCTCCATAAATCTCTATACCTATCAAAATCGTTAGAAGACCAATGAAAAAGTTTGTTTTTTTTTTCTGAATAAACTCTTATCAGATATTGGCTCCTCTGCCTATTGGTTTCGCGGTGTTTTTGGTGCACTTGGGAACAATTCCCATCACAGGCACGGGCATTAACCCGGCGAGGAGCCTCGGCGCCGCCATCATCTACAACCACGACCGCGCATGGAACGACCACGTAAGCAATACGTCTACTTTGATTTCCTCTGATTAATTATCTAATTATATTTCATAAATCTAATAAAGGGGGGTTTTCGTCTTTGTACAGTGGGTATTCTGGGTTGGGCCGTTCATTGGTGCAGCACTCGCCGCACTTTACCACGTGGTTGTGATAAGGGCCATTCCATTCAAGTCCAAGTGATATTTTATTGCGAGTGACGATTAATAAAGCCAAGTCCTTTGTGCTATGCAAATTTATGGTTGAACCATAGCAACAATAGAGGGGGCCTATATCTATGCAACTATCGGTCACAAAAGTCTTATCTTTATATTTTCCTTTTTCTTTTCTTTTTTTTTTCTTTTTTCTTTTTCAGTTTGGTCTTCACCTTGTATGTATTAAATATTATGTGGCTGTGAATTGAGAAGCTGTCTTAATAATGAACACCGACCAAAACCTAACCCTTTTTTATTTTTTCATATTTGGTAATTAATTTACAATTCAACTCAAAAACTGAGATCATTAATAGCAAGTGACTTATAGTGCTTGACAAAATGTGTAGTATTATTTCTTCTCTTTGAAACACGATGAGATATCCATTCGTTATGGATAAATAATACGGAGAATCAGAATGGGATGAGTGAAATCGGACCCAATGGCACTTTTATTTATATTTGTTTTCTTTTTGTTTACTGCTATGAGATTAATGTGAAAATCTCTCTAGGCAATGTAACAGATGGGCTTCTCATCAACTTCAAGTTTCCATAAGATACGACGAAAGGTTTAGAAAAAAAAGAGTAAACTAAGTGATAACATATATTTTTCGAAACACAATGAATGAAGACAAATAAGAGAAATGGATCATCATCATTCAAGTTAAATAACGCGATGCTAAACCTCTTTTTTTACTCTAACTAGGATTGGGAAAAGGAACACTCTTCATAGCTAAACCTGTGTAAGAGCTGCCTAAGGTCCGATTATATTGTATAGCTCCCCTCAGGGAAGATCACAAATGTTAATCTGTTCATCAGCTCCCCTCCCTCTTTCACTGTTCAGTCAAAGCTATACCCAAGAACAGCCAAGGGTTAATATTTTGTTAGTCATTGCATGCAGCAGTAAGATAAATTATAATGGCTTGTTCAATTGGGCTGGATGGGATGGGATGGGATGGGATGGGATGGGAGATGAGCCCAGTGAGAAGACCCAATACAAACTTTATTTATCTCATTTCAAAATAAATATTCATAATCATATTCATAGGAGTCAAAGTAGATATTTACTTTTTCTTTCTCTCTATCTCTCTCTATATCCACCACCACCATAATCATTCACTATAATAATCACGTTTATGGGATCGACTAAGTGGGAAGCCTTAATCCACCATATTTAGCTTTGTCTTTTTCTTGCTGCAGCTTAAAGATCGATTTTTTATTTGGAAATCTGATTGGTACGTCTTCTATGTTATATTCTAAAGGACTCGATTATGACCTTGGCTTACTTTAACGATCTGTTTTCCTATGGTTAATCTGAAGTAACTGGTGAGTTTTTTGTTGTTGTTTTGTTTTCTCGGCTTGCGAAAAGACTGTCTATCCTATGGAGCTTTTGTCTGCTGATGGAGTCAGCTATCACAAATCTTGTTTCAAATGCTTTCATTGCAAGGGCACTCTCAAGTTTTATATCCCGCTGAGATTTCCTTCGTTTTGTTTGCTTGGGGAATGCTTTTAGTTTCTTACTGATTATGTTTTGCTGCTTTCGTTCCAAGTTGATGTCTTAAATCTGTGCAAGTGTCGTCTTAAAATGACCTATTTGCGTGTTTTCTTGATGCTCTGATCTACAGTGTCTTCTTGTTCGCGGAGTGTCTTAAAATTATATAGATACAAACATTTCGCGTTTGGGTCCAATTTCTTGAGTGATTATTCAAACACTGAGCTTTCCACAGATTTGAGAACTCAAATTCATCAAATCTTTTTATCACAATCCATTTTAAAGTGCGTGGAAGAAATGCAGAGGGACAATCCATGTGATAAGGCTTGAACTAGTTTCCGTAGATCCATCTTACTTGTTGGCAGTGTTTCGATAACTTCTGATGATGTGTCTTACTTGTTGGATCTTCTTACCTCAGCTGAGCAACTATTCATCAATGGAAGGTGTGCTTCTACTGCAAGCCTCATTATGAGCAGCTTTTTAAGGAGTCTGGAAATTTCAGAAAGAACTTTATATCGCGTAGGTACATCTAATCTGCTATAATATATGTAGTTCTCTTTGCCTTACTCCTAAAATTTCTTCCAAAGTTTTAGTTTTTTCATTGATTAGAATCTAATTATCTGCAGCTGTAAAGTCTGCTGAGAAGTTAACGCCAGAATTGGTTCTCCATCTTACATACGGCCTTATTTCTTATGTTGTAGTAGTGCAATGATTTATTACTATCTGAATATGAAAAAAAATAACAATGATATTAATAATGTGATTCAGACAAGATCGCCCAGCAAAGCTGCTGGTATGTTTTCTGGGACTCAGGACAAATGTGCCACCTGTGGCAAAACTGCTTACCCCCTGGAGAAGGTATATGATCAGATGAGGGCAAGATTAAAAATTAAAACTTTTGTAACATATCTGCAGTTTCGTTATTCGTTTTTGCCCTAATTATATCGGTAGGTGACCGTGGAAAACCAAAGCTATCACAAATCATGCTTCAAGTGCTCACACGGTGGATGCTCGTTGTCTCCCTCAAACTATGCAGCTTTAGACGGGATCTTGTACTGCAAGCCCCATTTCTCGCAGCTCTTCAAAGAGAAGGGAAGCTACAACCATCTCATCAAGTCCGCTTCCATGAAACGCCCCGCAGTGACTGTTCCCGATTCTTGAATCACATTTAAGTTTGTTGAATGTAATAACATCATTCAAGCATTGCCGCCGTATTTTGCGTGTTGTGTTTTCGGTCTTCTTTGGAAAATTCATTACAGAGATGTGATGAGCTTGCATGCATCTATTCTTGCTGTTAATTGTACTATAAATTCATTACAGAGATGTGATAATAGAAGCTTGAATCTGCAGCAACCAACCTCAACATGGTAGAAGAACAATATTTATCTTCATTGAAGTATTGGGCTTCATTGACTTTGAACAAAAACTACAGCTGGGCTTGGAGCAAATTCACCTCCTGGATTTTAGTTTGGGACACAGAGTTTAATGTTTCACATCTCTGTCTTCTGATTCATTGAAACACAGAAAAGATCTCATGCGCTTGGAGTCAAGCTTGTATTAGTCCAAGAATCTACTGCGAAATATTTATTCTATCTAAAGACGATTGATTTCATTGAAATATTTAATTCCCCACTTGACCAAGGCAAGACCTAACCTAACCTTGCTTGTTTGAAAGAAAACCTGCAAAAATGAATGACTGGCAAGTGTGTCCATAACATAACTAGTTCCAACGTCGTCAGCGAGAGTATCATTACACATATGAAGAAGATCGTGAAGATCTTTGGACCAATACATCACTACAACGTAAAGACAAAAAAGCTTACTAGATGAGAACGAACAAGCACATCTTTGAGGTAGACTCGTGATGCTAGCGACTGACTGACTGAATTATTAAAAACAGTTTTCTTCAGGATTTTGTTTGTTTATTACCTAAGGACGACTACGCAAAAGTCTTTTTCCTTTTTGATCGGATAACCATATCTTTATCGGATATATGTAATGTCGTACTTGATCTTCCTTGTACTAACTTACAGAAATAAAGTACTACTAAGCTAAATCAAGGATAACTTATCGCCTTCTTCATTCATCCATGCATAATCTTACCCGCAAGTAATGTGTTCGCTGTATTTTTGGTCTAATGCCAAAACACTAATATATTTTCTTGTTTATTTATATCTAAAAAAATCAAATAAGAAAAAAATCGCACAAATGAAATTTAATCATATCGAGATAAAATTTAGTGAATCATATTTTTACTTATTCATCTTAATCTTTCTTTACTTTGATAACTTTTAAAGGGTTTTGTGGAAAATTGTTATATCGAATTCTGTAAGATGTTTTGTTTCTCTTCTACCTCGAACTCTGTTAATGTTGCGCTGTCAACATTGGCAATGTTAGGAGAACATTCTAGTCAACATCTATTGGCAGAGAATGTCTTCTCTCACTCTAGTTTTATCTTTCATGCCCAAAACGTGTTTGAACCGTGTCCAGGCTATTTTTAGTGTTTTACAGGACTCAGATGTAACTCAGGACGAGTGAGGATCATGGAGATAAGCTTGAACGAGTCTAAGGATGGAACATACTAAATATAGGATGCTTGGAGCACAAGATGGAGATCAAGTCAGTCCCTAACGGTCACTAACGAACCAAGTCTACTTAGTGGACGTTAGTGAACGTTGCGGGATGAGACCAAGTCATTTTGTGGAGTGCTGCCCAAGTTGAAGAAGTATTTAAGGGCGGTGAACTTGTGACAACAACGTGACGATGACCGCGACCGTGACGACGACTACAGAGAGAAGAAGATTACGAGCGATCACGAGAGTTGTCTTTTTAGCCTAGTGTTTTCTGTTTTGCAAAAGTCGAAAGACTTTGTAGGTTTGCAGAATCGAAAGATTCGTAGTTTTTCTAGGCTTGTTTTTACTATCCTTTTTGATAGTTGTTTTGCCATCCATTGCTATAGTGGAATTTCGCCTTGAGGCACGCAGCAAGTTATTCTGACTTGCTGCAAAATTTACATCTCGTCGTCTTTAGTTTTCCGTCATCAAAACTAAGTTTTCCGCTGTGCGCTTGTGAGTTAGTGTGAGTGTCTGCTCAACATTTAACCCAACATTTAGTTACAACTTAGTCTTTTCATATCCATAAAGAGAGGGACCGCCTTCAGAGTGGTATCAGAGCCTTCGCTTGACGTTACTAAGCGCTTAAAATCCTTATAATGGATATAACGAGCTCAAACTACATTGGAAAAGTGCCGGTGTTAGATGGCTCCAACTATGCGTTTTGGAAGGTACGTGTGCGCCAATGCATCAAGTCCATCGATGTGCGAGCATGGGAAGCTGTAATCGATGGTTACACTCCACCTCGTAACCCTCCAGATGCTGATGGCGAAGTCGTTGACAAGCCGGTGGCAGAATGGACCGTGGCAGAAAGGAATGCGGCCGAGTTCAACGACAAAGCCTTGAATGCTATTTTCTCATCGGTTGATATTTTTATGTTCAAGATTATTCAGAATTGCACGACGGCAAACAACGCATGGGATCTTCTTCAAAGGTACTGCGAAGGTGATGCTAGCGTGAAGGAAACCAAGCTTCGGTACCTTCTCAATCAGTTTGAAAATCTCAGAATGAAGGAAGACGAAGATGTCACCACCTACTTTGGAAAGATTCTCACAATTTCGAGCGAGTGTGCTAGTCTTGGAGATCCGATATCAAATAAGGTACTTGTATCTAAAGCTTTACGTACACTTACTGAAAAATTTAATGTGAAGGTAGCGGCTGTCGAGGAAGCACACAATCTGAGCACGCTAGACTTCAATACCTTGATGAACATTATGAAGAATTACGAGACGAATCTCGAAGTTCAAAAGAAAGCATCTCGCGGAAAAAACCTAGCACTTGTCAGTCAGCCCTCCAATGTTCAAAATGAGGATGATTCGGATTTTGAGGAGGATGCGGCTTTGCTGGTGAAAAAATTCAAGAAGTTCTACAAGAAGAAGAACGTGGAGTCGAATGTTGGACAAAATGTTGGCCCAACATTCCGTAAGAGCCAAAGTTCGAAAGAGCCGATGTCTGCTCCACCTTTCTTCAAACGCAAATCTGATGTAAAGAAGAAGAACTTCAACTGGGAGTCTGTCAGATGCTATGAATGTCAAGGTTGGGGTCACTTTGCCAACGAATGTGCCAACACACTTCGCAAGCATGGGAAAGCTATGTGGATCGATCTTTCCGACGATGAAGATGCAGAACCGAGTCCTAAGGAATCTAGGAAGTCTTCAGTAACCATTCAATCTTTCTCAGATTGTGAAGATGAAGAAGATCTACAAATCGGCTTCACTGTGGTAACAGATGTTGAGCCAACATTGGACTCATCATCTGAGAAACATATAATTTTTGATTATGATGATTCAAACAGTTTTGATGTGTATTCTAGTTCTGACAATGCAGAATTAGAAATGAATGTTTTTGCTGAAGGTCAAATCAATGAAGCTGTCAAGAAGTTTACCGCTCTATATGAAAAGGAAAAGCTAAAGAATGCGGAACTCAAAGCTGAAATGAAAATACAGACTGAGGAGAACTTGAAGAACGTAGAAATGATTGAAAGCTTACTGGATGGAATGAACAAAATGGAGGCCGTATTAACACGAAAGGACAAGAAGATAGACAAGCTTCAAAAGCAAGTCGACGAAGCAGACGTGACTTTCACAAAACTGAACAAGGGTAAATCCACCCTTGAAGAGGTATTATCGTTAAGTGTCTTTGATAAGCACGGTCTAGGATATAATGCTGAGCCTTCTGATATTGTGAATGAATCTGCTATGCATGAGAGACCTAAGATTGTTTTTGTTAAGGAGAAAACCGAGTATGTTGAAAGTAGTGAGCCTTTAGTTGATAAAAAGAGTTCTAAGCATGCTGCCCCTAAATCAAAGGATAAACAGTTTAAATGTGATCACTGTATGCTGCCTGGCCATATTAAACCATACTGTTGGAAATTGAAGGGAAAGATGTCTGTAAAGAAATCAATGTTGGGTGAAATGTCCTCCAACATTCCTGTCAACATTGAGAAATCAGAGTTGAGAGAAGTGTATGGAGAACGTTCAGCTGGCTTACCTTCAAATTCTGACAGTTCAAAAGCAGTTTTACTTACTAAGAAAGTTTGGGTACAAAAATCCGTTCATAAATGTCAAGTAGTATATACCTCGTTGCTAGCTAACGTTACAGGATCTTGGTACTTCGATAGCGGGTGTTCTCGACACATGACTGGTACCAAACAGTATCTAAGTGACTACACACCATTGAAAAGTGGTTCTGTGACATTCGGAGGAGGTGCTAAAGGAAAGATTCTTGGACAAGGAAGATTGAACGTGCCCGACTTTCCGAAGCTAAGCAAAGTCCTTCACGTAGACGGTCTTGTGGCAAATCTTATTAGCATTAGTCAGCTTTGCGATGACAATCTTGAGGTAAGATTTAATAAAGAATGTTGTGAAGTTTTTAACAGAAATCGTGTTCGAGTTATGGCAGGTAAAAGATCGAGTGACAATTGCTATCTAGTCGGCGACAAATCGGGTTCGAAGGATATGTGCCAACTCTCTAAAGCCGAAGACGATGTGATACTTTGGCATTTCAAATTAGGCCATGTCAACTACAGAACCTTGGAGCAACTTATCAAACACGATGCAATCAGAGGCATTCCGAAGCTTAAGGAGTTTGGTAAGGTTGTGTGTGAGTCGTGCTTGAAGGGTAAGCAAGCACATGTTAGTCATAATGTTGATCAACATTCTGCCCAACATTTTATGACTGCACATTGTTTTCAGCTTATTCATATGGATTTAATGGGTCCTATGGAAGTAGATAGCCTTGGTGGTAGGAAATATGCTTATGTGCTCGTTGATGATTATTCTAGATATGCATGGATATTTTTTCTTAGGGAAAAATCTGAATCGTTTGATTTCTTTAAAAAATACTGTGCCATGATTAAGAATAATTTTAGTGCTTCAATTTTTCGCATTAGGTCTGATCATGGTAGGGAGTTTGAAAATCAATTGTTCGATGAATTCTGTGATAAGAAAGGTATTATGCATGAGTATTCTTCTCCTAAGACACCCCAACAAAATGGGGTGGCCGAAAGAAAGAATAGGACCTTACAAGAAATGGCTCGTGTTATGTTGCAATCTAGGAGCATTTCTAAGCGTTTTTGGGCTGAAGCATTGCATACCGCATGTCATATATCTAATCGTGTGTTCTTTCGTCATGGTACTAAGAAAACGTCGTATGAGTTGTTAAATGGGAAGAAGCCTACGGTCAAGTATTTTCATGTTTTTGGATGCTATTGTTATATGTTGAATGATCGTGAATACTTGACTAAGTTTGATTCAAAGAGTGATAAATGCATATTTTTAGGATATTCCTCTAATAGTCGTGCATATCGTGTGTATAGTTTACGCGTCAAATCTGTTCAAGAGTCAATTAATATTGTGTTTGATGATGCTACTGATTTTAGAAGAGTTCCTTCACAAGTCGATATTTCAGATGTTGTCCAAACTGTTGATGAAACAGAGGAGACTGGAGAGGAAGATGTTGGGCCAACATCTGACCCAACATCACCGGATGAGCTGAATGATGAGATCGAACCGAGCGAAGTTCGAAGAGATCCCCCAGCTAAGATTCAAAAGGATCATCCTACAGACTTAATCATTGGAAACGTGAATGAAGGTAGGAAGACTAGAAACAAGCCGCGCAAGGACTACAAGTCGATGGTAAGAAACGTATGCATGAATACGGTATACGCTGAGGTACGCTTTAACTGTTTTGTTTCTGAGGTAGAACCCAAGAATGTCCTTGAAGCACTTAAGGATAATTTTTGGATAAATGCCATGCAAGAGGAACTCTTGCAATTTGAGAAAAACCAAGTATGGACTTTGGTTCCTCGACCGAAAGACATTAATGTCATAGGTACGAAGTGGATCTTTAAGAACAAATCTGATGAACTTGGTAGAGTCGTTAGAAACAAAGCTCGTTTAGTAGCTCAGGGTTATACCCAAGTAGAAGGCATAGATTTTGATGAGACGTTTGCTCCCGTGGCTAGGTTAGAATCGATTAGGTTATTGTTAGCTATTGCATGTTGGATTAACATTACATTACACCAAATGGATGTTAAAGGTGCATTTTTGAATGGATATATCGATAAAGAAATCTATGTTGAACAGCCTAAGGGATTTGAAGATCCGCATTATCCTAACCATGTTTATAAGTTGCAGAAAGCACTCTATGGATTGAAGCAAGCCCCTCGAGCTTGGTATGGTAGGTTAACCACGTTTTTACTTGAGTTTGGCTTCGTACGAGGTGAGGCCGATCGCACACTCTTTGTAAAAAAGTTGGTATGGATATTTTAATTGCTCAAATTTATGTAGATGATATAGTATTTGGCTCGAGTTCTCAATCTATGTTGAATCAGTTTGTGCATGCTATGAACTCCACTTTTGAAATGAGCATGATTGGGGAACTAACCTTTTTCTTAGGACTGCAAATTAAGCAAAGCAGTAATGGCATCTTTATTTCACAGGAGAAATACGCTAAGAATACAGTGAAGAAGTTCGGGTTGGACACGGCTAAGGTAATGAAAACTCCCATGGGGTCTTCGCAAAAGGTAAGTAAAGATAATGTTGGAGAGGATGTTGACCCAACATTATATCGATCCATGATAGGCAGTTTGTTATACCTTTCAGCAAGTAGACCCGACATTATGTATAGCGTTTGTGTTTGTGCTAGATATCAATCTGAGCCTAAAGTTTCCCACCTTAATGCTGTTAAACGAATTCTACGTTATGTGAGTGGTTCGTGTAGCCTAGGACTATGGTACTCCAAAGAGACTAACATGAATCTTGTAGGCTATAGCGATGCTGATTGGGCAGGCGATGAGGATGATCGCAAGAGCACAAGTGGCGGCTGTTTCTTCTTAGGTAATAATCTAGTTGCTTGGTATAGTAAAAAGCAGAATTGTGTGTCTTTATCTACTGCTGAGTCTGAATATGTTGCTGCTGGGAGTTGCTGTACGCAATTAATGTGGTTAAATAGCATGTTGTGTGACTATGGTTTAGAGTGCGAATCTGTTCTCATGTATTGTGATAACCTTAGTGCCATCAACATCTCTAGGAACCCTATCCAGCATTCACGTACTAAGCATATAGATATTAGGCATCATTTTCTGAGAGATATGGTAGAGAAAGAATTAGTTCGCATTGAGCATATAGACACGAAACATCAGTTAGCTGACATATTTACGAAAGCATTGGATTCTGAAAGGTTTTCGGACCTAAAGAAATCCATTGGTTTGCATCAGTCTGTCTGAATGTTGGTCCAACATTTGGATCAACATAGCATATGTCAAACTTGATCGTTACTGCTTTACTGTTTGATTTAATATTTTCTCTCTGGTATTCTGTGAAATGACTCGACCCACCTTAACCATTTTCTGAAATGACCCGATCCCATGCAAAAAGCAGGCTCATAAATCTTTTTTAAGAAAGGTTTTGGTAATAAGTATCCCTAGGTACACGGCATTCGCGGTGACGATGTATTCTTGGTGACAAAAAGCCAAACCTTGATGTTTAGGTAATAAGGGCAGTGCAAAATAATACAGAATCAATATCTAAGGTGAAAGGGCAGAAAATGAAAGAAAAATTGAGTTGAGGGAGTCGAGCAGAAAAGTCTAAGAATCCTGAGTTAGAATGTTGAGTCAAATGTTGGGGCAACATGTGTGACTGTCAGATTGATATTGCTATATTTATGTGCTTTCGTTCTATTAGTGTTTGTTTTCTATACTGCATGTGGTAGTCACGTATGTCTAGTTTAGATATCTCTCAGAATTGCATTAGAATTCCTCGAAGAACAGCCTGTTACATTTGTCTCTAGTGCTCATCATCAACGCTCAAACGATTTCACTATGTCGAACTCTCCAAACCATGATGAGATGCAGAATGTTGACCCAACATCTGGCGAGATCATCTATGATGCAGTTCCCCTTCAATCGATTCCGGCGCTGTGTGATGCTCCAATTTCTTCACCCCCAACTCACGATGAGACACCAGTGCAACCAAGAGACCCAACTGAGGAAATGCTGAACCCTAACATCACAAATGTTGCTGTACCAGTACCTGAAGTTTCAATCGACGAAGAATTCATTGAAGATGTTCATGCCTCGTTAAAGGATATCATGCCAGAAAAAGTCTCTACTAGTGCTGCAAAGAAAGCTCAAAGAACCTCCAAGAAAGCTTCGGCAGGGTCATCCTCAAAGGCCGATGCTGTTCCAAAAAGACGAAGGAGCAACAGGGTCAGACGAGCTATGAACCCAACCTCAAACTCTGACAACCCAATCGTTCTCTCCAGTGACTCCGACGACACAATCGAGAACTCAAAAAACTTCGACAGTGTCAACTCAATGAGCTCCGACAAAGACGATCACAATTTAGGGGGAGAGACACATCTGTCAGAGTCTACAACTCTTAGCGTCCCAGAAACCCCCAAAAGCGATGACGAAGATGATGTCAACCTCACTGAGACCCTTGCTGCTTGGAAGAATAGACTGAAGAAGAAAGCAGGGAAGAGGCCAATGCAGTCTAACAAGGCACCCTCCAAGCGTCAGCGAACAGAGGAGGCACCAAGATCAACGGCTAGTCTCCAGTCCTCCTCCCCAATTCAATCCAGAAGTGAAGATGCTGAGCAAGATGTTGACCCAACATCTGACTCAGACTGGGAGGATCCTTTGCCAAGGGGGAGGTTTTATGCGTCTGTTAATGAAGAGCTGTGGCCATATTTTGCTAATAGGATGTTACGCATAGAAAGGACAATCGACTTGGTGAGTTTCCGCAGATACGGGGTCATGGAGTTCTTAGAATCCCGAAGCTTTGACAAGACTGTCACGATGTTTGGGACCTACTGTGACACAGTGGTCCGCGAGGTATTTGCTAACCTTACTCCTAGCCTTAATGATCCTAGCTCTAGAAAGTATGGGAAGGTTTATTTTAGGGGGAGGTTATATGATTTTTCTGCTAGAGATATTAATGAGTTTTTGGGGACGCCGAATGTGGAAATGGGGCAAGTTTATGATAATGATGAGGTAGTAAGTTTTCTGACGGGGGGTAGAATTAAGGAATGGGATGGGAATTTTTCGATCAGTTTCTTGACGTCTCTTTACTCGGTGCTATTTAAAGTCGGTGTGTTTAATTGGTGGCCTACGGCCAATGATTCACGAGTTGCGGAGAGTATGGCTCATATTCTGTACGCACTTGGGAAAAATCTCCCGCTGAATTTAGGAGAGTTAGTACTACAGCAGTTAGCTAGAGAGGCTGGGAAAATAGGAAAGGGCATTCTGCCGTTCCCTTCTTTAATCTATGGAATGCTGATGCGAGGAGGTTTTAGGCCAACGCGAAGGGATCATGTGGTAACAATCAAATTCCCATATGCCATCTCTCAAATGCATCTGGCCGGACAAAACAAAGTTGTCGATCTGCCGTGGAAAGCTCAAGCTCAGGAGGCTGAGCAGAATGTTGAGCAAAATGTTGCCTCAACATCTGTTCCACAATCAAGCTTAGACCGCCAAATTCAGTGCCTCGAGGATACAATTGCGTTCCTAACTTCCCAATTGTCAACACTCAAGGACTTACGTTCTTCCCAAATAGGGGGAGAAAGGACAGAAGTTGTGGAAGAAGTGGCGGAGCAAGAAGAGGAGCGTGCGGAGCAAGAGGAAGCTCGAACTGATGGAAGAGAAGGCGAGCAAGCAGGGGGAGATGCTAGGGATGCTGGAGCTAACCAGGAAGAGGCAGAGGACTCGATTGAGAGTCTACGCATTTAGACTTTGATCTAAATGAGTTTCGCATGCGTACTTTTGTGTGCTTTTGTTGCTCATGTGCATGCGTGTCTGCCTAACTGACTGTTTGTGTTTGTTATGCTATGGACCAGTTTTATTTTTTGCAGATGTTTGAATTTCAGACCTCCTTGTGGCGTGTACTAATATTTAGTAATTTTGAGTAGTTTGATCGCTATTCTATATTGAGTTTACTCTAACCATTTTTTTCTTCTTGTTTGTGGTTGAGTAGATCTGGCCTTTAGGGGGAGTTTCACTACGACCAACTTCTGCTTTGGTTTTGGGAAGAAAGATAAAAAGGGGGAGATTGTTAATGTTGCGCTGTCAACATTGGCAATGTTAGGAGAACATTCTAGTCAACATCTATTGGCAGAGAATGTCTTCTCTCACTCTAGTTTTATCTTTCATGCCCAAAACGTGTTTGAACCGTGTCCAGGCTATTTTTAGTGTTTTACAGGACTCAGATGTAACTCAGGACGAGTGAGGATCATGGAGATAAGCTTGAACGAGTCTAAGGATGGAACATACTAAATATAGGATGCTTGGAGCACAAGATGGAGATCAAGTCAGTCCCTAACGGTCACTAACGAACCAAGTCTACTTAGTGGACGTTAGTGAACGTTGCGGGATGAGACCAAGTCATTTTGTGGAGTGCTGCCCAAGTTGAAGAAGTATTTAAGGGCGGTGAACTTGTGACAACAACGTGACGATGACCGCGACCGTGACGACGACTACAGAGAGAAGAAGATTACGAGCGATCACGAGAGTTGTCTTTTTAGCCTAGTGTTTTCTGTTTTGCAAAAGTCGAAAGACTTTGTAGGTTTGCAGAATCGAAAGATTCGTAGTTTTTCTAGGCTTATTTTTACTATCCTTTTTGATAGTTGTTTTGCCATCCATTGCTATAGTGGAATTTCGCCTTGAGGCACGCAGCAAGTTATTCTGACTTGCTGCAAAATTTACATCTCGTCGTCTTTAGTTTTCCGTCATCAAAACTAAGTTTTCCGCTGTGCGCTTGTGAGTTAGTGTGAGTGTCTGCTCAACATTTAACCCAACATTTAGTTACAACTTAGTCTTTTCATATCCATAAAGAAAGGGACCGCCTTCAAACTCCATCTATTTTATAAATTTATGGTCTCTTATCTCTAGGTGTAGAGAATGTATCATAATGGAAAATTTTATTATGTCCATATATGGCTTAATTCCATCCATATTTAATTTGGAATATATTTAAGTTTATTTATATTTGACTTAATTCCATCCATATTCCATGATTCCTCCCTCCACATATGATTTGATTCCATCAATATTTGAAGGTTCTACCCACATTTGATTTGATTATGTTTACTAGTTAACAAAAATATTGATAAGGATACCATAAATTTTATACAACCGCGTCATTTATGATAGGAACATAAAGATTAAATTAGCTATTTATTTATTTATTTATTTATTTATTTGAGATTAGTTCTCTTAATATCAAGATAGCAATTTAACTAATTTAATTTTATTTTTAAGAATTAATTTAGTAAATTACAAGAAATAATTATAGTAGGCAATCCTTAAATTTAATTGTGTAGACTACCAAAACTTTTCTGATTTGCTTGATCTCACCTGAAAATGAAGTCATTACCAAAACTTTTCTGATTTTCTTGGTCAGTCTACAATACAATTGTAAGCTTACCATCATATCAGTCTGCTAATTCCAGAAAAAAATCCCCCCAAGTAGGGCTAAAAAGGTAATCTACTAACAAGCTAGTATTAACTATCATCCAACTGTATGAATGACAATAGTGCTTATATATAATATATATTATATATATTAGGCTATCGACGACTTGAAAAGAGAAGAAAGAATAGTACACAGAAAGAACAGAAAAACGAATCAACATGCCTAAGCCTAAGCAAACACAAATCTCACCTCATGTATTCATATTCCCCTTACCACTTCAAGGCCCTGTCAACTGCATGCTCAAGCTCGCCGAGCTCTTATGCCTCCAGCAAATCCAAGTCACTTTTCTCAACACAGAACACATTCAGTCGCGCTTAAAGACATCCACAAACACCGAAGAGTACTTCAAGAAATACCCACACTTTCGTTTTCTGACAGTCCCAGATGGATTGCCCGAAGATAATCCAAGAACAGGCGATCAAATTCCCAACTTGATGCAGTCCATGGCAGCTGTGAGTTTGCCTATCTTTAGAGAGATGGTGGGCAGTGGGATGAGGTCGGATAAGCCAGTGACGTGCTTGATTGCTGATGGGCTCTTTACTTTTGCTACTGATGTTGCTGAAGAGATTGGCGTTCCTTTGTTGTATTTTGATACCATCAGTCCCTGTGGATTGTGGGCTTATCTCTGTTTGCCTGGACTTATTGCAGCTGGTGAAGTGCCTTTCATAGGTTAGTTCTTACCACTACTAGTTGCCGTCCTTGTTTGACTTATTACCCTCTGACTGAGATCTAAAGTACATATGTTAAGAAAGAACTGTGAATATGAGCATGAATCTTTTTGTTGCAGATGACAACTTGGACGAGCTAGTCACAAACGCACCAGGATTTGAGGGATTTATGAGGCGCCGTGATCTTCCAAGCTTTTGTCGCACCAAAGACCTTATCAATGATAACATAATCCAAATGGTTCTCGAAGAAGACAAACGCATCCCTTTAGCACAAGGCATAATCTTCAACACATTTCAAGAACTTGAGGGCCCAATACTGTTTCGAATGCGGTCAGTATGCCCCAACATATACGCCGTGGGGCCACTTCACACCCACCTGAGAGTCCGTTTAGGCGAAGGCGCATCAGCCGAGCCCATCTCTACGTCTAGCAGCATATGGGAAGAGGACAGAAGCTGCATTTCTTGGCTCGATTCGCAGCCATTGAGGTCTGTCGTCTATGTCAGCACTGGGAGCTTGGTAGTCATGACAAAAGACCAGCTTTTGGAGATCTGGCACGGTCTGGTCAATTCTGGCTCTAGATTTTTGTGGGTTCAAAGGCCAAATTCGATTATTGGACAGACTACTAATCACGACAGTGACATGATTCCTCCAGAGTTGTCCAAAGGGAGTAAGGAGAGAGGGCGCATTGTGAGTTGGGTTCCACAGCAAGAAGTCTTGGCCCATCCTTCAGTTGGTGGATTCCTCACGCACAGTGGTTGGAATTCTACTCTTGAGTGTATAGTTGAAGGAAAACCCATGATTTGCTGGCCTCAGTTCGTTGACCAACAGGTCAACAGCAGGTATGTCAGTGAGGTTTGGGGTCTTGGCTTGGACATGAAAGATACGTGTGACAGAGCTGTGGTTGAGAAGATGGTTAGAGAAGTGATGCTGCTGAGGAAAGGCGAGTTCCTTGAAAGTGCTGATAAAATGGCGAAGCTGGCTGAGGAGAGTGTAAGTGCAGGTGGGAGTTCTTACAAAGATTTCGATCGCCTGCTCGAAGACATCAAGCTGATGAAGTTAAATGCTGTTGCACCGCAAGATTGATTATTATTAGACCCTTTTTCATTTTCTTTGATGTGTTTTCTGAGCCGTTTTAAGACTTTGCAGAACGTGAATTTATTTAGTCAATTGCTACACATGATAATCCCATATAGATAGATAAAGACAGTTGAACTGTTCTTAGAGAGATGTAATAAAATCAACTAGGTTATGAAGTGACTGCCCAGAGCTTAAGCCAAGATCGATCCTATCCTTGAGATGAACAGTTCTCTTCCTTATCTCATCGCCAGCTTCTTCAACCAGCAATTTCCTGATAGAGCCTTCAATCTCATCTCTAGCAAACCCTTTCTCCAATTTAATGCCAATCTCCCAAACATCGTTGACATACCTTGAATTGACCATCTGATCACCAAAGAAACAAGAACAAATCATGGGAACACCTTCGCATATGCTTTCAAGAGTGGAGTTCCATCCACAGTGCGTCCAAAACCCTCCAACAGCTTCATGAGAGAGCACTTCCTGCTGAGGAGCCCATTTCACGATTTTCGCCCTGTCGCGGACCGTTTCCATGAATCCCTGCGGCAGAATCTCGGACCACTCCGAACCATCGTCCACCAGCCCGGGTCGAACCACCCACAGAAACGGCTGCATGCTGCTGGCTAAACCCCAAGCCATTTCATGCAGCATCTGCTTTTCGATCGACACTACGCTGCCAAAGCTCACGTAAAGCACAGACTTTGGCGCTCGTGCATCCAACCATGCGATGGCTGTTCGATCTTGTGCGAATAAGCTTGTCGAGGCAGCTGAAAAGCACTTGTGGAAAGGGCCTATTACAAAAGCCGGCGTGAGGTACTGTTCTTGAAGCTTTGCTACCTCGGCTTCTTCGAGTTCTTTGAAAGTGTTGAAGATGATCCCCGAAGCCCTCGTTGTTGCCTGTACCATGTTGCCTATCATCTTGTAAGAAACTTCTGGATCGTACGTCTCGATGAGCGGAATGTCCTTCACTTTGAGAGGTGGAAAATCAAGAAGTGGCTCCTCCATTTTCGAATCTGTAGCAATCATGCAAAAGTTATTGCACAGTAAAGTGATAATAAGAAAAGAATCTTACCAGAAGAAGAATCAGTTCTAGCTAACACCCATGCAGCTGTGTAAGAAAAATTATGAGCACCTCGGTCGTAAAGATAGCCTTTTTCTCGAAGAATGGGGAGAGCGGCGAAAGCCAAGAACGAACAAATACTGCTCGTCCTCATCACGACCCTCGGAATCCTAAACCGATCAGCGACATCTTGGGAGAAGAACCAGTTGGCATCGGTGATCAAGCACCTCACCTGGCGATCTTCATCGTCTTCGGACAGCATTTGATCCAAGCACCTCGAAAATGGCTCCACGGCCGCGGCGTTGAGAACCTTTACTATTGCGACAGGATCAGTCGCCGGTTTACCGTCGAGTTCCACCGATTCAACGTCGGAGATGACGTGGAAAGTGAACTGAGGGTAGTTGGATGTGTCGGGGAAGTTGAATTTAGTGTGTATGATGGTGATGCTGAAACCTTGAGAGTGGAGGATGTGAGCGAGCTGAATCATGGGGTTTATGTGGCCTTGGAATGGCAGTGGAAACAATATCAGTCTGTGCTGCTTCATGGGCTTGCATGTCTGAATCGTACTCATTGGAATGGAAGACAGAGCAATGGAGATTGTGGTATGGTAGTAGTAGCTATGGAAGAATTGAAGATAAAGGTGTGTGTATTTTAGCATATGTCATCACTATTTTATTGTTAGGCCACAGCACGTGGAATGTGAGGTTAACTCTGATTGGTCCGCCGAATAATAGTCAGCAATCTACATCTATGTGGCCAAGTAATTTATTGTCTAGACGACAAACATTAATGAATATGGGCACTACCTACAATTCATTACAACACAATTGCGTTGAAAGAAGGCTAATCTAACCGACACCTTTCCCTCTGCCAAATCTTTAATTGCGCTCTCTCTCTCTCTCTCTCTCTCTCTAGCCCATCCAATTATTGATGGTGCTAAGGCCCAACCCAATAAGGTTGTATTCTTGGACCACAATTTGAAAAGCACTTTTGTGAACACATAGCAATTCAATAGTAATATTAAATTACTATTTATAATAGTTTTCTTGCACGGATTCTTCTACATATGAAATAAAATATATAAATAATTTTTCTTCTATCGTACCGTTACGAGTTCGCAAAACATTGCATTATATGTTTCAATAAGAAAAGCTATGTTCTTTAAGTTGCTCAAAAGGCTAAGGAAAGCGTAACAGAAACAGTATGATAGCATCTCCAATCATACCCCAAAACATAAAAAATGGGGTAAAATTGTCCCAACGTACTTGAAACTCAAAATCAAAATGAATTTTTTTACTTTCTCTCTCCTATATAAACTCATTTTTGCGTTTGAACTCATTTTTTAGGTTTGTATTTTTATAATTGCTTTAGAGACCTTTATTTATTTTTTAATTACTAAATCAACCATAAATAAAAATAAAATAATAAATAAAAATATATTGCTAAGTTATTTATCAATAATTAAGATATATTATATCTTTTTATTTATTTTTTATATTTCATTTATATATAATAAAAAAATTAAATATTATTTTGTCAAGTTATTAAATATGTAGGTAGAATTGAAAAGTTATAAAAATTGGTGTGGATGTGAATATTACGAGAATATACTTTTGAGTTTGAGAATGAGTTTAACGGTTTGAGATGAATTACTGCATTTTGAATTTGAGAATGAATTTGGGTTTGAAAATTTAAGTTTCGATTGTAGATGGTCTTAGAATTGGAGACAAGGATCATAAGCAAAGAAGTTGCCACATATATGTATATCTTCTTCGACCATCTCCAATGGGTAGGGGTGTGCAAACGGGTTCGGATTTTCGGGCCCCGAACCGACCCGATCAGGTTCGGGTTAATCGGATCGGATTTTCTGTTATTTTTTCGGGTTTCGGTTAACCCGATACCTGACTTATTTTTATCGGATCGGTTGTCTATATTACCCGATCGGGTTCGGGTACCCGACCATTACCTATAATTTATTTATTCGATGGCCCATTTATTTACTAGAGCCCAATAGTTCTACTTGTAAGCTTGGAGGCAGCCCGCTCAGTCCAGCCCAATCCTGAAGGGCCCAACATAACCAAGTCAAGCCCTAAGTAAAATATGATTAAAATTATGTTAGTCAAGAATCAAACCCTCACCACACACTTAATCAACCAAGCCGTTACCACCAGGCTAAGTGACATATTTGGTCATTTTTACTAATGCATCAATATATATTTATAATTTCGGACAGAGTCGGGTATCCGAAGCATCCGAGGTCGGGTACCCGGATCCGATAAGTACCCGATTGGCGGGTATCCGACATTTTTCGTGTCGGGTTCGGGTAGTAAAATATATAACCGAAACCCAAACTATCCGAAATCCGAAAACCCGATCCGACGCCCACCCCTACCAATGGGTACCAAAACCCAACTGCATACTCAAAAATTTTCTCCAACCCAACTGCAAAGTTAAACCAAAAATGGTGTGATGGGTTTTTATCTCTCCTAGGAACGCATAGGCATATATGCGTTTTCCCTGTTCATCATCCCAAATTTTTAGTAAAATTGTATTTTTGGCACAGATGTTTTCATATTTCTAATCAGATCAGAATACAATATACATGCGCGAATAATTTGAAAGACCCGTTAATGGTGTCTGCAACTTTTATGGCTGTAATGAAAAAAGACTGCTGATTGGTCTGACTAGGGCTCTAATGGGCTTTTGGACAATTTTTTTTGTTAATACATAATAGTTAAAATAAAATAAAAAACAGCTTTAAAATTATTAAAGAAACAAGATAAAGTTTAAAAAACAAAAACAGCCTTTCACACGACCACAATAGGCTTTTGGGCTATTTTCCCAATAATTTTGTTTGATAGAATAATAAATTAATAATAATTATTATTTTGTATAATGTCAAATTTCTATTAAATATTTCTCAATGAAATTTAAAATAATATTATGATCTAATTTGCAAAGTTATAAATTATGTGGGTAATATTGAAAAGTTGTAAAAGTTGATGTGAGAGGGAATTTTTCGAGAATATTCTTTTGAGTTTGAGAATGAGCTTAATAGTTGGAGAAGAATTACTGCATTTTGAGTTTAAGAATGAGTTTGAGTTTGAGAATGTGTTTTTCGGTTGGAGATGGTCTTACAGCTTGAAAATGGCTTCCTTTAAAAAAAACATCATAAAGAAAATCATAGGAAAAAAAAGAATATATGAATTCGAACCTATCTAGCGCGCCCCTTAGCTTTGAAGAAAAAATGATTTTGCAGTAGCTTCAAGACTATATGATGGAATTCATGATGACTATGTGTTGTTTGTATGTGTTATTTGCTTACATTTCAAAATATATATTAGTCACTATCTTTGGAATATGCAGACCACCGTTATGGTCATTAAAGCTTTTGTCATCCAAGGCACGGACGGACCATATAAAGAACTACCGTAAATTTGAATTTCAAAATGAAAGCTTGTAAATAAATAAAGGCAAGCATGAAATTCCTCACTAGCCGTTTTACCTACTGCGTGTCGACTGTCGTGTCTTTTTCTCAACACCATCATTTGTTCTTTGATTGATTTAGCTTCTTCAAATTAATTATTATAACTAGACTAGACTAGATACCCTTACGTAGATACAACTTACGGCTTAAACTAAAGTATAAGAAAATCGGGTTTTACGTACATGAATTTTTAAAAATAATTAAATCATTTTAAACAAAAAATTCAAATATTTGGGACGATTTAATGATGGTCAACTTTTGGTCCCTTGTGCTCTGCCTATTTAATTTATTTGATAGGCTCCCCGCATGCGAGAAAAATACAGATTCAATTAATATTCATTTCATTAAAGACGTCATGCAAAAGAAGTGATTAGAGATGAGATGATAGTCAATTTGATTCATAAGTAAAGAAAGTTCAGGATTTTTTAAGTAAATAGCCTTTGACCTGGTCATGTTTAAAAAAATAGCACTCAATATCCGATTTTATCTTTGTACCCTTACTAATTCTGTGTGAAAGACTATTTTACCCTTATTTAATGAGAATCAACAACCTCAACAACACATTGACGAAAAAATTACAAGGGTTTAAAGGTTTACCGTAACGAATCTGAAGCAGCAGACCCGTACAGATAAAAGTAAAAGTAAAAAGCAATCACTTTCAATTCAATTGTTTTCCTCTGCACACAAATCGTTCTCTCTCCCAAATCGTTTTCTCTGCAACTCAATCGACAATGGCAATCAACGCGAGACCCCAAAAAGTGAAGGTATTTGTTCTACTCGTCGTCTTCTTCAATTTAACGCGAGCAGGGGACCTGGCAATGACGTATCGAACCCTAATTTGATGCGGACCCGTGGTTGCAAGCATAGGACTCGTGCTTGCAAGCATAGGACCCACGCTTGCAAGCATATGACCCGTGCTTGCAAGCGTAGGTAGCTTTGTAAACGCATCGGACCCGTGCTTGCAAGTATATGACCCCCGCTTGTGAGCACGGGACCCGTGCATATTATCATGGGACCCACGCATAAGATGATGAGGTTCTCGCACGGGTCCCATGCGTATAAGCACGGGTCCGCTGTATAATAGCGCGGGTCTCCTGCTCTTGCACGCAGGGAACCGTGCATAAGGCAGGGTTCCCTACGTGCAAGAGCAGGAGACCCGACAGGGGACCCGTGCTTATACGCATGGGACCCGTGCGGGAACCGCGCAGATGCGCAGGGGTCTGATGTGCATCTGTGCGGGAATCTCAGCATATGCGATACGGTCCCCTGCGCAGCTGTGCATAAGAGTTTTATATTTTCAATATTCATACCATGTAATTTGCTAAAATATGTTATAATTACGTATAAATTAGGTTGTGATGAAGAAGCAATTAAGAGGCGACGAAGTTTATGATTGCCGTATTACGCTGACCTCGCTATACCTCGAGGCCAGCGAGTTGATAAGAAGGTGTCTGAACCACCATGAGTGGGAGACATATAGGGCCGGGAGTGCGTTCGGCCGACTCGTTAGTGCCGCGGCGGATTTTAATCTCTCGGCCCAGTTGCTGTGGTACCTCATCCAGAGGCAGATGACGTTGCACAACCGCGACGAGCTTTGGATGATTGTTGGCAACAAACCACTCCGATTTTCAAAATCGGAGTATTGCCTAATCACCGGGCTCAAGTTCGCAGCCGAGCTACCGCAAGTGTACCCCAATGCAGCTTTCGCCGAAAGACATTTTGCCGGCACTTCCACAGTCCATATGTCGCACGTGAAGCGTCGATTGGAGGAGTTGGCTGGCGACGAGGAACGCGTGGACACTGACAAGTTGAAGTTGGCAGACGTCTACTTCGCCACCGCGGTCTTGCTGCCTCGACTCTCAAAGAAGGATACCATCGTCAGTTCTTGGGTCCTTCAGCTTGTCGAACACGAGGTGGCTTTCTCCCAATTTCCTTGGGGCAGCGTGGCTTTCAAGGAGGTCATACGGGCCGTAAAACAAAATCTACGGGAGAGGAGGGACGGGGCGAACGCAAAAAGCAGTTGGCTGATCAGTGGGTTCGTACAACAACTTCAGGTGATTTCTAATTAAGCTTTGACATATCTTGATTTAATTTATAAATAATTGCTAATATTATTTTCGTTATTTGTCTTCAGATACTAGCATACGAGTGCATATCGGGCGTTGCGCATGAGTTTTCGGGGCGCAGAGAAGAAGATTTTACGCCACGCATGTTGAGGTGGGTGACGAACGATTGGAGTCGCAAGGGATGTCCGAAGCTAGAGGCGGTCGTAGCTGCCGCCCACGGGTCCCCTGTACGAGGGTTGTTAGTGCCGTCAGCGGACGAGTTGGAGGCGGAGTACTTTCGGGACAGCGTCTTTGACGTTGGGGCGGCGCACGAACTATTCGACCATGTGACGGGCCTACTCCAACAGGGAGTGGATGTTAGTTGTTCCCGTCGTGGGGTGGAAGGAGATCGCAACGAGCGCGTTGCGATCCAACAGAATTTCGATGCACAGGCCATCCCCCAGATCCCCGAACCTCCACCGACGGGACCATCACGTGGTTATGGTTTCGCTTCGGAGGCACGCTTCGAGGAATTTTCGAGTCGTGTGGACCAAAACTTCACGGACGTGTTTGGGCGATTCGACGAACTTGGTACCGCCCCCTCGCAGTTCCGAAACGAAGAGGCTCGACGGTGGGAGACGAACGACAGTCGTTGGAGCCTCATGCAATCGTGGGGCGAGAGCATCAGAGGGTTGGGGAACTCGTTTCAGGATCTACGGAACGACCTGACGAGTAGATTTTTTGGTGGATCGCGCACTCCGCCTGCTGAGCCGCCTCATTGTAAGTTTTTTATAATTATTTTTTTAATTAGTTGTGTAGATTACTTATCAGTTTACTATTTACGATGTAGCGATCCGAGCGGGTTTGGTGGTGGATGGCACACTACACAGGCCGAATCGCCTCATGGTAAATTTTTATACTTAGTGTGGAAAAAATATTATATACTTATTTTCGAAATTACTTGTATAGATTACGATGAGAGATGGACCAACGCCATGGGATCGTACGAGGGTCCGAGTCAGGACGCATGGGACGGTCACAGTCCGTCCGAATGGGAGCATCCCCGTTGGGCCGATTTTGTCCAACCGGAATGGACCGGCGAAGAGGCAGAGAGAACAGAAGAGGTGGACCCATCGTCGTGGAGGGGCAGGTACGATGTTGAGGCTCAGGAGGTCGAGGCTCAGGTCGAGGCGCACGCCGAGGCTTCAATTTCTGACCGAGCGGCCGATAAAAGAAAAGACGTCATGAAGGAGAATACCCCTGAGCGGCCGAAGAAGCCATCGAAGTACCAGCTGTCTCCGTTCACAGATTTCCCACCGACGAGTGCAGTCCGCCCTCCAAAGCTTTCGTTGTTCGAGCGGCATATCCAAGTGAAGATAGCCAAATTTTGGCCCACTGTCGAAGCGCAGTTGTTAGCACTGATTTCGGTGCACGATACGCAAATCGAGGGCCGACTACAAACACACGACCCTCGGTGGCTCCTAAACCTTGCGACTGAGGGTATGCCGCTCGATGACATGGTACGTATGAATTTACCAAATGCGTTTGCGCTTACTTGAATAGTTTCAATAATGGTCTATATTTTATTGCAGCACGTCGATGAATCCATCTTTGGGATCCTCGCAATGCAGAGAAATAGCAAGGCGTGCACGAGGACAGTGGCGTACATGCCCCACAGCTTTAAGACCCGAGTCGATGAGGAAGGGGTAAGTATCAAAGGGACGGCGCACCCGAAATGGCTCAAGAAATGGCTCAAGTACGCTAAGGGAGAAGATGAATTTTGGATGAACACGCCGTGGGACACAGCGTCCCACATCGCCATCCCGGTCCGTACGCGAAGCCATTGGGTGTTGTTGGTGATTGAGACCGCAAAGCGGACGTTCACGATTTACGACTCCGATCCAGCTTATGACGGGGACATGCGCTACATCGAGCGTGAGTTCAATAGTCTGTCGATCGTGGTGCCGGCGATTTTCAAGCAGCTGAAGCTAACAAATCGTGTGTACAAGGGCAAGAGCTGGCCAGCTGGGTGGTGTCGCGACTTCAGAAGACAAGGGCACCTGTAAGTTTTCATGAATGTTGCGTTTTATTTGTCGGTCGTATTTTCGTGATAAGAAATGCGTATAATGTTGGATCCGATTTTCAGTGGAGACCACGGCGTCGCAATGTTGCGGGCGGCGATATCGCTTATGGTGCCGAAGGACGACGTCTCCCGCCTGACACAAAATCAGATGGCGGATTTTCGAAAATACCTCGCCATTTCTATTTTCAAGAACGGTTGGGACAGTTTTTAGTGTTGTTTGTATTTTTAGTGTTGAATATAAATTTTTTGAATATTAATTTTCTGTGTTGAATTTTCTGTGTTGAATATTAATTTTCTGTGTTGAATTTTCTGTGTTGAATATGAATTTTCTGTGTTTGGATATGGATTTTCAGTTGAATACGATTGGGAGTGCTCTTTTTCTATCTTCACCTATGAGATTGGTCAACTCGAAATACATGTTGGATTATTTTTTATTTTTTTTACTTCGAAGCCTTAGGTATTGTTAATGTTACAGATAATTTTTAACAATTTTTAATCGAGTAATTATTATTTTATTAATTATTAACTTTTTAAGAATTTTAATAATATTATTATTTTACCATCCTTTTATTAACGAAATTCATCAACTGTCAAGTCATCTGTGCTGTACAGACTGTATATAGGCACGCTGCTCTGACATGTGAATGAGAAAACACTTTTGACCAATAATTGTTCAATTATTGGTACGACTCAATAAGCGAACGTGACCAACCCTAAGTTGGCAGAGGACCCGTCCATAAGCGCACATGTTATCAGCGCGGTACCGTGATCAAATGTGCGGGTCCCCTGTTTTCACGTGCGGGAACCCTGTTTTCACGTGCGGGTCCCGTGTTACTAAACGTGCGGGTCCCGTGTTACTAAACGTGCGGGTCCCGTGTTATATGCGCAAATACAAGGACGTTACCTCCTACCAAATTCCCCCACCGAAGGCAACCTGTTTTTCCGTGCTCTTCCACGTTGTGAACGAACAAGAGGTGGCAACATGTGAATACTACTTTCAATGCGATCCGTTACCGGCCATATGGTCCCTTCGTAAGCTAACTTCCAGACCTCCAAGGTGTAATAATCGTGCACTAATGAATACACCGGGACTTGGGCGTAACCACAAGCTGCAATCGTGTGTGGACATGGGATACGATCGATGTCAAACATCATGCAAGTGCATCTGCGCGTTTCTAGATCGACCACGTGGTTCACATGCTGCCCGTACACGTTATATCTTAGATGCCCGACTTCCGACACATGAAATTTTTGCGACTCGCCGAAATTCTCTCGTATGATCGACTCCACCTTCGGTGTAAACCTAGTCACATTCGCAGCGATTGAAGCTTCCGCAGTTCGCCGATGCTTACTGAACCATGATGATGTTAGTCGATGAACCGAGTCCAACAATCCAATAATTGGAAGTTCTCTATCTTTACGTAGAGCCGCATTTATAGACTCGGATCCATTGGTCGTCATTATGTTGTATCTTGATCTAGGGCAATATGCCTTTGTCCACGTAGCCTTTGGAACTTCGTTAAGATAGGCTTCCACTTCCTTGTATTTGTCTTCAAGCTGCTGAAAATAACGGTCGGACTCGCTCTTTGTGTAGGCAGTCGCTACACGCCAAAAAATCGGGCAAGCACCTTTCTTCTTCATTTTTGTCTTCACGTTTTGTTGAATGTGCCACGCACAGAAACCGTGAAATGCGTGCGGGAAAACGGCCGGAACGGCATTCTTTATACCATTGTTTCGATCAGAAATTATTACGAGATCATCACTGTCCGCAACAAAACGTCGCAATCTCGTGAGAAACCACGTCCATGACTCGGTTCCCTCCGTGTCGGCAAGACCCCATGCAACAGGATATTGATGGTAATCGCCGTCTTGTGCCGTGGCAATCATCATGACCCCTTTATACTTCCCCTTCAAAAAAGTTGCGTCGATAGAAACGACTTTCCTCATGTACGCAAAGCCTCTGACGCATGCGCCGTATGCCAAGAACATGTACTTGAACCGATTGTCTTCGTCCATCTCCCAATCGGTGATACTGCCCTCGTTGGCTTGCCTCACCGCATCTAAGTACGCCGGCAGTAAACCGTAGCAATCGTCCCTGTTACCGACTAGTTCATCAGTCGCAATTTGCTTCCCTTTCCAAGCCTTGTAGTATGAAACTTCTACTCCCCTGTTCTGCATCATCGACTGTATTGAACTGGGTGCAGGAAAGTCTTTAGGAGCCCTGAAATTTTCCAACAATGTGCTCGATACGAGCGATGAACTTCCCTGCCGATGTCTACGGCGTCGATGAGACACACCGCATGTGTGCGTGTTGCAGTACTTTCGGATTGAGAAAAGGGGGGAGTTCTTGTCCTGAGCAGCTCATACTCGCCATTCGCATTTCTCGTTGGCACATTTCACTACGTACAGGGTTTTGTTTGACCTATCCAGTTGGAATTCGAAACACGCAGCGATTGCGATTTTAGTGATTTCGTCCTTGAATTCTTTCTTGCTACGAAATTCTTGTCCAACATATAGGCTTGAACCATCCGTAAACGAATAGGTACCATCTTCGGCCACATCTATAGCGTCATGCTCCTCGACATCAACATCGTCATCATCATCATCTGAAGCACCTTACTCCTCGGGTTGTCCGACTTGCTCGTCTTCATTATCGTCTTCTCCACCGACTTGCTCGTTTTCATTATCATCTTCGTCGCCGCCCATTCCGGAGTAATCGCCTTCAAAGCCAGTGGTTTCATTAC
Organism: Lindernia subracemosa; assembly: GCA_028392965.1. Lineage (NCBI taxonomy): Eukaryota > Viridiplantae > Streptophyta > Magnoliopsida > Lamiales > Linderniaceae > Vandellia > Vandellia subracemosa. Next base: position 7,538,652 of record JAQPCC010000002.1, on the reverse strand, counting down.
GTTGGTAAGGAATGTTGGATTTCTGCGTGCTGCAAAAACCCTCAAATGGTTGGATTTCTGCGTTTGCGTCGCACTGCGCTATAAGGCTGACGTCGAAACTCGATAAATCATTATCATGAGGTTGATGTGGCGGTGCATCACTGACGGATAACTCAAGTTGCACGTGAAGAGGTGGTCTTGACCGTGGACAACCAAAACCAAGGTACGCACGTACGCCGTAATCGTTCTCGATGTAGATGGGTTGCACAAAATTGTAGTCTATGCAAGGCATGTAGCTTATCGTAAGTTTGGTATTGTCGTTGCGTAACGACAATGCCTTCAAAATCTCGTCAGTGAGATCCTCCAATGTGCATGAACCGTCGTCGACCAAGATTGATTGCCACCGGCAACTTGGATCGAGAACCCACTTCGACGTATTGTCCTCGCAAATTATCCACTGACCATCGACTTGAAAAAAAATGCTCGTGATCGTCATGATTATGACCTATAAAAGAAGTAAAGTTCAATATAACATTTGAAAAAATAAAATTAAGGTTTAGGACCAGCGCGCGTATGGGCATGGGACCTATCAATAAAAAGCGATTCTGCGCGGGTCCCCTGTTTTTACGCGCAGGACCCTTGCATATATGTGCGGGTCCCATGATCTAATGAGCGGGAACCGTCGGGACCCCTGCACTAATGCGCGGGTCCCGTGAATTTACGTGCGGGGACCCTGCTTTTATGTGCTTGTCCCATGATCAGACGCGCGGGACGCCTGATATAACGCGCGGGGACCCTGCTTTTATGTACGGGTCCCATGATCTAACGCTCGGGGCGCCTGTTTTCAAGCAGGGGTCCCCTGATCAACTGGACGTTTTAAAAAACGAACATTGAACATGTTCGTCCTTCCAACCGGAATTTCGAAGCTTTGAGACCCCATTTAGTTTGGAACAGGGTTTAGGACAGAAAATTACAAATTTCGAGGGTTATATTCAAAATCCAACCAGGAAAATACTTATAGTGAAGAGTTTGAGGTTCGAAAATCTTTCAATGAGGACTTTCAAGTGTTCTTTCGACTGTGAAGAAGCTGATATGAGGTCGGGTCGACTGACTTGCAGCAGAAGAAGAAAATGTAGGTGCTTTTTCTTAAGGACGATGAAGAAGAAGAAGAAAATTAGGTGAGCTTGCTTGGTGGAACGAATGCTTTCTGCTGGAAAATGGTCGTGCAGCTTTAATTCATGCGTTGTATTTTTATTTTTCTTTTTTTTTAATAATATTAAGGGATTAGAAGAAGATGATTAAGTGTTAATTAAAAAGAGTGCTATTGACCAAAAAAAATAGTCAAGAGTGCTATTTTTTTAAAATTGACTTGGTCAAGCGCTATTTTTTTAAAAGACCGAGAAAGTTCATCCATCCATGTCTTCTAATATAATTTTATGACACCTTAGTTTAATCACGTATGTATATTCACGTCCAAGAACGGTGGTAATAAATAAAAATCTACGTGTAATAAAAAAGTAAACTTCTAACAAGATTTACATTAAAAAATATATCCATTAGATATAGAAATAAATCTTCCTTCGACTTGATAAGTTCAAAGTCCCCCTTAAATTTTATTCCCATTCAGCCTTTTAATGATTTCATTGTCACACCTACGGCTACGCATCATTCTCTTTATTGATTATAAAATCATTATTTTCACAAGTAGACGTTGGTTTGTAGCAAGCAAAGCACTTGGCAGTTACTTCATCAACTTCGAAAAATCAAATCTACAAGTACAACAAGAGTGCGGCAGAGAATAAAATCTGAAAATCCCAGAAAAAAATCCCTCTAAAGTTCGTATTTTTCTTGTGCGATATCAAGTTTTGAAGCTTTCTTAGAAGATTCATTAGATGGACAGTTCATCTGAGGAGAGTAAGGATAAAAGTGGGTCTGACTTGTTGAGTGAGTCAGCCAGTAGTTGTGAGAGCAAACAGAGTTCTGATGATTCTTCCTCAGCTCAACTTGGTTGGCCTATTCAAAGAGCTGCGACTTGTTTGGTGAGTGAAGCAACTGATGTCAAAACCAAGCCCCATTTGAATGTTGAGGATGATTCGAAATTGGAGAAGAAGGGCTCGAAATTTTCAGGTTATTCTTCGCAGAAATTTGATCAACTTACCCTTTTAATCATCATTTCTGTACTGTGAATTTGTGATATTAGTAGCCGTTGAGTTCATCAATTTGATTATTTCTGCTACTTGACTTGGATAGAACTAGAGATGATGAAAGAGAGGTTTGCTAAACTGTTGCTCGGTGAAGATATGTCTGGAAGTGGCAAAGGAGTTTCACCAGCGTTGGCCATCTCAAACGCCATCACTAACTTATGTGGTAAATAACGAACAATTTGGACAAGCTCAATGTACAAGCTATCGTATATGTCGAATCCTTACGATGATAATGGCTTTTCCTCCTTTGTAGCGTCTGTATTTGGGCAGCTGTGGAGATTAGAGCCGTTGCCTGTTGAAAAGAAGTCGATATGGCAAAGAGAAATGGAATGGCTTCTCCGTGTGAGTGATCATATTGTCGAAATGATACCTTCTTGGCAAACACTGCCTGATGGAACCAAGCTTGAGGTAGATGTAATATCTCTTCAAATTCATAACAACAAACCTTCAGCTCACGCCGATTTTTATTTCCGTCCGTCATTCTTTTTCAGGTCATGAAATGTCAGCCGAGATCCGACCTAGTCATTAATCTGCCGGCCCTCCGCAAACTCGACAACATGCTACTTGTAAAGTTTTGAATAAGCCCTCTCTGCCTATTGCTCAGCATCATTACAGCAGCTAGATAATAGCATATCCTATTTCCTTGTCCTCAGGAGATACTAGATGGTTTCACTAATTCGGAGTTTTGGTACGTGGACCACGGCGTAATAGCACAAGAAACGGCCGATGGATCGGGTTCGTTCAGGAAAGGCGTTCACCGTCAAGAGGAGAAATGGTGGCTCCCCGTGCCTCGGGTCCCGCCTGGTGGCTTAGGGGAGACCACGCGCACGGTCCTAACTCACAAACGGGAATGTGCTGGTCAGATATTAAAAGCTGCTGTCTCCATCAACAGCATAGCTTTGTCCGAGATGGATGTTCCCGAGTCTTACTTGGAAACTCTTCCAAAGGTGTTAAATCACTACCAAAAATGTGCAAGAGTTGAGAGTTTTGTTGAATTATTCAATCATGTGCAAAAATTGTTTACTTACAGAATGGTCGGACTTGTTTGGGGGATGTTATCTACCGCTACATCACATTGGAGCATTTCTCCTCGGAATGTTTGTTAGATTGTCTCGATCTTTCATCGGAGCATGTAGCTCTGGAGATAGCAAACAGAGTAGAAGCAGCCATTCACGTGTGGCGGAGAAGGCAGCACCCAAAACCTCAGACTCATCCCAACCGTCCTACAGGGAAAACATCATGGGAGATGGTCAAGGATCTCATGATAGATGGAGGAGACAAGAGAGAGTTGTTTGCAGAGAGAGCCGAAAGCCTCTTGCAGTGCTTGAAACAGCGATTCCCCGGTCTAACTCAGACAACATTAGATGCAAGCAAGATACAATGCAACAAGGTATGACTTTTGTTGAAGATGTAAAATATAAAATGATACAATGACTTCCATCCACATATTTGATTCTTCATTGCATGATCATCTCTAACTTCCCTCCATAACAACTTCTTCTAAACTGTGTGTATGTAGGATGTTGGGAAAGCTATTCTCGAGAGCTACTCGCGAGTCTTGGAAAGCTTAGCATTCAGCATCACCTCGAGAATCGAGGATCTGCTTTACGTCGATGACATAAACCGACAATCTGATAAATCATCGTCCAATATGAGTACAGTTAGCATAGTTTCACGCAAGAAAACATCAATCCCACTTCCCGTTTCTGCCTCATGCACGCCATATCGAACAGCTTGCACAAGCCAGAGTTTCTCTCCAGCTCCATTGACAAGCCCTTCAAGAAGAACTGATAGAACTCCATTTCTCAACGGTTTTAGCAGTAAGCCTCCGCGCTGTGGATTGGGAGTGAAGAGGGTTCTCACGAACTATCTCGCCGGCGATGCGAAAGTCAAGAATCATGGTAATGCTCTTGAGGAGGGTGTTGGTTCTGTTTCGAACAGGGTCATGAACGACGGGTCAGCTTCTTCTCGTTGGAGCGTGGGATCGAGGGATCATCATCCATCTTCCGGCGGTGGTCGTAGTGATGCTTGGCACCAAACGTTGGACAGGTGACTGAAAGATTGTGTGTATGAATTGGCTCATCTAATAATATTCATTGATTTGTTAGTTGAACTGCAAGTTTTCGTTTTGAAATGGACAATATTTCACTCAAAAATCCTTTATTTTTTTGCCAGTATAGTTAGTAAATTGTCAAAAACAGAAAAAAATAAAAAAATAAAAAAAATTATGGGGGAATTCCGAGAATTGAACTCGGGACCTCTCGCACCCTAAGCGAGAATCATACCACTAGACCAAATGCCCGCTGTAATAGTAAAGAAAAACAAGGTTACTAAAATAGGTTGTAAGACGCCAAAGAATATTTGCACGCTGAATCACTCCCATGTGAAAAAAGCAAAAGAACATAATCTCAAGAACCTTTTTTTTCCTCTCCAAAACCTCTGAAAGTCAGTCATCTTCGATCTGACCCAAAACACCAACATGTCCTCTGCAAGTCGCATCCACATCACGGCTTTGGACGGCATCGTCAACACCAACTCTCTGTTCACTCTGGCGGTCTTCATCGGCCTTACATGGAACCCCACTGATCCATCCCAAACGCTGATCGACCAGCCCAACTGCTCCCCGGACCCTACAGTCGCCGAGAATGTCGTGTCATTCCACGTGTACTCATTCAGCTGCTTTCTCTTCTCCAGTCTCGTCGCGTTGGGCATCAAACAGGCCCTGAGAATGCACCTGCGCCCCCCATCGGCACATTGGGCCGAAAATTTGTCCTTCGACGTGGCTCTGGTGAACAGGACGGTGGTTCGGGTGGGGTACGTCGTCTCTGCGGTGGGATCCGTGTGTGGCTCGGTGTTTCTTATGCTAGCATTGGTGAATGTGGTTCAGGTGAAGCTCGGAGTTTTCGGTTGTGGCGGCGATAATCATGGGTATGGTGCCGTGATTCCGTTGCTCATTTTAGTTCCTTGTGGTCTAATCATCTATGTTTGCACTGTGTTCTATGCTTTTACGAGATGAATTAATTCATTGCGATATGCGTAAGAAAAATGTAAGCTTTAATGTAATGTAATAGCAATTATGCAATAGTTCTATGTCCTTTTGATCCACTGTAAAAGCTCTGTTTTTTTTTTTTTTTCCAAGCACAATCATGTTGTAGATTTTTAAGCATTTTGCTGGTACTTGCTACCTGGAAATTGATATATATACTTAATGGAGAGGATTTTGTTTTTAATCATTCTTTTGAGTTCGAACTTCCGAATTTATATTGGCAATACACCTTGACAACCACAAGGACCCGGAATCTTATTTGATCTTGCCTCGACATGAAGCAAAAGGTCGGAATAACAAGCAAACAAACTTCAGAGACTAATCCCGGGCAGGATGAATTTAAGGTTCTCGTCTCAACTGAAAAAAAAAAACTAGCTTGTTGTTGTTGTACTATAAGCCACGACCGGACTCCTCACTTCATAAGTCCCGTCGTCCCACACCAAAGATCCCGAAAGCGGTGCATCGCCAATCTTTGCGGTGACAGTAACCTTAAATGTCAGAATCTCTCCAACTGAAGTAAATGTTAATGCACTTGGGTCCACCGAGATGTCAAGGCCCGACTCACTCGACACGGTAGACTTATAAGTCGACGTGGCCGACCCCACATTTGTGACCTCCCTGTTGTATACGCGGGTCACGGACTGACCCGTTGGCCCAGATAACGTAAAAGATGGGTAGTTTAAGTCGTACACTGTTGAGTTATTCGACGAGGTACATGTCTCATTATCTCCCGTGACAAGCTTCAGTTTCTTGTCATCATAGCCCTGACCGCATAGGAAACTAACGTAGTCTGCTGCTGATATGTCATAGATGAGACCAGGCGATGCAGCCTTCAACGGGTTGATTTGACCCGACCCGTAAGCAAACTCTGCGTCAACGTTCTTGTTTGGGCTCATGGGTGTAGCCGTCGTCAACAGGGCGGACTTTATAGCAGATGCGGACCACGAGGGGTTGAACGATTTAACGTAAGCTGCTGCTGCTGAGGCGTGCGGACAAGCCATGGACGTTCCCGAGATGATGTTGTATGGTACGACTCTGTTGTCTTCGACGTCCCCTGTGACAGTCGTACCTTGGGACCACGCTGCGAGAATATCCACTCCCGGAGCAGCAAGATCAGGCTACAAAGAATCGGGAGAAAAAAGAAAGCGAGGGGTCAAATGAGAGGGAAAATATTCGAGGCGAGCTTTTTAAAGCACGATGATATGGATTGACGACGTTTACCTTGAGAAGGTCAGGCGTGATGGGGTTTGGCCCTCTCGAAGAGAAAAATATGGCGTAAGGTGCTGAAGTCAGGTTAGCTTCAGTGCTCTTGAAAATAGTTGCTGTTGGCTTACTGCACACAACATATATTTTTCCAAGTTTTGGTATATAACTGATGCAGTAGAGAAGAGATGCATGCATAATACTTGGATAGACATTAACCTTGTTTTGTTGATATAATCGAAGAGCTGAGCACCGTAAGATGCGTTCAATGAGGTTGCTGGTAAGGTGTAGGCAAAGGCTGCATCCAGCGTCCCGTCGTCTAGTATTATGGCACCACTTCCATTAGCTGCGGCCACTGTTTCTGCATCACTCACTGCATCACATAGGACTATCTTGCCTTTCACCAGGTTTGGGTCCAAATCTTCTTGACAATCCCTGCTTGGATGTTTTTCCCTTTTTAGATTGGTCTATAATAGACATATGCATACATACATATGTATAGAGATATATATATATATAGTTATTTGTAATTGAAAGAAAATGCAATATACCCTCCGCTGACAAGTGGGTAACTTTCGTTAAGGGTAAATGTGTTTATACTTGGTCCCTGCAGGAAGGTATCAAGAATCAGACACTTATATAAGCAAGGGAAGGGAATCAATAGTGTGAGTTGTTGTCAGTTACCTCATAACTCTCGTTATTACCCAGCTGCATCTTGGCCAAGAACTTCCTATCTATAGTACTTGCGGCGACGGAAAGAGCCCAAGGCGATAAATTGGAGACAGAGTAGGCATCGGGCCCGCTATTGCCAGCAGAGTTCGACGTAAGTATTCCTTGATTCATAGAATGGAAGGCCCCTATCGCGATGACATCGTTGAAATAATAGTCCGCGTAGTCCCCGCCGATGGAGATAGAGATTACGTCCACCCCGTCGGCTATCGCATCGTCGAACGCTGCGAGGATGTCAGCGAGCCCGCAGCCATCGGACCAGCAGACCTTGTAGACCGCTATGCGTGCAGAAGGCACTCCTCCACGCGCCGTGCCTGAGCCCAACCCGTACAAGCTGGCGCCAGAGACCGTGCCGCCGCCGGCTGTAGATGAGGTGTGGGTTCCATGCCCTTCGGTGTCTCTTGGTGATGGGACGTCGGGCGAGCTGATCGAACCATCGCTGTGGTAATACCTCGCTCCTATAATTTTGCTGAAAAGAAGAAAAATAGTTGTCTAGTCCATCATTCCTAGTTTGGCATATATTTTCCTTTTAAGCTATATAGTTGGGAGGTAAGAATACACCAAGACTAATAATGCTGGCAAATACAATCCCCGACTCAGAAGCCCAACGTATGAGTCCATGTATGAGGTTTTATTCTAAAACCAATTGACAATAGATGGAGTAGTCATTAAGCTTATATGCAGGTCACAACTTATTTACTTAACAGATGTGGGAGATTGGTGGCTTACTTGTTGCAAGTGAAGTTGGAGGAGGATTGGCAAGTACCCTTCCACTTGGTTGGAGGAGGGCCGAAGCCTTGGTCGCTGAAGCTATCGGACTCGGGCCAAATCCCAGTGTCGATCATTCCGATTATGATGTCGACCTCGGTTTGTGACCTGTTGACGTCCGTAGGGAAACCTAGGAAGTCCCAAGATCTCGTCGTGTGGAGGTGGTGCTTCTTGTTGGGAATCACGGAGACTATTCCGTCCATGCCTGTAAGTTTCTCTAATCTTATTGAGAAGATTAAGATCAAATAGGAAAGGGAAGTAAAAGGGTTTAAAGTGTGGTTTTTTTTTACTTGCAAGTTTATCTTTCTCGCCCTCGGTGAGCCTGGCGACGAAGCCATTGAAGCTTCTCTTGTAGCTGTGGAGCCACGATTCTGATGCTCGTTTGCTGGAATTAATAGACAACATTGCAGTAAGATGCATGCTGCTAAATGAATCATCATCGTCGTCGAGTAAGAAAGAAATTTGCGGTGGTAATATACCTTCCCAACGCAGCTTGCAGCATGCTCATGTGATTTGCAGTTGCAGAGATCTCGCTTTCGGGGCGAGCTCCCATGTAGAATATGTACGACGCCTGCTGCATAATGAATTTTGAATCATCAAGAAAATAAGTAGAGTTTGCGCATAAAAACGCTACATGAAGGAGTTAACAATGCACATGCCTTTTGGTCAGGCGTCGCTCGGCAGCCGATGAACAGAGAGGCAACTAGTGCGGCGATCATGCGAACAACAGTCGTCATAACTGATATTATTATTACTCTATGTTTTGGTAGCTATGAGCAATGTCACTGAAAATATCTTTGCTTATATAGATGGGGAGAAGTTTCGAAACTTGAAGGAGATAGTGTTGTCCGCCTCCCTTATTATGAGATTGTCGAAGAAAGAAAAGAATCGGCTATAACAATGTTTAGACATAGCTGGGAGCTTTTTTTAATATCCTTTTTTTTTTTCTAACCGGCTATGGAACAAAGATTTGAACAAGAAACATATACTTTTTCGTGTTGATTGATGTGAAGAGATGAACATATTATCGCAAGTACTTCATTATTATTGTTTTGATCAATAATCGAGTAAAAATTGAGACGTGTGGACAGTTCATCGTTGAGTTTTAGGGTGGTGTTCATGTCCTATTTTGTATTGTAAGACTCTAAAAAATGAGTATTATTAAAATGAAAAAGAAGAAAGCCAAGGATTTTAAATCTAAAGAGAAAAACAGACATTTGAAGAATTATCCAACAAGGACTAAAACTAATATTAACATAGAATTGGTGTCTACATCTTCTTGCATTGTATGCCAGCAAAGCATTATACTGATTGTAAGAGAAACAAGTTGACATACGTAATAATACATATGATGGCAAAGTTGAATGCATTGGTTTAACTTAGGTAAAAGAAGATTGCTTAAAACGTGACATATGACCAAAAAAAATTCACTCCTATACTATATAAAATTCACATTTTAATTTAGACAAGTACTAAATAAATGAAGATAGATATATTATATAGATCATCCATTTCTATTCTAGCCTAGCCTTAAAATTAAAAGGCGCCCTCGCTACTTTAGCAATCTTTTCAAATCTCTCTCTCTCTCACACACACACACACACTGAGTGAGACTGACTGAGCTCCAATTGGTGCAAAACTACCATTTCATTTCCACCCAAATTTTCACCATTACCCCCTAATAAGCTAGCGATCTGCAAAATTCACACGGACTATGTCGATCATGAACTCATGGGAATCGACGAAATCGCTGCTGGCAGCGTGCGGAGGTGATACCGTCAAGCTGTTTGATGTATCGGCTGAGGCAAATCAAAACCCTTGCGTGCTCACACACTCTCCGTCGCCTGGTTCGCGGGTCAATTCCGTCAAGTGGAATCACAACAGTTAAGTTCTCTCGTTCACTTTAAACAGGGTAAACCTTAAAGTTCCTTTGTGTTGCACTGCAACTCTATCGTAGCTTATATAATCTGTTTTCATGGTTAGATTTGGTTTTGGCGAGTGCGGGTGATGACGGGAAGATATCCCTCTGGAGGAAAAATGGGATTAGCTTGTGGAATTTGCCTGTTGAGGTACACTGTTAATAATAAAAAATAATAATCTCTTTTGTTTTGTTAGGTGCTTCGCTTTAGGTATCATTTAATTTTACTTTTTTGGATGCAAAAATTTGTTTTTTGGGCAACTATGTCGCTGATGTATTTAATGAGTTTTTTGAGGAATGTTAGATATGACCTGATACTCTTCCCTCACTTGAATTTTTTCCCTCCTCCCATTTAACCGATAAGCCAGCGGAGTCTATATCAACTATCAGTTTCAGCAACAAAGGATCTCGGTATCTTTGCTCTTCTGGAACAAGTCAAGTTGTTCAGATATGGGATTTGCAGAACAAGCGTTGTGTGAAGCGGTTAAAAGGCCATACGGATACAGTTACAGCTGCAATGTACAACTGCAAAGATGAGCATATAGCTTCTGTGAGTCGTAAAGGAAACTTGATAGTTCACAACCTTGCTTCTGCTGCAAAAGCCACTGAACTTAGGGACCCAAATGGACAGGTTCCTTCTAGTGTTTGAAGCAAGTTACATGATTCTTAGAGAACCACTTATTATGGTCTTTTATAATTAATTATATTTTTACTGTTAAGGTTTTGGGAGCACTTGATTATTCTCGGATGAGCAGGCATCTTTTGGTTACGGCTGGTGATGATGGGTCCATCCACCTGTGGGATACCACCGGTCGTAGCCCAAAGGTTCGCATAATGATAATGGGTTTCCTTATCAAAGAAGTTTGTTCAGTTATCAGTTGCTTTGATTATCTAAGATTACCCAGCTGTTTTCCCAGGTTTCTTGGCTGAAGCAGCACTCTGCACCAACGTCGGGTGTTAGTTTTTCACCATCGAATGACAAGGTACACACATGTGTCATCTGAGTGGTTTATATCAAGTGAAAATGGATATCTTTGGTGTAGTAGATCTCATGTCATTATTATCTTAACAGGTTATTGCTAGCGTTGGACTTGATATGAAGCTATACACTTTTGATTCAGGATCAAGGAAGCCATCTTCTTGCATTTCTTATGAGGCACCTTTTTCTTCGCTGGCATTCACCGACGATGGGTTGTACTTGGCAGTTGGAACTAGCACTGGTCAGATTGTATTCTATGACACACGAGGGAAGCCGCAACCAATAACTGTCCTTCGGTCATATGGAAATTCTGAGGTGATCTTTTTAACATACTTCAGCCTGTCCTTGTTTGAAGATTATTCTTTATACCACAGAATGTAAGTGGGTGGCAGTGTTTATTTTAATTAGAACCAATTTCGGTATATCTTTTTTAGATGCAGCCTTTAGAACCTAACAACTGACAAAGAACTTTACTCGTGGTAAACTGTCCTCTAAGATATCATATCATTATCACTAAAGGATGATTATATGTAAACTGTCATTCCATTTGGCAAATAAATTTTTGAATGGTAAAATTTTCTGAACATAGTAACTGTTGCTGCCGCGAATTTTGTCGGAGGATTTATCCAAACTCTAAATTTGATCTTCATCAGGCTGTAACAAATCTATGCTGGCAGAGATCAAAACCTGTGATAGTAAGCGAAAACAACTGTACAGATGACAGAGTTTTGTTAGCCGGTGATGTAGGAGATTCTGTCCTTTTGCCTGACCCACTTCCTTCTAGGGCATCATCACTGCCCTCATCAGTATCTGGATCTCGACGTTCTGCATCAACTGCCATTAGTTTACCTTCTTCGGAAGAAACTCCTCTTCGAAGTAGCTTGTTGCCAAGATTGCATGCGACTCGAAGTTATAACGTTAAAGATGATATGGAAGTTTTCTCTCCCCTTGTTGAAGTTCAACCCATAACACCCTCTCTTAACAAACTCTGGGAGAATCATGATGGCCAGAAAAATGATCTAGAGAGAAAACCGTCTTATCTTCTGTCTTCCCGAAAGTATGGTCTTTCAGAGGATGGTGGTAGTGATAATCACCCCATTTCTGGCTGGAAATCAAACTCTTCATCAAAGCAGGTTTTTCTCATCCTATATTTCTTTAACTCTTTTTTCATTTGCACAACTTATCATTTTGTTGCAACTAGTTACTTATGAAGGATATTTGAGAATTTTTTTTGTAAGTGTTTTTAAATCCTGAAGTAGCATAACCAGTGATTTTGTATGATGCTTTATATCAGTAGCTTTTCTGGAACAAATATTGTTTCTTTGGATGGGCATATCTGATATCGTTGGATCCACCGTACAGGACGATACCCGCGCCACCACTCAGTTAACACCTAACCCTGCATCTACACAGGCTGATGACTCTTCCTCCATTACACCACCCGAAGCTTGGGGTGGTGAGAGATTTTCAGACAAATTGATTCACCTTCGCCACCAACCTTTGAACATGCCTTCTCGTTTCGCAACTTACACGTCCACTAGTACATCATCATCAGGAACAATGTTGTCTACATCACAAGATAGTCTCCTCGTCACAACTCATACTATGAGCAGCTTAACATCATCCGGCCTGTCCAACTTGCATATCAGAGAAACCTCAAATATGGAAAATTTGTTACCATCTTCTGAAGCTCTTGTTGCACCCTTAGGTATGACAAAAAATACAACAGGACTGGGCAGTCTTGATAGTCTTGGTACGGCTTTGTCTCATCCCAGAAGATTCACAAGTTACGCTGAGAGAATAAGTGGCATGCCTTTGTTCAATGAGGCAACATCACCTTTATCTGTGGGATCACCAAAATCTAAGACGGGGATAGAAACTCGAGAAGAGCTTCTTAATAGCTTCTTGTCAAAGCCCGAGATGCCATCTTCAACTGGAGCAGGCAATGCACTAATAACAAGCGTACGCAAAAACATATATATGCATTTAATATTTTATGAATTTCATGTAGGTAACATTGTTTCGTTATGTTATTTAATGATACTCCATCCGTTTTTTTTTTTGTTCATCATTGTTTACATATTATTCATGTCTCTATGTATCAGAGTGGATTGTCACGGTTGCATAAGACTTCCTTAGACTCGGAATCACAGCAGGGAACTTCTTTTACACTACAGCTTTTTCAGCGTAAACTTGAAGAAACACTATCTTCATTTCAAAATTCTATTCACGAAGATATGCGCAATCTTCATATCGAAGTATTAAGGCAATTTCATATGCAAGAGGTAAGTTTACATGCATGTGGTGGAAATGTGTGTTCTTTATCCTCATTTTTCCGAATACTTACCAACTGGGATGGAAATTGCAGATGGAAACGTCAAAAGCTATGGGATTGGTCTTGGAAAATCAAGCTGAGATCATGAGAGATATTCAATTATTGCGAAAGGAAATGCAAGAGTTTCGTCGGTTGCTCTAAGTGTTATAGCTTTTGTCCTGCCACAAATTTTTTTTCTGATTTTTTGGGTTCATCTTTTGCTGTTTAAATCGCGTTACGAAAACAATCTATTTGTATTGGTTAGGACAGGTGTGCCTTTCATTTTGCAAGGATTGAGTAGTGGGTCGTTTGCCGTTTGAATGCAAGAATCTATTTGTATTGTGAGATTTGAGAAATGAGGGGTAAATGTTAAGTGTGAGGTTTGATAGTAACATGTAGCAGCACAAGTACGATGTCTAATAACAGTGAAGAACAACAATGAATTATTCTTGATGTCATCACACGCAGAATTATGTCATGTTCAAACCCATAAGGGAGTGCCCACGAAAGAAACCCCAAAGTATTTACAACATAGATAGTAGGTTACAATACAATACAAATACATGGTGGGAGGAAGTCATTGTAATGATTAGACAGCAGACAGACAGACCGACCGACCTAGTTTTCCAGATAATAGGTAGAAAAAACCCAGTCTCAGACCTCAACCACTAAAGAATGAATGACTTGAGTGAACAAGGTACAGTACAGTATAGCTACTCTACATCTCATGCATATATAAAACAAACATTCAGTTATATGCATTCATGCATATGCATATATATAACTTGGAAAGGAAAGGGATCAATTTCCAGGAAACTTCTAATCTATCAAAACTGTGGCCAAACAATACCAACCAGCGATATGTAAATGATGGTGGTCGTTCTTCTTCTTGTTCATGTTATTGATTCAGCCAATAAAAGAGTGTGCCACCAACCACATGCCACATTTCTCGCAACACATCCTTCGATTGCTACCTGGGACGGTATATTTCGGTCGATCACATCACCCAAACCAAGCTGTTTCATTAGAATATAAATATATATAAAAAAAAATTATTAATGTTATATCGGCAAGATCACTTATATATTGAGTTAGACTTTGAGCATAATCTGTACCTGGCCGTACTTGTTCCATCCCCAGCTGAATGTTTTCCCATCCTCTAATTCATGGAAGAAACATTGAATAATTATAGTAATATACTAGTTGGAAATGAAGATAACACTACAGTTTTCAATAGAACCAATATATAAGAGTTTGTAGTTTGACACGGTAGGAAAAAGACATGGACCTTATATTCTATGCAAGATTGCAATATCTTCGTATGTACTAACCTGTGACCACTGCACTGTGACGGGCTCCACAGGACACAATTTTTGCATGCACATTCTCCAGGATTGGTGCATCCAAGAGTCTTGGCAGAGTCTTTTTTGGTGGCCAAGAAAAACAAATAGAATAAATAAAACCTTCAAGCTAAGCAAACCATGACAGTTCTCATGGTATCCTAACATTTATACTGTGTAATAGCATTGCCTACCTCGGCTTGATCAGCACCAGTCCCTAGCTGACCAAACTGATTTCCACCAAACGAATAAACAGCACCATCTTCAGAAATGCACACCGTGTGCCATAGTCCTGCAGCTACATGCGCTATTCTGATGCCAAGTAAAGAAGACACACAGGTAGGGCTTAGCTCATCATCTGTGCTCCCTTGACCACACTGCACACCAATAAAACATGAAGAAATTTAGTTCTGAATCTCTAGCTTAGGTAGACTATATAAACACAATGCTTTCTTTGAGTAACGATATCACATATCATCACGTATGCCAAGATCTCCCTAAACACAGAGGGCAGACCAAGAATCTTAACGCACCTGTCCATATAATCCCCACCCAAATGTTAGCAATGCTCCAGCATCTGTGATGAGAAAAATTCTTCTCAATCAGCCTCCGTCGCGTAAACCATTATGTAAACTTTACACACACACACACACACAAATATCTATATTGAACTTATCTTCATAAAAACCACACTCTCTCATTATTCCCCAGACGAAAAGTAAGTACCGAGAGTTAATACCTGTAACTGCAGCACTATGTCGTCCACCACAAGCAATAGCCTTAATATAATTGCCGTGAACCCTAAATCCCTGACTCTCGAGGCCCATATGTCCATGAGAAAGCTCCATCGATCTATCCTTCCCAAAAGATGACTCAATGCATGGTACAGGATGTGGAGAAGAGACCATTCTTATCCGTGATCCTAAGCCAAGCTGCCCTTCACCACCATACCCCCAACCCCAAACCTGTCCTATATCTGGAGTTCAAAAGGAAACTTGTTTGCCATCTTTTCACCTTCTTTAGTATTGTTATATTGTCAACAATTGTAATATAAAGTATTCACCTGACAAAGCCAATGTATGTCTGCCACCAGCAGCAACAGAGACTATTCTTACACCGGGGTTCAGTGTTACCAAACAAGGCAAAGCTGAGAGAGTTTCGTCGCCAGATGATGAAGTCTCGGCTGGTTGTTTACCAGGCGATACTCGCCTCCTCTTTGAAGATTCATCTCCTCCTTTATTGTCACCAGTTGAAAGCGAGCCACTGCTTGATCTAGATCCCTGAGAACGAGGGCTCACTGTGATGGAATCACTCATCAACATGGGTCTGTGAAATATAGCTACATTATTGAATCAAGGCAAGGCAACAATACCTTGTTCGGACGATAATCTTCTTTGCTTATCATGGGCAACCTTGTCTATATCCATCGCTGTTGAGGTGTCACCAACCACCTTACCCGAAGGGACGCATTCTTTCCATCCCCATGTGTAAACTTCCCCACGCTCTGTCAAAAATCAATGGAGATGATTTAGACCATTGATTCGAAGCCCTCGAATGTACAAGATTCAAATTCTGCAAATTAAATATGTATACAATTTGCCTCTAGTATTTATGTGCTGGTTCAATTCATCCTATATGACAAATGCTGTTCCTATTTTCACGTTACCGATGAAAGCAGAACATAGACTACGACCACAACCTGTTACAGAAACACAATGCGCCCAACCAGCAGCAGCTCGCACTATTATTGCCTCATTAGGTAGTGGAAAAGGCTCTGGTGTTTCCTTGAAACAAATAGGAATAGAATCAAGTTAACATTGCCCTGAAAGAAAACAGGCATATCACTGACAATAAATAGCATCATCAAATTCCTCGTACCCCATGCTTTCCGGATGTTACATAGCTTTGACCTAAATCGTCCGCTGATCCCCACGTAATGAGCTTTCCAGAATCTGCAAAGCAGTAACTTAGAAATTCAGCTACTGAGAGCAAAGATAAATCAAAGATGTTTGAAGAAAGAGTATGCACATCAAAGGAAGAATTTTCCCTGCAATTAAACATAAAAAAAAAAAAAAAAAAAAAAACAGCTCAAGTCAACAATTTTGACCAGGATTTACCAGTAATGGCCGTAGCAAATCCGCACCCACCCCCGCACACATCCCTCCACGAGTCGATCCCCTCCTGAGGCAACCGTACCATCATCGGAGACAGTATCGGCGTCCTCTGTGGCAAAGCACCGGGCAAATACCCCCACATAAACACTAATTTCTCCAAGCTCATCCTCACACTTTCTTCACCTCCTTCCCCATTCATTCCTACCTATAATTAATTACCACCTTAGCTAACCGCGCCTTCCTCGAACTAGATCTAATTCGCGCCTAGTAGGAGTCGAAGAGCTGAGGAATGCTGAACTTTAGCTATCGTAACTTTGTGCGTTAATTTGGAGAAAAAGGAATAGTTCGTTCGTTCGTTCACCCTAAAACTAAAGGAGGCAAAGCAAAGGACAGAAGAGAAAGTATGGCGCATGTGCGTATCAAATTTCAGCTGGAGAGATATGCCAAGTCGGACGCTTACGTGGCGCATTCTCAGCCGTTGGAACGGCAAACCGATTCTGGACCAGGAATTCGCCAGGAAGTTTCTGGAAGCGAGTTTTTCTTTCCTTTTTCTTTTTCTTTTTTTTTTATTCAGACAAATGAATGACCCGTCGAGATGACGACACGTGTCTAAAGATCACGCATGCCTGTTTTTTCTTCCTTGGAATGGGACACGTGTCGACTTATATGGTTTGTGGCTGGCTACGGCGGGTCGTAGTGGTGGTGGTGGTCTTCATTTCTTCTCTTGGTAGTAGTAGGTTTGTATATTTATTTGCTAGTTTTTGGATATTATTCGTTTATTATATGCTTTGTCGTCATCATTTTCTAACATTACATATAATGTTGTCACGTGAGATCTATGCAAATTAATAATGATATACCTAACCCCCTTAGCAGACCCGTAGCTCATGTGAGGCCGGTGAGGTGAGGCGGTCGCCTCGGGTCCAAATTTGAAGGGGCCAATATTTTTCATATAAATATATATATGTATATATATAGTAGGCCAAAATTATTTTATTTTATTATTAGCCAAAAATAGTGATTATGATTGAGAAGATAAAATAAAAATAAATAAATCATGTTATCATATCTCCTATTATAACTTACATGAGATGAAAATGATGAGATTTTTTTTATTTTTAATTTTTTTAATCAAATATTGGTCAAACTTCAAAAAAATTAAAATAAAAAAAAATGCAAACCCTCACAAGTCAACAATATTGGATATCTATTAACGATACTTGTAGCAGTTGCATCACTAGAAAAAAAAAACTTTTCAAAGTTAAAGTTAAAAATTGTCTTTAATTAACAATATCACAAAATCGATTGAACGAGCTAGCAATGTTGTCGATTGGAATATAAATGGTCGAACAACTAGATTATGCAGATTTGATCAATATATCTGCCTCTAAAACATCTAAACAAATTAATATTTATATAATTAGTTGAAGTATTTATTGAACATTCCACTATGAAATATATTTATATTTGTATTTTTTTTATTTAAGTTATATTACGATTTACATTTATACTATATTACGTATCTAATTTGAAAAAAAAAATTACTTAAGAAGGGTCGGGGCCCGAATTTTGAGGTTCGCTTCAGGTCAAGATTTCTTCGGCTACGGCACTGCCCCTTAGGCCTTATGGTCTACATTATATCATTTTGCATGTGCATCTTTCGTTTTCTTGCATTATAAATTTCGTCGAAAACATTCAATGATCACACGGGCCTTTTAATTGATGGGCCCAACAAAAGCTTAGGCCCATTGGCCCACATTGACAGAGTCGTTAAGCAGTCAATTCTCAAGAAGTTGAAATATTATTATGCATTCACAAACAATGAAGACGATGCCATAAATTAGTTACAATGATAAATCTGACCCAGATTTTGTCTTACGGAAAATGTCGTGAAAATATAACTTTTTTTTCAGTCCAACTAATATTTCAAAGTTCCCTAAATGCGATTTGCTTATATTATAACACTGCATGAATGCCAAGAGTAATATAATGGAAAATAGTAATAACGAGGCCAAAAGCAAGCAAGGCCGAATTGAGATGAGATCTATAAATTCCATGGTGTGCTAACTCAATCAACATCATCTTTTCCTATAGGCCTTGTCTAGCAACAATAGTTCTTCTCTCTATTTTTTTTTTTTGTTTTTTTTGTTTTTTTATATATCATCCTCCTAATAAATTGAAAAACCATGGAAGGTGAAGCAGCATCTCGATCAAGATATTCAAACAACGACATCGGCGTTTTAGTTGTGGATTTTGATACATCTTCTCTTGCTATGGTTGCTGCAATTCTTATAAAATATAACTATCGAGGTACCTACATTTATATATATATATTAGTTTTTTTCTCGTGCAATGCACGGGTTTTAATTATGTATAATATTATGATATTTGTTCTACAACATACACAAATTATTCAACATCTCTTACAAAAATAAATAATTAATTTTAATATTAATTTCATTTTTTAATAATCGTTTTTTTATATAGATCATTAAAGTATTTATTACAATAGATTTTTTTTAGAATTTATTTTAATATTAATTTTAGTATCCTTAGAATTATTATTATTATTATTATTATTATTATTATTATTATTATTATTATTATTATTATTATTATTATTATTATTTGGTGATTTATGTTTAGTGGGTAGTTATTTTTTAAAGATTTTTATAATAATAAAATTATTATTATTATTATTGTTATTATTATTATTATTATTATTATTATTATTATAAATAGTGGTGGTTAATATTAATTTTAGTATCCTTAGAATTATTATTATTATTATTATTATTTTTATTATTTGGTGATTTATGTTTAGTGGGTAGTTATTTTTTAAAGATTTTTATAATAATAATATTATTATTTTTATAAATAGTGGTGGTTAGATTTGATAAATTATATTTATTTCTTTAATTAAATAAATGAATTTTGATTGGTTGATTGGGACACTTGTCATAATATTATGCTTCCTACATTTACATAGTATATAAGATTTACATAGTATATAAGATGTGTGTGTGTGTGTGTTGAGCTCATCAACTTTGTATCGGACAGTGATGACAGTAAGAAACCCTAACGACGCCTTATGTGCACTCCATGTCAAACGAGGATATTTCGATTTGGTCGTGACGGAAATAAACACGCCCGACATGAATGGGATTGAACTACAACAAGTGATTTCACAAGAATTCGATTTGCCCGTGATTCGTGAGTTTAAATCACATGGACGAATAATCGTTTTCTTTTCCACTATTTTTTGTTCTTTGTATTCATCATTTTTTTTTTTTTCCTTTTTCATGACAGTAATGTCAGCAGATGAATCAGATCCCAACGTTCTCAAGGGCTTGGAGAAGGGAGCCGTGTACTTCATATCGAAGCCAGTTTGTCCTGACGATCTAACGGACGTGTGGCAATACGTATACATGAAAAGGAAAAATAAAGCTGCCGTGGAAGGAGGCAAAAACCCTAACGAGGTTAAGCAGAGCAGCAATAATAATGAAAATGTTGCTGCTTCTCCTCCCTCTGTGAATGATAAGAAGAAATCTTCTAGAAGAAGGGGTGTTTCTGATGATGAAGAAGATAACACCTCTCAACCCTCTTCACCGAAAAGACCGAAACACATATGGAACACTCGGCTTCAGAACCGTTTCTTGGATGCTGTAAGGAGTATTGGCTTCGAAAGTAAGATATATATTGCTTTTAACAAATTGTGGCATGTTAGAAACTTATACTACTCATTCAATGAAAATGGAGATCATTCACGCAATAAATATCATATAAATTGGTTTTATTTCGTATTGATCTTTGTAGAAGCTAATCCAAAGAGGATCCTTGAAGTAATGAATGTCCCTGGAATAACCAGGGAAAATGTGGCAAGTCATCTACAGGTCAGTTTTACATAAATTTTATCCATAATGGTGAAAGTCAATATTTAATTATGTGACAATAGATATCTTTGTTTCATCGAAAATAATGTAGAAATATCGAATCTTCCTACGGAAAGTTGCCGATGCAAGCCACAGAATTGACAATCTCCACGGTGGCGACATCTTCGGTCGTTTATTCAGTTCCAACAGCTTCGCATCGCCATCTGCAGATCAGACAATAGTCCGCCCTAACATAGTACCCGACGAGCACAATAATAATCATCAAACTGCTGGTTCGCCTGGATTGGATGAAATACTATTCGGCGCGCATGAGGAAGACGGCGAATTAGGGGGGCTTGAAGATTTGTGTTCGTGGCTATCGATCGATGTTTCCGAAATGGTAGACTGTTTAAACGGTCCACTGGCTTTGGAGGAGGTCAATCAACAACAAGTATGTGTGTGTACATATATAATTTTGCTTTGCTTCGATCTTTTTAGCAAATATACAAAAAAAAAAAAAAGTTTTATTTTTATTTATTTTTCTGATTAATGAGTATAGCCTCAACAAATCCCCGATGATCTTGCGAGCTCTCAAAACGTTGCCAGCAATAACATCCATGATAAAAAAGAGGTACACACACACACACATATATATATATATATATATATATCCTATTTTATTTTTTTGGTAAGTTTTATTTTATCATATTTTTTTTTCTTGGTCGTAGGGAGATTTTGAAGATTTTCTGGAATCTGTAGTTCTTTATCCGCACGATGATGATCAAACCCTGGACGATGGCAATAACTAGACCATGACAAACATTTTAATAATAGCTTCTGTAGAATTATCGCAGTTGGGATATGGAATAATAGTTTGGTTTGAAAACTATATTGTATGTGTGTAACACCGTGAGAAAATACTTGTTGAGAAAATTCAAGGCGTTATTTATGGTTTATTGAACTATAATATCTCACCCCTTGTTTGTTTGTTGGTGTAAGAATTAATTATTTAAAATGTTGTAGGAAAATATTATTTATATATAGTCACACCCAATAATTTATTGATACGCATTGTACCTTGAGTTGGACGAGAGTTATGAGGAAGACAACTACCTTTCATGATTTTCCTGACATTAATGAATTATATTATTGGGTACTTTTGTGTATTTGTTCTTTTATAATTATGGGACCTGAGTTTGTGGAAAAAGAAAGTTATGAAAGCAACATAATAATAATGTATAACGCCAGCAGGAAAAGTATATAGGAATCGCAATCGAATTTTCATTTTCTGGGCTCAGTTTTCAGTGGCCATTTTAAGACACGTTTCGCCATGTTAGTGCTCGCCTCGACACGGATCCCAAACCCTAAAAGAAGTTTCATTTTCATGTATTTTATTGGGTAATATATATTATTATCAAGAATACCATTTTAATATGAATTAATCTAACACTAGTACTTGCGGTATTTACACTAATATATAATTTTTTTTGGATGAAATATGATAATCTAACGTTGTCATAAAAAGATTTTTAAGGGAAAGTTGTCACACACACACGCACACACGCATATATAATATATATATATATATATATATATATATATGCGCCTTTTCTCCAATAATCATGGACTTAATAGCAGAGATGTTGAAAGTCATGTGCATGGATTCATTCTAAATGCCAATTCAATTTGTAATTTGAATAAGAAATAAACATGATTATTTTTTTTCCAGCACTAGAATGCAATGATTATTTTGACCTAAGACAAACTTTACATTCTTGGTTTTGAATAAATACAAGTGAATTGATCACCATTTTCAACAGGCGTGAATAAGTAGTATAGATTTGTCCCATATGCACTCACACTCTGTGTGTGTGTGTCTATATATAAATATATATAGATATATTTGATTGTCCAAATATGAGGAGTTACACAAACAAGAGATGATTGTGTGACACATATATGAAATTTCTAACAAACCTAATGAAAAGGCAACAAATGAGGCATAGACCGAAACCCCTTTAAGAGTATCATTTAAGGAAAAAACAAAAGCAAAAACTCGTCCGAATCTTAAATGAAAGACATCACAAAAGTTAGCAGAATGCATGATGTTTTTCCCCTATTTCTTTGTTCTTCTGTCTGTGATTTATTCTATCTAATATAGTATGAACCAGCGAGTAAATGTAGGGTAGGGTATGCATATACATAATGGCTACTTTAGTGCTGATCATCTTTTGCTAAAGCAATTTGTTCACACGTGTGGTGCGACTTTTTTTTTTTTTTGTAATAAAACCTACTGGATTTGACCGTGGGTTCACACGAGAATAAAGAATACAAATTTAGCACGTGTGCATATATGTCCGCAAAATTACAAATTAGATTATTGGACAGGCGGCCATGAGCTGTCAAAAGGAAAAGAGACAAAAAAAAAATAAATAAAAAATAGCGTAGATAATCAAAGTCAGCAGGCGCTACAATGCATTGCATGCCTCAGGAAGATTTCAATGGCAATACTTTCACTAAAGGGAACATTTTTTTTTTATTATTATTATTGGCCGTAACTTTGTAATAATAAAAAGTCAAATAAAACCACATACTTATTAGTTTATTCGAACATAGAAATGCTTGTTGGGATGATTTTTATACAAACATAATAATAGGAGTATTATTCGTCTTATTCGTGAAAATCCTGGTAGTTGAATTAGCTAGCTAGCTAGCTGCTAGTGCCATAGTCAATGTAATCGACGGTTAAAACTTGGGAAGGCTGCTTGTTCAAGAAAAAAGATAATTTCCAGGCTAAGAAAGGTCTTCAGAAAAATCGATTTCAACCAAGAAAGTATAGATCTTTCAGCCTGCCTTTGTTGTATTCTATTCTAACTACTCCTTTCGCCCGTTTGTGTAATAAATTCTTTATATTTTAATATATACCCTCGTATTCATAAATGTATATTTATACATCTCATTAGTTTACAAAGAAGTTCTCCACACACTTCTATATATGTATGACCAAGTCGATTTCTCTTAGATAATTTAAGAAACAAATTAAGGATTGGACCAAACGCATTACAATTAAAATGCCGGCGTCCTAAACTGTTGATTCGTTGACTCTCACACACACACACACACACACTTGAAAGAATTAAGACACGTTGTTGCTTTGCTATGCTTCAGTTCAGTTCAGTTCAGTATCACTTTGTGTAGTAACTGTTGACCTTTTGACTCAGTTCAAAGAATATAATTAAGATGCCGTCTTCTTATTCAATCGCAACACTTCACTTTCGGTGTGGACTTTTTCTTTTAAAAAAGTAAAATACTAGTCGGCCTTTCTAAATAAAAAGTAATAATAGTATTTGTAAATTATTATTATATTTTACTACAGCACAAAATGAACCCTTAAAAGGCCGATCAATGATTGGGCCCACCATAGAATTGAATCTTAAGGTCAATCTAATATATATTATTTTCCATAATACGAATTCTCTTGCATATATGAATGACAATCACTAAACTCCAAAAAGTCCAAGCGGAACCCTATTTTAAGAAAGCCGTCGATTGAGCACTATATAAACTCCTCTCCACACCATCTCTCAAATCCCCCCCTCCCAAAATCTTCTAAATTATTTTTCTTTGTTGAAATTTCCTTATTGAAAGACTCCCTCATAAAGAAAAAGATATTATCCTTTTTCTTACAACTCATACAATCATGTGCCAACAAACAACTGATCAGTATGCCAACCTGAAACCCAAAGAAGCCGACACCTTTGAACCTTGTCTGATCCCCAAAACCCCAACACAAACGACGGCCACCATCCAACCCACAAAACAGCCCCACAAAACCACTCACCTCTCTCTCGTCATCCAAGAATCAATCTCCATATCCAAGATAGCCCTTCCCATGATTGTAACAGGCTTGTTAGTCTACGCTCGTTCGATGATCTCCATGCTTTTCTTAGGCCGGCTGGGCGACTTAGCCTTAGCCGGTGGCTCATTAGCCCTCGCCTTTGCTAATATCACCGGCTATTCGATTCTCTCTGGCCTGGCCATGGGGATGGAACCTATTTGTGGGCAAGCCTTTGGTGCCAAAAGATACAGGCTTTTAGGTCTGACGTTACAAAGAACCATTCTATTACTTCTACTCACTTCGCTTCCCATCTCATTCCTATGGATTAACATGAAGACCATACTAATCTCTTGCAAACAAGACGAGCTCATCGCGACGCACGCTCAGACCTATCTGCTCTATTCCATACCCGATTTACTCGCTCAAGCGTTCTTACATCCGCTGAGAATCTTTCTCAGGACACAGTCCATAACGCTGCCATTGACTTTCTCCACAGCCATTTCCATTGCCTTGCACGTCCCTATCAACTACTTTCTGGTCGTAAAACTCGACCTGGGGATGAAGGGTATTGCATTGAGCAGCGTGTGGACAAACTTCAACGTGGTCTCATTCTTGATCTTGCACGTAGTCTTCTTTAAAGTTTACAAAAGGACATGGTGTGGTGTGTCCCTTGAGTGCTTAAAGGGCTGGAAACCATTGCTAAACCTAGCCATTCCGAGCTGTGTGTCCGTATGTCTAGAGTGGTGGTGGTACGAGATAATGATCATGCTGTGTGGAATTCTGGCAAATCCCAAAGCAACCGTGGCTTCAATGGGAATACTGATACAAGCCACTTCTCTTATCTACATTTTCCCTTCTTCGCTGAGCTTCAGCGTGTCGACAAGAGTGGGAAATGAGATTGGCGCGCTAATGCCCACAAAAGCCAGGCTAGCAGCCATAGTCGGGCTCTCATGGAGCTTCTTGATGGGCTTAACGGCCCTATTCTTCGCCGCCTCGGTCAGGCACGTGTGGGCCAGCATGTTCACGAAAGACGAGGATATCATAAAGATGACGTCACTTGTACTGCCCGTTATCGGGCTCTGCGAACTGGGAAACTGCCCCCAGACGACGGGCTGCGGCGTGCTGAGGGGAACGGCCCGTCCGAAAGTGGCGGCAAATATCAACTTGGGGTGCTTTTATCTCGTGGGTATGCCGGTGGCCGTCGGCTTAGCTTTTTACTACAGTATGGACTTTTTGGGCCTGTGGGTCGGGCTTTTGGCGGCGCAATTGGCCTGTATGGCGACGATGACGGTGGTTCTGGCGTTGACTGATTGGGAATATGAGGCGCGAAGAGCACGAGAGTTGACTGGAGGTGGTGGTGGTGGTGGAGATTATGAAACCGTTGACAATGATGACGACGATGGTGAAATAACGACAACAGTGAAGGATGAAAAAAAATATGATTTTTTATGTTAAAAAAAACTGAACTTTTTTTTTTTTTTTGGCAGGAAAAAATCTATTTGATTTCACTGCTCTGTACTCGAATTTTAATTAAGGTGTATGCATTTAATTTAGCTATAGCAGCTTCTACTTTTTATTTTTACTTAATTATGGATTTTAAATTAGTAATATATGGATGCAACTAATTGGATAATTTTGGCATTCTTCTTTGCCCACATTTGAATGTTGTTATGTAAGGCAATATTCAACGATATTCTTGATAACAGCGTGACAAAGTAGATATCATTGATAAGATTGTATTTTGTAGAACTTTTTATAAAGCATATATAAAATACACATTAGGATTGAATAATACTTCAATCGTATACTCAGTCAAAACATCTTGACTAAGATACCTTCAATCATGTAAGAAAGTTTTTTTCCTCCTCACATCGCAACGTTCTATCGTCGTTACAAATCAAAATATAATTTTTATGAAATATTAAACGTAAATGAATATATTTTTGAAGCTCGAATTCTTGCTTCAATCGAGCCACAGTGTCACTGACCCAATGCTGCCTCGAACATCATAGTATGCACGCGCGCGCGCGTGTCAAATGAATGCCTGGTAATCTTTCGATATTTACTACGGTAATTACTATACCAACATACTATATTTATATAGCAATCATATGGTATTTATTTATATATAATATCCTCTATTAATTAAAAAAACGATTACTGCATTACGTTGAACGAAACTCGATGGATGTCCTAGGCTAGGAGATATAGTAAAGGAACAATATCGAAATACGCCTAGAACAAGGAACAAGAAGATGATCCTCAAGATTATAATTTACAGCTATCAAGATATATCATATATTAAATCATTTACAAGTGTCATCAAGTAATTGTGTGTGTATATATATAATTAATCTAAGAGAAAAAATATATATATATATATATATATATATATTGTTGCTGATGAAATACTAATCGAGATTGATCGGCATCATCGTGTTTCCTATATGTAATAAAATATGATGCTCAGCTGATTAAAGTAAACAACAAACGTAAGCAGAAGCATGTCGGAATTAATTAAACTACTTTTGCTAACAAGTCAAAAATAATAATTCACTAAAGCATTGTATATTTGCATGATGCATGAGTATTCTTAAATCTGCACGAAAGGTCAGAGACTCAAAACCTATTGACCCTTCCTTTAGCCTTGAATGAATAGAGAATAATCGTCTTATTATATATATATATATATATATATATATATATGAATACTTGTTTTATTTCAAGATGGGTTTGAATTAAAAATTAAAAATAATAGTTATAATTGTCTCAAACATAAAATACTTGCTAATGAATTCCTACTTGTCAATAGGCAGTTGCAATGCTATTGTCAAAGGCTTACTGTTCACCCGTGGCCGATGATATATGGAATGTAGACTTACTATGCGTATGAATATATATATATATATATATATATATATATATTTCTATTATATTAAGGGAGAGGGATGTATAGTAACTACCCCAAATATATTGGTATGTCATGTAAAATTACACATTTACCCTTAATCTTACTATTTATTCATATTTTATCCTTACAAATTAATTTTTTGAATCTACTTACAAAAAAAATACATTAGTAAAACTAAATTTAAGATTTCATTAGTAAATATTTTGAATAAAAAAATTAAAATATAATAATATCATATATTTTTATATTATAGCACACGCATAGAGTGTGCTATATATACTAGTATATATAATGTGTCATGTTGAACCATTATATAATTCATATATCATATTTATAAAAAAAAACAAATGACTATGATTGCCTGTCGTAGTAAGGGATGACGATGCATGATAGCTGATTAGTGATCATGCAATATTTAGGTTATTATACCATTCACAAACTCGTTGCCTTTATTTATTTTTCTAATGGTGAAAACTTAGTTAACAATTAAATTTTATTGAATAATTAAGTAGTTTGTTCTACATATTCTACGACCGACTAAACATAAATAATAGTATTATGCGGCCAGTGAAGCCGTCCAAGAAAAAGATATAGCGAATTAGTTATATCAATTATTAGTATTGATTAAATGCTGCTTGTGACCATCTATAAAGCAAAACATTTATCACGCGTCATTGCTTGCAAATTATGATAATCATAAAAACAAATTATAAATAATAAATAATACGATGTGAAGGATGAAATATCTGAAAGGGCAAAGAACACTTAACTAAGAATGATATGATATCGAAGTTTTATTTCCCTTTACCACCCTGCTGAGAAGAGTAATAATCAACATGCTACAACCATATGCATCAAAAGTATATATATATATATATACGAAGAAGATAAAAAATTTATGTTGTTATATACATATGTGTAACTATTGCAATAAAGGGTGATTTATTAACGGCACCCAATTGTAACTTTTGTCAAGTGATGGAGTGGTTAAATCACTCGACATATGGAGTGGTTAAACCACTTCATAATATATTTGTTAGGGATCGAATTAACCCCGAACCGCCCCAACCTTATAAGCATGTGGGGTTCCACTATAAAATCAATTGACAATAGAGGGAGTAGTCCACAAGCTTATATACAGGTGACCAATCTTCGAATTACCCGATGTGGGATTGGATTTGTACCCCAACAATCCTCCCCTCAAACTCAAGACCACCGAACGGGCCTCCCCTTGAACGATAATCATCTTGTACCGCCGTTTTTCTCAGAACGAAACACGCCGCCTGACCGCCATTAATGTCAGGAAGACTTTCGACACAAGGTACTAAATCGAATTCAAACATAATCCGCACCGTTGCAAGGACCGGGGACATATCATCCACATCGTATTTGGGCTTTCCTTCGGTTACTTGATTCTCGATTCACGATCGATTTCCTGGTCGCGCTCGATCCACGCTCACCGCACCAATTGTTAGGGATTTCGATCAATCCCAGATTAAAACAGAAAATGCAAGAACAACAAGAATTTTACGTGGTTCGGATTCAATATGAATCATACGTCCACGGGACATTCTAACTCTTTATTGATTGTTTGAGTTTACAAGATACAACATCTTTTCTCTCTTCTCTCGGGATTACAGAGATTCACAAGCTCTTTCCTCTCTACTCTCACAAGAGTTATGTATCGTCCATTTGGGTCTGTCTTTCGATCACTCTATTTACAGCAATACTAGAAAATGTTTTCACCCACATACTGCACCGACTACTAAAAGAATAAACTTCTGTTAACTGCTGTCTTAAAACGCTTTCTTCATTTCTGCCTTAACCTACACGCTTTCAGCCCAAGTGTCATCAACATGAAGGCTTAGAAACTTCACAGCAAGCCTTCATCAGATACTTGAATCCTTTTTGTTCAAACTTCAAGCTTGTGTTGGATGATTTATCTCTACAATATTATATATTTTATTATTATATTATATTAATATTTTATGTTTAGAATTTCCTATAAATAGGCATCAAACGTTCATTTGTAGATCATCCCAAGGCACAACACAATATAGAGTGATAAGTAAGATAGAGAGTTTGTGAGATATTTCTCCGACTATAAAGAGATATAATCTTTGTCTTCTCCTTTATAGATTGAGAGTTTGTAACTCCTATCATTTCCTCTATAATAATATTTCTACCTTGCCCGTGGTTTTTCATCCTGATTTGGGGTTTTCCACGTAAATCTCAGTGTTACTTTTATCCCATTTTACAACAAGTGGTATCAGAGCTTTGTCTGGGTGTCTATAAAGTCTACTTACCGTATGCTCTGTGGTTGCCAATAATATTGGATCCTCCACATCAGAAAGTTTGTTAGATTATTATTATTCATCCATTTAAAGTTTCTGGGGAGAGAAAAAAAAATGAAAAATATGGGAAGTAAACCAAATGATATTGAGAAGTTCAACGGGATAAATTTCACGCTGTGAAAGATGAGGATCAAGGCAATATTACTGAAAGAAAATTGTCTGGAGGCGATCACCGGTAGGCCTGAAAGAATTACAGATGATAACAAATGGAGGAAAAAGGACGGAAGGGTCATTGCAAATATTCATCTGACATTAGTAGATGATATACTGTCAAGTGTTGAAGAAAAAGAATGGAGGAATCTGGATAAGCTGTATCAAGCTAAGTCACTCCACAGTAGAATTTTCTTGAAAATAAAATTATATTCTCTAAGAATGGAGGAATCTTCATCAGTGACAGAGCACGTCAACAAATTGAATACTCTATTTTCTCAACTCAAAGATTTGGACTACAAAACAGAGCCAAATGAGCGTGCTGAGCTTCTACTCCAAAGTCTGCCCGACTCTTATGATCAACTCGTCATCAGTCTAACCAACAACCAAACTGCGGGGGAACTTATCTTCGATAATGTTGCAGATGCGGTTCTGGAAGAAGAAAGTCGGCGCAATAATAAAGAAGACAAAGTGATTACCTCATATTAAGCAGAGGCTTTGACAGTGACGAGGGCAAGATCTGGAGAACGTGGTCCAAGTGGGAGCCGTAAACGGGTCAGATCTGGAGAACGTGGTCCAAATGGGAGCTAAAGACCAGTTCTGAAAAATAAAAAGGCTATAGAATGTTACCACTGTGGTAAGAAAGACCATCTAAAGAAAAATTGTTGGGCTCTAAACAAAAACCCCATAGTCCAACGAAATGTCGTCAATAAAACAGACGATGGATTTGTCATGGTATGTGAAGCTGCAACCACCATCGGAGAAAAGGGAAGATTTGACGATATGTGGCTTCTCGACTCAACAGCTACTTTTCACATGACCTACCGAAGGGAATGATTCCATCAATACGAACCAGCTTCTGAGGGATACGTGTACAGCTGTAATGATCAACCTCTGAAGATCGTGGGGATTGGTACGATTAAAATAAAGATGTATGATGACACCGTCCGTACCATTCAAGCAGTGCGACACGTAGAGGGCCTGAAGAAAAATTTGATGTCTGTGGGGCAACTAGATGATCTTGGATTCAAAATTGAACTGGAGAATAAGATCATGGAAATTTTTCAAAGAATGGTGGTAATTATTAAGGGAGAAAAGATCGCCGCAAACTTATACATGCTGAAGGGAGAGACACTGCAAGAAGGGCAAGCATCCGTGGCCACGTCAAGTTCTTCTGAAAAGTCGACAATGACTTGGCATAAGAAGCTTGGTCACATGTCTGAACAAGGCATGAAAATTATTGTCCAGAAAAATCTACTTCCTGGTCTCACAACTGTTTCCCTACCATTTTGTGAGAATTGCATTGTTAGCAAGCATCATCGCTTGAAGTTCAACTCATCGAATTTCAGAAGTAAAGTAATTCTGGAATTGGTACACTCTGATGTTTGGCAAGCACCGACTACATCTCTGGGAGGCGCCAACTATTTCGTGTCATTCATAGACGACTATTCCAGAAGATGCTAGGTGTATCCAATCAAGAAGAAGGATGACGTATTTCCGACCTTCAAAACATATAAAGCACGAGTTGAACTTGAATCCAGCAGAAAGGTCAAATGTCTGCGGTCCGATAATGGAGGAGAATATACTAGCAAAGAATTCATTGAATTCTGCAAAGGAGCGGGTATCAGAAGACAGTTCACCACGACGTACACTCCACAACAAAATGGAATGGCAGAGCGATTGAATAGGACCCTGTTGGAAAGAACAAGGGCTATGTTGAGAACTGCGAGCCTGGAAAAGAAATTCTGGGCAGAAGCGGTCTGTACTGCCTGTTATGTGGTTAATCGGGCTCCATCTATTGCTATAGAGATGAAGACACCGATGGAAATGTGGACTGGTAAACCCGCAGACTATTCAAACCTCCACATATTTGGAAGTTCTACTTATGCGATGTATCACAATCAAGAAACGACGAAGCTAGATCCAAAATCCAGAAGGTGTCTATTCCCGAGGTATGCCGATGGAGTAAAGGGGTATCGCTTGTAGGATCTCACTGCCCACAAAGTGATTATCAGCAGAGATGTTATTGTTCTGGAAGATAGCGAACGAGAGCAAGTCGAAAATGATAGCAGATTGACAAAGACGATACCGGTGAAACGAAAATTGAAGCAAGGTGATTCTTCTGAAGCTGAACCGGCGCACGAAGAGCTCGACCCAGTCGAAACTGAAGTACCGGACCTCTGGCGATCAAAACGCATGCGTAGGCCGCCAAGTTGGTACTCAGATTATGATACAGAGAGCAATATTGCATACTGTTTTCTAACTGAGGATGGAGAGCCAACCACTTTCCAAGAAGCACTGAACATTTCAGATGCGAGTCAGTGGATTTCAGCAATGCAAGAAGAAATGGAAGCTCTCTATAAAAATTCGACATGGGAGTTGGTGCCATTACCGCAAGGAAGGAAACCTGTTGGCAACAAATGGGTGTATAAAATCAAGCAGAATGATGATGACCAGGTAGAGCGATATCGTGCTAGACTGGTTGTAAAGGAATATGCTCAGAAAGAAGGGATCGACTTCAACGGAATATTTTCACCGGTAGTTCGACTTATAACAGTCAGGGTAGTCTTGTCAATGTGTGCTACATTTGACTTGCATCTTGAGCAGCTAGATGTAAAAATGGCCTTTCTCCATGGTGACCTGAAGGAAGAAATATATATGCTTCAACCAAAAGGTTTCGAAGAAAAAGGAAAAGAAGATCTTGTTTGCAGGTTGATCAAATCTCTTTACGGGCTCAAACAGGCGCCACGATGCTGTTACAAGAGATTTGACTCCTTCATAATGAGTCTTGGCTACAGCAGGCTATATTCAGATCCTTGTGCATATTTCAAGAGATTTGGTGATGACGACTACATCATGTTGCTGTTGTACGTCGACGATATGCTGGTAGCAGGCCCCAACAAAGATTGTATCAATGATCTAAAGACTCAACTAGCCAATGAATTCGAGATGAAGGACTTGGGACCAGCAAACAAAATCCTTGGCGTGCAAATTTTTCGAGAGAGAAGCAATCGGAAGATATGGCTTTCTCAAAAGAATTACTTGAAGAAAGTTTTGCGAAGGTTCAACATGCAAGATTGTAAGCCAATATCTGTTCCTCTTGCTGCTAATTTCAAGTTATCCTCCGATATGTGTCCTACCAATGAAGACGAGAGGATAGAGATGTCTCGAGTGCCATATGCATCGGCGGTTGGAAGTTTGATGTTCGCCATGATCTGTACCAAACCAGACATTGCTCATGCAGTGGGAGTGATAAGTCGATACATGTCCAACCCTGGTCGGGAGCACTGGAGTGCTGTTAAGAGAATACTCAGATATATCAAAGGAACATCTGATCTCGCATTATGTTACAGAGGTACATATTTTCTTGTCCATGGTTTTGTTGATGCTGATTATGCAGGTGAACTTGATAAAAGCAGATCCACAACCGGATATGTGTTTAACCTTGCTGGCGGTGCTGTAAGCTGGGTTTCAAAACTGCAGTCCATTGTTGTTACGTCAACAATGGAAGCAGAATATGTCGCAGTTACGCAAGCCAGTAAAGAGGCAATATGGTTGAAGATGTTGCTGGAAGAACTCGGCCACAAACAAGAGAATGTTGTTCTCTATTGTGATAGCCAGAGTGCATTGCATCTTGCAAGGAATCCAACATTTCATTCAATAACCAAACACATCCGGGTCCAATACCACTTTGTTCGTGAACAAGTGGAAGAGGGAACGGTGGACATGCAAAAAGTTCACACTGTGGATAATCTAACAGACTTCATGAACAAGTCAATTAGCGTTGACAAGTTCATGTGGTGTCGTTCATCCTGTGGGTTGACTTAAATGGCAAGGAAGAATGAAATGGTGTGAAGATCTGATTCGATTTACAATCAAATCTTCAAGTGGGAGATTGTCAAGTGATGGAGTGGTTAAACCACTTCATAATATATTATATATTTTATTATTATATTATATTAATA
Source organism: Lindernia subracemosa (assembly GCA_028392965.1). NCBI lineage: Eukaryota > Viridiplantae > Streptophyta > Magnoliopsida > Lamiales > Linderniaceae > Vandellia > Vandellia subracemosa. The sequence continues at coordinate 7,504,968 of JAQPCC010000002.1, read as the reverse complement.
TTTTATGTTTAGAATTTCCTATAAATAGGCATCAAACGTTCATTTGTAGATCATCCCAAGCAACAACACAATATAGAGTGATAAGTAAGATAGAGAGTTTGTGAGATATTTCTCCGACTATAAAGAGAGATAATCTTTGTCTTCTCCTTTATAGATTGAGAGTTTATAACTCCTATAATTTCCTCTATAATAATATTTCTACCTTACCCGTGGTTTTTCACCCTGATTTGGGGTTTTCTACATAAATCTCAGTGTTACTTTTATCCCATTTTACAACAACTTTGAAAGGACATGCAAATTACAATGAACTAGTGGATCGAGTCGAGCCCTTCATATGGACATAAGGTTAACATAGGAAAAAAAATTGACATTTTTAAAATTGAATATTTTGCTCTCTCTCTCTATACATATATATATATTATATAATAATTGAAATTCATTGAATTCCCAGATCAATAAACATTAGATTTGACCCCATTAAATAAGCATTATGGGATGCAATGCGTGCATCGTCTAGAGGAAACAATATAATCGAATGCACTCTTTGGAGACGCAAAACTTTAATTAAATGTGAAGAATCATATCATGAAAGTGATATAAACTTTATTCAAATTTAATTGCCACGTCAACAATTTCGACTTCTGGATAACATGAAAAGACAATTAATTTTATTTATTGACTACATTAATAACCATTTAAATATGACGATGCAGTTAAAGTATTGAAAGTCGGCATTAAACCTAAAATAAAAACATGTACTTGATACAATAAACAATATATTAGCTTGTAAGTAACCGATCAAGGGACAGCCATTCACGAGGGCTGCTTATTACTAAATTGAATTAATTATCTTTATATTAAGAGGAGAAAAAAAAGGGTTATTAATTTGCCGACCTGCAGTTTTTGTGCGTAATACGTTATAAATGGTGTTATTTACTTATGTTTATAAAAATGACGAAAAATAATCAATTGCCCATATCATATAAATAAATGGGCCGATGTTGCATGGCCTACATATTTGTTTTATATATATTATATTATATATACAAAAATAAGCCCATAAGATCGACAAGTTACATACATTATATTATAGGTCGTCCCAAGGAACTCAATTAAATTAGATCTTTATAACTAACGTTTCATATTTGACCCAATTAATATTTATCAAAAAATTAAATTGATATTCAAATGCCATAAACCATATTTTCGTGGACATTCTTAATTTTAATTCATTTTGTCACGATTTTGGTGGCATAACAAACGTAGATGGGAGAGTTACGTTCACTCCCTAATATATTGGACCACGATTTTCAATTTTATAGATATCTGTAATAATCAAATAAATATTACTATTACTATTGTTAAAAAAATCACAACAATAATCATCACATTCACAACTGAAATAATTACCAGCACGTGGTTTCCTAATATAGCAATTTCTTACAACTCAAGGCTAAAGAAAGCCAATGAAATCTGCAGAAAAAAAAGGAAAAATAATCGATTTAGTAATAATAAACTCAAGATTTATCAAACTTTGTCCTTCTTCTATCTCTTATGATTTGGTTGGGCTGTTAGTTATTCTGTCTTTTTGTATCCCATAGAGGACGCAATTCATTGTCAATAATTACAAATAATAGTCCCAACCCTATGTAATTTGATAGAAAACATAATATACATATATACATAAGTAAATATAAATATTTTAAATTTTTGCATTTAAAACTCATCAATTCATGAGGGACACAAGACAAAGGAGAAAGCTAACAAACCCCTACATACATAATAAAGAATGGAGAAGGCAAAGATACCAAAACCAACTCAAAAGAAACACCCAACGAATATTCGAAAAACAAATCACATTTTCCAATCATCAAAGCAAATCCCATGTAAAACTAGGTTGTCCCCCGCGAGCCGTGCTTGTCTCAGCCGTCGATGTCGAAGGGTTCGAATCAAAGGTCTCCCATTGCGTCGTAATAACAAACGGAGAACTCGAGGAGTGCCTCGGAGGCTGTTGTTGAATCGGAGAATCGTCTATTAACGAATGGGTAAGAGAATTCCTTTGGTGCACTTGCTGCTGCTGCGATCGACCGGGCGAAGAAGAAGAAGAGCTTACGTTCGAATATCTTTGCGGGTGGACGGGCGGAGTAGTCCGATTATTGCTTGTTAGTGAAGCGTTCTTGATCTTTAACACGTCAAGAGTCTCCACATACTTCTGCACCCTCTTAACCTAAAACCCATATGGATAACAAATGATTCAAGAATTGCTTAAGATTAGAGTTTTATTCAAGAATTTTGCTTGTAATAATATAAAGTTTAGTAGATTTTTATCTATCAATGACAAACCTGCATTTTTCTTTGTAACTTCACACCTCCGTCGCCTGTGATTCCATCTAGCTGAAGCAGCTGATTCATCAGCAGCTCAATCAAGCTTACAACATCTTTCTCAGCCACTTTCTCGCCTTTGGCAATCGCAGATTCCATCGCAGAAACCTTCAAGAACATTTCGGCTTCGATTCATAACACTACTTTTCGGATTCAATAAATACTACATGTATATATGTAATATAAAGAGTAGCTAGCTACCTTTCCACCAAGCTTATCAACCTCAAGGCTAATTTCTGATATTGACTTGGCAGCTTTCTCCACTGCAGTGCTCTTCTTCGTCTCCAAGTAACGCTTCTCTCGGCTCAATGGATCCTCCTCAAGGACGATTTTCGACTTGTTCTTAATCCCGACGACGTCGAGGAACGCCTTGGAATCCCTTTCTTTGTCTTTGTAAAAGAGCTTCTGGTCTAGGTGGTGAAGTCCAGTTGGCCCACTCAACATCTTCTTTAGCTCCCCTGCGGTGCGGATATCAGCCCATTACATTACATTACATTACATGACCACGCATAATGACAAAGGGAAAGGCAAAGGGCCAACAGTTGTAATAAAAGTTTTTGATTACCAAAGGTGGCTTGCGAGCTGATGTGGACATCGTGGTAGACTGACCCGTATTTGACCCGTACCCGAATGGTAGTCGGTGTGACCCGATTCTCTTCGTCGGCCCTCTTCTGAACTAGCATACCGCCGGGCCTAAGTTCCCATTCCTTTTCATTCCGGCCACCACCGCCGGCGCCTCCGTTGGATTCGTTCTTAGTCCTCATTCGCATCATTTTTCTTTGTTTGGTGGGGTATGAAGGCGTCGGTAGGTAGGTAGTAAAGAACCGACGACTCAGACTAGATCAACAAAGACACTGCAATAATTGATCTAACAGCTATATATGTGTGTGCCGTACGAATAACGCATCGTAGAATGAATCTATATGACAAAACTGTAATGAAGAGAAAAGGTAAGATTTTTCTTCCAAAGGTTGAATCTTTTTGTCCTAAATTCTAACAAATAGCTGCAACTAGCAACTGTTTTTTGCTTGAAGACGCGCAAGAAACAGGCGAAGGGTTGGAGATCAAAAGAAATCTATAAGCAAAACGCTAAGAATCTTCAGATCTCTAATAAGAAAAAGAGAGAAAGAAAGAAAAAATGGAGACCAAGAAAACTGGTTTTCTTTGATGTGTGTATCTGTGTGCTTTCTTTGTTCTCTCTTTCTCTTGCTTGGCTGGAGCAAGAAGAGATAGCTAGGAAGAGAGAGAGAGAGAGTGTAAATTAACTATTGTCTGGACAGCGAACTGGTCTGGTCAGATGATTATTATATAATAATAAACAAACTGTAATCAAGAAAAGGGAAATTATTACGTCACATTGAGTAGGTAAGCCAAGCCAAAGCAAAAGCCGCCAAAGCTTCTGTTTTAAGGGTTGAAATACTATTGGATTGGATTGGATTGGATTGGATTGGATACCAATAGTATTTTAATTAATACTGTAATAATATTAGGGACAGGACATGGACAGCGTTACAATTTTTTCTCCCACCACCCAAGTAATTATTGTATATTAATTATTGAGAGATATACGTTTTTTATGTTACATGGTTACATGTGGAAAGTACCAAGGGCTTTTGGGGGGAGTTCGTAAGATGAGATGATGGTATTATGGTAATGTAATGATTGAGTTGTTAATATGGAAGGTGGGGTCCACCATAAAGTAGTAACAAATAAGAGTTAGGACAGATGTCCTATTAAAAGTATTCGACGATCGGTCTTCTAGCCCTCTCCGGCAGTTTTTCTATTTTTACCCTTTTCATTTTTATTCACATGATATATTATCACATATATGATGTAAAAATAAAAAATAAAAAAATAATGCATACCAAGATTTATGCATAACGTATCTCCACGTATTCATTCATCTTTGGCGGAGGGATTATGTAGGAAAACAGTCGCAATAAAAAGTCAGCCGAACTGAACCGTCGAAAAAGACCCTAAGTCCGTGCAGTTTTAGTTTAGCATCTCCACCGACACTTTTAAGCCGCAGGATCCGCAGCATGACACGTGGATAAATAATGACCGTTAGATCCGAGTACATTGGGATGTGACTTTCCTTTCATATGCGGACATTACCCTATAGAGACGGTACATTACAACCCACCTTATGTATGTTGACTATTTTAATCAAATAAGGTTTATTACTTTAAGAATAGATTCCATATTGATTATTTATTACCATCATCAAACACAAGTGTAGTGTACCGACACAAACCCATGGCCGACGGCCTTTATGTGCTGCTGATATTCTCTTATGTTGCTTGTGTTTGTGTGTGTGTGTGTGTGTGTGTGTGAGAGTGTTCTTCTCAAGATGCTTCGGCAGGAACAAGCAAGCAAACACCATTCCACTACAAAAAAAAAAAAAAATGAAAGAGATTATTACAAAAGAAAGAGAAGCTAAACTGTCAAAAATGGCTTGTACTAATCTTCATATGAACATGCAGATAATTAACTTTCATGGCTGCCTACAAAATTTGTTTGCAACTGCAGCTATCCATGCTTTGTCTTTGGCGGTATACGCAAAGTCGATGCTCGAAGCAAGCATTACGAAACCGTCGTTCTTCCCTTCACCAACGGCAATGGGCTGTACTAAGAGGGACTTGATCCCTTCAGGAACCATCTCTCTCAACTCGTCGGAGTCTATCATGAAAAAAGAGTCATAGCTAATAGCTAATTCCTGGAAAAAGAGAACGAAACTCTATTACATACCAGCCTTTGCCAGATCGAAATATACAGACTCCTTCAAGTCGGAGAATGAAAGTCGAATTCGTTCTATCTTTGGTCCGAACCAATCAGCTAGACCGTCCTTGCTCACGTCTTTGGGCGTGTTCCAGTAGCCGCGCACGCACAAGACATCTTCGACTGAGATGAGCTGCAATGTTTAGAATAGGATACTACTGAGTGGATTAAAAATGTGGTAATAAGAATGCACTTGGGACAGACACACAGAGTCTGTCTAAAGCATATGATCACTTACTACTGATATTGAGTTTGTATTGCGCAGCAGGACATATGAACCCCAGGCCAGATCTTCTTTCAGAGTATCTTCAATGTCCCGTGACATGACGAAGATTTGCTCGGCACCTTCACGGATAATGTTCTGCTGAGTTGGGGCATTTCCCTGCCGAGTCATGTAAGAGATCTATCTATCAGTAAACATAATTGCTTCTTCTTCATACAAAAAAGAAGAATTTTTGAATAGAATGAGAATTAATTAATCATAAGAATGGTTAAATTACCTTCAAGAACTGTCCAAGATATGGAACAAGTGCAGAAAACACAGCTAAGGAAAGCCCTAAAGCCTCCGTTCTCTACAGATGAATACTTGAAAACATGAGATTCCAACCACACTGTACCATTTAGTCTTCGTAAGTTAGAAGATGATGAAATGAACTTAGCAAAACTACCCCCTGAAAATTTAGAAATTTATCCTCTTATCTTTATCCAAGCCCAAACCATTGACATCCACAAAGAAAGAGAAACGCCATTCAAGAATTCAAAGCAAGAACCTTTCAAAATTCAATAGCAGAAAGCAAATAAAAAGGATGGAAATAAAAGCAAAAGGTAGGTTAATTTGACTCAAATTACGAGCTGGGCAGGAGTAATGGATGGCGAAGAATCAGAGCCCACAAAATGATTCAACAGTAAAAGCGCCCCAAACGCATATCCAATGTATCTTGGTAAGTACGACTCGTCCAACCCAGGTATACCTAATAATAAGAACTCAACAGTGGATAAAATGCAAATCGAACCCACAATCGAGGAAAGAAATCCATGAAAAGGAGGAGATAATCTTACCAAGAGTGAAACGTAGAACTGAAAGGTTAACCTGCTGCTGCTGCTGCTGCTGTGGAGTAGAGTTCTTAGAGAAAGAAACTCTGACTAGGGATGATCTTCGTACGCTGCAATGATGATCCTTGGACTGAAAGTAGAATTTAGAGCGAGGAATCAACAGACATGTTGGAGTGGTCGTTGAGCTAGAAATGCTACCACCATTCATTTTTCACAATTGGATTTGGAAGGGGGAGTCTCATAAGCATATGGCTGGACTTGGAAATAATTAACAATAAAATTGATTTTCCATAAAGAACTGAGCCCATTTATGTTTACACATATGGATAATATGGCCTAACCTATGTTGAGAATTGAAGGATTGAAATGAAGAGTTAAAGTCTGCTGTCTTGATTATTATAGTAGCATAGCCGTTGTGTTAGTTATTAAGCTTGGGCCTTTATTCATTGGGCTTATTATTAGGTTAGATGGGCCAAATGTAGAATAAGTATAAATAGCATGTATTACACTGTAAATTGGGTATCGATAAAAAGAGGATGTAAAAAGAAAATTCAAGGTTCAATAAAAAGAAAAGGAAGAATTCTTCAAGATTTTTCCCTCTATATTTCAATATCTACGATTTAGCCGATTTCTTCATGGTATCAGAGCTATATCAATGGCTGCTGAGCAATCGTCTGTTTCAGGAAGTAACACCACCGCATTGGATCCCAACAATCCGATGTATATTCATCCTTCCGATTCACCAAACTTGGATCTAACCACTGGAATTCTTCGCGGATCAGACAATTACAAAATCTGGAGTATGAGAATGTTAGTTGCACTCGAAGCGAAGAACAAGATTGCGTTTATTGATGGTTCTTGCAAATGTCCAGCTAAGGATTCTCCACTTTTGGCTCAATGGAAAAGGTGTGATGCACTTGTGAAGACGTGGATTCATCAATCAATATCTGAAGAGCTGATTTCAGGTATTGTATATCATCAAAGTGCGTATGAGATTTGGAATGATTTAAAACAAAGATTCGACAAGATCAATGGTGCGAGGATGTATGGCTTATTTCGCGAAATATACTCTAGTACACAAGGTGCATCCACAGTTTCAGAGTATTACAATAGGCTTAAACCACTTTGGGATGAATATGATTCGTTGATTCCGTCTCCTGCGAATGAGGTTTCAGAAGAATATAAGGATTTTTGTAGCTGGCAAAAGATGATGCAGTTTCTTATAGGCTTGAATGATTGCTACCAAAATATAAGGTCACAAATTCTTCTGATGTCCCCACTGCCATCTCATAACAAAGTCTACTCGATGGTGATAAATGAGGAAGCTCAAAGGGGAATAAATCTGCAAGCTGTGAACACTGATTCTTCCATTGCTCTGCTGTCTAATTTTCCATCCAACAGCTACAATAATAACAACTATCAGCAAGGGAAGGCAAACCTGTATTGTGATCACTGCAACATGAATGGACACTCTCGAGATATATGCTTCAAAATACATGGTTATCCTCCAAATTTCAGAGGAGGAAGAAGAGGATTTGGAGGCAGGAGAGGTCAAGGCAGATATGGAGGAGGAAGAGGCAGAGCAAACAATGTCATAATCTCTGAGGTTAATGATGATAAGATGAAGGGGGAGAGCTCGAGTGTGCAATAAGGGTTCACACAAGACCAATATAATCAGATCCTAAAACTGCTGGAAAAGAATGTTGCTCATGGAGACACTAATGCTGTTGGGGTCTCGGCTACTGCAAATACTTCAGGTATATGTTTTACCAACAGTGTTTTACATGCTGATCCTAGTCATGTTTGGATCATAGACACAGGTGCAAATCATCATATAACATGCAAGAATGATTTAATTGGTGTTGTTGACAGAGGTATTACCAGAATTAGTGATGTTAGGCTGCCTAATGGATCATCTAGTAATGTTTCTTTATCTGGAACAGTGGATATAGGCAGGAATCTTAAACTAAAAAATGTCTTATATGTGCCAGATTTTAGGCATAACTTGTTATCAGTCTCTAAGCTGACTAAAGATGAAAATGTGTGTGTGAATTTCTTTCATGACTATTGTATTATGCAGGAAACTTTGACTGGCAAGATAAAGGGGATTGATAGACAAGAGAATGGATTATATATATTCGAACCAAATCCCAATATTCTGCCAGTGAAGGATAATCTAGCTATGCATGGTTTATGTAATCAAGTTACTAATAAGAGTGTGTTTAGATTGAATAAGAATGATGACGTGTCATTATGGCATTATAGACTTGGTCATATGTCATTTGCAAGATTTAAATACATAGATGATTTGCATTTAAAAGTAAGTGATTCAACTAAATATTGTACTCTATGCCCATTAGCTAAGCATGCAAGATTAAAATTCCAGCTTAGAGATACTGCTGCTAGTTCTACTTTCTGTCTTGTTCATGTGGATATTTGGGGCCCTTATAGAGAGATGACATACAATAATGAGAGATATTTCCTAACTTTAGTTGATGATTGTTCTAGAACAACCTGGATTTTTTTAATGAAAGCAAAAACAGAAACTGTTGGTATATTGAGCAATTTTCTAGAGTATGTTGAAAATCAGTTTGAGACTAGGATTAAGATTATTAGGAGTGATAATGGATCTGAGTTTTTCTCTCATGAATGTAATAGCTTTTTTGCATCAAAAGGGATTATTCATCAAAGTTCATGTGTCTATACACCACAACAAAATGGTGTTGTGGAGAGAAAGCACAGACACATACTTGATGTTGCAAGAGCATTAAAGTTTCAGTCTAATGTCCCTGTTAAATTCTGGGGGGAATGTGTGAAAACTGCAGTATACATTATAAATAGAACTCCCACTCCTATCCTAGATGGTAAGACACCATATGAGGTATTTTTTGGTAGAAAACCATCATATATGCATTTTAGAGTGTTTGGATGTCTTTGCTTTGCCAAAATACTCACTCAAAAGGATAAATTTCAGTACAAATCTAAACCATCCATTTTCATGGGATATTCTGTTACACAAAAGGGATACAAGTTATTTAATTTAGAAACTGAGAGTTTCAGTGTATCCAGAGATGTCCAGTTTTTTGAAAATATATTTCCATATGCTGCTGAGGCTACTAACTTTGAAAGGGAGAAGTTCCCTGGCTATGATGAACAGAGTTACTATGATGAGTTGATCATTCCATACCAACAGCAAGGGAATAACAATGCTGAAAACCAATCTCAGCCAAATGAACTAGTTGATGCCATACAAGAGACAGCTGAGACAGAGCAGAGCTCAGATCAACAACCAGAACCAGTGAGCAATCAGGAAGTTGTCCCCGAAGAAATGGTGAGGAGGTCAGGTAGAACCTCTAAACCCCCTTTCTGGCATAAAGATTTCATATCTCCTTTATCAAACATGATTGATTCTATTGAATACCCTTTATCAAAGGTGATTCAGTACAATAGAATCAGCCCTGAATATAGGGCATATCTTACTGCTATTTCAAAGGATTATGTGCCCAAATCTTATGATGGGGCAAAGATAGATAAGAAATGGGTAGATGCTATGAGCTCTGAAATCAAGGCATTAGAACTAAACAAAACATGGAAACTAGTTAATCTTCCTGAAGGAAAAACTGTCATAGGATGTAAATGGGTCTATGCAATAAAGTATAAGTCTAATGGAGATGTTGAGAGATACAAGGCGAGATTAGTTGCAAAAGGGTATTCACAAAAGGAGGGAATAGACTATAATGAGACATTTTCTCCCGTAGTTAAACATGTTACTATAAGAACAGTGATATCTCTTGCTGCAATCTATAAATGGCCTTTATTTCAAATGGATGTTACTAACGCTTTTCTTCAAGGAGATTTGCAAGAAGAGGTATACATGACAGTTCCTCCAGGTTATAGTATTCCAAATGCAAAGAAACATCAAGTATGCAAGCTGGATAAAGCATTGTACGGGCTAAAGCAAGCCTCAAGACAATGGAATCACAAATTCATAAATGTTGTAAGTAATTTTGGTTTTATACAATCTAAGCATGATTATTCCATTTTTACTAAACAGATTGATAGCAAATTCATGATTTTATTAGTTTACGTTGATGATATTTTGATTACTGGGAATGACATGTTGATGATCAATGAATGCAAAGACTATCTTAACAATACATTTCTTATGAAAGATTTAGGAGAAATGAAATTTTTCCTTGGTATAGAGGTAGCAAGATCCAATGAGGGGATCTATTTGAACCAAAGGAAATATGTTATTGAATTGTTAAGTGAGGTTGGAATGATAGGTTGTAAACTTATCAGTACCCCCATTGAACAAAACAGCAGAATCATCAGAGAAAAAGAAAAACCTGATGGTTCTATTGTAACTGATATTGCTGGTTATCAAAGGCTGGTAGGAAAGTTGTTATATCTTTGTATTACAAGGCCGGATATTACATATACTGTACAAGTTCTCAGTCAATATATGCATAGTCCTAGGAAAATTCATCTTGATGCGGCATATAGGATATTAAGATACTTAAAAGGAAGACCATGATTAGGATTGTTATTTTCAGCTAACAGTCAGCTTAGCCTTAATGTATTTTGTGATTCGGATTGGGCAGCTTGCCCCAATACCAGAAGATCTCTTACAGGTTACATGGTAAAACTTGGAGATTCCATTCTAACATGGAAATCAAAGAAACAGACGATTGTTGCACGAAGTTCTGCAGAAGCAGAGTATAGATCTTTGGCAGCAGCAACCTCAGAAACGGTATGGATACTAGGCTTATTAAAAGACCTTAAAATTGATAATCTTTGCCCTGTGCAGGTATGGTCGGACAGTAAATCAGCTCTCCAGCTTGCAGCAAATCCAGTATTCCATGAAAGGAGCAAACACATCGAGGTTGATTGCCACTTCATACGAGACAAGATAGATGATGGAACTATAAAAACAGCTCATCTTTCAACATATGATCAACCGGCAAATTTACTAACAAAGCCATTGCCACAACAGCAATTTGATTACCTTCTGGACAAGTATGGTGTGATTGATCTATATAAACACCATACTTGAGGGGGAGTGTTGAGAATTGAAGGATTGAAATGAAGAGTTAAAGTCTGCTGTCTTGATTATTATAGTAGCATAGCCGTTGTGTTAGTTATTAAGCTTGGGCCTTTATTCATTGGGCTTATTATTAGGTTAGATGGGCCAAATGTAGAATAAGTATAAATAGCATGTATTACACTGTAAATTGGGTATCGATAAAAAGAGGATGTAAAAAGAAAATTCAAGGTTCAATAAAAAGAAAAGGAAGAATTCTTCAAGATTTTTCCCTCTATATTTCAATATCTACGATTTAGCCGATTTCTTCAACCTATACCTGCTGAAATAATATATATATATATATATATATATATGTAACACAAAGGGAGTAACAAGAGCTGTTTGATAACTATCATGGCATGCTTATTCGTATAATTACATGCATGCAATAGAATAAGCCAAATCACGCACATTAATTACATCATATGATCATCCATTATGTCTGTCTTCTCCGAGGAGCTAAATACACCGGCTTTTCGTTCTTCAAAACCGTCTCAAACTTCTCCGTCACATCAATCAGACTAAGATCGCCGCCGCCCGAAAGGCTCCATTCAAAGTAATGCAGCAAGGACGCGACGGCGAGCTGTACGTTCCTCACCGCCAAGTTTATCCCGGGGCACATTCTTCGTCCAGCCCCGAAAGGTATTAACTCGAAGCTCGAACCCTTGTAATCTATTACAGAATTATCAAGAAACCTCTCTGGTCTGAAAAGGTCACCGTCCGATTTCCAATCACTGTGTTCTCGACCGATGGCCCAAGCATTGATTAGCACCATGGTATCCATGGGAACGGTGAATCGATCATCGATCTTGCATGCCTTTACCGCTCTGTGAGGTGCTAAGAGCGTCCCAGCGATGTGAAGCCTTAGGGTTTCCTTTATACAAGCCTGGAAATAACGGGACTGAGTTAGGGTTTGCTCGTCGGCGTCGGCGTCTAGTTCGAAGGCCTTTGCTGTTTCTTCACGAACTCTCTGCAATGAGTCGGGATGTCTCAACAGTTCGACCATCAGCCATATTGATGTTATCGAGCTCGTGTCCGTGCCAGCTATTAGAAGTTCCTGAAATTTGCGGTTTTTTATTACCACTTTGTCATTCAAACACATTACGCACACGAATATATTAGTGCGAGGCGACTGCGATATTTATTAATACGTACCGTGAGAGCAAAGGCTATTTCAACATCTTGGAGGCCATTTTCGAGAAGAACTTCCAAGTAATCCTTCGTAGCAGCTGCTGCTTCATCGTTACATTTCATAGCCTCCCTTCTTTGCTTCAAAGTGTATTCCCATAAAGAATTCATCTTTTTAAGGATTTCAACACCTTTCTTCTTATTCCAAAAATCAACTTTTTTGAGGATAGGAAACAAATCGGCGACCCCAAGACTAGAAAAAATCTCGACGATCTCGCGAAACAATCTCCTGACCTTTCGATGATCTTCTCCGCCGTTGACGTCAAACACGTCCGTAGAAGCCAAAGTGCTGCTCAGAATATTACCTATCGTCGTGTTTATTACATCATCTATCTCCACCACCTGCCCTTCTTTGCTCCTCAGATAACTCACCAATTCTCGCAGCTTCTCCTTCCTTGTACGAGCATTCGACTCGATCGATCTTGACGAAAAGACCGAACCGTGGCTGAGTGAACGTAGCATTCTCCACGATTCATTACACTCGGTTGCCATCGATATAGTCGAGCCTGAGACTCTCGGGATTTTGTGTATGAGAGAAGGTAAGTATCTTCCCGAGAATGAGTTGTCGTGAGTTCTAAGGACCTGTTTGGCTAGCGACGAGGATGATACGACGACTACAAGCTGACCTCCGAGCCTTAGGGACATGAGGGGGCCGTAAGTTTTGGCTAGGGTTTTTAATGCAACGTGTGGATTTTTCTTCAATTCTTTAAGGTTTTGGAATATTTGTATGGCGTTAGGGCCTGGTGGGATATTGTGTTTGTTGTTATAGAGCATTGATTTTCTTACAAAAAGTAAAACAAGAACGAATAATAAAACGGAGAATGCCAACATATTGCTTGCAATATTGGTCGTTACAATTAAAAAGTAATGATAATAATAATTTGTTACAAGGTGTGGTGCAAGTGTATTAATACTAAGTGATGGCCAGTTATTTCGTACGTAAAAATGGGGGAGATGATCTTAATAAGTTCCATGTTATTGTTTACAACGACAAGAAAAAGCATATAAATAAATAAAAAAGGAAAATTAGGGAGTCGTAACGATCAGTGTAAGAATGCACAGCGTATAAGGAATCGTATATATATAATATTGGGAAAGAGTGTCGTAATTAAAAGTAAAAAATGCAATTTCACCGACTATTATATGTTTAATACGTATCTTTTATATAAAACGGGACGAAAACTGTCATTACCAAAAAAATAACGCGTGAGAGAAAAAAAAAACCCTTACTCCAAACAAAACCCCAATTGAGAAAAACATTGGCTTTCATTCTTACCTCTTCCACTATAATATTTGTCTCGAATTCTAGCATCCTTCTAAATATTTCTGCCCAAAATCATGCCGAGAATATACCTTTAAGAAGAATATGAGTTGACAATGGTCGTATGGCCCCCATTGAAATTCACTATTATGGAATAAGTGGACCCACTAGGTCGGGTGGGAACCACAATGGAAAAACCCTATATTAAGCGTGATAATATTACAATCACAAAATTTTTCTACTCTCAACTTATCCAGAAAAAATACTACATAAATTTTAATTATTAACTATAACTTTCATCCCAAGAAAATTATAAGTACAAGAGCTTAAAAGTTAAAACTTGTGAACCCTAGCCGTCCACTCCCTCATCTCCCATTTCACTTTTTCCTTGCTTTGTATTTCTCAAATGAGTTTGTGATGTAAAATTCTTCGAAACTATTTATAAATGTAATTCTCAAATGAATTTACGATGTGTAGATCTTCAAAACTATTTATAGATATCTATGCTACTTCTCATCCCCACAAATCTTGCGCCGTTGGTCGCTTAGCAAAATTCAGTACGACTTCTATAATTAATAAGCCGACCAATCATTAATAGAGTGGATCCCATCACTAAATAACTCAACCCCGATCATATTCGTGCATGTGATATGCATTAAAATAAATAAGAAACGACTGACACAAATCCAAGAAAGCATATTTCATAAGATCGAACGAAAAGAGAGGCAATAAAATTCAACACTATGTGTATTCAAGCATCTTGTTTATTATACTTGATCATTAATCTCCTTTATTACATAATCATCATGCATATCATCAAAGAGTAAATCTCTTGGTAGGAACCAAGTACATTGGCTTCTCCTTCTTCAAAACCGTCCCAAACTTCTCATCAACATCGATCTTCCTCACATCGCCTCCATCCTTCAAACCCCAATCGAAACAATGAACTAAAGTCGCCATTATCAGCTGCATGTTCTTCAAAGCCACGTTCAGACCAGGGCACATCCTCTTGCCCGCGCTGAATGGTATGAACTCAAAGTGCGTGCCCCTACAATCCGTCTTCGAATCCATTAACCTCTCGGGTCTAAAAACCGACCCGTCTTTCCAATCATTCGGGTCCCGCCCTATGGCCCATGCATTGACCAAGACCATCGTGTCCCTCGGGACAACGTAGCCATCGATCTCACATGCCTCAGTCGCTCTATGTGGTAATAAAAATGGCCCTGGGATGTGAAACCTCAGCGTCTCCTTGATGCAAGCCTGCAAGTACTTCGACTCGGTCAGAATCGATTCGTCGACGAGGACATCTCCTTCGAAAGCTAGTGAAACCTCGTCGCGAACCCTGCCAAGCACGTCAGGGTGCCTCATTAACTCGACCATGAGCCACACCGTGGTTATGGTGCTTGTGTCTGTGCCGGCCATTAACATCTCCAATAGTAGCATGCTGATTTGATCGTCTGAAAACTTTCCACTTTCGAGGGCTATATCGAGTAGATCAACCCTAGTTTTGATCGAATAAACCTCGTCATCATTACATTTAGAGGCTTTTCTTTGTTTTATGGTCTCCCCCCACACAGACTTTATCTTCCTGAGAATCTCAACACCTTTTGCATTGCTCCAAAAATCGATTTTTCGGATCATAGGGAATAGATCTGCTATTCCAAGCTCAGACACCATTTGAATGATTTCGGCTACTAAAGCTCGGTCTCTTCGATCCGTTTTGCCCCCTCGAATATCGAAGATATCCCTCGAGGCCAATGTGTTGCTCAATATGTTGTATATGGTCACTCCCATGACGTCCTCGATATCCACTTCTTGGCCTTGTTTGTCGCACAAGTAGTCCACCAACTCTTTCACCTTGGCCTTTCTTATGTAAGCATTCGACTCGATCGATTTCGAGGAGAAGACAGCACTGTGACTCAGCCCACGTAGTAATCTCCACGTCTCATCGCACTCTTTGGACATTGCGAGAGAACACTGCGATGCTCCGGGGATTTTGTAATAAATCGAGGGTAAGTACCTGCCGGAGAAGATGTGATCGTGAGTCCTAAGGACCCGTTTGGCTAGAGACGACGAGGATACGACAACCACGAGCTGACCGCCGAGCCTCAGGGACATGAGTGGACCGTAGGTTTTGGCTAGGGTTTCGAACGCGACGTGGGGGGCTTTGGCTAATTCCGAGAGCTCGGGTATGAGCTGCAGCATGGTGGGGCCCGGCGGAAGCTGTTTTAAGCTGCCCGAATAAAATGAAGGCTTGATCTTGAAGAAGAAGAAGAAGAAGAAGAAGAAGAAGGCCATGATGAGAAGGAGGAGAATGAGAAATAGAACTGAGACAAACATGTTATTGCAGATCAAAATGTGTATGTAGTAATAATGTTTCTTGATTGAAGGCGATGAATATCTACGGCACAGTTACACCATATATATATATATATAGTGTCCAAAAAGGTCAAGCTAAACATGTTGCTTATATTTCTACGTAAAGCGATATATAATAATAATGCTTTGGAAAAATCGATGAACGTTTTTTTTCGGATAGTTGTCTCAAACAGCCATTCTTCGCTGCGTGTAATATTTAACAGCCTTACGGACAGACGACAGAAGCCATATTATTTTTGTAATGAAAGATGAATGTCGTTATTTGATTTCAAGTATATATATATATATATCATAATAATTAATTCGGGTAGGCCTTCCATACGGCTCCAAAGATGCTGTATAGATATGAAGCTCGCGTATAACACTAACAGTTGTTGATTAGTTAATTAGTAGATATATTTAATTAAGCAAAAAATCAGATTTTGATTGAACCCAAGTGAACTGGCCTAGAAGAAGAAGAAGCTTCGATGAACTCTAATGTTATGTACCTTTGGACTCTTACAGTTTGTCGGAAAGAAAGATTCCAGTTGGAAATCAAATGTTGCCTGCCTGCCTATTGGGCTATATGGCCCAAACTGTTTCATTTTATAAATAATTAATCAACTCAAGCAAGCATGATAATTTCAATATTATTTTTTTCATCTAATTATATTACTTTATTTATGCTATGGTATGCTTATTTGACGGCGATTTGCGAAGTAATTAGTAGATTATTTAATATGTCTCATTTAGTTTATTTTAATTATATGTTACTCCACTAGTCGAAACCCATGCAGACCACGTTACATACTATATCATCACTTGGAAGTATTTTACTATTATTATTTGGTTCAACTACCATATATATTTAAATATGTACTATACCGTATTGTGAGATCTAGGGAGTTACTTGATCGACGTGAATTAAAACTCGAAAAAGAATTATATATAGATATAAGAAAACATTATAAATTTCGTTACGCTAACGTTCGCTATTTTCAATTACTTAATTCTTCTTTCTTGTATATTAATTCGATCTGGGAGTTTACTACTCCATCTCCACCACCGAGGAAAATTAAATCTCAATAATAATAATAATAATAATAATAATAATAATTTTGCTACGCTAACGTTCGCTGTACTTGAACATATATCATCTCACTCTAAAATCTTCGAAATATTTAAAGATTTTATAACCAAAGTGGGAAATGGAATATAATATGGAGAGGTGAATAGGCTTATAAGGACCTGTGACCCAAATGTGTCAATCTGGGCAGTGTTTATCAGTAAGTGGGACCCACATATTCCGTTGAATTTTATTTTTATAATGCATATAGATTTTATTCTTCTTTATCATTAGTCAAAAATAATAAATAAATAATATATGGATTTGCCCATCCCTTTTTTTTTTTTTTTTTTTTCAAAAAACTTTCAAGTAATTAGATTTTTGCTAAATTTAAAAATGTACAATAACATTAAATTACTAACAATATAACATTAACTAGATATCATATTTATTAATGGAAATCAAGAGATTGTTGTTAGTATAAATTAAAACAGTAAGATTACATATGCACCATGAGTCCATGACAGCTAACATCAATAATAATAATGCATATTTAAAATTATATATATATGTATCTGTAATTATATAGTCATCCCAAGTTAAATAAATAATAAACTCCACCAAGACTACAACTACTATAAACCCACACCACCCCGAATCTCACTCATTTCTTCAGTTCACCATACAAACACAACCAAAACCATTAAATAAAACAAACTCCAACTCGACGCCGCCGCCGCCGCCGCCCACAACCACCGACCGCCACCATGGGCCGCCAATCCCAAGCAAGCCCACCGCACTACACACCTCTCTCGAAGCCCCAAACCACTACCACCACCACCATATCATCCTTCCTCAAAAACTCCTCCACCACCAAAACACTACTCACCTTATCCATCATCGCCGTTCTCTCCTCCCTCTCATACCTCCTCGGCCTCCACCACAACACCTCATCAAACACCTCCGCAAACTGCCTCCCCACCACCGCAAACCTCCTTAACACCACCACCACCACAACCACCACGCTAGATTTCTCCAAACACCACTCCTCCGACGTCGCCGCCACCAGCACGCCCAAATCATACCCGCCATGCAACCCTAAATACACGGAGTACACGCCGTGCGAGGACACGGAGAGATCGCTCAACTACGATCGGGACAGGCTCATATACAGAGAAAGGCACTGCCCAGAAAAGAAGGAACTCTTGAAGTGTCGCATCCCTGCGCCTTACGGCTACAAAAACCCATTCAAGTGGCCTCTGAGCAGGGACTTGGCGTGGTACTCCAACGTGCCTCACAAGGAGCTGACCGTGGAAAAGGCCGTGCAGAATTGGATACGTTATGAAGGGGATAGGTTTCGATTCCCTGGTGGAGGGACCATGTTTCCTAACGGTGCGGACGCTTATATCGATGATATCGGCAAGCTCATCAACCTCAGGGATGGATCGATTAGGACCGCCATTGATACTGGCTGTGGGGTGAGTAAAAATAATTTATCATTTTTAAAACAACCAAGATTATCTTAGCAAGTTAGATACGCTATGTTAATTACCATGTGAATGTCGTCAACGTCTTGTGTTACTTATTGTTTTGAAATTAAGTCATGTGTTGGCTGTCTATGAGCGGACAATTATGTCGAAAATCTACCTTTATATAGGTTGCTAGCTGGGGAGCTTACCTTCTATCAAGAAACATTCTTACAATGTCCTTCGCACCAAGGGATACCCACGAAGCTCAAGTTCAGTTCGCCCTCGAGCGTGGTGTTCCTGCGTTGATCGGCGTCATATCTTCGAAGAGGCTTCCCTACCCTTCGAGGGCTTTCGACATGGCTCACTGTTCGCGCTGCCTCATTCCATGGGGTCAATATGGTAATCATCTCTTTCTTTATTCAGCATAATTAAACTGATGTTATTTATATATATACAGCTCTGAGTAAATTTGATTTTGGTTGCGTAGATGGAGCGTACTTGATCGAAGTGGATCGGGTCCTAAGGCCCGGCGGATATTGGATCCTCTCGGGCCCGCCGATCAACTGGAAAGGTCACTGGCGAGGCTGGCAGAGAACAAGAGAGGATCTAAGCGCCGAGCAAATGCAGATTGAGAACGTAACGAAAACTTTGTGCTGGAAGAAACTGGTCGAAAGGGACGATATCGCCATTTGGCAGAAACCGTTCAACCACTTGCGATGCAAAAAGCTCCGTAAAATCGTCAAGAATCCCCCGTTTTGCAGTGCCCAACAAGACCCCGACAAAGCTTGGTTCGTTATTACAAACAATTATTATTCAACCAATTCTATAACTATAGTCCTTACAAAATGAAATAATGCTACTCTTGTTATAGGTACACGAATTTGGAGACTTGCTTGACCCCTCTGCCCGAAGTATCGAACGGAGGACTAATCTCCGGCGGCCCATTGAAGAAGTGGCCCGAGAGACTACATGCGGTCCCTCCAAGGATTACCAGCGGTACAATACACGGAGTTACGAGCGAGACGTTTCAGCAGGACATGCAATTATGGGACAAGAGAGTCTCGTACTACAAAAAGGTGAACGACCAACTCGGACAACATGGGAGGTACCGTAATATCCTAGACATGAACGCATTCTTGGGAGGGTTCGCAGCTAATCTGATCCAAGATCCTCTGTGGGTGATGAACGTGGTGCCCGTCGAGGCTAGGGTTAACACGCTTGGTGTGATCTACGAGCGTGGACTTGTCGGGACTTATCAGAGCTGGTAATAAGGATATACGTACGTACATACCATATATATATATATGCTCATTATTTATAGCATTCTAAACTTTTGTGCTCTTTCATTTGTGTGTATTAAGGTGTGAAGCAATGTCAACTTACCCTCGGACTTACGACCTAATTCATGCCGATTCGCTTTTTACTCTCTACAAGGACAAGTAAGACGACATTTAAACACAAAATGCCGAAACTAGGGTATCAATTTTTGATCATTTTTTTTTTCTTGTGTGATGATTTATTATTATATAGGTGTGAAATGGAAGATATCATGTTAGAAATGGACAGAATCTCGAGACCAGAGGGAAGCTTGATCATTCGCGACGATGTAGACGTAATAATGAAGGCGAAGAGCATCGGCGAGGGCTTGAACTGGCAGACTAGGATCGTCGATCACGAAGACGGTCCATTGGTTAGGGAAAAGCTTCTCTTCGCTGTCAAATCGTATTGGACAGCTCCAGCAGCTGCTGATGATCAATCGTCTTCATGAACAACATTGATACGATAAAAAACCCTAACTGATTAATATATATACACTTTATTTATTATGTATTTGTAGTTTGGCCTTATTTCTTTTAGCAAAAGTACTATTCTCAATTTATTTGAAAAAAGAAAAACATTGCTTTGTCTTTCTCTCAAGATATATTGTTTTGCTATATGCAAGCACAAATGTGGTGAGAACTGATTAGGTAACTCATGCTGAGCCCACATATTGCTGTCATATAAGCACATATATATATATATATATATATAACGTTGCCATATATGTATAAATAAGCAATCATAAAATAACGAAAGAACACAAACAACAAGGGAAATATTCAAGAATACACACACACACATATAAGCACATATTCAAGAAAATATAAGTTAATAATACACACAATGAAGGTTGTTTTTGGTCTGATGATGATGGTGTTTGTGTTGACTGTGGCTCAATGTAATGGCCAGAGGTGCACTAATTCACTGTCCAACCTCAACGTATGTGCGCCGTATGTGGTGCCAGGGGCGTCGAACACCAACCCGAGCATGGACTGCTGCACCGCTCTGCAGGCGGTGGAGCACGACTGCCTCTGCAACACCCTGAGGATCGCCTCTAGAATGCCCGCACAATGCAACCTCCCTCCTCTCAATTGCCAAGGTAATTAATTGTTCTATATATATATATATATATATATATATATATTAATATGATTATTAGTATATGAATTAGAAAACGTACGGTGGGTTTGATCATGTGTATTTTATTTTTTCTTGTGCAGCTAACTGAGGAGGGTAAAGGTGCAAGCCGCTTATAATATATATCATATAATAATTAAATAATAATTGAAGGATCTCAGTGCAATGTTCCTTCTGAGCCCTACCGATCTGCTATGAATAAGCAAAGGTTGATATACTTCTGAGTTGTAACACTGATAAAATATTATGGCTAAACAATAAATAATTTTTTGTACTGCTGGGGAATATATAGTTTGAAGTTTGAACCTTTGTTACCTTTTTTTTCTTCGAATGGTTCGTTCCATGCGCGAAATAAATAAGTATATAAAATGATGTAGAAGAAACTAGATGGCATATACAAACAAATCGAATCTAAATCATATTTAAAAGCAGTTGTAACCAAAACTTATAATAATAATATCCATATGATGCTGTTGACGTCATACTAAAACTAATATAGTTTCCGACGACTTTCATCATATATATATATATATATAGCAACATTTGCTCAGCATTTGTCAACTGATTTTCTCCCAAAAAATGAATAATAGGAACTAGGGGTGGCAAAATTCCCGCGGTGAACCATCCCCGTCGGGACCCGAAGTTATTGGGACGGGGAATCCCCGGTGTCAAAACGGGGATGGGGAGTTGACGGTGATTCTCCGTCGGTGAAAATGCGGGGATGGGACGGGGATGGTATTGATGTTCCCCACCCATCCCCGACCCCGTTTGACTCAAACGGTGATTCTCCGTTCCCCCGATTATATTTATTAATAAATAATATAAAATAATACATTTGAACAAAGGATTTTTAATAATCAGTATTTTTCTTTTAAATTTTCGTATAGTTTTCTAAA
Source organism: Lindernia subracemosa (assembly GCA_028392965.1). Taxonomy (NCBI): domain Eukaryota; kingdom Viridiplantae; phylum Streptophyta; class Magnoliopsida; order Lamiales; family Linderniaceae; genus Vandellia; species Vandellia subracemosa. The sequence goes on along the minus strand of JAQPCC010000002.1, from coordinate 7,482,974 downwards.
AAAATAAAACTAAAACAAAAAGTAACTCTAAATTAAACATAACAAATACACAATCATTTACTGTAATGATCGATTATTATAAATAATTTTTTATATTTTCATTTAAAAATAAAATTAAAACAAAACTCAACCCTAAAAAAATATATATAGTCGTAGTTTATCGTGAATGTTTCGTTATTTTTATTGTCGGCTTTGTCGATGTTAGTTAATTTATTTATTAACTACAAAAAAAATGATGGATATATATGAAGATGGGGAACCCGATCCCCGAACGGTGATTCCCCGTCCCCGAACCAATTCTTCATAAATGGGGACGGTTTTTGAAATGAAGTTTTGGTACGGGGATGGTATGTCCAATACGAGCCCCGAACCCGCCCATTGCCACCCCTAATAGGAACTCGTTCCAGCTTTGCATTATTACCAGTCCACTGAAAATGTCGGAACGTTTAATGAAAATGATATATTGCTTTGCTTGCACTATATTATTAATTATATATATATATATATTTGTGGTAATTGTGGTAATTAATTGTCATGTCGTAAAAAGGCTTCAATAGTGTCGGGCGGCGACTAAATACTTATTTAGGAAATTTAAGCCCGCAATAAATTTTGTTATTGGGTCATTACAAAATCTAAAACAGCCCATCTATCAAAATACTCATCAGTAGTATATACTTCACTCTTGTTCCATTTCAGCACAGCAGATTCTCAATCCCAATTCTCAGCTGAGCTCAGCTCATCAGCGACCAAGGTAGCAAGTAATTATCTTTAATTTCTGTTTGGTATTGGAATTTTATATCCTTGAAATTGTTTTAAGAACTCGCCCATCAGTTTCTCAAAGTTTGTTTGCAACGTTGTAGTGTATATGAGCTCTTTTGGCAGGTATGTCAGTCTGCACGATTGATTAGGTTTAAGGTGCGCCGTATAACTAGTTGCAATTTCTGTCGGTCATGTAATCTTGGCATTGTTGTGTTTGGATATCGCACGGTTGTTTGATTAGTGATGAGTTCTGAATGATTCTTTTTCTTTTTTTTTTTCTTTTTTTTTGTCTTGCAGGGTTTTGAATTTTGATCACATTTGCAGCTGATTTTGTTGAGTTTTCTTGCAATGGATCGTCCGCCACACGATTTTAGTGGCCCAAACATGCCGCCGCAGCAGCAACAACAGTATGGTTTTCATCCGCAGCAACAATTCCCACCTCCACCGATGCATGGTGGTCCTCCGCCATATTTGCCGCCACATCCTTCGACTCTTCAACAATTCCCTTATCCCCGTCCAATTCCACAACCCCAAATGTACCAACAGTTACCTCCACACCCTCACCTTCTTCAACAGCCACCTTCCTTTCCGCCACATCCCATCCCGTCACCGTATCACAATCCATATGAGGCCACGCCTCCACCACCGCCCACTCCGCCTCCATCCGACCCGGAATTACAAAAACGTATAGAGAAATTGGTGGAATATGCCGTCAAGAATGGTCCCGAATTTGAGGCTATGGTGCGTGAAAGAGAAAAAGATAATCCCGCTTATGCTTTTCTTTTTGGTGGAGAAGGGCATGGTTATTACCGCTATAGGCTTTGGACGTCCATGAGACCTCCAATGAGTGGTGGTGGTCCCTTCAACCCTGGGTTTCCACCATTGATGCATCCACCAAACCCGATGATGAGTCCTGGCCCGAGCGGTGTGTCGCCGCCTCCTTTAGTGGGTTCTTCTCATATGCAAGAGCAAGCTCAACTTCCTCCATTTTACGACCAACAACTTCCTCATCATGGTCAGTCAACGGTGGGGCACAGTTATGGTAGGCTGGACTTTGATCACTCGCCTAGGCCACCGCCTTTTAGAGGTCTATATAGGCCTCTTCCTTCTGATGTTGAAATGGAGCTGAATGGTGTTCTTAATAGTCTCACGGGTACTAAAGAGTCGATAAAAGGTGCCAAGGCTTGGTTTATGCAAAGGTCAGCTTTAATACCTGCGCTGGCTGAGGCGTTACGTGATAGAATGTTTGCGACCGAAAATCCTGAGAGACAAATGCACATAATTTACCTTGCCAATGATATTCTATTTGACAGGTAAATTTTTGGTTGGTAAACCTTTGCTAGTTATTTCTCTAGTCTCAACTCAGACCTTTAGTACTAGGCACACTTGGTCAATTGTTCTAGATTTTGCTTCACATATGTGGATGATAACTTGAGTGTGATGTTACCCTCTCACACTGTCAAACTCTGCCTCTGAAATAATTTGGTATATAGCTGTTCATGACGAACTGAAGTGTGAAAACTGAGGTGAGATGAATGCAAATCAGCGTTGTTTGAAACTTGAGACAATCCTCTTTTTATTGTTGTGATGTCTGATAAATTGGCATTGTTCAAATACTGTTTTTTGACTTAACTAAGCAATAAGTACATTTGTATTCCTCCAATTTCGAAATGACGATCATGCCTGGACATTTTAAAACATGTAGCTTGCAGAGGCGAGTCAACCCACAAGAGCTTGATAATGAGGCACTTTCATTCAAGCCTTTTTTGGGTTCTATGCTGGCAAGAGTATACCACAACCCACATCACATGGAGGATAACCAATCTCGTATTAAGAAAATAGTTCAATTCTGGGCCTCCAAAGAAGTGTATGATAAAGATACCATCTTCAACCTCGAGAATGAAATGATGAACGGAATGCCACCTTCTATTACTCGTGCAGATGCATCCCCCGCATCAGGCGATCCTTCTTCAGGTACCTTTCCTTTAATCAAACTTATCATGTTACCTAGTATAGATCTCAAATTATTACAAGTTGTTTCTGTTGTTTTTTCTCCTAATGTAATTCCTTTCTCTCATAGGACTGCACAAGATGATGGGAACCCAAAGCTCAATCTCAAACATAGCAAGCCAGATGGTACAGAACGCCCACATCACGCCCCCCTTACCAACTCCTTCATTTCATCAAGCTCCAATTCCTTCAAGCGGGTTCACCGCCGGTTCAGTACCAATTCCATCTAACCTTCAACGAGCGCCAACTAATCCAATTATCGCGGAAAAACTACCACCGTACCCTTTATTTCCTCCTGGCCTCATCCCTGGCATGGTCAGAAAAATGCAAATCGGCAGTGGTGTCCCTTACTCACCACTAAGCCCTCTTGATATACCAATGACGATTCCACCTTCTAACGTGCCACAGTCCGAAATTCTTGATAGAGTGTCGAAGTTCTTTAGGGACATTGGTGAGGTCAACCCATGCGAAGGCCCGATGAAGGGCTCATCAGCATCCCGTGATGATTATGAAGATTATGAGTACGAAAAGGAGCCTCAGGTTCGTAAAGGTGGGGCGTGCATACCTCCACCCCCAAGCCTAAACGTCGACCCCGATGGTAGCGTGGAGCGTAAACCTGGAACAGGTGGTGGTTCGGGGAGGCTAGGGCTTGGTGCAACTGCCGATCCTAACGAGCCCAGTCAGTACGACGATGTCTACTCTTCTTACAGGAAACAGAGGAGTACTAATTACCACACGACAATGAGTTCGAGAGCTGCAGCATCATAACTAGAGAGAATGTCAGAAGAAGTTGAGTGATAAGTTGGGTTATTGTGTGTTTTCCTTTGTTTGATTTGATTCTATGAACTACGTTTTTTTTTTTAACAGATGTTACAGTTATGTTAGAGCTTTTTCGTTTGTATCATTTTGGTCCCGAACAAAACACTCAAGCACAGAAGTTGCTGACAGTTCCCATATTATCAATTGCAGTGAAAGAATATTTGAACATACTCTTTGTATTAAAATATCTGAAAACTTAGCTACGCAATAAAAGAAAAAAGGAGCAAAATCAAATGACTTGGTCAACGTTTTGGTCTGCCTTTCTGCAGTCTCCTTCTTTTGAGACCCAAGTGGCAAGAAAGATTCTTGGATATTCAAAAGGAGTATCCTATCTTTTTGGAATAAAATATAAAAACAGTGATTGCTTGTGTAAAAAAATATTATTTTTTTTGTAGATATTTGAAGTTAATACGACTATACAATCATACTAAATGAAATAATCGTGATTCTTGAATTAATTTAGTATCTTTACAGAAAGGATTTTGTTTGATTTTGTTTACAAAAACGTCATCAAGTGAATTTGAAATATTGCAGTAATATGCATGTACTTCAAATTTTCATGTTAGTAATGTTATAAACATTTTAATTGATAATTCTTTTTTGGATAGAGCGAGCGTCTACCATTTAGCGGGCCCCACAGTGGCAATTAACGTCGTGATTTATTGCAACGTTCTCATTTACATTACATTTTACCTGCAATATTTTGCCCTTTTTCTTTGTCATAGCTTCAAAGAATAGGGAAATCAAATTCAACCATAAAGCACCCTTTTCATTCCATTAACTCATTTTCATTATTGTTTAGGAAAGATTGAATCTTGAAAAGGATTTCTCAGGGAATTAAACGAGAAAGGGATCAAAGGATTAAGGAAGCAGCTCACTCACTAAAAGTTGTCATTGAAGTCGCTGTAAGTCAGCAATAAACCTGCCAAGATAATTTTTTTATTTTTTATTTGCTAGGAATAAGAAGCTTGATATCTTTATGTTATTCATTTATTTGTGCTCCTTGGGTTTCGTTGAACTTATAGTTGATGGGCGTACTCAGAAACTGCACCCTATTGGACTTTGGCATGTTCTTAAGATTATATGCACAAGCAAAGATCAGGAAAGAAGTTGTCTTTTTGTGTTGTCTACTTTATGGTTTTGGTTGGGCACTAAGCCACTTTTATTCTATGATTTCGGCATCATTCAGATCTTAGGAAAAGATTATAAAAGTTAAAAAATGCCAAAAGAGTGGGAAAAAAAAGTATTTTTTTATGAGGAATATAATATGTTTTCTGGCCTGGCAGTTTGTGGTATTTGAAAATAAAAAGATAGTGAAAAGTCACAGTCTGGGTGTGTTTTGTTGTGTGCCGAAACCTCTCTTACATAGATGTCAATCGGTCCTTTGGCTTTCTGCATAATCTAAAATAGTCCGAATTTAAATTTCTATTTTGCGGGGAAAAAAAAACACCAGGGTTTAAGTTCAGCCTTCTTAAAGAATAAAAAACCAAACGGTAGTTGTGAGTCTTTGTGGTGAGAGTGTAGTAAAGGGAGCTGTGCTGTTACATACCCACCCGATGTGTTGATTCTTAAATTTTCTTGGTATTTTGGTTGGTTGTAATAAGTTCATCACATATTATATTCGAGTGTAAGAGTATCAAACTAGTATTCAGCCAAAAGTACAGTGAATGCTTGTGCCGCGAGGAGTTGGGTTTGTGCGCGTGTTATAATTGCTTTTATTGCTCATTAACTGTCTTGGTAGAAGATGAAACCGTGAAAAAGATTGAATCTTGAACCATTTTTTATATATAAACACAAACGTTGTCTTCTTGATTTCTTCGAGCACTCCTCTTGGATGAAATTTGAGCGTTTAAACGCTGGTAAAAGTAACAGTAGTGGTGCTAGGCAAACTAGTGTTCTTGTGGGAAAAATGGTGCCTGATGCTTTATATTCTTACAACAACATCATGTCCATTGGGTGTTTTTCTCAGCCTGTCCAAACGATTCATTCATCTCTTTCTCAACATTTCTTCAAGTCTCCACCCCTTTCTCTTGACCAAGTATGCACCTCTCTCTCTCTCTCTATGGATATGTGTGTGTGTGTGTGTGTGTGTGTGCCTGCCCATCTATTAATCATATGGAATCATTAGTAGTTGATATTAATGTTTTATGCAACACAACTACGATGTTCTTATGATTATAGTGACATTTTTGTTTCTGGGGTTTGTGAAGAGGCCCAAGATGGATAGTCTTGGTGGGATGAGAGGTGGAAACTATGAGAGTGGTTCGATTGGAAAGGCTAGAGAGGATGAACTTGACAGCAGATCAGGTAGTGATAACTATGAAGCTGTATCAGGGGAAGATCATGCTAGTGGAGGCAACTCTTCGAAAAGGAAGAAATATCATAGACACGCTGCTTTACAAATTCAAGAGCTCGAATCGTAAGAATATTATTCTCTTTCTCCTCTTTTCGTTGGATGTGTATTTCTTGTGTTAAATTTGTTTATTGCTGTATGAATGAAGTTTGCTAATAATGCTTGTTGAGTTTATTCATTACAGTGCATTCAAGGAGAATCCCCATCCCGACGAGAAAGGAAGGCTTGAACTTGGCAAGAGATTGGGCTTAGAAGGCAAACAGGTGAAGTTTTGGTTTCAGAACAGAAGAACTCAAATGAAGGTAAGTTTTTCCCCAGAAACAAGTTTTTAGCAAATCCCTTTTCTCATAGCAGGTCTCTGACTCGATATCATTACACTGACTCTTAGACTCAACTTGAGCACCATGAAAATTCAATGCTGAAGCAAGAGAACGACAAGCTCCGTGTGGAGAACATTGCAATGAAGGAAGCTGTGAGGAATCCTCTGTGCGAAAACTGTGGAGGCCCCGCGATTCTTGGGGAGATATCGATCGAGCATCATCATTTAATGATAGAAAACGCAAGGCTCAAGGATGAACTCAATCGACTCGGTGTTCTATCGAACAAGTTTTTGGGTAAAGTTAACAATGGTCCCATGCCGCCTCCACCCATGATGTATGGTACCAAGTTAGATCTTGCGATAGGTAGAGATGTTTTTGGTGGTGGTTTAAGCTCAATGGAACCTACATTGCCTTTAGGGCTTGAATTTTCTGGTCATAGAATTCCCAGTTCTTCTCTTCCCTCTATGCCACCAAATGGATTAACAACCATGTTCAACACTGATGTCACTTTCGACAAGTCCTTGCTTCTCGACCTTGCATTGGCTGCTATGGATCAGTTGTTAAAGTTAGGACAGGCCGATTGTCCCATGTGGTTCAGAGGCTCTCTTGGTAATATAGAAACACTAAACCTTGAGGAGTATACAAAGGTTCTTTCTCCAAGCATTATTGGTCCGAAACCTAGCCATTTCGTCACAGAGGCAACGAGAGCTAGTGGTACTGTAATCATCAATGGTGCCACTCTTGTCGAAGCATTGATGGATGTGGTAATGCTTCCACTTGTTGCATTTTATTTATATACGATACCTATGTTATATAGTTCAGACCATTTCTTTCGCTAACTCGATGATCACCTCTCGTTTTACTTCATAAATGTTTACTTGAATTTGGTCTGTTCGTTTTCTTTTTGTTTGCAGAATCAATGGACTGAGATCTTTCCCGGGAACATAGGAAAAGCCGTAACTGCTTGTGTAATTTCTGATGGAACGACCGGAAATAGAAATGGGGCAGTGCAGCTGGTATATGATTCTCGCCCTTTGCATTTAACTTTCGGTATCTCTTTTACTTCCCAAGATATGCTACAACATGCATTTTCCTCATTTAATCGCCAAGATTTCTGTCAATGTATTCCCTGTACTAAAGTCTATAAATCTAACTTCATTCAGTAATAATTATATTATCATCACAGATGCAAGCTGAGCTCCTAGCTTTGTCGGCTATGGTACCTGTTCGACATGTAAAGTTCATACGGTTCTGCAAGCAATACAGAGATGACTCGTGGGCCGTGGTCGATTTGTCTGTCGACTTCTTATTACATGGAAACACATCGATCAACTGCCGAAGACTTCCTTCAGGTTGCTTAGTGCAAGATCTGCAAAATGGTTGTTCCAAGGTAAGTAATTGTTTAGATAGAAACATTATAAAGCCATCTGCGTTAGACCATCGACATGCATTTGTATGGCTGAACTTTTTCATGGGATCAAATTCATTTTTCATCGTAAAAAGTCGATGCTCTCTCAGGTGACTTGGATCGAACACACTGAATATGACAAGACAGTGATCCCTAGCTTATGCCAACCGCTAGTTGCATCGGGCCTAGCCTTTGGCGCTCCTAAATGGCTCGCCAATCTTCAAAGGCAGTGTGATCTTTTTGCAACGGTCTCCTCTTCATTATCTCCTAATGCAGAGCATCCAGGTAATAAAATCTCCCACATGCACACATCGATTCGACGATGACGATGAATTTTCATGTCTCCGTAGTTCTGTTTTCTTTTTCTTATTTTTCCCTGGTATATAAATAAACAGACCTTTCGCCAAATGGCAAGAAAGGCATCATAAGACTCTCCCAACGCATGTCCCGAAGCTTCTGCATGGGCATATCGTCCACCGTTCACAAATGGGAAGTCATCCAAGATGCGGACGATGTAAGAATAACAATGCATAAGAGCTTGGGCGGTGACTCGGGGGAGCCCCGTGGCCTCATTATGAGCGCTGCCACCACTGTTTGGTTGCCATTATTACCACACAGTCTCTTCGAGTTCTTACAGGACGAGAACAACAGATGTCACTGGGACGTCCTCTGCGGAGAAGGCCCCGTCCACAAAATGCTGCACGTGCCAAAGGCTCCCGAGGATCATCGCCACCTAGGAAACTCCATCTCCTTGCTCCGTGCAAACGTGAGTGTAATAATAATCGACATTCATCTCATCTAAAACGTTTTTTTTATCATTGCCAAAATTTCTTTCTTACAGGTTGCCGACCAAGCTGCGAATCAAACGAGCGTCTTCATCTTACAAGACACGTGCATGGATCTTTCGGGGTCGGTCGTAGTCTACGCAGCGGTCGAAGCCTCAGGGATGAACGCCGTGATGAACGGCGGGGACTGCTCAAACGTGGCTATCTTGCCTTCGGGCTTCTCCATCGTGCCGGATTGTTTTCGCGACCCGACCCGACCCGGAAACAGCGACGGTAACGGGTCGCTGCTCACGATAGGGTTTCAGATATTGGCGAACTGTGGTGTGGGCGGCGATAAGCTGACCGTGGAGTCGGTTGATACGGTTAAGGCCCTTATCGGACAAACGCTTCAAGGGATTAAAGCCAATCTGGGATGCGGCTGATGAAGTTATTGTTGAGTCAAGAACGAACCTTTTTGTTTATTGCTGGTTCGGGCATTGACTCGAGCAAGTTTTTATACCTTCTGCTCTCTCTATATATTTAGTAGTTGATAACTACTTTGTGCTATTTATTGATGGGTTACAAATTGTGGAGTATTATACTTGACCTTTTTTTTTTTGGTTAGAAACGTCCAAATGATATCAGACAACACAAAAACGATTATTTCTAGCAAAATTATATACAGATATTGAATGCTAGTAAGGAAATTGGAGGATATTTGTTCATACAAGAAAAAAAGGCCTTAGTTATTAGTCACTATGCTAATGTAATAATTGAGTTTCTTACCTAAATCTTCTCCCAGGCCAAGTCTGATCCATAGTAACTCCTACAAGGCTCGTAAAACAGTTGCCCGGCCGAAATATGATTCCCATCTGGCCCATTAAGACAAGTACACCCATTCCTTGCTAGCTAGCTAGTACTTGGTAGCTTCACCCATTCGTACACTGTGTATCTGCTTCCAAAGCTTCAACTTCTACAACCAACACAATCAAAAGTCACTTGAATTTCCTGTAGGATGTGCCAACTTGCCCGTCAACAAACCGTGGTTAGGGCCCGCATTAACCAAGTTATCAGACCGAGCATTAGGAAAACGATCCTCTTGTCGCCTCGGACAGCCCGTCTTAACGCCACCTACTGGGCCGAACGGATGGTTCGACGTGCTGCTATAGTTATCTAATGTGAAACTTGGTAAATGCAACCCACCATTGATCGTTCCAGAACCCAACGGGCTCCAAGGCTGCTCGAAAGAGATCTGAAACTTCGATCCATTCTCAGCTGGCACGTCGCCCGTGAGGGTCTTGAATGCAAATTCAAGACAAGGGTCTGCCAGAATATCGCCAGAAGGCAACATGGAGGAGGACGAGGCTTGGTTTGGCAAAGTTAAAGATGAGGCCGGGCTTTCACTGTTGTTGTTGACCTTTGTAATGTCTCCAATAGGGATTTCCCCGGTGAGAGTCTTGATTGCGAATTCGATGCACGGATCTAGTAAAAGACTGCCCAGAGAAGATTTGGTGGTGTTTCCACTCATAAGCTTGCTGCACTGTTCTTTCTGATCAACGGTAAAAACTGCATCTTTATGTTCTTCGGGCAAAGAAAGATCCCCAGTTGGTGATTTGTAAGGTCCTTTATTCTGATCAACAGCAACAGCTGCACCTTTATGTTCTTTAGGCGAACAAAGATCCCGACATGGTGATTGGGCAGGTTCCTTTTTCTCATTTAACAACTGATTTCCTTTTGTAGATTCTGCTGCAGGTAAAATCTTGGGCTTAGCTGACGATTTAACTCTCTGATAGGTCTTTATATTGGGTTTGACGGGTTCATCCAGCTTTTTTGATTCTTTCTGGGCTATATTGCTTTTATGTATTTCCAATGATGAATCAACTTCCAGCCCAGAATGTCTTCTTGGAGTTCTACAAGGTGAGTCACTCGACAATTTGCTAACTGAGATCTTCCTTCGACTTGGGCGTGCGACTTTTTCGTCAGATTTGCTTTCTTTTTTAGTCTTGTTTCCTTTCCCGCTTTGTTCGGGCACCACATTGATCTCCTCCTCTGTTTTTTCAACTGCTGTACTTACCGTGCCTGAAATGAAGAAGAAATTAAGTTTCATAGCAGCTTTGAACATCATCAACAGTCTGTTAAATAACTAATCCCGCTCAAATTCAGGGTGGAATGAGGAACTAGCAGTCAAGCTCAACATATGCGATGGAGAAGGCGGGCCGTATGAAATGAAAAAAATCATAGGCACCTGATTGTAATGACTCGTTTTCGGTTATGACGTCTTTTGATTTAATTTCGGATAACCTCTTGCTCTTGCGTCCTCCACCTTCGTGGCGTTCATTTCCTTTTACGTGTGGTTGCTCACTTGGAATGTTGACTCCCGTAACACAACTAATTTTTCTCTTTTTTCGCTTCAACGAACTAATTTTAATAGCAGTATCGACTTTTGATCCTGCAGTTGCAATAATCATCAATGAGTATGTTTATACAAGCAAGACATGACACAATAATTTCTTTTAAACGTGAAAAAAAAGATTAGCAAATAGATAGGGAATAGGAATTCAGAAATCAAAAAATTTTCAATCAGTCCACCTGATCTTATATTCACTTTCTCAGACGCCAAATTTTGATCTTTTTCCTTTCTATTCGCAGGTTTTTCCATCTTATCAGAAAGATTAGCCACAGGAGAATCAACTTCGCTCTGTTTGGAGTGACTAGTCTCTCCTTCTGACTCACAATTTAAAAGATTTTCTGATTCTGCTCATGAGAGATATTGTATAATCAGATAACGGAAGGTCGGGTTAATTTCGATCAATCGAAACTATCTTAGCACGTGAATTCTCATCAATCAGAAATAGAAGGAATATATGAAGGATGAAATGTGAAACCACGCCCCCTTTTTGAAGCATCAAAGAACCCCGTGTCCTCGAGAGTTCTCAGATTCAGACAGGGATTTACGGTTTTTGTTTGGACATACACGTCTTACTAGCAACTTACCTGGTTTCTTGCCAATTGACATCCTTGTCGCAGCTCTGGTAGATGGCTACAGAAGAAAGTAAAAAAGTTAGCATCGAATAGAACCGATGCATATCCCTAGAACAATATTAGAAGTTTTGACAAAAGCACCTACGACACAGAATCTAGAAGTAAATATTTACTAAAGGAGTTTAAGTGTCATTTGACTGTCATATTATCAAGCAAGATTGTGATATCTAAACCCATCAAAGTAAAGAAGTAGCATTACATGAAAAGATATTCTACTATAAATATCAGAAACAAAATGGCTTTCAAGAGCCAAACCCACATGTATCTGACTTCTGACACCAGGCTTCGACTTGGTAGTGATTGAATCCATAGATCCAAGATAGCGAAAAACGTCAGGAACCGAGCGGAATTGACGATCACTATTAGGATCAATATAATACTACAAGAATAAAAAAACAAAGGGACAAAGAATAGTCAAATATTTGCAGAGAAAAGATACCCGAGATATAGGGAAGAAAACAAATCAACGTGAAAACTTTCAAAATTATCAACATTTTAATGAATATTAGCGTGAAAGTCGATACCGGATCCTTCCTGATCTTTCCCTTCTTCTTTGTGACTTTATATTTCTTAATCCATCCCAGAGGTAAAACGAGGGGTTTTTTTATCTCTGTCTGCAGTGTCACATTATGATTAAAAAAAATATAGCATAACTACGAAAGATAAAGGTGGAATGCATGAAAAATTAGATAAACAAAAAGGAATCTATAACTATTGATTTCATTAGATTACATGTGCCCATATATGATTTTGACAAGCCTATTAAGTTAAGTTCTTACCTTCTCCTTTGGTTTCCGCACTTTTTTGGAAATTTGGAGATGCCGCAGCACCTCTGGCTTGGAGTTAAATTTGGTTCCAGAAGGATTGACATAATACTATATCAAACAAAAATGTCATAATCAGACACACGTGTTTGACACGTAAGAAGTATAACAAATGGAGAAGGTTTGAAGCTTAGAACATAACAGCTATATTAAGCATCCAAAATAACTAAAAACATATTTTGTGGCCTTTCACTTGATGCTGGAACGATTTACCGAAAGGCGAAAACACGGGAAAACATCTGATTAATTATGCATCTCCCTAAATGTGAGCAATTGAGAATGATCTATCCATGATTTTAGTCTTGAATCCACCAAAACCCAGAAAAGAAACAAAAGCATTGCAGTCAAGCCTCAGCTAACTCAGCATAACCTCGAGCTCACAATCCCAGGCTCTCCATTACTCATATTTTACTAGCTTCAATTTAATGTAAGATACATCAAAATTATCAAATAAGCATGAAACCACACCCCTCCTTAAATCAGTAATGATTTTATATGTCTCATTCTCTTAGTTTCCCATCATGTCCATATGACAATCCTAATAAAACAAACAGAGCCTGTTCTCTTCTATATCCACCACTGATATTAATCATCAATCAGCCACAATCGCCCGACAAATCAAGACAGCCCAGAAAAATTAACACAACGAACAAAAAAATGCATAATCAATTGAAGCAGATCCAATGACTATTACACCTTATCTTTCTTCCCGCAGCTCCTCGTCTTCACCAAAACTTTCCACCCAGCTGGTAACCAATCAGGCCGTTCGGCTCCCATTTCAGGAAATCAACTAAAATCTGCAGCACTTTGGGTCAACCAATGAGACAGAATCCGATAAACAATGACCCAAGAAAACACACAAGCACATCACAATTAATCTAACAAGGCTTCATCTTTGCCCCAAATATTATGAAACCCCACCTCAGTAAGAGGAGAGGAGTTCGATTCTTCGCGTGGTTGATCAGTCTGATCCCTGATCCTCTCACTTGGAGAGAAAATAGTTAAAGAAAGCAAGAAAAAGGGGTCAAACTAAGCAATTTAATGTTGGGCTTTGTTGTGTACTAACTAGCCTAGCTATGTGGGTAGTGTAGTGGGGAATTGGAGAAAGGGGACACTGAAGGCCACGTGGGAGTGCCAAACTCACTCTGCTTTACATTACATAAACGATTATAAGCCGAGCCAAGAAATGCGATCAACAACAATAAAGATTGTAATAAACACCTTTAATGTGATGAGATTCACGCCATAATTGCTTTCTAATTGACAGTTTATTCGATATTTCTTAAGTAATTAGGCGGCACTGCAGGCTCATGCTTCATATAAAAAAATATAAATTATTAAGTGGGAACCTCCAATCTTAAGCCTCAGTAATAAAAATCCCTGCAGCTACATTTTTTTTTTTTTTTTTTTTCATTTCGTATAAAAGAAAAAGATAATTAGTGATTAATGTCTAGAAAGTTACATCGATGACCATGCTTTCAAGCCCTTATTTATCAGTTATGCTTCAACACCAAGTTCTTCAACACATCAATAACCTATTCAACAGACTTCTTATCAAAACAAAACCTCTCCCATATGTATATAACACATTGAAAGCAAATTGTGATGTTTACTCAGATAAATCGCTACTCTTTTTTCTCTGCTTCAACAGCTTCGCCATCAGTTTCGGTCACAGCGTTCTTCGACGAAGAACCTTCGCCTGAGTCCTGAGCTTCACCATGAGGAGCAGCTTCTTTGGACTCAGCAGTGGCCTCATCGGCTGGTTGTTCTTGTGGAGGAGAATTGTCAGCTTGTTTCACGGTTCCCACTTTCACGTATTTGCTCATGAACTTATATTCCCAATCTTGTAAGGCGTCGAGCTCAAAGACCCCTAAGCCCGTTAGATCACCGTTCAGATCTTTCTCTTCGAAAGACATCTTGGCTAAAGCTCGACTGGCGTCTTTTCCTGCAAACAATGCGTAGGGCCCACCGGGGCCATAGAACATCCTGGGAATCAAGGACAATGAACCAATGAATGCCCATATAATTCATCTTTTGGTACAAAGTTTTAACATACATTAATTTTGCATATGAACGAACGGCAGTGCAAGTATATATACATATGAAAATCACTAGTTTTCTAGGTGCAACCCCCAGGATTAATGGGAAATTAATGGACAAGGAGACTCATTAGGACAATGAAGATTCATCGGAATTCCACTAATTTGTTGACTAACCCACCTTAACACTAACAAAAAATCACCATAAAAATCCAATCTTTATCGTCACAGTAGCTCGCAAAACCACAGGACATGCGTACCAATCTTGGAAGTCCATACCCAACATACAAAGACAAAGGTAGAAATTCCACACCTGCTCTGGGATACATCGTAGATCTGACCCTTAATAGCCATCAGCAAAGGCTTGCTCGGATCCGATCCATCGTACTGCTTCAACTCCTCATCAGTGATCTCGCCGACCTGAACTGGCGGTGGAAGGGGCTGAACCTCTTCTTCAAACCTTCTTGCCCTTTGCTGCATATGTCCATCGTCAGAAGAACCGAACAAGCTCGAGACTGTGTAATAGACGGCGAGTCCCAAAGCGAGAGCCGTGAAGAAAGCGGCCGGCGAGAGACCTGTGTATGCTGTGATCGATTCTTTTAAGGTCTCCCATAGTTGAAGGGCCATTGAAGAGGGTTTGGCTTCACGATTTTCGCAAGGGTGAGGAAAGTGCCACGTTCAAGAAGAGATTTTTCCCTTGGCTTTTGTCGTCTCGACTCTCAAATCGCTGTGGATATCAATATATGTACTAATGGTGGATAAAATATCTCTTTACTTCGTGTCATGTTGACTTTTTGGAGGCTTTTTCAAGAATCTATATTACCAACTGTTACAATTGGCCCAAGAATCCTTCGGCCCGAACGAATTAGGCCTATTTATCAATTTGCTTTTCGTTTCTCTTCTTCACCCACTGCTCCCATCTCTTCTCGCAGTCGCCATTGAGGAAAACCTTTAGCACCGCCCACCACCTATACTCATCTCGATCTACCTCATTAATTCTGTTTGTGTGGTTTAGTTTAAGCTGAAGATGAGGCCGATTTTGATGAAAGGCCATGAAAGGCCGTTAACTTTCCTCAAGTACAACAGGGAAGGCGACTTGTTATTCTCATGCGCGAAAGATCACAGTCCGACCTTATGGTTCGCCGATAGCGGAGATAGACTCGGCACTTATCGCGGACACAATGGTGCCGTTTGGTCCTGCGACGTTTCGAGTAAGCTTTTGATAAAGTTTCTTCCTTTTTTCTTAAAAAAACAATTGTGGGCTATTTTGTAGAAGCTTTTTTGTGGCATACAGTGTTTATCCGAGTAAGATTTGGTGTGCTTATAGCGTTATTTTTTTCTATATTATTCGTTTCAACTTCAGTTCGTTTGCCAAAGGTTTTGCTTAGGCATTGGTTTGGCTAGAACTCGAAACAGACCCAAGTACAAGTTCTTGTCTGTACGAACGTGACCTAAAGCTCGGTTTGATTAAATAAAGACAGTGGATGACATGGAGCTCCTTGGGCTCTTTTCTGGGATGTCTTGAGATGATGATGCAATATTTATTTTATGAATTCACAAGCTGTTGTCTTATGTAGGGGATTCCGCAAGACTTATAACAGGAAGTGCAGATCAGACCGCAAAGCTATGGGATGTCAAAACGGGAACGCCACTTTTCACATTCAACTTTGATTCACCGGCGAGGTCAACTGAGTTTGCCATTGGGGATAAACTTGCTGTGATAACTACAGATCCGTTTATGGGATTGACCTCTGCTATTCATGTCAAACGCATTGCCAAGGATCTGGACGATCGTGAGTCATTAGATCTGTGAATTTACTTGTCAAAGCATTGTGTTTTCAAATCAGTGTGATACGCTGTCTTCTTATTAATAATTTTGATCAACTTAATTAAGCATTAGAAATCTGACCAAGCTTCATAGATGCTAATAGTCCTTTTTCATTGATTTACTGGCTTCAAGCTGCTATTCTTAAAATGATGCACTATTTACACAGAAATAATTATGGAGCAAGTCATCTATAGATGTTTGACGTTTCTCTATGCCTCTATATTGTAGTATATTAGATTTTCTTGCCAGTTTACGTCGTTGGTTAACTGTGGTACCTTGTTGATTTGGTGTTCCAGAGACTGGTGAATCAATACTCATGCTTAAGGGGCCACAAGGAAGAATTAATAGAGCAGTTTGGGGATCTCTGAACAAGACTATTATAAGTGCTGGAGAAGATGCAATAATTCGCATATGGGATTCTGAGGTTTGTATATTGCTTGTGTGAGGTTTTGATGAAAACATTCTAGTTATGTGAGAAGACATGGGCATAGCTGCATAACGTAGATATGCTACTTATTTCTATACCTCATTAGTCATTACAAATCACAACATTTCTTATTGCTGTGGTGCTAATATTCTTTTGGTGCATTCTGGTTTGCAGACAGGAAAACTACTCAAAGAATCGGAGAAAGAGGATGGGCATAAAAAAACCATCACATCACTGTCGAAAGCTAGTGATTGTTCGCATTTTTTGACTGGTTCTCTGGATAAATCTGCAAAGGTACATTATATGCATACCTTTCTTTTTCTCTATCACGTGATTATGGGTCTTCTAACTTTTGAACTGATCAAATCTCTCATGTATCAGCTTTGGGACACGAGGACTTTAAAACTCATCAAGACCTACACGACTGTTAGTCCAGTGAATGCAGTTACAATGTCCCCACTTCTTAATCATGTAAGAACTAAAAAGCAATAATAAACTCATTCAGTTCACGTAATTGTGTAGTGGAGTTCTCTCTTTTAACTTCCTTTTGCTTGTTTATAGGTGGTTCTCGGAGGTGGTCAGGATGCATCAGCTGTTACCACCACTGATCATCGTGCTGGAAAATTCGAAGCCAAATTTTATGATAAGGTGAGAAGTGAGGCTTTATTCAGAATTCACCATTCGGATATTGTATGAGAATCCACTGATTTTGGTTCCGATTATTGGTCTTTGTTTTTGGAATCAGATCCTTGCTGAAGAAATAGGTGGTGTAAAAGGTCACTTTGGACCAATTAATGCCTTGGCATTTAATCCAGACGGGAAAAGGTGAGACTGTTTCTTGTTTTTCTTTAAGTTTGTGGGTTGAGAAAGTCCCTTTTTTGAGCTACATGAGTTCATAACGAGCTTGTCGCGCATGTATAACATAGCTTCTAGCCTAATACTAATACGTTTCAATCTAATGGCTCACTCATTGGTCTCCATATCTTTTATAGTTTTGCGAGTGGAGGCGAAGATGGTTATGTGAGACTACACCACTTTGATCAAGATTACTTCAACATCAAGATTTAAATACGAATGGGCTTATGCTTCTTCTGGTAGGAATTGAGAATGCTGAGATCGGACCATCTTTGTTCTTTGTCTGCTGAGAAATGCCCCACCAACTTCATATGTGCAAGGTTTCTACTCTGGTTAATTATGGAAGTACATTTATTTTGGTTTCTTTGTGCTGATAATTTATTTTATTTTTGGCCAGCATCTATTTGAAAATTTATGGTTAATATATCAAACTTCTTGCATTAGCTTCTCAATCAGTACACAACATAACATTATTTCAACACTGAATTAAGACAAATAGGCACAAGCTTTCCAAGAACTTTCACAGATAATAAAGCAACAGCTATATGCAGTGTATAAACACTAATCTGCACATATAATAATGAAGAACAGATCATCAACACCACAATACTTCTTCATTCAGACAACTTGTTATAAATGTATAGCCTTGTCATAAACAGCCCAACATCGGTTTCTTTGGAGCAGTGCCAGTGGCGCGATGCTTTGCGGCCATTTCCTCTGCCTTGAGAAGATCTTCGCCACGCTTAGCTTCGATTATTGCTCGTTTTTCTTCTGCTGATTTATGTACAATAGCAACCTTGTTCTTCATCTTCTCGATGTATTCAGCTTTCTTTTTCTCAAGTTGTTCCTACATAACAATCATCAAATATATATATACACACATACATGATATAACCGGCTGGTGTTGAATATTTCATCAGTCCTTTTTATGACAAAATGGAGTATTGCATGAATATGGTGGTTGTCTTGAGATATTTACCTCGATCTTCTTGAGTTCGGCATCTAGGCTGGCTTTCTTGCTGTTCTCCCAAGCAGCAATTGCAGATATTTTCTTTTGAGCCCTGCGAAAAAAAGTGGCGTTTTGAGTCGAAAAACAATACCATCGCTTCATAATTAGAACAAAAGAAACGTCATATAACGTCGGCTGTGAATGATATAAGGATCATCATTAAAGAACAGAACCCTCAAGCTTACTTGTTTTCGGCTTTACATTTCTCACTTTCTTCCCATGCTTTGATCAAAGACAGACGCTTTTCGGTGGCCACTCGGGCAAGAACAGCATCTGTTAAGGACAAGAATATTCAGTGTCGAATTAACCGTACCATATAGCGAGAAAAATGGTGAAACTCGGTCTACCTCGGTTAATCGATCCCTCGGGCTTCTTCTCTTCAGCATCTTCTGGTTCTGTTTCAACAGAAAAACGTTGCAAGAACTTTCGAAAAGAAAACAAAGCAAAGGCAGAATCTTTTATGGTATACTTTGATTCTAACATAAGCAGTAAAGCAGAAGCACGAATCATCAATCAGCAATTCAAACACGGACACAAAAACAACCTTTGAATTCTTATAAATAAAATAAAATGAAACTAAAAAACAAAATATAGAGATCGAACTGATATAATATCTATATTGAATAACGATAAAGGAATATAAAAAGTAAAGCTTACTTTCAATAGGAACGATGGCTTTGCACTCATCCTCGGCGGGCTTAGTCTCTTCAACTTGAGGCTGTGGTGGTGGTGGAATGATCTTTTTGTCCTCGGCCACCTCCTTGGGCTCCTCGGATGCCTCGGGCGCCTTCTTGTCTTCTTCCTCGGCCATCACTTTAGGGAACTTATCTAATCCTATGGGAGAACTACTAGAGATAATAGTCGAACAGTTAGTTATATAGAGTTATCATTCAGTCACTGCAGTTATATATCAATCAGTTTTGCGGGTAATAAAACGGATTCTGACCATTTTTTTTTATTTTTTATTTTTTCACTCACGTCCAAAAATAAAAATAGAAAAAGTGGTCCAGTCTACTGATTTTTGCTGGCTTGAAATTGATATGTTTCCTTTTTCTTTTTAATTAAAAGCAGGAAGGACGTTACTACAGTTATTCTTACTTACTGTTGATATATATATATATATTTTGTTAATTTCTGTATCTGACACCTAATATGCCAAAATCTATTATGTCTATGTTCGAATGAGATCAAGAATTGCCGGGGAATAGATATTATCGTTCTTATCATAATTATTTTTCATTCTTTCGTAGACAACGAAGTATCCTTGTGAATTACGATCGCAATGGACATACCAAACAGTATACAGTGAGCTGTAACTTGCATTGGGTGGCTTAGACAAAACCTTAAAAATAACAATAATTGCATTATTAGATGCCTGAAGTTCGATACTTTGGAACGACTGAAGGTTTGCTAATGTATAAAAATGCTTTAATATTATATTACTTCAAATGGTAGCCAAAATTTAAATAAATGGCATTGTATGATACACCATATACATACACATACGTAAATTGCCATATAATCAACACAAAGATGAGCATATTGCAAGATATCCTAATACATACAATGTGTGTGCGTGGGAACAATATACACTCAAAACCCCACGTTGATCAATCTATCATTTATTTATAAATTATAAACAAACAAAAAATTAATAAATCGTCAATTCATCACGTATATTTAACATGGCCGCCACTAACTTCAAATGAAAGTCGCACGTAATTATGTAATAATACGTTTACATGAATGAAGGCAGGAGGGGCAAGCACAAATATGTCCTGCAAAGGAGGGGCATTACAGCTAATGTGAGAGGAAAAGGGAAAAAACTTGGAAGTTGAATATCATTTGTAGAAGAATTAGACAGTTGCGGATAATTTATTTCATGCATATATTATCAGGACGAATGTTCAATCGGAGTGAAGAGAAGATCAAAGCTGTCTTCAAATTGCAGTTTAAAGCCACACAGGTATGTTAGATCTTCAACGGACGATCAACTACACCGACTATGGAGTAATTCTGACGTTCCAACAATAAAATGCCGAGATATTTCCATGCATATGCGTGTAATGATATCATTCATCGAGGCACTGTGGATATAATAATGTCACGTTTTATCAAGAAACAAGTGCTTTGTAATTGGGAGTTCTTACCTGTTATGACGACCATGCAATAAACTCCAGGTGCCACATATGGGGAACGGCCTCATAATTTCTTTAGTCCCCGTGGATGAGGTAAAGGCCACGGCAAGGTTAGCAAAGGCACCAATCATAGAAGGAACCTGCGTATGGGAACATGCGGTTTATGAAAGAGTGGAATTGGTCAGGGAGATCAAAACAGCGAAAATCAAAGAAAAACTGTACTATGTTATTGTATCCACGGTAAGTAAAACATTGGGAAATAACAATGAATATCAGTTTTTCTACTTGGCATTGCCAGTATGTATCCTAACATATCTAATAAAACGATGAATGTTCTGGTGTTTCCAGGGATCATCAAAAGCTGGGTTTGTAGGAGAAGTCTCGATTGATTTTGCAGATCTAGCAGAAGCAATGAGACCAATGACCTTAAAATTACCTCTACAGACCTCAAAGTCTGCCACAATTTTGCATGTTAGTTGTCCCTCTCAGTCTCTTGTCAGTTTAGACGTCTATGAAAATCATTATGTGGGATCAGTTATCTTTTCGGCAAACGAGATTTTTTTACATACCTGATCTTGCATATAACTAGCAGGTCACAGTTCAAAGGATGCAAGGAGGTGCCAATCCAAGGTGATATAGTACCTATATAAGAATTATGTTTTTGCTATGAGCTAAGCCAGTGGCAAATTGTTGCTGACACTTATAGAGAGTAATTTTTGTCGTGAGAAATGACAGGAATGAAAAAGATACTGAAGAGATATCGGATTACTCGTATGATCAGAGTATTGATGCTGTAAGTGAAAAATTATCAGAGGATACCATTTGCTTGAAAGGGGAGAGGGACCCGCCAAACGTAGCATGCAACCAACTCAAGTCGTCATCAAAATATAAGAATGAAGAAGCAATCTCTAGTAATGCATGTTTGCTCGAAGACATTAAACAACAGCTTCAACGTGAGAAGCAATTAAATAAAAAGTTGAGGTTGGAATTACAAAAGAAAGAAGATTCAAATTCAGAACTCGTTATATCGGTGAGAGATCTTACCAAAAAAATGCAACAGAAGAATGCAGAAGTATCTCGGCTTTCTAGCAAAGTTAAGGCCTTTTACAGTGGATCAGAAGCCATTGCTGCATGCCCCAGAACAGAGATGGATGGTAATGTAGAAAGTAAAGTACCGTGTTACCTGCCAAACAAACAAGGATATATTGATGACGCAGACCTGTTGAAGGGGGAAATCGAAAAACTAAACTCGGAAATAGAAGTCCTCAAGAGAGAAAAAGTAGACGCAACGATGGAAAAACAGAGGCTAGTTTTGGATAAAGAAAGCTTAGAGATGGAAAACAAAGACATCCTATCTAAACTAGAGCATTCCAACAAAGAAAAGCTTGAGCTCCAACAGAACTACAATGAAACCTTGGCTACAACCAAGCAGCTTGAACTCAGCGTTTCAAACTTGGAAGAAGAACTTATGAGGCAGAAACGCCAATACTTTACAGATATAGAGATTATCAACGAGCTAGAGATCCAGGTTAAAACCCTTGAAAAGGAATTAGATAATAACGGGCAAGGTTTTGCAGCAGAATTGCAGAGAGTAACAGAGGCAAAAGTTGAACTGGAGCAAAGGGTCATGAGAGCAGAGGAAGCATTAAGGCAAACAGTGTGTCACAATTCCAATGCAGCTGGGAAAATTCAGGAAGAATTCAATCAGATGTATGCTGAGATGTCATCTAGAGTTGAGGAGAATGAAAAACTTGCCGATAAAGCATTTTCAGAAGCCAATGATTTGCACAGAAAGAATGAAATTCTAGAAGAACAGCTCATAAAAGCCAAAGAAGAACTTCAATGACAGAACGATCTACACGAAAAATTACTTCAAGATTGTGAACAAAACAATATCAGTGATGAGTTGAATGAGCTTGAAAAATGGATTATTGAAAAGAACGATCTAGAGAGAGAACTAGCCAGAGTGAAGAAAGAAGCAGACAAACTGAAACATGAATATGTTACTTTGAAGTCACAAGTAGATAACAAGAATATTAAGGACGAGAACTTGCTGTTAGAAGTGAAGAAGTTAAGACTGAAGAATAATGAAGTGAGAACTCAACTTCTTCAGCAAGAATCAGAGAAACAAGAACTGAAGAGGGAAGTATCCAAATTGCAGGATGGCCAACGTAAAATGGAACAGGTAAACTTATAATGAAAGAAAAAAACAAAATTGTCTCTGCGCTGCATGATAAAATTTAAAATAAAATTCCAAAATTAGTTTCAGTCATATTCACAATGCTGTTGCTGCCTTAAATCAAATTCATTGGTAACCAGAACATATGTTAAAAACTGAATACTTCTATAAGAAAATATATAAATGTTAATAATCAATAGCTAATGAGAAAAGATAATGTCCATGGTTGCTTTGACAGGAATTGCACAGGGCATCAAAGGGACAAAGGGGTAGCTACATGTCTGATACTTGCGATGTTTCGAGCACAATACATGAAGTAACATCACTAAAAGAAAGAAACAAGAGCATGGAAAATGAGTTGAAGGAAATGCATGAAAGATATTTGGAAGTGAGTCTTAAATATGCAAAGGTAGAAGGTGAAAGGCAACAACTTGTCATGGAGTTGCGTAATCTAAGAAATGGAAAGAAAAACTAATTTCTTGGATAACAGGTGTAAAACCCAATAGAGAATATAGGTCCTGAGAATGCACTGTGCATGCGAGGGTTTCAATCTAAGTCCAATTAATATTAGATTGGGTAAACTGATAGCTGAGTCAGTTTTGTTACCATAAAACAACTACATTCAACAATGTACAATAGAATTCCAGCTTGTAATACATGTTTCTCTCCATTCATGTTTCATAGCTCTCGTACATCAAAGCCTTTAAGGATTAAAAAGTCTACGGCTCTAATTTAGGTTCCTCTTGAAAAAGTATAGTTATTGTGTCAATAGTCACCTGTTATGCTTGGGTCCAAGTTTTTAAGACGAAGAAGAATCCTTTTTGTTCCTTGATGAGTTGAGTGGCTACAAGGATCTCTATTCCATGTGCATTGCTTTGTCTTTCGCACTTGAAGGCCTCTCCTTATGACAACCACAATATGGTCCATGAGGTACAATTTTTCACCACAACCATTTAAAAATGTTATGTATCACCATATCCGTTCTTAGCAAGCCAGTCGATAATATAGATATACATCCAAATAAATATTTTCCGACACAGTACAAGCAGGACCATCGATATCCAAATTTCAGGCAGTAAAACCGGAGAATAAACATATTCGCCATAAATAAAAGATTCAGCTACCTCCGAACGTATGAGCTCGATGTTTTTCCTCATCAACGCCTGAAAATCCCACATTGGAAATCCAACAAAATTTAGAGAACCGAGAAAGCGGAGTGCCCTTCTGCTTCTGATACTCTAGCTGCTGTTGGTTGGCGGCGATTGGCGAATGAATGTGAGCCGCAAGCAACATTTGAATCCTCGTTTTTCTATCGCTAGCTGTGAAATTTGCTGGGAAGATTATAATTAGGGCTATTTTAACAAAAGGGATTGGTGTAATTTAATTAAATGGAAGGGATTGATTGTAAAATTATTAAAATACCTTCAACTTAAAATCATTATTCGAATTCGAATACAATTCGAATAACAAATCGAATTGTTATTTGAATTGTATTCGAATTCGAATAAATCGAATTCATTTCATCAGATTTCTCGATTTTACAGACTCAAAAACACAAAATTCATCCCGATTCAGCTTTAATACATCGAATACTCAATAACCGATAACATGTTGCGAAATCATCTAAAATCACATTTTTTCATTCAACCAGAGATTCAATCGAGAGAATTGAAATGAATTCTAACATAATCGACTCAATCCCTTTTATTTAATTAAAAAAGTCAAAATCCCTTTCTTTTAATTGGGTAAAATCTTAATCCCTTTTTTTAAAATTATCAATCTGATGAAAACGCTAGTGCTTCAAGCGATTTTCATCTTATGCAATGCTTCCCTGCAGTTTTGTGCAGTTGATATTCACTTGAAGCCCAACGTTAATTGGGCCTAAACCACCCAATCATATCAAACATAGTGGGTCCCACGCCACAGCCACGTCCACAACTTCTTACACGACAAGTGTCCGTAAGCAAGCAGCTCATACACGTGTGCCCATGAAACAACTGCCGTGTCCCTCTTCTACCATCTTCTTCCTCTTCATCAAGTTCTAAACTCCACTTTGTCCTTATCCTTCTTCCCCCCTACATAAATACTGCACATTCCCCTCTGCCATGCCATCATCACTTAAAGAAAAGGAGAACAAATTATGGAGTCTCAAATGCATCGCCCTACCGCGCAAGAACAACCTCAGCATGTTGCGTCAGACACTGGTAAGAGGAAAAAAGAAAAAGATGGCGATCATCTGTGTTTCATGTATTTGTATTCAGTACCTTAATCTAACGTAAGACTTGTGTCAGAAATGGTCGAGGGCCAAGCTGAACAAGGAGCAGAGAAGAAATCTGTTCTGAAGAAGGTCAAGGACAAGGCCAAGAAGATTAAGAACACGATCAAGAAGCATGGACTTGGCCAAGTAGATGCCGCAGATGATGTAAAACCCACTAATCCTCTTGCTCATGGAGGACCAGCAGGTTTTTTAGTTTTTTTTCTTATTACAGTTCGTCTTTCGTCCCTTTTGTTTGATGGCTGGCTTCAAGGTTGTCGTAATTTGATTCCTCTTCATTTGACTGTGCTTGTAGCTGTAGACCGTGAGGAGCCTCATGTTATTACAGGGACGAATCTGCCTATGCAAACTGAGTTCGATCAGGAAAAACCGACGGAGTATCGCTATGATCGTTCTGAAGATGTTAAGGGCCAAGAGTATACTAGCCTGAAAGAGGAAGGCGTGGCTAGTCCTCCTCCTCCTCCTCGAGCCATGGAAACAGAGTTCGAAAGGCCCAAACCTGGAGCCTACGAGCCATTGATCAAGAATATGAACCAACCAGACGTGGCTGAGGCTCGTGAAGTGAACCTTCCGCAGCCTGCCGTGGAACCCTCAGCCAAGTCGTCGGATTTGTTAGAAGATGATCATCCTCATTCTCTAAAGGGTCGTCCTGAGGATATTTCTCCGTCAAATTTTCAGACTAGAGATGATGATTGCACGGGCCAAGAGGGGGTTTCACAGCCTGCTGTTGTACCAGAAAAATCGTCGAATGTGTTAGAGGACGATCCTCATTATCTAGAGGGCCGTCCTGAAGATATTTCTCCCTCGGATTATCAGACTAGAGATGATGATTCACAGCCTGCTGTTGTACCAGAAAAATCATCGAATGTGTTAGAGGAGGATCCTCATTCTTTAAAGGGTCGTCCTGAAGATATTTCTCCCTCAAATTATCCGACTAGAGATGCTGACTTCACGGGCCAAGAGGGGGTTTCACAGCCTGCTGCTATGTCAGGAACATCATCGGATGTGTTAGAAGATGATCTTCATTCTCTTAAGGGTCGTCCTGAGGATATTTCTCCCTCAAATTATCAGACAAAAGTTGTTGATTCCATGGACCAAGAGGCGGTTTCACAGCCTGCAGTAATGTCAGGAATATCATCGGATGTGTTAGAAGAGGACCCTCATTCTCTAAAGGGTCGTCCTGAAGATATTTCTCCCTCAAATTATCAGACCAAAGTTGTTGATCCCTCGGGCCAAGGTGGTAATAATTGGTTTGCTTGTGTTTATGTGCTGTTATATGTTAGCTTACTATATACAAGTAATACAATGTTATATATGATCTGCCCCTTCTAAAAAAACAGGTGGTAAAGAAGCAGATGTTGATTCTCTTGCACAAGGCCTCAAGAACGTGAGTGTGGGCGATGAATCGAAATCATATCCTGGCGGAGAGCAGCCACGATCTTACACTGAAGATATTTCTCCCTCAAATTTTCAGGCTAAAGACGCTGACTCCACGGGCCAACCGCGCGTTCTACAGCCTGCTGTCCTGCCAGCAACATCGTCAGATGGGTTAGAAGAGGATCCTCATTCTTTAAAGGATATACCTCCCTCAAACTATCAGGCCAAGGTTGTTGATCCCACGGGCCAAGGTAGTAATATCTTGTTTCCTTGTATCCATGTGCGTTATTATGTAAGTTATAGAATGTTATATACTGTCAATTCGATGCATTCTTACACAGGTGGTAAAGAGGCAGATGTCGATTCACTTACACAAGGCCTCAAGAAGGCCAGCGTGGACAGTGAATCTAAGTCACTAGCACAAGAAGAACAGACATACTCCGATGAATCGAAATCATTACCAGGACAAGAACAGCCACTATCTTATGGTGGGAGCCATGATCAGTTAGCTCAGCAATCAACTCCCACTGAAGAAAGCTTGCTCCCGCAATCACATTCCGTGCCTGAAGACGAGCCTAAACACCCCGAATCAATGCCTCACGAGGCTGTTGATCCCACAGTCCAAGGTCGTAACAAATATCTTTGTTTGCTTGTGTTTATGTGCTGTTATACGTTGGATTACTGTTCTATACTATCGATCCATTCTAACACAGGTGGTAAAGCAGCAGATGTTGATTCTCCTACACAAGGCCTCAAGAACGGTAGTTTGAGCAATGAAGCTATGCCAGCAGCACAACAAGCTGATGAATCGAAACCGCTAGCAGGAGAAGAACAGCCACGTTCTTACACTGGAAGCCACGATCAGTTCGCCCCGACTGAAGAAAGCTTGCTCCCACAATCACATCCCATGCCCGAAGACGCCGCCGACAAAGAAGCCTCCGCCAAGAACGTAGAGGCATCAAGCAACCAAACGCAAGAACCTTCCGATGTTAATACTCAACAAAAGAAGCCAATAACAGAAACAGCAGCAGAGTACAAGAACATGGTTGCAGAGAAACTAACTCCAGTTTATGAAAGAGTTTCTGGGGCTGGAACCACCGTGATGTCCAAAGTTCGGGGAAGTGGGACGGAAGAGAAACCGCCGCAAGGAGGTGGAGATGAAGCTCCGAAGGGGTGGTCGGATAAATTCAAGCCCGGAGAAGGAGACAAGGCACTGTCCAAAGCTATCGCTGAGAAATTGCAAATGACGAGGAAGCCTGCCGATGAGAGCGAGGCGAGCTATGAGAGCAAGACTACTAATGGATCGAGCCCCGGCGTAATGAGTAGCCTCAAGGGTGTAGTTGGTTCTTGGCTCGGCAAGGGTAATGGGACGAAATCCGCCGCTACTACACCACCTGGTGAGTGATTATTATTTATTACATTGCTGAGATTTGTTGTTTTTGAGTCTTGTTGATATGTTCAGGGAGCCAAGAAACTGTAGCAAGAGAGGAAGCTAACGTCGAGCAGAGGGTGGAGCAGTGATTGGATGGATGATTATATTCTTACATATGCTTTTGTTGTTTTTGCTTATGATGTGTGTTTTTGAGTCTTTATTTCATGCATATAATCTGCAACTGTTTTGAGAGTCGCTATGATATTGTTAGTGTGTTTTCGTTTGCTGTAATGATGTTTATGTATATCGTTTCTTTATCTTAAAAGAGGTTTGATGAGTAATAAATATCATTTTATATCTCTGTCGCCATTTTACATTTATATTGATGTGATATTTATTTAACCATAACTATGTATAACTTCCACATAATTAAAACATAATTACATAAATAATTAGGAAATAATTAAAACATAATTACATAAATAATTAGGAAATATGCAATGAATATTTGGGAAGTCTATCAAATATTTAAATTTTTTTTTCTAAATTTTTTTACTACCCATCATTTTCCATTATCACATAATTAACACGGTTCAACTCTTCATTTTAATTTAACTATAGTTCATTATTTATTTGCTGCTTCTTATTTTGTTTTATTATTATATTTCACTGGGAAAAGACCATTAAGGGCAACACTGAGCTCTCTGTTTGCTCGCGATTCCTTTCCCCTAATCGCCAAAACCCTTGATTTTGCCTTAAACCCTAGACCATTCTTTTCTGATTTCAAATTTGACATCGATTTAGGCTACTTCTCAGGTATATTCATTTTTAGCGAAGAATTTCGATTGAACGGATTCCATGCAGCTATACGCTTAATGGGAAGTTCACAATCTTTGGAACTAAGTAAAGTTGAGGTTTTTGTGGTTAGCTTTCTTGATTTGCTGTTTTCCTCATTAGTTTCTGCTGCTAATGAGTTATCGTTATGATGGATGTTCCCCAAGTTTATATATATTCGCGCTATGTACTCAGTAGCTTTAATTTGCCCCAGAGTTTTGAAGGGCTTTTCTGGTTTATGCATTGTTTCTCGCAAGTTCTGCAGCAAAATATTTAATGGCGATGATGTCGAAAATGGGTTTGGGAGCATTGAGGATTATCTTAATGAATCATGGAAGAGTTCGGAAATTGAGCTGAACTTGGAGGAAAATGCTTCAACTCTATATGATTCACTTGATTCAGAGGGAAACATATGTTCAAAAAAAGCATACGTTGATGAGGTGAAAAGTGACGCTGAGAGAGTGCTCGAGATTCTCCACGAAGATGGCCTGGGTATTGATGCAAAACAACTTTTGGCTGGGTTGAGTTTGAGTGTATCAGGTCTGCTTGTTAGAGAAGTCCTCATTGGCATCTTAAAGACCATAAATCATACGAATAAAAACAGATGTGCTAAGTTGGGCTATAAATTTTTCGTTTGGTCAGGCGAACGGGAAAACTACAGGCACTCTGTTAGTGCATACCACTTAATGATGGATATTTTTGCAGAGTCTGAGGAGTTTAAGGCGATGATGAGATTACTCGATGAAATGATTGAGAAAGGCTATCCAACTACTGCGAGGACGTTCAACATATTGATATGTACTTGCTGTGGAGCAGGGTTAGCAAGAAGAGTAGTGGAGAGATTCATCAAGTCGAAATCTTTCAAATACAGGCCATTTAAGCATTCGTACAATGCGATTCTTCATTCCCTCCTGACACTAAACCAGTACAAATTGATCGAGTGGGTGTATCATCGGATGCTGGCTGAAGGCCATCCACCCGACGTGCTAACATACAACATCATCATGTGTGCAAAGTTTAGGCTGGGCAAGCTCGAACAGTTCCACAAACTTCTCGACGAAATGGGCAGGAGTGGATTTTCACCCGATTTTCATACGTTTAACCTCCTCCTCCACGTCCTTGGCAAAGGGGACAAACCATTGGCAGCTCTCAAGCTTTTGAACCACATGGGCGAAGCCGGCATACACCCAACTGTGCTTCACTTCACCACATTGATCGACGGGTTAAGCAGGGCCGGGAACATGGAGGCTTCCCAGTACTTTTTCGACGAAATGATCAAGTGTGGGTGTGAGCCTGATGTAGTATCGTACACAGTAATGATCACGGGCTACGTCGTGTCGGGCCAGTTCGATAAGGCTAGGGAGATGTTTGATGAGATGATAAGGAAAGGGCAGCTGCCTAACGTGTTCACCTACAACTCAATGATCCGCGGGCTTTGTATGGATAGGAAGTACGTGGATGCTTGCTTGATGCTCAAGGAGATGGAATCGAAAGGCTGTAATCCTAATTTTCTTGTGTATACTACCTTGGTTGGTTGTCTGAGAAATGCTGGCAAGTTGTCTGAGGCTCATGAAGTCATTAGACAGATGGTGGAGAAGGGACATTACACGCATCTCCTCTCAAAGATTAGAAGATTTAGGAGATAGTTAAAGTCATGCTTGCATATGTTGATATTGTCGCCCTTGTGCTGCTTTGACATATTATTAATGCGATTTTGATTATTAACATAATGATATCATTGGGTATATTTCTTTAACATTATACTCAAGCATCTAACTAATCTAGAAATGATTTTTTTTTTTTTCGAAATGAAATCGATTAACCTAAATATATAAGCTAAACAGTTCAACGAACCCTTTGAATACAGTTGAACATCAAAGTAGAAAATAGGAAATAAATCTCCACTAAGAGTCAGTACATCAACTAGAAAACTAAAAAGAAAACTAACTTCAAAATCTCATCTCCCTCGGGAAAAGGACACTCCTATGAAGGGAGGGAGAAACAAAGAAAGGGGGACAACTAAACACGCAAGAAAAAAACTTATAACTAATGTAGAAATGATCTGAGGTTGTACAAAAACACAAAACAGTTTTTATGAAAAAAGATGAAATTGGTAATAGAATCTTGAGCTGGGCCTAGAGAAAGACCAAATTAAATGGGCCGAGTGATACTAGTTGGGCCGAAGCAAGAAGATATATTTACTTTCTAATTTTAGTTGGCCCAGCCCAGCCCAGCCCAGTAATATTGTAACTGAATATATCAAAGTCAAACTCACTTTGCTAAAGAAGGGTAAGCGAAGCTAAATTTGTATACAAGGGTCGACAGCGTAGCGAGACTAAGCGTCGTCTTAAGGGTATAAATTTGCCGTCAGTTCTTCCCGCCCTATTCTCGTCCGTACGCCGTCCTCCGTTGGCAGCAGACTGAAACGGTGATGTTGTCTCCTCACGGGATCCAATTCGCCGCTCACTTAATCTCCGGATTCTACGGGGACCTCTGCTCGGTAATTATCAGCTACTGTTCAATTTTGCTACTTAACTGCGCCGATCCTTTTTTTTTTCTTTTTAATAATGAGTTTGTCTTGCATTTTGCAGAAAGTATGCGAGTGTTTACTGAGGAAAGGAACCCTCTCCCTGGCTGAGATAATTAGGTGTACGGGGCTCAGCCGGGAAAATGTCGTGAATTGCTTGCGCGTTTTAGTCCACCAGAATTGCATTCAGGCATTTGCTATACAGCAAGAAGGTTAGATCGATTTTCATATTTGAAAGTGGTATTCTTTATGATCTCTGTTCTTGATTGAGCTAGTTGGTGAGAAGACTTTTTAGTTGAATTTATGATTGAAAAAAAATAGTGGATTTTGTGGCTTAAACTCTTTGGGAAAGTCATTGATTTAATCGATACAGTTTGTCGAGTGGAAAGCGTGGTAGGAAAAAAATTATAATTTCCCGTGTTGCTTAATTGAATGATGATAATATGACTCCAATAAGTTTGGTACTGAGTACATTTCTTTATATGAATGAAAAGAGAGAAGTAATGAAACTTTTTCCACTTGCCTCATTATTATTGGTACTTGTAGGTCGTTTTGGTGAAGAGCCAAAAATTAAAACTCAGTATGTTGCGGTGTTTGAAAACATTATTCACAAGCTGAGGGCTCCAAAGTTCATGCAAATTGTGTTGGAGGAGCTTGGCAAAGAGGTGAAGCTATATTCTTCTTTTCCCCCTTTCTTGGTCTAATTATTATATTTCTTGTTTATAAAGTTGTCAAATTTTCGTTTCCATCAAAGGTTTTTGCTGGAGTAACTGATTAAACGATCATTTGCCAGTGTCTAGAAATTTTTCACGGGTTGCTTCAACATGGAAGGCTTTCAATCAATCAAATTATTGAGAGGATTAATGAGCAAACAGCAGGTGCAGTTAACAGTTTGATTACCAAGGTTCAACTTTCGTGTGCCACCTGTGACGTGCATTATTCATTACTTCTGATTCATGGGACTTAACAATTTCAACACTTTATTCTAAAATGTCCAAATCTCAAGACTTGTCGGAAGTGAATAGAAATAGTCGGAGATGGATAGATTATTACATGACTAATAATCAATTGAGCAGAAGATGTGGTTCAGTCCTTCTAGTACTGGCCGCTGCTTTCTGTCAATGGTATTTTTTTGGTTCTGAAATTCTTAACCTATTCTGTTTTCTTTTTCCAGGTAGTTCTGACGTTAACATTGTGAGAGAAAACTTTAAGAGACTTCTGAGTGCTCGATTTGTTGAACGCTGCCCTGCCCCTGAGCCATTTGTGGAACCATTTCCTGAAAAAGACACTGTTGCAAATAAACGTTCCAAATCAGCCAAGGACAAGGTTGTTTCTTATGTAACTAGCAGTTTCATGCTGAAGTAGACTTGTTGCTCTAAATCTTACTGAACTGGCATTTGAAATTCCTTTGGGCTATCTTATGCTGTAGTCTGTGTTGTAGCAAGGATAATTGCATAAGGTCGATTATGTATCTTCAAATTTCTTGATCAGCTTACATCATTTGACTCAGTCCTTATTTGGAAAAAAGAAGAAACTTACATCTCTTTTTCTTTTCCGTATTCTTTTTCGTGTTCTTTTTCTTTTTTCTTTTAACACGATAGAACTCAGTATTTGGTTAACTTTTTGTACTACTTACTAGTCTGCCCTGGGTCTTTTGTCTAATTTTTAGGACTTGTAGTCTCTAATTACTGTTTCTTTAGTCGTTGAGCACAGCATAATATCACGGTTTATCCAATGTCAGACTCCGGGAGAACAAAAAACCATGGAACAACATGCATTTGAAGCTGCTGCTCCCATGGAGTCATTGAGATTCTTAATGGACATGAATGAGAGTGCTGAATTAAAGATTGAGGGAAGTCCTAGCAATGTGAAACTCGGAGCGAAGGTTTGAGCCCGTTATTTCCTTTAATTTTCTCTTCTGGGTTAATTTTGAATCTATGGACATTTTCATTTTCTTTCCATATTTTTAGCGCAAGAGAGACGCTGTAAGCCTAGAGGGTGATGCTGCAAATGCCAATAAACAGATAGAAGTTCTTTGGCGCGTTAATTTTGAAGAATTTGTGCACCGGCTTAGAGATAAGGTTGCTTGTTGGTTGTAATATCACCAATTTTTTAGTTATTGTCAACAGTGATTCCAAATCGATATTCATTAGATAAGAAGCATTTCATCTGTCATAACATTGGATATATAGGCATGCGTTTCTTATGTAAAGACAAGGATTAACAATGAAGCTGGGCTGGTCCTGAGTGCAATGTTGGATATAACACGATGGTCTGAATCTCGACATAAAACTGGTATATCAGGTAGCTGTTTATATGTATGTGTCCGTATCCCCCAGACAGAAGTTTCAAATCACAAAATCATTGCTTCTAAAATTTTTCATGTGTTTAGAATCTTTTTATTTTTCGCAAAGAGCATGTTCCATGCTATGTGTACATGAGCTGTTATGCTCATTGTCCGTACTGAGTATAAATTCATTCCCAGAATATCTGTCCATCGATGCTGTATATGATGAGGTGATTAAGAAAGAGGGTGGGCTTGCGATGGACTTGGAACGTGTCAGAGTTGCTCTAGAACTACTTGGCTGTCAAATCATCTCAACAGGGATGGATGAAAATTATAGCATTGGTAATCATATTTATTTTTCTCTGTTACGAATTTCCAGTATACATGTATGATTTACTTACTTATACGCACACTTATCTGCAGACATAAAGCGGATTATGGTGATGGCTCAAAACGAAGAAGTTTGTTTTTTTTTCCTACCACTTTATATATCCCTCTATTTTGACTTGCATTTATCAAGCATCTTATTGACTAAAAACTAATGTCACTGCAGGTGGAGTCTGTGGTGTTGAGAAGATATGGGCAGGAGGCATACAGAATATTCAAGTTACTGTCCAAGTCTGGGCGTGTTATTGAGACCGATAAGGTGATGATAAAACCAAATGGTTCACCATATTTTATTATTATACAAAGAATTTTCAGCATGGCTAATTTTTCAAGAAGATTCTGTGTGTCACAGATACATGTTTAAAATAGAATAAAAATCTCGATTTCCATCTTTTCTATATAGATTGCAGATGCAACATTTGTCGTAAAGAAAGATGCCATCAAGATCCTATACAATCTTTGGAAGGATGAATATTTACTCATGGAGGTATCTTAATCATCTATGTAACATAGCATAAAATAAAGATTTGTAGCCATTGATGAATTCATAAATATTACGATGCATAATGAATGATCGATCAATGTTATAGAAAGTTGGGACGGCTGCAGGAAAGCAATTTCTGTTTCTTCTTTGGAAAGTGAATGAGCTGCCCCTTCGTAGCAAGTTTCTCGATGAAATGTACCATGCTGCTCTAAACTTGAGGCTCAGAATCTTACACGAGCAAGATCAAGGGAAAGAGGTGAGAAACATCTTGTGCTAGCGAGCTCTTCAATATTCAACTATATATATATAGATGTATGCGTGTATACGAATGAATCAATAGTATAATTTTCATTTCAGGTTCTTCAGTTACCTAGAGAGAAGCTCGTAGGCGACTTGGCGAAGAAGTACAAGCTCTTCGCAAGGGCCAAAATTATCTTGGAAACATCCTTGTTGAATTTAGACGATTCTATCATGTTGTTTAGTGATATCTGATCTGAAACTATGGATTCATTTATTGCAGCTTTTTTCTTGTAGTAGACGACCGAAAATGCTAAACGTTTTGACCAAATATTCATTATATATTTAGTGAAAAACAATATATAACCCTTCATATGTTGCAGCCAACTCGAACTAGAGTTCATTAAACATCCTTAAAGCCAACATTTATATGTCAATCAAATCTGCATGGAATGAAAAAATTATTACATGATAGCTACCTACAAAGAAGCATTTAGAAATCGACATGGTAAACCTCAGTCATGTTGGGATAAAACAAACCCCAATGCTGCTCAGATCCTTCAGGCTTGAGATTCTCATTAAAAAGAGCAAACAAATAAACATCCAAAGGCTTGTTCGGCCTCCTCGGCGTGCCCCGTCTGTTTCTTACATGCTTCGCCAAATTATTATTATACTTTGCCGCGTTCTCTATACTCGCGTCCGCATTACCCTCGGTGGGCCAGCCCGTCTCGGCCACAACGACATCAACGTCGGGCCCACCCGCCTTTTCCAATGCTGCATGGACAGCATCCACCATGGCCTCAAACAAACTCGTGTAGGTAAACGGGCCGTCCCTTACAACCGTCGTACTATTCTCATCCAACAATGCGTATTCCAACGGTATGTCGCCCGGGAAAGAGATACGTGGGAAATACGTATACGCATTTAGGAGAAGAGGGTTGCCGCTAGCAGCCAGAAAGGACACAACTCGGGACATGTAATCTCCGTCGCCTGAGGCTAACCGGCCCGTCGAAGGCGGGTCGGATGCGGATAGTACTGCCATAGAAACTGCGGTGCTCACGGGTATGGGCACTCCCGAGCGGTTCAGGGCGGCTTGGAGGTTCTCCATGGCTCCAGGAATGTGCTGGACGAGGTCTGCGGGCAGTTCGTTGCCCGCAGCTATGCAGAGGATGTTCACGGGCGGGTCGTAGTCGAGGACGTGGGTCTTGACCCATGTTGCTGCTGCCGTGGGGTCCGAGGCGATCGATGGTAGGTCTTCGTTTCTTATGCCGAGGATCACTTGTATGTCGGGGGCGTCTTGGAGTGCTGCAAGAACGTCCGGGTCGGGTTCGAATAGTCGGACTTTTGTGATGTTTGAGGATTGCATGAGTGAGACTGCGTCGGACGGGTCGGGCAGGTCATTACCGTTTAACCCGTAGTTGATCCCTATTGCATGAGCATCTGTGATAATCATTTGAGTAAAAATAGGTTAAGAAGAGCAAATGCAATATCATTTATTACATAGTACCTTATAATGTGTAGATGGGATTTATATTTAGGTAAAGGGTACTATTATTCGTATACCTTGGAAAATAAAGCTCAAGAGCAAGCAAAAGAGTACGAGGAAGAATGTTTGAGAAGTCATTGTGATGTTCAACTTGGTGATGGAAGATGATTACTCAATCAACAATGGTTGTGATAATATAAAGAGAGTAGTACCATGGCTATAAATTCACTTTTATTTTTAGGTGAAATTAAGGGTAATAATTTAATGTAGAGATCCTATTTATGGCAGCATGCATGCTACGTAAAGGGTGAAACTAAATCTTGATTCGCTCGTTGTATTATTTTCTTGGCATTATTGTAAGAAAATATACTAACCGTGACATATGTAAATACGTCTCGAGTATATCTTTCCCTTATGATTTTATTAGCTTCCTATAACGATCGACTGCGTATATATTCATATTAAAAGATCATATGTTATTCTCTATCCGTTTTTCTTTCTGGGCGACTTCAAATCTTATCTTCATACATTAAATAGAATAGTCCTGATGTTTTTTCCTTACATTAGAGAAATCGAGCCGTGACCTCCAGTTTGAACTATCACAGACCTCTCCGCTAGGTCATGCCCTCGAGGCCCAACAATAGCTTTCAATGAGATATTATTTAAATGCAATGTATTCTTCATTAGAGAAATCAAAGCTACGTTTGTCGAAAATTCTGTGTACTGAGAACAGAGTTCATGAAAAGAAGTTAAAATGGAATCGAGAGAGAATGCAATGAGATGATGGAGTTCTACTACGCCAAGCGTTTAGTGTAATAAAAGCCTCAGAAAAGAGGTAGGCTAGGAGGGAACCTCACATACATCCATTGCTTCTCGTACGAAACGAGATGCTCCCAACCTATTTGCTCGAGCACCGAAAGCTTGAGTTCGTAAAACTTCTTCTTCGGAGGTTGGCCATCCTCTTGTATAATGTCGCTAAGCACCTGGCATGTGTGTATGTGTATTAGCAGAGGAGATGAGAGTATCAAAACATATCGACGATGGTTTACATGGTGATGTACCTTCAGTGCAGTTCCAAGTCTTCCTTTGCGTCTCTCGCGGATAACATAAAGGGTTCCATATTTTGATGATTTGATATCTACCCATTTTCCGAGTTCTTTGAAAATCTCTTCGAAAAGATCGGGAACAGCTTGAGTATCATCCTTTTTGTCACCCTGATAAAAGTAGTCATTGTTTTTGATATTACATAAAAGCCTTGGCCAGTTGGTTTCGAATGTTGATGTTTGATGGGTCGTGTCCTTACCTTTAAGGACTCAATTTCTACTAAAGCCAGCCCTTTCTGATATAAAGCCTCGGCCAATTGGTCACGAGTTGTTTCCATTTGCTTCGTCTTTTTCTGAGGATTGAGAACATAGTTAAGGAGCAGATGAGGAGACTTCTTACGTAATAATCATTTGGAAAAAACTCAAGTGCTTACTTCAGCACCCTCGTCTTCTGGATCGGGTTTCAGGGAGAAGTACTTGGCCAGCTCATCTGTATCAACACTTTCTATAACCTCGTCTGCAGCGCTAATAATCTGCAAAACAGATCAATAAGTTTAGGAAAGGTTGCTGCTTACGGATAGTTGTGAAAAGAAAAACTAATAATAATATTTGTGCCCAAGTATTATTAGTCAAATCTTCTGCGTGCATAATGAGCACCATGCATAGCAACCGTTATTGTACACAATGAAAGACAGGAAAATATGTCAAAAAATTTAAGGATTACCTCTTCATAATGATGAAGTTTATCTGGAACATTATTCTGGGATACCAAGGTGTCCAATATTTTAGCAAGCAGTGGAGTGTATTTTGGGTACTCTGACTGCAAAGCATTGACAAATGATAGCTGAGAGGTAATTCAACTTAAGAAGTATAAGGACTTAAAAGATCAGTAACAACTACATTATACATTCTGAAGCTAAGAAATTATTTGGATAAGCCAAGCTTTCTCACAAAGACAAATGAATCACTGATTCCATCAGATAACAGAACAAACAACCATTCAAGACTAACTTCCCATCACACAAGGAAAAATACAAGTACTCAAGTGTTTCACTCTGTCGAAAGGATTCAGGTAGCTTTGGTGCTGCATTCCTCAACCGAGTTAAAGGAAATACAGTATTTTATACATTATCAATGATCTCATAAAGCAAAATGGTTTCCTGCTATGTTGAAGTCAGGAAAATGATGCTGAAAACAATGGAACGGGGGATGAACAATTACCTTTAGTGAGACTGATAACTTCTTCCACTCAGAACGTTCTTCTTCGGTTGTTTTCTTCAGATTAGAAAGAACCTTTATTTTGGCATCGCGGACCTGGTTGACAAGATTTTCAAAGATTAAGCATTTAATGACGGGCTTAGATTGCAAAAAAAGTTTTATTAGTGAAGATAAATAACTTCTCACAATATCACAACCAATAAAGGAATAACAAAACAACGATTTGAGAAGTAAATAAAACCTAAATACAAGAACAGAAACAGCAGAATAAAGAAATGGTACACTGAATACTGATAGTATTTCCTTAAACCTTCCATCAGATTACCTCTTCGTCCAACTGTTCTGACACACTCTTGGTGCAACTCGAAGAACTTTTTCCCTTATCCTCTTCAGGCTGAACAACATATCAAAGCTCTAATGTTATCATCCATATAACTAAGCATTAGAAAGATATCAATATACTCACTATCATTCAAAAACTCGAGGAAAATAATTCCAAACTACCTGAGATGGTGGAACTATGTATGATATAATATATGATTTCGGGTTCTTCTCTGGATTTTTCCCCTCATTATTAACCCCAAATGAGACTTTTCCATAGGAAACTGCCCCAACAAGTACATGTCCTGCTGAACTGCCCTGCAAGTCCATAAAAGAATAAGATACGAATATTATTTATCCCAATGATGTAAAGTAAGAAAATAAATGTCCAAGAGGCATTGAACCTTGGGTAGTTTGTCCTTCGCGGGAGGGCCGACGTAAAATGCTTCGGTTGATCTACCATAAGTATAAAAATTGTTAAGAACTATTATGTGGGAACTTATAAAATATATATCACCAAAAAAAAAAGAGTTATTTATACCCTGGAACTAAGACTGAAGATTTAAAGCTGCTGTTGCCCAAGACTGGGCCATCAGGTTGCTCGTAGAAGCTCAATCGAACTACCTCCTGTACACATTGAGTTCATATATCTGAAAGCTTACAGAAAAAAAATATATATATATATATATATATATATTTGCCGAGAGAGTATTGCCAAAATGCATGCCATCAAACATTTTAGCAGTTCAGGCATGATTCAAAGTAAGCTACCTTCTCCTCCAAGGTTTTCTCAATGAAGACTACCAACTGTTTCAGCTTCTCCAGAAATTGCACATTGTCATGCCTACAGGATTCATCACGACATATATTTAATTATAATCAACCTCACATGATTTATACTCGCTTAAGTTGTTCCACAGCTCCCTCAATTCTGGGTTCAGCTTTCAAAAATTAATATAAACCCAAATATAACCTCGTTTAACAAAATCTACAAGCAAAATTGTCAACAACGAGTAGCTAGAGTAAGTAAACTACAATGCCAATTATGAGTACCTTAAGTAAAGCTGTAAAGTGAATTCACCCTTTGGAAGTTTTGCAGCATCGGGATAGACATCACCCATTGCATATGCACGCTACAATTATGATATGAACGAAAGACTAGTAGGTTAAAAACGAAATGGGACATAATTATGCGTAAGTGAAATACTTGGTCGTTAAATCATCAACACGGGACTTTGTTTTCTAAGGAACAATATAATCATATTGAGGAAATAACAATGCTACAACTCACTTTGTTTGCATCTGATATCATATAAAATTGAGACTCAAATTTATTGTCATATATCCGATTGTTCAACAATGGAATATAAGGCTTTATCTCAGCACTTTCATCAAGTTTGAACTTGTAACTGCAGCACCACACAAATTAAAATGCATTTGTCAGGAAATTCGTGTAGTCCAACCATTACCGCACAACATAGAATTGAAGTAAAACCTACGTTAGTAAGAGTGCTAAGATCTGTTTTCCTGAGGGAAGTTTGTCTCGCTCTGCGGAGAGCGTGCTTAGTTTTGCATCAATGGGCCGATATGGGATTCTGATCTGTAAGTATTAGAAGGATAATGAAAAAGACACAAATAAAGAAAAGGGTAAAAGAGAAATGGAAACGGCAATTTGGAGAACAAGCAATGATGTCAACCAAAAGCTCTTACCTTATTTAGCACAGCTTCTGGGGCAAGACTCTCCAGCGAAAGGCGCGCCTCAGCATCAATTCTAATAGGTGCTTCACTCCCATCAAGAAGTATCTCATCTTTATTGATGCTGATCCCATGAAAGGTAATCTGATAATAAGACATTGAAATCCAGCAGAGAATTAACATAACATCACTCTCATTTAAGTGAAAAGATAGCATGAAACGAGTGTTTCGAGGCCCAAATATCAAAGTTTCAGACTTCACTTTTTAGAAAAATCAGACTTCAGAGATTATAACAGATGTTAGAAGTTATTCAAACTTGCAAGTATCCATGCCATCATCAAGTAATTTCACTATAAAGAAGCAACTAATAGTGGCTGAAAAGCTGATTGTGCATGTGAATTTAGCGGAGTGCACATATGCACAGAGAGGTATTTTCAGTTATAGGTAAAAGCACAGTCCTACCTCAAAATCCACAATTGTTTCATCATGGCTTCCCACACCACTGGACCAAAACTGAGCAATTGCCAGCTCCATGGTTCGGCCTCCCTCGACAGAAAAGGCAAAACTTTTGGATGATGGAGAGGAAAATGTGGCAACACTTTCCCATTTAATCGGCCTTTGTAGTGGAGAGATCTAGAAATTACAAGGAAGTAAATAACATGAGTCAAATTCGTTTGAGACCGAGAATCTGAGACAAAATGAGAACTAATTACTTCAAAACAAAAACTTAACGGCTTGCTACCTGAACAGAGTCTATGAAGAATCTCCGAGCTGTCTTGAAACCAGAAGTTTTCATAGTTACTTCAGCCCAGGTAGCCCCAATTGGAACCTCAACAAACTTGCGTTCAATATGGCCTGCGTTAAATGTGAAACACATATGGCCATAGCATTAACTTTCAGTAGAAAAAATGGATCAGCTGACTAAAGAAGATGGATAAGCGAAAGCATATCCTGCCTGTACTCGAGCAAAATCTCAGATAAAATACAAATCGGGCAGAATCATTATTCAAATGTGACATACAGACAAAGGATTTAAACATTTTCTAATGTTGCTTGAAAGAAATAGAAATGAATTTATACCCCAGAAGCTATACCTGGTACAAACGGCATCTTCTCGTATATAATAACTGGAGGTCGACTTTTGACAGATTGAGGTTTTGTGATTGTGATAGGAATTCTAAATAGAGGACCACGCCACGGAGAGCTAGAATCTGTCCCATAGACTTCATAATAGTGCAAACCATCAGTGAGAGTCGTTGGGTCAACAATTATGCTGGAAAAGAAGGAAAAAGGTCAATCAGATCGAGATCCGTTAGATTGAGCAATGGCAGGACTCTCATTGATGGCTGATATAACTCTAACAAACAGATAATTAAAAATGACATTAAAACGATTAGCAGAAAACCCGATGCTAACCCTATACTATAAAACATAGTATTTTCACCAAAAGTGAGCTCAACTATTACAGATTTTACATTTATACAGAGAAGAGAATATCACAACCCTGAAATAAAATGAGGCCAGATTGAACATTTATTGGACAAGATAGGTGGACAAAAGGTCCCACAAAATAATGGGTTGAAAACTATGCAACGGCTTCATGAATCAGAATACTTTTTTTTTTATGCCGAAACAAAAACATGAGTATTAGAATAATATCTGCATCCGGAGAATAAAAAAAATCATTTCAATGGTACTTCCTTACGCATTATACTACCACCAAAACAGAGAAGAAGACTAACTTGAACTCACGGCCATTGTGTGTTAAGAGAAGAAATTCCGGAGCTTTCACAACTGATTCATTGGTAGAATGCAGCTTAATACATTCTTCAAAAGGTACAATTTGTTTTAAGTTGTTTGCATCTTCATGGAACTTTGCGTTTACATTCACGGTCCACTGAGAGAGACAGAAGTATAGGCAACTCAAGCAAGATACAAACAGGAATAATCAATATAAACGAAACAACAGCTAATTACCCTCCCAAAAAACCTACACTGTTTAAGAGGGAAAAGCACAGTTGCATTTCTCTCATTTTTAGGAGAATAGCAAGTAATAAATATTTCCAGAAACAAGAGAACTTTCGAGGAAGGAAGGCAGTAGGACAAACTGAAGCCAAATATCAGTGAAAAATGTTCACGTGCATACATTTATATATATTTCAAAAAGATACACGCAAACTCATGCATGCATATACTAATTGTGTTCATTCGTTCGTCTTTTAAATAAAAGTACTAACTAAATCATCTAAAAGTTTGAAACATAGAAAGACAATATGAATCAATTTGATACTAGAAAAGGGCGCTTCTACGACATATATCCTTACTTCAGTCGATCTTTGGCAAAAGTCGGCTTCCCGTAAGTAGATGCCTCGTGATGTAGGTTCTGCACAGTAACAATGACTATATTACAGACAATTATGTATGGTCGTCATCAGCAACATGGTCATGCGAAACCACAACGTAAAATTCCCGAGACAAAATGCATAGTATACTTTCATAATCTTTGAATGATATCAGTCAAAGAGTGCCTCATAAATAGAGGAAGAATAACACACTTGATTTTCCAGACTGGCTGATCTTTATTTGATACCAAACCAATGGGATATCATGGGACTTTTGTATGTAATCATAGGCCCTGTCATCAATTCATGTAGCAACCCATCACGAAGAATCCTGCTAACATGCTACTGATTGAATAGAAACTCTAAAAAGAACTTACTTGTCAACTTGCATCAAACCTTGTCCAGCTGATAACTTATCTTCAGGAGAACTACCTACAGGAGTAGATGTATTTTCTAGAGCCTCTCTAACATTATATGGACTCACATCAAGCCCTTCCGCCTGAGAATTCAAGACATCAAAACATAAGGAATGCGGCAGATACAGGATTCATGCATTACTTATACAGCAAGAATGCAACTTAAACATAAAAACACCATTCAAACCTTCATAGCACTGACAAGCAGTGCAACTCCTCCACAAGCACACGGAGACGACATTGACGTTCCATTCATAAACATTCGAGGTTGAAGAGTCCATGTAGGGACAGGGGCCATGGCACCACCAGCAGCACTTATACAAACACCTAGATCTCCATCAACTGTTGGCCCTCGACTAGACCTATATAAGTGTCAGGGATCGATGTCAAATTTAAACAAAATTTAGCCTGTTACTTAACTACTTACGTAGTTACGAATTGGTAATGCATAATTAAAATATTAGATCGTGTTCAATAGAGAGCAAATTAAAATTCCACTTCAATATAAATCAAATTACAAAATGCAGTGACCAATAGAGCAGAGTGCAGAGATCAGAATAAAATATACCAGGTATATTCAAGACCATCAGGAGGTGGTTCAATCAAGTTATGTGCTCCTGCAGCCATTGCACGAGAAACATAAGCTCCCACTCCTATTATACTTGATGTTGTACCACCAGGTGCACCCACAGTGCTCAGTGCAGGTCCATTATTACCAGCACTACTAATGAATATCAGCCGATGCTTGTTGACTACCTAAACTCAAAATGTCAAGTTACACAATGCAAGCAAGAGTGATTCCTCCGTCATGCATAGTGGAAGTTCATAAAAAAGTGAAGCATCTTGTTACCTCATTTACTAGGTCTACAAAACGACCATAATCAGGAAGCAAGGTGGCTTCTCCATAACTCATGTTGATCAGATCACATTTGTGCTGGATGGCATAAAACAGAAAATCAGCATCCCAGAAACTAAAAATGACCATCAATATGGAGGATAACATATCGGATATTCTAATGTATTACAGCATTTACTTAATGCAGAGGAAATTTATGGGATGAGGGTAAAAACAAATGGTTGTTGAAGAAAACCAACCTCCACAGCCGCAATGAGAGCTCGAACCAGTCCTGTCCCTGTTTCCATTGAACCTAAACGAGAATCTCCAATTTTGCATGAAATTAACTGAGCCCCAGGTGCAACTCCATTCAACAGAGGCTCCTGCAATAAATGATTGTGAAATTTTCAATTGGCCGCTAATTAGGATCATCCCTCTCTAATGTTCTGAAATTACCTTAGAATGGTAAGCAGATGTGATCCCTGCAACATGTGTACCATGAGGCGAACTGTCTGTAACAATGCTCAACACCTTGCCTTC
This sequence comes from Lindernia subracemosa, assembly GCA_028392965.1. Lineage (NCBI taxonomy): Eukaryota > Viridiplantae > Streptophyta > Magnoliopsida > Lamiales > Linderniaceae > Vandellia > Vandellia subracemosa. Next base: position 7,438,524 of record JAQPCC010000002.1, on the reverse strand, counting down.
ATTGTATATGTTTAGGACACAGGTACATGCATCTAGTTTGCTGAAGATACCATACTTCCGCTCAATCCTAGAATGACACAATTACCAACATATTGTACTTTAAAGCTTTTTAACCATTAAAGCTTCCCCACATGTGACTAGATAAAGGAACTGTGGCAGTGCATCAAGTAAAAAAACCGTAGAGAAAAAAAAAGAAGGCATAGGCATGTTAACCAAGTTTACTTGAAGAGCATAGAGTACCTATAATTCGTAAGGGGGATAAAATCAGCAAGCTTCCCGCACCCTGATTCATCCTCAAGAGTTTGAGTATCAAGAGCAGCCCTCCAAAAATCTCCATCGTGCCATACAACAGCATCTATGACAGGCCCTTTATCATCATAGCTCTATAACACACGAAAATAGCTAGAAATTAGATAGCATGATCTTGAGCTTGAGAAGGAACTGCAAAAATGAATACCAAAAAACACTTACTTCAGCCTGTTTGCGCAGAAGATCAACTTGATTCTGAAGATCTTCCCGTTTTCTTTTCAAGTTCATGTCATCAGCAGTTGGATGTTTCTAATTGTAAAGAAAGACAAAGAAAACATGCTGACGTTGACCATTATGTCATAGATTATAATTTTGCAGCAGAAAGAGGGAAAAACAGCATTTGCATTTCCAGGTACGCATGTTATTTTAAAAGTGAAAGAAAATACTAAATAAATTGTATATTTAACTAATACAATCATTTGAATTAAAAAAATTCAAGCTAGTAATCCATCTGACCAATTCAATCGGTGCGATCTTTGTGAAAGAGAAGCAATGGTTTACGGGATATGTGCATGATTAATATTTACATAATCTAGTTATTACTGTTTTACTAGTTATTGTATTTCACTTGATGTTGCAGGCCATGAAATGGTCCCTTTGTGTCTATATCAACTACCTTATCAAACTCGTCAAGCTGCTTCACAGCATCTGCGATTGCTTTCTGATTTTTCTCTTCCCATCTTTTCTTTCTTTCTTCCTGCATATGGCAGTAAATTCATGAAAGAAAATGAATCAATAAAGCAAGCATCCAACATAGAACACTTTATAGGCAATATCCTTACACAAGATACTTACTGGCACCATGGCAATCACTAATAATCTAAAAATTACCTTTAATCGATAAGTCAGTTTATTTGTAAAGAGCTCGTAAATCAATTTACTGCCAACATGCCATTCTCCAGATGGATTCTTCCAAGACGGGTTCACAACCAACTTGTTTCCTAGAATAGGTTACACATGCAGAGAGAAAACGACAATCAACCTAACTTCACCGCCATTATTTAAAGAGGAAATCAAATAACTTCAAGTCGGTGCGTAAACACGGTAAAAAGCATCAAGAGAGACATACCCGATGTCCCATGAATGCAACCATTCTCATCTGCCTTAACAATTGTTGACGTATCTACATCTCCACTCCCAGTACTGTGAAACCAGCATAAAATCTAATCAAAAAACACGCCTACAACGACATCTTAACATATACACATTAAGCAGCTGCATTATCAGTATAATTCGCGATAAAAGAAAAAGAAAGGAGTAACAAAATCTCATATACTCACCAATCAATCACATCCAAAATCTTAGGCTTCCCTTCCGAAGTCACTTGCAATCCATCGGCCGCAGGGTCCACACCAGAGTCTAAAACACAAAAAGAAACCAACCAAAACATCAATTCCAAACAAAAAAACTCAGCACGCCATCAGGAAATTCACTTCATCAGCTTCAACAAAACACAATAAAATACCAAAGATCGCAACAAGCACGCCGCGTCCGTCGTACTCCGGATGCTCCTCCACAAATCGATCGGCGGCAATCTCCTTCTTTGGCATCAGTGAAGCTAGGAACGCCGACTCAGTCAACTTAAACTTGCGGAAAGCACCGTTCCCTTCCCCCGAATGCATTGCCGAGGCCCGAAAATGATTGAAACTCCTTCTATAACGCTTTCTTATCGCCTTTACAGCTCTCTTAGCAGTGCTATTATTATTGCTCTTGCAGGGTTTTGCGAGTGGACCTGATAGAAATGGCAGAGTGAGGAAGGAGGACTGAACGTTGATGACACGTGGCAGTAGCATTGGGCTTTTGTCGTTTAGCGGGGTGGTACCAATTCAGTGTGCCAACCAGGGGTGTTTTGGGTATTTCAGGGGTGGGCGGTGGTGGTTGAGTCAGGCGAATGGGGAAGTGTGTAGCTTTTGAAAGACGGTATGGTGAGGTGAGGTTTTCTATGCTCGGTTGGTGGATATGTGAATTACCTTATCTGTCCCTGCATGGGAATGTATTGACAGATTTGGCCCACGCAAGCTTTGTTGATAAGATGCTGGGCCCACTTCGGATTAAAAATACATTAGGAAATACATTAATATTTGGGCCATGGGTCGGCCCAAACGGACCAGATTCTTTTGGCCTTCCGTAGAAGAAATTGTACGAAAATTATTTTCATATTGAGAAATTAAAATATAATTTAATTGATGTTGAAATTAGAATATGGAAAATACTCTTTTTATTCACATTGGGGAGGTTATGGGTTGGCGGAATTTTATTGCTACATTTACTAGAATACAATATATTAAAATGGAAGGCTTGGAATTGATTTTCTTCTCATTTGCAGTCGTGCATGGATTCACTGCACCTAATATATTATTATTATTATTATTATTATTATTATTATTATTATGTATTATTATTATTGTTATTATACCAAAGGGGCAAGGAAAAATATATATTTGACGAGAAAAGGCATTGTTCTGCATAGATTCTTTGCCAGCTAATTTTCTAGGAAAAGTAAAAGATTTTTTTTATATATATATAAAAAAACAATATAAATTTTCCTTATAAAAGGCATAATATACATCGCGTTTTTCACTTATTTGTAGTTGGTCTTTCGTAATTTTGGGTTTAGCTGTAGCCGATTCAGGTAGCTCCGATGGTACACACCGCCGCCCTGCTGTTTACGACGACGCTGTTTTGATCGGGTAGCAAATCGCCGGCGGTACGTACAACAGTCACTGCCAAGTAGGAATTTTTTTTTTCATGAACTGGATGTGTCGAGCTTATCACGGATCACCTGACATCAAACCCTAGCGCTTGTTTTTAGTTGTTTGGTTGATCTGATGTATGTATTTTGAGCAAGTTATGTGTTTGTTTCGTTTGTTATTTGTGAAGATCGGTGTTGGCTAGAGGTGTGAGCAATGTTATGTGAGATTGGGTTTGGTCTTGGGGCGTGCTGATTTGTTTCGACGTTATTGTTTCCTGATAAATCTGAATGTGATTGGGGTTCTGGAATTGATTGATAGATGAATTCGAGTGATTGTTCTTGAAAAAGTATCTTGTTTTTTGTTTGCTTTTTATTTGGGTAAGGATCAAGATTCTGGGTCACATAGTTCTCTGTATTATGCATTGTATTGTATAGAGAATATTTTTTTGCATAAATACAATGCAATCTGAACACGTCAAAAGTGCGTACAAATCCGAATTTCTGTGCACTAGGAAAAATGGTCCATTTTCCTTTTTAAGGTATCTAGCAATGGATGTCCAAGTTGTAATCGTTCGTTCGTAAACTTATGCACTTTATAGATCAAATCACGACATTAATCTTCTTTATACAATCTTCTTTTGTTGGTAGCAATTTTTAGTTCTAATATCTTGAATGATTTTAAAGCTTAAGAGTAGTTCAACCATCATAAAAGCTAAAAAAAAACAGTTTTGAACGTTTAGTTGATTTGCATCTTCGACACATTCACGTACACGGTGACCATTTTCACTGTAATTGAAACTTTGAATGTTTCTATGTGAGCCAGTTGTATCTTGAGCCCAGATGTCGGTTGCAAAGCTCGCCTCTGGTGGAACTCTTAATGCAATGAAATCAAGTGAAGTCTCAAAGGCAGCAGATACTCATTTGCCCTTGTTCCAGCTGCTTAATGCCTTTGATCATCCAGGTGCTTAAAGATCGATTGTATTAAATGTGTAATCCTTAGCATACAACATACATGTCAGTTCTATCTAATTCCTCATATGGTCGGAGGTTTGCTAAAGCCCATTTAGTTGCATTAAAATTCATTGGCTGTGATCTTCAATTTTTATTTATTCTTTGGTGCTTCGCTTACATATTTAGCCCATGATACTTGGCCCACTGGCGGAAACACATATTAGGATGTATTGTCGGATATTCTCTCAGTCGATTTTAGGAAAGATTGTCGTCTAGCAGCCTCTTTAACTTCTGCTATTCATTTTTTGGATATTGATGGACAGATCGCAGTTGCTACTTACTTGGTTACTTCTGCTATGTAAATGTTTTGTTTAATCCATTTTCCTTGTTGAAATGTTTATTTTACTTCATAGTTACTTTGCAATGCCCTGGAAAATGGTGTCTTCTGTTCCTTTTTCTGTTGACTTGTGCTTGTTTGTAGTGCTAATCTGGTGAATTTAAACCATTGTTTGGCCAGAAACTTCGAAACTTCTAAAAATCCTCTGCTCAAATAAAACTTACATGCTACACTTTGTTGAATCTTCAATTTCTGTGAAGGATTAACATGTTTTTCAATTTCGCAGCTTATCCATATTGTGCTCTTTTATTTTTTCTTTTTCATACAGATATGTCAGGCTGGCCCTTCCTAACTCCTGTGAAAGCTCCTACGGTGAAGTGTGAAAAGTGTTCCCGAGAGTTTACTTCATCGATTAACTATAGGAGACACTCTAGAGTGCATCGACGACCTTTTCATGTTAATAAGGTTATTCTGTTTTTCACTAATGAGGAATCCAAGCTGGACTCTCCACCACTTTTTTAAAATATTAGATTTTGAGATTTTTTAGAGAACATTGGAAACCACCAGCTTAGCGATAAGCGTTTAAAAATTGCACCTTTTAAAATTTGAGAATTCTGTTTATGTTGGATAGGAATATAACAAAAACAGAGATTTATTGGCTGCCTTTTGGGACAAGGTAATCTGTCACCTTATTGCACTCTTGTTTAATTGATAATGATGCTGAATTACATTACTAATGTTGTCACTATTTTCACTTACAGCTGTCATTGGAGGAGGCTGAACGTGTAGTATCATGTGACGATGTGATGCTGAAGGTAGAAGTTTGTTTCCTTGAAGAACATCGTACCTCTTTAAGATTTGAATCTTCCGTATATCGTTTTACTGCAGTTTCTTCATTATTAGCTGATGTTTGCTCAGGAATGTGGAAACATGTATAACGATCGCAGATTTGACTGTCTTGTTTCTTTCTTATCTTAGTGGAAGATTGACTGGTTAAACAAATTTTATGTGAAGTCGTAAGAAGATATGCTGTACTTGACGTATCGCTTGGAGACTTTTGTCAATGTTGTGCTAAGCGTTGCTTGCTTTCCTCGATGTTAATATTCTTTGTTTGATGATTGGATATTGCATTTATCTTATAATTGTCTAAAATTTATATCAATTTGTGATTGTCAAAATTTTAGTTCCATGTTTCAAGCACCAAGATGTTGATATCTTTCTCTCGCTCAATCTATCTCTATCTCACCCAGGACTTGCATTTTCGTATGACATCCATGTGGCTGTTTGTTTTCTTCTCAGGAACTTTCTGGATCAACCATAATAGTGGCTTTGGCTTCTTCACTTCGTAAGCCAGGGGTTTGGTCTCTTCCTCAGGCTTATGTGAAGGCTGGCTCTACTCTACTGGTAGGGAGGTTTTTGGTTGCCTTTTGCCTTATTACCCCCATTTCATCATTTTCTTGCCACCTTCCTCTCCTTTAAAATTTTTCTAACCCCAAATCTTCTTTTCTTGACAGGATATTATCAATGCTAAGCCCTTTGGACTGCCAATATCCTCAAACGACCTGTTTAGTGTCCTCGATGATGCTAGTGAGAGTACGTTTTTGTGTGCTGGGACAGCGGATGCTGTGCAAAAATATGTTCTTGACGGAGATTCCAGACAGTGCCTTGAATTGAAGAATCTTATTGCCGCTACTAGCTTCCTCTTTGAAAGGCAACTGGTATGTTGTTCATAATTACTACCTAAATAAATGTGAGCGTTTTTAGTTTAAGCTTGCTTTTCGGATTTACTGAAATTCAGGGTAAGTTTTTTTAATCTGTTAATGATAATGAATATATAAAGTATTTGGTTAATAAGCAGTAGGAAGAAGCAGCCTCCTAATTTTCAGGGGATTTGTTGCTGGATACCTTTGTCTATCAAACCATGTTCTAGTTAGCTTCTATATCTTTCGTACTTTTGAGGAGGGGACAAAAGCTATGTCTGGTTTGCCCTTTGCTTTATGTTAATATCATAGAACTACTTTGCCTTCAATGAGTTCTGTTGGTAGTTGAAATAAGTTATATTCTCACGAGGCTTTCTTCTTTTTTGCTATATAAATCAGGTGAATGCTTGGTTAGCTGATAAAGAGGCAGAAGCTTTGAGATGCCACGAGTTGCTTGTAGAGGAAGAAGAAGCTGCACAGAAAAGGTTGATTTGACATCGCTAATATTAATCTCTCTTGATAATACTGCACCTTAAGTAGCGAGTTCACTGAATTCTAGAGAAAGTAGGATTTATAGTTTCCTTAATTGTTCTGTTTTTCAAACCCCACTAGGCGAGCTGAACTTGTCGAAAGGAAAAGACTGAAAAAGCTTCGCCAGAAGGAACAAAAAGCAAAAGAACAGCTTAACAGGCGTAGCAGTGACTTGAATGTGGAAGTCGATTCTGTAGATAGGCCAGCTTCGGCCAACGAATATACACCTCCAACCTCCTCTGATTCAACTTCAGATACACCAGATTTATCCGAAAACTTGGACCTTAGCCCTGAATCTACACTGTCGCAAACCAAAGAACCAAATCAAGATGCTGAAGCCCAGCTGGATTTAGGCAATGAACATGTCGATCCAGTAGATTCACAAATCACTGATCTACATATGGTAATGGCAAATGAACATCAACATTCAACTGCCATTCACCAGCAGGCTTCAAAGTTGCCAAGGGACAGAAGAAATGGGTTCCATGCTAATCACAACGTTCCAGTATCTAAACCAGAACCCACGAACAAGCTCGGTTCGTTCAAAGATCGAGCTGTTTCCCACAAAGTTTGGACGAAGAAACTCAAAGCTAGCATAGACAGGGAGAGCTTGAGTTCACCTCCATTGCTTGAGGATGGGAGTTGCCTGGTGGAAGAAGACAACTCCGAGGTTATGATTGGTTCGATATCTGTCCCCCTGAAAACTAGTGTTGTTCAGCAGCAAATCAAAAGCTCACAGAAACCACAGGATTCGAGCACTGCTGACCAGTCCTCATGTAAGAAGAAAAATTCCGAAAAGCGGACTTTAAGTTCTAATGCCCAGATTGGTTCGGGTTCGAGTCAGGTGCCATCTGAGCTTTGGAGGCCGGTGAGCCGAAGTGAGACAAAGATCACACTGCCAGTCTTGAGAGTAAAGAAGGTTTCAGGGGAAGATACTGTTCAAGGTAGAATTTTATCTGATGAAGGTTTTCAACAACCACAATCCACCAGCAGATACAATTTCCTACATGGAAAGGATACAACCGTCGCACCTCGGGATGAAAATGTACAAGGAAATTTACCTTTCTCAAACGCTGCTGCTCGAGATTTTCTTGAACAGAGTATGTTCTTTACCGTCAAACTTCAAAATTATCAGATACTCTAAACGAATAACCCAATCTCTCTCGATCTCTATAAACTTTGCAGGATGGAAAGAGGCTATTTCATCGGACCATGTAGTACTGTCCCTTTCACCATCTTCAGATGCTCAGGACGGAGAAGTGGTCAAGTGAAGTAAATTTTTTTAACAGAAAGCATATACCGAACAAAAAGCGATTGCCCAGGTGTAAGATATGGAGTGGTTACATACAAATTAATTTCGGTCTGCTACTTCAGCATTAGATTCATAGCCAGAGGTCCTCGTTTCACTAGTGGTCTTCAGTTGGATAATTTTTCCAGCAAAATTTTCGTATTTTCTCATAAGCTGTGTACTTCAACAGCATTTAGATACTTTCTTTCGGATCACTGCAGTCTGCATTGTTGGGTTCCTAAATGATTATGTTAGATATTTTTAAGACATTAATATTATCATTACTTATGGTGTCGGGGAAGATTGATTTCGTGTTTTTTCTGTAGGAATCGTTAAATTTTTGCTGCTAAGTAGCCTTTTTCTAATGAGCATGCTATGTAGACTTTTGTGCACTTGAATTTTACTTCAGACATTTAGAAACGTGTTGGCTTATTGAGCTTAAATTGGCTTTAGATATGCAATTCTGTTCTAGTATTTTATGCAGGCCAGTGTAAAACTCACTCCTTTTACTGTGAAACAGTAAGTTTTTGGCTTTTCGATTTCTTTTTACGTACGTTATATGCATCTTACCGTAAAGGCGTTACTAGTCGGGATTGGAAAGAAACCAACCCATTACATAAAATGAGGAGAGCAAAAGAAAGCTACTAAGACGCAATGCTGCAACCACCATTGCAATGCGACGAACTACTACCTAAGCTGTCCTAATCTTTTACCTTGCCTATAATACTAGAGTAATAGATCTTCAAGGCTCTGGGCAAATAAACAGGCAGCAAGAACCCAAACAGATTAAAACACCAAAACGCCATATTCAAGAACGCAAGTCCCCTCCCGACGTGCAACCTCCTCTCGCTCCCTTTATCCACTTCGTCCACCTTCCCCACCTCGCTCCTCACCCACTCCATGATCGTAAAGATCCTCCTCGAGTTGTAAAAAATAGGCACGAAGGCTCTGACCGGCAGAGAAAACCCGCAAGAGAGAGCAAACCCTTCCAAGAAAATCTGTCCCCCGAGCAAGAACACGTGGGGCACGGCGGCTTTGATCCCTTCCTTGTCTCCCTCGAACACGCCCTCGAAGATGTATGCTATGGGGATGAACAGGCCCACGACGGCGCCCGCGGAGGTGTACATGGTCAGGAGGGCGTTCTTGTCGAAAACGGGCGGGGGCGGGGCTGACGAGCCGCTGGGACGGGGGAATGAGACCCTGGCGAAGAAGTAAACGTAGAGGAGAGAGAAAGCTACGAAGGAGACGTCTTGGATGGTGACCATGCCGCTCGTGGAGAGGACGACGATCACTGCGAGGGCATTGAGCTGTCGGAAAGTGAAGAGAGGGGTGTTGCTGCTGCTACTGCTGCCGTGTTTGACGGCCGGGTTGGTGACTTCCGGCTGGGAGGATTGCTCTTGAGGGAGGGCTATGTCCCCCGATGGGCCTACGCCGCCTGACATTATTATTATTGCCAACGCTTATACTTGTCAGCTTCTGACTGCGGTATGTGTTATAACTTATAAGATCTGTCTATAAAACAGTTTGAACTTTGGTGAGAGAGAGTGAGACGAGGAGAGAAAGAGGGTTCGGAGATGCTAAGGTAATGGAAGATCAGTACAAGTGGTTGATGTTGAGGGAAACTTGGGACCAAAACTAACTGTAACGTCTCTCAAATAAGTGCTTGGAAATAATAGCCTAACACTTTCAAACATTTCTCAGTTAAGATTCTTGAATTGGGACTAAAAGAGTTAATTACATTGGATTTTGGGATGTACGAGACTGGCCGTTGTTTAGACAAACTAATTTAATTATATTTTAGAAACAATGAACAAGCCCAATAGTACATGCAGAAAAATCCATAATGGAGCCCAATACATTATTATAAGGTAATTCTTAATATTGAATAATGGGAAAATAATAATAATAATAATAATAATAATAATAATAATAATAATAATAATAATAATAATAATAATACTAAAGATAGTAGACTCGGACAATATCAATCATTACTCAACTGAACTGAACTAAGCCTGAAGAAGCAAGAAGTCATTGTCCTTCTCCAAACTCTCCATGGCCTTAGCCTCCAAGCTGATCTCCACGTCGATGCTCCTCCCACCGCTTTTTCCAGGGTACAGATAAACCATCCCGTCGAACCGATTGTTCAACCCGCTCCGAACGCTCTCCGGCGCGCCCCACCCGAAGTCCACGTCGTACACCTTGAACCTCGGCGAGCTGCCGACGGCCACGCAGTTCACCCCGGCGTCCTTGTACTGGAAGATGATGGGCTTGTTCTCCCACTCCTCGTTCCTCTTGCTGATCGCCTCGGCGTTGTGGGCCTCGATCGCCGACTTTATCAGGCCCGACCCGAATCCCACCGGGTGGGCCAGGATCAGCCCCGCGGCGGTGACAGTGAAGATCGCCTGGATCAGGTTCCCGAAGTAGCTCTCCGGCATCGGCGGGTCCACGCGCTTCCTGCAGTCGGCGAAGACGGTGAACACGGTGTAGTCCTCCGGCGCGAGCCCGCGCGCGCGGGTGACGGCCTGCCACACGTGGGCGGAGAGGCACTGGAAGGTCGAGAACGGCGGCGAGTCTGGGTTGGGGTTCGAGGCGTTGACGGTCGACTTGATCTTGTCGATCGCCGGCTCGGAGAACTTGAAGACCTTCTCGCGGAGGATGGGCCCCGCGTCGCCGTTCTGAGCCTGGTGCTCCGGCGCGTCGGAGGGCGTCGAGAGGTCGAGCTTCACGCGCGTGTTTCGGGCCTTGATACGGTCCAGGAAGGGCTGGACCGAAATGGATTGGGCCCCACCGCATATTTCGGACCAAGACTTCATGAAGTGCCACGTGGACGTACCGTCGAGTATCGCATGGTTGAAGGCGCAGCCCATCACGAGCCCATCCTTTAGCTTGGTGAGCTATTATCATAGTATTAATTATTACAAAGAAATATAATTAATTAATTTGAGAAACTAACTTAAAAAAATAAAAATCATGAGTGTAATTATTATTTATTACATACCTGCACGGCCAACAATGGCCGTTGCAAGCCCTCCAAGTTCAAAACCTTATTGTAAGGCAAAAGCTCCTTAAACTTGGAAGTCCCCTCCTCCGCCGTCAGATCCGCCACTTCCAAGTCCACCGCAGCGGCGACCACCACCTCGACGCCGTCCATGCCGTCATCAAACACAACCTTAAACACCCCATCTTCATCCTTATCCAACTTACCCGCCAGCTGATAAAAATCCTCCAAAACCAAGGCAAGCCCATCTTTCAACTTGTCGACGATGGCATCAAACTCGCGCCCACCATCACCGCCACCGCCACCGCCCGCCGTCTTGTAGATCAAGAGCTTCTGGTTGTAGTAAAAAGCCAAGTAAGGCAGATCGAAGGTGACAAGCTGACACTCTTGCCTGCCAATTGTCTTCTTGGGCTTCACATGAGTCGTGCTGAGGACCTTCACATTCCCATCAACTTTCTTGTTTTGGGCCTCGTCCGCCATCGCCTTGAAAAACTGAAAAACCTTAAACTTCTCTGAAAGATACACAAAAGAGAATCGTATTATTACAATTGTTTCTTCTTTCCTACTTTCCTTTGTTTTGGGATATGGGCATACTTATAGGTGGCTCGAGTTTTGATGAGATTGGCTTGGCATTTATGAGCTTTCATGGAGTGTAGTTGAAAGACATTTATTACCATTTCCGTTGCCAGTGTATGTTTTGGTGGAAGTTGAGTTAAAGATGACTGTCCCTATTTCAGCCAAGCCACGGATATATACACAATATATATTACCACTTTCACCTTAGAATTTAAATGTTTTCATCTGTATTGGGAGGCGTTTGGTGGGAGATACCTTAATGTTTTTAATTGCGCCGGACAGTGTTGTTTTTTGGACAGCAAAGATAATGCTGACTTTCAATATAGTTGACAAACGTAGTCTCACCCTATACCTTTTTCGTTTAATTAATAAATAAATAAATTAAAGTTGTCAGTCGGTTCGGCCCAATAGTTGGTGGATATGCAGCATGAATAAGCCCAATAGGCCAATTAGTGGCAGAGTGGTAATATTTGCATCGTATAGGGTAATTAGTTTAACAGTAAAGCTATAATGTGACCGTTGCGTCTCTACCGCCTTCATTATACAAAAAATAGAATTCAGCCCACTCCATAAAATTCCCCCATTTCATCTTCCATAGCCGTTGAGGAAAAGTGAGATCTTATCAAGAAATAGGCAAAAGGATCGCGAGGATAAGCGTGAAGAAGACAGTCGAGAAAGTATTAGAAACGCATACGTATTTTCTTGTAGGTTAGTGTTTATTTCAGTCGCTCTCGAACCCTACCTTTTTCTTATTGGTGATTTGGGAGAACTATATTCGTGCTGTTCTGATACATGACAGATATCTGCTTTCTGTTTGTGATCAGTGTATATTGTTCGGTTTTTAGTATTTTTCCTTGATTCTCCATCATCTGGCAGTTTAATTTGGTTGGTGAAAATGAAATCGATTGTTAGTGTGTCGTTTTTCCCTGATTTTATTGGTACTTTTCAGTCAAATCACGATTTGAAAGAGAAAACTTCGAGATTAGATTAAGATTTATTTTTTTTATCAAGATTGTTCTTTCTTGTTGTTGTTGTTGTATTAATGTTCTACTTCAAGTGTGCTTGGTTTTTTGCAATTTATGCATTGTTGTTCTCTAGTGCCGAGGGTGTTCCCAGCGAATGGATTTAACATTTAGAATTTGATGTTTTATCTACAAAGTCCGTGAAAGGGATGAAGTTGCTATCTTTAATTTATGTATAAAAGATCAAAATTTTAGTAGGTTTCGATTTTATGTCTGATTTCCACTATTTGTGTCGATAAGGTGTACTTCATTTGCTACGTGATTTGATAACGTTTTCATCTCTTGCTTGCTACTTTTGCTGCATAATCCCATCGAGTTCTTCCCAATCCATTTATTATCTTTACCATTTACTTGAACTGTATATTCTTAGCTCATTTACTGGTAAAAGTTCCATTATTCAGCACCGATTCTTATTTCTTACGGAATGATTCTGACAGCTTCGGTTAGTGTCTTGGAGAGTATAAAACTTGCTTGCACAAGTATCCATGGCAACTCCAGCTCATCGCTTCATCCAAGATCAGAACTCGAGTATTCTCTACGCTGGTTTGTTTGTTTTTCTCTTCCATTCATACGACATGTGCTGGGGTATGAAAGTTATGTTTTCGTACTAACCACAAAGACCTTATCTATTTCTTGCATAGGCACTACTCCGGGGGCAAAAAATGATGTGAAAAAACCGGACAAGAAAACTGTTCTTGGTGGGCGGAAAGCTCTTAACGACATATCAAATGCAAGGAAACCTTTTGTGAATCATTCCACAAAGAAAGAGATCTCCACAAATGTTGTCTCTATTGGGAAAGACCCCGTTGCTTCAAAAGCTCAACTCTCTAAACCACTTGAGAAAGGAAAATCAAGAAATCGAAAAGCACTCACTGACCTTACTAATTCGATTAAGCCATCTTCTGATCTACCGCACGGTTCTTCAAAAGCCGCGCAGAAGTCGAACATCATTGCAGGAAAAGATAAGCTTCCAAGTTCTGTAGCAGTGGAAGGATTTCTGCACAACCATCAAGAGTGTGTCAAAGCTCAGAGAAAAGCAGTGGATGTGGATTATTTTCTCGAATCTGTAGGATTGCAAAATGGTAATATGATCCTCAACTTTAATATTGGTAAACGTAATTATTGTCTGTGTCCATGTTTCTGTAATTAGATAGCTTCTCCTATGGTGTCAGATATGCGGCCATCACATAAGACGCCACTCAATGCATCATCAGACAAGGTAAACTAAGTGATGCTTTTCTTCTTCTTTTTTGTTTATTTATGAGAAATTCTGTTAACAGAATTATGCATACTGCTTGAAGAAAATGGTTTATCTCTCGAAAATTATTCATTTATTTTACAGGGCGTTCCCCAAGAGGCGGTTATGATCAAATTTGAAGAGATCACAGAACAACCCTTTGACGAGGATCAACGTTCACAATGCCTAATGTCTGCACATCTTGGAGATAATTCAGCTATTTGCCTCTCTCCTCAATCACCACCGAAGTCACCACAATACTCGATGAACTGGGACAATGATGATTTATCAGATCTTACGGTGATCGATTCGCCGACACTGCTTCATCCATGAGAAAGAAAGACCTTTGTACCAAGCTCCTAATCCTCACATGCCTTGAGAGTCTAAGATTAGAGTTCTATTTGTGTCCGAATGTGTGCTTTGTAATGCTTAGATTGTATCTTGAACAACCAAAAACCTCCTGGTTTTTCGTCTAGTTTGATTAAAAAGGTGTTTGAACTCTAACTCGCCATTGCCGCCACATCCCAAGCCCTTTGAACTCTTACATGGACAAGCATTTGTTATATACTTATAAAAAAATAAAGAAGAAATAATAAAGGGAAGAAATAACATGTATGAAGTGAACAAACGGATCTAAAGATTTTCTCATGCTATGTAGAGATTGATAGGGAATTGACTTAAAAAGAAGCCTTTTATTGATTGAGATAAAGACACACAAGTGGGATGTGTTTTAGGTCAGGGGCAAGCGAGGGGGCATTTTCGTCATCCCAGTCAACTCTCAGGGATGTTTTCGTCATTCCACCTACAAACCTCCAAAGGAAGAAGAGCTGAAATTAGTACACAAAGCTCATCTCTTTCTGCCACAACAAAACAAAAAAACCTGGAAATTCTCAACAAGGCTCTCAAGCTCGAGCACGCCGCGAGGCCAAAAGAGGAGAAACGATTTCAATTCGATTATCTGCAATCTAATCCCAAATTAATGGTGATCCTATAGCCCTCGTGGTGATCGAATTTGCTGTTTTACTTGTATGTTATCAGAACGCTCTCGTTCGATTGATGGTAATTGTAGTTTATCTAACTATGATGAGTCGCCGATTTACGCAAGGTTTATGATTGCAGTTTTGCAGTAGGACGTGTTTCTTTTATTAAGCTGAATCTTATTGGAGACGTTGAGGATGGAGACGATAATGGTGATGGTGATGAATGATCTGCAAGTGTTGCCTTCTGCCGCTTGATTTGATCATTTCTTACGTATCGAGGTATATGTCGATAAGGCAACGCCTATTATATCCGCTGCTTAATGATCTGCATTCTGATGTTTATTGAGGAGTTTGGTTAAAGCTTTTGTGTGATCATTTTTATCATAGAAGCAATTTGCTTTGGGAATTTATCGTATTCTGGCTGGATTTAAGTTATAGATCTGTGCTGTGGGAGCTTTGTTCACTACATCTTTGCATATCTGTGGTTTTGCTGTCTGAAAAAACCCTAAATTTTGCAAAACCTGAGATTCTAGTACCGACCGAATCTGCAGTTTATGTGAATTGAGGGTACTTTAAGCTGAAATCAGTTTTTCTTCGGCATGGCCCGATTAGGCAAGGCTATGAAACATGCTGGAGTCTTTATTTGATCTCTTTATAAATTTTAATTTCACTTGAATTCCTTTGATGCAATGCTTTGGAACCAACACAAACTTACTCGAGATCTAATGGACATTCTATTTTTAGATCTCGTTAGAGTTCAAAGATTGTGGCGGGTAAATTTGTCCGTAGATAAATGGAAACAAAAGCGTCTGATGTCAATGTTCTGGACACGGATGCACTTTTACCTCCTAGGAAGCGTCTCCTCGCGGGATTGAAGAGGCATAGCTCTGACACTTACCCACAAGTTCATTCAACTCCTGATGATCCAAACAATGACCACGACCACTGTGTTTTGAGCCTACTAAAGTCCCGATTCAGTAACTCTACTCTCTCAGATGAAGAGCTAGTTGAATCCTCTCAATATGCAGCGGTTGAAGCTGCTAAGCATGCAGAGGCTGCACGGTCAATTGCTGAAGAAAAGGCTGCAATAGCTGCTAAGGCCATGGAAGCTGCAAAAAGGGCATTGGATCTTCTCGCAACTCTCACAGAGGAATCTGCTAAGAAAGAACAATCTCTCATCAAGAAAAGGATGAAAAAGAATATGCCTCCCGAGACATTGTATGGTAAAAGAAAAGGGAAAGCGAATTGTAAGCAAGATGAAGAATCGGTCCACGACAAGTCGCATCAGCCCGCCAGCAGTTCCCCAAGAATCATGAAGAGCTCATCGGTCCCTGATGCAAATGCCCAAAAGAAGAAAAGGCTGAAGAATTCTGATTCTCCCGAGAAAGCTGCTCCTAACAGTGGAAGTGTAGTGATCAAGGGCAATGCAAGCAAAGAAGATTGTGAAAAGGAGAAAATCAACGCTCCAGAAGGTGCAAAAGCTGTCCAAAACGATATCGCAGAGTCAGCAAATAATGTTCGGTCGACTAGCAAAGTTGCCGAGCCATCGGATAGTTTGGTTAGAAAAAGGGGACGACCGAAACAGAAGAAATTGGCCCTAACCGTTTGTAGTTTAAAGGATCAAACCGAAGCCACCGACGAGAAGAAAAACGGAGAGACCACACATTCTGAGTCGCAGTTAGGAACTTTGGCAACAGTGTGTTGACACCCGAGAGAAGATCAACGTGGAAGCGACGAGCATTTAAGACGACATCGATATTCATATCCAAGTAGGACTTTGCAATTCCGTTTATCGAACTTTTGTATACTTTCATGGAATTTATAGTCAGTTGGCTATATCTCTAATGTAGCATCTGAGTTATGTTTTTCAATGTTGTTTTAAGATGATCAGTATATGATCGAGACCAGACAAATGTGTAAGAATCTTTGAAACTAAGGACCTCCAAGACAGAACGATGATACCTTGCTCTTATGCAGATGTAATAATAATATAATTATTTCTTTTTCCTTTCTTTTTGTTGGTTGAGATAACTATGATGTTAGGTGATAGCAAAGAAATGAGGGACACACAGCCTTCATCCTTTTTTATTTTTATGTTTAGCATCACATAAGCCACTCATTTACCTTATCTGCATTATTCGCTCTTTGTTCATTTTATAGAAATCCATTCCAAATCCTATCCATTCAATTGTAATATTTTTCTTCCCCCCCCTTATATCATGAATAAATATATATATATATTAATAGGTGAGATTTAACTATGTATGTATCTCCAGTCTAATGATACATGTATATATTAATTTAAAATCCACCAATAATATTGATTATTTAATTTATGGATCTGTGAGATGGCAGGAAAGAAAAGAATCAAAGTCAAAGGTTTGACCTTAATTAATCGACAAGCAAAGTCCAACAGGGGCTTTGTCATAATTAGCAAGTATTAGCAGGGGCAGATTGGTAAAAACCCACAAGCATAAATTCGTGGTTGGTGCGATTGAATCACTTTTCTGAGGTGAAGCTGTCTGTCTGTCTTATCTATCTCTCTCTTGATAAAATCTACAATCGTTGCAGAACATTCGAGGGATTTCTTCGGTCGGCTACTACTCTTCGTGGATTTCGAGATCAGTTGGGCTGCTTTTTGAAGGGTTCATTGATCTAGCGTGGCAGTGAGGCGGCGCATTGCCTTTTGATCTTCTCGTGGATTTCTGTCTGCAAGATTAGGGTTTTTAAGGGGAGCAGGTAAAAAAAAAAAAGAGGCCCTAGTTTCGTATGATGATTTGATTGTCCGCTGTGTCAGGTTACTCCTTTCTCAATCATTGAGAAGTGGAGAGTTTGATGATTTCGGGGAGGTTTTGTCGCGCTTGATCGGACAGTGAAGATTTGATTTGATTTACTCCCTTATTTTGTGTTAAGGGGTCTGCTGATTTGATTTCTTCACGTGTTTCTTGGGGCCTTACGTAGCTTTTGGACGTACCTAGGGGTTTGATGCGTGAATGATTGTTTGGGTGGATGGGCGAACGTAGTCAGTGATGGATGGGCGTTAAACCAAAAAATGTGTTAAGGAAAAGTTTACAGAAAGCTGGGATTTGTCTTTGCTTTGTTCTTCTAGTGCCAGAAGATCCTAACCGAACAATATTTTCATGAGTATCAGATGCGTCATGTGCTATAGTTATGTTGAAATTTATGATATACGAGACCAGTCGTTTTTTCATCTTATGCGTGGAAAGGACTTTGGTGTAATTTCCAAGATGGCATGGATGGCTAGAAAAGCCTAAACAAACACTTTTAGGCTTTTGACAAACCTATGTTCTGAGGACTTATTATTCAGATCTCCCAATCTAGAGACCGTCCTCCTGTTTTATGTGCTGTTCCTTGCATTCTTGTTGTGTGTGTTGAGGATCAGCGCAAGTTGATATTCCACATGATATATATAGTCTTCTGCATGAGTAGTTAGATTCCTATAGAGTGAAACTTTAACGGACCGTATAATTGTTGGAATTGGTTGTGTAGTTAGACGTTTTTGGCTCCTTTTCTTATCTCTGCATGTGAGGGTGGAAGATATTAAATAAATTATTCTACCGATTTTATCATTGTAATAGCTGTCTATATGACTTGTAACTTATCGTTGATTTTTCCACTGATAATGCTTTGCCTGTTCAATATTGGTAGTGAAAAAAGCTCATCTTTGTTTGGTGTTTCAGTTTCTTTGTCGTCTATTGTGTATAAATGTGCGTTTATTTTTGCAGAATCACGGCCCAGGGATATTTTGTGACTACTGGAGATTTGAGGTTACTCTGAAAAGATTTATGCATGGAGCTCCTTCCAAGGTGTGCGGATCAGATCTCTTGATGGCATAGAGTTTTTTTTCTACAAGAATATCTAGCTCTTTGGCTCTTGGTTGAAACTATGAACTCTGTTGGTCCCGAGTTAACTTGGAAGCCTTGCGCGAAAGGGAGGCGATCCCGGAAGTCGGTTGCTAGAACCTTTGGCAGCCCCAAAAGGTTAATGGGTACTTTGGTGTCTGGTTCTGACAAGGTATTCTTTCGGTTACATTTCCTTGCCCCTTTTCGTTCAAGTGTATTGTTCAATGATTAAGCACCTGAGAATGCAGGTTGATGCATCTGGTCGTGGACGTGCAACCTCTCGTAGGAAGGAGAAAGCCTCAATAAAGAAAAGAAGACAGTTAGATCAACGTTCTTCCTCAATGAAACTGGATTCTCCTACAGCATTTTCTGAAGAGAATGAGCAACCACTGTATCCCTGTTATTCCTCCGGTAAGGGTTCTCGTGTTATAAACCTAGTCTTTAGTGATGAATTTGAACAGTTGCGGAATGGGGGAAGTGATGTGAATGTGTATTTTTATCTGATCATCTAATGGGTCATGAATATAATTATGCAGAAGACTTGTATGGTATTGAGCTTCTTGCTACCGTTGCCAGCATGGAGGGTGATTTCGTGAATGCCGGATTGGAAGACCTTCCAGAAAGTTCATTAGCGCTAAGGTGCTCTGATGCAGCCACTTTTACTTCGCACTCTAAAGAACTTCCAGTACGTAGTACGCATATGTGTGACAAGACATTGCTAGGAAGTAACTCTGGGTGTGCCCTTGTTCTGCCTGAGCCAGCTGCTTGTATAGAGACCTTGTGCAGAAGCCCTAATGAGAATAATATGTATAAGGTGAACAGGCAGCACTGGGATCTAAACATCCAGATGGATGCTTGGGTTGAGCCTTTTGATTCAAATGTGAATGGTTTGCCTTTTGAAGAGAAACAGAAGGACTCCGAGGATCAATTGCTGCCAAAGCCCATCGGAAAAACAGATGAGTGTCCCAATCCTAGAACAGAAGACAGTGAGTCAGCTGTCGGTTTGGATAGAATACACTGTCAGTTGCGCTGCCGTAAAGAACATATGCATTCATTTTCCAGTTACGCTGGAGAGTGTCCTGACCGGATTACTAGGGATGATGTTCATGAGAAGAGCACAAATCAAGTTTTAGGTTGTGAATCTTCTCTTGAGACTGCAAAACAAGTGAAGGTGACTGAAGCTACTATTGATAGGTCTCACATACATAAGGTGGACTGCTATGGGATGTTAATGGAGGATGATCAATTTGTTGAATCGACTGGCACTGCTGTGGATCTACAAGATGAAGTCTTTTTGAGTAATATGATTCTGTGCCCCGTTGACAGAGTTTACAGAAGTAATCAAGATATCACTTTTTGTGATCTGCCTACAATTGAAGTTTCTGAACATATGATAGGCACCCAATGCAATGACAGCAAAGATTCTGTAATGGCTTCTGGAAGGTCCCATACAACTATTTCCGCGGAGAACGTAACCCCTTGTACTAGTCATTCTGACAACAATGAAAATAACTCCAATGAGGGTAAACTTCTTCAGATTCCGAAGCAATTGCGTAACGATGAAACCAATGATGAAGTGAAGGAAAGTATCATGTCTGGTGCTAGAGCACAATGTGCTGATCCCTCTATCTGTGTTGAAAACAATGATTTGGCTTTTACTGATATTCCTTACTATGACCAAGGACACATGGTTGGAGATGATGTGACCAGACACGTGGAAATGTACGATTCTTCATACGAGGATGGAGAATTAAGGGGTTCATTCTTGTATTCGTGGGAGGATAATGCTCTGGAAAATGAGTCCGTTGACTATGAATCAGATGGAAGAAATGTAGACGGTTCATCTGCTGACGAGCATGCTGGGTATGAGGTACTTGAAGGTGGTTCCGAGGCTTCTCATGGCTCTGAAACAAGAAATTTGAAAAAGAGTGATTCTGTTACTCGTTCTTTGAGGCGTTTTGTCAATGGTGACCCAGGCAACAATGATGTTTCTGGAAAAGTCGAATCAAATGCAGGATCAGGCTCTACAGTGGAGCACTGCTTCGAGTTCATTAATGAGGAGAACGATCATTGCATGAAGAGACGGCATTTGAGTGATAGAAGAGAGGTGGTTGTTGGTAAATCAATAGACTCAGATGGGTATCCATTGAAGTTAGCTGCTAGGCAATCGTATATCAATTCACTTGACCGGAGGAATCCCTACTCGATACAGAGATGCAGGTGCTGGTTACTGTCTGTTGATTGTTGTTCCTTTTTCCAAAACAGCTAACATTTTATTTGTTCCTCATCGGAGCATACTAGAGTTTTTAGATTTCTATTATTAAATCCTATTATAAAATCACTTCTTTTTCTTTTTCTATTTTTCCTGTAGGTCACATCGCGATAGTGGTTCGTTCTCTCGCACCACAAAGGAAGTCACACCAGAAAGATATCAAGGAAGACGCAGACCAATTTCTTTCAATGAAAGAGATGGAGTTGATAAGTGGACACCCTGGGCTTCAAAGAAGCGCTTTAACTTGAGATATCAAGGAGCCGAGGGCCATGGCTATTCCAGGCCAAGATCTACAGTTAGTAACTCCTCAGAATTTTATAGATTGGATGACGTTGATCACAGGAAAGCTGCGAATAATATGTCCACGAGTTATCATAATAAACCTTTTATGAGGAAATCACCTTTAGACAAGGATGATTCCCTTGGAATTCGCAGAACACCTTTCGGGCGAGGAACCAGCAGGTACAAAAGCAGAGGATGTTATTCACAACGTGCTAGTAGAGACTTGGGGGAGCATTTTGAGCCTCCACCCGAACATGACGCCACACATGTAACTCGTTTGCCCCGTTACTCATTGAAGAGAGAACACAGCTTCTCTTCAAAACATAGTGCTGATGCTCGTTTTAACAAACGCCTTCGAAGGTCTCATTCTAGATCTCGAACACCAACCAGGGTTTGGCAACCACATAGGGATCAGAGCTTGTATACTTTGAAACACAGCAGGTCCCAGGATTTTGGATATAAGTTTAGAGCAGGGAGGGTTAGGGTACCCTTCCCTAGATCTGCTTTTGCATCTGAGTATGAAGACAACTACTCATCTCCCTCAGTCAGAAGATTCTCGCCAATTCATCGATTGGTAGACGACCATGGCCCGGTCGGGGCAGAGAACAGCATTTTGCACCGGAGATCAACGGATAGATATCTGAGACGCACTAGTAAGTTCGAGACTATGGGTTCTGGAGGAAAAGATGCGCATTACCCAGTCAGAAAACTCCCTTTCAAATCCACTAGTGGCAGAGAAGCCAAGTTGGAATCAACTTCTGATGACAATGGTGAGGCGAAGCGTCGTGATAATGGTGGCAATGTTCAGCGTTTTCGAACAAATGGTGCTCGTGATCTTGAGATGACCTAGCTTGAATGGTGAAGATGGTGTCAGAAATGTGGCTAACATTGTTTGTTTCTGATATAGTTTAGGAATCAATCATCAACAGGGTAGAGAAATGATGACCATGGCCTGGCTGGGCTGAGCTGAGCTGAGCTATGTTTGATGTTTTCCTCTTTTGAATTGATGCTTAGGAGATATAGAATTTGCTTTCCTTTTCAGGATTTTCATTCTCGGTTTATTAGATATTACATTGTTTGATATATTTTGGTTTATGTTATGTTTTGGTTTGGAAAGCTTGGTCCCCATCAGCTTTGGTCTCTTTTCCATCTTTTACCTATTTAATTTTAAGTAATAATAATAATAATAATGAATGGAAAAAGGCACAATTGTTTCCCTCGGATTACCTACCACTCGAATTAAAGTCAATCTCAAAGCACAAGACAGAAGTGAATCGTAGGAATTACAAAGGGGAGGCATAGATAGCATTTGCCAATTTGACCAAGAACGTGGAGGAAGTAATAGTTGCGAGGTTGAAGATGACAGAGGTAATAAATCTCTGTGGTATTGGCTTAGGACATAGGTGGCAAATTCCACAGTGCCGTTCAGGTTATATCTTTTTTTTCCCCTTTAAAAATTCGATTTTTACGTCATTACTGAGTCTAAGATCTAATCTTTGAAGTGCATTACTTGATTTCATCTGCTGGGTATTTCGTCGGGCTACTCCTATCTGAGCTTGAGTTGTTATGGATTTGCGATTTGTCGGTGAAATTAGTTTTAGGACTTGTGTTTATGTGGTTCCTGTCGAAAATGGAGTTTGGGTATGATTGTGATTGTTTTTGAGAAATCGAGATTCAGGCAGCACCTTTGTTATTCACAGGTCTTTCATGCCGCTGACGGAAATTCATAGTAGAAGTTAATGTGTTTACTTGCTTTTTCCAACGGTTGCCAATTTGTTTGGACTACTAAAGATTTGAGTGCATGCAGATGTGGTTTCAACTTCAGATTTGATGCTCGATGAGGCATTTATTTGTCACCGTTGACAGTTATTGTTTGTTTGTCTATATGGTCTACCTCGAAGTTCCTGCTGAAAAAGATGGCTTTAACTACTCATGCTATGGATGTGGGAGCATCAACTCCGTTCCTGTGGGCTTTTGAGGAGCGGGAGAAATTGTTGGAATTCTATGAAAGAGTTTTTTTGTGAAAATTATCGAATTCAAAAAAAGACCTATGTCTTGCTTCTTTTAATTGTTTACTGTATTATGTGATATATCCACCCTAGAACATAATGCTTGAATGGAGATATTGTTTCCGAAACGGTAATTGTTTGGCAATGGCGTATTCCATTTCGCTATCATTTGCATTTTGCACCATTATGACATTCTCTTAGAAATTGTTTGATCATATCTAAGATATTCCATGTTCTCTTAAATTTACAGGTTTATGGAGATGAGGAGTGGTCGTTTGGCTTCTGCGAACAGGGTACTGGTGTATATAGATGTTCTGCGACGAGGAACCCAATGTATACATACTGTGAGAGCATTGTACTTGGGAAAACATCGTTTTCGATTTTTCAGGTTAATCAGATATCGAGGGAACTGAGAAGGGAGTGGCCTGCATACGATTTGCTTTCGAAGAACTGCAACCATTTCTGCGATGAGTTTGCTGAAAGACTAGCCATACCAAGGCTTCCTGGTATTACTTTCCATCCCATTTACATTTACGTTCTTTTAGATGCATCGTATCGAATTTGCTGTCTATCAATCTAATTTGGTTGTTGGTTTAGTTAGACGGATTCTTGTCTATTGCCTGGAAGTGCTAAAAGTATCAACCATCGCTTGTTTTTACCTTATGATGAAAGTGAGAGTTCTAATGATGTAAATGTTCTTTTTTTCCTTGTATATATAACATATTGGATTATTTGATGTGATACATTTCATTATGCTTCCGAGCACATATGGATGTCATTTCCAAATCCTATTAGCTGCCCTGTTGGCTGGTAGAGTTTTGTTGCTAAGTGCTTCATTCTCTTACCATTCTGAATGACGATGTCTTCTTTGACAATCTACCTTGTCTGTATGACGATTTGCAAATGCTGGTGACACTGCTGCAGAAATAGCTGGGAACACAGCCAGTCGGGTAAGTATTCTTACCTCATTTAGTGCATTATTTGCAATCTTCTTGCGATGGTAAAAAATTCTTATGAACACGAAGGTTTTGTTCTTGGACCACATTTCTGTTGTCTGTGTTCTAACATATCTGTGGGTATTAATGCGACGCAGTTTCGGCAAGCAAAGACTAAAATCGTAACTGCAAGGAAAGTGGCGTATTGGTTCCTAGCAGCAGTTGCTCCAAACAATCTAGGCGGATCCCAAGATTCTGATGGAAACTCTAATGGAGGCAAAGGTAGTACCTGGGCTGGTTCAAGAACCTTATTACACCTGCTGCAAAACCCTCGGGTAGTAGTTTAAAGCCCTATAACAAGGAAGAAGACGATGTTAAAAAAACAAGCCAACAACACAAACAAGATTATGATGATGCACCTTCAAGATCAAGGTCTTAACAAGGCTCTCTGTGCTTAGTTGTGTTGTACTGTAAAATCATTTGCAAGCCACCGTATATGCGTGGACATTTTGTATGATAGCTTATTTTCTTGCAATAGATATCAGTCCTTGGTGCCCGCCTTGTGTATTAATCTCACTCGACAAAGAAAGGACAAAATGACCAAATGAATGAATGTGTAGTAAATTCAAGCTTCGACATATTAATAAAGATAAGATATTTATTGTCCTAAGCATCAATAGAAATACATTTCAGAGCCCTTATGATTGGTGTTATTCGCCTCTCTCTCTTCTTTCTCCTCTCTTTAGCTGAGTAGCTTTCCACTCAGCTGTTAGAATCTCCATCGCCACCACTTCTCAGCTGTATCAGATTTCACATTTCATCGGAAAGTTCTCAAACTTTATTGCAATGCTCTCCCTTCAATCCCTTACCAATAGACCCTCGTTTGGAATTCCCAATAGTAAACCCCTCAAATCTTCGAGGCCCAAAACCCTAAACCCGATTAGAATCACTTGTCTCCTCCAGTACAACCGCAAGCCGCAGCTCTCCGGCGATACCCCGAGGGTGGTGGTAGTGACGTCCGGCAAAGGTGGCGTGGGGAAGACGACCACAACTGCCAATATTGGTCTATCGGTGGCGAGGCTCGGCTATTCAGCTGTGGCCATCGATGCCGACGTGGGCCTCCGTAATTTGGATCTTCTGTTGGGCCTCGAGAATCGTGTTAATTACACGGTCCTCGACGTGCTCAACGGCGACTGCCGACTTGACCAGGCGCTTGTTCGTGACAAGCGGTGGCCCAGCTTTCAGCTCCTATGCATCTCAAAGCCCAGGTGGGTAATCGTATAGAGGATCTAACCACGGTTTACTTTCTGAATGCGTACCAATGTCTTGGCCCGGCTCATGTTTTAGTTATCTGTATATGGATTTTCTCATGTATGTATACATTGCATCTTGCCTTGCTCTCAAGTATTTTTATCATCAATACTAGTAGAATGCAAATGTAGTTGTTGCTGGCAGATCTATGTGATTTGAAATTAAGTTTTTCTGAATTGGAGGACTATGTTTTGATGAATGAATTCTCCATTGCTATCCATTGTGAAATACTTCACTTGAATGAGAAAAGAAGTAAGAAGATGCATTTACTCAAGTCATCATGTATATAGCCTTTAAAGTAGTCATTGTTTCTTTGGTGGAGGGAAAAAAATTCATCAGCTTCACTAACTGTTCACGACACAATTGAGTTATCTCTGAATAGCGTCGTAGTCCACTGATATTAGTCGTTTGTTGAGATATCATAAGTAAAGCCCCTTACCCTATCAGATTCAAGGTTTTTTCAAAGCTGTTTGTTGATGTCCTTTGCTTTATCAGTCAGATTCAAGGTTTTCTCGAAGCTGTTTGTTACTGTCCTTTGCTATATTCCGACAATATTGTGCAAAACAGGTCTAAACTCCCATTAGGCTTCGGCGGAAAAGCCCTAATCTGGCTTGTTGAAGCCCTGAAGGCCCGCGAAGAGGGCCCGCCCGATTTCATCCTCATCGACTGTCCTGCAGGGATCGATGCGGGATTCATCACCGCAATCACCCCGGCAAACGAGGCTGTGCTCGTAACAACTCCAGACATTACAAGCCTTCGAGACGCAGACAGGGTCACGGGTTTGTTGGAATGTGATGGGATCAGGGACATTAAGATGATCGTAAATAGGGTCAGGACGGACATGATCAGAGGCGAGGATATGATGTCCGTCTTGGACGTGCAGGAAATGTTGGGATTGCCTCTGTTAGGTGTTATTCCCGAGGATGCAGAGGTTATAAGGAGCACGAATAGGGGCTACCCGTTGGTTCTGAATAAGCCGCCTGCATTGGCTGGTTTGGCTTTCGAACAAGCTGCTTGGAGGTTGGTCGAACAAGATAGTATGAAGGCTGTAATGGTCGAGGAAGAGCCGAAAAAGAGAGGGTTCTTCTCGTTTTTCGGAGGGTAGGGTCGGGTCGGGTCGGGTGGTGGTCAGGGGAGGAGATTGTTCTTTTTTTTTTTTTTTTTTTTTTTTTCCTTTCAGTTAAGCAAGTGAAGGTTTATATTGGTTGTTTGTTAAGGTAGTGTGTGGTGTGGTTTTAAGGTTTTGAAGACTTGCTTGGATGATTTATATAATGGGTTTTTAGTTCTTTGATTTTTTGTTTTTATCTACAATGTAATATAATCAATTCATCTGCTGTCTAAGTTATGAACGAAATATTGGGCATTTTGAATGAAATCTATTTTTTCTTTCTCATATAATGTAGCTGATAAATATTTAATAAACATGTATGATGTAATTTAGAGGAAAACGTAATTTTATTTGAAGAGTTTCTTTTCTCTTCTTTTTTTTTTTTTACTAATACTGATTTGGATTAATCGTAATCGTAATATATCTTTTGTAAGCTAATTATTACTAAGATCTCATTCAATCTTTTACCAATTGCGAATATTATGTTATTAAAATAATTACCAAGTCAAAGACAAATTAAAATAATGATACGCCATAATTTAATATCCTATTACGCAATTCAGTTCAAATTATGTAGTCACCCATTGCTTTGCAAGGTTCCATAATATCTCCATGCAAATTTTAGAAAACGGAAATTCATTAAATATTTAGAATTAATTCTCTGGATTATAACAATTTTCCTCTTTTTAATTCCTTACAACATTTCCTACATATAAACAAACCAATTAACAATAGGACTCTCAAGTCAAAAGCATTCTTCTCCCTTTCTTACACACAAGTTGTTACTTAGATGGAGAAGATATCGATGATATGTTCCATACTAGGATGTTTACTGCTCTGTCTAAACGCAGCAGAATGTAGGGAAAAGTTTCAATACTCTGCTATCAACTGCCGCAGACACAGTGCTCTTCTGACAGACTTCGGAGGCAAAGGCGACGGCGTAACATCAAACACAGACGCATTCAAAGAAGCCGTCGCCTACCTAAGCATGCGAGCTTATGATGGCGGCGGCATGCTCATCGTCCCCCCCGGGAAATGGCTGACGGGCTCTTTTGCCCTGACGAGCAACTTCACCCTTTACATCCACAAGGATGCTGTTCTTCTTGGATCAGAGGTTTTTATCTGAGATTCATTCGCTTTGTCGTCTAATTCGTATATCCATTGAAAAGCTGTTCTTGATTTCTTAGGAAGAATCAGAGTATCCGTTGATCGATCCTTTGCCTTCTTACGGAAGAGGGCGAGATGCTCCCGGGAAAAGATTCTCCAGCCTTATCACTGGGACGAACCTAAACGATGTTGTTATTACAGGCACGATAAGTTAATCTCAAAGAAGAAGGTTCTTTTTTTTTCAAGATTTTTACTTTTTTTTTTGTCGGGATGGTTTAGGAGGTAATGGAACGATCGACGGCCAGGGAATGATATGGTGGAAGAAGTTCAAGGCGAACGAGCTGAACAACACGAGGCCGTACTTGATCGAGATCCTAAACTCGACTATGGTCCAAATCTCTAACCTTACCCTTATCAACTCTCCGTCGTGGCACGTCCACCCGACTTACTGCAGGCATGTCGTATATATTCGACCTATTTTCGCCCTCGGGCAAGCTTCGTATATATGATTCTGCTGTTTGATGATGAATCTTTCTCTAGGGAAGTGATAATCGAAAATCTTACCATCAAGGCCCCGATCGATTCTCCAAACACCGACGGGATCAATCCAGGTAATAATATCTAAACGATGTAATGATCAGAACTGTTAGAACGATCGATGTGTAATAAGTGGAGATTCATGTTTTACTTTTTGGCGTGCCAACCTCAGATTCATGCATGAACGTCCGCATAAGGGACAGCTTCGTAGTCTCGGGCGACGATTGCATAGCGGTGAAGAGCGGTTGGGACGAATACGGAATTGAGGTCAACATCCCGACCCAGCATCTGAGCATCAAACGGTTCACCTGCATATCGCCCGACAGCGCGGTGATCGCCTTAGGCAGCGAGATGTCAGGCGGCATACAAGACGTTCGGGTGGAAGATATATACGCGGTCAATTCCCAGTCGGGCGTAAGGATCAAGACAGCTCCCGGGCGTGGGGCCTACGTTAGGGACATCTTCGTGAGGAACCTCAACATGGACACGATGAAGTACGTCTACTGGATGACGGGGGCTTATGGGGCCCACCCGGACGACAAGTACAACGCTAGCGCGCTCCCGAGGGTGGAGAACATAAACTTTAAGGACACGGTCGGTAAGAACGTTACGATCGTCGGGAACCTAGCTGGGATCGACGTGGATCCATTTACGGGGATTTGCGTTTCGAACTTGACGGTTGAGTTGGCTTCTATTATGAAGGGATCAACGGAGGAGATTCTCTTCGAGGAGCAGAAAAAGACGAAGGCTCCTTGGAACTGTACGGACATTGTTGGGGTTTCGAGCGGCATGGTGCCAAAGGCTTGCAATCTCTTGCCCGAGAAAGAAGGCGTGGATTGCGACTTCCCAGACGATACATTGCCTATTGATCTTGTTGAGCTGCAGACATGCTGTGCTTCTTAAATATCAGATTCATATAATGTAAGAAACACAAAGTTTGATTTTGAAAAGATGTAATAGTTTCTTGGCAAACAACCTAATTCAACTGATTTATCAGTAATAAAGGAATGGAGATTCGCAAAAACAAAACCCTAGCTGTTTTTTTTTTTCAGCATGAATCAAGAAGAAGCCATTTTTCAGACCGCAATATCGAAAAACCCGATAATAATATCAATCTTCCGAAAAATATCTGCGGAACCGCTGCTTCTTGGATTCTAGTACCTGATGAATAGCGAAAAAAGCTTGATAATAAGGACATAAAAGTAGTGTCTAAATAAAATAAACCTATGAAGCATATATATTCTTACATCACTGAGTCTAAGCCTCTGGGCTCGAGCATGCGAACGACTTGTCCCATCCTAGGCCTATTTTCGACGTCGGGGTCAACACAGCGAAGTGCAATATGCACGATTCTCTCGATCCTACTCAGCCATGGCGCTGGTTTAGGCAGCTTCGGGTCGAGCATTCTGTAATACTTTTCCTCCCTTTTCAGTTGCTTTATACGGTCGACCAAATATTCCTACCGAACAATTTAATTTTTTTCCGGGAAATAAGCACTCTAAGTTGTCAAAGAAAAAGGGAAAAGTGAGATCAGATAAATATATTTTCACCTCAATTTCATGCAGAGTTTCTGTGGGGGTTCGTCCTGATATAATCTCCATTATAAGTATCCCAAAGCTATAAACGTCGCTGCTTTCGTCTAAAACACGTGTACGATCGTATTCTGGAGCTATGTAACTACATATATGCGTCGGCATTGATCGAGAAAAACTAATGAGTTACACATTTGTACTGTCGAATATATATATATATATATATATATCATACCCACTCATTCCATTTGGAGGAGAAGTATAGCTGTTCCATCGAATGCCTAAGAGCTTAGGTATCCCGAAATCAGAAACCTTAGGGTTCCATTGTCGGTCGAGAAGTACGTTGCTCGATTTCAAGTTCTGATGAACGATGGGCGGCTCCATATATTCGTGGAGATAAACCAAACTGGAGAAAAAGAAAAGGCATAACAAGATTGAAGAAAAACAAACGAGGAATGTCTGAGAATATTTCATCATTATTATAAGTTTATCATTCAAACAAACCCTTTTGCAATTCCTAGGATTATCTTCATCCTGATGTCCCATGTTAGAAGGCTAACACTGCCCTTGTAATGGTGCAGCCAGTAGCTGAGACTGCCATTGTCTACATACTCACACAAAAGCATCCTGACATTATATATATAAATTAAAAAGACTCAGACAAAACAATAATGGTCAATTTAATCAAAAGCATTATAATTACCTATTCATTCCTTCAGCATGGTATCCCAGCAATTCGACCAAATTCCTATGCCTCACCATCAACATTGCTTCTGCTTCTTTATCAAAACCTTGCTCCATATTCCTGTGTATTCATTGTGTGTATTAATGTTCATATATCTTACACAATCTGTGGCCGTGTCACAAAATTACCTGTCTCCATACAGCTTCTTGACGACAGCTTGAGTACTATGATTATTATTTTCGATGAAAAACCCTCGAAAGACATCTCCATAATCTCCAGCTCCAATCAGATTAGCATAAGCCATTCCATTAGTGGCTGCTTCGATATCAGTCAGCTCGTATCGACGACCGAAGGGTGTTTCATCGCGGCGCCTAACGTCATCGGCGACGCCTAAATAGGCTCTCATAATCCTTGGTTCATCCTCTGATGTATTATTATATGTATTATCGTTCATCTCTATACCCCGCGTTTTCTTTGAGAACATGGCATAGCTATTAGTTTCGGACTGCTTCTTGCTTCTTCCGAGCTTCCAATTTCTTACCAGAGATAGGACGAGGTCAGGGTTATTAAGGCTTTCCATGTGATTTTGATTTAGTACGAGGTAATTGATGAAGATAATAACGACTTGGTCTTAGTGTGCTTTCGAATAAGAAGAACAAGTTTGTTAACCACCCTACACTCTTTTTAAGTCCAAACTCCCCCTAAAAAATATCAACTGAATTTTTAACTTTTACTTATTCTTTAAGCTGTTATATAGTATAAATAAATAAATATATATTTATAGATTATTGTAAAAGATATATAAAGCTAGATTTATACGGAAGATACGGAAAAGATATGATCTTTGCTATAATTTCACTAATGGGATATGGGAATTCGTTTTGCAACACCACTTCGCTCTTGATTTAATTCCATTATAATTAAAAGGAAATGAAATAACATTACCATTATTTATATATATATATATATATATTAAATAAGGCAGTTTATACAATATTCTTATCATATATTTGCATCCTATGATTTTCCAAAATTAAATGGCTTCGTGACACATAGCCTTTCAATATCAAGATTGGCTGTCTTCTTCATCGGCTGCAACTTTATCTCATACAGCTTCGGCCATAGTTTTCCAGTCACTGCAAGCGTTATTACAAAATAAAGACACACAAAACTAAATTGAAAGACAGTAATATTGTCCCAAACAAGTAAGGATATTGCAGTATAATTAGTAAGCTTACGAAAAATACGATCTTGTTCATCATCCCATGCTATGCCATTTAATACATCAATCCCCTGAAAATAAGAATCCTTCAATTCTAAACTTGATGGTGACCCATTATCGTAGGTGTGATTGGAATTCAGACTGCTAATAAATCGATTACCGTATCTCCTGCTGCTATCAAATTTTCCCTGTAAGAGCATCAAAGAATATTGATTGAGGCGGTGGAATATCTTTTATTCGCAGGTGAATAAATATCATGAGCATTAATCATATGGATATAGGAGAGTACCTTAAATGTGGGAGGTATATCCACCCAAGTACAACACCATCTTTACTTGAGATTCTTGCAATGCAATCTGTCTATGAGATAGAATCGCATACATAAGTCTACGGATCCATTACTGGTGATGAGTCATGATATAATATCTGTGTGTGTTTGTGTGTGTAAAGAACAGCGATTTACTACACATTAGCCCACACTTCATTGTGTATATACTCCAGTTCGTTTAGATTTGGTACTTCAAGACCTTTGTACTTGACTGTATGCTTTTGGATAACTGCATTTGTAGGGTAAAGGTGAACCAAGTTAGAAAAGAATTCATCCCAGGATATGGCGACCTTATTGAGTCCACGAGCTTGGATTTAAGCACAAAAACTATGAATATTGACAGTGCAAACTTCTAAGCGATGTATGTAAGAAGACTCAATTTTTATATTGGTGACGTAAGCGTGAATGAAAAGATATATAAGATTTGCAAATGAAGCTCACTTTTCATTGTTTGGGGATCAATCTTATACAGTGTTGAAGTTCCATCACTCCCAAATATCACTTTTCCATCAGTCGCCAGACCCCATCCATCTTTCATTTGATTCGTAAACTTTTTAATCTGCGCAAAGACACAGAAAAATGTGAAAGAGATAAAAACATTCTTGACATTGTCCAAGAATAGAAGGCAAAAAAAAAAAAAAATGCATACATGGGCGTAAATATATGAAAAATAGCAAATATAATATATAGGAAACAAGCTGATAAGAAAATAAAGGTGAAGCACAAACTTTGGTCAACTTATTCCGATCATATATGAAACCAGTTTTCGTCAACCAATTAACTTGAAACAACCTACAAAAAGAACATAGGATTATTAAGTTAGAGCTAGATATTAGCAATAAATGTAAAGATTAAGCCTTAACAATACATCACGTAAATTAAGGCTTTGATTAGTCATTTAGCATTAGTTAATGCTTGATTTCATTTCCTTATTTGTATATGTATCGATGGCTTTATATTGAGCCAATATTCAATTGTGAATACATAAGACAATTACATCTTATATGGTATCAGAGCCTTTCTTGCTCTAACGAGTTCTAAACCAAAGCATGGCCTCCTCCTCCAGCGAGTCTTCTCTTATTCAACTCAACGCCCCGACTCATCTCCCGATCAAACTGTTGACAATAGTGATGTGCATATCGATCAAAGACGTTGCCTTCTTTCAAGTTTTGATTACTGCAGAACTTGAGATAATCTGTTTCTAGGCGTGTATCTATAAGCCACTTTCCTAAAGGTGATTTTGCTCTCTACAAAGCAAACGAGAGAATAATCGAATACCTTCAGGATACAAAGAAAACACGTACTGCGCTCTTGCTTTAGCGAAGTATGCACTGAATACTTTTAGTGTGTGAGAGCAAGCTTGATTACTTGTAATTGTGTCTCTGCAGTAGACAGAACTGAAGTATTTATAGTTTGCAGAGAGTTGCCTTGAATCGGCACACCTTTTCACCAAAAAGTTATCTCGAAAAGTCATGTCTCTTTGAAGAGATATGAACTAAAAGAATTTAACTTTTCATTGAAGTGATATAACTCTTCAATATTTCTTTTTCTTGAATAGATATAACTTTTCATTAAAGTGATACAACATTTTAATATTTATTTTCTTTATTATTGAAAATAAACAACAATCCCCCGCCATTTTCAATTTAAAGGAAACTCTCTTTAACGATAAAACAAACCTGTAAATCTCATGCATAGATAATGATGTTCCATTGGATTTGAACCATTATTTAGTGAAGGCTCGATACAAGAGGTCCGAATAAAATGGTGGATACAGCCTTGAACCATCTATTCATACTGACAACCTGTAGAGTCGATCACACATTCGATTTAGCACACTGCAAGATATTCATTTATAACGACACATTATAGACCTTGTGTCCAGTACCCTTCATGAGCGTGTCGAAGTCAAGCTCTTGAACTTCTTTTAAGCGGTCAAACTTTTACACTCACATAGGTAGATCTATCAAGATATCCCCGTTGTTCGATATCCGACAAAAATAGCATATAGCCTATAGACCTATTAAGAGATCATATCTCAACCTACCTTTTTCCTTAACGGGCAGCAAGTGCTACTAAACCTTGGGATGCATAATATGTCGTAGCACTTCAAATCACTATGATGATGTACTTTAACTCATTGAACTCGAGACTTTGACGGTATATCAAGTGTCGAGTTGAGGTTCCACCATGGGTGACTTTGATTTAATGAGCTTGAAACCCATCCCCTTGGACGTCTTATTGACTGCGTCTCGTGACAAAGCTTTTGTCAATGGATCTGCGAGATTGTCGCTTGATCGTACGTAATCAATGGTAATCACACCATTAGAGATTAAATCTCTCACATAACTATGTCGTAGTCCGACATGTCTTGATTTTCCATTGTACACATGATTGTATGCTCTCGCAAGAGTTGCTTCACTGTCACAATGAATCGAAATAGGTGCTATTGGTTTTTCCAATAATGGCATATCAAATAGTAAATCACGTAGCCATTCTGCTTCCTTGCTTGCTGATGCAAGAGCAACAAATTCAGATGCCATAGTTGAATCTGTTATGCAGGTCTGTTTCTTAGATCCCTAAGAAATCGCACCTCCACCTAGCCCAACCGCTAGTACTTGCATGATCGTCGCTGCCAGTTATCCAACTAGCATCCGAATATCCTTCCACAACTGAAGGATATCCATTATAGCATATGCCGTATTCCATAGTTTTCTTCAGATATTTAAGAACTCTATTGATTGCATGCCAATGCGCATCGCTTGGGTTACTCATGTATCTGCTTAATTTTCCAACAGCAAACGCTATATCTGGTCTTGTGCATGTCATTGCATACATTAGACAACCTATCACATTGGAATACACCAACCGTGATACTGGTTTTCCGATATTTTTGATCAACTTTATATTTGGATCAAACGGACTAGATGCGGGCAAACAATCAGAATGATTGAATTTGGTCAACACTTTCTCAATGTAATGAGATTGGGTAAGTGTTATCCCGTCATCTCCTCTTAGGATTTTAATCCCAAGAATAACATCTGCTTCGCCCATGTCTTTCATAGCAAAGCTATTTGATAGAAATTCTTTGGTTTCTTTGATTTGATCCAAATCAGTACCAAATATTAACATATCATCAACATAGAGACATATGATAACTCCTCTATCACCGTTGAACTTACTATAGACACATTTGTGTGCTTGGTTTATTTTGAAACCATTAGCAAGTATCGTTTGGTCAAACTTTTGATGTCATTGTTTTGACGCTTGTTTGAGACCGTATAATGATTTTATAAGTTTACATACTTTGTGCTCTTGGCCATGCATAACAAACCCTTCAGGTTGTTTCATGTAAACTTCTTCATCAAGCTCTCCATTTAGAAAAGCTGTCTTAACATCCATTTGGTGAATAATAAGTTTCTGTATGGATGCCATTGCTATTAGCAATCGTATTGTAGTCATTCTCGCCGCCGGAGAATAAGTATCGAAGTAATCGATATCTAGTTTCTGGCTGAAAGCCTTAGCCACTAATCGAGCTTTAAACTTCTCGATTATACCATCGAGTTTTATTTTCTTTTTGAATATCCATTTGCAACCGATAGGTTGCGCGCCTAACGGTGGATCAACTAAAACCCACGTTTGGTTTCCCATTATCGAGTCCATTTCATCATTTATCGCTTCTTTCCAGAATGCGACATCCCTTGATTTCATGGCTTCCTCGAATGTTTGAGGATCGTCTTCTTTGTTATAACAGAATGGGACTTCTTGAGTAACATTTTCTCTTGTTCCTTCTACGAGAAACATATAGAAATCAGAACCGAAATCACGAGTTTTTCGAGCTCGTTTACTTCTACGAAATTCAACATCTTGTTGTTCATCAGTTCGTTCTACGATGTCATTTGTCGAGGTATCTTGACTTACACCAATGTCCTTAATACGAGGTATTGAATTGAACCGTTGTTCATCGAACACGGCATCGCATGACTCAATTACGGTATTAACCGATATATAGTCATTTGGTTCAATAACAAAGAATCTATATGCTTTGCTATTTTGTGCATAACCAATAAAGATGCACTCAATTCCTCTTTCACCCAATTTTTTTCGTTTGGGTCCTGGAACTTTGACGATTGCTCGACAACCCCAAACCTTGAAATAACTCAAGTTTGGTTTTCTTTTGTTCCAAATTTCATAAGGAGTCACTTTGTTCCGTTTATTTGGAACTCAATTGAGGATGTGACATGCGGTTAGCAATGCTTCTCCCCAAAATCCAGAATTTAATCCAGACACCGACATCATAGAATTTATCATTTCTGTTAGTACACGATTTTTGCGTTCTGCCACTCCATTTTGTTGTGGAGTATACAGAGCGGTAGTTTCGTGAACTATACCCGTTGACTCAAAATATGATGGACTGTAGTATTCTCCACCTCTATCAGTCCTTAAATGTTTTATAAACGTTTCACATTTTAATTCAGATTCATTCTTGAAAATCATAAATTTTTCAAGAGCTTCGTCCTTAGAATGCAACAAATAAACAAAACAATACCTACTGCAATCGTCTATAAAAGTAATAAAATACTTTTTATTTCCGATTGTAGGAGTGCTATGCAAATCACATACATCTGAATGGATTAATTCTAACAGAAGTTCTTTCAACTTTCGGAAAAGAGCTTCGAGTTATTTTCGTTAGCATGCATGTTCTACATATACTATTTTCATATTCAACATGCGGAATCAGATTAAGTTTTGACATGTATCTGTTAGGATTATTTTATTGTGTTCAATTAATTAGAATTATCTTTGTAGTTTATTTTAATAGATTCTATTAAAAGAGAGGCTTAGTGTAATTGGGTTTGGTTAGGGGCCCAAGTATTATATACCAAAATGTGGTATAAATACTTGAACCCTAACACATAATAAAATGTGTTTTGTGTGAAAATCATCCCTAGAGAGAGAGAGAGAGCCACCAACACCTCTCAAGCACACACACTCCACGTAAATCAATTCTTTCCATCTTCAAACGTGGTTAAATCGTTCCCTATGTTAGATTGTTAGGATAGAAAGGCAACCAACAAGTGGTATCAGAGCCAAACGCGTTAGGATTTGAGCGATTTCTCTGAAAATTTTGGGATTTTTATGGTTCTTGAGCTCGAAAATTTTGGCCATTGTTCTTGAGTTTTTGGGTTTATTTTAATGATTTTGCAAGCTCAAGAGCTAAATAGGTTGTTTTCGAGTGATTTTTAGTGTTTACTCAATATTTTTCAGTTGATTTGAGTGAGATTTAGGTAGAAATCGCGCAGAAAACTCGTCATTTTTTCCCAGAGATGATATTCGGGTAGATGAATATAACAGTGCCCAGAATGCCCGATTTTCGCTGATTTTCGGGTGAATCTGTTTGAAATTCGGTGTGTTTTTACCCGAAATTCGAACTATTGTGCGATTTCCATCACCCGAATTTCGTTTAAAATTCTCGGCGATTTTCAAGTTTTCGGGCAGACCCGAATTCGGGCAGAATAACCCGAATTTGCCCATTCTCGGCGATTGTCTGATTTTCGGACTGAATTATCCGAATTCGGGCAAATCATCCGAATCAGTGTACCCGAATTTCTACCTACCCGAAAATTCTTAGTACTCGAATTTCAAATCATACCTTTAGATTTTCGGTCAAAGTCTTACCCGAGAATTCACTGTTCTCAATCGAAACAGTGACTTCCAATTCTCGATCACTCACTCTTCAAAAAACTACACTTAAACGTTTCGATCACCAAAAATTTCGGCCCCCCCTCGGAATAAAAAGGCTTCAAGTCTTTTGGAGGAAAATTTTTTATACATCATTTGATAGAGAAAAATTTTCTAAGTCCAACGGACATAGTCTATTTTACAGTTTTTTTCGAAACTTTTCAAAATAAATTTTCCGGGCCCAAAATTTTTGGTATAGAAAACATTTTTCGTCAATTTTTGAAGACAAATCCACTATACGCGTCAACGATCACGTATCCAACAATCAACTTAGGTCGTTTTTGGCATATTATAGAAAAAGTTTTGGTAATTTTCCCGAAGTTTTCGAAATCATTCCAAAATTTTTAGGTATATACCAAAAAATTTCGACACTTTATCTTCGATACTTCACTATACCTTTTTGATAAAACCAAACTTTTCGGAACTGAATTTCCGAAGGCCAAATTTTTAATTTTTAAATTAAAAAAAAAAATTATTATTATGGATGCACAAGCTAGAAAAATTGAGAAATTAGAAGCAAGATTTGCTAATTAGACTTGCCCAACCGCCGGTTACGGTCCGCCGGTTAACCGTAACCGGCGGTTGGCGGTTAGTCCGACGGACTAACCAGCTGGGGCGGTTGACGGTTAGACTAACCGGCGGTTGACTAACCGCCGGTTACGGTTGACCGCCGGTTAAAACCGCCGTTTTTTTTTTTTTTTTTTTTTTTTTTGGTTGAAAATTCAGGTTTGAATAAATATTCGGTGTATTATTTGGTCGAAAGTCGGACTGAATGTATTACAAAATTTTAATTGAACCAATTACAATACAATACATTAAATTAAAACAAAATATGGTGTGGTGAGAACTCAGACTCCGTCCGGTCCGAATCCGTTCTCCGCAAATCTTGAAGTACCTTAGTACTGGACTTCAGTTCAGCAAGTCCAGACAAGAAAGCAGCGAATGATCTATGGAGCCGTGACGAATCAAGTATGATCCGTCAAAGCATCCATAGATCACACGGTGCTAACTCGCCTGCACTTACTGAACTGAAGCGGCGAAGCCCCTCTTCTTCGAAATCTTCTTCCCCTAGAAAAAAATGCGTAAACTTAAGTTAGATTAGATGGTTAATTAAAAAAGAATAAAAATTAATTAAAGAGCTAATTACTTATCTTTTTCGGGCTTCGTCGTCGTAACCGGCTTGTGCAAATCTTGAAATACCTAAAAATAATAATTTATTTGTTAGTTATAAACGTTACAATTATTTAAAATTAAAAAGTTAATACGGCGATTGATACTTATCTTTTTCGGGCTTCGTCGTCGTAATTGCTTGTGCAAATCTTGAAGTACCTGAAAATAACAATTCATTAGTTAGCGATAAACATAACAATTATTTGTATCAAAAACAATATAAGAGATGTATACAGTATACTTATCTTTTTTCGGGCGTCTTTGTTGATGTGGAGTTCACGCCTCGCCGTCGCCGATCCCGAATGTCTCTAATCCTCGCCGCCGTCGTTGCCGCCGCTTGTCTCCGTGCCGGTGGTGTCATCGAATACGTCGTCGGGCGAGTCGCTGTTCGGGTCATCTTGGGTGCGATACTCGGCTCGAGTCCAATCATCGAGAAGACATTGGTACTCGAGGTTGTCGACACCCAAGTTCGAACGCTTTTCGCTCAAAGTCAAACCGCCCATGCTAAAAGCATGCTCCACCGCGACGGTCGAAACCGGGACGACAAGGATCTCCCGAGCGATCCTCGCCAACGTTGGATACGTTGGCGACACCCTCGACCACCATCGAAGGACGTTGAAGCTATCATCGTCCTCAAACTCGAAAGTCGTCGTCATAAAGTTATCGAGTTCTACGTAGAGGTTTTGGGAGGACCTTGGACGCTTGTTTGCGTTGAGGATGTCGTAGTAGTCGGCTAATCGTGAAGATCGACTACTACTAGAAGTAGATTGACCCTGACGAGGTGGGTCATGACCGAAATCGGGCTTATACTCTTTAAAGAGATCCTTTAAAGAGTCATATGCTCGATCAAGTACGCTCTTCCAATAAAAGCTATCGACGGTACGACCCGACGATATCTTGAAATAGTAACATTCTAGTAATCTACCCGTACCCTCTAAACGCCATCTCGGATCCAATATCTTCGCTATAAGGAAGATATCAGGTAACTCAAAAAAATATTTGAGCCACTTGGTAGTCATGCTCTCAACGGCCTCGCCGACTACTGGATCATTCCGACACCCGTCGAGGATGATTGCGACTTTAACGCAATGATCTAACACTAATATTGATGTCGGGTAATATGAACCCGACATCGCCTCGGTGGCGTCGTGAAATACTTGAAGTATCTCACATAAGCTGTTGCACGTATCCCACATCTGTGGAAAGACCTGAACCGAACACTCGATTTCGGCAAAGAAATCGGCGAGATGCTGTCGATATTCCATCGAGCCAAACAACAGCTTGTAGGTGGAATTCCACCTGTTGGGTACGTCTAAACTAAACTTCTTGACCGGAACATTCTCCCTAGCGCAGTACCGCTTCCACTTCTTAAATAAAGACGGGTGCCGCATCAGGTAACTGATTGCGTAGCGTATAGGCTGCACTTGTTCCGTTAAACTACCGAGCGCGTCTTGCACACACAGGTTAAGTATGTGACAAAAACAACGCACGTGGAAAAACCGTCCGCCGAATGACGGTTGACAATACTCGATCAAACGTTCTATGCTCGCGTTGTTTGCGCTCGCATTGTCGAACGATACTGAAAAGACTTTATTGAGTATCCTATACTCTGATAAGATACCCCTAAGCTTGATCGCAATGTTTTGCGCACTGTGTGCTTCATCGAACTCCCTATATGCGATCAAGCGCTTTTGTATTGTCCACGAATCATCGATCCAGTGGCATGTAATGCCCATGTACGAGTTACGTTGCCAATGATCGCTCCATATATCGGAGCAAATCGACACCTTAGTTTCTAAATTACCTAATAGACCTACCAAGTCGCGTTTAAGCGCGAGTACGGTCTTCCTAGTGTCCCGCGTAAGTGTGCTCCGCGAAACTTTCTTCGCCTGCGGGTTATATGCCGTTTTGATCCAATGTTCATAGATCGGATCATCGGCAAATCGAAAGGGAAGATGCTTCGCGGCTACAAACTTCGCAAGTTCGCGGCGCGCAACGTCTTCGTTGTAATGAAACAAAGTTGCGCTTCCGCCGGCGGGGCCCGAAGCGGACGAATCCGTACCTCCGAACATTTGACTTTGGTTTTGTCCTAATCCTAACATAGTCGGGTGTTTCGAACGGAGATGGGCATTCATTGACCCATATCCGCCACCCTTCATAAAAGGATATTCCTTAGCGCAGTAGTTACAAACTGCTCTAAATTGGTTAACTGTACTGGTCGGTACCTTCTTGAAGTGTACCGCGAAGAGGTCGGACTGTAGCCGCCGCGAGCGGCCGGTGCCGCTGCCGGTCTCGGTCTGCGTCTGCGCTTCCGTCTCTGTCTGCGCGGCTTGCGAGCTATATCCCGGCGATGGAGCGAACTCCGGCATGTTGAAGTCCTCGCCGAGCACGGCGCCAAGGTCCAACATCTCGTTCGCCGAATATTCTTGGTAGTCATCTTGCGATGAACTACCAACAACTTGCTTCCCTTTGCTGCCCCTCGTTCCGCGAGAACCACGTCGACCACCACGATCCATCTAGTCTAAAAATATACTACACGGACACGAAAAAATAACGTTAGATAAAAAAATGAAAAACGGCAAAAAACGATACCGAGGGCGGCGGTGGCCGGGCGGTGGGGTGGCGGGGCGGGCAGGCGGAGGTGGTGGCCGGTGGGCGGCGGTCGGGGTGGCAGGGCGGCAGCAGGGTGGCGGGGCGGGCGGCGGCAGGGTCGGGCAGGCGGGGTGGCGGGGCGGGGTGCGGCAGCGGGGTGGCGGGGCGGTGTGCGGCAGCGGGGTGGCAGAGCCGGGCAGGCGGAGGCGGTGGGCGGCGGGCTGCGGGCGGCAGCGGGGTGGCGGGGCGGTGGGGTGGTGGGCGGGCGGCGGGCAGGCGGAGGCGGGGGGCGGCGGGCTGCGGGCGGCAGCGGGGTGGCAGGGCGGCAGCGGGGTGGCGGCGGTGGGGTGGTGGGCGGGCGGCGGCGGGGTGGCAGGGCGGCAGCGGGTGGCGGGCGGTGGGGTGGTGGGCGGGCGGCGGCGGGTGGCGGGCCGGTGGGGTGGTGGGCGGCGGCGGCGGCGGGGGGCGGGGCGGGCGGCGGAAACGGGCGGTGGGCGGCAGCGGGGTGGCAGGGCGGGCGGCGGTGGGCGGCAGCGGTGGCGGGCGGTGGGGACTGGGGTGGTGTGGTGGGCGGCAGCGGTGGCGGTCGGGAGTCGGGACCGGTGTTGTGTTTTAATTAGAGTTTTATTTAATTTTCGGGACGGGCGGTCGAAAAAATTTCGCGTCGGGTCGTGAGAGCGAGTGGAGTGCGAGACTACGAGAGAGCGAGAGATATTGAGAGAGATTGAATTGAGAGTTGTGTTTTTTTTTATTTGGGTAGGTGTATTTGTAGAAGTTTTTAAAAAAATAGCCGTTAACCGCCGGTTAGACGGTTAACCTCCGGTTACACGGTTAACCGCCGGTTACAACGGCTATTTATTTAATTTTTTTTTATTTTTTTTTTTTCAACGGCTATATTATAATAAAAAAAAAAATTCAAAAAATTTTTTTTTTTTTTTTACAACGGCTATATAATTAATAAAAAAAAAAAAAAAAAAAAAATATTATTGACCGCCGGTTAACCGCCTAACCGGCGGTTTTTAACCGGCGGTCAGCGGTTCCGACCAACCGCGCCGTAACCGGCAACCCACGGTTGCCGGTTACGGTTGGTGCCGGTTACGGTTCGGCGGTTACGTAACCGGCGGTTAACGGTTGTAACCGCCGGTTACGGTTAATAATGGGCATGTCTATTGCTAATAATTACTCTGTGTTGCTTAAGCAACAGGAATGTCTGGCTTTCGCTAATGAAGATTTGGCTAACGCAAAGTCAAAGGTCATTAGCTTAGAAACTAAGTTAGAGATTAGTAAAAAGGATGTCTGTGATATGACGAAAAGATTACGTTCTTGCGAAATTGAGCGAAATATTGTCTCATCAAAATATGAGATAATCTTAGAGGAACGACATATGCTTTACTCTAAGATTGAACTTTTAGAGAACGCTATTACAAAAAGAAGTCAAGCAGATAAAAATACCTCTGCTAACTTAGTGTCTTTCGGGGAAAATACTTTACATTCTAATAAACCTATCTCTAGTTGGGAAATTCCGGAGGTTGCTAGTAAAATTGCAGAATTGAACGCAACTCTGGAATCGGAAATAGTAGGTTTCCGAGCAGAAAAGAAAAAGCTTTTAGAGGAGATTTTATATCTAAAAAATTCCCCGTCTTTACCTGTTTCCAATGATCTTTCAAAAGATACATCTTCCTCGAAACAGGTGAAGAAAAGCATCATTGTTCCTAAATCTGAGAAAGCTTTTATTAGTAATTCTAAGTCAATTTTGACTGAAGCTGAAAAGATAAGTAAAAGCCTTAAGCTTAATATTTCCAAGGAACATAAGATTAGGAAGGAGAAAAGAAAATCAACATTATCTTCCAAAATTAAGGTCGAACATGCTCAAGATTTTCTCGCTCCTATTCCTCTTAAAATGAAAGCGTGCAAAGAAGTTCGAAGCTTAAGCAAGCGAACTTCCACGCTTATACCCCATCATTATGATGTGAATCGTGTGAACCCTCCAAGTAGGAAGAACATCTTATGTACTAACGATGCTTATAATTCTTTATGTTCTTATCCCTACCTGAAATAGCCAGTCGATGTTAAGTATGAGAAACATCTCATGCGACTGGCCTTGGAGAAAATATTTAAATCTTCTCCGAGACACACATTCACCTACGCTGAAACGTCCTTTCCGTGTCAAATTGCTCCTAAATGGGTTCCTAAGTCAACGATTAAGATAGGTAATCCCAAATATAGTCGGGTACCTAAAAGTTCGTTAATGAATGATTTAGGGCTAAAATCTGATTTGACACCTTATATGCTTAACTTGCTTTCTGCTAATAAGGGAGGACCCATCCAAAAATGGGTACCAAAGTCCCGATAAAGTTTTTGCAGGAGCCCAATCACGTGTGGTAATTCGACGATGGTTGCTCCACACGCGTGATTGGTATGAAACGAGAGCAACCACAAAACCCCGGTCATGAGTATTAATTAGAAGATGGTTGCTCCATACTCATGACCGGTACGAGACGAGGGCAACCACAACTCCCAGCATGCACGGTACTCGGGTTGCTCCACATGCATGACTGTTAAGGGACGCGAGCAACCGCATCCCTCACGTATGGTACTTTGAAGTTGCTCCACATACATTATAAAGGGAAGCAGTGTGAGCAACTACACCGTAGGTAAATTCTATATATGCATTCCATAGTAAATTTTGGCATGCATATCAAGCTGAAAAGACAATATACCTACTTTGAAAACAATAGGGTACAATATAGCTATGCACGCTTCAAAAGGACTTTCGCTTTCAAATTTTTGCATGCATGCATACATGAGCTGAAACGTGAAATACCCTATGTTATAGATACATTATAATTATGTGTATGTTAATCAAATTTTTAAAATTTTAATTTGCATATGCATACGAGCTGAATTGAAAAATACCTATTTTTCAAAATGGTACATTTTAAATATGCATTTTCAAAACCTTAAAATTTAAAATGCATATTACGCACGGAAATTATAAATACCATTTTTTCTATAGAATGAGCTTAATTTGAGGGGGTGCTACTATTTTATTTTTAAAAGAGAAGTGGCCCTTATTTCTTTAAAATGGAGCAATAATTATATTTTTTGAGGGGGAGAGAACTTCTAATACGTGA
The DNA here is from genome assembly GCA_028392965.1 of Lindernia subracemosa. NCBI lineage: Eukaryota > Viridiplantae > Streptophyta > Magnoliopsida > Lamiales > Linderniaceae > Vandellia > Vandellia subracemosa. Next base: position 7,394,071 of record JAQPCC010000002.1, on the reverse strand, counting down.
ATTAGGGAAGGAGATTTACAGATTTTTCGAACTTACCACGCATCTTTTGAGGGGGAGCAAGTTCTTTTAGGAAGCACGTTTTGAGGGGGAAAAATAAAATATATCTATATATATATATATAATATAAATATACTAACATATATATTACTAATAACGATTAATATATATATTATATCCATATAATATATAATATACTAATATACATATTACTAATAACGATTAATATATATATATCCAAAAAAAACATAGAAGGGCAAAAAAAAAAAAAAAAAAAAAAAAACAAACTTCTCTCCTCATCATGAAGCTTCATGGAGACCACCTCCGGCCTTCGAAGATGGACTTCAAAAGAAGAATCTCAAGTCCACAACGGTCAACTATTTTCAAAAGGCGACGGTGGCTACGAATGCAAATCTCGGTGCTCGCTTCAACCGACCTGCTCCGGCTTGCTGACAAACAAAGCAGCACTCACTACTTCCTACTGGATGGATGGATACTTCGTTCCTACGATTCAGTCAAACCCAACTGAATCTAACCCCGGAACATCACCGAGATCAATCGAACTACGAAGAAACAACCATGTCTACTAAAACCTTTGAAAAGACCGACGATATATATAATTCGCTTACCTCACAAATTATTCGGACCAACCCCCATAATTACATGTGCTAATTTTATTAGCTCCCGGGTAGAAGTCGCCGCATTAAGTCCAACGGCGCAAGCACAACCGAGTCCAATACTAGCCACTCTATGAAACTCAGGTACCTGAAAATATTGAAAATAATGATAATGAAGAGATCTCGATAAACTATACCCAAAATGGAATTAGATGGAACCGAGACAAAGTCAACGTTGACGATAAATTCTCATTTAACGTAGCGCTACATGAAATGAATGAGATAAATGAGAATGAGGATCATGAACCAAAGTCTGTAAAAGAATGCAGACAAAGAAATGATTGGCCAAAATGGAAAGATGCAATCGAGGCATAATTTAAATCACTTGAGAAACAAAAAGTTTTTGGACATGTAGTACGCATACCAAAAAATGTAAAACCAGTTGGATATAAATGGGTTTTCATCAGAAAAAGAAATGAAAACGGTGAAATCGTGAGATATAAAGCACGGCTTGTTGCACAAGGCTTTTCACAACGACCTGGTATTGACTATGAGGAGACATATTCTCATGTGGTGGATGCAACTATTTTTCGTTATATAATTAGTCTGGCAGTACGCGAATGACTCGATATGCGTCTTATGGATGTTGTTACTGCTTATTTATATGGATCACTTACTAGTGACATATATATGAGACTTCCTGAGGGGTTTCAGTTGCCTGAAAATTCAGGGTCCCGAAATGAGTACTCAATCAAGTTAAATAAATCGCTTTATGGATTAAAGCAATCTGGGCGTATGTGGTATAATCGCCTAAGTGAATATTTATCGAAAGAGGGGTATAAAAAATGATTAAACTTGCCCGTGCATATTTATGAAAAAGTTTGAAAGTGAATTTGTTGTCATTGCAGTTTATGTTGATGATATCAAAATAATTGGAACTCCTGAAGAATTATCAAATGCTGTTAATTGTTTGAAAAAGGAGTTTTAAATGAAAGATCTCGGAAAGACAAAATTTTGTCTTGAACTTCAAATTGAATATTTGAAGAATGGAATATTTGTACATCAAGAGACATATACGAAAAGGGTATTGAAAAGATTTTACATGGATCAAGCTCATCCATTGAATACTCCAAGGATTGTGCGATCTCTAGATGTGAATAAAGATCCATTTAGACCTCGTGAAAATGATGAGGAGTTACTTGATCCTGAAGTACCATATCTCAGTGCTGTTGGAGCACTAATGTATCTTACGAGTCATACGCGACCTGATATTGAGTTCGTTGTAAATTTATTGGCGAGATATAGTTCGTCACCAACTCGTAGACATTGGAACGGGGTTAAACGAATATTTCGACACCTTCAAGAAATAACTGATATGTGTTTGTTCTATTCAAATGAATCAAAAACAGATTTAATTGGGTATGCAGATGCTGAATTTCTATCTGACCCACATAATGCTCGATCGCAAACTGGTCATTTATTTACAAATGGCGGAACTGCTATTTTATGGCGGTCAGTTAAACAAAGTTTAACCGCCACTTCATCTAATCATGCAGAAATCCTAGCTATTCATGAAGCTAGTCGATAATGTGTTTGGTTGCGATCAATAATCCAACATATACGACAAACTTGTGGGCTATTATCTGAGAAACTACTTCCAACAATTTTATATGAAGATAATGCGGCATGTATTGCCCAATTAAAGGAAGGATATATTAAAGGGGATAGAACAAAATATATTTCACCAAAATTTTTCTTTACACATGATTTGGAGAAAAATGGTGATATTGATGTACAACAAGTGCGATCAAGTAAAAATCTTGCAGATTTATTTACAAAAGCACTTCCTCCTATTATTTTTAGAAAATTGGTATATTCAATTGGAGTTCGAAGACTTCGAGATCTGAAGTGATATTATCATCAGGGGGAGTAAATACGCGTTGCACTCTTTTTCCCTTCACTGTGGTTTTTCCCATGAGGTTTTCCCAGTAAGGTTTTTAATGAGGCAACAAGAAAAGTGTATCAATGGAATTATGTAATCTTTTTCCTTAACTAGGTTTTTATCCCACTGGGTTTTTCTTAGCAAGGTTTTAATGAGGCATATTCCTTAATATACATCCAAGGGGGAGTATTATAAAATATTAATAAATATTAAAATAAAGATGTGGATGTATATTATTTAGAATGGTGGTTAAGTAAAAGGATTGGTTGTTAAGTTAAGAATGGAGGTTGAGAAAGTTAGATTTGATTATTTTATTGATTAGAATGGTAGATGCGATTTTTTGTGTGGTTGATGTAATATTTTATTTTGTGGATGTAATTTGAGAGATTTGTGTATAAATAGGTGATTTGGGATGTGTAAAAATATATTGAAAAGTATTGAATAAAGAAGTTGTTTATCTCCCTAGTTATCTCTCTAATATTTATATAATCATCGTTAGTAAAATAGTTAATATTTATATAATCATCGTTAGTAAAATAGTTAATAGTTATAACAGTTGTCTATTTATTGGGTATGATATTACCATTTATCAGCTTTATTATTATTACCAATTGACGATAAATGTATCTTTACTTGAATGTTATTACTCGTTTATGTTCAAACACTTGAATCATAATTTTGTAAGAATTATGGAATATTCAACTTTCAACAAACCATACATATTAGCAGCAATCTTTCAGTTCAAACCAACACATACGAGGACATAGCCTAGGAAGGACTTTGAGCATGACATAAAACAAGATTTCAAGACCGTACTATTTGTGGTGAAAAAAGAATACAAGTTGATGTTCCACATCAAAGACCAAACTCAGTCGGAAGAAAAGAGACTCCGATTAAGGTTTAACTTGGAGGTGGCGCTCCACCAAAACCGCCAGAGCCTCGGCCAAAACCAGGTCGCCCGCCCGAGCCCTGCTCCTGCAAGATTTGATAATATGAAAGATGTGATATAAACAAGCACTAAACAGATCTGAAGTTTGACGATCAAAAGAATGAGCACTCTATTGGGATATATCTCTCACGACAACTCAACCTCTTACACATTGATGGCAATGAAAGAAAAGCAGCTGAGTTTATAGAATTTAGAAAGAACAAAATGTGCAGAAGGTATGAAATTTACCCTGAAAGAAGGCTGGTACTCGGCGGGTGCTCCACCTTTATCACCACCGAATTCACCAGGTGGCCCTCTAGGTCCACCGCGGTAGCCATCTCTATCACCGAATCGTGGCCTGTCACCGTCGAATCTCGGGGGCCCACTATGGTCATAGTTGCACACATAACAAATTAGTGAAAATTCAAGAAACAGTAACCCGCTGGTTGCATTGCAGTACCAGCAAACAGTCAATTCCTATCAATCCATTATTCTTGAATAACAACCATAGCAAAGTAATGCTAAGACTAATTACCATTAATATGAAGTTTACCGGCAATATATATAACAAGCAACATATTCCCATTCTGATGGCAATTAATTAGCAGACTCCAAAAAGATATACCAATGAGGAATTTGCCATAAAAAACATCAGCATTAAGTTAAACATAAAGTCAGTAATTACCGAGGGCGATCGCCAGGTGGGCCACCCATGGGACGGCCAAGGGGCTTGGCAGACTTCTTCAGCGTGGCGGGGACAATCTCAGACGGCAAGTTGAGGTACGTCCGCAGAAATTCAATCCCATCATTGGTGAGATACCAGTAATAGTGCATCCAAGCAAAAGTCTCCCGCACGTATTCCTTTGACTTGAAGCTCTGCATCAGCTTAATCACTTGAAGATTCGGCACATCGATCAGTGGGTGCTTGGCTAAGTTGTAATCCTTCTTCGCATAAAGCACGCCCTCTGTGGAAAAGAGTTTTACAGATATAACTCACACCGCCATTGCGTATAACAAGCAATTAATTCACCAAAAAAACAATAAATTTGAACGAAAACAACATTTCATACCTTGAAAGAGGTATTTGGAGATCTCTCTCCTGTTCTTCTCGGAGATGATCTGGAACAATCATGAAATTAATCAAAAGAAATTGTAAAACTAAGCAACGAGCGACAATTCAGCTGTACATCATTATGTTCATCGACAGATAGACAAATAGACGTACCATGGCTACAGTGCAACGAGCGACTGAAGATGATTCAAGAGATAACCTACCAGCTGCAATCGAGCAAACGGAACCCTACCAAGGTTGAAGAAGCGTTTATATATATCAGTTGGCGTAGGGTTAATGATCAAAATAGAGCCCATGAACGTAAAAAGGCCCAGGCCCGTTTAGGCCCAATAAACAGTCTCGAACACTGCAAGAATGAGTCGCAAGATTGAATACTTAAAACTTCTAATCGAGACATGACTTTTATGTCTTTGACTCTTCAGACAGTATATGTGTACAACGATATTTCAATATGTTTATAAATAAAATAGAAAATAAAGCCTTGGTAGCTACGTCGAACAAGGAGCACATATTTAAAAAAGAACACAAAAAGATCTCAAACACGTAAAATAAATAATAATACGAATCTTCCCAATGGTATCTGTCGTCACTCGTCAATACCAAGGCCAATAATAGTTCAACAATGGCGACTTTGAAATTTAAAATATAGGGTCCCCCAATGGAATTGACTTAGGTAGACTCGGTTACGCCAATGTTATTTGTGTATTCTCTTTTGCCTTAGTAGCCATAGTAATATATATAATATATAAAGCTGGCAAGCACATAGAAAACGCAGTTCTTTATTATCTTTAGCTCTCGCTCATACCTTGGTTTCAGTTTCTTTTTTCATCAGAGAGCATAACATGAAGGTCAGTGCTTTGTTTTCATGTTGTGATGATTCTTTATTACATGGGTTTTTTTATAGTATGATTGTTTATTCTGTTCGAAGGATGTCATAAGACGTTTCTCACTTCTCCAGCCCTTTTTCTTCCTTGTAAATTGAGGACATAAAGATAGAATCTTTACTTCTTTTAACTGTTTCTAACTGATGTGTTTAGTTTACTGCAGAAAGTGGTATTGAAGTTGGACTTTGTCGATGACAAAATAAAGCAAAAGGCCATGCAAAAGGTCTCAGGTCTCTCAGGTACACTACTGCACACTGCTCTATATTAATATGGTCATGATTCTTTGATTCATTCAACAAGCAAAATATTTGCTTTTTTGCCCCAAAAACTTTTGTTAATTGCTTTACGGTCCTTTTAAAAAGGTTTGGAGTCAATCACCTTCGATGCAAAGGAGAAGAAGCTGACAGTCACCGGCGATATCGATCCAGTGACTCTGACTTCGAAGCTGAGGAAGCTCTGCCGGGCGGAGATCATCACGGTCGGGCCGGCCAAAGAGCCCGAGAAGAAAAAAGACGACCCCAAAAAGGACGACCAGGCCAAGAAGGATGATCCCAAGAAAGGAGACGATAAGAAAAAGGACGGCCCGAAAGACGACGTGGCGGCGGCGAAGGCCTATCCACTCCCGCCGTATTACACCTACAACGGCGCTTATTACAGTCAGTATCAACCGCCTTATCAGCACCAGCCGCCGTCGTACTATGGCCGGAATGTAGAGGAGGATCCTAATTCTTGCGTCATATGTTGAAGTCATTACGTTTTTATTGGTTCATATTTTTTTTCCTACTTTTTTTTTTGTATGCACATGTATAAAAGTATAATACATCGAGACACCCTCCTTTTTTTTTTGATGAAATTGTTTTTCTTTTTACTTTTTTTTTGGAAACGAATATTATATTTTGCTCACGTTAGGACAAACAGAAGAAGATAAACTTTCTGTCGTGCGATGATATTTATGAAACCTTAATGGACATTATGTTTAATCTCTTGTTTTCATCCCAATAACATTTATGTCGTCCTTACTTGTTTTTATCTGATTTATATATATATATAATATATATATATATGAATATGATAAATATAATGAGGATGTGGACATGCACATAAACCCGGCCGGCGTCAGCGATTGAGACCTCAGCCTCATCTTGGCGATTAAGCATTATATGACTTTTGTAATAACATGACAAAGGAAAGGCACATATTTTAATCATTAAAAAATATTAACATTTGTAGCGATGCGATCGAATGAATAATAATTGATGAGCCCATTTTATTCTTGGGTCGGGTCAAATCAAACGGCCGGGCCAAGCCCAAGTGTTAACCATGGCCCGGCTAGATTTGGAAGCCACAATACAATCCTTTGGCCTTTTTTATTAAATATTGTATTTTTTTAAAAAAAAAAATTAATATTGGAGATATATGATGAGTCATATTCTTGGTACTGTTGATTTAAAATGAATTTGAACTCAACCACATACATTGTTATTTAATGGAAAACAATCCACATTCTTATTGGCCTTAGTGCCCTCCTATTTGTGCAACTTGTGAAATGCTCGCCACCACCATAGAGAAAAAAGCAAAGACAATATAAAAAACTTAGGAAACTCTTTGACATTCGCCGAAAGTCAATGTAAAAGTAGTACTTTCTACGATGCCTTGGCATGCCACTAGAAACCCCTAAAGAATCCAAAATCCACTTGTTTGTGTGTAATAACGTGAGAGAGTTTAAGTGTGTGGGGCTAAAAAAAATATCCAATCTATATGATCAATAACAACAATATTTTCAACCTTAGTGGAGCCAAAAAGCCCTTAAATTTTTCCTCTTCATAAATGATTTAACAAATCTTGCAGCAAAACGAAAAAAGGAAAACGATATCAAATCCTAAGACAGTGCTCCACCTTCTTCTCTCTCTCTCTCCTAAGACTCCATGCATTGCATTGCATCCCATTTATATATGAATACAATTGAGCTCACACACTATCTACACACACTTCTTATTCACTTCTCAAAAGTCAGCGCCTTTCTTGGGCCCTCTCTCTCTCTCTCTCATATCAAATATATATATATATATATATATATATTACACAGCCTTATGGGAACTAGAAAAAGTAATACATATACTTGAATGATCAGTAGACATATACTCAAAAGACAGAAAAGGAAACACTAAAACCATCGAGATTCGATGGATGACGAGGGCTGGGATCTGCACGCGGTGGTGAGAGGCTACGCCGCCGCACCCGCGAACAACGCCTCCGCCGCCACCGACCCTTCAACTAATACGGACCCTTTTCCTAATTTCACGCCTATGCCATTCCATCAAAGCTCGTTTGATGATTTCAAGGGTGGTATCGTAGTAGATGACAATAGCACAAACCCTTTGTTCAAGGGTTTTCAAGACGTGTATCAGGAACTATGCGGCGACTATCCGCAGTCCTCCGCCGCCGCCGGAGGCGATAATATATCCACCACGGCGGCGCAAGTGTTTCAACTACATCATGCGACGAGTACTGTACATCAGACGAATATGCAGTTCAAGAATCAAGGGTTTGGTTTTCCTCATACTTGTCCAAACTCGAATCCTCAACCCTTAATTAGACCTCGAAGAAGGTAATGTTTCCACCATTTTTCCATTGTTTTTTCTTTTCTGAGAGCATTCCATTACACATGTTTTTTTAATTACTCGTAATAGGAAAAATCAGCAGCTGAAAATGGTTCGTCAAATGACACAAGAAGAGCTATCAGCTGACTCGTGGGCTTGGAGAAAATATGGTCAGAAACCTATTAAAGGGTCGCCTTATCCAAGGTTGTCTTCTCGCCTTCTCCCTCGCATTTAAATTCTATTCTATTTAATTAACCGTAAAAAGAACAATTTCTTTCTTTTTTTTTTCTATATAATCTAACCAGAGCAAACATTTTCTGGGCTTGGCTTATTATATACGTTCTATCTATATACTGTTTTGTAACCCAAAAGGGGCCTATATTCCTTTTCTACGGCTTGTTATATACTCCAATATTTTCATAGCTGTGAGCCGCAAGCTATGCATAATCATTAAATAAATAAAGATCTTCAACAAAGCATATATATATATATATATAATCAACTCTGTCTTATTTGACTTCTTTATTTAATTATTTCATGCGAAAAAGCAGAAACTACTATAGGTGCAGTACATCAAAAGGCTGTGCTGCGAGGAAACAAGTTGAACGCAGCCCTGAGAACTCAGAAACATTCATAGTTTCTTACACCGGCGAACACTCTCATCCAAAGCCATCTCACCGTAGCTCCCTCGCCGGAAGTACACGTAATAAGTTTGAAACAAAACCCAGCAATAACAATGACATGATGCTTTTGCATCAGAAGGGTAGCTCAGCTTCCATTGTTTATTCTTCTTCGTCCCCACCCTCGAGCTCGAGCTTTTCTCCATGCCCGCCCTTAGTTGAAGGAGAGGCTTTCAAGGAAAATGTTGAGGACATTGACAAGTTGGATGATAACAGTGGAGAAGATGAAGATGACAACGATTTTGGGTTGATGATCAAGAATAATAATATTGATGATGACGATGATTTTTCTAAGGGTTTTGAGGACTCGGATGATCACGATGGGTTGGGTGGTGGTGGTGGTAATTGTGGGGACCACTTGTTCTCCGGTGGGAGTTGGAAGTGATCGCAGCCGTCGACGGCCACATGTCAGGCGCCGGATTTACCGCAGGTGGTGGCTAATCTCCCGGAAAATTATGGAGGTGTATATGTATATATTATATATGCGTCGGCATGGAACCATTTTCTTAATTATGGATTCAGAGAAAGTGAAAAGCATGTTATTCCTACAACATGTGTAATGTAATCATGATTTTGCTTCTATTAGATTCCAACTATCCATAAATCTCAATTACGTATGAGTTTCTCCATTACTGCAACTTGTCAACTTGTGAAAAAAAAAAATGCAAGCTTTACACACACACAGACGACACCTATTATTGCACAAGTTGTAAATTAACCATCAAAATGGCATCAAGTGCTCGTCTTGAAATTACACATGTCGTAATTAACCATCGTTGAATATAATGTAACCAATTAGACATTACTTGACATTATGGGACTTAAATATATATTAACATTGAAAGTATAAATTCGCGATGTTCTCATTTTTAAATAGTTGGGTCATCGTAAACCAGCAATATATTATTGCCTTTCAATGTTTTTCGGAAACCCTAATGAGTAACTAAAGTATTTGTCCAGTACAAGAATCCATCAAATCTTGTTCTAATAATAGTTCTTTTTATTATTTACATTTCGAACCACTCAAGAAAGAACATATAATTCAAATACGATATTAATCAAGTCAACTTGCTCGGCTCAAAATTGTTGCTTTATAATGACTTACCGAAAAATAATGATGAAGTGCTTTGAATGCACGACAGCTGTCCATTAATGGGAGTCGGTGTGCAGCAACTATTCCCAGTTTTGGAGGCATCACACGCAAAGGTTTTCACGAGGGAGGGAGACAACTTTAGCTACCCACTATTCTTATATGCATGTATTTAATATGGAGATGATAAATAAAATTGATATATATATATATATATATATATTATCTATTATATAATATAATCAAAGATAGAGGTCAATGCTTCTTTACCCACTTTGGCAAATTAATCATAATTAAGAGTACTAAATTGTTTTTGTCTTTTGTGCTTTGGTTCCATTCTTCAATTTGTTAAGAAATCCGACGTGGGATTATTAATTATAGTATTTGGGCTCGATGTATACAGCCCAATTACAAGGCCCAGCTGTTTATCCAATATATGGAGTCCATTACATACTGAGCTGAGCGAGCCCATTTCATTCTTTCTATATGTTGTAATGATTCTTTAATATTTAAATGATTTATTCTCACCTACTTATTATCTATTAGGTGTGCCAATCACCTTGTAATGATTCTTTAATAACAACGTTAAATGTCAATATAGGACTTCATTCGAAATTTATAGATTTGTCGATTTTCACGTTGCAAACTACTCGTGGTAGGTAATATATTATTGTAATGAGTTTTTGTCAACCTCTTACAATATAATATATATTTTACTTTACGATGGGAGGGGCGGCCTTCGACTACCTAAGCTAAGATCTTGTTTGGATTACACTTGCATTCCTTAATTTTTATTGTCTTGGGAAGTTATACACTTGAGACATTTATACTGATTTATTTCATACTGATTTATCGGAGTGTAGTGTAGGGACGTGACAAATAAGTAAATTGATAAAAATAAGTCAAGGCCTTCTAGAATATCACTCATCTTGTTTATTTAATCTTTTTTTTTTAGCCTCTCATCTCAATTATTGTAATTTTCTTTTTTCTTAGCTTGTCATTCTCAATTATTGTAAGAGATGTCCAACTATGTAGATTTGTCACGCTTTTTTATTACAATAATAATGTGGCCGGCCATATGTGTACAATATATTGTCGATTAGAACTTTTGCATCGCTCATTCATTCAGTCTTTTGCCGTCACCACCGACAAAAAATGGCAACCATAGTTCTCTACCCAGCTCCAGGAATCGGCCACCTTGTCTCCATGGTGGAGCTCGCAAAATCCATCCACCGCGCCTCCACCACCACCACCGTCACCATTCTCGCCACCGTTCCGTCCTACGACACGGCCGGCTCCATAGCCGCCTTCATCAGCCGCGCCTCCGCCGCCGACCCATTCGTCAACTTCCACAGATTACCCCAAGTCCAAGTCGACCGAGCCAAGTGTCCCTCCGGCGAAGCCGCCGTTTTTCAGTTGCTGAACCTATCGAACCCACACGTGTCCGAGTTTTTACAGTCTGTCAAGCAGTCAATCGGCGGCAAAATCTCGGCTTTCGTCATCGACTTCTTCTGCACCTGCGCTCTGCCCATAGCTAAAGAGCTCGAAATCCCGACGTACTATTTCTTCACCTCGGCGGCTTCTTGCCTGGCGCTGTTCGTCTATACCCCAACTCTCCACGACGTTATTACCAAAAACTTCAAGGACATGGGAGATGAGCCCGTGAAAGTACCTGGGATTCCGCCGATCCCAGCTTCTCAGATGGTGAAGCCACTGCTCGTCCGTGGCACCAAAGATTACGAGGGTTTCATGGAGTTTTGCCGGAGCATACCCAAATCCGAAGGGGTCATAGTGAATACCTTCGAAGCCCTCGAAGCCAGGGCGGTCAAAGCCCTGCGCGACGGAGTATGCAACCCTAAGGGCCCCACTCCGCCGATCTTCACCGTGGGCCCAGTTATGCAGGAGAGCCACCAAAGCGGCTGCGAGACGCACGAGTGCATAAAATGGCTCGACGCGCAGCCTAGCAAAAGCGTGGTTTTCTTGTGCTTTGGTAGCTCGGGTCTGCACAGCGCCCGGCAGTTGAGAGAGATGGCGGTGGGGTTGGAGAGGAGCGGCCTGCCGTTCTTGTGGGCCGTGGGCGCGCCGCCGTCGTCCTTGGGTGTACCGGACTGTGAGTTCTTTTTCCCGGCCGGATTCTTGGACCGTACAAGGGATCGTGGGCTAGTGGTGACGTCGTGGGTGCCACAGGTGGGTCCCCTTAACTCCTTTTATTTCACTTATTAACATTAAAATATCTACGCTACGCATGCAATAATCGTTGAGTTGACCTTAGAATAGTAAAAGAATCATTTTGTTTTTTATCTTTCTTGATGCCTTATATATTATGATTAATTAGTTTCCTTTATCTAACTAAAAGGTGGGTATTCTGAACCATGGTTCGGTGGGCGGGTTCGTGAGCCACTGCGGTTGGAACTCGGTGCTGGAGGCGGTGTGGGCCAGCGTGCCCATGGTAGCCTGGCCGCTGTACGCCGAGCAGCACTTTAACAGGGTGCTGCTCGTGGAAGAGCTCGGTCTGGCCTTGAGGTTTAAAGAGACTGAAGACGGCTTAGTGACTTCCGACGAAATGGAGAAGACTGTTAGGGAGCTGATGGAATCTGAGAGCGGCGAAAGAGTGAGAGAGAGAGTGGCAGAGATGAGCGCCGAGGCCAAAGCCGCCTTGGCCGCCGGAGGATCTTCTCACATGGCGCTGCACAAGCTCTTAGGAAACCTTACATCGTCGTCATGACTCATGAATAGAATAATAATAACAATTGTCTAATTTTATTATAATACCGTCTTCTTGCTTGGTTATTGGTATGAATGAAGACATACAATATATAATTGATTGTGTTTAATCAATTTATATTCTCTTTTATTTTGTTGATAATATATTATTTTTTCTCAACCACTCCAATATTATTATAAAGTGTATGTAAATTTATATTCTCTTTTATTTTGTTGATAATATATTATTTTTTCTCATCCACTTCAATATCTATTACTATTATAAAGGAGGGAGTCCACCTAATGGTAGCCAGTTTCCTCTAGGTTGCCAGTAACCTTTGGCAATACTGTAATTATGATATTTTAAAGGATAATTATGTAATTAATCATATTATACTGCACATCCCAAGAAAATTACTTCAGAGCAAACGATGGTTTATCTCCTGGCATATCATATAATTAATCATATTATACTCTTGGCCGTCCAGGCGGCGGCGTCTCAGCCGATAGCCGTCGATTACAACTCTAGTTCGCTCGACGTTCTATCGATTGGAACCAAGAGAGAGAAGAAAATCGTTGCTTTTTACTTAAGACCTTACGTTAGGCTTACCGTGCTGTACTCTCATGGCAATGCGGCTGATTTGGGTCCGTTGTATGACTCTTTGTTCAGCTCAAAGCCAATCTTATAGTCAATCTCTTTGTTCAGGGCAATAGGAAAGGACCTTATCTTATCTTGTTTTCAGTGTAAAAATTGAAACTTGTGGGGCATTTGGTTGTCGATTGAGGTGGTTGATTTGTGTCTTGCTCTTCTTTTATTTGCATTTGTTAGTTTGGGTATTTCATTTATCTGTTAGTTTCCTTGGATAAATTAATGTTCTTATGCTTGCGTTCTCATACCGAATATTTTTTCGAAATTATTTTCAGTCTTAAAGGATAGCAACAATTCTTAAAAAAAAGCAATGAACAAGGTACGGGCATCCTAGTTTGATTCAATTGTTCACATTTTGTATTAGTAAATGTTCCATTCTTCAGATGTTGACACATATTCATTTATTTAATTATGGAATGGATGAAACCATGAGATGTACACGTGTCAGCATACAATTGATGGAACATGTTATGAGAACACAAAATGAGAACAAATGATCTCATACAAAATATTTTTTCGAAATTATTTTCAGTCTCAAAGGATAGCAACAATTCTTTTAAAAAAAGCAATGGACAAGGTACGGACATCCTATACCAAGGCCTCCTCCACTTACACGATAACAAAATTTTCAAATTCCGTCAGCACAAAAATTCTAATTATAATCTCTCCGTTTTTTGTAACAACATTACTAACGAAAAATAATAACTAATTTAGACTAATATTTAACTATAAGATATATATATTGTTATTTTCCTATAATTAGCCAAGAAGATTCGTGAGAACCCTTTGTATCTTAACCACATCGCCCATGACATCAGCGATAAAAATTTCACGGATCTCTACGTTCATGTCCACATTCTGTCGTTCGCCAGAGGCTTAGTGACAGCTAGTGCTAGGCTTGCAACATCTTTTATATTAAACGGCGATATTTGGAACTTCATTCTCTCTAAAACTAAATCATGAGTGATGCGGGATAAAATCTCGAGCAGGCAGATCCACACAAGCCGCAAGGAAAGAAAGACGTGATACCCTTAGGAATCGCGTTTGGAAGGAAGGAATGTCAAAGAGAGGGAACCCGAGCTCTTAGAAATAACGAGCGGACTGTCCGAGGAAGGTCCCCCCAACAACCCCGGGGACCTGAAGTCTACGGGCCCACGGGGATCTTGTAAGCCAGCTTATGGGACGTGATAGCTTGGATAAGGGTTAAGGGAACCAGAAAGAGAATAAAATTGAGAACTCCTGCAAGTGTCAGAATCCGTACGGGAGAGCGAATACAGAGAAGTGGGGATCGATACACGTGTCAGCAGCCCATTGGGGAGCATCCTCTGACCCGACAATGCCCCTTACTACAATGTCGCGCACGCAGGTGTTCCGTACCATCCGCGACAGAAGGGAAGCAGGTCTCTCCAGGTGACCCAAGCAAGGAATATCGATATAAGGGGGGAACGGCCAAGAAAAAAGACAAGTTTTCTCACTGTTACACACACCAGAGCGTTAGAAACACACACCAACACTCCATAGCTTTCTTTTTCGTCTTCTTGTTTAAGTTCTTGGTCTGTAACAATGGAGAGGAGAGATTCGAGTGTGTAAATCGTCCTATCAGAATAGAAGAATACCCTTAGCCGCCCCGTGGACGTAGGACTTTTGAGAGTCCAAACCACGTAAAGATCATTGTTCCCTGTGCTTTCGTTTTCTTTTACCTCGTCATCAAACATCGAAGCCGAGAATCGAACCCATGATCGAGATCTAAGCACGGCTTTACCGCATTTATCCACTTCTTGGACCAAAAATATCTTTGATCGGGACCACGCCCGCATCAATGAGCATCAAATCTTAACCTACATGTTGAATTATATATCATAAAATAATTTACATGTCATAAGTTCTTCACAATCCATCGGGTTCGATAGCAAATTCATCATCACCTCACAGTATTTGACTATTTTTTATTTTGCCTCAGTCGTCTTTTTGCAATCATCACGCATAGTCTTCGCCGTTGTGAGAATTAAGATTTGACTTCTTAGATCATGTGCCATACATGAGATCATTAATATCGCTCGTTTCATCCATTCGCCAAGCATAATTATTAATACCCACATAAAATTATTGGCGAGCATATTCAATCTCGTTCTCAAAATGTTAAAAGAAATTTTAGTTTGTAAAAAACAAAATGACAGTTCTTACATTTTTGTGAGTTCTTGCACCGAATTATCAAACTTTGTTGTGTCATTTTAGAGAGAGAGAGAGAAAGAGAGTGATGATCGCCAATAATATGAAGATTTTGAGAGAATAATTATTTAATAATCAAAACGAAAATGAGATTGTAAACATCTAACCTTATTCAAATGAGCGTTTAACGAGAGAGAAAATTGTTTCTACGGATATTTGTATCTATATGTAAAGAGTGCATGAGAGTTTTTCTTTCTTTTGATTATTTACATTGTGAGGATAACATTTAAAGACTCCGTAAGTCATGTGAACTATTTGAGATTAATTAGCTGTCAGTATTTTTTTCACGTCTCTGCCTTTTACTATCCTACACAAAATCATTACCGAGCATAATCAATCTAGTCCTCAAAATGTTAAACATGACTAAGAAATAATAGTTTGTGAAAAATAAAATTGACCGTTTTTACGTTGTTGTCAGTTCTTCCATCAAATCAGCAGACTTTGTTGTCGATTATATCATATTTCTTTCTACGATAGAGAAAATATTGATCGTCAGTAATACGAAGACTTTGAGAGAAGAGATGTTTAAATACACAAAACTAAAATGAGATTGTATAATCTTATTCATACGAGCGATTAACGAGAGAAAAAAAATTGTTTCTGTTGGTATTTGTATCCTTATGTAAAGAGTGAATGTGAATTCTTCTTTCTTTTTATTATTATATATACATTGTTGAAATAATAATTTGTAAAAAACAATATGACAGCTCTTCCATTGTTGTCAGATCTATCAAAGTATTATTGTTAATTCTGTAATTTCTTTTTCTACGAGAGAAATAATGTTAATCGTCAATAATATGGAACGTACTCTTCGCTGTGAAGATAACGTTAACGTACTCCGTAAGTCGTTATAAATTCTTTGGTCATCATTTTCATCAAAGCGTCTCCGATGCATGATGAAACATGATAATTATTAAGTTTTCTGCGAAAGATGATGATGATTTAGCCCGCCTTTGTAGTTAAAACTGTTCTTATATGATAAATAAGATTAGAGCTGTTAAATTTGGCTGGGGGCGGCCCGACCTGAAGCCTGAAGGAGGTCCGCCCCACTGGCGGGCCTGGCCCACTTAATTTTTTTTAAAAAAGTAAAAAAAATTGAAACACGAACAAGGAATCGATCGAGATCACATTAATTGAATTACACTACAATTATCACTAAGTCAAAAACATAACTATAAAATTGACTAATGTATTGTGAAGATTAAGTAAACAAACATGAATACTATAATCGAACATGGATAGAGGTGATGAAGAATTCTCCAGTTTGATGTATTTGGTGGTTTAAGTAT
Organism: Lindernia subracemosa; assembly: GCA_028392965.1. NCBI lineage: Eukaryota > Viridiplantae > Streptophyta > Magnoliopsida > Lamiales > Linderniaceae > Vandellia > Vandellia subracemosa. The sequence continues at coordinate 7,377,391 of JAQPCC010000002.1, read as the reverse complement.
TGAACAAGGAGGAAACTTGCTGAAATACTGAAGTCATTAAGGCATCTTATTAAACTGCTAGAGCTACAAGCGTTTTTTGTAAGTTCAGACTTGTAAAGCAGTTGAGAGGTAGTGGATAATATCAGCGGTTAAATGATCGAACAAATAGGGCTTTAAATAGCTATGTTCTCTTCAGTTCCAAGCAACCAAGTTTGAGGGTGTGTAACTTCATATAGAGTGATTATCTCGAGAGGTTGTAAACACAAAACTTGTGGAGCTCATATCATACTACTCTATACACGAAAATTAATCATAATTTGAGTACTAAACTGTTTTTGTCTTTTATGCTTTGGTTCCATTCTTCAATTAGTTTAGAAATCCGATGTGGGATTATTAATTATTGTATTGGGGCCTGATTTATACATCCCAATTACAAGGCCCAGCTGTTTATCCATTATATTGGAGTCTATTAGACCATCTCCAAATGAGAAACTTATTTTTAAACTCAAATTCATTTTCAAACTCAAAATGCAGTAATTATTCTCCAACCATTAAACTTATTCTCAAACTCAAAAAAATATCAACTTTTACAAGTTTTCAATACTACCCACATATTTTACGACTTTACAAATTTAATCACGATATTATTTTAAATTCGATGAGAAAATATTAAATAAATTATAATAAAATTTTTATTGGTACCAATTTAATAATAAAATTTTTATTTTAATAATAAAATTAAATTTTGTGAGAAGATATTTAATAAAATTCTAGTATCGTGGTCATATAAATTTAACTATTGTAATACGTAGAACCAAAATATAAAAAAATTAAGTAATAAGATATAAAAATTATTTCTTAAAATAAAGACATTATTTGTTTTGACAATTTTATAATCATAATTATTGATAAATAAGTCTGCATTTTCCTCTTTTTTATATTTTTATTTATTTTTTATTTTTGTATAGGGGTGATTTATTAATTAAATTAATAATAGGATCTTACTAGTAATTTTCAAATCTCAAATTCATAATATGCGTTCAAACGCAAAATTGAGTCTGAATTAGAAGAAAGAAGGTAATAAACTCATTTTGAGTTTGAGTTTGGGGTACTATTGGAGTATTTCTTACTCCATTTTTTTAATTTTGCAGTATAGTTGGAGTTGCTTTTATTACCCAATATTTTAGGTTTTCCAGTATGATTGAAATTGCTCTTACATCCCATTTCGTTCTTCTTTATGTTTGTCCAGCTTGTAATACTTAAATGATTTATTCTCACATACTCTTTATGTTTGTCCAGCTTGTAATATTTAAATGATTTATTCTCACATACTTACTCTATTAGGTGTGCCAATCACCTTGTAATGATTATTTAATAACAACGTGAAGGACTCCTTTCGAAATTTATAGATTTGTCGATTTTCACGTTTGCATACTACTCTCGTGGTAGGTAATATATTATTGTATGAGTTTTTGTCAACCTCTTACAATATAATATATATATCTTTTATTTGGGGCGGCCTTCATTTCAACTACGTAAGCTAAGCTAAGATCTTGTTTTGATGAATTACACGCGCATTCCTTAATTTTTAGTATTGTCTTGTGAACAATAATAATAATAATAAAAAGTAAATAGATAAAAAGAACTCAAGGCCTTCTAAAATATATAGGTGCCAAAAATCCCGCGGTAAAATATCTCTATTTGTGATCCGAGGTTATTGGAATCGAGAATCCCTAGTCAAAACTGGAACGGATGAAAATGCGGGGATGGGTACCATCCCCGACCCCGAATCCGATCCCGTTTTAGTCAAACGGTGATTCCTCGTTTCCCGATTATATTTATTAATAAATAATATAAAATAATACATTTGAACAAAAAAAAAATTTAATGATTAAGTATTTTTCTTTTAAATTTTCATATCCTTTTTTAAAAAAATAAAACTAAAACCAAAAGTGAATCTAAATTAAACATAACAAATACATAATTATTTACTGTAATGATCGATTATTATAATTAATTTTTTATATATTCATTTTAAAAAAATAAAACTAAACAAAACTCGTCCCTAAAAAATACATCGTAGTCGTAGTTTATCGCAATTTCTTTTATCGTGAATGTTACGTTATTTTTATTGTCTGCTTTGTCAATGTTACTTAATTTATTTATTTGCTCCAAAAAAAATTTAAAGTTGTTGGATATATATGAAATGGGGGATCCCAATTCCCGAACGGTGATTCCCTATTTTCGAACCAATTCTTTATAAGTAGTGAATTAGCGGGGACGATATTTAAAATGAGGATTTGTTACGGGAATCGTTAGTCCAATATCAGCCTGAACCCGCCCATTATCACCTCTTTATTGTAACATATGTCCAATTATGTAGATTTGTCACACTTTTATTACAATAATAATGTGTCCGGCCAGATGTGAACAATATAAAGTAGATTAGAACTTTTGCATGGCTCATTCATTCAGTCTTTTTGCCCTCACCACCAAGAAAAAAAAAAACAAACAAACAAATAATGTCGACCATAGTTCTCTACCCATCTCCACGAATCGGCCACCTTGTCTCCATGGTGGAGCTCGCAAAATCCATCCACCGCGCCTCAGCCACCACCACCAACGTCATCATTCTCGCCACCGTTCCGTCCTACGACACGGCCGGCTCCATAGCCGCCTTCATCAGCCGTGCCTCCGCCGCCGACCCATTCATCAACTTCCACCTATTACCCCAAGTCCAAGTCGACCGAGCCAAGTGTCCCTCCGGCGTAGCCGCCGTTTTTCAGTTGCTGAACCTATCGAACCCACACGTGTCCGAATTTTTACAGTCTCTCAAGCAGTCAAGCGGCGGCAAAATCTCGGCTTTCGTCATCGACTTCTTCTGCACCTGCGCTCTGCCCATAGCTAAAGAGCTCGAAATCCCGACGTACTATTTCTTCACCTCGGCGGCTTCTTGCCTGGCGCTGTTCGTCTATACCCCAACTCTCCACGACGTTATTACCAAAAACTTCAAGGACATGGGAGATGAGCCCGTGAAAGTACCTGGGATTCCGCCGATCCCAGCTTCTCAGATGGTGAAGCCACTGCTCGTCCGTGGCACCAAAGGTTACGAGGGTTTCATGGAGTTCTGCCGGAGCATACCCAAATCCGAAGGGGTCATAGTGAATACCTTCGAAGCCCTCGAAGCCAGGGCGGTCAAAGCCCTGCGCGACGGAGTATGCAACCCTAAGGGCCCCACTCCGCCGATCTTCACCGTGGGCCAAGTTATGCAGCAAAGCGGCTGCGAGACGCACGAGTGCATAAAATGGCTCGATGCCCAGCCTAGCAAAAGCGTGGTTTTCTTGTGCTTTGGTAGCTCGGGTCTGCACAGCGCGCGGCAGTTGAGTGAGATGGCCGTGGGGTTGGAGAGGAGCGGCCTGCGATTCTTGTGGGCCGTGCGCACGCCGCCGTCGTCCGTGGGTGGACCGGACTGTGAGTCCTTTATCCCGGCCGGATTCTTGGACCGTACAAGGGATCGTGGGCTAGTGGTGACGTCGTGGGTGCCACAGGTGGGTCATCGTTGAGTTGGCCTTAGAATAGTAAAAGAATCATTTTTTTTTTTTATCTTTCTTGATGCCTTATATAAGGTGGCTATCCTGAACCATGGTTCGGTTGGCGGGTTCGTGAGCCACTGCGGTTGGAACTCGGTGCTGGAGGCGGTGTGGGCCGGCGTGCCCATGGTGGCCTGGCCGTTGTACGCGGAGCAGCACTTCAACAGGGTGCTGCTCGTGGAAGAGCTCGGCCTGGCTCTGAGGTTTGAAGAGACTGAAGACGGCTTTGTCGCCTCCGACGAAATGGAGAAGACTGTTAGGGAGCTGATGGAATCTGAGAGCGGCGAAAGAGTGAGAGAGAGAGTCGCAGAGATGAGCGCCGAGGCCAAAGCTGCCTTGGCCGCCGGAGGATCTTCTCACATGGCGCTGCACAAGATCTTAGGGAACCTTACATCATCGTCATGAATAGAATAATAATAATTTATTATAATACCCTCGTCGTGCTTGGTTATTGGTATGAATGAAGACATACGATATAAAATTGTTTTTGTTTAATCAATTTATGTTCTCTTTTATTTTGTTGATAAATATTATTTTTTTTTCAACCAATGCAATATTATTATAAAGATGTATGTACGTACGTATGTATCATAACAATGCGTTAGTTAACTAAGAGAATCAATCAATCAATCAATCAATCAATCCTCACATGCATAAAAATAAAAGTAAGAAAACTATAGATAACAAAACATAGCATGCATGAAAATAAACTGAATGTATCTGTCTAATTGTTCATAATTTCATGGATGGTCGAGAAGGTCGGAATAAATTCAGACGAAAGCATGAAACAAATCCAGTGGCAGCGGCGGTTCTTGCGCTACAACGAAAAATGAGACCATCTCCACAGTGAATAAAATCGGTATATCGTGCCCCAACAGTTTCTTCCCAAGAATAATCTCGTTCCATTGTCCGTATGATATAGTTTTTCACATCATAGAGACAAGGACGATCATTACATACCAATAACAACCATAGGTTATCAAGGAAGAGGAGGAATCGGCACTCTGCGGGTGTTTTCTTGGGCGATATCGAAAGCAAGGATGTAAAAATTATTATCATCGACTTCTCTTACAAGCCAAATGAAATGCTCCATTACAAACAGCTTTACGGGCCGTGCATCATCGTCCCTTTACTAGGGAATAAGTGCGGGGCGGGGACAAACTTCTCCATCTCTCATCAACTCCGACGTACGGTGAATACAGCACATCAAACCATTGCATTGCACCAAGCCTACGCCAAATGATTTTCTTACTCCATGCTTGGTTGGACAGTTATGGAATTGCTTCCCTCGAAAACGTATAGGAGAGCAGGGTGGTCTTCTTCATAACATAACCATATGCCATAGAGAGTGTAGTTGAATTAAGGCTTGTTCTTCGCTTGCATAGAGGAAGGAGAAGCAACGAGCGGTGATTGCGCCACGCCAGCTCTTGGATATACTAAGATGAACCTTGCGATGGATTTATTGGGAGCCTCGACAATATTTCTGCTATTAGATCCATCAGAATTTGCTTTTCAGTAAGGTCGCCGGATGGAATCTCCTCGTCGTCAAGGCGTTGACAACTATTATTATTATTATTATTATTATTATTATTATTATTATTATTATTATTATTATTATTATTATTATTCTTAAGTTTTCTTATTAATTATAAAGATGATGATGAACACATATGCGTATCAATCAAATCTCCTAAATCTTTTACAAAAATAAAAAAGATTTTGCATGCAAATCTCTTGAGATGTGATTTAGAATAATCTAGCATGACTTTCGCTATTCATTCCATTTTTATTATTATTATTATTATTATTATTATTATTATTGCATATAATTTTTTTTTATATTAATAACGAAAACAAGGAACTGAAGAAAATTCGGAGAATTATTGCAGCTTGTTATCTCTTCCAAATTCAAGCAAAGACAGTGAGAAATGATCTAATGAACTCGAGGTAAAAGTCATGGAGACCATCAACGAACACACCACACCACTTATGTCAGTATTGTCTACGAACCAAACGTGAAGTAAAAAGTATGAAAGGAACAGAACGGAAAAAAAGCTAATATTTCACTCAGTCATCATCTTTGGTCGCATCATATTCTTCTACAGCGGCAAATCTGAATAGAATTCTTCAATAAATTCTTTCACTGGCCCTATCGTCAAGGGTTTCGTCAAGAAACGATCCATTCCATTCTTTAAGCATTCCTCGCTGATCTCTTCGGCCGTGTTGGCCAACATCTGCACGAGTGTATAGATAAATCCATATACACTTGACGAGTATAAAAAAGCAAGCATATATTATAAAATTATTTAAATAAAAAAAAAACAAGTATACTTGTATATATGGCGGGTGGAGACTTACGGCTCTTATAGGAATCCGTGAGCGATTGCCATATGAGGATTGGTTGTTGCCGTCATGGAATGCTCCGTCACATGACCCCGTATCTTCCAGTGACCGTATTAGCCGAGTGGCACTGAAACCGCCCATCACTTCCATCTGAATATCCTACAAAAAAAGGACCACTTTTCCAATGAATGCTGCTAAAACGATAGCATAAGAAGGGTTTGTTTATATATACATACCATTATAATAAGATGGTAATGACTCCTTTTATATACAGCGAAGGTCTCGACGGCTTGCAAACCGTTTTTTACTCTATCAACGACTGCGGTAGGTAATTTCTCCAACAACTTTTTCGCAACCAGCGCGATCACTTCTTCGTCTTCAACAACAAGAATATTAAATGAACTTATACCTTGTAAGCTCTTCTTTTTTATACTGAGATCGCAGAGGTTCTTTGGGTGGACATTCTTCCGATGTAACAGCCACTGAGTGGGGATCTAAATCGAAATACCGAACCTACTCCGATAGCACATCCAACTCGCCTCCCATTTATAGAATAACGTTAAGAAAAACCACGTGTAATAAATAAATCCCTATTTGTTTTCACAAAACTTACTATTGTCCGAGAAATCCAGAGCCCTAAACCATGCCCGTCTTTGCTATGTCCTCCGACTTGGGCATGAATTTCGAATATTTTTTCGAAATCATTTTTTGTCCCAGAAAAACGAAATATATATTATTAGCAACAATTATTTAAAAAAAAGGCAGCAGACAAGGTACAAATAGAGGTGTTTTCGGTTTCGAACCGCCGTAAGCTCAAACCGTAACCGAACCGCGGTTAATCACGGTTCGGTTACGGTTTGGAACCGGTTCGGAACCGCCGGTTCTGGTTCGGTTCCGACTCAAACCGTTTTTTTTTTTTTTTTGCTTTTTTGTTTATTAATTGAAAAATGAAAAAGGAAATTAATTTTTTTTAATAACGTAAAATCTTTTTCATTCCAATTTCCAATCCGTCTAATTTATAAATTACAACTTACTAGTTCAATACAATGTAAAAAGAAAAAAAAATTACATTACACCTTCAAATTTCAATATTAAAATAAGTTTGATTATCGTTAAAAAAAAATACAACACAATGTCAATACAATATAATGTGAAGAAAATTCACATTCAACATTAAAAAAAAAATATTATCGCTAAAGAAAAACAACTCGATAAAATACAATGCAAAAAAAAAAATACACCTTCAATATTTAAAAAATAATTATTATTGCTAAAAAAAATACAACTCAATATAATGAAAAAAAATACAACTCAATAATTTTTTTTTATTATATAAACCGGCGGTTAACCGCCGGTTTCGGTTTTCAAAAAACAAAAACCGAAACCGAACCGTTTTAAATTACGGTTCGGTTTCGGTTTTAACCGGAACCGTTGACCCCGGTTAACCGAACCGTTGACCATCGGTTAGGTTTCGGTTCGGTTCCGGTTTTTAAAACCTTATGAACACGTCTAGGTACAAACCTCCTATTTCGGGGCCCGTGTCCTCCCCACCCACAATGACAAAATGTTCAAATTCGGGCAGCTCAAAAATTCGAATTATAATATCTCCATGTTTTGTAAATTTGGCATCATTACTAACGAAAAAATAATTAATTTAGACTAATATTTAACTATAAGATAGATATATATAAATATATATTGTTATTTTTGTATAATTACCATAGAAGGTTTGTAAGAACCCTTTGCATCTTAACTTGGTCGCCCAATCCCATAACATCCGCCAAAAAATCATGACAGATCACTACCTTCATAGTCACTTTGTCGTTCTTCAGAGGCTCAGCAACCGCTATGGCTAGATTTGCAACCCATTCTATATAACAAATCTCCTTATTCGTCAGTTTCGCATCACAGTCTTCATCTACATCGGCGAATCTAAACAAAATTTCCCTATGCATTCTTTCACAGGTCCTATCATTAATGGTTTCGTCAGGAAACTGTTCATTCCATTCTCCAAGCATTCATCAATGCTCTCTTCTGCCGTGTTCGTCGACATCCATGAGTGTGTATAGATAAATATATATATACATATACATACATAGGCAAGCATATATTATGAAATTATTTAAAAAAGAAACAAGTGTACTTATAGTCGACTGGTATATATGGCGGAGGCTTACTGCTATGATAGGATCCTGTGAGGGATTACGATATGATGATTGGTAGTTGTTGTCACCGAATGCCCCGTCACATGACCTCGTGTCTTCTAGTGACTGATTAGTCTAGTGGCGCTGAGACCGCCCATGACTTCAATCCAAATATCCTACAAAAACGAAATACTTTTCCAATGAATGCTAAAATGATAGCGAAAAAACGGTTTATATTACACACACCTATATATATATATATATATATATATATATACAATGACAATAAGATGTTAGTGACTTTTTTTTATCTGCGAAGGCCTCGACTCAAAATATTAAACGTTATTAAGAAATAATAGTTTGTAAAAAACAAAATGACAGTTCTTACATTGTTATCTGTTCTTCCATCGAATCATCAGGATTTGTTGTATATTCTGTCATTTCTCCCTCGAAGAGAATGAGAGAAAATGTTGATTATGAGTAATATGAAGACATTGAGAGAAAATTTATTTAATACACAAAACGAAAATGAGATTATAAATATCTAACCTTATTCATACAAGCGGTTAACGAGAGAGAAAATTGTTTCGAAGAGTATTTGTATCTATATTAAAGAAGAGTGCATTAGAATTTTTCTTTCTTTTTATTATTATTATTATTTACATTTCGAGGATAACACCTAAAGGACTCCGTAAGTATTGTGAAGTATTTGAGAACAATAATTGGATTTTTTTATCAATTGGTTGTCTATTTTTGTTTCATGTCTATGCCTTTTACTACATTTCCAAAATCATTACCAAGCATAATGAATCTCGTCCTCAAAATGTTAAACGTGATTAAGAAATAATAGTTTGTAAAAACAAAATGACAGTGGTTACATTTTTATGAGTTCTTCTATCGAATTATCAGACTTTGTTGTCAATTTTGTCATTCTTTCCTACGAGATCGCTATTAATATGAAGACTTTGAGAGAATAGTTGTTTATTACACAAAATGAAAATGAGATTATAAATATCTGACCTTATTCATACGAGCGGTTAATGAACGATAAAACTGTTTCTACGGATATTTATATCCATATGTAAAAACTGCATGAGAGTTTTTCTGTATTATTATTATTATTATTATTATTATTATTATTATTATTATTATTATTATTATTATTATTATTATTATTATTATTATTATTATTTACATTGTGAGGATAACGTTTAAAGACTCCGTAAGTCATGTGAAGTATTTGAAATTAATTAGTTGTTAGTTTTTTTTCATGTCTTTGCTTTTTACTATCCTACACAAAATCATTCCCGAGCATAATTAATCTAGTCCTCAAAATGTTAAACATGATTAAGAAATAATAGTTTGTGAAAAATAAAAATGACAGTTTTTACATTGTTGTCAGTTCTTCCATCAAATCGGCAGATTTTATTGTCGATTCTATCATTTCTCTTTCTACGAGAGAGAAAATATTGATCGTCAATAATACGAAAACTTTGAGAGAAAAGTTGTTTAATACAAAAAACGAAAATGAGATTGTAAATATCTAACCTTATTCATACGAGCGGTTAATGAGAGAAAAAAATGTTTCTATTAATATTTGTATCCATATGTAAAGAGTGAATGAGAATTCTTCTATCTTTTTATTATTATATATACATTGTGAGAATAACGCTTAAAGGATTTCGTAAGTTGCATCAAGTATGTGAGATCAATGATCGAGCTTTTTTCATCAATTGACCGACAGTTTCTGTTTCATATCTCTGTCTTTTAATACGCTACACAAAATCATTACCGAGTATAATCAATCTCATTCTCAAGATGTTAAACATGATTTCAGAAATAATAGTTTGTAAAAAATAATATGATAGCTCTTCCATTTTTGTCAGATCTATCGAATTATCATTGTCAAATCTGTAATTTCTCTTTCTACAAGAGAAATAATGTTAATCGTCAATAATATGGAAAGGATTCATTGTGAAGATAACGTAACGTACTCCGTAAGTCGGTATAAATTCTTTGGTCATCATCGTCATCAAAGTGTCTCCGCTGCATGATGAAACATGAGAATTATTAAGTTTTCTGCGAAAAGTGATGATGACCAAAGTAGCTAGAATTGTTTTCTGAGAATTATTAAGTTTTCTCCGTAAGTAGCTAGAATTGTTTTTATATGGTAAATAAAATTAGATCTGTTAAATTTGGATGGAGGTGGTCCGGCCCGAAGCCTGAATGAGGCCCACCAGCCACTTAAATTTTTTAAAAAAAGTAAAAAAAAAAAGAAGCACGAACAAGGAATCGATCGAGATCGTATTATTGAATTACACTATAATTGCCACTAGGTTAAAAACATGAATACTATAATCGAACATGGATAGAGGTGATGAAGAATTCTGCAGTTTGATATCTTTGTTGGTTTAGGTATTGAACAATGAGGAAACTTCCTGAAATAATGAAGTCATTAAGGCATCTTATTAAACTGCTAGAGCTACAAGCATTTTCTGTAAGTTGAGACTTATAAAGCAATTGAGAGGTAGTGGATAATATCATGTTAAATGATAGAGGAAAATGGGTTTTAAATAACTATGTTCTCTTCAGTTCCAAGCAGCCAAGTTTGAGCGTGTGTAACTTCGTGTAGAGTGATTATCTCGAGAGGTTGTAAACACGAAACTTGTAAAGCTCATATCATACTACTCTAAACACCCGAAAAGTAAAGGCCCCATGAATGTAGGTTTTATCAAAACGAACTACGTAAATATCTCTGTCATTTTCTATTTTTTCTGAGTTTTTCTGACCTGAAACTTATGCAATTCGTTTATTAATCTATACACACAATTTGTTGATCTAATCTACATCTGAGAAACGAATAAGTGACTGTCGAATTCCTAACATGTATTATATTCCTGCCTACCTAAAAAATTGAGGCCCAACCCGCCCCTCTAGATGATGCGGGCAGGCCCCCGAGCCGCGGGCCTTTTTGACCGCCCCAAATTAGATAATATAAATATATCTATGTATCAAATCTCCTAAATTTTTGCGAAAATAAAAAAGATACAAATTTTTCTAATATGTAATTTGGAAGGCGTCGTCTTGGAATCTCTAGCATAATTGGCCGCCGGTGTATCTTCTCACGTGGCGCTGCAAAAACTTCTTCAAGGAATTGGACCTAAGCACTAAATTGAAATGTAAAGACATAATAATCTTTATCCTACATGTATACTTCTCACCTGTCTGGTAGTTGAGGTTGAATAACGTTTTCATTAGGTACTCGTACTACAAATACAAGACTATAAAAACAAAATATAATAAAATATGTAATTAATGATTACATCTTCCCCTCCCCATATAAGCTACTATCTTATATATGTAAAATATATATATATATATGTAAGATTTGGGATACGTGGCACGTTGCTAGGCAAAGACATGTACTCTACTTACCGATACGAGTATCAATTATTGCTTGACATGACAGCTTATCATCAACTATTCAACTCTTACGCACAACTATAAAAATATCATTTGACAAACAATCTCAAGCTCAACAATAAAAATTTACCAAAATAAGAAAATAAAACGGGCAGTATTCCAAATCAGTGGCCAAATATAGAAAATTTTCGTAGGTTGAGATCCTCTATTCCACTTTCTATATTTCAGTTCGTATTTCAACCTACGAAAATCGTTACACCTTCTCCCGCCCAGTATTAAAACATCCGTACACATCATTACACCCATAAATATCATTACACCAGTTGTTTAAATAAAAAAAAAGTCAATATTATATATTTTTGTAGTTTAATATAGAAAAAATCAGTATTATTTAAACAACTGGTGTAATGATATTTATGGGTGTAATGATGTGTACGGATGTTTTAATACTGAGTGGAGAAAGGTGTAACAATTTTCGTAATACTGAGCGGAGAAAGGTGTAACAATTTTCGTATGTTGGAATACGAAGTGAAATTCAAATAGTGAAATAAAAGATCTCATGCATAGAGTTAGCAGAGAGAGAGAGCAAGCGAAAATGGAGAGCACTGTTGTACTCTACGCCTCAGCCGAGCACCTCAATTCCATGTTAATCCTCGCCAAGTTCATAGCCAAGCACCACCCGGAGGTCCACGTCAACATCCTCAGCTCAGCCCCAACCTCGGCGGCAGCTTCTATCTCCACCGTCCCTTCCATAACCTACCGAAGCATCCCCACCGTGGATCTTCCTCCGAACCTAACGAAAGACCCAGTCGAGCTCTTCTTCGAAATCCCACGCCTTAATAATCCCAACCTCCTCACCATCCTCAAGGAGATCTCGGCTCAGTCAAACGTCAAGGCTTTCGTCATCGATTTCTTCTGCAACTCGGCGCTTGAAGTCTCGACGAGCTTGAACATACCGACGTACTTCTACGTCAGCGTAGGGGGTTGTGCCTTGGCGGCGTTTCTCTACTTTCCAACCATAGACGAAGCCATTGGAAGTAAAAACCTTGGAGAACTGGGCGATTTTGTCCACGTCCCAGGTTGTCCGCCCATTTACTCGTCGGATTTCCCCAAAGGGATGTTTTTTAGGGAAAGTAGAACTTACCAGCACTTCCTCGACACGGCGAGGAACATGAGGAGATCATCTGGGATCGTGGCGAACTCTTTTGACGCGCTCGAGTACAGAGCCAAGGAGGCCATATCGAACGGCTTGTGTGTGCCGGGAAAGCCTACTCCGCCCGTGTACGTCGTCGGACCTCTGACGGCTGATGCCGGCAGTGCACAGAACGGCGACGTGGCGAGGCACGAGTGCCTGACGTGGCTCGATTCGCAGCCGAGTAAGAGCGTGGTGTTCTTGTGTTTCGGACGAAGGGGTTTGTTTTCTGCTGCCCAGTTGAAGGAGATCGCCGTTGGGCTGGAAAGAAGTGGGCACGGATTTGTTTGGTCCGTCCGAAATCCGCCGGGGACGGACAGGTGGGTTGTTCTAGAATGTGAGGGAAAAAAAATTGTTAAATAATTAATTATAAAGGGAACCAATGCGTATTTAATTTCCGTTCAGGTCAGTAGGCGACGAGCCCGACTTGAATGCACTCTTGCCGCAGGGATTTATGGACCGGACAAAAAATCGAGGCTTCATCATAAAGTCGTGGGCCCCGCAGAGGGAGATCCTCAGCCACGGCTCGACCGGCGGCTTCGTGACGCACTGCGGCCGTAGCTCGGTGCTCGAAGCGCTCTCCTTTGGGGTCCCGATGATAGGGTTTCCCATGTACGCAGAGCAGAGGATGAACAGGGTGTTCATGGTGGAGGAGATGAAGGTGGCACTGCCGCTCGACGAGGGGGAGGACGGCAGCGTTACGGCGGCAGAAGTGGAGAAGCGCGTGAGGGAGCTTCTGGGCTCTTCTGCCATAGGGAGGGGTCTACGTCAGAGGGTCGAGGAGCTGAGAATCTCGGCGGAGGCGGCGGTGGCCAAGAACGGGTCGTCGGTGGTGGCTTTGAGGAGGTTCGTCGACGATGTAATGTGATGAAGAGAAGAGAGGCGTATGGTTTGCTGCGGTGGTGTCGTTTTCCTTTTCTCATCGTATTAAATGTCTGTCATAAGGATATTATTCTGAGTGCCATATCCGTCTGTTCTGTATTATATCCATTAATATTCACGTGATGAGATATACCACACCATCCATAGCTTCAAAAAATGGAATGATGATGGTATGGTAATTAATGAATGTTTTTCTTGGACCATTCAATATTTTATAATTTCATAGCTTCAAAAAATGGAATGATGATGGTATGGTAATTAATGAATGTTTTTCTTGGACCATTCAATATTTTATAATTTCAGTCTGCGACAACCTTTAACTTCGGCAATAAAACTGTCCTTTCTTACTGATTTTTTCAAGGCTATTTTTCTAGGCTAAAGAAGAAAAATATATAATATTAATTTTTTTTTGTTATTTAAACAATTGTTGTAATGATATTCATGAGTGTAATGATGTTTAGGGGTATTTTAACAGGGGAAGGTGTAACGATTTGTAGGTTAGAATACGAAGTGGAATACAGAAAGTGGTGGAATAGATAGCGGAGGAAGGTGTAACAATTTTCGTAGGTTAGAATAAAATGAAATACAAAAAGTAGTGGACTCGAGGATTCCAAATCATCGTTTATAAGGGAGGCCCGTATTGTTTTTCTTGAAAAAAAGGCCCATGAGTAAAGAATCTTATTCTCTCGCCTAACAAGAGGGAAAGGGTATAACTGTAGTTGCACTCTAATCTTCTAGAAGAAGGTCCAAATCGTCTGACTTGGTCATTGAGACTCTACACTGTACTAAAGTGGGGTGGACTCTTGAGGTTTACCATCACTAACGAAACGATCGATTTTCAACGTTTGAGAAGTTGGGACAAACCAAAATTCAACCTTTGCAGCATATCCACGCGTTATCTGGACTTTTTGAAGTATATGTAATGATATTCTTCGTCACAGATATCAGCTTCAAGAGTGTCCCTATATATGGGGACTAACTAAACTGCCCACTCTTACATTAAAGTTTCATTGAATATTACATCTGCATGGCTGACGAAAAGGAACGACAATCATCAACGATGCCGATCATGGCCAACGGGCGCTTACAAAACGATACAGAAGCCAACAGCCCCCGTCATCAGCGAGCCTTGGAGACGAGAGAAAAGCCCAGAAGGAAGCGAACGACGTGCCTGATCTACGTCGTACTCTTTGTAATTTTCCAGACGGGCGTCGTCACTCTGTTCGCGCTGACGATCATGAAGGTTCGAACGCCCAAGTTCCGCGTAAGATCGGCCACGTTCGATGCCTTCAGCCTCGGGACTGCAGCGAACCCTTCCTTCGACTTGAAGATGAATGCTGAATTTTCAATGAAGAACTCGAACTTCGGAAGGTACAAGTATAGGAACACGACGGTTGGGTTCTATTACAGGGGGGTTGAGGTGGGCCAGGGATACGTCCGTGGATCGAGCGTTGGTTGGAGATCGAAGAAGAAGCCTCGGGCGGTGGTCGATCTGCGGTTGGGCGGTGGTGGTGGTAATAATCCACAGCTTGCTAGTGATTTGAATGCTGGGATTCTGCCTATTACGAGCCAGGCGAAGGTTAGAGGCAAAGTGGAGTTGATCTTTGTGATGAAGAAGAGTAAAGGGGCTGAGATGGATTGTTCTATGGAGATTGTGACTTCTACGCAGCAGCTGAGGAACATCGTCTGCAAATGACGATTCGATTCGATGCACTTTACGTCGCGATACATACATATCATTACGTAGTCGATGGTTTTATTACTATTGTGATTTGGCCTTTCTATCTTGCTTAGCCATGCATGTATGTTTGTGATATATATTTTTGGTATATATTATTTCTATTTCAAAACTTATCAAAAACTCCAATCTTTTTCAAATTACGAACCAAAATGTGGTGAAAAGAGAAAACAAGCAAACCATTTCAATATGGGGTTCTGCCAGACAATCTAGCCACGAACAATAAGTAGAAAAACAGAACATAACAATGCCAGGAAAATAGCACACAACAAGGCTGGGATTGTCTTTTAAGCAAGCTTCTTATCTTTAAGTGGGCCTTTGGGAATTTTGCTCAGAACCTTGGCATCGAAGACTGCGTATTGCTTCTTGAGCTCGGCCTCGGCTTTCTCGGCAAAAGCATCGACCTGATCCTCGTATTTTTCGTAAAGCACGGGCACCGTGTGCAACAAGACGAAACCTGTATGGATTCAGAGAAGATAATCCTAAGAGGTACTTCGATATCCTTTGTGGAGGGAGAATATATGGGGTAGTAGTAGATAGACTGAATCAAGTTACTTACAGATGTAAAACAGAGTTAGGAAGTTGAAGCTGTTTCCGAGAATCGAAAGCACCCAAATAACAGCAATCACCTACTCAGAATGAGAGGGTTGAGGATGAAGTAGAAAAAAAGTAAGTAAAACATAGAAGAATCAAACTCCATTGGAAAGAGCCCAAAAAAGCATATGCATACACATATATATATATATATATATATGTGCTTAGATTAGAGGGAATATAACATGTTGCTAGGAGACAGAATACAATGAGACTAAGAAGAATGCCATACCCCAAGGAACTTCTTCAGATCTCTCCCAGATGCTATATCTCGAAGGATGGCAATAGCTCTGTTAAATTCAATCCTAAGAGCTGAAGCTACACCTAGGACAATGTCCTCGGGTATGACAACTTCTGGGATTTTGAGTGGAGACCTGCGTTAAATTCACAATGTTATATACACATATACGTTTCAGTGTTAAAAATCTTTTGCAGCTCCCAGCACATAAAACATACTTGTTGATGAAGGTGGATACATTTGACCAAAGGAAGAGAATTGCCAGACTAAGAATGAGCAGGTGGCACACAAGTGTAAGCAGGTGGTATTCAAGCAATTCAAAAAGCACCCAGATAGCAGTGGCAACACCGAGCACACCAGCAGAAATTTTCTTGTCCCTCCATAAGAAAATATCAGCAGCTGCCACAGCAAAGGAAAAACAATAAAAAGAAAGAAATCCATGTGTGGACACTTATAAAGAATTCTGCAACATTATGATAAAAAAAATAATGAGAGGTGATTACTTCAAGAGCAAATCGTGGATCAGAATGATTTCAATGGAACAAGTAAATTCAATTTAAAAAAATAAAAAAATATCAAATATTGAAAGCAGCATCTTACTACAATCAAGATAATTATCCGAACTCAGTCAAACGCCTTCAATTATATCATTAATTGAAAAAAAAAACCAGCAAACACGAAGAAACGCCAAAATGGAAGGAACATTTTCTGAATGGAAGAAAACATCCATAAGAAAATTAGCAATGCCATGGTACATTTCAAACCGCAGCAAACAGAAAAACACCCAAACACACCGCGCCATAAAAGGCATTGAGGATACGCTATCAAATCTAACAAAACAATGTTCGACAAAGTATCAGTCCATCTTCATGGAAGTACAGATTAACTAAAGCTCGAAGTAAAACAATAACAGAAAACATCCGAGACTATTCACCGCATTGTTCGGAAATCAGCTACACATAGACAATAATAACATGGTAAACATACAAAAAGAAAAAAGAAAGAGAGATAGGGGTCCGTACGTTTTCCACCGCCCAAAACCTTGTGAACAGGCTTTTCACGTCCGAACAGACGATAGATCTTATCCTTCAGCTCCGATTTGACATCCTTATCGTCGTCGGACTCAGACGACGAATCGTGTCCGCTGATCGTCTCCGCAATCTTATCGATCAGAGATTCTGATTCGTGCTTCTCATGTTGATGATCGTCGGAATGCTCGGTCATTTTCAACCTCCGAGCTGAGACGTAAGATCCGAGTGCTTGTTGTAGTGCTTTTCGAGGGTTTTTTGCTGCGAGATATTTGGTGGCTGTCTGTCTATACGACGGAGGAAATATAAGAGGCTTGCTTTATAAAAGAAGGGTTCGAGGTTCGGAGTTTCGTAGCCTCAGCTTCGGCTATTCTCTCACCGCGTGGTTCGGGTAAAAAGAAGTGCATTTGAATATCTTCATTGATGGATTCGAGGCGTAACGGCCGTTATGACGGCAGAATATTGTGGTACGTTATGATACGTTTTGCAAATTTTGAATTTCGGAATCAAACACAATTTCAATCATGCTAACGGCGTTACAGAACGTGCCTGCACATTGTCTGCCGGGAAAAGATTATATAGAAAGCGTCGTGGCAGGTGAATGGTGGGCCTACTTTATCTTATTGGGCTATGACCTTTCGGCCCAATATTTCCCTACACAGCCCATTTCTCATAAGACGTCGAGCAACATCGGAGATCGAACGAACGGAACTTCTCGACACGCTTGAGTTTTCGAACGTCAGCTATAAACTTTTTCGAGTTATATTACATGCAAGATGATGAAATCCCAGGATTTCATGCAAGAAGATGGCTAGGCTATGGTTTTGTTTTGCTACTAATAAGAAATCACAGCCTAATCTGCCTTGGATAGGCCCAAAGGCCGAGGACAGATGCATCCTCGCCGTCGCTGTCGCTGTCCGAAGATGACTCGTACGGTACAACACCATCGAATATATACTCGATGATCTGTCAAGACACATGATCAAATCTTTTCAGCACGAAGGGTACTGCCCGGAAATACGAATTGAAAGCTGGGGAATTAGTGAACTCACTTGTTCTTGAGATGAGATGGGCTTGATTGGGTGGTCATTAGCATCAGCTATGGAGGGTGGTGGCGCATTGCAACACCTACCGTTTTGCAACCAAACGATCAAGCCACAACTCCTGCAGTATCCCCGAAGGGATTTGAATCTGCTGGATAATCGATTATCTGCAATGGAATGCTGCTAAACATGAGTGGCAGTATATAACAAATCTCAGCAAGCTTGCCTAGTGATTGACTTCAAGACAAAGTACACATCTTTAAAGAGGAAGGAAAGCATTTCAAGAGATATCATTAAATCCCCCATCATATATACATAAATACATCCAACTCCTTGTGGCATATTAGTTTTTTAAGGATGCCCAGAAATGTACCTTTGTATGCTGCTTTAAATACGTGCCTCCACTCGATATTACCCTCGTTGCTTGCAGCTCCCTGAGTTTTCCGTCCAACGAGAATCATATATAATGATTTCCAGAGGAAGTTTTCATTCGACGCAGCTTTCCAAGACCTGCAAAGTTGAACCCACAAATCCATAGTAGCTTGACGAACACGAATAAGGAAGAGCAAAACAGTAGTAAAAGAACATTAACAACCAAAGTATCTAAAACGTACCAGCAGACGGCAGAAGCAGAAGCTAGAGATTGCAAATCTAAGAAGCTGAATATGTGCACAAGTAAATCCTTAGGGAGTGGAGTCAGATCTGAAAAGACAATTGGTTTATGATAATTGATAATGGAATGGCACTCGCAATAGAATCGTTCTACCAACTATAATTTGGGACAGTGCCCTGCAATTTCGTAAGCTTACTTATTGACGATTCGATGGGCTATCATTCTATTACAATCCATGAAAATAAAGCAGAGGGGAAAAGGAAAACCTTGTCCTTCTTGATTTCCCTTGAGCTTCCTCTTACTAGCAACAACAGCATGCTTATACTCAGCAACTGCCAAGGATCGTTTTTGCTTCGGCAACACGGCCGTACTCTGCAGCAGGGAATCGGCAGCTGAGATAGCCGACATCGAACGCATGCTGTAAACGATCCAAAACAATAAACTCCTAAAATTAATAAAAAAATCCAAAAACACGTAATTTCTGTTCGTTTCGTACCGAGGAAGGAGACTGAAAGCCAAGAGGGTCTCTTGAAACATGAGAGACTGGAGATTTTTCGGGCATCCCGCGAAAGCGTTCTTGAGGATAAAGCTCAATTCTTTGCAGGCCAATGCATATCGCGATGGCTCCGAAAGCGATTCCTTCAGCTTCAATGATTGGTACCTTTCAATTTCCATTGAACTATAGACTTCTTTTCGATTTGGAGCTCCCATCGCATAAACTATAAAAGTAAATCCGATTGATTTTGGCCAGAGATTGGAAGCAGTGATCTTCTCTTCTTACCTTATTTACGAAGAATTTAGGTTATATTTCAGAAATAATCCTCCTGGGGTGGGGACGACGATGCAGGTCAATTTGAATAAGACCATGCAACTAAAATTGCTGCTGGCAACAGCGGTATTTTCGTAATAGGATTAACGCTTTGTATATTAGTTAATACATTTATTTATCTACTATCAAGACAAGTATAATATCCAATAACAAAAATTAGTCTTTAAATAAAATAATATACTAAAATCTTTGCATTCAAATCTACACACAGACGATGGATTTACAATGTGATTGAAGACACAATAGAGCTATCATACAGACAATTAAACAGAAACAACAAATGGTTTCTAACTTCAAAAGTCCATCTTCTTCTTCTTCTTCTTCGATGGCCACATTATATGTGGACCACAGCCTCATCACTTCACTGTCTTGTTAGAGAAACAATGCTCGGGTTGACGAGTTCAAAGGAAGTAAGATAACTGCTGCTTCTTCCTCGAGCCTCCTTCGCCGTATAGTTCGTTCCATTGCTTTAGCTCGGCCATGACTGATCCCTCGCTGGCAAAGCTCGCAGCAACCTTAAAGAAGCAAACGACGTCAAGAATGCCCTCTTCAAGAAATGTGTACTTGGCAGAAGCTTGTTAGCATTTTATTACCTGACTCTTCGCCTCTCTCATGTCGTCCATGTTTAACGGTCTTAAAGAGATAATC
This sequence comes from Lindernia subracemosa, assembly GCA_028392965.1. NCBI lineage: Eukaryota > Viridiplantae > Streptophyta > Magnoliopsida > Lamiales > Linderniaceae > Vandellia > Vandellia subracemosa. The sequence goes on along the minus strand of JAQPCC010000002.1, from coordinate 7,357,107 downwards.
TTTTCCTCCTTACTTTCGTCTTCTTCAGATGCAGGTGCTTCATTGCTGCTCTGATCCTCTTCTTCGTTTTTACTCTTCTTTTCCTATCGATGAAGAATTTATCAACAAACCGTAATTGAATGCATTGGCATTGGCTAATAAACTGATATGGGATGTGTGTAGATACCTTGTCCTTCTGTCTTTCTTGTTGTATGAGTTCTCTCACGGGACGGTAGGCAGCTGTAACACACAGATTCTGCTCGACGTTTTTCACCAGTCAGTAACAAGCAACTATAGTTAATAAAGCATCGTCGATCTGAAGTTAAATTGAATCGAACCTTAAGATCACTTCCACTGTATCCTTCCGTCATGACAGAAAGCTCCTTGAAATCAAGACCCTCCACTTTTTCTTTCGAAAGCAGCGTTTTCAAGATGTTTTCTCTGCTCTCCACCGACGGCAAGTCGACCATAATTCTGCTCCACAATCGAAAATCAGTTTTCGATAGTATTTTGTGCAGGAAATAGCCATACAGTAAAAGCTATTTTTTTATTTTTTTTGGCGTTCTTACCTACGCTCGAACCGTCTGATGATTGCTTCGTCGAGGTCAAAGGGTCTGTTCGTGGCTGCAAGGACGAGGATTCTCTCGCCGGGTTTAGTCAGCAGCCCATCCCAATGAGTCATAAACTCGTTCTTGATCTTCCTCATGGCCTCATGCTCGCCAACCCTAGTCCTCTGTCCTAACATGCTATCAACCTCGTCCACGAAGATGATCGTAGGCGACACTTTAGCAGCGAGTGTGAAGAGGGCTCGGACGTTCTTCTCATCTTCTCCGAACCACTTCGATGTGATGGTGGACATGGACACGTTTATAAAGCTTGCCCCGGCTTCGTTTGCAATGGCTTTGGCAAGCATTGTCTTCCCCGTCCCAGGTGGTCCGAAGAGCAGTATACCTCTGCAGGGCTTGAGGAGACCACCGTTGAAAAGGTCTGGCCTCCTAAGAGGGAGCATGACGAGTTCTTGCAGAGACTCTTTGATCTCGTCTAAAGCTCCGATGTCTGAAAATGTCACGCCGATCTCATTCGCGGGGATGACTTCTGGTCTTATCCGCTTTTCGAACTCGTTGTCTGGAGGAACTTCCTGTAATAAATTATATTACCAAGAAGGTCATTTCGATAAATAACAGTTTTTTTTTTTTGGAAAGGATAAACTACAGACTGAAAAAGAATGGCACTAACGGGCTTTTGGATCACGACGTTTTCCCCGTCGGGCTTCGTTGAAGAAATCGACTTCTCAGCCTCGTTCTTGCCGTCAGCGATCGTATTATCAGATTTCGGTTCAGGCTTTCCGCAGTTAATACTACCTTCATCAGTCCCCATTTTGAGAGTATCTTTGCAGCCACCTTTACCTTCTTGGAAGATGCTCAAACCATGGGACAAACTGATATTCAAACAAAAGAAGGTTACTACAACACGTGTCAAAAACCGACTAAATCAGGCGAAAAGAGAAAAAAGAAATGGACAAACGTATTTAGTGAGCATTGTTTTATTACCTGCTTGAAGAAATAACGAGCTTTCCGTTACGATATTCGGGATCCTTGTTGCGGGACAAATGGTGAGATATAGCAGATATCACAATCTCCTCGATATAGTTGCTCAGTATCACGGTATCAGCTAAGCAGATCGATTCAAGATCATTACACTCGAGATCGTTTGCAGCTAAAACCTCGGCGATGTGATTCTTATTGTCCTGCAGCTGTATCTTCTTCATGTCTTCTTCGAGCTGAGTTTTCCAGTTGTTGAGATAAACTTCATCTTCCGGCGGTCTGATTTTGATGTTGTAAGGAAATAGAAGGCTTAGATTCTCATCCACTTCCAAAGGATCCTCGTCCATATCAGAAACCCTCGAACCCAAAACCACGACCGATCCAGATAATTTCTTCAGCATTCGATCCATCAGTTTGTACAGCCTCGGGGATTGGAGAAAGAGCCTCTCAACGTCGCGGATATAAAGGATGATGCAACTCGTTTGAGAGACGGCGACCAAGACCTGCAAAGATGTGATTTTTTGTGTCATAAAATACCGAAGATGTAAAATAATAATCATCAGAAGAACCCCATTAACTTATTACCTTATAGAGTGACTGTATGAACATCTTCTCATCGAACGACCAGGAGCTGATACGTTTGGTAGGAACTGTGCACAATCAAGAGGAAGAATTTTTCGAGTGATTACGTAAGTAATTATTACAATAAAGCCGGGGAAAAGTTATAACATGCTATGCAAATGTCTTGAAACCTTGATTCGAAGAGGATGATTGAGAGCTGATGCTGCTCATGTCAGAAGAAACCGAAGATGTTCTGCGTGGCTTTAAAGAATTGCTAGCTCCATCAGAAGAAGACCTATTTTAAGGAATCGTTAAGGATAATTTAGTTCGAAGAAGCATAGTGCTATGCTAAGATGCAAACAAAAACCTTACCTTTTAGTAACATCCAAACCACTTCTTTGGCGTGATAAGGAGCCTTGAGCTGATGATCACACAAGTATCTCATTTAGATTAGTGTAATAAGAATTCAATGGAGGTGAAAACAAAGAGTGTTTACATTCCTCGTACCCCTTTGATCATCTCTATTCGGAAGAATCGAGAATGAACTAAAAATGCTGGACACACGCTCTAGAGTCACTTCTGAGATAGATCTCTTTATAGCCTTTCATGAGTGATGACATTGAGTAGGTAAAGGCGAAACAAAAAGTTATAAACGAACATTTATCGTAGAAGACAAACTAACAAAGCTTACCGCGTCTTTTCGGGGGATACCATACTTGCTCTGAACCTGCATAGAAGGAAACACATTAACATATTATGTCAGCATAAGGACTCAATCTACGGTAACGACAAGGGCGGTAATAATGTGGAAGAGGACTCTTACCTTAAGCGAAAAGTCGGCTATATCCAAAAGCAGTAACTTTGCCTTAAAATAATTTGCTAGAGCTCGAGCAAGATGCTGTTGGTATAACTCTATACAAGAAAAAAAGTAGGAAATTCTTTCTGCATAGGTTTGAATCAAGAAAGAACATCCATGGACATGCTAAAGTACTAACAACACACACCTGCAGGCCCAGACAACAAAATAGCCCGACTCGCCGGAGACAGATTCCGAGTGTGCCTTGAGACGTCGAAGAGATTTAGATGAACATATGCAGTGCTTATCAACAACTCCCTCGTTCTCTTGCTGTTAGTTAGAAGCACAAACATTATATAACATGAAGAAATAAAAACAAAATATGGTTCTTCTTATTACATTCTGATATATCCTAAAAATTATCAGGTCAACGTAATCAATCAATATTAAGACAAGATTTGCCTTAGTTCTCCCACAAGATTGACTAGTAAAAGATCACAAAGCTAATTTCATTTGACAACACTAGTGAGAATTCGTTTTATTACATTAGATTCGAATATGCTCAACACGCAGATAGATTCGAAGAACAGCTAAGGAATCCTCAGACAATATCCTAAAAATAAGCAAAGAAAAAGGGAAAAATGAGATCTTTTTGTAAGAAAATCACCTGATGTAATAGGGAAACTCATCAAAGGTGACGCCAGAGTCCTTCCCGTCGATTACCAGCCTCAGAAGCTCGGCCTCCAGCTGCTCGGCGGAGATGCAGCCCTCGGCTGCGGCCGCAGCCGAAGCTCCGCCTGTCCATCCGGAGCCTGAAACCAAACCCAAACCAACGCCCACACCCACGCCCACGCTCAATGCCGACAAGATGACGTGCTTCTGTTCCATCTATTATGCATAATCCTCCGTCGCATCAAACACGTGGGCAATTGTATATTATCACCACCAGAGTTTTTTTGCCAAAGATCTACAATGGGTTTGCGCTGGTGGTGGTGATGATGATGATGAAGAAGAAGAAAGGGTATGGCTCACAAACAAATTTAATAGCTATGTGCCAAATATATATTTGTTTGTTTCGTTTGAGTGAATAATGTGCAATGAAAAAGTTAGTGTTTATTTAAGACAAGGAATGCGGGTGTGCCCGAAAGAGACGTTAGATGGTCTTCGTCTATTTATTTATTTCTTTATTTTTTCTGTAAATTGTAATAATTAAATAGGAGAGAGAGAGAGTTTGGTGTATGCCTATATATAAGCCGGGAAGGTGAGAGAGGGAAAAAAAACAAAAATTACGGTTTTGGAAGGATTTTATTTATAATTTTTTATTACCAAGGATAATTTTTTTCTTTATTATTTCTAATTTTCATAATTTTTGTTCCTTGTAACTTTTTTTGTGTTAGCTATTACGATTAATCTTACGATTCTAAATTCCAATGAAACTCATTAATACGACTGTCACCTTGGCTTGACACTAAAATTCATACATATTAATAATATTTATTTTTTTTTGGCAATTTTTGTTTCAGGTCCAATCAAAAATATAAATTTAGTATTCAGACCTCATCAGAAAAAAAAATTAGTTTTAAAGTCTCGATTTTTATAATAACACTTTATTGTACTGTAATAACAATACATTGTAAGTTTGTAACACAAAAAGTACGTCTGATACCTCGTCTCTAACACTTTATAACACTTTTATAAGTTTAGGTCCTTATTCCTAAGTTTGACAAAAATTGAGTCTTTTAAAATAATTTTTTTTCTACCAGGGCATGAACACTATTTTAAAACTTAGAATTAACCTAATTAACCTTTTTTTTACTACTTGTTCTTCTTCAATTAATATTATGTCATTATCATAGTTATTGGTTTCTCAAGACTTTCAACAACTTAGAATAATAGATCTGCCGTAATTCTGCCCATGGCCATGGATCAATTCACAACTTGTTTATCATATAATTGATTATTTTTTATTTTATTTCTTGTATATAAACGTCAAGAATTAAATATTTTTCTTCTCATATTTCGGCTTTTGGCATCCAGCTAAGCCCCCACAAGCAAAGCAAGACTCATGTCAAATATGTCCTCTCAAATATTATAGTTTTTAAATACGTTGTTTTTAGTATAAAATACTACGCTTAAACAGAAAGGTTAGGTGTAGTCGTCTTCAATTATTTAAATAGCGTACAGTTTTGAATGATCAGTTCCACTCCAACTTGATGAATACAGCATAGCAAACAGCAATGAGCAAACAAAAGTTGAAGGAAAAAAATTAAAAAGAAAATTAAAAAAATAGGCTGTCGTCGTCTTTACTCTAACATGGACCATGCCATGCATGTGTAATGAACTTAGCTTTTATCAAACAAGTTGAAAGTTACGGCCATAGGCGGCTAAGTGTTATTCATGTCCCTTTGTTTTTTTAAATACTTATTAAGTTAGTCAAGTGACAAATCAAAGTTTTCCTCCTCTTTTGAATCTTCCATTGAGAGTTTTTTAAAGACATGGAAGCAAAGGTAAATATGAAAGACTTCTTCTCTGTATATCTTCGAACATATAATTATTGACGTTGTAGTATTTAATACAGTTCAAGAAAAGCACACGCCAGTCTGTCTTAAAGTGGGTCGACACATTTTACATAATAATGATATGATTGTGGAATGGAAATCACACGCAAAAAAATAAAAATGCAATCTTTTTACCGAATGACTTTTGTAGGTAGTGACCATTCATTCATTATTCATTGCATTGCTTTTTGATGGGTGAGTGGGGTTCTATGCATTGTCGGCATTTATATCTTTACACATTTATATATCGGCATCTATATAATATATATATATATATATATATATATATATATATATAAAAGGGTACTTCACCTAAAATATGAGACTTGGATTTTAGGGTTTTTGTTTTCAAGATATTTATATGCTTCTTCTATACATTTCTTGAGCCAAATTAAAAGACCATGAGGAAGAGCCAAAAGAAAGTAGATTACCAATCTAATCAACACTAATTGAGTGAGAGTTATTTGTCATCTTGTTAATGGCAGAAAACCAAGTAACATGGGGCTTGTCAATATATATAGTGTCAAAGAACTAATGTGTATGTAATAATACGTGATTTTGGTCATGATTATGCCTTTGAGTGTATCTATGGTAGGGGCCGGACAGACCATCCATGATCCTTGTTCGAAAATGATGATACAATTTTCTAACTAATTGCCATCCTTTCACTTAATGATAAAGTAATATAAATAAAAATAAATAAATTGAAGTTTTTATGGACACATTTAACTAGTTTTGCTTGGTTTCCACATCAGCACCACATGGGCTTTGGTATTTTATTTATTCTTCTTCCATTCCATTCTTGCATGGCTATGATGGTTTCTTCGTGGATTACACGTGACATCCACTTTACTTTTGCTCATGCCCTTTTTACAATCTTTGTTCTTGCAAAGAACATTAAATAAGACACTATGTAATTAACCATCCCTTTAATTAGTTTTTGCATGTAATATGAGTTACTTTGCTTCGTAGTTAACCTGAGATTACGTATAAACCAAACTCTTGCGATGAAACCCTAACATTTTTTAAGGTTGGGAGAAAGTTAAACTTCGAGCCCTTTTAAAAGGTGTGCACGAAGGTGCTTTTACTTTTTTTCTTTTTGGGGTCTAATTAAAATTATACTTATTTATTTCAATGAAACTTCATGGTATCTTGAAAGATCTTCCATTAGTGATCCTCCACCAATTGGATATCTACTTTATATATGTAAGTATGTAACTTTATAGGATAACATGTCAATCGACTAATTTTGTGACACGATTAATATTTATATATATATAAAAGAAAATGTAACTCGAACTAAGGTTAATTTGAGTTTAGTTCTCAACGTGCATTGTATACATGATACTTTTCCATGTAATAAAGTCTATTGAAGTGATGGGCAAACACATTAACAACTAACTCTATAATTGCTTAACGCTTTAGAGGAAACAGTGGTCAAAAGCTTCAATTGAGAACACAATGTCGTATCATATAGTTTCCAAGAAAGATCTTCAATGGCAATATAAACGCCACCAATTTCCATGATAGAGACCTTGCTTTTATTTATTTATTTATTATAATTATTATTGTAATTTGATATCTAACTCTTTTGTCGCTTTGTTTTTCATTGCTAACTTTTTAATTTATCCTTTTTCAATGGATTGAATATATATATATATTGGAGAACGTAGTGAACTTTTCTTTTCTTCGCTTGTAAGGTTTAACTAACGTTGGATTTTATAAAGCAATAATTTTCTAAGATCATTGGTGACAAAACTACCTCCAAAACAAAAGATCACTAATGGGCCTTAATGGGCCAATCAAGGCTAAAGAGACTTAGCTCCACGCAGGCCCATTAGTCAAGAAAACTAAAACAAGCCCAATTAAGTTAATATGAATGATTTCATAAAATAAAAAAAAAAGAAACCTTGGTTACTCCGAACGAAATATAAATTGAAATGATTACATATGACCAATGGGATATGAGTTAAAGTTGCATGGGATACTAAAAAATGGAATTTTAAAAAAAAATAAAAAAAAATTTGGGGTACGAAAAAAAAGTTAAAAAAATCGTAGTAACTAAAGAGCATGCGCAAGAGTCAAAGAGAACTTTCCAAAGGGGTCCAAAAGAAAATCTTTGCCCGAAGAAAATAAGGCTGCAAAAGCACTAAAAAAGAAACTTTAAGGATGTCGGAAAATGAAAAAAAATTAGAATTTATGGGATGACTCTAAACACAGAAAGATTATCATTTCATTCTTGTATTAGTTTAATCGCATTTAAGTCCGGACAATGAATAATGATCTTTGCCAATAGGGCTTGGTTTGGCTTAGATATTAAATAAACGTATTTCGTCCCAACATTATGTCCCCCTAAGAAATCATCATTCATTATTACATTGATTGGCTAGACAACCTTGGGCTACACACTTAACAAATTTCAATCAACTAAAGCATGCAAATATCATTAATCCAAAGAAAACATACATCGTAAAGTACATGCAGAATCATGTCGACGTCCCACTAAGAGAAACCAAAAATCATAGAAAATTAAAAATTAAAATAAAATGCCAGTGGCAAATAATGGTACATTTCACAAAAACACCTTCCACTTGCACTCAATCATAAAGAAGACGATTATATATGAAAGCTTGACTAGTAACTTCTCTTACAATGTTGTACAGCTTCATAGATCGAACACTCCGAATCGCAAGACCTTCTCCAATTATCGTCCGCCGCTACGGCGACGCTGCGTTTCTTGCAAGTGATCATCCTCGTACTCTCCCTCCTCTTACCCGCGAACGGCCTCATCAAACACTTGAAGCATCTCTCCAAGAACCTCATCGAATATCTCTTACACCTCCTAAAACCCGAGCATCCAACCCTATTACTACGGTGATGATGATGATGATGGTCCGACGATGAAGAAATGTTCGAATTCACAGCACCTTCCGATGTAATAATGAGACACTCCTCTTCCTTATTCGAGACGATGGGCCCGTCATCACGAACAAGCCCTATAGAAGAAGAACTAGTTAGCGTAGGGAAATCGAAACCGAAATGATCCGATGAGACTCGGACGAATCTCTTAGAAGGCGGTAACCTAGGATCCATCTCAATGAAAGAAGCTTCATCGTCGTGATGATCTAAGTTATTTCTATACTCGTAAGGAGGAGAAGGAGAAGTAGTCTCCATAGGTTTACGTTGATGGCAGCTAGGAACAAAACAAGTCTCTTTTAGGGTTTCTTTTTAATGGTATATACTAAATAGAATAAGCTCGCCAAACACATATACATATATTTAAACACAACACACACACACACACACTACTAGTTAGAAGGTAGACAATAATATATATATATATATATATATATATTAATTTGCATGGCATGCTAAATAGTCAACAATCAAAGACTTCTATTTTCTTCACACACACAAAAAAAAAGACTTCTATTTTATTTTTCAGTGCTTTAATGTTAATGGGCTTAGGTTATGGGCCGACAACTACTTTAAATGGGCCTGACGACTAGCCCAAAACATGAAATTCCAATTTTAGCCCCCACTAAAACCCCTCAAGTTGAAGCCGACCGCCGTCTGTCTGTCACCAAAGCAGCTTAGCGACCTCAGCAGCTGAACTAAACTTTTGCATTAAATATAAAAGAAAACTCTCTCTCTCTCTCTCTCTCTCTCTCTTGTTTCTTCTTCGATATTAACGAGGAACACAGCGCGCATAATTCCAAATTCGTCGGCGATTTCTTCAATATCTCTCTGTCAATTTATTACATTTCTGGCCACTCCTCTCATTTTTGTCTCAGCCGCATTCTCTCTCTGTGTGTGTTTGTGTGTGCGGGAGGAGCTGGCAATCTATCGAGATGGCGCAAGTGGTGGCTACTCGTTTGGTTCACGGTTCATTTGTGGCGAGCCAGTCTGAGAGGTTGAAGCATCCGAGCTATGGGTTCCAGTCGAGTGTCATGGCTCGTCGGAGTCCACGTGTTGGTGGTGGCCTCTACGTGAGGGCGCCGGTGGATGCGGTGAGATCCACGCGTGTGGAGGCTCGAGTGGTTCCTGTGACACCCGAGGACGTGCCTAAGGTTCTGTTTCGCATTGTGCTGAGTCTTCCTTTTAGTTTTTTTTTTTGAGAATATTATTGATCTGATTTTTAAGTGGGTTGATGTTACCAAGCTCTTTTGCTTATTAGTTTAGTGCCTGGACTGTTTTATTTCTTTTTCCCACTTGAGATATAAAGAAATCCTATGTAGTTCTGTTGGAGTATTGCTGTTTGACATTGAATTTCATGTTTTGCTGCATGTGCATACTCTAATTTCCTCTCATTGATGGTATCTGTGTTGTTTTGTCTTTGATCAGGTCGAAGAGCAAAGTCCGTATTTGCAGGTGATTCCGCAACTCAACGAGACATCGAATGGTTTGTTTTCTAAGCCTGTTGTCAGGCGCAAGACAAAGATCGTGTGTACCATTGGCCCTTCAACCAACACCAGAGAAATGATATGGAAGCTGGCCGAGGCCGGGATGAATGTTGCTCGTCTTAACATGTCCCATGGAGACCATGCATCCCACCAAAAAGTCATTGACTTGATTAAGGAATATAATGCCCAAGTAAAAGACAACGTCATTGCCATCATGCTCGACACCAAGGCAAAATCTCGTCCATTTTCTTTTAATTTCTTTTTAACTCGTGGATTACAGTTTAACTTGTGCAGTTTAAAGAAGCTTATTGCAGCAGCATTCCTTAAATTTAGTCATATTCTTTGGTGGTGTGTAGAAAATAAAGTATATAAATTGAAAATACGATACACTCCCTTCAAACTTAAGCTTTTAGGTGGAGTGGTCATTCAACATTGTATCCAAGCTCAAGACAGAAGGGTCATGAGTACGAATCCCCATGACTACCCATTAAAAAAAAATTTCAGGTCTAAGGCTAAATAAGAAAGAAATCAGCCTAAATGTGAGGGGACATTTAGAAATAAAGTATATAAATTTAAAATATGATACACTCGCTTCAAGCTTAAGCTTTTACGTGGACTAGTCATTCAACATGGTGCATCATTATTAATCTTCTTTTACTTGCTTGGCATTTCATTTTGTAGAATCTTGCTACATGAATAAGTGTGTTCTGGCCAATGTTCCCATGGTGACCTTTATGATGATATAACATCTCTTCTTTCTAATACGCCGAGCATGTGTACATTTATTATGCAGGGTCCTGAGGTCAGGAGTGGGGATTTACCTCAACCAATAATGTTGGACCCTGGTCAGGAATTTACTTTCACAATACAAAGAGGAGTCGGCACCGCAGACTGTGTCAGTGTCAACTATGATGATTTTGTTAATGACGTTGATGTGGGGGACATGCTCCTTGTTGATGGTATGTTTTTTGTGTTATCACGGTTGTTATTTATCTGTCTGATGTCAGCTATTGGAAGCTTCAGTTGAAGAGATGTTAACTTAAACTTTCCTTGTGATTTTAAACAATGAAGGTGGTATGATGTCGTTAGTGGTGAAATCCAAGACTGCAGATTCAGTGAAATGTGAAGTTGTTGACGGTGGAGAACTCAAGTCTCGGCGCCATCTAAATGTTAGAGGAAAAAGTGCTACGCTTCCATCGATCACTGGTTAGTACGTATACCATTTTCAACTACTCTAAGACGAATTATGCATGCGCAGTTATTTGCATTTCTGTCTTTCATCGTTTGTGTGGATGAACCTTTTTGAAATTGCCTGTAACAGAGAAAGATTGGGATGACATCAAATTTGGAGTCGATAACAAAGTTGATTTCTATGCCGTTTCCTTTGTTAAGGATGCTGCTGTGGTTCATGAGCTTAAGAACTATCTGAAAGGTAATCTTAAAGTTCTTCCATTTAATAACAATTAGCGATTCTGTGCATCACTTACTAAAATAACATTTGTTTTCTTCCCCCTGCAGAGGCTGGTGCAGATATTCATGTCATCGTGAAAATTGAAAGTGCAGATTCCATACCGAATTTGCATTCAATCATAACTGCATCTGATGGGGTATAAGCATGCTAACTTTTTATACAGGCATTGTAAGAATATTGCTATGATTCAAGTTGTAGTTTTTAAGGCTGACTTACTCATTTTATCAGGCTATGGTCGCCAGAGGCGATCTTGGTGCAGAGTTGCCCATTGAAGAGGTTCCTTTGCTGCAGGTACTATTTTTGATACATTGCCATAACATTTATCTCACCGAGCATATATAGTGCTCAACTTTCTGGTTCTTATTTTGTATGACGACGGGAAGCTTTTTATATATACAGGAAGAAATTATCAGAATCTGTCGCAGCATGGGGAAGGCAGTGATTGTGGCAACAAACATGCTTGAAAGCATGATTGTGCATCCGACTCCTACACGTGCAGAGGTATCAGATATCGCTATTGCTGTTAGAGAAGGGGCTGATGCAGTGATGCTTTCTGGAGAAACTGCTCATGGAAAGTAAGGACTATTTGTTCGGTAAAAGTTTAGTAAGTTAACCATCTTCACATATTATTCGGCCATGGTTGACGTACTTTGTTCAAATAATTTCGTGTAGGTTTCCGCTGAAAGCAGCCAAGGTCATGCACACCGTTTCATTGCGAACCGAGGCCACAATACCTGGTGCACAAAGTCCGCCCAATCTCGGTCAAGCCTTCAAGGTCGGAGTTCTAACCTCTTAGCAGATGCAGAAATTGCCCTATGACATCTTTTTCTCTAACTCATTGTTTTTGCGTCTTCAGAACCACATGAGTGAAATGTTTGCGTTCCATGCAACCATGATGTCCAACACTCTTGGAACTTCAATCGTGGTCTTCACTAGGACTGGGTTCATGGCGATTCTGTTAAGCCATTATCGCCCATCTGGCACAATTTTTGCTTTCACCAATGAGTAAGTAATCTTCGAGTTTATTCAACTCAATTCTGCTTCATATCATTACATACATAAGAAAGTATGAGATTCAGAATCGGCAAGATTTGGTGCTTGCATTATAAAACATCATTATTTTAGATGACTGAAAAAATTATGCTTGCAAATTTCTCCATATTTCTATTAATCAATGGGTGTACGCATCACAGTAAGAGGATACAACAGAGATTGGCATTGTACCAAGGTGTTTGCCCCATACACATGGAGTTTTCAGATGATGCTGAACAGGCATTTGCAGATGCGTTGTCTGTGTTGCAGGTAGTTGCTTGTATTCCATCACTCGATATAGATTCAAAGTTTGATTTGTCGCTGGTCCACTTAGGATGGATATTCCTTGAATTCATCGCTTGCATGTTATCAAGAAAACAACAATTGTAATACAAGTCTCACTTTCTTCTATTTTTCAATATTTCAGAGGCAAGGAATGGTGAAAGACGGAGAGCACGTCGCCCTTGTTCAAAGCGGCAGACAACCTATATGGCGGTCTCAATCCACGCATAACATTCAAGTCCGCAAAGTAAGTTCACATTGATGCATTTTCTTACTGGGAGCAAATGACAGAAACTGGCGAACTTTGGGTGCCTTGAGTTTCCGTGTCTTTGTACTGTGTATGGTTCGCAGTTATCGCAGTAGTTGAAATTGACTTTGTAGCCAAGTTGCCTTTCGTCTCTGTTTTCAGCTGTATTATTTTCTTTTTTCCGACGATGATCACCTCCACCTGGTCTTGCTGCTATCTAAGGTTGTAATGAGATGATTTTAAGTTTGCTTCGATAATTGTTGTTTTTTTGTGGATGCTTATCTTAGTTTATGATATCATAACGATCGATACTGTCAAGAAAAGCAGCTATAAAACATAGACAGATGACTTAGTTTATAATTCATAATAGATGTGAATATATATATATATATATATATATATATATATATTTACAGGACGATGAGAACCCAACCCATGTACGAAGGGAAGGGATACATACTTCCAAGTTCCAACCAACGCCTAGAGAAGTAAACTTAGATTTATTACACCTTCCAACCAACGACCAACAGTACTCTACAAACACCCAACCGAAAACTACTTTACTAGATACAGTTTTTACAATAAGTTACCAACACAATTACAAACATAGCTATGACACATGATTCTTATTTACCATAACCATACTTGCTAAGTTCAACGTTGTTCTTCGATGCCTTTTCACCGACATAAGACTACCACCATGTACCCTGCCTTCGGGTAGAGAGAAAGGATCCAACGAAGCAGCGTTTTGAAACAAGACATTCTCGCCAGGCAACATAACCTGAGATAACAAGTGATGCCCATAGCCCGTCGAACTGCCGAGTGAGGATGCTGCCCGAAAGCCGCTGGATGTTCCCGGGTAAGAAGAAATGGTAGTAGTTCCAGTAGCAAATGTACCCGCAAACAAGCTAGAATCACTTCCCTGGATAGACGAAACCATCTCAGTTCGCTCGCGGGCAGTTTTCTCCTGCACTTGCGCGCCATGGGCCGCACAAAGACCAGACTTTCCCCGGGCAAACCTATCGCAAGGCACATCGCCAACAACAGAACCAAACTGTCCCCAAGTGCATCTTCTTCCTCCGCCGTGAGCCTTGCAAAAATCCGTGCTGCCCTGTGCACTCTTCGTACACCCCTCGTAGTTGCACCTTTTCCCACCACCGTGGCGCACGCAGTGGCTCGTGCGTCCCCTTGCGCTCTTGGTGCATCCAGGCTCGGCGCATCTCTTTCCTCCACCGTGGCCCACGCAGAACTTGGTCCCACCGTGAATGCTCTTCGTGCACCCTTCTGACGTGCACCTCTTCCCACCACCATGGCCTTTGCAAAACGGGGTGCTGCCTTCTGCTCCTTTCGTGCAGCCCAGGTGTGTGCACCTCCTTCCCCCGCCGTGGGCCTTGCAGAGCATCGTGCTGCCTTGGGCCCCCTTTGTGCATTCGGGGAACTGGCAACGGCGACCGCCTCCATGAGAAATGCACAGGCCCGAGTGGCCCTCGGCGCTTCGGGTGCAGTTCTCGATCTTGCACCTTTTGCCACCTCCGTGGCGTATGCACAACCTGGATTTGCCCCTCGAAGCGCGGGTGCAGCCATCGTAGGTGCATCTTCTACCGCCACCATGGGCTATGCAAAAGTCGGTCCGACCTTCTGCACTTTTAGTACAGCCAAGATGCTGGCACCTGCGGCCACCGCCGTGTGCCTTGCAAAAGACGGTTTTTCCCTCAGCTCCCCTGTGACACCCAGCTCGTCGACATCTTTGGCCACCTCCATGGGCTATACAGAGGTCAGAAGCTCCTCTTGCTCCTGTACTGCAACCTTCGACACTGCAGATTTTTTCGTAGGCTTTGCGTTTTTGTTGATTGGTCAGAGGAGAGGTGCCACCAGCTAAATACAGTCTCTCAATGTAGGTGTAGGAGATGTTTGATGGATTGTGGTCGGCCCTGACAAGGGCTTGGCCGAGTGGTTTTAGAGCGTCTGTCTGCAGGCGTGGCACTAGAGAGCCAATTCTCCAACGAGATGAGGTTGACCCTTCATCAAACAGTTGAAACCTATGAGGTAAAGCTGTGGAATCTGATACCTTCTGAAGAGGATTGGAATCTTGGCTAATGGAAGTAACATCAGATTCAGCAGGCCCAGTAGACAGAGCTAACTGAAGGTCTATATTTGGGAACGCAGATTTGGGCGCCAATGATGATTGAACAAAACCATTGTTTGGATTGGGTGGCCTGATGCTGCCTCCCATGCCAATGTTGATTCCTAGACCAATATCCACCGAAGGCCCTTCATCAATTTCTTTGTCTTTGAAGCAGGATTTCGATGAAAGCCCCAGCTCGAGGACCAGGGAAGAACAATGGACTGAGTCGGTAGGTTGATTGAGAGAAGCAAGCTTTCTTTTGTTTGCCTGGGGTTGGCATGAGATTGCCAAGCCAGGTGATTCACAGCCTCGAGCCGAAGCAACTGCATAGCCACCTGCAGTAACCAAACCTTTCGACGCAGGGGCCAAAGTCGTTGCATTAATAGGGGGATCTTCCATACATATAGATACACGAGCGAACTAACTGAACAGAAAATAGCGCAGTCACAGTAAAAGAATAAAAAGGAAAGGATTTACAGATTTCTTTGATATACGCAGAACTTATGGGCTGGCTACAGAAACAGATAGCTGATAATTAAACTAAAAGCTTTCCAACTTGGAGCAACCACCGCTAACGAAACCAGACGTGTCCTGACGATCCATTCTTGGAAGCTAACAATTAAACTCGAGGATTTCAGAAACTAAACTTGGTACATCAATAGGTAAGCATATACAGTTGCTGCAAAACCGATCCTGCAATGGAAGAAAAGCAAATTAGATCTGTTTTTTTATAACTGTGAATTACTGTTTAATGTTCCAACTATAAGATTCTGCGATATTTAATAATGATGACGGATGCCGACCGTCAAAGTACGCTACAGACCTAATCAAGTAGATTCATGCATTTAACAGTTCCGTAACACCTACGCAACAATCCGCCGCACCGCACCGCTTCGAACTTAATGACAAAATGAAAAATTACGGAGCGATAACATCAAGAAGTCACCTTTAGTTACAACTCATTTTGATGTGTGAGAGAAGAAAAACATTTCACAAAGCGAACTTGGGAACAAATTTCTTTCATAGAGGCGTAGAGTACTCAAATAATTCAATAAAATCCCAATCCCCCAAAACAATAACATTCTATTTTTAGCAACCTTAAGAAAAACACTCAATGAAGCTTTAAAACTACATATGCATGCACTACAAGGTCCTACTGGAACATATCAACTCCGATCAATCTATAAAATCAAACCCAAACATGTAAGATAATTTTGTCCATGTTAGCATACAGCAATTCATATTACAACAAAACACACACACAGGCGCACGCACACACAAGGTACTATCTTAAACAAAACAGCATGGCACAATGAAACAGAAAAAAACACAAAAAAAAAACAAAAAAAACACAAAACTAAAATAAAAGCTAGTCAACTTAAATCACTCAGTGCCAAATAAGTACAACACATATAATCTGAGCTCACGACCAGCCAAAGCAGAATGACAGACCGTTCTCTGTTATTACATAAATTCACTAAATTGAGTTCCATAAACCTAACATCAAATAAAATCGTTATTACCTCCAGAATATGCAGGAACCGCGGCGCAACTGTATCACGCAACGCGCCGATCGGAGAAAATCAGTTGCCGGCAAAAGCAAGACGTTAGAGAGAGAGAGAGAGACAGAGAGGAAGAAAAGAGGTGGAAAAAAAATGAGATGAGTGAGAAATTCAGTGGAAGCAGCGGCGCAGCGCAGTCGATCCTCCGCGCGCGGGCACACGATTCTTCCCATGCGTCCTCGCTTGTCAACCAACGTTATTGCCGAGGGAAATTAGATATTATTTTTTTTAGACTTAATAATTGAAACACATACATAATGGTAATTAGATATTATTTTTTGATTTATATAAGAAGAAAGATGATAGAATATTACGGGTAATATACCTCTTCAAACTCCCATATATCTCATTTACTTTATTTTTTGGTGGGATTTTTACATGGCAAGCAATAGTTGCTTATTTGAATGCAATTGCCAAAAAAGGATAAAAAAAAGAAATCTTTGACAACGATAATCAATCTTTCATGTAATGATCATTGAACTAAAAGAAAGCATAGAAGTAGTTAGTTGCAAGAGATTCATATCAGAACGAACTGTTGTCTCACTCTCTCACTATATGTCTTGAAACAAAGCTTTCGAGACTTTATTACCTACGTTATCTTCGACCGAAGCCGACCGTCTGATCCCCGTCATTGGTGTCTCGTGCACGATGCTACATGGTGGCCCTTGCGTATGCGTCTCACTTCTTTTCAATCGTTTTGGTTGAGAGTTTCCTCCTTTAGGCAGCAGCTTTAACGCCCAAACTCTTTGCAAATCCCGGGCCCGACTTGTGAAAGTGGAAAAGTTTCTAGCACGCATTCGCCTCTCTCGGGCTTCGTCTAGCAGCCGTTCGTGGCCATCTTTCAGATTCTCCGTCGAATCACAATCTGGCGAGGCTGATCGAATGTTGCTGTTGGCGATAACATCTCGGTGTGATTGATTACTGTCGTCACTGTTTAAGAGATTAGGGGTTTCACTTTCATCGTCATCGTCGCCAAATGGGAGCAAGTCCATGCTTATGTATATCTTCCTGAAGATGTCTTCTAGTTCATCTCCATACCTGGAAATTTTGGAGGTTTGGACAAGTTTGAGCTTGAGACAACATTTACAGTAAAAATGGAGAAGAAAAAGCACTCATTGTCATTAGTTTGAGCTTGTGAGTCTACCTTGCTCGGATTGTACGTTCGATAAAGTCGTATAAGCTAACTTGGCCATGAATTCCTCCAGCAACAAGAAACTGAATGATCTCTAACAGGGAACATATTTGCTTCAGCAGTTTCTCTTTTCGAGATTCCCCCATGTTCCTCGTGATAGTTGAGCGTAGAATCTCCATACGAAGGAAGATCTGCAGTTCGTATCTTTGAAAAGAAAATATTAAGGAAATTATAAGTCTGGAATCAGTCCTGAAGCAAAACATAAAGATAACAAAACAAAGGATACTTACTCTCTGACTAAATTTTCAGATGACGAACTTGAATCAAAGCATTCGGGTATCTTTTTCATATCTCTTGGCTCCTTCAGTATAAAATTCATTAATTTGCACTTATTCTCTTCATTAGAAGTATCGTCTAAATTTGTCTCTGAAGGTGGAACTTCACCTTTAGTCTCTGTCACAGACTTGTCATGCAACCAATTCATGAATGATTTGAGAATTCGCTGGGCTAGATTTTGAAGGTCCGTTCCTGACTCTAGGCCCTGTTGAATTTTCTTTGAAAGCTTATCTAAAAATGCTTCCACAGTTTCAGACACTGAAATGGGCATAGCTCCATTTTCCGCAGTAAATAGCTCAGGCTCATTACAAGCAGAAGATTCCAAAGGAGGTTTGAATTCAGGCAACGATGTGAACCAATGTGGATCGACTTTCTCAATCTGTTTCATCCAGCATTTGAAGAACTTCAGCTTCTTAGACTTTGGAAGATGCACCGCATAAACCTCGAACAAGTCAAAAGTAGACCCTTCAAGGGCTTCTTTGTAGAACGAACCCCACGTCATCTCATGATACATCTGCTTTCTGCACTTTCTAGTTTCCTTAGGCTTGCATGGTTCACAAGATCCTGAAGTCGAAGTTTGCGAACCTAAACATCTGTTTGAGTCATTATTCAAGGACTCGTCATAGCTATCACGGATCGTATCAATTTCTGTTGTAGATGTAACCCTATTCTTCGCTCTAACTGAAAAGTTACCATCGTTTAGGATTGATACTAGAGCCCACTCAGCAGTGAACGGCTTAAGAGTACCCGTGAATGTATAACCACTGCTACCTGAGAGCGAGACCAAGGCCCAGTAACCTTTATTGTAAAGAAAACTCAAAAATATTTGCCAGGTAGGTACTTGATTGTTAGAAAAAACTTCATCCATTTCTCTATGCACCATTTCAAGAACCGTGTCAGCGAAAAACAAGGATCCACCGATGCAACTATTCTCTACTTTCTTATTCGACTCCTGAAAATGCTCCCTTACTAACACAGTCTCCAATAATCCTCCGAAAAACTCATGCACATCATGTCTAAACACACCTTTAACGCGTATTTTTACCCGACCATTGCCTAAATGAAGCCATAAAGCATCTTTATTAGATGAAACTGGTGAATCTCTACACTCCAACTCATCAACATTATCCGTAAAACTTGCACTGTAATGTGAACCCTTGACACTCACCAACTCAAGATCACACCACTTGCATTCCAGTGGATTCCCATTCACATCCAAGATCTCAAGATCTAATTCTCCACTACACTTTTTTCCTTCACCAGAATTTATACATTCTAACGATGCCATAATCTTGGGATTTATCAATCCAAAGGGAACTAAAGCTGATCCCATTGAAATCAAATCACTCGTACAAAACCCAAACCCTATTCTCTCAACCGAATCCTTCAAATTTACTATGTTGTTCCCCCATGTACTTCTTTCCTCAGCTCGAAACACATCTCTCCTAACATCAACCCAACACAGCCTAATATCCCTAGCAGTAAATGCCCCATTCACCGAACAATACAACCCATCATCGGCCGAAAATTCAGCAAAAGAACTAGCGTCTGAAAACAAAAAAACTAAATTGCGTGGAAATTTAACCAAATTAGACTCAGCCACAGCAGCATCGTCATCTAACAAACTGTCTACGCTCTCCCACGCGTAGTCGTGCACCAACTGGAGCAGAGAGCTGGCCACGTGCTCCACACAAGGCGGGTGGGATGGCAAATACGACTGGTCAACAAGAGTGGAAAAGGAACCCAGGGCGTCCCTGACAGACTGTAGGGTTTTCGAAGGCAGATCAAAGGAGAGGGATTGGGTGCTGAACTGGCGAGGAAGTGCAGAGGCCAATCGGAGAGGGGAGATCGAGGATATGAATAGCTTGTAAGCAGCTAGCGAATTATTGCAGATAGGCGGGGATCTGAGCAAGCGGTCGGCGGCGGCAATGGCAGATGAGAGGTAAGTGGCGGGATCTGAGAGAGCGAGGAGCGGATGGAGATCTATGAGGATCACCACTCGTTGAGCTCCGGCGGAATAAGATGCTGGTGGCGACGGAGGCGGCATTGTCGGTCGTAGAAAGCTTGTAGTACGATCCGCGCGCGCTTTATGCTCGGAGGGGAAAATCCTCCATCGGATTAGGCGGGCTAGGCTTGTTTTTTTGGTGTCATTTGAAATATTGACTCATTTTAATTTATTTATTTTTCATAATAATAAGTTGTATAATATAAAATTAAATTATATAATGTTTATATTTAGATTGGAGTAAACATTATATATCCGTCAATTTATTTTTTCCTATCCACGTGATAAATCTGTCCAAGGCGATTAAATTTTCAACATATCATCGAAAATTCAATGAAGTAACATCTTATAAAGTAAAATATTCAACAACAATCAATTATTTTATTTTTGAATAATCTCTGTTTCATACTTCACATAAATTATTAAGAGCTTTATTTAGGTAAATTCAAAAATAAATCACAATATTCATACAAATTCAATTTATTTTTGACAAATATGGTAGAAATTGCGCAGCCAATCAAAACATTTTAAATAACAACAAAAAAATCTAATGCGCAGCTGCGCAGAAGAGCTTTGTCGTTATAGAGACAAAATCTTCTTCATCAGCAACTGAAGAAAAAACTGATCCACAGATCATTCTTCATCTTTCATTATTTTGACATGTGATATTTATGTTCGATTCGATTGATCTACGACGGCTCCTCGGACTGAGAATGAGACCAATACTCTTTCACGAGCTGTCCGAACAACGAATCTTCCCTCTTCATCAGCTTCATCGGTTCGTCGAACTCCACGAGTTTCCCTGAAACACCGAAGAAAAACTCAGGCCCAGCCCAGCCCAGCCCGGCCATGTAATGAAGAAAAAACAGTCCATAAAACCCGAAGAACTCACCGTCCTTGATGGCCAGAACCACGGTGGAGTCCATCACCGTCGGGATCCTATGAGCCACCGTGATCACCGTGCAGTCGGCAAACTCCCTCCTGATGGTCTTCTGTAGGATCATGTCCGTCGTGTTGTCGATCGACGCCGTCGCTTCGTCTAGTACGAGGATCTTGCTACGCCTCAGCAAAGCCCGCCCCAGACAGAACAGCTGCCTCTGCCCCATGCTCCAATTCGATCCGTCTTCCAATACTGTTCGACCATATAATCATGTTATTCATTAGCTTCGTGGCACAGACACACATATACGGAGGTGTTCGAGGAAATTACCAGGAGATTCTAATCCACCTTCCTTCTCCTGAACGGCGTCTTTGAGCTGGCACTTTTGAAGGACCTGATGGGAAGATGAATTTCATTACCGACTAGTGTCGAAGCATGCATGGAATGGGATGAGTTCGATTTAGTGTTTTTCTTTTCTTTTTTTTTTATTACCTCCCATATGTCTTGGTCGGTGTGCTGCCCTAACGGGTCCAAGTTGTACCTCACGGTCCCGTTAAAGAGGGTAGGATCTTGAGGTATGATGCCGAAGCGTGACCTCAAATCGTGGAGCCCGATCCTCGATATGTCGATCCCGTCCACCACTATCCTCCCGCCGGAAGGTTCCACGAGGCGAAACAGTGCGCTAATCAGAGTCGTCTTTCCGCTGCCGGTCCGGCCCACGATGCCCACTTTGTACCCTCCTTCGAAAGTGCAAGTGATCCCTCGAAGAACAAGCGGCGCTTCGGGTCTGTATCTAATCTGTTTTCCGATGGAAATTGCGATCGAAGTTAGAATCTTTAAGGGTCTTTTAGTGTATGAATTGGTCGGTTCATTACACCTTGTGTAAGAGAAAAGATGACGGCGGTTAGGTCAGTACCTGCAAGTTCTGAATCTCGACTTTGCCCTCGGTGGGCCAGTTGGGTGGCGGGCGGTTCTCTTCGATGACCTCGGGTGCCTCGCTGGCTATGTGCATGTACTGATCGAGCCTCTCGACAGATACGATGTAGTTCGAAAGCAGGCATTGGTTGTTGATGGAGAAGACCAAGGACATGTTCAGAGACAGACCGTACGACAATGCCATCCCAATAAATCCTGCATTTAGGACAAAATTTTCATTCAGACAAGACGATCGAAATAGATCGAAGCAAAAACTCGGGCTTTTTCGTAGCACGCACCCGAGTTAAAGGTCCCCTGAGGGAGCAAAACCATGAAGAGACCGGCGAAGGAAAGAACGGTTGCGCTGAGAGTTTCGAGCCTTTGGATGAGCCATTCGTTTGCAGCAAAGTAATGGAAATAAGGGCTGCCATTGACGTCTATGAGCCTGAGGTTCTTTGCAAAGAAACGGTCTTCCTCTTTAAAAGCTCTTATCGTCATAACTCCAGCCAGCGACTCGGCCAGGTGGTTTGCAATGAATGATTTTGTGGTCCCATTGATTCGCATCAGATGTTTGGCAGATGCGAAATAGTACCTCTGTGAATGACATTGGAAAATTTTTATTTCGGGATGTAATGAAGTTCGTCTATCTGAACTACTGTCTAATATTCTTTTTTCTTCATGAGCAATGTACCTGCAAACGAATGGCGAGGATGACCATCGGGATAGACACGATCAAGACCTGCCACGTCACGCAGGCCAATACCACGAGATTTGAGTAGCAGTTGGTGGTTGATCCAACGGTGAATATCAGGTTGAAGGGGACGTCTAGATCGGTGATACTCAAATCAGTAGAAACCTACATGAGTATATATATATTTATACGGATAAACGAAAAAGGAAAAAGGGAATGAGAAGTTTCATCGAAGTTGTTCAAGCTTTTTTACCCTGCTGAGGATCCTTCCCAAAGGAGTGGAGTCATAAAACATCATCGGAGCACGAAATAAAGACATCAGAAGCCTCGAGAACAAAGTCCTCGAAGCCCGCATTCCCATGACAACGGTGACTAACGTTCTGGTAAGAAGAAACAAGGTTGCAATGAGCCCGATCAAGAGATAAACTATGATCAAGTACAGCAGGTTCGAACTGGGATCGTCTACTTTTGCAGCCATCCATGAGTTCTGTAAGATCTGGCCGATGACGAAAGTCAAGTGGCAAAAAGCCGCAAATCCAAACAGCCAGAAGCCCTTGTCCTGCCTTAAGTATATGATGTAGGGTTTAAAGCCCGTGTTGCCGACTTCCCTCTCCTCTTTCTTTATGAGCTGATCTGTTGCAGGGACGACTACGGCTTTGTTCTCCGTGTAAGCTTTTCGAATCTCTTTCGATGGAGATTTACCGTTTTTAGCAGATGGGGTCAGCTCGGAGAGCCTCTCCGAGCCAGCGGTTTCTTTGTGAGCATTCACGAGGTTTTGGAATTCTTGGCTCGAGGATAGCAAGTCCTGGTAAGGAGCAGCGTGTGCGATCTCTCCGTCTGACATTAACTGTTAGGGAAACATGCGAAACAATGATCATGAACTGTCTGAATGGTGACAATGATCATTAACTGTTGCAATGCAGCAGAAACTCACCAAGACAGAGTCAAATGCAGGAAGAAAATCGACTTGATGAGTAACTAATAGGACCGTCTTATCTGCGAGAGCTTGCATGACATATTCCTGCAGAAAAAGATTAAAAAAAATCACAGATGTAAGAAAAAGTTGATCGGGCCAGAGGTGAGGTTAAGAATGAATAATACTTACATTGAACAGGCTTGTTGCAGTATGTGCATCGACGGCACTGAAAGGATCATCGAGGAGATATATATCAGCGTTCTTGTACAGCGCCCGAGCTAGCTGAATTCTCTGTTTCTGACCACCGCTGAGGTTGACTCCTCTTTCTCCTATCTCGGTGAGATCACCATAAGGTAGCAGCTCGAGATCCTTGACAAGCGAACAGCTCTCTAACGTGTCTTTATATCTCTTACTGTCAAAATCAGACCCGAAGATAATGTTCTCTCGGATCGTTCCCGTCTGAATCCAAGCTGATTGAGAGACATATGCAATAGTCCCATGTACTTCAACCTGAAAGGAAAAAAGAAAATTAACATTGAGAAAGCTGTCACCATGGTTGTAATGATTTACATACTTCTGTAACAGAGATAGAGAGACTCACTTTGCCATGTGTAATAGGGACCTCACCCAAAACTGATGCAAGAAGTGTGGATTTGCCCGAGCCCACCTCGCCACAGATGGCAATCTTATCGCCAGGTTTGACCGCCAAGTCGATATTACGAAGAGTAGGTTTAGATGAATTCTCGTCCCACGACACATTAGCTGACTCGAATAAAATGCTGTGGTCTCTTTTGCTACCTGCCAGAGTTTTCATTCTAACATTGTCAGATTCTATCTCAGGGGAGTCAAGAAACCTCACGATCCTAACGAAGGCCACCCTCGCTTGAATGAACACTCCTATTACATCAGGAATCGTCCTTACAGGCTCCTGAACCAGCCGAAAAGTAGCCACGAACGTAAAGACATTGCTCGAATTCAAAGGGACGTCAAGGAAATAGCAGGCGGCGAAGGTAGCCGAAGAGACCAGCAAGGGCGACGACCAGAAAAGGAAAGAATTGTAGGCTTTTCGCAGCTGAACAGCCTTCAGCCACGAATCTTCCTCGAGCCTCAGCTTCTCTATCACACGCCTGAAATGAGTCTCCCAGGCATACAGTTTCAGCACCTTCATGTTCACAAGGGCTTCAGACATTGCCTTCAACCTCGCATCTTGTGCGACCATGAGCTTCGACTGGAACTTATGCTGTAGCTTCGCCAGAGGGGCATTGCAGAGGACTGTAAGAACGATCACTATCAGAGATGCAACCGTCGCAAGCCCGACGGCCTGATATATGATGAGGATGGAAAGAATGAGCTGAAACACAGTCGTCCATATCTGATGAAACCAGAAGGGATACTCCCCTATGCGGTAAGCGTCCGTGGTGACGTAGTTCATTATCTCAGCACTCGAATGGGTCAGCTTCGCAGCATTGGACAGCCTCAGCTGCTTCTTGTAAATGGCTGCCGTGAGCAGAGCCCTCACCTTGATGCCGGCGAGCCTCGACCTAAAGTACCACTGCCTTTGAGACACAGATTCGAGCATCTTCGTGAGGAAGAGCAGCACCACCAAGACGTACCGTTCGTTCTTGAAACTCTCTTGCCCTTCAGCAACCCGAATGAAGCCTTTGAGCAGCAATGGACCTGCAGATATTGTAATGACCTTCAAAGCAGCGAAGAGGCCCGATATTAAAGTCTCTTTCCAATGGCATAAGATGATGGTCTTCAAGATCGACGGCTTCGCATCAGATTGCTTTTGCTTGTTGAGCTTTTCGATGAACTCCAGGTAGCACGACTCTGCTCGATCTTCTGCTCGCAGCTGTGGCATATCTTCGTCTTCGAGGGTCTTCTCATTTCCCCTTTTTATTACAGGGTTTAACCACCAGAAGGTGTACTTGCTCAGAAAACCCGCGGTCGCAAACGGCGTAACTGCAATGGAATCAGACTTACTACTCCCATCAACTTCGGTAAGAAGGGGATCATAGACGCCATCATCGTCAGGCACGAATCTGAAGCCTCTGTAAGCACAGAATAACAATACAATCGAGCCCGCAAGGGATAACACATCGAAGACAACCTCGATCGAGAGTTCTTTCTTCAGAACGCTCGTGATAATAGACAGCCCGCAGCTTATCGCAGCAAATACGAATGCAAGAATGGTTAACACCCTCAGTCGGGTTCGAGGGCACCGCCCTCCCCTTAGGCTTACGGTTAGCCCCAGCAGAAGCCATACCGCCCCGTGAAAGACGAACAATACCCACCAATGATAAGGCTCGACAGACTGAAACGTCTTCAGATTCTCCGTAAGAATCCATATCCCAAAGCACAGATAAGCCAGCCCGAGCAAGCTGTTGTATATGCCCGAAACGAGCTGCAAGCTCGAAAGGGTGCGATAGAATGGAGTCGAGGCCGAGGGCTGCTTATTCGGCGAAACCTTGGCGAATACCGTGAGTAAGAAAACGAGCAAGAGGAGGACGTCGAAGCCGAGGTTCAACGTGTGGTTGACGCACGAGGCGGGGAGCGACAGAAAGATCAAATCATCAGATTCACACTTATTGTGAATGCTGCTTGAACATTCACCGCAGAAAGTATACCATAGACTACTCCCCATGGGCGGCATGGCTATGCTTCTCAGCCCCTCTCTGTTTCTGCAAGAAGGTAACAACACTATTATTACCTTTCCGAAGTATATAATCAGTGTTTCACTGTCAAGAAAATATCAGCTTGCCATGTAATAAGAACTCACAAATCAACGACGACTTAAAGATTCTTGAAGCTATAGGTTCTATTGAGCTTTAACACCTTGTGAACACTCTGATTTGACAGTCAAATCACATAAAAAACGCAAAAGTTGTAGCTTTCAATATTCAACAGTCATAGCAATACTTTAAGCTCCACACTATTCAACAAGAATTTGATTGGTAGGTGCAACAACGCCCTCATTAGATAAGAACAAAACCTTTATGAAGAGGTCAATAAACAAACATGAACGTATGTAAGCCTTTCTTCGTATGAAAAGTGAATCTCTTTCGCATGAAATCATGAACAACATCAGCAAACGGTAGGAAGATGATTATGTCAGAGAAAGAAAGACTAACCAGAACATGCCCACGATTCCCTAGGCCTCTGCGAGCTATAAACGAAGAGCTTATGTAATATAAAAACAATGGGGGGAGGGGAGACAAAAGCTTTTCCACCCAGGTGTAATCACGTTTTTAATTTATTACAGTGGTGAAAAAAAAAAAAGAGAGATTTCCTCGACATTACAAAAACACATTTACGAACTAGGATACTCAAATCATTAAGCTTTGCGTTTGAATGGATGTGATTTGTTTGTCAACTGAGGGCGTCATCATCATCGCTCACGTCTTTAGTGGGTCGACAAGTGTGGGACGACTCATCGCTTCTTTTCGACCGTTGGATCTTTATCATGTCCGATTGAAGGATAGATCGTGTTCGTTCGTTGTTTCTAGTCCATGAGATTGGATTTAAGGATAAGAGTTACGTTATGGCTTAAACTAAACATTTACGTAAAAAAAAATAATGGTTAAAAAAATTGGTGCTTCTTATATTATAATATTCTTGCGTGGAGTGAATATATATCTATATATATAATTAAATAATTAAGTGAATCGATATCTCATTATTGATGCGATATAGACAGATGAAATCAGACCTTTGACTATAACTCAATAAAGTAATAAATTTATGTACCTCGCTCGATAGTCGTGCAAATCGAGGATCCCCATTAAATTCTTAATATATCATATAATATTGTTGTATAATAATTGAACTAGACGTCATAAATAATTAAGAAGACACTTATATAATATTATTTATTTTTAGCATATTTATTTCTTATTTTTCAATTAATTTCATTAATCACGTGTTGTCACAAAGGGCCCTCCTTGCTACCATACCATATCATGCATGAATAATTTTCAGCTTTCATAATTATTGCGTTTAACTGTGTCCAATTATTTCATGACTTTTTTCCAAGGTTATGACTTTAGAAATTGGAGATGTGGGGGGAGAACAAAGTGGTTTTTCAATCATTAATTTAACTTACATATATTTTAATAAATATAAATAAAATTATTCATAGTTTGGAGTTGGTAATTTCAGAATATTAACGTAAAAATCAGTAGGATTTTTATGCTTCAATAATACAACATAAAGGTCTTTTTTTTTTTGGCACGTGAAATAAATATACTACAAAACATTAGATATAAACGTCGTTTTACTTATCAGAATTATTGGAAAACGACGATAAGCATAAATACATTTATATATTTTTGTTCTTCCCCACTTTATTGTGGTTGTGACCATTTATATAATAAAAGTAGCTTTGCTTTCATCGAAAAAATTGAAATTGTACGACTTAAATGAGCCATCGTCCTCCAATGTCGTAGGGCAACTCATTTCCATCGCGAACAAAATAGTATAATTGAGTATTTGGACCCCTCATGATATAATTAAATATATATATATATATAATATTTTAAAATTTCTCACGTGATTATTTTTTGTCCATAAATTCAAAGCTAGAACCATTTTCTCACAACCTTTCATCCAATCACGCCGGTCACCACATGCATGTAATTATCAAAATTTAAAATATATGTATATATTATTATGAAATATTATATTGTTGTTGAGCATTTATTTTACATGTATAGTTAATAATCGACTAAGTTCACGATCATATCATTAAAAATAAATAAAGTTAACTTCCCTATATATTTTGTTAGGTAATCCGTACGGGCCATGCATTGTTAATATTAGATAATTAAAATTATTTATTTGCATATTTTTATAAATACTAGTATTTTGTGCATACTCGATGCGTGTATTTAAAATATAAAATTATTTTTATAATATGAAGTTATAATATTAATTTTAATTGCTAATTATTTTTTATAAATTAAAAATAGGGTTAAGTACCTTTTTAGTCCAGTAATTTAGGAAAAATGGCATTATATAGACATCAAATTTAAGGAGTGGTATTATACGGACAATAACATTCAGAATTAAGCAATTTTGAGACATTATACGACAGAACTCTAAATTTTATTCCAAAATTGGTTAATTCTGAAAGTTATTGTCCGTATAACTTCACCCCTAAATTTTGCCGAAACCCTAGATTATAAGCCGGAATCCGATAATTTGGGGCAAAATCTAGGGTTCCGACGTATAATATCGCTAAATTGCTTAATTTTAAAATTTATTGTTCCTATAATGTCAATCCATAAATTCGATGTCCTTATAATGCTTAACCCTCTAAATTGCAGGACTAGAAAAATATTTAAGCCTTAAAAATATAATTTTTAGGATATAATTGGAATAAAATTGAAAATCAAAGGTAAAATGATATTTAGCATTGACATAACAAATCAATTTGATGGTAGTTACTGTATGGGTGCTCTCCCTTAATATATAGTATAAATATTAAAAAAACCAACGGACGTTAATAATTGGTGTACATCTCATATATTAAATATATTTATATATTACTTGGAAAAATGATATAGACTACCTTACCATGTGCAAGACTCGTAAAGATTCTTAATAACTTTTGTCCTCAAATAGAAATTGCAAATACCATGTCACATCATGCCCGCTGGCATTGCCTAGTACAACAACATAAAATGGGAAAAATATGAAAATATTAGGAATATAGATAGTCTTTAACATATAATAATTCATTCATACCGATATTATATTTTCTAGGCGAAGGAAAAAAGAAGTCAATATTTACTGTTTTTTATTTTAATACAAAATTATGCAAGTGGATGACTGGAACATAAAGGCAGGTTTGTCTTGATTATCGATGTTATCATATGTGCGATTCCTTGTAACTTTGAAACTGAATCATAAGTATATGAGAAACATATAATTTATTCTCCTATTTATGTAAGAACGACAACGAAATTAATTAATATTCATGAAGGACGTAAGTGGACTTGCGTTGCGTTTATAGATTGTGTTCATAAATACAATGTCCTAATGAAAGCGAAAGACAAAGAGCTTTTTTATTACACAATCGCAATTAATGTTCCATATCTATGTTCTATACTATTTTGTGTATCGTTCACTTGTGCATTTCTCAATGCTATAAATACCACCAACTATTTTGGGCTATACTAAAAGAAACCTAACTCAGACCATCAAACTCCTAAAACTAATATTTTCAAAATGACCCCAATTACATATGTATTGTTTCATTTTACTCCCTCAAACTATTAAAGTGTGTTTGGTTGGGGGTATTAGATGAGATTATATTATAGGGGTTAGATTTAATTAATGCAGTATTTGGCTGGATGGTTGCCATTTATTTAATGATAGTATTTAGTTAATACATTGTTATTACACAATAAGTTATTAGCTAAATCAGCCTTTTCACATCCCTTTATCTAATCCCATAAATATTCGACAAATTTATCCTTCATTATAAATTTTTTAAATAAAAAATAAGAGTAAGATTGTAATTTAATTTAATTAAACATAATACCATCTAAATTCATCTACCAAACATATTAGACGTCATTACTTAAATTCATCAATCAAACACCGCAAAAACCCATATCTCTCATTATCTAAATTCAAATAAAACTAATTCCATTGAAACTCATCCTCCCAACTAAGCAGGCTCGTAAAGTATATCATTACACTCTTTAAATAGCTTATTTACTTAGTTTTGTATAGGAAATCCTTGATTATTTATTTATATACGTTCATATCTTGACTTTAATTTTTAACTAAAACGTTGTATAAATACTAACATGCGACTGATTTAAGTATGATATGATTTTATTATTTATTTAATAATGAATAAATAAATTATTTTATTCACACAAAGTCAGACATGAGCCAAGCTGTAACAGTTACGCCAAAGCATGTGCATTTCCCGCGCTTCGCGCGCCATAACATCATTAAATAAAAAAGAAAAAAAGAAAAAAAAAAAACTTCCTCCATAGCCAATAGTCTTCTTCTACAGACTTACAATCATTTATTGCTACTGTCTCCTCGCCAGGAATCGTATTTCCGCTCCTTAAAGGCAAGGATCGGCACTTGCGCCTGCATTCATTCAGCTAACGCCGTCGAGTCAAATTACATGCTCGGATTCTCTTACGCTGCTGCCTGATCTGATGATTCAAATGTTGATGGCGGTGGGTTTCAGTACTGATTACTTGACCCCCACGTTGGACAGGTGATTTTTCTTCTTTTTTGTTCTTTTGGTGAATTTTTTAGTTTTAGTTGTAGAGTTTAGTGTTCTATCTTTGATTCGTTGCTGCTTCGAATAGTTAAATTATGTAATGGAGTTTGATTTCGAGAAAATTGAAGCTGAATAGTCTATCAGTCAACAAAATTAGGAGGACAACGACTTTTCTGGGTTTTTTCTTCTGTATCTTCTCGCTGTCTTTTTGTATTATAGAATTTCAGTTGTTTTACCTAACCTTGGTTAGAATATTCAGCAAAACGACTAAGATTTTGATGGCTATTTTGCGTAATATAGAAATCATGGGCGGTAGCCTTCATTTTGTTTCTTTTGACTTTCGCAGTTCTTATTTTGTTTCTGGATCATGTAGAGACTGAAGAGATTATATGCATATTACGACTGTGGCATTAATTCACGATATTGGAAGAGATGGGGGAGATCAAGCTTATATGTTATGTGATTTTAGTAGTATTTGTTTCATCTTACCTTCTGGTGGAAGCAGAGCCCATTGAGGACAGACAAGCTCTGCTCGATTTCATCAACAACATCAACCATTCTCGATCTCTGAAGTGGGATGTAAGGACGTCTGCTTGTAGTAACTGGACTGGAGTTACCTGCAATCACGATAATTCGAGAATCATAGCCCTTCGGTTGCCTTTGAGTGGATTAAAGGGCACCATACCTATAAACACTCTCGGCCGATTATCTTCTCTTCAGATCTTGAGCTTGAGGTCGAATAACATCAGTGGTGTTTTTCCGGCCGATCTTTACAACCTGGGAAACTTGACTGGCCTTTATCTTCAGCTTAATAACTTTCAGGGTCCTCTCCCGTATAATTTCTCGGTTTGGCCTAATCTCGCGGTGTTGAACTTATCGTACAACAGATTTAATGGGCTTATCCCATCTTCTATATCGAATCTGACTCGGTTAACTGTCCTTAATCTCGCAAACAACTCGCTCTCTGGAGATGTCCCTGATCTGAACATCTCTAGTCTGAAACAGCTCGATTTGTCCAACAATAACCTCAGTGGAGTCTTGCCTAATTCTCTTACGAGGTTTCCTAATCTATCCTTTGCTGGTAATAATCTTACGTTTCCACAGAGCGTGTCTTTATCTCCTATCCAACCTCCTATACCTTCACCGCGTAAACACTCCTCAAAATTTAGCGAATCAGCAATTCTTGGGATAGTTATGGGTAGCTCTGCTGCTGCTTTCGTTTGTATCGCTTTTCTTTTGATCGTTATGAACAAAAAGAATAAGAAGAAAGACAGTGGAAGCACAGCAAACATTGCCTTGCAGAAAAAGGGGAAATCTTCGGCGAAAATGGGATCTGAGCATCAAGATGGGAATGGAAAGTTGGTGTTCTTTGAGGGGCGTAATTTGATTTTTGATCTCGAAGATTTGTTGAGGGCTTCTGCCGAAGTCCTTGGTAAGGGCACCTTTGGCACGACGTACAGGGCTGCATTGGAAGATGCAACTACCCTCGCTGTGAAGAGATTGAGAGAAGTTGTTGTAGGGAAAAAGGACTTCGAGCAGCAAATGGAACTTGTGGGAAGTATCAGACATGAGAATTTGGCTCCTCTGAGGGCTTATTACTATTCGAAAGATGAGAAGCTTATGGTGTACGATTACTACAGCCGGGGGAGCATGTCCATGTTATTACATGGTATGAGGCCTTCTTTTTTTACATTTTTGTCATACGTATCTTAGAAAACTTCATATGTCTTTTGTGTTTGAATCTTTTTCTTCTGTTCACAGACAAAAGAGGTGAGAACGGAACACCCTTGGACTGGGGAATGCGACTAAACATGGCCTTAGGAGCAGCCAGGGGGATCTCTTACATCCACTCGCAAAGCAACGGAAAACTCGTGCATGGAAACATTAAATCATCAAACATATTCCTCAACTCCCAAAACATCCCTTCCATCTCTGATCTCGGGCTAGCCACACTAATGAGCCCGGCCTCTTCTCGTCCCGTGGCCCGAATAAACGGTTATCGGGCCCCGGAAATCACGGACACTAAAAAAGCCTTGCAAGCTTCAGATATATACAGCTTCGGAGTCGTACTGCTCGAACTCTTGTCTGGAAAATCACCTGTCCAAATCCCAGGTGGTGGAGATGAAACCGTGCACCTGGTGAGATGGGTTCAGTCGGTGGTCCGTGAGGAGTGGACCGGCGAGGTGTTTGACGTGGAGCTGCTGAGGTACCCCAACATTGAAGAGGAGATGGTATCTCTGCTGCAGATAGGGCTGAGCTGCGTTTCAAGGATGCCTGAACAGAGGCCAAGGATCAGAGAAGTTGTAAGAACGATCGAGGAAATAAGAGGCATGGCTTCCAGCGTCAGCCCGGGGAACGGGAATACGTCTCCTCAAGGTTCGACTACTCCATCACATGTTGTTGAGGTAGGATCATCATCTTCTCATGCTGTTCCTTAGTTTAGATTTCTTGGCTTTCAAAGTTGTCATTTTGGAATCTCACGGTGGTCCCATGGCTTGTAATTGACTTTTAATTTTTCCTTTATCATTAAATTCTTAGATTCTTGTTTTGAATCCATTCAATTCAACTGGCTTGGCTTGGAGATTGTAATCGAAATACAAAGCATAACATAATATGGATCAACAAACTTCAGCTGAGCATCATTACAACATCTTCCATCTTCGGTCTCTTTTCGGGTGTCTTGTCCAAGCATTTCGTCGCAACCTCGTACACTTTCGAGACTTCTAGCTTAGCCAAGGGATCCTTTATCAGTCGCTTATCAAACACGAGAGCACTCAGCTCATCACGACCGTTATGAAGAGCCCAATCGACGTAAGTTCTATACTGACCCCTGAAGTGCACAGGGGACTTCCCGCTGATCAATTCGATAAGAAAAACTCCAAAGCAATAGACGTCGGTTTCTTTCGACAGCCCACTAACCGAAACTTCGGGAGGTTGATAGCTCGAAGTTCGAGAAACTGATACACACGGTTCACCTATGCAACAGTAATATGCCGTGTTGATGAAGATGTTTGAAGCCTTCACATTGCCATGGTGTAGCCTTCTGCTGTGCATGTGAGCAAGTCCCTTGGCTACACCTATTGCAACTCTAGCCCTTGCTTCCCAGTTCAAGTAAATCCCGCCAACACCACCTCTGTTTCCTGCAAGAGATTTTGATCGGTTTAATAACATGGCTGAGGCTGAGGAGGCAAGAACGACGTGTTAAAACAATCTATTCGTCGTACCATGTAACATTGCGTGAACGCTCCCTCGGGGCAAGTAATCGAATATCCCGAAAGCATCCGACTTGGACGCACAGTACGCCCTCAACTTATTTACGTTCTCATGCTCAATCCCTGCAAATAGCTTCAAGACTTTCTCTACCTCGTCGACTGTAAAGGAACCTAACTCAAACCTCTTCACCACTAGCCGCAGATCATGCCTTAAGCTCACCAGAAAGGTGGTATCGTACGTTGCGATTCTATCCCCGAGAACCGTCGATGGAGCTGATAACAGCTCTTTCAGCCCAAATGTAAACGGAGAGTCGTCGGAAAGCATCAGCGTACCTAGCTCTCGGCGGTGCTTGGCCAGGTATAAAACACCAAACGGAAGAGAGTTAGGCGGTACGGACAGTTCATTTTCTGGTTTGACATGGTCATGAAACGAGAAACTACTTGACCTGAAGCTAGAAGTGAAAGAAGATGAAGAAGATAGGGTTGAAGAAGCTATTGAATCTTGATGGCAGAGTCTTAAGTAGAGCTCTCTCTTAAGGACAGCAGCCACTAGCTTTTCCCAGTTGTCATGGGTTGATCTGAGCATATTTCAATGATCGAATAGCAGTTTCTTTCAGAGATGCAATCAAGAAATAAAAGGAAA
Organism: Lindernia subracemosa; assembly: GCA_028392965.1. Classification (NCBI taxonomy): domain Eukaryota; kingdom Viridiplantae; phylum Streptophyta; class Magnoliopsida; order Lamiales; family Linderniaceae; genus Vandellia; species Vandellia subracemosa. The sequence continues at coordinate 7,322,568 of JAQPCC010000002.1, read as the reverse complement.
ACTAATGAAATCTCTTGCAAGGTGCAAAAGAGCTCAAAGATGGAAGGTCAATGTTCCAAGTCAATGTCCCTATCTGACAGACTGATTCTAACACAACTAGTTAGTGTTCAGACTAACAGATAAAACCTTAGCAGCAAGTGGGCAAAATGAAGTTCCTTTCACAAGCCAAGACTTTGTACGTGAAGTCAATTTTTATATGATATCGTGTCATTATAAAAAGATTGTAGGACGTATATATATAATATATAATTCCATCCTATGTAGATGTACTGAAGATATAATTGCTGTATTAAACCGTAATCAATTACAACATGACAAGTTCAGCATATGTGTAATAATTGTACAAACACTCCTCAGAACTCTATTTCCTCACTATTTGCGTCCTCACTGCACCTAAGATAAATTCGAAGAAACAAAAAAGGGAAGTGTAAGATAGCATTGCAAACAGAACAGACACAAGCCTAATGATCAAAAACCGAGATCAGTTCATTGCGAAAACTCACCTTCTGCTTCCTCGAATCCAACTTCCTTCACTACTTCAGCAGCAGCATTGTATTCAAACCTGCAAGAGTATTTCTTGACGATCGATTACTCTTTCCCATAACTCATCCGAGCATGCTCAATGTAGCAAAAACAAGACATGGGATCGACGCAGTTCTAGACAAACTTCTCGAGTTTATGTTGTTTCATTGTGGGAGAATGTTCCTAAATATCACACCATCATAAAGGGCTGCTGCAGCAGAAAATAGAACAAGTCCAATGCTTAATAAGGTACCTACCTGTCAGATCGAGAAACCTCAAGTTCATAATCAGACGCACTTTTGGTAGCAGCTACAAGGACTGTAACGATCTCGGCCTTTCGAGTGCTAGCCATCAAGATATCATACTCGGTGGGGATGATTATTGCAAAGAAATTATCGCCATGTTCGCTTAAACAGATCTTTTCAACAGCAGCAAGTGCAATTCTTCTATTCAATGCATCTGTATAGGGATCCACGACGTAGATGGCAAAATCAGTGATTATAAGTGCCCGCCTTTTCATCTTCCCAGAGCCGGTGAACTTTAGCACTTTATCTGCGAACAATACCTTCCTATCGCCTGTGAAGACGAAATAGTAAGGAAGAAAAGCGTAGCAAGCTCACAGAGGCAAATTCGAAGAATATGACAACAATTTCAAAGGTTCATCCTGACAAACTATGTTGAAAGGTTAGTTTTTTTTTTTTCAAACATGTCAATAATCCATGAGAAACTGAGATTTGAACAACCAGCAGTCTCTCATCGTCCAGACCTCGTAAATCAGCTCAACGTTTCAGCTACAATCAAATTCCACAGTGAATTCTACACATTTCAACTAGATCGCTGACGAAGCCCTTGAAAGATCAGTATTAATGGACTAAAAAACTCAGCACAGCTGAAAGAAAACTACAAACCCATACAATGGACAATAGATCAAACCTTGTTTCTCAAGGATCTTAATAAGATAAGGTCTGGACTGAACATCAAGGTAATCGCCAGCGTAATCGCGAAGGCGAGAGGATTTGCGGCGTGCCTTGACCCCCATGAACGTCTCTTGATCTTCCATCACGTCAGAATCTCCGTCGTCGTCGTACCGTGGCATTTCGGACATTTTGTCAGATTTGCTCGATGAGCTGAGGGTGTAATTTGGAATAAACCAAAGGATCGATTTGTCAACAAGAAACTATTTATATATATATATATTAAATAAATATATCCATTGGCAAATTACTGTTTTTGTCCTATATAAGTCGTTTCTTTCTTCACGCTACAATCATTCCTCTGCAATTTTGCGAACAATAATTCCTCTTGTCGTAACGTAAGAGAAGGAACAAAAGCTATCTCCTCGACGGTAGGAGGATCCATTCATTCTCTCAGGTGCGTTTTGTTTGCAATACTGTGTAATTTTCTTCCATTGCAGCAGATTGAAGCGTGGATCTGAGCTGTTTATTTGTTTTTAAATTGATACCTCTTTAGGGATCGCTGATGGCTTCAAAGCGGATCTTGAAGGAGCTGAAGGATCTTCAGAAGGATCCTCCTACATCTTGCAGTGCTGGTAATTTGTATATGCTGTAAATTGGAAAAAAAAAATGATGAAATTTCTTTTCGTTTTTTCTGTAGATTCTCTGTCATGCTTTATCGTTTTAGTCTTGAAGATGGATTTGAGTTGTGGCTTTGCTTGTTTTTGGACGGATCATTACCATGAGAATTTTCATCTGTTTCTTCTTTGCTCTATGATTCATTGTGGCGATTGTTTTCGTCGTATGGGCTTCAAAACTTGTGATGTATGAATGATCAAACAATTTAATCAATGTGTCCATAAGGGTTTGCCCTATAGTCATTACCATGGATTGTGTTAAGATATATCACTAGGGCATTGCTCATTAGCTTCACACCAACACGGACTTCTGAAAGAATATGATATGGACTCTACTTTGAACTTGATGAACTTGCATAATCTATCTTCTTGTTAATACCTTTTTTTACGAGCTTTGAGCTGTAATTCTCGTTTATCCCTTGCATCGTACATATAAGGTCCCGTTGCTGAGGACATGTTTCACTGGCAAGCGACGATCATGGGTCCATCAGATAGCCCTTACTCTGGTGGGGTTTTCTTAGTCACCATCCATTTTCCACCAGACTATCCTTTCAAGCCTCCTAAGGTATATAAAAATATCATAAATTTTCACGTATCTAATTACCATCAGAGAAAGCTAACTCTTGCATAGCTTATCTTGTTTTCCATTTCCATTCGTTGTTTGTATATCATTGCAGGTTGCATTTAGGACAAAGGTTTTCCACCCGAACATAAACAGCAATGGAAGCATATGCCTCGACATACTGAAAGAGCAGTGGAGCCCTGCTTTGACAATCTCCAAGGTCTACTTTTTTTCTAAACATCTGTCTCCCCTGAAAAAACTAAACTTTTCGTCTTGAATTCATCAAACATGGGTTTCGAAGAATGTTTCTTTTTGTTCAGGTATTGCTTTCGATTTGTTCGTTACTGACGGATCCAAACCCTGACGATCCGTTGGTACCAGAGATTGCCCACATGTACAAAACAGACAGGTCCAAGTACGAGAGCACTGCGAGAAGCTGGACTCAGAAATACGCCATGGGCTGAACACAAAATGCGACGAGGGGACGTAAGTTTGATCCTTTGTTCGTAATCCATCTTAGTTTCTTCTATGTTAGGAACTTATCCTATGTTTGTTACTTTTGAACCGTTTGTGTTGAGTCGTTTTGAAACATTTCCTACTGCGATTTTAACGTCTTTGGGGGGCAAAATGAATCAAACAAAGACACGCTTGCAAAGGTTGTTCAGTAAACCCCTTCTAATTGCTTTTGCTGTCTATGTTATTAAAACTTCTATTATCATTTTAATTCCAAATCAGGCCCATATGTAGATTGATATAAGGATTGGGAAAAATGCTTTTTTCAAGTTCTATTTTTTCTTTTAAAAAAAGTGTATTTTTTTTTATCTGATATTATGGTTGGTCCCAATTGAACTTTTTATTTCTTCATTTCTTGCGTGAGTGCCTCGACCTTCGAGGTGATAGCTGATAATGATATTTAATTTAAATTAATTGAAAAAAAAGGGCCCATAACTCCTTCAAAAAGAATGACGGAAAGTAATTATGTTTCCCACATATTACGCACTTTTTTCTTTTCATTCGATAATATATATCATTTTCACATTCTCGTATAAAATAAGGAAATGGAAACATGGATCATATGTCGGCATCTTTAATGTCTAGCAAATGCTCCCTTTGTATTTTCAATAGTAGTTAAGATTTAAATAGTAGTTACGATTTAAATAAATAAATAAAAAAAAAAAATTACAGTTGTTTCAATTAACAAGCGAATGGGCCCCATAAAATAAGGGCTTATAATCCAACACGCTTTTGTCGTTTGATTACATTACATGCAGGGATTTTTGAAGTCGTGCTCGTGCTTTTTCCTTGTCAACATTTCGGTTGGACAAAAAGATTTTTTGTTTTTTGAATAATTAAATAAAAAAAAAAAATAACGCTCGTATATCTCCTAGATCCTAATATGATGTTCACTATAAATATAAAGATAATTAAATGAAGAAAATATGTGGGCGGGCGACACATCGGTGAGTCTAATTTCATCATCGTCGTCTTATGTCTTTTTACTTTTTATTTCCAGAAAATCAAATTCAGAGCAGCTTTTTTACAGACAAAAATCTATGAGGACATTGACGTAAGATCGAACCCAAATATTGATGACGATTTATAATTATGTAGGGAGGGGACCAAATTTATATATGTTTTGTTTCCAAGCTCTTAAAAGCCTTCTGACAGAAAAAAAAGAATTTGATTGCACCGTTATACTTGTGAAGAGATTACATATTAGGTTTTTATTGTAAATATCCTTACATCAGTCAAACTTTTATCTATAATAGTTATGTGAATTACATACATATATCTATGTTATGAAATTTTAAAAAAAAAATTGTTCATTGGTTGCTTCGATTATTATATTCGCGAAATGAAAGTATACATAAGCAATGATGGACGACTGAAGCCATGAAGCAATAATTACTATAAATTAATTAAGTGATTAAATTAAACCTCAAACATTTGGGAGAAATGATTACGTAATGATTTATCACAACCCTTTTGTCTAGTATTTGGTAATCATTTCTAATTAATTAATTACAGAATATATCATAAATCATACTTATTTTGACAGATATATCAAGATGTGATAAGCAGCCCAGTGCGTGACCTCTGCAAAATGTTGTATCTTACAGACAAGAATAAACTATGATATCTTGTCTAGTGTGTATATCAATCATCAAACAAGAGCCTATATGTATGTCTTTTTTTTTTTTTTTTCTTAATAAATTAGAAATATCTCAATATTTTTTTTCTTAAAATGCAATAAGACTTATCTTTTATCATTTTAGTTTTATACAGTAGCATGCAGGAATTAGAGCACCCTCTGAAGTTGATATATCAGATATGCAATGGTTTTTAGACTTGTCTTCTTGTAGCAATATACATATATACATATGTATATATATATTTGTAACACTTTTATTTTGTATGGATAAGATACATTTTCCCGAGTATCTTCAAAAGCTAAGAAAAAAAAAAATATATATATATATATATATTATATCTTCGTGGTCCTAATATTGTTCTGGGGAAACTGAATATACGCATCTAGTCTAGTATTGATTTTTCCTATTTCTGCAACTTATTTTTTATATTTTCTGTTATAAAAATATTAATTGTGATTAATATTATATTAAGATTATTTTATTATAATTATACTTATATTAAGATTATAATGATAATATAGCTTATAATAATAGCGAGAGAGATTAGAGAGAGATTAAGTATTTCAATACTTGGTGTGATTTACAATGAACTCTAATCACCTATTTATACTACTAATAATTCACTATTACAACTAATCACATTAATTACAATTATACACCTCACACTAAAATACAAACTCTTCAATTAAACACCTCATCTTATCATCTTATCACATTATCATCATTTAATATAATACTTCCAAATCATTAATAATTTAACTAATATTATTATTTAAAACATCCACATTTAATTATTTCATAATACTCCCCCTTGGATGTTTTCAAAGAATATGCCTCGTTAAAACCTTATTAGGAAAAACCCAATGGGATAAAAACCTAATGAAGGAAAAAGAGTACATGATTCTTTTAAATACGCTTTCGATTGTTGTCTCATTAAAAACCTTACTGGGAAAACCACATGGGAAAAACCTCAGTGTAGGGAAAAAGAGTGCAACGCGTATTTACTCCCCCTGATGATGACATCATTTAAGATCTCGAAGTTTTCGAACTCCAATTGAATATACCAATCTTTTGAAAATTATTGGGGGAAGTGCTTTCGTGAATAAATCTGCAAGATTTTCACTTGATCGCACTTGTTGTACATCAATATCACCATTTTTCTCTAAATCATGTGTAAAGAAAATTTTTGGTGAAATATGCTTTGTTCTATCTCCCTTAATATATCCTTCCTTTAATTGGGCAATGCATGCAGCATTATCTTCATATAAAATCGTAGGAAGTAACTTTTTCGATACTAGCCCACTAGTTTGTTGTATATGCTCAATTATCGATCGCAACCAAACACATTCTCGGCTAGCTTCATGAATAGCTAAAATTTCCGCATGATTAGAAGAAGTAGCCGTTAAACTTTGTTTAACTGACCGCCATGAAATAGCGGTTCCGCCATGTGTAAATAAATAGCCCGTTTGCGATCGAGCATTATGTGGGTCAGATAGAAAACCAGCATCTGCATACCCAATCAAATCTGTTTTTGATTCATTAGAATAGAACAATCCCATATCAGTTGTTCCTTGAAGGTATCGAAAAATCCTCTTAATTCCATTCCAATGTCTACGAGTGGGTGACGAACTATATCTCGCCAATAGATTCACAACGAACGCTATATCAGGTCGCGTATGACTCGTTAAATACATTAGGGCTCCAACAGCACTGGGATATGGTACTTCAGGACCAAGTAGTTCTTCATCGTTTTCGCAAGGTCTAAACGATCTTTATTCACATCTAAAGATCGAACAATCATTGGAGTATCCAATGGATGAGCTTTATCCATATAAAATCTTTTCAATACCTTTTTCGTATAAGTCTCTTGATGTACGAATATCCCATTCTTTAAATATTCAATTTGCAGTCCAAGACAAAATTTCGTTTTACCGAGATCTTTCATTTCAAACTCTTTTTTCAAACAATTAATGGCTTTTGATAACTCTTCAGGAGTTCCAATTATGTTAATATCATCAACATAAACTGAAATGATGACAAATTCATTTCCAGATCTTTTCATAAATATGCACGGGCAAGTTTGATCATTTTTATACCCCTCTTTCGATAAATATTCACTTAGACGATTATACCACATACGCCCAGATTGCTTTAATCCATAAAACGATTTATTTAGCTTGATTGAGTACTCATTTCGGGACCCTGAATTTTCAGGTAACTGAAATCCCTCGGGAAGTTTCATATATATATCACTATCAAGTGATTCATATAAATAACGGTGACAACATCCATTAGACGCATATCGAGTCCTTCACGTACTGCCAGACTAATTAAATAACGAAAAGTAGTTGCATCCACCACAGAGAATACGTCTCCTCATAATCAATACCAGGTCGTTGTGAAAAGCCTTGTGCAACAAGCCGTGCTTTGTATCTCACAATTTCACCGTTTTCATTTCTCTTTCTAATGAAAACCATTTATATCCAACCGGCTTTACATTTTCTGGTATGCGGACTACAGGTCCGAAAACTTTTCGTTTCTCAAGTGATTTTAATTCTGCCTCGATTGCATCTTTCCATTTTGGCCAATCATTTCTTTGTCTGCATTCTTTTACAGACCCTGGTTCATGATCCTCATTCTCATTTATCTCATTCATTTCATGTAGCGCTACGTTAAATGAGAATTTATTGTCAACGTTGACTTTTTCTCGGTTCCATCTAATTCCATTTTGGGCATAATTTATTGAGATCTCTTCATTATCATTATTCTCAAAAATTTCAGGTACCTGATTTCCATTATCATAATCATTAATGCCCATTGACTCTTCTAGAGTCGATAAATCCTCGACTGGACCATTCTTATTAATTGCTCCTTTTCTTTTTCGAGGATTTTTATCTTTGGAACCCGAGGGCCTACCACATTTTAGTTGTGGCTTAGGCTCGATCATTATATGTTCTCCAGGAACATTAACTTTTGCAGGAGCATTAACAGCTGGTATATGTGACTTAGTCACTCTTTTAAGGTCAGTAAAGCTATCTGGCAGTTGATTAGCTAATCCTTGTAAATGAATTATCTTTTGAACTTCTACTTCACATTCTTTCGTTCGAGGATCATAATGATTTAGCGATAATTCATTCCATCTAATACTCATTTCCAGCTGTTTCTTTTCTCCCCCTAATGTCGGAAAATTCGATTCATCGAAATGACAATCGGCAAATCTAGCCGTAAATAAATCTCCAGTTAGAGGTTCTAAATATTTTATTATCGATGGAGATTCAAATCCGACATATATTCCCAACCTCCTTTGAGGTCCCATCTTAGTGCGTTGTGGTGGAGCAATTGGAACATATACCGCACATCCAAAAATTCTCAGATGGGAAATATTTGGTTCCTGACCATAAACCATTTGTATCGGGGAGATATCGTTATAACTTGTTGGCCTGATGCGGATTAGTGCCGCTGCATGTAATATAGCATGTCCCCAACAAGATGAATGAAGTTTCGACTTCATTAATAATGGTCTTGCAATTAATTGCAGCCTTTTAATCAACGATTCTGCAAGACCGTTTTGCGTATGTACATGTGGCACGGGGTGCTCAACATCAATTCCAATAGACATGCAATATTCATTAAATGCCTTGGAAGTAAATTCACCAGCATTATCAAGGCGTATTTTCTTTATTGGAAAGTCCGAAAAATGTGCTCTTAATCGAATCAACTGAGCAAGCAATATCGCAAAAGCTACATTCCGTGTTGATAACAAACACACATGAGACCATCTAGTTGATGCATCAATCAATACCATGAAATATCTAAATGGTCCACACGATGGATGTATCGGTCCACAAATATCACCTTGTATACGCTCCAAAAATCTTATGGATTCATTCTTTATTTTTACTTGTGATGGACGAATAATCAACTTCCCTTTAGAGCAAGCAGCACATGATAATTCATTAGATTGAAGAATCTTCTGGTTCTTCATTAAATGTCCACGTGAATTTTGAATTATTCGCCGCATCATAATTGAACCGGGATGGCCCAACCGGTCATGCCAAACAACAAATGTATTATCATTAGTAAACTTCTGGTTTACGATATCATGCGATTCAATTGTTTTAACATACGTATAATACAATCCAGAGTCAAATGAATGTAATATTTCAACAACTCGTTTATCATTCGAAACCACTTTTGTAATGTGCAAATATTCAATATTTCTCTTTTCTGCAGTCTCAATGTGATATTCATTATGTCGAATAGCTTTAAAGCTCAATAAATTTCTTTGAGACTTAGGAGAATATAAGGCATTATCAATTATTAGCCTTGTCCCTCTGTGCAGTATAACATTGGCTCTTCCGGAGCCCTCAATTATATTTGTGCTACCCGATATAGTGATAACACTTGTTTCTTTCATTTCAAGATGGGAGAAATATTTCTTATTTCTTAGAATCGTATTAGTCGTTGCACAATCTGCAAGACATAACTCCCCATTGCACATGCTTGTATCCATTGTATTGATAAATATATAATAACTAGAATTATTAAATAAATAAGCGTCAAAATAAAATTATATATATAAAGATAAAATAATAAATAATGATTAAATAAAATTTATAACGACACTTCAGTTTTCTTTATTTGGATCTTTAACAAAAACCAAAATATTCAAATGAGCATAGGATCTAGCACCAATTTTCTGAAATATCGTAATCTTGAGCAAAATTTAACTTCATCGACACTTCACTTTTAATTGCTCTTTATAAAGATCAACGGGATCTTTGGGTGCGAATAATAACCAACGATAATATATAATAATCTTTATATTGCTCAATATATTTTTCTCAATCATATACTAGTTGTCCACTTCGGGGGAAATATTAATAATAATCATGGTAAATATATTGTCCACGACCACTTTTATTGTTTGCGCATACATTCACTTCAGGGAATGCAACATAATCATTTAGTCGGACTTATATTTTTCATTCATCCATCATAATATTTTCTGATCATTTTCTCACGATATTTATTCGTATTATATCCGATGGACTGAACGCGGTGAATGATTTATAATATACCGAAGTAATTGCGTAAATCACTAGCAAGTATAAAATCGAGAGTGATAAATCAAAGTTTGCCAAATTCAATATATTTATATCATAAAAATAAAATCATCATTAAAATATTAAAAGGAAAAATTATAATTAATCTTCTTTTATATCTTCTTTTGTAAAAGTTCTAATGAAAAACGATATCCACATCCAAATAACTGTCGTCGTAATAATAATCATAAGTAATAGATCAAACATCGGACAAAGCGTCATCCTTCAAAATAAAATATATTTCAGTAATTATAATATTAAAGAAAAATTATAATTAATAATTATATTTTAAAAACATTGGTAAAAACATTATCCACATAGCCGTAAGGATCACCGTAAATAAAGTAAGCAACAGAAGATCCATCTTTGTATAAAACGACATGATTCTATAAGATGAATAAGAACATAATAATCAGATAACATATAAATCAATGATAAAATATATGTATAGCTTCATAAAATGCGTTCTTTATTATTTCATAATTATTATCCAAGCTCGGGTAAGATTGTGGTAATAAAATTTGTCCATTGTCCAAAATCTGTTCGATCCAATAATAACTTCAAAATTGCTCAATAAATAAATTAATAATATGCCGCTACTGAGGTGGGGATAACCACAAGACCTCGTGGGCTTTTGGTGTTGTGTACGTGAATATATAAAAAAAAAATTCGTAAATAAAAATTCAACACACCACCACGGGGTATGGATATCTGGACCTCTCGTCACTTATAGTGAACGATATTCCGCAAAACCACTCGGGTATTGGCGTTTAGTTATAAAACTTTTAAAATATACTTTTATAATATATATTTTTAAATTAATCACAATTAATATATGATTAGTATAAATTAAATATTAAATTACCGTACCTCGACTAAACTCGTACGAGATCTTCGACGGAGGTTGATCTTGACGACGGAGAGCGGTCGTGCTGATAACGTGTTATAAAAATATTAATTGTGATTAATATTATATTAAGATTATTTTATTATAATTATACTTATATTAAGATTATAATGATAATATAGCTTATAATAATAGAGAGAGAGATTAGAGAGAGATTAAGTATTTCAATACTTGGTGTGATTTACAATGAACTCTAATCACCTATTTATACTACTAATAATTCACTATTACAACTAATCACATTAATTACAATTAAACACCTCACACTAAAATACAAACTCTTCAATTAAACACCTCATCTTATCATCTTATCACATTATCATCATTTAATATAATACTTCCAAATCATCAATAATTTAACTAATATTATTATTTAAAACATCCACATTTAATTATTTCATAATATTTTCTAAATTATTTGCTTTTCGCATTAAAATACATATCATTCGTTCGTAGGGCCTCTCGACCAAGAATTTTATTTTCTTTAGCTTTATGTTATAATGACATTTAAAGAGTTGACCTTTCAACCAAAGAATGATATTGTGGTTATTATATAGATATCTACATAAATAATAATAATATTGATAATACATAAAAGGTGAAGTAAGGTCCAGCGATTTCATCTTCTGCCACGTACCTCATTTTCTCATGCATGCGCATCTATGCCACTCATAATTAGCAATTATCGCGCCTTTCCTTTCCATTCATCTCATTAAATAATATTTTATATATAATTAATTACTCAACGTATTATTCTAATTCTGCATATATAGAGACTTTCCCATGCCTTTTTCATATTGTAGAAAAAATATATATTTTCCACACCCGATAATTAATTAGCATTAAATAAATAAACATCATCAAAGCTTATTTTTCCAATTTCTCTTTCAGTCTCAATCAATTTGATTTTTCCAATATTTTTCTTTTGATCATGTTAAGGTGACAAGAATCAAATTGGATTCTCTTTCTCCATGGAGTTCAAATATAACCGTAGGAACGGTCAACGGCTTTCAAATCTAACAGTTATTAACTAACTGAGGTTATTTTTGTTTTTTTGAAAAAAAAAAAGAATAATAATAATAATAAAACTAAACAGAGACATAATCATTTGACTCTTGGGTTCGAACATTTCCTCTATGCGACGTGTGGACTGCGCTTGATATCTCTGTTTCCTATTGGCCCTTTCGCTTGCTTATATATTCACACCATCAATTAATAAATTAATTAAAATATAATTTTTGTGACATGTTTAGAATGAAGTAATCATGATCATTGTAGTACCCCCCTACAAAATATAAATATTATTATTTTAATTGTTATTTAATTTCTTTGGAGTAAAATGCAAGTTAGCATTACTTGTGGCCCTATTCATTATATGCAATATCTAGTACTAATTGAGTCCACATTATCTCTGACCCTTCCCATATTTTAAATTATATATATATTAATTTTATTTTATTTTCTTCATTTCATTTGAGCCAAGCCCTCACTTTGTTTCAACATATTTGATATACGTATGTAAGAAAATCTAGGGTCACTTTCAATTAGATTCTAGCCTATAAAAATAGATGAATTCAATCTACATTCCGTTAAATAAATACCATTAAATACCCAAGGCTATACATAAATGTCGGAATTAAATAAATAAATATATTATTGCCTCACCTCAATTATCATCAATCATCATTCAAGATTTCAATAGTGTGGTGGGGCGTTACCACAATAATGAAAAATGATTAATTTCGAAAATATATTTAATAATTCTCATAATTATTTTCAACATATACCATAAAGTTTCGAACTTGGTCAAAAATAAGCAACCCGCTGATTGCGCTTTATATGTGTGGAGAAAAGAGAATGCCAACGCTTTTCATTACATTATACGATCCACACATTTTATCATAAGGGTTAGTTTGAAATATTTAGACATAGTAGAATTTTCTGTTGACCATAGAGTTGACTGTTTGATTTAAGGAAAGAAAATGTCACAACTGGAAAATACAACATTTTATTTATTTTTATTAATTACTTTCACAATAAAATAAACAAAACGCCACTTAAAAAAAAACAATTACAAGCCGATAGAAAGAAAAACCGATTTAACAAAACTTGCCATTGCTTGACAAAAACCGGCCGGTTAATTTTTAGGTAATGAACACTCATGCAAGCAATGTTATTACAGAACGGATAAAACATCGGCGCAAAGAAGCTCTTCATTGTCTCGGAAGTAGTCATCAACCTCGATCATGGCCGTCGTCGTCGTCAAAGGATCGTTAAAATCTCCGAAGCTGAGGTCTTGCAAGCAATCGTCGAAGCTCGACAGATCGTCAAAGCCCGCCATGAAATCTCCCAGATCGTCGCAAAACGAAACGGGCTCGGGCTCGTTCACAAAGCCCGGCTCGACGTCGTCGAACAATAGGGTTTGCGGCTCGGTTTCCATGTTGAAGAAACCGTCGAAGTCGTACGCGTCCATAGGCATCATAAACTCGTTGGAGTATTCAAGAACTGCATTACTTGTCTCACCTTGACACTCCTCAACTAACGCCGCCGCCGGCTCGTGGTCAACGGCCGGACGGTCAACGCCCAGCTCGGATTCATCGACTGGTCCGGGCTGTTCTCCGTCGGAACCACCCGACCCGCCGTCGTTGCTGGTGGAGCTGGAACGGGTCTGATATGTTCTGTACCGAAGCACAGACGTTGGCGAAGAGAGCTGGTGGTTGTGAGATGGGTGGTTCTGAGATAGGTTCTCATCGGCAGACTCATAGCCGCCGGCGCCGTCACCAACACTACCGACGCAAGACGGCGGTGTGATGAAATTAGTTTGCGCGTCGGGCCCACGTAGCTTAATAGCTGCGTTGTCGTAGACCCTAGCAGCTTCCTCGGCAGTGTCGTAGGTTCCCAACCATAGCCTCACCCTCCTAGAAGGGTCCCTTATCTCCGCGGCCCACTTTCCCCATGGACGTTGGCGGACGCCTCGGAACTTCCGAGCTCCGCCTTGTGCCGGTGGAGCAGCCGCCGGATGAGTGATCTTGACCTTCATCCTCTTCGGTTTGGGCTGGAGAGGAGAGGGCCTACTCTTAGGGTGGTTCGCCGCCGTCGCATCGGTTTGAACCGACGACGTTTCGAATTTGATTTCTTGGATGTATTTTCTGACACGTTGAACTCGGAAAAGCTCTTCCTCTTCGTCGCTCGACGAGTCGGTGGCATCAGCGTCGGTCACAGAGATTCGAAGGGTTCTCAGCTGGTGGTGGTGGCGGCTTTGTCTCGAGCTCGACGGTTTGTGTTTCTTACGGTTTGGTTTGGGCGGCGGCTTAACGACTTTTGTGGTGGTTCTTTTGTGCTCGGTGACTCTCGCCGGCCATAAAGAAACTTGGTGGTGGTGATGAAACTCCATTTATTTTCTTATTCCACAACCAAAATGAAGAGAAAAGGAAATCTCTAACATACAAAGAACTTTGATGGGGGGGGGCAAAATGAATCAAAGACACGCTCGCAAAGGTTGCAAAAGATCTGACAAAAGGGAAAGAAACACACACACAAACACACGCACCAGCCTTAAAAAGAAGTATTCAAAGGATTATTTGAACAGACTGAGGAAGAAGATATTCTTGGTAAGGAAAATAATCACTCGATGAAATCTTTGTTGTTGTAAGAAAGGGAAAGTGATCGCTTGATGATGCGAATGGGGACTCGAAAAAACTGCACAGAGATCACTGTCTTATAAGGTCATCGCCGAAATTGGTAACTCGCCACACCACCATTTATTTATTTATTTATTATTACTATTGCCATAAGTTTAATATTTATTTTTATCTTTTGAGCAAATTAAACTAATAATTAAATGGGATTCCAAAAATCTTAGTCTTAATGTGAAAAAAAAGAAAGTCTAGGGTCTTAAACATCGGCTAGCACCACAAAAAGGTAAATCTTGCTAATCCTTCCATAAGATTATGTAAAAACATATTTAAATATAATTATTTCGACGATCTTTCTACCTCAAAATAGCTCCTAATGTCTTCCAATTCTTGCAAATTTAGCAACATAACAAAAAATTAATAATCATAATTAGCTTAGAGAGAGAGAGAGAGAGCCCACACGAGTGGTGATGTTCGAAAACGTGGCACGTGTGGGTCCCAAGGGAAAGGCTTCGGTCCAGTCAGTGAGCATGAAGCATTGGCGATGAGTCAGTGAACGAACGGTGTTACACCTTTATTTTTTCTAATTAATTATTATTTTAATTAAATGGTAGATATTATTATTATTATTATTATTATTATTTACTTTATTCCTCGAAGTAAGTGTGGCCGGTCACGTGAGGCCCAGGATGCTCGGCCCAGTTAAATAATTGTCGGTCAAACCAATTCAGTTTTGACCGTTAAAAAAAAAAAAAGCTTTTACAGCAATTTACTATAATAATTATCAAAGGGAAGAACAACTACCGTTAGCTAAAAATGTAAGGACCTCATTTAGATGATACTGTGTAATAATAATAATATTAATAATCATTAAGGTAGAAAATTATTTAAATTTCCAACGGCTTTTTCTTTTTATTTTCAAAAATAATAATAGTAAAAATGGTAATAATATTTACAGTAACGTGGCTAGGAGCAGCCTTGGTTTGGCCGCCGTTAAATAAAATAAAATAAAATAAAATAGGCTTTCTGTGTTTTTGTACGGTTCTCTCTGGGCTTTATTTACCTTGGGGTTTCCTCCTCGACAGTTTTCACCTCTCTCGAGGAAAAAAAAAGGGTTTTGCTCCATGCCTTTACCTTCCCTTTGAAATAGGACAGTCCGACCCGACCCGTTATCATAATATTTGTCATCTTATTATTTCTAAATAAAAACATTTAAGTAAAATATAACATTTATGCATGCCTCTACGGATAATTATTAGTCAAAGCACGTCCATACCATACCACTTCACAAGTAGTACCAAGTGTTTTTCAGTGCCTACGATCATTAATAACACCCTTTGAAAGGGTGGTGACCTTAATATATATATTTATATATATATAATAAAAATAATAATCACCGCCCTTTTATTTTTTTGGCAGCGCGTTGCTCGCCATGATCGTATTTTACCTCAACAAATTCCAAAGGACATCACATTACATACATACGATGATTAGTACTTCTCAATCCTTTAACTTTTCTAAATATATATACATATATATTTGAAACATATGCTATTTATGTTTTATTGCATCTCAATAAACTCAAAACGGATCCAACTATTTAGATAAATATATGCATGTGTGTGTGGATTTGTGAAAAATATAGTAGTCTTGGGGTTTGGCCTTCATTTCACCATTGAGCCAAGTGAGATTAATAATAACCAAGCATATAAGTATAAATACATCGGGCTCGACAAATAAATAACCTAGATTATGATGAAATACAAAAACTAACAATTAAAATAAATGTTATAAGTATATATTTAATTACGTGATCAAGTTGCTTACTTGCGAGAAGCTTAGGAGTGGTTCGATCAATAAGTCAATGGAACATCAAGTTCGAGATGTTGCTAATTAATTTAATAATTAAGATTTAATTATAAATTCTTGGTTATGGTGAAGAAAGGCAGCTTAATATGCTCGTCGTGTCTTTTGATTTGTATGCTTATATGGCTCATGCAATGCATGTATCTATCTATATATGTAATTAACTAGCTGGATATTTTTACACTTACCACCACTTGCGCAGTAGATTGCTATGCTACTTAGTAGGTGAAACCATTAATCAACCTAATTAAATAATTATAATTTGCTTAAGATATCTAATACATAAATTTTATTTTTAAAATTAATGTTTTTTTATAATATGGGTTTTTTTTTGTCGTTAATTCAAGAACTATGAGACTTGAGAGGTTTAGATACTTCAAACTAATGTGTATATATATTAGGGAAATGAATAAAAACTTACTTATTTTTAAATAGAGAGAAAGAAAGTGTTTTCTTGAAATCCATGATTCATATTTTTGGAAATTGAACGGTCGAAAAAGGAATGTAATGTTAATTAATGGTGTATCAATCATCGTAACGGAAAACGAAAATCGAATTTTAATCCCTATGCTTCTTCTCTAATTAATACTATCAATCAAATAACACGAAATTTAAATTATATATATATATATACACATATAACAATCACGAGATCTATTATGAAAAGAAGGGCCTCTCTCTCTCTCTGTAAGTATTGGTATTAGCATAGAAGATAGTTTTTTTTATATATATAACGTACAACAAGCTCACTTTTTGATGCAATAAAAGTAAAACTCAATTAACTGTTTCACATGGCGTCGAGTTGAAGTAAGAGATGTTGGTCATTAATTTGTTATTACCTAAAACAACTTCATGTTCGAAAATTATTATTAGCTTGCTATTCTATTGAAGGGTTCGCTCGCTGTAATGAAATATATACTGTAAACAATGATCATTATGTTTTTTATATTTTTATTAAATTATTTGAACTACATAGTTATAGTATGTAAATTGCAAGTATGACCAACTGATGTGGGGCCCACAGCCCGGTGGGTCCCGCCTGACATCACGCTTTTCCGGGCATTAATTCACCGGCGACCTCCGCGCCACTTGGTGCCACGTTCCGGCGTCACGTGATGGTGACGTGGGCTTCTAAGATTAAATAATTTCACCACCTTAATTTAATATCTTTTGTATTTATTTAAATTTTGTTACGTGGCTGTGAACTTGATCGTTTTATTTATTTCTTATTATGCTATTATTGATCATTATTATTGTCGATAAAAGTAAATATCATTGCAGATTGGAGACAAAGGTAGCACTAGCATAGGTGGTATGGTATGGGCTTATCTTATTCCGAACTTTATAAATTGTGTTTGAAATATTTAATTGTAAAGAAAAGCCGCAATATCAATAATATTATAATTCGCCACGAGTACTTGAAATATCAGAGGAAAAAATATTAAATTTAGTTCTTTCACATTATAACTTTAATTGTATATGTTTGAATTTTGAAGTGTACTATACAAATATCTTACTTTTGAAAAAAAAAAATATAATAATGATAAAATAAGGATATTGTGGAGCTGGAAATTTCGTGAAATAAGGAAGACAGACGACTCATGTTGTAACAAAGATGAACATTTTAAGTTGTGTAGGTAATGGGTAATGAAAAGCCCCAAATAATAAATGTTTTCCCAATAATAATAATAATTAATAAATAATAAGGCATTACATTATTGCCAAATTATTGATCAGACAAAACCAAACAACCACCTCCACCTGGTCGCCGCTTTTCCTCCGGCGGCTGCGTGGCAGCTCAACCACCACTCACACAACACACACTAGTGGGTGTCAAACAAACTCTTGTCTTCATTTAAGACAAAACCAAAAATATATTCCAACAAGTACAAAATAAATAAATAAAAAGGAGCATAAAATAGGGTTCTTTTTTAATTTTTTTTTTTTAAAAAAAAAAAACCAGATTTTAAGGGTCTATGTCCTATCACTAACTCCACCCTTGCTCCACTCGTGGGCACGACCGTTTTGCCGGATTTTATTTAAATAAATTGTATATATAGACAGATATTATATATATTAAATTAGGGTTTCGTATAAGATTCTTGTATTAATGGGTAGCTGACACGTGGAATTTATTTATATAATAAGAAAATGAAGCCGAGCCATTACACGACATGAGTCACTACTATATCTAGCATGCAACAAAGTGATGACACATTATAATTAAATGAGTTTTAGGATTCCTAGGCATTGTTTTATTTTATTACTATTATTATTATTATTATTATTATTATTATTATTATTATTATTATTATTATAGTATTCATTCATATGACCGTTTCTCACCATCGCTTCACTGCGTCTCACCATTTTAACAAAGATTGTAATAAATGTAAGCCTATTGCAAATCTTGACCGACCCTTCGAGCTATGTTATGAAATCGAGGTCAATTTTGGGCCAATAATAGTGTCTATATTATAGCAAAAGTAAAGAACATAATCACGATGGATCGAATATTAAAGATGATATTATTCTTATTTACTTACAGGGACATTAATTGTGATGACGTTAGATTAGGAGTAATAACATATAATTATCGGTGTGATCGTGTGTGCGATATCCGAAGTAAATCACATGCATTTGAAAGATCAAATTACAAATATCTTTGAGACTTTAGGAAATATATATATAATATATATATATATATAGCAATAGTTAGTTCCGCATCATATGGTGAATAAGAAAAGATCAATTGGTCATCATCATATATTAATGCAGCAGAATTGTTTGACTTTTGATTTCCACTTGAGGATGAGAGTAGTTGATGGTATTTAATTTCTTCCTATTTATATCTCAATAATATTCATAAAATATTATGATATCCCTGCGAGCTTCAGGGTTTGCTTAATCATTAATACAATTTAGATGTCTAATTTATTTCTAAGTGGTCGCTTAATACACACTTGCAAGAATTAATGATTTATTAAAACAGTAAGTAAACTGAGTAGTGATCAACCACTAAGTTGCATGCATGCATGCATGAAGAAGATATAGGTAAGGTCGTGCAGTTTAAAACTATTTATGTTAGATCTCTTTAAGGTGGTCGGTCCCTCCCTAAGGCTCGCCTGAAGTAATAACGTTTTTTGCATATTATATATATATATATTATATATATATGTGTGTGTGTGTATTCAAAAAGCGATATGAAATTAAATTGGAAGAAGTAATGAAGCATTTGTAATGGAGGAACAATGTTTATTGGGCTGTGAGCCCAAATACACATGTGCTAGCCAGCCCAGCCCAGCCCAGCCCACAAGAACATTAATGGGTCTACTACACTACAATTATACAACTCTCATTAAGCTGCTTCTACTGCCTAGCCTGGCTTATTGGTTGTTGTAATAATACAGACTGGCTTAATACCTAAGTTATGTAAGCTTAACTGCAAGGAGAAGAGAAAGAAGAAACAAACGAACAACTAGCTATCTATGATTTCTCGATGAACTCCAACTTGAAATAGGCTTCGCAATGAGACCGAATAGGGGCAGATCCCATCCCCACCCTATTCTCATTTCCGGCCCCCTCTGCTACAATGATATTGAAAATAAAGGCTGCGTTTAGTTGTCCGTATAAGTCTAGATAAAGTAAAATTATCACATCTAATATTGTTCACTACGATTAAATTTCAACCGTATAAGGCCCGCTATAAAACATCGGCCCGCTACTGTTATCAAACAAAACCGGTATAATTCATCCGATGGTTCAGGGTAAGATAATTAATCCAACCCACCTATTAATTACGAAAAGACCAAAATACCCTTATTCCACCAAATTATAAAATTATAGTTATTTCATTTGATTTATATGTTAAAAATAAATAAACAATACTAATTTATTCCTTTTTTTCATGACGATCAAATTGACATCCATATCTTATATTTTTCGATATTCATAAGAATAATTATTTTTGTAAACTAAGTTTTGATGATATAAATGTTACTTTTGTAATTTTATAATTAATACAGAGACAAAAGTTTTGTTATCTTGTAAATTAAACAAGATAATAATAAAATGCAGGATTGTTAATATTGCAAGGTGAACACATACCCCTTATAAATGAATAGATTATAATCTTGAGATAAAATTGCGGGACGTTTTCTTATACAGACAACTAAACGCAGCCAAAGTATATAATAAAAATGATGCACCTTCCTAAGATTTAAGCCTTTAGCTAAAGTAGTCATTCAACATGATGATATTAGAGCTCAGGCCAGAGAGGTCTGTCTTGGTTATGAATCCTCACGACCCCACCCATTTAAGAAAATTACACGCCTAAGATTGGATAAGAAAGAAGTCAGTATAGACGCGAAAGGATCGTGTTTAAAATAAAGTACATAAAATTTTAAAATGATACAGTCTCTTTTTAAGGCTTAAAAGTTTTTAGGTGACACGGTCCAGACATCTCTGCCACTGGAGAGAACCCCGGTCGCATGTATTTTGGATGTGTAATTTTTTTTTTTTTTATTTGCTTTCCGATGAGAAGGAATTCAAATTTTTTTTTTTTTGTCCCCGCCAACGAAGACAGAATTTTTCCCGTCTTCATGCCGAATCTCCGAGGATAACGGGGAATCTCCGCTCCAATGCCAATCTTGGAGAGTAATTCATGAGATCCAACTAACCCTAGTAAACATTCAAACTATGACTTAACTACTGTACTAGAAGCAAAGATCGTGTCTATTAACTATAGTTAACATTCAGACTGAAGTCAGCATAGGAAGGAAGCACACCTATATTATCTATGGCTGTGGGTTACCTTTTAACCCCAGTTAAGAAAAACTGAGGTATTTAGAAGGGAGGATGGCAAGGCAATGACCATTTCTATCAACTATGGTTAGCGTCGACTGCAATTCTCTTAAAACTAAACCCTATGAGGAACAAAAGGGCATTTCCTAAATGCACCCTAGGCTCCCCCGCTGCGATTTCGGTGCGAAATTTCATCTGACGTCTGTGTTTGAATTTTGAATCACGCAGGTAATTTCTCCTTTTTCTGTTCCGTCTCATGTGATGGTTTTATCATTTTGCCTAAAACGATGCAATTTTTTTTTGTTTTCTCTTTTCGTGCTGAGCTGAAACGTGTTGTTTGAGGTTGGTTGTTGAATGGTAGATCCATGCATGTGTGTCGTTTTGATCTACTATTTAGTCTGCTGATTCAAGAGCTTTGAGCATCTCAGTCAAAACAAAAGAAGAACTACCTTTGATGATGGTTTGGCCTAAAAGTCTAATGGTTACACTTGTTCTGTTTTAATTGGTATCAATCTTGCCTTATTAGACAGATATTGAGATCAATGTCCCATGTGTTTTTGTGGAGTTTTCATTCCTGGGATTATTATCAGTTGGTCACACTGAAAATTGAGAAATACTGAATTAATCTTAGGTATTTTGTCAAGTTGAGTTGTCTTGAGGGCTATCTGCTCTACTTCTAGCTATGAATTTGGTATTTTATGTTACAGCTATTGAAGACTCGTATCACCAGGGTTCGTAGCGATACAACTTAAATTAAGCAAGGGATACTTATGCTGTAACATGGAGTGCAACAAAGACGAAGCCCTGAGGGCAAAATCGATCGCCGAGGATAAATTTACGAGAAATGATTTTCTCGGTGCAAAAAAGTTTGCTTTGAAGGCTAAGGCACTTTATCCAGGTCTTGATGGTATTTCCCAGGTGTTGACAACGCTTGATGTGTATGTTTCTGCGGAGAACAAGGTAAATGGAGAAACGGATTGGTATGGCGTTTTAGGTGTGGACCCATCGGCTGATGAGGAAACTATGAAAAAGAAATATAGAAAATTGGCTCTTTTGCTGCATCCTGATAAGAATAGATCCTTTGGTGCCGAAGGTGCGTTTCGGCTTATAAGTGATGCGTGGACTTTGTTATCAGATAAGGCAAAGAGATTAGCATATAACCAAAGAAGAGGGGCTAAATCATTCCATCAGAGAGTTGCATTGCATCCTGTTAGACCTGGATTTCAACAGAGAATGCCGGCACATGGCGGTCCTGGGCCTGGATTTCAACAGAGGATGCCGGCACATGGCGGTGCTGGGCCTGGATTTCAACAGAGGATGCCGGCACATGGCGGTGCTGGGCCTGGGTTTCAACAGTGTGGCCCGAATGCTTTTAGCCAGAGACCTACGGTTCATAACAATGCCTCAGCACCGGCGAGTTCGAATGGACCGCCACCATCTCGACCTAATGGGCTTTCCAATGGCGGCAGCAATAGGACATCAATTCCCAATAAAAAGAGTACTAGTGCAAAAGTCCCGCCTCCGCCGGCTCAGACCATACCTCCCCGTCAAAGAATAGACACCTTTTGGACAGTCTGTCACAGGTGTAAGATCCATTTTGAGTATTTCAAGATGTATCTCAACAGAACTCTGCGTTGTCCCAACTGTAAGCTACCCTTTGTGGCTAAAGAGACATCACCACCTGTTATTTGTCCTAGACCACCAAACCAAGAAGGTCCACAATCAAGAATGGCTAGTGCTAGAAGCACAGAACCTTCTGTTGCTGTAAAAGCTGCCTCTGTTGTTCAGCAGACACGTGATAAATTGAAGAGGCTGTATTCTGAATCGAATGCCTCTGTTGGATCGGACAGCTCTGTTAAATGGAGAAAGGTGGATATGAACTCTTCCAAAGCACGAGGACATGACGACATTGGAAACACAAGTGGGACGACAGCTGCTAAGTCTGATTCCCAAGAGAAGGACCAGCTTAACGTTTGCAGTACCGAGAAACCTAGAAGCACGGACAATACTGAACAATGTGATCAAAATAAGAACAATGACTTGCCTTCTAGTAGGTCACATGATCCGCTAGAAAAGAGCCGATTGAAGGATGCTGCTGGTATCAAAGGCACTGAAGGTTCGGAAAACAGGGCAATGAATGTTCCGGCTCTAGATTATTACGATTTTGATCAAGACAGGATGGCAAGTTCTTTTGGAGATAATGAGGTTTGGGCTGGTTATGATGACATCGACGGCATGCCACGGCTCTATGCTCTGATCAACAAAGTTGTATCAAGGGACCCAATTGAGTTGAAGCTCAGCTGGCTAAATTCAAGAACCAGCACCAAGTTCAACTCTACGAAACGAGCGGGCTCTGGCTTCTCCAAAAGTTGGGGAGAATTTAATGTGGGCAAATGCAAATCTTGCAAAGATATAAACTCTTTCTCCCACAGAATCAATTGGTCTAAAGGCCCACATGGTGGCATTCTTATAATTCCCAAGAAAGATGAAGTTTGGGCACTGTTCAACTCTCAGCCAGATGGGGATGAAGTTAAACTCAAGTATGATATGGCAGTGGTACTCGAGGACTATAACGAGGAGGAAGGTTTAACCATTGCTCCTCTAGCAAAGGTGGCTGGTTTTAGGACTGTGTTCTGCATAAATTCAGACCGAGAAACGATAACAAAGGAAGAGATGTTTATGCTTTCTCATCGGGTCCCAAGTCGCGTATTAACTGGACGGAATGCTCCTAAGGGGTGCGTCGAACTAGACCCAGCTGCTATCCCGTTGGAATTTCTTAAGGTACGTACTACCGAAGATGTATCTTGTATCAGTTAACAGTACATTGCCTGCCCGCTGGTATTGATGATGAATTTTGTGCAAAGACGACCTAGGTTAAGATGTGCTAGTGTTTATGTAGTTTTTTGTACCGATTAGTCGCACAGATAGCGGCTGTCTTTTGCGAAACAAATTAATGTCATTCTAACGTATGTCGGGATTTATATTTTGTCAGCAGTTAGCTCGGAAGCATAGTAAGTTCAAATAGGTGGCAGTTGATATATATACCATGAAAAATTCTCAGTAGTTTTAAGAAATAAATTGAAGGAAACTAATAGTGAACAACTGGAAAAAGGAGTTTAAGCCTCTCCGCCATTGACAATACGTAAATGTGAACGAAAATGGAAAGCCTCCAAAAGAGATATTAATTCGATTCCCAAGTCAAAAATCCATTTTCGTTATTCCCATTGTCGACACAGACGGAAGTTACACAGGCAAATACGTAGTTGTGTCACTGAGGGTGATGAGGCGGCACGGGGGAAGAGTGCAGTGCCCCATTCTGACCATACTGTGGAACCATCCCGGGACCCATAGGGGGTGGTTGACCATGACCTGCAGGGGCAAAAGGGTAGTTGTGCATTTGTCCCCAACCGGGCTGGGTAGGAGTGCCTGGTCGTGCATTGGGTGAATATTGAGGTCCGCTGTAAGGAGCGTGAGGTGCGGCAGGAGCTCCCATTGGATAAGGTGGTGGTTGTTGCGCAGGAACGGAGGGTTGCTGAGAAATAGGAGAGGCCGGGATAGTGTAGTCTCTGCTTCGGTCATTATTCACCTGAAAACCATGGCCCATGTCAAATGATGAGATTAGGCCCTCTGTTGTTGTTAAGTAAGGAATTGATCATAATTCGTAAGGCCTTTTTATTTTACTTTTATGCTGAGATCGGTGTGTCGCGAGTATGAAATGTGCAGCTTGCAATATCCTCCGTGGTAAATGCAGTGTCCTTCCAAGGTGTCCTTGGCTGCAACAGCCGTTGGGATATCTGCAAAAACACATTTGCTAAGCTAGTGCTTTTTCTGCTAATTTATCAATGAAAGGGAATTTAAAATTAGCCCGAAAGTTATCTTACCAGGATACTGGATTAAAGCTTGAAGACCACCATTTTTGTCAAACATGGCTATTTTAAGAACGGGGCCAAATGCAGAAAAGACCTAATGATCATCAGGAGTTAGTTTCAGCTCAGACAAGGAGGCAGAGATAGTTTCAACCATACGCTTCTAGATTCTACTTTTGCTTTTACAGAATATAATCACATACCGCATGTAAAGTTTCTAAGGTGACTGCATACTGCATGTTTTCAATGGAGGCAAGAAGCACGTTGCTCTCTGGCTCCAGTTTTTTCCCATCAACGCCCATATTGAACTGGATTTAGGTGAATGAAATGAGAGAACGAAAAGAGAGATGTCTAAGAGTGAATGATAAGCGAGAGAGAGAGAAAAATTTCGCTAGGCTTTTACCTGGCCACTGGCATCTATAGCTGATGGAGCTACAGGGAGGAGAGGATTAGTGTAGTCCCTAAGATAAGAGAAACATTTATCAGTGAATGTTAACTTTTGAGATAAATTTTCAATGAGATGAGTGACAATGTGACGATTTCAGCCCATTTTGAGCTATCAAATGAAAATGGATAAATGAGACACGAAATACACCTGCTACGATGGCTCTGAAATTTAACAGTAAGGTCCGTGTGTGCAGAATATGTAATCTTCAGCGAACATGGACCCAGTTCAGGAATCAAATAGCTGTAGCACCCCAACATGGAACCAGCATATCAACACATCAGCACATTCAGTATAGAAACACTAGATTTACAATATTCGCAAATAAAGGGTTCTCATCATGTATCTGACGTTAATTGCATAACTAAGCAAAGGGAGAGGGGAGCAAAAGGAGCATGTATGTACTCCAATACTCATCGAAGCTGGTGGAGAAGTCAAAACTCTTTACAAACAGCACATGGGTATAATACAGAGATACATCACTATCACCTTGGAATGCTTCTACCATCAAGGGCTTCCTTCGCAGCAGAAGCTGTTCCAGAATCCGAAAACTGCACCAGAGCCTTCAGAGAAAGGTAGAGTAAGTTTGTGAACATAAGAAATCGGCAAATTACAGAAGATTCACATAAAATAATCAACCTGAAAACCAGCAGTCTTTTCAAATGTAGTGATCTTGTGTACAAATCCGAAGGCAGAAAACACCTGCAAATACCAGTGCATTAATATTTAATGGTTGCATTGGCTAATGGATGCCTGACATTTAAATAGATTATGCATTTTATCATTATATCAAGCAGGGAATACTGCGCGCAATGAGCAAAAAGACATGGGGAAAACAAGAGAAAAAGAAGTTGCATTTTCTAAACTGTGCAACCATGTCTGTGTAACAATCAGAAATTGCCATGCTTCTAAAGTAAACTAGAGGACCAATTTAGTATGATGTACAGCTTCAAACACAAATAGACAGCAAACAGGTTAGAAAATGGACTTGCACTATTAGAAGTTTTGATGGAAAGAAGTTATCCGGCCTATTATTTTTGACAACTTAGGAGTACTTTTCAGAGTAATGAAAAATTCAGCAATCTCCTACTATTTTTGATACTACAGAAAATGGTGGCTTTAGAGTTCTAAATTTTGTAAGAAAGATACTTGTTGTAAGCAACAAATATGAACATACAGATGTTTCAAATTACTTTACATGATATTGTGATGATTCTAGGAAAGAAATACATATTTAGTAAAAACTGAAGATAAAAGCTTTGTAAAATTCCAAGAACAAAAAATTGAAAGCAAAAAGATTGAGGCTTTTGAAAAATTTCGGGATAGATTTATGAAGCGAAGAAGGGTAGGAAGAGTTAAGAGTTGAGCAAAGGAGAAAGGAGACAAACACACATGTGCTCTTTCTCTCGATGCATTAAGCTGCCATTCGAAGACATATCCTGGACATGTTCCTGCTGATTCATTCATGTTCTTGTTAAAAGGAAGTTTAACAAAGCAAAAAATGCAAGGTAGGCAAGAAACTCATCTAAGCATCCGCTATCGCCAAAAAGTCCACAATTCAATAGTCTTGCAAGAAAAATGACAGATCCCTTACCAAGTGTAGTACATCAATGCTGACAAGGCGTGCATCATTCCCCTCAATTGTTACCAGAAGTACATTTCCGGCAACATCTGCAGTAATTTTATTGTTTACAATCTCATGCCTGTTCGAATATTGCAGATAAACTGTCTTCCCTCGCACCTGAGCAGGCTCAGATGATGATGCATAGTATGATATCATAGCAATAGCTTGATTCAAATCCGCCTATAAAAACATCACAATTGACAAAAACCACCAAACAGTCAATAACTTCTTACAAATCAAGCTGGCCCTCAAAGTGAAAGGGAAAAATTCACACTCACAAATTCAATAAATGCTTGGTTTTTGTTGGCACCAACGTTACACTTTGTGTTGACAACTTGACCAAATGGCTTCCCAAGTTCAATCAATTCTTCTTCAGTACATTCCCACGGTAAGTTCCTCAAATGAAGAACCTTGGATGGGGTTTGAGTGTAGCGGAATTGTGTTTGGCTGGAAACAGACGACATGGCACCCCAACAATCCTAAGATAACTTTTGCTTCTTTTTTTTTTTTTCTTTAACCACCAACTGACTGCATATTAAATCCCAAATAAATTTTAGAAACTCCACTCCATAAACAAGAAATCAGTAAACAACACACGCTTACTCACTTAAAGATCAAATTGAAAAAGCTCAAGAAACAAACGATGTGACTCAAAACTCAGATAGTTCCTAAAGAAGAAATGACAAATATAGAAATTTCTTCAAAACTAGCAAACTTTACATATTAAACCAAAACAACCAGGTGATAGTGAAAACCAAACTCCCTAACTGAAAAATCGAAAAAGAGACGGAAAAACAATAGAGTCGAAAACGTCATGCTCAGCTGTCTATCAACTCATAGAAGCTCAAATCCTTCACAAATACATAGAGAACAGAAAATAAATGAGTACCTTTCGTCCAGAAATTAGGGCAAGCTCGCGGAAAGTAGATCGAGGATTTATATTTATAACGTCGGGTAATTGTTATTAATATGTGGAACAGAGTCGACACTCTATGCTGTGATGTGAGTGTGATGTGAGCCCCGCGTAAGCGCAAGTTAGCAGAAATATCTAAAATAAACCAAACTGTGCTTTCGGAGGCGCACAGTATAAGCTGGGCCACACGCCCAACCCCCATGATGGGTCGGATGTAATTAGGCCAACCCAGCCCATATAAAATCTGATTAAGAATCCGCTCATATCACATTGAATTGCCTTCTTAATTATTTAACTTTTATTTTTCAAGTTAATAACTATTTGCCTATCCTAAAAATTCTCAATATATGAATAAAAATATGTGCCAATGACGCCATGGCCTAGCGGTCAAGGAGGAGACCTCAAGAATTTGTTGGTTAGGTCATAGGATCGAATCTCCCCTCCCACAATTCATTGATTAGTTCCCATGAGATTTAATTATCATGACTATCGTTGTCAGGTGGGTTTGGGACGTATTCATCTGATCCCGGGAATTAATCCCACCACTATAGTGTGTGGCGCAATTAAGCCTCCGCCAGGTCTGTGTGGCGCAAAGCCCACGCTGGTATTTAGATACTAGCTCATAGTGATTGGGTATACCTTGGGACCGAAAAAATAAATAAATAAAAAAAATATGTATGTAGGGGAATGATTGGTAACTTGGTTCAACACAACAAAAATATATCTAATATACAACACGTGGGCAGAAAGAATAGAATATATATATATATATATATATATATATATGCAAGTATATAACTTTTCTCTTCAACAATTGGATTCATCTCTTGCGATTGCCAAAGCTCTGCGATGCTTCCTCCATTTATACACCAACAAGGCAATCAGCAAAGGAACTCCAACCAACAACCTTAATCCAATGATTCCTCCTGATTTGAGACAACAACAAACTCTTGTCAGAAGAAAAGAAACACCTTCGAAAAAGAAAAAAAAAAATTATTCCGAAATTTCCAAAGCTTACCGATTATTGGAATCAGAAGCAGCGAATACACTGTTTCAAATTCAAAAAAAAAAAAAACTAAGTTAGAACATCATTAAACAGTAGTAGAGAAGATAAGAGGCCTTATTGAGCATGGAATGGAATAGTGATGAATTACCAGAATAATACTCCAGTTTGCACCGAAAGCTCCGCTCGGAAAGAGGCGTATCCTCGTAGCAGTAATGATGATGCCGGCAAGTGACTCTGTCTCCCTCGAGGGCGCAAGAACCCTTGCTCCTCTCGCATTCTCCGCACATCGTACGGTACCAAGTCAGCTCAACTCCACGCGCCATCAGGTCATGCACCGCCTGGTAAGAGTAGCCGTTGCTATCACCGCCGCCGTCGATGCCACCTCGCCTCTCCCGCGACGATGCGAGGACCTCTTTGTTCACCACGCAGTATCCCTCCAAGTCCGAGTTCAAAATCCTGTCGAACCCCACGTAGTTATAGACGCGGGAGGAGTTCGAAAACGCCGTCGTGATGCCGCAAGAATCCTCCTCCACGAACGACGATAATGGGCTGCTGCTCAAAGGCCTGCTGCAGCTGATGAACGTTATGACATCGTTGAAGTTGGTCATGTCGGGAAGCAAGTCGTCGTTCTCCCACAAACCGTCGGTGTAAGAATACGCCGGGCATGAGGAGTAGTTTCGGCTGTCCAGGCCGGGGTCCACGACTCTCACGTGGAAGCTGCCGTAGTCGATCTCAGCCACACGGTATGCCCTCGAGCCGTCCGAAGTGAGCAGTAGGGTTCGATTCGCTTCGCATCGGAGCTCGAATATCGGGTCGGGGAACCCGCAGTTTGCGGGCTGGGGTTGGAGTCTGAAAGGATAGCTGACGTTGATGCCTCCGCAGGAGGAAGCTAGGCAGGCTGATGACGATGGGCTGGTGGCGGTGAGTTGCTGCTCTGTGGAGGATTTTGCGAAGCATACGATGATGATGGTAAGAGTGGTAAAGATTAGGTTTGAGCTAGACATATTGGGGGGTTTGTAAGAACTTGATATCTTGGAGGTTGTATATTGGGAAGGTTTATATACTTTGGGATTTCTTGGATAATCTATCCATTTGACTTTCAAAGATGACTCAAACGTATAGTGGGACATTTGTTACTCAAACGCGTTGATAAAGATAAACTGAGTCCACACAGTTTCTTGAAACTCTTTGACGTTTCTACTAAATTATTGGATGGTTAGGCATTTAGTCTCAAATAGTTGCTCGCAAGTTGCATGATGTCTCCATCACGACAAAAAAAAAAAGAATCACTTGGAACTGATTGATTACATTTTATATTGATACATCAGACATTGTTTCTAAGGATAAGCTAAAAGTGATGTTTAACTCTTAATATCTCCATGGAGGTTGGACTATAACTATAGTGATTCTTGTTAACTTGCGACCAGTGGATTAGTCCAGCCTTGAGGCAAAAAATAAAATACAGACAATGAGATCTGTGAGCCCTCTTATTTATGTTATCTTTGTACGAGGTTTTGTTTTGAGTTGGGAAAGAGTTCGAAACTCTTAAAAGAGGTAGCTTTTTTTTTTCTTTAGAAAAAGGAATCGATTACATGAGAACTGCTTCGAGCTTTAAACTCTATTGATAGAAACTCAGATGTCAAAGATAACAAACTAAGAGCATTACCAACACACACGCACGCAGACGATATTTTATGTTCACGGGAAATGAATCGAAACGTCCAAGAACCAGAGAAAATTGCCGTAGAAAAAGAAGCTCTCTATATTTCAGTGTCACAGAGACGCACCGTAAGATCAGAGACCATCCGGCGAGCGAAAGGGATATAGCTCAAGCTGTACCTGAAAATGGGCCAAAAGTATAAGAGACTAATCAGTTGTGCATAACAGAGGGTCTGTTTGTTGTACAGCTTTTTCACAGGCAAACTGCTTAAATGACCCACTATTTAACGATCTCAATATTGAAGGATTCCATATTTTTCTTGTAATGTAATAATTGCATAAGGATGGCTTTACGAAGGATACGCTGTGGCCGTAAATGCGTATAATTTAATGCGAAAACGTCAATTGCATTGTTAAGCATATGGAGTTTACCAGATAAGGGAGCAGATCTCGCATATGGCTGCGATAATTGTGAGAATCTTACTGTGTATCTGCAAGGAAGTTAAGAACAACCATTCAATGCTAATGCTTGAAAATCAAATAGTGGAAGGGAGGAGATCGTCGAATATTCACATGGGTTTAACTAATCCCTTCAAGTAAGTACTTATGATATTTCTAAGTTTGGGGCTTCAGAGTGGCAATAAACTTACCAAAAGGGCACAAATAAGAGCCAAGACAACACACCCCACATAAACCGACGTAGCATAGACTCTCACTGGATCGAACATCATCCTCAGTTGTTGCTGAGGCCCGATGAGAAAAGCCGTGCTGGAAATATGTATTCAATCGAACAATACGGTTAATGTGAAGTGTAACCATCGTAATGTGAAACATCTACACATGGCCAATCAAAGAAATAGCAAGAATCGATCTCCACCGTGAGACTACACTCATAGTTATCATGGGAAGCTCATATGGTCTATACAATAGATGATTAAATCTTCGACAAGCTCAGTACGAAGTTAGTCTTAACGACGTTGAGACAATAGACAAACACTATACCTTCCAACAGACAGCAAGTTGCCAAAGGTAAATAACAGAGCAAATTTGATTGGCTTTGCAAAGGTAATCAGTGACTGCACAAAAAGGGTGAAAAAAAATCTCAACAAAAATTATCATTTTTCAACAGCATTTCAGCTCCATTTGACATACCAGGAAGATACAAACAACTCCAGCTAGCAGACAAGCAGCAAATACGTAAACCCTCTGCGTAGATGAAGCAAAAGAATCATATTAACGAAGGAGTTAGCAAAAAGATTGGATCTTTAAACGAATCGATCTATGAATTGATTCGTAGTTTTCTTTTCATCAAAAGGGTTGCGCTATACCTGTACGGGCGACAGAGAGCAGAGACCGTCATTGTCTTCAAGAAGGTTGTCTTGATCGTCTTCATCTGATCCCTGGATTAGCTTCCACATTGTTGAGAGCTTCGCCAAATTTTCTCATTTTGTCATAAATCATCATTTTCATGGGTATTAATAGAATATTAAAAACTTATGGGAGTCAATTGAAAAAGAAAAAATTGTTGCCTCTTCGTTTTATCAAAATGACATTGGAAGTAAGATCGAAATAGGATTAAGAAGTCCAATATAAAATTGAAAGGGTTTGTTTTATAATTTCACTATTTTGTAGGACTGCCTTTGTTGTTTCCCTCTAATTTTCACAATTGCGTTCCCACAGAATTAAAACGACGCCGTATCATGTAGAGAAAAACCTCCTCCATAAATTAGAGCAAAACCCTCATTCCCCTTTCTCCGAAACTGAGAGAGGGCGCGAACTACGATGTCGTCGACGCTGCTTGAAGTGACGCGCGCCTCTCACGAGGAGGTCGAGCGCCTCGAACGCACCATTGTCAAAGATCTCCAGACTGAACCTCCGACGAACAAGCATCGACTATACCAGAGCCACCGCGTTCGCAACATGATCGAGCAGATCACGTCGACCACTCACAAACTCGTAATCAATCAATTTATCCGACTTTTTATCCTTTTGAATTCAGTATTTTTGTGGTGACAGCTTTAATTTGCTGTTTCGTCGGTAGATTGAGATATATGAAGATGTGGATGGTGCGAGGAAGGACGAGATTGCGGCGCTTGGTGGACAGAGTGCCACCTCGGCTAATGTTAATGTGTTTAGTGCGTTTTACGATAGGTTGAAGGAGGTATGGAACATGTTGGGGTTTGGCTGTGTGTTCTTTTGTCCGAGTGAGTTTTTAATTTGGATATTCTTTTATTGGCCTCCTTTTCGTGCAGATTCGAGATTATCATAGGCGCCACCCAGCTGCACGGTATGTGGATACAACAGATGAGTACGAACAGCTTCTCAAAGAGGAACCTGTAATCGAATTCACTGGAGAGGTTGAATTTTACTTAAAAATGAATGTCATGTTATCTTTTTTCCCGCTCAGTGAGAAGAAGTTGATAAGTATCTATCTTATTTATCATCGAGAAGGATGCATCACCTCATTTTTGTGTTGATCTGTATGTTCTTGTGGGTTTGATTTCAGGAAGCCTTTGGACGGTATCTTGATTTACATGAATTATTTAATGACTACATCAACTCCAAGTTTGGAAAGCAGATCGAATACTCTAATTATCTTGATGTATTTTCGGAAACTGAAAGCATACCT
The DNA here is from genome assembly GCA_028392965.1 of Lindernia subracemosa. Classification (NCBI taxonomy): domain Eukaryota; kingdom Viridiplantae; phylum Streptophyta; class Magnoliopsida; order Lamiales; family Linderniaceae; genus Vandellia; species Vandellia subracemosa. Next base: position 7,289,282 of record JAQPCC010000002.1, on the reverse strand, counting down.
CAGAAATTGAAGCTGACTAGGTAAAGATACTGTTTTGTCTGGCATTGTGATTTGTGAATGTTGCTGCATTTTCTTTTTTCTATCACTTTTTTCATTCTGCTGTATGTTTCTGTATTTAAGTGCTAATGCCTAAAATTCATCTTTGTTTTCCAATGAACAGGCAGTATCGAGAATATTTGCAGAAGCTTATAGAGTATCTGGTATACTTTTTTGAACGCACCGAACCATTGAAGGATCTTGAGAGAATATTTTCAAAGGTTTGGTTCTTAAGCTGTTCTGCTGCTTCCATTTTTCTTTATTCCATACGGTTCATGTCGGCTTAATTAGCAAAATGCCATATGTTTCCTGGTTTTCATCTTCTGCTTTGATTTCTTAAAAGATGACCAGCTGGTGATTCGCCATATTCTTTCTTCAATTGGCACATCCCTTGTTTAATATTGATTGTTTTTTTATGGCTAATACATTTGATACTTATATCTCTTTCCATTGCAGGTCGTTGCTGAATTTGATGAGAAATGGAGTAGTGGAGCAGTGGAAGGATGGGAGAAGGAGAATCAGGAAAATGGAAATGACGTCCGTCCTCATACTATGTTAGATCTTGATTACTATAGTTCTGTCGAAGAGCTAATGGAAGTGGGACCTGAAACGCTGAAGGAGGTACATATGCAATTTTTCCTTCTATTTCTATTAGATTTTAAATGGAGGAGAAGTAATTCGAAATTGGAAACTCGTTAATGGAACGTTTTGTTCTATTTGCCTAAATTTTTGTGAATGTCGTATGGGTGTATATACGATTATTGGCAATATATTTATATATCATCTGAATTAAAATACATGTTCAAAGCTATATGATCTTCAGAGGGATGCTCGGTAGATAATTTTTCTGATATATCTGGTAATCGTTATGTGATACAACTTACAATTGTACATGGTAAATACCGATTTTAGTGTTTTGCGTGTGATCACCTGTTGCTACCTTTTCTGTGTTAATAGGCATTGGGGGCACTTGGTTTGAAGACTGGAGGTACTGTGAGGCAGCGTGCAGAGAGGCTCTTTCTCACAAAGGTGAGGAAATTACTATGTATCATTAAAGAAAAACATTTTGTTTGCGTTCTCCTTTTTTGTGTTAGTTAAAAATGTAAGCCGATTGCCGTATTCTGTGTCATTCATATTGTCTATTATTTATGGAGTTGCCATTAACTGAGTTGTATTCTATAATCCAACTTAATAACAAAACTCGTTCGTATGGCTTGACTTTCTAGTTTCAGCTCATCTACTACATTTATTATACAAGTGACCAATTTTTTTTTATTTACCTTTATGTAGCACACACCTCTTGAATTGATTGATAAGAAACACTTTGCCAAAGGCTCCCGAAAAGCTGAAATAAATGGTGGTGCCGCTTCTGCACAACCGAGTGAAGATGGGAAAGAGATTGCTTTGATGGAGGCTAAAGTGAAAAAGTTATGTGAATTATTGCATGAGGTGAGTATGCCCCCGTGGTTCACGTCCCTACCTCTCTCATTTTGTCATTTTTTTTTATGTTTGCTTCCTTTCATTTCCATTTGTTTCGGTGTATTTCTTGATTTTATCTGTTTAATAATCTTCAGTAGTCTTAGCTTTAATTTCTCACTTAATAGCAGTGACCACCTACCTTTCTTGAGAGCATTTTTAAGTAACCCTCTTAAAATTCTACAGACAATTGTGCGGACAAAAGAAAATGTTGAGAAGAAACATGCCTTGACATATGATGAAATTGTGCAAGAGCGTGAAGAGGTACGGTTATGTGACTAACTTTTACCTTACTCTCATTTCCACCCTGTATGATGTCAGGTCAAGCATGGTTTCGTACTTCTAATTGTTCATTCAATCTCATTTATCAGTTAGCCGATTCCGTATGCTTGCATTAATTATTTTACTTATACAGCACTAGTCATTCATTAAGTATTTTATTTATACATATTACAATAAACCTAAATCTTATTACCAGGATGAGGTGCAGCCGGAGTCAGAAAGTGACGATGAAGATCAACAGATTTACAATCCTCTGAAATTACCAATGGGATGGGATGGGAAGCCTATCCCTTACTGGTTGTATAAACTCCATGGTCTTGGTCAGGTAATTAAAATCTACTTGTTGGACGCTGCGCTGCTATAGTTCACCCATTTTCGTCAAAACCGGCCAAAATAAACGGTTATTGTTATTTATGTGTAAAACACAGTTCAGAATCCAATAAACAATATGTATATGGATCGTGGAGTATCTTGTCAGTTCTCATTATCATGTTCATTTGTTATATCATGGAACTTTATTGTTTGGTATCTTTCTTACCGACTTTGAATTATCAGGAGTTCAAATGTGAGATATGTGGGAACCAGAGTTATTGGGGACGAAGGGCCTACGAACGCCATTTTAAAGAATGGAGACACCAACATGGAATGAGATGTCTTGGTATTCCGAATACCAAGAATTTCAATGAAATCACATCCATTGAGGTAAAATTGACGTTATGGATTTTCGAAGCTTTCTTTTTTCCTCTATTATTATTATTATTATTATTATTCACGACAGTGATGATGGAAAACGATTCATGATAAATAACCAACCATTGGTCTTAAAAGCTCGGCATTCTTCTAATTGAGCTTATCGTGTGGTTCAGGAAGCTAAGCAACTCTGGGAGAGAATACAAGAAAAGCAAGGCGTAAATAAGTGGCGCCCGGACCTTGAAGAAGAATACGAAGATAGAGAGGGCAACATTTATAACAGGAAGACCTATACAGATCTCCAACGTCAGGGTTTGATCTAAAGGAAGATACTGTCGCCATTATGGTAAGTAATATAAACAACCCATTGAGCCTCTCTCTCTCTCTCTCTAACGTATGTGCGTTTACACATTCAAATATATGACATTTTCAGAGAACTTATGCTCTTGGAAAACTAGAAACAAGGTAGAAGCAGCAAGCAAATGTGAGTGACCCAAGTTGGTTTTATCAATTTCTCCAAAGAAGATAATGGCAAAACATGTCGAGGATTCTTGCTTTACCGTTAAATGCATTCTCTCGCAAAACCTAGTTAGCTCTTGAACTTATGTTTCCTTAATTGCATTATTTGTATTTGAAGAACCCAAAACTTATACTGATTATTGCCAACATTTCCCCTTATTTTTAAGATGATGATGCCACCATAAGCAGTTGAACTTTAGTTGGACGAGAGAGAGACTTATTTCTTACCAAGAACATAGATGAAAGGAAGCTATTACAGCACGATATTTCTTGTTGTTCATCTTTCATAATCTATATGTACAGCGAAGGTCGATCATTGACCAAGTGCAGATGTTATTTTGGCTACAACTAAAAAACAAACTAATCTGCATGATTCTGAGGTCTGCTATAGCTTGGGTAGATAGATGGCCTCATTCGCATTACCAAATCAAGAGTAGTTTTACCAACTACTTCTTCTTCAGCTATATATGCATCTTCTTGTCGACTGGTCGAATCACTCATATGTTCTTGGAAATCATTTCTGTATCTTCAGTCTTTGCGAATCGCCCTTTGATTCTCGGCTGGCTATCTGCTAAGGCTTTCCTGCATGCATACTGTGAGGAAAAAAGAGAAATCTCTCAGATTATGAGGTCAAACTCAATGAAGCTTACATTCTTTCTTTAGTTGTACGATTGATTACCTTAATCTTTCGCCCGAAGTTTCTTTTAGATTTCTTGTTCCAGTACCTCGACAGCTTCTCCCTTCGATCTTCGCCCGTGATTTGAGGCCGCCCCGTCGGAGATTGAATGAGAGTGGTAGTTATGTTATTACCATTACCAAGTGTCTGTTCATTAAAAACTCAGAATCAATGACCTTGAACCTACCCTAGTAGTAGTAGTAGTAGTATCCTGCCTGCTGAAAAGAGGGCCAAGAGAAAAACAAAAATCTAAATATTCCTCAGCTCCATAGCCTTCTTTCTTAGCCTTTTTCGGCTTATCGTGTTATGGCAAACTTCATACCATACAAAAATATATGTGTAAACAGCAGCATCGAAAAAGATAAGCAAAAGAAAAAAATGGAACCTTTATGTCTCCTTCACTAAACGCCCTTCGCATCTTATAAACCGATCCAAAGTCCATCGCCGAGAAATCGAGGAAGTTGGGCCTCAAAGGAGCTAGAACGTCTTGAACACTATCCATCGACGTTAAACAGCTCGAACTGACGCTCTTTGGAAATGGGCCTTCGACGACTAAGTTCTCATCAGATATTATGTTTTCATCAGTCTTGATTGCTTGCAGAGTTTTATCAACGTTAAGTTCTTCGAATAGTGATGTCCCACTTCCCTCATTTGCCAGAAGATCCTTTCTACATTCGTAGAAAACATCGCTCAGAAGCTGCCCACTTTCGATCGACGATTCGATGTCTGAAACAGACAGGGGCTGAGAAGAAACAAAATTTCCTCCGCAAGAAATCATCGAAATCGCAGATGAGATTGGGTCGAGATTCATCATTGGTTCTTCGAGTATTGGCTCGGGAGCCTTGAATAAGTCTCCTTCGCCGCCCCAAAGGTTGTAGTCGGGCATTGGAGATGCGTTGACGAGGCTGCTTTGCATGTCCTAAATTAACATTTAGATCATTATTAAACACAACAAACAGCGCTGCTCAGCCTCATAAGCTCAAGAAAGAAAATGTAAGAAAGTGCAAATGTAAACGTTAGTTATGGCATTCAAGTGCTTCTACACACCAAGAAAACAAAGATGTAAAGTAACTAGGAAACCAGGTAGTTGTCTGCAATAAAAATTGCAAGGCATGGGCCAAGTGGTCACCTTCGATGACATGACACATCTTGGCTGAGAAATTTAGGATGTTTGTATGGCTATGGAATATGGGATCTCAACAGAAGATGCCATCACAAATTCAAATGGTTGGATCAGACATTTATGTCTAGACATCAAAATTCATTTTCAGATGAATATGGACAAAAGGTCACTAGGCCAAACAGCTTATTGAAAGCCGACAGAAACAAGTGCCAACGATTGAGGTTTATTTAGAAAATAAAAATAAAAATAAAAATAAAAAACCATCAATTTTCTTGAGCTGATGATCTCTTGATTACCTCTAAAACTGACCAGAAGCTTACCCGTGGAAAATCAAGAAACATTGTTCAGATCAAGAAGGATATATAGAGGTTTTCCTAGTTATTTCTAACAAATGAAAATACTTTGAATATATATATATGTGTAAGAAAAAAAAGACGTCCTTTGGAATATAACAATCACCAAGAATAGCTATCAACTTTAACTTTTCTCCCACAAACTCTTTTTGTTTAGCTTTGATCTGCTTAAGTGCGGTGAAACAGAGAAAAGGTGAATCCACAGCTACAAGTTGGCATCATAAAAGGCTTTTCTTTTAAGAAAAAAAAACAAAAGCACAGAAGAACAAAGGCAGCCTATGTGGAAAATTAGCACATGAGTCATAACCTTTATAAGTTCCTTTACAGCAATTGAAGAACACGGTACTGATGACTGTGTTGTAATGACACTTCACACTAAAAACTTAAGTGCTTTCCATATTATGCTCCTTTTTTACTTTATGAATGGAATATTTAGGACATGGATATCAAGTTTTGGCAACTGTTACAGACAGTTTCGGTAGCTCTTCACCAAGAAAGTCAATTTTCTTGCATCCCACAAATGGGAAATTCTCTCATTTCTTCCCTTACCTTGTGTGTGCAGCTTATAGTTAATTGTAATGAAAGTGAGATGAAGTTAGGAGCTGTAATTCTCCACAATCTCCTCTTATAAAAGGAAGAAAAAAAACAGAGAGGCACTCAAATCTGTTCATTCAATGAAGCAGTGCACTTAAACACTTCACCAAGGAAATTTGAAAAACCCCCCAAGACAAGAAGTTAAAGTTTTAAGACAACCATATAAGCAATAAATCGGACCAAATGGGCAAGAATCATAAAACATGGGTAAAGCTCGAATCTTTATGCATCCCATGATGAAAAATAACAAAATTGCTGATGAAGAAGATTAAAAGATTTACTCTAGGCTTCTGCGAGCAGTTAAACTCATCAAACTGCTGAAGAAAAGATGGAAACATAAGCCCAGCTTCAGTATACATCTAATCTCCACTTCAGTTAATCAGCTGGGCTTTTGATAGTGAGACGCACTACGATCATACACAAACATAGGTAGAAAACGGCGTGGTAATGAAAGGGGGCCTTTTTATAGCTCTCAAAAAGAGCCACACGACGTCGTAAAGAGTTCAGCAGAAGCAGCCCCACACACCCAGAGGCGAACTTGGAAAAGGAATCTTTATTTTTTTTTGGTTTGCTCAGTAAAAAATGAGGTCCATGTTACAGTTACTGCGTAATTGATTGAAGCCTTTGATTCCCTTACAGAGATTACTACGGAATACAGACAAGTTTCAATGTATAAATGCTAATAATATACTTGCCAAGCACAATCATGCCATGACATGTAGGCCCCACCTGAGCTCAATAATGGCCTCTCACTGAAATAGAACCTATGGTAATAAATTCAAACTGTACCATTTTCTTGATTTGACTTCTTTGTTAAAACTCAAACAAGGCAAAAAGTTTTGAGTTTATTTTTCTGCAATTAGCTAAACCTCAAGCATTTAGTTATTTCATCTCCATATTACCATATCTCATCGCCATCTTCAAATCATCCCATCAGAAAACATACTATATAATCTTTATCATTGAAATATAAGAAATAGAGCTATTTCATAGCAGTCACCACGTGAAGACAAAACAAAGAAAAGGAGGAAGCTTTTTGGGTCATGGGATGTAATAATAAAAATAATAATATAAATACATATCGATTGAAAGTTGAAACACAAATACTTGTCGTTTATGCACCAAAGATAAGGTGTCACTATTCCCTATTCCGAATCAAAAAGCCATTTTTTTAATATTTGTTTATATAATTATTGGAAAAGGACAAAGATTAAATTATTCAACTATTATCAACTTTGGTGCATTCCTTCTAGACGACGAACTGTGTAGTTGCGGCTCTTTTTGAAGTTTAACCAAAAAGCTTCTTCCTTTTGTATGGTTTTGCAGGGACCGAATAATTAATCTGTAATAATTTTTCATTTTTTTTTGTACGTCCATTGTAGCGATCTTTCTTGTTGGTCTTTTAGTGGTAGGACATACAACTTAATTAAAGTCTCTCTCTTTTTTTTTATTCAATGGGAAATTAATTTGGAATATTATTACAGTTTGCAGAGCAGAGATTCATTGCATGTGGAGAGCTTGACATTGTCTTCTGTCTGCAACTGCATAGCTTAATTTATCGCTTTGTCGAACGTTAGAATAAAAACGATATGGGGCCAACTTAGGGCCCAATTTTACAAAGCCCAAATCGATTAATTGGGCCAGACTGCTATGAAAATAATCGTTCCACAGCTATACAATACAATACAATTTATAAATTTTTATTTAAAAATCGAAAAAAATAAATAGAAAAACAACAATGTTTCTCTAAATTGATGGTACGCTGTATCTACCTTTGTTTTTAATTTAAATTGATTTATGGATTTATTTATTTTTTTCCTTAGGAGGGGACATATGCTTACAAGGGCACATGGGAGATTGATCTTTGTTACATATCATAATTGTGTAAGAAGAAAAAATTCGTGTTATAGTTTTATTATTATTATTATTGGTTAAAGGCTTAAATATATTTTTAGTCCCGTATGTTTGAGGAGTAGCGTTTTAAGGACACGTAAGTTAAGGGTGTCAATTTTAGTCCTGTAAGTATAAAAATTAAAGCAATTTAGGGACACTTAAGTTAAGGGTGACAATTTCAGTCCTATAAGTATTGAAATTGAAGCAATTATAGGACAGTTATACCCAGAAATTTAATTTCAGCCCGTAATTTACACATGTGGCACCGAAGATGCTGATTTGGACTAAATTTGTTTTCTCTTTCCTTTAATTAAACGTCACTTTATTGTCCAAGTCAGCATTTTCGGTTCTATATGTATAAATTTTGGGCTGAAATAATGTTTTCGGGGTTAACTTTCTTAAAATTGCTTCAATTTTGATATTTGCATGACTAAAATTTATTCTCTTTTCTCCAAATAAGCTCTTACTTATTTTTTTTACTTATGAGGTGACGATTAATTGGAGGAAAGAGAAAAAAAATTTAGTTCAAGTCAGTATCTTTGGTGCCACGTGTATAAATTTCGGGCTGAAATTAAATTTCTACGTTTAGCTGTCCTAAGATTGCTTCATTTATAATACTTATAGGACTGAAATTGTCACCCTTAACTTAAATGGCCCTAAATTGCTTCAATTTTGATACTTACAGAACTAAAATTGTCATCCTTAACTTGAGTGTCCTTAAAACGCTACCCCTCAAACATACATGAATAAAATATATTTAAGCCATTATTTAAATTTTATTTTTTGTGGTGTAGAATAAATGAAATTCGTTTTCATTAATCAAGTCATAAATAAATATGGTAAACTTTGATCTGTATATGTCCCATGACATCCCCAAAAAGTGATAACGCGCATAGGGTTTTATATGCATGCAACTACCAACTTATATATGATCATGTAATGAAATAACAAATCGGAATTAATGCGCAACTATATCTTCAATAATGTGAAGTCAATTAAATACTCCATATTTAATATAATAATATCCACATTATGATTGGTGGATATGATAGGAATAATGTTTTTGCTCCATTGACTTTTAATTTAGTGGAGGACATTGTCACGCTTACTCTTATGTGACGCGTTGGTTCCATGATATAATCGTATGTGAAATAAATGGAACATATAATAACAAACTACACATATGTAATGATCTATTATTGCATAAAATAAACACCATTTCCCCCTAGACCGTTGAGAGTGAGACTACTTAAAATATAAAATGTAAATGAAAGGCATTTATGCTACAAATGAGTACTATTAAAAAAAATATTTTACCGTGACTATTGGTTCATGGTGTCGGTGGTCCATGCAGAAGTGAGAAATTCGACTATTCAATTCACATTATCTAATAAAATAAATGAAAAATAAGGACTATTGTATTCTAATTCATTATCAAATAAAATATAAAAGCGTTACCCCATTATTTTTTTTTTCTATTACATTAACTTTTAAACCTCACAAGAAATACAAAGATGACAACTTTCGATGATGCTATAAACAGTATAATGGAGTTTAGGACAGAACAAGCCCAAATAGAGTTCCCTATCTCAATAATGTCTGCAACCAAAGAATGGTCTATACTAGAAACTATAATAAAAAGAAAAATAATTATTCATAAAATATACTAAATATTACAAATTCTAAAATCAATTACTCCAAGTAGAGTCCAGCTATCAGTAAAAAAAACGACCCAAAAACATCCCCATGCCATATATATATATATATATATATATCACTCCCAAGCAAGCACACATGTCCTTGCTATCAATGTAATAAAAACCACTTTCTTTCTACCTTAGAAAGCCAAAAGAAAGAAAGCTACAACCACCTTTTAGCTTTACTACTCTCCCCACCGACGAACCACATTTTCCCGACAATGGCGGAATACGGCAGGCTCGGCCTCCCCGAGCCCGACTCCCTAAACTCATCGACCCGAAGCCTCGCGCCGGATCCTGCCCGACCCATGATTCCCAAGAAGAATAATGGATCAAGGGTCAAGCTTTTTCTGTTCCTCCTCCTTATCACGCTCGTGGCGGCCTCCGCCGCCTCCGCCGCCGTGGTGGTGTTGCTGAGGAACCGAGGAGGTTCCGGCGGCGGCGAACGCGGGGTTCAGCCTCCGAGGCCGACGGCGGCCCTCTCCCGAACCTGCAGCCGGACGCGGTACCCGAACCTGTGTGTCAAGACGCTGAAGGAATTTCCAGGCTCGGAGTCAGCCTCGGAGAAGGACCTTGTTCATATTTCGGTTAATATGACGTTGCAGAAATTTGGAAGAGCTTTGTACTTTGCCTCGGAGATTAGTAATCTTAATATGGATCCTCATGTTAGGTAATATAATATAATAATGTAAAAGTAATTATTATTATTATTATTATTACTTATATTTGAATATCTATAATTATGGTGATGCTTATGCTTATAGATTTTCTCAAGAGAATGTGAAATTATTACAACCTAGTAATTATTCTGCAGTATTGGTGGGGAAATTTAAATATTTGATGTAGTGGTAATTAACTATTAAATATAATATTGATTTTAAGCATATATAGTTTTTTAATTTAGCGGAGGAAAATGACACGTCATCATTGATTTCTCAGGTCAGCTTACGAAGACTGTCTCGAGCTGCTCGACGATTCAGTTAACCTCCTCTCGCGGTCCCTCGCCGCGGTCTCCCTCGGCGGAGGAAACAGGCAGGACGTGCTGACGTGGCTCAGCGCCTCCCTGACCAACCACGATACGTGCACGGAGGGCTTCGATCAACTGTCCGGCAATGTCAAAAACCAAATGGCTAGTCGGTTGAAGGATCTGTCCGAGCTCGTGAGCAATTGCCTCGCGACCTATTCCGCGGTGTCTGGAAACGAGGATTTCGCCGGGATTCCCATTCACAATCGACGGAGGTTGATGGCGAAAGGCGATGGGCGCCGTCGCCGTCGCGAAAATCGTGAGTTTCCGATGTGGCTCTCGAGGAGGGATAGGGTTTTGCTGGACATGCCCGTGACGGCGATTAACGCCGATGTGGTGGTTTCGAAGGACGGGAATGGCACGGTTAAGACTATATCGGAGGCGATTAAGAAGGCGCCGGAATATGGTAGCCGGCGGTTCATCATCTACGTGAAGGCTGGAAAGTAAGTTCACGCGCTTTCTGTGTCTGCGCGCGCGCGCGCGTATTTATTTATTATTTCGCCTTCTTAATTGCCTTAGGAGTGCGATGATTAGCTCGTAAGCTCAATCTTTTGCATAATGAAGTAATGATTTATGGGTGTGTAATACCGATTTATCATCAAAGTCTATACCTTTAGACTTTAGAGAAAGTTAAAAGTTACAAAAGCACATTGCAAAGAGTTGGGTGGACTTTCTTGAATTAATCTCTCATTTTCATTGATTAGGTATGAGGAGGATAATCTAAAGGTGGGGAGGAAGAAGACCAACGTAATGTTCATAGGAGATGGCAAGGGCAAGACGGTCATTTCAGGCGGAAAAAGCGTTCAAGATAACATGACAACATTCCACACGGCATCGTTTGGTAAGTCTCCTCTCCTTGTCAACATTCCCTTTTGCTGTTAATTATTTTTTCACTGATAAAGAAGTGATTTAGTGTAGAGAGTGAAAACAATGGGCAGTTTTGTCGTTGCACGTAATTGCTGACTTTGCTTGTATGATTGATGCTCAAACGCGCTTTTTCCCTTCATGCTTTTGATTCTCATCCATCATTTTTTGGTTTCTTTTCCTTGTTTTTTAATCGAAACCCTTTCTTGGTAATCCTTTCATCAACGTGACATACGGTAGAAAAAGACAAGTAATCTTTTAGAATGACCATTTTTTTTTTCTTGGATGGAGCACTACACTAAGGATTAGCTGATAAAGAAGGGAAGTGGATGATCTTTGTAGTTTAATTGTTGTCTTCATCTGTTTTTTGTTTCCATTACACAAGCCTAATGGCTTCTATTATTTTATTCTTGTCGACGTCTCATTTCTATGGAATATAGGAACAGTGACGTCTGTCCCATAAACATTATCATAAAAGCACGTCATTTTCACTTGCTGTATAGCACATTATTGTCTCCTTTGCTTCTCACCAATGACTCGCTTCTCTTGGATCTTTGCAAAGCCCTGCAACTTGCAGCTGCTTGTTATTACAACTTCGTATTATTATTGATGCCTAAGTACTTACAATGTGTGCTAAATGGAAAAGGAGAGCCTTAGGTTAGAAGACTAATCAATGTCCATTATTGAATATGTGCAGCTGCAACTGGTTCGGGCTTCATAGCCCGGGACATGACCTTCGAGAACTGGGCCGGGCCGAGCAAGCACCAGGCCGTAGCCCTACGGGTCGGGGCGGACCACGCGGTGGTCTACCGCTGCAACGTCATCGGCTACCAAGACACACTCTACGTCCACTCCCAGCGACAGTTCTTCCGCGAATGCGACATCTATGGAACCGTGGACTTCATCTTCGGCAATGCCGCGGTGGTCTTCCAAAACTGTTCGATCCACGCGAGGAAGCCGTTGCCCTTCCAGAAGAACACCATCACGGCCCAGAACCGAAAGGACCCTAACCAAAACACGGGCATATCGATCCACGCCTGCCGGATCATACCCGAGCCCGACCTTGAGGCGTCCAAGGGCTCCTACCCGACCTATCTGGGCCGGCCATGGAAGCTGTATTCGAGAACGGTGTACATGCTTTCTTACATCGGCGACCACATTCACCCGAGGGGTTGGCTGGAGTGGAACGCTACGTTCGCCCTTGACACGCTGTACTATGGGGAGTACATGAACTACGGGCCCGGCGGGGCGATAGGGCAGCGCGTGGCTTGGCCGGGGTACCGTGTTATTACATCGACGGACGAGGCGAATAAGTTCACCGTGGGACAGTTTATATACGGGTCATCGTGGCTGCCGTCGACCGGCGTCTCGTTCTTGGCTGGTCTCTCCACTTGAGGAGGTCGCGGCGCCACCGTGAATCTATATTGCTATTTTTTTTTAGAATTTTTATTTATTTAAATGGTGTTTACGATCTGCCTTAGTAATGTTTTATTTTCTTTCTTTTTTCTAAATGTGTTTATGTTCCTCGCCCATGTATATGTAAAAAAATGTATTTTTTTTCTTAACTCAAATGCAATATGATATAATGATATGATCTTTACCATATTTGCTCACGTGGGATGTTATAATTTCGTAAGTCCTAAGTCTGTCCATTGTGAGACAAAAGGTCAAAAGGATCGAATTTAAGAAGATGAAAGGTGTGGAAAGTAGTAAAAAGTAATATATAGATACTGAAATTGTAATTAAAGTAAAGTTGGTGGTTGGTAATAAATATTTTCAACAAAGGGTGAAGCCCTATTCTGTCGGTGTACAGTTATACATTTAATATTATTATTTAATGAAATAAGTTCTTGCATGCAGCAAGCTTTTATTAACTCGACCCACATGATCTCTGCAATTGAACTACCCGCCATGTTATTATTTATATATATAACTCGCAATATATAATCAATATATAACTCGCAAGCTTTTGTTTCTATAATTCATTTATTCTTTTAATTATTCTTCGAACAACATTTTATATCATGTGGCTGAGTCCTTTAATTCAATATTACTTCATATTATTCTGAGGTATAATAATTGTTAAAATACTATAAGTCAAGTCAATTAAATACGTACTATTATTATATATGCCAGCTGATATTTGGGAGAAATCAGCAACCCACCCACCCAACTTGCACAATAAATATCCATTGAAAATACAACTGCCATCTGTTTTTTGACTTATAAGTTTGACTTGAATTATTGCGTTGAACTACATCTATCCATGACATTTTTAAATAAAAATAATAATGGGCTTTTCCCAATTTTTGAAAGCCCATGATTTAATCTTAATTGTCACAATCTTAGCATATCAATTTTCGCCCATTAAGAAGGCCATCTCAAAGTATCAAAACTATATTTATAAAGCCTATAAGTCAATCCTATATTTACATTCATTACAAAAGCCCGAGAATGTCATGTCACAGAAAAAAACTAGTCGTTACAATGTGATCAACAAATGATTCTTCAACTCTTAATCTACATCAGCTTCATCATCGCTTGGTAAGCCTCTCTTCGAGGTTGTCAAGGTAACGATCCATAATTTCAGACAGTGATTCAAGAAAATCCGATCCGCTCAGCGAACTGAGCCGAGCCTCTTCGATCATATGCTCGACCCCCGACTTTGCATTCACCTTCTCACGGCACAATATGCTTCCTATAACGAAAGGACTGAGCCCGCGCTTAGCTCCTTTCTTCAGAAGCATCGTGGAGATTCTGAGGACCTGGGCGGGAATGATCCATCCATGGAATCTTAGAAGATCGATGTCTTCGTCAGCATCCAGCGAATCGATGTACTCGGCTGTCTCGGGTGAAAACGGTTCCCGCGCTTGTGGCCAGTATAGCCACTCAAAAGTGCAATCTTCGAACTAAAATGAGCAAGAATCCTTATTACATAAAGAAGATTTAAGAACTGTTATTATTACAAGAGGCTACATAAATGCACGAGGCTTACATTCTCTGGGAGGCAATAACCATGATCGATGGGGACAAGGACCAACGAACCCTCGTCGTCGTCTTTTCTTGCCAGCAAAATATTACCGCCGTGTCTGTCCGTATTAGCCAACCTAATGTCCAGCACGCATATCTTGTGAACTTCCTCCAAGGGGAAAGAACGAGGACCAAAATCCTCGCAGCTGCCACAGTTCTCAACAAACTTTTGAAGCGAACCAAACTTATCACCGAGCTGAATGTTAGAATCCTTTGTGTAATTGAAAGCTCTATGCCTGCATTTGATCATTACTGTAGGTGGAACGCCAGAAAAACCGTTCTCGCTGTAATAAATCGATCGTGGGCCATTGCTAGGACGGTCTAGTAAGTATGCTGCTACTTCTCTTAGAGCTCCTTCGCCTACTCTTGTTCCCTTCTTCAAGCCTTCACCGTTCGAAGATAGAGGTAGGTTACGAGGGTTGTTAATGGCTAACGGCTCTTCATCGACTGGTTTAAAGACAGACACATAGTTAAAACCAGAAGAATCTTGCAAGAAATAAGCTCCGCCCGAGCCTTCAGAAGACCTAACAGGCTGCTTGCCCTTGGCTAGGCCATTAATGGTGGCATTGATTAGTTGTTTAATCGATGGAGATAAGACTATCTCAGGATTCGTAACGACTGGTTCGAGTAGAAAGTCTTTGCCTTTATTACAACCTGCAATGGGAAGTTTTGTTAGCTCGGTTCTGTCTGAATATTCTCCGTCTTTTCCTAAATCAGCAGCTTCAACTACCAAACCTGGCAAGGCTACTACCGACGACATGTAATCTTGTTAGAACTCTACAGCCCTAACTATCTCGGGTTTACGAACAAGATGAATCATGGGTTCGTTCTTCTCCCTACACATATCATCTATAGTCCATTGATCTTCGATCTTTTCACCGTCATAGAACCACGGACAGTCAGGTAGATTAAGATCGACTGGTCTGAAAACAAACAGGTTGTGGTGATTGAAAAAATGGCTCGGGATGTTCGCAGAGTCATAGAAACCGAGACTGAGAGATACTTTAGCAGCAGACATTGTGGCCCAAAAACATCAAATTCCTCCGCCTACATTATGGAAATCGAAGAAACGGACGTGTGTAATGATTCATGAATGGCACCATAATAACATTATGCAATGAATGATCATTCGAAGAATGGTAATGACTAAACATTTATAATCTCGCGAAAACATAAATCTTATTCGCGTTTCCATGACTGTCATGTCATCCAGCAAACATCAATCCCAAAATCTGATGTTAGAACCAAGGTTGAGAAATATCAATCGATATATGGATATGAACATTGATATCGGTAAAAATTTGAAAAAGAAGGATATCAATGAATGGATATATTGATATCGTTATAAATATCGGAGGGTTCAAAATATGGAAATATCGATCGATATGTTAGTGTGACTGTGTATATCTTCATCCTTGGTTATAACTAGATCATTGGCTAAAGCCCCTTCAAGAAAGAATTTTAGAAGACAAATCTAATCAGCCATAAGTAGCTGTAAGAACTAAGAAACAGTATAAACAGAGACAAAAGAAAAAAGGAATGATATAATGTCTCACCAGGTAAGAAAAGTGAAACACTAAAAATCAAATGCTAACCTTAACTCATTACCTTGATCAGTTCATAACATGAACCTTTTGGTTTATATTCATTTCAATAATGGAATCTATTCATTTTTTTTTCTTCAATTTCCTGATTTTTGAATTCTCTAGAAGAACTCTCAGAGTACTGAAAGAAGTGAGTGAAGAAGCTAATGGGACATTTATAAAGTAAAAAAAAGGGAAAAGCTGAGCCCACATATGAATGAACCTTTCAATTTCAAAGGATTTTGAGATTAGCACAGCTAACAGAGCTGTTCTAGAACTTAACCACAGCAATTATCGTAATTAATTAGCACAAAATGCCGTCATCTTTTCCGGCCAGAAAATTGATCCAATCAAAGACAAAACCTTAATCTCAAATGTTATTACAATCACAATGCTGCCCTAACCATCTGATACGGACACGATGTGACATTCAGTGATCATAAACATCACGATCGAAACTAAGAATAAGCCAATGAACGTAGGTATAGGTTAAGCTAATACCTGTCATTTTCAAATACCACCACCTCGAGACATAAGCCGCCTGTCGATGAAGAAGAAGAAGCTCAGTGTAAGAAATCCGAGGAACGAATGTTCTTTTCGTCCTTGGCGTGATTTATCTAAGAATTTTGGCAGTGTTTATCCTCATTATGTTGTCATTACACCCACTTTAATGTGTGCCACGTCAGCATTTTTTGCGTAGAAAACGTTAATTCCTTCCCTCTCTTATCATCAATATACTCTGTTTTAGTACATAAAACGTATAATTCCTTTTTAATCATTTTATACAACTGAGCTGAGGTAGTCTCTCTCTTCTTTCACTAAGATGGCCCTCTCAAAACCCTACGGCTTCCTCTCGCGCCTCGCTAAAGCCCTGACCCACGACAAACTCCACGCGCCGCCTTCCCTCACCCGCCTCCTCTCCTTTGCTACCCCTGAAGAAGCAGCCGCGGAGCGCCGCAAGCGCAAGCGACGCCTCCGCATCGAGCCGCCACTCAGGCACGCACCCCACCCCGCCCCGGCTCCTCAGCCGTCGCCGCAGCAAAATCCCAACTCCCCGAAATTGCCGGAACCAGTCTCGGCTCTCAGCGGAAACCGCCTCAATCTGCACAATAAGATCCTCGGCCTCATACGGGAGAACGATCTCAAAGAAGCTGCGCTGCTCACGCGGCATTCCGTTTATTCCAACGCGCGGCCGACTATCTACACTTGCAACGCAGTTATGACGGCCCAGCTGAGGCAGGCGCAGTATGCTGACCTTTTGTCCCTGCATAGGTTCATTACGCAGGCTGGCGTGGCGCCTAATTTGATCACGCACAATCTGCTCTTGACTGTTTATTTGGACTGTCGTAAGGTTGATTTAGCTTTGGAGCAGTACAAAAATCTGATCAACGAGGCCCCTTTTAACCCGTCGCCGACAACTTATAGGATTCTGGTCAGAGGGTTGGTGTGGAATGGGGAGGTGGATAAGGCGGTGGAGATTAAGGATGATATGGAGAACAGAGGGCTTGGGGTTGATACGATGATTTATTCTTATTTGATGCTCGGGAAGGTTAAGAACGGAGATGGCGACGGAGTTTTTGCTTTGTACGATGAACTGAAGGGGAAAATGGGAGTAGAGGATGGCGCGGACGTTATGGACGGTGTTTTGTGTGGGAATTTGATGAAAGGGTGGTTCTTGAGAGGGATGGATAAAGAGGCCATGGAGTATTACGAAAGGTTTTTGGGTGGAAGTTCAGGCGTTGAACTTGAACTGAGTGCGGTTGCATATAATGATATTCTGGAGGCATTAAGGGATAATGGGAGGTTTGAGATGGCTCTGGAATTGTTCGAGAGGATGAAGGCCGAGCACAACCCCCCGAAAAGGTTGGCCGTGAATCTGGGGAGTCATAATGTGGTGGTGGAAGGGTATTGCAAGGAGAAGAGGTTTGAAGAAGCGATTGAAGTTTTCGAGAGTATGGGAGAGAAGGGCTCTTACCCCGATGTGTTATCGTATAATGTATTGATCGACAGCTTGTGCAAGAATTGTAGGTTAGCAGAAGCAGAGAAACTTTTCGAGGGCATGAGCGAGAAGAAAGTGAGCCCAGATGAGTATACGTTTGCCACAATAATGGATGCCTGTTTGAAGGAAGATAGGCACGACGATGCAGCTCGGTACTTTAAGACAATGGTTGAAGCAAAGTTGAGGCCTAATCTGGCTGTTTATAACAGGTTGGTTGAAGGGTTGGTGAAAGTTGGAAAAGTTGAAGATGCAAAATCTTTCTTCGATCTGATGGTTCCGAAGCTGAAGATGAATGACGATGCTTACAAATTTATCACGAACGCGCTGTTCGATGCAGGGAAGCACGATGAAGTCTTTAAGATTGTAGACAATATGTTGAGAGAGGATCCAAATGATTTTACAGAGGAGGTAGAGGAGTTTGTGAAAGAAGGCTTGAGAAAAGTCGGTAGAGAAGATGAAGTGATGGAGATTAAGCTGAACATAGAAAAAGAAAAGGCCGAAGCCGCCGCAAAGGCTGCTGAAGAAGCTGAGAGAGCTAAAGCCAGTGCTAAAGCTGCTGTTGCATCATTGTTGCCTCCTAAGCTATTGGATAACAAAGATGATGCTGATGAGAATAAGGATGAAGCTTCTGTTTCAGGGAATGCTGAGGAGGTAAAAGAAGAAACAGCTGAAGATGAAGGCAGCGAGCAAGTAGTAGCTTGATGCTGTTTACGTCGATGAATTTCAAATCCATGTAATAAAGACTTATCCTTCATTTCAGCTAGACATATGGCAGGCTGGTGCAATGACATAATTATTGTATTGCAGCTGAAGTTGTTGAAACGCAATTTTTATAATGTAAGAACAAATAACAACATACAGTTGAACTGTCTCAGACGGAGGGAACACCGATTAATACCACAGAATTAGAATGAAATAACTGCAAACATCAGCTGCAAAGGTTTGGTATGATCCCAGCATCAGGATTCTGTTGTTCCTTCCATATTCTGCCTGTAACCCTAAGCTTCAGCTCCTTCCTATCACCGCCAGAGAAGAAAAGTGCCATGTTTCTTTGTATGATGAGGCCATCGTGGCTATCTCTGACCTTACGGTGGCTATCTCTGATGCTTCGAGGCGTACCTTCCCATGCCAGTTTCCTACCGTTAGCCCCTACTTCTAAACTGTAGCTATAGTTTCGTGCTTCGGCTTCATCCCCCATAAAACGAAGAAACGCCATGTACACGGGGGCCATTCCAAACTGAAATGCCTCAAAGTGGAGGCAAAAGTATTGTCCGAAGCAATGGAAAACCTAGCGATTTAAGACAGCGAGAAACTACATATGTCAGATAATGGAATAACATAAGTATAACCGAAAACTGAATGAGAAAAAAAAAATGCTGAACTGTTAACATCCACGTGGCGTTCTCCACTTCCCGAGGGTTCGACTTAACATAACGGTGATTGAACGTGCAGCCAGAGTGCATATCCACTTTATGATCATCTCTCAAGTGAGCAATTAGATAGGGAATATCGCCAGTAACTGCACATTCCGAGCCAGCATAGGGGCAGTTGTACGGTCTGAAGTTGCAGACAGCCTCGTGTTTTAGTTTGCCGTAGTAAGGAAAAATCCCGGGACATCCCAGAGAGTAGTGCTTGCACGGCAGCTCCAGTGATTCTGCCACCTTCTCTAACGCTAGGCACCTGATGTCTCCGAGCTCTTGTCTGCACGTTGGGCATCGATTGTGCACCCTCGTTTTGCAAGTCGAACAAAGGGTGTGCCCATTTCGACACTGCGTAAAAAAAAGATCATAAGATCAAGGCAAGGCTTAGCTGCATTTATTCCATCGGAGATTCTCCAACAAAGAAAGAGTTCAAGGCATCACATTGGAGCCAAGACAGCAAAAGATTTCAGACAGAAAGATCATTAAAGCTAAGCAGCACATAAAGGAAATAAACTGCGGTGAAATAAGAGGAAACCTGATGAATTGGTGGGTACATAGAGTTAGTGCAAACAGGGCATTCAAGCAACTCATGGACACTTGTGGGTGCAATCCCAGAAGGAACTATACTACGACTGTAAGGCTTTGAAGAGAAAGGATGATTATTGCCATGAGGTTTCGATAATGCTGACGAATGAACATCTTCATCTTCAATTCCATCTGCTGAAGACACGCACTCCACGCTGTGCATTTCAACTGTTTCCATTTCTTGGAAGAAGCTTGGATATTCCCTTAAGATCAAGCAAACGCACAAATCACAAAGATCAAATCTTTACCCACAAACCTAAATGGTGTTTCTTTCTCACCCCAAATTTCAACTTTTACCCAACAATCCAGACAACCCAAATCTATTACACTAAATCACTCGCAGGAAAACTTGATCCAAGATTCAGAAATTGACTTGTGGACGAATTCCTAGATGCCCATTTGCAGAGGAAAAAAAAAAGGTCCTTTTTTCCCGGGTTTTACTCCTCAAATCTTCGTTCTTGAAATTAGCTGGACTCAAAAACAAAGTAAGAAACGAGAGGAGAGGAGAAACGAAAGAAAAAAAGATTAAAAAGAGAAAACTAAAGAGAAAGATCAATCAATACCCTTCAAGTAGGAACGTTTCTTCTATATATAGTCTGTCCGTCCACATGGTAGGTATGAGAGGAGATAGTTGAGGGTCGCCTTTGATTTTGAATTATTGAAGTTAGGAGCAACGGCTGTTAATCAGATAATTTTGTTTATACCGTTTTGTTTATGAATTAATAGTGGTTAACTGTTAGCTGACAATTGGTATCTTCTCGTACAGTACAGTAGTAGTTCTTGTTTTTTTTATTACCTTACAACAGTGGTTTCATTTCAACTATCGACTGCGTCAGAGAATATATAATTGCAGGTTGTTGAGACATCATTTTCAGAAGGCTGCTTCGGATCACAGGCCATCATCGTCATCATCATCATCAAGAACTAATATGCCTTTTAAGAGGAACTGATAAGGTACAGTGAGGAGATGAGTTTGAAAGATTATTACAGTGCAACAATGGAAGGCAGCTCTTGTTCAACTTCAGCAGCCTCTCCTTGGGATTCTTCTGCAGATGTCTGCAAATATATATATATATATATATATATATATATATATCCAAGAATCTTGAAGCAAATTCTGATAACATCACAAAGACTTACATTATGTAAGCAAAAGCTAAAATGTCTTCTTACCAGTGAAGACTCTGACATCACGGATATGCCGAGTTGATTGATAATTAGATAGGCAACGGAATATGCATATATGAATGCTTACATGGGCTCCGAGGAGTCGTACGGTTTCCCATCGGAGATCGGACGGAATCTTGGAAATGTGGAACTTTTCAAGTAAATTGTGGGGCGGGGGAAAAAGATTGGATTTTTAAGGTTCGATATTTTGTTGAAATTACTGATAATTAGTGCTAAAGCTTTTACTGAAATAAATTGGAAAATGAAATTAAAAAACTAATGACAATCCTCTTTTAGTACATTTCTAAGATGGGAGCAGCAAAATGAAAGCTTGAGACACCAATGAGGTTTTACCATTTACCGACATGAAGGTGAAAGCAGTTCGTTGCTGTAATAGCCATACACAACGCACATATGTAATAGCCATGGCAAAGCATTTCATATCATGGCCTCATTGAACCCTACTTACAAACTATTCTGACATATTCCTATGCTTCGAAGTTGAACTCAGTTAGAAATCAATCTGCTTCTGTTCCCAATTAAAAGAAGTCGGCGAGGAGTTTGATGCGTGTCCCGGGTGATGATGGGAATGATATTCGGTCTTCAGTTCGCGGGATTTTGAGAAAACTGGGTGAAAAATCAAACAAGCAAGGAACGTCTGTCAGAAAACATCTAGAATGTAAGATCAAAGATGCAAGGGGTTTATAACACAAAGATGTTAAGGATTTTAGATTCTTTTGTCAGCTGTTTGATATGAGAAGGGTTAGATTAAGATTAAAGATGAGCCCTTCGGCAAAAGGGTGAGGCATAATTTAACATAATTTTACCTGATATGCAAGTGCTGATCTTGCAGTTGTAATCTGTATAAATTTGCTCTTCTTTATCTCAAAGTTGGCTTTCGCATGCGCCAACTGTGCCTGTCCTCGCTCCAAATCTTCAACCAATTGATTCTTCTTCCATGTATATTCTTTTAATCGGTTTTCTACCGCAAAGTAGCCTTCAGGGAGGTTAACTCTTTTGGAGCCAACGGAGAACTGAACAGTTATATCACTCCTATGGTAAGAGATATTCAAGTGTAAAAACCAATGAGTTTGTGTCGGACAATAAAATTGTGAGATGAGATGACCATTTGAACACCCAGGATTATGTGAAATAAACCGAATATCTGCTAGTTAAAGGTCAATGTTCATACCGTGGATGACCAAAATGGAACATGGCAGAGTTTTTTATGACTCCTCCGTCGAGTGATATGGCTCCATTGGGAATGTAAGGGATGGCCTTCAACATATCATCCCTCGATCTGTATACTTGCGAATTCGAGAAGAGGTTATAGAAAAGAGTATCTCTTAAGCTGTACCCTGTAGTTGACGCGTTATGATATAAGTCTGCTTCATCTATATTGATCATATTTACAGCAAAACCAATAAACCCGTGTGGAGTTTCCCCATTGGGCATTTTTGGCTTCAGAAGATCGAGTCTCCGTTGAGGGTCCTCAGCTATAATTTCACCAGCATATGGTCTATGTAGGAAGCAACAAAGTAGATATGCAAGAGTGATATGAATTGATTATGGATACAAATAATCGACAGAAATATAATGATCTCTCCACTGTATCACTCTTGGTCTGGTGCATAGATACATACCTTAGCTTATCGAGGAACATAACAATAGGAGAAGCTTTACTTTCCAAACCATCCTTATTGCAACCTTCAGAGGCTAGGGGACATTTATAGCTCTTGCACACTATAGTCTGCATGGTTTCTAGGCCCAAATATTCTGAAAGAAGCCTAGTTTGGAGAGTTGAACAGCCAAGAACAATATCACATTAGTTATTAGTACTCATTTTCCACATGTGCGTTTAGGTGAACGACATGTTCTGCCAAATTAGGTACCAGTAGATATACAATCATATGAATCAGTTTAAAGGCAATTGTTACTTATGAAATAAGGCTTGAAACAGGTAAAATGCATAAATAGACCACTGTTTTATGTCCCAAAACAATCACTCAAGTGCTCAAGGCATAAGGCCCGCCTCTTAATTCTATTTCTATAGTGCAAAGCACAAAGCCAAATCGAGAAAAAGATATGCGACGTTTTGCACCTGAATGTGAAAGTGCAAAGTACATGTCTTGCATGTACGATTATTGATATAAAAAGCAACAGTTTATGTTCCACAATACTTTCACAACACGAGCTAGAAAAACCAACCTGCTGAGGTTCATATCATCGACTTTTCCAAGCGTTGCAACAGTACCAATCACGTCTTCTGCCCACGGTTGATCAGCAACATGAGCTTTCAGCTTACTTTTCTCCTCAGATATCTTGGACATAAGATTGTTTTCTACTTCATCGGTATCCATGGAGGAAGGGCCTTTATTCTCTCTTGGAGATAGACTTGCAGTACGATATTTCCCAATTGCAACTGCAAAAAAAACAAGTCAACGGTGGTATTTGGATACATTAGTGACATAAAGATAAGACTACGATACATAAAAGCGAAAGGGCATGTGAAATCCAATACAACGATGGATACTATTGCCGTCACAATATGACTTATAGAGAATAATGAAATCATAAAGACCGGATGGAAATTGGTCATGCGCACCCTGCATATCAAGAATTGATTCCTCTACTTTATTCTTTTGGCCTCTTAAGTAATTGATATTGTCTTCATAATGCTTGATTTTGGTACCCAGCTCCTTCAGATCATCTTCCACTTTCTGCAAAAATTAATACCAATATATTTCGTCATTAGCCAAGAATAATACAGAAGAATTTCGAAAGAGAGACGACATTTCTAAAAGTCTAGGAGAAACTAAAATCCAAGTGCAAGTCATGTGGATGATAATAGAGTTTGCTTCAGCCTTCAGGCTATCTAATTAGTAGCTAACCTTAGACTCGCGTATGAAGAACTCGTCGCTAGCATCTCCAGGCATATTAGACGATGTAGAGATCCTTGAATTAACAGGCATCTGGGCAAGCGAGAGAGCATTAATCAGCCGTAACCACAATGCACGCCCATTCATGAGGAGATTATAACATCTTCCCAAACACATGTAGGAGCTAAAAGTTATGCAGAGAAAGCATACGTAAGACGAAAAAGACAATGTTTTATAGGCGAAACAAAACACTACTACTAAGTTTCCACACAAAGACTCAACACACACATTGCAAAGAATTTTTGAAATGCATTAGAAATTCAGAAACGCGAACAAAAAGACACACGAAAGGCGCGGACCATTCCCCATCTTTCCATCGGTGCCTATCGGAGACAGGCCAGATCACAGTTGAAGCAAACAAATAAGATTCACCCAAACCCTCTCATTCACTTAGACGCATTTTATCAAACATCTTATAATCAACCCATTTACACCCTACATCGATCGAATCAAAACAACATTGACACTGAACCAAAATTGCATTGCATGCCCAGCTGTTAGGGTCCGCAAGAAATGTTAAAAGTTCTTATAAAACCCTCGGAACCGCAAATTCAACAGCTGAAAAGCCACAAATACAAGAAGAACAAAATTTCATTTCTAAGCAAGACCAAACAAACATGTCTTAACTTGTTTCGGTGGTCGTCTGTCCATAGACACTTGACTGCTGGTAAAATCTTCTCGAGAATTGAGTTGAAGCGCTCAATCCGAGCAGCAGATGGACTAAAGTTTTGGTTTTTATACACAATTATAAGCCCAATCGAGTTGGGCTTAATAACATTATGCAAATCAGTTACACTAATTTTCTTTGCTTAGTTGTCAATAAAAAATATAGCCTAATTATCAAATTAGTTTTTGCTTTAAGTTCAATACAATAGTGGGGTTCATACTTTCCCAACATTTAACAAATTTCCCAGAAATAAAAAACTAAACTTTATTACATCAATGCAATGGGCCAATAGCTTTCTTGATCGGCATAGCTTTAGTTTAGCATAGTTCTTCTCTCTTTACGACGTGTTCGAGACAAGGGGACAACCTAAAAGCTGATTATCAGAAATTAAATATTAAATCTTGATTTACTTTATATGTTACTTTACGATGGGATGGGATCACACCATATGTAAAAGGACTATAATATTGTAAGAATAATCGAGGTTTCTTGATCCATAATTGTGGGGAGAAACATGTACTATATTGCCTTGATATGCTAAAAACTTATACAGTGGTCCTTCTCGTATGGACTTCATCTTATATCTTGGAATGAAAGCAATGTTATTACCAGCTAAACTGTTAGAGGAGTTGCTCTCAAACTCACCTTCATTGCAACATCTCATTCATGGTGATTGTAATGTTATGGTCCACCATGAATATGATTTTATGTGCAGTGTGTAAATCCATGGTGTGGACCTCGACACAAACAGCGAAGCCATCCTGGAAGTTTTTGTAAAGCATTTGAAAGAAAAGTAGTAGTAGTAGTAATAATAATTAAAGGGCCATCCTAAAATGTATTTGACAGAGATATTAAGCAGTGTTTTTAAGGTTTACATAGTTTTTTTCTTTAATACAAACATTAATAATTTTGACAGTTTGCAAGAAAAGTGGCCCATTTGTTCCTCGAATTCAGAACCAAGAACGGATGGGTTGTTGCAAAAAAGTCATCTTTCATGACAAAATACATTTATTTTCTGTTATTCTCTCTCTCTCTCTCTCTTGATATTCATTTTTTTGCTGCTCCATTGATTGATTTATAGCAAAGTTGCAGTCATACAAACACTTTAGCTTCTAACTGATCTGGCAGGGGTTTACACGTGTAAAGCTCAGACCTTTTTCCATTCTTACAGCTATGTTTACAAATAGGATAACTTCACAACTAATTTGTTGTTAGGACAACAGCCTTTTTCCCCTAGCTTTAAGCTAAGTTAATGTCCCTAAAGGGTTTCTTGTCTATCTGAGGGGCGATTTCCATGACCTAAGACTTGCCAGTTTCGTGCAAAGGTTCGTTGTCCGTACAGTTCTTGAACAAGAAGTTGATGAAATGAGTTTTTATCGTCTGTTTCTGTTATAGCTTCGTATTTCCTCTACCTTCATTTGTCGAAACTTCCTAGTTCGTGTTAAGTTTTTCTTTGTCCGTACAATTCTTGAACCTCAACTTGAGTTTATGGGCTGCTGAGATAATATCTTCACATTCCCTTTTTTTTTTCCTTCTAATCAGCTGAGGAAATGCTTCATAATTGCAGCTATTATGTGCAGAGTCAAAAAATCGATTTTTGTTTAAGCTTTTGATTTCATTCATTTTGTGATGTTGTTTTCTGCTTATGAGCGATGATGTGTGATAAGAATCTCCGAAATTCCTCAGAGCTCACATCTGAGGACAACATCGACAGCTTGTATCCTATGTTTTTCGGCCTTTCTTGCGCCTTTTTCGCACTGAAACTGTTGCCAGAACCCGAATTATGCGACGAAAAATGGTTAGAGATAAGGAACAGAATGCTTAGAGGCAGTGCTCATCTTCTTGGATTGTTTGTCTCATGTGTTCAAAAGAGACATGGAAACTCAGAGCTTGTCCAAAAGCTGACAACACAGATTGTAGAGTTAAAGAAAAGGAGAAGTGAAGATGCAAGAGCCAATGAGAGAGTTGTCTGCATATTTGCTGCTAGAGAGCAAACTTGGCTAGATGAGAGAAGAAGGCTGAGACAGCAGGTTGGTTCGCTTATGAACGACTTGCGTGTTCTCGAGACGAAGAACGTGAAAGCCCTGTCTGAATTGAACGATAAGTTGAAGAAAACCGAAGCCTTGTTGGAATCGAAGGATAAAGCCGTGGAAGAATCCCAGCAAGGGAAAAGGGATTTGGAAGAAAAGTTACAGAACTTGGAGGCTCTTGTGACTGAGCTGAAAGAAAATTTGGAAAACGAAAGCCAAAGACGTTCGAGGGAGATTTCTAAACACAAGACAGCGTTTATCGAACTCGTGTCTAACCAAAGACAGCTTGAAGCTGAGTTGGGTCGGGCTTTAAGACAAGTCGAAGCGGCGAAACAAGAACTCAACTCTGCATTGGCGCAGAAAGAACAGTCTTTTGTGATGGCCCAGAAGTTGTCTTTAGATCTTGTTAAGATCAGCAGAGACTTAGAGCAGAAAGATCATATTTTGTCAGCCATGTTGAGAAAGTCAAAGTTAGACACAGCTGAGAAACAGATGCTGTTGAACGAAGTTAAGACATCAAAGGCCAATAGAAAGCAGGTCGAGGTCGAAATAGCGAGATGGAAGGCGTTTTCTGAGCCTAAACACGAAAGGCAATCTTTGAAGAACACATTGGCCCATCGTTTCAATGTTACATCGGATGTGTTTGCCAATCGAAGAGGTTTGCTTGCGAGGTCCTTGGATGTTGAAAATCTTGGATCGATGAAAAGAGATTATTACATTGAGTACCAAAAACCTGAGACAAATGAAGGTCTTGGTGTTCTTTCTCTTGCATCCGAACCTTATTTCAGCGAGCAAACTGGCGAACCAGGTAATAAGAATAAGACCTGCACATTCTTGATTTCAGTTTCTTCGGCACTTTCTTGCACAGCATAACTTTTCGACGCTTTCTTGATTTACATGATTAATGACAGGTGATGACGAGGATTATGTAATATCAGATGCAGAAACATACAAGAATGCGATCGAGCCGAGGACATGGAGTCCCAGAGTCAAAGACGAAAAGCTAGAAGCATATCAATGGCGTCTGATGAGCATGGACATGGAGTCCCAGAGATTGAAATCCCGCATAGAAGGGCTCGATCATGATGTTGCAAAGCTTCGGGAAGAAAATATGAAGTTAGAAGGGCTGTTGATGAACCGCGAGGCAGAGTTAAACTCCCTAAAAGAGCAGTTAGTCATGCAGTTTAACCCACCGAATCTTCAGAAACTGAACTTAAACTCTTCAACGCACGATGAATCGTCTGGACATGGTACTGTCTGGTCTACGGTGAAGATCATTAAAAGAAAACCAGGTCAGAAAATGCAAGAGATCAACACGACGCCCAAAGAGATTCTGCACGAGAAGGTACACCAAGTCCCGGACAGTGCGAAGCATAAGGATATCGTTTTAACTCTAAAACCTCCACATAAGGAGAAGCAAGAAACTAAATGCTATGCATTGAGTGGTCCGAATCATTCAAGGCAAGAAAGTGCTGACGGAGGCTCGGAGGGTTCTTCTGCTAATGCCGAAATGTCTCTTGTTTTAGGACAGGGTAAGGCGAGTAGTAGTTCTACTTGGAAAATGGATATTCATGCTCTTGGAGTTTCTTACAAGATCAAGAGACTTAAGCAGCAGTTACTCATGCTCGAGAGATTAACCGGTAAGAAAGAAAGCAGCGAAGAAAGCGAAAACAACGAGCATTTTGGTGTGAAGGGATTTTATACTCTTGTGTCCCTACTCAACAAGCAAATCGATCGATACCACTCGCTTCAGGAGAAAATCGATGATATTTGCAAGAGAATGGTAAGCTCTTACTTTACATATCATCAAGCCCTTCAAACATATATTGTGTTATAACTTAATTCATCGAAAAAATTGCAGCATGAAAAGGACTTGAACTTGAGCTGTGAACATTCCAACGTAACTAGATCGAAGGATGAAACTAAACATTTGGAGCATTTTCTTGAAGAGACATTCCAACTGCAGAGATACATAGTTGCAACTGGGCAGAAACTACTCGAAGTGCAAACTAAGATAGCATCTGCATTTGTCAACGAAGATGCAGAAGAGATCGAAAAGCCCGAGAGCTTCGACGTAAAGATATTCGCTGATAACATTCGGATATTGTTGCGTGAAGTTCAACGAGGCCTCGAGGTTCGGTTATCAAGAATCATAGGAGATCTCGAAGGAACATTGGCGTTTGATGGAATGATGCATCTCAGAAGATAAAACTTTTTGGAAATAAGTAACAATAGGAAAGGTCTTAGCCCTGTTAATAACTTATTATCCATCCATCCAAGTTCTTCTTACAGGTTTCTACGCTAGATTTGTACAGAAAGTGCTTTGATTGTAATCTCCTCAAGTATATTACTATGATTATTGCTGTTCTAATCTCATCATCATCCTCTCTTCACTTTTCTATGATATGAACAGTGAACCGTTGGACTGTTCAGATTATTAAGCTGGTCCACAGAATGAATGGTGATGCTATGGTCACCACATGTTATGTTAGGACCAAGAGAGAGTACTGACATAGTAAATAAAAATGCAATCTTTATGAATGTAATAACTTCTCTCCATGGAGATCTAACTCCAAGCTGTGGTTATGCTGGTAAAAACAAGAAAGCCCATGAAGATCTCAGGAAAATACAGTAGAAGCCCAAATCAAATTGTTGGCCAGCACAGAGAAAACCACTGCTAAAGTATCCAAGAACTTCATTTCATGGTGATGTTGATGATGGGAAAAAATGACCACATTGCCCTTTCTAGCTATTTTGGATTGACCATGCCACACACATGGGGACGTTAATGGGTCTCCCCACCATTCACGGCACTGATTAAAGTAATAAGAAAGAAAGAAAAAGTCCACCCGTTGATTAAAAGCACAATCATGACTAACTAATCATGAATTTAAGCTCTTTATGTTCCCACTAATGAAAGAACTAATGCACAGTTTTTCAAGGTAAAAAGGTAAGAAAGAAAGCATACCCAAGAGCAACAACTGCTTTTGTGGGTCCGAATTCTTGACAGGATAAACTAAATAAATGAAAGATTTTATTTTTTTCACCTTCATGCTTTTGAATCAACAATTTGAACCTAGTTAGTAACTTCAATATTTTCTCATTTTTTTTCTCTCAAATATGTGAAAATAAGAGACTAGGAAGGGAAGGAGGTGAATCTTTTGCTTTCTGTCAATACTCTGCTTCAGTAGTTTTCTTTGTTTAAACGGTAATAATAATATATTTACCAACCATGTACTCTGTTTTCCCCTGTTTTTTCTGGTGGAGAATATAAGAAAATTTTCACGGGCTTTAGTGGTGACCCACTAAACAGGGTAATGATTAGAAAGAGCTAAGAAACATGAGACTGTGAAAACATTGCCCCATTTTTTCCTCAATAAAAGCGGTGTTGAAAACCACTTTAAACGTCAAACGTTTCAAATTCCCTTTACAACGCAATAGGTCGTGCCTGCCTTAATGCTCTTCTTCTTCAGTTCATCTTCCACTTGTGTACAATAAATATCCCTCACTGGTTATTAATTAATGCAGCTATTGTCTATTTGTAGTCGTGGGTTTAGTCAAAACCTTGGTAACGAACAATAGTGAGTGACCTTCATGTTTTCTTCCGTCTATTAAAGTTGTCTTCTTTAGATTTTCCTTGTAGACCAACTTAGTGATCAAAGTTGAGTGCTTGCGGGAGTGATTTGTGGGTTGGTGACTCTTTTGCTTTCTTGTTAGTTGAAGCACTGAGCTTTGTTCTTCAGGGTTCTTCTCCTCACAGCTGCACTTGAAATACAGTGGACAGATTTGGAGTATTGAGGTAGGTTACTGATTCCTTTGAGCTTCCTTTACTTTCAGAAGTTGGGTTTTAGTTTTGAAAGAAGAAAAAGCCTTTTTTTTTTCTTTTAGTTTATCCTTCATTTTTCAGTAGATTTTGTGAGATAATGGAGTTTGTATGATGTGATAAAATTGTGCCCAGATTTGTGTTTATTGGGGTTTCTGATGATATTCTTAGTATGAATTGAGAATTTTTGTGATAAATCGTAACCTTTTGTGTCCCTTTTCAAAGAGATTGAAGATGGTGTTCCTAGGAGCAGTGAACTGTGTTCTTGAAGTTTTTGTTTCGAACCTGGCTTATGCAATAACTCAGCTTCTTCTGTTTTTATGGATCTTTTGTTAATGGAAAAGCATAATCCTTGTCTCTCTTTTTTCCTAATTGTCTCTTTCTACTGCAAACCGTTGAAGGACTGTCTATGATTTTATTTGCTGCTTTTCAAGAATGGCATTCTGACTGTCCTCACACATACAAATGCATACATAAAAGAGTGAAAGAGGATTATTTCATTATCTCTTTTCTTCTCTCTCTCTCTCTCTCTCTCTCTCTATATATATATATATATATACATATATCTCACACACAAACACAGAATCTGACAAGTAATTTCTTGGAGGGACCATACTGTGTTTGGCCTTATGAATGCAAACAAGGAGTTGCATTTTTTCTTCTTACAATTAAGATTGATAACACAGTTTCATTATTTTGTTTGGTTGGTGTGGAATGGTGTGCTGCAGAACAAGGACTTAATAGCTGCTGCCTAAGCCACTGTTCGTTCATGCGAGGCAATGACTGCTGCAATGGAATTCTCTCGCGACCCTGCAAATTACGACGAAGTCTCTATGCAGCAGAGCATGGTCTTCTCTGATAGTATAAAGGTTCATCATTTGCTAGTTTGCCAAAATGGATGATGTTCATATCACTCGCAGTAACTTGATATCATTTTTATCTTACATTTTTCCCAGGATTTGAAGAATCTCAGGAAACAACTCTACTCAGCTGCAGAGTACTTCGAGTTGTCTTACTCAAACGATGATCAAAAGGATGTGTAAGTCACAATTCATTAATGTTCTTGATTAGAACTGTTTACTATTGTATTTGAATCTGTGTGAATTTATCTCTAAGTTTTAGCCGTAATCAATGTGTGTAGAGTGGTGAATACGTTAAAGGATTATGCCATCAAAGCTCTTGTGAACACGGTTGATCATTTGGGATCTGTGAGCTATAAAGTAAACGATCTACTCGATGAAAAGGTTGATGAGGTCTCAGGGACTGAGCTTCGTGTATCATGTATCGAGCAGGTACTTTTTCGATCCTCATGATTTTGGCTTTTTATCATGAATTATAAGTTCAAGTCTTTCAGTTTAATTGACTGTTTCTTGATATGTTTGGCCCTGTTAGAGGGTGAGGACATGCCACGAGTATATCGATCGAGAAGGTCTTTCTCAGCAGTCGCTGGTAATAACCACCCCGAAGTACCACAAACGCTACATCTTCCCAGGTTGTCCATAAACATTTAAACATCTATAATACGAGTCATAAATAGCTTACAAGGGGCAGCACCCTAAAGAAGTGAATGAGTTTCTATTTTTTACATTTGTTGTAGCTGAAGAGACTATGAACGGAGCCATTCGGGCCAAATCAGAATACCGAGATTGCAGTGTAAACGAGAGAGATGATTGGCATCAGTTTAAGGATGGTAAAATTTTTTAGTGTTTCTCATTGCATTCATACAAGTTCTATTACGAAATGTGATTATGACCGAACTACTCTGCAGCTATTCGTGCCACTATACGAGAAACGCCACCAGCAGCCCCAGTCCTTGGGTAATTTTCTTACATTAAGGATGGCAATTCTCTTACATGAATAATAACTTGCCCACTCTTTAACCTAAAGCCATTTGCAGCAAAGGACGTTCTCCCTCACCGTCGAGGAAACTTACCCAGCAAAGCTATTCGTTTTCTGGCAAAATTTCTAGTAATAAAGATTTAGGTATGTGATTTTTTTTACCTAACTTACAGTTCTCATGCATCACATCTGATTAAATACCGATAAACTTTTGTTGTTTATTCTGTGAATATACCAGAGAAAAGATCAATTTCTCCACGGCGTTTCCCACTTCTACGTTCGGGTTCTTTTTCGAGCAAGCCCAGCACTCCCAAGAGTTCGAATCCGACTACTCCAAATCGAACCCGACCCACGACACCAAACCCGTCTCTCTCAAGACAGCCCGTAAATAACACGATCCTTCTTAAACTGCTGCTTTGATTATTGGAATATTAGATAGTGCTTTACGCTTTGTTTTATCTGAAATGAGTGCTTATATTCTTAAATGATGTGGCAACAGTACATATCTGAACCTCGAAAATCTGCTTCGATGAGGATTCGCTTCGAAAAGGAAGGCCCGAAGGAGAACGATCAATTCCCGAGCAAGAGCAAACGCCTGCTCAAAGCTTTACTCACTCGTCGCAAGTCGAAGAAGGACGATACGCTGTATACTTACCTGGATGAATACTGATTGAACAGATATAGCTATCTAGCTTTTTCTTTTCTTTTTTTTTTGCTTCAGGCTAAAGTTTTCTTACATCTCATCTTCTTCAATCTGTCTCAGCTTTTGAGTGTAAGTTATTACTAACGTATTGATTAATGTTACACCATCTATTACAAGTGCTTTGCTAGTCAGCCATGAGAACTCTTACATTCAAGAATTAACCTATATACATGATACAGTTCTAAAGATCTTACAATCGTACAATCTTTTATATTTTTGAATGTTTTGACAGTTAAAGGTGATATTGTAATAATCTAGTGGAATCGCTTGTTTGGCCGAAACTTGTTTTAAGAGTGGCACACAAGCATATTAGAATATTCTCATGGAATTATACTTCCACTGCCCCATATATATATATATATATTATATATATATTATTATGTATATTGTCAGCCAAAAACAAGAAACACAAATTCAGTTTTTCCATTTATCCTGATGACGGCGGAGACTCATCTCCATAGCAGTTGCTAGAAAAAGCCCATGGAGATCTGAACGTCAGATGTACATTGGAGGAGGTTAAAGCTGCAAGAATACATGGAGATACGTGTAAGTATTCTAACACATTCCATTGATTATATTATGTCTCATGGACGTCTATGTTCTTTGTATGTGTTTATTATCGTAATATTGCTCTGTTTTTAGCAGTACAACATAAGAACATGAAACTCAACCGCATTAATGCATAAATATTATTGGTATGGTAATAAACATCCGTCTGTAAAAAGATGGAGACGGAAGCAATTACAAGGCTTACCTTAGCTGCAGCCAAAAGTCAGCTAAAAAGGGAAGGAAAAAAAAAAGATGGAATTTTGCGGTCATGGTTAAACCCGAATCTTCTCATTGTTCTTATCTCTTTCGTTTAGAATCATCTGCGAAGAAATGGAGAACAATTGAGCATTTGTTCTAACAGTGTGAACTGAAGAGAGTTAGATTTATCATTACAGCAGAATTATTACCTTGTAGAAGAAGGTGGAGTATACAACATAGGGTGCATTTATCTTCATGCGAGAGCAGATCCTACTCTCATGGGTTTTAGATTACTAAAGGCTCTTTGTACATATTCGAAAGCTAATACGAAGAGGCCGAAAAAGGACATTACGAACATATAAAGCTTCTCTAAACCATTGAGTATGAACGATGAACAAATCGATCTCCATAATGGTATCCCACTAGCTTTGACTGCTGAGGAAAAAGAATATACGTTTTAGTGAAGTCGTCACTGTTTTATATGAGACGAAAAGGATGACAGAAGTATGTATGTGTATACATATAATTAGTAGTTCTTACCACTGCTTTTACTGGAGAGATTCGTCCATTCGTATGGGCTTATCCTACTCTCCGAAGCCTTTATCAACTCAAGAAGAGCAGTATTTACCTGAAACATAGGATGTAATAATGTGAGGCACTGAGTTAGAAAAAATCTTGAAACAATAATAGGAATTACTTCTAGAATTTATATTGTTTTGGATTTTGGATGTCATTCTACCATTGATACATCGGTCGAATCTTTCATATTTCTCTAGGTATTGACACACAGTAGATTCAAGGACAGTTACATACAACAAGGTCATTTCATATTCTTTTAATCATTAAAAAAAAAAAAACTGATGCTAAGGTTGGTTCTGTACAGCATTTTTTGCCTTAAACATACATATTACATTAAGTACCTCTTCAGTTCTTTCATGGCTAACTAGATGCCCACCACTAAGCTCGACCATTCTTGCAGATGGATATAACTTCTCTGCGAATCGTTTTGCATGGCATAACTGAGCAATGACATCATCTCTACAACAAAATTGTTTATGTCAGTCATCTATATATTAGCGAATGTGTTTGCAGAAAAAAAAAATACCTTCCATGGATTACTGATACAGGGAATGCAGCTGTACGAATGGACTCTAACTCAGTTCTTGACATTTTATGAGTCCAGCAAGCATTGACCTGGCCATCGAACCCATGACTCGATTGCATTCCACTCGCCGATATACCTTTCACATATTCCTGTGAAAAAATAGTAACTCGAGGTAGGTAATGAGACTTACAAAGCATGGCCGGAGCTACTTATATATATGTGTTTGTTGCAATTCTTACAGTCCCTTACTTGGTACAAGATTGATCTCCTCGTCTTCTCTCCAACATACTCGTCGAGATATTCCTGCATTAAGTGGAGACAATGTAAAAGATGGTCGCTGAGAAATAAAAAAAAGGAAGAGAGAAAAAGTTTCCCAAATCTACTACCTGGGAATAGTGAGTATCCAAATCAACAGCAGCTCTCTGCTCGGGCGTTTTCGCCTTTATGAAACGCATTGCTATTGATAATGTTTTACGATCTATCTGAAATGCAAGCCAAGAAATCATTTATAAACAATCAAAATGGGAGTCAATCAATATATACAATACCTTTGGTATGCATTCATAGCCTCCACCAGTGACATTCAGCAATGCAAGAGACAAAACTCTATCAGGTACCATTGCAGCAAGCTTGCAAGCAATCATTCCACCTATGTTATTGACAATGTAATGAGGCCACAAAGGAGAAGAAAGAAGAAACAAGAGCTCATTACAACTGTGTAAGAGGCCCATCCAACTGAAGAAATTCGAAGTCCGAAAACAGACAACATACCCATCGAATGGCCAAAGACATGAGCCTTTTCCCACCCCAAATGATCCATTAACGCTATTGCATCTCTTGCCATTATCGTTGTCCTGCCCATCGAAGATCATACTAAATAAAAGAAAGAGAAAGAAAGCTCTAATCTAGCAAACTACCATTTACACCTCATTCATAAAAAAAGGGAACAAACGAAACCACATATTTCTTGGCAAAGATGGAATCTTTTCCTACGATTAATATATAAAAGCTACGCACGTATATTCTGACTTTTTCTTCGGAACCGAGCTGCGACCCATTCCTCGATTATCAAACGCGCAAACCTCGAAAGCAGCCTCGCCACTCTCACTACTCCGACCACCACCTTCTTCCGGCGGCGAAGCGTCGTCGTTTGGCCTCACCGTTCCGACCAAGCCTTTTATTTGTGGGTCCCACGAATCGTGCGTCCCAGCTAAGCCTATTCATTCGAACAACCATTTCAACGCAGAAAAGAAAGAAAAAAAACAGAGGTGGTGGAGCTACCGATGAGCAAATCACATAGAAAAAATACAATCTTTAAGGTGTACTACCGATGATCATGAGAACTTTGACTGGTCCTTGACCGTAAGTCCTATAGAAAATCTTGACTCCATTGCTGTCTCTGCTTTTGTTTTCGTCCTTCTCTTGGTATGAGCTGACGTCACAGAACGGCATTCTCTTCTTCCTCGACTCTTCCACACTTCTGGGATCGTCTGTAGAGATTTTTGGATATTAATTACATGAAGGTTCTATATGTCCGTGTGTATAGTCGATTTATGGATGTTTCTACAGTTGTGGTCATTGCAAATTCGCAGTTAGTGTAGTAATCTTCATCCTTGGATTTTTACTTCTTTTTTTTTATTATTATTATATATATATATATTCAGAATCTAATTTCTCTTATTAGATATCATCAAGTATACAGATTGAATTGTTCAATCAAATGTAACACTTGGATAATCTATATTTCACATAATTTAATATTTTCAATTGATCGGAAAATAATAAAAAAAAAACAGTGAAAAGAAAAACAAATGATTTAAGATAAAGAACAGAGAGCTGAGTACGTGGCAGATAAGAGGTGGTTGGTTGGTCGGCCGCCGCGTAAGCGTAGGTGGTCGGCTTTGGACAGCGGAGGTGAAAAAGTCTTTTATTTATTAATTTTTTTTTTTTTGTATGTTACTTCAATTATGGGTTAAGATATTACAAATTTCAATTTTATAAACAAGCTCGGTGGAAAATGAAGTGAGAAACGTGACACCTAAATATTTAAATATTTAATAGGAGAAGGAAAAATAAGGACTTTGCAAATAGTAAGCGCTGCGTTTTAATATATATATGTTACGATATGATATGATAATGACCCACGGAAGTAACGTCTTACTATTATGGAATTAAATAAATATTATGAACGTGGGATAATAATAATTGTGAATGTGGTTGTCCGTCGAAGATGAGATTGGAAATGTGACCCAATTTTGTCCTTAATCCATTCAATTTGGACACGTACTATATATAGTAATAAATACTTAATTAATGAAATTATTTTTTTACGAGTGGGCTAATCCATGTTATGGACCGAGCCCATTATCTTCAGCCCAAATCAATAAATTATCTTTTGTTTGGCCCAGTTAGTGAGGCCCAATTGTAATGCTCTCCATGTAATTTAAAAAATAATTTTTTTTATACTTGTCAGGATGTATTCTCACACAGAAACTACCCTACCATAGTCCTCACAGTTCGATTAAGTTTAATCTGAATCAACTCTGAACCTTTATTTTCGACGGGACAACCCTGATTAAGGCTAATATTCCTAATCTATGTGCCCAAATCAATATATTATCTTTTGATTGGCCCAATTAGTGAAGCCCAATTGTAAAGTTCATGTAATTTAAATTTTTTTTTTTGTTTTATAATTATCAGGATGTATTCTCATACAACACTGTCTGACGCTATCCTATCATAATCTTCACAGGTCGACTAAGTTTAATCTGATCAAGTCTGAACCTTTATTTTTGGCGAGACAACCTCGATTTTCAGCGAGGCTAATATTCCTAATCTATGTGCAATGTTTCAAGCCACAATAAGTATATCGACGGTCAAAGCGACTAAGTGAAATCAAATCTATGATCTCTTTCTGAAAGTATCACCGACCGGCTACCGATACACCATGGGGACATACAAAATGTTTTTGAAAAATGTCAAATCCTCAATGGTACAAAGTGTTTTTTTATGGGGACCGAAATGCAAATATAGGAACACATTGCGCGGCATTAAGGTGCGAGAATGGTCCCCAAACTAAAAACGATGTCTTCTGTTTGAATTTGAAAATCGAATCAATGTAATAAACAAAGTTTGAATTGAACCCAAAAAAAGATAAAAGAAAAATCATTGGACTCATTGCATGTGACCTAAAATATTCTTTAGAGATTGCCGGCATTATGTTATTAAGAAGAGCGCTACGCAGTTCTCTTCTCACTCGCCCGCTCCTTTTGTGCAAATTCAAAAAGTCCCATTTTTTATTTGCCGTTTGCATTTTAATTAAGAGTCTTAGATCTTCGCAATCAATTCTATTTTTCCAATAGCCCCATTTAATCTTTCTCAATCCTTTTTAGTTTTTGTTTCTGCGGTGAAACTCATTAAAGTCGTAATCTTTTGGGTTTGAATTCGAGGGATTTTGTTTATTGAGAGAAGGGTGAAGAGGTGAGAGTTTTGAACGCTTTTCATTATCCTTGTTTTGCCCAAGATGCACGGTGAGGCTTATGTTGACAGATCTGAGCCAAAGGTTGGAGCTTTATTCTGTCTTGTGTTGCATTTCGATGTTTTTCTTCGAATTTGTCATTTTTCTTGGGGATTGATGTTTATTTATTTTCTGTTTCTGAATGTGTTAGGTTTTGGTGGGAAAGAAAAGGGATTCCATGGATATGGAAGAAACAAGCGATAGCAGTTGTAAAAGAGTTAAAATGCGGGACATTGGATCTGTTCTCCGATCTGAAGGTCTGTTTCTTGCCCTATTTTTAGGTTCAAAGTTTACTGTTTTATTCGTTCTTTCGATTCATTCCTTTGACTAAATGAACTGGCAAGATTAGTATCGATATGTTATCTTGTCCAAAATTGTCCTTTTTGTTTGTTTTTTGCTCTCTAGTGGGTTTTGGGAAGGTATTGAATGGCTTTGAAGTTTGTTTCATTGTTCATAGACCTTCAATCATATTGATTTATGAGTATTTGTTTTCATTTTTACGATTGTTCAGAAAGAGGCAGCAGTTTAAGTGTAATCGATCTCAATGTTGGTTCGACAAATGAACTAGTTGCTGATGATGCTTCCAAATGTATCAAGAATACAAACAAACTTCCGTCTGCAAACAAGGAAGAAATGAAAGAGAAGGATATTGTATCGAAGCCCCGAGGTTTTGATTTAGATCTAAACGCTGATGATATCTCAAGTTCGGCGAACGATCCCTTTTATCCCTACAAGAACTATGAACATTTAAAGTCGCGAGATGAGTCTGAGTGTGGAAGTTCTGTGGGCCCAATCGACGAAAAGGATTCGATGAGGGTTTGGAAAGGACTGAAACAGAACAACTACATGTCCTCGCTTCATGGGTCCATGCCAATACCAAAGCCACGCGGTAGAACGAAAAGCAACAATGATGTAATGAAGAAAAGCATCGAACTTGGGAAGAAAGAACAAGTCGATCGTTTTGCAAAGGTTGCTGCTCCAAGTGGTTTGCTTAATGGGTTGAATCCAAGTATCATCAACCATGTGAGGAACAGTAAACAGGTCCATTCAATCATCGAAGCCATGATGAAATTCGAAAGAGATGAGAATAACAATAGACGAGCTAATCAGATGAATGACCCTGCAAAAAAGT
This sequence comes from Lindernia subracemosa, assembly GCA_028392965.1. NCBI lineage: Eukaryota > Viridiplantae > Streptophyta > Magnoliopsida > Lamiales > Linderniaceae > Vandellia > Vandellia subracemosa. Next base: position 7,249,768 of record JAQPCC010000002.1, on the reverse strand, counting down.
TCGACGAAAGGAAAGATGTGAGTGGGGTACGAAATGGTTCAGACAATCATCGTGAGTTTTCAACGGTAGGAAGACAGTTGAGTGACTGGGGTCAGTTTTCTTACCCAGAAACCGAGTTAGGAAAAGAAGTTCGTTATGATTTTACGAAGACAAGTAGTAGTGATAATGCTGACGATGGACTTTCTCTAAAGCTTTCATCACATGTACCAGTCGCTTCTGAGAATACAAGCTGTTTATCTAACGACGAATCGGGTGTTACTTCCCTCGCTCTCCAAGGTTGTTTTTTTTATTACATTCTTTTCATTTCTTTACATTCTCAAATATATGTGCTCACATATGGCTGGCTGGGGTTTGATTTTCCAGCTGCTAACGTTGCTTCGCAATGGTTGGGACTTTTGAGTCAAGACATCAAAGGACGCTTATCTGGTAAGACTTTATTCATCTCGACTATGTTCTAATCAACGTTTCGAGGTCTATCATTGCAAAACAGTCCTTAAAGGGTTCGTCTACTACCACACATTGACTTGACAGCATTACGACGGAGTAAAAAGAGAGTTCAAGCAGTTCTTACCACAGAATTGCCATCTCTATTCTCCAGAGAATTCTCATCGATGGATTCAAACACCGGCCAAGCATCTCTTGATGCACACTACAATAAATGGAGTTCTCTCTTTATACAGATGGAGAAAGCTCTCTCTGAAGAGGAGAATCTTCTTGTGAGTTTGCTATACACACACACACACAAACATATTGTTATTCTTAGCTTGAAAACTGAACTTTGAATAACATCGGCAGGAAACATGGTCGAACCAAGTGAGGGAAATGCAAGGGAACTGTGACAAAGGTCTTAACAAGACTATTATGTGTCCTCCTATGCAGCAACAGCAAGCTGCTGCTTGTCCAGGCCAAAAGAGGTATACGTCTATTGTATGTAATATGTATATAGGATATCTGAATGCTTTCAATATTAGATACCTAAATCCATATGCAAATCCCAGAAATACAAAACCTTCCCGTATATATTATATAAATGAAGTGTTTGAATTTCTCAGGTCAGGAGAAGCGGAAGAGTACTTAGCTGTTAATGCTGCCGCAGCTTCGATATATTCTACTTGCAACTTCTTGACGACGATGCAAAATCAACAGCGTGGCTGAGCTTGAGAGTGTCGAAGAAGGGAGTTTCTTTAACGCTAGAGCATAGCATAACTCAGCTGAGTATAAGTTTGTTGTTTTCGCCGATGATAACTTAGATTCTTGAAATGTTATAGTTGCAACTTGAGGATTGTTCGGTTTGTTTCTTAACAGCATTTGAAGAATTTCTTGTATGTTAGAAAAAGCTGATACTGATTGATAGCTTAGCTGATGCACTGCATGTATTTCTTACATTACATCTTGATGAAGATTGATGGTTATAATAAATGATTATAGTTCATCTCATATTCCTTCTAAATAATACTTTTTATCTTTATAAATGCTTATACAAAATACACTTGAGATCAAATGAAGGGGAAAAAAGAAATTTTTTGAATTAAATTAAAAATGAAAAAAATAAAAAACTTCAAAAAAATGTGTCTGCTGGGATTCGAGCCCAAGTCTCCACGGCCACAACGTAGAATTCTTACCACTAAACTACAACCACTCTGTTTAATAATGTTGTTAATTTATTATTATTATTATTATTTAACTTAAAGAATAAATATCTAAGAAATCAAGTTGAAAAGATATCCATAGCAAATACGTTGAAGTGAAAGGGCGGCCAGCAATGGTTGGTTCAGTAGTGGCACCCAAGCGCGTACTCTTCACGACCACTACTCATCATCTCTCAATCCAACAGCACAAATCAACTGCGCATTTAAGCGTCTGCCACTCCTCCTTGGATGAACGGCTGCTGCTGACGGCGGAGGACGACGAGCGCGGCGATGTTTCGGAGAAGCGAAGAGACGGGAGGCGAAAGCTGGTGAGGTTGGCGTGGGAGAGCTTGGTGAGATGGTCGAAGTCCTTGAGGTCTAGAGCGAAGACTGATGTCCTTGAACGTACGAATAAGGTATGTTGGTGCTAGCTGTTATGTTCTGTTTGCACCTTGGATTCGTGAGCAATTTCGGATTTATCTTTATGTCTTGGCGGTCGATTGGGCATTAGATCGTGGTGCTTGGTGGTGGATCGTTTGGAACTGCTATGGCGGCTCATGTTGCAGATAGGAAATCGCAGCTTGTAGTTAATATGCTTGTTCGAGATCCACAAGTCTGTGAATCTATCAATGATAGTCACTTTAATCGGTAATGCTGACATATGTTCCCTCCACCACAGCTTGATAAATTTTTACTTTCAATGTCAACCTCATGATTCTTTGTGAATCTGTTGTTTGATTATCTAAGAGTTTCCAACTTTCCTCATCTCCATTTTAAACCAAATACTTTTCCTTGGTTTTTTTTTTCTTCAGTAAGTATTTCCCAGGACATAAATTGCCAGTAAATGTCACTGCAACTACAGATGCTAGAGCTGCGCTTAAGGATGCTGACTTTTGCTTCCACGCTGTGCCGGTGCAGGTCTCAAGTTCCTTTCTGCATTAAATCGGCTTGATTTTATCATAATCGCACCACTAGGGACTAGTCATTGCTTTAGCATAAGAAATATTCGATTTGATTCTAATACATTTGTGCCTGTCAATGTATCACATTGTTCAGTACAGTGCGTCGTTCCTCGAGGGTATTGCAGAGTATGTAGATCCAAAACTGCCTTTCATTTCTCTTAGCAAAGGTCTGGAACTGAATACATTGAGAATGATGTCTCAAATTATCCCACGGTCACTTAAAAATCCTCGACAGCCCTACGTTGTTCTGTCTGGACCTTCTTTTGCGTCTGAGCTGATGAATAAGTTGCCAACAGGTTATTGAACTCTTAAAAAAATTACAAAGTGTCTGTAGTTGTACCATGTTATTAATCCATAGATTTTTTATTGTTCAGCAATGGTAGTGGCCTCAAAGGACAAGAAAATGGCAGCATCCGTTCAACAACTTCTAGCCTCTAGATGCCTGAGGATCAGCACATCAAGGTATTTAACTTGCTGCATTATCAGTTTCTTCGCTCTTATGATATGATCTATATATTAATCCGAAGTTTAAATGTGGAAGAAAACTTATTTGAACGATAAGTAACCCCCTGATGCTACAGTGATGTTACAGGGGTTGAAATTGCAGGTGCTCTTAAGAACGTGCTTGCGATAGCTGCTGGTATTGTGGAAGGGCTAAATCTTGGAAATAATTCTATGGCAGCTCTAGTCGCACAAGGTTGCACTGAAATTAGGTGGCTGGCCACAAAGGTTAGAGTTGATTTCCATGTTACCAATATGTCCTAATTTGCCAGAGAATTATCCTTCACTGAAGTTCCTAAAAGCTATTGTAACTTTCTTACGAATGGGACTCTCCACCAAGTTTTATTTACTAGTTCTTATCAATCAGTAATATTTAGTATACCAAATACTATTTCTTTTTTTATTTCCTTTTCCTATTCGTATACCAATCCTCTATATAATGCTGATCCATTTTCCACGTCAGATGGGCGCAAAGTCAACAACGTTAACTGGTCTATCTGGCACGGGAGACATCATGCTCACCTGTTTTGTAAATCTTTCAAGAAATAGAACAGTTGGGGTTCGTCTTGGATCTGGGGAAAAGCTTGATGACATACTTGCTTCAATGAATCAGGTGCCTGAAAAATTTAACGTCACTGATAATTTAACATTTTAAAAAAATAAAAATTCTGAGTCGAGTAAATCTCTGATAGCGTCGTTGTATGGGTTTTAGGTGGCTGAGGGCGTGGCCACTGCAGGAGCTGTTATAGCGTTAGCGCAGAAATACAAGGTTAAAATGCCCGTGTTGACTGCAGTTGCAAGAATCATTGATAATGAACTAACTCCTCCGAAAGCTGTTTATGAACTGATGAATCTCCCACAGGTTTGTTTGGTCGGTTTTGTTTATGTTCTTGGTATCTCTTTAACATCTTCTCTTCATAGAATCTGATCGCGGAAGTATTTAATCAATCAAGGTCGAAGAAGTTTAGCATCTCTCCACCATTGTATATCGACGCAATTTCTTGAGCACAACTCCCTGCCTGCGGCTTCAGTAACGTCGTACTCACTCGAACCATTCTTCCGCATTGGGTTTGTAATTTGTATCGTGATGCATGCTATACACAGAAAACACTACTTAGTCTGTAATTTCTTCCACAAAGAAACAGAGCACCAAGGTTGTTACATACATTTGAAGCTTGTAATAATTCATCCAACAATAGAATTGCAAGTGCACAAGTTTTTACACAGATACCACATTCGAATTCGAAGGTTGTTCATGCAATTACTTATACCCCTTTACAGACGACTAAAGGTTGTTTAGTCGTCACAGAAGCCTATATAATTATAATGTCGAAAGAATGAGTATACAAGAGCTTCTTACAGATCAAGAAAACTCAAATCACAAAATACATATGGTTCGTTCGTTGTTCAAAATACAGTATGGAACAATCAAGCGACACAAAATTTACTCCCTAAATTCGATTAAACTTGCAATCCACCGCTGGCAAGTGCTCATATTCGATGAAACTTCTCCAAATTTTGAGTAATTCGGTTAACGGCTCTCATATAAGCTATACCCCTCCAGATGAGGTTCTGTTTATCCTCTGAGCACCCAGCCTCGGGGCTGCGGGCTTTGGTGTTCGTCCCCGGCCCAGCGGCTTGTGCCCAGTTGTTGGTGGTGGAGCAGCGATTGAAGCCCAGAGATCATCATCAGCACTAGGTTTTAGATTCATAGCCTTGGCTGACGATGAAGAGGATGATTTTGGGACTGGCGCAGAAATTGCACCCCAAGGATCATCATCATCATCAACTACTCGGTTAACTTTTGCGGTCGAGGGCTTTGATGAAGATTTTACAGCTGGTTCTGATACGTCGCCCCACAAATCCCCATCATCGTCACTACTTGTCTTATACGTGCTCTTCGGTCTTGAACTTTGGACTGCAGGGAAGAAAAGAAACAGCCAGCCGTATGAGATTGAACTATTGAAATAGATTATTTTATATTTCTCCATGTCTAGATATAATAATTTGTGGCCAATAACTGTAATTAGACATTTTAGCCATTCATTTAAAAAAAAATAGCACCTTGTGGTTTTGGAAGAGAAACTGGGCGTTTTTGAGCTGCTTGGATGTTAGCTAGAGCTGAAGGCGGTTTCTCAGAATCTAATGGCTCAAGGTCATCCCAACCATCTTTTTCATCATCGTTTACTCCGTTAATGCCATTTTCAAGTTCTCCCCATCCATCAGTCGAGGTAGGAGTTTCAGGACCAGGGTTGGTGGCTAGATCAGTTAAATCGTTCCTCGAACTCACTCGGACTGGTGATATACTTGTGTCATCCATCGCTGTCATGAATATTACCAAGGAGTGCATAGTTGAACTTAGGTAACAGATACATCATAAATATGAAATAATCCATAAGTGCCACAGGCATGGATTAACTGAAGAAATTAGAGAGATGAACAAATAGAAAATAGTATGATATAAAATGCATACCAGAGCTGCCATTGGAAGTTGAAGATGCGAGAGGCGCAGTCGAGCTTGCTGTAGTCGGAGTAATCTGTTCAGACGCTTTGCCTTTCATAGTTAAAGAGCTCATGGCCCATCTGCATCAAATATGGCAGACGTGAGGCACACATCGTATGTGAAAAGGAAAAAAAAACTGAAAAATTCAAGCTATACATTCTATAGTTACAGTTACAATGAGCCCAATAAGCAAGTTCTTGAAGCAACCAGATCGGGGGAAAAGAAAAACATTATAAAATATATAAAGCCATGATTCTAAATACGGTACTGAACTGCCAATCCATAACTAAGATCTGCACTCAGATATAATAATTCAAGATCTTGAATTTCCTAAGATCCACGAGACAGATTTAAGCTCCACATACCCTATTATACTTGCATTTCCAGGTATCGATGAAATTCCCGTGCCTGCTGCACCTGTGGCATCTCCAGTTGCCATCTACAGGGATCCCATAACAGTAGAAATTCAAGATTTAGCATAACCCGATATAAATGAATAATTCAAGATCATAGGGAAACGACCATATTTTCCAGGACTTGACACACCTTTTCATGGTATTGTTTCACTAATTGTAAAAATTGCTCAACAGCTTGGAAGGCTTTTGATCGGACGTCACTGTTCAAAACATAGAAGTGGATGATTAAAGCCCCAATAACAGAAAGCAGCTAATATACATATACATCTAGGAAAAATGGTGAATGGTATGGAGGGAACAAAGTATTAAGCAAAGCCAAGGAAAATATATATAAATAATGGTATACCCGTCAGGATCAATTGTCAGGACCACAATATTTGGCAAAATTCGAGTTGCAATCTCAGCTGCATCATAATAAGAACTAGTGGCACACAAGGCCATAATACCTGATACAGAAGAAAGCAGAATTTCATAAGAAATCTAGCGTCTTTGAAGTAACTGGTTGAGAAGAAAATCAATCTTTACCTGCCCCTCGAGCAGGAGAAAACGTATCTCGTAAAGCTCGGACTGTGAATGCGTTTATCAGGACTCTCTTCCTCATCTGCATTGCATTGGTTAGTTGAAATTTTAGGAGTGAGATTGTTCTATGCATAATTAGCTAGATCATGATAAAAATAGGCATATAATGCATATTCAGCAAGCAATGGTTCATACTGACCCCTTCATTCAGGTGGCTGGCAATATTTCCAAGCAATATGGTAGTATTTGTTCGAATTGCAGGTTCTTCATCCACCTGCATCACACATTAAATTAAAAGCAAAATTATCACACGATTACGGCTTGTTGGAGAAATTTTGGCAAACAAATATAATATCAGGGCATGCCATGGTTTATATTGGATATAAAAGTTATACCTGTAGCTTTGAGAGAAACTTTAACAATGATCCTGTTATTGTGCGCTGGGAGAGCTGTGGCAGGAAGAAATAATGAATTGCTAGAGAATAAAATGAAAAATGATTAAATCAAGAGCCTGTGCATTTCTTAAATGTTTGCAATTTCCATGGGCATGTTTCTGTAGATGGATTACAAGAAATTTGGATACTGATTAGAGATCTAGTGTTGCAAATGGGACTTACTAAACATGAGAAGAAGACAAACACAATGCTAAATTACATAAGCACGGAGGAAGTTGATAATTAACCTTGGGAGCCAGGACTAGCATAGATTTCAGCGTCAGCTCCCGTAGAAAAGCTGAAGTGTCTGAAAACCCACTAGAAACATGAGGATACACCTATATGCAACATGAATCCATTAAATTACTCGGCGTAGAAGCCAATGATGGTTTTTGCATCAAGAACAAAACAAATAGCTTAAATTTAAATAGGCCATCATACTTGTTCGTCAACAATCTGTGAAGATAAAGAATCGCCATACTGATCAATGTGCTGAAGAAGACCAACTCGAATAGCACGATCGTTCAAGGCAAAAAGTTTTATTATCGTCGGCAAAACCTACAATAAAAACAAGTTAAACCGCAATAACTGGTTGAGTGTTTAATTAAAACTCATAACAAAAATTTAAAAGGCCTCAATAAGAATTTCTAGTAAATAATAACCTTTGAATTATATTCTTCTGGAGGAAGCCAAGATCCTAATTTCAATAGAGCTGTCAAGGCAGGTGCAGCAGCCGAACCAAATTCTAGCGCAGATGCTAATAGAGGAATGAGCTGAATAAAGCCAAAATTATGTCGAGTAAATCTGGAAATTCTTCACCTTTAAGAGAATCGAAAGAGATGTGAATAAAAAGGATACCTTTTTCAACACAATCTGGCGAGGAAGCTGTTCGGCAAGATTTGGAAGCTTACGGAAAAAAGTATCTTTTTCCACGCTATCCTTCAAATTTAGAACTTCCATGAACTGTATGGTTTCCACCAACTTATTTTGAAAATATTCTGTCAAGACATATATAGAAAATTGTCAAGGATTCCACCACAAACATGAAATTTGATGTTCTAAGCTGATGATTCTTATAGTGGAGGAGGAAAGGAAACATGACAAAATTAATAGAACAAAGCTCTCAATGCTGCGAATTCTTCAATGGACGTATACTACATCAATCTACACAGAAAATTTGCGTTCATATTATTCACACATGTCGATTTCGTACAAGTTCTTTATTGAAGATGCCCCGGACTGGCATTGGCAAAAAATCTAAATGCCTAAAACGAACGGCTTGTGGTGGAGGTAAAAGAGAATTCGCCATCTTACAGTAGATTCATGCAAAGATTTCAAAAATTTAAATGAAAAAATGAGCCAATTATAATTATGGCATCAGTTATTGAATTGCTTAGCATACAATAAGGAAAACCGTCCTTGCATCCACCAGAAATAGAAGCAATGACAGGAAATCAATTAGAACATAATGCTGGTAAATGCAAACAATAGAAATCAGTTGGCACAGTCTAAAAAAACAGCAAATGATCCCACCCAACAATGAGAAGTTAAGAGAAAGTACTTACCACTATTTTCAACAAGCTTGGATGAATTTAACCTGCGAGGAGGACTAGAATTCAACAGACGCTGGTAGTCTGGTAGCAGTGACTGGCACAGAAGATACAAGATTCAAAAATGAAGTTGAAGCAACAACTGAATGGAATAAAAGTTTGTGTTGTAGGCAGATGAACTGCAATTGATAGACATATAAACCTTTGGTATGCTATTTGTATTACGCAGCTCCTCTGTCTTACTCATCTTCGTACCAGAGAAGAGTTCATAGATTAGACAACCTACCATTCATCATACAAGGTAATGAGTGGAAATTGTAAGACAGAAAAGTTAAAAATTGTGAAGGAAAAAGGACAAGAGTAGCGTGCAAGATGCAAATTTAGAAAATAAGAAAAACACGAGCAGGAGTGAAAATGTATTTCAGCATAAACATGGCAAACTTGAAACTAAAAAAAATAGAAGTTTAACTTTTTATCTACTTGAAGAAACCTGGCAATAAATCAAAGTGAAGAATAAAAAGTAGATTCTTAAGCTCTGAATAGATTAACAATTTCATAAATAAAGCCTGTTTAAAGGGGAAAAGTAGAGAGCATGGACACCACGCAACGAGATCTACAAGAAGCGCATAGCAATTTAGAAATCTCGGAAGCAGGCACATCATATATTTTGGCCACATAAGTTTTTTTCTTTTTTTTTTTATCAATGTAAAAGCCTTCAATCAAATAAGAGACAGGAGAAGCTTATTGCTCACTGAAGTCTGGAGAAACTTACCCAAGCCCCAGGAATCAATGGCCCAAGGTGGAGACTTTCTAATGGTTGTCCAGTCAACTTTAGCCAGTTCCATTGGTTTGTACTGAGAACCAATGAGCCATTCATATTGCTGCATCAGATAAATCGGAACAAAAAAATTAAAAATAGAATCAGTGATCGCACATGCAAATGCAAATGAAAAGTTATTGATGATACAATCCAAGCAATATTAGACTATCAGCTGCTCCATTTATAATGAGAATTATTGAAAGAACCAAGTTGAAACCAAATAAGAAATATTAATTTGGTATTCCTGACGTCAACAGGTGGGGAACAAATGCACCTCAACATAAACATCTATACTATATATAATCAGACAACACCTCTTAAAAACTACATCAAATCAATCAATTTTTATTTAGTTTGTCATATAAATTTACAATTTTACCCTTCATTTTATTATTTATTCCAATTATATCCTCATAGATCAATTTTTTTCTTTTTAAATACACAATTACAATTAAATTATAATTTCATATACATTTTAAATTAAAAATAAATCTTACACTATAAAATAATATTATATATATTTATATATTAGTGCACACGCACACATATCGAGTGTGCTTAAAATACTAATGATAATAATTTAAACGGCAATGACAATAGAATGATGCGAAATACGGTAAATGGAGGATCAGAGTGCGATCTTACAAGCATTGGTCCAGTTGCACCTTCATTACCCCCATCAAATTCAGACAAAACATCAAAAGCATGAAGCTTCCAGTCCAATGTTGGCGTGACAACAACACTAGCCATGCAGACATTACCATGCACCTGAAATCATTTTGCAAGGAACGTAATATTACCATTCTGCTTATAAAAGTAAATAAGAGTCAGAAAAGGCCAAAGGATTTTATTTTTATCTTTAGGAATTTTGTCCCTCTGTAATAAATAAAATGCCACCAGTCAAATTTGACTCAGCTCAACAAAGTATTAAAATGCACCATACTGCTGCATAATACATCTAGAAACAGATAAATAGTAACTAACAAAGCAGACACAAATCATTATCCATATTAAAGCCAGAAAAACAAATTTTTTTAGAGAAACGGGACACTTTTCAGCATGGAAACTTGTAACAGTCAGGATTATGAGGATGCTCACCAATTTACAGTCGTTATTCAAGAAGCTCACAGCTTTAGATATTCGATGCAAACCCCATGCAAAATATTCATCCCTGATACAAGATTATAGAAAACCATTCAACAGCATAACCCAGAATACTAAAATAATAGTTTACAAATCAAAGAAAGAAACAGTGGATTATATCATAAAGATGGCAAATAATATTGCACTTAAGTGCAAATAATATTGCACTTAAGTGCAAATAATATCTCTCATTACGGCCCCGCAGTTGAGAATTAAGACATTCATCATATCACACTATGACAATACATTAGCAATTAACAGACTGCAGATATAGATTTATTAGACAGTTCATATGTATGCCAACAACACATAACATGCCAGAAAAACATGTCCAAGAACATAATTTAGTCATATATAACCTTTGGTTGCCTTGCAAACCCAATTCCTTAATTTTTTCGGACAGTGGCATGACTGGCTCGGTCACAATATAGATGGTGACCTTAGCACTCGAGCCATCAAAAACTTCTGCCTCAGTGCTATGAAGAAATGACAAGATATTTGGGTGTCTGACCTGAAAGAAGCCAAAGATAATGATAGGTAGATCAGATTGGTACAAGTAATATGTTGCATATGTCTATAGGCCAGGCAATCATTATTAAAGGGATGAAGGGAAGAGAGTTGCAGGAAAGTTAACACAACCAGCCAGCGGATAAAGCATTAATCAGGAGGTTTCTAGTAGAACATCAATGGCAGATTATAATTGCCCAACACAATAAGAATATAGGGATCTACTAGAACTCAGCCATTGATAGGACAAACATCACTAGAACAACGCCTAAGTGACTACTAAAACTAAAATCAGCGGAAGAATAGTCCCCCCGTAATGTATAAAAAGAAAAAATAATATTATACCAAAATTGAGAAAAATCCACTAAAAGCTCACCGTTCGAAGGCGTTTGACACCGTTACGACCAGCAACTAAATGCCCATCATTCGCATTGCTCCCCGAAAGAGAAAATATCGACACAGGTGATCCATCATCCTGCTTCCAGAAAATGGGACAAGAACACCACTAAATTATTATAAAGTAAAGACCTCGGGCAAGATGTCCATAAAACACTGAGCAGGAAAACATATCTCCAAAACAGGCATGTCATTACCAACATAACCACAGTCAAAAACTAGCCAATCAATCCAAAAAACACTGCTTTGCCTTCAAACTCCGAAAAAATCTAATCGGGCATATAACAAATAAAATCTCCAAAAAAAAAAAAACGTAAATGACAAAAAAACCTTCGAGGTCCCGCGGCAATGTACCCAGGAGCCCCATGAAGATGAATAGGGCTCTCCGATGTTGTAGGGAAGATCCTTGAGGCCCGTACCCGATCCTCCCACCACGCCTTTCAGGAATTTAAACATCGTACCGTGCAGAATGAAGCAGAAATCGAGATCTGACTGCGGAGGGATGCCGAGGCTTACGGCCAGCTGATGATTATGCGTGCGAAGTGACGATTTTGTGGGAAATTACAGTAGAATTTGCAGAAATCGATATGATTTGATCGTTGTTGAGCTTGGATTTGATTGGATCAGTTATCGTATGCCTCGGAGGTGCACGGCAGCTCGGTGTTCGTCGTCAGCTTCACGACGTCATTGAAATGTTTAATATTCCGCTGGCAATTTCATTTTTATATTGATCCTATTTTTTATTTTAAATTTTTATTTTTCAGATATAACAATACTTATGTTTGTTTTGTTCTATTTACCAACCATCTTATAAAAGGAAAATAGATTCGTAAACTGGCATTTTCTTAGCTATATTGTTTAATTTAGACATAAGAAAAATAATAACAATAATAATTTGAAGTGTGGCTATAATTTGGATATTAAAAAAATTTCTTTACCTTCCATGGCCATGTTGTCGAGCTCCCGACATCTCATGTGGACGTCAAAAGTTCGATCTCATTTAAGATTCATTTATTATTATATTCTATTTGAAATTTCGACAATACATAGAAAACTAGTCTCGATGGAAGTCGGGATCGTCTCATAACTTGCCGACAACAAAATTTAGATTCACTTTAAATTAAACACCGTCAGAGTCAAGTGAGAAGGATTAGTATCGCCGAAAGTCGATGTCATTTCATAACAAAAAATAAGGTTTAGATTGGTTTTATTCAGACTTAATTGGAGTGTTGGACTACGGTGACATACTGTTGGGATACTTCAAGAAAAAAAAAAGAAAAAAAAAAAAATCGTAACACTAAAAGTCAAGCCAAGCATGACCCAATGAAACCCTACAAAAAGTACAACAAAGCCTCCATTCAACGAGCCAAACATACAAGAAGCAGCATCCTTAATTGTGTACAAATTCACAAACTCAACTTATTACACACACACACACACAGTAACTTTCCACACATCAAAGATTTGCATTAAGCCATTGTTACAATCTCATGATCAAAGAAATAAGCCATTCACCAAAGCCGGCCATCATCATCGTCCACCTCAATCCCACGGCCAATATAATGATTCAGACAAGTAGATCCGCTCGAGCCAAAACCAGACGACGTTCTCATCAACGGATCGTACGGTCCCAACGCATCGAACCCCACGATCTCGCTCCACGGAATATCAACCGTCGATCTCGAATCTTCTTCTAGGTCCTCATCTTGCTTATTAGTAGGCTCTTGCTTCACTGTGGACATGATGATATCCATGGTACTACTACTGCCATTGTTATTATTGGCTTGTTGGAAGCTTATGATGACGCTGGGGGAATCCACGAGGAGGGGCGGAGTTGCCGCGAGCGTTTTATTACACGTATGGCGATGGAAGTATGTGATCTGATATAGATCGACGGGCTCGTTTTGGATTCTTTCGACCTGTTTTATGGCCTTGCAGCCATCGGCCTTGTGGGTGCACCTGTAGTAACACCTATTCATGCCACAGACGTGAGTAGAAAAAATAAATTAAACTCCCTTCAATCATATTGAATTGGTGACTTCGATATATACGATAATGGATTATTACCTCGGAAATTCAGAACTGATGATACGCTTCTGTCCGTACTTCCTCCATGCATAACAGTCTTCCATGGTAGGAGAGACCGTACACCATGAATCTGCGCCGTTCCTCCTGTTAATATAATATATATATATATATTTCCGAGTCATATATTATATATATATATATATATCAACATCTAAAAAATGTTTCTTATGAATCTTAATGGAAGTGAAAAAGGTGAAAAAGCAGCACAAGTGTTTGTTTTTATTTTCAAAGTTGCATATAATACGATAATGAAGAAAGACGTCGGAGTCATTACTTACAACTATTGGTCTCACAAGTTGTGAGCAGTGCTTGCTCTATTCAATGTATGTGTGTATAATATACAATCAACATCAAGAACAGTAAATCTTGAAATTAAAAAAGAAAAAAAAATAAAGAAAAAATCTGCAAACGCCCATGTCGTCTGTGTTTCTTACAACCTCTAATTCATTCGTATTTCCCAAGGTTAAGCTAAGTATACTGTGTTGTTCTTTAAGACGAACATGAGATGTGATCTCTTACCGAAATACCCAGCTAGCTCTAGCTTTCTATAAATCATAATTTATGTACGATGGAAAACCTAAAAAGAAACCATGTAAGAACATCGCAAAATTTAGCCCTAACAATCTTGCTCATTATTATAAAACGTAGATCGAGCTGATATAATCATAGGCTATCTATTAATTGTACTCATTTGGGTTGAATCTAAATTTATAGAAGTCATTATTTAACTCATCAAAAGCTACTATGTATTATATTTTAATTACCTCCTCTTGTAACATCCCCTCCGATCGTTGACCTTCTTGGTCTGGCCGGAAGAAGATACTCCGGCGAAGTCAACGGCGGAGATCTCGTCCCCGTCGTCCAAGACGGTGAAAGATTTAATCTCATTGAGAGTCTCCGTGAAAGATCTCACGATTTGCAAAGCCATCTCCTCCATTGAAGCAAAAGGCAACCCATCAGGGTTTTGGATTATTTCTTGGAGTCTTCTTGCAGCTTCTTTGCCCCTCAACAGTTTCAGAACCACTGCTTCCTTTCTTGCATGCTCAATCTCGTGGTAATAATTACTCATGGTTGCCTTTCTTTTCCCAAACCCTTTAATGGGCTCCTTTTTTTGGTAATTTATGAGTGAGGATTGATGAGAAGACATATCTGAGTGAAGAAATATACGACAAGGGTTTTATTTATTTTTTTTTTTTAGTGGATATAGAAAAAATATATGTAATGAAAGTGGAAATATATAAGGGAAGGTGCCGTGGAGAGAAAAAAAATGAGATGGAGAAGGAGACTATTGAGGTGGATAGAGACAACAACTGAATTATGACGTCATTTGATTACATCACTTAAGTGACGTACTATTTCATTGTTGAATATTTTATTGTGCAATTCGCAATATTTTATTTTCACATCCACGCTATTATTGCCAATCGGAAATTTAAAGGAGTGAAATGCAATTATGAAATTTAACGGGATAATATTGTAATTATACCAAATAGTAATCGCGCGTTGACTGTCCTAACCTTTCGCGCTATCGCACAATCCCCGCGTTTTCCTAGAAGGAGAAGGAATTCTAAATTAATCATCAAATCAGTATCAATCTAGGGTTTCAACTTTGACGGCTCAACAATGGCGATCTCATCGGCTGCATCAGGATCGGGAGTATCTAAGTTTTTCCGTATTCAATCCACCAACGTTCAAGCGGCGGCTCTCTGGGGCGTCGCCGCTGGTTCAGCTGCCATCTATCTCGTCCAGGTACTTGAAACGCGAATTTTTTCTCGTTAATTTTCTATGGTGTTGTTGGGTCAACTGTTAACACTCGTAATAGATCTGGAATATGCGTAATGCGCCGTCTCTGACTCTCGATTCTTGCTTTGTTCTTCGATTGCTACGTCCTGGGTATGTTGGATCTTCTATGGTTTGTGAATTTGTGCTTGTTTATCTCGTGGTCTGATGGATGGTAAGAGTTGTGGAAGCCATCATTTTTTATTCAAACGTATATGCTTTTTTATCCAATTGATGTTGTGTGGCGTGTAGTAAATATTGTTGGTCTTATGAATTGGTTAAGAGCTTTGGCATTGTGGCATCAGATTTCTCCGGCAAGGGTCGAAATTTTGGATCCTTTGAGCTACAATGAAAGCTCTCCAAAGTGAAATCCATACGGTTTAGAATCCACAAGTAATTCATGAAGGATTTGTAAAAGATGCAACTCCCATAATCATTATTTGTGAAAGTAACTGATGTGCTGTTATCCAAAAGGGTTGACATGATTCTTTGTTTCTAGTTGTTGCCATCATCTGCTATGGTTCTGAAATTTGGAAGTAGAACAACCAACGTCCAATTAGAAAGAAAATTTGTTGCTGATGAGTTATGAATCAATGATGTATTTTGTCCGAATTTCGAGTTCTTTTCTTTGGGGTAGGCTTATAGCTCAGTCGGGTGATCTTTGGATATTGTTTCTTGCTCAGCTACACCGTTTAATTGCACATGTCCTATAGTTTGGCTCGTGTAAACTTCTGTGGCTCTTCGTTTAAATTGGTTATGCTCCTTTTTTTTGTAATCTTTCTTTTTTTGACACATTGCAGCCTTTCGATTGGATAAAGAAGACCTTTTTCGAGAAGCCTCAAGAACAGAATTGAAGAGAAAGATGTGAAAGTTTTCATGGCAGCGCTTATGTTTTTGAAGTTTTTACCAATGCATGAACTTTGAGCAAGTACTGCATTTAATAAACACCCTCTTCATTTATGATTTCACCAAACCGAACAACTTAGTTTCTTATGTATTTTGGATAATCATTGGGCTCTTCCTACCAGTTTGGTTTCTATTGATGTTAACCCCTGTGAAATCTTATCTCACTGTTTGGTTTCCAATAAGTTGTCTGAATTTGTGGTTATCAGTATCAGATAGAAATTTACTGTTCAAAGAAATTCAAGATTCTATGTTATTCTTTTATTGCTGGTTTGGTCCGAATAACAACATGATATCTTCTGCTGTCAATAAACTAGAATCATTGTTATGATTCCGACAAAACAAGGATCAACAAGCATAAAAACGTCTTCTTAAGTGCCTGAAAAACCTTGGAGCTCTTCTGAAAATCAATGCTCTCCTACTGTAATCTGTGGGCTCTAAGCCTTCGTCTTCTACCGTTCGATTTACTCGTCGCCGTGAAGCTCTTTCTCAAGTAACCTTCTCTTGTCCGCTTTCAGCCAGTAACGGCTCTCGCCTAAAGATCCAATCTTTATGCAAAATTTGCCAGTCTTGACGTCGTAAACAAGTTATTCGAGCAGGATTATTGAGGTTTTGCTGCGGAGATAGGTGGTGAAAAGTATATTTTCTTGAAGTGCAATGCTTCCATGTTTATTTATCCTAAGGATTAAAGCATCTTCGATGAGCAATTGGTTAGAATTGGAACATATCAATTATACTTTAGGATGGCAAAGAGTACTTTTGTTTACACTGGAAAGATTTTACAAAAGAAGTCTGTATTACATTATTATTTCAAAAACGCAAGAGGCCCAAAAAATAATAATAAAGGTGGTCCTTTTAAGAAAATATAAAACCTACCATCGTGGCGCCGTCGATACAGATTATATCTTCAGACAGCAACCATCGTTGTCGACCTTTTTCCCGCAGCTCTGTAGGGATTTATAGTTTTAACAGGACATGGGAGGAGGAAGGAAGAACCTTAAAAGGGCCATGGAGGAAGAGACGGTGAATCTTCAAGACTATCAAAGCATAATGCAGGTTTTGGATCTTAGAGGTTCCAATCTAATTGAGGTATAAGTTTTCTTTTTAATTCGCAGTTTGCTGATGAAACAGAAGAAAAAAGATGATATTTTTACCTCTGTTTCCATCTCTTTAGTTGATGGACTCAAAAGGCCAGAAACTGTTAGCAATTTTTCCTGCAAAATTTCAAAAGAGCATGTGGATCAAAAGAGGTATGATGCGTGCACAGAAGCTGTGGATATCGTTATCTACATGTTTTGTCAAGATATTATACTGCCGTAGCTGTTGAATTAGTTTAGCTGTTTGTTTTTATCATCCTCTACTGTTGTGGTTTGGTTCTTGAACGATGAAACTGCTATTGATCATTATTTTGATTTCATTTCTAGGGAACTTTGTCGTCGTTGACGAAAGTGGGAGAGAAGGGGCTATTGAATCTGGTCGAAAAGTCGAAGCCATGGTAACACAAGTTCTTTACCACGATCAAGTTCGTACCCTTCAAAAATCTCCTCAATGGTGAGCTGTAGTTAATTTAGGTTGAAGTTAGAACTGTTATTTCAGTATTTAGTATCTTTTTCTTATATGTACTTGCTGATGTGTAGGCCTGAGATATTCAAGTCCACTCCCAGAGAAATCTCATTGCAAGATCAACTCTCTGTTACTAACCAAAACGATGACGAAGGTTCTAGCGACGATGATGGACTTCCACCATTAGAAGCAAATACGAATAGACTAAATCCTTTGCAGTTGAGGTCAGATGCTACATCTGAATCAGATTCAGAAACTGATGATCATCTATAGGCCATGCCTTGTGAGTAATTATGTGCTTCGAAGAGCAAAGCTGTGTTTTTTATTTTGTATTTTGAAGGATATATATTTATGAGGCTGGTTCTATCAATTCAATATTTCATATCTCGGGGTTCAGTTACTTTTGTTTGCAAGCTGATAAGACAGAGGTATAGTTCAAGACGAAAGTGGGCAGATACTAGGAATTGATTCATATTCATACATAGTGTGATCACCCTTCATATCAAACCATCATCAGGTCATCCTTAGACAGACAGCATTTAACCCTCTGAGTCCGAAGATCGAATGTCTTCGATCATTTGAACAACTTCATTCATACCTGGCCTCATCTCTGCAACTTTTGCAGCACACGACAAGGCAATCTGAAGCATCTGAACCAACTCTTCTTCGATGTCTTGAAATTTCAGAAGCTCTATATCAAAAACTTCAGCAGTCCACTCTTCGCTGACAACTGAACGAACCCATCTAGGCAAATCAATCATTTCACCATATCCCGAATATTTAGTCGGAGACTTTGCTGTGAGCATCTCGAGTAATATTACTCCAAAGCTGTATACATCAGCTTCTTGTGTGGATCGGTTATTGTGCGTTCCTGTCAGTTCTGGAGCGACATAACCTGGAGATCGTCGCTTCGTAGGTATTTGGTTTCTTGTAAGAGTCAAGCAGAAGTCTGAAACACGAGGGCTGAGATCTGAAGTGAGGAGTACGTTTGAGGCCTTGAGGTTTCCATGATTGTGCTTAGCATTATCGTAAGAATGGATGCTGTCTATTGCTTTTGCTGTTCCAAGTGCAATTTTCAGCCTGGAGTTCCAATCCAGAGTAATTCTTTCATCTTCCTTGTTACCTAATTGAGACGAAGACATTTGTCTGATTAGAACAATCGAAGTAGCAGCAACTGTAATAGAAGTTACTTGCATGAGTTATCATCATGTCTGAGGATCTAACAGTTATTCAGCAGGTACAGAAGGTTGTAGAGTCAAGAAAACAACTAACCGTGCAAGGCGGAGTAGAGGCTCTTGGCTGGCATATATTCATAAACAAGAAGCTTCTCATCTTTGGAACAAAAATAGGCAAGAACAGTTGCAATATTGTGATGTCGACTGAGTTTATCCAAAGTCATCATATGTTGCTCGAATTCCTTCTTTTCCATCGTTACGTCCTTCAGACGTTTAACCACTACTGTAGTTGCTTCGTCCAGAATTGCTCTGTAAGACGTACCGTAAGTACCCTTGCCAAGAACTTCAGCCGATGCCCTAAGCAAATCCTCGAGATCAAAGCTAAACGAAGAACCTCCAAGCACCACTAGCTTGTTCTTGTCTGCTTCTTCAACACCACTTCCAAAGTCAGAAGATCTCAAGTTGTCTCCTTTTCCACTGTAAGAAGAAGGGTTTATCGCTCTAACCACGCTGTTATTTTTCTTTCTAAGATAGAATAAGACGGCGACAAAGATTAGAAAAGTCGAAATCAAAGCAGCACCAATAGCAATAGCAATGACAGATCCTGACTTGATTTTTCTTGAGTTGGAAGAAGCTGTGAATGCAGCACTAGAACTTTCAGGTTTGGCTATATCAGAATGAGGCAAAACAGAGCAATATGTGCTCAACGGTGGGCCACAGAGATGAAGATTCCCGACGAATGAAAAATCTTGGAACTTCTGAAGCACACTCGGGATGGATCCGTTGAGCAAGTTAAAGCTTAGGTTCAAGATCTCGAGGCTGGGAATATCAAGACTTGGAATAGCTCCAGAGAATGAATTGAAACTTAGGTCCAAGAAAGATAGCCTCTTCAAGGCTGTTAAAGACGACGGTATGTCGCCGTCGAGAGAGTTGAACGACAAATCTATTACACTGAGATGGGGCGAGAAAGAAGAGGGAATTTCACCTGTGAAATTATTGTTCTGAAGGTAAAGCACTTGAAGGCAAGGCATGGAAAATATCTCAGAAGGTATTTTTCCTACGAGATAGTTCGAATTTAGGCTGAGAGTTTCAAGGGAATCTAATCTTCCGATTGTATTAGGCGGGATTGAGCCAGAAAGCCCGATACCTGGGAGATGAATACCAGACACTCTCTTACCATCTGCCGTGCAAGTGATACCGTACCATGAAGTACAGATCGAGGCTGTCTCGTCCCATTCGAGTTTTCTCAGCTGCGAAACAGAGGATGCAAAATCTAGCAGAGCCCTCGAATCAGAGTAAAGATCAGAGTATACCAACGGAAGAAATGCCACAAGTAGTATGAGATAAGCCTGCATTTTCTTCAAGCTGATCATCGATGCAGCTTTCGGGGTTATCGAAAGGTGGTAGTATATAGCGCTCGAAATGAGCTTCGACGGGATTTTGAAGAGATTCTTGAACGATGAAAGTGAAGATTCTGAAAAGGGAGCTTGTAGTTTGCCTTTTTATTTCAAGCAAGAAAGAGACGGACAAAGCTAAAAGCAAGCAGACAGAGCACCATCAGATGGATCTATCTAAATGGTCAAAAATGGAGTGTGGCTTTTGAGAAATGCATATGGGATTTAAATAATCCACATTTCTCCCGCCATAAAGAAGACAAACAATTCAATCTGTTCAGAGTTTCACTGTGGTTGGGCTGATATAAAAACCATTAAAGCTTCTGTTAGAGTCTTAACAACTTTACTTAAAGTAATCCTAATGGAGAGATTGTGTCTGATCTTTCATTGTTGACGCTTTTTTTATGTTTTCGAGCAAAAGCAACATATTGGTTCTATTACATCGTAGTGCGAGTTGAAATAAAAGCTTATAGACAATTGAAAAAATCCATAAAGCATCGCCGTCAACATGAGAAAGATACGTAGAAGAAAACAAAAGACAAAATGTGCAGATAGTAGCTATTTCAAAGTATGCCAAGCTAGAAAGTTGGCCTATTTTTACTTTTGCAAGAATTTCAAATAAAGGCCATGTAATGATACAAGTTGAGATCTTGGGCTGTAATCCACACATAAATAGTTAAATATCTCATCGATATAGAGATTGATCGATGAACACTTGCAACACATCTGCGTATGTTCGACTAACCGGCCGAGTTAAAGTCGTCAAAATCAGATCTTTCTTCTGTTTAAGTTTTTCTAATCTTAACAGTTTGCTCGCTCTGCCTCTGCGAATGGACATTGATCATTCCACTGCGATGCGATTTATGCGAAGAATATTCTTTCGTCTCCCCGGGAAAGATTCACCAAAGTTGCGTCCGTTTGGTCAATTTGATTCTTAGTATAGTTTCAACTGATCGAATTCATCGCTTCTTTCTTCATATAACGTCATAGTTGATTATCTTGCTTCTTTTCGCGACGACGACGAAGAAGAAGAAGACGACGAACATGCAAAAACGATGTTAGAAGAGCTCCTGAGGAGTCCATTTACTAAGCTTTGGAGTGTTCTTTGAGCTTTGGGACCAATACACACACTGATGTTAGAAGATTACTTCAAGAATGGATCCATAGCCATAGTCTTGATCTTCAAGATTTCCCATATTTCTCAACTTCTAAGGCAAGTCAGACAAGAGAGAGAGAGAGAGAGAGAGAGCTACACAACTAACAGATGTTTGATGAAGTGATCCAAGACTAAGGAGATGGATAATAAGCTTCTGTTAGTTAGTTCCCCCATTAAGTTGAAGACATCATTAGATTGGGCCCAACTATCAGGCTTTACTTACGAGCCCATAAGTCCACGTCAGCTTAACCAATTTATAATAGTTTATATCATTAGATTATATTCAAATTTCTATATAAACAAAGATTATATTCAAATTTGAAAATTAAGTAGTTATTTATTTTTTTCTATTATTTTACGACGAAATATTTCAATGAAAATATCAGTATGTAACGTAAAAGCGCGTGACATCATTGATGCCGTGTAGCTGTACTAAGACTAATTGAAAGAAAAAACAGCGTAACTCTCAAATATAATTTTTTCTTTCTTTTTTTTTTTCAAACAAAAGAAAAGTAAATATTTATATTTAATATTTCCTTTGAAATCCAGCTGAGTAATGCACCAACGAACCATCTCCTCTCTACATCACACACGCAAGGCTCCTCCTCACTCACTCTCTCTCTCTCTCTCTCTCTCTCTCTCTCTAACACACACTCGCAGACTGAACTGAGAAAGTAGAAAGTAGAAACTGTGTAAAATTCTGCATCTCGATTCTCCTTGTCTAAACCATAGCTCGTGTGCTTCAGTTCAAGTTAGCTCTTTACTCCACGTCGATTAGTGCATTGTGTATGTTGCTTTAGTTCATCGTCTATGCGTTGCTTATCTAAATTTGAGCAAAAGTAGAGCTGGGTTTTGAAATATGGATAGCGATGTGGAATATTTTAGCTTGATTTATGTGAAGATGCTAACTTTTTATGCGTTTGATGTTTGTCGGTTTGATTTGGGAGAATGTTCTTTGAGCTAGATCTGGTGGATGGTTTTGCTCTTTCTTTGTTTCCATTTTGATATTTCCTTATATATATTCTTTTTTCGTAATTATGCTTCTTATGTAATGATGAATGGGCTTGAGCAAAGAAGCATTTTGAAGGGTATGGTGTTGTTTGTTCAAGATCCAAAGTTGAAGTTTGAAGTCTTTCTAATTTAAGCATCTGAGTTAATGATCATTATTGCTGATGAACAAGGTTGGAAAATTTAGTCATATCTTAATGTGGTAGGTTGACTGTCAGATTAAGGGATGTGATGTATGCGATTTCGAATGAAATGGGCTTATGAACTACGACTGTTTACTAAATAATTGATGTATATAATCGGGCCAGGTTCACTCGATGGTGGAGAAGATGGTTGGAATGTAAGACATTTGTGAATAAGTGTAAGCTTTTGTTTTGTTTTTTTCTTTTGCTGAATACTTTGATCTTGACAGAGATTTAAATGAATGAAACGCTAATGCTAGTTCCTTGACGCTGTTTTGTTTGACATAGAACTGTGCCTGAAAATAAAGTTGAAGATGCAGGGACCAATAGACGCTAATGCCCCTCTCGATTACATCGAATTGGAGACATTTCTTAGCCAAAATAGGTTATTCTATAGAAACTTACGCAAGTTCATCTGTCTATTTTAGTTGATTTTCTACCTTTGCTTTAATTTAATCAAGGATTCTTTGTGTCTTGTAAAGGTATGATGCACATGTACGCTACCTCAACAAGACTGAGAAAGTGAATTCCGGGCATTTGGAGCATCTTTTGCAGCATTTCCCGGAAGTCAGGGCATTGCATTTGAAAGGATCCAATGCAAAGTATAAAATCAATCCACCCGAAATTTCACGTGATGTCAAATGGTTTACGAAAACCACGTTAATAAGGTTTAAGACAATTGCTCTTATTTGGTTTTGCTCTCTTTATCCATGAAGACGTCCCTCTGATTGTCCCCTCACTGAACTTATTGTTATACTTCATTCCAGATTTCTTCACATACTTAGTTCAGAAAACTTACTTAACATCACCACTTCCTTGAAACACGAGATATCCCAGCTGGAGGAAACCCGAAGATTTCAGCCTTCACTGTATGCAAAGGTGAATTATTGGTTTTATCCTTCTTGAATGTATTTCCAGACAGTATATAGTCGGACATCATCATTTACGTCAAGCGTCACTTACACATTTTTATCTTCTCTCAGGATCAAGGTTCAGATGCTTCCAAGTATGTCTCTTACCCTTCTGCAACTTTTTGATTAACAATTAAGCAAAGCATTCTTCGGTTATCTGAACTCGACTATACGCAGGAACGAGTTGCTCCGGGCCATGGACTTGAGGCTTAACGCACTGAGAGAACAACTCACAGCTGCATTTGATCAAGCAGCTGGCTCTAGATATTCTCTCGAGGAAATGCTTAACATAGAGAAGTTCTCTCATCACATTGGAGCAGAAAAGTTGAGGTATCCAAATAAGGATGGTAGCTTCTAATAATGATCGTCGGGATTCTCTCTTTGTTTGGAAATCGTTACTTTTTTGTAAATTTGATGCCAGGGATTTGTTGCACACCCATACAGAACTGAGAAGACAAACTGAGCCTGTTGAGGAGATTAGCAGGTTCGTATCGAATGTAGGAAATGAGGACGATCCTAGATTGATACCTTCGGAGATCCCAGTAATATATGGTGTCTCTCCTGCTAAAGCTGCTCAAGTAGAGAGACAAAGCTCAACTGAGAGCGATGGATCTTCTCTCTCAAGTGACGAAGAGAAGCAACTACCTGCTGAAAGAAGCCGAACTTTTATAAGATCTGCTTCACCTAGGAGATCAGCTTCTCCAATGAGAAGGGTACAGATAGGACGATCTGGTTCACGTAGGCCAACTGCGATTGCTATCAAGAGTCTGGCCACTTTTCCTTCAAGAGACAGGTCCTTTTTCCCCAGAGACTCGGCTGCAAGTGGTAGTGACGAGGAAGAAATGGCTAAAAAACCCGAAACTAATGCGAAGAGAATGAGCGTGCAAGATGCGATTAATCTCTTTGAAAACAAACAGAAGAATCAGACGGGGGATGCTAAGGCGAAGCCATTGTCTGGTGCTTCTGGCGGTGCAAATAGATCTGTCTTGAGGAGATGGAGCAGTGGAATGGGTGAGGATTCTTCGCAATGCTGTGATGAAACTTTGCCTAAGGATGGCATTGACGGCATTCAGAACGGTAAAATTGAGGAGAGTATGCAAAGTTCAAAGGAAGTTGAAACGGAGCATTCTCTTGCTGATGGTGTTACCTCGTCTGAGCCTTGCCGAACTGATATTGAAGTCAACTCATCTGACAACATTGAATCTAGTCTAGCTGTTCAACCACAGGACAGCCTCGAATGTACAACTAAATCAACTGAAGTTAGTGACAAGGTGACTTCCTCTGCTGAGTGGAGTCGTCAGAAAGAAGCCGAACTAAACGAGTTGCTGATGAAGATGATGGAAGCTAAGCCCGTGAGAGGTCATAAGCAAGCTCCTGATGTCAGAAAAAGACAGAGCTTGCCTAGTGCACAGAAAGGTGATTTCTACGACAACTACAAGGAGAAGAGGGACATGAAACTACAAGCACAAGCTGCCAAGAAAAGAACGGACAGTGACAAAGAAATCAAGAAAACTACGCAGAAAACTGTAAATGCAAGAAAATCTCATCCGATCTCAGCTAATGCTGCTGATGAAAAGAGGGGTGTGAAAAAGATTCAAAGATCGCCAAAGACCTTGTCTCAGCAAGGTAATAATTCTAAGACGACAGAGAGTCCTAAGCTTGGAGTTATCAAGAAAGCTTCTGGCAAAGGATCTTCTCTACCTGCTACACGACAGTCATGGCCATCAATGCCACAGCAGAGAGCTTTGGGGATGTCCCCTGCTAGTACACCTTCAGTTAGATCTTCCTCTGGTGCAGTACCAACTCGTCGAAAATCACAGACCACGACTACGCCTGTCAGCCAGTTGGGTCCTAAAGTAGACCACAAGTCTCAACCTCAACCTAAGGTGGTAGTAAAACCTAGTCTGCGTGATAGCAAGGAGATCAAGAAAACTGAACCCGAGAGAAAGCAGAATCCCACATCAAAGCCTCGGAAAGTCTCGAAAGAGAAAGTTCAAACTACCCTGGAAGATGTTGGATCTGCAACGAAACCTAGCTTATATAGCAAGTTCACCAAAAAGAGCAGTGTTGTTCCACTGGAATCAAAGCCTTTTCTTCGCAAGGGTTCGGGAAAGATCTCGAATAACAGTACTGTTAAGAAAAATGCGTCTTCTACGACTCCTCGGGAACGAAAAAAGAATGTTGACATACTGATTT
The DNA here is from genome assembly GCA_028392965.1 of Lindernia subracemosa. Taxonomy (NCBI): domain Eukaryota; kingdom Viridiplantae; phylum Streptophyta; class Magnoliopsida; order Lamiales; family Linderniaceae; genus Vandellia; species Vandellia subracemosa. The sequence goes on along the minus strand of JAQPCC010000002.1, from coordinate 7,224,034 downwards.
TGGATGAGAGAACAGATTCTGTTTCTGACACATCCGACCAGCAGGTACTTGTGCAGGAGGAGATGGAGATTAAAGAGTCTAAAACTGATGAATCGCTGGAATTTGGGATCAATGCACAGAGCTTCGAAACCCATGATGGGAAGGAGGAGGAGGTTGTTCATGTTGAAAGCGTAATGAATGATGATGGGATTCAGGCAGCGATCGTGTCTGAAGATAAAACTCATATCGAAGAGGAAGAAGATGACTTTATCTCTCCTACAGCATGGGAAATCGAGGAACACGAAGATCAGACTCTTACATCAACTAACGATGCGTGCAAAGCCGTTGATTCACATGATCTCGTGACTGCAATAGGGGCTTCGAGCTCTCGTGTTCGTCATTCTCTGTCGCAAATGCTTCTTCAGGAGAGCATTGAGACCGATGCCATCGACTGGGGAAATGCTGAGAATCCTCCGCCAATAGCCTATCAAAAAGATGCACCCAAGGGATTAAAGAGGCTGTTGAAGTTTGCTCGAAAGAGTAAGACCGATGCAAGTTCGAGCGGTTGGTCTAGCCCATCCGTGTTCTCTGAAGGCGAAGATGATGCAGAGGACTCCAAATCTTTGATTAGGAGGAGTTCAGAAAATCTGCTTAAGAAGGCAACACTTCACTCTATGAACAATGGGCATCAAAAGGCTGCTGCTTATGAGCATCCCGGTAAATCTTTTTCCCTCAAGAGCCTTTCTTTGCATGTTAATTGACTGACAATAATTTTTTCACTCGTTTTCAGCTCAAGCAAATACAAGCAAAAAGAACGCTCAGACTTTAGCTCAGCAGTTCCAGGAAAGCCATGTTTCATCTTCCATCACCACAACTAAAGGTAGAAAGCTCAAATCTGTATCACCATTTGAGTTCCCTTAATTTCTGCAAACTATTTATTTGTATATTTTTCTACTTTCCGTTTTTTTCCCAGCTACGAGGTCGTTCTTCTCTCTTTCGGCATTTAAAGGGGGAAAGTAAAGGGGTGTTTGAGGTAAGATGAGGAGGTGTCCTATTCATGATGGACCTGTATTCATCCTGCCTAAAGCATGTTGTTCAAAGCTAAGTTGTCCCAGTTTTATGTCATTATTTCCCGTCCGCACTCAACATTTTCTTGCCGGAAATGAACCACGTATCTGTTTGCGCCCTCGAATGTTGTAGAATCTATAAAAACTAGTCTTGGTTTGTAGATTTCGAACATGATTATTGATTCCTATTCTTAAGAGAGAAAGACGGACTTCTGTTCTCTGTGAACTAAGATATGTTTCGATTTACTTGCACAAAATCGTCGTTGAGGATTATTACAGATAAAATATATCGTATGTGTAAAACCTGTTCAATATATTGGCTTGTTATTACATTATAGAGCTCAACCAAGGACCACAACGGTCGCAGGTCGCAACACTGCATGGTTCCGCACTTGGCTATAAATGAACAGAAATGTAAAGTTATAGCATTCTCATCATCTTTGAACTCGTACTATTTGGCGAACAATCTAAGTTCCAATTCGCGAAGATTATTGATTATAGAAAAGCAAAATACGGGTTCACACTATCTCGTGGTTCTCTCATCGATGCCCTCTAATGAAGTGAATGCAAAATTACCGGAGAACATGGCGTCTTTATCTGCATTCAAAGGAAGGAAAAAAAAAACTAAGGCTTCTAATGTCACAGACATATGTATAGCTTCACCATTAGGTTTTCTTCTACAGAAATATATAACAATGGAATTCTATTATTGTCTATGAAGAATCTTGGGTTAGTATAAGAATTCGACATTTACCGGTAAGTGACAGACAACTGGCTTCATGGTGAACATACCGAGTCATAGCCTAGCAAATAGCCAAGAAAAGAAGATTTCAACTGAGTAATTTTAGTATCATCTATGGTCGAAGTAAAATGCATTGTGATATGATTGATTGTGGTGGAGCAAAAGTAGGATATGAACTCACCTGAAGAGGAAGTAAAGCAGCTTCACTTGGCTTAGATCCACCATCATCAGAAAACACATTTCTGAAAAGCAATTAAACAAGAGAGCAAGAGAGTTACCATTGATAGGTTAGCCCCAAAAATCAGATAGCATTTTAATAACTTCTAACAGTCTATAAGAGTTTCATTGGCACGTTGATATGCAAAGAAGCAAGAAATAGCTTGCGAAACAACTCCAATTAATTTTGCAAGAAAGAGCATACCTCCATATACAGAGTTGAAAGTCTTCTTGTTTCCCAATAGCTGCATCATAGGCAACGATATTTCCATAAAATATCTTCTCCAACTCTTTCATCCATTTAATTAGAAGTAAATTAACCTGAAGACAAAAACTGAAGATGAGACAGTAAATTTGCTGAAAAGCCTCAGCATCATATCTTTAAGAGCTAAGACACATTTTACAGTTGCGACCAACTGCAGATTTCAAAAGATAGTACAAAAGAGTAAACCATGTGGGAACTGATAAATTACTAGAAGGGTAAGAATGCCCTAAAACGAATAGCATACCCCAGCCTTTGATACTCGCAATTCCAAGTCATGATTATAAATCTCATACAGGTACTGCCCCAGTTCAACGCCTTCCTTGCCTTCGAACTTTAGACGTCGTAAGCAAAGCCACATATGAAGTACAAGCAAAGAAAACGTTGTTTTAAATATCTTCTCCAAGCTAAATACTGCATTTCAGATGATAAGAGTGATAAACACAAATCTAATCACAAGAAAAAATAAAAAGAAGCAAAGTCATATGAACTCTTGCTTAATCATTATCGATGCATCGGTTGAGCCAAAAACTGACCATCATATATTGCAGGTCTGTCCACTTGATGTATTACACGGCGATAAATAACATTAGCCCAACGGATGAATTGGCTTTGCTTGCTGTAGAACAGCATCAGCCTTAGGATAAATCTTTTAACACCCTCATATTGAGGATCTTCAACCCTCAAAGGTGAATCAGCTGACAATGCCAATGAATGTGGCTTGGACCAAAACATCTTGTTAAGATTTACCTACAAATCACAGAATTTTTTTTCGTCCGTCAGAGCTAGAAAGTAACAATCAACTTTAAACATGTTTACAAATAGCCACACAAATTTCAAACCTTTAAAGCATAAATGCTACAAATACCTCTTTTTTTTTTACGAATTACTATAACACGATCCTTTTCCCGCTTTCCAAAACTTCATTATCCCATAAAATCCCCTCAAGATCCAAGTTTTGGTATAAAGTTAACCACCAAAATGCACGAATTCGAACTTTCAAAGAGCATCAATCTAGCTTAACAGTGAGCATTTGGTACCTTATACACATGAGCATGATTATTCCATATTTCTATTCCTTTCCTACTATTCTGCCAGAAATGAAAAATCACAAACAATTGTCCAAAGCCACTCATCATCAAACCACACTAGGAACACACCGCATAAAATAACAATTAGTAATCACGAAACCTCTGGCTTATTGCTCTCAGCAACGCCACCGTTAACATTCGGCTCCACAGCAGCTGCAACCTTGGCATATCTTCGAAACGATGAAACAGCTGAAAGCTCCCTGCCCACATATTCATTACTCTTCGAAAGATTCCCAAACCTACTTACGCCTTTCAACAGCCTGCTCCACCTAGGCAACATACTCTTCAACCTCAAATATTCTAATACATAACAGACGACATAGAAGAGGGTTAACCACAAAAATCAAGCTAGATGTGGATCGTGGAGCTAAATAAAACCTCACATATGATCCAAAGGAATGAAACGATCGATGCTGTGGAGTAGGGTACTACTACTTCGCCTAAAGACGTCGGCGCCAATAGCGTCTTTGGGTTTGGACCGAATTACGTAATTTACGTCGATTATGGGGCAAATTTAGTAAATTTAAACTTTCCAACACTCGATTAGCAAATATAGTGAACGTGCACGCAAAATTAATTTTGGGTTGTTGAGCTTCTTTATGTAAAATCGCACGCCAACGCTTCCATTAAAAAAACAAATACCAAATAAGAGTAACGACTTTAAGCATCACTGAACAAAACCGTAAAGCTAAGGCACCGTAGCGTAGGGCAACAGAGATATACACTACACCTTTGTCTGCTGGCAACTCCACCGTCACGCCACGTCACTACTCGATCTTTTCTTTTTTCTTTAATAATCAGAAATTCTCATCGAGCAATCGTCATTGTGCTGTTGTTCGAATTGGTTCTCCATTTGCTCGCTGCGTGTAATCTGACCACGATTTGATCCGTATTCTTACTCAGCTGATTGATCTTCATCTGCTTGATTAATCGATTGACAAAAGGAAAAACTAAAAAATGGAAAACGGTGTCGTAAGCTCGACTAAGACGACACACGGCGGTGAGGATCTGTACAGCTGTAGAGAATCGGACGCTTCGAGTGCTGATCACCTGGTTGTTATGGTCCACGGCATTCTCGGAAGGTGTTTTTTTTTTCATTTAGTATTTGATGAGTTTGTACTTTTATGCTCTGTTCTTTCTTCTTTTGGTGGTACGACAGTTGATTTTTCTCTACTTCACACACAAATAAATACATATATAATGTGTGTGTGTGTGTCTACTTACGGGTTATGTGTGTGTTTTCGACATATGTTGGTATTGTTTATGGGATTCGGAATCTTCGGGGATATCGAAGTTTTCTGCGTGTGCCGTAGTAGCTTATCATCTTTCCTACAGTCGATCTGAATGCTTTGTATTGAGAAATCATGGGTGACGAGCTATTTTAATTGCAAAAGGGAAACTTTTGCTCTACCTTTTCTCAAGTTGCTTGTGTCTATTATTGCTGGTAAATGATTGACAAATAAGTGGCTTATTCTGGAATTTTTTAGGGATCTGATTTTCAAAAGATTTACTTTGTCTTCTACTGTTGAAAATCACTATGTATGCTCTGCTCTAACCATCTTTGTGTAACTGCAGTGCATCAAATTGGAAATTCGCTGCTGAGCAGTTTGTCAAGAGTCACCCTGATAAATTATTTGTTCACTGTAAGATTTTTCGTTTTACTTTAAAACTTGAATGGTACGATGTGTGGGGTTTACCAGATGCTTTTTTACTTATTTATGTGATGGAATGTCATAAAATTTTGCCCTTATGGTATTTGATCTCTTTATAAATCTGGGTGTTCATTTTAGTAATCACTCTAAGATGAAACGGTGATTTTTCTTAGTATATGTTAAAAAATCCAATAGATTACTCTCTCAAAAGTTTTATTTTTATATGCCATTTGTTGTTTATTCATGGCTTCGGGATTTGACTAATTATTGAGATTATTGTTTATGCTGCTTACCGTGAATGGTGAAGAACTGCAATATACGGGTCTTCTGTTTTTTGGTATGCATGATTGCTTAAGTTGGCACTGAACTATTAAATTAGTTTTCTATAATGCATCTGTTTCCTTTTTATTGGAAAAGATGTGATGGTATGTTAAGGACTGAGTTGTTTCTTTATTGTGTTGTGAAGATGGGTGGTATCGATTCATAATCATTTAGCATATACGATTCATAATCATTTATCTTATACTTATAAACAATTATATGTGTTGTGTAGTTGAAACTTGAAAGAGGCCCAGTCGCTTCCAGAAGGAATAAATTTGTGCTTGCTGTTCTTGTTTCTTCCCATTACTGTGAAAGATTTGTTATCTTTCTTGACACGCTGCTGAGTGGGGTACCATTTCCATTTTCAGGTAGTGCACGAAATGAAGCAGTGCTGACACTGGATGGTGTGGATATAATGGGCGATCGGTTGGCTGAGGAGGTTTGATATTTTCTGCTGCTAAAAGCAGTAGCTTCATCCTTAAATTCATGAGAGATTAGTTTTATAATCTAATCGATTTTTTTGTTTTACCGTGTGTTTAGGTACTTGAAGTAATCAAAAGAAAGCCTGGGTTAAGGAAAATTTCATTTATCTCTCACTCTGTGGGAGGGCTTGTGGCAAGATATGCCATTGGTAAAATGTTCAGACCTCAACAGAACAGAAATGGAGAAGTGGCAACAAATGATTCTTACAAAGATTCAAATGGTTCAATAGCTTCTCTAGAACCAATAAACTTCATCACTGTTGCTACGCCTCATCTTGGTTCGAGGGGTAATAAGCAGGTACACTCCTTATTTTTTTGCTAATTCCATTTTTGGCATTCTTTATTGGAAAGAGTTTGACTTTAATGTGCTGTGCAAACAGTTGAGATGCTTCTGAAATGGTATTGAAAGTGCATTGTTGGTCTTTAGTGACGAAGAGATTATTTTGCATAGTATTTCTTTTCTATTTTATTTTTGTGATTTTCTAGTCTTTTCGCTTTATTTGATTTCCATGCATGTTTCAGGTGCCATTTCTTTTTGGTGTAACTGCTTTTGAGAGATTCGCTAGTCTGATAATTCATTGGATATTTCGGAGGACAGGCAGACATCTTTTCCTCACAGATAATGAAGAAGGGAAACCTCCGTTGCTAAAACGAATGGTGGAGGATGATGGAGAATATCTTTTCATGTACGCCTGCATTGTGAATTTCATTTTTGAAAGTTAGATTCAATTTTTTTCCTCTGATTATATATATATGCAATCTAGAAATCAGAGTTTTGATAAAACAAGATGCATCTTTTCAGGTCTGCTTTGAGATCCTTCGAGCGAAGAGTTAGCTATTCCAACGTTGATTTTGACCGTATCCTTAATAATAACCGTCTTTAATTTTCTTCCATTTCAGTAAACCACTTTCATTTTTTTTTCTTAGTTTCCTTGACGAAAAAACGAACAGATATAGTCGGGTGGCGAACATCATCAATCCGACACAACAGCGAGTTGCCCAAGGTTTCTTGCTTATTAACTAAAACTACTCCATCTGTACTTAATAATCTGTGATTCTTGAATGTTGTCTGATTCTGCTACTTTATTATCAGTGGGAGCATTCGCTCGATGAAAAATATCCCCATATCGTCTACGAGGAGCGATGCAAGGCTTACGATGCGGATGAAAGTGAACCCCCGACGGGTGGTGATGGCTTGGATGCATTGGAAGGTTCGTCCTTTATCTTACTTTCATCTTTCGAAACTACACTTCAATGCTTCCACATCTGTTTCTTTGTGAAACAGAGGAACTGTTCATCGGCCTGACTCGCGTTTCTTGGGAGAAAGTGGACGTAAGCTTCCGCAATAGCAGGCTCAAATTCGCCGCCCATAGCGTCATTCAGGTCTCTCTCTCTCTCCATCTCTCTCTCTGCAGCATCCATATACAGTAAAGAGTGAATGCATGCAGGTGAAAGAGGATCACATGCAGACGGAGGGAGCAGATGTTATACAGCATATGATTGATCGTTTTCATCTTTGAGAAAGAGGAGAAATTCAAATACCTCAGTTGTTATATTGCTGGTCTAATATGGTGGGAAATGGTTATAATTGTCAATTGATTATATTAACATCATATATATATTCTGTTTTTTTAACCTTATTCTAGTTGTTGTAATGTATATATTAAAATTGTTATAAACATATTATTAACTATTATTATATCAAAAGGAATATATAAATATTATAGAGAGATAATCGCCTTTTATTCAATATTTGCAAAAAAATTCAAATAATTATTCCCTTTCTTGTCATTTCCAAACAAATAGGAGATTAATATTTATTATCCCGTTTCATAAGGATAATTTATAAATATTTTGATTCATAAACAATTATCATTTCATAAATTAATAGAGAGGAGCGGATAAGATTCTCCTAATCATCTCAAAGAAATAAACAAATAGCAATCACTACTTACAAAACAGCAAAAAGTACCACAAACTTTCCGAAATTTCCAAATCACCCCAATACTTTTTATCCGTCGGGTGCAAAAAAACAAAACATTCCCTCAATGATTGAATTTCAACAAAACATTAATCTCGACTGTGGAGATAACGGAGATAACGGCGGCACGTCAAATATTCCAGCCACATCCGCACAGTCCCAGACTGTTTTCCAGCTCGACGGCGTTAACGGCACTATTGGCGCCGTAAGTCCGCCCTCCGTCGTCTCTTCCGTCTTAACTTGCCTCTTCGCCTGCATCGTTTCTCCTTCACAGACCGCGCCCCATTCCCTCATCCTCTTCCGACCACCACCCGCCACCTCCATATGGGTCGCCGGAAACTCCCTGACGTTGCTCCCAATCTCGAGTGGAAAATTCAGAATCGCCTTGCGTCCTCTAAGCCTGAAAGCAGCTCTATCATAGGCCCTCGCAGCTTCCACGGCCGTGTCGAACGTTCCCAGCCACACGCGGGCCCCTTTCTTGTTCGGGTCCCGAATCTCCGCCGCGAACTTCCCCCACGGCCGTTGCCTGACGCCTCTGTAGTGTCTCCTCTCATCGCCGCATTGATCATTTAGGGTCTCGCTTGCAGCCTCATCCTTCGAAACAGCAGTAATGGGCTTCTGAGGAATTTCTATGTTGAGGCAAGGCTTTGTTTTGTGCTTAGGTTTGGATTCATGATCAAACTCCAAGAGATGGAGATTATTACAGTCAGCAAAGGTTGTCGTAACTTCACCAGCTGGAGATGCAAAGCTAAAACCTTGGATGAAGACACTTTGATGATCCCAATGATCCACTGAGGTGAGCTCAGACATGACAGAACTTGAAGAACTCGAAGTTCTTGAAATCTGAGACTCAGGCGATGAATCGCTGCTGTAATTAGGAAAAGTGCAGTATTTCTCCATAAACGCAGCATCATCAAGAAGATGCTGGCGTATGAGTTCCAGCGCTGAACTTTCATCAGGTGAGGCCATCAAAGATTCAAGAAAAAGCTGAAAGATTATTGTAGGAAAATGTCTTTTTGAATCTTTAGCCTTAAAGATATGAACTTTAGTTCTATTTCTCTTCCTCCGAGTAGAAAAGATGGAGTGAATAGAGAGGCTTTATAGAGTCGTGAAAAATGGTGTTGGGCTAAGGAGGTTTCGTGCCTTGGTTCTAAGGAAGGAGATGAGAAGCATCGTCTGTGTATATATAAAGATATATATAGGCTTTAATCCAAGTAAAAACAGTCATAAATAATGTAATAATTGATCAGTTGAATTCAGACAAATACTTGACATTTAGGAGATGTATGGACCAAAGTTGTGATTTTGATTTGTCGTTTTCTCTGTATAGACATTATTTATGACTTGTGGCTTCCACTAGCAATATATCTGTTTCCTTGCTATTTCCAGCCCAACGTGCAAATTTATATTTTTTTTTAATTGTAATTTGAATATTATCTTATTTGACTAAAGTCTAAAAATGATACGTGAGAGTTTTTTTCTTTTCTCTATTTCCTCAAATTATAATTCTTAGTGAGTTTGATGTATTTGGTAGTAAATAATATAAACCAACTATTTGATTAGGTTAATATGATTATATGTTGCAATAATATATCATGTCATTAGCACGTGCCTTAAACTTTCAAACTATAGTTCACATTTCGATAATTTATATATTAGCTTTTTGCCCGTGCAATGCACGGGTCTTAAAATATGTATAAATATTCTAAGTTAATAATATTTTATAATTATAAACATAATATTATAATAGTTGTTGATTTTTAAGATATACGAACGGAATTTTGTATGCGTCGAAGATCTTTTATAATATAAAACATACCGAAGTTCTTCAAGCTTATCAAACCCAAATATTTCTCGAGTGCTCTGACACCCTTGATTAGATGAGAGTTGAATCATTCGCCGATTCACCATTGATGCGTGCCTCCTCACACAATCTGAAACTCAAGCAATACATTGTCTGCATAGACATAAATAAGCCTTATGATTAAGAAAAAGTTTATAAGAATTTCAGGTTTTGATGTAAGAGCTTAATGGGACACTTTTACCTATTTCATTGTTGTTTGGGGTAACATCTATTAACTATGAAATATCGGGTCTTGTATCTGAGCCCCTACTGCAGTCTCTGCTTCCTTAAAAAAATCACAAACAGATTTAGTTTCAACAAGTATAGTAAGAATATAGTTTTCACTGTAAAAGTTGCTCTATGAATTTTAACAAACAAAGAAACTTACTCATAACATCAAATTTGATTTGAGGTGTTTTACCGATGATTTGAAATATACATAAACTTCAAATAAGATATTCTCACATTTTTGTCACCATAAAGCAAAAATAAGTCCCGGAAATAAAATATCTTAACATTCATGTTGTCGTTTTACGGGTGATAAATTTGAATGATTATTTGCACTCGATATGTTAGTTCTTTCATGATCAATGAAATTCTTCTCAATGCCAGTTTAACTAACATGACATACGAAAATTATTGTACAATTAAAAATTACTCGTTAACTCAATAGACAAATCTTCCAGCAAGAGACACTACCTTTTATGCGGATGTCTTAGAAAAGTATGTGTTTCTCCATTTTCAGATGTCTTAGCTATATCAGAATCCACAAAACAATCACTTATGGGCTTTTTCACAATCAAAGAAATAATTCTCGAGCATTTATATTATACTCATGGATTATGTCTCCGCATTAATATTCAGATAACAGAACATGCATATGCAAGCAAACATAGTAACAACAGAAACAAAAATAAAAAAAATAAAGAATCAAGCAATAGATAGAAATTAGAAACTTGAATGCTGAAGTTAATAAGTCTCCTCCAAATTTGAATAATTAGGTGAACACATGTAACTCTTGCCCAAAGACACTCTCCTTAAGTAATTCTGATTTGAAATGTTTCACTAAAAGATTCATGCAATGAAATTCAATATATCGCAATATATAATTTCGAAATTAAAAGACATATACCTTAACCTTCTTCTGCTCATTCAATGGAGGAGCGCTTGCATAGTTCATCAAAAATTGAGGAAAGAAAAAAAGAAAAAGAAAATGACCATAGAGGATTAAACATATTGATGGTGAAAAAAGAATAGAGTGATGATTAAAACGCAGAAGCGCAATTCTTGCATAAAAAAATGAAAGAACTTACCATCTTCGCATTCCTCTTCATCGTCGATGTCCATCGAAGCTTCCTTGTCCAAAAATTAGATCATGCGTTACAGTGAATGAGACCATCTCCAATCGAAAAAAGCATTCTCAAACTCAAATTCATTCTCAAACTCAAAATGCAGTAATTCATCTCCCACCGTTAAACTCATTCTCAAACTCAAAAGTATATTCTTGTAATATTCACTCTCACACCAATTTTTGTAACTTTTCAATTCTACCTACATATTTAATAACTTTACAAAATAATATTTAATTTTTGTATTATATATAAATGAAATATAAAAAATAAATAATAAGATATACTATATCTTAATTATTAAAAAATAACTAAGCAATATATTTTTATTTATTATTTTATTTTTATTTATGGTTGATTTAGTAATTAAAAATAAATAAAGGTCTCTAAAGTAATTATAAAAGTACAAACCCAAAAAATGAATTCAAACGCAAAAATGGGTTTATATAGGAGAGAGAAAGTCAAAAAACTCATTTTGAGTTTGGGTTTCAAGTACGGTTGGGTTCATTTTACCCCATTTTTTGAGTTTTGGGGTACGCTTGGATATGGTCTAAAAAAGGAATATTATGTTTACCTCCCTTCCAGAAACTGACATCAACGTGTGGGTGGTTATTACTAATTATTTTACTGTTTACTTAAATAAAAAAAAGTTACATTGACACGTGGCGTAATTACAACAAAACTATATTTAAATGTATATATCTGGCACTTGTGTAATAATTACGAATTGAATCAAGATTATAATATATACCGTTCATACGAGAGTCTATGCGGAAAAACGACAGTATGTATAGTGATTAAGCTCATCTATATTCAATACATTAATATTTTCTTGGTCAATTGATTATTTTTCACTTTGTGTTATAATATTTATATTATTCTTATAGTTGCGTGGTCGGAATATATTGGCAGAAATTTCAAAGTTGTGTTGAGAAAAAAATCTGATTTTTCTTACCTATTTTGTATTAAAAAAAATTCTCCTACTGTCGTAATAATCGCCAATTGCCCATAATGCAAGAATGGTTTTTTTTTTGGTAGAATTCAAATTCAGATCGAATGCTTAAGACTTGACTTGTTATTTATAAAGCGTCTGGTCAGTATATTAATAATTAATTACGATGAGTTCCCATTTCGGATTTCTCTTATTAATCGTCAAAACTATTTTGAATTCTATTGTTTATTATTCAAGTTATTTACTTACTATTTGATTATATTTGAAATTTTGCAGTTAATATTTGATTGAATATATAACTTGAATTAATCGCACGAGCGAAGACCATTAGACTATTCGCTTGGCTTTTAAGCCACGGAATTAAAAGTTCTTTACTTTTCAATAAATTTCAAATTCTATTAATCATTATTACGTGCAACTTGAGTAATATAAATATATATATATATTGAATTATTATTATTATTCAAGTTGAGGCTGCAAGAGGGGTGTGTGTCCAGGTTATTTCCTGCTTGTATTGTATGGTAGGGTCCAAAAAATTTAATTTTTTAATTACAAGAGATATACCTAAACCCCACTACATTTTAATATTATAAAACCCTACATAATTAATTTAATAGCAACAGTTTTTGTCTATTAGTCACCTAATCTATAATCTTGATAAAGTAATTGTAGATTGTGATCACACCACGAGGTAAATCTTTTAGTGTAATAAATATTAAATATAATATATATATATATATATCTGACTTTGGATAGTTGGATTACGTTACTCATACATAATCGCTAACATCATAATCATAATTTTTAAGAAACGGAAATCATATTATATCAGACCCATATTTATTCTTGAAAAGAAAAAAAAAAGAAGATATTTTGAATCGAGGAGAAATTACGATTTGTCATCTTATCTTTACCAATAAATTGAAGCTTGTAGAAAAGTAAAGCAATCATCAATTCAACAATAAATGCTCAATGAAGTAGGGGTGGTAAACAGGTCGGGTTGGGTCAGATTCAGGTTCAACCTGTTTAATAAACGGGTTGAAAACTTCAACCCTAACCTGACCCGTTTACTTAAACAGGTTGAAATATCGAACCCAAACCCGACCTGCTTTAACCCAAATTCAACCCATTAACCCGTCAACCCGTTTAATGTTTTAAAAAAAATCAAGAAAATACTTAAATAAACAGAATTAAAAATCCAAATTAAACTAAACAATAAAAAACAAAGCATTTTTTTTGTTTCTAAAACATTAACATAATTAAGAAGCAATTAAAGTTCCAAATAACAAAAGTCTCACAAAACATAATTAAATATCAAAAAATCATATCGTCATCAAGTATCGACCGAAGTCGTATATATTTGACTCGAACTTCAACCATGCTCTCTTCCATTTGATTTTTCACCCTCATCTTCATGACATCTCTGCATAATTCATCGAGAGACCACCTACGAGGGCTTTGGGATGTGTGATTTGTGAAGCAGAATTAGGAATTACTAAATGGGCTGAGAATTAGTTTCATGTTGAGAATTAATTTAAAATCATATATGTAAATGGGTTAAATGGGTTGATAAACAGGTTGATGTCGGGTTGATCTCGGGTTGAAAATTTGAACCCTAACCTGACCCAATTAATATTTGGGTTGGGTTCGGGTTGACCCATTTACTTAAACAGGTTGAAAATGCCAACCCAAACCTGCTATTTTCGGGTGCGGTTTAGGGTTGGGTTAGTTTTTAGCAGCCCTACAATGAAGTAAGAAACCATATTAAAAAAAGAATACACTTAGTACATTAATCGCTTATTACCAAATCTGATTACGATTACGTTCACACTGATTTCTGATTTGAAATCTCCATCTAAATCAAAATTTCAACTTGCTTTACGGTATATTCTTATATCTATATATATATATAGATACACATATTTGTCCACCATCATGATTCATGTCGATTCATTATTTTTAAGAGTTTTTTGTTCATATATATATATATATTATCTTAGAACGATATAATATTTTTATATTCAGAAAAATATTGTAACAACTCTAACAATGCACCCATACATCAACTAGACGCAATTCAAGTCTATTTATTGCAGCATATTCGTCTTTCAATTCTCATTATTGTGTAAGAATATTACAAGTCAATAGCACGTGTGGTTAAGTGTCGGGTTAGATAATCAAACTAGGTATATATATATATATATATATTTATGATGTATATTTATTTACATATAAAAACAAATTAATACAGCCTTAGACGGCATGAATTTCTTAGTTACTATATAAGTATATATATATATATCCATTGAATTGAGCCCGCATGATAAATAAGAAGCATGTTAAATATCATAGATTCGTTCATAATGTGGCATGAAGCTAACTCTATGCTATAGAAATAAATTAGAGTGCCTATAGAATTTATTATATTATATTAATTTACTATAATTTTCTACATAATATAACGGATAACCCTAAAGTCTAATCTATGCATAGAGTCATTATGAACCTTTTATTAAATTATCCCAAAAAACAAATTTAAATATTTGAAAAAAGTAGCTGAAAAAAAAATGTAATAAATCCCAATTGCAATGAAATGGCGTCGACTACATCATCAACATGACACCAACAACCATTATACTAAAAAATAATTAAAAAGTAAAATTCTTTATATTATATTAATATTAACCATCACGTTTCCAAACAAAAAGTTCCCCTCCACTTGCAAACTTTCAAGAAACTTCATGGAAACCAAAGACGTCTTTTTTTTCTTGAAATAAAATAAAGAAAATCAAATAAATAAATCCACAATCAACAATGACTCTATCTTGTGAGGTTCATGCACCTTCTTACACTATATATATCCCTATCTCTTCCCTTGTAATAAAATTCACGAACTCTTCACACTTAAACGATACATCAAGAAATCAAAAAAAAAAAAAAAGTGAAATAGTTTCTTCTTTTTTATCAGAAAAGAAAGATAAAGAGGGATCATTATTCTTCATGTATCAGCCGTCCTATAACGATTTGAGTCATTGCTTGACAGAAACATGGGGAGACCTGCCGTTGAAGGTCAACGATTCCGAGGACATGGTCATCTACGGACTCCTAAACGACGCCGTTAACGACGGTTGGACGCCCTTTGGCTCCGTGAAGCTCGAGCCCACTTCCGTCCGCCGGGACGAGCCGGAGGAAACTCACGGCATCAAACCCGAACCAGTCAGCTTCGACCAGGCCGAGCCTGCAGAACCAAGCACCACGGCGTCGCCGCCCAACTATTCAAGAAACGACCAGTTCTTCCCCTCTCCGCCGGCGGCGAAGCCTAGGGGGAGACACTTCAGAGGCGTCCGTCAGCGGCCGTGGGGAAAGTTCGCGGCCGAGATCCGAGACCCCGCCAAGAACGGCGCGAGGGTCTGGCTGGGGACCTACGAAACCGCCGAGGAAGCAGCCCTGGCTTACGACCGGGCGGCGTATAGGATGCGAGGGTCCAAGGCTCTGTTGAACTTCCCTCACAGAATAGGGTTAAACGAGCCCGAGCCAGTCAGGGTCACGGGCAAGAGGAGGTCCGCCGAGCCCGTGGTAAATTCCGAGCCCAAGAGGGGTAAGGTGGCTGAGCCAGCCGAGCCGCCGGTGGACGTTGAGAGTCGAGCAAGTTGTCAACTTGGGTGCGTGGTGGTGGTGACATCACTGCCACCTAGTGGAGAGTTGGCTGTGGCTTGAATTAATGAATCAGTTGTTTCTTTCCATCACAAAAATATTGCGCAAAACAAAAATTAAAAATAATAACAAAAATAAAAATCATAAGATTTTGTCAAATTATTACATCACAGAGTCACAAAAGTCATTTGTACAAACCACAAAGATGAAGGCATGATTAGATGATAACATATACTTTTGAAAGAATGGAACTAATATAAGCTGCGAAGAGCAGCATGCTTCATGAAGAACAATAGAGTCTTCTCCATTGTTTGGTGAAAATCAGACAGCAATAAGCTAAGAGCAGCAGCCGCTCTTTTGTGCGACGGGTTGGCCTCGAATTTGGACAGTGGGTGGCCGAACATTGCTTGCAGGCTGACTAGCCATTCTGCATTCATCAAAGCATAATGATTTTAGGACATACAAGTGTTAGTTTTATTTCGGGAATTGTTAGAGCGAGAAAAAGAAGGGATCAAACCGATTCTTAATGTCAGCAGCCATAGCCATGAAAGCTTGTTCGACGTTAATGGCACTTTTTGCACTCGTCTCCATGAAGGGGATACCTATTTCGTCAGCAAATGCCTGTAGTAAAAGGGAACAATGCAACTCAGGAGGTAAGGTTTATTTCTCAGAGTTGAAATAGCGCCAAAGAGATGAATATATGGAACTGTGTCTACCTTTGCTGTTTCATATGGCACTGCTCTATTATCAGCAAGGTCGGATTTGTTTCCTACCAAAAGCTTGTTGACGCTGTCGCTTGCATAGCGGTCGATTTCATTCAGCCATTGCTTCACATTGTTGAAGCTCTCTTGGTCGGTCACATCATAAACTATCTGTGAAAAAAAAATACGTCACGGATGTATTTTACCGAGCAACATGCCATGTTCATGTAAGTACCTACTTAGTGTAAAGACAGCAACGAAAAAACTTACTATAATTCCATGGGCCCCGCGGTAGTAGCTACTGGTTATAGTTCGGAAACGCTCTTGTCCAGCAGTATCCCACTGGAATGGCAAAGCCAAAGAAGAATTGATGCATCAAAGACATAAAGGGACAATAGTTAAGGGGGGAGGGGGCAAAGAAGAAGACTAACAATCTGGAGCTTAATAGTCTTTCCATCTTGCTCCACAGTTCGGATTTTCTGTACAAGGTTAAAAGGAAGGAACTCGATAAGCTTGTTATGGCAGAGAAAGTGAACGCAAACAGCGACAACATTTAACCGAAAACTCACAAAGTCAACTCCAATCGTACTGATGTAACTGTCAATGTATGAATCATCCTGCATGAAAACAATGGAGAATCACCAATGAGTGGTCTGAGAATATGCTCGACTGGTTTGATGAACAATGCGATTTAACAGCTGCGAACGTTAGAAAACGTGAAAAAGAACATGGTAATAAGTCGGTCAAAAGCGCAAGAGTCTTACGGAAAATCTCAGGAGTAGACACGACTTGCCCACGCCAGAATCACCGATCAGAAGAAGCTTGAACAAGTAATCGCTGAAACATGTGGCGCCCAGTCAGCATAATCACATCACATGACTGAAAATGGCAATAAAACATACACACAGATATAAAAATAGACACTGAACAGTCATGATATTGACGGGAAAACGAACTAGAAAACACAAAACTTTCCCACGGTAACAAAGTTGAGCTAATTCCCACCCCATTATTTCTATATCTATGGTAGAAACAATTCTCTATGTATGATGGACCGAGCTTTTCTTCGAGCTGATTTATGGTAGGAGAGAATGAATTACACACACATCAAGCTGATTCCAGCACCAAATTTTACTTCAGAATCATAATACAATTACTGAAGATTCACCAAAACATACATAGATCGGAAAGATCGAAAGCATTTCATAAGCCCATTTCACTAACTAGAATAAAAACGATCCCTTTGGAAGAATCACAAAATTGAATCGAATAATTAAAACCTAAGCACAGTATAAGAAACAATTTTACGGATCTGATAAGATCACACCAAAGCGAGAACAGCTATCAACATAACTACGATCAAAATCCACTACGACCCATCAGATGAAAATAGAGGGCAAGAATTTACTATTCAGGATTCATTGTTAGATCTTGATGATGGACCAGAAATCTAGGGTTTACTTTTGCTATTGAGACTTCAATACAGCGAAGAAATTATATTTAGGAACATAAATATACAATAAAATTTCCGTTGGAAACTTGATCGTTATGGCTATTATTTATCTATCTTGATTTAGATTATATAATTAAACAATATAATATAATATAAATAACATGGCTAGTTTCAACTTTGTCCATTTATTAAGAGATATCAAATGTATTTTTATCATAATTATTTTCTACTTAGTTATTCTATTCGACTGTCTTTCTGAATTGTGAAATTCGCAAGATAATTATCATATAGTACTTAATCAAGATATCATATATTATCATAAATTCATAAACTTTATCATTAAATAATTTGTCATGTCTATTTGCTTGACCATAATTTTATAGAATAAAAATTGAAATCTAACCTTCATTACTACTATATAATGTAATCGTATTAAGACATGAAACAAGCAGCCTTTTATTACATATACCAAAAAAAACTATATTAATTACAATCATAAGTCTATGTTATAAGTAGTTTTTAACTATTTGATCAGAAAAAAGAGTTCTTGGCATCGCCTATCTTTGTCTTATCAAAGGTAAATGGCCAGTGCCATCACTGTCGAGCTCTCCTTCAATGGAGATTTCTTCTACCTTCGCTGCTGCTATAGAATTGCCTCTCACATCAATGTCTGCAAATTAGTTCATCTATATATATATATATATATAATCATTCGATATCCTCGAAAGAGAAGCATACAATGTAGAAGGAAGGATAAAAGTACTTGGATTTGAGAACATCCATAGAATAAGTGCGCAGAGAATCAGAACCAAAGGAATGAGGTGGACTGCTTTCTCTGCGAACTTCGTTCGAGCTTTTTCTTTCTTGGCCGATTCAGACATGGGCTCGTAGACTGGCAATACGTCGTTGGTTTCTAGCGAAAGAGCCCTCAGAGCCATCGAGACTTTCGAAGACAACGGCGAAGAGGATGAGTAGTAGCTGTAGTGGTCGTCCAAGTAACGGTTGGCGACGAAACGATTCGTGCTTGAAGATCGATACATAATAATTCTTGAATTTCTTTTTTTCGTTCTTGCAAATGGTGTAATAGGGTGGAAGGGAAAAAAAAAGATGGGGCTTTGAGATTTAAGATCTTTGAAGTTGTTTTTAGCTTTCTATTTATGTATTTGGATGAAAATGTGTTGTGCTTTGTGATGAATGATGATGCGAAGTTGAGGGCTTGTTTATATATGTTTCCTCGGACTGAGTCAGAAAGATGTCATAAGATGATTGCCAATTTCTTTTTCTTTTTTTTTTTTAAAATAATTTCATGAGTAAATATCGAAGCTTTCTTTCTGTAATAATCTAATTCTTGAAAAATTCTTGAAATCTAATGGTGGTCGAAGGTCCACGTTGAATACCTACCAAAACATATCCCAACTCACAGAATGATTCATATATGATTATGAACTGAACATTCTGGAGATAAAGAGAATGTTTTTTATATATATATATATATATAATTCAAAATGGTTCCAATGTTTACATTTACCACGTGAATCAATTTAGTTCTCAGTATTTAGTCGGAACCAATTTAGTCACCTATGTTATCGATTTTGGACATTCTGTCACGATAAATGCAATTTTAACGGAAATCTCATACGTGTGTCACAACAAATCATGTTTAGATCGATAAATTGAAATAATTACTGAAATTAGGGCACTAAACTAAAAAAAATTTTCTATAAAATTCCAACATGAGCTCTAGATCGTTTGCTTCGTCGAGCTTCATTGACAGTGGGAGGAAAACAGTACGAACTCCCAAATCCTGCAAATATTCCAAAATTTGATCCAGACATAATTTCGTATGGGGCACGTGCGAAATTCCCGCTAAAATTGAAGTTAATCGTGACTGAATGACTAAATTGGTCCAAAATCGACATCATGAACTAAATTGGTTCAGACGAAACATCGATGATTAAATTGGTCCACATGGTAAACATTGAAATACAATTTTTGATTTTTTTCCATTTTTTTTAAATATAGCAAATTAGTTGCCACAATATGCTAAAAATAATATAAAAATATCTGAAAAATTTAAGAAATAAAATCGATAAAATCATTCAGGCGCATATTCCACCATATCGCAACTGTAAAGGCACAGCCAGAAAGAAATATGCTACTCAGGACGACATCCACCGCCATTGGTCCAGCGCGTCCCTTTGCTGCGTCGGTGATAAATCCCAAGTTACCCTTCGTCAAACCCAACAATCCCCTTCGTCCCGCCAAGCGCAGGCCTTTCTCATCCTTGACGATGAACACCTTCCTCAACAAGCTTGGATTCGGCGCTCGCTCGCGCATGGAGCCGTCTGTCGATTCGTCGTCCGTAGCTCAGGGGCCGGACGACGACATACCGGCGCCGGGTCAGGAGTTCGCTCAATTCGGGGCGGGTTGTTTCTGGGGCGTCGAATTGGCGTTTCAGAGAGTGCCAGGTGTCACCAAGACGGAGGTAGGGTACAGCCAGGGGTATTTGGACAAGCCCAGCTACGAAGATGTCTGCTCGGGGACGACAAATCACAACGAGGTTGTTAGGGTTATGTATGATCCGAAGGAGTGTAGTTACGATACGCTGTTGGATTTGTTCTGGGCCAGGCATGATCCTACTACTCCCAATCGGCAGGTAAGGGATAGGAAATCGATCTTCTATTCCTTGATGATAAAGTTTTCTCTTTTTTTCTCATAAATGATGATTTTTTTCTTGATTGGGCACAGCTTGATTGAGCTCAATCGAGCAAATGGATAACTGAAAGTTGCTCCTCCTTTAGGTGTGGATTGATGAAATGAAAATTGAACTACTTCAGTGAATGCTACCACTCATTTAAATATAAAGATTATGACTGTTGATTATGGTGAAGGAACCTCTTTGCAATTTATCTTTTAGCTGCTTTACAGTTTGCTGTGATAGTTGAGTGCAATCTCATCGTTCTGATGAACTAGTTAGCCATTTCTTTAACAAATTGATAGCTTTTGGGATTCATTTGTTGACAGACATTTCTTGATCCTAAATAAACTGATAGATTTCTCGGGCAGATTTGTGTTATACCTGTTAGCTTCTTCCAACTAGAGATCGAGCTTTTGGTTTGATGTGCATGTTTGTGTTTTTCGTCTGCAGGGTAACGACGTGGGAACTCAGTACCGCTCGGGAATTTACTTCTACACTCCTGAACAAGAGAAAGCCGCTCTAGAGTCTAAGGAGAGGCAGCAGAAGCTTTTGAACAGAACGATCGTTACTGAGATTCTCCCTGCGAAGAAATTCTACAGAGCTGAATCGTATCACCAGCAATACCTGGCCAAAGGAGGTCGATTTGGGTTCAAGCAATCCGCCGAGAAAGGCTGTAATGATCCAATTCGATGCTATGGTTGAACCCAAAAAGGAATTTTATGGGATCAGTTATATATGGCGTTGTAAATCCCTGTTAATCCGAGTGTTTCTCTGGCCCTTTGTGGAATAATTAGCTCTTCAACTCACTACTCCATTGATCTTATATATATATATAGCATGGTGTTTCAGTACTTGGAATGTGTATTCAAATTCCATATATGTGGACATAATAAAGTGGCTATTTATAATATATATTACTTGTTGAGCAGATTGTCTTACTTCATCTTTATGACACACATAAAACTAAGTATGCTTGAGCAAACAGAGCTACGGTAAGTGCATTTTTACTACAAATACTGCCCATAATAATCACTAGAAGCATCAAACTTATTGCCTGATATCATCCTTTTTCTAGCAATTCAAACGTGCTTGTTTTCCTTGCCAGAAATGTGTGGTGCTGAAGAAGCTTTGTTATTACCCTCTTCACCCTTTCCGTGGCTTCCTCCATAACCATACCCATATCCATACCCATGCCCATATCCAGTTCCTGACCCGGACCCAAACCCAAAACCCCAGCCCCTCCCGTAGCCGTTAGGAGACTTTCCCGAGCCCGACCCGTAACCCCATCCCGATGATGGGGTCGAACCCCAAGCCCAGCCGTAGTCCCAGTTCGGTCCATGGCCCGAGCCACTGCCTCCATTAGGCGTCTCATCAGGCCGTTCTGTATTGTCTTGTTCACCAATCTTAGCTCTAGAAGCTGAAGAACCAATAATGGAGATAATGAACATCAAGAAGATGGCGAAATGCAAAACTGTGGGATTCATTTGCTTAGTTTTTAGAAGTTGAAAAATAGCAAAGATAATTTGAGAATGATCGTAGCATGCAGTATATATATAGTGGAGACGTCTTAAGTGGAGTTCGATATCAAATCAATTGACCGCCATTTCTTCTTGAAGTGCTTGTCCATGAAAAAAATGGCGGCTTGTCCAGACATGATTAGCACCACCGCCTACTCCCTAACCTATGCTAAAAAATCTAATCTTTACCACACAAAAACTTCGAGTGATCATTACACTGTCCACTAGAACAATAGTTAATGGTTATCTTCTCTTATTATTGTGGCTATAGATGCGTTGATTGAGGTGTTTTGTCTTAGTGGTTGCTTCAAATTTCAACGATAATGACGGTCATTAACTCTAAAGCGTGCTCTAAAACCGCATTATATAATCCTTTGATAAGCATGACACCATTCTTGAACTATAGACAGTGATCTTCTCTTGAAGTAATACTAATCACTATAAAACAATGTAAAGATTATTTCGAGCTCAGATGAGCAAAAGAATAGTAACAAGTTCAATCAATGCACACATTATACAGAAAAGGAGGTCCAAGAAAAGAGTTGAAAAAATCGAATGAAAATATGTTAAGCCTCCCAGCCCCTGAGCTCTGTGGCTCGAGCAACACGGCTCACACCCAACGTAAAAGCGCCCATTCGAAGATCGCAGTTGTGAGACTTGCACATGCCCTTTATATCCGTAAAAGCTTTGTTCATGTACTTGTGGAGCTGGTGGTTCACCTTCTCTTCAGCCCACATGAACCCTTGAATATTCTGCAATATCAAATTTGAAAGAAAGACATTGAAGCTTAAAACTCATACGATTTTCAGTAAGATATGTTTTTTGCTCAAAGGTTAGCAGTAGGATGAAAAGCTAACCTACCTGAACCCATTCGAAGTAACTCACTGTCACCCCTCCAGCATTGGCATATATGTCCGGGAGTATTATAACGCCCTTTTTCGAGAAAATCTGCAACCGAAAAAAAGACTATATTATCGAAGTTTTCTATTTTGCAAAAGTGGTAAAAACTTGGCACCTCATCAGCATCTGGATCAGTGGGATGATTCGCAGCTTCTATTATGAATTTAGCCTTCACATCTCCAGCATTTTCTCTTTTATTTTAACAAAAAGAACCGAAGAAAAGTTAGCATGGATATCAACATACACACATAGAAGACGACAATTAACGGCTCACTCACAAGGGCACAGCCATACCTACCTGGTCAAAACCCCGCCAAGGGCACACGGTATGAGAACTTCACACTCATGTGTGAGCAAGTCGTTCGAGTCCATAGCATCAGCACCGTCGAATCAGCTAACGTCCCCTTTGCTTCTTTATGCTTTAGGAGCGCTTTTATGTCGATGCCTTTAGGGTTCGTAACAGCTCCAGTTATATCGCTCACCGCTACAACCTTGCCACCTTTTTCGTGTATGAGCCTAGCTGCCCACGAACCAACATTTCCAAAACCCTTCAAAAAAAATAATCTTTTAATAATATATAGAGAAACCTTCATGGGACGTGATGAGATTAATATTACACAGAATCTATTACCTGAATGGCGAATGTTAAACCTTCGATAGACTTGCCATGTTCAGCTAGTAATGCTTCTGTGGCATAAACAACCCCACGCCCAGTCGCAGCTTCGCTACCAAGTGATCCACCAAGATCCTGCAAATATTCAGCAATACAAATCACAATAGGAATTACTTTGCACTTCAGTTGCATAGATAAAAAATCCAAGATCCAAGCCATCGTCTGCAAATACGATTCCATGCTTATGCTTCGAAGGGAAATTGAAGATAAATGATAAGAAGAAAATATCGAGAGAAAAAAAAATACTTTACTTGAGAATTCGTTCCCATATCTGGCGCTGGGACATCACTTCAGTGTTGATTCCAATAAGGTCGTTTCTGCGTAAAGACTCGTGTGAGACGTTCCAACTCGCTTATGCTTAGATCTTTTGGATTGCACCCTATGCCGCCTTTTGCCCCACCGTAAGGCAGATCTGTTACAGCAGTCTTCCATGTCATCAGCTGGGCAAGAGCATTCACCTCATCGGGATCGACCTTTTATGGAAAATTGTGAATCAAGAGGTAAGATCAATGATTTGTACATAGTTTTTTGATGCATTTGCCTTCAAACTCTAACAACAACTAAAATCACAACCTCCCTTGGCACAAATCCATTACCATTCTCCCTTAACTCACCATTTAATACATAATACTAACACAAAATAAAGAAACAAAACTGCATAAGAAAAAGGTCACCTCTGGATGATATCTTATCCCGCCTTTCATAGGCCCGCGAGCATTGTCATGTTGCACCCTGAATCCAACATAAGACGCCAGGGTTCCATCGTCTTTTGGAATCGTACATTCCACCTTATCAAAGCCCAAGCGTTAGAACATAAAAAAGTAAGGAAAACATTCAATCTTATGCGAGACAAAACCACACGATGAAAACAGATGTACCCTTCCCACAGTAAAAGGGATAGACGAAAGATTAACAAAATAAAAATCGAATCTTCAACATTCCCACAATCAATCGCCACGAAGAACACAACAAAAAACAAGGACATAGCGTCAAAGAAGATGAACAGAGGCAAAAACCTTGATTTCCCTGAAGGGAATCTGAAGGCTTCTCTCGATCTTGGAATCAAGCATAAGGATTTGAGCTGCACGTCTGAAGTTGCGGTTGGTCGCCGCAAGAGGCCTCATTTTTCTACCAAAATAAAGAAAGAACCTTTCGAAACTTTTAATCGATTGAAAGGGATCAGCAGAGAAGAAATAGAAAAGAGGGCGATGAAGTGAATTGAGTGTGTGCATGTAAGCGTGCTTATTTATAGAGTGTTCAGTTGGGTTTTTCAGCTGCCAACCTAACGGATTACAGAAACTAACTTTTCCATTTTTTTGCTAATTAATTAAATGTAGAAAACTTTATCCAAAACCACGTGTTATTCCCAATATAGTAATTCGTATCTTTTTATCTTTTAATCAGATGAGATCATAAAAAAAAAAGTGAGGACGCGGCGAAGAGTCAGCAGTTGGCAAATGAGAGACCAAGAAATAAAAATCTCAACTTTATGATCTGCAGCTAATTTATTTAATGATAAAATAGAAATAAAAATCTCAACTTTATGATCTGCAACTAATTTATTTAATGATAAAATAGAAATAAAAATCTCAACTTTATGATCTGCAGCTAATTTATTAAATGATAAAATAGCAATAAAAATCTCAACTTTATGCTCTGCAGCTAATTTTTTAAATGATAGAATCATATTGGCCAATACATGGGCAAAAACGTAGCCAGACCAGTTTTGTAATTTAATTTCCTTTTTTTATTTATTAATTACTGGAAAAAAAAAGCATACTAAAATAGCTCAAATAGCATCTTTTTTGTGTATTCTTGCATTCCAAACAAAGGAAATGCAGTTATCTCGACTATTTCAAACGTTTTAAATGACAGCACAAATAGCTCAAGAATTCAGACATGCCTTTTTCTAAACATAGACTATCACAAATATTAGGACATGGGCCAAAGTGGAAATAGATCATAATCATTCATAGGGCTCTGCGATTAATAAGGCCTATAGCGAGTTGGGCGCCTAAACCTTGGAACCCTCCTGCAAGTTAAAAAGGTAATGAATAAGCAAAACTGTACAACTATTAGTGCGATTATCTGCAAGCCATGAACCAAAGACTGAAGTTGGGGTGCTCACCCATACCCATATGGGGGGAAGACTGGCGGCCCGGGCATGAAAGGCCTTCGCGATCCAAAGTATGGATTTGGGCGTCGGCCTCGATACTGCTTCATCCCGGGAACATTGGTCCTCTTAGCAGCAACCTGCCCAGTCAGAAAAAAAAAATGTGTTGTAAAGGACAGAAATGGGTAATACTCAATGTTAGGGTGCAAGAACAAAAGTGAAAAGAGAACAACCTTTAGCTTACGTCCATGCAGCTCTGATTCGTTGAGTATAAGAGCATTCTGAACAGCTTCGACTTCGACAAACTCCACATAGGCGAAACCTTTTGGCTGGCAAAACTTGTCAGTCAAGATGGTTACCCTGTTGACAGCACCGCAAGATTGAAAATGCTGCTGAATCTCCTCAGGCGTGCACGAATAGTCAACCTGCACAAACCATTTCCTATATTCAGTGACATTTATATAACATGAATAAGAGACAGCCTTAATCTTCACAATTTACAGGCATATGATAAATTCTTTTCACCAAGGTGATGGTAATTTAGCACTCACGCTTAATAGACCTATTTGTATGCTTTAACGGATAACCCCGATGCTTTCACAATATAGTCGGGAAAACACAAATGTGAATGCAATGATACTCAAATTTGTTATTTAGAGAGGAACAAGAAGCTCACATTGCCAACATATATCGACCGGGAATCAATCTCCTCCTTCTCAGCTTCGGTGGCGGAGGAACCAGCAGTATCCTCTGATAGACACAAATCCAGAAGAAGTTATTGTCAATCAAAATTTCATCCCTTTTGCAAATCATTCGATAAAAGCATCCAATTAATGAAATAAAAATGAAGTACTACAACAAGTGCATGTAACGCCACGGGAAATCTAAGAAAAATTTCACGTTAATGTTAAGAAATTAAATCCAACACAAAAAACTGATTGATAAACACGAACCACAATGACCCTTCATGATTCAGTGGTAACAAAACTTCAACGCTCCACAAGTATGTCACCCTAAAATACATACCATTTGCCACTTATAACCACATAGTCCTCACATATCAAATACCAACCTTTCATCATTACTGTTAAACACACATACATAAAAACACAATTTCTGTCCTAAAAAAGGTCAAAATGAAAAACCCAGAGATCTCGAATAAACCGAAGCGTCACAATATAAAACCCATAGAGAAAACAAAGCAAAACAAAAAAAATAAATGCCCACATAAAAACCAGAAAAAAGTGCAGAAAAGATATAAGATGCTTCAAAACCTTGCCTCCCGCCCATCTCTTTCTCCACCTTAGCTTGCATCTCACGGAGTGCCCCCGCTTCTTCCTCAATCTCCTGCAGCCTCTGCTTCATAGTCGCCAACTCCTAAATCAAAACCCTAGCTACATCAGTCACTTACTAAATCTGGAAAATTATAATTTAATCCTAAACTTAAAAAAAATATCCACGCATCAAAACTGACCAATACGAACAACATACCTTAGCTTTGGATTCATCCTCGGGGTCTGCCGATGGATCGAATTCAGATTCCATGTAATCTTCTTCAGGTAAATCTACGCCGTAAACTTCGTCTTCTTGCTCCTGATTGCCCTCGTGTCCCTCCATATCCGTACCTTACAACAATCTGTTGCAGCTCTTCTCTGCTTTTGTTCAGCTAATTAGACGATGACAAGCACAACTTAGGTGTAACAAATATATATATATATATATGTTATAAAATATTTATTAGGATTATTATTTATATTATGATATTATTATTATGGAGAGAAATATTAGAGGGATGAATTATGAAATGTATTTTTATACTTCTGTGTCATTTTATAATACAATTCAAGGTGCCTATTTATAGGCAAATTTCTCAAATTACAACCACAAAATAAAATATTACTTCAACATAAAATAAACACATCTAATTTATATTCTCATCATCCTTATTTAACCACTATCTTTATTTATCCATCATTATTCATAATACACATCATCTTTATTCAACTTTATCTAACCAACCATTATAAATAATATACATCCACATAGCTATTCACAATATTACATAATACTCCCCCTTGGATGTATATTTAGGAATATGCCTCGCTAAAACCTTATTAGGAAAAACCCAATGGGATAAAAACCTAATGAAGGAAAAATAGTGCATGATTCTTTTAGATACGCTTTCGATTGTTGCCTCATTAAAAACCTTACTGGGAAAACCACATGGAAAAAACCACAGTGAAGGGGAAAAAGAGTGCAATGCGTATTTACTCCCCCAGATGACGACATCATTTCAAATCCCGAAGTATTCGAACTCCAATTGAATATACCAATCTTTTGAAAATTATTGGGGGAAGTGCTTTCGTGAATAAATCTGCAAGATTTTCACTTGATCGCACTTGTTGTACATCAATATCACCATTTTTCTCTAAATCATGTGTAAAGAAAATTTTTGGTGAAATATGCTTTGTTCTATCTCCCTTAATATATCATTCCTTTAATTGGGCAATGCATGCGGCATTATCTTCGTATAAAATCGTCGGAAGTATCTTTTCAGATAATAGCCCACAAGTTTGTTGTATATACTCAATTATCGATCACAACCAAACACATTCTCGACTAGCTTCATGAATAGCTAAAATTTCCGCATGATTAGATGAAGTAACCGTTAAACTTTGTTTAACTGACCGCCATGAAATAGCGGTTTCACCATATGTAAATAAATAATCCGTTTGCGATCGAGCATTATGTGGGTCAGATAGAAAACCAGCATCTGCATACCCAATTAAATCTGCTTTCGATTCATTTGAATAGAACAATCCCATATCAGTTGTTCCTTGAAGATATCGAAATATCCGTTTAACTCCGTTCCAATGTCTACGAGTCGGTGATGAACTATATATCGCCAATAAGTTTACAGCGAACGCAATATCAGGTCGCGTATGACTCGTAAGATACATTAATGCTCCAATGGCACTGAGATATGGTACTTCAGGATCAAGTAGTTCTTCATTATTTTCACAAGGTCTAAATGGATCTTTATTCACATCTAGTGATGGGAACCGGTTCAACTGGTTCCCGTTCCGTGCCGGTTCCGGTTCCGGCACGGTAATTACCGATCGGTTCCAGTTCCGGTTCCGGGTCCAAAATCCCGGAACCAATTCGGAACCGGTATGGACATACCGGTTCCTTACCGGTTCCGGATCGGTTCACCCGATACCAAAAAATCTAATTTTTAAATTTGAAAAATACCCACATTATTTTTATTATACACACACGAGCAGCGCAAGAGAACTCGCTTTAAGATTGGTCCGTCGATCTCCAATAATTCGACCGGACGTAGAAAACGCGGATTCAGAAGCGACGCTTGACGCTCACTAACTATCGATTGTAACGTCACCTCGTCGAATTTATGAAAACCCACTAAGTATTTTTTCATAGATCCCGTACCGCCGGAGTTACCACCGCTCCTATATTGATATTTAGCACGACAAATTTTACAAAAAGCGTTACCCATGGCCGGATTTCCGGCGTCAAGCATGAGGTCGAAATGTTCCCAAATTTTGGAGCGCTTCTTCCGGGTGCGAGACGGTCCCGATGCCGTGGATGCTTCTTGGCTCGGTCCGGTTCCGGTTCTAACATCACCGCCATCGCCGTCGTGATCTTCATCGACACGCTCCATATCATCAAAATAATGTGGGTATTTTTCGTGAGTGTGTATGTATTTTTCGTGTGTGTATAATAAAAATAATGTGGGTATTTTTTTTAATAATAAAATGAGAGAGTGGGAGAGATTGAGATTGTTGGGAGTATTAGAGAATTTAATTTTAAGAGTTTGAGATTTTTTAATATGGTATAAAAAATAAAAAAAATAAAAAAAATAAAAAAAAAGATCCGTTGGCAACGGTTAGAAAACTAGCCGTTACCGGTTCCGGTTCCGGTTCTACCGGTTCCGGCTCCGGCTAGGTTTCTAGCCCGTTGGACGAACCGGTAACAACCGGTTCCCAACTATCGGAACCGGTCCGGTACCGGTAAAACCGAACCGGTTCCGATTCTTGAACCGGTAAGACCGTTCCGGTTCTGAACCGGTGACCGGTTCCGGGCCGGTTTCGGGCCGAATCGGCCCGTTAGCCATCTCTATTCACATGTAAAGATCGAACAGTCATTGAAATATCTAATGGATGGACTTTATCCATATAAAATCTTTTCAATACCTTTTTCGTATAAGTCTCTTGATGTACGAATATCCCATTCTTTAAATATTTGATTTGGAGTCCAAGACAAAATTTCGTTTTACCGAGATCTTTCATTTCAAACTCCTTTTTCAAATAATTAACGGCTTTTGATAACTCTTCAGGAGTTCCAATTATATTGATATCATCAACATAAACTGCAATGATAACAAATTCACTTTTAGATCTTCTCATAAATATACAAGGGCAAGTTTGATCATTTTCATACTCTTCTTTCACTAAAAATTCTCTTAGGCGATTATACCACATACGTCCTGATTGCTTTAACCCATAAAGCGATTTGTTCAGTTTAATTGAGTACTCATTTCGTCGCCCTGAATTTTCGGGCAATTGAAATCCCTCGGGAAGTCTCATATATATGTCATTGTCTAATGATCCATATAAATAAGCAGTGACAACATCCATAAGACGCATATCGAGTCCTTCACGTACTGCCAGACTAATTAAATAACGAAAAGTAGTTGCATCCACCACAGGAGAATACGTCTCCTCATAATCAATACCAGGTCGTTGTGAAAAGCCTTGTGCAACAAGCCATGCTTTGTATCTCACAATTTCACCGTTTTCATTTCTCTTTCTAATGAAAACCCATTTATATCCAACCGACTTTACATTTTCTGGTATGCGGACTACAGGTCCGAAAACTTTTCGTTTCTCAAGTGATTTTAATTCTGCCTCGATTGCATCTTTCCATTTTGGCCAATCATTTCTTTGTCTGCATTCTTTTCCAGACCCTGGTTCATGATCCTCATTCTCATTTATCTCATTCATTTCATGTAGCGCTACGTTAAATGAGAATTTATTATCAACGTTGACTTTTTCTCGGTTCCATCTAATTCCATTTTGGGCATAATTTATCGACATCTCTTCATTATCATTATTCTCAAAAATTTCAGGTACCTGATTTCCATTATCATAATCATTAATGTCCATTGACTCTTCTAGAGTCGATAAATCCTCGACTGGACCATTCTTATTATTTGCTCCTTTTATTTTTCGAGGATTTTTATCTTTGGAACCCGAGGGCCTACCACGTTTCAGTTATGGCTTAGGCTCGATCATTATATGCTCTCCAGGAACATTAACTTTTGCAGGAGCATTAACAGCTGGTATATGTGACTTAGTCACTCTTTTAAGGTCAGCAAAGCTATCTGGCAGTTGATTAGTAAATCCGTGTAAATGAATTATCTTTTGAACTTCTAGTTCACATTCTTTCGTTCGAGGATCATAATGATTTAGCGATAATTCATTCCAACTAATACTCATTTCCAACTGTTTCTTTTCTCCCCCTAATGTCGGAAAATTCGATTCATCGAAATGACAATCGGCAAATCTAGCCGTAAATAAATCTCCAGTTAGAGGTTCTAAATATTTTATTATCGATGGAGATTCAAATCCGACATATATTCCTAACCTCCTTTGAGGTCCCATCTTAGTGCGTTGTGTTGGAGCAATTAGAACATATACCGCACATCAAAGAATTCTCAGATGGGAAATATTTGGTTCATGACCATAAACCATTTGTATTGGGAAGATATCGTTATAACTTGTTGGCCTGATGCGGATTAGTTCCGCTGCATGTAAAATAGCATGTCCCCAACAAGATGAGGGAACTTTCGACTTCATTAATAATAATCTTGCAATTAATTGCAACCTTTTAATC
This sequence comes from Lindernia subracemosa, assembly GCA_028392965.1. Lineage (NCBI taxonomy): Eukaryota > Viridiplantae > Streptophyta > Magnoliopsida > Lamiales > Linderniaceae > Vandellia > Vandellia subracemosa. The sequence continues at coordinate 7,192,472 of JAQPCC010000002.1, read as the reverse complement.
AACGATTCTGCAAGACCGTTTTGCGTATGAACATGCGGCACATGGTGCTCAACATACATGCAATAATAATTAAATGCCTTGGAAGTAAATTCACCAGCATTATCAAGGCGTATTTTCTTTATAGGGTAATCTCGAAAATGTGTTCTTAATCGAATCAACTGAGCAAGCAATCTCGCAAAGGCTATATTGCGTGTTGATAACAAACATACATGAAATCATCTAGTTGATGCATCGATCAATACCATAAAGTATCTAAATGGTCCACATGATGGATGTATCGGCCCACAAATATCACCTTGTATACGCTCCAGGAATATTATAGATTCATTCTTTATTTTCACTGGTGATGGCCGAATAATTAACTTCCCTTTAGAGCAAGCGACACATGATAATTCATTAGGTTGAAGAATCATCTGGTTCTTCATTAAATGCCCGCGTGAATTTTCAATAATTTTTCGCATCATAATTGCACCGGGATGGCCCAACCGGTCATGCCAAACAATAAATTTACTGTCATCGGTAAACTTCTGGTTTACAGTAGCATATGATTCAATCGTTCTAAGATTTGTGTAATATAGCCCAGAATTAAAGGATTGTAATATTTCCACAACTTGTTTACCATTCGAAGTTACTTTTGTAACGTATAAATATTCGGTATCTCCTTTTTCTGCAGTCTCAACGTGATATCCGTTATATCGAACATCTTTAAAGCTTAATAAATTTCTTTGAGACTTAAGAGAATATAAGGCATTTTCAATTATCAGCCTTGTTCCTCTGGGCAGTAAAACATTAGCTCTTCCGGAGCCCTCAATTATATTCGTGCTACCCGATATAGTAATAACACTGGCTTCTTTCATATCAAGATGATCAAAATATTTCTTATTTTTTAGAATCGTATTCGTCGTTGCACAGTCTGCAAGACACAATTCTTCATTGCACATGCCCGCATCCATCAAATAATATCATTTATAAACAAACACATAATATTTATTATTGAAAAAGAAATATTACATTACAAACATATATATAACTTAAAACAACGATATATAATAAAACACACAATAGTAAAGCATAATGCATAAATAAAATCATAGCAGATTAATTTTCTTCGATCAGAAAATCCGCAGCTTCCAAATGAGCATTTTCATCATTGGCATCAGATGTAGAGGCGAATTCACCCTGAACAAAATTCATTTCAATTTTCTTTCCTTTGCCCTTTTGAGATTCCTGATATAGCTCAACAAGATGTTTGGGCGTACGACAATTGCGCGATCAGTTGCCAGAACCACCGCAACGATAACATTTTTCATCATTATTCTTTTGTTCAGTTTGCCTTTCTCATCTTTATTATCAAAACTTTTCCTCTTCTGGGGAATATTTTGATGACCGCCACGATAATTATGATAACCACCACGGAAATATTGATAACCACCACCATAATATCCTCGGCCACGACCACGTCCACGATCATTACCTCGACTGTTGTCATTATTAATTTTGACTGCATTCGCTTAAGGGAGTGCAGCAGTACCGGTCGGTCGGGATTCGTGGTTTTTCACCAGCAATTCATTATTTTGCTCAGTCAAAAGTAAGCAAGAAATTAGATCTGAATATTTTTTAAAATTTCTCTCCCGATATTGCTGCTGCAATACTATATTATGTGGATGAAATGTGTTGAATATTTTCTCCAGCATATCATTATCGGTAATTGTCTCTCCACATAATTTCAACGTGGAGGTAATTCTGTAAACAGCAGAATTATATACATTTACCGAGTTAAAATCTTGAAATCGTAAATTTACCCATTCATACTTTGTATTGGGGAGAATAACAGTCGCCAGGTTGTTGTATCGATCTTTCAGATTATTCCACAAATCAACTGGCTTCTTTTCTGTCAAGTATTCTATTTTCAAACTTTCATGAATGTGGTGGCGAAGAAAAATCATGGCTTTCTCCTTATCTTGTTCCGTTGTGGTTTTCGTGGCATCAATGGTGTCACCCAAGCCTTTCGCTTTCAAATGGATTTCTGCATCTAGTTGCCAGTTTAAATAATTTATGCCCGTGATATCGAGTTCAACAAATTCAAGGCTCGCCAAGTTCGACATTTTACTTATCATAGATATAAAAACATGTTAACAATAAAAAAAGATAAAATAAATAATCACAAAGCAAGAGATAATAATAAATCGTTCATTATTATTTGTCTTTAATTTTTTCAAGTTCCGATAAGGTAATTATGATGTCCAAAATCCGTGTCCATTGTCCACAGTCCATATTCATTGTCCAAAATTCGTGTCTATAGTCCAAGATTCGTACAGTCCATAATTAATTCAAAGTTTCTCAAAAAGAAATTGTTTCCCTTTTTATTGAAGAAAAAAAATACCACATGCCACCAAGGGAAATCGAAATCTGGACCTCTCATCACTTTTAGCGACGATATTCCGCGACACCACTCGGCTATAGGCATTTTGTTGTATATTATATTTATTTTTAATTATTCATAATAAGTGTACGATAATAATATTACCGTAGACAAAATAAAATTATCATACCTCAATTATACTCGTATAACTTCTTTGAGAGAGGTTGATCGTTGTCAAAAAGTGCTCGTGTTCGATTATACTCGAACAAGATCTTCGCCGGAGGTTGATCGTTGCCGGAGAGCGCTCGTGCTGATAACGTGTTATAAAATATTTATTATGATTATTTTTTATATTATGATATTATTATTATGGAGAGAAATATTAGAGAGATGAATTATGAAATGTATTTCTATACTTGTGTGTCATTTTACAATACAACTCAAGGTGCCTATTTATAGGCAAATTTCTCAAATTACAACCACAAAATAAAATATTACATCAACATATAATAAACATATCTAATTTATATTCTCATCATCCTTATTTAACCACCATCTTTATTTATCCATCATTATTCATAATACACATCATCTTTATTCAACTTTATCTAACCAACCATTATAAATAATATACATTCACATATCTATTCACAATATTACATAATAATATATACATTATACATAACATGCGCTTTTGTTGTGCCTCGACTGCTATTGGGCTTTTAGTGATTTGGGCCTTTGCTAAATGGGTCTATCTAAATTCACATACGATATTCTTTATAAGGAATACGATAAAAAAAAAGCTTAAATATATCTTTAGTACTCTATATTTGAAATGGTAGCGTTTTAAGAATACCTAAGTTAAGGGTGATAATTTTAGTCATGTAAGTATCAAAGTTGAAGCAATTTAAGGGTTAAGTTTAGTGTGACAATTTTAGTCAGTTAATTATTAAAATTGAAACAATCTAAGGACAATTAAACTCAGAAACTTAAGTTTAATCTGTAATTTATACACGTGGTACCGAAGATGCTGACTTGGACTAAATTTATTTTCTCCTTCCTCCAATTAAGCGCCACCTCATAAGTAAAAAAAAATAAATAGGTGCTTACTTGAATGAAAGAGAATAAATTTTAGTCTTGTAAGTATAAAAATTAGAACAATTTTCGAAAAGTTAAACTCGAAAACTTAATTTCATCTCAAAATTTATGCATGTGGCATCGTAGATGCTGACTTGGACTACGAAGTGACGCTTAATTGGAGGAAAAAAAATAAATTTAGTCAAAATCGGCATTTTCGACGCCACATGCATAAATTACAAGCTGAAATTAGGTTTTCAAGTTTAAATATTCTAAAACTGCTTTAATTTTAGTACTAAAATTATCACCTTTAAATTAAGATTTTACTACTTACATCACTAAAATTGTTACTATTAATTTAAGTATCATTAACACACCGTCCCTCAAATATAAACGATTAAAAATACATTTAAACCCAAGAAGAAATACTGTATATGATTATGAATTTATACATCCAATCAATGGAGCCACGACGACCAGCAAGCTCTATGGCGCGTCCACCTAAACGACACCGTCTCATTCACGGTGGTGAACCCCCTATACCTCTGCCAGTCGTGGACAACCGCCGTCAGGTCCGCCAGCTTGGCGGAGATACGCCGGCAGCAGTTGGCGTGGACGGTGACGACGGCCGACACGTTCCTACTGTCCTGACAGAACCCGCTGAAGTAGACGGTCTCCAAGAACCTAACCCTTAGGCCCAACGCCTTAAAAAACCCGGTCCGCATCAGACCGTTCAAGACGTCTTGCTCTTTCAGACCGGTCGAGTTGTCCTTCTTCGAGTGCCACGTGTCGAACAGTCGGGTCGTCCTGTCGTTGGATCGGATCATGTAGAACCCGGTATTTATCAGCCTCAGTCGGGTCTTGTCGACGCTGATCTGAAGATCGAACGGCGGAGATGACGTTTGGTTTTGCAGTGATTTTGTCAAGTGTGGGACTGGGTTTCTTAGCCATAGTACGTCGGTGTCCTGCCGAGAGAAATAATGTATTAAAAAAGAAAAAAGAAAAAAATCAAATAAAGACAATTAATTCAATATTTTGTGTGACGTTAATACCATAATCATTGAAAAGTCATCCTAAGACCCTTCCTATGGGAAACCCTATTATTCTATTATTGATATTGATAATGTTAGAAGGCATTAATCAACGACTAATGATTATGGCACAAAAGTCATCAAATTAGGACCACCTTAACCTATGTAATAATAAATAAATATATATTGTGATATATTGCCAATACATCGTGCAAGGAAGACAACTAATGTACCATGCATGATTACTTTCAAGACTATTATAATTAATTAAATAAAATAAAAATAAAACTCACCGTGAAAATGAAGTCGTACCCACGCCGAAGAACATCGCCGAGAAACCGAGTTCTCCGCCACATCATCTTGATGAAGTCATCGGACATGTAGAGCTTCTCACCGTCGAAATCGACTCCTTCGGTCTCTAACTTGTAGCAGTGGAGCTTCAAGAACTCGCACCTCTCGTAAGAAGTGTGATCCATGGCTACGACTAGCAGGTGATTGATCAAGTCCCTCGTGCCTTCGCCTATCCAAAACCCATCCAAGAAGAGATTCAACATGGGCTTATCGCCTTCCACGTAGGCTTTGTTCACTACTGTGATTATTACAGTCTTGTTCGGCGTTGAAGCTGCTGATAGTGCCTCTTCAAGCTCGTCTATCTCCACACGCTCCATCTACATATGCATACATGTAATAAAAGCACACACATGAAGAAGAAAGAAGAAGAAGACGAAGAAGAAGAAACTTACGGGCTTTGATAATGGAAACTTGAGGGACCTAGAAATCTTGATGAGGGCTTGTTCGTTATTGGCAGGGTCGAAGGAAAGAAAGTAGGCAGCCCCAAAGATGAGTAGCAAGTATATCATTACATTATCAATGTTAAATATGGTGCTTTTCTCCATTGTCCACAAGCGGATGATGGGAATTGTGTAATGAATGTATATTTTGGGGAAAAAAAAAAGTGGTTGCCTTTGTGTTGTGGTTGAGGCTTTTATGAGATGGGATTGGCGAACTACAAAGTAGTACTGTGTTGCTCAGAAAAAATCTGTCGGCTCACAGTGTTATATAATACTGCCACAAATGTGAATAAAAATGGCTTATGCAATAAAAGTATATAGACGTTGAGTAGGTTTTCCTTGTTCATGATGGAGACTTTTGGTAAGAATTTTCCAAGCTTCGTTTGTCTGGTAGAGGTTTAACAATAATATTCAGCCATGTGTGCTTCGCGTAAACCTCCTCGCCTTCATCTTGAATTCCCATATATATATATAATATTGAATTTTCTTGCAAGTTTGTAACATTCGAAGCTTTGACTTGGAAAATATGGTTTTGCCTTTGCCGTTCTCCCTGCGTTTTTGCATTATTACAATGTTATCTATTGGGATGTAATTGGGCGGGCCGTTACACAGTTGAACGCTTTGGCCCATACATTGCAGGATAGAGGCAGAAAACCGAGGATATTTGCCGGCGGTGAGCACCCTTTAGGTGATAGAGGGCCCGAACCCTATTTGTCGCCGCCAAGACAAGTACAAGAGATGCGACCACGTGCGAGAAGGGCTATGATTCGAGCTCAAAAGAAAGGCGAGCAGCAAGAGAAAGGGCACACCACTTATGTAAGAAAGCCCAGAAAAGGCGACGAGGCTCTTGAAGCAGAACTACAAAAAAGGGGAAGAGGCTCGAAAGAAAGCCGAACTGCAAGAGAAAGGCACCACTTACGTAAGAAAGCCCAGAAAAAGGCGAAGAGGCTCTTGAAGCAGAAGTATGTAAGATGGCAATTTCATTTGTTTCTCTCCTGTAAAACTCGGCTTTGTTAGCATGGTCCCTTTTGCGAAAATATTTTAGGACAATTCAATCTGCTCCAAATACTAGTAACAATTGTAAGATCAATTCATCCAAAATACTTATATTTCAATACAGAAACATAAGAATCGACCAGCAGAGAAGTCGAATTCAGTAGGATAAACGAAACGACATTATCAAATATGTTTTCTTCTGATCTTGCCCTTTCCTTGATGCTGCTTCTTCTTGCCAATCTTGAGCTTCTTTTTGAGCTTCTTTCCAACGGGCTTCAATGCTTTTAACCTTAGATTCCCATCAGCCATCTCAACGTCTGCTAAACAAAGATAGAAAGCTTCGATATATCACAGCAGGAAAGTTAACTTCAGCATAGCCAATGAAAGATTTTAACATGCTACCAAAAGGCTTTGTAATGGCTGTAATAAGTTCACAAGATAGGTACATACTCAGCTGTTGCTGCAAGATTTCACCTTTTCAATATTATGTATAGTAGTGATGAAGTCCAAGAAACATCTTGTCTATTGTTAGATTTCTACTACAAGCAGGGAGATAACATCACCTAAAATCGAACCCAAAACGAAAACAAACGTGCCCATACCTCCGCCGTCGTCGGTGGCTGCGGAAGTGGTGGTGGCGGTGACATCCATTGCCGAGGCAGCGGCTGAGGGATAGGGTTTAACGGGAAGCTTAGGGGCAGCTAAGGCAGCCTCCAGCGCGGCGAGCTTCACAGCTTCTTTCTTTTCATAAATCGGCTCGACTAATTCCCTTCTTATAGCCCTTAGCCTCTTCTCCCTCTTCGATCTCATAGATTTCGCCATCTTTTCTCCTCAGTGTTCTTCTTGATGAATACTATTGCTGCCTCTTCTGAGCTCACTTTAGGGTTCCTTTTCCTACCTCATCGTACTATGGAAATATTGTACTTAAAACGTCATTATGCAATGATTCTATTGGGCCGATTTTTACGGGCCTATCTGGGCCGGGCTTTGGTTTTAATTCAATTAATATTTATTTTTATTTTTTCTTTTTCCAATTATTATATCAACGTGACTGACCAACTACCAACTGATTTGCTGATTTTTTAAAATGATTTCATTGAACAAATGTCAAGAAAATTGTCACTATTACAGTTTGCTGCGCTACTGTCTTACATTGTTTTTTAGTGGGGAAGCAGTTATGGTTTTCATTTGTTTATTTAATTTTTTTATATATATTTTATTTTTTTTCTCCTATTTTTTAATGAACATGTAGTGTAGCTCACAAATGGTGAAAAGGGGTCCCATGAAGTTAAGTATGCTTAGCAATTCAAGAACATAACAAAACATTATATTTACTTCTCAATAAACTTATCTATATAACTATATTTGATGTGAATCACACTTTCCTATAAAGACAAAAGTGATAAAGATGCTTAATTATACTTTGTTTATTTCAAAGTTCGCTACTTTTATATTCCTGGTAATAAAAGAAAAGGCTAACATTCACTTTAAAATATCTTCCATAGATCTTCTAAAGATTTCCTTTCCAAGCTTTCATTCAACTTAAAGCATTTTGCTCATCAAACTATAGAGAAACTGAAACGACATCGTACGAACTACATTAGAAGGCAAGTTGTGCTAGAATGTGAAGATGTAATAATGCAAGAGACTAAAGATTAGTGAGCAGAAAGGTTGAGAAAAGAGCTAACAATTTAATGCCTTGACTTTATGGGTCACTTTTTTTTCTTTTGTTTTTTGCAGATGACAGACAAGATTATGAATTCGTGAACAGCAAAAACATCCATCGAAAATCATTGAACTAGTCAATTTTTACTACAATGCTATTTGTACTATTATAGCCTTTACACGAAGATAAAATCAATCACATGGATCCACCTGCCATTTCTTGCATCTCTCCCTCCATCTCTGTCACATTCTGTCTCTTCTGCGTCTGTATTTCTTTCTCTCACACACACGCACGGCGTTTCTGTCCGATCAAAGCTCAGCTGTTTGGATTTTGCTTCTTGACATAGCTCGTGAAATCCCAGGTTTCCTTGTAGTAATGAGCTTTTTTCTTTCTTTCAAGCTCGTCTTGTAATAACACAGATCTTGGAGTTGGCCCATGAAAAAAGATTGATTACCCTACAGAAAAGATCCCAAGAATCATCATTACACTTTCCCCAATGGAACGCAAGCACAAGCTTTTGTTGATCATAGGCCTGCCGTCATTATCTCTCTTGATATCTCTTTCCTTGAGTATACTGCTTTGCTGCAGAAGAAGAATGAGGAAAGGAGTGAGTGTTTGTAAAGATGTAGAGACAACATTAGAGTTTCAGACAGTGGACGGTGAGATGAACACAGAGGATTTGATCAAGTACGAGGGCGGAGAAGATCTTACAGTAGATGAGATCCTCGAAGCTCCTGGCGAAGTCATTGGGAAGTCGAGCTATGGAACCCTTTACAGGGCTGTCTTGGTCAGTTCAAACTCCGTCGCGCTGCTTAGATTCTTGAGGCCCACTTGTGCGCTGGGCACGGACGAGGTTGTCCGAATCGTCGAGCTTCTGGGCTGTGTAAGGCATCCCAATTTGGTGCCGTTGAGAGCATTTTATGCGGGGCCCAGAGGAGAGAAGCTCATGGTTCATCCATTTTATCCTGGGAATCTCGCCGAGTTTATCAGAGGTAGGTAGTAAAAGGGTTGTTTCCATGGCTTCTAGATGTGATTGTGATTGTAATAATGTCTTTTGTCTGTGTTTCAATGTTTTCTTGAAACTGATTATACAAACGATGAGATGGTAAAAATGCTCTCTTTTCTGCTCAGATGGTAATGCCGAGGCTCGCAAATGGCCGATCATATGTAGAATATCAATCGGTATAGCCAAAGGAATTCACCATCTTCAGACATCTTCGGAGAAGCCGATCATACACGGAAACCTCAAGTCGAAAAACGTACTGTTAGATCGTCATTACCAGCCATACATATCGGACTATGGCCTCCATCTCCTTCTGAATCCCGCGGCAGCTCAACAGATGCTCGAGACATCATCATTTCAGGGCTATAAGGCTCCCGAGCTGATCAAAATGAAAGACGTGTCTGAAGAGAGCGATGTATACAGCTTAGGCGTGATATTTCTCGAGCTTTTAACGGGGAAAGAACCCATCGAGCAAAACCCGTCTGAGGATCGAGATTCTTACCTCCCAAATGCCACTAGAAATGCGATTCTTGATGATCGAATCACTGATCTGTATCACCCTGATATCCTTTCTGGGCTCAGCAGTGATCAGAGGATAGTGGTGGAAGATCGAATCATCCGATATTTTCAGCTTGCTATGGCTTGTTGCTCTCCTTCACGTTTTCTGAGGCCCGACATTAATCAAATTCTTGAAAAGCTTGAAGCAATTGGATTGTCATAGAATTTGAGGTTTTTCCCTCTTTTTTGTCTAACATGGTCGAACTTCTGCTTGTTTAGTTGATTTTCTTGAGTGATCGTGACTGCAACTAATAGAGATTGCAATATTTATTTATTTTTCCGGACAAAGATTGGAGATTTGGGAAGATTACTACAGGTTTCCAGTTTGTAAGCCATTGATCTTCCCTATTACTATGTGATGTGCTGCTATAATGTCTGTATTGATCATCGAAGCAACGGCAAAATTCACAGTTTTGAAGCTTAGCATATTACACTTACAGCTGAACGAATCATTCACGACTCAGTAAAAAAGAAACATCAAACCGAAACTACGAACTATTCTGACAGACGGATATTTAGTTCCAAGAATCTTGAGCAGATCAGATGATATCAGTGCTTTTCAGATTTCCACTCCATGATTGCAGAAAGGAGAGTGTAATTTGGTATGAGGAATTTGTGTGGCAGTGGCGACTCAGTAAATGGAGAATAATCCTTCTCGACAAGCCATTCTTCGATCGCTTTTCTATCGTATGTGTAACCATCGCCAGCCACACAAGGATCGGACATAACTTCCTGTAATAACGAATAAAAGGATACATACATCTCATTCATTACCTTATCTTCGTAATGTAATGTATAGTCATCTCATCCAAGAACGATGCATTCATTACCTTGAGAATGGGACATACGAAGTGACTAGGAGGTCTTGGACCAGGCAGCAACTCCAAGTCTCGGGCTTTCTCAGCCACGTCTTTCATTTTCTCAAGAAACGGCAGAACCTCATCCCTCAAATCGGGCCTATCTCTTCGCCTGAGCTCGGTGCACTTCAGAGCCATGAGAGCCATGTCCCGAGTTTCCTGAGCCGGCCATGGACCAGCGGCTCGATCTAATAACTCAACCAGACGGTTCTCTTCGACGGCAGTCTCAACCGTGTGAGCCAATGCAACGGCTGGTCTTGCAGTAAGCAGCTGCAAAACGATGATCCCAAAAGCATAGACATCAGATTTGGCTGTGATGACGCCCGTTCGCTGGTACTCAGGATCGATATAACACAACGTCCCAACTGGGGCGGTCTCCTTGTAGTTAGAAGACAAGGCAAAAGAGTCCACGTTGAGCATCGTTGAAAGCCCGACATCTCCGATTTTGCTGACGAGGTTTCGGTCGAGTAATATGTTTGCTGGCTTTAGGTCTCGGTGTATGATGGATTCGGGCTTTGCGCTGTGTAAGAAAACCAAGGCCGAAGCTACTTCCCAAGCAATTCTGAACCGATCGAACCATGTAAGAGGTAAGGCGTCGCCGCCTTTTCTCATTAGCCTATCTTCTAAGCTTCCGTTTTCCATGAACTCGTAGACAAGGCAACTCCGTTCATTACATGCTCCGAGAAGAATCAACAAGTGGGGATGACGAATCTTGCTCAGTATGTCCAGCTACAATACGGTAATAAAGAAAAAACTCAGTAATAAAGATCGCCTTTTTTTTTTAATCTCAGAAAGTTGTATATATGTAATATGTAACCTCTTGTCGAAACTCCTTGGTTCTATTCGATTCCTTAGAATGAAGAACCTTCACGGCAGCCGTGGTGTGATGGAAGCTGCATTTGTACACAGTTCCATAAGCTCCCATTCCTATCTTGAGATCTTCAGAAAACGACGAGGTTGCACTAACGATTTCGTCCCATGTGAACTCACGGTAATGAAGAAAAGAACCGTTCAGGGCGTTTTCGAGATTTTCTCTTTCCTTGGCCTTGCGTAGAGTTCTAACCTCTGCGTCTTTTCTCTCGTACGTTTCTCTCTCGGCAGATTCGATCACAAACTTAGATTCCCGCTTGGCGGCTTCGTATCTTTCCTTCCCCAGTCTAGCCATCTCTCTGGCTTCTTCCTCCTTCAGAGTCACCTGCTTGAGATTCATCTTCTCCTCCAGACGATGCTTCTCGAGCTCGTCGAGCTGATTCAAGAACACAATGGTTGAGCTTTTACGTCTAATAAGCAAGCGAGAGAAGTACACGAAAAGTACCTTTCTAGAAGCATCGACCGCCTCGCCTTGAGCCATTGCATACATCCCTCGAATATGCCTCAGTTCGATCCTAAGTTTTTCAAGATCCATGTTGATGATTTCCTGAAGGAGACAGCCCATGTTTTAAAAAACTCCTCTTACAACATCAGAAAACATGTCTTTAATCTCTACCGTGTAGATTTACCTGATCTTGGCTGGATAAATTCGACGTCGAAGCTTGATTATCTCCCAAAACATTACTGGCAAAACTAGAAGAAGGGCTCGGGCCACTATTTTCTTGAACGTCTATATCTTCTTCTACATCAAAACGTTCTGATGTAATGGACGGATATAAATTCCCATGATTCGCTATTCCAGCAGAAGGCGTTCTCGCATGAAGAATGGGCTGGTTTATGTTCGAAAGAGCTTGGAATCTTTGTACTGGCAATGAATCTGATCTGAAATTAGAGAACGAACTCATCGAACCTTTCTCTGTCGTATCTGAAAACACAAACAATCAGACAACAACTACAAATTATTACCAGAAAGTTGAACAACTTCTCTATTTACATATAACAACAAAGGTTATACCCGTAAGCGAGCTGTAAGTATTCGTAAAGGACATGCTTGTAGAACTACTCGTCTCACTACTATCGTCTCCAAAGCTTACATTCGTGTCTGAATGGGAAGGGCGTAGAGACGTTAGCTTGCCTTTGGATACAGCATACACAGAGCAAAAAACTGGGCATGCTTCTGATATTTTCGACGATAGGGTTTGTGTTCTGACAGCATAATGTAATAAAAAAAGCTTCAGTGATAAAACACATATGATCTGATAGAAGCTGTAGGATCAAGGTTGAATTACCGTGAGAAAATACTCTGAGACGAAGAGCCGACGACGAGCCTCATAATCTTATGTTTGTGGATGTGCGAAGATATTGCAGATACGATATCGTCCGACTCAATCTGAACAACTTCAACTTCCACCTACACATTATGAACACCTCAGACTCGATATTCTCTTGAAGGGCTTAGTTGATTTACTTACATACCTTTCTTTGGACACACATTTGCTTGTAAGGAAGAAGCTTCTCGGTTACTTCCCACTCGACATCCTTTATAAACGCAGCTGCTACATCGTCTCGAACTTGAGAGATTGGAATAAAGTTTCCCACTGAAGAAGTAAAATGATCTATAAACCTACCATCAAATTACGAAAAAAAAAAAAAAAAAAAAGGGAATGTTCCTTAATTCGATATGAACATATTTGAATAACTCACTTGGCGTCGGGATTCTATTTACGACGGGCCGGACGTGTATCAGTACGAAGCAAACCCGACCCTCGGGTACGAACTTATCCAAAGCCCATTTGACGACATATTTGGCTTTTTTACTTCCACTTAAAGCCACTGCAGCTATGGAACATGCCTGGGGAGGAAATTCATCTAAACCCTCTAATTTATTCATCTTCTGTATCTGCAGCAGTGTAAGAATTAGACAACAGACGACTAAAACACTCAATCATGGGAGGCAAAATTGAGGAGGCTAAAACAGAGAAAATAAAAACCTTCTCTTTACCGATGGAATATGAAACGAAAACCTTAAAAAAGAGGCAAGAAACCTTACAAGTCCCAGAAAATATATGAACCTAAACAACAATCCAGGGAAGATCCAGACAATAACTGCATACCATAAGTCTTCTGCGTCAGCGAATGCCCACATTCATCGAGCTCGTTGGGAGTTTCAGCCGCGTGAAAGACCAATCAAGAACATTCAACTACACCTTCTGTAACCTCGAATCTTTTCTCAAGAGGAGCGATTTATCTAAAACATTGAACAGTAATTGGCTAAGACATCCTAAAACAAGTAGGTGGACAGTTATAAATCGGTAAAAAATGGTGCCGTAATTTGCTCATTTCTTGACAAGACCTATATTACTTACGTTAATTAGAAAGGCTAAGTACGTCTTAAACATTCTTAATAAATGTCCCAGTTAATGCGATTAATTATCTGTAATGATGTAATGCTATGCTCACTTTGAAAAGTCATTTCTTGATAAAATGTGTTTTAATTGTACAAGATAATATGGGCAATGCAATGAATAGTCTCAATAATTGAAGGCGTTGACTTTTGTGGCTTAATTGATGTAATAGTTCATTGCGTTGACATATTGGAATATTATTACATTATTCACCATCATTGGGCATCAGCATAATATATGCCCGTAAAAGGAAGTCTTTGGTTGTTGTCTTGATCAGTTGATGATCATAGAGTTTTCATATTTTATATAATGCAAAAGTATTTAAACTTACAATCACAGTTTCCATTGCTATTTTATTTAATTATATGATTTATTTAGAATATAGAAATAAACAATATCAATATCTTAACCGCTGCATTTCTTTTGAAACAAACAAAATTCAGAGACGGTTTGTTCATGCACGTACGTAGGGTTACTACTCTCCTCTCCATTTCTTCCTTCATTTGAATTTCTTCGTCTCCATCTTCTTCAAACTTCGTCATCCATCGATCTTCATCAGCTTTCTCTTGTAAGTATATGGCGCTTTTGAATCATCGTATCATAGGCATGTCGCTAGGGTTTTAGAGACTTTATTCTTACACAAAACCCTTACGTAGTATAGTACTCACGACGAAGAACATTTAATGGTTTTTATGCACTCTCATTGTATACATATATCACTCTGTTTTATGGGTCTCAAAGCACAAGCCTTGATTCATTCACCATTCTTGATTTGAAATGCACCTTCGTCTTATAAGATTTCATGACTGTGAGATTTAGATAATGCGTAGAATAGTAGACGTTTCTTACGTGATTTTCAACTCGTGCCAGCCATGGAAGAAGAAGAAGAAATCGATCCAAGATTCAAAGACAAGGACCCCACCAAAATGGTGATCCCAGTCGCCCCCGCTTTCCAGGCCGACCTGCCTCAGTACGACGAGAGCTCTCGCAACGATCCCGAGAAAGAGAAATTCCTCGGGAACACAATCTGGCCCGGCCCGAATCCCCAACAAAGCCCTACCGACGAGCCCGGAAAGGGCAGGCCCGATTCATGCACGTGCCGGGTCCCGGGTAACCTAAGGTGCATCAAGGCCCACGTGGCAGCAGAGACGTCGAAGCTCAGGGACGAGCTGGGGCCCGCCTTTCGAGAATGGAAGTTCGACGAAATGGGAGAGGATGCGCGTCTCAAATGGTCGAGCCAAGAGATTCGAATCATCGAAGACATTGTTCAGAAGGTGCCCAGCAGTGACAAGGAGTTATTGCCCGCTGCTTTGGATGCTCTCAAGCCCCATAAGAACAGAGAAAGCATAGTGAGTTACCTTTACAACGTTGTGATTCCGAGGAAGATTGGAGCCAAGACAAGGACGGGGGTCAGTGCTGACAAGGTTGATACAGACGATGGCTTGGAGTCGAATAGTAACAAGAGAGCCGCTTCCTCGTCTCTAGAACCCGACGAGAAGAAAAGACGGTTGTACTAGGATTGCGTGCTTCTACTGCTAAAAGAAATACAAATGCGTTTTAAGACTGAGAATATGGTGTTAGATATATGATAAAGTGTTTTCACTGTCTTGAATGGGTATGAAGAGAAAAAGCTATAGCTTGGAGTAACATGAGTTCAAAAACGATGATCTGATCTCTTGAAAATCGATGCATTGAGACAGCGCCTTTGTGAGATTTATTATATCCTCGGTCGTATGTGCTGCACTTAGCGTGACTCTAAGCCTGCAGCCAAAGAAAAACCGACGAATCATCGAATGTAAACCTTAAAATCGAAATAAATAGATAGAAAAACAAAAGCACCACCGACTAATTACTGCTACAAACCTGCACGAGTTGGGTGCTACCGTTGGTGGTCTGATTGCAGTTATGTGAAAGCCCAGTTTTATGAGATGCCTGGTTTTCAAGAAAATGACTATTCAATGCTCGAAAAACCATAACATCGACATATTAGCGCACGTGCATACACACAGAAGGAGGGGGCGGGAGGGAGGCGAGAACCTGCTAGCTTTTAAGGCTTTTTCTTCACTCCCTACAACAAGTGAAATGATGTGGCTTTGCACATTTAGTCCAGTTAATGCTCGGAAGTCTTGAACTCGTTTCCAAAGAATGTTCCTCCGCCATGCCTCGTTCTTTGCCACGACAAAAGCAGCTGCAAGAATCAGACATACGAAGTACTTGGGTTGCTCAACCTTGTTCTATATCATAGGACTAGGTATGACCACAATTTGTCAATTCTGTATCTAAGGAAATTTAAGAGAGTTTTACCATGAGCAGCTGCAGCAATAGGCACTGGTGTAGCAGTTGAGAATATGAAAGATCGACCGCGGGATTGTATGAGCAGTTTCCATGTCTTGCTGTTGTACGACAGAAAAAAAAAAGAAAGAAAAAATCGAAAATGATTTCATTGTAAGTATATCACACTAGAAAGAGTTCAATGTTTAAAACTGAGTTTCTGCTTCTAACCTGCATGCAATGAATCCACCATGACAACCTGCAGCTTTACTTAGAGTGCCTATGCAAATATCGACATCAGCTTCACAATCAAACATTTCAGCGGCGCCTCTTCCAAATTTTCCACATACAAATGTAGCATGAGCCTACAGATTCCAAGGAACGTATGAGGTTTTAGCTGCTACGTAATGTGTTTAGTTGTAACAAATCACGGACATAAATAAATGATAACATATTCATAATTAAAGCTAATTATCAGATAAAAATATACAGAACGATAGCTCAAAACGAAAAAAAAAGTAACTTACATCATCAAGCACAAAGAGAAATCCATGCTTCTTCCGAAGTTTTGCAAGGTCAGTCATCAGTGCGAAATCTCCATCCATGCTAAATAAGCTGGGAGTTTCAACAAGGTAGGCATCGAAATCAATGAATTATATAACTATAAAGAGACTCATTGCAACAAAAAAAAAATGATTTATTTTTTCTTTATGTTGCAATAGTGAAACATACCTATCGCTTATAACAATCTTTTTCTTCATTGGACAACTCGACCTGGAAAACACCCCAATGAGAGGGGGAAGCATACAAATAAGCATAATTAAGAGAAACACAAGAAGGAAAAAAGGGTAAAAGAAAAAAGAACGAATGAAAACCTACAATAATGAATCGAGATGGTTCATATCACTGTGCCTGTAGACAAAAGACAATACATTTCCTTGCTTCTCAGCAAGGCGAATCCCGTCTATTATTGATGCATGATTAAGGGCATCAGAAAATACAGCTATTTTATCTTCTTTCAAAGGTTTTCCACCTGATATGAGCAAACCGACGTTTCCAAGCGCTGTCATAAAGGCCATGTTGGCTGAGAAGCCTGTCGGACAGAGAAGGCAATCCTAATATATTTAAACATTAGAACAAGATAAGATTAAATTATATAAAATCAGAAAATTCTTAACAAACGTAGCTGACAATATGGTGATTGAAAACATAATACAAAATAGATCTTCCACTTAGGCAATATTAATAAGATGAATATTCACGGGAAAAGATTCTCATTCGAATTTAGGGTAAATTATGAAGTTGAGTGAACTAAAATATTTAAGTTAATGGGTTAGAGGTGTAACCTCTTTTCTTTTCAGATTTGCTAGGGACAATTCCAATAATCTATGGTAACTTGTATATCCACAGATCAAAGCAGAACCTCTCGGACCCATCCCATGTTCTTGAGAAGCCTGCTAACAGATAACTCAGGCAATAAACACAAAGTTGACATGAAAAAACTCAGTAGCAAGTAATTAAGCATATCATATGCCTTTGCAGCAGCATTCTTGACCATTGGATGGGCACTCAATCCCAAGTAATCATTTCCAGAGAAAACGATTAGCTTCCTCATCTTCACATTACAAGACTCTGTTTTATCACAAGCTTTCTCGTTGCTAAATTTTTCATCATCGTCATCACCTACAAACATCAGATAGAAAGATAAGGAACGAATAACGAAAGCAGTGTTTTTCTCTGAAAGTACGCACAAAATAAGCAACATTTGGCGGTAACATGCCAAAAACAGAAACCATAACAATAAAGATGTGACTAAATTTATTCACCAAGATATATCCTACACAAAGTAGTTCGAAAACAATTCCAGCTGCTTAACCCCGAAAGACAAGGTGAGCAATGCTTAAGAACCAATGGAGAGATATATAACACTAAAATGCTACATTTACTTCCTCGAACAGAACAAAGACCGAGTCTTTAAGCATTTATTGTATTTTAGCTACAGAAAATGGCACACAACAAGCAAAAACAAGAAGAAAAACTGACGCAGCTGAAATCCTTACCTAAGCTTGCCACATCACTAACCCATTTCCGAAATGTACATTCTGAAATGTTGACTTCCACAGAAGCTCTGTCCCATTTTTGCGGACCATCAAAGACTTGAAATTCTTGATGGATAGAAGAAGAAAGTCGATCATCAAGGTGGATGGGTCTCAGAGAACGCACGACCTTGAGAGATTCCAGCTTCGAAAGAGCTTCTTCGACCCACTTATCCCATTCATGAATCTCCATTTTCCTTTTCACGAAGATCGTGGAAGGAAGAACAGAGGTTTGGAGTAGCTTGTAAGGCGATACAAGCGAGTACGAAAGGGCTCTGTTTTGCCTGCCACATCTATATCTGGGCCAGCCTGCTTAGGCCCAAATAATTTAATGTAAATGGGCCTAAAGCCCATTAAGGGACCGCCTTCGGCTAAAAGCCTATAAGCTACAACGTAAAGAGGGGTTTACCTATTTGCTATTGCTCGAGCAAACCCTCGATTGCAAATCACTCGGAACTCTCTGGCGAAGTTATGGACGCTCTTCAATCAAGCTACGCCGATTCCCCGCAAATCAACGCCGCCCCTGACGCTCAGTCGCAGATGCAACCCGAGCCGCAACCCATACCCGTACCCGAACCGGAAAACGCAGCTCCGAAGCCATCGAACCTTCCTTTCTCTGAGAATGGGCTCACCAACACTGGCAGCGGTGCTACGGATGGAGTCCACTCAGCTGGTGAGGAGGAAACCACCAGCCGTCGACGTCGACGCTCTAGGTGGGATCCGCCTCCGTCCGACCAGGCAGCTGGTGAGAATAACGCCGACGCTGGAGGTAGCAAGAAACGCAGGTCGCGGTGGTCAGACGATGAGCCCAAGCCCGTGATCCAGCTACCCGACTTCATGAAAGACTTCACAGGAGGTATTGAATTTGATCCCGAGGTACAGGCGCTAAACGCTCGATTGCTTGAAATCAGTCGAAAGCTGCAGTCCGGCATGATTTTAGATGACCGCCCTGAGGGTGCTAGGTCGCCCTCGCCTGAGCCTGTTTATGATAATATGGGTGTTAGGATCAACACTCGTGAGTATCGTGCAAGGGAGAAATTGAATAGGGAGAGGCAGGAGATTATAGCACAGATAATTAAGAAAAATCCGGCATTTAAACCACCTGCAGATTATAGACCCCCCAAGCTTCAGAAGAAGCTTTATATCCCGATGAAAGAGTATCCAGGATACAATTTCATTGGTCTAATTATTGGGCCGAGAGGAAATACGCAAAAGAGGATGGAACGAGAAACTGGTGCTAAGATTGTGATTCGAGGAAAAGGTTCAATTAAAGAGGGTAGGTTGCAGCAGAAGCGGGACCTGAAGTATGATGCAGCTGAGAATGAGGATTTGCATGTTTTGGTTGAGGCTGACACGCAAGAGGCGCTAGATGCAGCTGCTGGGATGGTGGAGAAGTTGTTGCATCCTGTTGATGAGGTCTTGAATGAGCACAAACGCCAGCAGTTGAGGGAACTTGCAGCTCTAAATGGTACGATTAGGGATGAGGAGTTTTGTAGGCTGTGCGGTGAGGCTGGACATAGGCAACTTACGTGTCCCTCACGATTAACTACATTTAAGAGTGATGTTTTGTGTAAGATTTGTGGCGACGGTGGGCATCCGACGATTGACTGTCCTGTAAAGAATACAACCGGTAAGAAGATGGACGATGAGTATCAAAACTTTCTCGCAGAGCTGGGTGGAACAGTTCCTGAAGCTGTCAAGTCGAGCTCTGGAACACCTACGAGTGGTTCTGGCACTAATCCTCCTTGGGCTGGTGGTACAAACACAAGCGCGCATCCTGGGCTGGGATCATCAAGTTTAGTCAAGCCAAAGGAGTACGATGAAACGAACCTGTATATTGGCTTTTTACCTCCTACTTTTGATGATGATGGTCTGATAAGCTTGTTCTCATCCTTTGGTGACATTGTGATGGCTAAAGTTATCAAAGACCGAGACACTTGTCTGAGCAAAGGCTACGGGTTCGTGAAGTATGCAAATGTACAGATGGCAAATAGTGCTATTGCGAGCATGAATGGTTATAAGCTCGAAGGAAGATCAATTGCTGTGAGAGTTGCTGGTAAACCACCTGTGCCTGCTGTGCCTCCGGGTCCACCTCCTCCCCCACCACCGGCTTATCCATCTCCGACTCAGCCTGCTGTTTCCTATCCGTCTCAGCAGTACAATTCAGGTGGACCGATTGGGACTGCACCTCCTGGGACGACCTATGCTGGTGCTCCGGTACCTTGGGCTACCCCATCTGTGCCTCCACCATATGCGAGCTACCCTCCGCCACCTCCGGGATCATCAATTTATCCACCTCCTCCAGGTCAGCCCTATCCTCATTATGGAATCCAATATCCTCCACCACCAGTTGCTTCAGCTTCTGGTGTGGCGTCGCATCCCGCTTCTTCAGTTGAGGCTCAACTGAGTTATGCGTCTTCTGGAGAGATGCAGCAAAGCTATCCTCCTGGTGTGAAAGCTCCAAGTAGTGTGCCTGTTCAATCAGCTCCAACTTATGCCTATGGAAGTGCTGTAACTTCTACACCTCCAGGTGTGCAAATTATGTATCCACCACCTTCGTATGGTTACCAGTCTTATTATGGTGCTGTGCCTCCACCGCCTCCGCCCGCCATGCCTCAGTCAACTGCAGATGCTAGTTTGGGCAATGTTCCTTGGGGAACAAACTTGAACCATCAACCACCACCTCCCCCCGCCATGCCTCACTCAACTGCAGATGCTAGTTTGGGCAATGTTCCTTGGGCAACAAACTTGAACCATCAACCACCACCTCCACCTCCACCATCGACGGATAATGAATACGAGAAATTCATGGCAGAAATGAAATGATCGGTTGAATATCCGTGGGTGCCTTTTGGGAATGTAAGTAATGATAATACTTTCTAATTATTCAGTTGAATATTATCATGACTTTCCCCATGTTTTTCTATTGATTTGGTTGTTCCTTAACATTAACTTATCGTCAGCCAATTGTGATCAGGTGAGGGGTTGATGTTTCGTTAAATGAGTTGGGAAGTTGTTAATTGAAAATAAAAATACTACTTTGTTACAAAAATGGGTTTTAGTCGGTAGAAGTGTAACCTTGATGTTTAAGACTTGTGGCCTATGGGCTTAAGACTTGGGCTGCATGGTTAGGATATGTAGATTAGATGGAAGTAAAATGGTTTCATTCACATTCCACTACTCTTTCACTCTTTCTTCATGCATATCCTGGTATTTTTGGTCGAAACAGTTCTGAAAATCTTGGCAATCCCTGGTATGGTTATGCTCGTTTTCTATGTTTTATCTTTATGCTCATATGTAATATAATTGTTTCTGATGTGTGGCCTGTGCAGAAACCCGAGTTCAATCTGATCGATACAGCTATTTGTGTGGCGTGTGGGGATATTGTCAATTATTTGTTGAATTTTTTTACCAAACGGGGTTTTCATTTGCATTTGATTTTTTTCTGACCATTCATGCTCACACATCTGCTATTTCTTTTTTTGTTTTTCGAAACATATCTTAACACTGTTTGCTATTTTGTGTAATTATCTTAACAGGCTGTTTGTTGGAGCAATTGTCATCCTGATATGTTATCTCTTGCCAATGATTTACTTGTTGGAAGTTTGGGACTCACGTAACCTTGATGTGTACTGTGCTCTTTTAACAGTTTGCAGAGAGTTACAAGAGACCTAAGCCCCTACAGCGATGCGTTGGCTTACTTATCTGTTGCTTATATCCCTTTTTGTAGGACTATTTCCATCATCTGGAGCTGCATTGGATTGTCTGTTTCTCTCTATTCAGAACTATATTCTGTGTTGAATTATCTTTTCTCTGACATTTGTTTGCGTCGGTTTATCTTTTGTCCTCCTAACGCTCTCACGTTCTCTGTGATGTTTGTCTTCTGTTGGCTTCTTCTGAGATTGAATGAGGCCCTCTTTGTTTCTACAAAATCACTGAAGGTGAGCAGTTCTTGGATTAGGTCGCAGGTGGTACGCTCTACAATTTCGATCTCTTTTTTCGGATTTGCTTCCCTTATCTTTTTTCTAATGCCTTGTTCTAAGTTCGTGAGTCGCAGGTGGCATGATCATGTTGTGATAAGCTCTCTCTTGTCGCCTTCTTTCACTAGACCACCTTTGTCTTCTTTATCTGTTTGGGGTCTATTCTATATCTTTGGTAGTTTGTGATGTGTTGCTTGTCAAAAATATGAGAACATAACTGCTTTTAGAGATCTCTATGTTTATACGGTTCACAGTTATGGCTAATAACTGATGGTTTACGGTTATGGTTCGAATTGCCCGACTCAAAGCGACCGCCCGCAGTTACAGACCTTCGGTCAAACTGCCGGTCCATAGTTTCAAAATCTATGAACTGTAATGGGAAGTAAAAACTATGGTTATGGTTTGAATGAGAAAATTGTTGACCTTAGGGTTTGAGTCCAGTTTTTTCAAACCGTTGGCCCGTTGGCATAAATGGTACATTTTGTCCTCTACTCAAGTGGGTAATAACCCAATGGAGTTTACCCAATCTATGTGGATAACTAAACTATGAAACGAACCGTTATACTATGAAAAGGTCAACAATAACAAAATCCTCCTTTTAACATCTTAATCTGATAGATGGACAATAAAACATTGAGCTTACAAAATGAGATTGAAATTTATGGCAAATGTAATAGGTGAGAAATTTCCCTGCGAATTTGGCCCGAAGGTAAAGTCCATTAATAATTGGGCTTTCGCCTGGTCTAATTAAAAGCCCTACTAAGGTCGGCCCTTATAATAAAGAAACCTAGTTTTCACTCCCTCCTCAGACGTCGGGCAGCTAATCAATCGGTGGTGTTGAAGATGGGTGCGTACACATACGTGTCTGAGCTATGGAAGAAGAAGCAATCAGATGTCATGCGCTTTCTGCTTAGGGTTCGATGCTGGGAGTACCGCCAGCTTCCTGCGGTTGTCCGCGTCACGCGACCCACGCGACCCGACAAGGCGCGTCGCCTCGGCTACAAGGCCAAGCAGGTGATCTCTTCTTCTCATAAGCAACTTCGTGGTTCACTGTGTTATTTGTTGTAAATAGGTGCTTAGGGATTTTAATAGTTTCGATTTTAGAGTTAGCTGTGTCATTTCAGATTTCTTTGTTCGTCGCGATTTTCGATATTGTTTAAAATTGCAGCTGAAATATTTGGAATGAAATGGAATTTGACTTTCATATCCTTTAAATACAATGCAACCTGAATTTAAATATGTTCGTGCAGCCATGGTTGAATGTGGCTACTGTCTATATTTATGGATGATCTTGCTTAACGTTAACTTAATATGATAAGAGTATGTATTAGCAATATTTCTTAATGACTTCACATATATCAGGGTTATGTGATCTATCGTGTTCGTGTGAGACGTGGTGGAAGAAAGAGGCCCGTCCCTAAGGGTATTGTCTACGGCAAGCCCACGAACCAGGGTGTAACCCAACTCAAATTCCAGCGCAGCAAACGATCAGTTGCAGAGGAACGTGCTGGAAGAAAATTGGGTGGTCTTAGGGTTGTCAATTCTTACTGGATCAATGAGGTTTGTGCAACTACTTCATCATGATAGTTCTGCCATTCCATTTTCTTGAACTTTTCTACAAACAACTATGGTTTTTCCCGTCTTTAGTTCAGATTCTTCAGTCAGTAAATGACATCAAATCATTAAGTTTTCTTCAGAATTCTTGATATGGGAATCTTATATTTCCGTTGGTTCTTGGAAAAATGTACCACTAGCCCTTTTCATACACAGTATGTTAGCCTCATGAGATATCATGCCCTACTCTTTGCAATGCAGGACTCCACTTATAAGTACTTTGAGGTAATTCTGGTCGATCCCGCGCATACCGTCATAAGAAATGACCCGCGGATCAACTGGATTTGCAACCCGGTTCACAAGCACCGTGAGCTCCGTGGGCTTACTTCGGCTGGTAAAAAGTTCAGAGGCCTCAGAGGAAAAGGCCATCTTCACCACAAAGCCCGCCCCTCGAGGAGAGCTACATGGAAGAGAAACCAAACCTTATCCCTTCGCCGCTACCGTTGATCTCTGGTGCGTCTTTAGCAAAACCAAACATAAGCTGTTGTTTCTCTGTTTTAAGAAATTTCTTGTGCTTGTTTTCTTGAAGCTGACATTATCTCATTCAAGTATTTTGCCAAAGTTGTTGGGATAAATATGTTATTCTCCAACTTTATTTATTGGAGTTGTTTGATTAGAGCCCTACTGATATTGATCTAAGATTATTAAGATTTTATATAAGTCGTAATATAAAGGCACTTATTAAGACATCAACTTCAATACAAAATCTAGGAAGAAACTTAACCAACAATACAAAAAGAAACAACTACTTAGTAATAATAAGCTACATTGCTTCTAATAATTATTACAAACTAAACCATGAATCAAACCCTAACTGCTTGATCAGAAACACCCCTCAGAGACTCAGGCACTTGGTTACTATTCCCACAGTCATAGTTAGGGAACACAACGTTGTCGTACAAAATGCCAGCAACGCCCGCCCCGATCAACGGGCCGACCCAATAAACCGCCTGGTTCTTGAACCCTCCCCCAACCACCGCCGCCCCGAACGTGCAAGCCGGGTTCATAGACCCGCCCGTGAATGGACCCGAAGCCAGCACGTTTGCCCCCACTATAAACCCTACAAGCAACGGCCCGACGCCCGACGACCCGTGGGCGACCCTTCTTGGATCTGTGGACGAGTAGACCGTGTAGACCAGGGCAAACGTCATCACTCCTTCGAGTATCGATCCACCAAAACCCGTCATTTCTTGCGAGATTGCATGGACAGGGACTTGCTGTATAGAGATAGACAGCATTAAGATTTTTTTAAAAAAAAAAAAAGAGGGGAAGAAAATCGATTTAGTTTCATACCTGGCCGACGGTGGTTGTCTTGAGCACAAGGCAGGCCATAACTGACCCGAGCATTTGCGAAACACAGTAAAACATGGCCATGGGGATCGATATATGCCCACCTACCGCCATGCCGAATGTAACGGCCGGATTCACATGCCCGCCCGAGATATTCGAGGCCACGTAGACAGCTACCGAGAGAGACAAAGCGTTTGCAATGGAAATAGCCACCCAACCCGAGGAATCAGAAGTACCATCCGACGTCATTTTTCCTTACAAATTCCAAGGAGAAGCATAATAGTTAGGAAAAATGATGAATGTAATAAAACAAAAGATAAAAGGTAAGACAAGTGCATACTCGAAGCCATGGTCGATCCAACGGCCGCAAAGACAAAGAAGAACGTGGATGTGAACTCGGCGAGATAACATCTAAGGGCAATGCCGGCGATCGAGTGCTCTAGACGGGCCTTCAACGTTGCCATTTTTTTTCCTTTCTTCCTCGGAACTATGTAATCAATGGTGAATGAAGATTTGATGAGTTTTTCTTTTGCTCATTGAGATGTTTAACTGGCCACGATGAGGTGGTTATAAGCCATGTAGTTGTGGAGGGAAGAAGTCGTGCGGGCGGTTTTTTGTTTTCAAAATTTCTAAAAAGGATAACGTTTAAGGATGACGCAGTTTATCCTATTTTCGTGTGTAATGGGTAAACGCCACTTTGTCCCACACCGAGTATTTCATGTAATGAGAGTGGAAAGGTTTCCTATATAAAGGCAGACAGCCTCTCATTGAAAGTCACACAGCTGCGTGGTAAGCACAAAGCGAACTATTCTTTCGCCTTTTACTAAAGAATACCGTGCGCTTGCCACATTTAAGCGGCATATGTCTATTTTTGAAGGGCTCTTCTATTAAGAAGGCCCCAACAATTAAAGTTCAACTATTTTTAGTCCCTAATTTTAGATTATTAAGTAATTGATGTAATAAAATACTATCGTTAGTAAGGATTAATATATGTAGATTAATTGCGGTAAGTAAAAAATTAGGGACTTCTCTATAATTATTGGAACTTTAAGGGATCGTATGTTGTGTAGTTTACCTACTCTCCGTCGTCCCTATACGGTAAAGTACAATACTGCAAAATACAGCACAATCCAAAATCTAGGTTTCCGCCGGAGCATTCCCACCGCGCGCGGGGGTTTTCGAGCTCGTTGGACTAGGTCGAGGTATAGTTTTCCTCTTCAGCTGCACCGTTGAGATCTCACTCGTTTCCTTCGGCTTGCATACGCGCTGTCGCGATTGACTTTCAGTGATATTTTGCTTCGATGTAAAGCTTCATTGGTTTGTGAGTGTCTAATCTTTGTTGATTGACTGAATTTTTCCGATATTTAGATTTCGTTTGGGTTGTATTTTGATCACGAAATTGACTTACCCAGGAGCTTTAACGGCCTTACAGTACACTTTAGCAGTGCCTTCGGCGGCGTATTAATCTGTCTGGGGAGGCTCAAATTACTCGAGCACGACAAGCTTGAGGCCCTCACAATGTGGCGATTATATTATACTTATCGTTGTTCACTAATAGCGAGCTCTTGCTTCATTCTAGTGTTGATACATTCATCGTTTTCAGCTCTGCTTTGCCCATTTTAGTTTGCTATAGGTGAAACTCTGTTCTTTCACCTGCCTTGGCCTGCATTAAAGACATGGTTGTCATTGGGAGACGATATTTGCTGGGAGTGTGATATATGTCCTCACCGATTATCAGTCCACACTCACGGCATATAGCTGGGCATTGGGGTATTTGGTGAGCATGACTGTGGGCTTTGTTTACATCAAGCATGTCGTAATGACGATCATTTTGAACACTTGGGGGCTTGTGCTGTATGACAAACTCGAGGCTTTGCTTTTGTTTCCTTTGTAGTTTTGCTTATTATGGGGGCAGCTGAAGAAGATGGAGCATGAGATTGTGCCATTAGACAAAATTGCTCAGTATGAAAAAATCCTATCAAGAATGTTATATATTTCAGGAGCTAGATTAGTTACCCTGTCGGCGGGTTGCTTAGGTCCATGTAATACAATTCTCCGTGTTGATCGTAGACCATGCAGAAAGAGAAGCTGCAGAAGATCAGGATGACTTGGCCCAGCTCCCTTGAATCTTTAGACAGGGCAGATGCGACCGATGGAATCTACTTTAAAAAATACCATGGTATTTAAAAGATTTCACCGGTCTTTCCACCAGCCTTAGGCCTCTTCAGCTAATAGATGTGTCAAAGACCGAAGTCATTTTCGACGGTAAGAAGGCCTTGACGAATCGGATTGGTATTCCTTTGGCATGGTTTTGTTTGCCCGTCAGGCCTTCGTGCCTTTTCTGATTGGCCATTTTGTTCTTCGATTTTTCCTGTCGTAGGGCGATTTCAGCTACGGATTTTACAGTTCTTGGCATTGTGAATAAACTGTTGACGGTGGCTATATCTGGGACAAACATTCGACGCTATTGGGAACGATCGGGCTTTTGATTTGCATGTTCGGCGGGTCAGGTCATGTATCAGCAGCAATCTACTAGCAGCAAAGCTAAGCAGGCTGCACAAGAGAGTGAAGAAGAAGAGCATCAGAAACTGCTTGAAATGCAGAGTGTATCTTAGAGAAGATCGAGGGTGAAGTGGCCCAAGGAAAATCATAGTTCATCCTATGAATGCAAGCGTTGGCCGACTCTCTTAAAGATTCTTTTTATGGTAAAGAGTGTTGTAATATATTCGTCCCATCCCAACTATGAAGCATTCATTGGTTCTCATCTGACATAGGTCTCGGGCATGTCATGTCTCTCTATGGAGGAGGCGTTCTTTTCTCAATTCAGGTCAGTTTTTCTTTTGCTGCTTTTCCATATTATTACAAATACTAATACGTAGTTTGGGAAGTCTATGGCCACATGTATAAAGCCAAGTGCATGGACTAAAGTGCATACGATTTATAAGACCATATAAATATTTCTTCTATGATTTATAATATATTGCGTCAGGGATAAGGCTGATAGTAATATAACATGACACATGTTTATGGATTGAATCGAAGTTCAAACCACACGACCTATATAATACGTCTTCGTGTCATATGTTATTTATTACCATCAGTATATATAACTTAGTATGCATAGCTTAGCATAGCGTTATCCATCTTTGTCGTGACGCTTTTTTTGACACCAAATCCATAAAAAAAAAATATATCAATATTAATAATAATAAAAAATTGTCAAACTTTAAACTTTTTCTTTCCCACGACATATGCTCCAACAATCGCCGCCCACAAATAATAATAATAAAAAAGAGCTAATTATTCTAATAATTAAATATTTGCCTTCGACTCGGACAAGCACTCACGAGGCAGCCAAGAGCTCAGCTCGGGGCAGTAAGGACCGCAAAACATCGTCCAATCAAACCGCCACGTCATCATATGATTTGTCCAAGATGGATTGGGTGGGGCCCTCAGTATTGAGTCTGAATATACTGCTCTGTCTGACCACGCAAGGGAAGGGATTATTCCCTCGCATATGCGAATATGCCATTTGAAGATCCATGGTTTGTGTTTCAGTTCGATTTCACGCCGGCGTTGTAAATGACAGTATTGCCCCTCGGTTTTCGTAACGTAAATGACCTTTATACCCCTAATCCATTCTCTGTTTGTCAAGAAGAATCAATAATTTATAACCGATGGGGATGGTAACGTCGTGTTTTCCGTGGGTAGGGGTAGAATAGTCAATCAACCTACACGTGAAGTGGTGGCAAAGGAAATTCGCAGGGTCACTTTCGGAAATATGGCTTTTCTTCTTCGCCCGCTTTATAAATGAAAGCTTCTTTCGTCTGCAAAAACAGCTGCAAACGTATGTTCAAGCAATCAGAGAAGAAATCTCAGATAAGATTAAAATTGGTGAGATCGAGTTTATTCCATTTTCGTCGGAGGCAGCAGTTCTCGTCGGAGTGTATTTCAGTTTCTGGTAAATATCATTTTCAGTTTTTACGTATGCGATCTTCTTCTTCATTTTTTTTTTTAGGTTTACGTCTACGTCTTCATCAGCTTATGTTCATGTGTTTCGATTCCACTTTTTGGTAACAATCATGCGTGTTTTTACACTTTTTCTGCGTGTGGATTCGATTTTTGGACTGATTATGGTGACCACGAGCTGATAATTGATTCGTCCACTGCTTCAATCTGCCATTTCTTTTTTATGGTTATTCTGTGTAGTATCTGTTAAAGTTTTGCCCGGTCAATATTAAGAGCTGTTGTATAATAGGATTCAAAATTATAGCATATTCCTGGAATATAGTGGAATATTTTGACTAGCAAGCTGCTGCGAGGTATTGAATTATTTAATGGATAATTGAATTTTGTTGATCCCACGCCTTGTTCGTTACTGTTCTTTAATCAATCAGATTCAGATTTTCTGGCCCCATCGTTTCTCTAGAGAAATTGTTGTTGAGTTTCTCTTATGGCCCAAGCATTTATGTTTACTTTGTCTTAGTTTCAACGTTTCTAGCGCATACTAATCAATGTCCGATTTACCTCTTTTTCAGGCGAATAGTTTCTGATTCCATTAAGAACAAGAGCAGTTGGTTATTACAGTTATGGGTTCAATCGAAGAATCTGCTCAAGAAAGAAACCAGTCAAAGCCTCCAGCAATCCGATTCATCGAACGCATCAAAAAGTCCCCTGTTTCATACAAAACTCATCAAGCCATTGTCCTAATAGTCACATTCTTCGCATACTTTAGCTACCATGCCACGAGAAAAACCACGAGCATCGTAAAAAGTGCTCTGGACCCACAGTCGCCGGAGAAAGACTCGTTGGAATCGCCATCCTACTCGTGGATGTTGAGGGCTTATTCTTACAAGCCGCTAGAAAGCAGAAAGCTGTCATGGGCATTAGGATCGGGCTGGGCACCGTTCAATGGTTCGAACGGAACGGCATTACTCGGGGAACTAGACGTTGCTTTTCTTTTCGTATATGCCGTAGGGATGTTCTTTTCGGGACACGCTGGCGATAGAATGGATCTCAGAATATTTCTTACCATAGGGATGATTGGTACTGGCGTGTTCACTTCACTCTTCGGACTAGGTTATTGGGCTAACATACACATATTCTACTACTACCTTATCGTGCAAATGATTGCTGGATTATTTCAATCCACTGGTTGGCCTTCGGTAGTCGCAGTTGTAGGAAACTGGTTTGGTAAGAAGAAGAGAGGGCTCATCATGGGTATATGGAACGCTCATACGTCGCTTGGTAACATCGCAGGCTCCGTGGTTGCTTCGATTTTGTTGAAGTATGGCTGGGGCTGGTCCATGGTTGCACCTGGTTTGGGCATAGCTTTCGTAGGATTAGTTCTCTTTCTTTTACTGCCGGTTACTCCCGAATCAGTTGGGGTTAGTCCCGACGATGACGGTGATGTAATACTATCTCCCAAGAAATCTTCCGACGGAATAAACGAACCTTTGCTTCGAACAAAGTCCGAGGAGAAAGATGCTGTCGGGTTTTTAGAGGCTTGGAGAATCCCCGGCGTTGCCCCTTTTGCCCTTTGCCTCTTCTTCGCGAAATTGGTTGCTTACACATTCTTATACTGGCTCCCATTTTACATCAGCCACACAGGTAAATTCAATTCAATCACATATATAATCACCCCCTAATTCTCATTTCTTCTTCCCATTTGATACTTATGATGGCCCGATTCTTGATTTCATTACAGAGATCGAAGGGCGTTACTTATCGGGCGAAGAATCTGGGAACCTATCGACCCTATTCGACGTTGGAGGCGTAGTAGGCGGAATCTTGGCCGGACACATCTCAGATCGTTTAGATGCAAGAGCCATTACAGCGGCGAGTTTCATGTACTGCGCAATACCCGCCCTCTTCTTCTACCGAAGCTACGGGCATGTCTCCATGACCTTAAACATCGTACTGATGCTGATCACGGGGATATTTGTGAACGGCCCTTACGCTCTTATTACGACGGCTGTCTCGACCGACCTGGGAACTCACAGCTCGTTGAAGGGCAACTCGAGGGCCTTAGCCACCGTCACGGCTATAATCGACGGGACCGGCTCGATAGGCGCAGCCATCGGCCCGTTGCTGACTGGTTACATCTCGGCCAAGAGCTGGTCTGCGGTTTTCACGATGCTCATGGGCTCGGCTTTCGTGGCCGGCCTGTTGCTGATGAGGCTCGTCGTGGCTGAGGTGACTGCTAAGATTAGGACGGCTCAAGAAGGGTCGAGATCGAGCGAGCAAGTGATGGAAGTATGATCATTTTCATTTGTTGTTATAAAAAGATTGTGAGGAGATTTAAGGTATTTTTTTACACTTCTCCTCGCGCATGTAAAGAAAGCATATGCTTGCATGGCATGGCATGGCATGGCATGCCATGGTGGGTGGTTCAATGTACAAATGTTGTATGCGCAGGCCAAGAAACATCAAGAATCATTATGGGGAGATATTTTTATATTTTTATATTTTTTCAATGAACTTGGGAGTGAAATAGTAAAGGAGAAGATTTACGTTGAATGATATTTCATATAAGAAATAATGATATTCGCTGAATTGTCGGTTTAGATTTAGATGAGAGGTCATAATAACCTTTGAGATCGTTCGAGGGAATTTGTTTATTATATACATCTTAGGGTTCGTGGGTTTATATTTGGGAGGGTTTAAATTAGTAAAGTTTATATAAAACTAATTAGTGGGTATAAAATAAAATGTGTATTTGGTTAACGTGTTTAAATAAACCCATCTGAGATGTGAGTTTATTTAAACCCTCATACATGAGTTTAAACTTGGTATATGTAAACCCATACATTATATAAACCTATGAACCAAACACCTCAATATTCTTTAAATTAATCTTTAAAATATCTAAACACATGAACCAAACAATGCCTTACGTCTTAATTTCCAATCATAGTTAATGAAGTATCGAAGTTTAGAAGTTAGGTGGGAGGCAGAAATTGGACCACCTAATTAACTAAAAATTAAATTAAAGAACCATACCACTTATGGGGTCCTCTTATTTAATTAAATTTGTAACAGTGCAACACTACGAAGTACCAAGTTTTCTTCAATTTTCATACATAATATAATACGATGAAATAGAGAGAGGTTTTGGGTATATTTTTGTTTCGGCTTAAGAGTATAATAAATGATCCAATTAGCTAACCCATATTTAAAAGAGGCCCAGACCAATACCCTTGTAAGAAAATCATTAAATCCTACGAAAATGGTTTAGGGTTAAAATATATTATTTAGATTCCGCGTTAGACTTAATCCCATTTTTTTATTTAATAGTATAATAATATGTAATTAAAATTGACTACCGGCGGAATATTATATTTCCCGGGAAAAAGAAAAGTATAATCTATTCAATTAGCGTTACATTCTCAGAATCTGCTTGCTTGCTTGTCCACGCCTTTCAGATTAAATCTCGACAGATTCGCAAGTAATAAGTCGATGATTTTAACCTTTTCTTTTTTGTGAAATAAGATTCGTTTGATTGTTATGTAGAAGCATGAAAATTCGCTTACCTGTGGTGGTTTGATTGACCTGATGACCTTCTGAATTGCGTGATTGAATTTGCTTTGGTGTGTGTTGTCGTCTTCTTCCATTGATTGCTAGGGTTTTGTGCTTGGTGTTCCTCCTTCGACTGTGCCCCGTGAACGTGGGTTTTATTTATTGATTTTTTTCGGTTTCATGTTCTTGGGGATTTGTTTATGATGGTTGTGTGATTCTTGACGGTTTATGTACGAAGTAAATTGTTTTTGTCACAACTTGGGGATTGCCTTAGCTTCAGTTTCCTTCGAAGCTCTAAATATGTGAACCAAGTACTTGTATTGCACGATCGATGTGTTGTCATTGCTATAGCTTGGTTTATCTTGGTTATGTATCATGGATTTTGTAGAATGAACTATAAAGCATGGCTGCATATTGTTGGAAAATGGTTAAAGTAAGCATTTTAGGGGATTCTGCTGTTAGTAATGGGCTTGCCGGGTGATCCTTTTATCACGTGCATAGATCAATGAAACGTCAAACTTATGATTTTTCAAACTCGGTATCTTTATCAATTTGTTTACTGTGTGCTCAGTTTCAATTTAAAAAACCTTACGCATCGCATTAGTCAATGTCCTTATTCCTTTTCCTTTCGGTATTTTCTGCAGGAGCCATTTTGCGGATAACATTCAAGTAATCTGAAAGAGCGTGAATTCCCAAGACTGTCAATGGAGCTATAGATTTATGCTGAATAGCTTCTTGAATGTCTTCTATTGGTGTTCTGGGAAAACGATAATGCTGAGTTTGCTCTCATGAAAACTTTTGGTTATACAACGGCAGTGGCACTACGTATACTTCTCATGGATACGAATTTGTTGTCCGTTTCCGTTTTGACTATTTTGAGCCTTATTGGTCTCCAGTATTGGACAGAAATATCACTTGAAAAGTATAAGGCAGATGGTGTGATTATTGACAATGTCATTGATTTTGAGAATGCAAACCATGTATACGAGCTGCTTTTGGGTTCTTATGCCACTCTTTTGCTGCTGGCAACTTTTGCTCTGAGTGCATTTATCTTGATCATGTTAGGCCTAAAGGTTAGTTTTCTCCGTGTTTTTGTTATTCAATATTCAGCTTTTATATGCTTTCCTGGAATATGCTTTCTGTTTTTGCTTTCCAATCAGAAATTAATTTAGGAAGTCATTTTGTAGTTTCTGATTTCTTATTAATACTACGTCATTACATCTGTCGTTAAATCAGCTTAAAAATTTTGTTCTATAACTAAGAAAGAGAAATACCTTTGCCTTCCTGATGGCATTAAGTTCGCTTCTGTTATGCAGAAAATATTCTTCTCAGAGTTGTATACTTCCGAGATCCGAAAAGTGTTAGAACACCTCATTAATTATATCATCTATAAGGTAAACTGCACACCCTTTCTCTTGCCTTTGATGAAATGAATTGGCATGCAAACATTTCATTTATTTGCTATTTATTCATTATGATGGGAGAATACAAAGTCTTTAAGTTTCATGTCATGCTTCATCCTTTAAGGACTCCATCATTTTTCCACTTTAAGAATCTATTTTTGATGCAAAAACAACAACCATGTACTTGTAAAATGTAATATCCTCTGGGAAAAGTGAGTTATTATGTAACAGCTTCTGGATGCTCTAGAGTTTTGATAGTTTGACTTTGACAGGGAACCTTTCTTCCCATAGTAGTTCCGCCAACAGTATTTCAAGCTGGCCTGTGGTTGACTTGGTTGGGCATGCTTTGTTTCTTGAAGGTGCAAACCTAATGTACATGATATAGATGTTTTGGATGTATTTGATGAATGTATAAATGATAAAAACTGCACATTGGCAGATGTTTCAAGCTTTATCTAGGGACCGACTTGAACGATTGAATTCATCTCCTTCTGTTACTCCAGGGACATACTTCCGTGTATATTCAGCCCTGTTGTTTGTCCTCGTTGTTGACTTTTTCTGGTAAGTTTAGTCATTATCATATTTTACGTCGGGCTTGAAGCTCTCTGAACTTGTATCTGAATACTTGTAACATATTGGCCTCACTAATAGGCATTTTTTCTGTTACATAAGATAACTTCATGTTGTATAATATCGTTGTCTTGGTTGTCATTTTTAATCCAAACAATAAAATGAGTCAATGAGTGTTTTATTGGGAAAACTTAATAAAGATTCCCATAATTAATAACTGTATAGCCTGTCCATGTCAAGGACGCCGGTTCAAGTTTCTTCTGTTTTTTCCCAAAACATTTCATCACTCTCATTTATTATCTGTGTTGCTTCTGACTGATGAAATTAACATAATTACAGGATAATGATATGCTGTTCAAAGTACACTTCTACTAGCTCATCAATGTATTTGTTGTTATTTTTCGAGCCATTAAGCATTGCCTTTGAGACATTGCAGGTAAAGTCTTTCCTCTGAGACTGAATTTGAAGCATGTTTTCGCTTTCATTTTGGCTGACAATTTTGTAAGTTTTGTCTTTAGGCACTTGTGGTTAATGGGTTTCAGCTTCTTGAAATATGGCTGCATCACTCTGCAGGAGGCATTTCTAATTGTCGAGTACCCAAACTCTTTGACGTGTCCCATGCGGGTGAGTTCGAAAAATGGGCTGCGTAGTAGATTTACCTTCAAATGACCGTGTTTTGTACCTGATCCATAAACATTTCGTTAACATATTTCTGATGTAACTTGATTGCTTGAAACACGTTTTTGCTTCCTTGTAACTTGTGTGTTGTTGGGAATAAAAAATTTCCCGTGCGAGCTTTTTTTGGATTTCAAGTTTCAACAGGCTTTACGCGACAATATTGTTTATCAGGTACATTGGAGGAATGGAAAGGCATCCTTATTCGAAATTTGGGTTTCTTTCTCGACATTATGACAATGCTAATGGCTCTTGCTCATTACGTGCATATCTGGTGGTTCCATGGCATGGCATTCCATCTAGTGGATGCTCTCCTTTTCCTAAACATCCGCGTAAGTTCGACCCCATAATTCATACTGAAATATGATGTATACGGTTGTGTTGATCTGTTGTCTGAGTTCTTTCTATTTTCCCTCTAGTTTATTTTCTGTATTTATTTCCTGTTTGCCTTTAGGCTCTTTTGATTGCAACTGTCAAACGTGCGAAAAGTTTCTTCAAGCTGAGGAAAGCCTTGAATAAACTACACGGTGCCCTCCCTGATGCTACGTTCGAAGATCTTCAAGCATATGACAATGAATGCGCAATTTGTAGGGCAAGTATTAAATGCCTCTTTATTGATATATTGCTTCTCTGTAATCAAAATATGTGTGATATTCACCAAATAACAGGAACCAATGGCAAAAGCTAAGAAGCTACCTTGTAAACATCTCTTCCACCTCACATGCTTGAGATCTTGGTAAGATCAATACAACCATCGTAATTTCTTCATCCCATCCCTTGTTAGGCTGAGGAAAACGGTACTTAGGTTTACCTTAAACCTCAGGTTAGACCAAGGTTTGAGCGAGAATTACTCATGCCCCACATGTCGAAAACCACTTTTTACCAGCAGATCCGAGACTAACCTCAGCCCAGGTGCCACAGAAACCTCTAGAGATGAGCAACTAGCTCGTCAGATGAGTGCTGCACTTAATAGGCCGAATCTTCGTGGTCATAATTTACATCCTGGAGTATTTTCTAACCAGGCACATAATTCGGAAGCGGATGATTGGAGGTGTGTGTTTCTTCTTCTTTTTTTCCCCCTAAAAAAAATTGATCAATCACAGTTTATTTGAATTCAAGTTCTGATCGTTGCTTGTATTATATATCTTGGAGGAGTAAATTTACACACAGGCCCGACGTGCTAAGCTCCCATTCTTGTTTTTATCTTTTTCTTTAGGAGTATGGGATCGGGGACTAATTGGACGGGTTTAGACGGAGCGGGTCCGTCTGGGTTCGGTCGTGTTCAAATGATGATGAGACAATTGGCTGCTGTAGGAGAGACGTACGCTCATACAGCCCTTGAAGATGGTTCGTGGAATCTCTTTCCTCCAAGCCCATCAGCTCAGCCCAGTACGTCAAGGTCGCTACCGCCGATTCCACCCGGTGGTTCGATGCGATACGGCGAGAGAGGCTCGGCCAGTGGGAGTACCACAACGTTGTCACAAAGTTCTAACGGCAACCTGGCTAGGATAATGGCCATGGCTGAGACTGTTAGAGAAGTACTACCTCACATACCCGATTATATAATCTTCCAGGTAAAATCCTCCGCTAGCAAGATATCTTAAGGGCGACTATTATGCCTAGTGATTTTATGTGCTTGGATTGTTTCTACCGTAGTAATAACTGGAAATTTCTAACGTTCTTGATAAAGACATAACTACTAAACCAAGATTTGAAATGAAAACTGCTCTCCAGACAGAGTGTTCCCTTTTGCAGGACTTGCAGCTGACCAACTCTGCAGCTGTTACTGTGAATAATCTTCTGATGCAAATGTGATTTATATCAAAAAGGTCAGACTCTTAATAATCAAAAAGTCAGATAGATGTGCTGATAGGTATATATGTATAAATATATATATGTGTGTCTTTATTAGGAAACACATCAATTGCATTGCATTTGTTGTAATAATATAGCAATTTTTTATTCCATTATTTTCCGACCAGCCCAGTGAAAGTGATGGGCACTTCATTAGGCCCGCCCATTTACAAGAACATACGACTTTGAAATAAGGAATCAACCGCCAAAAAGGAAGATCACAACCGTCGCGACAGTTCAAAGTCTCAAACCGCCGTAAATAAAACCACTCATAAGAAGGTCAGAGAAAAACTGCAAAGGGAACCCTAAAAGCCGAAGAATGTCCATTGTGTTGCAGAAGAAGCTCGAAGAGCTCGAGTGCGAACTCGACGATCTCTTTCGGGTCCCTCTAAAGCATCCCCCGGTCGAAATCTCCTTCGACGACATCTTCAAACGGTTCGAGTTCCTCGAGAACCTCCACGCCTTGGAATCCAACTCCCAGCCTGAGAATGCCCACCAAATGGAGGAAATAGGCCGACACATCAGCACCCTCAAGACGGCATTCGCCGAATGGGACGAGGGCAGAAAGAAGTCTTACGTGGCGGGCGGGGACGACGACTTGACCGCCGTGGACAGCCAGTCGATATGCTCCGACTGCACGCAGACTCTCCTCTACGAAGTTCAAGATGGCAATGACGACGACAATGATGGAAGCCCTCGTCCGTTTGAGGATTGCCAAGAGAAGGCAGCGGCGGCGGAGGAAATGGCGGCACCTAAGGGTGGTAGGATAATGGGGAAGTACTTTGGAGCGTTTGGTTGCGGGGTTGTTGTTGGGGCTGTCTTTGTGTTGAAGTTGTTCGATCAGTACGATGATCATCAAGTGTTCGTCCTTCCTCCTACTTGAGTTCAAAGATTAATATGATATGACAGACATTTTAAATAATCAATAAAGACAAAGCTCTTTGTAAGTGAGCCAGCCATGTGATGGATTGTATGAAAATAGATCGGATCATATCAGATCAAAATCTATAAATCAATCTTCCTCGTATTACGTAAAAGCCAGCCAGCCAAAGTTGCTTTGTTTATTAGTTTCCTTTTAATCATGATTATTATGTTAAGTAATAGGCTTTTTGTCTTTATTCTTTCTTTGATAAAAAGTATCTTTAGTAATCGTTGCATAGCATAGCCATGAAAGTGGCTCACTGTCAGACCCCCACATGTTCACCTCTTTCAAATGGCATAGCGGAGTATGTGTCGGGCCATGTTGCCTTGTCCGAAGACTTTTCTTATATACGCGGCGGGCGATCATACTCCGAAATTCCGATTATGCCCCAATGTCATTAGGTGTTTGATGCTGCTGTGTATTTATAATCCTATCTATTATCTAGGGTTGGTAATAGGGCGGGGCGAAGAATGATCCCAAAGTATATCGCTCCGTCGTCAACGAGCAAATAGAAAAAAAATTTTAAGTGTGTAATCTAGATTTTTGGGGAAAATTTCCGTTAAGTATTTTTTGTATGTACGAGTGATAAAAATAGATTAAGATTTACATATTAATACAATTTTAATAATTTGGTAATACTCGTACACAGAACATGGCAAGAATCCCTATGAACATAGAGCGTCGTCGTTCCCGCCAATATAGAGAAAATTTCTCTATTCCCAACTCCGCAAGGAGAAAAAAGCCGAAACTTTGTAATATTTTAGTTTGTGTACGTTGGTTGAGAGCCCTCTTCTCTCTCAATTGTCAAATATTACCATATTATTTATTGTAATAGAATGAATGATATATTTGTAAAGGGAAAATACCTAAACTGGTCTCTATGTTTACCCATGGACTAATTTAATCCTCATTGTTTTTCGTTCATTAATTTAGTTCCGACGTCGTAAAAAATGAACCAAAATGGTCCTCCGTCACTACAACCGTTAGTTTATATGGAAAGTGACGCGTGTGATTGAAGCAATAAAAAAAAACAAAATTGATGTGTGCTGACACGTAATCATTTTCCATCAACAGTTATATTGACGAAAGGAACAATTTGTTTCATCTTCGACAAAATCTAGTTTCTCATTAGAACTAAATTGATTCATAAGGTAAACATTGGGGACCAATTTTGATATATCTCCATTTGTAAATGTTACCATAACTTCATTCATACCCATTTTCGTCCAAGAAGAAAATAATAGGTACTCCCCTCCACTCACGTGGCCCAAGCCCCAAGAAACCACGAAATACCATATTTACCCTTTAGATTTTTGACCCAAAACAAAAACCTCCTCCATCCCAATTATCACCACCATCACATTCACATCTTCCACATTCTTAGACCCATCGCCGAACATGAGCTCCACGTTCCGAAAGTACGAAATCATCGAGCGCACGCCGTCCTTATTCGAACCCATAATGCTAACCCCGCCGTGTCTCCCCTCAGCTGACCACCTCGACCTGCTCTTGGGTTTGGCCCCGCCGTCCTTCTCCGAGTTCGACGCCATCACTGACCTTGTCCAGATCCACCACCACGCCCCGTTCCTCAGCTCGACCCGTCGGGTCATTCGCCGGGTTGGGCTGTTCGACCCGTATCTGCACAGTCTCAGTGACCGGGTCTCTGCGCTGGAGCTGGGTTTGGACCGTTTGCTGAGGGATGAGGAAGAGGTGAGCGAGAGGACGTACAAGTGGACTGCGGAGGTTAAGACGCCGGAGAGGGAGAGGAGGTACAAGCTGGTTGCTGAGATCGAGGGTGGCGACAAGAAGAAGAAAAAGAAGGGTAGCTATAAGTGGACGGCTGAGATCAAGAGGAAGGGCGAGGATCCTGTGGAGAGGAAGTACACTGTCGAGTTCAGTAGTGGAGGAGAGAAGGAGAAAAAGGAGAAGGTGAAGAAAGAGAAGG
The DNA here is from genome assembly GCA_028392965.1 of Lindernia subracemosa. Taxonomy (NCBI): domain Eukaryota; kingdom Viridiplantae; phylum Streptophyta; class Magnoliopsida; order Lamiales; family Linderniaceae; genus Vandellia; species Vandellia subracemosa. The sequence goes on along the minus strand of JAQPCC010000002.1, from coordinate 7,152,718 downwards.
CAACTGCTCGCATTGTGGAGGTCGAGGAGCCTTCTAATCATGGGGCTGTTGTTCTCAGGCAGGTTGGTGATAAATCTCCCTTTTTTTTTTGTTTCTTTTGTTCACTGAAGTGGTGAGTTGATGTTAAAGATTTAAAGTTGAGTTAAAGTTCTTATCTTTGGTTAGTAATGGTTGATTCTTTTCCCTCGTGCGATTCTTGCCCTCCTTTGGGATACAGTTGCTTTAATGGAAGAATGCTCTGCGATGTCTGCTTGGTTTCTTTCTTACGAATTACACTTGGGAAGAGTTTCCCAGATGTTAATGTTAAAAGAATTGTCCGTATTTAGAATGGGAGATGTAATTGAATCTGAGAATAGAACATTTATGAGCGTCGAATACCACTTGGAATATGAGTAAAGGTGGCTAGATGCATATATAGACGTGTGCTTAGTTGAGGGTTTTTACTCTTTTCATCTTCGTGCATAGTAAGTAGATTGGTTTTCCCTATGTTTTCCTTATTGTTGTCGAGGTAGCCATGTTTAAGTAAATGATTTAAGCTACCAAGTGCTTAGTATTGTCAGGATTAGTCTGTGATTGTTGAGAATAGATTTTTGAGATGCCTTGGTCTATTGAATGGCCTTGAAGTTCTTTAATGATCTCTTGGAGAGAAAAAAGATACCTTTAGATGACAATCTCTAATGCCTAGTATTTTTTCTCATTCATATACCATTACTCATGAGAATCTTATTCTGATGGTCCTTAATCTCTTTTCTAATGTAACTACCTGATGTTTAGTTCAACGTATCTTGTTTTTTTTTTTTTTCCTCTGTAGGTCTTTGCCAAGAGAGTGAGCAAGAGAAAGGGGAAGGGAAAACAATTGTCTCCATTCGATGCAGCTGCTCTGATTCAAAAGACTTTCCGTGCTTACCTTATCCGTAGATCCCAGGCCCTCCGTGCCCTTCGCGAGCTCGCCATTGCAAAGAGCAAGTTAAAGGAGATAAGGGCTCTCTTCAACAACTTCACCTACCGCCGCCGTCTCACCCGCGACGCAGAAGAACGGCAGAGGTTCTCCGAAAAGATCATCGTGCTGCTTCTCACCGTTGATGCTATTGAGGTACGTTTCATCACTTATGCTTTCTTCTTTTCCAAATCTTGGTTCTTTCATCTTTGTCCATTTACATACTCATCCATGTCCCTCTCAGGGTGCTGACTTGATGGTCCGATCCGCCAAGAAATCAATGGTGGATGAGCTAGAAGCCATGCTCGACGTGGTTGATCCTCAGCCTCGAGGCAAGTCCCTAACGATTAGGAGGAGAACGTTCGATATGCCCGATACTGCCATTACCAAGGAACTAGCCCAAGGTGTGGCCCAGGTCGTTCGTATGCTCGATCAAGATGCTTCTGCTTCTGAATCTTTTGAGGCATGCTTGTAATCGCCGTACGCCTTTTGATGTGTTTTCAAATCATTTACGCTTTCGCTAGCGTACGTTTCTTCCTAGTATCGTTTCTGTTTGCACAATCTATGCTTCCTAGTATCTTGTCCTAACGTTATGCTTCTTCGTTCCATGGCACTTTGGCTTGATATGCAGCATGCTTGCTTATGTGGTTTGATACTTGTCCTTTTATTCAACTTATCTTCTTTGTTGTTACTCAAAATTTTTTTTTCTTTAAAAACTTTAAATACAAATATATAATTCACACGGGCGTAAGTATTTCTGTTTTCCTTAATACATTGCCTTTTTAAGGAAATAAATTATAGTATTCTTTCTTGTTTTAAGACAAAAAAAATGATTCATTTCATTATCATGCATAACTAACGTGCAAGCTTGAACTAACTAATATGACGAGGTTCCAACTCAAAAGCTACACACATATCACATCGACCTTTCTTTCACTCACCTAACAATTTTAAATTTAGGGTCAACTTCGTTTAAATGCAAAAAATTATATCACATAACTCCCCATGTCAGATATTTTTTCACTTAAGGACCAATTTGAAACTTATCTTTCACATAAGGACCAGTTTTTTTGAAAAAATAATTTTACCCTTACTTTATGATTTTTATTTTTATTTTTTCTTTTCTTTAATGAATAAAATGTTAAAAGGGGTAAATAACAAATATAAAAGGAAAAATAGAAATAAAAGGGGGAAAATCACTGGGAAAGAACGAAACAGACAGAAAGAAAGAAAGGAAAAAGAAGAAGAAGAGGAGGAAGAAGAAGAAGAGTCTAGCACGAGTTTTTTTCTATCTAAGTCAGTTCACGTGGATTTCTCAATGATGAAGAAGAAAAAAATAGAGATCCGAGAAGAAGAAAGCTGGGTTTTCGCGGTCATACCTTGCTCAAGTTTGTTCGATCCAAGTAAGTCCAGCTTGTATTGTCGGAAATTAAATCGAAATTATCCCAATTTTTCGTGGGTATGCTCGATTTGGTTAGTCATTAGTTGGTTTGCTTGAAATTACGGGTTTGTGCATTCCGACGTGGTCTCCATTAGAAATCAATTTTTTTAGAAATGAAGCAATGTAAGTTTGGCCATGACGTCTGCAGCATTCTTATTAGTATGTAAATGATTGGTTTTACATATTTGTAATATAATACTAATTATATGTATATTGTGTATCAATTTACTTGTTGTTATTGTACCTATTCGCTTATTATGACGTACCTTTTTGTGGTCTGCAACAGTTTCTGGCATAGAGGCTAAAGAACATTTACTAGTTAATTGGCATTGATGGATGTATTTTGAGTACGAACTTAATTTTTGAATGATTATAGTTTATTTATTGTGTTATATCGTAGATGTAATATCATATCCCCGATTTTGTTTGTCGTAAGATGTAATATCATCGTCTGTTATTTCGTTGTATTTACATAGACGATAATTGGCTTGTATCATTAAAATGCAGGTGGTTATGGGGTGGCCATAGGTGGGCCATTGGCTTTGCGATGACCTGTAAAAATATGATTATCCATTAGGATAGAAACTAAGTTGAGGTCGGTAAATATTGTCTAATCTTTTCGGAGATTGGGACTTGCACAGAATCAAAACCTGTATAAATATGGTTGATGTATTCGGATAAAAAAAAAGATTGTTCGATTGTTTAGCTAAAATGTTGTTTGTTATGCCAGTAATCTTTTGTACGGTAACAATCTTAAAGAAGGGACGGTAACCATATATACAAGGTACATCAAAGCAAACGAAATGGTACGCTAAACGTATTAAAATGGTATGATGTATTAAAAACCGTAAAAAAATGATGAAAAATACAAAAAGAAAGTCATGAACATTTTTAACGGTATCTGACATATATGGAACAAATTCTGACATTACCTGACATACATAGAAAGTTTTCTTGTTAGAAATTGTATTATTTCAACTTATGTCTTTCTTAATTTTGGTACGACAAACTACTTAAAGGTGGTACAGTATATCTCCACAATAAGGTACAGTCACAGAATGTACAGTGATACAATATACAAACTATAATTGGTGCCGCTTAATAAGGTAAATATTTTCCGTCGCAATTCAAATTTTTTTGTTGGGAAAACCATATTTCCATATGTCTCTTTGTATCAAATTTGAGGGAATAACCCCTACATGCATTGCTCCAAATTTAACTATAAAAGGATGAACATTATTAGAACAACTTACTATAACATATTATAGAACAACTTACTACAACTTACCCCCAATTGTCACTATAGGTTTAGTTAATCGTTCCATTCTTTTGTTCATTTCTTGATTACGAGTATATTTTGGTGTTGATGTAATGTTGGATCTATTTTGATAATCGACAGTTTTATAGAAAAAATGTTTATTATGCCTGAAATATTTGGTACGGTAACAATGTTGAAAAAGGTACGCTAACCGTATGTACAAGGTACATCAAACATCAGCTACATGATACGGTAAACACATTAAAATTGTACGATGTATTAAAAGATGAAATAAATGATGAAAAATACAGAAAGTCAGAAAGTTCTGACACAACACAGAAAAATATAATTTTAACGGTATTATGGAATAAATCCTGACACAGGAAAGAATGTTCTGATGCACAGAAAGTTCTGACACACACGAAAAGTTTTCCAGTCAGAAAGGTACAATATACATACTTTGTCAAAAAGTTTCTCAATTTTGATACGGTAAACTACTTAATTGTGGTGCAATATATTTCAACAATAAGGTACAATAACATGTTGTTCAATGGTACATTATACACGGTATATTTGATACAACATATTAGGGTGAGAGTTTTTGTGGTAATATGAATTTTTATTTTTGAAAAACCATATTTCCATATGTATATCACCTTATATGTTTCACTTTGTATCATATTTGATAGAGTAACCCTACCCTACACTCATGATTTTATATTACAAACTCTAAAAATTTCACTAGAAGAATATGAATAATGTTTAATAACTTACTACAACATAGTATAGATGTTTGTTAAATTGAAAATGTTCAACTTATTATAGATGTTTTCTGTTTAATGTTCTATTCATTTATTGTTTTTAGGATTTCACATTTATTAATGGACGTTCTAGACTCGTAATTTAGATATTATGTGGATTGATAAAGCTTGGTACGGTATCGACGTTTATCTAGGTAGGAAAAACTAAAATGTGGTACGTTATACTGCCAGTTAAAGGTACAGTCACAGACTGCTTATGGTACCATATGCATACTATATTTGGTACAACTTATTACGATAAGAATATTTCATCGCGTTTTACATCACGTTCGATGCAAAAGCACTTTCGTATACATAAATATGTTATAAGTTTCATTTTGTATCATATTTAATAGGTTAACCGTCAAAATCGTGGATTTGTAGTTTAAACTCAAACTTCAACAGTAAGATGTTCTTACAAGGTTATTCTTTTATAATGAAACTTGGGGTTTGGAAAAGACAATCATCCGTGTAAGAGTTAAACCATCAAATTTGATATTAAGGCATGAAAAACTAATTCGAACGTGACGAAATACGCTTACCCTAATAAATTGTACCAAATATAAAGTGTATATTGTACCATTAAGAAATCATGTGACTATACCTTATAGTGAACATATGGTGTACCACATTTAAGCATGTTGTTGTACCAAGATAAGTACTCAAATCGTCACACGTTTATTATAGGTTTCTGTGCGTGTCAGAACTTTCTGTGAGGGTTAGATTTGTTACATATACCGTTAAAAATGTCATATACTGATAATGTTGACTTTTTATATTTATCATCAATTTTTTATAGCTTTTAGTATATCGTACCATTTTAATGCGTTTAGCGTACCATTTAACTGGTGTATAATGTACCTTGTAAATACGGTTACCGTACCTTTTTAACGTACCCAAAATTTTAGGCATAACGAACATTTTAGACATAACACTATGTGTTGTCAGAATACATCCAACATTATACCAACACAAAAAACATGCTCGCAATCAAAATGTCCACAAACGGATCAACCTATATGCAACATTTGGCCAAAAAATATACCATAACCTATATGTAACATAGGGACAAACAAATGAAACGAGCAACATAACGACTATATTATGCCGTACCTCATCTGCCAAATCCAAAAATTCCACGGACACTACAAAGCAAATTACAAGCTAATTTTTACACAATATCCAAACAAAAATAGTCTCAAAACAAATAAATAATATACAACACATAAAATCACACATATAGTAGCATCACCCTCCTCCTCCTTTCCCTCAAACAGACAAATAACATCTCGTATCTTACCACTACTTGGCCCTCACCAGCAACTCATGTGCTGCTCCTCATTACCCATCTCTTCATCATTATCAATATCTTCGAAAACCCGCGATCTCACATCTCTAAATAACATACACATGCTCCCTTAACTCGGCATCCACCTGCTCGATGCGAGCTATCGAGTCGGACTGGAAAACAAAAATACCTCCATGTACCTAAACATAAATATCAGTGAATTAATATTTCGAAGTTAGGTGATTTATAAAAAAAAATTAAGCGAATTGTATACCTCCGACAACATATTAATAGGTTGCACGAGCTTCAACTCATTCCTTCGTGGATAGAAGAGTGAAATACTTACAATCGACATCAATCGCACCTTTGCAAATTTGATATCAATCAAAACCCATTTATCCACACAATTGAAAATCCGGGGAAACTTGTACTTCTTCCACTTATTTGCCTAATATGGTACGCGCTCGTACACCCACACAATTGAAAATCCGGGGAAACTTATACTTTTTCCACTTATTTGCCTAATATGGTACGCGCTCGTACACCCACATCCGTAAATAAATATGACATTGGGTTGAATTTATATTTGGTGTCATTACTGCATAAACGAAAAATGAGAATTGCAACATAATCGAATTACAATATCATTCTGTTCAAACATGTAGTACCAATCTAAAGAAACATAATGTACCATTAAATTTGCAATCAACATGTACCAAAAATAAACACATAATGTATCAAAAATAAAACGACATCCATGATTGAAAACCTAAAGAACCCCAAAAAATGAGCAACAAAAAGACTGTTGAAGCTTCAAAAGCCTAATCGAGCAACAATATAAAAAAATCCCTCAATTGAGCTTGAAAATGCAATAATCGAAACCTAATAACTCAAATCGACACCTAAGAAACCAAATCGAGTAATTAATTGAAAGCAAATACATAAAATTACCGAAATCTAGACGGCGATGATAATTTGGTTCGAATGATTTGGGTCTGAGATTTGAAACAAAAATGCAGTAATCGAGAGAACAGATCTTAATTTGTTCTTTGGAGGTGGAGTTTTTTCGTGGGTATTCGATTTGAGCATAATTTTGGAGAATCATGAGTTGTTTATGTGGTGTTCTTGTTTCGTTCGTTCTCAAATCTGATTTGGTTTCATTTTTTGTTTTTTTTTATTTTAATTAAAATTTCAGGTAAAATCGTAATAATGCAAGTTATGAGGGGTATTTTCGTCCAATTGGTCCTTATGTGTATGAAATGTTTCCATTTGGTCCTTAAAAGATATAAAACCTTACATGGGGAGTTATGTGATGGATTTTTATGCTAATAGGTATTTAAGTGTAATTCAGCCTTAAATTTAATATCTTTATATATATATATATATTATTTACTTCCTAAATAAATCAATCACGTGCAATGTCGAGATATGGGTATATTAATTATTCGCCTAATGCCAAATTAACTTTAGTCAAATGAAGACGCTAATTTTCCTTCTTCTTTTATTTTGTTTTGTAACTAATGATGTTTTTATTTTATTATTGTATTGCTATTTATGTCATTTTTTATTTTATAACATAAAATATTAAGCCAATAACAACAACAACAAAAAAAAATAGTTTCTATTATATTTTAAATGGGACATCATGAAGTTCAATTCCCAACTAGAATTTTGACTGTTTTTGTTGGATGTGGAGTGATATATTTTCATCTGACCTCAGAGATTAGTCGCACGGCTCGAAATGATAAGCAAGCCCATAGCCAACCGTGTCATAGTTGGAGGATGCGGCGCAAAACACATAAACGGCGACTCGGCGCAACGGACGTGGGGTGTGAGGCGCAAATCCATAGATAAATAAAAAAGTAATAACATAACACCGATGTTGACTTGAGAGGTCCTACGTGGAACCACTGTGAGCATACTCGTCTAACCAGCTGGCACCGAAAGCGACCATTCAATTTCATGTAGGACCCACACACACGTCAGATCTGACACGAAACCTACGCATCTTTACCACCATGCTCGTATTTTCCACGTGTCACCGTTCTTTCTGCCTTTTTTTTTTATTATTATTTTAATATTTATGGCTGGCTGCCTTACAGTAACTAAAAAAGATTTCATTTTGCATTTTACAAATTATTATTGAAATAAATATTTCTAGAAGTCAGTTAGTTAGGTGCCTCCTTTCCTTCCTCAACTCAACTCAAGTCTTAATGTCAATATCACGCGGCTTATTTTGTATTAACTACACGTTAGTTATGTTTGGACGTGGCACTTCAACTCTCGCCTACGGTCCAATTCCCTGCGGTTCCTTGTTGTTTCCTCCCACGAGTCGCCCACTGAAACACGCCTCCTCCCTCTCTCTCTCTCTCTCTCTATCTCTCTGTGTCAATAAATACACTTCCCTCGCCTTTCTTTCTTTCTTTCTTTCTTTCCTTTCCCCGCTCTTTCAGAATCGTCTGGCATACATATTTTTTGTTGTCTTCAATATCTTCTTTGTTATCAGCGCATTTTCTTTTTCCCATATTGGGCTCTGTGGGTGTTCTCTGTACGTAAGGTGACGCCAGCCAGCTATTCTGTATTTTGGTTTTTCTTGTTCTTTGAGCTTTGACTCTGTTTACAATACGTCTGTCTGAAGATCGCTGTTTCGCTGACTGCTAATTAATTAATTCTTTGGGTTTGTGTTTTTCAGGGTGAAAGGCCTTTATTTGTGTCTTCTTTTCATACCTTGATAGCGTTTCTCCATTGCTCGGCTCTTGAAATCGACTAGTCGGGTATGTAATTTCTCATTTTATTTCCCCCTTCTTTTATCTGTTTTTTGCAAGAATGCGGCAGAAAATGTTGCTTCTAGCCGTCTTTTTAACATATAATATATATATATTTCTGTTTGTCCACGTGCGTTGTAGTTTGGATCTTGTGGGATTTCTTTTACGCACTGCGTTGATGTTTGATTTTGGATTCTTATAATGGGTTGTTTTTTTTTCCCCATTTATTACTTTTCCTCTTCTCCAAGACACTTTTCATTGGAGAAAAAGGTTGTAAAGTTTCATTTTTGTCTGTGTGGTTAAGGTTCAAAGCAGAATGTGATTCTCATTTGTTCTCCTCTCGCTTAGGTTTTTGCTTGCTTTTCCCTTTTGCCAACAACCCATTTTCAGCATTGTTCATAAGCACGCTGCAAATAAACTTGTGGCCTTAGTTCTCTATTCCCAGTTTGCTTAGAACCTCAGCATAGATTCTTCACTTGAGCTGTATTATTCTAATCTGATGTGATGTCCCTACATAGTCTTTTTCATGCTGTCGGCTGGTTTCTGTAAACAATAATACAAATCCAGCCCTCCATCACTGTTTTGTACGATATTATTATTATTATTCATAATCCTAGTTAATCAAAGGTAACCCTTTTGGCTAATATGATCTCTAATACATTTATATAGTGGAATCTATAAACGATCCAAAGAAGTACAAGTAGGTCAAATAACATATCCCTATCTCAGAACATTACAATGGTGGTCTCGGAGTCTTGTGTGACACTAACAACATTATGGGGCCACCTGGCTTTTCAATCAATCTTTTTTCAGTCATTGATGACACGGCCTTGATGGTTTTTTTTTTTTTTTTTTTAAAGTTTTGGGTCCATATTTTTAATGCGTCCAATCTTGTTCGGTTGGACCATGCTATGTGGCTTCTTATGTTTTATTACATCCTCTGTATCCTTTAGGCAAAAGAATACATTATATGCAGCTATCAGCTAACCGCTGAACAATGTCTATGAGTTCTTGAGAGCTCTCTGGCCACGATATTATTTGCTGAAGCCATTTGATTGGCGTGGTTTGATTACTCTGTAGCTATGGCTTTGGTGTTTTCGTGAGTTGTTTTTAGTAATATGCAGCCTTGTTAGATGTAGTTTTCCAACTTTGGAGTATAAATTGCTGTAAGGGATTTCCTTATATTAAGAATCTAGGCATGTATGCATCTCTAGTCAAGATAATCTATTGATAATCTTCCATTGAAAACTTGATCCTCATGTCTGTGTATTATGTCTAAGATTTGATTCCTTGAAACTTTGCAGGTTAGTTCACTTGTTGACTAGCACCTCACTCTTCTGCGGTTATCGAATACAGTGAAGAGGCAGTTTTTACTAGACAAAGGAGTTGGTTGAAGCTAGTTACAAGTTTTAAAAGGAGGAGGATATCTAATATCTGCTTGAAAAGCTCCTGAAATTAAACCTCCTAAGATGGAATCTAATCTTACATCCCCTGTTCTTGCTGATGCTGCCCCCATGAACAACGCCCGATTAGGCATTCACTCCGCCGCCCTGTTACCATACTCACCGAATGGCTCTGCTTTTTCTTCAGCGCTTTATCTAACCATCCCAAGGAAAAGACCTGGGATTCTCGAAGATGTAAGGTCGAGTTTGCTCGATGCAATGAAATCCTCGTCTCCAACTCATAAAAAACTGATGAAAGAGTTGGCCGCAGAGATGTCGTCAAATGATAATGATCCAGCTTATCAGGCCTGGATGGTACACAAACATTATATACTTTTCAAAACTGTTTCCTCAATTTGAAAATGGGCCAAATTGCATGATTTTACTATTTGATTCTGCAGATGAAGTATCCGTCGGCGCTTGCAGCTTTCGAGCAAATAACCACTAATGCCAGGGGAAAGAGGGTAGCATTATTCTTGGACTATGATGGTACTTTGTCACCTATCGTGGATAACCCCGATCATGCCTTCATGTCAAATGCTGTGAGTTATCTCTTAGACGATAATTTCAGTCTGTTTTCCTTTTCTGTTGCTTGAGCTGTTTCTAAGGAAATTATTCGTTTACAGATGCGCGCAGCTGTTAAACATGTGGCCAAGTACTTCCCAACTGCGATCATTAGTGGTAGAAGTCGTGATAAGGTATATTGTTTGCTCTTGACGAATCTTTAAGTGTGTTAACATAGTGTTTTGCTTTGTTTTTCTATAAATTTTGTTGTATGACGTGTACGCAGGTGTACGAGTTCGTAGGACTAACCGAACTTTATTACGCTGGGAGTCATGGGATGGACATCATGGGCCCCGTTAGGCCGCTAACTAGCAACAAACAGAACTGCATTAGCTCAACTGACAAGCAGGTAGCATTCTATTTCATTGATGTCCTTACAATTGTTTTTTTCTGTTGATTATGAATCACACAGTTAGTTACCTAATGTTACTTGTTTGTACGTCAGGGCAAGGAAGTTAATTTGTTCCAGCCTGCTAGTGAATTCTTACCGTTGATCGATGAGGTAATTAAAAATCTCGATAAAACTATTTTAGCTCGTTTAAACTAAATTGTCTTGCAATATTCTTGGCTTCAATTCTAAGAAATTGAAACAGGTTTTTAACTCCCTTGTCGAGAAGACCAAAGATATAACTGGTGCAAAAGTTGAAAACAACAAGTTTTGTGTCTCCGTACACTATCGAAACGTGGAAGAGAAGGTACTTTGCTTGATTATAATCATCGTGTCTAAATAAAAATTGTCGAATCTTGTTATTATTGGACTTAAGAAGAGAATCCTTGTCTTCTTGCCCTGTTGAACAGAACTGGGAAGTAGTTGGTAAATTAGTTGAAGAAACTCTGAAAGAGCATCCACGGTTGCGCTTGACTCACGGTCGTAAGGTAACCACCTATTGCAAAAACGGTGTCTTATTGTACTTGAAGTGTTTTGTTTGTTGAGTTCCTACTGATTTAGCCCACTAATTGGCTGTCTTTGTTCTTACCTATACCTCTTAGGTTTTAGAGGTCCGGCCAGTTTTGAAGTGGGATAAGGGCAAGGCTGTTGAATTCTTGCTCGAATCACTTGGGTTAACAAACTGCGACGATGTTCTTCCCATATACGTTGGCGATGATCGAACCGATGAAGATGCTTTTAAGGTAAAGGATTGAGAACATGCAAAGAGAGAAGCTTATTGTTAAAATGTTCATACAAGAGAATCTTTACTTAGTAATTATGTAAAAAAACCAACAGGTCTTGAGAGAGGGAAATCGAGGTCTGGGCATCTTAGTATCTTCTGCGCCTAAGGAGACCTCTGCATTTTACTCTCTAAGGGATCCATCCGAGGTATATATATACATATATATGTATATATATTTTTTTCTCAACCATAGTTATTTTATCATCGTATAATGTCTTCATATGTATATATCCTCAGTATCATGTAATAGAATTGATTGATGCGCAGGTAATGGAGTTTCTCAAGAGTTTGGTGGCATGGAAGAAGAAGAATAAAGACACCACATAACAAGTAAACAAACCTTTAAAACAAAAAGGAGAAAATAACTCAATAATTTTGGTGGTATCGATCATTTGTTGATTTATTCTTCGTTTTCTCAAGAACGATCTTTTCTTGTTTATTATTATCATCGTTACATTACACTGAGCTTATGATATCAATATCAATAAGCATATCTATTGGAAATTTCTTCCCTTCATGCTCGTTTTGGGATCTTATGTATATTCAAATTACTCATAATTTTTATGCTGATATATAATTAATAAAGAGATATAATACATCGTAATCATATTGTACAAAAGATTAATGAAGTAATAAAACAATCAATATACTTTATGTACAAACAAAAGAATTGCATTCATATATAATACCCGCGGAAACAAAATATTATATTATTAACGAATCTTCAGCTCACAGCCCACCGCCGAACGGCACGCCGGCGCCGGGCAACCACTCTTGACCCGAGATCAAACCCACCACCGTAAACTGCGCAGCTTCACTCGCATTCATCATGGCATGATAGCCCGGCCACTTGACCCGGCCCGTCAGGTTCGACCCGGGCCCGAAATTCATATACTCCCCGTAATAAAGCGTATCCAGCGCAAAGTCCAACCCGTCCCACTCGGACCAGCCCTGAGGATCCACGAACCCGCCGACGTAACTCTTCATCACCACGGTCCTCGAGTACTTCTGCCACGGCCGGCCCAGATACGTCCTCACCGATCCGACGTCCGGGGCGAGATCCGGGTCGGGCACGACCCGACAGTTCTGGATCGAAATGCCCGTGTTCTGAAACGGATCTCCCCGACCCTGAGCCGTGACCGTGTTGGCCTGGCCCGGGAGGGGCTTCCGTACGTAGATGGCCGAGCTCTGTATGACCACCGCCGCGTTCCCGAAGATGAAGTCCACCGTCCCGCGGACGGTGCACGACTTGTAGAGCTGGCGCTGGGCCTGGACGAAGAGGGTGTCCTGATAGCCCTCGAAGCTGCAAGCGTAGAAGACCGACAAGTCCGAGGCCGACCGGACCGCCACGGCCTGGCCCGCCTGAGGGCCCGCGGTGTTTTGGAAGGCGATGCCTCGGGCCATGAAGCCCGGCCCGTCGATGCCCACTGTGGCTGAGCTGTAAGTAGTATATCCCGAAGAAACGCTTCGACCGCCGGCGATGACGGTGTGCCTCACGCCGTCGCCGACTAGCATCACGTTGCTCATGCTGATGCCGATATCGATATTTTCTTCGTAGACGCCTTTCTTTACGTAGACTAAAACCCTAATCGTTTCGTTCGTTCGGGCATTTGTGACGTTGTTTATAGCGTCCTGAATGGAGGTGAAGTGCCCCTTTAATCCGTCCTTGGACACGACGGCGTTCGCTCTTGACAGCAATGAGCGGCGACGTTCTTGTAAGAGCTTACGGTTTCTGACATCGACCCAGCTTGGGATTCCGTGGGCGTCGTTCTTCGTGTGGTGATTGTGATTGGCTGAGGAGCTGGCGGTGTTGGCGAGAGCCCAGTTCGCGGCGAGGCTGATGCTTATGAGCCGGGAAATGTCGCCTGATTTATTTTAGATAATTTCAAATTTTATTTTCAACATATAGGAGTGGCTTATAAATTTCAAGTAATTCGCTTTTTTGACTTTTAACTTGTCTAGATAGAAAAAAAAAAATAGTTCTACAACATTCATGAAATTCGCTTTTCACCCCTTAATTTGTGTATGTTCAAAACTAGTCCTGTTTGTTTACACCAGTTACATAAATAGTGATTTTTTTATTGCTTCTGGCAAGAAAAATTATATGATTGATGCAACAAAAATGTCTTTATTAAATTCGTACAGCGTGAAAGAATTATTTATGATAAATCGCTGAAAAATTACAAAAAAGACTATTAATGATAAATGGTGTAAACATGCTCAATTAGTTTTGGAATAATTAGAAGACGAAAAACGAACCTCATTAAAATTTTAAGACTAAAATTTTAGAAACTCCTAAACATACCGGACTAGGTTTTGACAAGGACAAGTTAGCGTACGAAAAGGGCGAATTTCGATAATTTGAAATTTTAGTTACTCCTAAAGATGGTATTTTTGAATATTAATTACCTGATAGAATGGGAGAGCTCGAATTCCCGACACCGAGCTCACGCATCCCCGATCGACAGACGTCGACGTTCGTAAGAGCAGCGCTCAGCCACGTCTGAGAATCAAAGCCCTTAACATCGCCGCCGCCGCCGCCGCCACCCATCTGAATGCTCTGTAAAGTATTGTTCAAGTGATGAACTGCGTTTTCCATAAGATCATTGCAGTCTCTATAAACCCTAATAGCCATCTTCATGCCCTCCTTTTCACATGCCGCAAGCCTCTCGACCAGCTGGGCATGAGCCTCCGAGGCTAGCTCCAAAGCAGCCCGAATGGTCAATGTTCGGAATTCTTCTTTCGAACTTGGGTCCGATCGGCTCATGAAATAGTCGCACGTGGCGGGGTGTGGAGTCTCGGCGCACCATTGGCTTGTCATGTGGGCTGGTCCATTGTTATGACCTACTAAGGACGATTCGTTTGGAGAAATGAAAGAGAGAATGCATAGCAGCGATAATACGTTCTTGGAGAGTTTAGCAGTAAGAGTAGCCATTGTTTTTAACTTGTTGAAGCTTTTTGTCGTTCTTTGCTTTGTAAGAAAAAACGATGACAGCGTGCGTGTGAGGGGAATATATATGCATGGAGGAGCTATATATATAGGAGAACCAAAGGGTAATCAATGATGGAAAAAGATGATTATTGAATTATTATATATTATTGTAACCTAAGTAGTGTGTGATTATTGAATCTTTAAAACGACGTCGCGTCGAGACACGCACTTGGATTCACGGGGATTATACTCCAAAAACAGATACATGGATGTGTTCGCGAGCATTAACGTCTCATTACATTAATTTAATTAAAATCCCTTAGCCGCAAATCTGTGCATACCTTACGGAGTATTCTTTCATCAAGACGCTATTCTTATCCCCCTTTTTATTTTTTCTGAAAAAACAAAATGTTTCTTTATTGATGTATGCTTTCCCATGTCCTTTAGTACTTTCATACCACTAGGCTCTAAGTTCAATAAGCATAAAGACAAGCTTGAGTTCGATTTTCTTGAACATATAGTTCATATGTAAATTCTGTCCATTCTCAGTCGTCCGTCAGCTATTTCATGAAATGTTTGATTTTACACATTGCTTAAGGAGAAAAGAGAGGGCCTTTGTAAGACTTTTTTTTTTTGACATAATTAGTGAAGCTTATTTGCTTTAGGAAATGTGCTTCCTAAGTAAAAAAGCACACGTATTCAACCTCTAAAATAATATTAAATAGAAACATTACATGTCTGCGCATACATTGTGAATCATCTATGTGGTATATATATGTATATAAAAATTGTTTTGACGTGCACCATCATTTATTCCGACGGCACTTTACGTATATTTGGTGAAAATTGTTGTGGATTGCGGCGTTATGCCTTTCTTGCAATAGGGATTGCTCAATTGATATGTCCAAGCCAAGACACGACAAACATTCACCTTCAAATCACTGCAATAATATAATTATATACATATACATATAAATACTTGCATTTTTTTATTATGATAATCGATGTACTATAGGTTCGCAATGATTGGGATGTTAGTATCACCGTGATGTGGATCAACGTGATATGTCATCACTGTGTTTGTTTTGAAGTGATATTTCATTTTGCATATCATGGTGATATTAGAATATTGTGTTTGTTTAATCACGGTGATATGTATGGTGATGTTGTGTAAATGTCGTATTTAACCCTCTGTATATCACCGTGTTGATGTGGATTAACGTGTTTGTTTCAGGGTGATTTTTGAGAAGTGATGATTAATATCTAAATATCAACTTTTATTTTTATAAGTCTCTAATATATAACTTTATAAAAAAATGCATGTCTTATGCAGCAAAAATAAGATGAGAATATTTTTTTTTTTGAAGATACGCAGGAGCATGAACGATGGGATATTATTTGGGTTATCGAAGAATTTAATTGTTCAATATTATTGATTTGATTTAGGGGTAATGAAAGGAAATAAAGTTAATTATAAGGGATAATTTTGTCCGGAAAAAAATCAGAAATATCACCCCATCACGGTGATGAAGGATCACTGAGGCTTTTCGGGGTGATCCGTAATGCGAAATATCACCACATTTTCATCACCTAGGTGATCTTTCATTACGGTGTTGACTCATTACTTAAATCAAACAAACGCAGTGATAGAGAGCAGTAGCGAGGATTACGGTGATATTTTGGAGGATCGCCCCAAAACAAACACCCCTAATTATTTTTGGCAACTATTATAGCATAGCATCCAATGATGCAATCATATAAAGTTATTACGTTTTATTTTATTTTCCAACAATATAGCTTAGCTTCATTGCCCTTGTACAAAGTTCTATTTCAATTAGTGTATTGGACCATCGGTTAGAAAATGGAGTGATCAGATAAACCTGGGATTCCCTCCGCAGCGTTGTTAGAGATGTCATCTCGAAAAAGGAAGCATCTTCGGAAATTTCAAAAACTGATAGGCTTCATTGTTCTTCGGATCGCCTGCAGCGGTCAAAGGAGTTTCTCAAGAACTTCGTACAAACAAGCATAGCATAAAGCAGAATATGTTCTTTTGCATACCTCATTATTGCAGCGAAAATGGGTCGAACTCTTTCGAATATCTCATCTTCTGATCCAGTGCCATCAATCTGCAAATAGTTTGAGGAGATTTTTGAGAATCGTTATGACTAAAGTAAAGTTAGGAGACAATTTGCATGATTAAGCCTGGTTAGTGTTAAGATGAACATGGGCAAATTGGCTTAAAGGCATCGATTGGGCAAGATCAATACCTTGTAAAGTTTTCCTCTATTGGAGTAGTATCTGATAACGGGAAGGTTCAGTTCTGCAAAAACTTTCAGCCTTGTCTTCACCGTGTCAATGTTATCATCAACTCGTCCCTAATGCATGCAATGGTATGTTGACAGTTTGGACCAGAAGACAAAAAAAATATGATGTGATAGTTAAGTACAGGTTTGTATAAAGCACCTGGTTACGATGTAACACTCGTTTCACCATTTCTTCTTCTGGGCAGTCAAAGAAAAGCACGACGTCTGGTTCGGCGCCAATCTGCAGTTTGAATTTAGAAGCCTAGTTTGATGACGATAGAAAGATTGATACTACCACGAAAGAGGAAACTCACAACTCGTTCATATGCTATACGATTCTCTTCACTTCTCGGAAAACCATCGATGAGAAACCTATCGCTCTCACTGGCTTCAATGGCATTTTGTATCAGTTTAACAGTAACTTCTGAGGGGACAATATTCCCTTCCTTGATTGTGTTCAGAATCATGGAACTGAAATAGGATGCATCAGTAATTGTACATAATAGCATACAGAAGATCTGCAAGATCATTACCCTTTTTCACTATTAGATGAGATTTCTTTTCTCAGCAGGTCCCCAGCACTTAAATGGGTAAACCCAAAGTTCTCAACAATCCTTTCACATTGGGTCCCTTTTCCACTGCCAGGGCCTCCTAGTAGCACAGAATTAACAGACCATCATCGCTAACATGAAATTTCACAAGGAAATCTTTACAATCATATTTGCTGCAGTATATCCAGCTCAAGAAGTGCAATATCACATTCGTATCATTGGAAGGTAAGACAAACAATCTAGACAAAGAATATATTATTCATCAAAACAATGGTGACTAGAGCAGCAGTTTCCATCATCCAACATGATATACAAAACTTATTTCAGTTAAAACTTCAATTACCCAATACAAATGTTACAAACGGCGTCCTTCTTCCAGCGGAGGCTCTGCCTTCAGCCTGTTTCCATCAAAGAAATGCACAAAATCACCATTGAGTGTAAAACTCGATTCATATTGAAATTTCAATGTGCAGAAAATAGATGCCGGCAAGCAAACATTTCAATATCTAATATCAATAATGGCATAAATACGGAGGAAGAGGGGAATAAAGCAAGAAAAGATGAATAAAAATACGATCGCAGCATCAATCACAACTGATGTAAACGAGGCAAGCAGATTACCGATTTCAGAACATGAGTACTGAAGACTTTCCATGGATTAACTCCACATGCAGCCTCAATCTGACAAAATACCCAAACTCAGCTAAAAAAAAAAAAATCGCGAATCAAAAACCAGACGAAACTAAAATGGATAAACACCTGATTGAGCATGCGTGAATTGGACGAAGAAACCAGCGGCGACAGAGAAGTGGCCACGCGCTTCAACATTTTCCGATTCCAATCTCCACCAACAGATCGGATTTCGATTGTGAGCTCAGAGTTGTGATGTAAGCTTTTTGTCGAACATGTAGAGAGAGGAGGTCAGGTAAGGTCATGTCATGTGCTGTAGGGGCAAAAATGTCCGCGCGCCATATTTATTTATTATTTTCCCTTTTTTCTGGGAATTTATTTTCCACATAATTCGCCAATTGCTAATTAAAAATAAATAAATAAATAAAAACGAAGTCAACGAGGGTTTTGCAAAGTCAACATTCAAAGGCAAGTCGTGAATCGTGACGTCATTGGTGACGCCATCAACGGGAAAAACTGTAAAGTTGACCATCATAATAAACGAAACCTTGGCCTCTCTGTCTGGAGGCAACTTGAGATGACAAAGCCTCCGCCGGCGCCGGCGACGGAGCCTTCTCCGCCGCCCATTGATCGATGATGCTATATTGTCTACAAAGACAAACGCAATTCATTACACTACATTACCAGCGTCTACACAGACAGTGTTCTCATAGGAGGACAAAGGTATCAATTGCTGCAGTTGAAGAAAACATCCAAAGGGTGTGTTAGATTACTACCATACATTTTCGTTCTTATTATGGCTCTCGAAGATGATGATAATGGATCCTTCATAGTCATATAGCTCATCATCTAGATAAACTAACACAGTCGATCGATCGTTGATGAGTAGGCACATTTTGGGCTCTATTGGTTTGTGTCTACGTTATTGCAAGCTAGCTAGATAGCTTTTGGTTGGACAAGTTGATTGATGATGTCCTTAATATGTTTACATCAACGTAACCTTTCCTTCTCATTCATTGTAACTTCAAATAATCGATGTGCTTATGCTGGCCAAGTATTAAGGGTCGGCAGGCAGTGAGCCCAAGGACCACTATATCAAGAATTCTTGCTTAATGTTTGTTAGTTTTTTTCATGGCTCGAAAACAATCTTTTTTTATTATTATTATGGACCAAATTTAATATGAAAAACGAATAATAGTGAGGAGGAGGTCCATTTCGAGGACCACCGTTGGAATTGTTGGGATAAGCCTTGATATTAATTCATGGCATGATAGCTTCACTATAATGGCATTGTATATCATAATTTCATTTCAAGAACTTTAGAGCAAGCTGGCACCCAAGATGAAGATAATAATAATAATAATAATAATAATAATAATAATAATAATAATAATAATAATAATAATAATAATAATAATAATAATGAATGTGGGAAAAGAAGGGGACCGAATAAAGATATGTTTTTCTTTCTTTTCTTTTTTAATGATGTAATGACAAAGAGTAAAGCGCGTAATCAAAAGGTAAGATTAAATGTATTGGGAAAAAATGATTAGCTATCGATTAAGAAAACGACGAGCAAGAAAAAACAATATATGACATCCCACTAAAGTAAAAATCAAATAATAATTACTTATTTAATGGGATTATGAAGATGAGGAATTTTATGGTGCTCACCTTACGTGAGCACCTTACGTGGGCACCTGTTGATGTGGTACTGATTCGAGCCATATCAACATGCCACGTCAACATCAGATGTGATGTGACATTAATTGACACATTTTAGGGTCCATTAATCAACATGCCACATCAGCATCGAAAATATCGATCAATGGACCCTAAAATGTGTCAATTAATGCCACATCACATCTGATATTGACGTGGCATGTTGATATGGCACGAATCAATGACACATCAATAGGTGCCTACGAAAGATGCTCACCAAATCCTCGAAGATTATTGTCTCTTGCTTTATCGGGTCAAACAATGTTTTACTTTTATTATTATGCGCCGTTTGCTTCTTTTCCGCCGATGTTGACTATTATTGTAATCCATATACGAAATTATCAAGGAAGTAATCACTTTTTCTTTAGAATTATTATTATTATTATATTATTAATATGTAACATTTTTTGTAAATGTTATATTCTTTTTCTCGTGACCACACCACCATTGTTCTTACATGTGATTCGATTGATTGATACCAAAGAGTTTTAATTTTACGTTGCATTAAAAACATACCCCTCCATTGCATGACTTCTCGAGCCACTTTGCATAAAGCCCAAAGCACCTTTAATTTGAAAAAAAAAAATTAAAAAGTAAAAAATATATTTTAAATCATTGAAGTGCTCACTTCTAATATCACTCTCTATGGAGTTTATTTATTTCTCTAAAATAGTAGTTTAAATTCACCTTTGTAAAAATAAGAAAAAACTAAATAGGGGCTCAAATCCCAAAGAGGTCACTACGTAGATATCTATCTTTAACATAATAATGAGATTTTATGTGGATTTAAACTGTATGAACTATGAAGAGTTTATCTCTATAACTCTTTCACTCTCTCTTTCTATGTTACATCAATCACTATCAGTTAGAGACAAAAATGTAAGAACAGACCACTCTAAAGTGTCCACGCCTCAGATATTTCTTTCTATCTATGACAAAGGTCTTAGCTGTGTACAGATCATCATTTTGAAATTTAAAATTTCAAATTAAATGTCCTCATCACCTAAATATTTCAGCATCGCATTACTATGCTTTGTTAGCTACTTCATTCAGCAGCAGCCATTAACTCTTAATGACCATTCGAATTTCAAGAAAAAGGGGCAATCACATATTTAACTATATACAACAAACAAACACCTCATAATTTTACCTAATCATATATATATATATATAATAATGTAATAACCCCCCATTAATTAACAGACAAAATATTTAAGGAAATAAAAAAAAGAAGCAAATAAAGAAAAAAAAAGGGTAATAAAGAAAGTAGTAAATAAAATCCATATTGTTCTTCCTACTTATCAAGAGCATTAGGGCCCGTACAGTATCCGACCAAAGGGTTCCACACCCACTGCACAAGGTACCTCCTCCTCAAGCCAAACATGTTGTAGGTGGCGCCGTCGTCGCCGTTGATCATCTGCCCGGTGTAAGAACCACCGCCGCCAGTCCCATAAATTCCCTCGCACAAATCTGCTACCTCCACCGGCGCCACGGGGTCCTGACCGGCGTACCAAGCGTTCACCAAAGGGTTCGTCGACAGCTCGGCAATCTCATGGCCTATCACGCTTATCATCCCATCCACGCCGATGTCTCCGTTCGGCGACTTCACCGCCTTGAGGTTAGGAATGTAGTCGGGGACGGAGAAGGGATAGGCACAAACGCCGGGGCACATCTTGTCGGAATTCCCGACCCACGCGTACGGCAGCGTGTAGCCCACAATCGCCGGGAAGGTGAAGTAGTGGAAGCCGCAGATGTTGTTGCAGAAGTCCTCCACGTAGACGTCCGCCGAGGTGAGCACAAGGTAGACGCCGTTCTTCGGGTTAATCGGAAGGGGGCGCGTGGTGGACGTCACGGCGGACTTAATCACGGACTGCACGGAGAGGCGCGTGAGCGTCTTCCCGTGGGAGTAGAACCTGTCGTTCTTCTCCGATCCGACGCGGACGGCGCTGGAGATGTTCTTCCCCGTCTGGTCGGTGTACAGCGTCACGGTGGACCACCACGAGGACACCGAGGGGTACTTGTTCGACGGCCGGCCGTCCGAGATCGAGTTGATGAACTCGCGGATTATGCGCTTCTGGGCGGGGAGCCACGCGCCGTACCATATTGGGTAGACGGTGATGTTCGCCGTCAGGACGGGGCCCATGTGGTACCTCATGTGGACGAACTCCGACGACCCTTCGTACTTCTTGGAGTCGCCGTAGAGGAGCGACGACGAGTTGGCCTGACTAGGCCACGGCCGCCATGAATGAGCTGGGGAAGGTAGGAGAACGAGGAAGAAGACGGAGATTGAAGCTAGGAGAGGTATTACTGCCGGCGGCGACATTTCTCCGGCGGGTGGTTTGAGGTATTGTATGGTATGGATAGTGAGTATGTGAGTGTGGAGAGAATTGTATTTATAGTAGGGAAACAGAGGCATGTTTTTGTCTAGTGGAAGACGGATTCTTAAAAGTAAGGGTGATGAGGTGGGGCCCAGCCGTTGATGGGTCGACGGTGATGTCTCGGGTCGGGTCGGGTCGGGATATTCTGGCGGGAAAACGGAGGGTATATTGGGGATTTTGAAAGGTGAATGCATGCAGGGGTATTTTCGACATTTAGTACTGTGGAAGGGTACAATACATCAGTCGTAAGATGAATTGCATTGAACCATTTTTGACATTTATAATGGTAATAAAAGTCATAGGCTATTACAAAAAAAAAATATATGCCCTACACTTAAGACTCTCTGCAGAAAATTAAAAAAATTAGGAGCGATTCAAAGCTAATAGTAAATATTGAGGTAACCCTACTTCAACCAAACTCTTCAAATCTAAATTAAATGCCATAATTCATATGACTATTTTCAAGAAAATTTCAGAGCATAGTCCGTAATTTAAATGATTCTTGTCCGTGATATTTAATACCTATTATGATTGTGTCCTGCCTGCCCGTTTTTACTACATGGGATGGGACTGTCAAATTATTTTGATATATGTTAGTGAAAATTATTTTAATTTGCATTTTCTTGCTAATTGTGGACGTTTTACTTGGCTTTATAAAGGAGGCTCTCTTTTAAGTCAAATGCGTCCATAAAGAGACATATGTACTATGTGTTCATTAGGACATTTTCTTCGTATGATAACCACTGACAATACATTGAATTGTTGGAAAATTCACACGCAAAGTTAGTCGTCTGAAACATTTATTAATTCATCATATATAATATATGTAGTAGGGGCCTATTGACAAGAATGGCATATTAGATATTATACTCTTATGGATTTATAAATTAAATTAGTCATGTTTCGCAAATAAACATTTTTATTTTTTTTGAAATATTGTAACTATTATCGAAGTGAAATAATGAGGTGGTACGAAAGAAAATATTTAATGTCGTGGTTAATATATAAATGCATTCATTTACATATTGGTCAATACCAACTTCATTTCTTATGTAATAATCGTAGTTTCCTTTTTATGTTTTTTGGAATTTGAGCTTGCTGGTCCCAAGTTTACTGTGGGCCCACCAATATTTCAAAGATCTCTATTAAATAAAATATAGGAACAATTGATTGTATTTATTTATAATATGGATGAGGCGATGAGCTCATTTTAAAAGCATGGTAAAGAAAAGATCCATGATTAAATGCGACCATGCTATATAACAAGATGGGCTCGTTTGATATCTATGTTTTTTAATTTGATGGGTATGAATTATTTGTTTATGGCTATACAAGGATTTTGTTGATATAATTATTTAATATGTTTGATACGTGTGTTTTAGTTATTTGGGTAATGATATAGTATGATGTTTGATATGTATGTTTGAGTTGTGTATAGGATTTGTTAATTATACTTAAATGATATTTTTGCCCTTTGTAAAATAAAGTTATATTTATGGTTATAATTCTACCACCGTCTTCAACAATTGGAAAAGACAACAAATATGAGCAGCGATGAAGAGAAATAGCAAACCCTAGTCTTTTGCTCCAACAAATCTTTGGTCCAGTTGAAAGGGGAAAACGATGAGAAGAAAGCAAGGAAGCAATGCTAATGAATAAAATGATGAGAAAAAAACGAAACGCTTATGGAGGCCAGACGAGGAGAGAGTTCTTATTATCGCATTAAAACAAATAGTCGAAGAAGGATGGAGAGTAGAGAATGGATTTAGAGCGGGCTATCATAATGCTATCGAGTCTATTTTCAAGAAGTCGAAACCAGAATCTAATATTCGAACACAACCTCACATCCACTCAAAGGTCCACCACTGGAAAAGGGAGTATTATCAATTGGTTGATTTTTTGTCTAAATCTGGTACAGGATTTAATAATCTAACCAACATGTTAGATGCATCTGATGAGGTCTGGGATGAATTGCAGAAGGTAGTGTTATCTCTTTTTAATTATTTTGTTCTCATTCGAAATAATAACTATTCATGTGGTACTTGAAATTGTAGGCTTCTCCAAGATTATATGGTTTGCTATATAAAGTGTGGCCTTTTTATTATGAATGGCAAGAAATATTTGGAAAAGATAGAGCTACAGGAGCGGCTTTTGTGAGTTTCACAGATGCATTACCTAAAAAAAGAAAAGGAGAGGATCATTTGGTGGAGATAGAAGAGTATGGGGGAACAGAAGGATCTACGGTTGGATCTGATGAAAAACCATTCGGGATAGAGGAGGCAACATTGTACTTAGAAGGAAATTATCAATCATTCCCAAACCAGTCATACGAAGAGTCTACTTTCTTTGGTGGTGATAATTCTGAAGGTGCGAACTTCAATCATCAAACAGAGTGTAACAGAGATCGATCAAAAAGAACGGAACCGGATTCTATGGGTGCTAAGTCAGGAAAGAGGCCAAGGAAATTTGATGCTTCCATTGAAATGGTATTGAATCATATGACAGAACTTAATGCAAACACATGTGCTCGTTTAGAAGGTCTTAGTTCGAAGCTTGGTGTGGCCTGTGACATGGAGGAGAAACAGATTACTGCTGCTGAAATTATTCGAACCATGCCACTTAGCTTGACTTCGTCACAACATTTTTCAATAGCCGAAGCGATTGCATCTAATCCGGTGAGACTCAATTATTTTCTAAGGTCTAACGACGCTGATCGGGAGTCTATAGTTATGACTCTAGTTAGAGAAAAAGACATGTGAATGTTAACAGTGTTTTGACAAAACTTTTGTTACTTTTAAGTTGTATTATGTTTGGTGGATTGGTCTGGATTATGTAGTTTTTTTGGCAATGAATTATGTTGATCCTTTTTTGTTTGCTGTTTTTGATGTTATTGTATTTTGCAATGGATTATTTATTCTGGGTTATGTTGTTGTTACTTGCAATGGATGATGTAGACAAAGGTGAACTCAAATTTAAATAAACATAAAAAGTATGTATCACATTTGAAATCTAATTGAATGAAAGGAAATATAATCAATCAATAATGATTGATACAGCCTCATAAATATCCTCTAGATCTCCTCCACTCGTCATACATGGTCGTTGCATACTCATCACGCCACGCATTCCAAACTGAAGTGCTCTCAATGTAGAAATGTCATCTTCCGCATAAGCACTGTCAACATTCTCATTAACATAATCTTCTGGAACCAATTCTTCGAGGGGGTCAATTGGTATCTCCCTTCGAAGGAAGTTGTGGAGCAATGCACATGCCAAAATTATACGATTTTGAGTCTTTACTGGATAGAAACAAGCACTCTCCAAAATATTCCACCTCATTTTCATGAGACCCCATGCACGATCAATAACATTTCTAGCTGAAGCATGTCTCATATTAAAGTACTCCTTTGCATTTTGCTCGACTCCCAGTTCCCCATTCTAACAAGTGGTATCGTACACCCCGATATAGTGCTAGAAAACCTTCGGAATTAGCGTATCCATTTTCACACAAGTAATATGTCCCTACAAGTATAAATATAATAATATTCTGAATATACATATATAATATTAAACATGATATGACATTGTGCATAGCATTGGAAATCCATACCTTTACGAACACGGAATCCATCTTGGTGTGACAAAGCATCTTGCAGTACTCTACTATCTGCTGCGGAGCCCTCCCATCCAGCCAATACGTATATAAAATTCATATTTTCATCACACACCCCTAGCACATTGGTGGATATTTGAGATTTGCGATTTCTGTATCTTGCCTTTTCATCTGCACCTACTCTTATGCCAATGTATGTACCATCCAAGGCCCCTAAACAGTTCTGAAAAAAAAAAGGAATGAAACAAACGAAATAAGTTAAATTAGGATATTAGTCTTGAAAAAAGAAGTACTTTACCTGAAAAAACTTGAATCTCGATGAAGATGTACCGCTGTTATTGGAAATAGGCCTCACTAGAATGATCTTATGAAGAGCTAAAACTGCGTTGAGTACATTATTAAAATATCTAGACACCGTCCCTGTTGACCTTTTGAAAGAGTGTTTTTGGACGCGGGTCTTTTTGTGGTGGGATAAGATTCCAAGGAACATAGCCACCATCTCATGTACTCCCACATATTTGGAAAGTTTCAAACCCGAATACATCTGAAGAATACTGCACAACCTCCCAAAAGCATTCTTGTTGAACCTCAAATTGTCTAGTGCAGCATAATTCACATCAGAAACAAGACTGTTCAGATAGTCTATTTGTTTAGGAATCTTTTCTATCATAGACCACTTAGGTCTTTTCGTATGTCGCTCATGAACATTCTTCCACAAAATAAATACTAATAAATTCATCCAACTCAAATGCTCTGCTATCACACAAGCAATTGCACAAAGTACACCTTCATCATCTTCTATGGACATATCTCTGCTACAACAATAAACAATTACAAGAAATCTCATAAGTTACCTGAGGTAAAGGCCTTCAAGAGAGACAACGAAACTAGGGCAGAGGAAATTACCAACAATTTTCGGAATTACCTGAGCTAATAGCAATTGCGTACGAGTGGATGAGGAAATTATTGGGAAGGGTTCTCGATATAGAGGCAGAATTGATGGTAAAGATCGAGATTGAGGCACGATGGAGATGGAGAAAATTTTATGCATTCTTTGAGAATATTTGGAGAGATGGAGATGGAGGCACGATGAAGTTGGGGCAAAAATTAGGGCAAGAGAAATAATTAATGAAGGGTAAAATTGGTATTAAGGACATGTGTATTTGACATACCTACCTCCATGATGGGTATATCTATACACCGCTCATAAACGTTTTGCACGTAATAGACTTGTTTAATCATACAAAGCAGGTATGACTATACACGTATAACAAACACATAATAATTTTATCAAACCCACCTTATAACCATTTACTACCAACCCATACATGCTTATCAAACGAGCCGAATGATGTAATGTATAAGAAATAAGACTTTATACTAATTTTAGGTTTTAATTTCTAATTTCTGAAAAGAGAAAAGTTGTCCTTTAATGGTTCACGAAGTGACTCAAGTGGAAAAGACGGTCGATGGGAATTCTTTTCAATCACGGAGTAAATGGCGCTTCCTTATAATATAAATTATAATTGGTTATTTAATTTAATTTAAATTTAGAATATAGTTTAATTTAATTAAGGGTAAAGTGCATTATTCCCCCACGTGGTTAAACTGAAATGCGCATTACTACCTTGTAATTTTTTTATTACGCGACGCTACCTTATGGTTTAAAAAACATCGCACCGTAACCCCCGGTCAGTACTTTCTGCCCGAGAATGCATCACACGCGTCATGTTTGCGATTGGAATAAGATTTGACCATATTTTTTTTTATATAAATAGACTAAAATACCCCTCAAAGTCGTCATCTTCCTCGAGTAATCTTCTCCCACCACGGTAGCCACCGTTATTCCCAGACCCACCACCGCAGCCACCACTGCCATCTTATATCCACCACTGTTGGAAATCATTCTGTTGTGTTCAACTGATGATGAAGACTGAAGATTCGAGAGACAAAGACAACCGAAGCTTCAATTATAATTGAACACTAAGGGGGAGATTGTTGGAAGTATTTTATAGTGTTCAATAATCAAGTTATCTTTGTCTAGGGACTTAATTATAATATATGTATAGTTAGGGACTAGAATGCAAATATACCAATATTGATTGGTATATATAGGGCAAGTGTGTGTAAAATACACACAACTTGAGTTTAGCTTTCTCTCACTAGAAAATCTCTCTCTAATCACTATCTAAGCTAGGGTTAATTGTAGAGAGAGAAAGAGGATATTTGTGGAGAAAGTTTGTGATTAACGAAGATTTGATTGAATATTACCCAAATGCTTCCGCTCAATCTTGTTCAAGGTAATTTCGATTAAATCTATGCTCGAGTTCATCGTTGGATGTTAAAATCGGACCTAACAATTGGTATCAGAGCCAAAATCGTGTGAATTGATGAATTTTGTTGCTGAAATTTTTTTTTGTCGTACGATGTGTTCTTCGCACGAAGTTTTTCGCATGCCTATATGATTTTCGTATGATATTTTGCTTGCTGTTTTCGAATGATTCTGAACGAAATCTATTTGCGAATCCATTGATATATTCTAGCTGCGATTATCTTCGATTAATTGAGTTCAATTTGGACTGAGATTGAAATTTGCGATCGAATTTTTTTTCTTCATCTTCAAACTGTTCTTCGCTGAAATGCTTAATTGGACTATATTTTGGATTCGATTGTGTTAATCGAGTGTTTTCTATGCTTACCCAATCAATTTCGATCGATTAACTGTGCTTAATGTGTTAATTTGAGTGTTATTTGAAGATTTCGCATATAAATTCGCATTTTTCGCACCAAATAAAAGTTTTTCGCACCAATATTTTCGCACCATTCATAAGATTTTTTTCGTACCGTTTTCTTTCTTGCATTGACCTAGATTTTTCGTATCTCTCACAGTCATAAGTGTTTTCGCATTGACTACTAAATTTTCGTATACTGTAGCAATCGATAAGATAAAGTTTTTTTCGTATCAGTGTGAAAGCCTCAAGTACGCAAAACCTCTACGAAAAACTAGTGTCATCTACTTTTTGTCGTACGAGAAAATTTCCATACGAAAAAGTTTGAATACGAAAACTATTTCTCTCGTACGAAAAAAGTTTCCCATACGAAAAAAAAAAGTTTTCGTACGAAGAAGGGTCCAATACGAAAAACATTTTGCTTTGACTTTCGTACGTAAAACTTTGGATACGAAAAATATAAGTTTTTCGCACCTACATCCGAAAAATCTTTTGGTACGAAAAACTTCTTATATACGAAAATTAATCTTTTTCTCATACGAAAAAGTGTCGGTACGAAAACCAATTTTATTTTCAATACGAAAAAGAGTGCGTACGAGAAAATTTCCATACGAAAAAGTTTGTGTATACGAAAAATAATTCTTCTCGTACGAAAAATGCTTTGATACGAAAAATATTTTGTCGTACGAAAACATATACGAAAAACATTTTTCAAAATTTTCGAACGCTACAGTAATTCATACGAAAATTATTTCTTTTCTCGTACGAAAATTATTTTCTATACGAAAAAGGTTTGAATACGAAATTTTGCGTACGAAATTATATAATACGAAAAACTATCATTAACATACGAAAGTTTTTTCTTTTTCGTACGAAAAAAAAAGTCCTAAAACATTAAATTTTTAGCTACGAGATTTTTTGCGTACCTGCTTCAAAAAGGTTCCCGGTTCATACGAAAAAAAATTTTTTGGGTAACAAAATTTTGTTGGACTGGTAAAATTTTACAAAAATTATTCTCGGTATAAGTTTTTTTTCTTTTCTAATCATTTCAAATTTTTTTTGATACCTAAACTTCTGAAAACTTAATCATTCGAAAATCTATTCGAACACATTGATCCAAAATTTAATATCAATTCAAAAACACGATAACGATCAAAAACATCCAACCCAGAAAGTAAATATGGAAGCCAACTACTTGATAAAAATCAAAGAATTAGAAGCTAAGCTAGAAAATAATTACAACTGCTTAGTTAAGAGTCTAGAAGAAAAATCTATTCTTAAAAATAAACTAACAATAGAACAAGAAAGGCTGACGAGCTTAAAGACAAGGGTCGCACAACAAGAATCAACTATAAGCGAACTTACAAAAGAATTAGCTACATGTAGAGACGAAAAAATAAATAGTGCAGCCCAAAATAAAAGTCTTCTTGAACAAAGAAATCAATTATATTCAAAAATTAAAGAATTAGAAGATGTTCTAGCTAAACGAGGACAAACTGAGCAACGCCAAACAAAAGAAACTATATTGTCTCTAAATAAGTCGACTCAAACAATTGAGTCCGTGCCAAACAAGGAACATTCTATACAATCAACAAAACCAAACTCTAAAGATCGTGATATTCTAGAAAATGAACGCAAAATTGCTGAATTACATTCTCTTCTGGAATCAGAACGTAAAGAGTTTCGAGCAAAAATGGATAAGCTTGTAAAGGAGAATTCATTTCTCAAATATTCCTTAGAAAAGGGCACAACTACAACAATTTATCCTGTAAAACCTGAACCTTTAAACGATATATCTTCTAAACAGGATCAGAAAACTCAAATGACTAAACCTATAAAGCAGGAAAGAATAGAGCAAGACAATTCATTTTCTATTACAATAAACAAAACTGTTCCTAACTCTATTCTTCCTCCAAAAATTCCTAAAGTCATTCCAAAGATAAAGCAAGAAGCTACTAAAGCTAAAACAGACAATAAGTATACATTCTCTAATCAAGCTGAAATATCTAAAAATAACTTTTGTTTGAAGAAACAAAGGTAGATCATCTAATACACATTACAAAGTGAATGATGTGAGTCTAGAAGGTAGGAAATACGACACTTCTATTCTTAATGCCATTGATTCTATAAGCTCGTATTCCTCTCTCAAGTACCCGGTCAAAGTCAAATCCGAAAAGCATCTCAAACGACTGGCGAAAGAGAAAATTTTCTCATTTAACGCAAGACACACATTCACCGATGCTGAAATTTTTAATTTTCATAAGGTTCAACAAGTTTGGAAACCTAAGCTAGAAATAGAAATAAGTAGTCCAAAACAACATTGGGTTCCTCAGTTCAAGACTACTTTATATGCAAATTCCATACTTGAACCATTTGTGCTTAAATATTTATCTGCTAATCAGGGAGGACCCGTCCAAAAATGGGTACCAAAGTCCCGATAATTTGTTTTGCAGGATCTGATCATACATGGTAAATAGACGACGATTGCTCCACATGTATGGTCGGTATGAGATGATGAGCAGTCGCACAAGACCCCGACACGTGTGGTATTCGGTTTGCTCCACACACGTGATCGGTTTGTGACGTGAGCAAACACACAAATCAAGACTATTCCAAAGCTCTTGATTTGACATTGTTTTTAGTTTTATTTTTCTGTTAAAAAAAAAAAAAAAATATGCCATAAAAAAAAAAGGGGGAGAAAAAGAAAAATAAGGCCATTAAAAAA
The DNA here is from genome assembly GCA_028392965.1 of Lindernia subracemosa. Taxonomy (NCBI): domain Eukaryota; kingdom Viridiplantae; phylum Streptophyta; class Magnoliopsida; order Lamiales; family Linderniaceae; genus Vandellia; species Vandellia subracemosa. Next base: position 7,121,468 of record JAQPCC010000002.1, on the reverse strand, counting down.
AAAAAGAAAAATAAGGCCATAAAAAAAAAAAAAAAAAAAAATAAAAATAAGGCCATTAAAAAAAAAAAAAAAAAAAAAAAAAAATTTTGAGCTTCAATGTTTAAAGAAGGCCGAGCCAATTTCAAAATTGCAAAAGGCACTTGAGTTTTATTTTGGGGGAGTCAAACTCTATATTTACAGAATATTCGGTCTTCATATTCTATATTGTTTTTATTTAGGGGGAGTGGATCGATAGAAAAGGTGCAAGAGCTTCAAAAGAGCGTATTACCGTAGTTTTATTTATCAAAAGCGCATATGTTTTAGGGGGAGTGATACTCATAAGCGCATACTTAAAAGGCGCACATCTTAAAAAGGGAGTGATACTTCATTTACTAAAGGCGCTTGACCTGAAAGAAAGTAATATGCAAATTTCTACAAGAACGCACATATTGAGGGGGAGCAAGAGCATCATATTTGAGATAGCACATCTATTTAGGGGGAGCAAGGGCATCACATTAGGAATAACGCAACAATTTAGGGGGAGCGTTACCTAAAAAGACGCAAGAGATAAAAGAGAATGCAGGGAAGACAAACTTCAAGCTTTGAGGGAGTGTCAACATCAACTAGCGCATGGACAATACGAGGTGTTCACATACCTGTTCCCATGGTTCAGTTCATCCCAACTGCACCTATCCCAGGAACAAACCCCGAGTGTATGTGAGGGTATTCGAGCGAATAACGATGAAATCATTACACCTCAACCATAAACTATCCGGACCATAACCATATAGGTACATGACTGATTTATCAGATCCCGGGTAGAAGACGCTTCATCTGGTCCAAAGGCGCATGCACAACCCTTCCTAGCTACTCATTTGTCTCCCTAAAGACAGATGTTTCAATATCTCACGGGGAACCGCATAAGCTATCACCGTTTCATTTGGAAGCGGGAGATATTGAACAAAGTGGTCCACAGCCCCATACCACGACTTTCTTGAACACGTAAATGTCTAGTGTGTCCTCATAGCCTAAATATTTTTAAATTTTCTAGGACACAAACATTATTTTACACATACTATGCAGGTCTACGTGACCTAGCCAGAACTTCTGTAGACACATTTATCGCAAAAATGTGCTTCGATGATCAGAAGGAAGTCCTGCCGTTGCAACATCAAAACAACAACGGTAGCAGGCCATCTTCTAGAGCACGACTCTAGAACGATGTCAACGGGTTGCCTATGTGGCCCCGTAGTCCCTTCAAATGCAAGTCTGTGTGACTTTGCATCAACGACCAAGAGTGACATCGAGGGATGTCTCACGATGATCGGTCGTCTGTCCCGTTTTTAGGTACTTCATCCGGAATTCAACGCCAACACGTTCAGCGTACACAGGATCACCTTGATCACACAGCATGACGATACAAATGAATCGCCATGAGGGGGAGAAGTATATCAAGAAGGCCAAGCACGTGAACTCTCTAAAGAAGCCATGCTTTCAACGCACGTGCTGAACCACAACAAACAAGACCTCTCTCCATGGTTCGAGCATACACGACAAGTCAATGCTGATGATCCGCGCGACTCTGATATATGCAAGAAGGTGACGAATATTCAAGTTGCAAAGAAGAAAATGAGGGTGCATGTAAATAGGGGGAGACTGAAGATTCTCCAGACGCTCTCAGATATTTCTTCAAACAGCAACAAAGACCGTGTCAAAACAAAATCAAAGTTGAGCACAAAGGGGGAGATTGTTAGAAATCATTCTGTTGTGTTCAACTGATGATGAAGACTGAAGATTCGAGAGACAAAGACAACCGAAGCTTCAATTATAATTGAACACTAAGGGGGAGATTGTTGGAAGTATTTTATAGTGTTCAATAATCAAGTTATCTTTGTCTAGGGACTTAATTGTAATATATGTATAGTTAGGGACTAGAATGCAAATATACCAATATTGATTGGTATATATAGGGCAAGTGTGTGTAAAATACACACAACTTGAGTTTAGCTTTCTCTCACTAGAAAATCTCTCTCTAATCACTATCTAAGCTAGGGTTAATTGTAGAGAGAGAAAGAGGATATTTGTAGAGAAAGTTTGTGATTAATGAAGATTTGATTGAATATTACCCAAATGCTTCCGCTCAATCTTGTTCAAGGTAATTTCGATTAAATCTATGCTCGAGTTCATCGTTGGATGTTAAAATCGGACCTAACAACCACCGCAGCGCAGCGACCGCCAGTCCAAGATCCACCAAAGCAACCAGTCATCGCAGAAATCAAAATAGAAATTGTAGCAGAAATCGAAATTACACAGCAGAAAACGAAATTGCATAGTAGAAATTGAAATTGAAATTGCAGCAGAAATCGAAAAACCGGGTTTTTACTTGAAATAGAAACATAAGAATTCCACGCCCCGCTTGTTTACTAATGTAAAGTTGATGTCTTTCTACTGAAACACAATCTCGTATCAATGTTGATGTTGAATGTGAGAAGATAACTACTCAGAGCTTGTCTCTTGTCTCCCTTTTCTTATGCAGTGAATTGACCAACCTTGTCTCACAGCTCATGAACAAACCCATCAACCGCGACGCAACCATTTATGATGCTGCCATAAGTGAACCCATCTCCAAAAACAAGCTCTGTAAGTTGAAGAATGTTAAGATTCTGATCAGTGAATCTCATGATTTCTCTCGCACTCAGAGTAGTGTTAGACACCTTGTATCCCCACAGTCCACACCGGTGACCGGTTTATTCATGGAAAAATCCTGAAATCGAACGAAGAAATCCCATTACGGTCAAATATGTTTCGAGCTAGGTTATATCTATAAGGGTAGAATGAGAATTTCAATTTTTGTCTGACCGTTAGATTTAATTTGACCGTAGAGGGAGCGTGTGCAAAATTAAATAAACCACGAGGGTATTTTAAGCTATTTTCGAACTATAAGGATTTTGATGCTTATTTGTTGAATTACTATTTAGCCTTTAATTAATTGGTCCCATATCAGCAGTTTTGAGTAAGAAAAAGCTCGACAGTGGGGCCCACTATTACAATTCCGATTATTTTTTTATTATTACTTGGTATCACATGATTATTAGGCGTCCTTAATGGTATATGTAAAGGGCCACCACAACAGACTTTTGCTATCAAAGTGGGTCCCTACTCACGCGCGGCTGAGTAGACATGGAATGGAAGTGGAAATGAGAGATGCGTTGGAGCGTGTAGGTCACGCTCCGCCGGGGGAGTGTAGGTAGGGGTGTTCAAATAGGTGGATTATCGGTTTTCGGATTATTCGGTTTGGGTTATTCGGGTTTTTGACACTTAGGATAATCACCCGCAAACCAAACCAAAACCAATTAAATGATTTGATTTTCGGGTTATTCGGTTCTCAGATTAATAGTTTGGTTTTCGGATAAACCAATTAAATATTGTAGTTTGTATATTTTTAATTATAATTATATAATGAATTTTTTTTATATAGTTTTTATATTAAATATATAAGTTAATCGGTTCGATTTGGTTTGTGCGAGAGAGTAAAGTTCGTTTGAACGATGATATCAATTTTTTACTCTTTATATAATATATAAATATATTTTAAATATAATTAAATAATTCTTATTCGGGTTTCGGCTGAGCCGCGAATTTTTTTACTTCACCCGATACCCGAACCATTCCCCCGTTTAATAGTTCGGGTGACCCAATTAACCACCCGTTTATCCGATTAATCGAACCGAATAAGCCAAATTCAAAATGGTTCGGGTGAATAATCGGGTCACCCAAATAATGAACACCCCTAAGTGTAGGCAGATCGAATGATTTGGGCTACTCATGAATGTGGGCCTTAGGTCCATTTTCCAAGGATAGGCGTGGGCCTAGGGCATCTTAAATAGGCATCATTTCCTTACGATAAAAAGTATAAAGTCCCATATGGTAATAATTTTTAACATTTGTCGTATTGAGTATGATTAATGGATATGATACTATATAAGACACTAAAATGTTATCAAAAGGCAAACATAAGGGAACAAAATGTCATTCAATTCAAGAGGTTTTGCAGGGCATGACAAAACTGTAATGAAACAGAATCAAATCCTTAGATGAGAGCAACAAGAGCCTCTGTTTTCTTGAAAGAGGATTATCGATATTTGTAAGGGAATTTATTATTACCTTCACCACAAGGAGACTTCCTAGTAGTAATGTGAAGAACCTTGGTGGGTATCCTCACTGGTCCCTTGACTCTAAGTCTCTTGTCCTTGGCACCACGAACAAGGTCAGCGCATACTGTATGTAGTGTTAATAACAAACATGTCAAGCTGCAAATCACATTATACGGACTCCATTGGAGAAAATGAATCATCAGCAAGCTCGACAAATGATCACTGTTAACTGCTATTTTCCGAGATGAAGTATGACTAACATCACAACATGGATAAGATTTTAACCAGATGATAGATACCAACCATTAAAGCAAAATCGAATCAGCTAACAAACATACGACTCAAAAGACGTACCTTTCTCAAGATTTTTGACATTTTTGGAAGAGAGAGTGATGCGTATCTTGTGAGTCTGCTCCTCAGGTTCCTCTAATCCGGGCTTAGTAGGCTTCATCGCTGCGTACGCCATGGTTGCTTGCTTCGAGTATCCTTCGCTTTTCTGCTCACAGCGAACATTTTAACACCAATTAGGGAAATTAAAAGCACATATCACAGCTGAATACTACTACTACATGCAGAGGAAGAACAACAGTGGAGATTGAGCGATGATTTTTTACCAGAAAGACGAAACGCTTGGCGCGTGCGGAGAGTTCGAGCGGCGACTTCACGTTGAGATTAGGGTTCTTATCGCCGTATATAAGTAATATATATTTTGGGTTTTAATGGGCTTAGCGCTTACTTGGACTTTTCTTGGTCTGATTTAGTTTTTATTGGGTCTCTATAATTGTTTAGTACCCTAGAACTAAGCTCTCTTTATTTGATTGTTCACTTGAGCACCTATAGTAAACATTATCACAAATCTCCTATCTATAGTGCTTTTCGTCCCTCTCCGACGTCACCATCACCTCCGTCGTCCATCTCGACTCTGACATCACCTCTGCCGCCCATTTTCGATGCGTTGATTTCTCATAAATTCATCATCTCGACTCCCTATGAGAAAATTGAAAATAATGATGAATTTACGAGAAATCAACGCACCGAAGGTGGACGGCAGAGGTGGAGATGGACGACGGAGGGGATGACGACGTTGGAAAGAAAAAGCACCATAGATAAGAGATTTGCTATGGAATTCGTGGTAGGTGATCATGGGTGGGCATGAGCACCATAACAAATATATATATATATATATATATATAAATTTAGTATATTTTCATCGCCATCTCAACATTACAAAGATTGGATTTATGTTCTAAAAACAGATAGTGTATGTAGAGTCGCTTAGAAGTTGAAAAGGGTCCAATAAAAAGTCTACATCATGCACTAATAAATAACTAAATTGATTCCTTACTAAAAACATATCACATCACATCACATGCCATGCCATATCGAAAGATCTAAAGCCCATCGAGTAAGAACAGTAACAAAAAAACTCAAGAATGTGCATTTTCCTCTTGGCGCTCGGTCTCATCAGCATCCTCGTATTGCCCGTCGTTCATTCGAAGCTGCGGGGCGAAAAAAGAATTGCAAGAAATTAACATTCACATCACAAAATGCAAGTTAAAATCACCGATCATTTGCACGTTTATTAACAGATGAAAATAAGAGATGCATATTTAAACAAATCCCAGAATCAAAAGCTGGCTCGAATGTGTATACCTGCACGACAGAGTGAACTAAGTCGTGATTCCCATTCACGCCGATTGTGTGAGTTGGATTTGGTTGGAGATCCCATTCTGAGTCCTCAATAGCTAAAGGAACATGAAAATCTATGTATCACAACTTCTGAGTAAGAAGCACAAAATAACCTACGAGAAGATAGCGAAAGATTGCTCAGTGAAGCTACCTGGAGCCTCGGTTTCCAATTGATCAGCACTGAAAATCCAATTGTGCTCCACTTCTTCCTCTGCAACAAGGAATATATGGGGGGTGTTCGTGAAATTCTTGAAAATGTTTCGCATGATAAGCAAATATCATTGTCATCGTTATTACCTTCAACGGGGCTGGGATTAAGCGCAGCACATTCGCAGAATACCTCAAACAGTGAGAGTACTGTTTTAAACGAGGGTATGAAATATAAAATACGTGAGCAAGAAATTCAGAAAAGAACACGATAAATTGTGACTAGCGACAGCAAAAGGATAATTACACTGGTTAGGATCAGAAGGAATCAGTCTCATCTCAGAAACTTTCGATAAATTCAATGGCTCACCACCATCAGAATCCGAGTCCTCCATCTCGGCATCATCATCCCCTAAATCGATCTTTTTCAGAGAGAGAGAACACAATTGTTATTTGATATTTTAATCGAAACTATTCTTCTCAAAACTTCTCGAGTCAGAAAAATTCTCAAACTTGATGTAAAAGGAGTACGAATTCAAGTTGCAAAGAAACATAGCTTAATAGCATCAAAGCAGTGATCTGAGATCTGATTGTCGCAATCTCACAATTGACAACGACAAAATAATCCCGATTTACATTCGAAACGGTTTAAAGGCAGAAAACATTAAATGAAGCTATTAGATTGCCAAAAGGAGCAAACAAAAAAAGCAGGTGCAATTTTTCAAAATTCAAAATGCATTTCAACCACAGAAGAAAACATAAGTAATAAAAAAACATGGTTGAAACAACGATATTAACCTGAGTATAGATACACGGAGAAGAATAAGCCTCTGGATCTCTGGACACCGCGTGAAGCGACAGAGAATAGAAATCAACCGCATAGCCTTTAGCTCTATCCGTATCGCTTAACCACACCACTTGCCTTTACGACAAAACAGTCAAATCAACGAGACATCACGGTAAGAAAAGGAAAAGAACGGAAAATACTACTCACTTGTTGGTAATGTACAGAGTGCCAGGCGATTCAGGTGAGCGGTTTCCAAACGCGATTGAGACGGAGGATTGGACGTGCATGAGCTCTTCGCCGTGTTCCCCGTCGAGGATTGGCTGTCCGGCACCCTCACCGGTTCGCTCGGTCATCAGTCGTAGTCCAGCAGCCATCTCTACAGCTGCGGCAGGGATTTCGCTGATTGAAGAACTAGGTTTTCTTGCTACACTGAGCTCCAAAAAAAACCTAATGTGAAATTTTCGGGAGGCAAAAGCTGAAGATCTCGCGAATTTCACGTCTGGCGAGCTGCTGAAGGAGCCAAAAGGGTAAAGTTAAACCCTAAAAAATAACAAACTTGAAAAAGCCCATCCAAAACTGACCCAATTTGAACTAACATGCGGGCCAACCCATCTTTTTTGGTTGGATGGCCTATTTGATCAAAAACATTATTATCATTCATTCAATTAGAATAAAACTCAAAATAGTCCTCAATGTTTATCCAATAAACCAATTTAGTCCCCGATGTTATCGATTTAGAACCAACTTGGTCATTTCGTCACGATATACGTCAATTTTAACGAAATCTCACGCGTGCCTCACAATAAATCATGTTTGGATTGATAAAATTGAAATGATTACTTAAAGTAGGACACGAAACTAATGATTTCTCTTCCAAAATTCGAACATGAGCTCTAAATTGTCTGATTCGTCGAGCTTCATTGACAGTAGAAGAAAACAGTAAAAAGAGACCAAAGATCTTGAGCGACCAATCCGGCAGAACAACTCAAAAGATAAAGACTCAAATCCTGCAAATATTCAAAAATTTGATCCATAAATAATTTAGTGTAGGGCACGTGCGAAATTCCCGTTAAAATTGACGTTAATCATGACAGAATTATCAAATTGGTCCAAAATCGACAACATCAGAGATTAAATTGGTTCAAGCGAAACATCAAGGACGAAATTATTCCACATGGTAAAGGGACCATTTTGGGTTTTCTACCCATTAAATTCGATTTTTGACTTCTGTTTGATTTATTTTTACCATCACTGATTAAAGCAAAGGCTGTCAAGACGGAGAAAACAAGACACTAAGTTGGCAATAAACACAACTGTAGGAAGTTGAATAACTACTACACAATGGAATGGATAGGAATAGTTCAAATCCAAATAAACACAAGACTTTGTTCGAAATAAAACAAACTTAGTCGCCACTGTAATAGTAGACAGGGTAATGAAAGCAAGCCGGGCAAACACTAATCGGGAACGAGAAGAATATCCGAAAAAAGAAAGAAAAGTGACGAGGGTTCATAAACTGGGTAGAAATCCCGCAGCTAGCATTTGAAGCGCAGCTCCTGCAAGAGAAAAAAAAGGAAACTAAGCCCTATTCGTTAGACTGAAGCAAAAACAGCATCTTTTACGTAAATACCAAATCCATCGATCTTTACGACTATATTGGAAAGCATGTTTTCATAAAGATTATCACGCTTAACTTTGAGTAACATAAGCTGATAGTGAAAAATGTTACTCATTTATGGATTTCTTCACCTCCATAGCTGTTCGATGAAACCATCTTCGAATGTTTACCCAAATTCAAATTCATTCAACCACCAAGTACGCTCTATGTTACGTTCTCATGGATAGTCTATCGATAACGTAAGTCGTAACGACATCAAATTTGAATTTCATTCATTCAATGAAGAAGTATTCTTAAATGACCAAGCTCAAATAATGGTATCACGCAGGCCTGTTCGTATGGTACCTAACTAGGCGAAGTAGTTGAATAGGAGGATCACTATGACTATAGCCCTTGGATGGAATTTCCATGAATTAAATCTATAAGAACCACAAAGTCTAGCTTTTGAATCAAAAAAATCAGTTAGAACTCGGACTTATGGCCTGGCCTATTCTGTTTTGGTAGTTCGATCACATCCCAAAACACTCACTTCATATGCACTTGATTGATGTTATAGTCAATCCAAAGAAAAATAACTTTTTTAGTCTACATTATTCAGCCTATAGTGCATTACAAGCCTAATATGCTAGGAAGCTATCGACGTCGCAAGAATTCAATACTTATAATATTGCAAAAACACATATGATGGAAAGATCAATATCCATACATGGAGCTAGTAGGTCAGCATTATAACTGCACTTCTGTTTCCTTTCAAACCAATTACACACTTTGACAAACACATTTCTCATATCTTTCCACATAATCTTCTAAATAAATTCCCTTTCATACAACCGATTCAAACCTTAAAGCAAGTCACTAGCAATCTATAAGATTCTCAAGACCAATTCACTGTAGTGAATCAGATGGTCGATAAATTAGTTAGCATCAGCACCATCAGCACGCAAGGCCCAAGAACAGCACAATCAACACACATACAGAAAACAGAAAAAAGAACTAACTGAAGTAGATGAAAAAGGAGTCACCTCATCACTTAGCGACCATACGAGCAATGAAATCCTCGTACTTGATCTTCCCATCGGACCCAACGTCCACCTCACGGATCCACTCGTCGAATTCGGCCGGCTCGAGCTTCTCGCCGATGCTGGTCAAGATATGCCTCAGATCCGAAACGACGACGTAGCCCGTGCCGTCCTTGTCCAGCACTTTGAACGCGTCCCTGAGCTGCCGATCGAATGGCTCGGGCTTGAAATGCTTGGACATGACGTCCAGAAACTTCTGGAAATCGAACGGCGCGTTGAGCTTCTCCTCGGAAACGATGGATTTCAGCTGCGCCTGCGTCGGGTTCCCGCCGAGCGACCTCATAAGGATGCCGAGCTCCGACGGGGCAATCTTTCCGTCGCCGTCCGTGTCGAAGAGCGTGAAAGCCTCCTTCATGGAAGAAACTTGGTCGTCACTCAGATCTTTAACCATTTTTTTCCAACTCTCTCTCAGATTTTGTGTTCGTTTCAGAGATCTCAAATCGCTTTAGTTGATTTGGGAAAATAACGTGGTGATATTGCGAGGAGTTGAGTTGAGGACTATATTGAAAATAGTATATAGTTTAGGGACCCATTTTCTATTTTTAGTAAATGGGCCTACTTTTGACATCCCAATCACAGTTGGCCCAATAAAAGCCCAAACAATTTGGACAGTCTCAGTCGTAGCTTATCTTCCTCCAAGCAAATTACTGTATGAAGTGAATCAAACTCAACGATCATCCGCCATGGATTAGTTTTCTTCTTCTTCAATAGAAGAAGTTGCAGAAGTATGAAGCATATGAGTATAGAACAGTCGAGCAAGGCTGTGACTTTAGTGGGAACTGTGGTTTTGAGTAAACACAAACCAATGTTCTATGTAATAACAGCAGTTTCAGTAAATTCGACTGAAGCCATAAACTGGGATGTTCATTATACGATCAGAAACATCGATATTTACATTTAATCTGCGTACACCTACGAAGGGCATCTCAAAAATCGTAGAAAAAGTTGTCCCAAGGGAGGTAAAGATTTGTTTTTTAAGCTCGTAGAGTTCTTCCCACAGAAGATCTAACCCTAAAGACATGTTCTTCGCCAGTACATCGATCCACCTTCACAACCCAGTTACTGTTCTTGCCTCTCTTTGAACCTCCCATGATTCTCTTGAGCAGCAGCCCATCTCCAATCGGCAGCAATTGCATGCGTGGATCGCTTTCTCTCCATGAATCTTTGCGGAAAGCATTGTATCCAAGAACGATGATCTTATTGCTGTTACTCTGCGTGGATTTCTCCGACAGCCCAGCTATGATTGACTCGTGGGTATCGAGATTGCAGTCTATGGCGACGAAATCTGCTTTGTTGCTGTAATGGTTCAAGATCAGATTTTTAGCATCTCCTACGACGAGCTCAACGTGGTGGGCGTCGTTGCCTAGAACTTCTCTCGATGAGTTTAGTTCGTCGAAACCTCGGAGGATGCAGATTATCCTCCCGCCGGTCTGATGTGAAGCGGCGATCAGAGCTAATGTAGTTGAGTCTGCTGACTCAGAGCAAGCTATTACCATGAACTTCACATTGTTTCCAGCTGCTAAGGCTGAAATGAACTCGGCTTCGTTTGGTTCTTTAACAGTCTTTCCCTGCAAGAATTTCGGGAGGGAAAAAAAAAACATGAGTAAAACAAAAACTGCTTCTCTTTTTAAGACTCATACATTGGTTTATTATGTGCTTACCATTCTCATGGTTCTGAGATAGGCATTGGTGGCGTTTTCTGCAGACCAGCAAGCCATTTGTTTCTTTTGTAAACTGTGTTTTCTTTCTTCGTTTTAACTAACTAGTAACTTATTGGTTGACTTGTGAAGATGTTGATGATAGGTAATAAAGTCTTTGGACTTCATTTATATATATAGATAATAGAGAGAAAGAGAGAGCCTTGAGAAGAAGGATCTAGCATGTGGGACTCTGTGTATCCAATTGGACATTGAATCATGAGAAACTAATTATATATGCCGACTTGCATATGTTTTTACAACATCCATACAACAGAGTTGCAATGCAATAAACTAAACTGTCTGTTTAGTGCTATAATATAAGCATTTCTTGGAAGCTCTGTTTCTCATCTGTAATGTCCTAGGTTGGAGGGACAGAAGATTTATCAGACTAAATCATGCAAATTAAGGTCTGCTAATGAGTTTGCTGCAAAACCCACGTGCTAATAATGATTCAGACCAGGTTGTTTAACCAATGTTTAAGGCACTTAATCAGTTCCTTGCCTCCTCCTCCTCATGCTCTAGGAAAAAGGAAAAAAGGGTTTAAGAGAAAACTGATATTATCTTAAGTTTCCACTGCCCATGGAAAGGGCTACACAGATCTAAGATCAGATCAAGCTGTTCCCTTATCGAAATACATAGATAGCTATACAACAAGAAGATTGAAAAGCTTACTGTCGCCTGGCACATTCTTGTCTGAACTAAGAACTATGTTTAGGTTCATTTTTTTGGGTCTTAACAATGCAATGAACCTTATCGGAAATGATGTGAAAGAACGAAGAAGGGTTTTAAACTCATAGACTGACAAGTGATGGAAGTCCATTGCGGGCATTGATGACAGTAACAAGAGATTCATCTTTGGTCGGCTCTTTGTATCCCTTTGAAGGAGGCAAAGCGTACAGAGACAAGTCTGAGGAAGCCATGCCTAGAACATGCATATGGCCTCAATCTGTACTGTAATGAAACTTCAACTCGTTGATTGAACCTCATCGGTGCACACGTGTGGCTCCACTATGCTCTTCACATGGCTTGAGAAAAGGATACAACACTCTCCCATCGCCCACACGTACGTGTAAAGACGATGCATTTATTACATTATGATGCTCTGTTTTCTTTTGTGTACTAACTAAATGACAGAAAAAAGACGGTGGGCTCTGTAAAGTTTACATCTTTGATCACTCTTTCGTCTGTGTTTTTATCATTTTTGTGTCGATGAACATATGTTTCATAATTTGTTGAAGAACAAAGAGCTAAAGATGGTAATGATCTCAACAACAAAGAAGATCTTCCTTATTCAAATACGGCTACAAAAGGCAAGAGATCAAGAATCAAATCATACCAAGATTAGTATCGACTAAGTTAAGAAACACATATCATTGCACCGATTTACTCCACAATTTACTCCAACGGCTACTTGCCATTTAGAGCCTTAGAACCCATGTACAAAATAGGACATCATTGTGCCTACTACAATGTACAACAAGTTATTCGATCAATACAAGAGTTTTTTATGTCTTACACTTTAAATTCTTACATGGTACCAGAGCGTTGAAGCTCTTAAACCTCCTTCCGCAAACCAGCAAAATCATATACCTCAAAAGAAGAGGCTGCAATAGCCGATTCAAAAACACACACAGAAACCAATTTCTCAAGATTGACTACCATCCTACTAAACGAGAGAAATTATGTGAATTGAGCTCGGGCTGTCACGATTGCTCTCAAAGGAAAAGGACAATGGAAGTACGTCTCGGGAGAAGATAAACAACCGGCGACCGATAATACCTCAGGTGAAAAACAACAACCGGCAAAGAAAGACGACATGTGGGAGATGATAGATAATCAGGTCATGACGGTCGATGGAGCCGCATATCAGCGAGTTGTTCCTTGCTTCAAACAACTCACATGAGATGTGGACATCCATCACATCTATGTTCGGCAAAAAACAGAATTTCGCCCATGTGTTTCACCTCAAGAACAAGATCTCGCAACTCAAGAAACGTCCTAACCAATCGTTCACTCAACACTATGGATCGATGACAGCTAAGTGGGATGAGCTAGACCTATAACAACCACACACCACAGATGCTGAACAAATTAAAGTACGAAGAGATCAGGATCGCGTATACCAACTTCTGGCGAGCCTAGATTCCACGTATGAAGCAGTAAGAACCCAACTGCTCATCGGAACCACACTCCCGACCGTCGAAGCTGTCGTGGCGACTATCGAATCGGAGGAGTCCAGGAGAAAGGCGATGGCCTCGGACCCACTCCCTTCAACTGAAAGCCAGGCCATGAACACCAAAGGGGGAAACCCAAAATCCCGGTCGGAGACGAAGGGAGCCCCGAGCAAACCCCGCTGCGACAACTGCAAGAAGGAGGGGCACAGCAGAGATGGGTGTTGGTTCCTCTACCCCCCATCTCCGACCGAAACGCGACGGGAAAAACAACGCAACACGAGATCGGGGGAATCAGAGCTTCGTTGCGATGAGGGAGGATGAAATGAACGATTGGGCAGGGCAGCTAGGGTTGAAAGAGAGAAGTGGCTCAACTTGAGGCTAAGGGAGATTTGGGCCGACACTAATTTGAGGCCCAATTTAAATAAAGCTGGACCAGCTGGATCGATTGATGGGCCTGCTGGATCATCTTCTGGACTCGCTGGACCAGTTGCTGAATATTCCAAAGCCAAATGGCCAGAAAATGTTGTACCAGATTGGAACGGGTCAGGCTCAGCTCATCAGTCCATCAATCACTTCACGGGATATTTCGATAAACCAAGTAAACACAGCACAACTATATATATCCCAATAATTCTTCTCAACATTTTATTGGCATGATCAATACAAATTTGAATCATTTACATGATTTTTGGGTAGTAGACTCGGGGGCATCTGATCATATGACATGCGACCCAAATAATATTGAAAACTCTATTAACCCAAAAACCATGCAATTTGTAACGGATGCCAACAGTAATAAAATACTAATAAAAAAAATTGGAACCTCTAAATTATTTTCAAAAAACCTCCCAAATACACTTTATTTACCAAAACTAACCTCAAACCTACTATCGGTAGGGCAAATTACTAATGATCTAAATTGTAACGTAATCTTCTCACCAAACAAGGCAACTTTTCAGGACCGGAACACAGGGAATCTGATTGGTGAAGGATTTCTTAAAGATGGACTCTATATAGTCGGAACTAACTCCAATTCTTCAATAGCCAATAATGTCATGCATCAAAGAATGGGGCATCCGTCCGACGCAACTCTTAGAAAATTATTTCCTTTTATTGGTACTGATTTTTGTGATGTTTGCAAATATTCCAAACAAACTCGACTGCCTTTTTCTCAATCTATGAATAAAACTAATAATTTATTTGAGTTAGTACACTCGGATGTTTGGGGACCTGCCCCTGTAGATTCTTACAATAATTTTAAATATTTTGTAACTTTTATTGACGACTACTCCCGAACAACTTGGCTTTATCTATTAAAGAACAAATCCGAAGTTTTTTCAAAATTTCAAGAATTTTCGAATTTTATAGAAACTCAATACAATTCCAAAATTAAAATCCTTAGAACCGATAATGGTACAGAATATGTTAACCAAAACTTTTTTGAGCTATTAAAATTTAAAGGTATATTACACCAAACAACTTGTATTAATACTCCGAAACAAAATGGAGTGTCCGAACGAAAAAATCGACATCTACTTGAAATGACAAGGTGTCTATTATTCCTAGGGGTGTTCAAATTTCGGATAAAACCGAAAAAACCGGCCGAACCGAAATTTTCGATTATTTCGGTTCGGTTAATTCGGTTTTTCGGCCGGTTTTGGTTTTGTATTTAGGAAATTTTGGTTTTTCGGTTCGGTTTTCGGATTTCAGAAAAAATAACCGAAATAACCGAAAAACCGAAATATATTTAATTATATATAATTTATATTAGACAAGTTTAAAATATTGTAGTTTATGAAAGTGATTAATATTTATAGTGATAATAAAGTCCAACAAAATAATTATATTTTTCATAAAAAATAATTAAAATTACAATTTTTATTTTATAACGCACTATATTATAACATTTAATTCCTATATATATAGATGTTATAAAAGATATATACACGAATTACGCACACATATGAGTAATGCAATTATCATATCATTACTATTTAATTCATATATATATGTAATGCAATTGTAACATATATATATATGTTATAAGAGTTAATTCCTATATATATGTATATATAATACATGCATACATATGAATTAAAATCTTTAACGGTTAACCGAAAAACCGAACCGAAGTGTAAAAAACCGAACCGAACCAAATTAAAATGGTTCGGATATCGGATTAGGCATCTGTAAAACCGAAAACCGAAAAACCGAACCGAAATTTGAAAAAATCGGACCGAACCGTCCAATGAACACCCCTAATTATTCCAGTCAAATGTACCCAAGCGATACTGGTCAGACGCAGTTCTAACTGCAACATATCTGATCAACAGACTTCCAAGTGCTCAACTAGAGTACAAAAGCCCCTTAGAAATCCTATTAAAACGAAAACCCAATATCGAACATCTTCGAGTTTTCGGATGCATCTGATTTGTCATATAAAAAGACAAGATAAACTTGATACACATTCTATTAAAACCATTTTCTTAGGATATTCTTCACAAAAAAAGGGATAGAAATGATATGATCCCAAGAAACAAAAAATGTATATTACTCACATCAAAGTTTGGATAATACAAATCAGGAAGAACAAGATATTATACCACTATCTGAACTTTCGAGACCATCGACCGATGGTCAAATTCATGAAAATAACGTAACAGAAGAACAAATTCATAAACTAATATAACACCAGAATCTGATTCAGGGGGAGAAACATTAGAACCTCAAATTCTAAGAAGATCTACAAGAAATTCCCGACCACCAGAAAGACTAAGAGATTTTGTAACAAACCAAGTCACTTATCCACTACAAGACTATATCTGTTATAACAAAATTTCACCTTCATATTATGCATTCATAAGCAACATTGCTCGGGAAAATGAACCAAATAATTTTGAAGAAGCAATTAAAAAACCCGAATGGTGTAAGGCCATGAAGGAAGAACTAGAAGCTCTTGAAAAAAATCAAACATGGTGTATCACACCTCTCCCAACTAACAAAAAACCCGTTGGATGCAAATGGGTATATAAAATTAAATATAATAGTAATGGTACAATTGAACGATTCAAAGCAAGATTGGTAGCAAAAGGGTTTACGCAAACTCAAGGAATAGATTATCAGGAAACATTTGCACCAGTTGCTAAAATGAATACTGTAAGAATACTTCTATCTGTGGCTGTCAACTCTGGATGGAGTCTGTCACAAATGGACGTAAAAAATGCATTCTTACAAGGTGATTTAGATGAGGAGATATACATGACACTCCCACCAGGTTACCAACTCAAAACCTCTCACGAGAAACTTGTATGCAAGTTGAAAAAATCAATATACGGCTTAAAACAATATCCAAGAGCATGGTACTCAAAATTGAGTCATGCACTTCTTAATTATAATTTTTCGAAAAGTTCAGCAGATTCGTCCATGTTTGTAAAGGCAACAGATCAAACCATTGTAGTTGTACTTGTATATGTGGACGATATTATAATAACAGGAAACAACACCAATGAAATTGATAAAACTAAGGAATATCTCAAAAGTAAATTCGATATTAAAGATCTTGGACAGCTCAGATATTTCTTGGGAATAGAAATTGCTCATTCACCTAAAGGACTTTTTCTATCCCAAAGAAAATATGTTCTAGATCTCCTAAAAGAGACTGGAAAATCAGGAGTTAAACCCTCCAAAACCCCCATGGAAATCAACAAAAAATTAAATTCAGAAGATGGAAAACCTTTGAAAGATATCCAAAAATTCCAAAGGCTGGTAGGAAAACTTATTTATCTGATAGTTACACGACCTGACATTTCATTTGCTGTTAGTTGTGTTAGTCAGTTCATGCAGACACCCAGGACCAGCCATCTTGAAGCTGTTGAGCGCATCCTGAAGTATTTCAAAGGGAACCCAGGTCGAGGAATCTGGATGCGAAGGAATGGAACTCACGACATGATTGGCTACTCAGACGCGGATTGGGCAGGGAGCTTCGATAGAAGATCCACCAATGGATACTGCACATTCGTGGGAGGCAATCTAGTCACGTGGAAGAGCAAAAAACAAAAAGTCGTAGCGAGATCAAGTGCTGAAGCCGAATACAGAGCCATGGCTTCAACAACAAGCGAACTCATATGGATAAAAAAACTTCTAAACGATTTGAAAATTAAAGGAGTTCGACCGATGACGATGTTTTGTGACAATCAAGCAGCACGACACATCGCAACTAACCCCGTTTTCCATGAGCGAACAAAGCACATTGAGGTAGACTGCCATTTTGTCCGAGAAAAAGTGCAGAGCCAAGAGATAGAGACGCCTTTTGTTACAAGTAAAGAACAACTAGACGATATCTTCACTAAGACTGTGGACATCAAATCTTTCGAAGATATACTATCCAAGTTGGGCTTGATTGATTTATTCAAGCCCGACTCTTGAGGGGGAGTGTTGAAGAACAAAGAGCTAAAGATGGTAATGATCTCAGCAACAAAGAAGATCTTCCTTATTCAAATACGGCTACAAAAGGCAAGAGATCAAGAATCAAATCATACCAAGATTAGTATCGACTAAGTTAAGAAACACATATCATTGCACCGATTTACTCCACAATTTATTCCAACGGCTACTTGCCATTTAGAGCCTTAGAACTCATGTATAAAATAGGACATCATTGTGCCTACAAAGTACAACAAGTTATTCGATCAATACAAGAGTTTTTTATATGTCTTACACTTTAAATTCTTACATAATTCTTTGCATGATCGAATGCTGTAATAATCTCATTTCCGTGCAAGAAATTAACAAACGCACATCTCTATCCTTCTAAATAAAATCACAGCAAGATCCTATAAAAATGCTCTTCCCCAGTAATTCTGTCGACTTTCGCAACCCACCGAGCCCGCCGACGCTCGTTCTGAGGCAATCTCTTCCCTCTACTCAGAAGCAAGCCATCTCCTATGGGAAGAAAATGCCCATCAAAGCCATAGCACCTCAAAGAATCTGCATAGAAGGCATTATATCCCAAGACCATCGTTTTTCCGTTGAGTGCTTTCGCAGCCTTAAGTATCCCCTCGCAGTCCTTCATTCGACAGTCTACTAAGAAGCAATCTGATCCTCTGTATTCGCCTTCTAACAGAACTTTAGCATCTCCGACGACAAACTCGACGTTATCCATTCTAGACGAAGATTCAAGTTCTTGGGCAGCTCCACAGAGAATGAATACTACCCTTCCGCCCGTCTGATGAGCTGCTGATGACAAAGCTATGACGATGGAGTCTTCCGCTCCGTCGGCGGCGCAGGCGACTGTGATTAGGCGTGCGTTTACGCCCGCGACGAGGGCTGAGATGAACTCCGCCGCTTCGGGCCCTTTCGTTCTCTTTCCCTAACGGTCGACAAATAGAAAACAAGTCAGTCAAATGAATGCAATGGACGTCGTGTTTCATGCCATGCCTACGGTACTCACCGCTTTGAGCGTTGCGAGGTATGCATTTGCGGCATTCTCGGCTGACCAATAAGCCATTTCCTTCGACCAAGCTTTGAGTTTGATTTGTAAGCTAGTGATTAATAGCTTTGCAAATTGCATATATAGTCCAAGAAAAACATGGAATAGGGACAGAAAAGTGGTGTAATAATGATAATTAATATCTGATTAGCAACGTAATGTGTGGACGCATAGAAGATAGCTTTGGAGTTATTCGATAATCACTACGTTCAACCAACTCGCAACGTTATTTTGTAGTAATTCTCATTTAAATCTCTTTTTTTTTTTTTAAAGGAGGTAGGCTTTGGCGGGATAATTTTGATAGAAGTGATCAATATCTAAAAGAATTAAACAAAAGGGATTGGATATGAAATTGACCAAAATACCCTTAGTAAAAAAACTGTTGGTCGTAGTTAATATTACTTAATTTTAAACTTTGTAGTCGAGTTCATTTAGAGTTAACAAAAGGAAAAAAAAAAACTCGAGAGGTGAAAAAAAAGAATTTGAGAGAACAAAAACCCGAGATAAAAAAAATCGAAGCCCTGAATACTCGTCGTCGCCGGAAATCGAACGATAGCAAGACTGAAGAGGAAGACCGTCGATCTAAGATTTGAGTTTAGGGTTGATGGGTATTTGATATTTAGGTTGAATATGAGCTTTTTTTTTTCATATTCATTATCGAATTTGGTTAGATATTCATAATCGAATTAGTTGAATTCTAATAAAACTCGAAATAATACTCGAATTTAATTCAAAAGTAATTCATCGACAGTACTTTTCATAGAATTTCTTATTCGAATTATAATAGAATTATAAAGGAATTCTAAAAGGAATTCTAATAAAAATTCTAAAAGAATTCTAAAGGAATTCTAAAAGGAATTCTAATAGAATTACTATTTTGTTATATTTTATAAAATCGAGTAAATTTCGAATGAAAAATTAAATCGAAAACTAAACTGATGTTTTTCGAATTCGTTTTTGAATTAAATTAATTCGAAAAAGAATTCAAATATTTTTCCGAATTAATATTCGAATTAAAATTAATTCGAGAACGTATTCGAGTAAAAATCGATTTTAATTCGGTGATAATTTGGTTACATTTAATCGAATTAGTTGAATTCTAGTAAAACTCGAAATAATACTCGAATTTAATTTAAAAGTAATTCGTCGACAATACTTTACTTATAATTTCTTATTAGAATTATATTAGAGTTATAAAGGAATTCTAAAGGAATTCTAAAAGGAATTCTAATATAATTACTATTTTGATTATATTTTATTAAATTGAGTAAATTTCGAATAAAAAAATAAATCTAAAACGAAACTAGATATTTTTCGAATTTTTATTCGAATTAAATTAATTCAAAAAATAATTCAAATAATTTTCGAATTAATATTCGAATTAAAATTAATTCTAGAATATATTCGAAAATTCTTTTTCGAATTAAATTTTGAATTAAATTAATTCTAATAATAATTCGAAAACATTCAAATTAATTTTTCGAATTAATTTAATTCGAATTCGAATTCGAAAAATATCGAGTTTCGTTTTAAATTTATTTTTTAATTCGAAATTTACTCGATTTTATAAAATATAACCAAAATATTAGAATAATACATTTCTAAACAAGTAGATCCAATAAAAGGACATAATATATCACTATAAATGCAACAGATAATACATTTAAAAAAAATAAGTGGAACATAATACATTAACATTACTTTTTACTACTAAGCAAAGCGTCATGTGTGGACCGAATAATACTCTGAGATAATGAACAATTATGTTGGATATTAAAGATCTAGCAATTTGATTTTTATGAACGCAAAACTTATTGTAGTGTTATTGATATATTTACTCAATTGTACAGATGATTGACTATAGTTCAATTACATCCTATATAACGTTTAGTTTTCAAATAAGAAACTAAAATGACAGAAAAAAGGTCATTTGTTTGTAGCTCGTGATCAAGCTCGATTAGTGTTCGTTCTTGCTCGTGAACAATTTCGTACAATGTTCATTTAAAATGTATAAGCTCAAGTAATAACAAGTTTGATACATATATGATGATTTGTTGGATGTTTATCATTGATATTTCACAATTTACTTGGTTTTAATATCAATAATTCTCCTTCGTAGAACATATTACATCAACAATTCATCTGTGATGTCCAAATCCTCCAAGTACATCCATTCTCTTTACATTGTACGGCGTAGACGGATGATTTTATGTTCCGAATTTCAAAGGATGCATCCACGACAAATCTTCGAATCTTTTTTTTTTTGCCGCGCTCTTGTTTTCAAATTCGTCACTGATTGTTATGGTAGAACCGATCGTAAAAGAATATCGATCACTAGGAACGATGGTCGCACCCTCCACATTCGTCACTGATTTTTCTTCGTGGACGTCGTCAAAATTGATTTCCAACCACATTCTCATGATTCACTTTATAATTTCCACATTATCGACACCGACTTTCCATTCTCCATCGTAGTTAATAATGATACTCGTCGGCATAACATGCAAGTAAAAAAATTGAATCTCCATTTGAATTTTGTTTGAGTTAAAAATTATTCCAAAAAAAATGAATTAAATTGGAATTAGAATCGAATTTAAAAATTATTTGAAAATTTAATTTAATATTAATAGAATTAAATTAGAATTAAAACTTAATTCTAAAAAGGAAAACGAATTGACATTGATTAATATTTGTATTAATATTTAATTCGAGTTGGGTTATCGAATTAATAATCGAATAAAATTTGAATTAAATATAAATTCGAAAAGAACGAATGAATGAACTGCACAGGATATGACGATGCAAAATAAGTTCAGATTGGACTTACCCATGATGAATAATGAACAATGTATGCTGAAAATTGAATGAAATTAATGGAATCTAAATATATATGAAAAATCAACCTTAATTTGGTGGCTTCGAACTGTGCGATTGTTGAGGTTTATGCCCTAGATGCCGTACGAGGATTAGATAATACGAGGGCATTAGTGTAATTTTGATGTGTTTAACATTTGTAATTGAATTATTTGATAATGAAATTATTTTTTGTTTATTGTCGACTTTAGCATGACAAACAAAATAAAGGCAGATTATTATTTCGTCTAAATAAATTAACCTTGCAGTCGGGTAATAAGACGAATTAATAAAACCCCAATATTTACAGTTCAGTTACTGATTTTGTGGGGACAGAGAGGGGGCACCAGTAAGCTGACATACTGTGATATTAAACTAAGTCCACAAGTCTTAGTCTCCAGTAGGGTGACTGGATTGACGAGTATGACTTGTTTGTCGATGAGTCCAAAATGGTTGTGCCAACCATTCACTTGGGCAGTGGGAGCTCGTGACATTGATACAAGACGAATCAGGGGATTGTCTGTATTTGGACACTGGCTCGTAATCGAACGATCACACGCTGGTAAAGTCGTTGATCGATCGATTGACTATAGTAGTCTACGTGAACCTTAGACCGAAAGGGTTTAACTCGGGGTTGGTCTTAAGGTCTTGATTTGTCACTAGTTTCCTAGGCCCAAATTGCATGAAGCATGGGTCAGCGGCGAAATGCGGTCTTGACTTTTCGACGTGATTGCCGGTTATACCGCTGAGCGGAATTTACGGCCTTGATTAAATTCAAGGTTAACGTCCTATGCAGTTTCGATGTGCAGGAATTTACCTAAGCCTCTGGCCAGAGCATATAACTGACTCACGAGTGTCGTGGAGGGCAGTTTTGGTAAATGTCACCGACACGAACATCATAGAGTCGAGTCCTGTAAGTTCGACTACGCGTGACGTTCACTCGACTGGGACTGATCGCGGCTAAGGTGTACGTAAAATACGGGTTGTGCGACAAGTAATAATTAAAACGAATAACAAATAATACCCTAGCGCGATAGGCAGTGTACCTATCGAACGTAGCGTAGTTAGATGAGTATCCGAGTATCGATCACGAGGAACAAAGTAAGTATTAGTAGTAATCCTAGGATTTAATATCTAGCCTATCAAATAGTTGGATAGTTTTCTAACTAATGGAACCACAAACACACAATCCTAATTATATGACTAAAATAACGAAGACAAGTAGAGATAGAGGTACTCGATTGGTAAAAGACGTGCTCGGAATTTTGAATCTTACTAGGTCTCGTTGTTAATGCCGTAATTCCCCGTTCCCACGTATTTATTCCTAAATCGCAACAATTTCCTACTCGAGGCCAAATTTGCTGTCGCCCTAGACGGTCTCGAGAATCTAAATTGGTATTGCTATTAGCGAGGGTCGGTTATTAGCTGTCGCTCTCTAACCGAACCCTAACGTTTATGAATAGTCTAATCGTCTTTAGCTGTCGCCCTCGACGATACACAAATATTCGTATCAACACATAGACATATTGAACGAAGAATCAATTTCATAACAATAAGTAGATCCAAACACATGTTCACGGGAAATCAACATCAAAACAACAAATCCGACCTAGCAATCATCTAATCCCGAACACTAAGGATTTAGCTACTCATATTATACTCAAACACAAAACAAATTCGGAAGGAAACCAAGATAAACATGAAACTCCCTTCTTTGAATAGCTCAAGGTTCGTTCTTGAGGGGATTCACGCTCGGGATGGTTTCTCCTTTGGGATTTGCTTGAATCACGCTCCGGGAGCAAATCCTTGCGTCTTGAGGTGTGCTAGCCCTTCCTCTCGTCTCTCTTGCTCCAAATCGCCTCCTAGCCACCTTAGGGTTTAGTGTGTGTTGTGTGTGTGTGTCTCCCTCATTCTGGGTTGATTCTCAGCGTTAATCAGTGTTTTCGCTCAATCCACGGTATGGGGATGGGCCTCCCACGGCCGTGGAGTGTTGAAATATTCTGGTGCTTATGCGTTCTGCCATCCTCCACGGTCGTGGACACAGAGGTTCCAGGCCGTGGATCACTTTATGCCGCTGTCCACGGTCTTCTGCAGAATATCCACGGCCATGGACTCGGATTTGGTTCAAGGCCCACGGTCGTGGACAACGAAATGCCTCAGCCCGTGGACTATACTCAGGCGCTGGCAGAAATTG
The DNA here is from genome assembly GCA_028392965.1 of Lindernia subracemosa. Taxonomy (NCBI): domain Eukaryota; kingdom Viridiplantae; phylum Streptophyta; class Magnoliopsida; order Lamiales; family Linderniaceae; genus Vandellia; species Vandellia subracemosa. The sequence continues at coordinate 7,097,606 of JAQPCC010000002.1, read as the reverse complement.
CATTACGTCCACGGCCGTGGACTCTCTACATCTTCCCGTGGGTTATCCCCAGCCGAGGCCCACGGTCTGGAGTAATATCTCCACGGCCGTGGACTGTAGTCTAGCTCTGGAACGAGCTTCTGTCATGATCCACGGCCGTGGGTCATCCTGCTTCTGGCCGTGGATATTCTCTGTTTAGCTCATTTTCGCTCCGTTTTCATCCGAATCATCCCAAAACTCGTCCTAAGCACAATTAACAATAAAATAAAAGTAAATACTCATGAAAGTACTTAGACGAAGTCAATAAACACAACAAATATATATTAATACGATTTAATAAACGTATAGAAATACGTTTATCAGGGACAAACGTAAAGGGTTTATACGTAGTACGATAATCTATAGTCGGTTCGTGAATAATACCTATTCGTACTCAACTCGGGATCGGTTCGGTACCACGGGGCTGGCTAGGTGAATACCGAACTCCTAGATTCCTCCCAGAGCCGGTTGAGACGAACCAAGAGAGTCGGGCTTAAAAAGGGCAACCGACACAATGTCTATATGAGAATAGAGCAGGTTGGGGCATGGATTGAGATATTAGGGTTTAGGGCTTGGCCGAAACCCTAAATGGCCGAAAACTTGGTAAAAACGCGTGAGGGGCAAAATGGTCTTTTCACCTCACGAAATATTTGGAAATATAATATTGGATATTTAATATTTAGTATATGATTTAAATGTGATTTAAATCTTTATTATTGTTTTAGAAAAATAATAATATTTAATTTGGAATTAAATAAAATATATATATTAGATATATATATATATAGTTTTCGATTTTATATTAGATTAATTTCGAAATTAATTTAAATATTTATATTGGATATAATATATTTAAATATACTAAATATAGAATAAATATTAATTTATTTAATATTTAATTTGAATTTGAATTTAAGTTTAAATTCAAAAGAAAAAGACCAAGTAAGCAAAGAAGACTTGGTATGAAAAAGTGGGTGAGAATTTTTCTCCACCCACCTTAAGAATTTCGACCACTTCATCAAGTATAAAAGGGTTTTGATTTTTGAATCAAAACCCTAAGTCATTTTCTTGAAAAAAAAAAAGAAAAACCGTAGAAGACAAAAATCTCTCTCTCGGCCTCTATCTCTCTCGTTCGTCTCTCTCTCTCTCTCACTCTCTCTCGGTGGTTGCGCCATGTGTGTGAAAGGAGCGTGCCTTGCTGCCCTAGCTTGCTCTAGCCGTCTCAAGCAAGCCTCGGCCGTGATGTGTGTGGTGCCGGCGTGACGCTCTTGCTCCGTTCGTGCGCGTTTTGGTGCTAGGAGAGGGATACTACATCTCGGGGATTTGAAGGGTTCGAAGCTCGCCATCTTCTTGTATTCGTCAAGGTATAATGGCTGTAAAACCCTTTTCTATTCGTGTTTACGTTCTCGTGTTATTACCGAGCGGTCCAAGAGAAGGCGGGAATCCCTTAAAGTTTTAAAATTCCGCCGTTCAAGGAGCGAGGGCCTCGGGCCCCTACGGGAATTCCCAACAGATTTGATGTGTTCGACCTGTGCGAATGTGTTTTGCTTCGATCTTATATCTTCGACGATGTTGTTTAGTGATGTTGTGTGTTGGATCTTGATGTGTGTTAGTAAATCTTGTTCTTAGTTTGTTTTTTTAGTTGGTTGTTTGATTTAATGTTCGTTGGTCGGCTGGTAGTTGAATTTATTATTTATTTTTTTATTATTTAAAAAAATTAAATGATTATTTAAGTTAATTATACGTTAAATAAACTCAATCCCTTTTATTTAATTGACAAAGTTAAAATCCTTTTTTTTAAAATAACCTAAAAACTAATCTTTTTTTAAATTGACCCTTCTTGCTTTCGCTTTCATCACCAAACCATACGTAATAGACTTGTGAGCATTTGTTCAGACAGCAAAGGGCCCAATTCAACTCTTAAAAAGAAGCAATGCAATGCAACCAATGCAAGCTAACTAGTTAAAAGCCACTGCTTACTAGCATAGCATTGCTTTGCTAGTGTTAGAAGAAAGACAGTGACAACTGATAGAGAAAGCTTAGATCTTGCGGCGGCGGGGCTTTCTTTTGCTGTCTGAGGAAGAAGAGAGTCATGGCAGCTTCTGCAAGATTTTCTGCTTTATGGGTTTTTCTGAGTTCGAAGAATGGCGTGCGATGCTATGCATACATCTCGATGACATCCGTTCTAACACGCCGGATGATGCTGATTCAACAGATAGAGCTCGTCGAGAACGTCGAGTATGAGTTCTTCTAGTACAGAACTGTAATAATGTTTGCTTTCATAGACACAGTAAATGGATCCAATATCCCTCCTATGAACTGATAAATCCCAGTTTCTTTTTTCTTGTCTAGTGCAAGAAACTGATCTCAATGAGGTTAAATAACCATAATAACAAATCCTATAAGTATAGACAGAGAAGGCAAAAAGAAGAAAGAAAGAAAGAAAGAAAAAAACCACCAAATCGGTGAATTAACGGGCAATGACCTCGTTGTCGAGCACGTCGTCTTCATGGCCGACGGACTCATTCTTGTCTTCGGACCACAAAAAGTTCCTTCTTTTAAGCTTCGCATGAGCCGCGACGAACACCATCTTATGAACCCTGTCGAGCCCATCTCCCGAGCTTCTCCTAAACGATCGGACGACCGAGGACCAATCGTCGAGCCTCACCCCGCAAGAAGTTGCCCTGAGGAAAAGGAGCCTCACTGCCACTTTACTCAGTGATTTGAACTCCTTGAGGCACGTCTCCCAGACGAGCCTGCTGCTCTGAGGATTGGCCACCTTCATCTTCCCCGTCAGTGGGTCCCGCTGCTTCAGCTGAACCGCCTGGGCGTATATCGGGTCTAACCCTTCCGACCTCCATTTCATTAGCTCCATTACAGCCACGTGGGCTTCCTCGGCAGGCACCAGCCTTGTAATAAGCTTGTCCACGTCCCTCACCTGCTCGTTCGTCAGGGATTTGAACGGCGGGAGGTACTTACCGCTCGAGTCCCTGACCAAGTACAGCGGGTCGAGGACGAATGCAGCCGACCACGTCGGGTGATAGTTCTTGACGAATCGCCTTTCTACGATCTCCTCGATGTGTTCCTCGGGAAAGTTGAATCTGCTGCACCAGCCCTTTATTTTGGTCCTGAGATCTTCCCAAAGGCGAAGGCATTGGCCTATTAATGGCCTCTCAGACTCGACTTCTCGGGCGGTTTCCACGACCAGCTTGAGCAACGAATGGGCCGACTCCACGTCGTTCCAGAAAGTAATGTCGTGGATCAAATCCAAAGCTTCCCGGGCTTTAATGTCCGACGAGGAAGTAGCTTTAAATGAGTCTTCTAACACAACCATATGCAGAAACCTGCAGCAGTTAAGCAAATCTTCTAACATGGAAGCGAAAGGTTTGAAATTTGTCGGGATGTTACGCTTCGAAGTGGGTGGCAATCTGATGTACTCCGGCAGCTCGACGGCTTGCAGCCTAAGCTTGCGAAAACCCGATATGATATGCGGCGAGGAGTTGATGAGATTCGCCACTTTGACGCATTTTTCAGACACGGCGCTGAAGACCGTTAGTTCTTCAAATAAGTCGTTGATCAAACTCATCATTGCCTGAAGCTGACAGTTTACGTTGATCATCCATGAATTCTCGAGCTCTAAATTTCTCAAAGCTGTCGTCTTGTACTTATCCGCGACGATCCCGACGCATTTCTGCACATTATTACCGCATATCTCCCGAAGAGCCTCCCACAGAACCGCGACTGCGTCTTGTAATGGCAGCTTACCGTTGTCTGAAAAGACGGCCTTGTGAAACACGTATGTCCCGTTGGGAAGGTTAACCGTGAACTTGATCAAGCTATGGTTCGTTGAATCGCCGTTATTCGTTGCATTCCGTCCTTCGCAAGCAAGTTGAAAGAAGGCAGCATCATTAATTCTTGCCTCGGTTTCGATTCTTGCCTCCTCGTACTTAGACTCGAGCCTTCGACCTGAGAACTCCGACTTGGGCACGTCGGGCAAGCCCACACAGTTGAGAAAAGCCTTGAACTTGGGATGTTCGAGGCTCGAGAGAGGCACCGAGCCGCACGACTCATAGCACCAATCGGCTAGCAGGCCCATAGCTACATTGGCTCGATCTTTGCTTAAATCGGGGCAAGGTAGAGCCTTGAGGCTCTTGAGCTTCTTCGCACTGTTTTCCGCCAGAGGTTTTGGGCTCGACAATGTAGTTTCGGCGCGTGCAACGCTGGCCTCACAGCCCGACGGAGGAGAATCAAATACGCCGAAGGAGCCGCCGATGGCTAGCTGCTGCTGCTGGGAGTGTGAGCTTCTCTTGCGGCAGCGCTGCTGCGAGCAAGGCGAGGCTAGAGGAGGCAGCAGCTCCGAGGCGGGCAACATCATCATGCTGAAATTCGGGCAAGTCCCTCTCTTGAGGTGCTCGGCGGCGGTCCTAGACGGGTTCGAGGCGGAGAAGGAGGCGCTGCAGAGGATGCACCTGAGCTTAACCGCCTTAGGCGGCGCGTCGGCCTCGGGATTCTTGATCAAGACGGGCTCGAGGTGAGCCCAGTACCAAGCTCCCTTCCCTTTCACGGCCTTCGTACGGACGGCCACCAAGCTTTCGAACCGCTTGTTCAGGGCTTCCGCCGCCGCATCCCCGGCCGGTTCTGCGGCGCCTGAATTACTGCTAGACATTGGAATCTTCCCTTCTCTTTTTATCTCTCAGAATCAACCAAACTCAGCTTAATCACCCCAATGCTAAAGGCATAATAGCTCTTAGTTGCTAGTGAAAGAAGAATGGTTTTTATTGGCCGAGCCGTGGAGAGAGAAAACAAGGCGGTCGCTGGTTGGGAGAGAGAGAGAGAGAGGAGATTATCATTAATATATATTATTGATTATTAATTATCATTAATATATTAAATATTTACAAACGTCGTTGGTTGTGTTATGTATACTTTGTCTTAGAATTATTTATTACTACATGATTTCGTGGGCAACGTTATTATTATTATTATCGTATTTTCTCATGTCTTTAGGTATTGAAGACCACGTGCCGAATAAGGCGCGTGTTGCTATTATTTCTGCCAACGTAAGTCAAGGCTGTCAACTTGTAGGTCAGCGATGGGTGGGGCCCATCTTAAAAGATCCAATGAGATTGACCCTTTAGTCAACCTTTTGCTGGTGAGATGGAAACCATTACATACGATGTTTCCGTTATTGCTCGAACTTGTAATAAATGTAATAAAAGGATGGGTAATTCTATTGGCACCCTCTTTTTTCTATTTACACCCCCTAATTAATATCTAAAGTAAATTATTAATTACTTATCAATTTTTATTAGTTATTTTCTCCATTTTTCATATAAAATTCCTTATTAAAGATTCCCAAACTTTCTATATACAGACTTATAAATAATTAAAGACATAAATAGTTTTTTTTTTTTTTTTGTTGAGAGGACGTTGCATGTAAAAAATACAATATGCACCTTATTTAGGATAATTTCCATTTATGACTTATATTGATGACATGTTTGAATAATTAGTATTTAAAAGCGACACATCCACTTTCTATTTGCGACTTTGGAGAATCTTGAATGTGTTTATAAGATGGAAAAATTTATTTGATATTAATATTAAATATTAATTTTAACTTTAATATTTTTAATTTTAATATAAAACCGTAGCGATTAATATAAAGAGTAATGTTAGGAATATTTTATTGTGTTCAATTAATTAGAATTATCTTTGTAGTTTATTTAAATAGATTATCATTATAAGAGGCTTAGTGTAATTGGACTTTGTTAGGGGCCCAAGTATTATATACCAAAATGTGGTATAAATACTTGAACCCTAACACATAATAAAATGTGTATTGTGTGAAAATTAAAGTGAGCCCCCAACCTCTCAAGAACACACAAGCATCCCACGCGAGCTTCATTCTTCCGATCATCAAATCGTGGTAAGATCGTTTAAATATATGTCTAGTTGGATATTATAGGCCTTACAAGTGGTATCAGAGCAAGCGTGAGGGAGCTTTGAAGCCATTCTTGGAGTTATTGAGCTATTTTCGTCACTTTGTTTTTGCTGTTTTTGAGCTTCTTTGGCTGTTTTTCTGCCTTTTCTGAGCTGTTTTTGGGGTTTCTCGGCCATTTTCTGGTATTGGGGAACTTATTCCAGCAAAAACAGCATTTCTGGGCAGATTTTGGGCATTTACAGCAAGATTTTCGGATTTTTCTGGGTTTCAGCTTGAAGATCTTCATCATGTTCATCATTCGCGGAACAGACAAAGAATTCGCAAACTTCTCTGCTTTGCGAACCTCTCTGCTTTGCGAACCGCCACTACCGCGAACTTCAATTCGCGAAGTGTTCCGCTACATCCGCGAACCTCAACACGCGAACCAGGATCACGAAGCTCAGGCCACTTCACGAACCCCACTTCATCTGCGATCTTTCGATTCGCCAACCTTCAGCTCAGCTTCGCGAATCATTTAGCCAACCCGTGAACTCACTTCGCCAACGCAGATCACGAACCAGTCTTCAATTCGCGAACCAGCCATTTCTCGAACCCCTCGATTTCACGAATCCAGCTCAAGTTCGCGAACCCTTCGATTTCACTATCCAGCTCAAGTTCGCGAACCCTTCGATTTCACTATCCAGCTCAAGTTCGCGAACCTCACTAACTTCAAGTTTCAACACTTCAAAGTTCCACACACGTTTAAAGATCACCCACTTAAAAAAATTGGCAAATTATAGATAAGTTTGATAAATTTCCGAAGTTTTCGAAATCACCTCAAAAGTTTTTCGGTATACACCAAAAATCTTTTCGGTACCCAAAATTTTCAATACTTCACAATATTTCTCGATAAATCAAACTTTCGGTGCAGAAATTTTTAGAAGCCAATTTTTTATTCCAAAACATCTTTGGCACATTATAGAAAAAGCTTTTGGTAACATTTTCGAAGTTTTTCGACATCACCTTAAAACTTTTCGGTACACACCAAAAAGTTTTCGAGACTTACTTAAAATTTTCGAAACTTCACGATTTTTATCGACACACCAAAACTTTTCGGAACTGAATTTTTCAAAAGCCAAAAATTATCAAATCTACACAACGCGTTAACGATCGCGTATCCAACTAAATTAAAAAAAAAATAGTAATATTTTAAAATTTTAAAAATCATGGATTCTACTTCCGCAACTTCTGAGATGAGCTTTGACGAGAGTGAAATATAAAGCTTTTCTTTCTTTGAAGGAAGATTATAAAACCATGCGTCGTGAACATAAACTATTGCGAACTACCCAAGCGTAGGACTACCCAAGCGTTAGAAACTAAGTTAGCTAGTGCACTAGAAACTATTTCTAGTCTTGAATCAAAATTAGCTAGCTCAGAAACTAACGTTTGTGAGCTAACCAAGAACCTAAATTCCTCTAAGTTAGGCCAAACTCAACTTATAAGTCACGAAAAGACTATAAGTAAGTTAGAGAGTAGACTAGATAATAATTACAAATGCTTAGTCAAGAGTTTAGAAGAAAGAGGTAGTCTTACTTGCCATCTAGAAAACGCGCGTGAGAAAATCACTAATCTTGAATCTCAGGAAGTAAAATTAAAAGCTCAAATTAGTGAACTAACAAATAAATTAAACAATTGCGAACTCGAACGCAATAATTATCTGTCGGATTTGAGCAATTCGCGGAGTAGTTTTAAACTTTTATTTGAGGAACGCAGTAAATTGCACTCTAAAGTTCATCACTTAGAGGGCATCCTTGCGAAAAAGGGTCAAACAGACCAAAGTTCCTCTAAAGACTTAGCGTCCAACGGGGAAAATAGTTTACATTCTAATAAACCTATCTCTTGTTGGGAAATTCCAGAGGTTGCTAGTAAAATTGTAGAATTGAACGCAACCCTGGAATCGGAAAGAGTAGGTTTCCGAGCAGAAAAGCAAAAACTTCTAGAGGAGATTTCTAATCTAAAAAATTCCCCGTCCCTACCCGTCTTAAATGAACTCTATACAGAAAAATCTTCTTTTAAGCAGGATATGGGCACACAAACCGACGCCTTCGTTCCTAAAATTAAAAAGACTTTTACTAATAATTCTAAGTCAACTTTGACTGGCGCAGAAACGAAAAGTAAAAGCAATACATGTAAAAATGCTAAGGAACAAAAGAATATTAGGAAGGAGAAAGGAAAATCGACATTATTTTCCAAAACCAAGGACGACATTGCTAAAGATTCTCCTTCTCCCGCTCCTACCAAAAAGGAAGTTCCTAAAGAAGAAGTTCCAAGCTCAAGCAGGCGAACTTCTCAAACTTCCAAAATCTCTCATTCTTTAAAGAATGATAGAGATGGAATTGCTTACACGCACAAAAATGCTTATTATTCTAGTAAGCAAAAGTCCATCAAAAACCATCATTATGATATGAATCGTGTGAATTCTCCAAGTAGGAAGAACATCTCATGTACTAACGATGCTTATAATTCTTTATGTTCTTATCCTTACTCGAAATATCCAGTCGATGTTAAGTCTGAAAAACATCTCATGCGACTGGCTTCGGAGAAAATATTTAAATCTTCTCCGAGACACACATTCACTTGCGCTGAAACGTCCTTTCCGTGTCAAATTGCTCCTAAATGGGTTCCTAAGTCAACGATTAAGATAGGTAATCCCAAATATAGTCGGGTACCTAAAAGTTCGTTAATGAATGATTTAGGGCTAAAATCTGATTTGACACCTTATATGCTTAACTTGCTTTCTGCTAATAAGGGAGGACCCATCCAAAAATGGGTACCAAAGTCCCGATAAAGTTTTTGCAGGAGCCCAATCACGTGTGGTAATTCGACGATGGTTGCTCCACACGCGTGATTGGTATGAGACGAGAGCAACCACACATTCCAGCATGCACGGTACTCGGGTTGCTCCACATGCATGACTGGTAAGAGACGCGAGCAACCGCATCCCTCACGTATGGTACTTTGAAGTTGCTCCACATACGTTATAAAGGGAAGCACGGTGAGCAACTACTGTGACGACCCCACTTTTTAATATAAATAGTTGGCGGGTTTTCGCAACGAAAGCCGCGGAAAGCCCATTTTACAAAAACAACATAGTATATTATACAATATATAAAAGAGTTGTTTTACAAAAGCCGTGCTAGTCTTTACAGCGGGCCGAAGCCCCAAAATATCAAAACAATCCTACGCCTCCACAGGTCGCGTCCCATGTACTGCATCCGCCCCCAAAAGCCCGTGGAGCCACCGCCACCAGCCGTCTACTTATTAGTACCTATAAAACATGCAACCCTGAGCAAAATTGCCCAGTAGGTGAACACCAAAATAATGCGATGCATGCGTGCACATGTCCCCAAATCCCAATATCTCACATGACAAATGCACGCTCATTTTTCTCATATCTCAATACTCAGGGCCCTAGGTTAGACTCGGCACCTCGCGCGCAACATCACATCAATCATCCGGTCACACAGATTCGGAAATCACATTTCATGGCGGTGGGCACCCCGAGTCGCGTTTTCACGCTGTACCCGGGTAGATAGAGCGATCATGTCTATCTTCCGCCTAATCTCATCTCATGACGGTAGGCACCCCGAGTCGCGCTCCCACGCTGTACCCGGGTAGATAGAACGATCACGTCTATCTCCCGTAAAGTCGAGCAATCCTACGACGGTGGGCACCTCAGGTTGCTCAAGCCTGAGTAGACAGAGCGATCACGTCTGTCTCCCGTCAGGTGCACCTACGAGTCTTAACCTCACAAATCTCTGCCAAAGAAAGGCATACACTCTCCCATCGCACAAATGCGATCAATACTCTCGTCATGACATGCCGTGGATGCATGAACAATTAATCGTAGAACATATCAAGTATATATATTCGAAAAACCTCAAAAATCATTAGAATATTTAAAACGTACTTTTGGTTCAAATACTTAAAATCCCGAGAGTAGTGAATTATTTAAGACCCAATACTCCTTTATCAGTTGACCCGAGAAATTGGGTCCAAGCTCGAAAATATTTTATAAAAACTTAGTTCAACAAAAATTAAAAGATTTGGGCTGAAATCAAACTAAAGCCCAGAATGGTCACCCTAGGCCCATGAAAAGCCTACTAAAAGTTGACCTGGCGAAAACCTTTTTATGTTGCGAAAAGTTTTGGCATTGTGAAAAACTGGCGAAAACTTTAACTGGCGAAAACCATTTCTTTTAAGTGGCGAAAAGCTTAGGCTAGCGAAAAGTAGCGAATAGTTCAAACTTGGCGAAAACTTTGGAAGTGGCGAAAAGCTTTTTCATTTTGAACAGTAGCTAGCGAAAACTTATATTAAATAGCGAAAAGTTTTGGTTCGCGAAAACTCACAAAAAGTGGCGAAAAGCTGGTTCGCGAAAACCTAACAAAAGTTGGCGAAAAGCTTGGTTCGCGAAAACCTAATAAAAGTTGGCGAAAAGCTGGTTCGCGAAATCCTCATAAAAAGTGGCGAAAAGCTTGGTTCGCGAAACTTCACAAAAAGTTGGCGAAAAGCTTGGTTCGCGAAAACCTTATTATTGGCCCGCGAAAACTTTTTCCTCTCACATACCGAGAACCTTAGGCCCGCGAAAACTGATTTTTCGGCCCGCGAAAACTTTTTCTTCCTCACAGTTCGCAAAGTAACTGGCCCGCGAAAACTTAAAATGGCCCGCGAAAATGGTTTTCGGCCCGAAAACAAGAATCATTCGAAAGTAAAGAACAGCATACGAAAAACACTCAGTTCTTCAAATATTCATATCTTCAACAAATTCCAGAAACTCATAACATAATTAAAACCCATATTTTGGGTTTTTAAACGTCAATCATCACACATAGCATTTTATCGAACCAAAAACGATGGTGATCCTTTCACCATAAATATAACAGCTTAAAAATATCAGTTTTGGGTTTGTAAGTTTCACCTACCTCACGTCCGAAGTTAGCTAAGCTACGATTTTTCCTAGCTCTCGATCGTTGGTTGTTGAGTTTGAAGGTTTTCTTCTCCCCTTTTCTTCTCCTTCTTCCTTTTCTTCTTAATGAAGTTTTTGAAGTATAGTTGTATATTTAAATTGGGAGAGACTTACGTGATGACAAGGAGGTGATAAGGTGGTGATGTAATTTTCCTCTTAGGCTAAGAAAGGTTATTTTTTGTAATTTTTCTCCTTTTGTATCTTTCTTCATCGCAAACCATTTTGGCCATTGGGCCATTCAGTCCTTTTGGACCTAATTATTTTTCAGCCCATCAAAGTTTTCCTTCTTTATCGGGCTTGGGCCCAATTATTATTTGGGCTCAATTTCAAGCCTGCCCAAACTTATCTTCACCAATTTCGAAGTTTTGCGAAATCCCCGTATTAAATTTTACGGGTATTACAACTACACCGTAGGTAAATTCTATATATGCATTCCATAGTAAATTTTGGCATGCATATCGAGCTGAAAAGACAATATACCTACTTTGAAAATAATAGGGTACAATATAGCTATGCATGCTTCAAAAGGACTTTTACTTTCAAATTCTTACATGCATGCATACATGAGTCAAAATGCAAAATACTCTATTTTAAGATAGGTACATTTTCATTATGCATACAATTTTAAGATTTTCAAGCTTAAACTTTCAAGCATGCATATAAGCTGAATCGCAAAAATGCCCATCTTTCAAAATGGTACATTTTAAATATGCATATTCAAAACTTTAAAATTTAAAATGCATATTACCCACGGAAATGAAAAATACCATTTTTGTAAAATGAGCTTAATTTGAGGGGGAGCTACTCTTTTATTTTTTAAAAGAGAAGTGATCCTTATTTTCTTAAAAGGGAGCAATAATTACATTTTTGAGGGGGAGCGAACCTTAAATGCGTGAATTTTGGGAAAGAGATTCGTAGATTTTTCGATCTTACTTAGCATCTTTTGAGGGGGAGCAAGTTCTTTTAGGAAGCACATTTTGGGAAGGAGAAATAAAATATATCTATATGTATAAATAAAATAAATATAATACATATAACAATAGTAATAATAAATAATACTTATATCCATATAATATAATATACTAATATACATATTACTAATAACGATTAATATTATATTAAAAAAAAGGAGGGCCTTCAAAATTAAAAATACAAGGCCATAAAAAAAAAAAAAAAAAAAAGAAGAAAGATATTTTCTCTTCATCATCAAGCTTCGTGGAGTTACCTCCGACCTCCGAAGATGGACTTCAAAAGAAGAATCTCGAGCCTACAACGGTCAACTCTTTTCAAAGGTGACGGTGGCTACAAATGTTAAACTCGGTGCGCGCTTCAATCGACCTACTCCGGATTGCTGACATACAAAGCAGCACTCACTACTTCCTACCGGATGCAAGGACTTCGTTCCCATGATTCAGTCAAACCCAACTGAATCTAACCCCGGAACATCACCGAGAGACAGTCAAATTATGAAAAATAGCCACATCTACTGGAACCTTTTGAAAAGACCGACGCTACATAATTTCCTCAACTCACAAATTATTCGGACCAACCCCCATAGGTACAGGTGCTAATTTTATTAGCTCCCGGGTAGAAGTCGCCGCAATAGGTCCAACGGCGCGTGCACAACCGAGCCTTACCCACTCGTCTGTCTCACAAAAGACAGGTGTTTCAGAAATCACGGGGAACCACGTCTACTATCACCGCTTCACTCGGAAGTGGGAGATATTGAATTATGTGGTACTCAGCCCCACCACCACACTTCCTTGCGCACTCGAGTCTAGTGTGTCCTCACTCCATATATTTTATATTTTCTAGGACACATACATTTTTAAACACCTGATCTTTGTGATCAAGTTAGAACTTCCGTAGACATGTCTTGCTTCAACATGATTCGAGGATCGGAAGGAAGTCCTGCCGTTGCAACATCAAAGCAACAACGGTTTCAGGCCATCGTCTACGAGCATAGCTCCTAGATCGATGTTAACGGGAAGTCTTCGTGACCCCGGTTTCTTACACGACGGATTGCCTTTGTGGCTCCGTCTGGTTATTACCATCACCGACCTGTCGTTTGTGTCCTCCTAATCTTCCTACACAAGCATGCCGATCTCGTTAACACGAATCGCCATGAGGGGGAGAAGGGGATACGCATAAACAAACAGGTCGGACCACCCACCAATCTCCGCCGCGCTCACCACTCTGAAGTCGGGCTCCCCTGCACTTGAATGGAACATTCCAAAGGAGCCTAACACCCCACGCGTACCTTCTTCCGGAGCCAGAAAAGCTTCCTCGAGGCCGAACCAGACAACTTCCTTCGAAGAAGACGAATCCGGCGCCGAGAAGAAGAAGATTGGAGAAGACTTGACGACTGCCTTAGTGGCTACGTCAGGTTATTACCTAACCTGAGTTCCTACCAACGCCATCCTCATGTCCCGACGACGTGATCTTCTTGCCAAAGATAATGCCTCATCTTGACCCATCGCATGGCGATCTCCCCAACTCGATCTTCATGAGGGGGAGTAGTACTAAAGCAAAATGGGAGCAACACCACGACGAAAGTGCAAGATAGATCAGAAACGCTAAATCCTCAAGCGTCGTCAAAGAATCAAGCGAACACCATGGACTACAAAGATCGAAGTTGCTGCCTCGTGTGCGTCTCTCCAAATTTCAAAGAGAACTTCCCAATCCCAACATAAGGTTGACCAAAAGTAGGGGGAGTTGCGCTATTATCGAAAGGAGAGATCGAACACAAAAAGAAGAAATCCGGCAAGCGACTTCAAATCCCTTCCGGCATTTACGAGTCGGTCTTACAAAGAAGATTAAGAAGACGCGGTGCCGAGAAGCGAAGATCAAGACACGGTGAGCTTGAAGATCTCCAAAAAGAAGAGGTCAAAAGACAAGACAAGGAGAAAATTCCTTTAGGACTCAGGCAAATGCACTAAGCCCCACAAAGATAATCCATGCCGAATTGACGATTGAACACAAAGGGGGAGATTGTTAGGAATATTTTATTGTGTTCAATTAATTAGAATTATCTTTGTAGTTTATTTAAATAGATTATCATTATAAGAGGCTTAGTGTAATTGGGCTTTGTTAGGGGCCCAAGTATTATATACCAAAATGTGGTATAAATACTTGAACCCTAACACATAATAAAATGTGTATTGTGTGAAAATTAAAGTGAGCCCCCAACCTCTCAAGAACACACAAGCACCCCACGCGAGCTTCATTCTTCCGATCATCAAATCGTGGTAAGATCGTTTAAATATATGTTTAGTTGGATATTCTAGGCCTTACAAGTAATACAATGAAAAATAAATTAATTATTGTATCGATGTGTTATTGAGTAAAATAACTTGATTAATATTGTTAAGATCGGTTAAGGTGTTTAGAGGGGGGGGGGGGGGGTGAATAAACACTGGCGTATTTTCGGTTTGTGCAGTTTCTGATGTGACTGGTGGATGGTAACCGGTTTGTAAGTAACTATGTATTTGAGTGCACAGAATTGTTTCTGGAAGTTCGGAGCAAAGTCTCCTACGTCTCCCCTTCTTCCCCTCAAGGAAGGTTATCACTAGAAACTGGTTTTACACGTTACAAGGAGCACTCAACTCACTAACAGTAACTTACCAAATCTAATGCTACACAGGCAGTTGTATATAAACAATCCACCTAAAACTTCAACAGCTTTTTACAGTCCGTTGAGTACAAATCTCTCAATCTTTCTAATCGCTCTTGATGAATAGTTGAGAGAGAACTTCTGAGTTTGATTTCTGTGAATGAGTTGTGTTGTTAATCGTTCAAAAATTGTGTTGAGTCTTCACGCTCTTGGTATTTATACTTGTTCGGGATTGAGCCGTTGTGTGAAGACTCCGACCAGCTTCCAGACATTATTAAATGTCTTTTCCTGAAATAGGCTGGTTTCAGAACCTGGTTCAGGTTCTCTGCAGACTGCGCCTTTCACCAAAATGGGTATATGTCGGGCCAACGTCTCTTTGGTCGCAGTCTTGACTTAAATGCATTTGTACTGCATTGTTCTCCTTAATCGATGCATATTTGAATTTTGGCCTCTGGCTCCTGGTCAGAAATTGAGTTTCTGACTCTTAAGTGTAAGTCACCGGTTGCCATAGCCTTGAACATCGGGTGCCTGTCTTGAAGACTGGTTTCTGATTCCATAGGCGTTCAAAGTCAGGTGCTCTGCCAGTTCCTCAGATTATCGGGCGCTTGTTTTAAGTTTTGGTCACCGAAACCCCTTACGTTATGGGTTCTGGATTCCTTAACAAATATTATTAAATAACTCATGCGATTAATAATGTTGAATTTTAAGAAAAAAAATTAATAATATAATTATTATTGAAGTCATGTAGTTAGGTAAAATAAATTTACAAATTTCAAGTGTTTGGGGGTGTGAAAGGGGGGTGTGAGATGTGAATGGGGGTGTGAATAGTAGGACCCTAAAAAGAAAATTGGAAATAGTTTTTGGTAGTTAATGATAACTATATGATATTATTTATGATTTCTGTATAATAAATATTTGGATCCCTATATAGTAATAATCCGAATTTGTTTATCTAGGCATCGTCTCGAAGTTTTTGGGATCTAAAAAAAAAAAACATAATCATTTCTTTACCTTTCATTTTTAATAGTGCAATAATCGATAGGTTGCACATGTCTTGATAACAACCGTCCAACCACTTTTTACATAGTCTTGAAATTTTATTACATTTAACTATGCTATTAACCCCAATCTATTTGTGGGGCAATTCTATTTCTTTATATAATTCTATCATCAGTTTTTATTATTGAAATACTAGAAAATCGCATCATTAGCATATTAGAGAATTTATGAAAATTTATGATACTCAAGAAAAAAGAATGGAACATATTATAATCAACTATGAAAAAGAAATTCTAGAATGTGTTGGCTTCATCAACAAGAGATTGAATTTTTCTTTTATAATAATTGCATCATTACGACAACTAATTTCCAAAGGACCATAGTAAAAGAAAATCTATCTCAGAGTTAATCAATCTAATCATAATAATGGTTTCGTAATTGATTTTCATCATTCCGTGGGTCATTATTACATTTCTCTTTTTTGCATTTTATTATTTCTTAATTACTCTAAGGGCGTAACGAGCCAAGCTTTACCATTTTGTAGGCTCGAGTTTGAACTCGAAAATAATAATTAAGTTCGAACTTAAAGCTCAAAATTTTAATTTAGATTAAAAATAATAAATAAAAATTTTCATTAATTCTGTGAGCTTTCACACAGTTGCAACTAGGGGTGTTCATTATTTGGGTGACCCGATTACCCACCCGAACCATTTTGAATTTGGCTTATTCGGTTCGGTTAATCGGATAAACGGGTGGTTAATTGGGTCACCCGAACTATTAAATGGGGGAATGGTTCGGATATCGGGTGGAGTAAAAAAATTCGGGGCTCACCCGAAACCCGAATAAGAGTTATTTAATTATATTTAAAATATATTTATATATTATATGAAGAGTAAAAAATTGATATCATCGCTCAAACGAACTTTACTTTCTCGCACAAACCAAAATCGAACCGATTAACCCGAAAGTTATATATTTAATATAAAAAATATATAAAAAAATTCGTTATATAATTATAATTAAAAATATATAAACTACAATATTTAATTGGTTTATCCGAAAATCAAACCATTAACCCGGAAACCGAATAACCCAAAAACCAAACCATTTAATTGGTTTTGGTTTGGTTTGCGGGTGGTGATCCTAAGTGTCAAAAACCCGAATAACTCAAACCGAATAACCCGAAAATCGATAATCCACCCATTTGAACACCCCTAGTTGCAACGAAGCTCGATCTTGACAGATATGAGCTGGCTCGACTCATCTCCGTGTAAGAACGAATTATAGATGGGCCAATTTCGTTTGGGCTATTATTGGGCCTGATACTGGGCCGAAAAAAATATCGGTTAATCTAAAGCCCAATCACCTTTATTGGGCCTGGGCTAATACCATTAAGATAATAATATGGACAAGTCAAAAGTCAACGTCAAGTCTTGAGTTTTGCTGGAGAAGCTGCTTCCTCAATACACTTTAATTTTTAACGTTTAAACCAAAGCCTACGCAAATAAATGCCTTATATATATATATATATATATATGTGTGTGTGTATATATGTATATATATATATATATATCAAATCCCGCGAATATACCTCAAAGACAACACCTGATATCTTTTCTTGATTTCTTCTTGCATAGTTGAACACAAGCCCACAAAGTCAACCCTTTATAATTATTTCATAGTAAAAGCAAAGATGTTGGATTTGATCACATTTGCCGTTTCGAACTCTGTGGCAGCTTTCTGCATTGGAAATCTCATCGTTGTAATTCTGCTTCTTGGAAGATCGAAATCAGACCATGATTTTGCCACCATTGTTGTCAGCGAAGGTTTGAGCAAAAGCAATATGATGGCAGATGAAGTCGTCAGTGCTTCAGTTGATGTTGTTGCAGAGGAGGTAGAAGAATCGCCAGCAGTCACCATAACCGTGATAGAGAAAGATGAAGTTGCAGAAGACGAAGAAGAAGAAGAAGAAGGTGATGATGACGATGAACTAAGAAGAAAGGTTGAAGAGTTCATTGAGAAGATTAACAATGGCTGGAGGCTTGAGAAGTTGAAGGCATGCATATAGACTCAAAAGTTTTTTTTGAACTAAAACTGCTGCTACTACTATATCATGTAATGTATCCCTGCTGCAAACTTTCTTGAAATTGAAACTTGAAAGATCATAGAATTCAGTTATTTCAGTTTAATGTTGCTTTTTTTTTTTCACACAGATGAAAATATTGACCTTAAATTCTTAAAAAAAAAAAAGAAAAACTATCTCAAAGATAGATAGATGGTTATGGTCGTCCAGCAGAGTTAGTTATGATGTTGAGTCAAGGTGTTATTACATCGGTTTAATAAGTCAACAGAAGGTAGATAGATTATATAATATGGAATTGATTCTTCTTCGATTATTTTTGTTGTGTTGTATAAGCTATGTAAGCTAGACGAAAACAAGGAAATTCCCTGGAATTTACCCTTCAAGTTTTAACAATTACTATGAAATATGACTTGGGTAGGTGAAATGATGACCTTATAATATTATTACATCATTTCGTTCAAAGATAATAGTGATTGAAACAGATATTTAAATTACTTTTAAAAAATGAAACCTACGAACTTAAGACAAGAGAAATAGACAGACGACAGACAGACTCCTTGCCCAGAAAACGTGGTAAGTACATGTTTATCAGATCAGAACAATGAACAGACAGTTAATATTTGAACTTTTAGAGACAACTCACAATGGACAGTGAGACTTGCAAAAAAAATGTAAATCCAAAGACAGATCACACAGAATTAACAAACAGTAGACTTGACCAACTCGAACAAATCAAACATGGATTGCATTCGCTCGGGGCAGCACAAATCCAGCTCTTTTCTCTTCGAACGAATACTCAATCTCCTCATCAGCTATAAATATTGCTGGAGACTGAACGATTCCAACGGTCTTTTGCAACGGTACGGAGGGAGTGTTGGCCATTTGCATCGGAATATTCGACGTAGGTGTGGCAGACATGAGTTGAGGAGGTTGAGGTGCTCGATTCTCTAAGTCGAGTGCAGAGATTATCTTCGACGGAGTACTCATTGGTGTTGTTATGCTGCTGTTGTGGAGAGTTATAGTCTTCTGCAATATCTCACTCTGTTTCTTTTTGAGGTCTTCTAAAATGTTGTCGCCGTTCGGCTTTGAGGATTCGGTTGAATTAACTGGCGAAAAGGGCTTTCTCTTTATTGATGATTCTGTTTCTTGAGCACTCTGTTTTATGTTAAGACCAGCGAAATCCAAGCCTCTCCTTCCTGCTATTCAAGAAAATTAATATAGGAAATTACGGACAAGGTTAATCCATCGTATCTTAGGAAAAAAAGAATACCAATATTGAGAGCTGAAAATCCATCGTCTCTAAGGCGGTCTTGAGTTACGCATTTGCTTTTCTTTCCATTGCACGTGTTAGGGGTAGCTTTCAGCGGAGGCAGTTCGGGCTTAAGAGGCTGATGCACGGATGCACCCAGAGAAAGTCTTCTATTGCTTGTAGTACCAACAGATGACAATCTGTTTCCTTTCTTTGCAGTCGCATTCTTCATGGGGCTTGGCTTCGAACCATAAAGAGCCTCCTGCTCGGTTAGTAACTGCCCCTGAAGTTTCTTCTGATCCTGATTTTAAATATTAATCATATGGTATAAAAAAAGTTTGTTGATGATTTTGAGCCGATATTTATGCAAGATCCATAGACTGAGAATACGCCATACATACCCTTTCCCGCTTGCGCTCTAACTCTTTTTCTTGCCTTAGAACTTTATAGTCTTCGAGCATGGATAGAAGAAGAATCTAATTGCGTAAAACAAGGAACAGCTCTCAGTTTCTGCCTGGTTAAGCAAGGCTAGATGGTTATTTCATGTGTATCTGACTGTAAACTGGTACACTTACACCATTGTAATTAAAATCAACCCCTCTTTCCATTTCCCAAGCTATGGTCTTTGAAATCAATGCATCCACCATGGCTGTACGTGAAAAATAAAGACAAAAATTACGGAGTAAAAACTTGGCATGCTATTCTACCGATTCATAATTCAGCTTATGAAGGCACAGGCAATATCGTGAGACGAAGCCATACCAGGAAGCTTGTTGACCAGTGCACGAGCTTTCTCAGCACGTTTCAGAATAAGATGGGCACCTCTTGCAGCTGAGTATCGATTATCATCCTATAAAACAAGGGAAAGTAACATTAGTACATTGCATGCGACAATTTTACTATCATTCAACAAAATTTTGCAATGAAAGGCCAACCCTGTTGTACTCCTCAAGCCAGCTCTCCTCTTCACACGCATGCATCCACTTCTCAACCTTTTCAAGAATATCTTTCCTGCTGAAAGCTTCCTCTTTCACGTTAGATATCTGGATCTCAAGTTGTTCAAGTACGCAAGAGGCATCCAAGGCTCCTTTAATTTAACAACAATAACAACAAAAAAAAAAAAGATATAAGAATAACAATTTGAAATGAAAAGATAAATATTGTCGGTATATACAGTTAGTCAGAGTTGAACACCAGATTCTATGGCATCTAATGCAACATCGAAAGCAATATCAGATTCTGGAGCCATATGCGTCTTCTTACAAACTTCCTCTAGCTCTGCTTTCTTTTTCAGAACTAGCTCCTTCATTTTGCTTGCTTTCAACTCCTCCAACCTTGTAACTTCAGATTTTACCTGTCAGGTAAACAACAGATAGTGCCACGATCAACTTGATAGATGAAGAATTGAAGGTCAATCCATGCGATTCGGTAGATAAGAAATGTAATAAATTATCCACGCATTTCTGTAACATCTTCCAACTTACGCCATTTATAAAGTCTGGGGACAACAGGTTGGGCTCAATGATCTCATCTTCAGAAGAGACTATGTTGCATGTTACTTTCTGAAACATTTGCTGCTCTTCAGCTGGAGTGTCCATCAAATTCCAAAGCTCCAGCAATGAAGCCCCTAGATCTTGCAACTAAACGGAATAGAAAACATTACGAAAAAATGTCCCAGAAAGAGTTTTTGAAGTCCAGAAACCTAATAGATTGAACAAGATACCTGCTGCAATCTCTGTTTTTTAACCTCTCTCAATCTCTGGATAGCAGAACCCAACCGCTCAATGGTTTTGTTGCTAATACTTTGAGAACCATCAGATTCTCCTAAACTAGGATGAATCTCATTAACAGTTTGCTTAAAATCCAAACCGAGCACTAAACAGCATGAGAGCAACTGATTCAGATGATCAAGGACCTGCTTCAGACGTTCACTCTGGAAACAAAAAATACCCGCAAAAAACAAAAAATTCAGATGAACGTCGTTAGAAAAAGTTTTAAAATTTTGACACCGAAACAGAAGACCTTCTCTCTTTGAAGTGCCTGAAATTCTCTCTGCAAATCTTCAAATTTTCTTAAAGACAAATCCGACTCATCCACTGCAACAGAATTCAAAGCATGCCCTCCTTCTGTATGTAATTCATTCTTAATCTTTTGAATCTCCCGCAACAAATCCAAGAATTGATTTTTTCTTTCAAATTTTCTCTTTCTCATCTCTTCTATCTGAGGAATGATGGCTCTGAGTTCCGCCTTTAAGCTTACGGTGTTTTGGTCAGACTGCATCAAACATAATCATGATTGTTAATTCAAGCAAAATGCAGTCCATCAATTTGTAGATCTATAAAACTTATACACAATATACTTTCAAGTTACCACAAATAATATAATATGCACTAATTAAAGTGCCTATGACATCAATCTCTGTTAAATCCTAACCTGCCTGATGTGTACTGGACGTTCTCCCGTTGAGGAACATATGGAAGCAAGCTCAGCTTCAGCATCAGCAATATCTCGCCTCAGCTGAGCTCTACACTTGTTCGCCTGATCAACCTTTCTTCTGTACACCTCTAAACACTCTTGCTCAAGTTCATGCAACATTCTGTCCTTTTCGGGATCAGATTCACCGACCTCATCCCATATTATCTGTCAGATTTACAAACAAATCATAAGAAAGACCATCTCCCAGTCTGGAAAGAAAAAATTGCAGCTAACACAGCTAACCAAAGCAAATGTGGATGAAAATAACAAACCTGCAACTCATTAAGGAGAGATCCACATGTTGTCTCCACTTTGGGAAGTTGACTACTCTGGATATCCAACATTTCTGAACATGAAAGCCAAGCAACAATACATATCAAGCCACATTATCCAACTAGAGACCCATCTAACTGTAATAACACAAAGAGTTTGCTAGTGCCAGCAAATGAAAACTAAAGAACCCCTAAATGCTTTAGATTAGAACATATCTCAGATCTCACTCACTCTCACTCTTAAACTGCACTTCGCTAACCTGTCACAAATCTTTCGATTGAACTGAAATGAATCCATCTACCCCTTTAATTGAATCTTACAAGAGCTAATCTTACCTAACTTTGAATACTAGAGTGAGAAAATCGTACCTGAAATCAAGACAAGATACAATCAATAATCCTTTTCCCCAATTAGACCGAATGCTGAATTGGAAAATCAACAGTTCGTCGCTCGATAAGATGATTACAGATCGAAGATTTAGGCTGCTGAAGTACAGAGAAGAGAAAAAGGTTTTGAAACAAAAATCGACCGTTGGAATACAAATAGATCGATCCAAGGCTTAGGTGCTTTAATTACACACATATTTTGAAATTTCGAATAAGGCTTGGAAGTCTGAGAGAGCAATTTATTATATATTTGGGCCTATAGTTGTGAGCAAAAGCCCATTAAGGCCCATTACGTTCTAGTTGGCCCACAACCATCAAAAGCTAGTGAAGTTTCATCCCTTTCTCAATCTGAGCATTACAAATTTCAGCTGTAAAATTCGTGAAAATCGAGAAAGCTCAGATCGCTGTAATGGCCGCTCAAGGTTTGTCTATGTTTCCAGCCGCACCGTCGTCCCCTTCAGCCCCGAATCAATCTTGCAGAAAACGTTTCGAAGAGCATTTTCTAGCTATCAATCTATCGAATTCCTTCGTGGGGTCGAAGCTGAAGAATCAAAATTCCGCAGTAATTGCTTCGATTCGACGCATTTCAACTATTGCCAATGTCTCTTGTAGTCTCCCAATCACGTAAGATGACAGCTTATTCGATGAAAACGTCGTCATTTTGATATGCTTATCTGTGTTTTTCCCTTTTTTTTTTGGCAGAAAGGTTAACGAAGTTGCTTCTGACAAGGCACCCAAGTACGACTAATCTTGAAGTTAATTGCATAGCTATTCTATTACTGTGATTTTGGTCACCTAACTATGGATAACGTTTGTTGGCTTGGCAGATGGTCGTCGAGGGCAATCAAATCATTTGCCATGGGCGAGTTGGAAGCTAGAAAGCTCAAATACCCAAATACAGGGACAGAAGCTCTTCTAATGGGAATCTTAGTAGAAGGTTAGGTACATTCTCATATGGTTGGATGATGAGATCATAAACCTAAGACTTAAAGAGTGGTCTGTGTAATAGCACTTCAAGACCATATCTAATGCTTAGGGGACTAGTGGACATTCAGGTCTGTGTTAAAATCTTGCAGGGACAAGTTCAGCGTCGAAGTTTCTGCGGGAGAACGGCATTACCCTCTTTAAGGTCCGAGAAGAAACTGTGAAGCTACTTGGAAAATCGGATATGTACTTCTTCAGCCCCGAACATCCTCCCCTGACCGAACCGGCCCAGAAAGCTATCGATTGGGCTTTCGAAGAGAAGCTGAAGTCAGGTAAGAGAATGAAATACAGTTTATGGATTGTGTGTTGTCGTTCTAAGCTTCGACTCTATTCAATCAAGGTACGAGCGGGGAAATAACAACCACGCATCTCCTACTCGGAATATGGTCGCAGAAAGAAGCTGCGGGGCATAAGATAATGGCTTTGCTGGGATTCACTGACGAGAAGGCCCAAGAATTGGCCAAAACGTTGGTAAGTGTTGTTTGTTTGTGACAGAATTCTGTTTGGTTTCTTTCTTATAGTCATCACTTGTCATAACTTGGCTTTGGTTTATCGTACTTGAATGCAGGTGGAATCAAGTAAACAAGTTCTATGACCACCCCACCATCAATTTAATACAAACCATGGAATCTTTTGGGCATGGCTCTCCTTTTCTTTCCTAATTTAGTGAGATGATTCTCATAGCAATTCATCATTATGCATTTGAGTGGTTCTATTCTATCTATCTTCTTGATGTAGTCGGAAAAACAGTTCAATGTAGTGAAATTTACAAGCTTGTTTAATGGGTTATCATTGGTTTAATAAAATCACAAGATATATGCATAATCGTTGTTGAAAACGAAGTAAGCTCTCAGTGAAAGGCCAAATTTTTTCCACAGAGGAGGTAATAGCAAAGGATCTCCATACCTAAACGATAGTGTGCTAACAGTTCAACATCGTACACATTGCAATTACTCAGGCAAACTGCCTTCGTCTTAACGAAAAGACTCATCAGACCATCGCCGCCGAGCAAATACAACATTTAGCCCACAAATCGAATCGGAAAGAGAAACCCATAACCTCCCTTCGGTGTGGTTAAAGCAAATCAATCATCATCGAGCTGACAAACACATTTCTTCTTAAGAACCCAAAAAAAAAAGGATCTTTGCCAAGGAGAAGAAAACACCAAAGAATTCGAGTGTAGAACCTACGAGAAAACGCAGGAATCCACAGATTAAGAACTGCGTGTCCATAAGTACCTCCTAATTCAATTTGGCATCCTTCAGTAACTTCATCTGTTAAACGATCGTATTCTGAAACAGACGAAATCACGGCGGATGCGGCGGATGAATTTCAGAAAACCGAGGAATTCTCAAGAGTACTGCTGAGACTAAATTCAGAAAACCGAGGAATCACGACTAAATTGCTTCGCCGATCTGCTTTTTGAAGATAGAATTAGGGTTTGTGAATTAAATAGACTACAATTCTGGGCCTTCGTTAAGATGATATGTGGGCTTAATATGTGGGCTGTGTTTTGGTTAAATGGGCTTATTAGCAAATAATTTTTTCGACCCATGAGGAAAATATAAATGAGGAGATTAAAAGAGAAACACTTGAAAGGATCGACATCGTTCGTCATCGCCTCTTGAGCTGGATATAGCTGCACTGAATAAAACCCTACGTTGGAAATTATCGAAGGCAATACCTACGGTTGCTTGGTTGGATCACGGTTTAGGTTCTGAAAGTTAATTCGAATCGTGAAGCAGCTGGTTCTTAGCTGAAAGAGGTGATCTCTCATCTGAATTTTGCTTCTTTTTTTTTTTTTTTACTTATGGATGGATGTCTTCGGATCTGTGATTTCGATCCTTTATTTTATCATTAGGAAGTCATTTTTGAAAAAAAAAATTGTGTGAATGTTGGTGCTCGTTTAAGCGTGAATAAGGCAGTGGATTAAGTCATTAAGCTGATTGGATTACTAGATCCGTTGCTTAAGCTTCGATTTTTGTAAATTATTGTTATTTTTTCCTGACGTGGTTCCTTGAGGACCTTGGGAAGATTGTCATAACATAACTCTGTTCTTTTGTTTATCGAACTCCTCGATTTTACGACGGATTTAATTGTGATTTCTTCTGTTTAGGGATGTGTTTCTGAAGTTTCTGACAACTATTCTTATTAGTTAAGTCAATTAATCTTTTGTGTCTTCAGATGTCAGACAATGAATTTGATGGGAACTCGGATTCTCTGTATCGTACAGAGTCCCCCGAAGCTGCTGGTGTGGACCTCAAAGAGTCAAGTTCTGGGTCTAAGGTTAGTAGGTGCCAAGTTTCAGTTCGCAACAGCCCAATTTGATCATCATTATTGGTTATCATATCAAGTTATTAATTACTGGACAAAACCAAGAAATCATCCCTCACGTGCCAAAATTATAGAAGAATTTAGTTGGAAAGTGTGCATGCGTTTTCATCACTGGAAATTTAGTAGGAAAATTTTTTATATACAGCATTATTTTGTTATTTGTCCTTTTGTGTCCGTGACAGTTTAGATATACTGTTTTATGCAGCGTGGATCTCGGGACCATGTGAAAGAAGAGGAGAGAGATCCCTCTAGAAGCAGGGAGAAGGAAAGAGAGAGAGGCCGTGATAGAGATCGGGAACGTGGCAGAGATAGGGACCGAGAACGAGAAAAAGGGAGGGACAGAGATAGAGATAGGGAGAGGGAGAGGAATAGAGATAGAGAAAGATATAGGGATAGGGAGACAGATCGGGACAGAGAACACGATCGACATCACCGAGACCGTCACAAGGATCGAAGTGAAAGAATAGATAGAAACAGGGAGAGGGATGATCCAGATGATGATGAGCGACATAGAAGTCGAGACTATGATAGGTGAAATTCCTGACTTCATATGTTTACGCATCGTGAATGGTCAATATACTTATCTTTTGTATACTACCTGATAGCTACTGATTCCTATGATCATTTAGAATTTGCCAGATGCCTCAGTTGCAAATTTTGCATCCATAGACTTCATGCTTCAAATATTGTATATATGGCTTCCCATTTGCTAGCCAACACTCGTCTTTCCTCCCAGGATTTGTTACAAGTTACAAGCTAAAAAATTTACTAATATTCTCTTCCCCTTTGTTTCACTTGTGACGTATTCTAATCTACTATCACTAGCAGGCTCAAAGAACATGACAAAGACACGGAGGAGAGACACCGACGCAGGCATAGATCGAGATCACCCTCCAAATCCCGATCAGAGCGCAGATCAAAATCACGCTCTCGGTCCCGCTCGCGCTCCAAAAGGTATTATTATATGGGAAGGTTTCGGTCATTCTTGTGGTTGTTTCATTATTCATAAGGCTATCATAGTCATAATGAGCAAAGTGAAAAACTTGCAATGTTTATACAATTTCTGGATGATGTATGCCAAGCTTGGGCAAAAATTGTGTTTGTAATACTAACAATTGTTTTCACCGCTTCACGGATTAGGTACCTGATTTTATGTTTGATCTTTATGAATAAGTTTTTATCACTCAAATTTGTACTCCTTGTAATATTCTTTCGAAATTCTGCCTGAAAAATATCCTTATGTGGTTTTATATTTTTCAACTAAGTTTATAGCACATGTTTCTCATTGTCAAAACTTTGCAGCAAAAGGAGAAGTGGTTTCGATTTGGCACCTCCTTCTGTAATGCTCCCGGCTGCTGCTGTCAGCACTGCAGGTACATCCTCTATGTTTGCTAGAAGTCTATTAGCATAATGATTTTTTGTTGGGTATCTTATGGGAAGTCCATATCAAATACATGGTTTCCTTTTTATAAGAACAAAAGGTTTTCAATTTTTTTCTTTACGATTCATGGCACAAGCCCTGGATTATCAATTCATGTTTCGTTTAACTATATATTTTTGCCAATTGAAACTGAGAGAATATTTGGTTTTCTTGTGTTTGGTGTTTCTTTGTTTGTTTTGTATGTCCTACATTAAGTTGTAAAAGAGCAATATTGGGTTACTACCCTACTGTGCTGACAATGGGCGTGAGCTGAATTCTGTAGCTCATTTTGGAAGAACAAGTACAGGTCCTGTCCATCTTCAACCAGGATTCACATATTTAGCGGTTATTTTATATTTATGGACAGTTTTATGACCATTTTATTTAGAGATTTACTGTTTTATTACTGGAGTAAAATATGGATAACAGCCGAGGCCAAGATTATTTGAATTTTTTTCCTTTCCTAATTCGTATGTTAGACATAACTTGGCTTAGCCATCACAGGTCAGCTGCCTGCTGGAATCACCCCCTCTATTCCTGGAATATTTCCGAACATGTTACAGATGGCTCCAGCACAGGTTTTCTTACTTTTCTGCTTACTATTCATTTATCTATGTTGTGTAGCTTGTATAATTATTTTCATTTGACTGCAGTATGGAGCTCTCCCGATCATTCCTGTGCATGCTATGACTCAACAGGTTAGTTATCTATATATATTAGGTCAGATGTAATTCAGGTCACTTGTCAATTGTCATTATTTAATTTTTTATTCAAATATTTGTTAGGCGACGAGGCATGCTCGGCGGATTTATGTCGGTGGGCTTTCATCGACTGCTAATGAACAGGTAATAATAAGTTCCATCTCTAGCAGCAGGACCCATGTATTTGAATGTATGGTTTCCGCTGCCCTAAAATGAAGCAATGCTTATTCTTGTTTAAATTGTTTTCTTATGGTGGCAGTCTGTAGCAACCTTCTTTAGCCATGTTATGGCAGCTATCGGAGGAAACACTGCTGGTCCAGGTTAGTCACCATGCCACCATATTTAAATGCTATAGCATGATGCCACATAAATAACATGTACTGTTTTGTTTCAGGAGATGCTGTGGTAAATGTCTACATAAACCATGAGAAGAAGTTTGCTTTCGTTGAGATGAGATCGGTTGAAGAAGCTAGTAATGCTATGGCTTTAGATGGCATAATCTTTGAGGTAATCAAGATCTTAGAAACTTACTTGAAATTTCAGAGGATGGTTATGGTATCATTATTATCAATTGCTGTGCATTTCATCGGGATGAACCAAGCTATATATAACCAAGCAAGTTAAAATGATTGCTCAGGGTGCGCCTGTTAAAGTAAGAAGACCAAGTGACTATAACCCCACGTTGGCTGCTACCCTAGGCCCTAGTCAACCTAACCCAAACCTCAACCTTGGAGCTGTTGGGTTGACACCAGGATCTGCTAATGGCCTTGAAGGTCCTGACCGTATTTTTGTCGGTGGGTTACCATATTATTTTACTGAATCACAGGTCAGAGAGCTGCTTGAATCCTTTGGACCTCTCCGTGGTTTCGATCTTGTTAAAGATAGAGAGACAGGGAACTCCAAAGGATATGCATTTTGCGTGTACATGGATACTTCAGTTACTGATATTGCTTGTGCCGCTCTCAATGGGATTAAAATGGGAGACAAGACACTTACAGTCAAGCGTGCTAACCAGGGTACAATGCAACCCAATCCCGAACAAGAGAGCATACTATTGCATGCTCAACAACAGATAGCTTTACAGGTTTGGAGGATGTGCTTATTTTTTTTTTTCCTTTTATACAAAATGCTATCGTTGCCTTTAGTGTCAAGATCTGAGGAAATTTTATGACAAGTTTTCTGAAGGGTGTTCAACTTTCCTCACTTTATGTCCTCTCTTTTTCTTTCTGTGGCCGGCAGAAAATGATGTTAGCACCTAATATCACCCCAGCAACCAAGGTCGTGTGCCTAACACAGGTGGTTGACCCAGATGAACTTAAGAACGACGATGACTATGAAGATATATTAGAAGACATGAGAATGGAATGTGCCAAGTTTGGTAATTACCTTTTTTTTTAAATATCAATTCTAGTTTCACCTCACTCCACACCGCACCCCACCCACTACTTCGTTTTCGTCTTGCATAATCGAAATATTATACGTAGTTGTATTCTCTCTGCCTACCGTTTTTGAAAGTCTTCTTCAGGTACTCTGGCAAATGTGGTGATCCCCCGCCCACTTCCTAGCGGTGAAATGCCTCCTGGCGTGGGAAAGGTTCACCTCTATCTTTTTTCCTCGTCATAATATAGATTACTTTCGAAAATCTCATCATTAATTTTACCTAACATCTTTTTCGTTGAAGGTATTCTTGGAGTACGCAGACATTGAAGGCGCTTCAAAAGCTCGACAAGGCCTTCACGGTAGAAAATTTGGAGGAAATGAAGTCACAGCCGTGTTTTATCCAGAAAATAAGTTCTCTGCTGGAGATTACAGTGCTTAGCTCTGTTATTGATTAGGATTTTTTTTCTTCTTTCAATCTTGAGTGTGATGCTTTTCTTGCAAGGATTTCTTATTATCTGTAGTAACTTCACTCATATTTTGTTATCCGACAAAACCCTTTTATGAATTATGATTCATCTCTAAGAAAAACTAACACAAGACAAGATGGATTGTCCATGGCCACAGAACAATATTAGTAAGTTGCCTCGATGAGGCGTACAAAGCCAAAATATTAAGAACAGTGCTTAATAACATTACATACTGTTCTTGGAAATAACTTCCCTGAATCTCACAAACCAATCGGCATCTGAGGAATTCTCAGCTCGATGCTGCCGGGCATTTTGCTGCAGCAAATGGGGGGGCTGCCCTTTACCAGTAAGTAACTGAGCATAGTCGACACCCTTCGAAGGCGGCGGCTCTTGCGGTAATAAGGACTCGAGAACTCTCGACACTTCATGCATCGTCGGCCTCTCAGATGGATGATGCTTCGTGCATAGCAACGCCAGCTGAAACATTTTCTTCAAATGAGACTGATCAACGCAAGTCACAGATACCTCGGGATCCACCGCTTCCATTACCGTGTTATCGTCAGCTTTCGCAAGAACCTTAAAAATCAGACAAGGTTAGTAAATCTTCTCTACATGTATGTCTGCATATATATATATATATATATATATGGATGTGTATTTATGTGTGTATATACCAGCTGATGCAAGTTTAAGTCATTGTCGACGGCCTTTTTTCCAGTCAGCAGCTCGAGAAGAACGATCCCAAAGCTATAAACGTCTGATTTCTCAGTTAGCCTCGAAGTCCTTGCATATTCTGGATCGATGTAGCCTATAGTGCCAAGAACATAGGTAGAGGCGTGCGTTTTTGCATCGGGGATGCACTTGGCGATTCCAAAGTCGGAGAGGTGTGCTTCGAAGTTGTCGTCGAGCAATATATTGGAAGATTTCACGTCCCTGTGAATGATTTTCGGGTTGCAGTCGTGGTGAAGGTAAGATAATCCCTGAGCAGCTCCGACTGCTATTTTCAGACGTGTTTCCCAGTCCAGCTTCACCTTCCTCGATCGACCTGCGATAAAGATTAAGAAAGAAAGAAAATTGCCCCAATAGTTACCACACAAGACAAGATTAACGGGGAGACGCAATGATAGATCTGTTTTGTAAGAGTTACCATGTAAGAGATCCCAAAGAGAACCATTTTCCATGAAATCATAGAACAGTAGATTTCCCGAGGGAGACAAAGTGTATCCATGCAAGCTAACGAGGTTTCTGTGCCTTATACTCCCTAAGGTCTCTAACTCAGTCTCAAACTCGCGGCTGTCGTTAGCATACTGAGTGTAGATTCGCTTAATCGCAATGGGTCGGGAATTTTTCAGCACGCATTTGTACACAGTGCTCGAAGCTCCATATCCTACTATGTACTTCTCGCTCAGATTCTCGGTGAGCCTCATGATGTCTTCGTACGTATGCAGAGCCATGTCCATGCGGAGAACAACCATTTTCGAAGAACCTTTTTCGCATAAAAAGAAGAAACAACAGAGATTTAGTGCATAACCTTACGTTGAATAGGATGTTAAGAAACGAAAAGGAAGTTCATTACAACCTTGCGTGGCTTTGTCAGAATCCTCGGCGAAACTGTTCGTTTGCTGGTTGGATTTGTACAGAGCAACTATTATCATCGAGAACACGGTAAAGAAGCCCAGTATGATACAGACAATTGCAGTCCTGGAGAACATAACTGTATAAAGAACAACAAAACGGTTAAAGTCTGCCCAAGAAACTGAATTCTGCTTATTAAGACAAATGTGAATTGAACGGTCGAAAGTACCTTTGGGTTTCGAAGGATATGAATCGCAGATAGAGCCAAGCCAGTGACCACATAACAAGGGATTCCCGATAAAGCTAAACAAGAAAAAGGGATGTCATTTGAATGGTAATAGCCAAGACAAAGTATAAGCATTTGCTTTTCTATTACCTATCGGGGGAAAGAAGAGAAAAGTTTCTGCCTACAGGAACCGAACCAGTGAAGTTGTTGTAAGAAATGTTACTGTATAAAAAAAACGAGAGATCAGTAAAGCATAACAGCGGCTTAAGTCGAAAACGTTCTTGCTAGGATTCAGAATACTCACAGCTTTTCAAGACTTAGGCAGTTTGTTAGCTGATCAGGTATTCTCCCACTCAAGTTGTTGTTATTAAGGACACTGAGATTGAAAGATTAAAAAACAACGAAAACAAATCATAACGTAGATCATCTGGAGCGAAGGCTTGGACAATAAGAAGTTCTAACGTTAACTTACAGTGAGGCGAGATTTTGAAGCTGGCCCAGTTCTTTAGGGA
The DNA here is from genome assembly GCA_028392965.1 of Lindernia subracemosa. Classification (NCBI taxonomy): domain Eukaryota; kingdom Viridiplantae; phylum Streptophyta; class Magnoliopsida; order Lamiales; family Linderniaceae; genus Vandellia; species Vandellia subracemosa. The sequence goes on along the minus strand of JAQPCC010000002.1, from coordinate 7,065,962 downwards.
TATCTCCAGACAACTTGTTGAAGGACATGTCCCTGTAATATCATGACATTGTTAATAACTTAACGTCGTCTGAAAGAGACATACAACATGACGAATAACAGAAGTAGCTCACAATGTCTGCAAGCTCCTTAGATCACCACATTCAACAGGGATTGAACCGACGAGAAGATTGCGGCTCAAGTTCCTATAAACCGTGGGGGGATGAAAAAATATAGCGAATATTACATTTCATTGTATAAAGGTTATTACACAACATTGAAACTCCTTACAGATTAAGAAGATGCTCCAAGCCACCAATAGAGGCAGGAATAGACCCTGATAAATGGTTGCTCGAAAGGTCCCTAAGGCAAAAAAGAGACGAAAAGCCTTTGATAAGAGAAAAAATGTGTTACGAAAAGCTTTATATGATGGAGGATAAAAAAGGGTAGGAAGCTCACAATGTATCAAGATTGATAATGTGACCCAGCTCAATGGGTACACTTCCCGTGAATTCATTCGATGACAAGTTCCTGAATGTATAGTTTGAGACAATCATGTATGATCATACATAAAAGCCAAAGAAGGAATTAAAAAAAAGGCAGTAATAAATAGTCCAAAAGAATCGTTTCTTACAGATAAGTTAGGCTCTCTAGGTGCTTCAAGCCAGAGGGAATAGATCCATTTAAACGATTACCGCGCACGTTGCTATTATAACACAACAGCAAGATCAACTTGTTTACAGAAAAAAAGTTTGCATTAATACACAACTTATAAGGATTGGAGATTGTCTCACAGCTGGTTCAGTGCAGTGCAGGAGCTTATGTTTTCGGGTATAGGTCCTTCTAGAAGATTATTGGCCAGATTTCTGAAAACAAAAAATAAAATAAAACGAATAAGCCGAAGAAAGTTAACTTTTTTTGCCGATTGAAAAGAAAAAAATTCCGACAATGGACTTACAGTTCAAAAAGTTGTTCCAGCTTCCCGAGTTCAGCAGGGATACTACCAGTGAGTTGGTTGTCATTTAGTTGCCTTCAAAGATGCATAAATTAGAAGAAAATATGGTTTCATACGATAAAAGCCCGTCGTAAAGAAAGGATATCGATATCTCACAGATAACTAAGCTTTGACATATTTCCAAGCTCAGGCGGGATAGGCCCGTTAAGTTTGTTTCCATGAAGGTACCTAATAATATGGTCATATAGTTGCATAGTTGATGCAGAGTAAGAACTCTAAACTGTCTGAAACGAAATAGAAACTTACAGCTTTCCCGTGTAAGATAGGTTCCCGAGAATTGAAGGGATTGGACCAACCAATTGATTCTCACTCAGATCTCTGAAGTGTAAGAAAAAGCCATCAGAAAAAGAACTCGAATACAGAGGAGGAAACTGAAAACTTACAGCACGGCCAGAGCTTGCATCAGACCAATTACTTCAGGTATCTTCCCAGTAAGCATATTGCCTTGTAGAGACCTGTCGAAGAATGAACATACACATGAATGACGATTATAATAGCGTAATTCTAGAAAACAACGTATAAAGATTACCAATCGGCTTACAAGGTAGCAACTTGAAGGAATCCGATGTTATACGGAATCTCGCCCGTGATCTGATTGTAAGATATATCCCTGCATACAAAGGTTTGACGTTTCTCTTAAACAAACAGTTTGAGCAAGAAAAGGAAAGAAAGAGCTTGCAAAGAACTTACAATATCTCAAAGCTTGTGCAGTTACCAATATTGTCTGGTATAGGACCTGTGAGATTATTGCCTCGGACATCACTGTAAGCAATACAATTGATCACACTTGGCACAGACTAACTCCAAAACAAGTAGGGGGAGTTTAACTGACTTACAAGTACCAAAGGCCGGTGAGCTGGCACATGTCGGGGGATAATGTACCCGTCAACATATTATCCCGCAAACCTCTGCCCGCCCACAAGAAACCAACAAACAATATTACAGTCCAATCAATAAGATATGCTAAACATTTAGGACAATGCAAAAGCAGTTATTACAGATATTGCAAGACTTCATTCCAGTATATAAGTCTTGGTATTTCTCCAGATAGCTGATTGCGGGCGACATCCCTGAGGCATCAAAACATAACGAACGATAGTAAGTACATTATCTATAGATTATGGGACGGCAGAAAGCTATAAAACATCCCTTACAGTGTTTTCAAATTCGGAATTTGCGTAAGGGTAGAAGGTATTGGACCAGTTAGCTGATTGTTCTTCAGACTCCTACGAAAGGTATTCGTACATAAACACACAGTCTTGATAACTAAACATGATTTACAAGGGATGAGATTTGAGAGAGCAAAATCTGAACGATTAACTTACAGTAGCTCAAGCTGCTTCAGCTTAGAGATTGCAAACGGTATGTCCCCTTCAAGCAAATTGTCCGACAAGTCGCTGAAGCATCAAAAGTGTTCAGACAAGGAACTAACTCATCATTACTGTTAATGGATACTAACAATGGACGTAGAACTCACAGTAGTTCAAGGGAAACACAGTTGCCGATCTCATCTGGGATTTGACCGGTCAGTTTATTACCCTGAAGGTCTCTGCCCAGTTAATAGATCACGTGATAAGCATGTCAGATGGGGTAAGAAAAACAAGAATATAAGGACATGGGAAAGGGATAATCATATAGATGGTCTTGTCTGCTACTAACAGTGATTGTAGGCTCCTCAAATCACCAATGGCAGGCGAAATCTCTCCAGCCAAGCTCAGATACGACAAGTTCCTATAGAGGAAGGTTCTTGTTTTTATAACAAACCAAAAATGAAATCTTTACAAGATTTGTCCAGACATGAGGACACAGAGGTATGGTAGACGTACAGTGCAACAACGGACATGGAAAGATTGCCGCAAGACACACCACGCCAAGAACAGAAGTCGCCATTTTGAGCGTCGTCCCAATCTTGCAGCGCATTTTCCACATTGCTGAATGAAGCTTTCATGGACATCAATGCTTTGCCTGCAAAAAAACAGTTTACAGCTTGATGAAACAGTTCAGATTACTCCCATGGAAGCTAATATACGGAGAGCAATCAAAGATGAAACAGAGTACTTAATCTTGTCTTTTAAACATTGAGATTTGCAAAAAATGTTGGAAAAGTTTGGAACTTTTCCGAAAAAGACCAATCAAAGACTTAAGAAAGGAGTATGTAATGCAATAAAGGGCAAAAATCACTTTCTCCACGACTATGTAATGACACAAAGAAATCAACTCCCATGAAACAATGTACACAAACATTACAGCCAAAGTTACAATAACACGAGCCTACAGAAGAGGGACAACAAAAAAAAAAGGCAACCTTCGTCGCTAAGAGTTGAAGCAAGTGGAAGAAAGAGCGACAGCACGACCACTAAAAACATCGAACACAACCTCATTCTAATCTGCCCAGAAAGAGATGGCATGCTTCCTTTTTTCACCAAATCCTCGATGTCCGAAGCAAAATACAGTGACTTAATAAACTCGTTCGAACAATGCCGTTCCCATGCTTATGTGCTTTACTACCTACAGCAGTGTATCATATGAGGGGGGCTAAGACAGATAGAGAAAGATAAGCATAGGAGAGGGAGAGAGAGAGAGAGAGAGAGAGAGAGACAACAGCTATATGTATCAATGTATGTATATATTGTATCCCAGAGAAAAAGGCGTTTGGCGTGAACTGTAAGGCAGAGAGTAGCAGCAGAAACACAGAATAGAAAGAAACAGAGTAGCATGTTATGTAAATGCAGAGAGATAGAGAGAGAAATAAAAAAGCTACGAGCTTTAAATGTTTTCTGCAGCACCCACAACACAAAGACACACATTTGATTTGTAGCGAGGGTTATTGTTATTACACAGCAGTATATACGAACACGCATGAGACCATTATCAACTCAACAAGAAACTGCGTTGAATGAAGAGATAGAGAGGCAGAAGACTTTGTATGGTTTGAATTCATAACAGTATCTTATGTAGTAATCATCTGACAATAATGACCTTTTCGAAGCATAATGATCTTGCTTTCGTTTCTAAGCACTGCCAACCATGCAAACGTACGATGTACAGGTGGGACTTAAACGGCGGTGAAGCGACGTTAAACAGTGAATACGTAAAAAAAGATGATTTTGATGGAAAAGATTTATAGCACAGCCGCCGTCAGCCGCATTTGCTGCCGTTTTTGGCCCAAAAGCGTTAAATCGTCCAACAGCTCCGACAATTATCGTTATTTATTATTCAATTCTTAATTAATTAATATAACGTAATTATTTTATCTTTTTCATTCTAAATATAATTATTTTTCTTTGAAAAAGAAATTAAATATTAAGAAAACAGATAGATAGGGCGTCCACTTTTGTATAATTAAATTGCTTAGCACACCTATTGTTTTTATTACATTTTATTATTGAGAACATTACGTTTTAGTATTTATTTTCAAATTTTCGATATAAAATAATCTTTAAACTTACTTATATCTTATATATAGGCCTATAAAGAAAAAAAAAACAATAATTCAAATCCTTTGCATCCGTAGCAGCCTGCAAATTTCTGAAGGCTGACCAAAACTTTCTTTCTTTTGGACTCATTTGTGACTGAATTAATTAGAAAGGTAGATTCTTTTTTATTATCATTGAACTTTAATTTATTTGTTTATTTTTTTTTTTAAACTTTTGAAGGATTTGCTAAAGATATTGGTGTTTGTTGTTCTATCGCTTTCAATGGGTTGCAGTGTACAGTACTGAGTATTTAATTTATTTTGGTTTCACACTTATATTAATTGTATGTAGATTTAATTTTGTGGTACTATAGCAATTTATTTTTTGTTTTTACACGGAATTTTTTATTTATTTAATTACGTTACCACAACACAAAGGAAAGTTCACAATCTCGTATTTAATAGGCTAGGCAATGGGATTTTATTTATTTATTTTACTTCTGCTGTTTTCTTGACTATAATAAGATAAATAAAAATATTTTATAAAAAATGTGCCCCACTTTTTAATTTTTTTTTTTTTTTTTTGTTGATAGGGAATTTGATAGGGGGTTGTTCACGTCCATCGTATGACCCGTGATTGTCATCATTCTTTCTTATTCTCATCATATTATTATATATTATATATACATTAATATATAAATACTATAAAAATCTTAATATAATAAGGAAAAAACGTTGTGGGCCAGTAGAAAAATGATATAAATTCCAAATATTCCAAGAAATTATTACAGCCCAACAAATCTTTTTCTTCAAAGTGTAGTGGATCATCGTCTATGCTTTGCTATGGGCTTCGAAAAAAAAAAAAACCATTTCCGTACGACTTTATCAGAGAAAATTAATGGAGTTTCCACGCACTTTCATGGTGGTTCGAAGAGGTTTTACTACGTGGATAAGCGCGCCATGTTTACCATTTCAGGCCTAGAGGTTACAGAAGATTGTTTGATAGTTCAAGAACTTTGTTGATCACCATTTTTAAAGGGAATTTGGACCCATTTTTTCGATATAGTCGAATAATGCTGAGAAGCAGCTGGGCTGGGAGAGAATCAATTTAAGCAGATTAAGAACGAATTCGAAGGGAAGATACTGCCGCCTCTTAGGCTGCCATTTTCGAGAAGGTATCAGTGTTTTAGCTTATGGGTTATTACAAGCTTACCATATGTTGCCGTAATTTGATGTTTAACTCTGCGATTGACTCTCTTTATTGCATCATCGTCGTCGTCGTCTTCTCTGTGCTTTGCTGTAGTGTGGTGAATTTAGAAGAAAGGCATGGTTTTTATCTCTTGGACTAACTGTCAGTTTTGTGTTCATGTTTAAGAATTATTACATCACAGTTTAGAATTGTCTGGCAGTGATAGTATTCCTTGACACTTCTTGTAGTTATGTTCATCTACTGATCATTTTCAGTTAACTGAATTCCCATTTATTTAGGACGTAAAGACGACGACAAGGACAATCTAGTACACCGTCCTCGTACTCGCGAGCTTCCTACGTGGATTCCAAAAGGGATCCAAATAAAGCCCGACGGATGAAATCAAAGGTATCCCCTTAGACTTAACAATCTTGATCCTCACCACAGATGCATTCACAGCTCCCATTTCAAGCCTATGAAGTCTCTTATACCCGACGGTAGTTGCCTTCACTACCCTAATGCCGTCTGCGTATACCTCGTGTTTCTTTATCCTCTGCCCCAATCCAACCGCTTCTTGGACCCTAATCACATTGAACGAAATCTTCCCGCCCTCAGCTTTGAACTCGATCCAATGCGTCCCTTCCTCTTTTTCGGTTGGAGCCCAGTAAGTCCATGTATGATCATCGTCTAACACATTGGATGGCCCGAAAGAACTGTTATTACCTCCTCGTTGGCTGCTTGCTCGAACAGAACATTTCTCGGCTAGATTCAAGGCGAAAATTGTATCGAGGGCTCCTCTAAATTGCTTCAGAGTTTGGACATCAGATTCAGATATCAGACCCGTCGTGTTGGGCGGCACGTTGAGTAGTAAAACGCAGTTTCGGCCCACGGACTTGTAGTAAACGTCTAACAGCTCGTTCAGCTTCTTGGGTGACTGTGATTCGTGCCAAAACCAGCCTGCCCTGATGGATACATCGCACTCAGCTGGCAGCCAATTGGTGCCTTTAGGGTCACCCTTGTTGAGGTAGCTGCAAGAAAAAGTTTGAAACTTTATTCACCAACTTGCAAGAAAATGCCATGTCTGTTGATGACATAGTGCCAACTATTTTCTTGGACGCATCTACCTTAACTAAAGCCAAGGAAGATTGGCTTACACTAGAAATAATGGGAAGGTTTGGCGAGTTGCTTAAGTGAAATATTAGGACACATCTTAAGATTTTTTTTATGTACTTGACAGCTTACCCAACATTGCTAGTGCCTATGGTTATCGAGCTACCGTTAATGGTGGACCAGCACGTCGAGCCGGCGTGACCCTTTTCGTTCCCGACCCACCTCACGTCGGGCCCCGCGTCGGAGAATATGTTGATGCTGCTTTGCAGTTCCTTAACCATGGAGAACCAATCGTCGAAGTAGTAAGTCATGTTCTTCGCATTCGAACCCTTTGCTCCGTCGAACCATATCTCTCTTACATTCCCATAACTGCGAAAAAACGAATGTAAGAAAGCAAACCCTTAAAACCCCTAGAAATAATACTGCAATCTCACTTGCTAAGGAGTTCTTGAAGCTGAGCCATGTAAAACTCATTGTACTCCACGTCATTCCCATATCTAGGATCGTGCCTATCCCAAGGCGATAGGTACAGCCCCGTATCTATCCCGCGTGCCTTAGCCGCGCCGACGAAATCTCTTACCACATCGCCGCGCCCATTGTCCAAAGGACTGCCCGCCACGGAGTGATCGGTGTACTTCGAAGGCCATAGGCAGAAGCCATCGTGGTGCTTGGCGGTGAGAATCATCAATGTGACTCCCGTCTGCTCGGCAACCTCGGCCCATTGGGCCGTGTTTAGGCCCGTCGGGTTGAATATCCTCGGGCTCTCCCGGCCCGTTCCCCATTCGGAGTCGGTGAAGGTGTTGACTCCAAAGTGGTGGAAGAATATGATCTCTCTTTGCTGCCATTTGAGCTGCGAGAACGAAGGCAGCGGAAGGACGGGCAATGGCGGCGGCGGCGGCGTTGCTGATTGTCTTAGCTGAGATGAGAAGGATGCTTGAAATAGGATGGCGAGCAATGCGAAGGAGATGTAGAGAGGTTTGCGTAGTGACTTATGAGCCATGGCTGTGGTGTTATTACAAGGTTTTGATGTGATTCTTTTTTTGTGTTGTATGATGGGATATTAGATATTTATCATGAGGGAAAAGGGATGTGACAAGAATTTATTTATTTATTTATGTTTAAAAACGAAAATGGTACCATTAAAAGCATGGAATATTGGAGGGGGAAAAGGTGATTGAAAAGCTTGTTTGTTTATATATCCATCCGAGGCTAAGGTCCATTCTTTGTGTGGTATGGTAACATCGTTCACGAGGGTGGTTATTACCTTTTCCTTATCTTCTGTAATATGATTCATGATAGAACACGTTTTGGTTTGGCATGAAATAGTACATTTTCGTAAAATAATATATTATATATATATATATATATATATATTAGGAAAAAAAATGATATTTGTCCCCAAGAGATAGGTCATGATTTTCCAAAGAAAAAAAAAATAGTTCATGAAATCATCAAGTGGAGGTAATAATTTTGAATTCACTTGAAATCTTTTGATTATTGCAGTATGTGTGAACTTAGGAAGTGATGCATATGCTAAAGGAATTAGTCCTGCTAGAAGTCGGAATCGTTGCATAGTTGACAATGAGTTTCCGATATTATCGTAGACTGTATGGATTTTGGACGTGACGCATAGTCTAAGGATTAGTTCCGTTGAAAATCATGGTCATCTCATATCCGATGAGTTTCATAGTCGGTGTGTGAATTGTAGGTGACATTGTGTGATTGTGAAAATACCTCGTGACATGAAAAAAAAAAAAAAAGAATTATTTTTCATTACTTGGTTAAAAAAATTATTATAGGAATACATTTTTTAACAAATAAATATATAAATTAAATATTTTACATTTCAACCACACTAAGCCAATAAGTCCATTGGGCTATTGGGCCCAATGCAACAGTTGTTTAGAAGTATGTTGGACTCATTAATAAGGAGGCCCAAATGAAGTTTGGGCCCAAAAGCTATGGTTGCTGCTACGCTTACTATACTATGCTATCTTTAAGAAAGCACGAGGACCATAGCAGAAGCACCTTAAATGCTGATGACATTCATTGCGAGTTTAAATGTAGGCGTTGAACGTTGCGTTATTAATAAATGTAGCTCAGATAAATGTATGCAGCAATTATTAATATGTATTTTTTTTTTTAAGATAAAGCTTCTCCTAAGATTCATGGGTTACATAATTCATATTCTCCATATTTAGGGAGGTATGGATAGCTTATAACATTTATTTGTGTGCATGAAAGGGACGACGACCACATTGAATTCTAACATACCTCAAGCGTTTAGCCTTTTGTTATGAAGTCTCTCGTGGATGGAATAACTAACTGTTAATCGTAAATGCCACGTGCCTCGCACATAAATGGCAAAAAATGATAGAACTTTCATCAGAATTGCGAAAGTATTTGGGTTGATCTCGGATATCAATAACATTTGGGGTGTTTTTGTAATTAATTGAAAGTGGAAGGTGGACACACTGCCTTCTCTTACCCTTCAACCTACGTACACAACAAAGGGTTTTATTGCTGCAAAGGCAGATGGACGCATTAAAGATTCGTTGTGGTACAGAACTACAAATCATGGGACCTTCGCCTCTAATTATTGTACCTTCACCTTTGTCCTCAATATGTGGCCAACCAATTTACAAATTTCTTTAACGTGAGAGATATCAATACAAAAAACTTCCATTCACTTCATCATAATCATGTAATAAACTCCTAAGATTCTACCATGGCAGTCCCCAAAATGGTAAACCTTTTTTTCAAGTGATGATGATAAGTAGAGATAGATCACCTAACTCATTTAAGCAAAGATCATGCAACAACACAACAAGCATTCAATGGTAATAACCACCCACAACTTACGTATTTATTACATCACTTCCACTGAAGATACTTTAAAAATCTCCTCCATACGCAGACACAGTGCTCTCTACTATACTCATTCCTCTGAAAATGCAAGAGCCGACATTAAAATGGCGTATGCTTCCTCATCTCCTCCTACTTTTGTCAACCTTCGTTCTTATTACAACATCATCTGTGGAAGACACAAAGAATACATACATAATACAGATGAACAAATGGGCTAAGCCCGAAAAGTTCTCCGACCACAAGCAGTGGTTCTCCTCACTGATGAACTCAGCCGCCACATCATCATCGGAGGATTCAAAGCCCGACGAAGAAGATCCAATAATGTACAGCTACGACACAGCATTTCACGGCGTCGCCGCCCAGCTAACGGACCATGAGCTCGCCCACCTCCGAGCACAAGAAGGGGTCTTGGCCGTCTTCCCCGAGACCAAGTACCAACTCCACACCACTCGAAGCCCGCTGTTCCTCGGGCTCGAGCGACAAGACCACTCCGCCGCCGCCCTACTCAACAAGCGGGCCGTCCACGACGTGGTGGTGGGCGTGCTCGACACGGGGATATGGCCGGAGAGCCCGAGCTTCAACGACACGGGCATGGCCCGGGTCCCGGCTCGCTGGAGGGGCGCGTGCCAGACGGGCCGTGGGTTCGCCAGGAACCACTGCAACAAGAAGATCGTCGGGGCTAGGGTTTTCTACAGGGGCTACGAGGCCGCCTCCGGCCGGATCAACGAGCGGGAGGAGTACAAGTCGCCGAGGGACCAGGACGGGCACGGGACCCACACGGCCTCGACCATCGCGGGCGCGTCGGTCCGCGGCGCGAACCTCCTGGGCTTTGCGGAAGGGACGGCCCGCGGGATGGCGGTGAACGCCAGGGTGGCGGCGTACAAGGTGTGCTGGACGGGCGGGTGCTTCAGCTCCGATATATTGTCGGCCATCGACCAGGCGGTCGCCGACGGGGTCGACGTTCTGTCCATATCCCTGGGCGGCGGCGTCTCGTCCTACGCGAGGGACAGCCTGTCGGTGGCGGCCTTCGGCGCGATGGAGAAGGGCGTTTTCGTCTCGTGCTCGGCCGGGAATGCCGGCCCCGACCCGCTCAGCCTGACCAACGTCTCGCCGTGGGTGGCCACCATCGGGGCCAGCACGATGGATCGAGAATTTCCCGCCACGGTTAGGCTCGGGAATGGGAAGTATGCGACGGGGGCTTCGCTGTATAAGGGGACGAGGAACCTTTCGACGAGGAAGATGTATCCTTTGGTGTATCGCGGGGCAAACTCGACCAACCCCACGCCTAGCTCGATGTGTTTGGACGGGACGTTGGATAGGCGGTCCGTCTCGGGCAAGATTGTGATTTGCGATCGAGGGATCAGTCCTCGCGTCCAGAAGGGCCAGGTCGTGAAAGACGCAGGTGCGCACAAAAATATAGATCTTATGTTCGATGTTTGTGTTTACATTTTATAACTTTTCATTTCTTTGTGAATATAAGGTGTGTATTTTTGTGTGCGTAGGCGGAATAGGGATGATCCTGTCGAACACGGCCTCGAACGGGGAGGAGCTAGTGGCCGACTGCCACCTCCTCCCTGCGGTCGCCGTCGGCGAGACCGCAGGGAGTGCCATCAAGCACTACGCGACGACGACCCCCAACCCCACCGCCACGTTAGCCTTCCTCGGAACCAAACTAAGAGTCCGGCCTTCGCCGGTCGTGGCGGCGTTCTCCTCGAGGGGGCCGAACATCCTCTCGCTCGAGGTCCTAAAGCCCGACATGGTCGCTCCGGGCGTCAACATACTAGCCGCGTGGACCGGCGAGCTCGGACCGTCGAGCCTGCCGACGGACCGCCGCCGCACCAAGTTCAACATCCTGTCGGGAACGTCCATGTCGTGCCCGCACGTGAGCGGCGTGGCGGCCCTCATCAAGTCGAGCCACCCCGAGTGGAGCCCGGCCGCCATCAAGTCCGCCCTGATGACCACCGCCTACGTCCACGACAACACCAAGTCCCCATTGAAGGACGCCTCCACGGACGCCTTCTCAACGCCCTACGACCACGGGGCGGGCCACATCCAGCCCGTGCGGGCCTTGGATCCGGGCCTGGTCTACGACATCCAAGCCCAGGACTACTTCGACTTCTTGTGCACCCAGGGGCTGACCGAGCCCGAGCTCGTCGTCTTCTCCAAATTCTACAACAGGACGTGCGGTCGCGGCGCCGGCCGGAGGTCGCCGGGGGATCTGAACTATCCGGCGATCTCGGCCGTCTTTCCCGAGAGCTTCAACGTGACGGAGATGACCCTCCGTCGGACCGCCACCAACGTGGGGCCCGCCAGGTCGAGCTACCACGTCGTGGTGTCCGAGTTCAAAGGGGCGGCGGTGAAGGTGGTGCCCGACCGGCTGGAGTTCGACGAGAGGGTTAAGAAGATCACTTACAAGGTTGTGATCACTACGACGGCTCGGCAGAAGGCGCCTGAGTACGGCTCGATCGTATGGAAAGACGGCGTTCATAAGGTGAGGAGCCCCATCGTTATTACATGGTTGCCGCCGCTATGATTTCATTTGGGGAGAAGAAAAAAAAGAAAGAAATAATTATGTAATATTAAGGTTTGATTTGGTCCATGATGTCGAATCAATTGCATGATTTTAATATTACAGAATTGATGCCATTTCCGTGCTTTAGAATCTTATCTAGGCACTTCATGAAATTATAAATCTAAAAAAGAAAAGAAATTGAATAAAAAAATAAAAAATTGTAAGATAAATCATTCCTTGGGCTGAGTATATCCTTGTAAAGAAGGTAACGCAGCCCAAGAAAGGTCAAACTCCATAGCTTCATCGGCTTGTACTTTACTCCCTGCAAAGAAGCTCCCCTGCAATAGCACTTCTCCCAGTGGATTATTATTACAGTGGAAGCTATTATTATTGTTGTTATTATCTGATGGCCAAGAACAGCCATGCTCAGAAGCTTCACTTTCCCTCATCATCATCGTCATCATCTGAGGTGACCAACCGAACTGTTCTTGCTCCCACGGCCACGGCCCCACCGCATCGCTCGGACCCATCTCGACGCCTTTCTTACACGGCTGTTCTTGAACCATCAACGACTGATCAAACTCCCTAATACTCTCAAAGCAGCTCTCGCGCGGAAAACTAGCGATTGCATCGGGCAAGCTCTGCAGCAGCTTCGTCTTCTTAACCTTGACGGGGACGAAGCCGAAAGAAGAATCGCCGCCGATCACTACATGGCCCGAACCCTTCTTTCCGAAGAGCTTGGCCTTGAGCGCGGCCACGAGCCCGCCGGCCTCAGACTCATCGGCCCTGCACATTGCGTCGAAGGAGAAGGGCTCGAGTTTGTCCAAAGCTACGGGCTCGGGCTCTTGGTCGTCGTGCAGCTCGAAGTTGGTCCGGGCTTTCGGGCCCCTCAGCTGCCGGGCAGCATTGTCGTAGGCCCGTGCGGCTTCCTCCGCCGTGTCGAAAGTCCCGAGCCAGAGCCTGACCTTTTGGACCGAGTCTTTGATCTCTGCCACCCAACGGCCCGACGGCCTCTGACGGACGCCCACGAACTTGTGGTGGCCCCTCGTCGATGCTTTATTCCTTCGAGCTTGAGATGACGAATGGTGATCGTCGTCTCTTCTGTCTGTGATCTCCCTCATCGCCGGCCGGCACTGTATGTAGAAATGGTTCTATATATCTTTTCTTTCTTGATTTTGGATATGGTATGGGCTTTGGGGTGGGTATTTATTATGAAAGGGATGAAGAAGATATATGGTTGTATTATTATTATTATATTCTTTTTGGCAATAAATACGATGATGGATGATTGCTGGCCTCTTAAAATCATCAAGCCATCGAATGATCCGAAGTGTTGTTGATTATTACAAGAAAACTTTGTTTCACAGAAGATTTCATGCAGGAAAATTTTTACGTTTTGAAAGGGTCAAAAAACTATCATGCCCACAGTGATTATTGATTGGTTTCATTTCACTTGAATATAAAATCAATATTTGTTAATATATATACAGACAGCTTACGTTGGTTTCTGAGATGTAACGTTTTTGTGTTTGGTTTAATCAAGAAAGGAATGTTTATTATATATTATGTATCGCCCAATATATATATATATATATTGAGGAATTTTATGGGTGACCACTTTATGTGAGCACCTTACTTAGGCATCAGTTGATGTGTCACTGATTCGTGCTATATCAACGTGCCACATCAACATCAGAGGTGATGTGGCATTAGTTGACACATACTAGGTGTAATTTATCGACACATCTGATGCTGATGTTGACGTGACACATATCAGTATTACAAATCGAATGCGACATAAGGTATCAACATGCCACATCAGCATCAGATGTGTCGATAAATTGCACCTAGTATGTGTCAACTAATGTCACATCACCTCTGATGTTGATGTGGCACGTTGATATGGCACGAATCAGTGACACATCAACTGGTGCCCACGTAAGGTGCTCACATAACGTGAGCACCATAAAATTCATCTATATATATTATCTATCTATCTTAATAAAACCTCGGCAAGTACCCAAACATCAAACATAAGATCCAAGCATTCGCCGACGAGTAATTACTATGTTTTAAATAATAAACTTCTAGCTAATGGCTGATGCATAGTAAACAATGAGCCTGCAATATAACAGTGACGATCGAGTGGATGATAGGTAGATAATAAATAAATACATAACTGCATAAAGAATGCCATCTTTTGTTTTCATATTATATTGTGATTTTAATTTGACTTCCTATGCAGCTATGTTAATATTACATGTAGCTCAATTGTTATCCTAGAAATTTACTACTTACCACCTTGCTTGTCAATTTTCTTGTCATTCATTTGTAGTAAATAAATAAATAAATATCTTCTATTGCTAAGCTTGATGTTTGTCTCATTTTTCATGGGACGAGACCATAAATCATGAGATCGTCCTCTCAAGTATTTCTCAAATTAAATCGTATATAAACTTTGTAGATCACTCCATCTTTTATTTTCCAGAAATAATGGGGATTTTGTAGATCAATAGAGCATAGTTAATGGCGACCATGATTGAGGAAGATGAAGAAGATTATGCAACTCATCTTGAAAATTTTGGCATACTTGAGAATTTATTGCAGGGACGAGGAAGATGTTGCATAATAATAATAATAATAATAGTAATAATAATAATAATAATAATAAATATGGTAATGTACTTTCCTGGCAAGAACCAACCTGCGCCACACATAATTGATGCCCAAAATCATATCCATATATTTCATCTTGATTTTCATAGACATGATATTTATCCTTTGATTGTTGCCTTGATAGACTTGATATGAGATCAAAGATAATCATTGTCTTCAATCTTCAACATAACGATAATATATTTATTACATAAACATAGCCCACGGCCACACCATCTTTACATCTTTCGCATCAAATGGAACCAAACGGCGTACCCTTCGTTATAAACCCAGACGGCTCGATCACACGCACGGCGAACTTCGCCGCCGACTCGCCGGCCACGCAGGATCATGGAAATCCCCATCCTGCCCTCAGCAGAGACGTGCCCATCAACCAAGAAAAGCGAACTTGGGCACGTATCTATATCCCCAAAACCAGGGAAGAAGAAGGTACCAAAATGCCACTCATAATTTACTTCCACGGTGGAGGTTTTGTTCTGTTCAGCGCGGCGACGTCCATGTTCCAGGGGTTCTGTGCCGAGCTTACCAGTAGGACTCCGGCCATCATGGTGTCGGTTGATTACCGTCTGGCGCCGGAGCATCGTCTGCCGGCGGCGTACGACGACTGCTTGGAGGCGATGGAGTGGATTGTGGCCGCGGAAGACGAGTGGTTGGCCAAGTATGCTGACTTTTCCAAGTGTTTCCTCATGGGCAGCAGCGCAGGTACGTACGTGGCTAGATTTTCAATTATGTTTTAGAGCCACCCATTTATTATTATCAAGGAATATAAAATGAAAAAAATGATTGGGAAAAAATAAATAGTTGATTGGGTTTCTCTCTAAACTGTAAAAACTTTTATTTTGCATATAGCAAAACTAAGAGTTCTCCAATCGATGCCTATAATGAAACGCAAACAGTAAAAAATAATCCAACATATGCCAAAATCCAAACGCAAAATAGATTTATCATAAATTTCTCACCTATAAGCCGCAAATTTCCGTTTGCACTGTTCATCCACTCAAATCTATTTAAGTCTTACAAAAATACCCCTTTTTAAATTAATAATTTGATTTTATAGCAAAATGTCTTAATTTATATTTTGTATTACATTTATTTAATTCTTTTATAGTTATATAATACGTAAATAAAGATTATTAATGTTAACTGAATAATTAAATCATTTATAAATAGTTAAATAATGTTTTTATTTGTCTTTTGGTATAATCCATGAAATTGTAAAATATGTGGATAGTATTGAAATTTTGTAAAGATTGGTGTAGAGAGAATATTTTGAAAATATTCTTTTGAATTTGAGAATAAGTTTAATAGTTGGAGAACAAGAGTTTTGTTTGATGTGATATTTACTGTATTTTGAATTTGAAAATGAATTAATTGGTCGGAGAAGGTCTAATACGCACCAATATTACGTCTAATAATTTCGATGGGCCTAATAAGAAATTATTCCATCAAATTCCAAACGACGCAGGAGGCAACATAGCTTACCACGTGGGCCTACGCGCCGCCGCACGGACCGACAGTCGGATCAAGATCCGTGGGCTGATACTGCACCAGCCTTTCTTCGGTGGGGTCCACAGGACTGCGTCCGAGACCAAGCTGGCCGACGACGCCGTGCTCCCACTCCACGCCACCGACATGATGTGGGACTTAGCTCTGCCGCTCGGCGCTGGCCGTGACCACGAATACTGTAACTTCACGACGAACCCATACTCCGACGATGCCTTCGAGAAGATCAAGGAGGAGGGTTGGAAGGTTATGCTGACGGGCTGCGAAGGCGACCCGTTGGTGGATCGTCAGAGACAGCTGGTGGAGGTGCTGAAAGGCAAAGGAGTCGATGTGGTGGCTGAGTTCGCCGACGGTGGTTTTCACGGTGCCGAGCAGTTTGATGACGCTAGAGCTGACGTCTTCTATGGGCTGGTGAAGACCTTCATACATCCTCCTTGAGATCCTTGCGGGCCTAATAGTCGAACCGACCCATTATTACGAGTGGGTCATGACCCGGCCGTAAAAGCAGCCCATTAGGTATCCAACTTTAGGGTTTTCTCTCTCTATCATATTACATTACATATATAAGAGAATACATATTAAAGGACGACCTATGTTCGAAAAGCTTTTGTCGTTTCATCTAAATTCATAGTTGTATAATAACGTATCCAAAGGCACATTCTCAAAATCGTTATCATAGATTAGATACGCAGCATGCATATGTCTGGAGCCAGACAATAGAAAAGACAAACTAGTGTAAGAAACAAAAACCCTTCTCTAATTTCATTCTGTTTATTTAATTAAATCAAACCGTTAATAATGTTTGACATGCTGTCACTTGATAATCATCCACGTTAAACATCAATTAAGAATTCATGTATCCAACTCAACTCTACCTAGCTATCTTCAAGATTGTCATATATATATATATCTATTAATTAGCTGTGGGGATAGATCTCAAAAGCATCATTAACAACCTATGTATATATATATATATATATATATATATATATATATATATATTAATTAGCTGTGGGGATAGATCTCAAAAGCATCATTAACAACCTATGTACTACTACTATAAACTTGATAAAAGATGAAACCCTAAGTAGTCTTTATTATTTCATTAGAGATATCGAGATATGCAAAACAAAAAACAAACAATAATCAAAATCCTTAAATTACCGAGAAACTATAGAGATTTTAACCAAATATCTAGTCCTCCCCAAGGTTACGCTTAGTAGTAATCTTGACTATCGATATATCTTGTGGCTTGGGACAGTACACACAGATAAGAATTATTCTTTTCTCTGGAATTTAGGATCGTTTTATAGGTGATAATAAAGTTCTTATTCAATTTTTAATTTAATTTAATCAAAGTGTAGGGTTACATTTAATACTTAGATACATATAAAAAAAAACAATTATCTAGTCTGACGTCACAAGGGTGAGAAAGAAAAGGAGAGTAGGACAAGTGGAATCCTGACATAATCCTACCAAGTGTCGTGTAGCCACAGCTAATACTTTGCAACCAAACAAAATACATACAAACATTCGAAACTAATATATATATATATATATATATAACATAAACATATATGTATGTATATATATATATATATATATATATTTAATTGCACGAAAAATTGAAGGCAACATGCACCATCAGAGCCAAGATTGGCCAATGGCAAAGAAACAAAGGTTGCCACGTGAAGCCGGGCCTTTGGGAACCTATCATCGAATAAAAACGAAATGGAGTTTTAAATAAATGATGTAAATAAATAAATTAAAGAAATATTTCGTCTTCGATCTCATCATCTTCAAGATTTCCCTACACAAATCAAACTTATCTCTTGTAATATTTATGTTAAGACAGTGTATATGATATCTTGTAGTTGATTCGACGTGACTGTTCTTGAAAAATAAATTCGTAACTACAGTACAAAAGTTTATTTGTAATATAGTATCTATTTTTAGCGTATTTTTTCAATATGAATGTAATAACTATATTTGTATTTATAAACAAAAGAAAAATAATCAATATATATATGTTATCTCTTATTTAACATGGATACAAAGAACAGCGACACGAGTGATGAGTTATAGCTTATGTGGGGACTTTGGAATTCTCACCCCACATTTTCATTTTTTTTTTTTAAAAATGATTGTTGTCTCTATTATATGATTTTGTAATAAAAAATATCATTGGAAGAATGTTTATATCATCATGTAAGGACACACACAAGGACAATTGCCCAACAGTCACAGAGAATTCCTTTGGCATTCTATAGGGCACTTATTGGGATATACATACATGCATGCATACATACATACATACATACATAAACGTACTATATTTTTATTAATATATCTATATATGTTCAGATAAAAACAAATTTAGCTAAAATCCACCGATTGAAAGCTCTTTGAATCCTCAAAGGAATCTAGCTCTCCTATGCTGCTTCTGAAACATTATTCGTTTATAATTCGAGCCCATAAATCGGGTCGTCGTGATTCTCACCATTTCGGGTCATCTATGAAATTATATATATATATATATATATATATATATGAAGAATTTTATGGTGCTCACCTTCTGTGGGCACCTTGCGTGGGCACCAGTTGATGTGGCACTGATTCGTGCCATATCAACGCGTCACATCAACATCAGAGGTGATGTGACATTCATTGACACAACATCAGAGGTGATGTGACATTCATTGACACATATTAGGTGCAATTTATCGACACATCTGATGTTGACGTGACACATATCAGTATTACAAACCGAGTGCGACATAAGGCGTCAACATGCCACATCAGCATCAGATGTGTCGATAAATTGCACCTAATATGTGTCAATGAATGTCATATCACCTCTGATGTTGATGTGTCGCGTTGATATGACACGAATCAGTGCCACATCAACTGGTGTCCACGTGCTCAAATAAGGTGAACACCGTAAAATTCCTAAATATATATAAGATAGTTTTAACGTATAGACAGTGGGCTCCACCAACAAGTAGCTCACATGGGATAAGATATATATATATATATATATATATATATATGCATAATCATTTAACGTATTCAAAAGGTAATTAATTTCTCACCTAAATAGGTTAAATAGTAAGCAGCCAACCCTATCATTGCGTTTGTTTATCGATTATTAGTTATTACATGTCATCTCTCTTTCTTAACCTTAAACTAACACCACAATAGATGAGAGGCTGCAAGTACAAAAACAGTACCAAAGTTCAGAAAAAAGTCCCTCAAAGACTACATGGGATGGGATGATGTGATTTATTGTTTGTTCATCGTCCGTACAGATATATTACAAGACTAGTTCAGCTTCTTCCTTGTGTTGTTGGACGACCCATTTGGAGAAAAAGCTGAGGGTATTCATGTCTGCTCTGTAATGTTTCTGCGTAAACTCAAGCAGGTTCAGCCATTTGAAATCTGGGTAGATTCTAGGGTTTTCATCGTCCACAAGCTCGGATGGTGGGCTAACGACTTTATCCTTCTTCGGACATAGGAAGAAAGCCAGCGACTTCCTCGTACTCTTGTCGTTCACCACTGCCCTGTGCAGACAGCTTCTATACTTCCCATTAGATAGCGCCTGTTCACAAGCCAAGACACAAATATGTAAGAATATCTATCAATGGTCTGATGATTAGTAGTGTAATAGATCAGAATTCTTTATTACCATGAAGGTGTCTCCAATGTTGACTACGAAGGCATTGAGGTTAGGCCTAATGGATCTCCACTCATCGTCAACAAACACCTGCAGACCGCCGACTGTGTCTTGGTGGAGGATTGTGAGCGACGTCGGATCACAGTGAGGCCCCGTCCCTAAGGTCTGGTCGGGTTTCTGACACGGCGGGTAATAGTTTAGCCTCATTATAGATTCGTTCCCTTCGAAGAACTCCTTGAAGTAGCTTCGGCCTACTCCGAGGCTCATCCCAAGCAGTTCCATGATCCCTAAGGAGAGCTTGCTCATTGCATCGCAGTAGTCTTGATACACATTCCTGCGCAAAAAAAAATCATAACTTTGAATACTTCTTTCAAAACCAAGACGATGAGTATATATATTAATTATGTTAATGAATCATCGGACTTACCCTAAGCAAGCGAAATCCTCACCCAATGTCCTCTCGAAGTAGTCCTCCACGATGAGTGGCGCCCGAGGAGAGTACTCAAACGACAAGGTCTCCTTCCATGGAAGCTTCGAAGAGAACCTCCCCGTGAAGCTGCTAGCATAGCCACAATGCTCTCCGAGCTTTCTTTGAGCTCTCTGCTTCTCACCAAGTGGTTGCTCGAAGAATCGATCCATGTAATGATGTGCATCGCTTATTAGGCTCGGATCAACGCCGTGATTTACTACCAAGAAGAAGCCATGTTTCCTGCATGCCTCGCCCACGAGCTCCGATGCACGGAGTGACGCCGAGTTGTCGCCGAAGAGAAAATCTCCCAAGTCGATGAGGGGGACCTCAAGCTCCGGCGGGTTCGAACAGGGTTTTTCGTGGTCGGGCCATACGAACTGCGGCGGTATGTTTGATTGGTGGTTAATTAGGCCGGCGTCGAAGATTAGAGAGCTTTCTTGTTCTTTCTTGAGTGGTTTTGAAGCACTTATGCGATCCATAGTCATTGCATGAGAAGTGTGTTTGTATATGTAGACAGAAAAGCAGATTTGAGGTTTTAATTAAATTGTAAGAGGAAAGTTTATATATATGAAGGAAGAAAAGTTAAGGCCGATGGAGTCTATGGTAGGCAAAGGTTAGTGAAGGAAGCTTGGAAACTTTATAGTGGGAAGAAAAATTGTGAGTTATTTGCAAAAAGGGGCCTCGTAGGAGTTTTTTTTTTAGAAAAAGGGCTCCTATGAAGAAAACTACATATGTACAAAAGGGCCCATCCTTTGTTGTAGTTAGTGCTGACAGGTAAGCGTTTCCCAATGCCTTCTTTGGCGTTTCTTTTGGTTAGATTTAAATTTGATTTATTTTTTTAATTTTTGTTTTTTTGTTTTTTCATCAATGAGTTGTGTGGATGTTATTATATATAATATATATATTTTCTTTGTTGTTTACGCTTTTAAAATTTACTGAATTAAAAAGAATTCAGATTAGATATAAGATTTATATCGGGAAGTGATATACTTATAAATATATATGTGAATTGTTTTTTTCAAATATTCTATTGGTAATTCACAGTTACAATAATATGCATCAATCAATCTGTTTTCGGATAAGAAGCCATTTGCTATATATGGCTTCGCAAAAGTCCAAATTACTCATTCTATCAATTTCCGATGTTTTGTATATTGTTTTTGAATTATTTATATTTACTATTGTAATGTGATTTATAAAGAAAGTTACGGATTGGGGTTTGTACGTGTTAAACTCATATAGACTACACACAACAAATCAAATTAGATTATGTTACTTAATATGATAAAATCAATAATTTGTAATTTTTTTAAAGAAATGTGAAAACATATAACTCAACAAAAGATAATTCTCTTATTTATGTAATATTTTTGTCGCAAACTGAGAATAATGTTACAACTAGGGCACCATGCTTATATACATAACAACATATTAAACCCCATTTGTTCTTTGTCGTTAAATACTTAGAATTAGGTTCATGCACGAATGCAAGAAACCTACACTTCATGTATGTAATGTATAGATTTATAACACAACCCAAAAGTATAGTCCGTGAGCTCGCAATAATCATTATTATTATTTATATAGTTGTTTTCTTTTTTATATAATGTGGAAGAATATATAGAAGACATAGTATTGGATTGAACGACGACTATTATTCATGATATCATTTTTAATTAGAAAAAGAAGAATCCAACTAAACCCAAAGTGGTTTTGATATGTTTTGGGAGTACCACGATGATGTAATGTTTTAGTCCAACATATAATTATATATGCACGTGAATATGCCATATTTAATTAATTATATATTCATTCATATGGAATAGATGCAATGAAATGATGTATCAGTTCATCCTATCCTACAAAAAGTGTCGGAGGCAGCTAACATGGTGGCGGTATGGTATACCACCAATAATACCAAATACTTGATGCAAAACACAACTTTTGTGGGGTTTTGTCTATACATCTCACTTTGAAACTGAAGAGATAACTCAGAATCTTTTAACACACGAAGCATATATAGTTCTTTTACACAACAACAACAACAATAATAATAATATAAATAGCTAGGCATGTAAATAGTGCAATGATTTGATATGCCTCCTCCTTTATCCACTTACAAAAGGTTTTGTCCCATTGCGTTATTACAACTGGCCGTGTTCTTGCAAATGGGGAGCAGAGATAATCTTATGCTGATCTTTTGCTTTCCTTTTATTTTGTTTTATGCAGTGGCATACAGTATAATGATCGATCATAGTAGAAGTGCGAGGATCATCTATATTTTTGTTGGATTCCACTGGTGAAAAAGATAATCCGCATATTATAGATATATATATATATATATATATATGTTTTTATTTTTATTTTTTGAGACCATCATATTCAAGATGACGAGTTATATCTATATTTTTATAATTTCGTCTTCAATGGTTTATTAACATGATCGATATTATCTAGGGTTTGGTGATTATTCTAGCTATCGCTCAGCAAATTTCAGTTCCTATTAATATATATAAAAGACACACACGTTGGTTGAAGAGATCATATGAAATATGTTTAAGATATATCATTTATTAATTCATATACCAAAACTCACAAACATTAATAATGATTCAAAAGCCATTTTTATTTCTAACCACAATCAGAAGTGTTGAACACAAACATGGCAGTCATATCATGGAAATCTGAGGCAGCCCACAGTTGCTCGTTGAAGTGAAGAGCGTACGTAGTGTAGATTAGATTTGTGACATTATTTCTGCTTAAAAAGAAAGTGAAAGTGACGTCAAGTCGTTGGAGTAAAAAGAGGCCAATCATATTTCAAGACAAGACTTGCAACTAAATGTCCACTGTCGTATTAATTATTATTATAAAGATATTTAGTTTATTTTCATATAGGGTTTATATATGATCATTTTTCTTGCACGATCTGATACTGTTTTCTATCATTGCATGTAATGTGTATTCGAAGTATAGATACAATTCAGTCCGATAGTTGCAAACAAGCCATGAAATTTATCTTCGGCTAACTCACATGGGCCGAAAGCTTATCTAGCAAGTTGAGCCCAAAGAGATGGAGCAACTCTTGCCTGAAAATCAACACATCAGTCACCTAACACTCTTACAAGTTACGTTATATTTTAGTGTAATTAGGAAATAAAACATATACGAGTTAGGAGGTGCGGAGTGCACGCTCGTAGATCATTTTATGTCAGAACCCTAATAGCATGCTGGGGGTCAAGGGGGTAGCGCTCCTAGTAGCGGTCCCGCTCGAAAACCCTAAAACACCCGAAAAGCCATCACCGTCCGAAGAGGTGCCACCACCTGAAAAGATGTGTCTGTTTCAAATGACATCATCTTTGAACAGAACATACATGCACTCTTACGAATGGGGACACAAATGGTCATATTTTGGGTTATAAATAGGCATCGAAATACTCAATACAAACACAAAGAATTCATACAAACGACAACTTTTCTATAGTCTTATCACGGGACGGATTTGATGTAACTCGAGCAATGAGGGTCCAAATATTGTCTTTGGAAAGTGATTCCAATACATAATTTTAGAGAATAATCCGATCATACAAATCAAAACCCTAGTTTAGCTACTGGTTACTGTATATAATAACACAGATTAAACAACATCATTGAATATTCAAAGAGAAGTACAAGGCCATATAAGTGACACGTCGACAAGTGACAGTCTCACTGCTCACTCGCTTGTTCTTTTTTTGCGCTGGCTTTTATTTGTTTGTTCATCGTCCGTACAGCTATTACAAGACTAGGTCAGCTTCTTCCTTGTGTTGTTGGACGACCCATTTGGAGAAAAAGCTGAGGGTATTCATGTCTGCTCTGTAATGTTTCTGCGTAAACTCAAGCAGGTTCAGCCATTTGAAATCTGGGTAGATTCTAGGGTTTTCATCGTCCACAAGCTCGGATGGTGGGCTAACGACTTTATCCTTCTTCGGACATAGGAAGAAAGCCAGCGACTTCCTCGTACTCTTGTCGTTCACCACTGCCCTGTGCAGACAGCTTCTATACTTCCCATTAGATAGCGCCTGTTCAAAAGCCAAGACACAAATATGTAAGAATATCTATCAATGGTCTGATGATTAGTAGTGTAATAGATCAGAATTCTTTATTACCATGAAGGTGTCTCCAATGTTGACTACGAAGGCATTGAGGTTAGGCCTAATGGATCTCCACTCATCGTCAACAAACACCTGCAGACCGCCAACGGTGTCTTGGTGGAGGATTGTGAGCGACGTCGGATCACAGTGAGGTCCCGTCCCTAAGGTCTGGTCGGGTTTCTGACATGGCGGGTAATAGTTTAGCCTCATTATAGATTCGTTCCCTTCGAAGAACTCCTTGAAGTAGCTTCGGTCTACTCCCAAGCTCATCCCCAGCAGTTCCATGATCCCTAAGGAGAGCTTGCTCATTGTATCGCAGTAGTCTTGATACACCTTCCTGCAAAAAAAAAAAAAAATCATCACTTTGAATACTTCTTTCAAGAAGACGATGGATACATATAATTATGTTAGTGAGTCAATCTAACTTACCCTAGGCAAGCGAAATCCTCACCCAAAGTCCTCTCGAAGTACTCCTCCACTATGAGTGGCGCTTGAGGAGAGTATTCAAACGACAAGGTCTCCTTCCATGGAAGTTTCGAAGAGAACCTCCCTGTGAAGCTGCTAGCATAGCCACAATGCTCTCCGAGCTTTCTTTGAGCTCTCTGCTTCTCGACAAGTGGTTCCCTAAAGAATCGCTCCATGTAATGATGAGCATCTCTTATTAACCTCGGATCAATGCCGTGATTTATTACCGAGAAGAAGCCGTGTTTCCTACATGCCTCGCCTACGAGTTCAGAAGCTCGTAGTGAAGCCGAGGGGTCGCCGGAGAGAAAATCGCCCAAGTCGATAAGCGGGACCTTAAGCTCCGGCGGGTTCAGACAGGGTTTTTCGTCATCCGGGCATAAGAACTGTGGCGGTAAGTTTGATTGATGGTTTAATAGGCTCGTGTTGAAGATTATAGGGTTTTCTTGTTCGTTTTCGAGTCGTTTTGAAGCACTTGTGGGATTCATAGTCATTGCATGAGTTTTTTTTTAATAACTTGAATAAGGTTATGATATGTTATTTGTGACTTGTTGTGTCTATATATAGACAGAATGAAATTTGAAATTTGAACTAAATTGGAAGAGAAAAGATTACATATGAAGGAAAACGATTTGAAAGAAAAGTCAAGGCCGATCGAGTCGATCCATGGTAGGGCTGTGAACGAAGCTTTGGAATCTTTATAGTGGGACGAACATTAGGAGATTTATTTGCAAAAAGGGGCTTCGTAGGATTTTTTTATTTTAACGTATTAGATAAATTTGTTAAATTTATCGTGAAAGTAGGGATGACAATGGGCGGGTTCGGGGCTGGTATTGGACATTCCATCCCCGTACCAAATCCTCATCTCAAATATCATCCCCGCTAATTCACCACTTATGAAGAATTGATTCGGGGACGGGAAATCACCGTTCGGGGATCGGGTTCCCTATGGAGGATTCGGGTTCCCCATTTTCATATATATTCAACAACTTTAAATTTTTTTTGCATCAAATAAATAAATAAAGTAACATCGACAAAGCATAAAATAAAAAAACGAAACATTTACGATAAAAGAAATTGCGATAAACTACGACTACGATGTATTTCTTTTAGGGTTTGAGTCTTGTTTTAGTTTTATTTTTTTAAATGAATATATAAAAATTAATCATAATAATCGATCGTTACTGTAAATGATTGTGTATTTGTTATGTTTAATTTAGATTTACTTTTGATTTTAATTTTATGTTTTTTAAAAACGATATGCAAATTTAAAAGAAAAATATTAATCATTAAATATCCTTTGTTCAAATATATTATTTTATATTCTTTATTAATAAATATAATCGGGGAACGGAGAATCACTGTTTGACTCAAACGGGGTCGGGGATGGGTGGGGAACATCAATATTATCCCCATCTCATCTCCGCATTTTCACCGATAGGGAATCACCGTCAACTCCCCATCTCCGTTTTAACCGGATATTCTCCGTCCCAAGAACCTTGAGTCCCAACATGGATGGTTCACCGTGGGGATTTTGCCACCCCTACGTGAAAGGAGATATAAATAAATATATATACGAATGATAATGAATCAAAATTTTAAATATTCAATTAATAGGATTTACAGGTACAATATGTAGACAAAAAAGTTAAATAAACTAATGACCAAATAATAGTGTAAAACTTAACAGAAAATAACCTTGCACATTTTTTTTAGTCTTTATATTTTGGAATCTTTGTATGATAGCATCATTAGCAATGTTAGGAAATATTTCATTTTCTATATAAACAATGAGATTATCAATTATCCAACTATCACTTATTCGATTGCACGACTTGTCTTTCACAAATTTCATAATCGAAAATACATCTCAACTTTCGGAGTTGCAACTAATGTATATTTTCATCAAATGCAGATTGAATGCAAAATTAAATGAAAGAATTGATTTCAACAAATTATAATATATTTTAATCATGACAACTAAAATTAACTTAATAAATCATTCAAGGGCATCGATAACAGCAGAACATAAATTAAGCTGATCAAAGAATTATAATGTGAAAAGATATGGTTTTTAGCATTCTGAAATTTAACTAATTACAAGTTGAAAATAAGTTTGGAAATTTATTTTATTGATGCTTAAATTATTGGATTTAATATAAAAAATGTAATTACATTTTTATGTATTATATATATATATACACACACACACACACACACACACACACACACAATACATATACGGACGATATATATATTCATGCCTACCCTCGCCCCAACGTGGCAGCTCATGCTTAAGAAAATATAACTCTATTTTCTACTTTTATACATTAAAGAAATGATTTTTCGAATCAACGTGTAACATAAATTTCAAAAAACTAATTCCCTTACATATATAGAATTGAGAAAAATATAAAAAAATTCATTTGGCTTATGTAATATTTTTGTCGTAAACTGAGAATTAATGTTGTTACAACTTGGGCAACATGCTTATATATGTAAAGGCACATCAAACCCCAATTGCTTCTCGTCATTAAATACTTACCCGCGTAGGTTCATGCATGAATGCATGAAACATACGTTTCGATATATATATATATATATATATATATATATATATTATTGTGTACGGATAGACCTACGACAGAGCTTGGACGATTCATTGACCATTCGGTCGGTCGGATGATTCCTTAGGGGTATAACGACAATAACACCGCCGCAACTATTCCTCCTCTACATAGCCTCGCGGCAGGAAGACAACCATGGGTAGGGTTTGGGGTGGGGCGGTCTTGGAATTATTACTATTGTTATTATTTTTTTTTTTCTATAAGTGAGATTTTCTAAATTATGAAATTTATACCGTGGGGACGTGGGGTATGGATTAATAACATGCTTGTCATAAAAGTATATATATATATATATATATATATATATATATATATATAATGCATTTCGCTTATGAATTTGTGTTAGTCGCAAGATGAGAATAATAATATACAACTTGGACAACATGCTTACACATTAAACTCCATTTGTTTCTTGTCGTTAAATACTTAAAATAGGTTCATGCACGAATTCAAGAAACTTACACTTCATGAATGTCTGTGTGTGTGTGTGTGTGTGCGCGCAGATTGTCGCACAACCAATAGTATGGTCCGTGAGCTCGCCAATGGAGAAAAAGTAAGCAAAGAGGACTGTAAG
The DNA here is from genome assembly GCA_028392965.1 of Lindernia subracemosa. Taxonomy (NCBI): domain Eukaryota; kingdom Viridiplantae; phylum Streptophyta; class Magnoliopsida; order Lamiales; family Linderniaceae; genus Vandellia; species Vandellia subracemosa. The sequence continues at coordinate 7,037,761 of JAQPCC010000002.1, read as the reverse complement.
AAAAGATAATAATGTGGACTAGTAGGAACTCATAGTTTTTGAAGGTTGAACGACGACATTATTCATGATATCATTTCAAATTGAAAAGAAAAAAAAAAAAGATTTCAACTGACCCAAAAGTTGGTTTTCATTATTTTGAGTATAGTACCACGACTCGATGATGTGAGACATAATAATGTTTTAGTCGTACATATAATGATATCTGCATGTGAATATATGCTAGATTTAATTGTATATATTTATAGATGCAATATAACGATTTCAGTTCATAATCCCCACAATGTGTTGATCTTTCTTTCCCTTGCAAATAATAATAGTGCAATGATTTGATATGCCTCCTCTCCTCCTTTATCCACTTACAAAAAGGACTGGTTTACGTTTTCCCCCTTGCGTTATTACAACTGGCCTTTTTCTTGCAAATGGGTAGGAGATTAATCTTATGATGATCTTAGCTTTTCCTTTTATTTTGGTTTATGTGTAGTGGCATACAATATAATGATCTTAGTTGAAGAGCGAGGGTCATATCTATGTTTTGAGACCATCATATATATTATAATCCTTCATGTCAAAATGATGAGTGTTATATATATATATATACACACACACACACACACACTTTGGTCTTCAATGGTTGAGCATGATCGATATCTAGAGTTTGGTGATTATTCTATCACTCAGCAAATTTCAGTTCTCACAATAACGATACGATTGATTAGATCATATGAATTATCTTTAATATATCGTTTAATTCATATACCAAAGCTCTAATTAATGATTTAAAAAAAGCCATTTTTATTTCTAACCAAAATCAGAACTGTTACTGAAAACAAACATGGCAGTAGTCTTATCATGGAAATCTGAGGCAGCCCACAGTTACTCGTTGAAGTGAAGAGCGTACGTAGTGTAGATTAGATTTGTGACATTATTTCTGCTTAAAAAGAAAGTGAAAGTGACGTCAAGTCGTTGGAGTAAAAAGAGGCCAATCATATTTCAAGACAAGACTTGCAACTAAATGTCCACTGTCGTATTAATTATTATATAAAGATAATTAGTTATTTTCATATAGGGTTTATATATGATCATTTTTCTTACAGGAAAAATTATAATTATAAGTCAATAAGTATGATTGTTTTCGTTTTTTGGTCACTATGTTTGATAATTGCAAAAGTAGGCCACTAACTTTGTATGTCAAAATAATTTTGGGTTATGTTTTCAATTTTGGGTTATTATGTATATATTTTTCGATTTTGGGTTACAAGTATCAATTTTTCAACTTTGAGTCAATTTTTAATAAGCCATATGAGTGACCCAAAATTCAAAATTTGATACATAGTGACCCAAAATCGAAAAATATATAGATAGTGACCCAAAATTGAAAACATAACCCAAAATTATTTTGACATACAAAGTTAGTGACCTATTTTTGTAATTATCAAACATAGTAACCCAAAAACGAAAACATATATACTTAGCACCAAATTTCATAATTTTGCCTTTCTTACACGATATGATACTGTTTTCTATCATTGCAAGTGATTATGTTGCAGTAGAAAAGCTATGAATTTTGAATGTGTAATTCATATGGGCCGGGCTTGAAAACAAGAATGAAAGATCTATTACACAGTTCAATTTTTGATCAAAAACAGAAAAAGAAAAAAGAAATTTTCGATCCTCAAATTTCAATTGTCTTCTCATTCAATGTGGTGTATCTCCACCTCTCCTTCTCCACGAAGTCAGCGTCGAGGAACTGAGCCACAAAAGCCCAAAGCCTATAAACATCTTCGAAGTCGGCCAAGAAACTCAGCGCAACGGTGACGACCGTTATTACACCGTCGTCGTCGCCGTCTTTCCTCCCCTTCGACGGCGCTTCGCTTTGCTTGGCAAAAGATCTCCTTTTCTCCTCCAACTCGTGCTTCTTCTCAGGGAACCAAACGTTGCGTATATATCCGTTGCTCAGAGAAATATTACTCCGATCGGCGAGCTTCTGCACCATAGATGGATCGACCCTCTCTCCTTTCCAATCGCATATGTTGAACGCCAGCGCCGGCCCGCGGTCGAACTTCACCTTCGGACCGTAGATCGTCACTAGTGGAAAATTTTCCAACCTGTTGGGATGCTGAAGCTTCATCAGCGCAGTGATTAGCCAGTTGATCAAGAACCTATCTCTGCTGTTAATCAGCATCAGCCCCAATGAGTCCACATGATCCAAGCATCTAAACTCTGGAATGATTTGTTCACTGTCTGAAAATCGATCGTTGTTCGATGATTCGACAGCACCTGTCGGTTCGATCTCCGTCGAAGAATCTTCGTGGAAGCTTAGTAGATTCTTGCCTGGTGCAATAATAGATACGATCCCTATACCTTTGGTGTCTTCGAGAGTCTGTGTAATGGATTTCTTGATCAGTAGACATGCGAAGCCAGTTGGGTTCTCGCCGAAGACTTTGTAGAAGGAGCAGACTACGAAATCTGGTCTGATGAGAGACAGCCCGAAGCTGTCCATGTCCTTTGGGCTCAACCCACAAGCATCGAGCAGCACGTGCCAGCCGTTTTCTTGGGCCATCGTCATCCACTGGTAAGAATAGCTCGCGCCGGTGATTCTTGACTGTAATGGGAGAACAAATAAGCCCCTCTGCTTCTTCGCCTTGTACTTATGCATGCTATTCCCCACAACCATTTTCCTCAGTTTCGCAGAGTGAATCCTCAGCCTGGGCCACTTGAACTCGGCCTCCATGACCTTGGCTCCTCTTCTAACCGACTCGTCGATCATCGCATCAGTGGCTTCGTTCTTGTGGTCGTAAACAGTTAGGAGCTTGCGGCTGGTCCGAAAGGGGTAAGATTCTGCCACGAGCTTGAAAGCAGCCGACCTATTAGCCGTAAAAACCATGGAGTACTCATCCTGAGAGATGTTCAAGAAATCCATAACCTTGTTTCTGAGACAAGACTCCATTTCCGAGCCATCCCCGCCATTCAGAAGGCGCGACTTGAGGCCAGCAGGCGTGAAGGTGACATCAAAGAATGCGAAATGGGCTGAACTTTTGGAGGGCAGCGAAGAATCCGAGGATTCCACCAAGGTTTTCGAGCTTTGTCTTGAGCTGACGGCCTGGGACTGCGTAAACAAGCCCACGCCGATGTAATCGAGGCAGACGTGGCCAGAAATTGTGAGCTGTGGGTATTCCAACGCTCGAATCCTATCGATTCGATTCGTATCTGAGTACTTTGGGTAAGCTTTTGTGAACTGCGCAAACGCTTCTTCCAGCGAAGGGATGGACTCGTGGTTGGTGAACTGAGTATTGGGGAAGAAAGAGGACGACGTTGCCGTCACGAAGCTCCGCCGGGAAACAGCAGACGTGCTTTGCTTCTTCTTCATGACGGCGGGTTTCTCCTCTGGTTCGGACATTCTGGTCATTGGGTTCGGACAGCAGCCATGAAAGAAAGCTTGTGCTGACTCCTTTAAAGCAGGCGACGAGGAGCTCATATTCAGTCCTATTTTTCCATTGTTTTTTTTTTATTTATTTTTTTTCCTCCAGCTTGCTTGTTTTTGTTTTGTGGTGTTTGTTTATAGGCTAAGTGACGATTGCTTACTTGTTAAGAGAAAGCCAATAACTAGTCTAAAGAGTAGGCCTTAATAATTTGTGGAATCGAATTCCCCTCTTACAATTCCTTCAATAGTTCTCATGAGATTTATTTCTCATGACTATTGTTTTCTTTTTCGAGGTATTCCCACTCGATTTAGCTATGGGCTAGTCCCTAAATATCGGTCTGAGTTTGCGTCACACAGATCTGGCGGAGGCTTAATTGCGCCACAGACTTCAGTGGTGGGACTAATCTCCGGGGTCAGATGAATACGTCCTAAACTCACCTGACAACGATAGTCATGGAAAATAAATATCATGTGGACTACTCAAGGAATTGTGGGAGGAATGATTCGATCTCACAATATAATCCATAAATCTTTAAGATCTTGTCTATGACTACTAGACCAAGGCCTCTTCTCATAGCTATCGTTGTAGGTGAGTTTGGGACGTATTCATCTGACCACGGGGATTAGTCCCACCACTGGAGTGTGTGGTGTAATTAAGCTTTCGCCGGCTCTGTGTGACGCAGGTCCATGCTGATATTTAGGGGCGGCTAACCTATAGTCAGATTTCGGAAAAAAAAAACAATTTTTTTTCTTTTTTCTTTTTTTAAAGATCTGGTCTGAACTTTGAAGTCTGAACTCGAAGTATGAACATATTGTGGGCACTTTAATTGACGCTTTCTTGATATTTTTGTAATTTTTGCTTTTCTTTTTCTTTGATATTAATTGATTGCGCATGTCTCACAAAGTTGACAGTCAAATGATTATCCTTTATATAAAGTAAATATATTATTTATTATTTGATTAATGTTTTCCTACCTTTCTCTGGCTTTTTAGGCTGAAGTTTGACAACCACTTTGAAGGGAAAAAAAAAAGCAAAGGTAAAAGATCTAAGAACAAAAGAAAAAACGCAAAGGTAAAAGTTCTAAAAACAAAATTATTAATTATTATTTAATTTAGAAGATGAGTAAATTGTTAGTGAGAAGTTAGTCAAATGATTTTATTCACAAGCAACCGCGTGCCGTTTACATGTCTATATCACATGGAAAAATACAAAAACTAACGTTATGAAAAATAAATGTATTGACAATGTCGCCATCATTGATTTAATTATTAAATTGACTATGTCAATATCCTATGTATTTTTTTTTCTTTTTCTTAAAAAAAATTCTTTCAAAAGCATTATCTCTAGTCTTGGGAGGAAGAAAATCATCTTCTTTGAATTTGTGTTTTCAGTCAAGCTGGTCAAGCGTATATATTTGGGCAAAGCTCATGACTTCGATTCTATTAGCATTTATAGACTTTCGTTGTATATGTGATAAGCCAAGAAAATTCTGAGATTCAGAAAGAAAAACTAGTTTCACTGAAAGCCAAGATAATATCCATAGCTGAAGTTGTATGCAAACAAGAAAATTAGTCCTGCCGATGTTGGGAATTCAAACAGAAAAATTAGTCAAGTCGATGTTGTGATTCAAATAGGAAATTTAGTCCCGCTAGAGCCATGATACATCGTAGCAGAGCCACTGGAAACTGGAGTAATCTATAACCGACGTTGAGATTCAAACATAACAATGAGTTCCGTTGGAAGCCTAAGTAATCAATAGCGGTCGAGGTAACTAAAGTTGTATTCAAAGAGAAAAATTAGTCCAGCCGATGTTTGAGATTCAATTAGAAAAATTAGTCATGTTAGAAGCCATGATACTTCTTAGCAGACCCGCATGAAGTCGGAGTAATCTACAGCGGACGTTGAGATTCAGACACGATAATTAGTTCCGCTAGAAACCGAAATAATCTATAGCAGCAGATGTTGAGATACAGGAAAATTAGTTCTACTGAAAATTTGTATAATTTATAGCCAACTTTGAGATTTAGATTCACGAACATAGATATTCCCACGTAATCGAAAAAAAAAATGGTTTCTTAGTCGTTTTCAATTAGTCTTCCTATGTTATTAGATCATCTGTCACCAAATCTTGTAATTTTTATAGGGCATGCTGACTAAACCTATCATAATTTCCCTTTTACATATTCTATCAAGTATCAATCAACCAATTAAAACTGCATAACTTAAATAAATCAACACTCTTTAGATAGTGTAAGAATACCATTTTACCTTCATCTCAAGAAAGAATCATCTTCTTCTTCATTCAAAAGTGTTCTAATAAGCCAAAATCATTCACAGGGCAACTCTCCTTTGGCGCGCCAGCTTTGCTTCATTCTTCAGAAAAGAAAAGTGCAATGCAATGAAATGCATGCCAATAAAGAGTAGCCCTATGAATGGTTCTTGCTTGCCTCAATCTTCATTACCAACTGCTGAGGTTTTGGTCATTATATACAAACAATCTTTTATGGAATGGATATTTCCTCTAAATGGAAGAATAAAACCATCAAGAGAAACGGCATATGCTTGTGAATATCCACTTATTATAAGCTTCTTTCTTGCTCACTGCCCATATCTTATCTCCTCTCTCTTATATCTTTGTGCTGTCTGAATACTGAAAAGCTCCTTTACAACCATACCATATTCGATAGATCCTCTTTGGCTGGAATGGAATCCCAAACACTATGCATAATTGACATGAATATAACCTTAACAAAAGAACTTGGGCCAGTTTATTTCTTGGGACCAACTCAAGCGATAAGCCCATCTATTCTCATAATTGCTTTTTTTGTATATATATATATATATATATATTTTGACGTAAAGGTTTTTTTCTTTTTTCCATTTCCTCAAGAAACCAAGCATTATCCACGAAAGGGAACTTGCGGGTTACGATGATTTAATGAAATCATTAAATAGTTTTCATTGCTTGCAAGATTTTCTTCTTCTTTCTCCTTCTATTTCATCAATCTGTAGACTGTGTAATAAGCTTTTAATGACACAAAAGTTTGGACAAAGTTGGCAGATAGAGTATGGTACGACTTTGCTCGCGACGTTCTTCTTTGCACACATGCACACGAATAGGAACAAAACGCTTTATAATTAATATATATGTACGTGCAAACATTATCAGAAAGCCACCGATTCATCTTTTTTTTACAAGAAAATGAAAATGAAGGCAAATGTGATATCGTTGAACGACAAATATTTCCTCTCCTTTCTTTGCTCGTCACCTTCCATGGAGAAAAAAAACGTCCTGCTTTTTCTCAGGAGTCTTTAAGCCCACCTAGCTCTTTATTCGTTGGGAGTTTATAGCAGCAAACGTCCTCTCTGTATGTGTCTTACGTCTTTTATATATATACAAGGGTTTTCTTCATTATTTCTTACTTAGATAATCTTTACTGTCAGATTGTGTCAGTTGTTGGAAGTGTTCGTTGGAATCTTGAGAAGTAATGATCATGGCATGTAATATATGGAGGTTTTGTCTTGTGATTTCTGCTGCTGCTTTTGGAATAATCTTCTTCTTCGTTGATTCGTGCTCTTCTGAGAAAGGTCTCTCTCTCTCTCTCTCTCTCTCTCTCTCTCTCTCTCAGACATACACAAGCATGGATTATGTGTGTGTATATATATATATTACAATGTGGTACACATGTTAAAAACCTAATCTTGGGGGTGAATTATGTAATTTGTTTCCAAAAGCTCCGTACAAATCCTTCGCCAAGGACGCCACCGCGGCACCACCGACCCAAACGGCCAGCTACATCGTGATAGGAGGGGGAACCGCAGGATGCGCACTAGCAGCGACCCTCTCAGCCGCCGAGTCAGCCACCGTCCTCCTCCTTGAGCGCGGCGGCCTCCCTTACTCCAACGCCAACGTCACGCACATCTCGGGCTTCCCCCTCGCCCTGGCCGACACCTCCCCTCAGTCCCCTTCCCAGCTCTTCGTCTCGGAGGACGGCGTCTTCAACCACAGGGGCCGCGTGCTCGGCGGCAGCTCGGCCATCAACGCCGGGTTCTTCACCCGTGCCAGCCTGGCGTACACCCGCGAGATGGGTTGGGACGAGCCGCTGGTCAACGCCTCGTTCGAGTGGGTGGAGAAGAAGGTGGCGTTCGAGCCCAATGTGCTGGCCTGGCAGTCGGCGGTGAGGGACGGGCTGATCGAGGCCGGGGTGAAGCCTTACAACGGCTTCACCTTCGACCACATCCGCGGGACCAAAGTCGGCGGGTCCATCTTTGACGCCGACGGGTACCGCCACACGGCAGCCGACCTCCTCGAGTACGCCGACGAGCGGAGGATCAAGGTCTACCTCTACGCCACCGTCGACAGAATCCTATTCACGACCCTACCGGCGCAGAAACCCAAGGCCGTCGGCGTCCTCTTCAGAGACTCGAACGGCGGCCGTCACGTCGCCTACTTGGACGACGGCCCCACCAGCGAGGTCATCGTCTCAGCCGGGGCAATAGGCAGCCCGCAGCTGCTCATGCTGAGCGGCATTGGTCCGGCCCATCATCTCATGGCCCATGGCATACGGGTCGTTTTGGACCAACCGTTCGTTGGCCAGGGCATGTCGGATAACCCGATGAACGCTCTGCTGATCCCCTCGCAAAGGCCCGTAGAGATCTCCCTCATCGAAGTCGTCGGCATAACAGACGTCGGCAGCTACATAGAAGCCGCCAGCGGCTTCTTTCAGCTCGCTTGGGCCGGCGCCACGGCTCAAGACTTTGCCAAGTTTGTAAACAAGGTAAGGTGCCCTATCACTACACAATGAAAAGATTATTACAACCATTAATGTTTCGGCCGTTCTTGCATGAATGTATGCTTCAGACGATCCAGCCAGCGTCGTTCCCGCCCAACTACACCTTGCCCGAGGCCTTACTATACCAAGACAGAGACATACAAGCCGGCGTAATACTAGAGAAGATCATCGGACCGTTTTCGAAGGGACACATGGAGCTGATAACCACCGACGCACGGGACAACCCGAGGATCAAGTTCAACTACTTCTCTGACCCGAGGGACTTAGAGAGGTGCGTTCGGGGCATGGAGATCATCAGAAGCGTGGTGGAATCGAAGGCTCTGTCGACTTTTAAGTTTCCCTTCACTAGTTTTCAGGCGTTGATGGACCTTATGGTGGCCACCCCGACGAACCTTAGGAGGAAGCACTTGGATGCGACATACAGCATGGAGCAGTTTTGCATAGACACGGTGATGACGATATGGCATTACCACGGTGGCTGTCAGGTGGACCTTGTGGTGGATAGGGATCATAGGGTGGTCGGCGTGGATTCTTTGAGGGTCGTCGATGGGTCGACCTTTTACGACTCGCCGGGGACTAATCCGCAGGCTACTGTTATGATGCTCGGAAGGTATATGGGGCAGAAGATTTTGCAGGAAAGAGAGGCGAAGTGATGTAGAAAGAAGCATACATGTAAGGAAGGGCTATGTTTAAGACAGAATGGTTGATTAAAATGATATGTCTGAACATTGGATCAAAGAAAATCCCTTAATAACCCAAACTTGATAATATTACATGGAGGCCAACTCCGATTCTCGGAAAAGCGAAAACGAAAATCCTCAAAGAAGCAAAAAACAGCAGTGAATGCATTCTCAGGTCATAACTTTCATTTGATTTCTCAAACTCGTACACAACTGGCAAAGAATAAAACTTACGACAATGACGAAAGGGACTCGGTCAATATGGGTCAATCAATCCGTATAATTCTGAGTTTGATTTATTCAAGAGGCGGTAGTTGCGGGTTGTTCAGAAGACCACTTCCATACTCTAACTTCGCCCGACCCGTCGCCCGTGAAAAATAACCCGCCCGGACCAACTTGTACGGAGCGGACCTCTTTCTTCGATATGATCTTTCCTCTCTCAGAAAACCTAGGAAGATAAATGAGTAAAAGAGAGAACTTGGGGGGATAAACAAACTGGTTTTGACCTGCTTATTAGAACAAACTCTTCACTAACTCACGATGGCAAATCATAGGCTCGGACAGTGTTGTCATTGCACGAGCACAGTAGAACGGGCTTTCCTTCCGAATCAGGCATACCGCATAGGGTGAGTATGCCCTGCAATCATTAACGGATAAAACAGAAAATGCCCACATTAATGCAGCAACGTAGAGACATATTACTAACTTGGCTCATCTTTGTCTCAACTCAAGTTCAAGCATGTTATAAGCAGTTGCTTTGAGCCTTTGACATAAGGAAAAGGAAAAGTATAAGCAGTGGCGAAAAAGCATACATGTTCTTCGGTGTGGGTGTATGTTACTTCCAAGCTTCCTGTCTCGGTCGCAGCCCAAACCTACAAATGTTGGAAAACTTGAGTATTCGAATGATTTTTTATTTTTTTTTCCTTCTTACTAATGTAAGATTTTTCGGAGAGGGTGTATTAAGACTTAAGAGGAGTATATACTGACCTTCACAGTCTTGTCTAGTGAAGCAGACAAGAGGAACTGATCCCAGCACAAAACAGACATAACTACATCTGTGTGCGATGTCAAAGTTTGTACACACTGCAAATTTTCGAGGCTCCAAACCTAAATACAATGCAGAAGAAATGACGCATGTAAATTACAGTAAAAGAGAAAAAGAACGAAAGAAACTTCTGAGAGTCGTTCTTAAAGAAACCACAGATATGAGAAGCATGTGATAGCATCAGACCTTGATTGAGTGATCCATGGAACAAGAGTACAGCCTGCTTCCTCCCACAACTAGAGATACAACGGCGAGTGTGTGATCCTTGAGTGATGCAGCGGGTTCAAAACAATTAGCAGCTACGTTGAATTTCCATGCCAATATTGAACCCTCCTGAAATAATTATTTATAATATTAATAATAAAAGTAAAGATTCTATGAGGGTCACTTTCTGAGTATTGCACATAATTGAATACATGGAACGTGAATCATGAAAGCCATGGGCACTACAGAAGGGATTAAAAATTCAAGTTAGATTAAAAAATGATTCAACGTCAGAGTAGACAAACATAGAATCCATTGATAGCAGGAGTATGGTAAAACACGAATTATAGGAACATACCTGCGTACCAGCAAAGAGTAGATCACTGCCTACAACAAGGGAGTAAACTTGTCCAACAGGTCCGTTAAGACTGAGTTCCATAGATGTCTGAATATTCCATGCCTTTATGAGAGGGATGGACAAAAATAAGCATAAGAACCCATTCAAACTCAATATAATCATTGACAACGCATTGATGATTGATACCACAGAATTTGATCTCTAAACTGACAAGCATTCAAAAAATCTCATAAACTAAGATCTGAAAAGCCTCCCATGATTCATCATTATGTAGTTCACCCTCACCGTGACATGCGGGAAACCCTTGCTGTGTCGTAAATTGAAAGTATTCTCCCACAAGATCATATAGAGATTCGAAAAAAGCATAACACCCCAGATCAAAGAAGCAAATCGGTCTCTCATTAAAACATGTAATGCTGTGAACCTTACCTTAACTAGATTTGTTAGGCCGACAAATAACCATGGACCTTCACTAAGCATACAGCCGACAGCAGCTCCTACATTCACTACGCCAGCCAGCTGTTAAGAAAGCAAAGACACAAAAATTACACTATTGCATTCACCACGTGATACATATTAAAGTTGCAAAACCGTTGAAGCAAAATCCACGCACTGTAGTTAACAGACTATACCATTAAAATTCCTTGATCAATATTAAAAGAAATTATTGTATATATCAAGCTAAAAAGAGGTAGAGTAAAACTTGTTAAACGACCTGACCAGATTGGCAATCCCATACTCGAACAGTGTCATCTTGACTCCCAGTGTAAAGCTTATCAGACACCGAAGGCAGAGCAATCCCAGTAACAACCTGTGGCAGAAGTTTACATCAATTCATGACCAAATTATTGATAGTAATTTCCAGTACATCATCAGCAGATAGAATTTCGAAAGCCAAAGAATATCATGTTGCCTCATGAAATGACTTCTGTAAAAACAAACAAAATATAAATACACGTTTCTAAGCCGCGTTGCCAAATTTTTTGCAGGCTCCCAAAGGTGAGATATTCAAATTTGTCACATTATAGCAACCTCAGTTACTCACTAGCAAAATCCTCAAGTGCATGTGATAGAAATCAAGGGGAAAGGTGCATCAAAGCTTGCACCAATGCATACTGCGCAATATTTGCTTTTTGGTGTGCGATGCTTTCCGAACAATAATCATCAGAAAATTGTTTCACGTTGCCAGTTGATCTTAAAGTCAATGTATATTAATGTTCATTGATCTGGTGAAAAAAAAAGAGGTACTTGCATGGCTACTTGCGTAAACGCCATCAGCTCCATTTGCCAAAACGGTCAGAACTTTACATACCAAAATACTCAAAAAGACCCACAGAAAAAACCTATCTTCAGCTTGACAGATAAGCCTCGCAGCAACTCGCAAAATACACCCAAATACTTCTCTATATTCCAAATGGCACATAGTGGACTATAGGATATGCAGTATGTATGGTAAGAGAGAAACAGAACATATTGTATATAGCACAAAACACCTAAATGCAATAACTATCACTTCCCATACAATAACTAATAACACGCACTAGAATAACCTTCCGACATATCAACACCCACAGAAGATTCAGACCAAGAAAAAACTAAAACATAAAGAAGGAAGGGTATTATGATCACCTGGCCATGTCCCTCAAGTGATGTCAGCATTGAAAAGCAATCCCCTGTCGACCACTGATGCAAATACTTACAATTATCTCCAAATTTACAGTTCCCTTGAAGCCAATGATTACACAACTTCTCAATCTTCTTCACAAAACTCCTATTAGAATTACCGCCAGCGCTGCGCTGCGATTGCCCCCTTTCCCAAGTATTACTACTGCTGCTATTGCTAAAATTATAATTCCCACTCCTCAACCCACCCCGATAATTATCCTCGCCAGCAAACCCTTGATTGGCCCTTTTCCCATTCGAGGTCGGCTCGCTATGCAGATAGGGGCATGGAATCCTATTGCACTTGCCTTGTCTCCAGTGAAAGCAAACCTTTGGCTGCTTAGAGCTATCGGACGACGACGACGGCCCCAGTCTGTTGAAAACTCGTCTTCCCCCATCAAAATCCATAATTGAATGATTCAAGCCCTACTTCAATTGGGTTAGCGATCGCAAGGTGATGCGAATTTGAGGATTAAGGGATTATTACAAGGGCTCCAAGGTTTTCTGATTTCTTACTATTAACCCAAGCAGGGCAGGATCTAAGTGCAAAGTTTGGGCAGATAGAGAAGAAAGGGTTGCTGCGTTTCTTTAATAGCGTACTGAGTATATTCCTTTTCTATATTTCGCTATTTATATATATATATATATATATATAAAAAAAAGGAAAAACCAGAAATTATTTCTCCTTCTCCACAGCACAACTCCTCCGCCAAATTCAGACACTGAGACTGAAAATCTTCAACTTCCACAGTCAAAGCAAAGAAACACAATCCATGAAAACCTTAACAGTTCTTGCAAACTCAGAATTTCAAGGTACCAAGATTTAGTTAAACTGTTATGTTCCTCCATTATCAAACGCACTGCCCAAGTTCTTCTTAGGTACCACCTTTCTTGGGTTTATTTAATCAAATGGGAGATCAATCAAGAATCTGAGCAGGTTATCTCAAAGAAAGCTTCACCCCTTCTTATAATAACCTCGGAAGGATCAAATCAGAGGTGGAAAAAGACAGAGATCGAAGATGGGATTTGCAGTCGACGACATAAAAGCTTGTTCAAAGAAACAAATCACACTTTCTATAGAAACGATGATCTTTAACCAGAAGAAAGAAAACTTGTTTAAAGTCTCATTCTTTACCATTATTCATCCATATCCGTACCACTAGGAAGGAAAAAGAAGCTTTTGTGTACGGATTCTACATAAAAATCGAATCTTTCCTACTATATTAACTGCCCACACTTTCTCTACGCAAAAAAGAATGAAATAAATATGAAGCTTTGCAGATATGATACTCAAATGGAGAAACTCCACAGTTTCACGTCGGCATCGACTTCTACGTCGTCGGCGAACCTAGGTGGCGACATCATCAACCCCTCGGCCAAATCATCCAGCAGCGCGTGCATCCCAAACACCATATCGTCATCCATAAAGAAAACGCCGCCATCGCCGATACTCTCCTCCACCACCTCCGCCGCTGAAGCTTCAGCACACTCAGCTTCAGCGGAATCATCCCCTGCCTTATCCCTGAAAGCCTCCGCCGCCTCAGCAGCGGCCCTCTGAATGTCCTTCACGCTCTTCGAAGCAGGCACTGGAAGCCGCCAGGCCGAGTCCGCGAAGTTCAGACAGGCCTGGCGACCCCTCAGCGCCATAGCCGCCACGTCGTGCGCACGAGCCGCCATCTCCACGGTGGGGAAGGTCCCCAACCATATCCTCGTCTTCTTGTTGGGCTCCCTGACCTCGCACACCCATTTCCCGGAGTTCCTCCGGCGGACACCGCGGTACACCGGGTGCCTCGTCTCCCTGAATTTCTTCCGACCCGCCCGTTTCTTGGGGTTGTTCGAAGCCAGGTTGACCGTAACCTCTTCGTCCGAGAAGTGGGCCCTCGCCGCCGCCGTCGACGACGACGATTCTTGCTCCAGGGACGGCGAGCTTTGCCAGAAATCTTGAACTTGAGGAAATGGGTCGGATTTGCAGCTTGTCAACATGGTACAATCAAAGTCCATTCCTTTTTCTCTTCCAAACAATCAGGAGAAAAAAATTTCCTTCCGCCCACAACAGTTATTACAGCGTTGTAAGAGAGAGCCTTCGATCACTTTTATCTTCTTTCTTTCTGCTTCTGGAATGAACTGATGAGTGAGAACTGAAGGGTCGGATGTATTTATACATCTCTGTTGAGTAAGCAGTTTGAAGTTAGTATTGATTAAGCAGTTACGCATCTTGCACACGGAGTGGAGATGAGATGATGATAAAGATCCAGCCAGAAACGCCTACTTGGAGTTAAGCCGCGCTTTCTCAATTTTATATTATTATTATTATTATATTTCATTATTTTAATAATATCCGAAAGTGATAATTTAATAACAATACAGCTCATATGTGTTTGTGGGGGCCATGATAGAAGTTCATTCAGTTCAGTTCTTTAAACGTTTATACTTAGCGTCCAACAAGTGTTTGAACGAGGGAGTTTGACCTGCAACTTGGTGTAATAAATATTTAGAGATTGACCAAAGGGATTATTTCTTTTCCTTACTTCACATGTTAATCTTACATATCCACTCTAGGAATTTATAAATACCAATATATAGAATAATAATGGATAAGATATATTTATTTAAATACAGTCATATTTACAATCCATAGTAGATGATGAAATTCAGATTCAATTGAGACCATATAAAGAAAAATATTTAATTTCTTCATTTTCAAGAAAACAAAAGGCAGCAAAACAAAACAACACAATCAATCCTAAGTTCACACGGTGGGTGCAATGCACCTTGAAGCCTTCAAACGTTTTTATATTGAAAATGATGTTTTTTTTTTTTATTTAAGTGTATATTAATATTCAATTAAAAAATATGCCAACATCAAAATATACACACGAACGCCCAACGAAGCTCCTTCCCAATGGAATGGCTTTTGACCAGAGAGTGACGTCACGTCCTCCACTTGACCAAATAACACGACAAAATATAACTTTTTGAACGTTTTAATAATAATAATTATTGAATTCAGACACACACACACCAACTCGCCACGGTTAGACACATATCCATATCCATGTAATAATGTAAAACGCGTCATGAATAATATTATTTCACCATCTCTATTATTCTGTGCAAATTGTCAGATGGAAAGTCACGGGCCATATGACCCGACCCGACCCGATAACCAAAAGGACCCAATAATCCACGACCCAGCAAAAGACTTCAAACGTTAATCGATTCTTTCAAAAGGTTCTCAAGCAAACACACAATTCATTTCCAGCGAGCAATGGGCTAAGGACGGTAGGGTAGAGAGTAAACAAACGTTACCTAGCTATGTATGCATGCACCTTAGTTCTCACCCTTTCCTCCGGGATGGCTAGGAACGGAGTTATCCGATTTAGTTTTATCGGGCTTCGGCCTCCACACTTGTTTCTTTTGATTCACGGGCACATCATTTTGAGAAGCGGTCGTCGTCGATGATTTCTTTACGGTTCGTTTAGTTGGTGTTTTCGGAGGCATGTGCTTTCCGTCGACCATGGGAGCTTTGCCCTTGTTCCTTCTTTGATTGTTGGGTGCTCTTGATGATGATGATGCACTTTGAGTTGGCCCCGCTGGCGCTGGCTTTATCATCAACCTTGAAGTTTGTGGGCCGACCAAGACTCGAAGGAGAGAGATCCTATCTTGCTTTTGCGAGACAAGGGTTCCGTGAGTCACTCGAATTGCCTTTGCAATCTTTGTCAACTGGCTCGCTCCCACCGTTCGAGCTGTGTTTGCGGGCTGTTCAAAGGGATCTTCGACCTTTTTGTATAATACCAGAAAGATGTTGTCTGTTTAGCTAGATAGGAATGTGAGTTTCAGAGAGGGCGAAAGAGACAGAGAGAGAGAGAGAGAGATTACGAATAGCGAATAGGTTTTAGGTAACCATCTTGTGTTGCCGAGAATTTCCTCCGATTTTCCCGTATATGGGCAGACACCATGTGTAGACGCTTTTGCGCAAATGTCTGAAAACTGCATAGAACACGAAAAAGAAGGAAAAAAAAATCCTTGTCAATGGATTGCAGTGATGAATTACGGTCACAATCAGATTATGGAAATACAGTACTCAAATGTAACCTCAACCTTAGCAAGGAAAGAAACGAAGAGCTGGGGCACAGAGCTTCGGTTCATTAGTCTCGACTTATCTGACTTAATTTTGTGTATATTTACACTGGAAGTATCTTCAATATGTTTCTCCGCAGCAAGCCTCACACCTTTAAGTGAAGAAGAAGATTAACATTTCGCGTGAAAAGATACCAAAGATTAAAGGCTAGCTGTTTAATATATGTAACTACACAAGTCTCTAGTTTGATTAAGAAACTATGAATCGTACCTTGAAGGTCATCAGCCAGATTTCTGGGATATATTTCTTCAAGAGGAGGTAATATTGCAGGTGCTGTATTCTGCAACATTTTAAAGAAAGCTTAGAGAAAAGGAACATGACATGAAGATTTTATTTTTTTGCCATTCCACCTGATTTTCCTCATTATTTCATGGTTAAAAGAACTATCAATATTTTTTTTTAACCAGCACCACAACCAGAAAATCCAAACAAGGTTCGTTCACTCATTCTAAAACCAAATTACAGGCAAATGTACCTGCAAATGGAACACTACGAGCAGGCTGAGAGAATATGAATTGAAAGTTCCACTTTTTGAGTCATTGATACGGTGAGCTTTTGCCCATTCTTTCACCTGCATGAGCGCATGGAGAGCATGATTCAATCATATCATTGTGCACTTGCCTATAATAAACTCAGCTATAACCACTTGCCAGTAAAACTAGATCCCGGAAGCGTCCATCGATCACATTGATCCAGAACAAGAGTTTAGACTTCATTTGACCTACTAAATTGTTAATTGAGATGTCACATGAAATATTGTATCTGCCCTCGAACTTCAGAATGGGTACTCTTCCGTCAACGAACTGCAACCTACGAAAACCACCTACAAAAAAATAAATTTCTAATGGGTCACTGTTATATCTTCCACTTCTAATTTTGCATGAGATGAGAGTCCATTACAAACTGTTTTATATCTTCTTCCTCATATCCTGCCCGTTACAATCAAAGACTATGACGGACATGCATATTTGAACACGGACAACATCTTTCTTTTAAAATCTATAGTTTCTCTGCTTAAAAGTATCACTGCTGACTTAATGCTATTACAATTTACATGTAATAGAAAAACATGACATTTCTCAATGAATTTTACCTCCTCGCAATGTAAAATATTTCATTTGAACGCCTTTCCATTCCAAAACCAAATGAAAAGTCTACTATGTTCAGTTGGCTCTCTGCCAAGGACAGAAGTCAGCAGAATAGCAGCATAACCAAAGAGCGTTATCAAAAAATTACATGACTAACAATCAGCTATAAGCAGAAACATGACTGAACCTTAAAACATAACATCAGAATGAGACTAATGAAGTGTGACCGGTATATCACCTTTCTCTGTCATATCTTCCAATACATCACCAAGCAAGGATTGCTTTTGCTTTCTCGCAGGACATGCAATATGTGAACCATTCGCCAACTCAATGGATATATCCAGATCTCCCCATCTTGTAAAAAGATCGGATACAAAAGATCCATAGGGTTCCACAGTTGCCCCTGTTTCCAAAGAGTAGAATTCCATTTTACATGTCGAACAGAATAACAAAACTAGTACATTTAACACAGACGAATAAGCACCATCTGATATCACGTACCTCTTAGGCTCTCAATGCCCTCAACTATGGTTTGAACCTCTTTAATAATCTCGAATCTATGGTTCCAATCATCTCTTGATGGATTGATCTCCCTAAGAATGTCCCTCACAGTGAGCTCCAAGACATTATAGCCATTCATTTTAGTATGGCTATATGCTGACAACATGGTAAACTTTACACTGATGCATTCCTCCTGTGTATATTAAACAATTTAAAAAAGCACAGGCGGCAATTACATTCAAAAGATCCCATCAAAGCACTGTTTGATAGTGCAAACAGCTACATACGAACACACACTGAGAAATACACTACCAAAGGATGACAGCATTTATATCCAACCTCATCAAACTTTATTCTAAGCAACGATTCGTAAAATCAATACCATTCCTATTCCGTAACTCAGAGAATCAAACATAAACACAACAGATAAAACAAGCTCACAAAATTAGAAAAATCACCAACACATTGGGGATTTGTGGTGGCTACTACATCCGAAAAATAAAAAGGCAAAACATGAACTCAGCTGATTATTCCTATCTTCAGCGATGGACGAATCAAACAGGAGAAAAATCTAACATGAAAACTCACTCCACTGTTCCACAGGTTTGTAGGAGAGAGAGACAGAGAGAGAGAGAGAGAATGCCAATAGACCTTTTGGAGAACGATGGCCCAAGCAATTGAATGTCGACGGTGTTAGCAATGGCTGTGGGCTTTTTGCACAATTCAAGCAAAATGTTTTCAAGTTAATTCCAATAATAAAAAAAAAAAAAACGTGAAAATTAAATGATACAAAAACTTTTATTAGTTTGTCGAATTTTATTTTCGGAAAACGTAACTTTTTCGAGAAGTTTCTCGAAAGCCGCTAGCGTCTTCGAGAAGTTTCTCGAATTTTATTTCCCGAAAACGCAAAATAGTACGATACGTCTTTCGAAGAATCGCTCGGATTTTGTTTCCAACACGCCAACGTTTCGAGAATTTTCTCCAATGCCATTTTATCAAAAACCCGAAAACAACACGAAGCACAAACATTATTACAACGAATGCCATGTAGACTTCTTAAGTAGCATCGTTCAAATTACAACCATCGGCCGCACAAACATTATTACAAACGAAATCACATATCCGCCGTCTCGACGGTCATTGTAATGTAATTGAAAGGGGTAAACTAACATCACAAACACAATGCCCCGACGAGTCAAACCAAACCGATATAGAGTTGCTCATACGTCTCGACTCAATGGAGTTGCTCCGATATAGAGAAACCATTCACAGTCATTCCTCCATCAACAGCTATGATCTGCCCAGTAATATACGAAGCCCCGGGGAGACAAAGGAACGCTACCAATGAAGAGACTTCTTCTGGTTCGCCTACACGTTGCATTGGTGTTCGAGATTTCACATTCTCGACGAAATCTTTATTCTCAAGCAACTGCAATAACGAAACAGCCAAGCCCAAGGTTATCAAGTTTTTGCAACAATCATTACGTTTTTCCATCGTTCTAACTTTCTCGGCGTGGAGATTTGGGTATATGGAAAGGACTGAAATATTTAGAAGAAACGGTAGCAAGAAGCAAAGGACATACATGCTTCACGAGCGAGGTCTTGATGTACCACGGAGCAACGCTGTTGACCCGAATGTTATCTTTTGCCCACTCGCATGCAAGGTTCCTCGTAAGTTGGTGCATTGCTCCTGCGATTGGGAGATCATAAGTATATTTTTTTTATATAACTAACTTTTTATCGATTAGGGAAACTCACGGGTTTGAAACTCCGTGGCTATTACCTTTAGTTGCTCCATAGATGGACCCAGAGAAGATATGAACAAGACCAGAGACTGAGGAGATGAAGACCACACTACCATTAGCAGATGCTTTCAGAAGAGGATGAGCAAGTTGGCACAAATGGTAAGATGATTCTAAGTTTGTGGCCATGAGATGAGTGTACTCTTCGGAAGTGTACTCGACAGTTGGCTTCCTGATGTTCGTGCCAACATTGTTAACCTATCGAAAGAAAACAAACGAGGTGAATCCCAAAAGTCTTCTTCAGTAGGTCACATATGTATGAGAGGAGCCTTTTCACTCCTCTGCATAAGACAAAACTCAGATATTGTTTTTACATTGAGAAAAGCAACAAGTTATTCAATAATCTGAGCCAAAAACATCCTCAAGTTCTTGTAAGATGCAGATGCTTTATGTGATATAACTATGAGTGATCCTCACTGATTTTAGCAAAGGTTACAGCTTACACAGTCTACTCTCGCTCTAGGTATCATATGATTTCAGCTGCAAAAAAAAAAAGGAAAAATCCTAAAGAAAACTTACAAGGATGTTAAGTTTTCCATGGAAGACAGAGGAGACCTTGTCCATGAGCTGTACTCTCTGCTCGCGAGACGACGCGTCACAAACAGAACCAGTGACTGCGAATCCCTTGGAATTCCACTCTTGCAAGCGCTGATTGAGCTCTTCTTCATATCTCGAACAAGTGTGCACTGAGGCACCCAATTGAGCCAGCTCTTCCACGATTGCGTGCCTATTACATCATTTTCACAAACAGATAACATGCACTGCCTTATTCAAGCCAAAAACAAGGCGCACGCACGATAAAAGCATTGAGGCATCTATATATATACCCGATTCCTCGAGTGCCACCAGTGACGAGAGCGGCCATACCAGAAAGAGACCACCTCGAATTGCTGCTTCCCGCCATTGATTCTTCTCTGTTCTCCTAAAGTGATCAAATATGAGCTCAGTAGAATTCTCTTCGCTCGGAGAATGAAGGATATAGTAGTAACAGTAGACTGAGGGAGGATTCTGTACGGCGGCAGACCAATACCTTGTTTTTGGGCTTTATCGTATTATCTTATTGGGCCAAGGCCCAATTGTATTGGGCTCATGAGATTCATCTGCGGCTTTCTTACAATGTCACAGATAGGTTCATAGTGTGAAGTAAACTAAGCAATGTACAAAACCACAAAATAAGCCTCAAACCCTCCTTACAACATTGTCCGATGATCAAATCAAAGAAAAGAAAACTACCACAACAACAACAACGTATATATCCCGCTCGGCTCGATCTCTCTTAATCCCACCCGCCGCCTCAATACGAAGGCGGAGGATGAGGCCTTGGGTTGGCGGGAGCCCAAAACACGTCATGCGGGGCAGGCGGGACAGCCCGCCCACCAACACCGCCGCCGCCACTTGGGTCTACATTAGGTGGCATGTGATACATTTGCGGCGCATTTCCAAGAGGGCCAACATTACTAGCCATTGCTTGATCAGTAGCAGCACTGCTTTGTTCTTCGAGTGGCAATCTCTCATAAGTAGCATTCCCGAAGGTGGCGGCGATGACCATCACGGGCCCAGATGCTATCAAGGACCCAACCACCACCCCTCCCACGACCTGACCTTGGCCACCGGCCAGGTACACGGTCAGCCCAGTAGCAGACGGAGGGGAAGGGGGCGGCAGGAAAGCCCCCGAGAGGGACAGAATCTCGAACCTTCCCTGCAGGTTTATTACACCGCCGGGCGAAGTGGGCTGACGAAGGGTTACGTTCGTGACAATCCCACTCCCGCTTAGGACCGAAACTCCACACTGCCGCCTCCTCGCAAACGTTGCGAGGCTGTCGAGGACGTCCGTTCCGTTTGTGATCTCCAGCACGTGGCTTCGGAGGGCGTTTTGGGTATCCTTGGTGATCACGACGGGGGACTTGGGCTTGTTCTTGGAGCCTGGCGGTCGGCCCCTCAGTCTGCGGGCGGAGGCCGAAGAGGGCTCCGAGATCTCGAGGTCTCCGGCAGGGTTTTGGTGGTCTTGGTCGTCGTGGTTGTTGCCGGAGTCATCGGGGTTTTGGTGGTGGTGGTGGTGGTGTTGGTGGTGGCGGTGGTTAGGGTTTGTGGAGTAAGGGTTGTTGGCGGCGTCGTGGTCTTGGTCTGAGGTGTTTGTGAGGTGAAGCGATGGCCCGGCCGGCGGAGAAGAAGAAGGTGGCATTTGGTTCATCACCATGTTATTACCTGCCCACCATCTATTCGACATCGTCGTCCCCTTTTTATTTCTTCCCTATATATATATTCCTCGAAGGAAGACACAGAAAAACTAACCTCAACTCAAGTTCCAATGCTTTGAACATAAAAGAACTAAAAAAAGCTGATGAAGAGAACTAAATAAATAAAAGAATTAAAATTAATACCTGCTGCTTGACTCCTCTTTTGTTTGTTTATAAAGAGATATGTCCAAGAAAACAATCAATGGACTCTTTCAAATGCACCCAAACCAAGCTCCAAGAGGGTTTTTTCCTTCTTCTTTTTTTCTTTCTTGTTCCTGCAAAAGCATTTCTTATCTCTTTAGGGACTGTGTTGCTTCTGTTTTGCGGAGAAGAAAGTCCTAAATTCATAAAGATAAGCTCCCAAATACTTAGCAGATAAACATCTAATCATTACATATATTACCTCAAAAAACCCCAACTCTAGCTAGAAACAACTTTTTATGCCTTCTTAATTTTCTTGATATATAAGGTGGAAGAAACTGTCTCATATAAACCCTATTACATATCCTTAGGGCAAAGAACATATGTTTCTGGCAGAAGTAAAAGAATTGAAAAAAACAAGTAGGGCGAGATGAGATCTAAGCTGAAAAAGACCTAAAACTGGTAAGAATTGCAAAAAGAGAAAACCCCCTTCTGAGTTCTTACCTGATAACCAAAGTACAAGCGAACAGATAATCAAATCTTTCACAAAAAAAGTACTTTGTCAGCAGAAAACCTTCGACCTGCTAAACAGTTCCATGTATGAGCATTTTTAAGGTTAGCAAAGAAGAGAGCGTATAAGTCGCTTGTACCTCTCTAAATAAGGGTTTCAGATTGAGGTACGGTGGTAGGTTTCTCGTCAGACTGAGGTTTTCTCTTTCTTTGCCCTTTTACTTCTCACTCTATCTGCAAACTCGACAGCGTATGTATGCTTTGTGTAAGGAGTTTTAGAAAATTGTGATTTAGTAGTAGTATAGGCAGAAAAGAATTAAAAAAGAAAAAAGAAAAGAGAGAATAAAATATGATTTAAAGAAACCCTCTTAAAGTAGACCGTCTACAGTACATATAACATTAAATATATATAAATATATCTTATAGTATAAAGTACTGCACATATGTTTTAATGCTCATCAATATAATTAACCTACATCTTAAGTATAGAACTACTCCAACTCCGAGAAAGAAAAATTGAAATTGCAGAAATTGCTCCGCGCATACCCATTTTTCATTTTAGCTCGTAGCTTAGCTGCAAATATCTAAAATTTTTAATTAAATTAAATGATATGTACAAACTATATTAATTAATTCAGAATAAAAAAATTTTATTTACCACTATCTTTATTTCTCCATATTTCGTGATGCTAAGGGTTTCGAGAAAAATAAATTACTATACCATTAGAGATGACCAAACTTTATAGTACTATCGACTAACACACCATTTTTCATTTCCCATTACATTAAAAGAGTGAACAAATACTAATAAACATATAGTCCACAAAAGAGAGAGAGAGGGAGAGAGAGAGAGAGGGAGAGAGCGAGAGAGAGAGAGAGAGGTCGCATGGCAGCAAAGGGTCGGCCATCATCTGGCTGGGGACCCAAAGGGAGCAGTAAAGAGGGGGTGTGGGCTGGGCGTGTGGACAAGAACATGGACTAACGTGCCCGCCCGCCCGCCCGCCCGCCCTCTAAGACCATACAATACAAACGTGCCTGTCACAGTCAGTGCCTGCCTAGGGTTATCATATATCCCTTCCATTCAACAAAAACATAATTTCTTTAAGAAAGAAGGAAAAATTTGTATATGTAGAATATTGGCGAAGAATAAAGGGAAAAAGGGATGGAAAGGTGGGGTTTTTAGTTTTTACTACAAAGAGCCGCAAAGATAAGGGTGACGTGCGCTGCCCCGGCCGGCCCTTTGCAATTGCAATCCCCAGCCACTAGTTATTAGTTTCTTTCTCTTAGCAATTAATGCCTATGTGCACTCATTTATGTTCCCTTTTTCGTCTGCACGCGACTACTCTCCTCTGCTGCTGTGTACTGTAATAATGCCCCTCACCTCATGTGCATTCAATGGACACCCTATTTACCGTTATTCGTCGGATTTTTATTTATTTATTATTTCTCTGTACGACTCGTGAGTATACTCTGTCAATCAAATCAATTGAATGAATATGGCTTTCCTTTGATGGTAAAATTCAATCGAGACAAGCCCAATGAGCTCATTCGTACAATGAGACGGGCCAAGAATCTACGGCCCGCAAAGGATAGAGTAGGCCCGTAACGTTCCTTCAGAATCTTAGGGCTCGTTTGATAGCCGTTAAGTATGGTGTGTTTATAAGGTGTGTATCATCAAATTATGTCATGTTTGTTATCTGTGTATACTCATGCCTACCTTGTATGGCTATACACGTCTATTACAACAACGATTTTGTTTATAAGTCGTGTATAGTCATACCTATTAAAATGGTGGGTACGTGGTGTGTATCACTAATCCTTACACACCTCATACATACATATCAAACACAATTTATATCATAATCCAAATAATTAATACACACATATCAAACTTGTTAAAATATTCTATCAACAAAATATGTGTATAGCTATACACAAATAACTCATACCCATCAAATTCCTTACAAACATATCAAACGACCCCTCTCCCAATGATGCATAGAATCATTCATTTTTTCAATAACTAAACCAAAGATGACCTTCAGAACCATCAAGATTGCATTCAAAACTGTAGATGTGTGGTATAAATGTTCACAAATCATAAGCATATAGCTCCCCACCACAATGGGCTTCAAAAGCGGTTATTTTATTACAAATATTATGGTAACAATGATAACAGTCATAAGCCAAGAACGTAGAGCATATGAAGTTCTTTTGCAATATATTCCACCAAACCACGGTCATAAAACAAGACAAGAGTAGAAAAGAAAGTCACTAGCTTACGTACTGCTGTGGCGGCACTCGAGAAGCCATGCTTGCCACCTGAGCCTGCATCTGAACAGCCCTGACCTTCGAAGCCGTAGCCCTATAAAAGAACTGCTCCCTCGACAGAAGCCTTACGTTTCTCAAGTACTGATCGAAAGGGATGGTCCCTTCTTGCAAGGCCTTGTCCAGAGCGTAGACCGTGTCGTCGAGGGCCATGTCCAATGCTGTGGTATCCAGCATTTGCTTAGACAGTGCATCGCACGGCTCAAATGCTTCGTCCACGTCCAATACATTGTTTCCACTCTGTGATTTCTCGTCGTTGTTTTCTTTTAGCCAAGCTTCTAATACATCTGAGTTCATCAAAACCATCTGCAAGTTCTGCTCCAATGCTTCCCTCTCGTCGTTCATCTCCTTCAGCCCTTTCCTCAACACCTCATCGCGTCTTCTCAGCTCGGCCTGCACGTTGAAAAGCCCTTCCATCTCTACTTCCCTCGATTTCCTCATCTCACGAATATCCCCGCTTAAATTCTCAACAAGCTTATTGATAGCATTCTTCTTATAAACTTCGCTTGGATCATCCATCACCCTCCCAGCACCACCATAAGGTGGGATAGGATTAGGCGATGGTGAATAAGCACTCGGTGGTAATGCAGGCCTCGTACTAGAAGAGCCCACCCTCCCATAGCTGGAAGTAAAATCAGTGCTAGGGTTAGTAGGGTTTGGAGAATTTGGGGGTTTCCTCTGAGAATACAAGGGAGGGTCACGGGCGAAGAAGGCGCTCAAATTCCTAACCAATTCCACCAGATTCGACGACGGATACACCCATGACTGAAGGTAAGGTATCGCGACGACGCCGTTGGGGGACACGAAGGGGTGCGGCCTCTTGATGATCATGTCGCGCGTAGGGTTGACGAACACCAGCGGCGCGTAGTGCGGGTAGGACTCCATCAGCCAGATGATAACGGGGATGTTGTACGTGACGCCCTGAAAATTCATCGGAACGGTGCCGTCGGCCTGGAGGAGCTGCACCGTGCGCCCGTCGTTGTGTGTGAAGGCGGCGGTCTTCGGCTGAAGGGAAGGGAAGACTTCGATCAGCTGGAGCAGATGCTGCCGGATGTGCCACTTGGTGGGCTCCGCGTACGGCAGAGCCGATGGCCCGCTTTGAGAGAGAACGGTGTTGAGAAACTGCGGGGCGTGTTCGGCCATTGAAATCGGTGATTCAGCTTTCAGCTTGATGATTCAGATCTACAGAGCTTCTTCTACCAATGATCAAATCGTAGTCTGAAGCAATCAATCTCTGTGGTTTGAAGGTTTGAAAGGGAAGACGATCTGCCACCGCGTAAATTGACGAAGCTGCGAGCTTTTTTTCTTCTTCGAGAAGCAATTGCTGATTTAAGCCCTGAAGTTTTTGATAATTACATAATCGACCCCATACTTTGAGAAATAGCCGACGTAACGACGAAGTTATCGTCTATTTCAATTCAATTTCCCCCACGCGCTTTTCCATATTTACCCCTGACCCCCTTTTCCCTTCTTCAGCCCATCTCTACCGTGTACTTTGACCAATTCCCAGCTTAATCACCGTTCGATTCTTCAGTCTTCGCCTATTCTCTGTTCAGCTGTGATTTATCAGATCCATAAGCATAATAGAATCGATCTATCGATGTCTTCAACATACTGGTGTTACAGATGCAATCGATTCGTTAGGGCTTCGATCCAAGAAAATTCAATTTCTTGCCCCGATTGCAGCAGCGGCTTCGTCGAGCAGGTGGTTGACACGCCCCGCGACCGATCGCCGATACGACGCCGGTTCCCCATGTACAACGGTCAGGCGCTGACCGCCGACTCGGGTCAAACCTCAATAACGAGCCCAATGCTCGGGCGCAGCCGTCGAAACGCTGGTGAACGGTCTCCGTTCAACCCTGTGATCGTCCTGCGTGGGTCCCAGCACGAAGCCGCGGAAACCCGTGGGGGAGGGTTCGAACTGTACTACGATGACGGTGCGGGGTCGGGTTTAAGGCCTTTGCCAGCTACGATGTCTGAATTTTTGTTAGGGTCGGGGTTCGATCGGTTGCTGGATCAGTTGTCTCAAATCGAGGCTAACGGGGTTGGGAGGATTGAGAGTAATCCCCCGGCTTCGAAGGCCGCGATTGAATCTATGCCCACCGTCGAGATAGTCGAAGAGCATATAGACAGCGATTACACGCATTGTGCGGTGTGTAAAGAGGCGTTTGAGCTGGGGACTGAAGCCAGAGAGATGCCTTGTAAGCATTTATACCACCAAGACTGTATCTTGCCGTGGCTTTCTTTAAGAAACTCTTGTCCCGTGTGTAGACACGAGTTGCCTATCGATAATGGCAGTGAAGGGAATATCAGAGGGGTGAGTGACGAAGATGAGACGGTTGGATTAACGATATGGAGGTTGCCCGGTGGTGGTTTTGCTGTTGGGAGGTTCTCTGGTGGGAGAAGAGGTGGTGAGAGGGAATTGCCGGTGGTTTATACAGAAATGGATGGTGGTTTTAGTAATAACAATGCTAATGGTGTTAACAATAGTAGTAATAACAATAACAATGGGAATGGTACTCCTAGGAGAATATCGTGGAGCTCAAGAGGTGGGGGGTCAAGGGATAGAAGAGGGTTGAGGAGGGTTTTGAGTGGACTGTTTCGGTGCTTCGGGAGAGGCGAGTCGGTGAGTTCAAGTTCGAGCTTGGATTCTAGGGTAAGTTTTAGGAGTGGGTCGTTTTCTTCATCGCTTTTCGGTTCTAGAAGGAGAGGTTGGGGCTCTGAGACTAATAACGATGGTAGTGAAACAAGATTGTGAACTCCAACGGGGAGGAGGTTGTGGAGAGTATGTTGTTTACTGTGAAGAACCAGAAAAGAACCTAACTTGTATTAATATGATGAATCTTCTGTAGCTTTTCTGAACTTGTGCAATGACGGGGGCCTTTGTAATCGGTGAAAAGTTGAGTCGGCGGTCGAGCCTAAGAGTGTAGTGTATAAGTAGGCCGAGAAAGCGGAAACTGTAGTAGTCCTACGAGCGGAGGAATCGGACTTTGTGGCATTTGAAGGCGTGGCTGCCTTACCTTTTCTTAGTTTACTCCATCAGATCATTGCAATTCTATCCCTAGAATTTGTCCTTAGTTTGTTGTATGATTTATGATGCCTGTAATTTCTTCTTTGTTGTAATAAGAAAGGTGCAACTTTTGGGAATCAAACTTGGAAAAAAGCTCAAGTTTTTCTTTATTACGATTTACGCTTTACGCATTTCTTGAATTGGAAAAAAAAATTAAAATTCCAAGAAAATTAAAACCGGTCTGTATTGTACTGGCATACAGAAAACCAGGTCCAGTGGAACTCCTTGGCTCATTGGCGGGTTCATGGACGCGATTTTAGGTACACAGCGAAGTAGAAGACTCTCATGCGAGAGGGAGTAAAGGTTGTACCAAGAAAAAAGAATGCCATTCATATCGAAAATCGAAAGGCAATCAGACTACAGTAGCTTCCCTTCATCTCATCCTAGTGTTATCATCGACAATGGTCGCTCCATTTTCGAATTTGGTAAGAGGCTCGAATGTATGTTCTTAGGCTTATGAGGTGCTTGTTTTGTATGTTTTAGGTCTAAAAATATGATTTTTCGCAGGTGGGCAGGAGAGGACGAGCCGCGGGTCATTTTCTGGAACATTATTCAGAGGCCTCGACATAAAATTACTGGTAAATTTTCATATTTGTTATTTCCTCGATTCCTTGTCTGTTATTTTGCTGTGTAATCAGTTCTTGAGGTAGCTAATACTAATAGTTTGCCTGTTGTTGAACTTGTTGTCTGAACTCGTTGGCGATTTTCGGTTTTCCGTTAATATGCTTGTTTGTTATACAGGTGAAACGATAACAGTTGTGGGAGACCATAATCCTGCACTGTTGAAATAATTTGACTGCACCAGTTCAGGGCCTCGTTCGGCTTTCGACAGCAACGTTGTTTACCAGTTTGAAATAATGGAATATGTAAGGAAGATACGCACGATTCAGTTAATGAATCCTCTGATTGTCCCTCTTTCGCTGCAAAGCGCCGTACGAGTTTATTACGTATTCGTTCTCCCCCTTTTTTCAGATTTTGATATCATTGCAGCTCTAGTTCAGTGCATGCTTATTTCCTTATGAAAGTAGACTCTTGTGTGAGCTCTCTTTACTTCAAATTAAGCTTTTTTTTTCATTTTTTTTATGACAACTAGATTCTGGACTTCGGCTTTGGGCGCAGATAAATCAGAGGTAGGTAGGACTCTTTGTGCCTTGATTGGCCTCTAAATAGTAAATACCTATCAAAAGGAGCTGCAGTGCTAAACTTCTAAAATGTATATATCATCTTTCAGCAATTGTGTTTTTTTGGTGGTCATGACCATTGAAACGACCAGCATATGTAATTTTGTTCTACTGAACCAAAAAGCTTGACCTTGCTGTATTTGTTTCGATACAATAATACAGATAAACCACCCAATCTTCAACCCTGTCCATTCTCCTCGAAGTAAAATGTCAGAACTTCTTTTCGAGACTTATGGAGTTCCCTCCGTAGGTAATGATCATTGAAGTTACTTGAAAATAACAGCGTACCTTTTGTCTGAGTCTAAGCTTTCATTATCTGATTATAACACAACGCAATCCTCAACGCTGTCCAAGAGAAGGCAGAAGAATGCATCTTCCTTGCTTCGGTCGTGCTGGTGTATTATTACAGTCCCGTTTTTTGTTCAGATGATCTCATTCTTGGTTTCCTAATTTCTGTCTCTCACGTATCATTGCAGCATTTGGGGTCGATGCAGCATTCAGCTGCCACTACGATCATCCACGGGGAACATTTTGTAGCGATGGTCTTGCAGTCTGTTCTGGATTTAATACGAGCCACACCATCCCGGTCTGTTTTATCATATTTGTTGATCGATAATATCCTACTTAAAGAATCATAAAGCACTTGGCTTTGGAGTCTTTTAATTTGGAAATACATGCCACTCATTGATCAAATACAGGTCTGTACTAATCTACGCTGCTGTGTAATATAGTTTTTGAATGGAGAGGCATTGTATGAAGCATGCTGTCGGACTAATGCTGGTGGATAATCACATCATGGATTATCTGAAACAACTTCCCCCACTTAAGCATGCTGTCGGACTAATGTTCTGATATCTTTGGCATAAGAGACGAAGATTGGCAACTCTATAAACTCATGAGCAAGGACAATGATGAAGATGAAGACGACGAGCCAGACCCAGATGAATCAGAGCTAGCCCACATAGCTTCAAGACTCCAAGTCAGTAAAGAAGATAATACGATTGGCTCATGAATTCTTCGATTTTCTCTGACTATCATATAACAACGTATGGACCAAATTCTTCATTACAGGAAATCGACCCAACATTTTTGCAAGACCAAGCTAGGAACATCTTCCACAGAAGCACCCCGCTTCCGCCCTCTAAGAATGGAAGATTTCGCTGTCCCGATTTTATTTCATCCTAACTTAGTTGGGATTGAGCAGGCGGGGTTGGATGAGACGGTTGGTACATCTTTAAGGAGGCTACCCACGAAAGGTCAGGGCTTGGAAGATAAGCTAACGAGTTCGATCCTTCTAACTGGCGGAAGCTGTTTGTTTCCCGTATTAAGCGAGCGTCTTCTCTCAGATTCAAATGCTAAGACCATGCGAAGCGCCCGTGAAGATACTCAAATCTTCGGATCCAATTTACGATGCATGGTGTGGAGCATCTCGATATGCTTCTTCATCAAGATTCCATCAGCAAACGTCGTTTGGCAAGATCGACAACTACGAAAAGGGCGAATACTTGCTTGCAAACTATCAGATTAAGTACACGGTTTGATGCTTCAGGTTTTGCCGGCGGCAGATCTTTATGGTTTTTGAGGTAAATTGTGAGATAACTCTTGTGGAAGTTATTAGAATTGTGTTGCCATTATTACAAAGGTCCTTGTTTGTGTTGTGTGTATAAGGCCCATCACTATGATAAAACAGCATCTTTTTCTATGTTATTCTTTTGTCAAATAGAAATATGATGCATATTAAAGTCTAGAATGCGCTTCAATCACACTCAGAGGGGTTATAGTACATCACTTGTTATTGCATTTGTTGAGGTAGTTATGTTAGTTACTCGACAAAGTGATGCGAATGTGGCCCATGAAGATGAAATTCTAAGCGTGCATTAGGCTTAATGAATTTGTATCCTATGCATGTAAAGATTTGGGAAGCGATGGCGACAAAAATATAATGTAATTGCTTTCTTTGCCTGAGAAACACGGACTTTACCCTCTTTTTTTTTTTTTTTTTTTTTTGCTTTTCAATATTATTTAATTAATTAATTTTTATAAAAGTTGTGGAAATAAAAAAGTAGGAAATAGAGTGACAAATGTTGACCAAAATGAGAAAAAGGTTGAGGCTAATGATCGGCGCAATATATGGAATCAAGAAAGGAGTCAATCACGCTCTTCACATACATAGTAAAAGCTATATTACGCATGAAAGTACTCATTTTTTTATATATATTTTTCTATTTCATTTGGTAAAAAAAAAAACATAATAAATGCTGAACTAATTCAACGTTACGGTACTGAATAGTGCATGGCCATGCATACCCAAGAAATAAGAAAAAAATATACATATAAAAGAGAATAAACAAATAAATAAAGACAGCACAACTTGCAGATAAAAGTGGCCCCTTAGGAATGAATATCTTTTCCTTTCTTCTGAAGGTGAAATCGCTTTCCTCCTCAGACTCCTTTGATTTGTAATAATGCAATCAACAATGACATAGTTATAGTAAATTGAATTTATTTCCCTCCCGCTAATACGCTGCCCTTGATTGAGGAAAACACATTTACTCTTTGTGTGGGCTCCCCTCATGATTTCTTTCTCCCCTAACTATTCTTCCTTTCCTATTATAAGTAGCAGCAGCAGCATACTACTCCACCATAACTACTCTCTCTCTCTCTCTCTCTCTCTCTGCAGAAAAAAATGGAATCAAAATCTGTCCACATTGTGCTTCTAACGACATTAATGGCGATCCTCAGTTGTGGCGTCGAGTCAAGGATCCCTGGAGTCTACTCAGGCAGCTCGTGGGAGACCGCCCACGCCACCTTCTACGGCGGCAGTGACGCCTCGGGCACCATGGGTGAGTACCACCACCTAGTAGTAATTTGCCTCAAGAGATAAAAAAAAAAGAAAGTGAAAACATAGCATGAGTTTTTTTATGGTCTGTAAATTTTTGCAGGGGGTGCTTGTGGGTATGGGAATCTCTACAGCCAAGGCTACGGCGTGAACACGGCGGCTCTGAGCACCGCGCTGTTCAACAACGGCTTCAGCTGCGGCGCGTGCTTCGAGATCAAGTGCAGGGACGAGCCGCAGTGGTGCCACCCCGGCAGCCCGTCGATCTTCATCACGGCCACCAACTTCTGCCCGCCGAACTACGCCCTGCCCAACGACAATGGCGGGTGGTGCAACCCGCCCCGAACCCACTTCGATCTCGCCATGCCTATGTTCTTGAAGATTGCAGAGTACAGGGCTGGCATTGTCCCTGTTTCTTACCGAAGGTTGGCTGGTTTGCTCATTTATTCAGACCGTAAAGCTGCTTCCCTTTTTTTTTTCATTACATTCTTGTTCTTACTCTGAAACTACTTGCAGAGTGCCTTGTCAGAAGAAGGGTGGGATCAGATTCACCATTAATGGCTTCCGTTACTTCAACTTGGTCCTAATCAGCAATGTGGCCGGCGCAGGCGACATAGTGAAGGTTTGGGTTAAGGGCTCGAAGACGGGCTGGATGCCGATGAGCCGCAACTGGGGTCAGAACTGGGAGTCCAACTCCATTTTGGTCGGTCAGTCGCTGTCGTTTAGGGTCAAGGCCGGCGATCACCGAAGCTCGACTTCATGGAATATTGCGCCTTCGAATTGGCAATTTGGACAGACTTTCACAGGCAAGAACTTCAGAGTCTAACGCTCTCTCATTGCAGAAGAAGAAGATGATGATGATGATTATAAACTCCTCCTTCTAGCGTCTGTTTTCTTTTATTTTTGTTTACGGAAGAAAAGGAACGATTTTTATATGTATTTGGAGAGCCATTTCGTGACTGAAATTGGTAAGAGAGGTCCGAGTGATTTTAGGAGAGTTATCTTTTGTGTGTGAATGTGTTGTCCTTCATGGGGACAAGGTTGAAGAAAAGTTGGGACAAAAAGGGTTCCATGTAAGAGGGGGCTTGAAGTGGCTGCCACATTGAGTGTGGCCCTCAGCTTGCAAGTAATTTCTTGATGATGTAAAATATTTTTAACTACCTTCTATCCTCACTCCTCAGTCAAATTCAATACATAAACAACTTTGCACCAATCAAGGAGGTAGACTGCGCATGTTAAAAGAAGCCCAAGTAATGTGATAATCATGACATCAGTTCAAAAGTAAGTATTGTCATGTAATGTATATGTTAAAGCTCGAACCAAAAGTTAGTCAAAAATCCTCTCCCCAGTGGATAGTAAAAGAAACACTAATGAACTGAAGATGCAGAGTGAGCCCGGGATGACAAAAACGGCTCGCCAGCTGTCGGGGCTCGTGAGGTCCAGCTGGGCATCCTTAGCGGCTTCTAGGAGCCGACCCGTGAGGTCGACCCCGACTATTCCCGCCAGGGTACCAGCCGTGTTAGACACGCCCATGACTATGCCTGCGTACCTAGGAGCAACATCCATGTGGTTTATTGCAAAGCCAGCTCTTCCAAGTGCCAAGAAACCGAGGGCCACCGAAGAACAGAGGACGACCCCGTCTGGCGTTCGAAACCGAGGCAGAGCCATAAGTGCGAAAGAAGCTACGACGAACCCCACGGTGTTGAGAAGCTTCCTCGTCCTAGTCACCGACAGGATTCTCTTGGTGATTAAGTGGTCTGCAATCACCCCGCCGATGTTCGAGAATACGAACATGTTCAAGTAAGGCATCATCTTGGAGGAGCCCATTTCTTGCAGACTCCGCTGGAGGCCCAGCTCGAAGTAAGTCGGGAGCCAGTTCATCAGGACGTATAAGGCGTAATGGAAGGTGAAGTTGTTTACCACTATTGCCCAGATGGGCAGGCTCAAGATGATTCTCTTCCAAGGGATTTTCGACGGTCTTATTGCATACGTTGCTCCGTTTTCTGCTTTTGTCTTAGGCAGCAGCAAGGAATCTCCAAAGCCAGCAGCAGTAGCTTTCGGATTATCCGAACGAGGCGGGTCGGTGGCGTACTTAAACCAGAGTACAGACCAGAGGGAACCTAAGACAGCTTCGGCAAGAAATACAGACTGTGGACCCTTAAACTTCACGAGGCTCGGGAGCACGAGGGTTCCAATGGCCGCACCAAAGTACATTCCCGAAGTTGTGAGAGAAACAGACCTCGACCTCTCGTGGGGTGGGACCCACTGGGCTAGAACCGTGTGGATGGAGGGAAAGATGAAGCCCTGAGCCACGCCGACGAGTAACCGAGCCACGACGAGGAGTTTGGTTCGCTTCGGATCTAACGGTACAAAAGCACAAGTCAAGCTCCAGAGAACGAACGAGAGGAGGAGAACACGCCTTCCCCCAATCTTCTGAGCTGCCCAGCCGCCGGGAACTTGTGAGCAGGCGTAACCGTAATAAAACGTAGAGAGGATCAAGCCCTTGCTCAGTTGGTTTACTCCTGCGGCATCTGCAGCAGCCGTGTAAGCAATGGAGAAGCCCACTCTTTCTACATAGCACACACAAGTGCAGATAAACATGAGAATTACAATCAGATACCGCCTAGGGAGATATGTGGCTTTCATCATCCTCTTTCAGCGGTGTTAATCCACCGCCCTTTCCACGCAGATGGGTATTCAGCAGCAAAAATGATTCTGCAAAAAGCAAATGACCATATAAGGAATCACCAATATGCGTAGCAGCATGTTTAGACTTTCCAGAAAACTAAAAACTAAGCATTCATCTCCAATCGGCCGTAAATTCCAAAAGTATTGACGATTATTTGGAAATGTAGAGCTAGCCCAGGAATAATCCCCCAAATGCTAACCCTCAAACACCAAATCCCGAATCAGATTCGTAATAATATTACAAAGCATTATCAGTTTAGAGAGAGTTACCTAAACCACTGCCACCGACGGAGACAAAATCGGCGCTAATGGGGGCAATAATTGCGTCAGAATTTTTCGTAAAGGTAGTAAAAACGATGGCGGCGGGCTTGCAGCTGCGTGGATCGGAGCTCTGACGGAGTTTTTGTTCGGTGCCTTTTTTAATTCCAAAGTCAAAAAATAAGGAAGTCAGAGGAAAGGGAAATTCACATTTTTGGCCACATATTTTTGTCCGTATGCAATTCGAGTCCAAATATTAATGAATGTGCAATTTAACTCCAAATATTATCAAGAAATGTGCATTTTTAGTCCTTAAATTATGGGTCTCAATTAAAGTCCAGGGCCGATTCAAAGATTTCATTTTTCAATTGCACAATGCGACCCTTCATACATACTTATTTAAAGTAATGAGTCGAATTGAACATCCTTAAACGAATGTTAGTTGGCTGCCTCAATCAAAGCTGCTTCCTTTTTTTTTTTTGTTTCTTTTCTTTCTTGGGATGGTTTTTTGTGCGTGTGAATGTGTGTCTTCGTGGGGACAAGGTTCAAGAATGTAAGAGGCTTGAAGGGGTAAAGAGGTGTGGCCCTTGATGATATAATTAGCTGTTATCCTTATGATGAGAGCTATTTCAACGACTTATAGCCATTAAAAGTATTTCAAAGCTACTTCCCACCGGCAATCAAGGCGTAGGGTGCACATGTTTAAAGGAAGGAGCAAAAGCCACAGTATAAAGCCAAAGTTACAAAGAGAAAAGGTAAAAGAAAGACAAACGATTTATGAAGCTTTAAGGTTCCTTCCTATATGTCTAGTATAAGCCAGGCCGGCCAGACCAAATAATGGCAGGGCACATGGGATAACTCTCATCTCATGCAGCCTTAGGTAAGACTTCAAAAGAATTCAAACGAAGGGAACATAAAAAGAATAAAAAATCACCTCTTTCCCACCAAAATCTTTGACATGCAATGTATTATTAACCCAAAATCATTACAACTTAGAAACTGATCTTTGGGCTCATCAAGAGTGCTGCTAGCTACGACTACGATGTAGTAATATACACATGGGCACGGGCTTGGTTCTGGAAAATCGATGCGCGCTAGCTTTTTGTCCATAACAAAGACTTTTAACTTATGCCAAACGAAGCAGAGCTTGATTTAACTAAATTCCTCGATTGGGATATGTTTTGAACATATCTCATTCTTAAACCACTTACCACACGTAGCACTTACTTTTCCAAGCTATCGGTTTGCATCTCGACCTAAGTAACCAAACAATAACCAGTTGGTATTTGTGTTAATAAGTTACTTGGCTCGGGCTTTTATGAGGCGAGATCAAGTTGAATAAGATAAGAACAAAACCTTGTGCATAGAAACTTCTAAGGTTTCGTGTCATGCAGCAACTGCCATTTCCGAAGCCTGCGACTCATGGGAATCGGATTCAGTAACTAATGGGCTTTTCTGAAACTCATTTCGTAGTTGCCCACACGCTGCACTTGCATCTAGACCCCGTGTCTGGCGCACACTAACAGTAACTTTACGAGACTCCAAAGCAGCTGAAAAGGCAAGAACCTGGGCAATATCAAAGTTGCAAATGAAGCAAAATAGAATCATTCAAAGGTGGTGATAATTGAGGAAAGATGCAATCTATGGTCAGAGGCGCACCGATCTTTTAGACGGAGGCTGGTATTCTGAACCTTCAACTGGATTGTAAGGTATCAGGTTCACATGATGACCGTGACCCCATTCATGGAGAAGTTCTGCTAGTTCTATTGCATGCTCCACTGTATTGTTGACACCAGCTGCCGCAGGGTTTAAGGGAAATATGGTCCGACCATAAGAGTTGTAGTGATGTTTCTTTCGCAAATGAACGAAAACAAAACTTCAAATACGAAAGAGAGAAACAAAAAATACCTAATAGGGTATACTCAAATGAGACGCGCCTGCTGGTTTCCAAGAAGTAATCCCTGCAGTCTTTCATGACTGCTTCCAAAGGATAGGACTTTGCACTGGGCACAATCATTTCTCTGAGCTTTTGATTCGGAGCATGCAAGCTAATAGTGGAAAATTAAAACACATTAAAGAAGAAGATAAAGTGGAAGGCTTATGTTTAAAAATCTAAGTTTGCTTGTTGGGAATTGCGACTAAGCTGTGCAAGTAAAATGAACAAATTGATAACACCTCTATCAAGAAAATGTAACCTAAGAGCCAACGTGGATTGAAGTTTGTGACGAGCCAGCTTCCTGATGGTGTTTGGAACTCCAACGGTTGAAATTGTTATCATCCTCTGGCCTATTTGGATATCCTACATAGCCAAAATAACAAGATTAGGCATTAAATGATATAATTAAATTAAGAACTTTGTATCCCACAGTGTGGACCTAAATAAGCTAAGAAATTCGCAACAAACCTTGTTCAAACAACGGTGTGCCTCAAGAACTTCATTCAAATTTAACATTGGCTCACCCATCCCCATAAACACAACATTCGTAACTCTATGCTTGAAGATCTCTTCTATCGCCAAGACCTTACAACTCAGAAATGCAGAAAAGGCTTAGGAATTCAGATAACATCCATAGTAATGGAGCTCAGTCTGAGCTTCTACACTTAAGGAAATGGAAAACGCCTCCATTGTTCCAACAAAATATCAAAGTTTGACATTCAGAAGAGGTAAATGTAAGAGTGGGTACCTGTTCCACAATTTCGTGTCTCTTAAGATTTCTGGAGAAACCTCCCTTGCCGGTGGCACAAAAAGAACAACGTAGAGGACAACCCACCTGATAAAAAACAATAGATCCCAATAAAATGCACAACCATTATAACATTTACTAACGGGAAATAATATATGTATGAGTAAAAATCCTGCAAATAGTAACCTGAGATGAGACACATGCAGTTAGCCGGATTGAGCCTTTACCATCTTCTAAGGGAATGCCAACTGTTTCAACCAGCCTGTTATCCTCCAGCTTTATCAATAACTGAGAAGGTAAACAAATATAAGAAATAACGTAAAGAGGACCAATCATATTTATGACTCAAGAGGCATATAAGAATGAGCATGATTCAGATATACAGTCGTTTCTAAGTTGTGTACATTAGCACATAAAATGACATTTCATTCCCTTGTCAACTGCCAAAAAATCTCAGCTCCTAGTGAAGCAAAACGATTTCTGTAAATTAAAAAACGAGAATAAATAAAAGTTACACAATTTTTACCTTAACTGTACCATCAGAGGCAGTGACCATCTTGTAAACAGGTGAGCGGCCCACGCTAAAACCCCTTTCCTCCATTTCGTTCCTAAATGCCAACGGCACTTTCCATACATAAACCAGCCAATATAAGACAACGCTACGAAAAGATTTCAGCCACATAAGTCACAAGCAGATAAGGATGAAACGAAGTCATTACAGTTGCTAAACTCCTGAATTTCTTTAGCCTTCATTTTGTACAGCAGATGATGCAGCTGCTTGCCTCTATATTTTTGCTGAAACGAAGAAAAAAGAAGCATTAAATCACAA
The DNA here is from genome assembly GCA_028392965.1 of Lindernia subracemosa. Lineage (NCBI taxonomy): Eukaryota > Viridiplantae > Streptophyta > Magnoliopsida > Lamiales > Linderniaceae > Vandellia > Vandellia subracemosa. The sequence goes on along the minus strand of JAQPCC010000002.1, from coordinate 6,999,303 downwards.
GAAGAACAAACCTTGAGATACTACGGATTCAATTCGATGGCTACCTGGCCAAAGTCAAGGGCGAGTTGTTGGAGCTCAGCTTCGGACATGCCAAGCAGAACTCGCCGAGGCGCATCCTTATTCAAAGGTACCGCCGAAGTGCTGCAAGAAACAGCACAAAGGAATCGAAACGGTGCGAAACGCACCGGCGAGTGACGAATAGCGGCCGTAGGTATCATTCCACGGCGAAGCTTTCCAATTGGAGATGATAACTGCGAGCTAAGAGGGGTTTTAGCCTCACAAAGAAAAATCTAATATTTTGCCCCGAGTTTCAATTTATCCGCTGAGAATTATATTTAAAAACGCCGTCCGTGGTGGCGTTTTACAGAAATGACATCAAGTCAAAATCGTCGTTAGACCATCCCAAACAGAAAAACTCATTTTTAAAATCAAACTCCTCAAACTCATAATGCAGTAATTCTTCTCCAATCATTAAACTCATTCTCAAACTCAAAAAAATATCAACTTTTATAAGTTTTCAATACTACCCATATATTTTACGACTTTACAAATTTAATCACGATATTATTTTAAATTCGATGAGAAAATATTAAATAAAATTAATAATAAAATTTTTATTGGTACCAATTTAATAATATAATTTTATTTTAATAATAAAATTAAATTTTGTGAGATTATATTTAATAAAATTCTAAAATCGTGGTCAAATAAATTTAACTATTGTAATACGTAGAAACAAAATATAAAAAAATTAAGTAATAAGATATAAAAAATTATTTCTTAAAATAAAGACATTATTTATTTTGACAATTTTATAATCATAATTATTAATAAATAAGTATGAAATTTCCTCTTTTTTATATTTTTATTTATTTTTTATTTTTGTATATGGGTGATTTAGTAATTAAAACAAATAATAGGACTTCAATAGTAATTTTTAAATCTCAAACTCATATTATGCGTTCAAACGCAAAATTGAGTGAGATAGAAAGTGATAAACTCATTTTGAGTTTGAGTTTGGGGTACCATTGGAGTATTTCTTACCATCGCCCTTTGTAACGATCAAGACTGGTAAGTCAAAAAATACTCCAATGGTACCCCAAACTCAAACTCAAAATGAGTTTATCACATTCTCTCTCCTAATTCAAACTCAATTTTGCGTTTGGATGCATAATATGAGTTTGAGATTTGAAAATTACTATTGAAGTCCTATTATTTGTTTTAATTATTAAATCATCCATATACAAAAATAAAAAATAAATAAAAATATAAAAAAGAGGAAATTTCATACTTATTTATTAATAATTATGATTATAAAATTGTCAAAATAAATAATGTCTTTATTTTAAGAAATAATTTTTTATATCTTATTACTTAATTTTTTTTATATTTTGTTTCTACGTATTACAATAGTTAAATTTATTTGACCACGATTCTAGAATTTTATTAAATATCTTCTCACAAAATTTAATTTTATTATTAAATTGGTACAAATAAAAATTTTATTTAATATTTTCTCATCGAATTTAAAATAATATCGTGATTAAATTTGTGAAGTCATAAAATATGTGAGTAGTATTGAAAAGTTGTAAAAGTTGATATTTTTTTGAGTTTGAGAATGAGTTTAATGGTTGAAGAAGAATTACTGCATTTTGAATTTAATAATAAGTTTGAGTTTAAAAATGAGTTTTTCGGTTGGAGATGGTCTTAGACGCAGCGCGATAGCGATTTAATCCATATAATCGCTGACAGTGCCGGCGATTTTGAAATATAAATATCCACTTATTATACAAAGCGCACAATTGTACACAACAGATACAGAAATCAATCCATCCATACTAAGAAGCAAGCAAGCAAACAAAGTAAATAAAAGGCTTCAACAAGCATGTTCTACATTGAACTCCGTAGCACCTATTTTATCGACGAGTCGCCAGCAGATTTCAGATCCCTCTCAAGTTCATCAAATTCCCATTCGCCGATTTCCTCAGATGTGTAGTTTCGATCGACATTTCCAAACTCAGATTCGAGTTTTGAAAGATCGTCATCTTCAGTCTCAAGTGCCTGCTCTGTTTTGTGTGGCTTAGCATCCTCTTTCTTTTCTTTAGCCGTTTGCTCGGTAGAACTTGTAAGGATTTCCTCTGACTTCTCACCGGGATATGTGTCAGTTTCCTTAGTGGGATTTTCGATGTCTAGGATTGGTCTTTCGATGGACTCGAACTCGGACCTTAACTTCTCTAAATTCTCGAATAGTTCTTTGATCTTTGGATCTTCCTTCCTGAATGCGTTTGAATTGGGTATAAGTCGATGGAATGTACAATAAAAGAGGATGTAGAGGATTCAGTAGGACCTGGAGATTTTCCCTTGTTGAGCATAGAATTGCTCTCTCATGTTGTCCACTACACTGAAAGTTGTTATTATCTGCAATCAGCAGAAAGTGCACGTTTTTTTTTTCATGTCAAAGTTCGGTTCTTTATGAAATGCACGGAGAGAAGCGTAGACATATCATGAAGTGACTGTCACTTACCTTAGATTCATAATCTAGATATTCCTCTTCGAGATTTCTCTTTGGGCTCAAAACTTGGGATTCATTTCTTTCCACATTAGAAGCCGATGATGATATGCTGCAGAAGTTTGTATTAAATGAGCTCATCAACAAAAAGAGATAAACAAACCATTTGCAAACACAATCAAAGTGATACCCTTCAGTAAGGTTCTTTAAGTTCTTCACGTATTTTCCAATGCGATCGATGGGGGGTCTCAACTCCTTCTGCACTCAACCCCAAAAAAAATAAAGGAAAACCATTTCAAAAGATAATAAGTTTCTGGGAGGTTATCGGCAGTGATGTACCATCATTACGAGAAAATTACTAAGTACCTCATAAGAAGAGAGCAACTGTTTCACCAGATCGGTGAAGTAATCTTCGTGTTTCTCCAATTCAGCACTTTTAGATGAAAACAACAAATCCATAACCGAGCAAACTCAGTTATTTCTGATTGACTTAGTAAAACTAAGAGATAAAGAATAAAGGCAGAAAACTCTGCCACTATTTTCGATTAGTTATCAGAAAACTGAAGAGATTCTGATACAAATGATCGCCAAACAGTACACACACACACACACACACACCCACACACACACCCACACACCTGGTTTCCTTATCTTTGGCCCCGACATATGAACTCTGAAGAGACCAGGTATCTTCCAAGAAACTGATCCAGGCACTCAGAACATCAGCCTCTACTCGACACGATCCAACTGAGCTTTTTAATTCATGTTCCTATAAGAGTAACAAATTTGGAGAGCGTGAAGTCAGAAAATGTATCACTCAGAAACCTTACAGCGAAGCTATTTGAAAATATTATACGTATACATATAGTGATTATATAGAAATATAATATGTGGTAGAGAAAACCTTAGTAGTTAAATGGGCAACAATATCGTCATTAGCTTTGAAGAACTGATTCCTCTCTTCCGTTGCATCACGAAGGCGAGCTTGAGCCGAAGACAAGGAGTTGTTGATCTTTTTCATTAAATGACATAACTTGTTATTTATATAGCCCGAGAAAGAAACAAGAAAAAGCTACTTCATTTCAAATCATAACAGTAGACCGCAACTTAAAAGCATTAAAGTCAATTAAGAAGAAGAGACCTTTTTCAATTGAGCTTCAAGTTCATCTCTCTGTTTCTCAAGACCAGATATCTCATTAGTCAGTTCCTGCAAAATAAAGGTTTAGCCCGAAATTTTAATAGCTTTGGGCCATGCAAAGAGTTATAGGGCATAACAAATAATGCTACTAGGTAACTATAACAACACCACTAGCTTCAAACACCTGAGCTGATACCAAACAACAGCCTCGATTTTTTACTTCTAAAGTCTTGTGCAGTGGGGCAAATAAATGGACAAGTTTGAATTTTATAGAGATAGTCTTAGAATACCCAACATATAAGATAAATAGTATCCCTAATGTAGCTGCTGCTAAAAATTTAAAAGAATGTCCTACCTGCTTTGTTATTTCATAGAGTTTGTATGCCTAGGAAGAGAGAAATAATAAGGGCTTCAGAAACAATACCTTTTCTATTTCACTAACTTCGCTTGCTTTGCCCACACGGAACTTCAGTGCTTCTTCTTTCTGAACTCTGTTGGAAAAGTTCAAACAAATTTATTGATTATCGAGTACTGGCAATAAAATAAAAAAGAATTGTCCATTTAAATAAAAATTATCAGATTGCGGGCACATGTTAGAACTTATCATAAATCACAGGCTTGTTTCCCAAAATGTTATAACTCGCGAATCCAGGAACTGAACCATCTAAATTTGTATACAGCCAGCACAAATGCATCTAAAAGCTTTATGCACATAAGTACAGCAGATTCAATACAATTGGTTCATCTCTCGTCACAATTTAAATAATGGTTCAATACCTATTCTCTGAGATGCGCTTCTCAGCCTTCGTGGACGAGCTTGCAAGAGATTCCGACAATACTTTCAATTTATCAACCTGAAATAATAAATAGAAAATATTATCAGCAATAAACTTGATTCGAATAGACAACATGATGCCGTAAGGGGGTATATAAACAGCATCAAGCAAATGATCTCCTCCATGGTCAATGTGTTATTCGCAGAAGAGTCAGAATAATATGAAGCGACACTATAAAACATAGCACTTCGACCACCCACTGTTGTAAAGGGAAATAAATCTTTTTATTAAGGGACAAGGAAAAGTTCAATGTTACCAGAGGATAAAATGAAGTTTGGCAAGAGAAGCCTTGGATCGCTAACTCAGTTAATAGACTAATAGAAACTGCATTAATAATGCAAAATAAGCACTACACTACAAATACATACCTTTTGAGAACGGACCTCAGATGTGTCTCCGTGACTGAGAGCTTTCTTTTTAAGTAGAAGACCTTCTATCCTCGTACAAATTCTGATCCGTGCAAGTGCATTTTTAAGAGCCTTCCAACAAGAGGAAAGAGTCATAAGGCATTTAAGTACATGTGGACCTTATCACCAAGGGGCAAAACATCAATGCCTTCTAAATTTCCGAACAATAAGTTCACAACATTATGATTGACTAAATCCATAAGCTATCGTTCCACATAAATGTTGGGGATTTCGATAAACGATGAAACCGAAAACAATGCAAGGAACACAGAATTTTACGTGGTTCGGATTCAATATGAATCCTACGTCCACGGGAGAACTATTTTCTCTTTATTGATCACAATTACAAAGCTTTCCTCTACTCTTTCTACACTCAAGATTACAGAGATTACAAAGCTTTCTTCTATGATCAATCTCCAAGAGAAAAATTGTGCGAATGATGAAATGAGATCTCTAAGCTTCTCAAAACTGCTCTGATGCAGTTTTATTATGTTTATACATTCCCACATTTGTTCTCTGATGCAGTTTTTAATAACTGGTACTTCATGCTTGAGGGTATATAAGTCCATTCATGCTTCAAACTCATGACTAATCTCAACAAATCTCCACCTTAGTCATGAGCCTAGACATCACAAATGATCAAGTAATTTCAACCATGCCGATTAACTTCAAGCATCCGTTTAATCGGTCAACGAACTTGTCATTCCGATAAGCATTAAACCCTCGTTGGGTATCCAGTCCTGCGCCTCTGAGTTGGCCAATCCACCCCCTCCACATGCGCCTTGCTGGCTCACCTAACTGCCAAGTTATCCCGTCCATGAACGCTACTTTGACTGCCTTGCACTCTGGCTTGGCATTCTGCTTAGACATGCGCTATGCTGGCCCATTCCGTGCATGTCATTCTGGCTGCTTCGCGCTCGCCATGGTGGCTGCCCCCGTGCGTGCTATGTCGGCACGTCCATGTGCCACGCTGGCCGAACTACCCGATCCCGCGCATTACGTTGCGCTCTTGCTCGGTAGTCCGCACACCTAGGCTGATCCTGCACGCCATGTTGCGTGCCCCATCTGTCCAGCAGTACCTCAATGTTCCGGGCCGCCTTTCTTGCGCTCGTGCTGCCATCCTCATGTGCTGTCTTGCGCGCCACCATGCGCACATCGATTGAGAATCGACCACACCTCTCCACCGCGACCCGTACGCAGTGGATTATAGACTGCAGCGTTGATACGGTCGTGCCTTCTACACCGCCGTTGCGGCGCTGGACACACGCACGCAGCCAGGCTGCCCGGTCCCGCACACGACCACGTTGCCCGGTCTCGCACTCGACCACACTGCCCAGACCCGCACACAGCCACGCTGCCCGGTCCCGCACACGGCCACGCTGCCCAGTCTCGCACGCAGCCACGCTGCCCGGTCTCGCACACGACCACACTGCCCCGACACAGCACGCAGCCACGCTGCCCGGTCCCGCACACGGCCACGCTGCCCGATCTCGCACGCAGCCACGCTGCCCGGTCTCGCACACGACCACGCTGCCCGGTCTCGCACACGACCACACTGCCCAGTCCCGCACACAGCCACGCTGCCGGTCCCGCACACGACCACACTGCCCAGTCCCGCACACAGCCACGCTGCCCGGTCCCGCACACGACCACCCTGCCCCGACACAGCACGCAGCCACGCTGCCCGGTCTCGCACACGACCACACTGCCCAGTCCCGCACGCAGCCACACTGCCTGGTCCCGCACACGGCACGCTGCCCGAGTCGATATTGTTTCTGTTCCGATTGAATCGATCACGAGCGTGACGATCCACGCTCACCGCACCATTTGTTGGGGATTTCGATAAACGATGAAACCGAAAACAATGCAAGGAACACAGAATTTTACGTGGTTCGGATTCAATATGAATCCTACGTCCACGGGAGAACTATTTTCTCTTTATTGATCACAATTACAAAGCTTTCCTCTACTCTTTCTACAATAAATGTATTGCCTGGTGTATAACGAAAGATAATCAGGCGTGTCCAGCATGGTTTACCTCAATGGTTGTCAAAGTGCTCTCTTTCATGCTGGCTTCTGAACCATCGGTATCATCATTATGTGAGGCTCTCAATTCATCAAGCTGTTTCTTCAACGACGAAACTTCTGCATCAATTCTGTGTAGGATAGATAAGATAAGTGAAACCTAATTTTGTCAATTACAGTTCTGATTAAGATTTAAGATACACCAGAACACGCAAATCAATAGAGAAGAGAGAAACATCATGTGGTGAAGCTTAATTTAATTGCTCTAATGAGCTGGGATTTCTAATTACTTTTATTATGACAAAAAAATACTTTTGATTTTAGAATGCCTTTCAGTTTCAAGCTCAATTAGTTGGTAAATAATCTATAAGTTCTAGTTTTGGGCAACTAAACTGTCCAAATTAACATACTTCTAAGGCTTAACACTATTAAATATTTCATTTGGAGGCAAATGAGTATAAAGCAAGGAACGTCAATAAAGATTGCGCAATCCGTATTCCTGGGTACCTTTTGTCATCCGCATTAACTTTCAAACCAGTGATGGCTACCTCGGCAAACTGAAGCAATTCCTCCCTCTTCACCTATTCCACTAAATCTTGTAAGCCAAGAGATGTCTTAATAGGTAGTTAACAAAAGTTCAAGCTGACACTCAAAGTGGCCCTTCAGGGAACAACTAGAATAAGCTTGTTTCTCCAGGAACTAGAATTAGCTCATTTCAGTTTCAATTAAATGAAGAATTGGAAAATGTACCAGCACTTCATCTTGGTAGCTGGAGAAAGTTTTCGCTAGATCCTGAATGCTGCTTACTATAGCATTATGCACTTCTTTACCACCAGTGAGACAGAGGCTGCATGTACAAAACATTATTAGGAATATTAACTGGAGTGAGATTAAAAAAAAAGAACTAATGGAATTTCTCAAATCTAGGACCGATTTCCACGTTAGTTAACATAGAAAAGAAGCATACCCAAATAATTCAAGAAGCAGAGAAACTTCATCTTCATTTGGAGCTTCAAGAATCTAAAAAAGTAGATTCACAATAATAAAAAAACTAATAATATTCTAATCTAACACTTTCAACCGTAGTGTTATATTTAATGAAGTACATCTCAAATAAAGTAAAACACTGCATTAATCGAGGTAAGGTGAAATTCAGAGTCTCAGATGGAGCAGTGAGAAGTAAAAAGCGAATTTTATCATGCATGGTGGCTGCCACACTAAGAAGTTAGGTGGTTCTTGCATGTACATATATAGAAACACTTAAAGTATTCATTTGTTGAAGTCAAACGTAAACAAACCAAATCCACAAAATACCATTGGATTGGAATCGCTAACATGACACTACATACCATACATATGGAGATGCCCTCTAGAGCCTGACTGTAAAGGAACAAATCACGAAAATTCACAGGTTCGCTTCCCATATCAGCATCATAGTACAGCACCTATCCATTTAATATAGATCAAGCATTAATGTGCAATCAAGTATAACACCTCAGTAAGTTGAACAAACTAAGTTAACAATGAAAAATGAAATGAATGCGCATAGCTCTATACAATCACTACATCTAGCTAACCATTGACTGTCTTCTAGGACTCTCTTTTTGATCTTCCGGAAGTTTTTGCTGCTCGTTGTCACCATCACCATAATTACCTGAAGATTTTTCAATTTCTTTCAGAACAGCTACCCATCTTCTCATCAATTCAGCTCTCTCTCGTCCCCTGCATGAAATAGATGCCTCTTCTAATCTTTTCACGGCCTGCTTGAAACTTCTGACATTCTTACCACCCTGATATTTAGATAGATATTAACCATGGAGGCCAAAAAAGGGAACACCAACAAATGATAACAAAATGATACAATCATTTTTTTCATGAAAAACCAACAAGTCTTAGCCGTTAGGTGAAGTAGTCCAATTGCTATATAAATTGGATAGATGATAAAGATTCTCAACAAGTCCCTCGTGGCATGATTAGGCAACCACATTTCTATCCCATCCCAACTACGAGGTGAACACAATAGCACTCTTACCGTTCAACAATCAAGTCATCTGAAGCTCGGCTCAACAACCAAGTCATTAAAAACGGAAAACCACCGAAATATACTATTAAATCAAGAAACCCTTCAGCTACACCACTTGATGAACAAAAACAAAGCAAAAATAATCTTCATCAAACGCAACGCCGACAGACGCAGAAATGAAAAATCAATCCGACCCACGAAAACCAATCAATTTCTTACAATGCGATCTTGCAGAAGCTTCGCTCCCTCAGCTACAGCTTGGCCCGCCTGATTAACAACATTCCTGATCAGGCTGTTATTGTTGCCCACCTCCACCGCTTTGCTGACCGCAGATCGAAGCCACGACATCTTCGTAATTTGTCTCCCCAAACGCCCTAACACTCCTTCCTCGTCAATCAGCAGCTGCTATCGCTTCCTTTTCAAGTCGAATTCACGCAATCTCAAGCTGTGGATTTTTTTTTCTTTTATTTATTTGTTTTTTCCTTTTTTTTTCCCTTTCGCATCGTCAGCTAATTCGGGCCTCGGCCACGGGCCAAGATTAAGATCAAAATGTGTTTAAAGTCAAGTGGGCCACAGCCAACAATTTTGATAACATTTTAAATTAGTAAATAAAAAAATATATTGAAAATATAATTTAGACTTCTATACAATATATTAACCATCTTCAATTAATTTGCTATGTCATCACTAATTTTTATTTTACCCTTAATTTTTTAATTTATTTCAATTATATCACTACAAATCATTTTTCTTTTATATACTTACAAATAATACACACTTCTAAAATAAAAATTTCATCATTAAGCATTTTAAATTAAGAATAACTCTTAAAATAAAGAATGATTATATATTTATATATTAGATCAGAGTTTGAAATACTACTTTCCATTATTTTACTGTCGCCTCAATTGATAATTACATTCAGTATGTTGGAAAACACACATATATATACTAGACATTTGTTAACATGCACAAGCCGTGACAATAAATGCTCAGTTTAACTTTAGTTATGAGCTAAAATTATCAAAATTTGCTTGAATCACACGACGACTTATTGCAGCTATGATAATCGACTCGATAGGGTATTTGAGAGGGCATAACGGAATCAATGTTTGGTTTTTGAATAAAGATAAGAGAAGTTTTGAAAGCTGTTTTCGTACACATCATATTTTCTCGTCTAGTAATTTATAATCAACAATCTTAAAATAACGTTAAAAAATGTTGGTATTAATATAAATATTCATATCCGAATTTTAAAATTATATTGAGGAGTATATCATTATCAAGTACATATTATTTAACATTTTAAATTATATAGTAATCAAAAAAAAAAACATTTAGTGAAAATTGACTTACATAATTCCAAATAGTGGGCCCAATAGCTATGATAGGGCCCAAGCCCGCGTAATCATGGACCCTCCACGCGCGGCATCGAAATTTTAAACTTTGCTTGAAGTGACGATATTAGCCCTTCATTCTACTGAAGTACCGATTATACCCTTCAATGCCTCTCAAAGAAACATATATTATTAAATAAATTATGATTGATTTGACGCGCCTCTTTAAACACACACACACTACTGTGTGTCCAAAAGGGAAAGGAGGAGAGACAATATAACGTTTTAATTCTGTTTTCTTGGCATTTAAAGCCCGCAGATGCGCCGCCTCTCGCCTTTATCACCTCCACAAACCACGACGATTCAGTGAAGTTTATCTCTCCCCTCTCTCTTGCGAGATTTTTGTAACGGCAGTTTGAGTAATTAATTGGGATAGTCGCTTGGTATCTCCTGGATACGTCGGGTTTTAAGAGGAATTAAGATCGGTTTTTGGCTCCGTTTGAAGGGTTTTTGGTAAGTTCTTAGGGCGTTTTTTTTTTTTCTGGGTGAGTAGAATCAGCTATTGATTTTTCGTGGCCACTTGGGATAATTTTGAAATTTGACTGAAGACGCTCTTTTGTGTAAGTGTAACGGTCATCACTATTTCTTGTAAAAAGCTTATTTGTTTTGGTTTCCATTTTTTTTTCTTCACTTCTGATTTCCTGGGAAGAGTTCAAGAAGCAATATTGGGATCTGTTGTGGGTTGGATTCAATTTTCAGAGTCATTACGTTCTTTGGGTTTCTTTTTGTTTTATCAGCGAGGTTTATGGTTGAAATGGGATTGTGGAGATTTGAGGGTAGAATGGTCTTTAGGTTTAAGGAATCAATCGTCCTTTAGACAGCTTCTGCCACAGGTTTTATTCTAATAATCAAGAGTCAGGAAACACATTGATTAATCTTTTTTTATTGCATGGCATACTCATGATTCCATCTAACGGTAAAGGTGGCGACTGACATCATTACTGAATTTCATGAAGTATTATAATACATAAAAGAAGTAGACATAAGGATGAGTACGCTGTGTGGATCTATTTCTTTTGTGTAGGTTAGTCTCTTGTTATTATATTGTTTGCTGCAGGTAGAGTTCAAAAGGGTTCTCTTAGTTAAGCTTTGTGTTTTGGTATGTTTCAGTGCTTATGTTTGACTCCTAGCTTCTGATGCCTGTGTTAGATTACAGTAATGCTCTTAAGATTCTTGATCTGCTTTTGGCTTTGTTATGCTTACTGCCTTCACTGCTTCGATGACTTGAACATTTATCTACCAATTTCTCATCAATATCTTTGTAAATGGTCTTTTTTTCTGGTTTTACATTTTCTTGAATTTTGCCTGTTTCTTTTTGTCCCTCAGCTTTATTGATTCATTTCTTTGCCTTTTCTGAATTCAGGTTGTCGTCAAGTTTCATGATACACCATTGTGGCAGTAGTTGAAAATTACAATTGGGATGAAGAAGCTTTTCTTTTTCAGATCACATAATAGTGACCAAGTCTCCCCACCATCAGCAGATAAGGAAGTTAGTTGGGAAAAAAAGAAGGTTGATTCAAATGATGTACGTAGTAACACTCCTTGTCTAAAAAGAAGCATGTCATTCACTTCTGGTTCTCGACATGAATCTACCAAAGGGCTAAGGGATCATGGTGACATGAATGGCTCCCCGTGCAATTCCTCGCGCAAAAGTTCGGGTCGCCAGATTTTACGGTAGGCTTTTTTGCTGCGTATTTGGTGATATTCATCTTTCTGCTATATCTCATTCTACATCGTGTTTATCAGTTTCCAACATTTCGTACTGTAATTCATATTTTTTCAGTTCTCGTGCTCTGACTCCTGAGAGGCCATTGAGGGAAGCTTACTTCAATTCAGCTGCAATAAAGCATACACAAAGTTTTGAGAAGACTGATTGTTTTGCTTCTAAAGAAGAATATGATCCATCAGATAGTGCCTCACGTTGCTCCAGCAATGTCTCAAGTAAAGTTTTGGACCGTTTTGTTGATGGAGAACAGCATATCGAAAAGAGCAAGTTAAAGAACAATCCTTCTTCAAGACATCAGTTCGACAATGGCCTTGTGAAAAAGCCACCGAGATTTGTGGTTAGCGCACCTATTTTGCTCGATGCTAGGAGACAGAAGCCCACGTCTCAATCATTTAGAGAGATCAAATCATCACAAATCCAGCTCCCCACTAGAGAATGGATTGATAATGGTGTTGGCGATGAATCTCCTAGAAAACTTGCAAAACATGTGATTGAGAGACTTTCTCAGTCTCAGCTATTCCCTAAAGAATCTGAAGCTGATAGTCCAATTACCATTGAAGATGTCTACAGCAGAACATTTAATAGGAGCTCTGCTGCATCTACGGATGATGTATCACTATCGCCCAGAAATTATTCCAGGGATTGGCATAATGGGACCTCTGATGGATCAAAAGATGAATATTTTCCAGAGTTTTTTGAGAGACATTCTTCTTCTGCTGGTAGAAACACGGATGGTGAAAATACGGACTCTATAGCAAATGTTGATTTAGAACTATTCAGAAGATTCAAGGAAGCTGAGGAACGTGCTGCAAGTCTCTCAGACGAGCTGGGACAAGAAAACCTCAGAGGGGCCAGCGTTCCTCTATTGATTCAGAGAATTCGAAACTTAAAAGAGGAGAAAGCAAACATGGCCCATGAAGTTTCAGCTATATATCAAGAGAGAATTGCAGAAAAGGCCTTGTTTGTTGAAGAAATTCGAGAAATAAAGAGGGAACACGATGGACAGATCCGGAGATTGGAGATGGAAAAACAAGAAATGCAGTCTGCACTTGAAAAGGAATTGGACCGAAGATCAAGTGATTGGTCTCTCAAAGTGGAGAAGTTCCAGGCTGAAGAAAGTAGGCTTCGGGATAGGGTAAGGCAACTAGCTGAGCAGAATGTTCGTCTTCAAAGAGAGGTTTCATCTTTTACTGAAAGTGAAACGGAGGCGAATAACAAAATCACTGATTCAGAGAAACAACTTCAGCATCTGTTCTTTCAAGTTAAGGATGCTAGAGAAGAGGCCAGTTATCTGCAGAAGAGTCTATCTGAAACCCTCGAAAAATGTAGAGCGGCAGAAGAAGAACTAGGATTCATAAGAAGGAACTATGAGGAGAAGGTGACTGAGTGCAAGGATATGCACCATTCGATCAGTAGACTCCAGAAGACGTGCAACGATCAAGAGAAAACGATTAATGGATTAAGAGGGCTTTGTGATGAATTGGGAAAGAAAATATCTAAAGAGAATTCAGATTTTGGGGTTACAAAGCTGCAAGTCGAACATATGAGACTTACAGGGATAGAGCATGATCTGAGGACAGAGATGGCATCGTGTAAACATGAAATTGATACACTTCGGCATGAGAACATCGATTTGCTCAATCGCTTGAAAAAGAATGGGGTTGCAACTTCTACTCTCATGCTGGATCGAGAACTAAACAACCGTATAAACTGCTTGCAAAATCAAGTGCTTCCCCTCCTGTCAGAGAGTAGCCAACTTTGTAGAAAGTTAATACAGTATGCCAAAAGCAGTTGTGACTTTCCAACGAGTAAGGATTCAGTTTCTTGCCAGGGTTTTGATGCCCAAGCTCTCATTGAGTGGGAGGTGAAACTCCAAGGTATGGAGCGGGCTTCTGAGAACTTTCTAAGCAGTTTGCACACCATGTCCAGGATTGTGGATCAAACTAGCACATTACATGAGAAGTTTAACCTTGTTGGCCCAAGTGATGAGTCAAACACACATGATGATCAGAAACATGAGGTTTGTTCGTCTTACGATTCTATTTGAACTTTATTACTCTTTCATATTCTTTGATAACATTTGTTTCATTTACCACGATTCCCAGAACATAATCAGATCGGAATTGAAGGCAGAGACCTTATTGACTGGCTTATTGCGTGAGAAACTGTACTCTAAGGCTCACGAAATCGAGCAATTACAGGCTGAGCTGGCCGCAGCTGTCAGAGGCAGCGATATTCTGAAAAGTGAAGTTCAAAATACGATGGATAGTTTCTCATGCTTAAAACACCAGATGAAAGATCTCGAACTTCAGGTGATATATTACATCATCGTCATCTTGTCATATGTACATTTCCTAGTGACCTCGCATGAATAAACCTGTGTAGCCAAGTGATCAACGTATATATTCTTTTCTTAGCATAATGTACTTGTGTTCTATTCTGTCTCTGTACGGCAGATGATGAAAAAGGACGAAGTGATCAACTGTCTCGAAGGCGATCTACAAGAATGCAAGAAAGAGTTGGCCGTACTTAGGGGAATCCTACCGAAGGTGTCTGAAGAAAGAGATGCAATGTGGGAACAAGTCAAGCATTACAACGAGGAGAACATGCTACTCAACGCAGAGATCAATGCATTGAAGAAGAAGATCGAGGCACTCGACGAGGACATACTGCTCAAAGAAGGGCAGATCACTATCTTGAGGAACGCCGTTGGTAAACCGTTCGATCTTCTTAGCCCAGATTCGCCGGGAAACTTCCTTTAGAGTTTATTCTTGTCTGTAAATTTTGATTTCGAATAATGGTGTGTGGTGTTGATGATGATAATGGTTTTGCTTTCATTGGACTTTGTTGAAAGGAAAAGATATTTGTTTTCACATCTGTGTGTGAAATGGATACAGTTTTTTTCCACCAATAGAATTAAAAAAATATAAATTATAAATAAATAAATATATATATATATATAAGAACAGAGAATTCGAACCCAAGACGTCATGGTTCAGAATCCAGCGATTCGCCCATTATACTATGCAAGCAATTGTATTTTCGCTTTTGAAAATATTATATTATACATATATTTATTATCGTAAGGATAGAAATTAGAAAAAACCTTCAAAATGCAAAACCCTGAGATAATCACTCTCAAGAATAGGATAGGTGGCTGTTTTGGTCGGATTCAATGGCCTTCTCAACTATCCAGTCGGCGAAAATCTCATCTTTCTCCGCCAACAATTACTTTCTGAAACGCGATTCATGCCAACATCGTGCTAATCTCCTAAGGTAATCGATTGTGATTCTATGTATTTTCAGCTTGAATCAATATTTTGTTGTACTTCTGTAAGGCGATTTTTAGGTTCTTTATTTACCTGTTTTGTCAGAATACACTATCCGTTTAAGTTGAAAAAGGTAGTATGTGCTGCATCATTTTCTGCAGCTGGAAGTTCGGGTTCGAACAACGACGTGAATCCGTACGAGGTTAGTTTTTGAGAGATTTTCATATATTGGAGCTTCCGTATTCTAAACCCTGGTGGTACTTCGAGTAGATTTGTTTTGTTTTTATTTTTATTTTTATTTTTTGTTGTTGGTCAGGTGATTGGTGTGAATCCCCTTGAAGGGTTTGACATGGTGAAGGCGGCATACACTAAGAAGAAAAAGGATGCCGAGAGGAGAGGCGATGAAGCTACTTTAGCCCAGGTGATTCGTAGTTTTCAAATATTGGAAAGTCTTGCCTGTGTAAAAAAATGTTTATGCTGATTGATATGTATGCTTGCTCTGCCTTGGTCTGTTTATTACAGTTGGAAAGAGCATATGACAAGATAATGATGTCTCAGTTGACGAAACGGAAGAAGGGAGAATCATTTGCCTCGTTTCAGGTGGATGAATCTTTTTTCAAGTGTCTTTTCTTTGTTTCCTAAGGATTCAATACCTTTTATGCCGATGTATCTGTTTATGTTCTCTTATGAACTAGTGGCATTCAATTGCTTTTTATTTCAGGTCTCGAAAGATATAAAGTATGCGGATAAGCAACCCATTGTTCCATGGGGACCAAGGTGTTAAATCTGTAATTGGATTGAGTTACTTGAATTGAAAATATTGTTGATGTCTTGGTTATTGTCTCTGATAAGCCCCTGGCTCTATTTATTCTAGGTAGTTTGGTATTTATTGCACAAAATGATGTTACTGACCATTGGATATTTTGTTTTCCTTAGGAATAGATGTTTCATTCAGTCTTTAAGTTTCTCAGTTGAGTAGTTCTTATTTCGGAATGTAAAACATGATTGTCTGATCCTTCCTTTTACATGGTTAAGGCCTGCCAAATCGGAGGTCAAAGATGTCCGTATAAACATGGCAATATCAGCTGCATTTGTAAGTTGAAAAGAATATTCATAATTTGCCTTTTAAATCGATACTCATATTTTAGTATCCATCGTTGCTCTCTTTTCTACAGACTGCTTGGATTTTTATCACACGGGATGCCGAATATAAGCCCTTGCAGTTCCTAGCATTTGCGTTTGTTTATAGAATTTTTGAGAAGTTGAAATCATTTGAAGCACCTCCATCTTCAACATTCACAGTAAGATGCAATAAGAAGTGGTTCATCGTCCTTCATGTAACAATCTTCACAATTCTAATATACATCTTTTCGAACTTGTCTTTACTACAGGAAGAAGGTGAAGACGATGGAAGAATGTTGAGGATGGGCAAACGACTACTCCGGTCGCTTGCCCTAGTTTTTGGTTGCGTGGCTTTTGCCTCCGTGGTATGCTAATTAATATGCATTTTTCCTTTAAATATAGGAATTTTTTTCGGAGCCGAAGTGATATAATCGATTTGCATCGTTGGTTATTTCAGCGGTTCATAATTTGAGTCAGCATGGAATGATATATTGAAAATGATTCGACATGTTAACATGATTGTGTTCGTTTCATCATTTCCACATATTGAATTTCAGGGTTATACCGCCATTCTGAATGTGATTGAATTCGCCGGAGGTTATATACCTGTGTTCTTGTACAACAACCAGGTAATCTAGTCACTACTATGACTATGCATAATGTTTTTAATCGTTTATACCTTACTCAACTCTTTTAATATCAAACTCCATGCTATCACGATGATACTTAACGTTCATTTCAACACTTAAAAACTGCTATCGAGCATATGGGATTGAGTTACCACAACTCTTTACGTAGTTTCTTGTTTTTTTACCATAAAATTTGTATGTTAATTCATATGAACTTTGCAATGCCCTGAGATTCACTATAGTTTTTTGTCTTTTTTTTTTTCTAGGAATTGCTGGTAACTGCATCATCAGCCCTGATGCTTCATGTCTTGGCTTCATACTACAGATGAATGCTTGGTAGCACAATGCCTTTTCCTTGCTACATTCTCTAGGCTTACTAAGTTTGAGATATTCTACTAAAATTGCTGGCTTTTTCTTTATTGTATTACTGTTAAATGTAGTTAACAAGTTAGAGAACAATGCTGAAAGATTTTTAATTTTTTTACTCTTTTTCCACGTTTCCAATTGATACGTCAAGTGGTCGTGTCATACCATCGTCAGGTGGAGGTCTCATGAGTTTGAATTCACTTGGACTCATTGGCTATCATACTCTGTGTGTATTTAGGACGGCTAGGGATTGGTCCTACTGTAAGTCCGATCGTTCTTTAGTCGAAATTCACTTTAGGTTGAAGTTGTAGTATGGAGAGTGGATGGAGACTATGCCGTTGGTGGGATACTTACCGACGAAAAATAAATAAATAAATAACCTTTTTCTAGATATCCTTGTAAACAAAAATCTGATTTACCTATACTGGTGAGCATTAATTTGATATGATAATAGTAATTATTATTTTACCCTTAATTTTTAAATTTATTCCAGTTATATTTTTCAAAATCAGTACTTAAAAGGTTAAAATTAATAATATAATTTCATCTATTAAAAATAATTTAATATATTAACTGGTATTAAGTATTAGAGCTCGTTTGGTTCGTCGATTTATATTTAGAAGAGTTTAAATTAGTAAGATTTATATAAAACTAATTAGTGGGTATAAAATAAAATGTATATTTGGTTAACGTGTTTAAATAAATACTTCTGATAGGTGTGTTTATTTAAATCCTTATATAAGGATTTAAACTTGACATATGTAAACCAATACTTTATATAAACCTATGAACCAAACACCTGAATATGTTAAAATAACTTTTGAAATGGCTAAACCCATTAACCTAACAAGTCCTTATATAGTTGGCCTGTCTAATTTGAGGCCCATAAAAGCAAAATATAATATGGGCCTTAGGCCCAAATGATTTACATCTGAATTTTTTTTTCAGCTGGCATTTCACACGTATATTATGAAGCAGATGAAATTGAGCCAATTTCTTTTGATCATCATTCATCAGTGTAGGGGAAAAGCTTAATTGAGAAAAAAAGAAGAGCAACATGTCTGCTTCGCCGATGGAAACC
This sequence comes from Lindernia subracemosa, assembly GCA_028392965.1. NCBI lineage: Eukaryota > Viridiplantae > Streptophyta > Magnoliopsida > Lamiales > Linderniaceae > Vandellia > Vandellia subracemosa. The sequence goes on along the minus strand of JAQPCC010000002.1, from coordinate 6,980,775 downwards.
GATTCAGCCGTCTCTAACGGAATCTCGATGAACAGCTCTAATGGTAATACTGCGACTACTGCTGCGCCGGCGTCGAAACTGGGGAGGCTGAACGACTCCCTTAAGCTCGAGCACCAATTCGTGCGAGTCCCGTTTGAGCACTATAAGAGGACGGTTCGCCAGAATCACAGGTTCGTTGAGAAGGATCTGAACGCCGTGATGAACGGCGTGACGGAGGCGGCCGATTCGGACATAACTAGGGATGACGCCGTTCGGCAGCTTTCATCTCTCGTGTCCCGATTGCAGGGGCTCAAAAGGAAGGTATGTATATACACGATCGACGGATGTGATGGAAACGCATTTTGGAGTTTTTGGGTTGGTGGAATTGGGATTGATTGGGTTTGGATGTATTGTTCCTCATGGGCGTATTTGGCTTTATCTAGGGCTTTTCTAGTTTATTTGGATTGTGTTACTTGCCTTTTTTTCAGTGATCTTAGCTTTACTATTGGGTTCTTTCTGCGTGAGGAATTTGATTGTGAAATGGATAATAAATGTGGTCAAGAGTGTGTCCCGCACTACAAAATTTCTGAAAAAATACTGTGTTGAATCATTGTACTTGGATAATTGTGAAGTCATGGGGATGTGGATGTGAAGTATCGGTGTTTTTGGATGTGGATGTGAAGTATTGATTTAATTCAGTTAAGATATACTTTTCTTGGAACATATTCAAGAGCTGTTCTTTTGGTGTGACTATATCAGTTAGAAGAGGGAGGTAAAACTGAGCATATGCAAGCCCAGAGGTGTAAAGCTAGGCTGGAGCATTTGGAATCTGCACAAGTTGATAATATTTCAGAATGGAACGACATTCGGTTGAAGCGTATACTAGTGGACTATATGTTGCGGATGTCCTATTTCAACACTGCTGTAAAGATTGCTGAAAGCAGCAATATCCAGGTTATTCCTTTGCAAATCAATAGATGTTGATAGTTGTTTGTCCACATTATGTCTGCGTCTTGTTGCTCCTATATATTTCTTTGAATTGATTCAATTAACATTTATGACGAGAGTGCCTTGTTGTTGGACAACTATCATCTGTAAAACTCTCACGACCAGCCTCAAGTTTTCCGGCTCCAGAATCCAAATCTTAGCTCTTGTAGATGATATTTGATATTCCTTCACAGGAACTTGTTGATATCGATGTGTTTCAAGAAGCAAAGACCATCATTGATGCACTTCAAAAGAAGGATGTGGCCCCTGCTCTAGCTTGGTGTGCTGATAACAAATCGAGGTTGAAGAAGTCAAAGGTGATTACTTTTTTCTTCATCTATTTCATTGTTTTCTTTTCGTTCACGATCATTGCCCAACAAAATTGCTGATAAGAAGAGAACCCAATCCTCCTGTGGGTATTATAGATGATATGAGATCTGAATTGGTCCGGTTATCTCATGATGTTCTTATCATTTGATGCAACGATGTGGTTGAGTATTTGTTGTGTGTGTGTTTTTTTTTTTTGCTTTTATTGGTATTTCGAACTCTATTGGGCCAATCAAGCGTTAAGTATGTTCAATCAGCCATACATTGATGCTTTTATATTGTCACTGAGATGACTTTGCTCTAGTTTTACTTTTTTCCATGTTATGTACTGACTCTCTTGATGTTGAATTCTGTGGTAGAGCAAATTTGAGTTCCAGTTAAGAATTCAAGAATTCATTGAGTTAATAAGGGCGGATGATTATCTGCGAGCTATATCATATTCACGTAAGTATCTGTCACCATGGGCGGCTGCTCACTTGAAGGAATTTCAGCATGTCGTGGCACTCTTTGCCTTCAAAAGCAATCCCGGATGTGCAAAATACAAGGTGAAATCCATATCCTTCTACTTGATACTGACGAATAAATAGCTGGGTTTTGATGAGATGCCAAAATTATGCGAAAATATTCTGTGATTGCGGCACTAAATAACTACTTTTTACCTTGTCTTCACGGTTGCGAAATCCAGGTTCTATTTGAGGCAAAGCAGTGGGATTTCTTAGTGGAACAATTCAAGCAAGAGTTCTGCAGATTATATGGCATGACCCTCGAGCCTCTGTTGAACATTTATCTGCAAGCTGGTCTGTCTGCACTAAAAACCCCGTATCCTTGCTCCGTGGTGAACCACATGCTTAATTTTCTAAAACCTCATCCCTTTTTTCTTTTACTTTACTGAAGAGATCATTGCTAAGTTTAGCTTTCGCTTTTTCTACTATCGGAAGGAAAGCAACAAAACAATCATTGTAGTGCCTAGTATTTGCATTTTCTTTGCAATTCCTTAACACAATGGCTCAGATTCTGTTACGAAGATGATTGCCCAAAGGAGGATCCTCTGTCCCAAGAAAGTTTCCGCAAATTAGCTCAGCCACTTCCTTACTCGAAGCAGCATCATTCAAAACTCGTCTGCCACATTACCAAAGAACCGATGGATACTGAGAATCCACCACTCGTCTTTCCAAATGGCTATGTTTACAGCACCAAGGTGGTCTTCCTTTTCCATGTGTCTATTTCACTTCTTCCTTCCTTTTCTGTCTTCGATTTCAACGACCTGCAGCAAAACTTAAGTGATCACATTACTAACGTTCGTCCGTCCGTCCTCAACCGACAGGCTCTTCAAGACATGGCGAATCAAAACAATGGCTATGTTACATGTCCGAGGACAGGCTTCGTTTGCAACTACAGTGAGTTGGTGAAAGCATTTATCTCGTAAGTTGCTTCGAGCTTTTTATCTCATCTCATGGCCGTTGACAATTTGAACATCTATCCATGACTGAGGCTTTTCAGTTTGATGTACATACTTACAATAATAAATAGTAATAAATAGACTTCAAATGTTATTATGTGTGCATATCAACAATAGAATGAATTGAATACCTTTAAGATTCTACCATCTGGGCATGTTCTAGTGTTATTCTTTTACTACTATTATTATTATTATTATGACCTAAAAATGTTAATTATAGGCATATGTGCATTAGCATAGATCTGAAAGAAAGCATTAGCAATCAATCATGCATTATCCATCCACATGTACTCCTTGTCTACTTCAGTCAATCAATCATTCATTCATGTATTTATAATTCAATCATGCCATTATCCATTTAGATTATAATTATTACAATATGGATTGCCCATCAAGACTAGCCACCTGCTTCCACAGCAAAAGAGACATGGAAGTACGTACGAATGTATTTAAATAATAAGCCAAATTGACAATATATAATGGAATTCAATATTTATTTCAAGTCTAGCTTCTTGGCCCAAGTGTAAGAATCATGACGTCACAGCCCACGACTTGCGTTATCAAGAAAGAGTTTTTAACCACCTCTAGTCCGAAGAAACAAAAGTTCTAACCGTAACTGCCCCCCCACAAAGTACTTCAAAGAATATTCCCCTACTCTCTTCTCTATATGCTTGTAATATAAATAAAGGGCAGTTGAACAAACCATAAGGCAAAAAAAGAAAAAAAAAAACCCATTAGACAGACATATAATGTGCGAAGCCCTCAAGAATAGTCAATACGAAATCTGCGAAGAGCTCGGCCGTGGCCGCTTCGGCGTCGTGAACCGCTGCTACGACCCAGCCACGGGCGCCTCCTACGCCTGCAAGACCATACACAAGCCCTCCCTCGTGGACCCCACCGACCTCCGTTCTCTTGAACTCGAGCCGAAGATCCTCCGCCTACTGTCCATTCTCCCCGCATCATCTTCCAACACCTTGTCCCTCCACGACGTGTTTGAGGACGAGGAGTACTTGGTCCTAGTCACCGACCTGTGCGCCGGCGGCGACCTCTACGACCTCCTCTCGTCCAGGTCGCGCCTGTCCGAGCCCGAAGCAGCCGCGATAACGTCCCAGCTGGTGTCGGCCGTGGCTCACTGCCACAGGCTCGGAGTGGCCCACAGGGATCTGAAGCCCGACAACGTGCTGTTCGATTCCTACGGGAGGTTGAAGCTGGCGGACTTCGGATCCGCCGAGGTCTTCGGTGGGAGCCAGAGGATGATGATGAGTGGGATCGTGGGCACGCCTTACTACGTGGCGCCGGAGGTTCTGATGGGCCGGGAATATGACGAGAAGGTCGACGTTTGGAGCTGCGGGGTGATTCTTTACGCGATGCTGAGCGGTGCGCCGCCGTTCCACGGTAAGAACGCCAAGGAGATCTTCGAGGCCGTGTTGAGGGGTAACCTTAGGTTTCCGACCAAGATTTTTAGGACGGTATCGCCGGAGGCTAAGGATCTGCTGAGGAAGATGATATGCAGAGATGCTTCTAGAAGGCTGTCGGCTGAGCAAGTATTGAGTGAGAAAATAAATGGAGTCTGAAATTCAACATCTTTGTCTGCGTCGTTTCCACTCTGAAGCTAATGAAGGGTTTTTATTGCATGTTTTAGGACATCCTTGGATCGTCAATGGAGGAAACTGCACCTCTCCATGAATGGATCAGACATGAAAAGACAAGGCAAGTCTCCTTCAGTCAGCTCATAGGGGTCGCCTGAAGGAAGAAGACGAAGTGCAAATAAAAAAAAATAAACAAAAAATGAAACTACTTTTTTTCTCTTTTCCGCAGGTAGTTTCATCTTGTCGATCTGAACCGTTGGGCTCTGATCAATCCAACGGCTCAGATATTTTGATCAGATGTATATTATAAAAGTAGGTTTGACTGTATTATTACGTCAACGGCCATGTCTTTCACATCCATTTGTCTTTTTTGTTGTGCTATTGCTATGTAATATTATCATGTGTAAAAGGCTGAGGAACTAAGTTCTTGTTTTTAATGGAACTTTTTACTATACACACACCCATTTGGATTTAATTTAATAATTATTTATTATTTTATGGATTATGATTGGTGAATTAAAAAATTAATCATGATTGAAGATTCAATTAATGTGACCAACTTCAACACGAAAGAAGAGATAAAAATTGTGTCTTTGGGAGTGGAATGGATGGTCCACATTTTATAAAATGTGCCTAAGACCATCTCCAACCGAAAAACGCATTCTCAAACTCATAATGCAGTAATTCTTCTACAACCATTAAACTCATTCTCAAACTCAAAAGAATATTTTCATAATATTCAATTCCATACCAAATTTTATAATTTTTCAATACGACCCACATGTTTCATGACTTTACGAATTAGATCACGATATTATTTTAAATTCGATGAAAAAATATTAAATAAAATTTGTAATGAAATTTTTATTTGTACATTTTTAATAATAAAATTTTTATTTTAATAATAAAATTAAATTTGATGAGAAAATATTTAATAAAATACTATAATTTTGGTCAGAATAATATTTAACTATTATAATACACATAAACAAAATATAAAAATTAAATAATAAGATATAAGTATTATTTCTTAAAATAAAGACTTTGTTTATTTTGACAACCATAATTATTAATAAATAAGTATGTAATTTCCTTTTATATTTTTATTTATTTTTTATTTTTGTATATGGATGATTTAGTAATTAAAAATAAATAATAGGACCTCTATAGTAATTTTCAACTCTTAAACTCAAATTATGCGTTCAAACACAAAAATGAGTCTCAATCAGGAGAGAAGATAAAATACTCATTTTGAGTTTGAGTTTGGGGTACCATTAGAGTATTTTTACCCTATTTTTTAGGTTTTCCAGTACCATTGGATTTACTCTAAATAAATTTAATGATATGAGCTGCCGCTTCTTTTATTCCACAAACTTGCTTATTATCTTCCATATTGTCTTCTTATTACAAGGCACATGGGTTGTCTTATGATACCACGCATGTTATATTACATTCATATCATAGCAATTTCATTAGGGTTTAAACTTGCCGAATTCGCATTTTCTAGGCTCGAGCTCGAAAATTTAATATTTCTTCAGTTTGAGCTTAGCTCGTCAGTTCAAACAGTTACGATGAAGCTCGAGCTTGAGCTTTACTTCACAAATTATGAGCTTAAGCTTTCGAGCCGACTCATCTTTTATCACTAAATTCGATTCATATTTAAGGAATTTTTATTTTCATGATTTGTTTTGCTAATATTTTGTTTAGTAAATTTGTGGGCTTTGAAGCCTTAATTTTAACTAAACATCAAAATTTCGGCCCGGCCCAAAGTACGCTAATTGGGCCTTAATAACATTTAGATTATTAAGCTTTTTTTAATTTATTTAATGATTAATAATAACCTTATTTTAATATCACAGTCGATTCACATACTCTCCGACAGAGTGAGCAGCTCCTCAAGATACTGAGATCCCAAATCCTCCAAAACCATCGGAGAGTTCTCATTCCGATCATCGACGGAGTCATTCTCCATCGCCGTCGTCGAGTTTTTCTTCGTCTTACCAATGGCAGCCGACGCCGCCGCTAGTTTCCTCTGCCTCGAGTTTCTCCTCTTCAGCGCCAGGACAGGCGAGGAAGAAGAAGAAGAACCGTACAGCAGCGATTCTCCCTGCATCTCCTCCAAGGATCGCCGCACGACCTCCGCCGGGAAATTAAGCACCGCAGAATCTCCACGCATGGCCATTGCCGCCTGATCGTACGCCAGCGCCGCCTCCTCCGCGGTGTCGAACGTCCCCAGCCAAACCCTAACGCTGTTCCTGGTCGAATCGCGTATCTCCGCCGCGTACTTTCCCCACGGCCTCCTACGCACGCCTCTGTAATGCTGCGAAGCCGCCGCCGCCGCCGCAGCGCCGCTGTCTTCTCTCGTCTCATACCTATTACAGTATTCTTCACAATGCTCACTGCTGCGCGGCCACGCCGTCTGAATAACTATATTCTCGTATACGACGTCGTGCAGGAGCATTTCCTGGGGATCGTGGTCGTTGAATGGAAGCATCATTGCATCAAACGATGATGCAGATGAAGGAAGAGGATAAAGGTAATAACCATCCATGTTTTAATACTTCTTAACTTGTACGATGTGGGCTTTGATTGTTTGCAGTTGGCAGTCTATGTGATGTGAGGGAGCTCTGTCATCGTTTGAAGACGTTGAAGGGCTTTATATATACACACCTCGGCGGGAAAGAGAAAAAAGGTAACCCATTAAACTGTATGTGATGTTTACTGTCCACAAGAATGATGAATTGAGTGACGTTTATGGGCTCCTCGAAGAAAATTGCAAATTGGTTTATCGAATGAAAGTTAGTCTTCTCCTCAATCCCACGTGGGTCAAAGCAGAGCAAGGTTATGTGGTATGTGGCGGCACTTGAGGTTTGCTTTTATTTCCTGTGGATAAAACATGAGCCATGGTGTCTGAAACATATACACACTTCAATGGAGATTAGGGTACTAAGTTGTAATGAAACAACATTGTGTTGCATCATCAGTGATTTCTTTCAAGATCCATGGCTTGTGCATCGTTGCTTGCTTGCAGGAGAAATTGTATATTTTGGTCAAAACTTTCGAGACAGTTCTTGAAAGTCTTCAAAGATTCAAACTTTGAGTGGTCAAAAGGTTTCCCAAGTGTGAACGGTAATAAAATATTAGTTTTTTGGCATGGAGTGGATTGGTAATCCACCCTAGGAAAGTTTCTGTTTTGCTTGTTATTTTTTTTGTAGTTGAGGCAGATACATTGAACCTATTGAACCTATGCTTATTATCATATAAAATTATAATGATTTCATTGGGTTACTATCATGTAAACTGTTTGAATTCTTTTGTAAGTCGTGAGGTAAAACACTAGGACTCCAAAGTGTTAATTATCTTTTAAAGCAATTATATTTGAAAATATATTATTAATTGTTATTATAGTTTGTTGTTGCTATCATTATTGTAGAGAATAAATTGTCAAAAATATATTATATCCTTTTTTTTTTTGTTAAACAATATAGCTGGGGTTAACAATATAATATATTTTGCAACATTCCCTACAAGAATTGGCTTATTATTAATTTATTATTCTGTAGTCTTAATAATTCGGAATCGGATGTAATGTGTATATTTATATGGAGTATTTTATTCATGCTAAATAGTTTTTTTGCTGATGTATTAATGATGCTTTGGCAATAACAAGGTGACAAATAATGTCGTTTGTATAATTATGTAATTCTATGTATGGTTTGAAGCGTTAAGATTGTTTAGGGCTTATCCCAAAAAGGCAACGGCGTAATACAAAAATTAGGGAGCGATTATAAGAACTAATTGCATGATTATCTTATCTTACATCGGACATTAAAAGTACAACGATAGTTCTAATTAAAACATCAAGCACCATTTATATAATAGAAACACACACTGACCAAATTATACACAAACACATACGACTCATAGCTAATTATTTCAAAACCTGACATAAAATCAAAGTAAATTCAAACCTCCATTTTCGCCATTACACACCGTCGAGTCAAATACTATAAAGTAATTAATAATTAGGAGCATTGTGATTCCAAGAATTGCCGAAAGCTTCGTGGCTCAGCGGGACGCCACCGCTATGCGCCATACCCGGCGGCACATTAGTGTATTGCAAATCTTCGCCACCTCCTTGCTCAGGCGGAGGCACAACCCCACTGCCGCCATCTTCGCCGGCGTCCTCCAGCGGCAGCCTCTCATAAGTAGCGTTTGAAAATGTGGAAGCGATCACCATTACAGGCCCAGCAGCTACTAAGGGTCCCACCACGCTCCCTCCGACCACCTGGCCCTGACCACCGGCTAGGTACACAGTTAGCCCAGATGAACCCGGCGGCGCAGGGCCCGGAAGGAACGAACCCGTCAGTGAAAGTATCTCAAACCGGCCCTGCAAGAACTCTGACTGATAATCAAGTGTTGTAATGATCAATGATTTAAATCTAGCAAGTCAATTCAACCATTAGGGTACAAATGATACATCTGTATACATGTATAGGCTGATTTCTCTTGTGTTCAAGTCAAGACATCGAATTCTAGGCAAGAACACCTTATATATACATCTAGTTGTATCAGTATTTAATGATCAAATAACCTAGCTTTTCACGTATATGTCATACAAGAACAGCATATATATTAGTAGCTAGAGCTAGTTATTACCGTCTATATATGAAATATATATGTATATATAGGTGTTAAGTTTCCCTAAAAGCCATACCTGCAGCATAACTGCAGCAGCAGAAGGCTGCCTAATCGTAACATTAGTCACTGTTCCATTGGCGCTGAGCACACAGACCCCTCTTTGTCTCCTCCTCGCAAACTGAGCTATGCAGTCCACCACATCGGACCCATTAGCTATCTCCAACACATGGCTGCGAAGCGCGTTAGGGCTATCGCGGGTCACAAAGATGGGGGGCTTGGGCTTGTTCTTGGAGCCGGCCGGTCTGCCCCTAGCCCGACGAGATGGGGTTTCGAGCGAACCCTCTTTAGGCTCGCTGGAGTTGTCTGCTTCTTCGAACTTGTTTTCATTCATGGCCATGGTTAGATCTGGGTTGTTCTTGGCCATCATGGAGGAGGAGATATTTGGGAGGTTGAGTAGGTTTTCATTCTTGTTCAAGCCAAGATCTGGGCTTTTTAGGGCAGATGATGCAGATGATGAGTCAGCAAGGTTGCCTGCGCCTGAGGGAAGACCTAGACCATTGCTCCACCAGTGGTTAGCCATGTCTTAAAATATGTCCCTCTCGAGCTTTAGGACGTCGATGATCAAGTGTTGATCTTGCTTGATGGTAAGAAAAGAAGAAAGGAGAGATCGATCGATCAAGACATGAAACACAGTGATGATCTCACATGGGGTTTGATTATTTCATTGTTTTAGGAAGGGAGAAAGACAAGTTAGCTTAGAGAATCTTATGGGAGCAGGTTTTGATTAATATATTAATATATTTTATATAATATATTAAGTAGAAAGATGGATGGGGTAAAGCTAAGCTTGATGAGGACTCTTTAGAGATGAATGGAGCCAATGATAGTAACAACAAATATAAGGGTAATTAATTAATTAAAAAAAGGAGCTAACTTTGTTTAATCTTTTGGCTTAGGTGCTGTGTGTGTGTGTGGTGCATTATTGTGTCAAAGTTCTTGCTTGCCTGTCTTGTTCTTTGTCCTAACCTCTCTCTCCCTCTCTCTCTATCTCTCTGCAGAGATGAGGGTTGCATTGCACGCACGCACATATACGTGATTGCCATTACTTTCCCTCTTGAGAAATGAGAAAGGAAGGATCTTGGAAATTAGGGTTTTCACCATGTGGAATCGAGTCCGCATGAGCTTAGGGAAACCAAAATAATAATAATAATATTAAAAAAAACAAATAGTTAAAACCTAAATAGAGCAAACTATTTGTATCGTTTACTAATTGATAACTTTATTACTCAAACTAACCACTTTTCGAGCAACTATAGTTAAATAAATAAATAGTCATTATTTCATGCAATTAATTCACATATTTGTGGAGACAAATCCAAATACTAAGGTTTCTTTAATTGTCCCAAGTGTGATCTTTACTCTTTTTTTTTTTTTAAAGATGTTTATTATTATTATTATTATTATTATTATTATTATTATGGACTAATAATACATGATGTCTAATTCTATCATTCCAAGACAAACGTGAACTTTTTCTTTTTTTTTCTTGTTTATTCTTTTAACCAAGAAAGATAATTAGTATTAACGAACTAAGTTTATGATGATAAAGGCGTTCATTGAACCCAAACCACAAACAAAACCATGTTTGACAATCCCACCTAACCTAAGAATACGAACGAACTATATCACAATCAGACAACATCGTCCCTGAAGATCGAAGGGACAGTTAGTTATAAGATACTCCTGTGTCTCCTTTGCGCTTCTCATTTCCACTTCTATATGTGCTTTCCCCAGGTTTCTCTTCTGACCCTTCTCTGCAATTATCAGCTTTCTATTGTAAGAATCCAGGGAGGGAGAGGCTTGTACAAGATTTCCCAGGAACCTCAGCAGACCTGCAATAATATATATCTGCTTTCTTTCGTCTGGGGAATTATTGTAGAATAGAATGTAAAAGTAGAAGAGGACGTTGTAGTGATATATTGGTCTGAAAACGAATATATCAATTGGATATATATGAGATATGAAGCTGAACTATGGCTGAAATAGGCACTCAGAAGTATGAGCCAGCAGTAGCAGAGAAAAAGCAGTTTCCCACAAGAGTTCTTAGTTCAGACAGTAAACTGAAACTCCTATATGTTGGGTCGTGATGATATTGTTCAGTCTTAAGCCGCAACAAATGGTTGCTGATAGTTAACTTACATCATAGCACAAAATTCTTACTAACGATCATAATACAGTGGTGTACTTGATGCTTGAATGTTACAGTCCCTTCACAAACTTAGTTCTAACAGAGTAGGTAATAGGCTATAGCAAACTCTGCCAAACTTGTAATACAACACAAGACAACAGCACATCACTTGGCACTAGAAGAGAAAGAAAACTAAATCTTAAGACAAACCGAAGCAGATACATCACCGGCCCATCCTTCAGTTCCCTTCGTCGGAGCTCTTGAGGAAGAGCGTCTCGCCGCCGCCGCCGTCGTGCCTCCCTTCGCCCAACACACCGCCGCTTCCAAGATCCTGCTTGCCTAGCCCACGAATGCTGCCACCTTGCAGTCCATGATGATCATTAGTACTGTTGCTATTACTACTGCCGCCGCCTCGAGTAAACTCGGAGTAACCGACGACACCTAGCCCGACACCCGACGACCCAAGGTGCGGGTCGCCCTGAAGCATCAGCCCGCTGGTCTGGCTCGAGCCCATACCGCCGTGCATGGATTGGTGTTGTTGAAGAGAGGGGTACGTTTGGGATGCACCGTAGAGCATTGATGAGCGGGCGGACATCAGGGATTGGGGACTCATTTGTTGAGCGGCAGCTTGCTGCTGTTGCATGTAATGGGCTGCGCCGGGCTGTAAGATCCCGCTAGTTGCGTACTGAGAATGTACGTAGGAGGCGAGATCAAGAGTGAATTTGATGTCTTAACTCTTAGGTGTCATAACATGTATATGCTTGTCAAGGATCTAAGTCAATTATTGCGTACATATATACCTGAGAATGCATTGTAGGAGGTTGAGGTTGAGAGTCAGCTATGGCGGCTAGGTACATGAGGTTTCTCTGAAGTCTAGCTTGGTTTCTTTGGAGGCATGAAAATTCAAACTTTGACGATTCATATATAGAATCAAGTAGCAAATAAATCTATAACAGAAGGAAAGTTATGGATTCAATTTACTTGCAAGCACAAAATGTCAGCTTTAAGGAAAATGGGCTTAATCCTTGAACCAATTAATAGTTTCTGTAGAGATGGCAGGGACAGTTTGCTATTGTTGTAATAAACTTCTGCAAAGTCTTAAGATGCTTCACTAAGACCAACAATGACAACAACACATAGGCAAGGCAAGTGAGGAGGGAGGAGCACTTACTCAGCACACTCGCTCATCTTTCCCAAATTCTGGCTCTCCACAATCTTCAGAATCAGAGATTTGTTCTCATCCAAATACTGCAGTTTTAACATTCCAAGAATGTAAGAGTGAAAGAACTGAAATGAAACTAACTCTTTATGGTTAGTTCATCAAAGGACCATGGGTAGAGTAAACAAGGAAGCACAGCACAATCATGTAAGAAGGAATTGGACTAAACGCCATGCAAGAAGTGAATACAAGCAAAAGAGTACTTCAGCACGTCAGAGGTCCTCGTGGAATGGAAGCACATAAAATATCACCGAAGGCAACAAATATGCACACGTATGTACTATACTCTACCGTTGGATCGAGCTATTGGGTTTTGTCCGAAAAATATTTTCCAACAACCCCCACCAACGCCAAGAACAGAAATCAAAGCAGCAAAAATGTGAATATGATAATTGAAACTTGCCTACACGGCGCCCAAGAAAAAGTATATGTTAAGCTGGAAAGCTCCTTTTTTCAACGCTGTTTGAAAGCTAGGGTTTGACAGGCATATCGAAAAGAAACCCAAGAGCAAAAGATGACTTGAGAAAGATGTCATGCAACTCCCTTTCTAGCAAATTCTCAGAACCCCACAAAAAAGTTGCAATCTTTGTAATAGATTTGAGATTTCTGAGCTATTGCTACTTTGGATTATATATATGCGCTTTCAAAGTCAGTCCATAAAAGATAAACATCAGAAGTGAGGAGCAAAAGATGACTAGAGAATCATCATGCAGCTTCTTTTACCGCCGAACCCCCAATCCCCACAATAAAGTAACAATCTTTTCTAGCTAAAGTGCAGTTCTCAGGCAAACGAAAACCCTAAAAATCAAGAACACCCCACTCACTTATAAGCCTGACATATATCTAGAGATTTGTTATTCAGAAAGAAAAATGAAAAATACTACTGCTTTTATTAGACCTTACTTGGCAGATGACAGAAGCATATGAAGAGCAGAAAAAAGCAGAACAGACACACCAGGTTAACAAGTAATAACCACAGCAGAGAGAAGAAAAAACTAAGACCGTAAGAGAAGGAAAGAAAAATTGAAGAGATTGGGAAGTTGAAGAAGATCAAGAAATAAAAAAAAGAGATCAATAATCTTACCTGCTGAATATGATCAGTAGTGACGTTTGTGGGATAGTAGGCTGCCATCATGGGTTGAATCTGCATCAGGTGCTGTTGCATGCTCTATCTTATATAATCACACACACACACGAAAGCCACACACTTGTTGTAATATACTTACAACGTTTGTATCTATATATCTGCTAATAATACTATCCCTTTCTGTATCCTTCTGTGCTAACTTTGACCGTGATATAAGTATGTCTCAAGAAAGAAAACACAACTGTTTATTTCTGGGTTGGGTAGTAAACAGAGACAGCCCTTGTTATTACAGCTTCCCTTGATCACACAACGTCCAAGGATTAGAGGAGGCTTAGATTTCTAATCACTGCCAGCAATAAATACTGCATTAAATTACTGTACGAGCCCCGATATACAATGTTCAAGATATGTCTTTGACGTTGTCCCTTTACCTTTGCTTTGAACGTATTTAATTACTGAGAATGAGGAAAGTAAAGGAACAGTAATCGTTCTTTAATCTTCTCTGTCCAGGCCGTGCCAGTGTGTGTACTGTGTGAGAGAGAAGAGAATCTGCGGTGGACAGAGATAGCAGTAAGAAAGAGGTGTGCAGATGAAAGAAAGAAAAACCAGAATTTTTTTTCATTTTTTATTTAATTTATAAAAAATATATTGGGGTTCGTTCTGCTGACGTGGCTGTTTATTTAATAAAGTAGGTCACGTGATCTGATGCTGAAAGAGAAAGAAGAAGACAGCATTTATCATTATTTTTCGTACGACTTATATTATTTATATTGTTTAAATTAATAGATAAATATTGTGACATAAAATTAAAAAAACTATATTTTTTTAAAATAATTTCTCTGAAGTATTCTTCTCTGAGTTATGAATGCAGAAAAGACAAAGTTGGTCATCGGTCTTCGGGCCGCCACCACCTCGGTCCAAACACCCAACGATTAGTCACTTACACCGCTGCTGACGTCATTCGATACAAACGCGCCTGATCCGCGCGTTGCACGCACGAATGGACTCGAAAGGGGGGGAGAGATTGGTGTCCACGCTCTTGATTGAAACCTTAGATTATACAACGTATTACATCTCGAAGCCCAAAGCGATTTGAGCATTCATTTGTTTTGTGGGTAAAGGTCTTAGCTTTGTAGTTCGTGGGCTGTTTTGCACTAAGAACATCGTTTTATTCTTTGATTAACGAATGAATTTCTTTCTTCTTCAACTACTTTCTCATTTTCTTTTCTATTATTTGCCAGATGCTCTCTCTGCTCATCACCCTGTCTATTTATGCAGAATAGCTGAGGATAAGGACATGGATACAAAATAGATATGCGTATATATGCGTGTATATCACGTGCATGTAGGCCTCAGTGTCGTGGAAAAAGCATTTATAGTACGAAGCCCTGAAAGAATCCTGCAGGCAAGTGTAATAAGCCCTTGATGAGTTTTGGTTTTTGGTCAAAGGGTAAGAACAGAAGCATGGTCTTGTATGGTGGTTGGGTGGTATATATTGTAGGCTCCTTTCATCTTTATATCTTTTCGAATTGGCCCACGCTCCCCTTTTTTTCTGTTGCAGAAGATATATGATATGAACTGAGGACTGAACACTTGCATAATTGATATTTAATAACTCCAATCATGTAATGGAAGAAAAGGATGTCTTGGTCTTAGGATGCAGACAAACACTATTCTGTGTTCATTTTCATAAGGTTGCTGAAAGTTGAGAGTTTGGACACGATGTGTATCTATCTACGTACTTGAATGTGTATTAAATTTGTGATCTTGCGGGCTTTGGAATAAAGTTGACATTCGAGTTATGTGGTGAAAGCCCATCTTAGTCTTGAACCTCAGTTTTGCTCTTCTACAGTATTTTTAGCCCAACTCCCTCTGAGTTCTCAAACCCATTAGTCTCTCTCTCTCTCTCTCTCTCTCTCTCTGAGAGATTCGATACGGTGGGAAAAAGTTGAGCTTGGTGAGGCAGAGCAGTAAGATGGTGTTGCTGAGAAATGTAATAAGTTCGAGGATTGGTGGGATTAGCTTGTTGAAAAGATCGATATGTTCGAGGAGTATGGGAGACATGGTTTCAAGAGAGGGCGAACTGAGGGTGTTCATAGTCGCCGGTGAGGTTTCCGGCGACGTAATTGCGTCGCGCTTCATGAACTCTCTGAAAAAGATTTCGCCTTTTCCAGTACGTTTTGCAGGCGTCGGAGGGTAAGCAAACAATTGCATCAGTACCAACTCTATGCTGTTAATGAAGTTTTTCTTTTCATTGATTAGTTGCTGAAAATCATTTCGCATTTTTTGCATTTTCTTTAGACATCTTTACTTGTTAGAACCTTGAAAATCGATTCTTTTTACATCTTCAGCTCATGCTTGTCAATGTCATATGCTTGATTATCTGCTCTTATTCAGTTGGATGTTAAGGTCTTCTTTTTTATTAAATGAATCTTCTTTCATATAGGATGATAACTAGAAAACTATCCCTTTCCCTTTGTTTTATCGTATTTGGTGGAAAAAATTCAACCTTTGGTCCTTTGTACTTAGTTTGGGATCATGGGTTGTTGTTATAAATGTGACTGAACTCCATGGTTAAGATAATGAAATGTGTTCATTCAATGCTGATGCAACCTCATTTGCATAGAAATAGCTATGAATCTATCTTCTCTAGGTTGGCAATGTCACAGCAAGGCTTGGACTCTTTGTTTCCAATGGAAGATATTGCAGTAATGGGCATATTGGAGCTTTTGCCCCATCTTAACATTCTCAGGGTAAATGGTCCTCGATATGATATATGCTTACAATTTCTATGTATATGTTACCCTCGTTTGAAAGCAACGATTGAGTATGTGAGCTGCAAATAATCAGGTCAGGTTGAAGGAAACCATTGAGTCAGCTGTGATCTTTCAACCTCATGTTGTGCTAACGGTGGACTCCAAAGGCTTTTCCTTCCGTTTCCTGAAGCAACTGAGAGGTTAACCCTTACTCTAGTCATCGTGATCCCATTATTCAGACATGAAAAGTATATCATTATGCAAATATAAAGCGAGTCTTTATGCAGCTAGATATGATCAGCACAGACTGTGTACTCCTCAGCATTTTCACTACGTAGCACCATCTTTCTGGGCATGGAGAGGAGGCGAAGAAAGACTTAAAGGGCTCTCGGGGTTTGTGGATCACTTGTTCTGCATCCTTCCTTTCGAAGCAGAAGTTTGCAGATCAAAGGGCTTACGTGCTACATTCGTGGGCCATCCAACATTAGAAGACGTTTTCGAGGTAATAGGTGAATTTCTGCTAATGTTGGCCATTTATTTGAAATTTTTATGGAAGTTTTTGTGTCCTTCCTTAAAGGGTTCTTACCTGGCAAGCCCGATTTTAGGTTAAAGAACATGTGGACGAGTGGAAAATTCAAGGCCATGGGGAATTATTCAAGAAAAATAATGGAATTGAATCAGGTAGGTTAGAATAAATTTCTTGGTTTTTTTCTATGGTCTTTGCTTTCAGTCATAGTTTCTGATGATGTAATAATAATTTTTTTTTGGGACAATGAAGACTCGACCGTAATCTCCCTTCTTCCCGGCAGTCGATTACAAGAGGTAAAGCGAATGCTTTCCATATTTTCACGCACAGTGGAGAAACTCAAAGGTGACTTCTCAAACATGACAGCAGTTGTTCACATGGCACCTAACAAGCATGTAGAGGATTACATCGCCACTACTGTTCGCAAGTGGTCATGGCCCGTTGTTGTAGTCCCAGGTGGATCACGTCCCATGAAGTACGATTCTTTCGGTGTAAGAACAAATTAATATTAATTGAGTTCATCATTAAGGCTGCAAGTACTAAAATGCATAATGCAGGCAAGCAACGTAGCTCTGTGTGCTTCTGGGACGGTTGCAGTTGAGTTACAGCTCGCACGATTGCCTTGTGTTGTAGCATACCGAGCCAATCTGCTAACTGAATGGTTCATTCGCTACAAAGCTAAAGTCCCATACATTTCTCTTCCTAACATCCTTCTACGTTCGGATGTAATACCCGAAGCTCTTTTCCAAACATGCACTCCTTGTCGATTGTCAGCACTACTCAGGTGACCCAGAATTTTCTTGGTTTATAATGTTCCATTTTTTTATTTTCTTTTTCGTTTCTTATGTGAACTTAGAGCAAAGCTGAAATATTTGAAATTTAATTTCAGGGATTTGATTCATGACGAGGGCCTTCGTCAAAAGCAAGTTTCTGCAGCAGATAAATTGTTCGACTTATTAAGCCCATCGGGAATAAAAGGTGATAACTTGATGTATTCACCGAGCATGGTATCAGCTTCGGCAGTACTTAGCTCGATACAAATCTGATTCTTCATAGGTTAGGTTAGGTTAGGTTAGTTGATCACAAAACTGAATAATTGCTTCAACACCTTATTCAGATACTGCTTAGAATCATATAAATACATTTGTTCAATGTTTCAAAGCTGTAAAAGAACGTAGAAATCTCTTTCTTAAATAAACATAAACATAAATGTAGGCTTTTCGGCTTATTGTCTCGATCTTGGGCGTCTATTACATCTCTATATCGTCCAAGTCTGGCAGAGGAAACCGAAGAATCGCAGCAATGCCCGTTAGCTGCGACAGTTCTGTACATCCAAAGAAATAAACTTCCATTATTACATTGTAAAGTGCTTTTATTATGGGGCAATCAAATTTAACAGATATATTGGAGCAGTTACTGTAAGGTGCTTACGTTCGCCAGAAACATGCATGGACGAGAAGATGTGAACGTCACCGCCCGAGGCTTTGACCGAGTCGACCAAATCGACGTACTTTTGCCTGGTCGCCACATCAGAACTCCTGCAAGAATTCAAGACCATAGGATTTGAGCAGATGAAATTTTAATGTGAATGTGAATTTTTGTATCACGGCACTGACCTGAAGAGCCCGTCCGTTATGAGAAGTGTTTGGACAGCCATTCGTTCATGTGCAACTTCGACGTGCTTCGGTCCATAGCATGCCCGCGATGGATCCTAATTCATCAAAATGGTTAGAAAAAAATCAGACCTTTCCCCACTTATTCCTGAGGCAGAAGCATTAGCAATCCTTAAAACCCAGAATTTTTCAGTTAAACTAATATCAGTAGAAGTAAAGTCGACGATGTTCAAGCAAGTACTACTTTCTTTTAGTATTTATACGAAACGATCGAAAGCTAGAGTCGAAGGTAAGAAGTACGAACATTGGATAGCATTGCGAAGAAATCCTTGAGTGCTTGAACCTGCAAGGAGATAAGATGGTGAATCGAGGAGCAGCTAAACCTTTATATCGTCGTAGCGATAAAACAAAAACAAAGAACAATGAAACACAATACCTCTTTTGCAGCTTTTGTATCTTTAATCATATTCATTACAGTTGGAGCATCCAAAACCTCTCTCAAGCTATGCCTGTGATATTTTCCAAGATTATTCTCAGTCTCATGCATATATCGAACTTGATAGATTATTCGAATATCGTAGAAAGTAGAGACCAACCACGATGATACATGATATGATATAGCAAGGCTAAGGTAAACGAAGCAGAGGAGGGAAGCTTACTTGTATCCCGACGTAGTATGCACAAGAACTATACGTGACTTATTCTCAATGATAGGTCTCAGCTGTTTCCTCTCAGCCTCTAACAATAAATGCCGATGAAATTGGTCCTATACATACCATATTCATAAAAAAAAAAATAAGTTACTGTAATGTCCAAAAGTCAGAAAATCAATATAATAAACTCTAACAAAGCTCATTGGCATCAGATTGCTGACCTTAGTGAACCCAGGACTTGCAATTATAGCACATCGCACAATGCCGAAGTCAACATGCTTAAGGAAAGCCTGATACAATTCAGAGAAAACTATTGGCTTTAGCAAATGATTTTTGTGTTGAATTTGGCCTTCGGCCTTAAAAAAATAGTCGCCAACCAAGAAAACGGATTAAGATGACTTCACCTGCACGACATTGTCGAAAAATCTATTCAACGCCTGTAGAAAGAAACAAAATTCAGTGAGGACTTCAGTGAAGGAATCAAAGTCAACAAAACGACCCATGCATAAATAGAGAAATTTGAGGAACTTGGCTTCCATAGAGCATACTTTGTCATAGCCAGCAATGGCAGGTCCATGCTTGCGTGGTATCGAGGTTTCCACACGGGCCCGCGTACTTGTCATACTGTTGAATACATGAAAAATGAAGATGTGACTCTATACAAGTAATAAAGAAGATAGAATGACCAGACCACAAGGGCGATAAGTACCTTTTGCCGACTAGAAAAATATGAGCAAGACCTTCTTGCATCAGAACGACGGCTAAGTCAGCACTTGCAATGGGATCTAATGAAGTAATAAGCTACGGTCAGTATATCAAAAGAAAAACCACGACAACACCATATATCTTCTGGCACTGAAGGTGAAGAAAAGTAAGTTTCCATTGAAATATATAAAAGAAAAAGTACCAGCTGCCTGATTAAGGACATCCAAAGCCAATGAATCCCAGATTTCCTACAATAGATGCAAGAAATTTAGAAATAACACAAGATCTTTCCAACAATTTGGTTTGTTGCATATAAATCATCAGCTCATTCAAGATCAAAATCATATCTGAGAAGTAAAGAAGAAGCATAATATGGAAAAATAATGAGACCAGATGATCTACCTTCCTAAGCACGAAAGGTCGATGAAGTTCTATTTCTAGAGTGTGATAAGCCCCAATCTGCATCATAAAAAAAAAATTAATTAATTGGGGAAGGGGAAAGGAACCACTTGAGCAATCAAGACTGAGTCTCCTAACACGCACCTGGACATGTTCATTAGCAGTAAGATTTTTCCCGCGTATTCGCAAGACAGAGCCTTCTTTGTCGTACTCAACAGCCTAGGATTACAAAGAGATTGTAATGTTCTATCAGTCTAATCATAGATGGATGCGTAATAACTATGATAGTTAAAGCAACTACACTGCTGGTCAGTAACACAGCCATGTGGAGCTTGAATGTAAGCGAAAATCAAGGTCCCCATATTGACAAGCATTCACAATAATGGGACCAGTTAAATACTTATAAGCTAAAAGACTTAAAATTTGCAGTCCAAATATTGGAAAAAAATACCTGAACTTTGATTTCTAGCTTTAGCTTCACCCTTTCAGCATCTCTACCTCCTGAAGCAGACTCTCTCAAAATCTTCCTGCAAAAAAGTCGCGAAAGCAATCATTATTCTATCTACCGTAAAATTCAAGAAATATTATAACAGTATGTCAAGAAGCTCACAACTTAATCATATTGATCTAGCTTTAGCCCATATTCAATATATATCCAACAACGAATCGGAAAAGATACGGCCCAGTTTATATACTATGGGACAACAAAACTCTATCTTCAGTGTGCACTAGTCCGTAAAATCCCAAGTAAATCATTAACAGGCAAATCAAAATCATACAATATTGATACAAAACGAAAACAAGACAAGGATATCACAAGTGAATGCATAACTTTTTCATCCTAAAGATTCAGTTTTTAAACTTGAATGAGAAAATCATATCCCTTTTAATCTGTTTACCTGACGGTAACGGCGAAAACAGAGTCGCCTTCAGCTATCAAATTATACGCAACCCACAAATCGTCTTCTTCTTCAGGCACCATCTGTGGCGAAAAGCCGATGAATTAAAACAGCATAAAGTCAATTCAGAGAAATCATAAAAAGATTCAGTTTTTATAGCCGCAAATAGAACAATACCTTGACACTTCCTGGGCCTTTACCAGCCATGTCTCTATGAACTATCTTCATGCTGTCTTCTATTAACCTTTTTCGATTTTTTTGCCTTTTCTCCTTCCTCCGTAGCTTTCTTGGTTCGTTGATTCGCCTTTGCAAAAGATGATAATATGAAAGTAAGCAATTCGTTATTGATTATCCTAGATTTATTTATATTAGTAGAGACTGAACAATATCGTCCGATATTACCGTAAAAAATATATATTTAAAAATAAATCGAAAAATAATAAATAATAATAATAAATAATAAAGAAAAAAGGAAAATTACTCGGGTGAATAAAAAACTATTGAAAGTAAAGAGCGTTGTTACGTTTGGTGCTCTGAGTTTGTACTTTTATTTTTTAATTAAAATTTATTTTGTCCGAAATTAATAAAACCCTAGAAGAGCGTAACGACTCTCTCTCTCTCCTCTCTTTCGCGAATTCGATTTTCGAACACAAAATGGCAGCGGCTGAAGGCGGTTCGACTACCGGTGCAACTATCCCCACCGCCGGGGATCCGTCTGTCTACGGCGGTGGAGGAGTAGGGGGTAAGTTCAGGAAAAGGTCGTTTCGCGGACGCCAAACGACGCCGTACGATCGACCTTCGACCGCGACACGGCCGAATTACATTAGTCGAAATAATAGCAGTTGGTTGACGAAGCTTGTCGTGGATCCCGCGGCTAAGCTTCTATCGTATGGTGCCGACAGATTTCTTGCTTCGATTTTCAAGAGAAAGCAGCTTCCGCCGCCTCCAGCAGGTAAATTAATTTGGAAAGGGCAGTATTTGGTTTTCACGGTCATAGTTGTTTTGTTAATTTTATTTTTCTATCTGGAAAATTCTAGTTTTGTTTCGTAAGTTTTGAAATGCTTTCTTCTTGATTGGTAATGCCTTGTGTTACATGTCTTTATGATAACTGAACAACTTATTTCAAGAATATTTTTTTTTGTACGTAGCAGTATCGCTAGATTACCTTATCTTTTCTATTCGTGCCCGATGATAGCAACAATTCTGAAGCGTAATTAACAGCCTTATTTCTAGTAGAATGGTTATTTAAACAGTCTTAGCTGCAACATTATGTGTGTTGGTCACTGTCATTTGTTTGAGGATGATTTGGAATTTGAGCAGGATTTTGCACAGTGATGTATAACTGCTGCTTCTGCATCTCATTGATTACGTGTTTTCTTGTTGTAATGTTGTTCCTGCAGAGGTAAAATATGATGCGAGTGATGTTGTTCAAGGTGCTGCTTCTGATGTAAGTATCTACTTTCTTGGTTAAACATACGCCTTTCAGGGGTTTGAGTTTGTATTAGATAAGTCTTTTCTGCCAGTTTCATTCATGATTTGTAAATTTGTAAAAGGCACATATCATAGAGTGCATATATTCTTGCCATGCCCTTTTTATATAGAGTCCCGGACATGGATCTCAACTCTGGTTTTCACCTGGACTAATTACTTACTTATTTTATGGTTCAAGAATCAGCACAGGGAACAAAGCACCCCAATAGATCAAGAGAATCTTCCAATCAATGAACCTACGAGCAATGCTTTCTCCGAGCTTGAGCAATTATTAAAGCAAAAGACCTTCACTTGGTACTTCTAACAATAAATATCACTCTAAGTTGCCTTAAGGTTTCCGGTCTTTAATGTCTAAAATGTTTCATCTTCCTCAATTTGCACTTTCGTCTTGCTAGATTAAGTAACTTCCACTTTGCTTTTCGCTCCATCTTGTCACTGACACGGTGGCTATCCTTTCACATTAGGTAATGAACTTAATATGCACATGATTTCAGGTCTGAGATCATCCATCTGACTAAGCTATTGCAATCAAGAGTCAATGAGTTGTCTCGTACGGGTGGTGATGGCAAAAAAGAAATTGCTGAAATGAATCCATTACTGGAAGAAGGCATAATTAATGGGGTTAGATCATCTGATATGTCAACTGGCATCGTGAATTCGATGGTAAAATTTAATGTGTGGTTGCAATATTCGTGTACTTGAACACAAAATCTTTTTTTATTTTATTTTTTGCTTTTCTTTTTTACTGTTGTCTTGAATATTTCGTTTTATCTAAACATCTATTATTTGAATGCCACTACATATTTTGTGACATCATGGAAATGGCAATTGCGTTGAAATTTTCACAATGTTGCATTCCAGGTCCTTGAAGATAATATTGCTTCCCCAGCTGAGCTGGCAAAATCATACATGGGAAGTAGGCCACTAAAAGTATCACATTCTTGGAGAACAATGCACATTCAAACTGGTAGAGAAGATTTGGGAGTGCTTGGGAACACGCCTCTTGCATCAAAATCACCTTGTCCGCCATTGACTGACAAGACTTTTACTGGTCAAGGTGCTCCAGAAAATTGTTTCACAACTCCCAGATCTCTAGGCCGATCAGCTATATACAATCTGGCTCGTACCCCACATTCGAGAGTTCGTGCAACTTCCTATGTCACGGTAACTTGATTTATCTTTTTTATGTTTGTATTATTCTCTTTATTTTTCCTTTAGACCTGACATTGTCGATGCATATTTTTGATTTCAGGGTAGCAACACTGGCAATAATGTATTGGCGCCTGCATTACCCTCATCATCTGCTTCTTTTGGGGAGCATGATGATAAACTGAAAAATCCCATGGTACAGTATTCATAAAGCTTTGATCCTTATTCTCCGTATGTGTGATCGTCAGTTGTTTTATTGTCGTTTATTTCTGTTTCAGTCCTTAAAACGCAGGAACACGGTTTTAGATGATGAAGTCGGATTAATAGGTCCTTTACGAAGCATTAGGCAGAAGCAAAATCTGTTGGTTCCTAGAACCTATTATCCTTCAAATGGAGTCGTAACCAGTTCTGATGTGAAGCAGAAGCGTCAATTAATTGGTGACACAAGGAATGATGTATCACATGCTGCCAATAAATATGAAAAGGGAAGCACACCAAGTACAAGTTATTCCCGGATCTCTCCCAAGTCAAGTGAGGTGGCTGGTAGAATATTTCAACATCTTGAAAAATTGTCCTCGAATGAAAAATCATCAGAGTCTAAGCTTGTTGCTACACGAGATAAACAACATTTGGAATTAAAACCAAACATGCTTTCTGCACGAGCCCTTAAGAGCATGGAGGACATTGAATCTTCCAAGTTCATGCTTGATTTCAAGGCTGCTCAAGAATTGCCGGATAAAACTAATTCTGCTGTGCATGATACTGGTGGTTCTAATGAAAAACAATCACCCTGTGTAAAAAGCATCACAAGTGATTTCACCAACGATGGCAATAAATTCAACAATATACCAAACAGTGCTGATGTGTCCTTGAAAACTTCAGAACCCGGCCTCAATGTTGATTCAGTTGATGTACCTCCACCTTTACCAACGAAGAGGGGATTTAGGATGAGTGTGGACGAGGTAAATTTATTATCTTTCATGTAAAAAATTAATTCCTTGCACTGCATTTATAGATATTGAAGGTTAACTGCATAATGTTGATATGCAGTTTCTTAGTGCGCATTTCATTTCAATGTTTCTGTAAAGTCTCCTGGATTGATATGGAGCAAGTGATCAAGTGTTCCAAATTTTGCTCTATGATGCTAACATAGCTGGCAACACTATTAACTTATATAACTTGTCTGTTTCCAGGATTCGTGGGACCAGGATGATGACCTATCCTTAAATGGGCTGGCACCCCGACCATTATCTGAAGAAGGATTAAAGAAGGAACCTCCTTCTGAGGGAAATCATTTACACATGGAACAAATTGAGGTTGGAAAAGCGACAAATCAGTCAGAAGTAAAGCCATCTTCTGTGTCTAATTCTGTACAGAGGAGGGAAGCCCCTAATGGAGATGGTGGTACAAATGTTTCTCAGGCTTCAGAAGAAGGGACTGGGGCTTTAAATCCGTCTGCTGTTCCTCCATTCTCTTCGGCATTTGGCAAAACTAAGGAAGCTAATAACCACCCTCCTTTGTTTAGCTTCAGCTCAACAGTTTCTGAAAAACTTTCTTCATTTTCCCCCGAGTCAAATAGGCCAAAGGAGGAATCTAGGCTGGAGAACCTTAACAGGTAGCTGCTTACAAATTTTTCAATATCTCTTCATTTGGATTTGGAAGGTTATTTACTTCCTTGCTGTAATTTAGAATTTCGTGCTTCGTTCTCTGAATAGGAAATTGTCCTTGGAATCCTTTTGTGTACTACATTACACTATTTTGATATTTGCCCCTTGCAGTTGAATCGTAGCTGAATTGGTGCTCATAGCCTTCGCTAACTTCCTCTATTTCCCTTAAAAATAAAAAATGTCTTGAGCAGTATTATTATTTGAAAGCCACTTGCCTTAAATTGCCAATTAACTTGCAAATCTCTGCATTATAGGAAGGCATGCATGACTTGTTATTCCATAAATTGATTTTTGATGGGGAGATATCTGATTCTGACGTTAATATCTCAAGCAACTTTCTTTGCAGCATCCTAAATGCTTCAGCATCGACGGGTTCTCAGCCAATATCGTCTGAATCTGACAAAGTGGATCGTGTGAACTCCTTCAAGGAAGGTCCGAATGGGAAATCCGAAAACACTCCTGTGAAATCCGATGAGCCACTGTCTCCGGCACCTGTGTTTGGCACTGCAGCTGCTTCAACTAGTGCAGCAAGCTCTTTCCCAACTGGCACGACCAATGCTGTCTCCTCTGGTACTGACATTTTTGGGAATGCTGCAAAGCCTGTATTCAAACTTGGTGTCCCCGTTGATCAGTCTCTTGCTGCAGTTTCAACATCATTAACAGCGGACATTTCTGAAGATTCAAAAAGGAATGTGAACGGCATGTCTAATTCAGTATCGCCGTTTACCTTTTTTGCGTCAGCAGGAAAAAGCTCTGGGAGTAGCACTTTTGGACCCTTATCAACCAATTCAACTGCTACTACTATTCAGAGTACTACACCCGTCTCTACTGCTACGGAATCTCCAGCTTTAGGCTTTGGAACAACGACAGGCATTTCTAGTCAATCAGTGACCTTTGCATCATTCGGCATGAATAGTAGCACTTCCTCTGTTGCCTCGTTGGATTCTAAACCTCCCAATTCCATCAAAACTTTTGGGTCTACTACTACCAATACAGTTACCTCTGCCGATACTAGTAAACCCGTGCCCGAAAATGGACCCACATCAAGTGTATTGAAGTTCGGTGTGAGCTCTTCTGCTGCCTCTGATGCAGTTGCAGTTACCTCAAGCGGTAGTTCTGCTTCTGCATCGTTCAGTTTTGGCTTAAATTCCACTTCAACGAACCCAATTGGAACAAGCAATGGTGCCTCGCCCTTTGCATTTGGTTTTGGTAGCAACTCGTCAGCTTCATCCTTGACAACGAATACTGCAAGTTCGTTTGCCTCTGGCTCTTATGGTAGTATGTTCAGTCTTGCTGCTAGTTCATCGGCTTCCTCAGCTAGTGCTACTAAAAGTGAAGTTCTCCCCAGTTGGCAAAGTTCAAAACCTATCTCGTTTGGTTCCTCACCTTCACCGTCATCGTCGTCATCACAGCCCACTGGATTTTCATTCGGTGCATCATCATCACCATCTCTTACAACTACATTTGCTTCATCTCCATCTACAGGACTCTCCTTCGGTGCATCATCAACTCCATCTCCAGCGACTTCATTTGCTGCTTCTCCATCTACTGGATTCTCATTTAACGCACCATCAGTGCCTTCTACGAACACATTTGCCGCACCATCTGTGCCTTCTACGAACACATTTGCCGCACCATCACTGCCTTCTACAAACACATTTGCCTCATCTCCGTCAACAGGATTTGCCTTCAGTGCATCAACAACAGCATCTGCTTCCACAAACGCTGCTCCTGCAGCTTTTAATCCATCAGCAGTGGCTTTCCCATTTACTCAGCCAGCGACATTTGGTGGGACCTCCGTGCCTGCTTTTGGAGCATCGTCGCCGAGTCAGATGAATGCAGAAGACTCCATGGTTGAAGACCCGACCCAGTCAGCAACGCCCCCGGTTCCTGTATTTGGGCAGCCGAGTGCAGCCCCTGTGGGCTTCCCATTCGGGTCAACAGGTCAACAACCACAGGCTGGTAATCCCTTTGTGTTTGGTGGGGCCCAACAAAATAATCAAGTTGCTTCTCCGAACCCATTTCAAGCATCGGGTAGTTTGGAGTTTAATGCCGGCGGCAGCTTCTCGCTGGGCAGCGGAGATAAATCGACTAGAAAGATTGTGAAGATTAATCGAAACAGAAACAGGCGGAAGTGATTTGGTTAGAAGGAAGTTGTTGGTTTGTCTTATTGTTCACACTTTTACCACTGTTCATTTGAGATCAGTGGTGGAGCATCGTCTTGTGCCCTCTGGGTCGGGTCGGGCCGGGCGATATTTGTCGATGCTATGGAGAGAACTGTTTAAGTAGACAACGCCTTATGGTAGTCTCTATTTCCTTTTTCTTTTTACGTAAATGTATTTTAGTGAAATTTAAGGAGTTGTGAACTTTCTGTCTGATGAACTAAGGCTGCTGTGATTGAGGTTGTGGCATATTTGTATTACTATCTGTTTGTATCGGCATAGAAACATGCTTATGATGCATCAGTTTTATATATACTCCGAGCCATGAGTATTCAAAATCGCTTGCATAGCCGAGCCATTGAGCCAAGCCGACTCGTGAGCTTGATGGGCCGCGGCTCGACTGAAGGTTCGCTCGAGTTCTCTTCGAGCTGGACTCAATAGTCGAAATACTTTATTAATAAAACCAAAAGAATCTCAATACAGTCGAAATAAATCTCTCAAGACAAGTTACAAGAAAACCAGAAGCAAAAGCAGTAATAATAACTTATGAATATGTTAAGGGTAAAGAGTTCAGCAGCAGAAGGGGCATACAACTATTCCATTCTCATTACACTCTGCACAATCCATGGCCTCACCATTCCCTTCAGGCACGATCTTTCTACTACCGTTGCAGTTGAAACAAACGATGAATCGAAACCCATAGCATCCCTCGCAAGGCCCGTCACTTTTATCGATAGGAATCCCTTCGACGAGTGGCTTGAAGTTACCTTGTTCGTGTAGTGTCGTGACCTCTTCTGCTCCGCCGATGTATCTTCCCGTTATGAACAGCCTCGGCGGGACGACTTTCCCACCTAAAAGGTCGAACAGCTCTAGCTTATACCCCGAGTGCATCGATATGTCCCTCTCAAAGAACACAATTCTTATATTTTCTAACAAAGATCTTATCTTTTGGCAGTCGTCGAATGTCTTTCTGATCCCTCTAAGCCCTGTTGTGTAGAGAATCACCGATTCGGCGCCACCCGGCGGACATTTCTCTTCGAATTCGAGCAAAGGGTCGATCTTTCTTGCTTTCAAAGGTGGTTCTTGAATCAAAACCTCTGTTAAAATTGGGTCTAGGTTTCTCAGTCTTCTCTCTGCCTCCATGGCCTTAACCTCCATAACCGCCTGCTCGAAAGCTGCGAGAAGGTTGGGATCGAAGAGGGTTTTCGAATTTAAGTCCGGCCGACGAAAGGACGAGACGTCGATCTCCGACAAAGGAACGTGCTGCTTCTTCCTAACTTCCCCGAATTCTTTATTACCTTCAAAGAACTCATTTTTCCTCTGTTTCTGACCCGATGTGTCTTCTCTTGCCCTTATCTCAGGTCTTATATTCTCTTTATCATCGATTTCACGCTCAAACTCGGGCTTTCCCTCTTCGTCGAGGTCTCTCATAAGATCGGACACATCAATGATATCGGGCTCTTGAAGAATCGGAGCTACGTTGTCGATGTTGAGCTGATTCTTGATCTGTTCTTGAACATCAACCAATGGAGAAGCATAGAAATAACCATCTAATGGATTCGCTTGAAGGATCCTTTCGGGTTTCAAGTAGCCGATCGTCTTCATCGTCTTGAGCTTCTTCAGCAGCTTTCCTTTAACTCCTTTCATGATTCTCTTCGAAACTTTTCTGTCCCTATTCGAAGCTTTGGCTTCTGAATCTGTATATCTAATGATGCAGTGAAGATTTGCAGATTCTATGGTGCGTGGAAGAGAGAAAGAGATGATGATGATGACGGCTCTAACGGCTAGTAATAACTTCGTTTTTAAATATTTTGGATATGATCCACTGTGGACGGTGCAGTGCACTAGTCGACGACTTTAATTTCAATTTCCGAAAATGGCAAAGAAAATAATGAAAATAATAAAATAAAATCGTAAAATGCCCAAAATATATAATATTGATTGCCATGCCCGCCATGGTAACTGAGAAGACGGTGCTGTGGAAGCTGGATTAGGGTTAGGGCTTAGGCTTCTTACTACACAATGGATTCTGATGAAAATCGACCTCCTCGAAATCGTGAAGATGGAGGAACGTATTTTTCATCCTCCTTCTATTTTTTCTCGATTTTGGTGCTCGTAGTTGCCATTTCCTACGCAATTTTAACGACCAAGACAGAGATTTTCAGAGGTTTCTTGCTAAGTACACGACCCTTTTTCTCCCGACAACTCTTGGATTCTCGTCATTTTACTTCAATTCGCGAGCAAGGTGGAAATCTAGAAGAAGCCCCTTATTGTGTACTATGGATGGCTCCTTTTCTGTCAGGCGGTGGTTACAGCTCTGAAGCATGGTCTTACATCTTGGCGCTGAACGTCTACATCAGCAAGCAAAAGAACCCATATTTCAGATTAGCCATTGAGCAGCACGGTGATCTGGAAAATGTCGAGTTTTGGGAGGGTTTGCCCCATGAAATGAGAAACTTGGCTGTTGAGCTTCATAGTACTCGGTGCAGGTTGAATCGCACTGTAGTGGTCTGTCACAGCGAGCCTGGGGCTTGGTACCCTCCTCTGTTCCAAACCCTTCCGTGCCCGCCCGTTGGTTATGGGAAATTTAAGGTTGTAATAGGGAGAACCATGTTTGAGACTGACAGAGTTAACGACGAACACGTGAGAAGGTGCAATGCGATGGATCTTGTTTGGGTGCCTACTGAGTTCCATGTGGATACTTTTAAGCGTAGTGGGGTCGACTCAGCGAAGGTTAAGAAGATCGTTCAACCCATCGATGTGGATTTTTTCAATCCGTCCAAGGTCGAGCCTTTGGATCTAGACTCCACAGCTAATCTAGTGTTGGGATCAGATAAAAGAGATGGGGCAAAGAAACGATTTGTGTTCTTGAGCATCTTTAAATGGGAATATAGAAAGGGTTGGGATGTGTTGCTAAGGTCTTACTTGGAGGAATTTTCTCAAGGCGATGATGTTGCATTGTACTTGTTAACCACTGCATATCACTCGGACACAGATTTCGCAAAAAGGATCGTCGACTACGTTGAGAATTCTGGTTTACCGAAACCCAATCATGGTTGGGCTCAAGCCTATGTAATCAACGCCCACATTGCTCAGACAGATCTTCCTAGGCTGTATAAAGCTGCCGATGCCTTTGTTCTTCCCTCTAGAGGAGAAGGATGGGGTCGTCCTATTGTTGAAGCAATGTCCATGTCATTGCCGGTGATTGCTACAAACTGGTCTGGTCCAACAGAGTATTTGACAGAGGAGAATAGCTATCCTTTGCCTTTCGAACGAACTAGTGAAGTTGAAGAAGGCCCCTTTAAAGGCCATTTATGGGCCGAGCCTTCTGTCGATAAGCTTCGATCTCTGATGAGGCATGTCGTGAGTAATCCCGATGAAGGTAAAGTTAAAGGGATGCAGGCTCGGTTTGACATGACTACGAGGTTTTCTCCGGAGGTTGTTGCTGAGGACGTTATCAACCATTTGCACGAAGTAGTTGCTAGCTTTCATTGACTATATTGGGCTTTACGTTGGTCTTAAAGCTCAACTAGTAGTCTGATCCAAACTGTATGGGCTTAGGTTAAATATATTGTGTACATTCATATATATACTCGTCAGTTGGACGAGAGAAAAAGACCAAACCAAAAATGAAGAGAGTTCTACGCTTCTTACCGAATCCGAAGCCAAGCATCTGTATAGGAGAAGTGGTCACAAATCTGCCACGTTCCATCAAGAAAATCCAGCCAATTGGGAAATTCTCAGTTGAATATTCGCCCAGCCTTTTCGGCTTCCTTGCCTCTTCGGAAGCATGCATTGCTCTTGAAAAACGTCATCACTCGCTCAACACCGCACACATCGTGCTCTATCATCACATGCAAATGGAGAAACACAGTCAAGGTAATGACGAGATCTTTCTACTTTCTCATTTTCTTTTTCTAGTTTCTTGGATATTTCGATATTAATGATATATAAAGATTCGATCTTTTGTTCTTTAACCATGGGTTATTGTTCTTGTTGTTGCTTGTGAGCTATGCAGATAATGGAGAGGCAATGAAGGATCAGGTCAGGGAAGGGTACGGCAAGGAAGCTTGTGATTATGACCAATCAAAACGACTAACAGATCAGATACTTCCTCACATCCTCAGCCTGTGAGTTTTGATTCTTCTTTCTAGGGGACGCATCTTATTTAATCTTGTCTACCGTTGCTTCCTAATCTTGATATGTACTTGATTCTTGAGTGATTGAAAAAGATTACTAAAATGTGACCAAGTGATTTGTTTGATTCTTGGGCAGTGGTAAAGCTGTACAATTATGATCCTTTATTAGTTCTTGAATAATTGAAAGACTACGATAAAGTTACGCGGGCTTGATTACACCGGAAAAATTTAAACGGAGTTCCCCGGAGATTGCTGACTCTTGTTTCCGCATCACACGTATCAGTGTTGAGAATTGAAATAGCCTTCTGTAGTTGAGTTATTTCATGGTGAAGTTTATATATTAGCCATGGCGTTTCTCTCTTCATTAGAATCAGTGCAAGGGATAGATTACTACAAATTGGCTTCTTAATGCCCCTTCCTTACCTCTTAGTATGCAGACATACTAAACAGTGTTTTTTATTGACTAATTCCAGCTATGCACACCCAAAGCCTCAAGATTTTGAAATCTATGCTCCTCATGCAACTTTTGAAGACCCGCTTATGCACGCTAATGGGTAAGTAAGCTTAAGCCTTAAGCTACTGGCTCTATTATAATGTGAAATCCCATGTTACTAACGGTGATAATTAATAAACATCTCGGAGGCGCCCTGTTGTCTAATCAATGGTAACAAAGATCATATTACATGGAATGTAAAGAAAGCACACCTCATCATTCTGAAGTTAAATGGGATTATGTTGAAGTTCAACTTTAATTTTGTGGACCGTGTAAGAAATGAAACATGGAGGTGGTTATAACTCATAACATTGTTGTTAGCCTTATGCACCTAGTATTTGCCTGCTTCATGGCCTTCATGTATGTGCATTTCCTCTGTTTTTTGCAGGGTAAAGCAGATAAAATCAGCATTCTATTCTATTCCAAAGGTCACTTTGCTACTTAGAAGCTTGTTCGTCTTCAGCTGTTAGCTATAAAGTCATTGAAAGTTGAAACTGTGCTGTTCTTGACCTTCCCTGGTATTTATAACATCTCCTATATCTCTGCAGGTCTTCAGCGAATCCAGAATCGTTGACTATACTATTCAAGAAAATGTTCTTTCTCCAGGGAAGATGGAGGTAAAAATTTTAAATTTGTCGCGTATTACGATCATTTTCACTCATATTACGATCAATAAACATGCGGTTATAAACATGATGATATCATTTATTCTGTTCATTATTTCCGACTTGATCAGTGGTCAGTTATTACATTCTTGGGGACTCTTCTTTGGTTGTCATTACAGATATTAATCGACAACAGACAATATTACAAGTTCCTTGGTAAAGACATCAACATGATATCACTGATAAGGCTGTACACCGAAGATGGTAAAGTAATTCGCCATGAAGACTGGTATGCACATTGTAATAACAAGATTCATACGATGTTGTCCATTTTCTTTACTATCATCTCGATCAGTCTAATTCCCGCCATTATATAAATGAACCCAAACAGGTGGGACAAGAAACCACTGAGCAACCGAGAGACCGTCAAATTCCCTCTCTTGGGACGGGTCAGTGAGGCTACACGACGAGTGTCCATGCTTGCGACTCATGCTTTGATGGGGTTCGGGAAAGACCATACTCCGTAGATATATTCTTACAGTATTCGTGGATCGACCCCTCATCGTGAACTATAGTTGGATCAGTTGTATGATATGATGTGGTTTCTTAAATAAAAAGCTTTGTGTATACTGCAATCATATAGTTTGTGATTTGTATTGAGGATTTTTAGCATTAGTTGTTGCATTATAAGTCATATATGTAATAGAATAGTGTATCAATAAGCAAGATTTTGGGAGACTAATGTGTCTATTCCCCTTATACATATATCTATGAATTTATTCTTGATTACTTTGCTTAACTGTGGGAAGGGTTCTGAATCTTGAGGATGAATACAATATAAACCTATTCTTGGAGCAATATGAACTTTGGCATAAAGATTTAGAAAGAAAAGGAAAGAAAGAAGATATGAGGGAAACCAAAAATCATTACAAGGATCCTTCTTGTCTCTTTTAAGGAACTGAGAAAGTCTGCTAAGTTACAACAACCACAGATTTTGATTCTCATACATACAATACAATATTAACTATCAGCCCATTAATGTGCGATGATAATACTAATGTAATGATCATGATAACCTGGGACTCAACGAAACATTCGAGCAAGGAGAAGAAAAACAAGAATTCGCGGAAGTATAAGAACTCGAATAGCCCGAACAGCAAACTGTTGCCGTGGTTGAATCGTTAGGAGTCGAAGACGAAGCTATCGATGATTCGATAAGCACGTCGACGAATGCTCCGACTATAATTCCATGATTCGTTTTCCCATTCATCTTCAAATACCATCCAAGCAACTCTCCTAAGCAAGCCCAATCCTTCAGTTCATGCGCATCCACCATCGCCTGCATCGACCTCTTGAAATCCACGTAAGGGTCGTCAGATTCCAATTCGATCGCCACACTCTCCTTAAACGGCAAGGCTTCTTCTTCGATCAGCAGCGAGCTCGTGCCGTTGGGTTCGAAGAAGAGCCTGTCCGAAGATCTGATCTCGAGAGACTGATCCAACGGTTCTCCTTCGTAGTTTCTGCTGCTGCTGCTGCTTCCCAGCTCAGAATGCTGCTCGTACAGATTATTACCGCGGAGGGGTTTGGCTTCTCGGAAAGAAAGGGTTTTGGGGTGATTGCATGAAGGCCATGGCCATGCTTGTCGTTGCTTCTTTGCCTCCTCCTTGTTCTTGAAAATTGAAGGGATCTTCTTCATGGACATGGCAGAGGACTTAAGTGTATAAAGATGGATTTGTGAAACTATCTCTTTGGCATGGGATATATGAATAGGTGGAGATGGTGTGGGTGGGTTTGGACAAATCATGTGTATGCTTCGGAGAATTTAATGTTGTTAGTTATTGCAACCTCCCAACAAATGGAACTAAAGCAATTTTTCGATTATTTTTATGCAATATTATGTAATAATCCAAGTTGACGACATTAACGAAATCTTATAAAGTTAGGCGGCATGAAGGAGCAAATATCATGTGAGTTATTAAATATAGATAAGGGAGAGTGACATAGACCTAAATATCTGAATAATGCATTTCATATTCGTCACCTTTAATCATACAAAATACTCTTAATTCAACTTTTATATAGATAAAAAAAATATTTAAATAGCTACAGTTACCTTAAGTGCATGCAATGAAAGTGAAACTAAAAAAACTTACATCTCATCGAACCTCGTACCATCGACGTCATCACAGTCACTCTCATCCGAGCCATCTTCTTCGCCATCGCTAACCTCGGGCATGGAATCCAGTGATGTCTGATGCGAATTCCAATCGGGAGGAAAAGTCTTCTGAAGGGCCTCGGTAATTTCCCCGCCGGATCTTTCGATCTTTCGCAAGCACTTCGACCAGTGGACAGCTGTGCCAAAGTCAACTGTCAATCCGCATTCGACCATTTCTTCGCATAAATTAAGGATCCCATTATAGATATAGCCTTCGGCTATGGTGGCTCTTGATAGTAATGACGTCATCAGACAATGGTACACGGCTTTGTCTGGTTTTAAACCAGCATGTTTCAGATCTTCGAAGCACTTGAGAGCCTTTTCGGGGAGAGAAGCTCTTGACCATCCATGTATTAACGTCGTGTAGGTTTTTAAGTTGGGTTTTATCCCGAGTGCTTCCATTTCGCCGAGGGTTTTTACAGCTCTCTGTAAGCACGGTAAGAAAAGTTCTATTTATTACATTCTGGAAAAGGATTAAAGACAAGATCCATGATGTCAAAGTACATATAGTACCTGCATATCTCCAGCTTTGCAGCAGGCGTTTATGAAAGATGTGTAAGTGTGTATATCAGGCTGAACCATGTCCTCTCTCATTTGCTGCATTAAATCTGCTGCTTCCCAAACGTCGCCTCTTCGAGCCCATCTGCATTAGAAGATATTAGGAATGAAAAAGGAAAATTATGGGAGAAGAATTCATACGAAATGACCCAATTTCAGATTCTACTTCTCATTACCCATCGATGAGTATGTTGTAGATAAAAGTGTTCTTGGGGATGTTTTGAGCCTTCATCTCTTTGGTCACGGCCAAAGCACTTTGCATCCTCCCGGCTTTACAACAAGCCTTGAGCAGAGCTTCATAGGCATAAACATCGAGTTCGAGCCCTTCGTTTTTAACTTTGGAGAAGTATTCGAAAGCTTTTGCAGTATCGCCCAGAGATGCATAGCCGTGCATTATGATCGTGTAGGTGTACTCATTCGGGCTCACTCCTCCGAGCAACATCTCATCTACAATGCTCACAGCTTTCTCCATCTGAAAATAGATAACAAAGAATTTAACACTATCATATAAATATATGAATTATATTTCAATAAAATGAATTGTGAATATATAACATGATTGTACCTGACGTTTTTCAACTAGACCAAGAATCAAAGAGTTGTAAGTGTACACAGTGGGTATGCACCCGCTTCTTCTCATCATATCGAAAACATCGAGAGCTCTTCTCATTTCTCCAGATCTGGCAAAGGAATGTATTAAGGGCATAAACGTCCTTGAAGTTGGTCTATGCCTCTCCTTCTTCATTTCGTCAATAGTACGAAGAGCACGTTCAGTGTTGCCCATGCCACAAAATGCTTGTATGATGTTGTTGTAAAGAATACCATCGGGTTTCAAACCATCCCTTATTACATCTTCGAAGATTGAGAAAGCATTTGCCCAGTCTTTCAAGTTTATAAATCCATTGATGAGCATCGAATATGTCTTCATGTTGTGCTTTACGCCTTGTAGTTTCATTGTGTTGCTGACTTCCAATGCCTTGGAAACTTTTCCCATCTGTTGAAAAAATTAAAATATGTGTAAGATAATCGATCATGAGCCAGCTTATATCCGAGTAAAAGAAGAACTGGAATCAGGGAAAATGGAAGCAACCTTTGTATAAAGATTGATCAAGCATCCGTAAGTTACTACAGACGGTGTAAGCCCACATTCCTACAACAAAGACTAATGTAAGAGAATAACAATACCATATCAATAATTCTGACAGCAAATATCTTATAAAGATTGCTCAAGCAATTTTAAGTTATTACAGAAGGTGTAAGCCCACATTCCTACAACAAAGACTAATGTTAGAGAATATCAATACAATATCAATAATTCTGACATATAAAATGGCATGAACACTTTTATGTTGCGGAGTAATTTTGGAAGAATAGACATAAATAAGCTTCCGTCAATTACCTTCAGCCTACCAAAAACCATGAGGCATTTATCTTCATTCCTTGTCATTGTATAACCATCCATCATGGTGTGGTATATGTCTATTGGAGCATCAATTCCCTCTTCTTCCATTTCTCTCACCAAAGCTTCAGCCTTGCTCATGTCACAAGCTTGGCTAGATTTAGCAGAAAACAGAATAAAAAATATCTCAATGGGAGAAAAAAAAAACATTCAAGAATGCATATATAAATAAATGGAAGAAAATAATTTGTTCGATTTAAGCAAAAACTGTGAAATGTATAAAATAAAAACGAAAAATTACATGAATAAGTACAAGAATATACCAATAAGCATAAATTAGGTTGCCGTATATGATTGCATTTAACGATGGAAGCCTCTCTTTTGCCTCCTTAAACCAATGTTCTGCAGCTCTTTTGAGGAGCATGAGAAAAAAAAATTATAATAAAAATTAGTTAGTACAAAGGTAACAGGTGGTTCGGGAGAAAATTTCGAATGAAGGCTAATATGGTTAGACAAGCACAGCTGATACTTACTCAACATCGCCAGTTCTAGCAAATCCTCCGACTAAGATACTGTACGTTACCAAACTCAGCTCGATCCCTTCCTCTCTCATCTTCCTTACGCATGATAAAGCTTCTGGCATATCTCTTCCTACTGCATAAGCATGAATGAGGCTGCACATCATAAGAGTCTTTATTATAGTTGAAGCAATGGAACAAGCGAAAGCACACCGATCACAAACACAATGAAAATTTATAACTGTAATATTTCTTGCTTATGCTTAAATGGATAAGATTCACAAGAGTTTGAAGTTGAACATAAGGGCATATCAAAGGGGCTATTTCAAAAGTAATTTTTTTTTTCCTGATCAAGACATACATTTTGTTATGATTCTCTAAGTTAACTATACACAATGTTTGTGAAAGAACGATGAACTTCGATTCTATGCATCTACATTGAGGACATACTATAATGCAAATTCAAGTTAGCCAAAAACGAAAGCTTAGAAGAGGTAGAAACTAAGACAATGTACTTTGTGTATACGTATAAATTTGGCTCGATTCCTCTAGCACGCATCTTCTCAAACATCTCGCGAGCCCTATGCATGTCGCCTCGTCTGGCATAATAGTTTATCATCATTCCGAATTCCTTTCTCGAAGGCTACAAAAATGAGCAATTTGAAACTGTACAAGCTAAAATGATGCATAGTAAGAAGATTAAGTACCTACTTGATCAACTCTTCAATAAAAGACATAACTATCCTAAACAAGAACACATTAAAAACCCAAGAAACTCACCTTCTTAATCCTCTCAAACGCGTCGACAACAGCTTGCCAATTCTCTGGCTGTGAATCCAAAACCTTTCGAAGATCGTTCCTTGATCCTTCTCTATCTTCATGCCATTGAGACCTATAATCCACTTTCTCATTAGTCTCCAACCATTTAACACGTTGTCCACGTTTTTCTTTTAATCTACTCCCATCATCCAACTTCACAGTCAAAACCCTCCCTTGAAACTCCACACCATCGAACTCAACAGCTTTCGCCGCAGCCTTTTCAGCCGTTTTCCCGTCGTATATTACAAATCCAAAACCCATATTCCTCTCTATTTTATCATGGCCCTTGATCAGAATCACACTCTTGATGGGCCCAAATTGCCTGAAAAAATCATAAACGTCGCTTTTCTTCACCCTGAGAGGCAAATTACCAACAAAAATCTTGCCTTTTTCCCTAAAACCCACGTCCTTTTCATTTTCCTCAACATATTCTTCAACTCCGTCTTCAATTTCACCTCCTACAAATGCTTCCTGCAATAGACCATCAGGCGGTGGTGGTGGTGGTGGAGGAGGAGGAGATAGTTTACTAGACAACCATAATTTGTTGCTCAGTGCAACATTGTTTGACGGACTTACATGATCATTTTCAGGATTTTTGAGATTTCTGAGCGGGTTTTGTAGGGGTTGAGAGGAATCTGAAGGAGGTTGAGTGGTGGGCCGGCGAATACCGCTGAAACTGGTGTTGGAGGTGGGTTTTAGAGGGTTTTGCGATGCCTTCGAAGCGAGTATCAATTTGCCGGCGGCCGCCGTAGCGGCGGCGTTGTGGTGTTTTGTGGCGGAGAGAGCTTGTGGAGTGTGAGAGTAATGCAAGCTCGACGAGATAGAGCACATGTCCATTCTTTATCCAGTAAATGTCCAACAATCTTTTACATTTATGAGACGAAAAATATAAAATAAATTTTTAATACAAAAAAAGTTAAAAGAAAAAAAAAAAAAAAAATTGATTATTTAGAAGAAATTGGTACTAATATAGTAAATAAAAATAGAATGCACCAATGATAGGTGTATATATATTCAAGGTCAAAGATTAAATTTGCAGTCCATGTGAATTTGGATTGTACATATGGCTATGTTTAATTTATAGGATATATCCATATTAAAGGCATTTTTATTTTGTTTACCTTTTTAACTTTCTCCTTGGGGCTAATTTGCTAGCCCTAATAATATAAATAATATTAAGTAATATTGTGTTTTGTTTTTGTAATTCTAACCCGAATTTAATATTTCAATCTGTTATTAAACCACATGCTCGATATAAATAAATTAAGTTAAGGATTAGAGATAAAATAGCACGGACTTCATAATTAATAATTTATCTTGGACTTTTATATTCACCTTATAATCAAACCGACCTTTAATATAAAGCTCGGAGGCCCGTTATAACTCATATGGGATAAGAGCCAAGATTAACTTATATGGGAAAGATTTAGTCTTATCTATCGTCTTGGTATATCCCAAGTCCACTAAAAAATTGACATGTGGCTTACACTCTAAATTTCATCAACACTACCTCACTTATATGTTGGTACACCCACTACAAATTTAACTTTTAAAATATTATTAAGAAGTCACGTGTCAAAATATGAGTAGAGTTGGATTATACCCAATTGAGTAGGTAAGACAAGACCTATGGGAAAGAGCCAAGATTACAAACCTAATATTAGAAGGGGCCAATATAAAAAAACGAAAATTACCATATTAACCCCAAATTTAGGGGCAATACCAATATTTATAGGAATCCCCACACCCAATCAG
Source organism: Lindernia subracemosa (assembly GCA_028392965.1). NCBI lineage: Eukaryota > Viridiplantae > Streptophyta > Magnoliopsida > Lamiales > Linderniaceae > Vandellia > Vandellia subracemosa. The sequence continues at coordinate 6,940,778 of JAQPCC010000002.1, read as the reverse complement.
TTGTGAGCTTACGCGCCACACTATGAGCTTACGACATGAGGTATCCACACACCCAATCAATTATGATCTTACACCACGCATTTCAAGCGGTGAGACTAATTTTATAGGGGCATGTGAATATGACCCAAATTCACTCACCACGATGATAGTGCAAATCGAACCCATGACCAATAATGGGCTACAATTCACTCAAGAAAAGTATACCAAACAAACTAAATAAAACAATAAATATCATGGCTAATTAAAGAATCATCAAAATTTCAACTTCTTTTAAAAAAAAAAAAGAAATATTGCAAATTGAATAAATGGCACTGATTCATCAATTTCTCTTTGCGACGATAGATGTTAGTTACATAAATGAAAGGTTCACCAACAGTAGACAACAATTAAAATTTAAATGCCACCCAACTTTTACCATCAACAACATCATATGACGTGGGAGAGTCATTTATTGTCCAAAACTAAAACAAACAACGTTCATTTAATTAAGAGCAGCTAATCATATTCTGTCAAATTTCTAAGATTTTGAATATCATTCCTCATACGAGTTATATATATATATATGTGTGTGTGTGTGTGTGTGTGCGTGTGTGTGTGAGTGTGTGAAAAGTGTGTCAGCTGAAGCAGCAGAATCTATATACCTCACTTTCATAAATGCCCTCTATTGGAAGGTGTGGAGTAGTCTGAATGTAGCCGTTGTACGAGGTTATATACTTCAGAGCCAGCCCCCTATAATACTCCTACCACCCTCTTTCTCATGCTCTACCCACAGAAGTCAGAACCCTAACTAGTTTATTCCCTTCAATGGCGGCTGAACACAAGTATGTCAGCCTCAAAGACTTGATGAAGAATGCGCACACTACGTCCACTGATGGGGAGGGTGACGATGAAGAGCTCGCCCTCAAGAAAAACCCTCCAAGCCCACAAGCATCGAAGAATCTCTCGGAGGTCCTCCCCGCTGGCCAGGTTGTTTCTGATGGAGGAAGGAAAGTGACCTCCAAGGACAAAGGAAAGAGCAGACTTGTTGTTGAAAAAGAGAAAGGAAAAAATGAGGGTTTGAAGGCCATAGCAAGGTCTGCTCGGTTTTCTTCGATGAGGCATTCGAGGAGTGACGACCCTTTGTTTTACATCGGAAGTCCTGGCCAAGATGCTGATGTTTTCGAATCGGTTGAGGACTTGAAGACCGCGACGAGGAAGTTGATGAACTTCTCTTGGGAGGAAATGGCCGGCAGGTCGAAAGCTGCTAATGATTCTGACGATGAATGAGGCGAAACGATTGGAGGTGGTCTTGGCGAGGGTTGATGTTTTTAGGGTTTTCTTTTGTGTTTGGTTTCTCTTTTCAGTCTTTTATGTCAGTGAACCTCGATGCTTGCTTGTTTTTTCTTAGATGGTCAGTCCAATTGCATTATCAACATTTCTTACAAAAAAGAAAGCAATTATCTTAAAACGTTCTTACAACATGAATACATCTCAAGAGAACATTCCAACCACTTCATAGTACTAACAAAAACTGTGAGTTTCATTGCTGAGCGACCAATTTTTTTCTCAGATTAGACACTGCTATATGAGTTCTTTCAGGATGAAAACAACATTTAATCCAAGTTTATATATATGGGAAAGATCAAATATATTAATCTTTGTCGTATTTGCAACAAAATAATACCGGCTAACGGTATTCTTGATTCGAAAATATTACCGAACTACAGTTTATCAACGGTGGTCTTGTCCCGAAATATTACCCAAACTGTGCAGATTACTAACGGTGTTCTTGTCCGTAAACATTAGGTTACTAACGGTATTCTTGTCCCTGGGAAACATCATAAACCGAACGTACTAGATTTGACTACCTAAATCCAAACTGAGTTTTCAACGGTATTTTTTTTCTAAATTTGTCCAAAATCAACCGTACGGCTTTTACGCCTACGAAAATTCTTGATCTGGCAGTTAATCTTGGAACACAGATACTAATTCAGATGACCGAATATTCTTTATGTTACACACAATGTGCGTCTGCAGTAAATATGCAGTACTGAAATAATCTACCAATAATCCTTTTAATTTGAAGTGATGAAACCGACTATACGATCTCTCAATCTCCCTATCGTATGTCTTTGAAAACAGTTTAATACATAGCAAGGTGGCAATCCCCACAGTACAGCCTCGAGTTCTTTCTTCTTTGTTCTCGAGGTATACCTGGCGGTGTATTCAATCAACATCAATGCAAGTGCAATCTTCCTCAGTTGTAGTGATCGGACAAGGCTGTCTCCTTCTCTTCTTCCTCTATATCAGCAAGCACATTCAAAGTATGAGGTGCATATATAGCCCTCTAATCTCAGCAACCCTATCACCTCCGAAAGCATTAGGTAAATAGCTGCCTCAGTCTGTGGATTAGACTTCAGATGCATATAGATTGGCCTCAGCAACCTTGCCTTCTTTTAGCATCCATATGTCCTAATTAATCTTGTGAACATCAGACTAGCTTCTTTCAGATGTATATAGATAGGAAAGAAGTCACATAGTCACTGCAATGTCTTGGTTCTATCTTGTTAAGTTGTTCTCTCTTTCAAGAATGTATTCATAGGCACGCTTCTTCAACAAACCTGCCCTGCCCTGCCCTGCCGTGTAAATCAACCATATAACCATGCTGTTCGACGAAAGCCCAAGCTCTTCTTTCATCCTTTTTAAAGTAAGTGAATCCTTCATCCACCATACCACAATGGCAAAAAGCGTATAACACTCCTCAGCAAATCAGTTCATAGCCAAACCAAGGATTAAAGAACTCCAATGGATAACCCATTAAACAGCGAACTCCACGGTACTAGATTCTTCTCACTCATTTCATCAAACACCTTAAGGGCACTCTCCATGCAGATTAACCAACAGAATTTTGGGCCGTTACTCCCTTTGCAGGCCTGTGAACACGGCCAGGCCCGACAAGACAGATGTTTGTGCCCATAGTTAATTAATTATTGTCTTATCCAAATCAAGAAAAGAGGCACGTGACTCTCAATAGGATACTACTTCGAAGTCATCCATGTTTGGACCATCCACATCACATAGATCATCGATCTTTCACACTTTACATAGATCATCTTCAAGATGCCCTTCAACACCATTTAAATATTTTATTTTTACTGTAACCCATTTAAATCAAATAATTATTGGAGGATAAAATAAAGAAAGAAAAGCGGCAGACAATAATAAATCATTATTTCATTCTGACCATCATCAGCTCAGCAGCGTAAAGCTTTTCTATTTACTACTGTTAATAAGTCGCTCATCTCTTTCCCTTCTATATCAAGCAATATCTCTCTCTCACATGGCTCCCTTTTCGACCTATACTCACACATATATACTTTCGCTCTCTCACTGTCGTTTCAGTTAGCAAAGCCTTCGCTTTAACCATTTATCTATCTTATGCTCTAAGCAAGTGAAAAAGATCGAATCTTTTCTATCTTGGATAAATCTCATTCGACCGGCAAATCGAAACCCAAGTAAATGGGCAACTGTATGGACACGGCAGAGAAGAAATCAGCGGCGGAGATCGCGCCGTCTGACGTCATCATCAAGGCGCCTCCCTCGCCGCCGCTTCCTTCGGTCACACTCTACGGCCCGCCTGAAAGTTTCGCCACCTCCCACGTCCGCCTCGCGCTGCAGTATAAGGCCGTCGCCGCCCAGTTCGTCCCCTCGGAGACCCATCAAAACCCAACCCTCGTCTACCAAGACGACGTCGTCTCCGGCTCTGTGGACGACATTCTCGCCTACCTCGACAGCAAGTTCCCCCACCCGCCCCTCCGTACGACCGCCGCGGCGCCGAGTTCTGACGCCGCCGACGCGTCGAAGGGGAGCGGCGGTGGTATATGGGGGTGGAGCGGCGGAGATAAAACGCCGGATGTGGTTAGGGTGGTGGCTATGCAGCACAAGGGCATACTGTGCCACCTGGACAAGATGGTAGAATGGGCGGAGGAGATGGAGGCTCGCGGCGGCAAGATGGCTTCCTCGACGCCGGCGCGTGGGACGCCGAGGATGGAGGTGAAGAAAATGGCGAAGAGGTACGGATGGCTCTATCAGGTGATGGTTGAGCACGCGCAGATGGAGGAGACTGTGCTGTTTCAGATCCTCGAGTCCGCCGACCGAGGTACTCATTCATTGTTTCATTGTGAGGAAGATAACTCTCAAGGAATCCACAATATATATATATATATATCTTTGTTTATGGGCTCCATTCATCTGCTTAGCTTAACAATTTTCTGAGCATTTATCGTCTGAATTGTGTTAATCATTCATCTGCTTAACCATTTTCTGAGCATTTATCGTCTGAATTGTGTTAATCATTCATCTGCTTAACCATTTTCTGACCATTTATCGTCTGAATTGTGTTACTCATTCATCGAATATTCGATCTGAGCATTATTCATTGAGCAAACTCGATGTTATTGCAGGATTGTGCAAAGGCGCGAATGAGCAACACGCAAGAGATCTCCCCATAATGAATGGAATCAAAGAAGAGATTAAGATCATAGGTGTTATGAACATAGCCAGCCCAGATTACCAAGAAGCTCTCTCTCGGCTCACCTCACGCCTCCTAAAACTGAAGGTCGAAATCTAACTTCAATGCTATTGATTCAAAAAGATTGTCTTTAATGGCTTAAACGATGTCCATTACAATGTGTTTGAAACCAGGAAAACTGCAAGCAGCACTTTGCAGAGGAGGAAAGAGATCTGATGCCGTTAATGGAGGCAACAGAGCTGAACAAATCACAACAAGAGAAAGTGCTGAAGCAGTCATTGGACATCATGCGCGAGACTCACTCCCACATGTTCCGTTTCTTCGTCGAAGGGCTGTGCCCGCAAGAGGCTATGCACTACTTTGAGCTGATCAAGAGGTACTGCGATAGCGTCCGAGTATCGCTGATGCATCACATGATGGTCGATGGATAAAAAACTACTCTTTTTTTTTCTTCGTGGGCTCTGTATAATAGTTTGGAGTGTCTTCTAAAACCTCGATATAATCTGCTGCTTTTACCAACCCTAGTCAAGGTTGTATCTGCTGGGATTCTACTAGATTTTACCATACAATTAGGAGATTGAAGAGAAGTGTATTTGCTGTATGTGAGGTTTTAAGATTGCTTGATGTACACAGTACAAGTATTCTTCTAGGGCATTGGATACTTTAAATCTCTCTCTCTCTCTCTCTCTCTGTTATTACATCCTTTGATCTTTCCCTTTGCTTTTCCAGTCGAAGACTGGGTGATGAAAAGCTTGAACTGTACAAATACTGATTGTCTTCCATTCTTGATTCTCCCAGCTAATGAGATAATAAAGTGTAAAAAGATCATGTGGTATTTTGTGCTGCAACTTTATGGTGTAATAATAACGACCATTATCATGATGATGTGGGATCGAATGACGAAGCTTTACAAACACATTACAATCATGACAGATCAGTTTATTACATTTTGCAGCAGATAAAACATAAACAACAAAGCAACTTAGGTGGCCAAGTAATAAGCAAGTTAATAAACTACGAAGATGATCTTCATCATATAAATATATAGACGATCTTTCTATTCTATTCGATATAAGTTTTAAGTTTTCTTTCATGGTGGATCAGCGCAGGGCTTAGAGCAGATGCATCTACCGCGAATCTTCCTTTCGCATAGCCCTCGGAGAAAACCTTCTTGTAAGCAAGTTCTTTGGCAGGTTTGAACTCGGCAAATGCCTTTGAACAGCTTGCTCGGCGCTGAGCAAACTGCTGCTTCAACGTCCATGGCCTCAACTACTGCCATATATATTTTATTTATTACATACAGAAAGTGTAAGTAGAAACAAGATAAGATTCTCTCTGTGTGTATGTGTTTTTCTATAGGATCTCAAAAGTACTTACGTGAAATGAAGAGAAGATAGAGCATCATCATCATCAAGGTGGTACCCAAGCTCTTCTTCTCCATTGTGAACTAACCTCAAGTTATATCATAGCTATATATGTGTTTAACTTGGCTGGATATTTGTTGTAGTCTTATAGATGACCTCTGTTTTATATGATTTTCTTAAGGGGCATAGCGCATTTATGACAAATTTCCCCGGAAATAAGCATTGTTAAGGAATAAAATCTGCATATTATTACATATTATTTAGTCTCATTATACATATATAATATTAGAATTACTATCAACTTAGCATAATGCTTAAAGGATATATATATATATATATATATATTATGGTGCTCACCAGGTGAGCACCTTGCGTGGGGCACCTGTTGATGTGGTAATGATTCGTGCCATATCAACATGCCACATCAATATCAGAGGATATACGACGTTAGTTGACACCTTCTTCTAGGTGTCATTAATCGACACTCGGATGCTGATGTGGCATGTTGACAGCTTATATGGCACCTGGTACGTGAAAATGATATTTGTCACGTCAACATACCACATCAGCATCCGAGTGTCGATCAATGACACCTAGAAGGTGTCAACTAACGTCGTATACCCTCTGATATTGATGTGGCATGTTGATATGGCACGAATCAGTACCACATCAACAGGTGTCACACCATAAAATTCATCATTTCCGAGTACTAAGTAGAATCAAATCTAAAATTCATAGCCTAATGTGTTCACAATATATGACTTTTTTCAAAGTTTTAACATTTGAAACCTCATTTGTCCTTACAAGGAAAATCCATAACATGCATTGAATTGAATACTATGTCACTATCTTGATAGGGGAAAAAACATATTATTAAAACAAAGCCATATGCTCCTCCTTCTACATTTCACATTTCTTTGAAACTTCATTCTCTCCCTCTCTCTCTCTCTTCCCTTCAATACATTCGATGGATTCAGAATCGAAGTTGCAATGCGACCACAAGACAACCTCGGAGGACGCAACGGTCTCCGATCTGCCGCCGGAGTCGTTCAACGTTCCGGCGGAAAACGAGCTGGAATGGTTCAGCTGCAACGCGGTGATGCAGAGGAAAGCCTCGCTGAAGCTCGGCTGCAACCGAAGCTTCATGAACGGCGGCAGCTCCTTTCAGCGCAGATCCACCGCGGGTCAGCAAGGCGGCGGATCATCATCATCATCGTCGGTCCTCGCCCTCCCTAAAATGCAGAGGAGTAACGATAATGGCGATAGGGTGAGTGAAAGGAAGAAGATCAAGGGTCGGATTCTGTCCAGAACCCGATCCGAATCCGCCGTGAAGTCCGTCGTCGTAGTCCAACCCTATGAGCCGAGCTCGCCGAGGGTTTCTTGTACCGGGCGAATCGGGTCGAAGGATGTGGAAGGCGGTAAACGGGTCGGATTCTTCAGGGTTTTCGGTTCTTTTATCAGAAGCGGGTCGAGAAGATCCGACCGAGACGCCAAAGGTGGGTAAAAGGGTACTATATATCACGCAAGAGAGACCAATTTTTCGTCATGTAATAAATTTAAATATATAATATTCATATAAATGAAAGACTTATCATTTTGGTTTATTGCATGGGTGGCTCGTACACAGCAATCATGCATTTATTAATTTATTATACAATAAAAACCAAATGGGTCCTCGATTGAATTTTCTGTCACAACAACGTGTTTATTATATATATATTTTTTATATCTTAAATTCATATATCACTGGCGGCGATTAAGATATTTTAATACGTATTATTACATATGCTAAGGTAGTACTATACGAATACAAAATATAGTCTCCCTCCCTAATTTATGCTATATGCTATGATGAAGAAAATAACTAAAAAACTACTCTTTAGTTAATCTCTTCTTCCTTGTGAGTGTAAATCACACAGTCCGACTTGGGATAAGCAGTGCAAGTCAGCACATAGCCTTTCTCCATCTGCTCCTCCGACAGAAACGATCCCTCCGACTGGTCGACCTCGCCGGCGACCATCTGCCCCGTGCACGTCGAACAAGTGCCGGCTCGGCAGGAATAGGGCATGTCGAGCCCCGCGCTCTCAGCTGCGTCGAGGATGTACTGATCCTCCGGCGCTTCGATCTCATGCTCCTTACCTTCTGGGTCGATCAGCTTCACCTTGTAAGCCATGGCGCGGAACTTGGACGAAGAGGAGGAGCTGCGGCCCAAGCCCAGCGATGATGGCGTGGAGATGGAGATGGAGATGTTCTTCTTGCAGCTCAACGCGCGCGCGCCGTTGATGATGATGTTTCTCTTCAGACCAGTGGGTCGGAAGGAGAGAGGCGAAGGCACGACGGTGGTGGTGATGGTAGACATCTTTTCTTTATACGGCGATTTCAAGCAACTTCTGTGGAGGGCTTTTGAGTGGTTATGTGGTGGTGCTGTAGCTCAGGCAGGCAAGAGTTTCTTTATATAAAAGGTGGCCATGGACAAGTGTAAGATGAAGAATTTCTCTTGCCTTTGTCTGATGCTAAGGAGGAGACGTGGCCGTTTGGTTATTTATTTATTAAATACTAAGAATTTGTCTTAAAAAATACACTGCACTTGCAGCTGTTTTGCTTTGTCATAGAAGATGACAAAGGCACTTTCTAGTTTCTGCTACTAAATGGGCCTTTTGGGTTTATATAGAATGGGCTTTATTCCAAAGCCTAATATTAGATTAAAGCCCATATCTATTTAAGAAAAATGGAAGAGTACACACTGCATCTGAGAATAGATTGAACGAAAGGAGGCAAAATAGTAGCAATCGATCGATTTCGGATGATGATGCGAAAGCAAGTACTGTCGTTAACCGACGCCGCCGCCGCTAGAATACGCCAGCTTCTCGAGCAGCGGCGGAGATCGTTTCTTAAGCTGGGCGTGAAGGCTCGAGGGTGCAATGGGTTATCGTACACCCTTAATTACGCGGGTAAAAATTCTATTTCTTGCATAATACTGTTTGACCTCATCCCTTTTTTTTTTCATTTTACTGTTGTTGGTATCTCAATTTTATGCGGAATCTTGTTCTTTGGGGTTATAATTGAAGGAATTGATATAGCCATTTGGAACTTTGTTTGATGAATCAGCTCACTTGTTTGTTAAGTCCTTTTGATCTGTTGGAATTTTGTGATTGAGAAGCTGTATTCTTGCAAAGCTTTGAGCTTTTTCCATTGTTGAGAATAAGACTAAGATATTCTTCTCAAGTGATCTTAGATACAAAATTTTTGTTTATGATGCTAATTTTTATTGAGAAAGGATGTTATTCATTTTTAGATAACGGATTATAATGCTAAGTTCCATGCTCCAGATGAAAAGGGCAAGTTTGATGAGTTGGTGGAGGACAAAGGCGTGAAGATATTGGTTGATCCGAAGGCTTTGATGCACGTCGTAGGAACCAAGATGGATTTCGTTGATGACAAGCTAAGGTATATGGAATTGAAATTGAATTACCTTATCTTTTGTGAGTAAAGCATGTAGATTTCGAATTTGAGTTCTTGACCATAGTGATTGTTCATATGCTTTCTTTTGGAAGGTCAGCAAAGCTAGTGAACTATATCGATCCTAGTTGTTTTAACTATGTAGCTGTTGTCCTAATGACATGTTCTGAAACGATGCGTGCCAAAGAAACTCATTCAACCTTTGAACACATAGTTACTTCGAAGGCCATCATAATTAATGTCTTCCATTTGGGTCCAGACAAGAGGGAAAGAAAGAAGTCCTTTTGTTATTTTTCTGGTATTTGTTGGTTTTCGAACGTTTTTACATCTCGTTTGGTGCATGGCAGATCGGAGTTTATATTCGTTAATCCCAATTCTGCTGGTCAGTGTGGCTGTGGAGAATCGTTCATGACAGTTAGCAGCTCAGAAGCCGCCAAGCGAGGCAGTAGCAGCTCATGAGGGTATAATATATCTTCGACCCTCCGTTATCTCGCAGCGAAAAGCGAAAATAAGTTACTCGGAAGAATAACTTTGGAGGGGGTTTTTAATCTATATAGATCAAAGGCTCTTTTGGAAATCATCTCTCTTTTCCATATTGTATAATTCCCCCCTGTATTTCTGATGTAAATTCAAGATACCTAAAGTTGAATAATGCTCTATGTACTTCTCTATTTGCTTCTTTCTTCTTTCTTGGTATGATCGTATTAATTTGTAGATACATATAACTAATGATGGATGAAAAGATATAGACATTGGAACATGCTGATACATCTCAAAAGTAACCATTAGCATTAATAAAAAAAAAAAAATTAAGACATTGAAATGTCACAATTTTTCTTTCTTTCATTCCTGGAGGAAAAAAGACAGAAAAACCTCATAATTACAGAAGTCAATTGGGCAACAGAAGACATATATGTGTAAAAGGCTCATCCAAAAAACTGTACAAAGGTGTCTTTGTCACCTTTACCTCACCTAGCAAAACATATTCAGTTCCGCAAGATCATCCATAGGAATCTCAAGGCCAATGGAATCATGGTCTTGCAACCCGTCGTCGTCAAAGTTGAGAAAAGAATTCAAATCGCCGGTCCCATCTATTCCTAAATCATCATCTATACCAACGTTAAGTGACCCGAAATCCACAGATTCATTAGCAGCAGCAGTATCGCGAGAAGAAGACAAAAATCTAACATCCTTTCTCTTGGTGGCAGCACTGTTATTGGCTAATTCAGTAGCCGAAGGATTTGAGACGTTAGTTCCAAGCTGAGCTGTTTTCTGTTTCGGTTTGGATTTCGGTTTACGATCAGACGCCCGACCAGACTTAGGAATCGAACTTCTGCCTGAACCATCTCTGTCTCGCTCGCTTCTCTTCCCCTTTGCCCCACCTGGCGAGCCCAATGCTCTAAAACCACCACTGACATCATCAAGCAACACTTCCTTTTTCTTACTCCTGTTATATGGTGGCCCGTTTCTAGCAACATGATCAGATGTCTTGGATGCATCTGCTGAAGATCCATCTGCTTAAAACAGAGAAAAAAAATTGTTAAATTGTATACTAGCTAGCATGCACACACAGTGTCAACTTCAGAAGTTCGGATAGACTATCGTAAAATTGTGGTTTTCAAGTACTTACCAACTGCGAGGCTAGAACTCGAAAGCAGCTCCGTTTCAAAAAACCGAGGTGGTGGAGCGTAAACAATCTCCCTTAGAGTAGGTTCTGAGAAACAACTAACACTTGTTTCCTCAAATTTCCGGCATCTAACAAGTGTCCTTTTGGCAAAAGACAAAGCAACTTGTTTTGGCACTTTAGGAACGCCATGTTCCGAAGCATAGCTTGCTTTAGTTGCCTGCAAATGATAACATGTATTATCATGCTCTCACCAATTTGGACAATAGATTTAGCCATGATATGGAATAATTGAAATTGAAAATTAAACAACTGGATACAAATCTTGGTTCAACGGAGCGGATTTGCTGATTGCCATCAACTTGAAGAAGGAATATCACCACTTCAACAAGCAAAAACATGCATAACGATAACTTCCCCAGACAATTCTATAATTTGGAATTTCTTGAAGACGACATTATGAGGTGCTTCTTAATTTCAAATTATTTTTGCAAGCCATTAAATCCCACTAGTAACATATAAATGATAAACCGAAAGCTATTTATATTCCTATGTGCAAAATAGCCAGGGACTCCCAAGCAGTGGGAAAAATATTATCAAGATATACTAACCAATAACTTCTTGTACGCCAACTCAACAAGGTTGTCCATTGCAACTTGCTCGGGGTTCCTGAAGAATAAACAGCATCAATCATAACATGATTTGACTAAAAATATTTCTCATTAACAAAAGAATAAACGGTAGCAGCAATATTTCAGTCAAGGGATGTAAACCTCTCACTATCTGTTCCTTCTTGAATAGCTTTCTGTATTTTATCCAAGCATGTCCTTTTACTTGCAAGCTGAAAAATTGACCATAACAAAAGGGAAATGCAATTGAGTCACAAGTGATGAATAGATATCGTGGCAGAGTATATAAGCACATCCAACAGCACAAGAGCAAGGAAAAGAGGTGAGGGTAGCATGTGAAAAAGCAACCATACAAAGGATCTGACAAGCATAAACCTTAAGGGATGCTACTATAATAAAGATAAAAATGGCATCAAAAAAATAAAATTGACCTGTACATGAAGTTCCGTCTCCAGCTGAGCCATTTCTTGGCCTAAGTCATCTTCTTTATCATCCAATGCAGGCTGTCATAAGGCAACCAACGAGTAAGTTAATAGTTAAAAACAAAGGACGTGAGGAGGAGAGTGACGAAGAATTCTGGCTTATGGCCGTTCCTCATAGCTCCACAAATAAGTTAGAAAAATTACTTTTTGCAAAGAAGGAATGGGACACTTAAATTCAACAGAAAGCCTTCAAATTGTCTTATTTTGTTTCATAAACAGGAACATACCACAGCTTCCAAGTAAAGACCAATGCTTTGCAGTTCCAGCATAAGCTTTTCTTCAAGACACATTTGGTCATACTGGGGACAGGAAGAGATTTCACCATTATTTCTCTGCAGATTCTGTGGATTATCATCTTTAGAGGCCCTAAGTAGCATCTTGACCCGCGAGTGCACATATTCACCATCTATACGCAACAACTCTTCAGCACATAAACAATCTTGGGCAGCAGCGCTCCGGTCGATATTTTTGTATCCACTACAAGGACATATGGCATGTGGATAACTGTCTTTCTGAAAATGAATGTCACGTACGTTATTACTTCCAGAATCAATAGAAACACAGGATGTATTTATCGAACTAATTGATCTGTCAAATCCAGTTTCTTCCAATTCTTCGATATCCTCTTCCAGAATGAGAGCCGAAAGCACCCTTTGATAAAGAGGAGAGACTACATTAAAACAGGGCCCATTCAGAGAAGGATTCTGCAATGGTCTAACATATTCTGCTTCATCCAATGACAATTTCGATTCATTATCAGCTTTGGTGCATCTATTTTTTTTGCAAGAAAGAAATTCAGAAGCTGTAATTTCTTCATGGCCATAGGCATCCTGAAGTGATCGAAGAAAAACCAGGAACAATAGTAAGATTAAAAATAAGGAGTACGTTAATGAATAATAGATTTTCATCAAAACCGGCCTATTTACAAGAGAAAATGAATTTCAAGCAACTAACCAAATGCTCTGGAATACTTTCTTCGTTCCTGTGATTCTTAGAACCCCTGTATGATTCTTCAGCCAAATTCATCTGATACACATAAAACATAATTTTGGAGCACCAGCATAGAAATTAGAACAAAAGATCAGTAACTGTCAGATAATCATATAATTACCTGCTGTGATATGAATAATTTTTCCTCTGGGCCAATGGAAGCAAATAAGGGTTCAACTGTCTTCCAAAATGCACTTGAACATGCATTAACTGAATGAAGTAAAGAAAAGGGTAAGTCATTCCGACACAATTTAGAACGTTTGATATTGTCTCGATGCCTACCAGCAAAACTGCAAGCAAGATTTGCAGCTGTCAATAGCTCTTCATGGTCATCATATGTTTCCCCTGAACAATGTATCAATGTAGTCAACAACACAATGACAATGAAAATAGAAAGCACGTATTGGCAAGAGATCGAGAAAATTTCACATAAGATTGACACCAACTAGACTCCATGCAATTCAACAGAATACCACAGAGCTATGCATTTATAGCTCTTCCAAAGAGAAGCGATCAAAGACCAGCAGCCAGTGCTGTTCATTGACAGGGACAGCATTTTAAACCAGACAAAAAATTTAATTTCATAGTCCCACTGCTCTTGCATTGATGCCAGTTACCAGCACGAAACAAAAAGGATAAAAAAGATATGTCATGAGTATTCGATTATTACCACTACCGTCCGAAGAACATTCATTTGCCACTTGACCATTACGAGAAAAACTTTTCCGATCCGTTATCATCTTCAAAGAACGGCCAGACTTGCTGCAACAATGGGAGATAACTTGGTCAAGAAAAAACAAAAATTAACAAGACAAAAATCAGAGATCAACTTCAACTACAAGAACTATCATCTGGTCTGGTACCTCCTGCTCTTTTCCAAACACCTAGCATTTCGAGGAGGCTTGTTTGACCTCGTATTGTCCATTGAATCTGTTGTAGGTGAACCATTGGCCCTAGAAAATGGAGATACCCTTGCATTACGCCCTTTTCTTTTCACACCATCACCACTTCCTTCATTTATCATAGTTTTGTTCTTTTTCATTAAAACTGAAGGACCAAAACCGCTGCCACCAACTGGCGTTTCTTCTCCATCTCTGCTGCTTGATGACATCTCGTGCATTCTGTTTTCCACAGCAACAGGGTCTTCACTTTCCAAAATTCTCACTGGACATGGAACATTATCGGCTTTTGTTTTGTAATTCTGATTTTCAGGGATTGCACTCTTGGGGAAAGAAGCATTGGGTCCACCGACGCTTATTCGAGGACTAAAATCTAAGGGGGAATATCCTTCACCTTGCATTTCATCATTATTTGATACCCGAATAAGATTAGTCCTCCTCGTTCGAGATATTTTCTGTGGTCTCTGACCAACCCATTGAGTTATTGGGGGAGCAGTCGGTCCTACTGACACAGAACGCTTTCGATTATTGGCGCCTCCTATAGAAGACATCTTGTTTACACCTTGGGGCTGTTCCAAGCTTTCCAAAGTTCCCGCCGCTCGAAGAATATTAGCAGGAGAGTTGGCTGAAGCCGCCGAGCCACTTCGTGGTGTCCTTGAAGCCTTCCCTTTCACAATTGGACTAGGGCAGATGCCATGGTACTCATCTCGATCATTCAACCTTAAAATAAATATAAGGCGAAAGTTTTGAGCAAGGGTCATCCAAAAATAGAATGGAGATAACACGAAATAGAAAGAGATAAGGTTATTCTAAGTATAAGTAAATGGGATGTTGAAAATAGAGGTTAACAGCACTCAGCAGGCAAGTATAACAGTAACATCTATAATTTCTGGCAAAAAGTGGGAAGCATACTTAACGTTCAATTTCCCTAATGCTCGCTCTTTAATTGGTCCAGCAGGAGTATCCCTTGTGAGCAACGATCTCTCTTGATCCATTTTTAAGTTTGGGCGAGCTGCTGAAGCAACAGTAGGAAACGCAGTATCTGACTTATTACTGCAGCCAGAAGCACCGGATCTGTCAAGTTTCCAATTAAAAAGGATACATTAGACGGTGTTCATAGCCACAATGATATGCTTCAACTTGCCTTTCCATTCATCTAGCAGCAAAAAAGATAACTTATTCACAAAGACCAAGCCTCTTGTAAACTGGCGTAAACTGACAATTTTAGAGCCTGCGCGTCTTGACTTTGTAAAGAATGAATATGTATTTACAAAGAATCACAAATCAGCCACAGTGCACATATTTAAAGGGGTCACACCAACTGATACCAATTGGTTTTATAATGAAACTGTCAGATTTAACATTTTTTGTTTTGCCTGATTTATCAGCTTATGAACTAAATATAACCACGTCTAAAGAGACCTGACAAGTCCGGGCACATTTTCAAATTCACTTTTTCTCAAGTTCCAACATTAGCTGATTCGAGCAAGACCTAATTCACGGACCAATTTAAGATGTGAAAACTTAACGATGAGATGAGACTACGAGAATAGCTACTTTTACTTTAACATGAATGAATAATTTTCAGTAACAGATGTGCTCAGACTTTATGGTTAAGCTTTTCAGATGATTAAGAGACTTCATATGAAGGAAAAAAAAAAGAACACTAATACTTGCACCAACAAATAAAAGCACATTAGAAAAACTTCCTGACCTGAAATTCGGTGTGGATTCTCCAGACTGCAGACTAGTATCTATTGTTTGCTTAGGAGGCATGTTTCGCTTTATTGCCGTTTCATTATCTACAGACCTTGAAACCACGGCACCCACAGATCGCTTCCTCTTCATTTTTTTGTCCCATCCCTCTCCACCGGCTGGTAGTCTTCGTATTTTTTCGTCCATCATTTCAGATTCTTCATTGATACCATTAAGCATGTCTTCTTTGGCCACCATCAGAGGCTGACGCATTACTCCAATGTTCCTACAGTCCGTCTGAAAGAGAAAATGGGGCTTGTGAATTATTCAGATAATAGCATGAAATAAAAGAATAATTGAGACTTGCTTTCTTGATGCCTACATCAACATATTATGTATGAACTATTATGTTGCTCTCATGGAGATATCATTCAGATTTGTGCTAAAAATCAACCAAACAAACTTTTAAACTACACAAAGAGAAGACTCCAAAAAGAGTCATGCAAGTTTGCCTAGCAATTTCGGTACCAAACACCAAATTCTTTAATGCCAAATAATATTAATAATAGGATCTAGAGTAACCAATAGCCAGATTGGAATCAAAGGTTGCACAAGGTGTTTGGCGGTAGGGTGGCGTCCGTCCACTGCCTAGCGCCTTGGTGGTGGTGAATTTTTACTAGCATTTTTTTTTTCTAATTTTGAATCTCAAGTTCAATCACTTGCAAAGCTAAATGATTCCATTTCAACATAAATCTTGCCCTGGGCAGCAAGATGGAGCAGGATACACCAGTGGAGATGATGTTATGTCTGGCAGGAGACGTAGTGGAGGAGAAGAGGGGTTGAATTTCTAAATTTGTAAAGTAGGGTTTGTTTGCGGTTTTATTATATGTTTTTTCTAAGGGTTTAGTAGCCAATTTTCTTAAATCCAAACTTTTCTGGCCCAAATCCATCCCATTCTCTTCTCTCTAAGCTATCACCCCCCCCCCCCCAACCCCCCAACCCCACCTCCAACATTTGAAACAAAAAGAAAAAAAAAAGTGCACATCCCCCTTTAGTTGCCGATTTGCTCCTAGACGGCGGGTGGGATAATGTCTGGCGCCTATGCAGCCGCCCAGACCACTTTTTGCAATCTTGATTGCGATCATTTTAAAAATCTAATTTTCATTCGCTTAAATAGGAATGGGATTATTAGGATCAACAAATATTGTAGAAAACACCAAAAAAGAACAGTAACTACTAACCCGAGAATCAGTGGATGTTCGCAACCGTTTATTAAGAAAGCCATTTTTAGTCCGTTCATCATGTTTGGGAATTCCTGGTTCAGAAGGGGTTCGTTGTATCTGAGATCCAGTCTTCAGAGTTGAACCAATAGATCTGTCATGTGTCAATAACTCACTACGCTGTTGCTTCTTTGAATGAAGACCCTCAAACAATCTGTTCAACGTACTTAAATGTTCATCCAACTTTTTTGCTCTGACACTGATCAAAAGAATAAGTTTCAGTGTAGTCAGGAAACAAAGTTTGATAATCTTACCGTGGATGTTAACCAATTATAAATCAATAGAAAGACTGTTCAACAAGAGAAAGCAATCATGTACGAGGATCTTCCAAAATAAAATATAGCACTAAGAATATCTTGTAATGAATGCTGAAAAAGATAGGGTACACACTTACGTAGCTTTAACACAACTCTCTGCAACACTTGCTCTGACTCGTCTTAATTCTTCAACAGGCACTGGAGGTGAATTCTTCAAGTGAAACGCCCCAAAAGAATTGTCATCCACACTGCTACTGCCCGAAAAACTCATAACCCTCTTCAGTTCACTAGTCCGCCCGTGTTTCAGATCACCAGTGAGAAATGGATCCAACATAAAAAATTGGGATAATGAAGGCGCGTCTCCAGATAATGAAGCGTTAATTCTCGAATTAGATTTTGCAGAACCGAAGCTTCTATTATCAGCACCATCTTTTAAACTTGAAGACCTTCCTAAACTGGGAACCAAGTAACCCCTGGGACTATTTTGGTAGTTTCCCGTAAAACCAGAGCCAGGACTGGCTGATCCTAACTCAAATCTCGAAGTTGAAGTTCCGTCCATTAATAGTGAGAGAGTCTCAAATAAGCAACTTAAATCTCTCAGCAGCTTTGAAAAATGGAAGTAACCTGATTATCAGTAGCATCTATTAGAAAGCACAAACATATCAAATGAGGAGTTAAAACTCAAGATAAGATATTTGTATAATTAAACAAGCCACGTCATAATAATTCAAGAAAAGCCTGCAATATAAAACTGCATCTATTAGAGTTCCACGTGAAAGAATCTATACGTGAAAAAAATCAAACAAAAAGGAAATTTCTTTGCAAACTCCAACATCAACGACTACGGAAACTATACATGTTGACATAACTGATGCATGCGATCATTTCCAATTTATTCACAAGCAAGCTACCAACTTAAATTCATTAAAAAAGTCCGACCATCCACTGAAAATTACATAAGTTCAATGTTCAAATATTCAATACGAAGTTGACAGTGAATTTCTCACAGAAATAAAAGTTTACCTTGAAGAACAAAAACCTGAATATAATTTCTGACTATAGGGAGTATAACATCAGATTAAAAAAAAAACACAGAAATCCCAAGTAAAGTCCAAAGTGGATTCAACAAGACTTCATCCGATCACCCAATAGCTTTCCAATATAAGATAAAAGCGTCGAAATACACTACCGAACATTCAAAAACCCTAATTCAGCAGACCCAAAATTAGGGTTTACACACAAATCACAATACCACACAAAATTCAGCACACGACGTGACAATTCGATCACGATAACTACTATAAACTTCCGCAATCGAACCTGCATTCAGCGATCGAAGCTTTGATCAATGAGGGATGAAACTGCTGAGCTGACGAAGAATAATTGAATAGAAAAATAACAAGAAAGCTCGTAGAGAGAGGATGACGGCGTCAAATAAATTTGAATATCTTTTTAAAATTATTTTCTTAATCCAATTTACGGCATTACTGTTAATTGGGTCTCTATATAGGAATGTGGGCCCCAATCCTTCCAAGTGCCATATTACAGTTCGGGCCCTTCTCAGATAAATACTATGAATCTAATTATAAAAAGTGTATTTTTTTTAATAAATAATATTCGAAGTATTAAAAATACACTTAAATTTGGCAATATTCGATCGAAGTCTGTGTTTGTATATATCATTACAACAATGGATGATCGGGTATTATTTTATTTTTATTTTTTTTAAAAAAAACTTTTTATATTCTCATTTTATATTATTTTCAGAATGTGAAGGACCATTTAAATATACATGCATGAGAGAATAATATGCCATAAATCTTGCTAAGCCACATAACCTTTCCTTCTTCTCTATAAAAACATGTTTATTACCTACGACGTTTACTTACAATAACTCCTCAACATCAATAAATCCTTATATTTATTTACCATGGTCGGACTGCTATTCTTTCATTTGATCATATTCATGATCACCTCAGGTATATTTCAATTTAATATTAAAAGCAAAAAAAAAAATTCAATTTAAACATTATATGTATGTGTATTTATATAAAAAATATATACATTGCAGGCAACTATTATTGCCAAGCTCATGTGGTAAAGCCTTACGATAGCTCATTCAGTCACAAGGCAAGTTCCTTCTTAACCCATGCATGCATATAATACACACACCATTATAATATATATATAAATATTAATTTATTTTATTACCATTATTTATTACAGTGTTTGACGACGCCGTATGAGCCTCAATACGGAGGAGGAATAGCAACCAACGCCGAAAATGGACTGAAAAAACAAAATATATATCTTAGAAAAGGAATTAAGGTCAGAGAATCCAAAGATGGAAATAAATACTTTGCTGCTTCCACTTGTCATAACCAAACATCTGCCCTGCAAAGGGTTCATCTAAGAAAGGAGAATCTCTATGCTTTCTCAGGTAAACTATCCATGATATCTCTGATAAATTGTTATGTAATGAATATATATTATATATATATATATATATGTGTATATAGCTTGGGTGCAAGTAAGTGGAGGAGAGGCATACGTTGAAGCTGTCTTCAAAACCCCGACCATGAATATAACCGCTGGCTTCGTCCCGGCGAGAAACGGTTGTTGGTCTATGCTCAAGGGCGGCGTAGTCGTGAATGCTTCCACGACGGCCGAGCTCCTTTTTAGGGTATTCATTCTTTTTATATCTAAAGTATGCACTTCTTTCCGACAGTTTGATGCGTCGTATGATGTCTGAAGTATGTGTATCAGAGTGTCGGGATTAGCTCGAAGACGGAGATATGGGTCGACAGCATCTCACTTCAGCCGTTCTCAGACGAAGAGTGGAAATCTCATCAACAGCAGAATGTTCAAAAGGTGTAGTGTATATATGTACATCGAAAGCTTCGATTTTTATTACATGATATAAGTGCATGTAATAAATCTATATTGGCTAAATTCCAGGTTCGTCAGACGAAGGTGACGTTCAAAGTAGTGGACGAAAAAAACCGACCCGTGCCCAACACGGATCTATCCATCAAACAGACCCGACCCGCCTTCCCATTGGGCAATGCGATGAGCGAGCACATAATCAACAACACGGCGTACAGAGAGTGGTTCGCCTCTCGCTTCAGATACGGCGTGTTAGAAAACGAGCTCAAGTGGTACTACACTGAGAAAACCCGAGGGAACGTCAACTACACTATCCCCGACCTAATGTTCGAGATGGCGAAAGCCCACGACATAGCCCTTCGTGGCCACACCGTGCTGTGGGAAGCCGCCGGGTTCCAGCCCGAGTGGCTCAAGGACTTCCCTTTGAACCGAAGCGCCGAGTTTCGGGCCCTAAACGGCGGACGGGTTAGGTCCGTGATGAACCGCTACAAGGGGAAGGTCGTCCACTGGGACGTGGTGAACGAGAATATGCACAATAGGTACATAGCCGACAGGCTGGGAAATGGGAGCTCATCGCACTTTTTCGAGATGGCCCACGAGATAGACCCCGAGACCCCACTTTTCGTCAATGAGTTCTCGACGTTAGAGTGGAGCGAGGACGAGCCCGCCTCGCCGTGGAGGTATATGCAGAAGATATGGGAGACGAGGGATTTAGGGTATAACGGCCCCTTGTCTATAGGGCTTCAAGGGCATTTTACGATGATGAATCTTCCTTACGTTAGGGCTTCGATCGACATTCTTGCCTCCATGGACGTGCCCATTTGGATCACCGAGCTGGACGTCAGCAACCATTCAGTGACGGGGATGAAAAGGGTATATACTCGACTACTTTCATCTTCTTTTCGCTTTTTTTTTAGGGTTTTTTCGTTGATGGGCTGCCGTTATGTATGTATGTACAGGCGGAGTATCTTGACCAGATTATAAGAGAGCTACATTCCCACGAAGCTGTCGGCGGGATAATAATGTGGGCTTCGATAACGCCCGGCTTAGGGTGTTGGAGGATGTGTTTGACCGACGACAACTTCAAGAACCTGCCGACCGGCGATGTGGTGGATAGGATCATCGCCGAGTGGACCCATGAAGGCGGCGTTCGTGGGACCACCGATGATAATGGCGTTTTCGAGGCCTCGCTCTTTCATGGTGAGTATGAGGCGACCATAAGAGGGAAGACAGTGCAGCCGTTTAAGGTTGTGCGCAGTACTAAGGAAGCAGAAGAGGTGGTTGTATTCAAGATTTGTGCGTGATAAAAGGCATTGTCCAAGAACTATGTATTATTGAATATATATATAAGAATGAGCATTTGTTCTTTACCCTTGACATAAACTATTATTAACTATATATTATGCCCGTGGCTTCGTGCCATATCTCCCTCTAATCATAGGACAAAGTGGGCTGTAATGAAAATATAATGTGGGTGTTTCTTAGACATCGCTGTTTCATGGTGAGTAAGAAGCAAAACAATAAGTGTAAAGACTTTGCAACGGTTTAAGGTTGTACATAAGGAAGGTGAAGAAGTTGTCTGAAAACTATATGTAACGAATATGAACATTTCAAGCATTTTGAAGAGGAAAATGGATAGAACTTAAGCAAAGTAACAATTTCATAGAATACATAACACAGTTCGATAATGAAACAGTCTCACAAGTGAAAAAGAAAGCGAGAAAAACAGAGTTACAACAAAGAGCCAGAGTAGCAAAGGCATGGAAGACTCACACTTATGACGAAGCCAACTCTTGATGGAGCTGTCAATTACAAGAGGCTAAAATTCAACTAAAAATAAGAAAAAATGACAGATATGTTTGCGTAATTAGGAGAACATACCTGCGCCTACATAGAAACACACGTTTCGAAACTCTGATTCTCATATGCCATGTTGATTTTCAACATCTTTGTCATTGTCATTGCCAATATCACCACATCATATAGAATCTGGAATGAAAGAGCTCTAGGGAACTCATTCAATACCCTTAAGAATGCCACTCTTAACAAAGCTTCAACGAATATTATGAAGCGGGAATAAACTGAGATTGGATGAATGGGTCGAAGATCTATGGAACATGTGCGCAAGAATCCGCCATTCACAAAATCCCAGTTGTTTATATGCCTACATCCCGGGCTGTTCGGGCTAAAATATGCTCCCCTAGAAGCCAAGTAAAAACCGAGCCCGTAACATGTTCTGCCAGGGTGTAGGCACTGCCCATGCCCTCAACGGGGCCGGGCGAATCCAAAACTTGAATCAGATTGTCGCAGATGAGACTGGAAGAGCAATTATATTAAAATAAAACATTAGATGTTAACCACAAGGGTGGAAAAGTAGATAAACGAAAAAAACATATATGAATATGCGAAACTTTCAACAATATTAATTATGTACTGCAGAACCCGATGCATAGAAGTGCTGTACCTGTGAAAGAGACTGATGAACTTGATCGAGATGATGAACATATGGTACGCCAGGTCGTTGACTAGGATACGGAGCAGAATGTAAGTAGAGGCCAGAGCTAGAATGTGCACGGACAGGGCCCATATTGAAGGGAGAAAACATGGCCTCAGCTGGAGTATATCCCATGCCAGCAGGGGCGGAGGGAGCTACCCAATGCCCAACAAGTTGATGGGGAATGGGCCGAGGTTGATGCTCACTAGAAACTGGGGGTCTGTGACTCGAACCAAGCTGTGGGAATTCAGTGTTGTAGTTTATTGCAGGGGCATACATGGGCTGAACAGCATATGGGCCAGCGCTAGATCCAAATCCAGGGTCGAATCTCTGAATGTATCTGAACAATGAATTTAAGACATTATTTCCATGTATATTGATCAACAGCAGCTAATCGTGAATCCCTTGTTGCAACTCTTGGGTCAGAAAAATCATTTTCCAACATATTGAGTTGGAGAAGAGAAGCTAAATCAATCGCTAGCAACTTTTTCTAATCAGTTGAGCATGCTAATGACACGAAAGGAGAGGAACAGATAAAACCATGCAAAACGAAAATAAAAAGGCAGCACTATCACATACTTACAGGAAAAATGCATAGACCAGCAATCACTTCAAGCAAAAAAAAATAAAAATTTGCTCATACCAATGATGGACAATGCTGAAGTGATTGCAATAGACAGTAAATAGGACAGATATCAATAAAAATACCTGTCGTAGCTCCTATCATAGTCAGGGTCCTTAAGCTCAACTTCTCGATCCCGAAAGATTGCAACCTTATTATTATTTTTTGGCCGTGCAATTGGCTCCTTCTCCGGCCTTGATCTAGTTGCTCTACCGCTAGTAACGGAGGAGTCAGACAAACTCCTACCAATCATTGCATCGGAACCACTGCCTGCAAAGATTCTGTCTTCTCCCCTTGAAGCATGGTGGAGGTTACCCGGACCTTTGAGAGTGTTCTCTGACTTTCCACTAGAAGTACCACCAGAACTATTGGAACTAAATATCCGAGCTCTAGCTCTATTATATTCCTCTTTCCTCTCTTCAACACTTCTAGAATTACTTGATTTTACATTGTTGAACTTTGAATTGTTATTACTCAATGGACCCTTTTGCGGCCTCTGCTTGATCGCAACCTTGATAGCACCACTCTCTTCAGAAGGTAAAGTCACAGGGATGTCAGCAAGACGAACCGAAGGAGGACGCATATTAGATGTCTTCTGAACAATGATTCTGGAACCAGATCCATCGGGAATATTAGTATCCATTAAGACCATCGACTGCAAGGAGTAGTGTTGGGCCAAACGATGTGCAGCTAAACGCAAGTATGAAGTTGGCAATTGTTGGAACTCCATGTGATCCCGAGTAGTATCACGAACAAACTTCTCAATATCCTGCTCCATACGTAAAACTGAGAAGAAAAGGAAATCACCGTGTTATCATCATTTTGTTTCCTATTAATCCCCAAAGTAAATACATTGAAAAAAAATAAAAAAATCATTCACTCCAATCAATGGAGCACACCAAACTAAATAACAATAAAGATACAATTAGGCCAGTTTCCATGCTTGAATCATCATGTTAATCAAATGTTAAACAACAAACAAGTACACCCTCTCACATATCCTAAGCCATCTTCTTGAGCAGGACACAATGGTTTCCCACTTTCCCTCCTAATACATAGATTCAAGAGTCTTCAAAAACATTGAACAAACCATATGATTACCCTCCCTAGGTTACCCTCATACAATGGTTCGATACATTGAACTAACCATATTACACAAAAGTCTAAAAAACGTAGCAATTACTGCGACAATCTGAACTCATATATTAACATATGCAGACCTAAGTACAGATCACATTACGCACTAAGTGTCGCAAACATCACTATCCAATATAATAACTGCAGTGCACTATACCAAGCATCGAAATTACAATCGCGATATATACTATTCCAAATTACCGGAGATACGTTCCCGAGGATTCTGTATGGCCTCCCTCAGAAATTGATCCACAGTATTGATCAATTCTTCCGATATATGAGAGGCGGAGCCCTTATTCGTCGCACCCAAACCCAAATTCCCAGGAACCCAAGCTTGTTTATCATGTTTGCTACCATCGGTGCAGTCGTCGTCATCGTTGTCAAATCCAGAATCCGACGAACCTTTTCTTGATATCATCAGACTTTGTAAGCTGGCATCTACGTCAGCAACCTCCCACGACTCGGGACCTTCATCAGCGGATGAAGTCGCAGAATTCTCCATGGACAGTAACAATAACTAGGACTTTATCCGCTCTGTTGTTTTCGATGATTCTTCAATGCAACAACTGATCGTCAAAACCAGCAGGTGAATTCGAAATCCAACGCCATGACCACGTCCTGATCCACCTGAATCATCGGTTAGATTGTCATCAAAGAACGTCGATTTGGGATTTAGGGTATCGAGGTCTAGAGAGAGAAAGGAGAGATGATATCTTATTGATAGGGTTTGAGCTTTGACGACTGTTCGTGAAACTTTCCTTCATTATTATATTTAGGATTAAATATATTTATAATCTTGTATGTTTGAGTAGGTGACGTTTTAAGGACACTTAAATAAAGCAATTTAGGTCATTTAAGTTAATGTTGGCAATTTTAGCCATATAAATATTATAAATGAGCAATATTAGGATATCTAAACCTAGAAATTTAATTTCAGTCCGAATTTTATACACGTGGTATCAAAGATGGTGACTTGAACTAAATTTATTCTCTTTCCTACAATTAATTGTCACCTCATAAGTAAAAAAATAAGTAAAAATTTATTTGGAGGAAAGAAAAAAGTCATGCAAGTATCAGAATTGAAGCAATTTTAAAAAAGTTAACCTCGAAAACATCATTTCGGCCCGGAATTTATACACATAGAATCATAAATGCTGACTTGGACTATGAAGTGACGTTTAATTAAAAGAAAGAGAAAATAAATTTAGTCAAAATCAGCATCTTCGACGCCACATGTGTTAATTCCGGACTGAAATTAAGTTTTTAGGTATAACTGTCCTAAAATTGCTTCAATTTCAATACTTATAGAACTGAAATTATCACCATTAACTTTAAGTGTCCCTAAATTACTTAAATTTTGATACTACAAGACTAAAATTGACATCCTTAACTTAAGTGTCCTTAAATCGCTAACCCCTCAAACATACAAGACTAAAAATATATTTAAGTCTTATTATTTTACTAATATTTTATTTTAGGAAAGGTTATCGGTGTCACGTGCACGCCACGTGATATAACATCACTTCTCTTCTTCAATCTTCACATTTCTTTATTGCTACTGTGAGAAAATTCAGCAAAACTCATCTTCATCTTATTCGTCTGTCACGACTTTTCTATACACTCAGATTAGAGAGAACTAAGAAATCGATGAGAAATTTGGGGAAATTAGTGCGTCGAGCAGTTGTCTCGAGGAGTAGCAGCAATGGCGGAATACCATCGAGTCCCTTTATTTCGCGAGTATCGAGGCTGGGAGCTTCTCGAAGTTTGTCTCATAATCGTGAATTAAGTCTGTTATCAGATTCCAGATCGTTGAAGTCTTCTGTGCACTTCTCCCCGCTGAAGAATCATTTCCAAGGTCTGATCTTTTTTGTTGTTGAGCTGAAGTTAGTTATTATCATTGTTCTTACGCTGATTGATTGATATGCGTACGACAAGTTGTGATTATGCGGTGCTCTGAATGGTGTTTGATTCTTCGTTGATTGAGATTTGTAGCTGTTGGATGTTGAGTTGAATCAATCAAATACAGAACCACAAATCGGCGATGGCTCCTCTAGCTGGGACATAATTTTATTTTTATTTTATTTTTTGTAATTGACAGGGCAGAGAAGGAGTATGTTCATCCAAACACAGTCAACTCCCAATCCTGCTTCTCTCATGTTCTATCCCGGGAAGTCGGTTATGGAGACAGGAAGTGCAGATTTTCCAAATGCTCGTTCAGCTATGAGTTCGCCTCTTGCTAAGGCGTTGTTTGGGATTGATGGTGTGTGGTCCTTTTTCTTACATTTCCTACATATTCTTAATTCTGATCGATGCTGCGACTTTCGTGTTGATCATTTGTTATCGTGTTGACAAAATTACTGCTGTTTTGTGGTACTTTTGCTGGCTATCTCACTATGGAGTTTTCAAGATTACAGAAAAATAAAGCTTCAGGATCCTTTCTTTTTATGCAATGGAAGATAGTTTCTGCTGTGTTTGTGACAGTTCATAGCTGAAACAAAACAATTGTAAAGTTTGCCGTACAAAGCTATGATCCATCCATCTTATCTTCTGTAACACCATGTTCATCTAAATCAATCTGAACTAAACCACTGATCTCGATGATTCAGGAATTACCAGGGTCTTCTTCGGATCAGATTTCGTAACCGTGACAAAGTCAGACGAGAGCTCGTGGGACTATCTAAAACCCCAAATCTTTGCTGCCATCATGGACTTCTACTCATCGGGCCAGCCGCTGCTCTTGGATTCAACCACCGCAGCTTCAATGGACACAGCCATTCAAGAAGACGATTCAGAAACAGTGGCAATGATCAAAGAACTGCTGGAGACTCGCATACGCCCAGCCGTACAAGACGATGGTGGAGATATTGAGTATGTCGGGTTCGATCCAGACACAGGGATTGTCAAGCTAAGGATGCAAGGAGCGTGCAGTGGATGCCCTAGTTCGTCCGTGACTCTAAAATCCGGGATAGAGAACATGTTGATGCATTACGTTTCTGAGGTTAAAGGCGTGGAACAAGAATTCGACGACGAGGAAGACGAAGGTGCTACATTGACTGGCGCACCCCATGAGTAGTTCTGACATATCTGGGCTTTATTGAGTTCATGCCTCTTGATGTTCTTGTTTGTCCATTTGTTTTTTTGGTTACACTAA
Source organism: Lindernia subracemosa (assembly GCA_028392965.1). Taxonomy (NCBI): domain Eukaryota; kingdom Viridiplantae; phylum Streptophyta; class Magnoliopsida; order Lamiales; family Linderniaceae; genus Vandellia; species Vandellia subracemosa. The sequence goes on along the minus strand of JAQPCC010000002.1, from coordinate 6,913,299 downwards.
TAATGGTTATGGAGTTTCTTAGATTAGTATAAAGTATAAACGAAACGAAAGCTTGGAGTAATCTTATTACTATATTTTCTAGCATCTGTAAAACATCTCTGTCCACATCTATCTAGACATCGACTCTCCTTACATAAAGTAGTCAATGTACCAATCAAAGGCATGGAGCAAGCCATGGATTCTCCACAAAGCCTGCATATGTTAAGCACACGAATACAAGCTTAATCCTACATATGGTTGGTGTATGTTCGATCTTTTCTCAGGTACCAACTGTTCAGTAAACTAGTTTCTTACATGTTTCTTATTCTTATAAAATGCTAAAATACATTGACTATATGTATGAAGATGCTGGTGCTTCATCTACTTAATCCATTCGTCGGGGGGAAAGCCATTATCTGTGCAGGTTTGCTTTCATGATCTATAGCATATGTAAGCTACTAATGAAAACTCTGATCATCCATTTTTTCCCCTCCTTTTCTGGCACTGATTAAGCTTGCTTAATGTAGGGAATGCTCTATGGCTTGACTTGGGCATCATGGGTACGCAATCTCTCATGCAAAAAGCCTGAAATCACATATAATACGAAACAAGAAATTTCATCTCGAAAGGCCGCCTTTTTATCTATGATTCATGCAATATCACAGACCAGATTCATTTACACTTTTAAGTGGTAATAATCAAGATTACATCTGGTATGCAGGTGACTTATCTCAGTGCTTCATTTGGAGTTATCTATGTCTTACTTAAACTTTCTGTATGCAAAGCCTTTTCTTGCAAAGTCACAACTTTCTTTTTTTTTTTCGACGAAGAGCTTCGACCAATTCCTATTACATAACATATCTCTCGTCTCCCCGCAGACCTATGCAGTGATATCCAAAGCATCAGATTCAACAGATCATGTTAGTGACAGTTAATGCAAAACTTCACAAACGTTCTCATCAGATTCTAACACTTGAACCTTTCGTTTGCCTCGATTCAAGGAACAGCACAAGGGTTCATAGCAGGCGTGCAAGCCTTCTCTCACCTCTCCAATGAGCCCCTTAACCATTACTAATTAATCTCTGAGTAGGAAGTTTCCATCTGCTGTCTTCTGAGTTCTTTATTACAACTTGTCTCTTGTTTATCTGCAATGTCTTGCTCTTGCCATTTACTTACTGCAGCATGGTCTCTATCGAGCGATGCGCCTTTCGAATGTAAGGTTTATTTTCAGTATCATCTTGGCCTCGACAAACATGGTAAGAGCTCCATCGGCATTTTACTACAGCAAGTTCTCTCTGTGCTATTTAGACTTAAAAACTGATTCTTGGTGCTATTTCTTTCCGTGCTTCCCCTGGACTACCTCATCGAACAAGTGCTCAGCAGACGACAACAGTCAACACAGAAGACGTTGAAGCACCACTTCTGTCATAACGAGGCTTATTAGGAGTAAGGCATAGCTCAAGCATGTATATGTTATCATTGTTATGTATAGAGATTTGCTATGGTGCATACCCTACCGTGAGCACCCCGTGAGCACCGCACACATACTTCGCCTCTTTTCGCTCCAAAACGAAATTTTTAGCCCAATGTTAATCACATCCCCCTTACACAACAACATGATGATGTTGTAAAACAGATTCATCTTTATAAAAACACGTAAAAGATCGATAAGAACAATTTTTTTAATATCACATCCGTGTGATGCTTCTTATCGATCTTTTGCGTGTTTTTATAAAGATGAATCTGTTTTACAACATCATCATGTTGTTGTGTAAGGGGATGTGATTAACATTGGGCTAAAAATTTCGTTTTGGAGCGAAAAGAGGCGAAGTATGTGTGCGGTGCTCACGGTAGTGTATGCACCATAGCAAATCTCGTTATGTATATATGACATTGTTGAATTTGTATTTATTAAGATGGGCCCTTCTTTCTTTCTTACAAGCCGTATTTGTTTATTATTTTTTTTATTATTAAAATGGGCTCTCTCTATATCAACCCCACGCCAAAGAAAAAAACCATGTCAGATTCTTGATGACCACGTGTTTTCTTTAAACACGCACGTGTTCAAAATAAATGGGCAGTAGGCTTTACGTGCAAGCGAAGGCTACCCTTCTAGATGGTCGACTTGCCTGCCCTTATACAAGATTAGATCATTCAAACGTACGGTTGTCAACTTTGTAAGTATATGGCTGTCCTAATAAATATCGCCATTTAATGATAATTCAATTTCAAGCAAGGCAAGGAATTAACATGATATTATGAAATAAACGTGTTTTGAATTTTTAATTTAATACACATATTTAATATTTCTCTTAAACTTACAATTAGTCAAAGTTTTGAATAAATGAGAACGTAATATTTACTGTGGTCACGGATTCTTTTTCAGAAGCTATTATTTCATTACTTTATATATTGAATCATAATTCATTTGATTTGACTTTTATATAAGTTAATATCTATTACTATGGTAAAATATTTAATAACATTTAGATTAGTCAAAGTCACAATTACGTAATTGCCAACTACAGTATTATGTAATATAATTGGCCATTGTTCATATAAATACTATATCGTTTTGTAAGAATGTGAATAGGTCTGCTAAGCCGCCGTAGCTCGCAATAACTAACACATCGCCAGGTCAAAGGATAAGAGAGAGAGGTAAGTGTTTGCAAAGTTTGTATTTTCTTATTATCTTAGGACTTTTCGCATTACCTCGGACGTACGATGATATAAATTAATACATAAAAGCCACATTTTTTTCTAAGTGGGAAGCAATTATTATTTTTTATTATTATTTGGTGCTGTGTATGCATGCGAGCTTATAGCCTGCGGCGACAGTTCTTTCTGTAGTGTTGGTCGCTGTCTGTAAGTCCTTTGCATCTTTGTTCATGGCGATATGCTTTAATATATATACCTTTATTCTTTATATTTTCCATGGAAATAAATAGGGTTTATCTATCACATGCCAGAATCTTGATATTTCTTTGATTTATTATAATTTTTGTTGAATGGTTGTTCGAATCCTTATCTTATTTTTCCAAAATTATTTGAACGCTGTGTCAGAAATCTTGCTATATATATATACGTCTGATCTCTCTCGCGTGTTTGAAGTAAAGAAACAATTTTCTTTCTTTGTTTTTCTGTGGTAGCTTTTGCCTAAAAATGGAATATTTTATTTGGTGAGAATGAGATGAACCGTCGGCCAATAATCGATAGAGACTTCAGACATTCTTTGTGTCATTGCCTAAGTTGCCTTTTAACTGAATCGTTTGTTCAAGCAGGAAGGTGATATAGAGACAAAGCATGGCCTCACCGACTGGTGATGGATCGGTAAGGGCGAGGAGATCGTTAAGCAGCCGTGGTTCGTTCAATATGCGTCAGAACCTCGAGTCAGTGAGCGCTAGGAACTTGGCTTCGGCTACTAGCAGGGAGGTCTTTACTGCCCCGGGCCAAGACTCGCCGTTTCGAAGGAGCGTAAGAGAAGACGACGAGCAAGAAGAGCTTATGTGGGCTGCTATCGAGAGGCTGCCGACCTATGACCGTCTTAAAAGGGGGATCTTGAATAGGGTTTTGGACGACGGCAAGGTCGTTCGTCAAGAAGTTGATCTCCATCGCCTTGGCGACGGAGAGAAGAAAAAGCTGATGGAGGATATACTAAGCTTTGTGGATGAAGATAATGAGAAGTTTCTGAAGAGGTTGAGGCAGAGAATCGACAGGTGAGGAGGGCTTGTTAGTCTTTTTACCTATTGTTGAGTTTTCAGTCGAATTTTTTTATACTGTTTTGTGGGATTATTACAGGGTCGGGATCGAAATTCCGAAAGTCGAAGTTCGCTATGAGAATTTATCGGTCGAAGGAGAAGCTCATTCGGGATCGAGGGCATTGCCTACTCTGTTGAACTCTACTTTGAATCTCATAGAGGTGAAGCAATGTTATATATATATATAAACTGCGGGCTTAGTCTTTTTAATGCTGTCGTTTTCTTACAGGGCGCATTCGAAAAACTGAAAATTCTGCCTTCGAAGAAAAGGGTTGTCCGGATACTTCATGATGTCAGCGGGATCGTAAGGCCTTCGAGGTTTGTTTTCGAGCTATTGATCTGCTCTTAGTTCTTACGTATACGATGTGTACTCATCAGTCATTACATATTTGTCCTAAAAACTTTGCTTTATTACCTTAGGACTACGCTGCTCCTCGGACCGCCTGGCGCTGGTAAAACCACATTGCTCAAGGCACTTTCCAGGCAATCAGATAAAGATCTAAGAGTATGTTTTTGCAATGAAACGTACGTTTTTATATAAGAAAAGATGACAACTTTTTTCATAACATTTCGATGCGATTTGCAGGTGAACGGAAAGATAACATACTGCGGCCATGAGTTCTCAGAGTTCATCCCGCAGAGGACTTGTTCTTACATCAGCCAGCACGATCTCCACCACGGAGAGATGACTGTAAGAGAAACCATGGATTTCTCGGGACGTTGCTTGGGCGTAGGGACTCGATATGAACTCTTGGCCGAGCTTTCAAGGAGGGAAAAAGAGGCCGGCGTTAAGCCCGACCCTGAGATCGACGCATTTATGAAGGCCGTTTCAGTTTCCGGCCAAGAATCTAGTCTAGTGACTGACTATGCTCTCAAGGTCTGCGCCTTTCTGTTTTTTCTTCCTTCCCAACTTCGTTTAACGATCCATTACAGTGACGTCGATGTTCATCGTCTTATTACAGATTCTTGGATTGGATATATGTGCTGACATACTGGTGGGAGATGGGATGAGGCGTGGCATCTCCGGCGGACAGAAGAAACGTCTTACGACTGGTATGCAACGTTCTAACACGCTTTTGCGTCACGGCGGCTCGAATCTTTTTTTTGTCATAAAAATTTCTCGGGATAATTCAGGCGAAATGCTGGTGGGACCCGCCAAGGTTTACTACATGGACGAGATCTCGACTGGTCTGGACAGCTCAACTACTTACCAGATCATCAAGTACATGCGGCAGATGGTTCACATACTAGACGTGACGATGATCATATCCCTCCTCCAGCCCGCGCCCGAAACCTTTGACCTCTTCGACGACATCATCCTCCTGTCCGAAGGAAGAATAGTCTACCAGGGCCCGCGGGAGAACGTTCTAGAATTCTTCGAGAGCGTCGGGTTCAAATGCCCCGAGAGGAAAGGAGTAGCAGATTTCTTGCAAGAAGTGACCTCACTGAAGGACCAAGAACAGTACTGGCACAGAAAGGATCAGCCTTACAATTACGTCTCCGTGTCTGAATTCTCAGAACGTTTCAGCTCTTTCCACATCGGTCAGAAACTTTCGGCCGAACTATCAGTGCCTTACGACAAGAGCAAGGCCCACCCCGCCGCTTTAGTTACCAAGAAATACGGTATCTCCAACGCGGAGCTTTTCAAGGCGTGCTTGTCCAGGGAATGGCTGCTGATGAGGCGAAATGCGTTCTTGTACGTCTTCAAGACGTTCCAGATAACCCTAATGTCCATCATTACGTTCACCGTCTTCTTCAGGACGGAGATGAAGTCCGGCGAGATAGCGGACGGCGGGAAGTTCTACGGGGCGCTGTTCTTTAGCCTCATCAACGTGATGTTCAATGGCACGGCTGAGCTGGCGCTGTTTGTTCTTCGGCTGCCCGTCTTCTTCAAGCAAAGGGACGCTCTCTTTTACCCCGCCTGGGCCTTTTCTCTCCCTATTTGGCTTCTGAGGATCCCCCTTTCGTTTGTCGAGTCTTTGATATGGATCGTTCTTACTTATTACACAGTTGGTTTCGCTCCCGGCGCTGACAGGTCTGTTAGTTTGTTATTTTTCTTTCCGAGTATGTTTAACTGTCCTGACTCAGAATTCATCTTCTTTTTCACCTTTTTATTTCTGTCAGGTTCCTTCGCCAGTTCTTGGCGCTATTCGCCATTCATCAGATGGCTTTGTCCCTTTTTCGATTCATCGCAGCTTTGGGAAGAACGCAGGTCGTTGCAAACACTTTCGGCACCTTCACGCTGCTTTTGGTCTTTGTACTCGGCGGCTTTATCATCGCAAAAGATGACATTGCATCGTGGATGATCTGGGGATACTATGTTTCTCCTATGATGTACGGTCAGAACGCCATAGCCATCAACGAGTTTCTCGATAAAAGATGGAGCACAGTAAGTGTCCTCATTACCTTAAATCGTCTCATCGAATCTATTCGCTTATTTTTTATTTTTTTTTGTCTTTGTCTTGCAGCCGAACAACGATACGAGGTTTTCTCAGCCGACGGTTGGTAAGGTTCTGCTGAAATCCCGAGGCATGTTCGTCGACGACTACATGTATTGGGTCTGCATAGCTGCTCTCTTCGGATTCTCCATACTCTTTAACATATTGTTCATCCTCGCTCTAACGTATCTCAATCGTAAGATCTCAAAATCCTCTTCGTTTTTTGGGTTCGCTGAAAAACCGTCGTGTTCTTCTTCTGATTGGTTAATAAACCCAATGCAGCTTTTGGAGAATCGAGATCGGTGGTTGTCGATCAGGACAGTAAGAACGAAGATATAAACTCCGAAAAAAGTCCAGACAGTACAAAGCCTGCTGATGAAGGTTCGAATTCGAAGCTACTTAAGGCTTTCTTGCTGATTCCCTGTAAGAAAAACACTGAAACTTTGAAATCTTCTTGCAGGAAAAGAGATGGTAATAAGGCAAGATAACGAAGGCAGCAGCAGCTCTGCTCGAAACTCGACGGCAAGAAAGGGAATGGTTTTGCCTTTCATGCCCTTATCAGTCGCATTCGACCACATTAACTACTATGTCGATATGCCAACGGTTCGTGAAACTCATCATGATAATCCCGTCTTTGTCGTGTAATAATTTTTTTTTTTTATTTTCTGAAGTTGGAGGTATCGAATTATGGGGACTTTCTGTTTTCTTTTTTCAGGAGATGAGAAAGCAAGGAGTCGAAGAGAATCGACTACAGCTCTTGAGAGATGTGAGCGGCGCCTTTAGGCCGGGAGTTCTTACAGCGCTGGTCGGGGTGAGCGGAGCGGGCAAGACGACGCTGATGGATGTCCTGGCGGGTCGTAAAACGGGCGGGTACATCGAGGGAAGCATCAGCATCTCGGGCTATCCCAAGAACCAATCGACCTTCGCCCGCATCAGCGGCTACTGCGAGCAGAATGATATCCACTCGCCGCGTGTCACTGTTTACGAGTCCGTCGTGTACTCAGCTTGGCTGAGACTCTCCCCCGACGTAGACAAGGAGACTCGAAGGGTAACGTTACGCCCCCTTAACTGTACTCTATATTATTACAGCCAAACCTGTCTGCCCGCCGGCTTATTATTTTTCATTTGAATTTGTTTCCTTCGAATGATAGATGTTCGTCGAAGAAGTGATGGAGTTGATAGAGTTGAACCCCATAAAGGACTCACTAGTCGGCCTCCCGGGCGTCGACGGCCTGTCGACCGAGCAGAGGAAGAGGCTCACGATCGCCGTCGAGCTAGTGGCAAACCCATCGATCATCTTCATGGACGAGCCGACCTCGGGCCTGGACGCTCGAGCCGCTGCGATCGTGATGCGGACGGTTCGCAACACGGTGGACACGGGTCGAACCGTCGTGTGCACCATCCACCAGCCGAGCATAGACATCTTTGAAGCCTTCGACGAGCTTCTGCTGCTGAAGAGGGGCGGGCAGGTGATCTACGGAGGGCCTCTGGGCCACCACTCGAGGCTGCTGATCGAATACTTCCAAGTACGTATATACTTTATCACCGCTCGGTTCGAAATATATATATATATATATATATATATATACATATTAATCGTGAGCTTGATTAATCGTATCAGTCATTGCCCGGCGTACCTCCCATTAAAGAAGGCTACAACCCTGCGACATGGATGCTCGACATCACAACGCCGTCCATGGAGAGCCAACTCGGCGTGGATTTCGCAGAAACTTACGCTAACTCAGATCTATACAAGTAAGAAAATATTCCCGACGTCTCAACTTCGAAGTTCTTATTACATTCTTGAACTGTGACTATAGCTTCAAAATTCTTATTACATTCTTGAACTGTAATAACTATAGCTTCAAAATTCTTATTACATTCTTGAACTGTGACTATAGCTTCGAAATTCTTATTACATTCTTGAAAACCGTGGCTTTGCGTCTTCGCAGGAGGAATCAAGATCTTATCAAGGAACTCAGCGCCCCTTCGCCGGGCTCGAAGGAACTACATTTCCCGACAAAGTATTCGCAGTCTTTCATCAATCAGTGCAAGGCTTGCTTCTGGAAGCAGAACCTCTCTTACTGGAGATACCCTCAGTACAATGTTGTCCGTTTCTTTATGACGGCGATCATCGGAGTATTATTTGGAGTCATATTTTGGGACAAAGGCCGCAAACTGTAAGCTCATATACTTCTGCACAAAGCCATCCTCGTCGTCTTCGTCTTAATTTACATTATATTATCACTCTGTGTGTCTGTATATATATAGATCGAAACAACAAGACTTGATTAATCTACTCGGAGCTATCTACTCTGCCGTCATGTTCCTCGGAGGCACAAACACTACGGCCGTTCAGTCGGTCGTAGCAGTCGAAAGGACGGTGTTTTACCGCGAGAAAGCTGCGGGAATGTATTCACCGCTTCCCTACGCTTTTGCGCAGGTAAAGAATCGTTACAATGCAAACTCTCCCATCAGTTATTATTTCTATTACAACTTCTTGACTCATATGTTTTTGTGTAATATCGGGGACAAAAGGTGGCAATCGAGGGCATATACATCGCTGTCCAAACGTTCGTATACACCCTTCTCCTCTATTCCATGATAGGATTCCAATGGCACGCCGCTCGCTTCTTCTTGTTCTACTTCTTCGTGCTCATGTGCTTCCTCTACTTCACTGCGTACGGCATGATGCTCGTCGCCCTAACGCCCAACTATCAGATCGCCGCCATCCTCATGTCGTTCTTCCTCAGCTTCTGGAACTTGTTCTCAGGGTTCTTCATCCCGAGGACGGTAAGAAACGTTATTACACGCATACATGCATGTAAGAGCAGCCGCCGAGTCCATTCTTGATTCTTTTTTTTTTTTTTTTTCGTTTTTTTTGTGTGGGTCAGCAAATTCCGATATGGTGGAGGTGGTACTACTGGCTATCGCCGGTGGCGTGGACAATATACGGGCTCGTGACGTCTCAGGTCGGTAATAGGGACGTGCAGGTGGAAGTGCCGGGCCAAGGCGACGTACCGCTCGAGGTCTACCTCGATCGCTTCCTGGGATTCAAGTACGACTTCTTGGGAGTCGTCGCCGGCGTGCATGTTGTCTGGGCCTTACTCTTCTGCTTCATCTTCGCCTTCGCCATCAAGTATCTCAACTTCCAGAAGAGGTAGAGTAGAGGCGACGACCCAAGAAATATCAAATATTTCATTCTTTTGTAAAACCTTAGGATTTTAAGGATTTTATTTGTCTGTGCTTATTGGAGAACGATCGAACTCATAGATCTTCGTTTGTGTTAAAGATGCTTCTTTTATGACATTAAATCTTCCATTTGCTTATGCACTTGAGATATAGATATATATATATATATATATATTACATGTAAAAAAGATCATCCTTGTCCAGACAGTACGGTGAGATATAACTTAAGGGCAAAACTTCAAACATAGTATTATGAACAAGAGAAGTTCAATCAAGAAACCATTAATCTACTGTAAGTCTTTCCCTCCAACCAATGCTCTTCATATTTTTTTTATTAGATTGACACACAGTTCATGGATCATCACGGACAAGAAAAGGAATCTCTATTTGATATTTCTTCTCAGTTGGAGTGGACTTTCTAAAATATCTCACTTGTCGAGGAGGGAAAATAAAAAAACTATTCATTCTTACATAAACTAATCCTTTCTTTATAGTTCGATTCCTTTTATTATAGTTGATGAATCCCATTTGAATTTTGATATTTTCTTCTGCCATGCGTTATTATTTTTCACGAACAGTAGTTTTCTCTCTCGTTTTCCTCGCTTTAATTATCATTACAACTTGAGCATCCAATGTATATGTCCTACGACACAGTGAAAGAAACCTTTGGCGGAGAGAGACATGAAAGGATAGATATTTTTGTCCCTAGAAAGCTATGTAGATATATAATAATGAGGCTCGAGCCTTGTTCAAAGGCTCCATTTTTCAGAAGTTTAGAGAGTCAATGAATCAAAGTGCATTTTACTCTGATGTTATAATGCTATAATTCTTGGAGGGTTTTGTTCCTAAGTGTTTGAATCTTCATTGAGAGAGAGAGAGAGAGGATGGGATCTTCAAAAACAAACATGGCGATGACAGTAATAGGATTTGGTCTGAGCGTTATGTTTATAGTTTATGTCTGCACAAAGCTCATTATTGCTAGAATATATCTCCACTCCTCACGAAGGCCATCTTCTACATCATCCAACCTCAGCAGTGTAAGAAGAATCGACTCTTCTATATCGTTCATAATCAGCATGCTATGTTCCTATATATGCTTATGAACTCTAACCTACCTTAGTAAAACAAGAGCTTCACAGTGTATTGTTTGTCTAACACAGTTGGAGAGGGGCCCACACGGTCTTGACCCCATGAAAGTGTCGAGCTTTCCTACAAAGAACTACGCAGAGCTATGCTTATCATCAAAGGAACATTCTCGGTAAGTCAACGTCCATTACCTATTACAACTTCCCACTTGTATCTATTACATGTTCATGATGCAATATAAATACTTCTCTCTCTCTCTCTCTGATCTCAGGTGTACAATATGCTTGTCTGAGTACAAAGATGAAGACACTCTACGTATTCTGCCCAACTGCGAGCACTCTTTTCACTCGGCGTGCATCGAACTGTGGCTGAGAGAAAATCCCACGTGCCCTGTCTGTAGACTCTGCCTCCGAAATCCTCCCGCCAGGAGAGAAAAATGGCTCCCCCAGCCTCTGTTCTGCTCTGCTCGTCGAAGTACAGTAGTTGTAATATGAAGTACAGTAGTTGTAATAAATGATAACTGCTTGATTGCCCAGATTCTAGCTACCGATGTACTTTCCTTGTACGCCAGAATAAAAGGATCTTCCACTGTTTTAACTGATATTCAATATATATATATATATATATATATATTCTTGGACTGCTATCTATTCATCGACTTCAAGTAAAAGATTCCATGCAAAGGTCCATGTCAATGGCTATGGCTGCTGGGAAGTTTTGATTGCGATGTACTCATTGTTTTTCTACTTTTGTCTATCCACCAATGGTATAACTATGTGATTAGCATTACGTCTGAAACTTTGCTTTTATATTATATTCAAATGAAAATACACAACAGATCAAATCTCAGGTGCGTTGAAACATCTGTTACGCGTTGTCTTAATTAATAAAGTTTTTTTTTTTTTTTTTTTTTTTTTTTTTTAATATTGCTGCTGATTGTATGGCTAGAAGAGTAGTTGAGATTGAACTGTCAAGTGATTTTAAAGGAAAAGAAAACGGCCGGTATAACTACCGCCGCATGCGGTCGAGGGCTCATAGGGATTTACCGACGAGGTTCGAGGCTGACCCGAGATCGAATGAGTTTGATCGGAGAACTTCTTACAAGCCTGATTCTGTGGATTGTTACACAGATTTATCCATTTCTTGAAGATCATTCTTAGGGTTTCTTGGAAGATAAAAATTCTTATTACAACAGTATATGGTTATTACATTTCAGATGGGAGGGAATATATGTAATTTAAAATGGTTGTAAATAGTTCCATAACGTTGCAAACGTACAGGGCTGAAACCGACATGCCACTGACAGCAGTTTAAAGGCAAGGATAATAAGCAGTAGACAGCAAGCAAAGGCAAATGGGGTTGGGGACTATATATCATCATCAACTTGTCCCTCAATAATTATTACCCAACTACTAACCACTTATGTAAATTGTATGCTGTTCACTCATTCACTGTCAGTCATGAATTCCATCCATTCTATCCATTTGAGTTAACATTTACTGCTGATCACACCTCAGCACAGTACACAGAAATAATAAAGGTCCAACCTTTTTGTGTGTTCTTGGGGAAGTTTTTTCTGTAAGAAAATGGTGTCCAATTACTTGCTTCTTGAAGAGCCAGTGAGGATGGCTTCTATGCTCGAGCCGTCCAAGCCAGTATGTTCGCCTTAGCCTCTTACATAACCATTTTTCTTACATGCTTTACTGTGGGAGATATCTTTTTGTATTAAAAAGAGGGAACTGTAAGTGTATATTGTTTCTGCAGAGCTTTTTCCCAGCCATGACGAAGATAGTCGGGACATTAGGCCCGAATTCTCGATCCGTCGAGGTTATCGCGGGATGCCTCGACGCTGGAATGTCTGGTGATCGATCGTACTGAAAACAAAAGCTTTGTAATAATGTGGCGCTGATCCTTAACAAGCCCTTTTTTTTTTTTTTTTTGTCTTTTTTAATAGTTGCAAGGTTTGATTTCTCATGGGGCAATGCTGAGTTTCACCAAGAAACATTGGAGAACTTGAAAGTGGCCATCAAGAAATCAAGAAAGCTCTGTGCAGTAATAAGCTTCAATACTTCTCTTGCAATGGCTTGCCTTAGTATTACTATTAGTAGATGTAATATATTTAGGTTTAAAGTATATCTATCTTCGGGTTTTATCAGGTCATGCTCGACACGGTGGGCCCTGAGTTGCTGATAGTTAACAGATCCGAGCAGCCGATTTCTTGCAAAGAAGGTTCGAAGATCGTCCTTTCGCCCGATCGAAACCAAGAAGCTACTTCAAATACGATCCCTATTAACTTCAGCGGGTTATCCAAGGTAATAAAAGTCTGCTATAGCTCCATATTTGAAGTCCATGATGATGTAGTTAAATGTGCTGTTCCATTGATCTGATATGGTGATGATGATACTTACTTCAGGCGGTGAAGAAGGGAGACGACATATTCATCGGACAGTACTTATTCACCGGCAATGAAACGACTTCGGTCTGGCTAGAGGTAGGGCGAACTAACTTCGAAGATCTACACGAAGTAAAGTGTGTCTGTTTTATTACGAAAAAAAAACGTTTATTACCGTTATGAATAGGTGTCTGAGGTCAAAGGCGACGATGTCATCTGCAGCATCAAGAACTCTGCTACGCTAGACGGGCCTTTGTACACATTGCACGTTTCTGGGATACGAATCGACCTTCCAATACTTACGGAGAAAGATAAGGAGGTTCGTAGCTTGGCTTGTAATGATCGAATCGTAGGCTTTGTAATAATCGAGTTGTATGTATATAATCATCGGCCTGTTTACGTCTGTGTGATTCTATAGGTGATAAGCACTTGGGGCGTTCGCAACAAAATAGACTTCCTTTCCCTTTCTTACGCTCGGGGAGCAGAAGACGTCAAACAAGTACGCTTTTTTTTTTTTTAAAATATAGTCCCGCGCCATCTGCGGTGTATTTTCTGAGCCTCGTTCCATCCCTTCTCTTACAGGCGCGGGAATTTCTTACCAAACTTGGCCTCGATCAGACGCAGATCTTCGCCAAGATCGAAAACGTTGAGGGCTTAAACCATTTCGACGAGCTCCTAAGAGAAGCCGACGGCATCATCCTTGCTCGTGGTAACCTCGGGATCGACCTCCCGCCAGAGAAGGTCGGTTAGCAGACACTTATTACATCTCAAACAGATTCATCTGAGTTTGAATTTTTTGTTCTTTCCCCATTTATGTCCAGGTGTTTGTTTACCAGAAGGACTGCATACACAAATGCAACATCGCCGGGAAACCCGCGGTTATTACCCGCGTGGTCGATAGCATGACCGATAATCTGAGACCCACTCGCGCAGAGGCGACCGACGTCGCAAATGCTGTACTCGACGGTAATAACTTCTGCCAAGAACGTCAACTTTCGAAAGGATCTTAGAAAAAGGCTCCATTTTTTTTTTATTTCAGGCTGCGATGCGATTCTTCTCGGGGCGGAGACTCTACGAGGGTTATACCCCGTCGAGACAGTGTCCACGGTTGGTAAGATCTGCGCCGAGGTAAGAAAAGAACACAGCAGTTCAGAAAAGCATTCTTGATCATATGTGAAGTTGAGGCTCATCAACAGCACACAATTTTCAGGCGGAGGCAGTTTACAACCAAGAACTCTATTTCAAGAAGGCGATTCGTTTCGTCGGCGAGCCCATGTCTCATATGGAATCAATCGCTTCATCCGCTGTACGTCTCTTATTATCGTATTAACTTATTACAGATGAAATTATATATGAAGTATATGTATAGGTCCGTGCTGCTATCAAGGTCAAGGCATCTGTTATCATCTGCTTCACTTCATCAGGAAGGGCTGCAAGGTTCTCTCTTTTTCTCACTACATCTGTTATTACACACACACACACACTATAACCAGCAATTCAATGTCCTAAAGCAACACATATGCAGGCTGATAGCGAAGTACAGACCAACCATGCCTGTAATATCTGTGGTCATCCCGCGGCTCAAGACTGATCAGCTCCGATGGACATTCACTGGTTCTTTCCAGGTATTATTACATCATATATACATGGCTGTGTAGTATCTATGGAAGTATGGGAAGATCCTTTTAAAACTGCTGTGATTACTTTACTTCAATGCAGGCAAGACAGTCTCTGATCATCAGGGGCCTTTTCCCCATGCTGGCAGATCCTCGGCACTCGGTAATAACTTTCATCCCAGCATCTTATATATATATACACTGTATGTTATGTGACGTTCTTTTGGGATTCTTTGAAGGGTGAATCTACGAATGCTTCGAACGACTCAATCCTTAAGGTGGCTCTGAACCACGGCAAGGCGTCGGGCGTCATAAAACCGCACGATCGAGTCGTGGTGTGTCAGAAGATGGGGGATGCATCTGTGGTCAAGATTATAGAGCTTGAAGGCTAGATGTAAGATTAGTCTACTGTCTGTATCTATCTTCCTAGAAAAAAAAATGGGATTATGACAAACCTTAGTATCGCTTTTCAAGACTATACAGCAGGCAATTAATCATGACTGATTCGATCGTCTAATAATGATATCTATATGATTAAAAAGATGGGAATTTTTTTCGTACTCCACGGTTAAGAAACGTTCCACGAGCAAGACCACGAGAAAACATGGTTCGGAAAACCTTTGTATCAGCTAAGGTTAATATTAGGTTAATTTTTTTGTTTTTGATCGAAAATAAATAGGTTATACGTGCGGTGCTCACTATAGGTATGCACCATAGCAATTCACTCTCTTTTATATAATATCACTCGGCATCGAATCGTCCATCCCAACAAATAGTATTCTTTAGCCTTAAATATATTTTCAGTCCGATATATTTGATGGAGTAGCGTTTTAAGGACACTTAAGTTAAGAGTTGACAATTTTAGTCCTGTAAGTATCAAAATTGAAGTAATTTAGGGCCATTTAAGTTAAGGGTGATAATTTCAGTCCTATAAGTATTATAAATGAAGCAATTTTAGGACAACTAGACCTAGAAATCTAATTTCAGCACGGAATTTATACACGTGGCACCAAAGATGCTGATTTGAACTAAATTTGTTTTCTCTTTCTTCCAATTAATCGTCACATCATTAAGTAAAAAAAAAAAAGTAAGAGCTTACTTGGAGGAAAGAATAAATTTTAGTCATACAAGTATCAGAATTGAAGCAATTTTAAGAAAGTTAACCCCGAAAACATCATTTTGGTCCGAAATTTATGCACATAGAACCGAAAATGCTGAATTGGACTATGAAGTGACGTTTAATTAAAGGAAAGAGAAAATAAATTTAGTCCAAATCAGCATCTTTGGCGCAACATGTGTAAATTTCGGTCTGAAATTAAGTTTCTGGGTATAATTGTCCTAAAATTCCTTCAATTCCAATACTCATATGACTGAAATTGTCACCATTAACTTAAATATCCCTAAATTACTTTAATTTTGATACCTACAGGACTAAAATTGTCACCATTAACTTAAGTGTCCTTAAAACGATGTTCCCTCAAACATACGAGACTAAAAATATATTTAAGCTGCCTTCTTTATTGTATTTCTTTGGGATTTCCATGGTTTTGTTGAGCAAGCGGTTTCTAGCATGACATTATAAGTGGGACCATCGAAGCGACTTGTGGATGGATACTGTGCAAAAAAGTCTCAATCTACTTGCCGGGGAATCTTTTAATATATATATTATCTTCATAAAAAAAATACATTTTTAGATGGCACTAAGGAACATGCTACATGTGCCATTCTTACATATCTTACAACCTCAAATCACCGAGCAAGCATATTCCCAAGAAACCATTTCGTCTTAAAAGTTAAATCTTGAATTAGTTCTGTCAACTCCTTTCTAATATTTACGAAAAAAAAAAAAAAGAAAAACCCACAAACACCTTCGAGTGTGTGTAGCAGTATTCTTGATCAGCAGCCAGCCATGGTGTCCAATTTGCTTCTTGAAGAACCCATTAGAATGGCTTCGATTCTTGAGCCATCTAAGCCTGTAAGTGACTTTTTTAAGCCTTGTTTACTCTTAAACTGATTAATATTTTAGTTACTGATGCAGTAAATGTGGTGAGTTCTTGATTTGTTAGTTCTTTTATTGTTGTTAGGAGAACTGATTTATGTGTTATTACATATATGCAGAATTTCTTTCCAGCGATGACTAAGATAGTTGGGACTTTAGGGCCAAGGTCAAGGTCAGTTGACGTTATTACAGAATGTCTCAAGGCTGGAATGTCTGGTGAGTGGCCATCTTTCTCATTCAAATGCTTTATGATGATATTTACATAATCATCATCAAAATTGCTCTTAATTTCATGTCTGAAAACAGTTGCAAGGTTCGATTTTTCCTGGGGAGATGCTGATTTTCACCAAGAAACATTGGAGAACTTGAAAATGGCAATTAGGAGCACAAAAAAGCTCTGTGCAGTAAGCTGGAGTTTAAATTTTTCGGGGAATTTTTAATTGTGTTAAACGATGAAACGATTTGCATTTTCGACGGATGTTCAGGTGATGCTTGACACAGTTGGCCCAGAATTGCAAGTTGTGAACAGATCTGAGAACCCTATCTCGCTCGAAGCAGAATCGAAGGTCGTTCTAACGCCCGATGAGGAGAAGGAAGCTTCTTCGGATTTACTTCCCATTAATTTCCATGGCCTATCTAAGGTAACTGTTTCATTACAGCCCTTAGAAGTGGACGACAAAGACAATCGAACCTTAATCGTAATATTACTGTTTTCAGGCTGTTAAGGCAGGCGATACTATATTCATCGGCCAATATCTTTTTACTGGAAGTGAAACGACCTCCGTATGGCTTGAGGTATGTTTATGGTGGCTTTCGACTTTTCGTTTATTTAAGTTAAACGATTTAGCATCAAGTTTCGATCTTTTTGGACATTGAATGGATGGAAGGTCGCCGAGGTTAAAGGGGAAGATGTGGTCTGCACAATCAAGAACTCAGCTACATTGTCTGGGCCATTATATACTCTCCATGTTTCTCAGATTCACATCGAACTTCCTACTCTCACTGATAAAGATAAGGAGGTATTATTACTACTATTAACGTTAGCGATGTTTCCACGGAGAAAAGTTGAAATTTTTACTTGATTTTTTTGTGTGCAAACAATAGGTTATAACAACTTGGGGAGCTCGCAATAAGATAGACTTTCTTTCGCTTTCTTACACCCGCCATGCAGAGGATGTCAGACACGTAGGTTTTAAAACTCGAGCATCGCAGATAGTCGACGCTTCTTTGGTATATATGTATCTAAGCTTCTTGCCTTTAATTTTTCGTTTTCTCTCGTTCAGGCCCGTGAATTTCTTTCTAAGCTCGGCGATCTCAGCCAGACGCAGATTTTCGCGAAAATTGAGAACGTGGAGGTAAGAAAATTTCGGTTAGCCGACTTATCATTTACTCTCTTTTTTTTTTGAACTTTTTTTTTCATTCCATTTACAGGGTTTGGCTCATTTTGACGAGATCCTTCAAGCAGCAGATGGTATTATCCTATCCCGGGGGAATCTCGGGATAGACCTCCCGCCCGAAAAGGTACCCTTTTAACAGCGTTTTGGAGAGAGCAATATGATTCTATTACAGCAGCTAGCATTGCATTCGCCTTAATGTCTGAAATATCATGGCGAGGCTGTAATATATTTTTCTTTGATTTCAAGAACTTCAATTCGATTCAACTTGCAGGTGTTTTTATTTCAAAAAGAAGCCGTCCACAAGTGCAATATGGCTGGAAAGCCCGCGGTGGTCACTCGCGTCGTGGACAGCATGACGGACAACCTAAGGCCCACACGGGCGGAGGCGACCGACGTTGCCAACGCCATATTAGACGGAAGCGATGCCATACTTTTAGGCGCGGAAACGCTTCGCGGGCTTTACCCCGTCGAGACAATCTCTGTCATCGGTAGGATCTGCGCTGAGGTAGCTTTTTTTCTCGCCCAAGCGTCTCTTTTTCCTTTTTTTTCTTACCACTCTAGGGATCGCTTGTTCTTGAGCCGTGGGGTTTTTGTCGAGCAGGCAGAGAAGGTTTACAACCAGGAGCTTTACTTCAAGAAGACGGTCAAGCATGTAGGCGAGCCCATGAGCCACCTTGAGTCCATTGCTTCCTCCGCGGTGAGTCGTTTTTTTCTTTTCTCGGCCGTTTAACATTGTTATCTTTCGCCGACGGCTACTTGATTGAGAGCTGCTGCTAAATGTCATATAAGGTTCGAGCTGCTATCAAGGTGAAGGCGTCGGTCATTTTTTGTTTCACCTCTTCGGGGCGAGCGGCTAGGTCGTCTCTCTCTCTCTCTCTCTCTCTCTCTCTCTCTCTCTCTCGTTTGTGTGTCTCACTTTCGATGACGAAAATACAGGCTGATAGCCAAGTACAGGCCTACGATGCCAGTGATATCAGTAGTCATTCCACGCCTCAAGACAAATCATATACGGTGGACATTTAGTGGAGCTTTCGAGGTATTTTTTACGTCCGTTCTTACAACGACAAGAACAACCTCGGCCGACCATGTGGAAGATATATATTGCGTTGCGACTAACACATTAATAACATCTCTTTACCTTCTGTCTCATACGATGATGTGATGTTTTTTTTGTTCAGGCGAGGCAGTCTTTGATAGTCAGAGGACTTTTCCCCTTGCTTGCAGATCCTCGCCATCCTGTAAGAGACTATATACGCAACCTTATGTATATACTTGTCTGAAAAATTACCTCAATTATGTGTATATATATGCGCAGGCTGAATCGACGAGTGCCACGAATGATTCTGTACTGAAGGTAGCTTTGGATCACGGCAAGGCGACGGGATTAATAAAAGCGCACGACCGCGTGGTGGTCTGTCAGAAAGTAGGCGATGCAGCCGTGGTCAAGATTATCGAGCTCGAGGATTAAATACGTGCATGTGTGGCGGCCAAGATACTCATGATTTTCATCCTTACGCAACGTTGTTGTAATAAAAAAATATACGAGTTTGTGGTATGAATGGTCGGTCAATCTATGGATGTAAGACTGAATAAAAACCGCCCAAAACATAGCTGGTTTTGGGGACCTTGCGGCCAATTCGATTCGTCGATAAGCGACGGCGGTTTTTCAAGCTGTTCAAAAGATGAATAAAATCAAGATTTCGACAATTATTACATATGAAGATTGATTCGCGAGGCACTGCGAATGTATAAGATAGCAATGCTTTGACCCCCCCGCCCCCCCCCCCCCCCCCCCCCCCCCCCCGCCCCCCCGAAAAGAAACAAACCGTTGAAGAGGTGAAGGTCTTTATACATGCCACTAGCCAAACACGAGAATTGCAGCAATCATCGTGGCCAAAGGGACGGATATGTTGTCATCGATTATCCCGGTGATAGGGAGGGATTCAACGGCAGTTGCCACGAACGAGACAAAAGCAACCTTCGGCACACTTTGAGCCCAATCGAGTTGAATGTAACCAAGCAAGCCAAAATAACAGACCATGCTGTAAGGATCGACGAGCCAAGTCAACATAATGTGAATCGAGCTTTTTAAAACTTGAGATGCATCAGTCAATTACCTTATGGAGACCAAGAAACCGAGTAGAAACATCGATATGCTGCCGGCCCAGCTTTTCTTCGGGTTGTAAGGAAGTCTTTTGGAGCCAAATCTTCTTCCCATGATATCAGCAATGCCTGTAATAAGAAAGTCTTAGGATGTGAATGAAGCCAAGAAAGAGGTTGTTCAGTTTTGGAGCACAATCTCTCATTTCCTATATGATGGAAAAGCTATTGAAAAAGACCGAAGGTAATGTGGCTTAAAGGGCGGCAGAGAAAGTTACCATCTCCACCACACATCATGGCCAGTGAGAGCATCCCGACTGGGGACTCACGCCAGAAGAAAACGGTACATAAGATCAACACTAGGACGTAATAAAGAGGACCTCTCAACAATTCCCTGCCCAAAAAAGAAAGAAGAAGACACTTAAATTATGAAATATGGTTGCAACTATCGATAAAACTTGAAGTTGGGAAGTAGTGAAATTACTCTGCCTTTCCTTCACGGCTGACTGATTTCACGAGCCCTTCGTCCTTGTACAAGGAAAGACCATTCGCCAAAAGCCTGATTGAGTTTAAGGAAGGTGCTATAGAAGCCCAGTAGCGAGCCCCTGAAGATGCGCTAATCTAAGATCAACTTTTATCAGCTGAAGTTTTCAGGACAACATATGACAACACCTGAAATAAGATGAAACAAGAGACAAGTAGATACCTGAAGATTGGCCATGATGTTAGAAAGAGCAGTCCTGACAAGATGTGAACTAGCTTCCGACTTAAACCCTGATGATAACATTCACAACCACGACGGAGAAGAAATTAGTTATGTCAACTACTGTGAAGTGTTATGTTCAGCATCAGACAACATAGTTTTCCTTCTTTCATCTAGAACTAACTTGCATAGCTAAGGATTTCATTGCTATATACGATTCCCCTAGAGATGTTCGTTCACTAATACATTGGCAGCATTCTCCTTCCCTAATTAAAAGAAGATCTTACAGAAAAGTCTGCCATAGATTAGGTTCACTAATCTAAATACATCGTCGGCAGCATTGCCCACTCGCCATTAACGAAAAATGGACCCACATTTCGTCTCATGCAAGCAGACATTTTAGATTTAGACAACCTAATAAGAAGAAAAGGCTAAGCACATAGCTAAAAACACATACAATTGACACACTGACCTGTTCAATTACATCGCGGCGAGTGAGGTAATCGAAGGCCGAGACGAGTCCATACGCGCCGGAGACGACGAACGCCGTAGCAGCAACATCGCGCGCAACCTCGACCGAGGCGGCCGATACCGCCACGCGCGGCCTGCGGCGCAGCTCCGCGGTCTCAACTCTGAGCTGCGTTCTGGGAAAGGTAGGGAAGCCGATTGCCACGCGGCGACCGGACAGCTGAGTGCGCGGCAAGGTGGGCCCCCACGCGGCCATTACGACGCCGTACGCCATCCGTGCTCAGCTCGAGATGCGTCGGAGAGTAAGTAGTGTGTGGTCAATGCTAATCCAAGCGGAGATATTGCCAAGATGCGACAGTGTGAACGTATTTAATGGTTTAGTTGCATCCTTTTTGGGGGCCATTCGATGTAATAGAAAATACGTCGCCACGTGGGATATGATTGGAGAGAATTCAATTATAAAATTAGATAACATTATCATACTATTAAAAACTAATCAACTTTTTTAATTTTAATAATTATTATTTCTATTTTCACCACAAAATTATTTATAATTGCAAGTTTTCACTATATTTATTTCAATTAAGCAAAATAATTCCCAATAATTATATTTTTAACCCTAATTCACTTTTACCAACAAAATATTACTCGATGTGACAAATTTTTTTTGTTCATCAACATCGTTATTATTATTATTATTATTATTATTAACGCATAATAAACAAAAAATCATACAAGAAAAAAATGTAAAAATTCATAAATATTCAAATAATCGTTATCTAATAAAAAATAATTTCTAAGAAAAGTTTCACAACTTCACATTATTTCTCTTTTAGTGTTTCTCGTGAGACATTCGATCCATTTCACATAGATATCGTCATCTTCGCTTACAGATGAAAAAGAAGGCTTCCAATACGACTCATGTAATGGACACACAAACATATAAGAATATGATATCTCCGATATTTCAATTTTAGAATAATCGGGGACATATTCACATGGAGTAATTTTAAAATACTTGCAAACCTGAAAGAAAATAAAGCATGTCATCACTATCTATGACGTGGAACAAATATGCAACACGATTTGTATCATCTATTGTCATATACTACACACATATCTTCAATAAATTTTCATGCAACCCGCTATTTTCTCACAAATGAGTTAACATTGCATTCACTGTATGATAATACTCCACTAACTTTTGGAGCTTGATCAGAAATGTGTGATTGTCAATATTGATTTGATTGTCACCTAATATAGCGTCACAATAACTGAATTCGATATATTTTTACAAATTAAAAAATAAACTTTTTAGGAATAATGTGAATTAAAATTTTGTCACAGACAATAGAAATAATCGATTCTTAAATAATAAATAAATAAATCAATTATATTGCAATAAACATGAGCCTGATAAAAGAAGGGTGAGAAGGTTGAGTGAAGAAACCTAGCGCCTCGTCCGTTGAATTTCTTTTTAATTTGCACGTCTCTTCAAAGAAACAATTAGGATCATGTCCCTTTAGTTTAATTTTCTATTTACTCATTTATTTAAATAATAATAATAATAATAATAATAATAACAATAATAATAATAACGACGTTGACGACGGTGATGATGATAATAATAATAATAACATTAATGTGGAAAATAGTAACAAATAATTTAGATGTGTTGGTATATTTAAATAAAAATAATTTAAAATAAATTGAGTTAAAAATATAATTATTAGCAATTATTTTGATAATGTGAAATAATTATAGTGAAAATTTTGCAATTGTAAATAATTTTGTGGTGAAAATGGAAATAATGATAGTTAAAATTAAAAAAAGTTGATTAGTTTTGTAATAGTTTGAGAATGTTATTTAGTTTTGTAATTTGATTTTTAAAATTGCATTATTTTTGTTATTCTCTCGATATGATTGGTTGGCTTCGTCGCCTAACTATAACTACCAAATTGTCCTCAGTAAATCGTGGCCCAACTAAATCGTACGGCCTGGCCCAATAAAGAATAATGGGCCATCCATTATATATTTATTTTTATTTCTAAATGTTATATATAATTCCAATTCCATAAAAGATTTCAAAATTAAAAATATCAACAACTATAATCAACTTGCCAAATGAGATTTTGGTTTAGTGATTAAAGACGAGGTTTCAAGGTATTGGAAATATTATATAATCGATTTTCAATAATATCTTGAGTATGTTATATATGGAGGAATTATGGATATGTTATAGTGTGGTTTAATTGGTTAGCACAAAGCTAATCAATAAAAAAGCCCCTTTTATAATATTATGTAATATCTTTCTATTTTTCTATTATATTATTAGTGAGATCCGTTATGGTGTGTCAGTATTAGCCAGTCAAATTTTTTTTAAAAATTAATAATTAAGGAAAAAGTCTATATCCTTTGTAAAAACCACCCACTAATAGAAAAGCTCTTATCTCGCATCCTTAACATGTTTTTTCTTACAATAATACTTATGATGCTAATAACTAATTCTTCATTAATTTATAATAAAAATTAAATTTACAATAATTATTTAACATCCGAAATTATCTAAAATAAAATTAAATTCACAATAATACCCACAATTTAATTAAAAAAATAAATTTATAATTACAGTTATTATTATAATTAATTTTTTTTAATTGCACAGACAATTGACTGTGCCAAATTACTAGTATTTAATTATGGGATTGGTTTTTGTAGCCATGTTTTTTTTTTTTTTTTATGTTTTAAATATCTTTTGTAGTATATTTTCTAACGCAATAATATTCATTTCTTGGGTCTTTATTCCTTTTTCACTTTTCTTCCATTTATTAATTAATAATAATATTAATATGAAACTCTTATTTTAAGGTTTTAACTGCACTTCAAGTTATGCCCATCTGGTAAAAGGAAAGACCTTTTGTTTTTTCAAAGCTTTGTCTTTATTTATGTTATATCTTTTCCCTTATCATTTCTTGTCATTTTTCACCGTTCAAAAGGAGTTTTGCCAATTTATTTATTTTTCTAATTGCAGGTATGAAACATATATTGATTTTAATTACATATAATTCAAATTAATGATAAATAAAATTTAAAGTGTAATAAATCCCTTTATTTTCTCTTTTTGTGTTTCTTTTATCATCCGACACGTGATTAGATCCTAGGGTTTTGCATTGTTATGTTGAACATGCAGCTTCAAATTTGTTTGATGTTAGTAGGTTTTTGCTGAATTATCATGGGGTAAGTGTTAATCAGCTCATGCTGTGTGCAATTGTTGATCCTATGTATTTCTTGGATTTGTGTTTTTGATCTATTTCGTCTTTTTTATCTGCGGTATGCACTGGGAATTGATTTTCGATCTGAAGATCGTGGAATTCACTGTTTGCGTTGAGTTGAAACTGTTGTAATTATTATTCTCTGGTGTTGAGATCAATCTGGGTTGGTACATGGACCACTGACATGTCGTTGGTTTAGCTTTTTTTTTTTTTTTTTTTTTGAGATGGGATTATGATTTTATTATGAGGTAAACTTTCTAATTGCCGGATGTTAGTTCTTGGAATTTCAAATTGTTAGTGCACTCATGGGGTTTTGGACATATCGTGTTATCGTTTAATCAGATTTATAGCTCAGAAGTAGTTGTTTTTACAATGTTTTTGGTTCTTGAATATCATTATCATCTTCAATAAGGTCTTATTTTGAATTAGGTTTTTTGCTCTGTTTTTTTCTGATTAGACTTGTTGATCACAGAAAATAAGAGAGGTTGAGTGTTTGTGGGATGACCAAAAGATGCTAATGGAATCGCAAATTCCAGTAGAATGTCAGATCTGCCCCGGCACCGAGGATGCCGGGAATAAGGATGGAGTTCTTTGTGTACCATTGTCCTCGCCAGATCATGCTGCTCAACAGTTACCTGGTATATGCTTCGTCATTCGTTTTAGTTATATTGCTGCTAAAGAAAAATTATTAACAGATATTGATTTCTTTTGTTTCTTTTTTAATTTGCAGCAAAGAAACCAACGAGGCAATGGGCTGCTTGGACTCGAGAGGAGGAAGAAAGTTTTTTTGCTGCATTACGACAAGTTGGCAAGGCAAATCATCTGCTGACATCTTGCTAATGATTGCCATTTGAATAAAAAAAATTTTTTTTTACGCTTATTACTGAATTCTGATGATACAATACTTGTATTGGCAGAATTTTGAGAAAATTACTTGTCGTGTACAGAGCAAAAACAAGGATCAGGTATTCTTTTTTATGAAAGTAAATTACTAATTAATTTAATTATGTTGCTGAAATATTCTGCTCTAACTGCCATACGATTTATGGTGCACAGGTTAGGCACTACTACTATAGGCTTGTTCGGCGAATGAACAAGTTGCTGGGACCTGAGCTTTGCCTAGATGCCAAAAACTCAAAAGATACAAATGCTGCAATGCTTCGATGGTAACTCCTAAGTTGTATACTTGTCATTAACTTTGTTACATTCTATTCATCTATTCTCTGCAACTGTGAGGATCGAGATTTTGTTTTTGTGATATGATATCAGATATGCTTTAGTGATATTCACTCACTTTCATTGGAAAATAGTGATTTATGTTTTCATTCTCCTCACAGTTTTCCTCGAAAATCATTCTGCTAAATCTTATCAGTTTTCAGGTGGTCATTATTGGAACAATATAGCTGTAAAGCTTCTAAGCTTCACCTGAAACCACGTAGATTCAAGCTTTTCCTAGAGACTCTGGTTAGTTGAAGTTTTCAAGTTACTTGGTTTCTCTTTCTGAGATAATCTGGAAGATATAACTTATAAGTCTTAATCTGGAAGATATAACTTATAATTCTTTTTCTGTCAAGGGAAACCAACTTCTTAGGGATCGGAAAAAAAGTAGAAGGAAGCGAATCTCCAGTGAGGAAAACAATTCCCCCACTTCACAAGTCCCATCTCAGAACCAGGTTAGATCATCGGGTAATGACAATCGTGGAGCCAGTATGGTTCTTGTCGACAGCCAGAACATACAACGGAGTAACACGGGGAAGAGTTCTTTTGTGAAACGCCAAGTAAATATGGGAATGACCCGACCCAACTTCAAACCAGACCTTGCTCCTGCAAAAGCAAAGCAAAGTCATAAAAAAGGTGACCCTCTTGTTAAAAAGTAACTGAATCAAAACTTGTTGGAAAATAGGCCTAGTTGAGGATGGTACCATGCATTTTAGATTAAACAACCACCAGGACGTTGGTCTTCAATTCTATTGCGCATTGCATCTCTTAGTGCAAGGAAAATAACTGCTCCATAGAGCTGTTATCGATATTGTAGGTCTATATGTGTGTGTGTGTGGTGGTAACAATCTACATTGTGTAGGTCTTGCATCAAGAGCTGCCTATAAAAGATGGGAGAAAGCTGCCTCTGCTGGGGTCGCGTTGGTTGCTGATGCTGCTGAACATTTGGAACGAGTCGATGCTGATAATGAAATTGGGCACATTCAAAAAATGCCAGGTGAATTATGGCAACTGTCTATCCTTGAACTTGGTCGTTCGTGGCTTGTGAATAAACGAAAAACCAATGTGTAACAGTCTGTCTGTTTTGTCTTTTTTATTTCAGGTCATGACATTTCTCAACTTGTTGAGAAAGAAGTGAACACTGTGCAGGCTATTGCCCAAAACATGATGACCGAGAATCATCATCATAACTCGGGAAAACTGAAGCTTCAGTTGTTTCCAATTGATGAATATACTAGAAAAGCCTTGGAAATGGTGAGTATAATGCATGTCTTCACTGTTCATTGGGATGTGTCCACCGTTTTACACAACTATTCGATGTTTTTCGTGATGCTAAAAAACTAAATCATTTCGACGATTCTTTCATTCTTGCAGGAGCATCACAATCCTCATCTGGAACTCACTTTAAGCACGAGAAAGAAAATATCATCTGTCGTAGAACATCTCAATCGCAAATGGGGAAACTTGGGCCTATCATCTAATGAATTGATCCTTTTTCCTTTGTCGGCACAGAGGGAA
Organism: Lindernia subracemosa; assembly: GCA_028392965.1. Classification (NCBI taxonomy): domain Eukaryota; kingdom Viridiplantae; phylum Streptophyta; class Magnoliopsida; order Lamiales; family Linderniaceae; genus Vandellia; species Vandellia subracemosa. Next base: position 6,886,163 of record JAQPCC010000002.1, on the reverse strand, counting down.
AACTTGGCAGGACATAAAAAATGGACTAAGGACTCACCTCTTTGTGCAGCAGATTTATATCACCTTATTGGGAGCCCTCCTAATTTTCGGCTCAGGTTTTTGCTGTTGTTTATCGCTCGTTTCGTGAAATCATGCAACATTATATCTAAATGAACATAGTTTGACATAATTTTTCTAATCAAAGGTATGGGTGGTTCTCAAAAGCCGAGTTTGAGTCTCCAACGGTGGAAGTTTTATCTTTCACTAATCTTGGCAAGCGAAGTTCTAATAGTGGTGAGGCAATTGAATTGCCCGTTAGGGATGCAAACCAAGTAGATTCTCTCAATAACCAGCATGAAAGTGGAGAAAAATTGGAAACTCCACTTCCATCTTCCATCTCACCGCTTGTTAAGATGGCGGAATCTGCTGACACTCCAAGCTATCACGATACTGTTTCAGTTTTATCATCTCTAAGGCTAGGGACCGAAGATCAACTTCCTGCAAGACAAGTGGAAAATGCGGTATGTTTTCAACATTCTCTGCTTCGTTCAACTCAGCTAGAGATAGTTGAATACTTGAATTATAAATCCTTAGAAATTTGACAGCCAAAATTTAACTTCATCACTTCCTTTGGATCTTGTTGGGTGGTCTGCTAGATTAACCACGGATGTCCCATGAATGAATTTATGGGAGATGAGCAACGCAACTCAATTTATGTGGAGTGGAACTATTTAACTAACCAGCATTTCATTATAATTTCATTGCAGGAGGACATGCCATTTGCTGCTTGTGATTGGGTCAATACTCTTACCAACATTAGTGTGGGAGACCTTCTCGCTGACTCAGCACACGAAGTGGTCCCCAACTGCGAGTCTCCTTTCCCCATTACCTCCTATCCTTTTCGGCAGGCATCATTCACTTGTGACTCTTTCGACGCTGTAATTGCCGCCCACATTAACAAACATCCAGACAAAGTTAACTCAAACCAGGAAATCTCATCCCACGCACCTTCTTCGATTTGGGATGCCGAAGAAACATGCGATGCCTTTGCTTTCCCGAGAAATAGTTCCTTGGGACATAACACTAGTTCTAGGAATAGTACAGCAGATGCCTTTTTACGAACCAATGCTTCAAATCCTTCAGCTGAGGTCCATATCAGAAACAGCACTAAAGATTTAAACTCTCATCGACTTCATTTAACTATATTTGCTATGCTTCATCTCAGGAGTTGCCCGAAATGGAGAAGGCTGCCAATGGAGATCAGATGCTTTCTGAGAACTGCGCGAAGGACTTCAACGGGCTCAGCGATGTATATTGGGTATGTGCTTTTCGGCGTAGTTACTGTTTGGCTTCATTACCATTCTGCTTAATCTGATTCTGTATATATTGTTACAACTGCAGCCCGATTCTTTAGGACCGTTAGATTTGGACATACCCTCGTGTAGATATCGTAGCAACGACCTTATTCTTAGCGACAGCCTCAGCAGTCTTAACCGCTTCATAACCAGCGGCAGCCTCGATGAGTTCCAAAGCAACATTTCGGTCCCTGACTCTGGAGTTGAAGGTGATGTTTGAAGAGTTTATAGATGCATAATTTGACCGTGGAAAAAAAAAAAAACTAATACTGAAGCTATTGTTTGAAAAAAAAAAATTAATATGTACCAACATTAGTGTCTTCGCTTGACCTCCTGTCAACAAAAAAACAATCACCATGAATCCCTAATACGAAGATATAAAAACGACGTATTGATCTGAAAAACTTTACCCAGTGAACTCTGAAGAATTTGAGTCAGCTTGCAATTTCTGTAAGGAACATGAGCATTCTTTTGGGCCAAAGAGAATATAACATCCCCAAGAGCAGATAATGATTTGTTTATATGCTGTGCTTCTTTCAACCTATTTCATGTTTGATCTACTCTTTCACTCCATGCAAGGTCTACTAAGCGGGGGCTTGCCCTTAAAGTAGAATCACTCTTTAAATCCGTTCATTTCACGTGAATCTGAGACAATACTATGTAATAAATATGCTTTAGCATTTGTTTTCGAAGATTTTCTATTTACCAGATGTTTTCTGAGGAGAACTAAATACATGTGTGATCTACAGCTGCTCTGGTTTCACCTTTGAGGTTGAAGTCACTTCGTGGATGCTGGCATATGGTATGGCCAACCCCTTTTGATTGCGATGCAGATAAAATCCCGAGCGTGTTCAAAATCAAAGAAAACAAGTTTGAATTTTTCAGGCAAGCGCAAATGATGGGATCGTAGGTGTAACGAAATAAATGAGATTGTTAAGTAGATAAAAAGGATATCCCTTTATTGCTCCATCTTCTGATAGCAGATCCCGAACTTTCTCGTTGTATATCTCCAAATGGATATCACGTATGCAAAGCTTCCCTCTCTACTCCGCAATATGCGGAAAAAGTCGTTTAGAGCTCGGTAACTTACTCCCCATTCTTCTTCGGTGGCATGGTCCAGGCCAGTCTGAAGAGATACAACATAAACACATGCACAAACTAAAAAAAAAAAAGGACACACACACACATTACATAAGAGTTATATAATAATGAAGGATATGCTTCTTACCATAGTGTAGGTTTTCCATAGGCAAAAAGGCAGACATTATAACCATTCAAAACCGATTGTATTAGCGGATGTATATCGGAAAATACTTCGTCTGCGATACATAAATACATTAAAAAATTGACATATAGACTGAACATTTTGAAATCAATAAAATAATAAAAAGAATAACTTCATGAACCTTGCGTTGATGCTGGTCTATAAACTTTGTCGAACTTAAACGATCGACTGCCTTCTTTTCCTGCTTTCGAAGGATTTATAACAGTAATCTCTCCATTCTCGCCAATATATTCTATGATTGGTTGTTCCGCTTTCTGCCCCGGAATACAAGGCCTTACTCTACAGTAGACCCTGATATTGCCTTTTTAAATCAAGATATTGGAAGATATATATCATATTCTACTACCACCTCTCCTATTAAAATAGAACATATAAAGCAATCTCAATGTATTTGTCACCTTTAAGCTCATGTAGTTCATTATGCAGCTTTCGATTTTGGGCAAGGAGCGAGTAATAGGATTTTGCTGCTTCATCTAGAGTCCTTATGCTAGATTAGAATAAAACAGCTTGTTAGTTTCTGCTCAGATGGGACTTGGGTTTCCTGATACTCACGCGATAAAATAAAAACTTCAAATGAAAGAATGTCTAGTTAATAACTAAAAATTGAATTTCTCGGAAATTTCATGCTGGATTGTTTGAGAAGCAAACCTTAGTTGCTAAACCGCAGACCAACTATGAGAATCATTACACAAAAAACATTCATAGATTATATTGTACGAACGAACAAACATACATGCAATGCACCGAGCTGAAAATCAGAAAATATTTGATAAATGCACGGTGCACATTTATCAAACATTTGATGTGTTTCAGCTCGGTGCATTGCATGTGTGTTTATATGTTGTGCTTCTTTCACCCTATCTCTTGTTACCTCGAATCGATCTACTCTTTCACTCCCTGCAAGATCTACTAAGTGGAGACTTACCCTTAAAAGTAAAATCACTCATCAAATCCGTTCCTTTCACGTGAATCAAGACAATACTGTGTAATAAATATTCTTCAGCATTTGTTTTCGAAAATTTTCTATTTACAAGATGTTTTCTGAAAACTAAAACCCTGTGTGACCTACTGTTGCTATGGTTTAATGCAGTTGAGCTTCTGGCGCAGTTCTTCAGACCAATGTTCATTAGACTGAGGTTGAAGTCACTTTGTGGATGCTTGCATCTGGTATGGCCAACCCCTTTGATTGGGATGCATATAAAATTCCAAGCGCGTTCAAAATCAAAGAAAACAAGTTTGACTTTTTCAGGCAAGCACAAATAATGGGATCGTAGGTGCAACGAAAAAAATCAGATTATTAAGTAGATAAAAAGGATATTCCTTTATTGCTCCATCTTTTGATAGCAGATCCCGAACTTTCTCGTTGTATATCTCCACCATATGAATTGATATCCTGTATGAAAAGCTTCCCTCTCTACTCCACAATATGCGGAAAAGGTCGTTTAGAGCTCAATAACTTACTCCTCATTCTTCTTCGGTGGCATGGTCCAGGCCAGTTTGAAGAGATACAACATAAACTCATGTGCAAACTCAAAAAAAAAAAAAAACAAAAAAGGACAGTCAGACACACACACACACATTACATAAGAGTTACAAAATAATGAAGGATATGCTTCTTACCACAGTGTAGGTTTTCCATAGGCAAAAAGGCAGACATTATAACCATCCAAAACCGATTGTATTAGCGGATGTATATCGGAAAATACTTTGTCTGCAAAACTTGAATACATTAAAAAATTGACATATAGACTGAACATTTTGAAATCAATAAAATAATAAAAAGAATAACTTCATGAACCTTGCATTGATGCTGGTCTATAAACTTTGTCGAACTTAAATGATCGACTGCCTTCTTTTCCTGCTTTCGAAGGATTTATAACAATAATATCTTCATTCTCGCCAATATATTCTATGATTGATTGTTCCGCTTTCTGCCCTGGAAGAAAAGGCCTTACTCTACAGTAGACCCTGATATTGGAAGATATATATCATATTCTACTACGACCTATAAAAATATAACATATAGCAATCTCAATATATCTGTCACCTTTAAGCTCCTACAGTTCATTATGCAGCTTTCGATTTTGGGCAAAGAGCGAGTAATAGGATTTTGCTGCTTCATCTAGAGTCCTTATGCTAGATTCTGTTAGAATAAAACAGCTTGTTAGTTTCTGCTCAGATGGAACTTGGGTTTCCTGATACTCACGCGATAAAATAAAAACTTCAAATGAAAGAAGGTCTAGTTAATAACTAAATAATTGAATTTCTCGGAAATTTCCTGCTGGATTGTCTGGGAAGCAAACCTTAGTTGCTAAACCGCAGACCAACTATCAGAATCATTATACAAAAAACTTTCATAGATTATTTTGTACGAACGAACAAACATACATGCAATGCACCGAGCTGAAAATCAGAAAATATTTGATAAATGTACGAAGCACATTTATCAAACATTTGCTATGTTTCAGCTCGGTGCATTGCATGTGTGTTTATATGTTGTGCTTCTTTCAGCCTATCTCCTGTTACCTCGAATCGATCTACTCCTTCACTCCCTGCAAGATGTACTAAGTGGAGACTTACCCTTAAAGTAGAGTCACTCATCAAATACGTTCCTTTCACGTGAATCAAGACAGTACTGTGTAATAAATATGCTTCAGCATTTGTTTTCGAAGATTTTATATTTACAAGATGTTTTCTGGGAAGAACTAAAAACCTGTGTGACCTACTGCTGATATGGTTTAATGCAGTTGAGCTTCTGGCGCAGTTCTTCAGACCAATGTCCATTAGATCTAACACCTCAGAGGTTGAAGTCACTTTGTGAATGCTTGCATCTGGTATGGCCAACCCCTTTGATTGGGATGCATATAAAATCCCAAGCGCGTTCAAAATCAAAGAAAATAAGTTTTACTTTTTCAGGCAAGCGCAAATGATGGGATCGTAGGTGCAACGAAAAAAATGAGATTATTAAGTAGATAAAAGGATATTCCTTTATTGCTCCATCTTCTGATAGCAGATCCCGATCTTTCTCGTTGTATATCTCTACCATCTGAATTAATATCCCGTATGAAAAGCTTCCCTCTCTACTCCGCAATATGCAAAAAATGTCGTTTAGAGCTCAGTAACTTACTCCCCATTCTTCTTCGGTGGCATGGTCCAAGCCAATTTGAAGAGATAGAACATAAACTCATGCACAAACTCATAAAAAAAAAAAACAAAAAGGACACACACACACACATTACATAAGAGTTACAAAATAATGAAGGATATGCTTCTTACCATAGTGTAGGTTTTCCATAGGCAAAAAGACTGACATCATAACCATCCAAAACCGATTGTATTAGCGGATGTATATCGGAAAATACTGTATGCGAAACATAAATACATTAAAAATTTGACATATAGACTGAACATTTTGAAATCAATAAAATAATAAAAAGAATAACTTCATGAACCTTGCGTTGATGTTGGTCTATAAACTTTGTCGAACTTAAACGATCGAATGCCTTCTTTTCCTGCTTTCGAAGGATTTATAACAATAATCTCTCCATTCTCGCCAATATATTCTATGATTGATTGTCCCGCTTTCTGCCCCGAAAGAAAAAGGCCTTACTCTACAGTAGACCCTGATATTGGAAGATATATATCATATTCTACTACCACCTATAAAAATAAAACATATAAAGCAATCACAATGTATCTGTTACTTTTAAGCTCCTACAGTTCATTATGCAGCCTTCGATTTTGGGCAAGGAGTGAGTAATAGGACTTTGCTGCTTTATCTAGAGTTCTTATGCTAGATTTTGTTAGAATAAGCTAGCTAGCTTGTTAGTTTCTGCTCAGATGGAACTCGGGTTTCCTGATAGTGACGCGATAAAATAAAAACTGCAAATGAAAGAAGGTTTAGTTAATACCTAAAAAACCGAATTTCCCGAAAATTTCCTGCTGGATTGTTTGAGAAGCAAACCTTAGTTGCTGAACAGCAGACCAACTGTCGGAATCATTACACAAAAAAACTTTATCATAGATTATATTATACGAACGAACAAAAATACATGCAATGCAACGACATGAAACTCAGCAAATATTTGATAAATGCACGGAGCACCACTTGCATCGAATGGCATTATATCTTCTGCAAACATATATGCGAGGATGTAAGGATGGGTACCATCACAAATATATGTAGGTATCACAGTTAAAGTCATTACACATTTTACGTTTTGATGTGTTTCTGCTATAACGGTATCTTAATTCGTAAGATAATACAAACGAATGGCCCGCAGAGCTAAATTGAGATAAAATGAAATCAAGAAAAAACAAAATTAAGAAGTGCCAAAAATATGTAAAAATAACTAACGTGACCCCTAATTTCCAGTACTAGCAAATGTAATTTAATAAAAGATAATATAGAGAAACGAACTCCATAAAATCTAGCAACTAGCTCAAGCAATCAAAGTGGATGAGCTCCTCATGTTGCCAAATCTTCTAGAACCTTCGTTTTTGGTCTTTCCTATAATAATAAAAGAAAATAAAATAAAATTCAACTAAGTACATATGATGGGTGAGGGAAAAAATTAACAAGTTGCAATCCCAATATCAATAGTATAATTCGGTTCTATATAGTGGGAAGCAAAGCAACATAAGTCATAAAGGGACACCTAGGTTTTAAAATAAATAAATAATAACATTAATAATATAATAATAAATGGGGATTTTAAATATAATCTTCCTTTTCTTTCCCAACAAGAAAACAAGTGATTTTTCCTATATATTCTCATAGCTCCCACAGATATAACAAATCACAAAAGCATTTTTCAATTTATCTCACGGCAAAACCCAAACCCTAGAGGCCTTTCTGATTCATAACGATGAGCAATCAAGCAGAGTCCTCTGATTCGTAAGCCCTTCTGCACAATCTCTGTTCTTTTATTTGTGTAATAATATGTTTCAAAGCTTATTGTGCAATTTTTTTTTTCTTTTTGGTGCATCTGATCTAATCGTATGGTTTGATTATTGTCTTTCTGTGTATAGTTTCTGACATTTTGTTAGTATTTCGTTGAGTGATATTCTGTTGTTCTTGACGGATTATCTGTTGCGAAAGATGGTATTTTTTTTTTCTTCCGTCGACGTTGATATTTGTTCTCTGGAGGCGGCATGTTGGTAGTAGTGGTGCTCTTTTGGTTAAAAATCCCCCAATGCTGAGCTGAACCATTCATCCCCGCACTTTAAACTATTTGAGAAGGATAAATAACGCGTTTGATGCTTTTTTTTATTTTTGCTTAGTTTTTGTCGCTTTATTTTTTAGACTTATTTGTTAACGGTGTACAGTAAGGGCACTAAGAAGGATTTTAGTACCGCAATCCTTGAGAAGAAGAAGGCACCTAACCGACTTGTAGTTGAGGAGGCTATCAATGATGACAACTCTGTGGTTTCTCTTCATCCCGAAACCATGGAAAAACTTCAGCTTTTCCGTGGAGACACCATCTTGATCAAGGTAACAAGTCTTCCTTCTGTTGTTTTTACTAACGATCACTTTCTTTTTCCTTCAAGGTTTATTGAATCATGCTTTTATTGCCCTGTTTGATAACTCTTATCAAAATTTTTCTCAATTCTGGGTTGTGAAATTCTAAGATCCCGGCTGTTGGGATTTGTTGTCCTCTGTAATTTTATGTGTTTCCTCATAGGCCGTCCGTTATTGATGTATTACAGGGTAAGAAAAGAAAGGATACAGTTTGTATTGCTCTTGCTGATGATACCTGCGATGTGCCGAAGATCCGGATGAATAAGGTTGTCAGGAGCAACTTGAGGGTTAGACTTGGAGATGTAGTTTCGGTACATCAATGTCCTGACGTCAAGTATGGGAAGCGTGTCCACATTCTTCCTATTGATGACACAATTGAAGGGGTTACTGGGAATCTCTTTGATGCTTATTTGAAACGTGAGTTTTTAAGTTGTTTATATTTATGTTATTAATGGTTCATGTGTTATGATGCACGAATGGAAATCGAACTTAACAATATAAATCCTAACTTGAAATAATTGTATGTTGAAACCTTTATTTTTTAATTCAATTGTACCATGGGAGAGGATAATTTTTCACTGGTTGGTTTCTGAAAGAGTTTCTAATAATAGACAATCTCAGAATCTTGCTAGTTTCTTGCCGAATCTTGCATAACTTACTCTTTGTGCACAATTTGCAGCTTATTTCCTCGAGGCTTACAGACCAGTAAGAAAAGGTGACCTGTTTCTAGTAAGAGGTGGAATGAGGAGCGTCGAGTTCAAGGTTATTGAGACCGATCCAGGTGAGTACTGTGTTGTTGCCCCTGACACTGAGATCTTCTGTGAGGGAGAGCCCATAAAGCGAGATGATGAGGACCGACTTGATGAGGTGGGCTATGATGATGTTGGTGGAGTCCGTAAACAGATGGCTCAGATCCGAGAATTGGTGGAGCTTCCACTGAGGCATCCACAGCTCTTTAAGTCAATTGGTGTTAAGCCCCCAAAAGGTATATTGCTTTATGGCCCACCGGGTTCTGGAAAGACCTTGATTGCCCGCGCTGTAGCGAACGAGACAGGTGCTTTCTTCTTCTGCATCAATGGACCTGAAATCATGTCTAAGCTTGCTGGAGAAAGTGAAAGTAACCTTAGGAAGGCATTTGAGGAAGCTGAGAAGAATGCCCCGTCTATCATATTCATTGATGAAATTGATTCGATTGCCCCCAAGAGAGAGAAAACCAATGGAGAGGTAGAGAGGAGAATCGTTTCTCAGCTCTTGACATTGATGGATGGGCTCAAGTCCCGTGCACATGTTATTGTAATCGGTGCTACAAATCGTCCGAACAGCATCGACCCTGCCTTGAGAAGGTTTGGGAGATTCGATCGGGAAATAGACATTGGAGTACCAGACGAAGTGGGCCGTCTCGAGGTTCTTCGTATCCATACAAAGAACATGAAGTTAGCTGAAGATGTAAGCCTTTCAAAATATCTTCGATTTTATGTTATTTATGTGTTATCCCGCTCTTATAGATTTGATAAGGTTCTAAGTAAAACATCTGAGTGATATTTGAAGGTCGACCTGGAAAGAATCTCCAAGGACACTCATGGTTACGTTGGTGCGGATTTAGCTGCCTTATGCACTGAGGCTGCACTTCAATGCATCAGGGAGAAGATGGATGTGATTGACTTGGAAGATGATTCTATTGATGCTGAAATATTGAACTCCATGGCTGTGACAAACGAGCACTTTAAGACAGCTCTTGGAACTAGCAATCCGTCTGCTCTGCGTGAAACGGTACTTATTTTGTTGACTTTTCATTTATTCAGTTTTTTCCAGTCATGGTCATTATGCCTGATAACACTCTCCTTTTAACACCATAGGTTGTCGAGGTTCCCAATGTTAACTGGGAAGACATCGGAGGTCTTGAGAATGTCAAGCGTGAACTCCAGGAGGTAAATGCCATACTTCAATAAACAGCTGTAGAGATATTTTTTTGTTAAATTTACATCTTAACTTCGAATATTCAAAAACTCTATGTAACTGAACATTTGTAGACCGTTCAATACCCGGTGGAGCATCCCGAAAAGTTTGAGAAGTTTGGCATGTCACCATCGAAGGGAGTTCTCTTCTATGGGCCTCCAGGGTGTGGGAAGACCCTATTGGCCAAGGCTATAGCCAACGAATGCCAAGCAAACTTCATCAGTATCAAAGGCCCTGAACTCCTCACAATGTGGTTTGGAGAGAGTGAGGCCAATGTCAGGGAGATCTTCGACAAGGCTCGCCAATCTGCTCCTTGTGTCCTCTTCTTCGACGAGCTTGATTCTATTGCTACTCAGGTATGTGTTTCTCTCATAAAACAGATTTTATTTACGATATGCATACTCTAATTGCCTTTTCGCTTTTGGTTATATCTTCCGAAAAATTTAACTTAAACTTGTTGCAGAGAGGAAGCAGTGTTGGAGATGCTGGCGGTGCAGCTGACCGTGTCTTGAACCAACTCCTTACAGAGATGGACGGTATGAATGCTAAGAAAACCGTATTCATCATAGGCGCCACGAACCGACCCGACATAATCGACCCGGCCCTGCTCCGACCCGGCCGCCTGGATCAGTTGATATACATCCCACTACCCGACGAGGAATCGCGCTTCCAAATCTTCAAGTCTTGCCTGAGAAAATCGCCCGTGTCGAAAGACGTGGACCTCAGAGCACTGGCCAAGTACACTCAAGGCTTCAGCGGTGCAGACATAACCGAAATATGCCAACGAGCTTGTAAGTATGCCATCAGAGAGGACATAGAGAAGGTAAGTAGAACTTCCTTTCCCCCTTTATTTCACACTACGCCGATGCTTTTGCATTATCGTAAGTAAACTTGTCCGGTTCCTTTACATTTTTTATTGAAAAGGATATTGAGAGGGAGAAGAAGAGAAGCGAAAATCCCGAGGCAATGGAGGAAGATGTCGAAGAAGATGAGGTAGCTGAGATCACAGCGGCTCATTTTGAAGAATCAATGAAGTATGCTCGTAGAAGTGTGAGTGACGCCGATATTCGTAAGTATCAAGCGTTTGCGCAGACTCTCCAACAGTCGAGAGGATTTGGTTCGGAGTTTCGATTCTCCGAGAATACAACCACCGCTAGCGCTGCTGCGGCTGATCCTTTTGCAGCTTCTGCTGGTGCAGCTGATGATGATGATCTTTATAGTTAAAAACTTTAGGCCTACAGTAAGGTTATGTTTTTCTTCATCATGTTTCGACTGGATTATTGTTCGTCTTTGGTTTGTGTTATCTTCTTGGATCTTATTATGATATTTATATTTACTGCAACCTTATCTTCATCCTGAAAAAGAATGGAGAATGCTAATAATGTATGAATTTTATAGAAATGGTCATCAAATATGAACTGTATATGTTTACTGGAATTCAAGTTCTATTAACTGAAGCTAAATAAAACATCTAAAAATATGATGAATACTATCTTGGCATAATAAAAATATAGCTAAAACCTACTACCAAATAACTTGAGTGAATTTGTCATGACAATAAAATATAAATAAATTAATAATATAGGTAAAGAAGATAAAAAAAAGAAAGGTAAAGATAACATGGATTTGCAGGAAATTATTCTGAATTGGGAACATGATGATAATACTATTAGAACAGAATGGGTCATTTGCTGCAATCTGAAACGTGCTAACCCTTCATATATAAATCTAAATATAATAATTATGAATTCATGCATAGAATAGGGACCTTATTCTTGCCCTTTCGAGATAGATATATCATTATTATTATTATTATTATTATGAATACGATAGTATGAGAGGAGAGCGTGTGCAATAATAATATTCTTCGACAATCATCGAAGTTCAAAAAAAAAAAAAAAGTAAAAACACATCAGAACGCACGATCTCTCGAGGTTTATTATTTCAAAATGGACAGAGAAGAGAGTCTATTCTATTCATAGTTCCCTAGTTTTCAAAATCTTGTCAGAAATCCCTCGTGTGCCATCCCATGCAATAAAAGTCTTCCCACTCATAATTATTCTCTTCGTTCACATTGACTGAGATATACATCATATCTGCGTTTAAGTTGCAGGTTAGGCACATCTATACTATATATATATATATATATATTTAGATATAAAAATGGTCAATATGCATCCTTTTTTTATTTATGTAATTGTTTCGTCGTTATTATGGTTACCTTTTATAGATGAAAAAAGCGAACTGTAGATTCAGTCATTCACAACTCAGAGTCGTACGTTGTCCCTCTAGTTAAAACTCTTTGAGAGACGATTCTTGCTGTCGGCTAGTAATTAATACATACTATAATAATATTTTCAATTTAAATACATATTATTTCATATACTCTCCTGCAATAATAATAATAATACAAAAAAAAAGAGAGACTAAAATCACTTGCTAGCTAGCTACTGATTTTAGGGTTCGAGCCATTGTTTGATTTTAGTTTCGTAGAATCATTTTATTTATTGAATGTGTGTGTATATATATATATCTCCATCTTCATCATTTTATCCCATTAAGTATTCATTTAAATTTCACGATATTTTTAGGACCACTTTTACTGTTCTCCTCGTATATAGTATTATTTTTCTTTTAAATAGTATTCTGGTGATGATAACGACTTTAGTTTCATCAATTCAGGTGTACCATTTACAGTAAAAAAAAAAAAAATAATAAATAGAAAACTATTGACCATCATTTTTGCTATATTAATCTCAAATTAGAGATGCTTTTACTTGCCTTGTTACCCTCAAAGAAACATGTCCCATATAGTTATTTCCTCGGACACATTCACATGTATATAAATAGCTAGATAATCCAACTCTAACAACACATATATCTTGGTCTTGTTCTATTAATAAAAAGCAATATATATATGTACTTAATAAAATAAAGAAAAGTCATTTAAGTAAAGCATCCTCAATCTCAAGCAATTCATAAGGGGAAGATAAGAAAATGTTCAATGCTAGAAACAACATTATCACAAGAAGGATCATACTAAATCTACCATATATCAATATACACACCGAAAACCTCAAAAATCGAAGTACGTTTTTATTAAACGTACTAAAAAACAAGACATTTTAACTTTCTCTTATCATAACCCTTTACTCCTTAGGCTCTTTCTTCTCGTGATAGCACACTAACATCGCAATGCAGCGTCGGAGAATGTAGAACTTTGCCCGCTGCTTCTTCGCCATCTTGCTGCATTTCTTACCGAAAGACTTCCCCGTCTGGTTCGAAGAAGAAGAAGGAGAAAGATATTCACTTTCCTCTATATTCTCAGCCATTACAGTATCTCTATTCTCACCATATATTTCTTGTAATAAAAAGGTATATATAAAAAGAAGATTTAAGAGGATTTAGGAGCCTTTTTTTTCCTGTATAGTAATTAAGAGTATAATGGGGGGCTGGAGATGAGTTGGAAGGATAGGTAGGTCTTTATATTGGCTTCTCTGCATAGAGTAGAACCCTTGTTTTTTGTTTTTATTTGATTTAATATAATTTAATTTGATTTTTTTTTTTAAATTCACTTCAACAAAAGTAATCTATTACAGTAATACATGTGAAATCTGATTGCGAGTACTAGATTGTTGTGAGTGAGTGAGTCAGTGACAGTTGTGGGATTGAAAAAAGTCGAAAGATAGATATAAAGTCCTAACTTTTAAGAAGAACATTAGTAGGTGAAAGGCTCGTGGGGGGTTGTAAATTGTAATGAAACGTCCCTCCGTTTGTAATGTTTGACCACTTTCTTCTATCAAATTATGTTTCACATATTTATTTATTAACAAAATGAGATTAAAGAAAAGGTTTCTTTCCTTGCATTTACACTTATAGATATGTTCCTTTTTATAAGTACCTCAAAGGTCACTATCCTTATTATCTTGTGTGTGGAATAAAGTTTCGAATTTGATTAACTATTGGTAGTCAAATGTAAGAAACTTTTCGGGAATAGTTTCAATCTATAATAACTCATGTATGGTATGAATTAGCCATGTTTCTATTTTTTTTTTTTAGGGTTTTCTTGCTTGTTCATTGAAACCTTATAATCCAAGAACTTTGCGAGAGTGATATAGATAGAAATGCTGAAATAAAAAAAACTATATTATATATATATATATATATATATATATGATAATAAATTACGACGAATGAAAACATTCGATGTTTGCAGCGCCGTCGAGATCTACACGAATCTTCATGGACGATGAGTCGTGAGAAGTCGATGTGAATCTCGACGGCGCTGCATTAGCTAATCATCGACTTGAAATGTAAATTAGATCATTTCATTACATAAAAGGAGAGTATATTATCTAAACCCTCTTTTAACTTCTATGTTTTGATTAAAAGGTGAAGTACTAATTTGATACATACAATACAACACACACACACATACACATAAAAACTTCATATGGGCCAGGAAGTGACTGGCCTAGAAAGCCCATGGATCAATATTTTGGCCCAATGATAGCCCTTTTTTTTTTTTCTGTCCTGAGGTATCCCCACTCGATCTGGCTATGGGCTAACCCCTAAATATTGGCGTAGGCTTGAGCCACACAGACCTGGCGGAGGCTTAATTGCGCCACATACTCCAGTGGTGGGACTAATCTCGGGGGCCAGATGAATACGTCTCAAACCCATCTAACAACGATAATCATGAAAAATAAATCTCATGAGGACTACTCAAGAAATTATGGGAGGGGGAATTCGATCGGCCCAATGATATCCCTAGAAGATCCATTTTGATGAGGTTGATACATACATACATACATATATATATACATACAAGGTTTGATTCTATAGTAACGGTCGTATTCTAACAAGCCATACATACTTGTCGGCTGTCGCCTTATTCAAAACTTTCATTATGATCATTATGATGTTGATTCAAAATATTATTACCCACACCCACAAATTATTGGTAAGAATAAATGTGAATTTATATTTACATTTAATTACCATTTACTCTCCATATCTACAATCAATAGCCTACATACTCTCTCATTAATTTCGTGGTCGTCTACTTTTACATACAAAAATGCGGACATTACATTACCATCTCAAGTGTAACACATCATAAGTACAATGCACATGATCTTTGCTTTTCCTTGATATAACAATCATTAAATCATTGACACAAATAATAAATAATTTAATTCCCATAACATTATTTGTAGATACGCCGCCTAACACTTAAATTGTATTACCAACTTTACTGCCACTAACAATAAATATCGAACGACAACATTTAATTGTGTTTCATTTTTTTCTTTTTATTACAATCATGCTAAGGATAAATAAATATCATGGAATGCAACAACATACATATCTCAATTCTCATAAATCCTCAAAAATGGAGTTTCGAAGTGAAATAGATCTACACACTTTTCTCGACGAAGAAAAGAGAAGCATAAACCTACCAAGAAGATGTTCATTCTGCGAATGCGATTCGAACGACGTCGTTCACCTCACCTCAGCTAGGACATCGTGTGCATCTTCGACGGTCCCATTCTCGCTATGGGCCACGAGCCCCGACGCACCGTGGTCAGGCTCGCCTCTACGCATCTCTCCGAGCCCACCTCGTCTGTACCAATGCTTGGCTTCTCTCCACAGAAGAGAAGGCCACATTTTTTCCATAACAATCACAAGGGATATGATATTCACGGGCTCATCGAGCTCGAGGATCCACGCATGGAAACAATCGGATTGCCGGGAAGTGGGCTACATCAAGGCCGCGCGCGGCGACGTTCGAGCCATGCTGGCCATCGGGAAAGTGCTCATTACAGCCCACGGCGACCTCAAGGTCCGCGCGTGGCACGTCTTGTCTGAAAGCCAACGGTTTCAGCCCAGGAAAATGGCGGCGACTCTACCTCCAAAAAGACGACCATTCCTTTCGAAGTGCGCCGTCCGACACAGAGAAGCCATCTCCTGCCTGGCTTATAACACCAACGAGAGGCTTCTCTACACGGGCTCATGGGATCGAACCGTTAGGGTTTGGAAGATCTCAGACCAACGACATATCGAATCTTTTATCGCGCACGACGGCCACGTCAATGCCCTAGTGATCAACCAAGAAGACGGCTGCGTCTTCACATGCTCGTCGGACGGAACGGTGAAGATATGGAGGAGGGCTTGTCGAGAGAGCTCTCATATGCTCACCATGACGCTTAAATTCCAACCTTCGCCGGTCAACGCCTTGGCGTTAAGCCAAACGCCGTCCGACTGTTTTTTGTACTCGGGTTCCTCCGACGGGCTCATAAACTTCTGGGAAAAGGAGAAAGTGTCGGGAAGGTACAACCACGCCGGATTCTTACAAGGGCACTACTTCTCGGTCCTCTGTCTGGTGACCCTCGACGATATGATACTCAGCGGTTCTGAGGATGCGACGATTAGGGTTTGGAGAAGAGAAGAAGGGAATGCTTTTCATTCTTGCATCGCCGTCGTCGATGGTCACCACGGCCCTGTTAAGTGCTTGGCTGCTAAGGTTGATGAGGGCGGCGGCGATGAGGTCGTCGGCAAAAGGAGAAGCTTGATGGTCTTCAGTGCTAGTTTGGACCAGAGCCTTAAGGTGTGGAGGGTCAACGTTAGTCCAGGCGGAGAGAAACTGAACTCTTTGGACAAAGGAGATGGTAATGATCATCAGTTCTTGGGAGGTTTTGAGTGCAATAATATGAGCCCTGTTCTATCACCATCATGGGTTGAGAAGAAGATTCAGAGTTTTTAATTTTTTTTTCTGTTTTTTCTTTTTCTTTTTTTATGATTGTACGTTGTCGTTTCTTCTTTGTACCAACGATCATTACTCTTTTGACTTGTCCGATACAACATGACCACTCCTTTGTACTTTCTCATATTTATTTAAGGGGTCTAATTAATATTACCTAAACATCAAGGAGTAAGGACCAAATGCAAATTCTAACTGTTATTAAGAAGATAATAAATGATAAATGAGAAATATTATATAAGCGTCGATATGTCCGAGTGGTTAAGGAGACAGACTCGAAATCTGTTGGGCTTTGCCTGCGCAGGTTCGAATCCTGCTGTCGACGAATTTATATTTTGCCTCTATTATTTTGTGTTTTGTTTTATTTTAAAAAAAATTATAAAAATGTCAATTTTCTTACAGCATAAGCTCTAAGCCACATGACAAGATAATCCTATCCAATGATCCCACGTGGCACTCACTAAACCTTAAGATAACCGAAACATCAGCAGCCAATCGCATTACATGATATCAATCCCCAGGGCAAAGAATCTATCATAGTTGTCTCCGTTTGTTTTCCTAGTAAATAGTAATCTTGCCTCCTCGCGAAGTAACATGGCCTCAGTTGCAGCGTTTGCTCAGCCCACCAAACTTGTCAATGGCCTCGGCGGAAGCTCACTCGCCGGAACTAGGCTCACCGTCAAGCCATCTCGGCTGGGTTATAGTCCTACAAACTATAGGCAAGTCATCAGTTATGATATCATTATTACATCTGTGTTAGAATTTACGTTGAATGTTAGCTGCAAACTCTTGGTAGGGCTGGTGCCGTAGTTGCCAAGTACGGCGATAAGAGTGTGTACTTTGATTTGGAAGATATATCCAACACTACTGGCCAATGGGACTTGTATGGCAATGATGCTCCTTCACCATACAATTCCCTTCAGGTATATATATATATATATATATGAGCTGTGATTGTGTTTTGTTCATCAATAATGCCTACACTATGTACGCAGAGCAAGTTCTTCGAGACATTTGCAGCTCCATTCACAAAAAGAGGTCTGCTGTTGAAGTTGTTGATATTGGGCGGCGGCTCTACGTTGGCCTACGTCAGCTCCCAAGCCAGTGGAGATGTTCTGCCGATCATCAAGGGCCCGCAACTCCCGCCTAAGCCCGGCCCTCGCGGAAAAATCTAAGCCCCTTTTTCGGTTAAAATTCTGTAATTGTTTTCGGACAGCGTCCCAAGTACATAGGTTGAATGAAAGTTTGCCTTAATTTGTGTTGAACAGTTTGTGTTTGAAACTATATGCATACATATAGACCAAAAAAAACATCTTTGGGGATGGTTAAGTCATGCCCTATGCTAAAAAGCTAGTGGCGAGCCGTCGGGCTCCTAAACCCGCCCAATATCTCTAGCTTCTCTATGTAAGACATTCTCTTGTCTGCAACGAGGTTCGTGTGTACTTTGCCCGCGGCCTTCTTCTCGGTTTCTTCGTTCGAGCAATCTACCTTCCCCTCAGATTCTCCGTTTTCGAAGTTCCATCCCATGAAGTCGAATAGGGTCTTCGAATTAGGCGTCTCCTCCGCCGAGCTCGCCCTGCCCGACTCTTCTTTAGGCAGCGCCTCTGGCGGCGTCGGCGCTTCTCTCATTAGGGCCCTCCTTTGATCCGCGCTCGAAGGGTTTCTCGCCGAGGCATCAGCTTGCATTACGTCGTCGATCCTCGACAGGACCGTGAATGCCAGGCTCTCTATGATCCTCGAGTAGCTCTCGAGAATCGCCTGCCCTACGTCCTGTAAAAAAGAGACACGTCAGATTTTACTTTTTTTTTTTGGCTTTTACGTACGGTTTTTAGGGTTTCTTTTCTTACCCTATTGTATTGAATCTTGTTGATGTCTAGCTCAGATTGAGGCAGCCCGGGGAACCTATGCTTCAGCACCAAAAGAATCGTCTCGGCTCGGTCCTCGAGGATCTCCCTCTTCTCCAAGCTCACGGTGGAGCCCCACCCCGACTTGCTGTCCTTGGCGGTCATCTTCCTCTTCCATATCACCACCGAGGCCTCGATCTTATTCCTTAGGTCGGCTATCTTGTGCTCGGACGACATGTCCATGGCGGAGAGGAAGTAGTCGGGGTCGAAGAAATCGTCCGTTATGTTCTTGTACATCGACTCCCCGAGACTTACCCTACCGTTCTGCGCCACAAAACACAGTCGAAACAAAGAAGTTATTACCTAGTCAGTTGCATATTTATTCAGACACATTCTCAAGGTGCCACTTCAGCAAGTATGCCGAAAAGTTCGACCGACGTACATATAAACATGAGCCAAGAATTCTACCTTAGGGAGTGCGTCTATGTAGCTCTCGGGAATCTCCATTTCGGATAGGACCTGAGCGTTTATGGCCATGGCGGCTTTAAGGACTTGATTGACAGAATCCTTCTGATACTGCAGCCACTTTCTGGTAACCTCGGACAGGCCGTTGGGAGGGACTTTGGGCGTGGGAATCCACCACTTGTCGTCGCTTCGGCCCTCTTTGCTTTTCGACGAGCCATCCTCGTAATAAAACTCGTTCTGGTCCTTGAAGTTGTCTAAGCAATCCTACGAAGCGTAAAAAAAAAAAAAAGAACGATCGTGTTATACATTACGATCGAGACGAATCTTTACAATTCAAAAGGTTTCGATTTGACGTAATATTTCTTACGAGAAGCATGGTGTCGAGTTTGCGCAAGCCCGGAATGTTTACGTTTAGGTCTGTTCTCTGCCTTGTTGTCATAATCTGCTCAAAATAACCATTAAGTCACAAACCCTAGCTACTATCCTCCATGAATCAGAGAGAGAGAGAGAGAGGGAGAGAGAGAGAGAGAGACCTCCATGGTAGAACCATCTTTAGACGTCTGTTTAGAAGGAGCAAACTCAACAATGTGATCAGTGACAGATAAGAGCCAATCGACCTCTTTTCGCCACCTCGCTTTGGTTTCAGCCGACATGGGCTCTAATCTTTTCTGTTCTCCGAACACAGATGCTGAAAAAATCCAAACTTTTCTTACAATCATATTCGAAACTTTAATTCAAAAAAAAAAAAAAAGCCGAAAAAACGATTGCCACCTGCTAAGTTTGTGATTGCATTCGACAGAGCCAAAGCCGACGAAACGCCTTTCCCGCCGCCAGACATGTCCTCGCCTAGAAGCAGCTTTGCGAATTTCTCCTTCATCAATTCGATATCTACATAGCAAAAAAAAAAAAAAAGAATAATATAATCAAAAACATATATCTGCGGCAAGAAAACATAAACTTTCGATCCCATGTTCGTTCCTTGCCTGAAGGTTGCCTGCTGTTCGCAACTTCGTTAGCCAAACGTGACTTAACGTTTTCCGTCCGATTTAGCAAAGACCCCATCTTTGGCGGTTCTTGATCGTTCGAAGGCGGCAAGCTTCGAGATGTTATTAGCCTATCATCATCTTCGTCCATTTGTGATGAACCACTGCTATTATTATTACTATCCATGATCAGACTTTTGGTTTGTCTCCCATTGCTTTCATACATTCCTTTGACATGTCCTAACCTCGACCTGCTGTATGTTTCTTTTTCATCCTCCAAAGCGCCGACCATCATTTTTTTTTCCAATCAAATCTTTATAGGATGAAGCTCAAAAACTACCCATGATGATGATGATGATCATGCAATTAATTACATGTGTAATGAAGAAGAAAGAAAAGAAAGATATCTCTCTCCTCTCCAATATATATGTGGATGGGGGAAAAGAGAGGCGAGGAAACATTAGAGTTTCTCTCAAATGTATGAATGAGTGAAGGTGGTCGTTCATGTCTATGTGAATGATGATGAAACGTGGGGCGCATGTTAGAGAAGAGAAAACTAATTATCTATGTAATAAGTCAACGCACAAACTATTAAAAATTCCTTTTTTTTCCCCTAGAGATAGCATCCAAAACCTTCAATTCAATCATCAAAGTCAAAAAGCCCATTTTTCCAAAATTTTTTAGCTAAAATGTCATGACATAGATTTCATTTTTGTCTCGTTGAAATCGCTGTTTGCCTAGACTTGATACGAGATACATAGGTCGAAGGATTAGTCCAGGTGGACGACATTGATCGTTCTACAGCTGACAATGATGTTTAGATTTGATTTAGACTGAACTAAGTCGGATTGTGAATAATAGCGTTGCCTGCCATACATTTTCCCGATAAATATATTATATATATATATATATATATATATATCAAAGCCCATTAGGTCTAATTATCAAATATCCAATGCTACATTTTTTTGGGCCCAACTGAAGCCCATGGCCCAAAATCAAACCCTAACCTGATTTGAATTGAACATATACTACGAACGCCGCATCAGCATAGCTTCATATCTTCAGGCGTCTCCTCTCCATCAGCTGAAATGGTATGATCTTAGGAGCAGCTATGATCTTTGATTTTCTTGCAAAGACTGCATTTTGTGTGATTGTATGTTGGCCTGCGTATATGCTTGCAGGGTAAAGGAACAGGCAGCTTCGGCAAGAGGAGGAACAAGACACACACACTGTGTGTGAGATGTGGAAGGCGCAGCTTCCACCTTCAGAAGAGCAGATGTTCGGCGTGTGCTTATCCAGCTGCGCGCAAGAGGACATGTGAGCCCACGCTTCTTCTCATTATTTATATCTTTTGCTGGATTTTAGTGTCGTAATTGTTCTCCTAATTGTTTTCTAGACACTGTTCTAGCTCTAGTCCGATATACCTGCAACCGATGAACTAGTTTGATTAGTACGATTATTGACTGGGTTTTCCTTTTCCTCGAATTAACATCGAAGTTGAAAGTTTTGGGCTTCGAAATAGATAGCTATATAACGCGGGAAAGTCACCATTGATCTGTTGTTTATGCGTCCCCTTTAATGTCTGATCTCGGAGGTTGAATTACAGCTTCAATGCCGTTGATCGTATTCGTATGTGATTGATTGAAGCTGAACTTTTGTGGCTTTTTGTTCTTTTCTAACAACAGTCAGTCATATGATCTAATAGTTTGATGCAATCTTTCTACTCAGACAACTGGAGTGTGAAGGCCATTCGCAGAAAGACCACGGGGACGGGTCGAATGAGGTACCTCAAACACGTGCCTCGCCGATTCAAGACTGGCTTTAGAGAAGGTATTGTTGTTATCTTTTGGATGAACTGTTCTAATCTTATTGCTCATTACAATAAAATTTGGTTAGGTAATTTGCATGTGTTTATATTGATTGAATGGCTTTGGCATATGGTGGTTTTAAGGTACTCAAGCTGCACCTAGGAAGAAGGCAGCAGCTGCTTCTGCATAAGGGTTCTATTCTAGGCATGAAGACTGATCGTCGTTGCATCTTTCGCTTTTGCTTTCTAATCTTTTTGATGATATTGAAGTTTCAGAAACTTTGTTCGGCATTCATGTTAATCGTTTGTGGGTCTTTTGCTTTTGAATTTGGTTTGATTCGCAACGGTAGCGAAATATGTGGAAATGAAGCGAATCGAACTTCGACTAGAGTTTGGCTCGTTCTCTTCTGTTTTATTCAAGAAAATATGCAAAGATCAAACCCCTTATTTTCTTTCATGTCAACAGTTTCGCAAACCTAATTGTAGAAAAGGCTCATCGCCAATGGTCGTGAGATTATATAGAAGTTGGGGTCTTCTCCTCGAATTTGTTTTAGACTAAACTGATTCGGAATGCTGCAAAAAATATCATTTAATTTCGAAGGATAGACTAAATCAATCCAACCTTATAGGATCAAGGGTGTAAGGTGATATTATAGCAAGAATACCTTAATGCTCCTTTCTTGACAATTTACAAATCGTCCATTATTCAATGCCTTAGCGTTATGCTTCGTTGTTTCTGGATATGCTCGAGAACTCACAACACCTAATAAGAGCAGCGAAAGGCAGCAGCCTCAGCAATCATATGATTAACGGAGACCGTGAAAATAACAACCTTTATCACGTCGAAAGGTTTAGTTTATGTGTCGATATATGCTTAAAGTAATGCAAGGAAAGAAATGATCTTTGTAAGAAAAACTGTGCAGCAAAGTGTGGCCATGACAAAAGGGTTGTCCAAATGATGCAAGATTGGTCACACAGACTACAGAGCTTAGGACGTTTTAATTCTTTATTGTATGAAAGGAGATATGTTCAATCTGACTATCCATGTATGAGTGGAATATTATCATATGAAGCCTTATATATAAGCTGTTCGATGCATTTTCAGTGCCGTAAGTAATGTACCTTGATGTATGTAACAGTAATACTTACAGTAACTCTCCGCCGACGCCCTCGACCACCAATGATATCCGCCATGGACAACCTTGCAAGTTAGGAAGAAGATGATGCCAAGAACTAGAGTACCATCTGGTGAGCGAAGGACGGATGTGTTTTGTTGAAGTTAAATCTAATATCGAACAGCTCAAGGCTCAAGCAGATCGTCTAGTTTTTAATG
The DNA here is from genome assembly GCA_028392965.1 of Lindernia subracemosa. Classification (NCBI taxonomy): domain Eukaryota; kingdom Viridiplantae; phylum Streptophyta; class Magnoliopsida; order Lamiales; family Linderniaceae; genus Vandellia; species Vandellia subracemosa. Next base: position 6,862,869 of record JAQPCC010000002.1, on the reverse strand, counting down.
TATTGAATGTTTGTGAGCAATGAAGAGATCATTGTCGGAAAATAAGAAACTGTGTCCATGTAATGAACAATTATTCTGTAGTTCAGTGAACTGCTGTTAGTTTTCAATTCGACTTTTTGATTTCATCTTCAACATCACAGTCTACAGCAATTCTTGGCCTCGATTGAGTTGGGCTGATACTCATTAAACCCAAAAACACTGTAAAAAAAAAAACATCTTTTTTCATATGCTAATGAGTTGTTTTTGTCTATACTTGATATTACATTAGTTCAACGTTAATCACAAACGTGGCTGAGACGCACATGACGGGCAGTCGTTGGATGCGGTTTGATTTGATCGTTCATCTTGTCTTTTTGTACTTTTCACTAAAATTCAAGAAAAATAAAAAAGGAGGAAGCTTCCTTAGCTAAAACTTGAGAAAAGCTGAGCTGATCCATGAAATAACGTAAGGTACAAAACCACAAGCTTAGTCTTTTAGAGTAAAGTGTTTCTGCTTTAGCTTGACTTTTTACATCATCTATTGGAGTTGTTGGGTCGTCTCTTATCATAAAAGGAAAGGAAGTAATACAATCAAAATACTATATTTAATTTTTCTGGGATTGAAGAATAGTTTACTACTCTCATCTTTGTCTGATTCTTGGATGTCAGGAACGATAAAGAAATAACTTTTATAAGGCAGGTGAGGAAAAAGTTCGAATTTTTAGGGTTGCACAACGATTGACTCACTTTTTGCCTACATCCGAGGAAAAAAAAAAAAAAAAAAAACTCAGAAAAAAAAAAGACTTGAAAAATGGGTTCTTCTAGGATGTTAGCAAGAAGGGCTTTGGAGACTGACGAGCCTGTCATGGTTCAGGTAATTGATTTTTTCTCGCTAATCATGGGCTCTTTTCGTTTGTTCGTTTGCTAGCCATGATTTGATTTGTTTGTTGGTCGATTTCATAGAAGAATACATGGATGATTGAGCTACCTTAATAATTTCGAAATGATGTATTTTTAGATACAAGGGCTGGTCCGAGATTTGAAGGATTGTGTCTCTTTGGCTCAGGTTTGTTTACTTCTCCCTATGCCTCAGTTCTCCTCACAATCTTGCCTTGATTTTTCTTGTTACTTGCGATGAGATCGATACATTTTTTGAAATGGGGAAAAGCACTTTCTTGAATTCGTTGATGTTTCTTTGCTGTTACTATTAAGTTAAACAAATTTATCTGTTACTGTTTCACCTTGGACTCTGTTTGGTTTTTCGTGTAATTAAAAATAATCTTTGCATCAAACAATGATACATTACGTTACGCCTTGATTGTTGGTCCCTAATTTCTCACTTGGTTTCTTCCCATTTTGTCTCCTCGGGCCTTGTTTTCCAGGGCGTTGTCTACTGGAAACCACCTAAGCCCGCTCTAGAGAAAGTTCAAGAACTCGTGTGGGACCCTGCGGTTAGTCGCTATGGCGCCGACGAGGGTCTCCCTGAATTAAGGGAAGCTTTACTGAAAAAGGTTTTCTATTTTTCACTAATTCCATTTTCTGGGTCCTTAAGTATTCGCCAAAAAGGTCGAAACTTTGATGTCCTTTTGAACGTTGCAGTTGCGTAATGAAAATAATCTGCTCAAATCCTCGGTGATGGTGACTGCTGGTGCAAATCAGGTGGATTTTGTGACTATATGTATATCATTATTGGCGGCTTGAGTTCATTTCTTAGTAGCAAATGTGTGCATATATACAATCACTGCAGGCTTTCGTTAACATCGTGCTTACGCTATGCGATGCTGGGGACTCGGTTGTGATGTTCAAACCTTACTACTTCAATTCTTACATGTCGTTTCAAATGACGGGAGTCACCGACATTCTTGTTGGTCCTGGTGATCCAAAGACACTTTATCCAGATGCAGGTTTAACAGAATTAAAACTCTGTCTCGAGCCTTATTTATTGAAAGAATATTCTTGGTTGAGATTCTTACGTTTGTATTTTCTGAATATTTTTCGCCGTTTTAGACTGGTTGGAGAGTACATTATCGAATACAAAGCCAACCCCGAAGCTCGTTTCTATTGTAAACCCTGGAAATCCATCAGGAACGTACATTCCCGAGCCTCTTCTTCAGGTCACTTTCTGCTTCACACCTCTTTCTTAAAAATTTTTTATGGCTGTGTTTATTTTGATTTAAAGCAAACCTTGTACCAAAGTTCAACTGTGTTGTTGGTCTAAACAGAGAATATCAGAGCTTTGCAAGAATGCTGGATGTTGGCTCGTCGTAGACAATACATACGAGTAAGTAAAAATCTGACAAGGTTGAGTAAGTATTCTGATATTGTTTTGATGTTGTAAGAATAACATAAAACGAAAATCCCGATTCTAGATACTTCATGTACGATGGTCGAAAGCACACTTGTATAGAAGACGATCACATCATCAACATATTTTCCTTCTCCAAAGCTTACGGTATGATGGGCTGGCGAGTTGGATATGTAAGTAAATCATCTGATACTACTCAAGAAAACTGAATTCTTACACGGTTTCTTTCTTTTAACTTGACGGATTTTAATGATTATTACCATCCCCCATGTAAGATTGCATACCCTTCTGAAGTACAAGGCCTGAGCAACCAGCTCCTCAAAGTCCAGGACAACATCCCTATATGTGCCTCCATCATAAGCCAACGCCTCGCCCTCCACTCCCTCGAGGTGGGCCCCAGCTGGGTCGTTGACCAGGTCAAAGATCTCGTGAAGAACCGCGAACTGCTGATCGATGCTCTGTCTCCCCTGGGGGAGCAAGCGGTCAAAGGAGGCGAAGGAGCCATCTATCTATGGGCCAAGCTGCCCGAAGATTACCAGGATGACTTCGAGGTGGTTCGTTGGCTGGCTAGAAAGCACGGCGTTGTCTTGATCCCGGGATGTTCGAGCGGTTGCAAGGGATTTGTAAGGATATCTTTCGGCGGGCTGGTCAAGGAACAGTGTCGGGTTGCAGCCGACAGGCTCAAGAAAGGGCTGCAAGAGCTGGTGAGTGCTGGGATGGTGCCATGATGGTCTTTCAAAATGGAGCTGCTGAGTCTTTTTTGTATTCCTTTGTCATATTGTTTCTTAATAAGTGGTCATTTATATGGTGAACGAATTTATTTCGAAAATTGTATTTCTAAGCATGAAAAAGTCTTTGAATTTGCTCTTGATTAATATCAAGAATTATATGACTATCATGTCCTAATTAAAGCTAAAGAAAGCAGAACCTAGAAAGAAAACAAAATATTCTCTGGCAGTCGAACGTTGTCGGCCGTCGAGGACCTCATGATGTGGCCATGGAGACGGCGAGCGACGACCTCATGATGTGTCCATGGAGACGGCGAGCGACGACGATCATCACCACAGAAACAAGCATAATCATCGTTGTGTTATCATCTGATCATTTGCGATCATAGTTCTTGATATTAACTTCTTTTCGTCGAGTTGATGTCTGTCTTAAAACTGTTTCGTGGTTATAAAACAAACAATGATTAACAACAATCAATCTTCTGTCATAAATAATAATTATATTAAGAAACAAAATTCACGCTTCGGCCGAATAAACAACATCACCGGCGGCAGCATCTTGCCTTTGGTGAGGCGAAGCTTGTCTCACGACAAACCTCGACGCCGACCTTTCTTCGTCAATCCCTGGAATGATTTGATGGTGATCTTCTTACGCTCGAACCAACTTCATTACTACCACCATCATCACCCGACCTCATCCCCGAATTCTCAGGCGAATACGAGGTTGTCCTCCTCCTCACCGACCTCCCTTCCTCACCGCCAGCTGGCGACCCGTTCGAACCAGGTTGTCGTTCCCCGATAGGCGGGCCATCACTCGAACTGCCCATATATGCGTCAAGTGCACGAGCAATCTCTTGCAATTGCAACATAAACACCCAAGACAAGTGTGTTCTGGCGTCCACCTCCGAAGGACGACTATCGGGGTGCACTGACCTGGCGTGCCGCCTCAGTTCGGCGTAGTTTCCCTCGAAGTCGCACGTCTCCAAAGAACATGCTCGGGTTTTGGCGTTCATGGATTTCCTTATATTGGGCTCCACAGCCTTCCACCCGCTGATGGTTCCCCGGCATAACGGGCACGCTAGATTATTTCCCGCCGATGGTTCCTCGCCGTTTTCCTGCGTCTGCGACGATTTTCGAAACTGATCTAGGCAGTTTGAGTGCCTATAGCTCGTGTCGCACATGAAAGGTCGGCAACCTTTGTCGGCGGACGAACATAGCAGAAGCTTAGCATTGTGCGGATGCTCTAAGCACAATGGGCATTGGATATCTTCGACTTCATACTCCAATTTGTTTTTGTCTTTACTCTGAGGCGGAGAACCACCACGATCGTCACCGTCCGAGGTGGTTGAGGTATGAATGCGAGGAGACATATCTTGCTCGATCTTGTCACTTTTCGAAGCTGAAATCTGCACCTTGGAAAATCAAAACATAAGATTTCATTACAAGTTTAGCCACGATATATATAATCGCCCCACATCGGGAATTTAACGTAAAAACCGACTCACTTAATATATTTACCCCGCCTCACACCAAGAATAGAGCAATCAAGTTAGATAAAAAACATTAAACGGAACATTAAGAAAAGGCTTAGCGCCTTAAAAACATTCAATAGCTTGTCAGCTTACTACGAATGGGCGACGATACAGATATGACATGCCAAAAACCCTAACTAACGAGAGACTTGAATAATCAAATCTCTATTATGATGAAACCCTTCGAACAATCAATCAAAACATGGAAAAAATATGACTTCAATACTCATTACATCCCTGAGAAAATCTGTGGTTGTTAGGTTTCATAAATCAAACAAGAATGAAGTGTTCCATGTTTCATTTCTTAGTACATCCCTCCTGCGAAATAAGGGTGTGCTCGCCAGTTTCAGCAAGAATTAAGTGGAAAAGAAAAGAGGAAAAAAAAAAAGATCTTTTATTACAAACACATAGATTGAATCAAGAAAGTAAAATCGGACAAGCATACCACCCAAACGATGTTATCAGCTGGGACCAACCTGAAAGTTGATGCTACTGTTAAAAAGGTTTAAAAGTGTGTGAGAGGCGGCACAATACTTCTGCTGTCTTTCAGGTTATAATGTCTTTTTCCCCTTAATATATTGTTGGAAAAGGGTAGGGTTGTAATTTTCCAACATTATACAAGGTAGGTAAAAAGGGATAATCATTTGGGCAATCATATCGTATCCCTTTCTTTTATTATTATTCTTTTTATGTATACAATTATTCATTGTATTTTCTCCATTTTGGTAGTCAAACCTAATTATTTATTTTTCTTTTAATGTATGAACATACGGCTTTATTCATTGTATTTTCTCCATATCGGTAGTCAAAACTAACTATCCTTTTCAAAAAAACGTTTAACGTAAATAACAAATTAACTATGCTAGAAAATGGAACTGTTTTCGGCGAAAAAAGCAAGTAAATTACAAGAAAGTCGATAAATTAATTTTCAACACAAAGAAGCGCGCGTCACAACGAGCCGTAATGAGAATTCGTCCATTTTCGGGTACAGAAAAGCGCATGCGCAATGAGCCGCGACGAGAATCGGTCCATTTTATAGTACAAAAAAGCGCGCCCCTGCGGTTTGCGCGATGATCGTCACCACCATTAAAAGAGACGTCGCATGTTCCCATTGATGTTGAGTTCATATCATTTTGAAATGGCTATTGATTTGTTTTCTGAGCTGAGATGTCTTACTCTTAATATATCATTCCGGCCGCGATATTGAGTGCGACAATAAAAAACGCTCGAACCCGGAACGTTGGCACGGAAGCCACCGTTCCAGCGAACCACGGATGGCCGCGGAGGACCTGCAGATGGCCATGCCGATGGTGACGACGATCATCACCACTGAAACCAAGCATCATCGTGCTGCCATTGATGGGACTGTGTTACGTTCTTATTTTGCTATCATATTTCTTGATATTAAATTCCATTTTTTCAAGTTGAAGATCTGTCTTAAAACTGTTTTGTTTGTATAAAGCAAGCAATGATTAATACACAACCTAATTATTCAGGCCAACTGGTAATAGAAGATGCGTAAGCCATATTTCTAGTAATTATCTCTATTCATCAACACTCAGAAATCAATTCCCAGCGAGCTCAGTCATGGTACTTAGTTGGCCCACTATACAAGATACAGCAAACAATCTTTTCTGTCCTAAATAATTATGTTAGACAACATCACCGGCGGCTCGAATTTGCCTTTGGTGAGGTGAAGTTTGTCTCTCGAAAAACCTCGACGCCGACCATCTCATGTCTTATCTGCGATAATGAGTTCTCCTCGACCTTCCTTCATGATCATCCCTGGAGTGACTTGATGGTCTTCTTACGCTCGAACCACCTTCATTATTACCATCATCATCATCCCTAAGATCATGACTAGTCGACCTTGAGGAAGTCCTTAAACGAGTTGCTTCTTCATTCCTCTCCTCATTCTCCCTCTGATCAACCGGTCTCAACCCCAAAATATCAGGCAAATACGAGGTTGTCCTCCTCCTCACCGACCTCCCGGCCTCACCGTCAGCTGGAGACCTAGTCGAACCAGGACGTCGTTCCCCAGCAGGCGGGCCATCACTCGACCTACCCATATATGCATCAAGTACGCGCGCCATCTCTAGCAATCCCGACATAAGTTGCCAATAAAATTGCCTTGCGGGGTCCACCTCCGAAGGACGACTATTGGGGTGCGCCGTTCTCGCGTGTTTCCTTAGTTCGACACAATTCCCCGCGAAGTCGCATGTCTCTAGGAGAACATGCTCGGGTTTTGGCGTTCATGGATTTCCTTATATTGGGCTCCACAGCCTTCCACCCACTGCTAGTTCCCCAGCATAATGGGCACACTAAATTATTTCCGGGTAATTCCTCGCCATTTTCCCGTGTTTGCGACGATTTTCGAAACTGGTCGTGGCAATTTGAGTGGCTATAGCTCGTGTCGCATATGAAAGGGCGGCAACCTTTGTCTGCGGATGAACATTGTAAAAGCTTTGCATTATGAGGATGCTCTAAGCAATTGGGGTATTGGATCTCTGCGTCTTCTTCCTCCAATATGTTTTTGTCTTTAATCTGAGGCGAAGAACCACCGAGATCATCGTCGTCCGAGGTCGTTGAGTTACAAGCACGAGGATAAATCTTACTTTTGGAGCTTTGCAAAGCTGAAGATCTGCCTTGGAAAATCAAAAACAGAAGATTTCATTACAAGTTTAGCCGCGATATATTCATCCCACATCGAGAATTTATCGCCCTGACTAACACCAAGAATAGAGAGCTATCTGAAGTACAAACTATGCCTAAGAGGGGGTGAATTAGGCTTATAAAATTTATGGCTTTTCTTCTTTGAAAATTCCTTTCTTTAAGAAGATATCAATAAGATCCCTAGATACATTTATTCAATAAAACCATTGAACAGCTGGAAAAAGCCCGGGCCCGCTTACGGAAAATTTACCAAAGACGAAAATGATTTATTTGATATTATAGATGACTGTAGAAGATGGTTATCACTTGAAAAACGGAACAGTATCAATGTTATATCCTTATCCTTTAAAAACGTTCCAAAGATATCACGTGGGTTTTGAAAACGTTTAGGGTTTGTCTCACAGAAAGTAAATGACAGAAAGTAAAGTGAGACAGGATTTTTATACTGGTTATATCCCCAACCGGGGTTTACTCCAGTCCTTGAGGTTTGTCCCTCAAGATTTCAAGTCAATCACTAAGATATTACCGTTTATTGTTACAAAATGATTGACACCCTTACACAACCGAAGCACGATGAACACTAGACCACCTAGGCTGCTACACGCCGAGTTTCGTTCCACGTCGTTTCCCTGGGAATCACCACTCCTCGACTGGACACAACTCGCTACCGAAGGACCCTCGAATCCACCGATTCTTTCCTTCACGTGTAGAAGACTGCACTCGTGCCTCCTTGTGCGATCAACAAGTACGAAGACAGATTTTCAGAAGGTTTCTAAGGTTATCGCTCAAGGGTATGGATTTCGTAAATTTAAGCTCTAGCAGAACAACGAATAATTCGCAAGTTAACGCTCAACACTCAAAAATGAATTCGTTCTTCGGCTCAATCGTCTTGTCTTGTTGCCCTTGACATGAAGTGATCATCTTCTTATAGCCGATTATAGCTTCGTCACTTCACATGGAAAGTTAAGCACATAGAATATGCAAAGATACACTCAGGAATAACGTGCATTAACTTCATAAGATCATGCCAAGAATAAACCAATTAAGCTCAACGGTCATGCATGATCTCTTACCATATATACATGAACTACTTTCCACGCATGGTGATCTCATCCGATTCATGCACATTCCATATATAGCATCTTACCATAATAAGCCCAATCAATTAACTACTTTCCAAAACATAAAAACCAATACGCACAAGGAAAGTTATATAATTGATCTTCTGATTCTTAAAGTCAATCAAGATGCATTCAAACTGATATCTCATGAAATTCTTTCCCAAAATAGATTGATCTCGTGTACAGCTCATATATCACATTTGACAGAATATCTTTTCCATATATAGCACACAATGTGATTCCATTCATGTCACAGAATGATTCCATATATAGCACACAGAATTTCCATATAAGAGACATGCGAGATATCAATGAATACTTTAAACAGAATCTCATATATTCCATGTAGAGCATAACAGCTTTCCATATTTAGCACATCATGATATTCCATTCATACGAAACTTTCATATCCAGGTGATCTCGATAATATTCCATTAATGCACAAGATCACATATATTCGACTATCTAACAATTAATTCACATTTAAGCACTTAGTCGAATATTCATACATACTTAAACATCATAAATCATACATATCGAGTTTTCTAAGTTGTACCCCCCATTTTACATAATTACTTGGAATAATCAAAACTCTCATAAGCATATGACCAAAAAGGTCAACAATCTCCCCCTTTTTTATGATGACAAGTAATTAATGCCTAACTTAAGCATATGAGTACACTCGATATGAAACCATTTATGCACATAACATGTTTAAGTATATCATGGATATGATCAGAGCATGGAAAAAAAATTTTCATATTGAAGTATGCATGCTCCCCCTGTCTAAGTGCTAATATTCCTATATATCACATATCAGCAAAGTTTTAGCAATTACCAGGGCATATCATATGGAATGTCGCAAGTTACCAGGTCATATCAGTATGCTCCCCCTGCCTATGTGCGGAATTTCCTTAATCCTTAGCAAATCACAAACTCAAGCACAGAAGGATTATGACATAAGCAAATCATAGCAAGTTGATAACAAATTTATAGCATATGGGCACAAAGACCCCAAAAACTAACAACCCGAACAGCAAACAACGACCACTAGCAAGCGACCACCAAACACACACAAACAGGGCATTAATTCCCTAGATTCTTCTCCCCCTTCAGCATCAAAAAAGGAGGGACCAAGTACGACCATCACAAGCTAACAACCAAAAGTAGTCACACAGAAAGCTTAAGGAACTAGATAGACTAAGACTTAAGGGATTTCTAGGATGGAAGTGCTAACGGCTGGAATCACTATCAGATGAAGCAGAAGATGATGATTCAGAGAGATTCATAGCCGTGGAGATCTCCTTCATGAATTTCTTAATCTTCTTGAAGTGCTGGGAGATCTGCCTGAACTTCTTCCTATTGTCTTCCTTAATTCCCTTGATGTTCCGTTGGAGATCAGCTATCGTTCCTTGCTCATCATCGCTTCCTTCGTACCTTTCACGACCTGACCTTTTCTTCGGACTCTTCACAGGTGTCTTAAGGTCTCTGGTCTTAAGCCAGCCCTTGCGGTCATCATAGCGAATACCAACTCGCTTCAACGTGCTCAAATCTACGGCGTGCTTAGTGCTATCTTCCCATGCTTTGGGCAGTGAGATCCCTTCGGATTCAAAGAGGTGCGTAAGCAGCATTTCGTAGGGAAGGACCCTATCATAGCTTTGAAAGGCTGTGACCATGTATTTCAGGACAAAGTATCCTAAGTTGATAGGCTGATTTTGAGACACCATGTAAAGCGTGAGCATGCTCATATTGTTCATCGTCGTGGAGTGGCCTCCACTTCCAACTCGCGCGCTCCATAAAGTCATATGCAGCACTTTGTAAAGAAAGAACATGTCGACATGCAGCTTGTTCAAGGCTTCGCCTTCTGAAAATTTTGGTTTGTAAGGGGAATTCCACAGAGCTTTAACACAATCTCGCAATTTCACATGGGAACTGCACCAATCAGTGAAATTGAAGTAGCATAGTCCTTCGTCCTCAACACCTAGCATTTCGTTCATCTTGCTGCGATTCCACTGGATCCTCGTCCCCAGCACGTATGAAGTCACGGTGATATCCGATTCGTCTTCCACGAAATCGAGATTGGCGTAGAACAGCTTCACTGCTTCTACGTACAAAGATTTGTCGATTCTCAAGAAGTTCTCCCATCCATACTCATTCAGCCACGTTACAACCTTGCTTTCAGCCAGTTCTTCGAAGTTGACGCATCTGCCTCGAGCGACTTCTCTCTTTTTGAGCTTCTCATGTCGTTCCTTAGTTTCTTCGTTCAGAAACTTCACCTCGTCACTGATCTCCTCGAGATTGTCAGTATTGAACAACGCATTCTTCCCGTCCTTCATGTAAAAACTCACTTCTTTGCCATACGTTTCCCTTAGAAGTTTTTCAGTTTCGTCGCTGACCTCTTGATGTACGACTTCATGTTCAGCTTTGTCATGCGATGGAGAAGGAACAGGTGTAGGAGTTTTAGGTGGCGGAGAAGCTGGTTTTTCGGGAAATTGAAGCAGAATAGGAGATGGTGGAGCAACCTTCGCTTTCTTTTTTGATTTCGGCGTAGCTTTCTTAGAGATAGTTTTGGAAGAGCTGCTCGTCTTTGAGCGAGTGGTTTTCACAGCAGGAGAAATAGGAGATTCCTCTGTGACTGGAGCTTTGCGTTTTTTATCGGAGATGAAACCAGTACCTTTTGTCTTCACCATTTTTGCAGATGGAAGTTTAAGAGATAATTTTTGAAAGGAAGAGCTTTGGATGATTTTAGAAGATGAAGATCAATGAGGTTATAAAGAGCAAAACTTGCTGGATAAGGATGAGAAATAGCGGTTATCTCATAAAGATATCGACGTGACGTCTGACAGATATGGAAAGATTTCAAAAATTCAAAATCCTTGTAAGAAAGAATCTGCCCGTTAGGGAATCAAATGGAGATTTTGAAGATATCTCGCGGAGATAAGGACGGAAATATCGAGTAAAATCAGGGATTCAAATAGGAATGATTTTTCGCTGAAAGAGAGCACAATTTTCGGAAAAATTCAAATAAAGGGTTCGAAAGTAACTTCCTTATGAAATGAGAAGGAAATAACCAAATAAGGAAGGAAGATTCAAAAATGAATTTTGGGGAATGATTTTCAAGAAAATCATGATCGAAGATATGAATGTGATAACTAGCAAGTCATCTTTCCTATTTAAGCTCGACAATTCCTAATCGATCACGAATAGCACATAATCTACTTTCAATGAGAGGTTTCGTGAAGATATCAGCCAGCTGATCATTAGTTCCTACGAATTCCACGGTGATATCCCCTTTCTGAACATGATCTCGAATAAAATGTTGTTTGACCTCTATATGCTTAGTTCGAGAATGATGGACATGATTCTTAGTAATACTAATGGCACTAGTACTATCACAAAAGGTAGGAAATTTGTCGTAACCTAATCCGTAATCACTTAGGGTTTGTTTCATCCAGAGTAACTGTTGACAACAACTACCTAAGGCCATGTATTCAGCTTCGGTTGTGGACAGGGCGACAACATTTTGTTTCCTACTAGACCATGTCACAAGGGAATTCCCAAGTAATTGGCAAGTTCCACTTGTACTTTTCCTATCTTCCCTAGAACCGGCAAAATCAGCATCTGAATAACCCATTAATGGGAATTCCTTGGTATTTGGATACCAAAGTTCTAAATTAACGGTACCTTTCAAATATCTAAGTATCCTCTTGACAGCAGTCAAATGATATTCCCTAGGATTTGATTGGTAACGAGAGCATATACCAACAGCAAACATAATACCAGGTCTACTCGCGGTTAAGTAAAGTAGGCTTCCAATCATACCTCGATATTTTGTTTGATCAACGCATGTACATGATTCATCGCTATCGATTTTTGTGGTCTGATGCATCGGAGTGGGAAGTACCTTGGAATCAGCAATTCCTTGGTGTACTTTGTCTGGGATATGAAGGTTCTCGCATCCAGCTGCTTAATTTGCAATCCCAAAAAGTAGTTAAGCTCTCCCATTAGGCTCATTTCGAATTCTTGCTGCATAGACTTAGAAAAATCCTCACAAAGCAGATTGTTAGTACTTCCAAAAATGATATCATCAACATAAATTTGTACTAACAGCTTGTGATCTCCTTGATATTTGATAAACAGAGTGTTATCGATAGTTCCAGTAGCAAATCCCATTTCTATCAAAAACTTACTAAGTTTATCATACCATACAAAAAAGTGCATTCGGCGATGAGCGCAATGATCGTCCGTCACTATGCATTGATTTCAGGGAGACCCAAGTTATGTAGTTGACGCACTAAATTATGTAGTCAATCATCTGTCTAAATTCGTCCACACTAAGTAAAAAAATAAATAAGGGTTTTTGAGGCAAATGGCATCTACAACCAGATCAATATAAATCTTGACCAACCCACGCATTCGTGTCTGAAACAACATCACTGGCGGCTCGAATCGTCGCGCGGTCTCCTATGCGCAGTTTGTCTTTGGTGAGACGAAGCTTGTCTCTCAACAAACCTCGACGTTGACCTTGACATGTCGTGTCTCCTATGATGAATTCTCCTTGACCTTTCTTCATCATCCCTGGAGTGACTTGATGGTCTTCTTACCCTCGAACTGACTTCATTATTACCACCATGATCATCCCTGAGATCATGACTAGACCTTGATGAACTCCTTGGACGCGCTTCTTCGTTCCTCGGGTTTTGGCGTTCATGGATTTCCTTATGTTGGGCTCCACAGCCTCCCACCGGATGATGGTTCCCCGGCATAACGGGCACGCTAAATTTTCCCGATAATTCCTCGCCATTTTCACGGGATTGCGACGATTTTCGGAATTGGTCGAGGCAGTTTGAGTGCCTATAGCTCGTGTCGCATATGAACGGGCAGCAACCTTTGTCCACGGACGAATATAGCAAAAGCTTCGCATTGTGCGGATGCTCTAAGCACAATGGGCATTGAATTTCTTCTTCGACTCCTTCCTCCAATTTGTTTTCCTCTTTACTATGAGGCGGAGAGCTGCCACCACGATCATTGCCGTCTGAGGTCGTTGAGGTACCAGCGCGAGGAGAAATCTCACTTTTGGCGCTTTGCGAAGCTGAAGATCTGCCTGGAAATTTCAGAAACAGGAGATTTCATTACATAGCCGCGGTATATCTGTCCCACATCGGCAATTTAATGTAAACCGACTCACTTAACATATTTACCCTGCCTAACACTAGGAATCGAGCAATCAGCTTAAATAAAAACATTAAATGGAACATTAAAAATGTTCAACAGCACAACTTACTACAAATGAGTGATACAGACGATGGCATGCGAAAACCCTAGCCAGTCTCAAATGATGGATTTAACCCTCCGAGCAATCAATCAAACATGGAAACATGATTTCAATTCTTATTAACATCCCTGAGAAATCTGAGTTTGTCAATTTCATAAATTAACAAGAATCAAGCGTTCCATTCCATGTTTGCCAGTTTCAGAAATGAAAAATAATTAAGTGGAAAACGAGAAAAAAAAAAAAGATCTTCTTCCATATTAGAAAGATATAGATTGAATTCAAGAAAGTAAAATCCGACAAGCCATACCCCTCCCAAACGATGTTCTCAGGGACCAACCTGAAAGAATGTTGACGCTACTGTTAGAAAGTTGATTTCTACTTTCCTTTACAAATATATATGATCGGAGAAGGGCATGGTTGTAGTTTCCCTATCTGACCTATGAAAGTAAATAGCATTATATTACAAGGTAGGTCAAAGGGGATAATCATAGGGATGTCCCTCTCATTATTATTTTTCTTGTTACGTTATACATACCACTTTAATTGATTTTCAAACTCTTTTCTCCACTTTGGTAGTCAACCATAGTTATCCTTAAAAAAAAAAAAGAAATTTACGTGAATAACAATTAACTAATCACAGCAATAAAATGGAACGATATTTAAAAAAAAAAAAACTCTACGAAATAAATAAATCACAAAAGAATCGATAAATTAATATTTGACACGAAAGGCGCGTGCCGCGAGGATAATCGGTCTGTTTTTCAGTGCTGAAAGCGCATGTCGCAATGAGGCGCAATAAGAATCTGTCCATTTTTTAGTACAAAAAAGCGCACGCAATGAGCCGCGGTGATCGCCACCATTAAAAGATACATCCACGTCGTAAGTTGGCAACCCATTCGAATCAGTATATTCCCAAACAGGGTCATTTCTCTCGCTATTCGTATATTCCTCAAGTGCATCAGTAATCTCTTGCATTTGATCTATAATATCCCGTCAATTGCCTTCTGAGGTCCACCTACGAAGGATGCTTAGCGGGGCTCGCCGTTTCCGCATGTTTCCTTAGTTCAACGTAATTCCCCGCGAAGTCGCATGTTTCCAAAGAACATGCTCGGGTTTTGGCGTTCTTTCCTTGTGGGCTCCACAACCTTCCACCCGCTGATGGTTCCTCGCCATTTTCCTGTGTTTGTGACGATTTTCGAAACTGGTCTAGGCAGCTTGAGTGCCTATAGCTCGTGTTGCAGATGAAAAGGCTTAGCGTAGTGAGGATGCTCTAAGCACTAGGGGATTTTGTTATAAAAAAGCTTCCCCGATGAGCCGCGATGAGAAGCGCTCCACTTTTCTGTACAAAAAAGCGTGTGCCCTAATGATTCGCAATGAGAATAGATCTATTTTCTAGTACAAAAAAGCGCATGTCGCAATGAGAATCAGTTCATTTTCTATTACAAAAAGGCGCATGCTGCGATGACAATCGATCCATTTTCTTGTCCAAAAAAGCGAATGCCGCAATGAGAATCAACCCATTTTCTAGCACGAAAAAGCGCGCGCCGCAATGAGTCGCGATGAGAATTGTGCATCAAGTTAGAAATAAATGACCAAAAAAAATATAGTAAAATTAATAGTTACAGAAAAACAAAAAGAAAAGTTTGAAACATTCTTCCTCCCAAGTTTTCCTCTCACAACTCCATGTGTGAAGTGATGCATGCACTTCGGCTGAGATTATGAGTTCTCAGTGATATATATCCATTATATATCCACTCATCTTCAATCCAAAATCATAGCCTTTTTATCATTAATTTGATTGTTACAATTTTTTAAGCTAAAACTACTCTTTTCAAAGAATAAGAAATGGCAAGCCAGCAACACAATTCGCCCGTTGATGCCTCAGAAAATTCTCCAGGACAAGCTCAGGTAGTTTTCAGAACTAACTATCATGGTTATTTCTCCAAATATCAATACTTTTATCTAATTTTCTATGCTGCTTCTGTAAATCTATAGGACAAGTACTAGAAAAAATAAATGGGTTATTGTCTTTGATCTTGTTTGTTCATAGGCTAGAAGGGAAGAGATTTTGAACAAATTATCAGAAATTGGAAATCAGAATCAGAACAGTAACGTCCTTCAAGCGGTAACAGTCCCGATCTTATATATATATATAGGATCATGACATCATAACACACGGTTTATATATTTTTCAGACAGGAACACAAGTGAAGAACATAGCACAAGGAGCAGCGGGTGTAGGAAAAGGCGCTGCGCAAGGTGCGGTCAACTTGGCCCGTGGCGCTGCTAATGCGGTCAAGACAACCCTCGGGATTAATAACAATCCCACGACCACCACCAACATGAACACCCCCACGAACGTCCCGGGGAGTACTACTCCTTTGGAAGGCCGAACGAACGCAAGCAACACGAGCGCCGAAATGTAGAATGAACCCATGATTCGCATGGATAATTTTTTTTTTTTTTTTTTTTTGCGAAGATGAAAGAAATGGTTGAGCTTGTGGAAGATTTTACTTTCTTGTTTTTATAGTATATGGAATTATCAGTTGTAAGAATAGTTCTGATATAGAGTTGAAGAATGAATGAATGAATAAATTATATCGAAAACCTACGGGTGCGTTTGCTCATACATACGACGACACGACTCGACGAGTACAAAACCATATCAATAACCGTATATTGACAGAATCATGTAATAATCTGGCAAAACATACGATGATACTTGAAAAAGAACAGTGCTGAAATAATGGGATGGATAATTTGGGTACAAAAAAACATCTCAAACATTCACATTGCTCAAAGGAAATCCATGGTAGATAACCAATCATATGGAGAGGTGAAGAGGGGCAAAAAGAGACATCCAAGTAAACCAAAAAATTGGAAAAAAGTCATATACACTTCGCCAGATTTTGCATCATGTGCTAAGGACAAAACATTGAGTACATAATTTGTATTGAAACGTCCCTTCTGTTTCGGCTACTAAATTGGTCGTTTCTTTGGACTGCTCACCATGTCGACGGGGTACAAGTCTCCACGTGTGAACGGGGGATTATTACCCCGAAGCCCTTGGTATGGAGACCGAGGAGACAAATTAGGTGATGTCCCTTTTGAGATCTCAGATTTCAAGACCTTGGCTTCTTCTTTGAGCAATGTTAGCTGTGTTACAATCGAAATGATTATTAACTAATGCATAGAATACCCGCCGAGCAGCCTTTGAGAAAAGGGATATGAGACATTACACTTACCTTAATTTCATTCTCTTTCAAGCGGTCCTGAAGAACGGTCATTGCGGGACTCAAGCTGTAGCAAAAGAGAAATTGCAAGAATCAAGAGATATTAGCATACATATATGTATGTAAGTGTGAAGTTGTAATAAGAAAAAAGTTTTACCAATATTCTATTATTTTGCAGATGGAAGCCTTGTACGTTGAAGCATGATGGATGTGAGAAAGAGGATGGATGTTGCCGTTCCTAAAGATGGATCAAGAAAAGAGGCGAAGATAAGATTAAGACAAGCTGAAAATCATAACGAAGAATTAAAAAATGTCAGTTCAGTTCAGATTATGTCACCTCGTGTTTTGACTTAATGCTTCGTTATAAGCTTTCTTCTCCTCCTCGAATATCACATGTTGGAGGTTTGTGAAGGAAGCCAGTGGAGATTTGAGATTGAGAAGCGTTGATGCAGGAACTACATTGAGAGGGATTTCTTTTCTTACATATTCCGCCCCACTGCCCAAAAAGTTGATAAATAAATTAAGCCCTTAAGACTCAAGAACCTGTGGATGTATTAGCTTCCCTTTCTAGTGTAGGACATCTTAGGAAAATTAGCCTTAAAATAAGATAATCAGATATCTTCAAAATTGTTCTCAACTGATTGACTTGTTCGCATGTCATAAGTAACATCAGCATTTAAAAGAACAAAATACAGATTAGAGATGGAAAGTAAAACCAAAATACCTCGTTTCCAAACTCGAAAGATGCATGGCTTCCTGCATACCGTCCGACATATCCATCGGATCAATGTCACTAGTTGCATTCTGTAATCCGCTGACTTGGGAACTGTTCCCACTTTTGGCATCAGCACTAGCGAAAAAACCTCCCAAACGTGGAGATTTTACTCCGATCTAAACAAAAATTACATGTAGTTTAACTTATCTTAAAACCATTGCATTTCAGAACAAAAGGAAACCAATCAAGAACCATTAAGTTGAAAAAAATTAGTGATGTTTACACTCCAGGGACAACAGGGCATGATTTGTTAATCAAGCACAAGCAATCATTTCTTGATGAGTATAGGATATACGGGCAAAGAACCATAGAGAAAGGGATAAAATACAATCCAAGATTTACAATTAGAGATTAGCATTGATCGACGCGCACCTTAGACGACATGGTGCTTGCGTGCGAATCTACTGTGTCTTGTTCCATGTTCTCTCCTCCTGAGTACGCAACCAAAGCACCAGCAGTGTCTGAAGAACTCATAGGCAGTTCAAAATCCATGAGATTTTTAGATGATGTTGTAAGAGAAAGAGGTTTTGCATGGCTATGCTTTCCGTCCAAAGACTGGAAAGCGAGAACTTGAATTCTTCCAACCTACAAAAAGTTTTAACTCCATGTTAGAAAAAGATAAGATGTTGAAATAATTTACCATTTCAATATAACTAAACCTTCTGCGCATCTTCACTGAAACATGAGAATATTAATCCAATAAAACCAGAATCCATAAGCTGATACATCGCTTGCGTCCGCACATCTACATAGAAACCACAACATGAGCATCTCGTATTAATTACATCCCAAGAGCTACAGAGACAGAATATAATTTTAGAGCAATCTTGAACATATAAAACCAATGTGTGTGGAAACATAAAATAACGCATCCCACAACAATTTGTATGGTATGAACTCACCGACATGAGACGGAAGGACTGTAATATGAGGATGCGAGTGATACCACCCAATCACTCGGGTTGTAGTTCCTGTAGCTACTGTCATTTTGTGTTATATGTTAAGGCAACAAACTCGATAAAATCTAGGGATAACTTAGTCATAAGCAACCGTGTACAATGAAATACACTGTATTCATACATCAAGTTTTAAGACCATAGATCATGCGCACACATGGGAGCCATATTGATCTCCAAAAGCTTAAAGACACTAAAACGTATTCCCAGGTTATTTCTTTCCATTTCATTTCACTTGAACATGAGCAAAAGTATTCCATTAAGGATCACAAATTAAAAATAATTTATAAAAATCCAAATATACTTGGAAAAAAGGATATCTCGGCATGAATAGATGCGGCAGTTAACTGCTCTGGATTTGTCTCTACTCTGTCCTTTTGTCGATCAGAACGAGGTTGTGGAAGTGCACCCCAAATCAACGCAGTTATTGTACCATCCTTTGAATGCTGGATCAGAACGCAAATGTGTAGTACATTTCAGGACAAGCATGATTAAGATAAAGAGAAACGGAAAAGAAGAAGTTTAAAGTTGCAAGAAGCCAAATAGGAAACATGTAACTAAAATTTTAGGATTTTAGTAATAAGTCGGTTTTAAGTCAACGGAAAATGTTCGCACCCCGACGGCGAACAATTCCAGTTTGCTGCGCTACTGACAGCTAGAAACAATAACACTTGAAAGTTTTCGCCACATAAACAAGTTTTCCAGATCATTTCAAACAACGTGATGATGAAATCAACAAACAAACAAAGTTTGATCTTCCGACGGAATAATTTCCATATGAAGCCAATTTTCAAATAGCAAAGATATACATTGAGAAAAATAAATCCTTGATAGCGCTAAAGATCCCAAATGTACACATAAATTGAAGATAAAGGCACGGTTTTTCTAAAACCCCAAAATGAGCCGAAACATCTCGAACCCAAAACCCAAATCGCAATGCCCAAGCAACATAATTTCACAAAGCTAAAAAGGTCCCATTAAATTGGCATCAAAGATCAAACCTTTATATCACCGAGAAGAAGACCCATGATCTCTTCAGTCTCCGTCGACAATGCGTGCGTCATACACGTCAGCCACACCTCTTCAGACATCTTCACACTCGTTAAAGACATCTTTTCCAATTTTCTATCACTCAGCTGATTGAGTTCAAAGAGCTTCCTAACTTACAGACGATCAATTGCAGAATGATTTGTTGCAGATCAGCTCAAATGGGCGGTAGTGAAGGGTTTTCTGAGGTTCTTGAATTTGAGGGTAGAAAAAAAAAATTGGACTTACTCTTTATCGAATGCTGTTGGTGTGGCGGGTTGATGGAGTTTCCCTTTTTAATTTATTGCAATTAATTAATTGGGCCCATTCAACATTTATTGGGCCTCTGCATGGGCCCAATCGTATATATATACATATATATACATATAGCACATCAAAGTCTCATCAGAGAGAGAGGCAGGTTTGAGTTTTATTCTGGTTTTAATGGCGGGATTACAGAGATCGGCGGTGTCTTTCCGGCGGCAGGGATCGTCGGGCATGGTATGGGATGGGACGATAAGGTCCTCGACGGTCTGAGCCAGCTCGCCAACGAACAACGAAAGCTCAAGGACGGCGAAGTCGGCGGCGGCGATGAAACCCATCGTCCGAAGAAAGATCATCGAGGTTGCTACTCCGCTTCCACCAGCCGTCGGATTAAAGGTGGAGAGGAGCCGATCCAACGGCGGAGGACGCGGGTTCCGCACGGGGAGGGCGTCGTGTCTCCGGCGATCGATCCCCCTTCGCCGCGTGTGTCGGCTTGCGGATACTTCGGGAAGAAGAAGAATAGTAGTAGTAAACCTAAGCCAGCGAGCCACGAAGAGGCGCGTGGAGTGAACGCGCTGGGGATGTCTTGGTGGAGCAATACCTTGACCACCAATATGTGTATAGAACCCTCTATATATTTATTTTCTTAAGAAATAATATCAATAATTACTAGATAAAATAAAACATTTGACTTTGAAGCATTGAAACTATAACGTATATTTTACATACTCCATGATGGTGGTGTGTTCATGACCTCGACAATGGCGGTGCCATTGATCTACACTACACAATTATTATAAATTTGACAACAAAAAAAAAAAAGGAATGATAATGCGGTGGTTTAGTCACAATATTTCAACTTACAATCTATTTCTGACCATCTAGTAATAATGTGGTGGCCCACTATCAGACAAATCAGTGAAGTCAAATCAGTTTAGTAACAACGTAGAATGGAATTATATTTTTTTTATCTGGGAAAAAATTTAATAATAAAATAAAGTCTAACACGTGTCAGCATATGCTTTAAAGCTCTGGAAAACTCTCCAAACCGCAAAGAATAAACACGAAACTTCTAATGGCCGTAAGTCGCGAGACTCATCTGGTAAAATCACTCTA
Source organism: Lindernia subracemosa (assembly GCA_028392965.1). Taxonomy (NCBI): domain Eukaryota; kingdom Viridiplantae; phylum Streptophyta; class Magnoliopsida; order Lamiales; family Linderniaceae; genus Vandellia; species Vandellia subracemosa. The sequence goes on along the minus strand of JAQPCC010000002.1, from coordinate 6,841,886 downwards.
TCCCACCGCTAACCTTAAATATAAATGGCTCTGTAATAACGGCCATCGTCAAGATAATCACATAAAACAACAAAACAGAGTAATAATGGCCTTAGCACGCTTAGCAATGATGAAGAACCTCCAGCGTAAGCTGCCAACTTCTGCTGCTAACCCTCTTACGCCGCCTTCTCAGGCAGAGAGACGCGGCGCTCCTCAGATTCTACGGCGAGTACTGTCCACCGCGGTGGAGGAGAAGAAGGAAGGCGCAGAGGTGCCGGTGGTGAGTGAAGGCGGCAGGAAGTCTAAGCTGTTTCCGAGGAGGAGGAGAAGAGGAGGAGGCGGAGGAAGAAGCAGCCTATGGAGGCGGAGCGACGACCGCGACTTCGTCCCTGCCATCTGGGGTAAAGCAGTTGTGCCAAAGACACACTTTTGATTCATTCATAGCTTTGTCTAATCAGTTGCTGCAGATTTATTCCCTTCTGGGCTAGGAAGCTCTTTGATGCAAGCCACGGAGAATATCAACAGGCTCATGGAGAACCTCTCGCCGTCGCCGGCGAACTTGATAGGGCGGGCCAGGGAGCACGACGACCACTACAAGCTCCGCTACCACGTGCCGGGGTTGGGAAAGGAGGACGTGAGGATCACGGTGGAAGACGGCGTTTTGAACATCAGAGGAGAGCACAAGGAGGTAGACGAGGAAGAAGGGTCCGACGATGAGTTCTGGTCGGCGTCGTCGTCCAGCTACTACGACGCCGCCGTGGTTCTGCCTGACGATGCTAAGGTTGATGAGATCAAGGCGGAGCTGAAAGATGGAGTGCTCAACATCGTCGTGCCGAAGAGTGGGGAGGCGAAAAAGGACGTCAAGGAGATCCAAGTGAAGTGATTATTACACTTCTTAGTGTGTGTGATTTTGTGTCTGTGTAGTTTCCTTTGGTTTGTGTGGTATGGAATAAATGTAACGACGGTCTCTTGTTGTAATGTAATCATCCATGTTAACCAACGGCTTTAATTCTTAAATAAAAATTCATAAATAAATGTTAAAAACTTATCATGAAATTAAGGGGATATGTTAGGGCTTTTGTCTTACCTACCCAATTTGTTAATCACCCAACCCCGATCAGGCAATGTATAAAAAAATAATTAAATTATGTATATGAATCATCATTCTAAGACTTAGACTTAGGATTACGACCCAAGTTGATAGATAAAAATAGGCCAGGTTGGAAACCTGGAATAGACCATGTTCGAAATCCAAGTGGATAGATAAGAACATATCATGTTCGAAAATTAGTTTTAGTACATGTGCAATAAAATATAAATATATAAATATTATTTTATATTTTAAGAGTTATTATTTATGTTTAATAAATAAATTTTTAGTTGAATGATGAAGCTGAAATAAACAAAAAGTTGAATATTAAAATTGTAATTATCCATGACACTCAAAATTAATTGAGTCGATTATTTTAGGGTGTTGTGCAATGTATAGACTATGATTTGATTTTACTTGACTTCATTAATAAGACATATTGACTATCGTAATCTAAATAAATTTAGAACAATAAATTTAGGCATCCCAAAGAACTCATACCCCCATTATATAAATCCGACTAAAACTAATATCATCTAAATTCATCTCTCCAACCAAACGGCTCTTAAGATGTCCATCGCCTTGCTTTTGGGCCAATTGGGCCTCACTTGTGTCTTTTCGGGTAGTTGGGCTTTGTGGCCCAACAGTTAAGTCCGATCCAAAGTCTATCTGCTCATATTTTTATAATTTTTTTTCTGAATAATTAAAAAATGGAATAACGGTAAAGAAATTAAGATTATTCTAATTAATCAAAGCACCGTCATAAGGTTTTAGGATTATATAAATACCCGCCGCTACGAAGACGCTGCCCTCCCAAACAAGGCATATCCAAAAGAAGAAACGCAAAAACGAGGAACCCTAATTCTTCAAATTTTTTCTCTTGATTTAGAGAAAATCAGGTTCTAGAGTTTGGGATGATGTCTGCAGCTGTGTGCGGCAAAAGAGCGTTCTTCGAAGAAATCGAATCGTCCTCGGCTGCGTCGGGTTCCCCGCCGTCGTACAAGAGGTTACGCTGCTCCTCCTCCTCGTCGCCGGTTCGTTTCAGCTACTCGCCGCCACCGGTTCAGTCGATTGACCGGCTCGTTTCTCTGTTCCCTGATATTGAAATCAATGTAAGGTTATCAAAAACTTTATATTCTGGATGTCTGTCTGCTTAGTTTTAATTGTTTTCTGATGCGGGGGCGGGCCTCTTTGGTTTGATATTTTTCAGCTTCTTGCGAAAGTGCTGGAAGAGTCGTCCGATGACTTGGATTATGCGATCAAAAGGCTTAATGAGGTCCAAGGTATGCAAAAAGTGGAGCAAGGTGAGTCAAACGACGCAAAGGCTTGTGGTTTGATATCAGATGATTGTCCTAAATTGTTCGTCATACATTATTGATATATGATCCTTATGATGCTCTATAGCTTTTGAATTATTATGAAGCTTTTTTTTTCCTCTACACTGATTGGTACAGAACCAACTTGTGAGGATGCACAAAACAACCCATCACTAGATGGCGCAGAATGGGTAGACTTGCTTGTGAAGGAGATGATGAGCGCCACAAGCATAGATGACGCCAAGTCTCGTGCAGCACGTGTGCTCGAGTACTTAGAGAAATCCATCTCAGCCGGGACTATAGCTGAGGCAGCTGAGAACGCTCACAAGGTAAGAGTAATATAACGCTTTCTTCCTATTTTTTTTCTTTCAAGTTTGTGTTCTCATTTAGAAATTAGAATCAGTCACCAAAGTTCTGTGAACGTATGTAACTCTACTTGAACATATCATGTAGCGGTTGATTATTGAACCACGCAAAGACCACGGATGCCTTTTTTTCGTGTTTTCGAATGTTGGTTTTTGGGCTTTTCAGGAAAATGTAATTATGAAGGAGCAAATCGAGTCACTTCAAAGAGACAACGGCATACTCAAACGTGCAGTAGCAATTCAGCACGAACGCCAAAAGGAGCACGACGAGAAGAACCAAGAGGTACAAAACTTGAAGCAGATGATTGCTCAATATCAAGAGCAAGTGCGGAATCTTGAGGTTAGCGACCCGTCCCATAACTTCACTTTACTATCTATCTACGTTACGAATTTGTCATCATTCAAGCCAAATGCTAATCACGAACATGCTGTGTAATTAAAACCCTAGTCCTAAAAGGAAAAACTAATTGATTTCCTTTATCTATAATCTATATTGGCAACCAAGAAATTTAATGAGTACGATATTCGGTATTTGGACCCATTGAAGTGTCTGCTCTTGGAACTCTTTCCTGATTGCTTGCCTTTCTATTGCAGGTGAACAATTATGCATTGGCATTACATTTGCGCCAGGCAGATCTTCATAACAACATCATCCCGGGTAGGTTCAACCCAGACGTATTCTGATTGAAGAAAAAAGACGCAAAGAGAGATTTGAATACGACGCTAAACCGTGTGTGTTTGTGTGTGTGGATCACATTATATACGATCCGACGCTGCGTAGACTTTTGGGATTGAGGCCTTTACTTCACCTTTGTTTTTCTTTCCTGTTTATCGTACACTTTTCTGCTTCATTGATTCAACAATGTCGAGTGATATTAATATCTATTTTTTCAAATGTTTATATAAGTTGGATAGTTGTCCTAATTTTCGATAACTAAAAATTTTGATTGAATTGTCCCAAAGATATTCATAATCATCCTGCCTTATTTTCAGACAAACACATTCACACACTGTAAACCCTGCGAGTAAACTACTGTAAAGATTTCGTCCTTAATGCAATATCAAGGACAATAATCCAACGGTCCCGATCAGAGGATATGAGATGCAGTCAACAGATCTAACGGTTCACGATGCTACTTTGCGTATTTAAATTAGAGATTTCTAATTCCGTTAGGCCGCCATAGACGTTATCTGTTAGGGTTTTAGAACTCTGCAAAGGAGGCAAAATAGATAGTTAATAAAATAAAAAATAAAAAAATAAACAAATTAGTCTTAAATCCACAGTCCTTGTAAGCCCTAAACCATCTCCCTGGGGGTACCATCGCGATACGCCGATTGAGGTACCTGTATGTTTTCCTTTGTGATCTTTTGCATGTGCTAGCTGAAAGTATTGTTTTGTTTTTGTTACTCTTCATCGATTCTGGTCGGCATTAACTTGTATCGTCGATTTCGTGGGGGATGGGCCTTTGTTTTGATGTCTAGGCATGGATTTCAGGTGGTGTTTTTGTGCTGCGTGCTCTGTTTCTATAATTTTTTGTTGAGAAAGTGACCAATTTTGTGATGTTTTGGACTGTTGTTGTTTCTAAAACTTTCATCTTTCTGGCTGATAATCTTTCGTCGAGATTGGATGCTTCTGTGGGTTGATTTCGTGATTGAGTGAAGTGAAGCCAATGCCATCTAATGCATATATGTTGGGGCGAGCCAATGTGTATTTGTGTGGGTCTTAGTTAATGGTTTCTCTGCATTTAGGACTTTAACGATGATCAGTACAAGAGAGGGTTATCTACCTTTATATTGAATTAAAATCGGTTTATGGAAGTTTGTGCGAGATAACATTCTTCATCTATCCTAACATAATTTTTTTCTTTTCTGACATTTTTTTTTAAGTATGCTGAATTTCTCAAAAATCTGATAAATTTTTTGTTCTGAAAAAAATTTTCTTAGCTATTGTTGGTCCCAGTATTTACGAAATGGATAGCCTAGTCAATCATGTTGGGGATTTACCAGATTCAGACACACAACCGAGTAAGCACAGAAGGAAGAAATCAATGGTCTGGGATCATTTCACAATTGTAAAAATTGGCGATGGTTGTGTGAAGGCATCTTGTAACCAATGCAAGAGATCATTTGCTTACACATCGGGCGCAAAATCAGCTGGCACAAGTCACTTAAAGCGTCATATTACGTTAGGGACATGCGCTGCTAATCGTGTTAGTGAGGAGAAAAGCCAACAGTTTAGTCCGTACACACCCGATCGAACATCAAACTTGCCTATTACAGATAGTACTAGCTTACCAACAAAGCGTGTCCAAGTGAACAATGGAGCTATCAGGAACTATTTTCGAGGCGAAAATTGGGGGTATCATCTTGCGAAAATGATTATTCAGCATGATTTTCCTCTTAACATTGTTGAACACGCTGGATTCATTGATTTTATCAGGAGCCTTCAGCCCGAGTTTGATATCACCACTGTCGGTGGACTGAAGGAGCAAATCATGGGTATCTACTATAGAGAAAAGCAGAAGATTCAGAACTGTCTCAGTGAGACGTTTGGGAACCTTAACCTTACGTTTAACTTGTGGACGTCGAATCAGGGATTGGTTTATGTTCAGGTAACCGGTCATTTTGTCGATAATGATTGGAAGCTGCAAAAGAGGATTTTTAACTTTGTGATAGTTCATTTCCCTTATTCAGAATCACCCTTTAGTCGGGCCGTCTATGATTGTTTAGCTGAGTGGAGATCCAAGGATAAGCTGTTTACTCTCACTCTCGATCGTTCTTTCGGGGATGAGATTGATGGGGATGGACTCAGAAATCTATTATCGATCAAAAATCGAGTGATTCTCAATGGTCAGCTAATAATCAAAAGCTGCTTTGCCCGTACCTTGAGAAGCCTTGCGCAGAACGCTTTAGGTTCTTTGAGGGAAACCATTGACAAAGTACGTCAGAGTGTGAAGCATGTTAAAACTTCAACCGCTCGCGAAGGAACATTTGTTAAACTTAAAGAACAGCTTCAAGTTCCCAGCACGAAGAGGTTAATGATCGACGATCTAAATAAATGGAACACCACCTACCAAATGGTGGCAGGTGCTTGTGAGCTCAAGGAAGTATTCTGTTGCTTAGATGCCGAAGACCCTGAATATGTTCTGAACGTGTCTATCGAAGAATGGGGACAGCTCAAAACCCTTTGCCAATTCTTGAAAATATTCTACGAAGCTGCCAATATACTGACCTCATCTGCGTACCCCACTGCTAATACCGTCTTTCACGAGGCGTGGAAAGTTCATTACGAACTAATACAGGCAGCTACGAACCAAGGTATCTTCATAAGCAGCTTGACCACACCGTTACTTGAGAAATCCACAAGATACTGGGAAGATTGCAACTTGATTTTAGCAGTTGCCGTTGCTATGGACCCAAGATTCAAGATGAAGCTCGTTGAGTTCAGCTTTTCAAGATTATACGGTGATAAATTCCAGTCTTGGGTTAAGATTGTTGACGCGGGCATGCATGAACTGTACGACGAATACGTAGTTCAGTCCCTCCCGCCCCCAACTTTCATGGTAGAAGAAAACGATCCTCTTGTCAAGACAGAGGGGCCTCACGAAGATCCACTCCTATCAGTGTTTTCGGATTACGATGTGTATCTCTGTGAGATTACAGACGGCGACCACACGTCTGAACTCGACCAGTATCTCGAAGAACCTCTTCTTCCCCGGGCCCGTGATTTCGATGTTTTGGGGTGGTGGAGGATGAATAGCTCGAAATATCCGACTCTATCTAAAATGGCTTGTGACGTTCTATCGATACCTCTCTCGACTGTCGATCCATATTGGGTTTTCGACACGAGGGAGAGGGCGTTAGACGGTTCTCTCAGTTCTTTGAGACCTAGTACTGTGCAGGCTCTTGTCTGTGCTAAGGATTGGCTTCAGCATGATTCATTACAAACTGATGGTAGTGATGCAGTTGTAAAAGCAGATTCTTGAAAATCTTGAGTGATAGATATTTTGTTGTTTTTTTTTTTCTCACAGATTATTTTTTTTGTTGATGATTGAATAAAACTACATTTCAAAATATTTAGTTTTATTATTATTTGGCATTTTAATAAAAAAAATTCTGATTTAAATTTAAAAGTGAAAATTCAAGCAGATAGGGTGAATATCGAAATGTTGGGATAAATTTTAAAATGGTCATCAATGTTTACTATATGGACCAATTTAGTTTTCGATTTTCGTATGAACCAATTTAGTCCTCAATGTTGTCAATTTTGGACCAATTTGGTCATTTCGTCACGATAAACGTCAATTTTATCGGAAATCTCATATGTGTCTCACAATCAATGTTTTAAAAAGCGTACTGTAGCGCGCTATAGCGTAAATTTTTTCGAAAACGCGTTAAAGCGCATCAAATTTAGTGTTTTTCCCGAAAAGCGTACGCTTTATTACGCTAAATTACGCTAATTTACGCTATATTGCGCTAAATTACGCTATATCCGCGCTATTTGAGCTGATGATAATTTGATGAAAATCAGCGGTATGATGTGCAATTTTATTATTTTTTATTTTTTATAAAGCTAAAAATAAATATAAAAACATAAAAAGAGTATTATATATATGAATAATATTTTTATAATGGTTTATGGCACGTGTAATTTTATTTGTTGACACTGTAACTAAACGAAAGAAGATAATTGAGGAATCGATGGGAAGAAAAAGAGTGGATTGGGGTGAATTGAATATATTATTTATATTTAAGCTATTATTTAACAAATAATTGGTAATTATGTTATATATTATGATTTTTTGGCATTATAATTGGCGTTCTCGAAATACTCACGCAATGCGCTACGCTATTTACGCTACGCGTTATCGAAACCAAAACGCGACGCATTGCGCATTACGCGTTTTAAAACATTGCTCACAATAAATCATGTTTAGATCGATAAAATTGAAATGACTACTGAAATTAGAGCACAAAATTAAATTTTTTTCCTCTAAAATTCGAACTCTAGATCATCTGCTTCGTCGAGCTTTATTAACAGTAGAAGAAAACAGTACGAACCCCCCATATTCTGCAAATATTTCGAAATTCGATCCATACATGATTTCGTATGGACCACGTGTGAGATTTCCGTTAAAATCGACGCTTATCGTGGCGGAAGGACTAAATTGATCCAAAATCGACAACATTTGGGATTAAATTGGTTTAGACGAAATATCAAGAACCAAATTAAGCCGTAGTGTAAACATTGGGGACCATTTTGAGTTTTATACCATGAAATATTTATTGCCATAGGGACCGAAATGCAAATAACTTCACCTATATAAGCTAAGTGCAGCAGATTCCATATCAGCAGTTCGTGGTAGTCGTTGAGCTTCAATCGCCCGCCACAACACAACGATGCCATTCTCTCTCCTCGCTCCTCCTCAGCTTCCACGTGTCACGATCTTTCCCGCTGATTTTCGATCGTACAAGCAGAGAGGATACAGCCGTACTATAGTTAAAGCTTCTAAGAACAGCGACGGCGACGATGATAAGCCGGCGTTTAATCCGTTTGGATTCGTGACGGACAATCCTTCGAGCCGAAATGCGATTCAGCTGCCGGAGTCGCCTGCCGAGGACGGCAATGTTGGACAGATGTTATACGTAATTTTTGTTTCTCCCAAAATCTACGACTTCATTATATGGTTATTTTTATTTATTTTTTTTGTTAATTTTAAGATCATTTGATGACTGTGGCCGGAGTATTGTAGTTTGTGAGTTTCCTATGAGCTCCCAAGAGCACTTGAATTCTTATAGTACTAGAAGTTAACTTCTAATATCTCTTACCTTGGAAACTTTTAATGAAACTGTCATTTACATTCTGGTGGTAGAGACTGAAATTTGCATTTTTCTGACTCGATATTTTATTCAAGAGAATCGAAGACAAGGGAAAAGATTATGGTTCTACCATCAAATCTGGAGGGTTCAGATGGTTTGTTAGGGAAACGGGTAAAAGTTGTTTACTTGATGGATAGATTTTCATTCTGCGGCACTACAGAAACTTAGCTAGTTCCCTGTAGGATCGCGTGAGAGCAGGCGTGGAACCATTGTATATCTCCATGGTGCTCCAACTCAATCATACAGCTATCGAGTTGTCATGGCACAGGTCTTACTAGTTCTTTTCTTATTCAAATGTATTTATTTAGATTATCAATTTCTTGGACTGTTCAAACATAAATTTCATATGAATTGACGTGTTTGGCTTTGTTTTCTGTATTTTGTCCTGCGTTACTGCCTCCATTTTCAACTCGATTTTAATTCATGATTAGTTTGCAGGTTAAATATTGAGGTGAGTTTTCTTGCAGGTCAAAATCGAGATTACTCTCTTTGCCTCTTTGTTGGTTGATTCCGCTGAAAATTGCCAATAGATTCCACACCTAATATTTTAGATAACATCGTATTGAGCCCTTCGATCTTGAGTGTTGATTTAAATTTATTTCTCACTGTTATATTAATGATGCTATACTACTTTTATAGATGGCAGAGGCTGGATTCCATTGCATTGCACCTGACTGGATAGGATTTGGTTTCAGTGACAAGCCACAGGCTGGATATGGATTCGATTACACAGGTTTGTGGATTTTGTTTTCTCTATTCCTATATGGGATTACATCACCAAGCTTCAAGAAAATTTATCGATAGACTGATGAGTTCCCTTGAAGCTCAGAGAAAGAGTTCCATGAAGTTTTTGACAAGTTACTGGAGACTCTTGATATCTCTTCTCCATTCATCCTTGTAGTTCAGGTAAGTGTTTATGACTCGTAAGTCATAATGGCTAAAAGAGAGAGTATTACGACTGAACTGTGCTAAGATTTCATCACACTTCGTTCTCTTAGGGATTTATCGTGGGATCCTATGGATTGACCTGGGCTTTGAAAAATCAAAGCAAAATATCCAAACTTGTAATAATGAACACGCCGTTGACAATCTCATCTCCGCTTCCTGGATTGTTTCAGCAACTAAGGTTTTTCTTATACATACTTATTTTCTTATAATTTGACCCTCTTTCTTCTGACATAGATGACATAGGATTAATTGACAATGCACATGGTCTTCGCCAGGATCCCCTTTCTTGGTGAGTTCACTTGCCAGAATGCTGTTATGGCTGAGCGTTTTATTGAAGCAGGTAGCGCGTACGTATCAAGAAATCTTTTTATCTACTTTATGTTAGAATGAATTTATCATGTTCCCTTTCACATCTCTGGTATTGGGATCATCATCATAAAATATTCAAGATAATTTGCAACAAACATCATGCTTGAACCGTATGGATATTTACTCTGCACGCTCTGATAGGAGAAATTCTCTCCGTGTTAGTTATGTTTTGAAGCTGGAAAAGGCAGATGTATATCGATTGCCATATCTGCGAAGCAGCGGCCCTGGATTTGGTATGTTTTTCTTTGCACGAGCATCTGGATTTTATCATGATTTTCTGGTTTGTTCGTTGGAAAGAAGAGGAAATAGCCATGTCGGATGTCACAATATCAGTTTACGTTTATGATTAAACAGATTAACTTGATGAAGCGTATATAATGCACTCATTGATAGACAATTCAGATGAGCAATTTCCTTACTTTTGTTAATTCCAGCTCTACTTGAAGCTGCGAAACGAGCAAACTTCAAAGATATTAATGGAAGAATATATGCTGGATTTGCATCAGGGAGGTACTGACTACTCTATACACCGATTCAAAAGCAGCAAATTTTCTGCTTTATATTCAGAAAATTCACAACTGCTTGAGCAAGGCATATGAGTTCTAAGCGCCTTCCTTCGATCCCAAATGATTGAAACTAGCTCATTTGGTTATTTTTAGCTGGGAAAATCCAATACTTGTTGCCTGGGGAATATCAGACAAGTATCTACCTCAGTCTGTTGCGGAAGAATTTCAGAAGACGAATCCTGATGTAATAACTCTTAAGCTTATCGAAGGTGCCGGCCATATGCCACAAGAGGATTGGTAACTCACTTACTCGAAATCCTTTTACATCATACAATGCCGCAGTTCTCTTTCTGTATCTCACGTAAATGACATTTCCTATTCACAGGCCGGAGAAAGTTGTTGAGGCATTGAGGTACTTCCTCTTATGAAAAGCTTTCTCGAACTGTAATCGCCGACTTCAGGTGAATAATCATTCAATGTATATATCATGTTTACATAGCCATGACAATAATATTCCTATTACTTGCAAAAGATGCACATATTATTCATCGTTATAAAATCTCCCATTACTTCTTTCCTTGATGAAAATATTTCTTAGTTCAATGATGTAATGAGAAGGCGCGATCACATCTCAGAACCGTGCAGAAAGCTTGCAAGCTCAGGAGAAACAACATCAGAACAACGGCTAGAAAAGCCCGACACTGCCAAGGCCCGTACACGTGCCTCGCCAGGCAATTCCCGATCCTAACCGTCCATTTCCCGCTGTAGTATTCATTAACATCTTCGACGACTTTATCCAGGAAGGGCACTTTCGTCAATCGAATAGACTTGCTCATACCATTCCATAGCTCAGCCACCTGTTGGTCGCTCTTCAAATGGTTCAAGACGATGCCTTTTTCTCTCAACAGCTTCACATCTCCATCCGTGTCGATGATACCGTTCATCAATTCAGTGTATCGCGTGAAGATCAACGGCCCTGATGAATCCCGAGATTCATATGCCACCAGGTTTCTTATTACAACCTCCGTGTTCGAATCTATTACAATCCTCGGAAGATTGAACGTCGACGTTTTAAGGTCGAAATCAATGCCCGGGATTCCTAAATCTGTGACTGCGAATTTCACGCCTGCGTTGACGAGTTCGATAACCGAAGGTATTGTGATTTCTTCAATCAACGGAGGCTTATGATTCGAACCTGGGATTTCTGTTTCGTTCTGGGCTCTTTCTCGAGAAAAACACAAGTATTCAATCTGTCTCATCAAGATTACGCCGGGGAGGATCGAAATTATTACACGGGGCAGGTTAGAAATAAACCTGAAAGGTTTCGAAACGATGATCTTCTTGATCATCGAGCTGACCTGGCACGATCCTAGCCCGAAAATGAACTTGCAGAAAGTATTTTTCTCGGGTTCGTTAGTTCTGATTTTCTCGAAATCTGTTTTGATATCGCACGATCCCATGTGCTTCGAAACGATCGAACGGTGGAAGAAATCGAGCAAATGAGCGCATCTCATCACCATTCCAACGTCGAACGATTCTCTTACTCCATGGAAAGGCAAGATCTCTTTGCTTAGTCCCATAATCATCGTGTATAGCAGCTTGTCTGCTTCGCCCGACGATCCCACTTGAAGCTCGAGCGTCTTCCTCAATAAGAACAGCGGGATTTGAGTCTCGAGCATCACAACGTCTCTGAGAACAGCATTTTGCTGCCATTTATGCTTCATCGTCGGCGCTAAACTTTCCTTACGATCTACCTCGGCAAAGATCGTCTGTAAGAACTCTAGCAGAAAGCATGCGTCCAAAGCCATGATCCAAGAAAGAGTTTCACTGCTCAAATCTAGATATTCGTGGTAGCAAGCTCGAACGCTCAGCTCGAACGTCGATAAGTGTTGCACGAGGTCGTAAAATTTGAGGCCATGCATGTGTTTCTGATACCTCTTCGCCGAGAAAAGTTTGTACCTTTCCATTTCCTTCAGCTCGGGCTTATTGCGTAAATGTCGATGGTACGGGCCTAAGGCGACTTGCTGCGGCTCGTAACATTCGGGACTTACGAGCTTGAGGGCTTTAGGGACGTTAAAGATTGTAATAGAAATGCCATTTTGTTCTTGATCAAGAAGATCATCGTTGTCACTGTCTAGTGCTTGGCGGATGCTGATGATCCAACGTTGTTCGTCGTGGTTGGGATTTTGAGAAGACGACATTGTTATGTTACATGTTAGTTTTTTCTTGGTTATATAAATGGCGACAGTTATTGATCTTCTTCATTGAATTGGGCAATTTAAGACAGACTTTATGGCTATGCTCGAAGAACTTTAATGTTTTCTGTTTTAACACACAATAAAATGTTTCTTTTTCTTCTCCATTAAAATTAAAAAAAAAAACGGACAAGAACCTCTTAACTCTACAATACAAACAATGGGGAAGGCTCAAAATTTGAACTTTTTAATATCAAGAAAGAAAGAATTGGTTTTTACATGTAATAAAGACTACGTTTTTACAATCTGCAGAAGAACCCTCTTCACTACTAAAGAAAAGAGACATTAGATTCTATAGACTCCATTCTTTCTAAACCAAGGCCATCGCATGCTTGCATCACTTTTAGCAGCACTACGCTACTTCGGTGTTTGTATCCTCTTCGAGCGGGATATTAAGATCGGGGACCACAAACCTCTGCGACTGTAATGAAACGTCATCTTTCAAGATCGTCGAAGAAGCCACTGGGAAGGATGACGATGATGCTACATCATATCCTGCGAGTGGTTGTTGCAGATCGATCTGTGTAGAAATACAAATGTCAGCTGTTTATCTATGACACAAGCCAAGGCAAGAACCAAGTTTTTAAATACTCATCATCCAAGGTTTTAAGCATATCTTACCCTCATTCTCTTCAAGTTCTCATTTTTAGACCACTGTTCCTCCAGGCTCGTGCGTACGGCAGTTATTTCCTGAGAAGCAATAAGCCGATATTTTAAGTGATTCGAAGCGTATTGATACAGCGGAGAGTATACTATCGTAAGTATAGAGATGATACCCTTTTCAGCTCTTTCCTCTCCTTCAGCAGCGAGCTCTCGTCGTTTTGAAGTTCTGCCAGCGTCTGCTTCGCCCATTAAAAGCAGATTTAACAATGGAAAACACATATATCATATTAGAAACAAGATTTATGAGATATGTACACTACACTAACCTTTCTCTTTCTCAACTTGTTAGAAATGGCCCTTTCACTGCTGCTTTCATTTTCAACCTACAAACAGAAAAACAAAATCAAAATTAAAGAAAAGGCTTCACCTTCACCACATCAAGATAACAAAGCCCTTCTTGAAGAAACAGCAAGCAACTTCCTACACTTTGAGGTAATCTTCCATGTAAGCCCAATACTTAGAATAATCTTGAGTCAACCATTGTTATATATTATACATATTTATATATATATATATATATTCTATGTATAGATAGATCTCTAAAATGGCATGACATGAAGGAGAAAAAGACAATTTTTATGAATAATCAAACCACTAACAACGCTCCACCAAACTTAAACAAAAACAACACGAAGGGACCATTACGCCACACCTCAAGTAGGGCTACCCCATTACGCCCCCTAGCTCCAATTTACCAACATACCCTTTGTTCAGAAATTCCGATGAAAGCAACGATGGATCAAAAAAAACATGGCCGGTTGACCGAATTGACCAACAAAGCCATTCTAGACGATATATATCTTAAGGTTCAAAACAAAAGTGGGGTATGAGAGAGAGAAGATAATGGGACCAAAACTCCAAATAAAAGGATATATTTAAAAAAAAAAGACGAATTTTGGATGAATAAAAAGGGTTCAAAGAGATGACTGTACTTTTGACCCATGGCTAAAAATTTTGCAGGAAATGGTAAGAAGGCGAGAAGATCCGACCCGGGCTGGAGTATATATCCAGAAACCTCGGGGGTGTTATGGTCAATTAGCTCAAACAAGGAACTGACGAGGAGAGGAGAATTGAAAAGGCAAACACGCGCACGCACGCGCCGCTTCCTAAGAGAAGAACGGCCGCCGCCGACGTGGGAAGAAAACTCACGGGAAGCTCAAGCGTAGGTGAGACGCACAACACGGCGTATATCATAAGATCTAACGTTACCTTAGATCTCGGATGGTCTGAAATTCCGCCGACGTGGGCATAGCTCCGCGTGGACTCCTCCGAGCCGGCGCTCCACGATAGCGGCGTGGATGGGCTGGCTCGGTGGCGACGGTGGCTCTGCTTCTCGGACGAACCGTGCTGTAACAACTTCGACCGTCGCTGACGAACGGCCCAGGTCAGAGGCTTGGGATTGGCCGTCGGCGTAGTCGATTTGTGGAGGCGCAAGAGAATCTCCGCCACGACGGTGTCGTCGGACATAGCGGCTCGGACCCACGAGTCGTCGCGTTGGCTCATGGCTGGCTTTGTGACACTACTGTTTGTAAGGAACTTGTGAGGGTTTGGCTCTTCTTGGAGAAGGAGCAGAGAGAGAGAATATTGGGATGGTGAATGACTGAAAGTCTAATAGACTGTTATATATGTACCCCTCTCTCTCTCTCTATATATATATATATCTATATATATTTTATATAATAATATAAATTCGTCTAATGTGCTCTCACTTGTCTGTTTTTATTAGTAATTTGTTTTTCCTTTTAATTTCTAAGGAAATCTCAAATTCATTAAGAACGAAATGTTTTAAAAATGGATCCTTTATCAAAATATATCTTCAACAATCTTGAAATGATCCTCTTTATTCCAAAAGGGCCATGTGATATCATAAAAGATTCCTTGCATTTACTTTCTTCTATGAAATGGTAATTCACTACCCTTTTCTCTAACAAATATATATATATTATATATATATATTCTTTGCCTATGAACCGACGATAATACTTAATTTACTACCACAATTAATTATATATATGGTCGGATCATAAATAAATAATAAAAAAAAATATGCTTTGCCAAAGTCGATTCCACTCTGGCGTAAGAGAAGAGCTCCATCGAATCGTCGGCGAAGAAGACAACCTCGTTAGGATCGAACTCGCAAAAACTGAACTGTCAGATGCAGTAATTGTCTGTTGTTGCAGATGTGGGTAAGTTTTCCTACCGAGCTGAATCAGTTGGATTAGGTGGACGTTGTCTGGTAATGATGATAGTCGCCGGAGGAGTTCTTGAAACTTCCGACGGGTCGTCGTCGGAAGACCGTGCCTGGAAAACTCGGCCTCCACTAACGGATTAGCTCAGACAGAGTTCTTTGTCTAAACCATCTGCCCCAAACGCCGCCTCTGTTTTGGATCAAATCAAATCGCTCTTTGATAACAGAGACATCTTTCTTAATTGAAAAAAAATATATATATTTGATTTTCGTTAAAGATCCAAACTTTATGAAATGCGACGAGATTAAAAGTGATATTCAATGTTTGTGGGCTGGGACAGTAATTATTATTATTATGTGTTAATGGCTACCAACCAAATTTAAGAAGGGATTTCTCTGACACGCTTTTGGCTTCGATGAAACTAATAAAAAAGAAAGCTGTCTTCACTTCAATGGTATGAATGCAGTCAAATACGAAGCTGCTTGGAAGTTGGAACTGCATTTCCATCCATTAAGGAAGCTATGTGATGCTTCATAGTAGAGAAGTGGGAACAAAGCTGATCTTACAGAACACAGAAAAAACTACGAGCCTCTATACCTCTTCTTATTACATCTGAAATAAGAAATAAATGAATAAAGAAAATCATCTCATTCTCAACCACCCCCCACCCCACCTTTCAATATTATTTCATGAAGATTCCATTTATTGTATGATTACTTACGATGATATTCTTATGCAAAACGATGCAAAGAATTCACATCTTGAAGGAGCTAGCGAGAGATTAATGCTATGCAAGGCTGATCTTAACGATTATGAAAGCTTGATGAGAGAAGCCATTAATGGCTGCCATGCCATGGAGTTTTCCACACTTCTGCAAGAACACCAAGAAATTGGTATTGCTACGACACGCCAAGGCCGTGGCCGAGCAAGCAGCTTGGGCCATGGCCAAGGAGCTGAACGTCGGCCCGCTGTTGCAGCCCACGGTGAACGCCAGCGTCCTACACATAACTCAAGTACCTGACTGGGTCGGCCAAGACATATGCGAACGGCTTTTTTAATTAAATAATTAGTTTTTTAATTTTTATTTATAAAATAAGTTAAAAAAAATACTTATTAATAAAATAAGTATTTTCGTATGTTAGACATACGAGTTATAACTCGTATGTTGGAAATACGAGTTATAACTCGTAACTCTGACATACGAGTTATAACTCGTATCTCTAAGATACGAGTTAGATCTACCGACACCGACAAACTCTGCAACCAACAAACTCTGACGAAACCTCTGCTAACTCGTATGTTGAAGGTACGAGTTACTTTTTCTCGTATGTTAAAAGTACGAGTTAATATAACTCGTATCTCACACATACGAGTTATATCCCTATAAATTCATACCTTCGAAACGAAATATTAGATCAAACACATCACCGATCACTCACATCACATACAGAAATGGTGTCCAATAATATACAAGTGTTAGTTTATTTCGGTGGTGAAATTATTCACAAATCTAATTCAACCATCAAATACAGTATTGATCCTATAGGGTACCGGCGAATTCGTCGTTCTACCAATTTTTCCGAATTTCTGTCATTCTTGTTTGAAATTACGGGTGCTGATAGCAGTTCTTGTTCGTTGATTGTTTATGGCAAGAATGAATACTTTCAACACTCTCGCATATTTCATCAACTACTACAGATTTCCAACGACAGCGACTTATCATTCTTCATACACCCTGATTCCGAATTCAACCATCTTGAGGTTTTTGTTGAAAAAAATGAATACGGCAATTTTGATCTCAATGAAGATTCTCATCCAAATTTTGAAGACAGAAGTGGGTTTCAGCAATTTGAATTTGGTTCATCGAGTCATGTGTGTCCAGAGATGCCTGATATAGTCACAGTTACAAGAGGGTTCGAAAATGTGTCAATTGATGTTCCTATATTAGACGTGCCGGAAGCCGAGCAGGAAGATGAGCCAGAAGGCGAGCAAGAAGTCGAGCCAGAAGTCGATGTCATTGATTCTGAAGCAGACGATGAAAATCTCTTGTCCGAGTTTCCAGATCCCAACGATCCTGAAGCTGTCAACGACGATGAGAATCCACTTAATGCCACTGCACCAGTAGATGATCATCGAGCAATGTACCAGTCTGTTCCCTTTAATCATACATATCAAATGCCACCTCCCGATGTTGATGGCTACGGTGGATGCGGGGACTTTTATGATCAAGAAACTCCCACATTTTGTCGAGGTATGATTTTTCAAAGTAAAGAACATTTACAACATGCTGTAGACGATTACTCGATCAAGGTAGTTAGGTGCGAGTATCATGTTAAAGAAAGCAGCAACACCGTTTGGAGTGTAGAATGCAATCACAGCAGTGAATGCCCTTAGAGACTTAGAGCCAGTTTGAAGCGTAAAGAAGGTTATTGAAAAGTGACAAAATATGGAGAGCCACACGCATGCTACATGATTGAGTTGTCCACAACTCATCGTAATATTTCTCGGAACGTGATTGCCGACAAGCTTGTTGGCGTTGTAAAGACAGACCCTCACTTCCTACCAAAAAATGTACAGCAGCTCATAAAAGATAAATTTGGCTACGATATCTCGTACATACAAGCTTGGCATGGACTCAAAAGAGCTATGGAAAATGTTTATGGCACGTGGGAAGATTCCGTAAAGAAGCTTCCAATTTTTATGAAAGCTTTACAACATTACAATCCAGGAACAATCGTGAAGTGGCTGCACATTCGCACTAGCACGCCTGGAGAATATAAGCTTGGGTACGTTTTTGGGGCATTTAAACCAAGTGTTGACGGTTTTCGAACTGGTATGATCCAATCGAGCGTTCCACCTACGAAACAATAATCATTTAATAATATTCAACTAAATAAATAATTTACTACATATAAATAATAATAAGTATATATAATAAATTAATTATAATACCTTGCAGCATTTGGTGGCATCGGCGGCTCAAACCCATTAATTACTTGGGGCGACATATGGATGCGCTCTACTACACGAACGGGATGTAAAGGCAGGATTCTCATCCACGCCCACACCTACAAAAAAAATATTACATTAAATCTATGATTACGAAAATATAAATCTCAAATTTATTTGAATTTTATAAATTATTACCTGCAACAGCCGTAGAGGTCCGCCTATATTAAGCTTTTTCGGCTGACATGCCGAACAAAGCTCTCTATACAAAAAGGCGAGTACTGCACTGCCCCAACTATAAGTGTGCACCTCGTCGATGTCCTCCAATAACTGGAGGAATGTGAGCGAGACGGTGCATGCGCTACAATCGGGAAACATAACTGCACCAAATAACAGCATCGCATATCCACGTGCAGCTTGCTCGACTTCTACTTCCTCACTGTCATCTGTGACTGGATTCGCTATATACCAATCCGCTAGAGCTCTCATCGCTAACGCTGTCCCCTTAAGTTTGTCTTGTGGTGGTCGATATCCAAGCAACCGCTCACACTCATCCTGCCACTGCGACGTCGTCCTCGACTCGATCACACCCGAAACGGACTCACCATCTATCGGCAACCTCCATAGTATACCGACGTCCGCTAGCGTAACAGTCGCCTCCCCAACAAAAAAGTGAAACGTATGCGTCTCTTTCCTCCATCGCTCTACTAACGCAGTAATCAAGTGGGGGTCTACTTTATGCGACATGCAGCTATATACGCCGTACAATCCCATGTCATCCAACTTCTTCAGCAAACGACCGTGTAGAATTATAGGCTGCTCTTTCGTACCCCATACAACATTTTCTAACGATCTAATCTTGATCATTTTATCGATCACGTCCGTATCCAGCATGACATCACGAGATCGATGATTCGACTGCATCGTCAACACCGAATCATCGATAGGGCCGTACAAAGTCGTGTCTTCCATCCTACGAAGAACAACACAATACAACGCAAACGAACGACAAAAACATCAACAAAAACACCAATAAATCCAATGAATACGAACGACAAAAACACGCGTTAATCCCAACACAAATATTCTTAATTCTACGAATAATTTCGACACAAATTATCCTCAACAATACATTCATCAATTCTTCGAAATCAATAAATAATCCCAACAATTTCATACGAAATCAACAAAATAATCCTAATACAATCACAAAAAAACTAACCCGTACCTATTAGCTACGAGTTACTCTCGTCTTGCACCGTCGCCGTTCGCCTTGCACCGTCGCCGTCGCCGTCGTCGTTCGCCTTGCACCGTCGCCGTCTTCGTCTGCGTCGTTCGTCGTCTGTTCGTCGCGGCCTGGTATAATAGATCTAACTCGTATCTTAGAGATACGAGTTATAACTCGTATGTCAGAGTTACGAGTTATAACTCGTATTTCCAACATACGAGTTATAACTCGTATGTCTAACATACGAAAATACTTATTTTATTAAGAAGTATTTTTTTTAACTTATTTTATAAATAAAAATTAAAAAACTAATTATTTAATTAAAAAAGCCTATGCGAACTCAGTCCAAGCTTATGTCCATGTTGAGGATGTGTCGCGGTGGCCCACGTTTTGCTGTACGAGGCACCGTCGGCCTCCGGCAGGTATTTGTGAGCGGAGGGCGTCCTCCACCGCGGCGAGGTGGTCGAGATTCTGGCCAGTATCCCATCCCATCCCTACTATTAGGATGTAAAATCCCCTTTTAGGGCAATCTCAGAAGAAGCTCAAATTCATAAGCCCATGGGGTTCCACTATAAAATCAATTGGCAATAGATAGAGTGTCCCACAAGCTTATAAACAGCTATCAAATCTATTATTTAATCGATGTGGGACTTTTGTTTGATACCCAACAAACCTTCTCTCAAACAAGACCACCAAACTGACATCTCCTTGAACGATAATCATCTTGTACCGCCGTTTCTACGGAACGGGACACGCCGCCTGACCGTCATCAATGTCAGGAAGACTTTCGACACAAGGCACCAAACCGGATTCAAACATAATCCGCACGCTCTGCTGAGCACAAATCGTTTCAAGAACCGGAGACATATCATCCACATCTCATTTGAGCTAGAACCTTGGCTCTGATACCACTTGTTAGGATGTAAAATCTCCCTTTTTTAGCCCAATCTCAGAAGCCCAAATTCAAGTAATCGAAGGAGAGTCCCGATACGATATTGTTAGGACGTATCTCCGGCCCTTGCAATAACGATTGGATGATAATCGTTGAAAGGAAGGTCCGTTCGGTGGTCTTGAGTTTGAGGGGAGGATTGTTGGGGTATCAAACCCAATCCCACATCGGATAATTCAAAGTTGGATCAATTGTATATAAGCTTGTGGGCTACTCCCTCTAATTGTCAATTGGTTTTAGAGTAGAACCCCACAAGGCTTATAAGGTTGGGGCGGTTCGGGGTTGATTCGATTCTTTACACCTACAAGGTGCTCCGACGAGAAGAACCCAAGAAAGAAACCTTACGAATTCTCAAACCAAAGGCTTAAAGATTTGGGCTCAGAGTTCACGCCGGTGAAGCATACGGTGAAGAGCCTTCAAGAAAAGGGCCACCTGCCAATTCCAGCTCAGAACGACCGTCGTGACGCCGCCGCCCTTCGTATTGGGCCTTAGAATATTGGGCCTGGGTTTGGTTTGTTAATGGGCTTTAATATTGAGCTTGCTAGTATCTTCTGTTTATCAATTTCTTTCATATTAATTTCCCAAAATACATCATTATAAAGTCCTGGAAATAAAAATAAATCAAACTAGAGTCAAACCTTATTTAATACTAAAATGAAAAGGAGATATATAATATATATATATACATATATATCAAATCAAGATCTACGAAATCCTCAAAGTCAATGTAGGCCGGGTCCTCACCTGAAGATATGCTGTTGATCATTTAACATTTATAGAAAACATTATATAAATAATTGTGTTGTTAATTCTTAAATAAAACAATATAAGATATGCTGAAATGCATGTCAGAATCACGTCCCACGTGGATTATATTGAAATGCACGTTATTATTCTATATTTTTTTATTACGCGAAACTCATCTAAAACTTAGCGTCGTATACCCGATGATATCTAAAATATAAGCAAGCATAATATAATTTTAAAATCCGTTGTGTCTTATTGTTGACGATGGGATTTAAAATGGCTTCAAACTTAACTTAATGTAATATCCTCTCACAAAAATAATAATAATAATAATAATAATAATAATAATAATAATAATAATAATAATAATAATAAAACAGTAAATAAACTGAACCGACATGACGACGTACATATATGCAATGAAGATCCATGCACTAAAAATCATTCACTATTAATTAATAATATTAAAGGCATGTCACGTCTTTGTAATGGCCCCATCTTTCTATTTACAACTACAAAACCAAATGCCACGTGGACAAACAGATAGAGGACAAGCATATATATATATACGTATAGAATAATTTTTGTAATTTCTAATATATATTTACATATGCTCCTTTTTCTTCAATCATTAAGATAATTACTTAATTAAGCTTATCTTTTATCAATTAACGGATGCTTAAAGTAAAAAAGGAAATAAACTATTAATTAAAATAGTAGATGAAAGACATCGGCTTTTTTAATTAAATAATTAGTTTTTTAATTTTTATTTATAAAATAAGTTAAAAAAAATACTTATTAATAAAATAAGTACTTTCGTATGTTAGACATACGAGTTATAACTCGTATGTTGGAAATACGAGTTATAACTCGTAACTCTGACATACGAGTTAGATCTACCGACACCGACAAACTCTGCAACCAACAAACTCTGACGAAACCTCTGCTAACTCGTATGTTGAAGGTACGAGTTACTTTTTCTCGTATGTTAAAAGTACGAGTTAACATAACTCGTATCTCACACATACGAGTTATATCCCTATAAATTCATACCTTCGAAACGAAATATTATATCAAACACATCACCGATCACTCACATCACATACAGAAATGGTGTCCAATAATATACAAGTGTTAGTTTATTTCGGTGGTGAAATTATTCACACATCTAATATTTCTCGGAACGTGATTGCCGACAAGCTTGTTGGCGTTGTAAAGACAGACCCTCACTTCCTACCCAAAAATGTACAGCAGCTCATAAAAGATAAATTTGGCTACGATATCTCGTACATACAAGCTTGGCATGGACTCAAAAGAGCTATGGAAAATGTTTATGGCACGTGGGAAGATTCCGTAAAGAAGCTTCCAATTTTTATGAAAGCTTTACAACATTACAATCCAGGAACAATCGTGAAGTGGCTGCACATTCGCACTAGCACGCCTGGAGAATATAAGCTTGGGTACGTTTTTTGGGCATTTAAACCAAGTGTTGACGGTTTTCGACATTGCCGTAAAATTGTTTGTGTTGATGGTACGCATTTATACTCAAAATATCAACACAAAATGTTGATTGCTACATCACTCGACGCCAATCAGAACGTCTTCCCCCTAGCCTTCTCCATTGTCACCGAAGAAAGTGAACATTCTTGGAAATGGTTTCTTAACAACCTAAATACACATGTTCTGCAGAACCAGTCTGTTTGCCTTATTTCCGATCGTCTTAACGGTGTATTAAAGGGGGCACGATTGCTCCCGCCGTGAGCTATCGTCGATTTCACTTTTCATAGGTGCGTACAGTATTGGCGTGATCGGTATCAGGAAGCTGCGGTAGCAATGGACAATACTGAAACAGATTGGTCACGCTATGCAACAAGAATGTTTCAAAATTGGACGAGGCAATCTTGGGATCATGTTGTCTATCGATTTGATGTCCGACAACATACGGCCGAAGTTGTAACAGCTGGCGTTCATACACAAACACATGTAGTGAATATTAGCGTTGGAACATGTTCGTGTGGAAATTGGAGCATGTACAAGATCCCCTGCTCTCACGCACAAGCGGCATGTCGTCATTGGCAAATCCAGTCCGATCAATATGTCGCGCCATATTACAGCAAAGTCTCGTACTCAGCCACGTATCAGGGTATTTTCGAGCCACTACACGACGAATGTTATTGGGCTGATGCAGCGTGGAAGACATTGATATGTTTACCCTCATTCTGTATTGTTTGAGTCCCGTTGTTTTATTTTATTTTATATAATTAATTAAAACGAGATTCATAATAAGAATAAGTCAATACAAATTACAAATGACGGCTAATCTACTGTCCACGATGAAAAAAATGAGAACCAGTCCCACAACGCCTAGGCCTACGCACTCTATTTCCTCATCGGACATCAGCCTGATCTTCATCATCAGGACTTCTCGAGCGCCGCGTATGTGGTGAAGGTGTCATAAACACCTGAAATATAATCCCAAATAATAAAAATAATAATAATAATAAAACAAATAATAATAATATAATAACAACAATAATGAAATAATAATAAAAGAACAATATTATTATTTACCGTGTTTAGATCTATATCATCGAAGAACGATGAGTGTGGATCATCGTGCACCTGAGATGTCCCGACCTCGTATGGCTGAGACGGCCCCGGCTCATATCGATCAGATGGCCCGACCTCGTACGGCCCCGACTCATATCGGTGCGAGTGTCCAACATCTGGATCACGTTCTCGTCTTGGCTGCTGACGTCTGCCAATAAACATGTTCTCCATCTGATACGCCAGACGTCGTGCTTCTTCAACGTTATCGTCTCTAAAATAATCTGCTTGACGAGATATGTGATGTTCCTATAATTAACAATGCAAGTTAGAACATGATAAATAGAAAACAAATATGAGTTAATATATAAACAAAACTCACAATCGTCGATAAGAATACGGCATCACCCATCTGAAAGCCCCGGGGCATCTGCCTAGCGTTCGGAGAGATGTAGCGTCGTGTAATGCGATAGTACCAGTCGTAGTAACCATCATGGACCGATACCTGTGGAGTAGCAGTCGGACCACTGACAACGGTCTGATCTCGTTCCGCCCATCTCTGTATCCACTCCGCATGAACTGTCGTCCAGTCCATCCCTGTGCGCACACGACGTTCGAACGAATGGAGATTCCGTTCGCGATAGCTAGGCTGAGCGGGGATGCCTTGGATAATCCCAAACCGCTTATATTAAGCTTTTTCGGCTGACATGCCGAACAAAGCTCTCTATACAAAAAGGCGAGTACTGCACTGCCCCAACTATAAGTGTGCACCTCGTCGATGTCCTCCAATAACTGGAGGAATGTGAGCGAGACGGTGCAGGCGCTACAATCGGGAAACATAACTGCACCAAATAACAGCATCGCATATCCACGTGCAGCTTGCTCGACTTCTACTTCCTCACTGTCATCTGTGACTGGATTCGCTATATACCAATCCGCTAGAGCTCTCATCGCTAACGCCGTCCCCTTAAGTTTGTCTTGTGGTGGTCGATATCCAAGCAACCGCTCACACTCATCCTGCCACTGCGACGTCGTCCTCGACTCGATCACACCCGAAACGGACTCACCATCTATCGGCAACCTCCATAGTATACAGACGTCCGCTAGCGTAACAGTCGCCTCCCCAACAAAAAAGTGAAACGTATGCGTCTCTTTCCTCCATCGCTCTACTAACGCAGTAATCAAGTGGGGGTCTACTTTATGCGACATGCAGCTATATACGCCGTACAATCCCATGTCATCCAACTTCTTCAGCAAACGACCGTGTAGAATTATAGGCTGCTCTTTCGTACCCCATACAACATTTTCTAACGATCTAATCTTGATCGTTTTATCGATCACGTCCGCATCCAGCAGGACATCACGAGATCGATGATTCGACTGCATCGTCAACACCGAATCATCAATAGGGTCGTACAAAGTCGTGTCGTCCATCCTACGAAGAACAACACAATACAACGCAAACGAACGACAAAAACATCAACAAAAACACCAATAAATCCAATGAATACGAACGACAAAAACACGCGTTAATCCCAACACAAATATTCTTAATTCTACGAATAATTTCGACACAAATTATCCTCAACAATACATTCATCAATTCTTCGAAATCAATAAATAATCCCAACAATTTCATACGAAATCAACAAAATAATCCTAATACAATCACAAAAAAACTAACCCGTACCTATTAGCTACGAGTTACTCTCGTCTTGCACCGTCGCCGTCGCCGTCTCCGTTCGCCTTGCACCGTCGCCGTCGCCGTCGCCGTCTTCGTCTGCGTCGTTCGTCGTCTGTTCGTCGCGGCCTGGTATAATAGATCTAATTCGTATATTAAAGATACGAGTTATAACTCGTATGTCAGAGTTACGAGTTATAACTCGTATTTCCAACATACGAGTTATAACACTCGTATGTCAAAGATACGAAAGTACTTATTTTATTAATAAGTATTTTTTTTAACTTATTTTATAAATAAAAATTAAAAAACTAATTATTTAATTAAAAAAGCCAAAGCCCATCCCTGCCACGTCATAATTTCTCAAGTATTGAAACTTAGTCTACAATCATCCGTATATTGGAGTATATGTAAATATTAAATACTATAATGGAAAATTTGATTTGTATTATGAAATAATTAAATGTGGATGTTTTAGATAATAATATTAGTTAAATTATTGATGATTTGGAAGTATTATATTAAATGATGATAATGTGATAAGATGATAAGATGAGGTGTTTAATTGAAGAGTTTGTATTTTAGTGTGAGGTGTATAATTGTAATTAATGTGATTAGTTATAATAGTGAATTATTAGTAGTATAAATAGGTGATTAGAGTTCATTGTAAAACACACCAAGTATTGAAATACTTAATCTCTCTCTAATCTCTCTCTCTTTATATTATAAGCTATATTATCATTATAATCTTAATATAAGTATAATTATAATAAAATAATCTTAATATAATATTAATCACAATTAATATTTTTATAACACGTTATCAGCACGACCGCTCTCCGTCGTCAAGATCAACCTCCGTCGAAGATCTCGTACGAGTTTAGTCAAGGTATGGTAATTTAATTTTTAATTTATACTAATCATATATTAATTGTGATTAATTTAAAAATATATATTATAAAAGTATTATTTAAAGGTTTTATAACTAAACGCCAATACCCGAGTGGTTTGCGGAATATCGTTCACTACAAGTGACGAGAGGTCCAGGTTTCGATCCCCGTGGAGGCGTGTGATTTTTTTTATTTATGCACGTACACAACACAAGCCCACGAGGTCTTGCGGTAATCCCAACCTCAGTAGCGGCATATTATTAATCTTTCTTTAATAAGAAAAAAATGTCGTTTTATACAAAGATGGATCTTCTACTCCTTACATTATTTACGGTGATCATTTCCGCTATGTGGATAATATTTTTACCAATGTTTTTAAAATATAATTATTAATTGTAATTTCTTTAATATTATAATTACTGAAAATATTTTATTTTGAAGGATGTCGCTATGTCCGATGTTTGATCTTTTACTTATGATTATGATTACGGCGACACTGATCTGGATGTGGATATCATTTTTTATAAGAACTTTTACAAAAGAAGATACAAAAGAAGATTTAAAAGAAGATTAATTATAAGTTTTTTTTATTATGTAAAGTTTTAATAACATGTTTTGTATTTTATTATAGTAATATGTCGAACTTGGCGAGCCTTGAGTTTGTTGCACTCGATATCACTGGAAAAAATTATTTACCTTGGGTACTAGATGCTGAAATCCATTTGAAAGCAAAAGGCTTAGGTGACACCATTGATCCCACGAAAACCACAACTGAACAAGACAAGGCGAAAGCTATGATTTTTCTTCGCCACCACATTCACGAAAATCTGAAAGTTGAATACTTAACAGAAAAGAATCCAGCTGAGTTGTGGAAAAACCTGAAAGAACGATATGGCCACTTGACAACTGTTATTCTCCCCAATGCAAAGTACGAATGGCTGAATTTACGATTGCAGGATTTTACGTCGGTAAGTGAATATAATTCTGCCGTTTATAGAGTTACTTCCACGTTGAAATTATGTGGAGAGACAATTACTGATAACGATATGCTGGAGAAAACATTCACCACATTTCATCCACAGAATATGATATTACAACAGCAATATCGGGAGAGAAAATTTAAAAAGTATTCAGATCTAATTTCTTGTTACTTTTGGCTGAGCAAAATAATGAATTGCTGGTGAAAAATCACGAATCCCGAACGACTGGTTCTACTGCACTCCCTGAAGCGAATGCAGTCAAAGTTAATAATGACAACAGTCGAGGTAATGATCGTGGACGTGGACGTGGTGGATATCGCGGCCGTGGACGTGGTCGTGGTCAAGGTCGTGGTCAAGGCCGTGGTCGTGGCCGAGGATATTATGGTGGTGGTTATCAATATTTCCGTGGTGGTTATCATAATTATCGTGGCGGTCATCAAAATATTCCCCAGAAGAGGAAAAGTTTTGATAATAAAGATGAGAAGAGGCAAACTGAACAAAAGAATAATGATGAAAAATGTTATCGTTGCGGTGGTTCTGGCCACTGGTCGCGCAATTGTCGTACGCCCAAACATCTTGTTGAGCTATATCAGGAATCTCAAAAGGGCAAAGGAAAGAAAATCGAAATGAATTTTGTTCAGGGTGAATTCGCCTCTACCTCTGATGCCAATGATGAAAATGCTCATTTGGAAGCTGCGGATTTTCTGATCGATGAAAATTAATCTGCTATGATTTTATTTATGCATTATGATTTACTATTGTGTGTTTTATTATATATCGTTGTTTTAAGTTATCTATATGTTTGTAATGCAATATTTCTTTTTCAATAATAAATATTATGTGTTTGTTTATAAAGGATATTATTTGATGGATGCGGGCATGTGCAATGAAGAATTGTGTCTTGCAGACTGTGCAACGACGAATACGATTCTAAAAAATAAGAAATATTTCGATCATCTTGATATGAAAGAAGCCAGTGTTATTACTATATCGGGTAGCACGAATATAATTGAGGGCTCCGGAAGAGCTAATGTTTTACTGCCCAGAGGAACAAGGCTGATAATTGAAAATGCTTTATATTCTCCTAAGTCTCAAAGAAATTTATTAAGCTTTAAAGCTATTCGACATAACGGATATCATATTGAGACTGCAGAAAAAGGAGATATTGAATATTTGCATATTACAAAAGTGATATCGAATGACAAAAGAATTGTGGAAATATTACCATCTTTTGACTCTGGGCTATATTACACATATCTTAAAACAATTGAATCACATGCTATCGTAAACCAGAAGTTTACTAATGATAATACATTTGTTGTTTGGCATGACCGGTTGGGCCATCCCGGTTCAATTATGATGCGGAGAATAATTCAAAATTCACGTGGACATTTAATGAAGAACCAGAAGATTCTTCAATCGAATGAATTATCATGTGTTGCTTGCTCTAAAGGGAAGTTGATTATTCGTCCATCACCAATAAAAATAAAGAATGAATCTATAAGATTTTTGGAACGTATACAAGGTGATATTTGTGGACCGATACATCCATCGTGTGGACCATTTAGATATTTCATGGTATTGATTGATGCATCAACTAGATGGTCTCATGTATGTTTGTTATCAACGCGGAATGTAGCTTTTGCGAGATTGCTTGCTCAGTTGATTCGATTAAGAGCACATTTTCCGGATTATCCAATAAAGAAAATACGCCTTGATAATGCTGGTGAATTTACTTCCAAGGCATTTAATGAATATTGCATGTCTATTGGAATTGATGTTGAGCACCCCGTGCCACATGTCCATACGCAAAACGGTCTTGCAGAATCGTTGATTAAAAGGTTGCAATTAATTGCAAGACCATTATTAATGAAGTCGAAACTTCCCTCTTCTTGTTGGGGACATGCTATATTACATGCAGCGGCACTAATCCGCATCAGGCCAACAAGTTATAATGATATCTCCCCGATACAAATGGTTTATGGTCAGGAACCAAATATTTCCCATCTGAGAATTTTTGGATGTGCGGTATATGTTCCAATTGCTCCACCACAACGCACGAAGATGGGACCTCAAAGGAAGTTGGGAATATATGTCGGATTTGAATCTCCATCGATAATAAAATATTTAGAACCTCTAACTGGAGATTTATTTACGGCTAGATTTGCCGATTGTCATTTCGATGAATCGAATTTTCCGACATTAGGGGGAGAAAAGAAACAGCTGGAAATGAGTATTAGTTGGAATGAATTATCGCTAAATCATTATGATCCTCGAACGAAAGAATGTGAACTAGAAGTTCAAAAGATAATTCATTTACAAGGATTAGCTAATCAACTGCCAGATAGCTTTACTGACCTTAAAAGAGTGACTAAGTCACATATACCAGCTGTTAATGCTCCTGCAAAAGTTAATGTTCCTGGAGAACATATAATGATCGAGCCTAAACCACAACTAAAACGTGGTAGGCCCTCGGGTTCCAAAGATAAAAATCCTCGAAAAAGAAAAGGAGCAAATAATAAGAATGGTCCAGTCGAGGATTTATCGACTCTAGAAGAGTCAATGGGCATTAATGATTATGATAATGGAAATCAGGTACCTGAAATTTTTGAGAATAATGATAATGAAGAGATCTCGATAAATTATGCTCAAAATGGAATTAGATGGAACCGAGAAAAAGTCAACGTTGACAATAAATTCTCATTTAACGTAGCGCTACATGAAATGAATGAGATAAATGAGAATGAGGATCATGAACCAGGGTCTGTAAAAGAATGCAGACAAAGAAATGATTGGCCAAAATGGAAAGATGCAATCGAGGCAGAATTAAAATCACTTGAGAAACGAAAAGTTTTCGGACCTGTAGTCCGCATACCAGAAAATGTAAAGCCGGTTGGATATAAATGGGTTTTCATCAGAAAGAGAAATGAAAACGGTGAAATTGTGAGATACAAAGCACGGCTTGTTGCACAAGGCTTTTCACAACGACCTGGTATTGATTATGAGGAGACGTATTCTCCTGTGGTGGATGCAACGACTTTTCGTTATTTAATTAGTCTGGCAGTACGTGAAGGACTCGATATGCGTCTAATGGATGTTGTCACCGCTTATTTATATGGATCACTTGATAGTGATATATATATGAAACTTCCCGAGGGATTTCAGTTACCTGAAAATTCAGGGCCCCGAAATGAGTACTCAATCAAGCTAAATAAATCGCTTTATGGATTAAAGCAATCTGGGCGTATGTGGTATAATCGCCTAAGTGAATATTTATCGAAAGAGGGGTATAAAAATGATCAAACTTGCCCGTGCATATTTATGAAAAGATCTGGAAATGAATTTGTCATCATTTCAGTTTATGTTGATGATATTAACATAATTGGAACTCCTGAAGAGTTATCAAAAGCCGTTAATTGTTTGAAAAAAGAGTTTGAAATGAAAGATCTCGGTAAAACGAAATTTTGTCTTGGACTGCAAATTGAATATTTAAAGAATGGGATATTCGTACATCAAGAGACTTATACGAAAAAGGTATTGAAAAGATTTTATATGGATAAAGCTCATCCATTGGATACTCCAATGATTGTTCGATCTTTAGATGTGAATAAAGATCCGTTTAGACCTTGCGAAAACGATGAAGAATTACTTGGTCCTGAAGTACCATATCTCAGTGCTATTGGAGCCCTAATGTATTTAACGAGTCATACGCGACCTGATATAGCGTTCGCTGTGAATCTATTGGCGAGATATAGTTCGTCACCGACTCGTAGACATTGGAATGGAATTAAGCGAATTTTTCGATACCTTCAAGGAACAACTGATATGGGATTGTTCTATTCTAATGAATCAAAAACAGATTTGATTGGGTATGCAGATGCTGGTTTTCTATCTGACCCACATAATGCTCGATCGCAAACGGGCTATTTATTTACACATGGCGGAACCGCTATTTCATGGCGGTCAGTTAAACAAAGTTTAACGGCTACTTCTTCTAATCATGCGGAAATTTTAGCTATTCATGAAGCTAGCCGAGAATGTGTTTGGTTGCGATCGATAATTGAGCATATACAACAAACCAGTGGGCTAGTATCGAAAAAGTTACTTCCTACGATTTTATATGAAGATAATGCTGCATGCATTGCCCAATTAAAGGAAGGATATATTAAGGGAGATAGAACAAAGCATATTTCACCAAAATTTTTCTTTACACACGATTTAGAGAAAAATGGTGATATTGATGTACAACAAGTGCGATCAAGTGAAAATCTTGCAGATTTATTCACGAAAGCACTTCCCCCAATAATTTTCAAAAGATTGGTATATTCAATTGGAGTTCGAAAACTTCGAGATCTTAAATGATGTCATCATCAGGGGGAGTAAATGCGTGTTGCACTCTTTTTCCCTTCACTGAGGTTTTTCCCATGTGGTTTTCCCAGTAAGGTTTTTAATGAGGCAACAATCGAAAGCGTATCTAAAAGAATCATGTACTCTTTTTCCTTCATTAGGTTTTTATCCCATTGGGTTTTTCCTAATAAGGTTTTAACGAGGCATATTCTTTGAAAACATCCAAGGGGGAGTATTATGAAATAATTAAATGTGGATGTTTTAAATAATAATATTAGTTAAATTATTGATGATTTGGAAGTATTATATTAAATGATGATAATGTGATAAGATGATAAGATGAGGTGTTTAATTGAAGAGTTTGTATTTTAGTGTGAGGTGTATAATTGTAATTAATGTGATTAGTTATAATAGTGAATTATTAGTAGTATAAATAGGTGATTAGAGTTCATTGTAAAACACACCAAGTATTGAAATATTTAATCTCTCTCTAATCTCTCTCTCTTTATATTATAAGCTATATTATCATTATAATCTTAATATAAGTATAATTATAATAAAATAATCTTAATATAATATTAATCACAATTAATATTTTTATAACAATTTGATATATGATTTCTGGAATTTTCATGATGAATCTTTAATTATTGGAAATCACGGCAATAATAAAAAAATATTTCCTTTTCTTTTTTCTTTTATCACCACATTATTCCCATTTTACCCTCGCTCAATAGAATAGAAACGTTAAAACAGTTTCTTCTGCTGTAGTAGTATTTTATTTTTGTAGACATTTTCCTTTCATCACTCCATAACTGTCCCTCCGTGTTCAACTCGCCTAGTGGCAGACAAATCAACACAACTACAGCAGTCAATAACCTTTTTGTTTTGCAAGAGAAAATTCGGGAAAAAAGAAAATCCAATAAACCCTTTTTTTTTTCTACAAAGGAAAATCGTACTAGCTAAGCTCCTTTTGTTCACTCTCGAATTTCCATCATCGAAATTGCTCGAGCCGATCGTTTTCATTTCGAGTTAACACCTGGGTTTCCGAGGTTATCGATCATCGTGTCGGTTGGGTGCTAGCCCTTTTGCAGGAAAACGCAAAGATTTTTTTTTTTTTTTTTCATCGGGGGGAAGAGAAAATATTAAAGAAATTAAAAAGGGAATCTAAAAGATGCTGAGCTCGAAAAGGGTTTGGTTGTTGTGATGTACTATGGCAGTTTTGTTGGCTCCTACGTACATAGACGATGTCGCTTTACATTGGTCGCGAGGCTTCTAAGGTTCGTATCTTCTTATGCTGTACTTCTTCTTTTTCCCTTTGCAATGAGTTGTTTCTTAAAATCTTTTTTTTTTTTCCTGATGAGAAGTTGTGGAAGAGATTATGCGCAGAGACTGCCGCAGAAGTTAGTTTGCTTGTAAGGAATTGGAAGTATATTTTGGGAGGCCTAATTTTTCAGGTCTGATTGATGCAGCTTTAATATCGAACTTCGTTTATACTCAAAGTTGTGTCTTGATTCAGTCTTATTATTATATATTTTGTTAGTCCATTTTAGTTGTCATAATCATATAATATATGTCTGTAATAGTATCAATTATGTGCATATTCTGTCAAGATGTGGTTCGATTTGAACAGAGTAGAGTTGGTTTAAGTTTTATGTTGTTTTTCTTATTTGGAAAGTAAGCATTACATGGTTTGAATTAAGCAAAGCTGTAGCTTAGCTGTTGATTTCATACTTAATCTGTCTTTATCGTTTACTTCAAGCTCCGAATACATTGTAGTTTGGATCAATTGAAAAAGATTTCAATGTTGACCCGACCCTTCTTGAGTTTGAGCAAATTTTTTATGCCCCTCTGCAAATATTGTGTGTAATATTCTAATCGATGTTGCCTTAACGACAGTACATTCACGGCTTAGCAGCTCGAGGGGTTCACTACTTTCATCGGCCAGGGCCGGTACTTCTAGATGTCGGCTTCTATCTTCTTCCTGTGAGTGTACAAAAACTTCGTTAGATGTTTTTTTTTCCATTGGATTACAATTTCAAAAACTTATGTAAAATGTTAATCTTATTGTTCTCGCAATATAGGAACTTGGACCGGACAAAGCCTACATCAGCGAATTTGTATTTACCTCCATTTTCTTAAGTTTTGTATCGGTAAGTGTTCTCTCTTTCACCGTTCGGAAACTTTGTTTACAAGATATGTACTTATTGGTCAATATATTCCTTACAGTGGACTTTCCATCCTTTTGTTCTGAAGAGCAAAAAGATCTACACTGTCCTAATATGGTGCAGGGTACTCGCATTCTTAGTGGTAAGTGCATATGTAATGGTTTGTTTGCATCATGACCGACAATGCGTTGCAATTAATTTCGCTGAAATTCTGATATTATATCTAATGAATTTGAATATCCTTTTGCTTCTCTCTCCAGGCTTGCCAAGTTCTTCGTATTGTAACGTTCTATTCCACTCAGCTTCCTGGTCCAAACTATCATTGTCGAGAGGTAATAAAAAACTATCGTCAGATTTCCTTTTTCAGTAGGGACAGTATGCCATTGATTATTGCCGAAGAGATTTAACATATGTTTCCTACATTATCTGAAACTCATGACTGATTTGGTGCAAACTATATGTTTGCTATGTAATGTAGGGTTCAAAACTTGCTAGGCTGCCTCGTCCTGACAGCATCTTCGAAGTTCTATTAATTAATTGTATGTGGCAGTTTTTCTTTTCTCCTTTTCCTATTAGATATAGTGTTCATTGCTTAGTTCATGCAATACTTGGTATGCTCATTGG
This sequence comes from Lindernia subracemosa, assembly GCA_028392965.1. NCBI lineage: Eukaryota > Viridiplantae > Streptophyta > Magnoliopsida > Lamiales > Linderniaceae > Vandellia > Vandellia subracemosa. Next base: position 6,807,216 of record JAQPCC010000002.1, on the reverse strand, counting down.
AATTTTTTTTTTCCTGTTTCGAATTTATTTTTTGCAGTTCCTCGAGGAGTGCTCTATGGATGTGGTGATTTGATCTTTTCTTCCCACATGATATTCTCTCTAGTCTTTGTCAGGACATACCACAAGTATGGGACAGTAAGGTAATAAGATTATCGAGAGTATATATATATATATGCAATGGAAACTCAACCGAAATTTAGTAAGCAAGTTTGTTGGCTGTGGCAGTGTTATGAAGCAGCTCGCTTGGTTAATCGTAGTGATTCAGAGCTTCCTGATTATTGCGTCGCGTAAGCACTACACGGTTGATGTGGTCGTCGCATGGTAATAAACTACGTATGATAATACTAAGCTTTTGTTTGCATTAGGGCGATATAGTATCTGAACTTTCAGTCCGTACCATATCATTGCAGGTATACGGTGAACTTGGTTGTGTTCTTCATCGACAAGAAGTTGCCCGGTAAGAAATTTTTTTCGTTTTATTCGATTGATGATACTAATAATTTCATGTCTTTCGGGGTTTTTTTTTTTTATTATTATTTTTCTGAATTTCGAATTCGAACTTTGCAGAACTGCCCGATCGTTCTAACAGTGGTGCCACGCTATTACTACCAATGACCGGCAAGACCAAAGAGGAGAATCACAAACTCTTGAATGCAGATTCTGCTGATTGGGTATGTTAAGTTAAATTTTCTTGTTCTAAGTTACAGTATCGAAATGCGCTTGTCGAACTCAAATCTGCCATTTTTGTTTTTCGAACTTTTCAGAGGCCAAGAACTCAACTGAATGGGAAGATTACAGAGGAACGAAGTTTAGTCCACGTTGAAGCGGTCATCAACGGTGTATAGAATGTTTTCTAAGTGGCACAGTGCGATAAATCTTTGCCATTGCCCGAACGTATTTGAGTCTGTGGTTTCGACATAACAATGATCCAAATAATGCATCAACCGCCTTGTAATCGATCTACTTTAGGACTGTGATTGTTTCCAAGTTTTAGTGCACATATGTTATGTGAATGCTGCATGGAATTCAAAAATAACATATTATTGCATCTGTATTTATTACCACACAAATAACACCACCACAAACTGCAATGAGAACATCGTCGTAGCTCGATTCAGAATTAGTTTTAACAAAAAAAAATTGCGGCGAAAGGCTCATTCTAAGGGACAAAATAAGTCGGTATACTAATATTCCATTCTCAATTTGAACCAAAAGAGAAAGACAACAGCAATCTACATCGGAGGTTTATTGTTACCCAGAAGCTGGCCAACCAAGTTAGTCACCTACAGCAAAGAGATGAAATGGTAGTCAATAATTTATCGAACCAAAAGGGTATAACGTCGAGTAATTACATCAGATATGAACCGAACTATAGAATGGTTTTGTCACTGTCTGTCTGAGGTCCAATATTGATGTGTAGATAGCACAAAACAGACCATATGATATGTTAATAAACTCTTGTAATAACTGACTGGTAAGGCTGGCCTGGCCATGGCATTGAAAAATCAAGAAAAAGGAAGATAGGAGAACAACTTAACCTATTTACGACTACTACGTAGTCTATCAATGAAGCTATAAACGGGCTAGATCGGGGAATTAAGGAACAGGGCAGGCAGTAAAAGAACTATATAGAAACTAAAAGAGTATATAAATGTAAAATGTAACCAGCGTAAACACCTGCCAATACTTCGAAACACATCGGTCAATGCAGCTATTTTCACCCATATTCAGCTCAGATTCCTTATACCTGAAAAACGAAATCACAGCCCATTAAAATAATCTTACTCCATACTCGAGCATCGGTAAACGATCAATATTATTACATACTTGTTCTCGACGCATTTGTTGAAGCACGTATGCGTGAGCCTGGGTTTGAAAACTACCCAGTTAGATAGATATATCAGACAAATGCATATTAGGACAGAGATAAACCAATACAACAAGCCAAAATCACATATCTAGAAAGAACACATATTTTGCAGGATTACTACGGCATACCTTCGGATTGAACAACAGAGATTATAACAACACATCAAAGAATACATTTTTTTTTACCAGCCATAGATTCAAAGAATGGAGTCACCTACTTGTTAAACATATCAACCCTATACTCCATCTCCTTTTCCATCATCCCTATAAGCTGCGGCAAAAAAAATTAAAATAGAAGTTAGCAAAAACGCCAACCCAATAGACAAAATTACACATAATTTGGAAGCTCATAAGAAACACAATTGCCTGTTCTCTTTCAAAAGCAGAAGGAGCACTGTTCCCCGCCATTAGATCTGAAAATAGAACAAGTGTTCAGCCAGAAAGCTTAGTGTGAGTGTGATCCCTTTAATAATTCAAATCAATCAACTTCAAAGAATCGATTTTGGGATGAAAACCTTGAATGTTAAACCCTAGACCGAAGTAATCGAATGGCTCGTTTTACCAAACAGCTGCAAAAGTAACCTATATTACATCTATAATACATATATTTATATATATAATAAAGAACGAAAAAGAATGAAATTGTATTACTTCATCTCTATAATATAAAGTACTAGTTTATGCACACACTCAATGCGTGTGTTACAATATATAAATATATAATATTACTTTATATTTTAAATTATCAATATGCCAAAATTTTTAATGAAAATTTTGTATTTGTGATGATATATAAAACCTGAAGGTAAAATGTTAATTAATCAATTAAAATAAATAAAAAATTTTGAAGGACAAAATAGTAATATCTTACAAAAATAATGTGCAGTTAATGATATGATGTGGATTTTTAATAGAATAATTTTTTTAATTATTAATTTTAGTAAAAAATTTGATTGGTTAATAATGACACACCAATTTATTGAATGGTAGTTTCTATGTGGGTCTCTCCAATAATATAATAGAAAGATATATATATATATATTCTCGTTTGGGACAATTTCAAACGAAAAAAAGAAAAGAAAAGTATTCATATGTTGTCATAAGATTAATTGGTATTACTTAGATGTAATAATAAGCTAAAAGATATATCGTCTAATTAGATATTGGCTAATAAAATTAATTAACGACAAAAAGCCGACTGTCATTTTTATATAACCATTATAAACTTGACATTAATAAAAGGTGTAATGTAACATAACATCTGACATATATTAAATATTACAACAAATCCAATGAATGACAAATTAATACTACTTAATAATAAAAATAAATAGGCCAAGAAACAAATAACCACCTTATATCATCTTCCATGGATATACACAGAAAGATTCAATTTTTTTTACAGGCCCATCTCTTCAAATCATCAACAAGAATCATCATTATTACTATAACCATCATTACAAGGTGTATTTAAGATGGGATGTTAAAGTGGAAAAGCCAAGAAATAACGAAGGCAAACACCATACAAGCAAGAAGAAAATTCAGAAAACGGTGGCCGTTCAAGCAGCTTCGAGCCTCCGCATTGTTCACGGCAGCCGCCGACGAGGACGTAATAGTGTGATCTGCGACGTCGTGAAACTGCTGATTGTTCGCTTCGACGTCGTTAGGCCCGACGACGTTCCGGGCTATCGAATTGCATATCTCGCAAGTCCTGCGAATGTGAATAAAATAAAAGCCTCAAAATTGAATCTTGATCAATGGGATGGCAAAGAATCATCAACTAAGGTAAAAAACAATGCTGTAATAAAAAAAATAAAGGAAGAGAATCCCATCTAAAGAATGGACAAAAGCAGCTAAAGCCCATGTAAAGAAAGGAATCATATGTTGTAATTAGGTTATTTCCATGTAATTATATTCCAACTTTGCTTTACCCTTTTGCCTTATAACAACCCAACTAAGCAATGTATATCTGAATTCTGAACTGAACTTAAGACATATAGCAAGAAATCTTTATGACATAAACGGAGGGAGTTAGATTTTGGTAAGAATGTAAACAAGCTCACTTGTTTCCTTTAATCTTGAACCAAGTTTCAGCACAATGCTTGTGGGCAGCAGCCAAGTCATCCTTGCAAGAACAGCCCAGCTCAATGGCTAGCCCACAGCCTGGGCTCGAGCCCACCAAGCTCAGCTGACAGATCCTACAGTCCCTCTCAACGTCATCGTCTCCGGCGAGCTTCGAGCCCACGCCGCCACCAGCTTCAGAAAGGTCAGACTGGGACGAAATCCTTCTGGAAGAATCTAAGCCCTCCTCGACTAAAATCTCCGAGCCGCAGGCGAAGCTGTAGACATCGTAATTCGAGCCGTCGCCGTCGCCGTCGGCAGTTGAGTAGAACTCGTGGGAGTAGCAGGAGTCGTCCTCGTCAGCCGTTCCCTCGTTCTCTATGTCCTCCGGCTGGCGGGTGGCGCCGCCTCCCCTTGCGGCGCCGCATTCTAAGTCTAGCGCTGCTGCGTGGTGGGCCATTTCCAAAGTTGCCATTTTTTTATGAACAGAAAATGAAGACGGAGTTCAAGAATCAATCGGATTTTGTCTGCTTAGGGAATTTAAGTGGAGGGAGAAGAGATTAAGAGGATTAGATTTATCTCTTCAACTCCCACCATTTTCAGTTCTTGAAAGGAAAGTGACTTCTGCGTTTATTTAGGACACATAAAATATTAAATGCCGAAGGAGAAAGAGATTAGAGAGATGAGAAGAAAACGAACAAGTTTTTCAGGGTTTTTTTCTGTAAGAAAAGTATATATATAAACATAATATTATAGCAAGTTAAAGAACTAAAAGCTAATCAGATAAGAAACGCATTACTTGTTTATTGAGGAAATTCAAGGATCAACCCTCTTAAGTATTCACCATGAATACCTACCCCAAGAGAGAGAGAGAGATAATAATATATTTTGTAACTCATACGCTGAATGCTTCGATCTTTTTATCTTTTTCCTTTTCCTTTTTCTTTTCTTTCGCCAGTGAGATATTCTACTTCTTAATCATCGGCCATCAGGCAAGAACAGTAAACACTGTCTTGGCTTGGTCGATATGCCTTTAGTTTCAGACTTTACTCAGCTTATACGGCAAACTTCTTTACTTTTTTTTTTTTTTCCATGAAAATATCTCAGAAGGAAACTTTATAGTATTACGTAATACTAATATGATAAATAGTGGAGTGGATCAATCTGAATCATTGTTGGTTGATACTATTACTTAGATATTATTACAGTGCGTGCAGTGCAGTGCATTTATGGTCCACTACGAAGATGGGAATGCTATAGTAGCATAAGATGCTGTGGCTAACCTTTTATTTCATCTATAATATTTAAAAGGAAGGATTCCCATTATTTGTTGAAATATATTGGATTCCATCCATCTACTATGTTTTTCTATATGAAAATAAAAAACAAAGATGAAAGTGGGGCTCATAATAGAAACGATGTGTCATAAACACATAACATGCATGATATGTCATATTTAATGTTGTCTATCGTATTATATGTCTCGCTATATTATATATTCCCACTTATGTGTTTTTCTGAATGAGACAGTTCGTTCCAAGATTCATATATGTATTCATTGGTCCGAATAAAAATGGGAGATAAAAATAAAAGTAAGAAAAAGATAAGATGATAGCTTCGATCATTACCATGGGTGGAGTGGAGTTATATCATGACATGGCCACGCTATGTATGCAAGGTGTCACTATAAATCATTATAAAATATTATTTTAATTCATTACCAATCATCATGTTTCTCACCTGAATTGAATTATGTTGAAAATAATAAATAGTAATAATGATAAATAACACAATTCTCCAGTAATAATTCAGACTCATTTCCATCAGAAAAAACACTTCAGACCATTAATAGTCGAGAGCTCTTGGTAATATCATCCTCATCAATAAAAAAATATTCAGCATATCATTTCCATTCTGATTATTTTCCAAACAAATTATATATAAAGTATATATTATTAACATTCGCTGACATAAGATTTTGCCTAACAACATCATTCAAGTTTATTGCACGCATGCATGCACATACGTAGCTGTCCAATAGTTTCATCTTCATAGTTTATACTCATGTAGAAAAATAGAAGGTCAAATATTTTTCCAATTTATTTTGTCCAAAAAATAATTAGAGTTAAATTTATTTAAATATATGAAGTTAAAATGTCCTATTTTTACCGTCGGAGTATATGCCTTTATAAATGGGCCTTAATTATTTTTAAAAACCGCATGAAAAAAACGATTCAACCAGCCCCACCAAGGCAATAATATAATAACAAGAGAAGGATATCTATTAGATAATTATTTTCATAAAATTTATTTCACGTAATACATACTAAAAAGGATTAATTACTTGAAATGATTAATTAATGTAATACATATTAACGAAAAGGTGGGGCCGTGATTGAGAAACCAGGGCCCACGGAGTTCACCGGACCATTTGTGGGCTCACTACGGTCGGCTGCGATAATTTTCGATGCGGCGAGGGAACGACGAACTAGTTCGAGCTGATCTAACTCATCACGTGCCTCGCAAAGTTCCGTGAATCCACGGTTCAAGCCGCACGCAGACGAGCACTCGTCGATCTCTATGTAGGGCCCACGCAGACTCTTGGCTACTAAGGGTTGAGATGTTTTTTGTCCATGCAATAATATCAAAATATATATAGTATTATTTAAGGGAGAATATGGAGAGTAAAACATAGATAAGAGTTCATCATGTTATTATCTTGCATGTACCTGAATTTTCTTGTATGAGAAGAAGAGAGCAACCAAAGAAGATGATGACAAGTGATAATAACTTCATTGGAAAATCCACTATTATTTTTTATTTTTTTATTTATCTTTGCTTCTTTTTGTGGGTTTTGAGCGTTGATAGATGGAAAATGCAATGTGGGGTTTGTATAAATAGGGCAAATATTGATTTATTTATTTATTTATTTTTCTTTCCATAATGTTATTTAAGCTACCTTGACCTTAGAAATAATGATATCTTGAACGGTTCTTTACCGCGTGAAGAGTGGGAAAAAAAGGTATAATATTTGTAAATTTTATGCGTCTAAATTTCAACAAAACAGCTTAAGATAATAAATAAAGTCTCCATCAAATATAAAGATCAATTTTTTTTTTCCTAACTTGAAATTAGAAAATTCATAAGCTGGAATTCGAGGAGAGGAGTGAACCACTCTCCATAACCTTATTCTACATTTTTATTTGCATAAAAGAGACCGTTAACCAAACTGAATTTCCAAGTCAAGCTTAAATAGGGTTATAAGAAATGCCATTAAAATTCTCTTGAAAATCACACTTTTATTTAATCAAGGACGACCATTAATATCATTGGACTAAAAATTTGTAGTGGAAAAAAAGATCATGTCCAAGTAAACTCGTCAAATTGCGTAGGTAATCGCATAATCTTCAACTAATAATGACACACATACACGCACACACACACACACACACACAAATATATATATATATATATATATATATATATATCGGTATAACGTAGTAACTCATTCTGAGAAGATAGATAGTATGTGAAAACTAAAATAAAAATTCTAATAATAATGAAGGTCAAGTCAAGTTGGATTTGGAATGTTATGAATCAAGAAAATGATGACGTATATTTAATATATTTTAATTTATATCTCACCCTTTCCAATTATTTGCAGCATAGCATTTATAGAAATCGCTATTTCCAGTAGCGATAAGAGTTACTAACGGGAGTTATATCATGGCATGGGCACGCTATGCTATCTATGTATGCAGTGCAAATGTTACTATAAATCAATATATATATAAAAAATTATTTTAATTCATTACCAAATACTTTCGCCTGAATTGAATTATATTAAGTATTATTAACCTTCGTTGACATTAAGATTTGCGTAAAGTCATTCAACTTTATTGCACGCATGCACAATACACATATATTCATCTCCGTAGTTTCGACGAATAAAATATCCCTATTCATAAAGTTCAGTACATAAGTTCAGATAGAGTTTTGTTTTAAGGAAATTTGCCCGATAACCTAGAAAATAATGATTTAAGTAGGATTTAGGGTTTAAAATTTATCTTGTTCGTAATAACAAATAGAAGGATGTATAACTAAGTACTAGTATTATAAACACTGCGTGTACGATTTTATATGACTTATTAATAATTAAGAATATTTAATATGTGGAACTATAATTTAATTTTAATTAAGTATTGTTTTAAAGTATACAAAAGAAAAAAATAAATTGTGAGATATAATCGTAATAAATAAAAAATTAAAATGTCAAATTATAATAAATATATAAAAAACTTAACCGACCAAATTGAGGTGGTTTTTGAAGTGACCATCACCCATTAATATAATAGAATACGTACACATCAGTATTTTCATAAAATTTATTTCACGCAAAATAAACTGATATTAATAACTTGAACAACTAATGTAACTTCTTTGGAAAAAAAAAAAAAACAACTAATGTAACTTCATATTAATGAAATGGTGGGGCATAAATCGGAGAATCGGGGACGGTGGAGATCACCGGGCCATGTGCGGCGACAAGTGAACGTCGAACTGCTTTGAGCTGATCTAACTCGCAAAGCTCAGTCAGATCCAATCCTTAAAATTTCAAGCAATTAATAATATAATTTATTTTATGACAGCCAAAGGTAAATGTATAACTTACGTAGTACCTTTACCATTAGCTAGGTTATCATAAAGATCGACAATGTTCGGACAATTGTGATAACAAGGAGGGGAACACAAGGGTTGCGTAAACTCGGGCTGACCATCTGTGGAACCACGGCTCAAGCCGCACGCAGTCACACACTCGTCGCTCTCTATGTAGGGCCCACGCAGCCTATCGGCTACAACCTCGGCTGTTGATGTTCGGCATGCGTGCCTTTCCAGCACACATCGCCTGCCCGTAGATGCAATGGCGAAGGAACATAAATTTGCTGGTAAGTGCTCGCATATAACGTCGGCTGTTTCGAAACAGTACGATAAAATCAAGGGTCAAAACTAGGTTATCAAGATTTGGAAGAAAAAAAAAAAACTAGGTTATTAAGATGTTTTGTTCCATGTAATAATATCTTGAATGATATATATGATGTTTAAAATGTTACCTAAGTTTTCTTGTACGAGAAGAGAGCTACCAAAGAAGATGATAAATGATAATTTCATAGGATAATCCATTCTCTCTCTCTCTCTCTCTTGGGTTTCGAGAAATTTCAATGAAAAATGGTTGATATAACGTAATATAACGGAGAATGCAATGTGGGGCTTGTATAAATAGGGGAAATGTTATTAATTTTTTTAAATAAATTTATATTTATAAATCATATATTATTTAAGTTACCTTGACCTCTTCGACTTCCATAGAAAGATAACGCTATCTTGAACGGTTCTTTTCCGCGTAAAGGAGGAAACAAAAGTATTATTATAATATTTTTGTGTTTAAGATTCAACGAAACTGCTTAAGATAATAATAAAGTGCCCATCAAGTAACTATAAAGATCAGTTTTTTTTTTTTTTTTCTTTTTTTCTTTTTTTTTTTCCTTTAGAAATTTTAGAGGTTGGAATTCAAAGAAGAGGATTGAACCACTCTCCATTAGGTCAATAATTAGAGTATTCTATATTTTATTTGCATAAAGAGACCGTTAATCAAACTCAATTGTCAAGTCAAACGTAAGTAGGCGTATCAGAAATGGCTTGGAAGTTCTTCGTGGAAATCACATTTTATGTATTTAGTTAGTGACGACCATTAAAATCAACTTGAATTAAAATTGTGGGATTTTTCAATCTTATTTGATAAAATCGTTTTAATTATTAAATTTTATATAAAATAGGACTTTTAGTCGTGCCTATTAGACACGATAGACATGATAAGTCACAATGCATTTGAATTTATCTAAATGGGTATGCTCTTTTCCGTTCATAGGTAATGATCACGACAATACTTATTTTGTTAATTGTTTTAAATTGAAACTTATTTTATTAATTAACCCTGTGAAAAAAGCTTAAATAATTATAAAGGGCATACTTTAATATATACTAATAGTATATTATGTACATTAGATGCGTGTGCTCATGAAATTATAATTTAAAAGTTATTTTAAGTATATAAAAAGAAAATTTTATTAGTGAGAATATAATTGTAAAGAATAAAAAAAGAATAAAATGATGATTATTCAAATTAAAATAAATAAATAATAAAATTGTAAAATCATATTGAATTGACTAATCAAATTTAACAGTTTTTTATGCCCATCACACTAATTATAAATAGATGTAGATATATTTATTTATGGGTTTTAATTGTCTCCCATTAATTTTTTTTTTCTTTTTTATCGGGCATTTGTGCGGTAAGCAAAAACTATGGTTATTACATACACAACTGAACTCTCCATGTTGTCCAGTTATATCATTCACAAAGCACATCAACTCTTCGAAACTGAACGCAAACAGAAAAAAGAAAAAGGACAAATCACTTATCAGTCCCATCGAAGTTTCAAATTCCTCTTAAATACCACTTCAATTATTTCTTCATGTTCAGTACCATTTGACGAATTTCTTCCTGTTCAGTATCTAAAATGGTCTTGTCAATGTTGAAAAGACAAAAATAACCCTACTTCACATGTTTAATACCAACAAAACTGAACATCATACCAACTGTTGTCTCTATTATACCAACTATTAACACTATTATACCAATAGAATTGAATATTATAATAACTGTTATCGCTATTATACTAATTGTTAACATTATTATATCAATAAATAACGCTATTCTAATTTTATATCAACAAAACTGGATATTATACCAAATGTTGTCGTTATTATACCAACTGTTATCACTATTATACCAACAAATAACGTTGTTCTATTTTTTTACAAATAAAACTGGACATTATACCAACTGTTGTCGCTATTATACCAACTGTTATTGTTATTATACCAATAAATAATGTTATTACAATTTTATACAAACAAAACTGAGTATTATACCAACTGTTGTCGTTATTATACCAACAGATTTAAATATTATACCAACTGTTATCACTATTATAACAACAAATAACGTTATTCTATTTTTTTACAAATAAAACTGGACATTATACCAACTGAAGTTCAAAATATGCCTAAGAGGGGGGGGGGGGGGGGGGTGAATTAGGCTTATAAAAATTATGCTTCTTCTTTCAAAAACCTTTTCTTTGAAAACCGTGATAGCAATGCAATCTCTAAGATATAGGAACGATTAAGTATCTACGTTATCACTTTGAAACCTTGAAATCGTTTCTGGAGTTATCTCCTTGGTTTTAAAAGGTTTTTGGCTATGTCTCACAGAAATGTAAATGACTGTAAAAGTAAAGTGAGACAGAGATTTTTATAGAGGTTATAATGCTTCTTCTTTCAAAAACCTTTTCTTTGAAAACCGTGATAGCAATGCAATCTCTAAGATATAGGAACGATTAAGTATCTACGTTATCACTTTGAAACCTTGAAATCGTTTCTGGAGTTATCTCCTTGGTTTTAAAAGGTTTTTGGCTATGTCTCACAGAAATGTAAATGACTGTAAAAGTAAAGTGAGACAGAGATTTTTATAGAGGTTATATCCCCAATTGGGGTTTAATCATCTCCTTGAGGTTTGCTCCTCAAGAGTTAAATCAATCACTATTGTGTTACCGTAGTTGGTCACCGTAGTTGGTTACAATAATGATCGACAGCCCTTTACACAACCGAAACAGGAATGAATACTAGACCGCAGCTAGGTTGCCTCACGCCGAGTTTCGTTCCAACGTCGTTCCCTGGGAATCACCACTCCCCGACTGGACACAGCTCGCTCCCGAAGGGCCCCCGGATACACCGATCCTTCCCTTCACGTGCAGGCACACTTCACTCTCGTCTCCTTGTGTAATCACAAGTCCGAAGACAGAATAGATGGTTTCAAAAGGATGGAATCACTATGGTATCGCTCGGATTCGCAAGTGTAAGCTCAACGACAGAAGGATATCACCAGTGGAAGCTCGATAGCAGAATATGATCGCAAGTGTAAGCTCAGCTATATGATTTTCGTTTCTTCTGCACTCTCTGTCTTAAACTCGATATACTAAGTGTTGTTCTTTATATAAGCATCGAATGGTCAACACTTCACATGGAAAGTTAGTTTCAAATAATATACTAATTCGGCACACAATCCATGCATATATCGAGAATCAACATTATCCTAATCATGCCAAACATATAATATCACAACGGTCATAAGATCAATCAGCATGATTCATTTCCATATATATTCACAAATTTCAGCTCAGGGAATAACCTACCATATATAGGCGATTTCATGGATATCATCTAAAATCAAATCAGTGCATATCTTTCCATGTAGGGAGATCTCAATCAGATCAGAATATTCCATATATAGTTCCCATCGAGTAACATATTTTCCATATATAGCATAACAGATTTCCATGTATGTCACAGAATGATATTCCATATATAAAGCACACGAAATTTCCATATATAAGCACAGTGTGACAGACAACTTGTCAAGGACTACTTCCCATATATTCCATGTGGAGCATAACGACTTTCCATATATATCTCATGATGATATTCCTATGTTACGAGCAAGATATCAATGGAATTTCAGTGATTTCAATGATATAACAGTTAAGCACAAAATCACATACTCGATATCACAAATATAGACAACGTTAAAGAGCATTGTATCGAATATTTTCACCTACTTAAACATGTATCTACATTACATTCGAATTGCTTAAGTTATAGACCTTATTGCTTCTAATTACATGGGATCATCAAAACTCTTAATCACATACGACCAAAAAGGTCAACATTCTCCCCCTTTTTGATGATGACAAGTAATTAATGCACCACTTAAGCACATAAGCATATTCGAACATGTAATCATATAAAGCGCATGACATGTTTAAGTATGATTACAAGTGGAGCATATGATATATCAAGTTCTCAAGTCAAAGCATGTATGCTCCCCCTGTCTAAGTGCAGATATCTCATGTAGCATGTCACATTCCAATAATCAACGCATGCAGATATCATATGTAACAAGTTACGTTCCAATAACCAAGTATCCAAATATCACAAGTAACATGTCACATACCAGTATGCAGAGAAAATCTCAAAGTATATCACAGATGAATTTTAGAAGTTACCAGAAAATATCACTTTGCTCCCCCTGCCTAAATGCGTATGTCAAAATCAACCAACAGACAACTATCAAGATATATCAGCAAACTGTTAGGCACAGATAGTTATCAATCAACATAGCAGGATTATAGCATACCAATATCATCGCATAGCATAGCAGCAGAAATATCCAGAATAGTGCGAGATATCCAAAGTAAAGCAAGGACCCTTAAGGTTCCATTACACAACGACAAGTCTTAGTCTTATGAAACCATTAATTACCACACAAATTCTCCCCCTTCAGCATCAAAAAGGGTGGAAGCAAAAGTATCTAAGGGCTGATTTGGAAGAGAGCTAATACTTAAGTAGGAACTACGGATGGAATCGATCAGAGATAAGGCTAGAGGCTGGAATCGCTATCGGATTTGGCAGATTTCTTCAAGTGCTTAGCGATTTTAGACAACTTGCGGGAGATTTCAGCATACTGATCATTGAGCTTTTTGTACCGCTTCAGGTTGTCCCTCTTGATCTCAGCAATATCCGTGCGTATCTCTGTCATCGTATCTTCATCAACGTTCTGTTCCTCAGACCCTTCTTCCTCAGTCACACTCAGCTCGACTATCTTACCCTTTCCTTTTGCCGTTACTCTCCGCTTCTTAGCACTTCCCTCAGGCTTTCTGTCCCTTGCCTTGACCCAACCTTTACCTTCCTCATGAATGATACCCATTCTTTTCAGGGTCATCACATCCACAACATGTTTTCCACGATCTTCCAGTATGGTGGCAGTGCAATTCCTTCCATCTCAAACATGTAGGTTGACAGCATTCCGTATGGAAGTACCTTATCAGAGCTTCAAAGACTTGGATCATATCAATTCGTCGGGTATATATCCTTTCACTTCTTCCTTGATCCGCTTCAACATCAGCAATTTCCACCATTATAGGACTCTGAAGTTTTCAAAGATGGGGATTTGAGGTAGAAATAGGGTGAAGAAGATAGTGATCACTTAACAGTTTTGATGTGACAAGTCACCGCACACGAAATATCAGAAGGAATCTGAATTCTGAATTTGAAAGTGAAGTTCAAAAAATAGTGGATAGTCAACTCTTATAGCCGAACAATTTGAACTGATAAGGAAAGAATGATCATAAATGATATCTCAGTAAAAACCAGGCTCATCGAAATAGAATAAGAATGGGATCTTCTGGATACTACTTTTCTAAATAGTTTGGGTTCCAACAAGAGCAAGATCTCAGAATAATCTTCAAAGTAAGAGCAAGATCTTAGGATATTTTTCGAAATAAGGATAAGATTTCAAACAGAAGGATTTCAGCCAAAAATAGCAATAGACGAAGGAATCCTAAGATTTCTAGAATAACTGCTGAAAATAGCAAGTTATCTTCCCTGATTAAGCTCGATGATTCCTAGTCGATCACGGATACTACAGAATCCGCTTTCAATGAGAGGCTTAGTGAAGATATCAGCTAGTTGATCATCAGTTCCCACGAATTCCACATTGATATTCCCTTTCTGGACATGATCTCGAATGAAATGATGTTTGACCTCTATATGCTTAGTTCGAGAATGATGAACGGGATTCTTAGTGATACTAATGGCACTAGTACTATCGCAAAAGGTAGGAATTTTGTCGTAACCTAACCCATAATCACTAAGGGTTTGTTTCATCCAGAGTAACTGTTGACAACAACTTCCTAAGGCCATGTATTCAGCTTCGGTTGTGGAAAGAGCGACAGCATTTTGCTTTCTACTAGACCAAGTCACAAGGGAATGTCCAAGTAATTGGCAAGTTCCACTCGTACTTTTCCTATCTTCCCTAGAACCAGCAAAGTCAGCATCTGAATAACCCATTAATGGGAATTCCTTGATATTGGGATACCAAAGTCCTAAGTTAACGGTACCTTTCAAATATCTAAGTATCCGTTTGACTGCAGTCAAATGAGATTCCTTAGGATTCGATTGGTAACGAGAGCACAGACCGACAGAAAACATAATATCGGGTCTACTTGCAGTTAAATAAAGTAAGCTTCCGATCATACCTCGATATTTTGTTTGATCGACATATGTACCTGATTTGTCGCTATCAATTTTTGTGGTCTGATGAATGGGAGTTGGAAATACCTTGGAATCACTCATCCCGAACTTTACCAGCAATTCCTTGGCGTACTTTGTTTGTGATATGAAGGTTCCAGTATCAAGCTGCTTGATTTGCAATCCCAAAAAGTAGTTTAGCTCTCCCATTAGGCTCATTTCAAATTCTTGCTGCATAGACTTAGAGAAATTCTCACAAAGAAGATCGTTAGTACTTCCAAAAATTATATCATCAACATAAATTTGTACTAACAACATGTGATCTCCATCATATTTGATAAACAGGGTGTTATCGATAGTTCCAGTAGTAAATCCCATGTCTATCAAAAACTTACTAAGTCTATCATACCATGCCCTAGGAGCCTGTTTCAAACCATATAGAGCTTTATTCAATTTAAAAACATGATTTGAAAACTCTTCTTTTACGAAACCAGGAGGTTGCTCGATATAAACTTCCTCATTTATAAAACCATTTAAAAAGGCGCTTTTCACATCCATTTGAAAAAGTTTAAATCTTTTAAAGCATGCATATGCAAGTAAGATGCGTATAGATTCTAATCTAGCAACGGGAGCAAAAGTTTCTTCGTAATCTATACCTTCTTCTTGGGAATAACCTTTTGCAACTAACCTGGCCTTGTTTCTGATGATCTCACCGTTTTCGTCCAGTTTATTGCGAAATACCCATTTCGTTCCAATTACAGACTTCCCATCTGGTCTCTCTACAAGGGTCCACACTTGGCTCTTTTCGAATTGTGATAACTCCTCTTTCATAGCGATAACCCATGATTCCTCACTGAGAGCTTCATTGATAGTCCGTGGTTCCACCATGGATAGCAGTGCATTAGGTGATTCCTCTATATCTTGGTTGCGTGCAGCTGCTCTAGTCTTGATTCCAGAAGTGATATTGCCTATAATTTGATCAGTTGGATGACTAGAAGCATGCTTAAATTTTCTGTGATGATTCTCATTTGGAACTTCTGGTTCCGTTGCTTCAGCATTTTCTTCCTTTGGAATTGCGTCCTTAGTTCCATCAGTAACCTGTAAATCTACGAGAGGCAATTCTATACCTTCCTCATTAGTAGCATCTGCGGTAGGAATTTCATCAAAAGTAACATGAATAGATTCTTGAACAGTCATCTTTCTTTTATTATATACACGATAGGCTTTGGAATGAAGACTGTATCCTAGAAATATCCCTTCGTCCACCTTGGAATCAAACTTTCCTCTTTTATCCCTATCATTTAAAACAAAACATTTGCACCCAAATACATGGAAATAACCTATATTTGGAGTTCTACCGTTCCAAAGTTCGTAGGGAGTCTTCTTTAGTATTGGCCTAAGAAAGACACGATTAGAGACATAACATGCAGTACTAACAGCTTCAGCCCAAAAGTGTTTAGCAATTTCATATTCATTTAGCATGGTTCTTGCCATCTCCTGTAACACTCTATTTTTCCTTTCTACCACTCCGTTCTGTTGAGGGGTTATGGGGGCTGAGAAATTATGGATATACCCATGCTCATCACAAAAAGATGCAAATAATCTACTATCAAATTCCAGCCCATTATCACTACGGATTTTGCATGCATTCTTCCCTTGTTCGTTTTCAAGTTTCTTTAATAATGATGCAAAGTTCTCTAATGCTTCATTCTTATGTGCAAGAAATAATACCCATGTGTACCTAGAGTAATCATCCACAATAACAAAGGCATATCGTTTATCTCGCAATGACATAGTTTGAACGGGACCAAAAAGGTCAAGATGAAGTAGTTCCAAAGGTCTGGAGGTAGATACCACATTCTTTACCTTGAAGGATGACTTAGTCTGCTTACCCATTTGACATGCACGACAGGTTTTGTCCTTGGTAAATTTCATAGTTGGAACGCCCCTTACTAATTCCTTATCGGTTATGTGAGATATCAGTTCCATGTTTGCATGTCCGAGGCGCCTATGCCATAACCATGTGATATCCTGCGTGACTGCTAGACACTTGACATTCTGGTTAGTGATATCATCAAGAGTAATACAATAAATGTTACCATGTCGGGATGCACTCAAGATAACATTGCTACCTTCCTTAACTAAACACTTATCATTTTCAAAAGTAACTGAATAACCTTTGTCGCATAATTGACTAATGCTTATTAAGTTGTGCTCTAGATTTTTAACTAGCCAAACATCATCAATAGTGGTATTTAACAAGTTACCAACAGTGCCGACACCAATGATCTTAGCTTTCGTGTTGTCAGCGTATGATACATATCCTCCATCACACGCTTTTAACGACACGAACTTACTGATATCACCTGTCATATGGCGGGAACACCCACTGTCGAGGTACCACCTGTTCTTCTTGCTGGAATTTCTTCTTTGTACCTGCAGGAATTAACATTTTTCTGAGGTACCCAATGTCTGTTGGGTCCTAAAACGTTAGCAACAAAGTAATTCCTGTTGACGTGTGATATATCATTCGTCAAGCAATGTGATCTTATGAATATCTTCTTGTTATCCTTCGATGGGATACCATCAGGGTTCCTTTTTGGCCTCCAAACATACTTAGACTTATTAGCCCTTTTCAAGAAACAGTTGTATGAGTAATGACCGTCTTGACCACAGGAGAAACATTTTGGAACTGCTGCTGGAACCTGTTTTTCTTCCATGGAATATCCTATCCCTGTTTTCTCAGCATGTCTAGGAATGTTTAATAACATATCTAGGTTCTGTTTTCCTTCAAGAAATTTACTGATAGTGCGCTCTTTTTCTTCTAAGGAATGCCTAAGTGCAATGATATCTCTAGATATATCACTATTGTTCCTCTCAAGTTCCTCACATTTACATGCAACTCTTTCTTTCTTAATAGAATCTATCTCATTCTTTAAGCATGCAATCTCTAGATCAGCCTGATGTTTCTCTCTTGCTAAGTCATCTCGATGTTTTCTTAGTTTCTTTGTTAAAGACTTAAACGACTTAATCTTTTCATCAGCAATCTGAATTATTTCACACAATTCTTCCTTACTCTCTTCTATCTCAAAATCCGAGGAAGTGTTGTCATGAAGATCATCCATGTTAGAATATAACTCATTTAAGATATTGATCATTTTAATAGTAGATGAGGAAGATACCTGATCGTCATCAGCCATGTAAGCGAGGTTTTCATCATCAGTCTGCTCGTTCCCGGATTCATCCCAGTTAGTCACCATGGCCTTCTGTTTCTTTGCCTTCTTATCATCATCTGTTGATGGACAGTTTTGTGCAAAGTGGCCTGGCTTGTTACATCTGAAGCATTTCTGTGCGTTGTTTCCAGACGAGGATATTCCCTTGCCATTCTGCTGGAATCTGTTGAAATTTCCTCTGAATTTTCTTCTTTGTCGGAACTTTTCAAATCTCTTAGTCAGCATGGCAAGTTCCTTCATCATGTCCTCCTCTTCTTCATCGTCTTCATCAGACTCAGCTTCTACTTGCTCAGTGTTGAAGGCGATGGACTTTTGATTTTTGACTTGTGACTTCTCATTTAGTGAGGCTTGAGTCATCTCATATGATGTGAGTGATCCAATAAGTTCGGCAATAGAAAGATTGTCCAGATCCTTAGCTTCATAGATGGCAGTTACTTTGGCATTCCACTCTCTTGGAAGTGATCTCAATATTTTTCTGACCTTCTCATTGTCTGGAATGATCTTGCCGAGAGAGAACATTTGATTGATAATGGTCATGAATCTTGCATACATGTGACTTATAGTTTCATCAGCCTCCATAGTAAATAATTCATATTGATGGGTGAGAAGCGCTACTCTTTCTTGTACAACCCGATTGGTTCCCTCATGAGTAATTTGGAGCATTTCCCACATATCTTTGGCAGAGATACATGCACTCACACGATTGTATTCTTCCTTCGTAAGAGCACAAGCAATCATGTTTTTAGCCTTTGCATTCAGTGAGATTCCACGCTTGTCCTCTAATGAGTATTCGATAGTTTTCTTTGACGATCCATCTTGCTTCAGAGGTGCGTACGGACCGGCAGTGATTATATCCCAAAGGTCGTAGTCAACAGCCAAGAGAAATTCCTTCATGCGATTCTTCCATACAGCGTAGTTCGTTCCATCGAACAGTGGTGGCCTAGAATGGGACTGTCCCTCTGCAAACACATCAAAACTCGAAGAAGCCATTAGATCTTTTACTCAGGCGTGTTAGGCCTGTCGTTTGAGTAACCTTAGCTCTGATACCAAATGAAGTTCAAAATATGCCTAAGAGGGGGGGGGGGGTGAATTAGGCTTATAAAAATTATGCTTCTTCTTTCAAAAACCTTTTCTTTGAAAACCGTGATAGCAATGCAATCTCTAAGATATAGGAACGATTAAGTATCTACGTTATCACTTTGAAACCTTGAAATCGTTTCTGGAGTTATCTCCTTGGTTTTAAAAGGTTTTTGGCTATGTCTCACAGAAATGTAAATGACTGTAAAAGTAAAGTGAGACAGAGATTTTTATAGAGGTTATATCCCCAATTGGGGTTTAATCCTCTCCTTGAGGTTTGCTCCTCAAGAGTTAAATCAATCACTATTGTGTTACCGTAGTTGGTCACCGTAGTTGGTTACAATAATGATCGACAGCCCTTTACACAACCGAAACAGGAATGAATACTAGACCGCAGCTAGGTTGCCTCACGCCGAGTTTCGTTCCAACGTCGTTCCCTGGGAATCACCACTCCCCGACTGGACACAGCTCGCTCCCGAAGGGCCCCCGGATACACCGATCCTTCCCTTCACGTGCAGGCACACTTCACTCTCGTCTCCTTGTGTAATCACAAGTCCGAAGACAGAATAGATGGTTTCAAAAGGATGGAATCACTATGGTATCGCTCGGATTCGCAAGTGTAAGCTCAACGGCAGAAGGATATCACCAGTGGAAGCTCGATAGCAGAATATGATCGCAAGTGTAAGCTCAGCTATATGATTTTCGTTTCTTCTGCACTCTCTGTCTTAAACTCGATATACTAAGTGTTGTTCTTTATATAAGCATCGAATGGTCAACACTTCACATGGAAAGTTAGTTTCAAATAATATACTAATTCGGCACACAATCCATGCATATATCGAGAATCAACATTATCCTAATCATGCCAAACATATAATATCACAACGGTCATAAGATCAATCAGCATGATTCATTTCCATATATATTCACAAATTTCAGCTCAGGGAATAACCTACCATATATAGGCGATTTCATGGATATCATCTAAAATCAAATCAGTGCATATCTTTCCATGTAGGGAGATCTCAATCAGATCAGAATATTCCATATATAGTTCCCATCGAGTAACATATTTTCCATATATAGCATAACAGATTTCCATGTATGTCACAGAATGATATTCCATATATAAAGCACACGGAATTTCCATATATAAGCACAGTGTGACAGACAACTTGTCAAGGACTACTTCCCATATATTCCATGTGGAGCATAACGACTTTCCATATATATCTCATGATGATATTCCTATGTTACGAGCAAGATATCAATGGAATTTCAGTGATTTCAATGATATAACAGTTAAGCACAAAATCACATACTCGATATCACAAATATAGACAACGTTAAAGAGCATTGTATCGAATATTTTCACCTACTTAAACATGTATCTACATTACATTCGAATTGCTTAAGTTATAGACCTTATTGCTTCTAATTACATGGGATCATCAAAACTCTTAATCACATACGACCAAAAAGGTCAACACCAACTGTTGTTGTTATTATACCAATAAATAATGTTATTACAATTTTATACAAACAAAACTTGACATTATACCAACTGTTGTCGCTATTATACCAACAGATTTAAATATTATACCAACTGTTATCATTATGTCCAATTTTGTTGTGAGAAATGTTATTTTCGTCCTTTCACTGTTTGAGGGTATTAAACACACAACACAGGAAAAAATAATTCGATAGGTACTGAACAGGAACTTTAAAATTCGATGGGTACTGAAAGGGAATTTGCCCAAAGAAAAATGGCTGAAGCAGTACTACATTGGAACAACTCAAGGCTCACCTCAACGACCACTCGCCTGCCGTCGTTCAACCTAAGACAGACCACCGTCGTCGCCGCCGCCGCCGCCACGAGAAGTTTCCGACCAAGAACAATCCACTGCAAGGCCGTCGAGATAGAAACGAAGAGCACAAAGACGGTAGAAGGCACCGCCGCCGGGCCAATCAAGAAAAACAGATATCAGATCGAAAATCTTACAACGTCGCTCTTGAAGCAAGAACAAGTCGGCCTCACCGACGCCGAGCTCACCATCGTACTGTCCAGCATCTCACTGGCCTGCAAGCAGATCGGCTCGTTGCTTCAACGGTCGAGCATCATCAACCTCACGGGCGGTCAGGGGACCGTCAACGTCCAAGGCGAGGACCAGAAGAAGCTCGACGTTATATCGAATGAGGTTTTTTGTCTTGCTGTAGTGTGATAATGCAGTGGTTATAAGTGTTAAGGAAATGAAGTTTTGAATTGTAATGATTCTTGCAGCTGTTCTGCAACTGCCTGAGGTCGAGCGGTAGGACGGGGATCATCGCGTCGGAGGAAGAGGATATTCCCGTGGCGGTTGAAGAGACTTATTCCGGGAATTATATCGTGGTGTTTATGGCCCCGACAAGCTTGACCACCGGCTCCATTTTCGGGATTTATGGCCCCGACAAGCAGTGCCTCGTCGACTTGGACGATGATTCGACGGTAAACTTGCTTTCACTTTATACGGTTTAACTATTTTTTTCCGTAAGTTAGGGGGTGACGTAACTTATAGGACTGCTATTTAAGGACGCCAACTTTTAATTTTGAAACAATTTAAGGGAAAAAAATGCTTTAGAACCTATTTATGTCCTAAATTACTTCAAATTTGAAAGTCAGTGTTCTTAAATTGCAATCACATATGTATATGAATCCTGGAAGTGTCATCCCAATTACTTGTAGGGCGAAAAAGTTGTTAAACCCTCCCTTTACTATTTCAAGCTTTTTCACACGAGAATCGATTGCTTATTGCGAATACTTGCCGTGTAAAAATAAATAAAGCTCGATCAAGCGAAGGAGAAGTGCATAGTCAGTGTTTGCTAGCCGGGGAGCAACTTACTAGCGTCTGGATACTGTTTATATTCGAGCTCGATGGTGTTTACGCTCTCTATCGGGAGGGGTGTTTATTCCTTCTCATTAGATCCCGCCTACGGGGAATTCGTTTTGACCCACGAGAACATCAAGATACCTAAAACAGGGAGAATATACTCTTTCAACGAAGGAAACTACGATTTGTTCGACGAAAAGCTTCAAAAATACCTCGATGACTTGAGAAAGCCCGACCCGAATGGGAAGCCGTACTCGGGCCGATACATAGGTTGTCTGGTCGGCGAGATACACAGGATGTTGCTCGTCGGGGGTATTTATGGGAATCCCGACAACAAGAAGAGTAAGAGCGGGAACTTGAGGCTTTTGTACGAGTGAGCCCCGATGAGTTACTTGGTGGAGCAAGCCGGGGGGAAAGCTATCGACGGAAAGCGCAGAATATTAGACATCATGCCGACCCAGGTAGGGTTTTTGTCAAAAAATACGCGCCGATGATTTTCATTTTGATGTCAAAACCGTTAATTCTTTGTCCCTCTGCAGATCCATCAGCGCACTCCGATATTCATAGGAAGCCCAGACAAAGTGGAGAAGCTGGAGACATATTTGGCTTAAGATAGCGTAATCAAAATGTGTATTCGATAGCCGTAATTGCACGAAGGTGTTCCATTGTTCGATATAACCATCGATGCATTGGTAGTTTACATTCTCTGAATCTTTGAAAACGAATCTAAGTTCTACCGAAAAAGAAGAAATCGACAAAAAAAAAAATAAATGAATCAATATATAACATGTTTAGAGGATCGTCGTCGATGTAATGAACCGTCTCTCTTCTCCGTTCCGGCTAAAAACGACTAAGTTCGAGCCGCCTTGTAGTAGATCACGCCTCATCACTTCGTCCGAAGTACGTCTTGTCCTCTAATGTCCGTTAATGCACAAAAAGAAATATCTTCTGTCGCATTTCTAACCAAACAAGTAAAAAAAATCGAACTATTTTCTACGTGCATCCGTGCTTCGACCCGTTTCTATTCGGTCGGGTTGCTTACAAATGCAGTCCGGGTAAGGATTTGCGTAAAAGTTCTCCTCCGTCCTAGGTAATTCTCCGGGCTGTCTCAAGTACGGAGCGCCGATCCTATTCTCGTGTAATAACCTAACCTCCGACGAGAAATCCTCCCACGAGATCGATCCGTTATCCAAAGAATCTATCAGCCTGACGAAATTGAACCTTCAAAAAGGGAAAATTGATCGAGTCGTTAGAATCTCATTATTCACATCGAAAGAAATCATTTTTTTTAACGACGAACCTGTCGGGATTTATCGTCCTCTTAAACCCCTCGAACCTCCGATGGCCTTGCACGGCCTTGGCCATGTTCCCATCGTACGTATAAAGAAAAACGTCGCTCTCCAGCGCAATGATATAATCAAGCGCGGCGAGCCGATTCTGAAACTTCGCAAAGGGCCGCAGCTCGTCCTCCGTCGCGAGCGTCGAGTGGGAGTAGACGTTAGGGTACTCTCTCCTGAATGACTCCATGCTGTTCTCTCCGTATATTTCGCCGGCGACTATGTAAACGGTGGACGACGAGGGGTAGCCCATGGCCTTGAGGAAGAGGGCGGCTTCCCGGGGGGACATGGGACAGCCGCCTTGCACCCTCTTGTCCTCGCCGTCGATGTCCTTTTCTTTCCAGTGCGCCACGCTGTAACGCATTTCCCGCAGCTCCTCGGACTCGGACGGCGTCAGGTTGTGGCTGCACCCCGTGAACGCCAGCATGTCCTTTTCGTATCTGCGTAAGAACAAAGAATCAAAGTGGAAGCTTTTATATATATATATATATATATATATATATTATATATATATATATATATATACAAATTAGTGTCGGGGTCGTGCCCTCGATTCTAAAATATTCCGCGAGATGAATGAAAGGTCTTGATTAACTACGTTTTTCTGTCTTTCAGGACACCCAACTTATGTGGTTGCAATTTAAGGACACTAACTTTCAAAATTGAAGCAATTTGAGGACATCAATTCTGAAAAATAGTGTCCTTAAATTGTAACCCCATAAGTGGGGTGTCCTAAAACGGCCACATATGATTTATCTCCAAATAAGCAAATTCGACGCCACATATCCTCAAATTATTTTGCATGTACGGATTATGTGTCGAAGTTCCGGCAAAAAATTTAGGTTTCCAACGCATTGCATCCTTAAATTACTAGTTAGTTCCAATAAAGCGCAACCCCGTAAGCTGGAGTTCTGAAGGTGTCACCCTCTAATATATGAAGAAGAAAAAAAGTAGTTGCGCCGGAAGGTTTTTGTTATTACCTCAAGTGAAGGGCGATGTAAGGTTCGCCGTCCATTCTCAGCCTGCCGACCAACGTTTGGCCGAGCTCTTCGATCTCGGGGGCATAACGAAGGGCTTCGTAGTTGGCCCGACACCTTAGTTTCTGAATCGACGGCGGTAGGCCGTTGTTTGCGATCCGAGAGTCCGTGTGGGTGAACTTGATGACCTTATGCTTCTTAAGCAATGGAAGAATCTCTCCTCTGTAATAACTAGCCTGCCTTTGCAAGGAAAAGATAATCTTTACTACTATCTCCTTTTTACAAGCTCAAATTTTAAGACATCCATCTCATCGTTCGATTGAATCCCCACCTTCGACCAAGAGACGGGCGCTTTGATCAAGGGATCCACCGAAGCGTAGCGCGCTGGTAATTTCTCAACGATCGCTATATCGTCTTCTAACACTTCGACGAAATGCCTCCAGTCGAAAATATCCTTAAAGTCGCTGCAACGATATGCTCGGTCGAAAAGAATCGAACCCAAATTGCTAAGACGTCGAGATAAGTATACGAACATACCTCGGATCCGTCCAAAAGCTCTGATGATCGAGGGACGGAAGGACGAGAGTAGCGTTCATTATCTTAGCTACGGCTACCATATCGCATATCTGGGATGTAATAATACACAAATTTAGAACACAAAAAATCATTTATTTTTTTTCATCATTTGTTTGAATCTATGGTGGGTTTTTTCTTACGCCTATTCTCATTTGATTGAGTCCGCCATTAGCATGAACTAAGAGATAACCATTTGTTCTTCTGCTCTGTTTTTCCGTACGGACAAGGTTTTTGTGTCTTGGTGTAATGCATTGGTAGTAATCTTCACTGTTTGGTTTCATCCATATTTCTTGATCCTATAATAAAGAGGATGAATATGATAATATATATATATATATATATCTATATATATTATATATTTATTAATTTAATTAAACTCACAGGCGAGTCGTATTCTCTCATCATTCGTTTCCGCACGTTGCTGTCTGAAGATGACGATGAAGACGAGGAAGAATGGTTTTCTGAATCGATGACCATCTTCTGAGCGCCGCCCAGATAATCATTGTTCTTCATGGTTTGAATAAACAAATTCTCCTTCTCGACTACGCCGCCGTCTCCTCCGCCGGCCGTCAGCTCCGACAGTTTGAAGAACGCAGAAACCACCACCATCACCAGCAGCATGACGAAAACGCTCCGCCACATTACGCTCTTCCTCAACCTCAACCCATCCCAGGAGCCAAATCCGAAATACTCAGGGACGCGCGCGGGCCATACCTCGGGCGGTTTCCCACGCGCCGCCGCCCAGAGGCTGCGTTTCAACCCTTCGAATCCGTTGGAAGGTATTATCTCTTCCGCGTCAGATCCCAGATTGATCGGGACGGTGCAGTCCCCGTTCTCGACCCGGCGCCGGTGGTGGGTTACGGCGCCGACGGCCCCGTTGGAGGAGGCGGCGGACGACGAGTTATTGGTGGTGGTGCAGCAGACGCCGTTCGACGGTGACGAAGACGATGACATTTCACGGGAATGACACATGAATTAATTTCCTTTTTTTTTTCCGTCTGTGTAAAAGAGAGAGTCAAAGAAAGAGAGAAAAAATGGGAAAATAATTTGGAGGAAGAGAAAATCGTGGGAGAGTAGCGGACATGAACGTTGAACCGTTGACTTTTTATAGCTTTTCTTTTGGCGATCTTAATCATATATATGATCATTCATATTTCATAGTATTATTACAATGGTCAATGACAGACATGGCGGCTAAGGAATGAAACGACATTAGCGTCACGAACAATTGAAATTATTTAATTATTTTTTTTTATAATATAGTATTTTTTGGGGTTTAATTACATTTTTAGTCATTAGATGGAGTGACGTTTTAAGGATACTTAAGTTAATGTTGACAAGTATCAAAATCGAAGCAATTTTAGGGCAGTTAAAACCAAAAACCTAATTTCAGTCCGAAATTTATACCCGTGGCGCCGGAGATATTGACATGGACTAAATTTATTTTTTCTTTCCTCAAATTAAACGCCACCTCATAGTCAAAGTTGCGCATAAATTTCGGCCTGAAATTAAGTTTTCGGGTTAAACTGTCCTAAAATTGCTTCATTTTTTTTTATACTTACACGACTTTTTTTTTTTCTTTTTCCTCCAATTAAGCTCGTATTTAGTTTTTAACTTAGGAGCTGACACTTAATTGGAGGTAAGAAAATAAATTTAGTCCGGATCAGCATCTCTGACGCAACGTGTATAAATTTCGAGATGAAATTAGGTTTCCGGGTTAACTGTCCTTAAATTGTTTCAGTTTCGATATTTACAAAGTACTAAAATTGCTACTATTAATGTAATTGTCCTTAAATTGCTTCAATTTTGATACTTTCAAGATTAAAATTGTTACTCGTAACTTAAATGTACTTAAAACGCCACCCTTCTCATATAGATGATTTAAAATATAATTATTATTTTTTTCACCTTTCTCTTATCTACTTACATAGAGATATTGCAAGGAAAATATAAATGTGATTGGATTCTTCGTCCTCAACATTGTAGTTATACGTACGGACAAATATGCCAAAGTCCGCCACAGACAAAGAAAAAAGATGTATACCTTTTTTCAAGAGGAGATTCATAGGTAATATGACATACAGACTACAGTGTTTAATTGTCCAATTATTAATTAATTAAAATTGAAAAAAAAAAAAGCATCCAAGGAAAAAGAGAAAAAGAAAGTAAAAAGTTGTCTCATTTAAAGAGATGTCATTTAGCAGCAAAAACGCCATTCCTCTTCCTTCCCCTTCATCACTACTGCACGCTCCCCAATACCTTCACTACATTACATTGTACTATTACATCGATTATCTCAATGTCGTAACGTTTTTGTTCTGTTTACACTGCTGCTAGCAGCTTTCGAGCCTGCGTAATAGCTTCCAATAGCACTGTTATCTGGCAACCCGACGGTTATGGATCCCGCAACAACCGCCGACCCAACGGCTCCGCCGCCGGTTCCGCCAAAACCGTCGAGGAGTTCGTTCAGCTGCGAGCGTCACCCGGCGGAGCAGTTCACGGGCTTCTGCACGGCCTGTCTCTGCGAGCGTCTGACCACTCTCGAGGGCACCTCGAATGGAAACACTCCATCCTCCTCCCGGCGACCTTCATCCGTCACGGCCGCAGTGAAGAACATGTTTTCCGGCGCCGTGGGGAAGCCTCCGAAGGCCTTCAAGCAGCACGCGTCGTCTTCGCCCAGACTGAGGCGCATCAAGTCGTTCTCCGCCTCCAAGAACGAGGCGTTGGGGGTGGTGAGCTTCGAGCCGCAGAGGAAGTCTTGCGATGTTAGGGCGAGGAGCACTCTTTCGTCCCTCTTTACACTTGAGAAAGAGGATAGAAACTGTGATGGCTTCGTCTGTAGTAATGGTGTAAAGGTTGAATCTTTTGCCCCAGGTGAGTCTGTTTTTGAGGAGATTGAGGTTGATGAGGAGTTTAAGGATGCTGAGGGAATGGACAGTACGAATTGTTTCGCAGGTAATAATGTCAATGATGATGATAATGATGATGAGATTAGGCCTGTTCAGGATTATTACATAGAGGCTTTGAGAAATAATGCGAACTGTGATGAGGCTGTGGAAGATATTGTGCTGAATGTGACTGATTTAAAGCCTATGAAAGATCACATCGACTTCGACGCTAGCGAGAAGAAGAGCTCGGTAGGCGGTTTTTGGGCTGCAGCCTCTGTGTTCAGCAAGAAATGGCACAAATGGAGACAGAAGCAGAAGATAAAGAGGCAGAGCAATGGCCTAAAACTCACCAAACTGCCTATGCGAAAGCCAACAATATCTAGGCACTGCAGAGAGACTCAATCCGAGGTTGCTGACTACGGCTTTGCAAGAAGATCGTGCGATACCGATCCTAGGTTTTCGCTCGACACTGGCAGGATCAGCTTCGACGATCCTAGGTACTCTTTCGATAAGCCCCGAGCTTCATGGGATGGTCATTTAATAGCTGCAAAGAGCTTCCCAAGAATGGCCCCGATGGTATCTTTAGCCGAAAATGTGCCTACTGCCCACGTTCCACACTCTGATACGCAGATCCCAGTTGAAGAACTGACGAGAAACTGTCCTAACGAGGAGGATCTTGTCCCTGGAGGTTCGGTTCAGACAAGAGACTATTACTTACACTCCTCGTCAAGAAGAAGGAAGAGTCTTGATAGGTCTAGTTCAATCAGGAAAATGACAGCTGAGATCGACGAGAGCTCTAACTCTATAAGGGTTTCGCCAAACAAGATCGATTCTTTACATGGCGGTGAAAGAGACACAGAAGACCACATGAATTCCAACGATCGTTCTGAGGCCATCGAGTTGAGTAATGGGCTTAAGGATATAGGCAACCGTGAGAAAAAAGAGCAGTCAAAGAAGGTTAAAAGCTGGAGTTTGAGAATATGGGGCTTCATATCTAAGCTCAACAATTCAATCGGCAGAGAGATCGAAGATGGCTACGAAGATGAAAGGTACAGCAAAGTCGACGGAGTTCGAAGGTCTTTCTCCGAGTCTTGGCAGGACTTTAGAAACGAAGGGAACAATACATATACTAACAACACGTTTGACACTCGAAGCTCCTTTCGAAGCAATAGCAGCGCAAGTTGGAGAAGGAATAATGGTTCTTTCGGTGGCACAATGAGGTCGTCGGTTTTAGAAATGAATGCTAAGAACAGTCGAAGCATTAGGTACTCATCTCCTAATCGCCCGGATCACGACGGCCTCTTGAGGTTGTATCTAACGCCTATGCGGAGTGGCCGGAGAGGCGGGATTGGTAGGTTTGGACCTAACAACTCACACTCAATTGCAAGAAGTGCTTTAAGGTTGTACTGAGAATGTTGTCTGCTTTTTAAGGTTTATTGCTTCTGCTTCACATGTAATGTAACAGTGTTCTTGATCTTTGATTTGAATGCCATATATGTTATCCAACTTCCATTGATTCTTTGTTTCTGTTCTAAGTGAAGTTCTGACATTAACATGTGAGTTAAGGTAGGATTGTTCTTCAACTGTCGGAGAAATGAGTGTCTCTGCCTATGATCATTGATGCACTCAACACATCGTTGAAAAAGAGCTCATAGTGGAACATCCACCAAATAAAGTGAAGCAATCATTTGGTCGTGGGAACAAAAAAAAAAACTAAGAGCACACACTCATTTGTTTGCAACGACTATTAATCAAGTTTTGTCTTTATTTTTCAAAAAAGAAAGAATTTTAAAGTCAAAAGGTGGGAAGATAATACATAAAATTAGGGGGGAAATTTTTGTTCTTTCGGTGCTAAAGAGGGTATAAAACAAATGATAGATTTATGCTTAAGTCAAAAAGGTCATGCAATTAGTGTCCGATTTAGAGACATTTCAATCCTCTTTGTATATTTTCCGACGGAGATAAATAATATATACTGTATGTAATGCACCCTCTTGATGCGTGTGTTTTAATATATATAACTATAGATATTATTTGTTTTATATTTTGAGTTATTTATAATTTAAAAAATTGATTTAATAGGATATAATTATAATAAATAAAAAATAAAGAGTTAAACGATAATTACACAAATTAAATTAAATAATAAAACAGAAGGATAGAATTATAATTGCAAATGACATGCCAATTTACAGTTTTTTCCACCCTTGAGGTTGAGCCTTAATAAATAGTATAGATTCTATTTTTTTTCATCATGGTTGAAAGTTTCATACTTAGCATTAAAATACTACCTATAATACGAGGATTAGTCCCGTTGAAATTTGGAGTTGTCTCATAACCGACATTGAGCTTCATATCGCGTCAGACTAAACTGAATGGGAATATAAAAAATGCGACATCGTTGTGTAGATATACATCCCGACAAATATATATATATATATTATATATATATATTTACATACTTATGAAAATATGAAATTTTGGAGAGAGTTTGATAATGACCCGCCCCCAATGGCATGACCTAATGGTTGGGTCGAGACATAGCTAGGAAGAGGTCTCAGGTCCAATTCCGCTGGGGACTTTGAGTGTCGTTGTTGGGCGGAGATTGTGACGTTGACACTTGACTTTGAGGATTCGTTATATAGCGCAAGTCCATAATCGATCGAGCGCGGATAAAAAAAAAATAGCAGGCCCATTTAACTTTCAATTTCTGTAAATGGGCCAAGGCCCATTTATTCTATTTTCGTAACAATGGACTAAAGCCCATTCCCTCATGGTTCAACTTCAAAGCGCAAGCTATATATTTCAACACAAAATCGATTCATCGCTTTCCCTCTCTCCATGGCACACCTGCCCAAGACCTTGAGCTCAAAGAACATCCTCACTGTGCTCAAGTCGGAGAAAGCTCTCGCTAAAGCCATCGCGATCTTCAACGCCGCCGTTGAGAATCCTAACTTCAAACCCTCTCCCGCCGTGTGTCACCACCTACTTCGTCGTATCTGCCTATCAGGGGACCCCACGCACCTGCGTGACACCGCACGAATAGTCGACGTGATTCGGCTCCACCAATGCCAGTGCACTGAGGATACACCGTTAGCTGTGTTGAAAATTTATGCAAGGAATAAGATGGTTGATCGAGCTGTGGAGGTTTTCGAGAACATGAAGGAGGTCTTTGGATGTGATCCTGACGTCAGGTGTATTAATTGCTTGATGAACGCTTTTCTGGTTGTGGGTCAGTTGGATAAGGCTGAGCTGATGTTTAGGCATTTTAAGGTCATGGGCGTGAGGCCTAATTTAGTGAGTTTTAACGTGATGGTCGGAGTAAAGTGCAAGAAGAGGGAATTCAGCCGCGCGAGAGAGTTGGTGGGCGTTATGTGGGATAAGGGATTAGCCCCTGATGTTTACAGCTATGGAATTTTGATCAATGGGTTGGTCAAGGGTGGTGATTTAAATGGAGGTTTGGAGGTGTTTGATGAAATGCTTGTGAGAGGCGTCAAACCTGATGTGTCGTGTTATAATGTTTTGATCGATGTTTTTCTGAAGAAAGGGGACTATTCGCAGGCAAAATCAATCTGGGGGAGGTTGCTGAGAGATGAGTGTGCTTATCCAAACACTGTGACATATAACATTATGATTAGTGGCTTGTGTAAGTGCGGCAGGTTTGACGAGGGTATTGAATTGTGGGATAGGATGAAAATAAATGAACGGAAGTTCGATTTGTTCACTTATAGTGCTTTGATTCATGGGCTATGCGAGTCAGGGAACATTGATAGGGCGGAAAGGATTTATAGGGAGATGACCGATTGTGGAGTTTTGCCTGATGCGGTTGTGTATAACACGATGTTGAACATTTATGTGAAGTCTAGGAGAGCAAATAATTGTTTAGAGTTGTGGGAAGTGATGGGGAAAGAGGGTAAAAGGAATATTCAGAGCTTTAATATAATGCTGAGGGGGCTGTTCGATAGTGGTCAGGTAGATGAAGCGATACACATCTGGAAGCTCTTGGAGGAGAGTGGTCTTGTTGCTGACTCGGCAACTTACGGAACCTTAGTCCATGGATTTTGTAAGAATGGGTTGGAGAACAAAGCTCTTCACGTTATGGATATTGCTGAGCAAAAGGGGAGTTCTCTAGATGTTTTTGCTTATTCTGCAATAATCAGCCACCTGTGTAAGGAAGGAAAACTTGATGAAGCAGTTTCTATGCTAAGTGCTATGACCAAAAGTGGCTGCAAGCCAAATGATCATGTTTGTAATGCTGTGATCAGTGGATTTGTTCGTTCTTCTAAGTTTCAGGATGCACTTAGAATCCTTCGTGAAATGCACAATACAAACTTTCCTCCTACTATCGTCACTTATAATACTCTTATCCATGGTTTATGCAAGGCTGAGAGGTTTAGCGAAGCCTATGACCTTGTGAAGGAAATGTTAGCAAAAGGGTGGACCCCAGATGTGATCACTTATAGCTCTTTGATAAGAGGTCTCTGTCTACGTCATAAAGTAGATGCGGCTATAAACTTGTGGACGCAAGTGACGAAGAAAGGTTTCAAACCTGACAGGCAGATGTATAATATATTGCTTCATGGCCTCTGTTCTATCGGAAGAACACAGCTTTCCGTATCTCTATATTTTGACATGATTCATCATAAATGTGCTCCTAATCTCGTTACGCACAATACCCTTCTGGAGGGATTTTACAAAGCTGGCGATTTGAAAAATGCTTTAGTTATTTGGGCTCGCATATTAAGAAGCGGGCTACAGCCTGACATCATCTCCTATAACATTACTCTTAAAGGTTTATGTTCTTTCAATAGAATATCGGATGCTCTTGTTTTCTTACACGATTCCCTGACGAAGAAAACTGTTCCAACTATAGTTACCTGGAGCATACTTGTCAGAGCTGTTATTCATTCCCGGCCACGAATTTGATGAAGCAGTACTTTCTGGCAAATGCAGAAGAAAATTTATTCAGTTCTATAAATCTGGAAGTGAGTGATTCTTCAAGGTGGCTAAGAGGGAAGGAGATCCTAAATTATGCTCAATGAGATGTCATGTTCTCATGTTCATGCCGGTCAAAATATGCTGCAGGTACTTTCATTGTTTTCACTTCCGCAAGAGGCATGCATTGTTTTCTCGCCATGGTGTGCCTGAAATATCCCGAGGTTGATTATGTCCGCTTGCTATGATACACATCTCACTAGGACATAATATTTCATCTGAATTTCATTACTATAGGATGAAATGTTAATTGAAGCATCAAGAGCGGTTTTGCTTTGGTGGTTGTAGTAGTAGCACCAAACAATCCGCCCGATGCAATAACGATATATGGCTGATGTATTAGCTCCAGATATTAGTATTTTATTTGGAGTTATAACTCATTCTACATTCAGTTGAAGTATGGAATTGCTTTGATCAACTTAAGTAGATATAGAATCATAGGATCTTTCAACACATCATTTCTTGTAGGTGTATATTCTTTTTTTAATAGATCATTTATAAAGTTACAGCTCTATCACCAACACGTATCATTCTTATCTATGCAGGTAATTTATGAACTAAATTGTAATCTGAATTCTGAATAGCAGTGGAAATTGCGTGGATTTTGAATTTTGTCATGCAAAAGGATGAAAGAAGAAAGAGACAAGGCACAGTTCTACAAGAGCGTAAACGTCATCCTTGCTTTTTCTTGAAATTTTGGGGAATCCATATCAGACATGCTCCCATGGCCCTTTATTCAATATCTCAAGCTCTTGCGACTACCTTCTTGTAAGTGTACCACTTTGCGATCAAGAGATAGACAAAGAAGTTGATCGTGCTAAGTATAGCCAGAAGCCAATAGAAGTAGTCAAGATGGCCCCTGTTCAAGTTATTCGGAATCCAACCAAGACTGCCGTTCCTCGTGGTCACTGCAGTAACAATTGTCACAAGCAGAGAACACAAATAATTACCCAAGGCGTTGGTCGAAAGCGAAAGAGCCGAGCACAAGCTTCTCATAGCATCAGGCGCTTGATCATAGAAAAACTCCAACTGCCCGATGAAAGTGAACACCTCAGCACAGCCCACCAAGAAATACTGCGGTACTTGCCAAAAGATGGTCATTGGAACTGTCTCGACATCATAGTAGTTGTTTCTTCTGACATAATCGAGCCTTACAACCTCCAAAACACCTGCAGCAATCATCGAAAAGATCGAGATCACGAGCCCAATCCCCATTCTCTGAAGCTGGGTGAATCCCCGTTCATTTCCCGTGTACTTTCTTGCGATCGGGACTATTACAAGGTCATATACAGGTGCCCAGAATATGACGCTAAGGGTATCGAACAGTGATAGAGATGCAGATGGTATTTTGAAGTTAGGGCCCAAGTGTTGATCCATTGTGTTGCCTTGAAGGACAAACATGGTGCTCATTTGGCTGTATACGGTCGAGAAAACTATGCCTGAAGCCCATACAGGTAATAATCGAACCACTGATTTGAGCTCCTCAACTTGTGTCACTGTAGACAGTCTCCATGGTTTGGGCACTGAGCCATTGCTAACCTTTTCATCTTCTGTCTCTACAGCAGCTTTATCTAGAAACTTGAACTTCTCCGTGTGCTCGAGTTTGCGACTTCCTAGAATGTTAGATTCAGAATCGCCCGTCTCGTACAGAAGAGATTTATCGTCTGGGACTCTCACATTAAACTTCCTTACAGACGCAACCAAAACCTGGCAAATCCTAGTCAGCGGGCTTCCACCTGGCAGCTGAAGGCGGTAAAGAGCCGTTCCAAATAAGAAGAAAGCCACGGCCAATGCCATCGCGACAGCTGGAACCCCGAAGCCCCAGCCCCAGCCAACGTTCATCTGTATCCAAACCAACACAGACGAAGCAATCATCGCACCGATGTTGATGGAGAGGTAGAAGTAGTTGAAGAAAGAGCTCTTCTTCTTCTTTTCCTTGTCATCATTATCATCGAACTGATCCGCCCCGAAAGAGGACACACAAGGCTTGATCCCGCCCGTCCCGAGTGCTATCAAGTACAGAGCTATGAAGCAAGCAGCCGTCTGTGATGCCGTCGGGTGACAGCCCGTGTCATCGCAGTGCGGTTTCAGACTTGGCAGCGAAGCTGATAGTGTTAGAAGCGCCATTCCCTGATCAAGAAACGGTACTTCGGTTCAGATTTCAATCGTGCATGTAAGAAAGGTTCTTGTTTTTCCAAGGCCCGAAGTACTTACGACGACGTATATATTAGCAAAGATGGCAATGGTCCAATATCTACCGAGGTAGGAATCAGCCACAAAGGCTCCGATGAGGGGCGTGAGGTAACAAGTCCCCGTCCAGTTCGTGACGCTCTTCGACGCCTCGGCATTGCCTTGGCCGAGGCGCATGATGAGGTAGTTTACAAGATTGGTGCCCATGCCATAGTAGGCCAGCCTCTCACAGCACTCAGTCACTGCGTGTAATTAGGTACATAGATCTATCTCTCCTAAATATGATGTTTATTTATTTATTACAGTGGGAAATATTGGTCGGAGATTAATTCATTCTTACCAAGAATAAACCGGCAAGCTTTCCAGCTGCCGGTTTTTTTCTTGTTGGCCGGTTTTTTGTGGATGTCGACCGTTCCATCTTTTGTGTAAATATCATCTTCTCCTCCTCCTCCTCCCATTGCGTGTAAACTGCAGTAGATATACAAATCAGCAAATGATTATATTACAAAGAAGAGATTTTATCAGAATATTTAATATATATATATATATATATAGATATATTAAAAATCAACATGAATGTACTTGGACAACTTCTTGTGTGGTGTGGTAAATGAATGCTATATTGTCGCTGGACAAGTTATTTTCAGTTAACATTTGTGTGGTTTAACATAAGTGGAAGAACTGTTTTAAGGGGTAATTAACTGTTGCTTGGTTATTTACCGGCAAATAATCAACTGTCCGAAAAAGAAATATTATATATATTGACGCCTTATGTCGCACTGACTTTGTAATACTGATATGTGTCACGTCAACATGTCATATCAGCATCAGATGTGTCGATATATTGCACCTAGTATGTGTCAAATAATGCCACATCATCTCTGATGTTGATGTGGCACGTTGATATGTCACGAATCAGTGCCAAATCAACAGGTGCTCACACAACCATAAAATTCCTATATATATTATATATATATATATACATAAAAGTTAACACTTGCACTTAGACAAACATAAAAGTTATTACAAGATCCATTCATATAAAAGAGTAACACTGTAATGAAACAAACCTAACCACATTAGCAGCAGCAGCAGAAGCACTGATTGCAGTCTTTCTCACCAGCACCGCCGCCTGTGTCCGGCGGACCACCGTCTCCTCCACCATTTCCATTCCCACCGCCGCCACCGCCACCACCACCAGCTATAGGCTTCTGTTTTTTGTAAATGAAGGCCACGACGACGAACACCGCGAAGTTCGCCCCGCCCAACCCCGACAAAACCCAGTAGTACCGATCCAAACGGCTCTCGTTCAACGTAGGCTGAAACCAATTCTTCCCTCCCTTTCTCTCGCTAATCCTCCCGGCGACGTAAACGGTGAGCACGCTGAACATGAACCCTAAGCCTGACACGAACTTGGCAAAGTGCTCGAAGTACTTCTCCATGGAGCTCGGCGCCTGCTGTTCGTAGAACAGCTTAACGTTCTCTTCGAAAAACGAGTCCAAGCCCGCCAGCAAGACGAACTGAAAAACCAGCCAGTATACGGACATGGGTATGTCCTCGTCTGGCTTATCGAGCAGGCCGTGGCTCCTCACCACGCCGAGCCGCTTGCGCTCGACCAAGGCGGCCGCCGTGCAGCACAGCGCCGCCAGCACCATGGCGATTCCGATCCCGAAAAAGGCCTTGCGGGAATCTTTTTTCTTGGGATCTTCTTTGCCGAAGAAGCAGCTCAAGAGAAGCTTGTTTGTGAAAGCGTATATGACGCCCGATAAGCCCGAGAAAAGCTTTAGCAGTTGAAGGGGAGCGTTCACAGCCCCGATGTGGCGGTCGAGGTTGTTCGCCTGCTCCACGAAGTAGGTGTTTCCGACGGAGGAAATGACGCCGCAGACTACGAAGGTCAGCCACATGGGTATCATTCGAACGGCGATCTTGGCGTCCTCGACTTCTGCCACCGAGCTTACTAGCCGCCATCTTTTTATTATTACCTCTCCTTGTTCGTCTAAGTCTCTCGGGGTTTTGATTGCCGCCTTCGCCAGGCACCTTGAACGAGCGAGGAAGAAAGGAGGGGTGTAAGAAGAAAACATAATATCTATATTACATCCCACGATTGACATAGGCGGCGGCAGAAGATGCAAACCTGAGGCAGCGACTATATGTTAGTTGTTCGTCCGGGCTTCTCCTGTATAGCTCGTTATGATCTTTCGGAAGGCGTTTGCATTGCTTGATAAAAGATGCAAGAAAAACCCTCAGCACATTAGTTATGGGGTTCTCATCTTTCTTGGGACCCGCCGGTACAAACTTGGGATCCGCTAAGGTAAAGATCAAGAAGACGAGCGTTGCGACGGCAGTGCAGATCGCCGGGATGCCGAGGCGCAGCTTCCATGGCCTTACGTAAGGGAGCCCGATAGCCCCGGTGAGAGCAACGGCGACTATGATCGAAGAGGACAGTAATTGCACGCAGCAGTTTGGTTTATTGTCGTCGTCGTCGTCGTCGTCTTCTTCTTTTTTATTCCGTTCGTCCAGTAAAGCCTTCAGTGAGACTTGGTTGCCCGCCACCCCGACGGCTATCAAGGCCATGCCTGCGTAGAAGAGCGCTTTCTGCTTTGGGCCGACGCAGTCTTCCTCGTACCGTTTGCAGGAA
Source organism: Lindernia subracemosa (assembly GCA_028392965.1). NCBI lineage: Eukaryota > Viridiplantae > Streptophyta > Magnoliopsida > Lamiales > Linderniaceae > Vandellia > Vandellia subracemosa. Next base: position 6,769,303 of record JAQPCC010000002.1, on the reverse strand, counting down.
CCTCCGAGGACCGGCGGGGTCGACATGGTCAACAAGCCTATGCCCTGACGACAGACGACGTACGTTATTGCAGTAAAAAAAAAAAAGATCGATTCTTTGCGCCAACATAGGAATCTGCTATATATGACTTACGACGGTGTAGCATATGCTGGAGATGACTAGCATCCGATAATTTCCTAGGAAAGCGTCGACGAGGTAGAGGAGTACGGCGGGCAGCAGCATGGTGAGTCCACCCCAGACGTTCAGAAGGCCGGCGGCGTGAGTGAAGCTGAGGTTCCAAACGGAGGTCAAGTAGTCTTGCATCACGAACAGCGCATATCCCACCAATATGTCGGCCCAAAACAGAACTATATATATATATCCCAGCAATGAAGGAAAAAGGTAATTAATAATAATGAAGCCGACGAACTACTACTTCTGATGAGTTAAAGAGATATATTGTCCAAAAAGGTCAACTCTTTATTACCAGTTATTCTGGGGGAGATCCTCGGCGGTGGAGTGGGTGGGGGTATCTTCGGTATTGCCATCGATCTCTGCAAATCCACACAGAGAGAGAGAGAGAGAGAGAGAGAGAGAGAGAGAGATTATTCCATTTGAACAATAGCTAGTATATTATTACATTTCAAGCTTTGTTTATATAAGGAGCCAAGCTTATTCCCCAGTTGTGATCTCACAAAAGTAATTATTTAATCTCATATCATCGTTCACACTATAACTACAATGATACCTTCTCCAAGGTCTTCATGACTTTGCAAAATCATTAAAATAATAAATGCAGTCGTAATAAATAATTCGAATGTTCACTTTCACTCATATGGCGGATTCAAAGTGGGGATGGGACATGAAATGTTTTTTAATATGGAAACTTGCGAGCGATGAGGTGAGGAGAGGAGAGGAGACGATATAAAAGAAATATTCAAATTATAAAAGAAATCAACAACTTGCATGAAATTGTGTATATTGAATTTCCTCTTAACGACTTGTCCGTATTAGCTGTGTCGAGTAGGGACAAGATGTGAAACGGTTAGAAAATATATTATTAACGTACAAATGGTATGGTTGATGGAAAGACAAATAAGTTAATAGAAAATCCCATCGCAAAACTCACAAAGAAGCCCATGTCTGAAACTGAACTGTCTCCATATCCATACCTTTCTTTGTCTGAACTTTTCTTCTCTGCTTCATTCTCCGACTTAGCCGCCGCCCGCGAAGGCATGCAAGGTTTCTCCTCCAGAGGAAATCCGCAGAGCCCATCATTTCCTACGAAGGACATATCCGTAAACGTATTCCTCTGATTTCCTCGTGGGATTTCTCCTACGAGACGATTGTACGAAAGATTCAAGAACGAAAGAAACGTGAGAGAAGCGTTCTGATTAGGGATTTGGCCTTCAAGACTGTCAATAATGTATGCATGATGTGTTATTTGACAGAATAGAGTTGTTATAGTTTGCCATTAGTTGTATTTTCTTACACAAATATGTTACTTCTTTTAAACACAAGTAGTAGTACTCAGTACGTACAAATGTGTTTTACCTGTTATAGAAATTGTTACTCCACCGTCAATTTTTCAATTTTAGGGAAAATCTAATATTCGTTATTTCATACGATTAAAGTCGCAAGTTCTCAAAACTTATCAACACCCGACAATAATTTCAACATATTCGGTCGTGAACTTTGATAATTTCGGTTGCAATTTCTTTTTTATTTCTGTTTATCATTCTCTTTCATAATTAATATCGATAGATGTCTGGCCTGGATTAATAACCCATTAACAAGTTGATATCGATTCCTCCTTATTTGATCCGCAACGTCAATACTTTATCTATGTTTTAACGAGATCTGGGTTTCGATCACTTGTCGAAGACGGTGACATTTTAAGCGTAATTGTGGCACATATGAAAAGTAAATATGTCTTATCGCATGAATTTGATTTTTTTTTTTCTTTTCACGGGAGAAAAGGGACCCTGATAATAAACCAAACATTAATAGGACATGATCCCAAATTAAAATATGAAAACAAGGCCTGAACCTTAATTAAATGGGAAACTTACACTTAAATACCTCTATGTATAAAAACTTTCAATTCAGTCTCTTGTCAGATTTTTTTTACATGTAGGTACCTAGTAAGTTTTTACACGTAAGTACATGTTTACGCCGCAAGTACATCATATAACTATATTTAGGTACGATGTAGAAACATATTGTGGTACATAATACCGTAAGGAAAGGTACATCACATAATAGATTTAGGTAACATAAGGAAACGTATATATGTACCACATAAGCGCCTGATGTGGTACGTAATATACATATAAAAAGGTACATCAAGGATGGTAAAATGGTACACACAACCAGTTGGATACTTAAATACAATTTTTTTCTGACAGGGTACTGAATTGCAAGTTTTTTATACAAATAAGTATTTATGTGTAGATTCCCGTTAAATTATTATTATTATTATTATTATTATTATTATTATTATTATTATTATTATTATTATTATTATTATTATTATTATTATCATATTTGCATATATATATATATATAATTGTCTAACTTTATTGATATTTATCTATGTTCAATGGTTCACAAAACTTTTAGGTATTAATTATAGGGACAATTTCATTTCAGGCCCATTTTAAATTTTCACTTATTGTTCAGTTCCTGTCAGAAAAGCAATTAGTTTAAAGGACCCGGTTTCTATAAAAATTAGAGTAAAAGATCCAAAAATATGATTTGACGAAAATACCCTTACTAAAATGCATTTTTTTCCCAGCGAAAGTCCTGTAGAGATAGAGAGTGTGTTGTTCATGAGGCTTATATAAAGAGGTACTTTTACTTCAGTCTTCTGTTACTCAGTTACAATATATTGTTACTTTAGAAAACAGACACGTTATTTTTCAATGATATTCTGTTACTTTACTATTGTAAAATGTTACAACAAAAAATCTTTTTTTTTTTTATGATCGAACTCATTTTTTTTACACTGAATCGAGCACAAAAAATTCAACTGCCTCATCAACCAACTGATTTCGACGTGTCATTTTGGATTTATTATGATATTGACGACGCACGGTGTAGAATTTGTTTATCTAATTAGGGTGCAAATTCGAGAATATAATGGTAAATCAAAACTAGATTTCGACATAAATTGCAGTTAATCGGTATAACTTCGAGGCACCCATGGTTTGAACGTTTACCAGTTGTTACTAACGTCGAGATTTGAACGATTTTCGACATTTTTGGTTGTCATTCGCGATTTTCCATAAAATCTCCGACATCTCTTGCTTGTGCACAGGATGTGGTATGAATAAGAAATGAATCGTTACTCTTTTATGTTGATTTGTTATATTTTAAAAGACATGCGTCATATTTTTAGGAGAAAGTGTTATCCTACAAGCATGTTAATTCACAAAACAATTCACGGTTTCCAAAAATTTTTGGCCGGTACATAAGAATTTGTGGCACGGTTTCCAAAATTTTTGACAAGGTTTAGAAGGCTGCTAATGATTTGGGCGGGACATAAGAATTTTCTGGTTACCTTAAGTATTAGGGTTCATGTATTACCATAATTATTAGGATTCGTGGATTAGGGTAGAGAGCTTTGAGTTTAAGGTTTAGGATTTATGGTACTTGTAGTACTTGGAATATATGAATTGGTATAAATATCGTATGAAACTTTGCTACATAAACCTTAACAGGTATTTTTTATCAATCATGTATTACCTATAATTTTCTCATTGGTTTAGGGTTTAGGATTTTGGGATTATGATTAAGGGTTTACGGCCTAATAATTTGGTAATAATATTTACTGCTAATGATTTATATGATACACCAATAAAAACATTTCAGGGTTCGGGGTTAGGGTTTAGAGTTTAGGGTTCGGGGTTTAGGGTTTAGAGTTTAGGGTTCGAGATTTAGGTTCTTTGATGAGGACAACAATTTTGTGAATTAGTCTTCCTATCTCGAAAATTTTCATCATAATCAACTACCATTACATTCACTTGATATAAGAGTAATGATATGATCATCTTCTCAATAGAAGGTATATTATGTTTCCTTGACCATTAAATACAATATTAGAATTTGGTGCGCATATCATGACTCAAAAATAAATCTTGCGGTTTAACTTTATGAAATCATATATTTGTATATGAAAATCGTATTTTAAAAAATAAAGTTAATTAACAAACTAAATTAATTACTTGTTAATGCGTTATTGGGAACCATTTATGTAGTACATGTATAAAATGATATGTTATTTTACTATCTTTGGTCGTTTTACTTTCTTTAACATCCGCATAAACATGTATTTATCATCAATTTAGTGATTTAACTTCAAATCATATATTTCCATGAATTCAGATCTTGTACATACGACAAAAAGTGCATTTAATAAGAAAATTAATCAAATGAGATTGTGGTACGTTGAACCCATTATTTAGTACCAGTAAGACTTAAAGTGTTTTTGTTTAGGCTTGATATGTTATTTTCAGCAAAATATTTGGTATTACGTGCTGTTAAAGTGGTATCATGTAACAACAGAATAATTATATTTCCATAAAAGTCCAGAACCTTATAGAATATTCTTGATTATTTGTTATTCGTGTTGTATGATGCGTTACCATTACATGTTCGTGTAGTATTCAAAATTTCTTAGGAAAAACAGTATTGTTGTTCAATTAATCATCACGATAAACAACACAAATTCAAAAATAGTTTGAGCGATGAACACGAAACAAATCATTTTTGACAGGAAAAAGCATTATTGTGTGTGTACAGAATATGTTATTGATAGAAAATTGAGCAGTATTATTGTTGAATGATGTGCTACTTCTGCAACATTTGTTATGTACTAAAAGGCATGTGTTATTTTTATTGTAAGAAGTGTTACTCATGTAGCATGTTAATTATCAAACGTTTCAATCAAATGCCACATCTAAATTCTTCGATAAATCATGATTAACATCAATAATTCTCGTTGATTATTAAGACCCATGATCAAATTAAGTCAATTTCAACTTATTCGATCATTAAAGTCGAGATTTCACTCGTTTTTTCAAGGAAAATTTTTGAATTGGGTTTGATGCATTATTTTATTTCAAACATTAAAAATTTGCATCGATTATTAAGACCCATGATGAAATTGAGATCGTTTTCACCTATTTAGGTCATTAACGTGGAGATATTAACAATTTTCTAACATATTTTTTGTTTCGATCGTGTGGGAGAGCCGATGGCATTCTACTGTAATTTTTGCATATCTGAAGGGCAAATAAGTCTTTTTTCATCATTTAGGTAGTTTTCTCTAATATTTTTAAATATTTGGTCCTTATCTCTAAATGAAAATTCAATCGGACCTGAACTTTATACCAAACTTAGTAAAGGGGCCTGAAATGAAATTAGCCCTTAATTATATTGCACAACTAAACATTGGAGCAGTTGCCATACCATACCATACATACCACGACCTTGTACATGAGCAGTGTTGTACGATGATTAATTTTTTGGGCTAATTTAAAATAAGGGATTAAAAGAGTTGGAAATTAAAAAAAAGGGACCTTGACTTATTTTATTAAAAATAAGGGATTGGACTTGATTATAGTTAAATCCCTACTTAATTAATGATTATATTAATACTTTAAAATATATCTTTATTATATTCGAACGTGGTTGGTCGACTCAATCGTTCTCCTCCAAATCGCTAGCTTTTTTCTCGTTTTAACACCAATCCAACACACATTGACATGGGTTTTGAGCCTCCATCATGTATTGGGCGCAAACATCTCCAGATCGAGAAAATTTGATGAAAAACTCATTTCAATTTCGCTTTTCGATTTTGAATTCGAATTCGAATAGTATTCTTCGAATAGTATTAGAATACTATTCGAATTCGAATACACGACTTTGAATTTATTATTCGAGTATCAATTCGATTTTAAATTCGAATTCGAATATTATTAGAATATTATTCGAAGTCGAATAGCGTATTCTAATTCGAATAGAATACAAATCAAGCTTATTCGAATTCGAATCAGGCTTATTCGAAGTCGAAAAGGCTTATTCGAAATCGAATAAGACTTATTCGAATTAGAATAAGAGTTATTCGAAATCGAAAATGTCTTATTCGAATTCGAATAGCGTATTCTAATTCGAATAAGGCTTATTCGAATTCTATTAAGCCTTATTTAGAATTAGAATAATTTTGTTATTACGAATTCGAAATATCAATTAGAACTTTATAATCATTATGGTAAAACTTATTAAAATCATTAATTATAATTCAAAACAAAGATTAAACTTGATTCACGTTATCACAACTCATTGACACAAGTCCTTATAGCAACTCATTGACATCTTTCATTAAACATTTATCCAACTTATTAGACATCTTCATTAAACATTGATATAATCATCATAGCAATTCATTGACATAACTCATTACACGATTGACCCACCTAAGACTAATATTAAACTTGATTCAAGATTAAGATTAAACATTATACAAGAAGTTATTGAAAATTTGTGTATCACGTTAGTTATAGAAAAACTAACTTAGCTTATACAATAAGCTTCATGTTATTTTGTGTATCACATTATAGACTAAGGCTTTAGTATTTGTGATTCATGCATTAGTGAACGACCCTATACATTAAATTCAACGACAAACAAAAGCCCTCAATCGATTTTAAGAAATTTGTTCCTATATGAAAGTAATTTTGAATTTTGTGACATATGAGAATTATTGAATGATTGTAATTTTATATTCTCATTTATAAATTCGAAATATTAATTAGGATTTTGTAATTACTACGGTAATAATTATAAAAACTAATTGATATCGAATTCGTAATAACAAAATTAATATTCTAATTCTAATAAGGCTTAATTGATTCAAATAAGCCTTATTCGAATTAGAATACACAATTCGAATTCGAATAAAACCTTTTCGATTTCGAATAACTCTTATTCTAATTCGAATAAGTCTTATTCGATTTCGAATAAGCCTTTTCGACTTCGAATAATGGTGATTCGAATTCGAATAAGCTTGAGTTCTAGTATTCTCAAGATACAAGTCATGCTATAATATAAAATGATTACAAAATCATTTACTTCGATTATGAACAAAAACCAACGAAATAAATAAAGATCAAAATAAGTCATGCATTAATCTGAAACTATCAACACATCTCAGATCGTATATGTAACCTCTTCGTGCTTCAGATTCAACTCCCATCTTCGCCTCGAGAAGTGCAACAACATTCTTACTCATCGAGCTCCCTTTGATCTGATGCTTAAAATCTGTAAAGTCATGCTGTGAATAATTTCATCTGAATATATAAGCAGCTGAAGCATAGCCACATGTAAGAACTATGTGAACCAGGAAAGGAGTAGAGATCACCGTGCAACATGAAAATCAAATTGTTGCTCTTATTCGAATCATATTCGAATTCGTTTCGAATTAAAATTGAATTCGAATTATGATCGAATTAAAATCGAATTCGAATTAAAATAGAATTAGAAATCGAAATCGAAGAACCGTAAAAAAATCAAAATCAAGAACAGAAAAAATCGAATCCACCTTAAATCCTAAATTCAAAACTCAATATATCTTAATTCATTTCAACTAAACCGTAAAATTGAAATTGTTGCCGAAATTTTGTCATCATCGACGAGCTCTTCGACGTTTCTTCGGTTGGGCATTTCGACATTCTTTCTCTCCGATCTTCCTATTATTGATTCTCATTCACTTTGTGCTTGAGATTTTTTGAGTTCGATTTTTTTTTTCGAGTTGAAGAATGCACTTTTCGAATTCGATGAATGCACTTTTCGAATTCGATGAAGTAATGATATCGTTAATGAGCTCGTTGGAATAATTAGTATTGGTAATGATCTTTTACTAAGGATATTTTTGTAATTTTGAATCACAATCCCTTCTCTTTAATTCTTTTAGGTCTGAGTCCCTTTTCTCAAAATTTCCCTAATTTTTTGGAGTCTTAAAAGAAGATGGCAAGCATAAAAAGGGACGTTGCATTGCAATGGACCAACAACCCTAACTAAACTAGCCACAGCAGCAGCAGCAGCAGCAGGCGCCTGTGTCGAGAGGAAAATCATCACCGCCGCCGTCGCCATCAGCTATGGGCTTCTCTTTTCTGTAAAAAAAAGTCACAACTACAAATACTCCAAAATTCACGGCGCCCATCCACATCAAAACCCAGTAGTACCTATCCAAACGGCTCTTGTTTAAACTGCGCTGAAACCAATTCTTACCCCCATTTCTCTCCCCAATCTTGCCGACGAGGTAGACGGTGACCACGCTGAACATAAACCCTAAGCCCGACACAAAGCTGGCAAAGTGCTCAAAGTATCTCCACATGGTAGGCGGCGCCTGCTGTTCGTAGAACAGCCTGACGTTCTCCTCGAGAAACGTGTCCACACCAGCCAGCAAGACGAACTGGAAAACCAGCCAGTATACGGACATGGGTAGTATAGCAGCTTGGTCGTCCGGCTTATTATCGAGCACCACGCCGAGCCGCCTGTGCTCCATCTTGGCAGCGGTTAGGCAGCACAGCACCGACAGAACCATGGCGGTTCCGATCCCTATGAAGGGAATACGACGATCTCCTTTGCCGAGGCCGAAGCAGCTCGTGATGATATATTTGTAGGTGCGGCGGTATATGATGCCGGCTAGGCCCATGAAAAGCTTTAGCACCTGAAGGGGCGCGTTCCACTTGCCGACGTGGCGGTCGAGGTTGGTGGCCTGCTCCACAAAGTAGGTGTTTCCGATGGAGGAAATCACGCCGCAGACAATAAAGGTCAGCCACATGGGTATCATCCGAACGGCGATCTTGGCGTCCTCCACTTCTGCCACCGAGCTCAGCGTCCATCCTTCGCAGACATCTCCTGGGAGTTTGATCGCGGCCTTCTCCAGGCACCTGCGGAACAAAAAAGATTCAAAAAAAAAAAAAACCAATTAACCTATAAAAACGAATCGATCTGATCAACCAACCTGAGGCAACGAGTGTTTGTTAGTAGTTCGTCCGAACTTGTCCTGTACAGTTGCCTATCATCTTCCGGCAAACGTCTGCCCATCTTGACAAATGATGCGAGGAAAACCCTCAGCACATTAGTTATAGGGGAACCCCTATACTGTCTCTCAGGTTCAAGATTATTGGTATCCGCAGTACATGAGGTAAAGACCACGAAGATGAGCGTGGAGACTGCGGCGAACATCGCCGGGATGCCAAAGCGTAGCTTCCATGGCCCTACGTAAGGGAGCCCGATGGCTCCCGTGAGAGACACGGCGATTATGAGCATTCCCCACAGCAATCTGCTGATGCGGCTTGATCGCGCTCTAATATCTCTTTGGGGCGGATGCAGTAAGGGGTGCAGAGAGACCTTTTCGCCAGCCACGCCTACGGCTATCAGGGCCATGCCTGCGTACAAGAGGGACTTCTGCTTGGGGCCGATGCAGTCTTCCTCGTACCGTTTGCAAGAACCTCCGAGGACAGGCGGCGTGGACATGGTCACCAGACCTATTCCCTGGCCCATAAACAACAACAACAACAAGAAGAAGAAAAATTGATGGGTATAATATAAACTTGATATATGGGCTGGGCACCACCAATAATTTCCGATCAATACTTACGACGCTGAAGGATATGTTGGAGATGACTAACATCCGATGATTTCCAAGGAAAAGGTCGACTAAGTAGAGGAAGAAGGGGGGCAGCACCATGGTGAGTCCGTTCCACACGTTCAAAATCGCGGCGGCGTGGGTGAAGCTGAGGTTCCACACCGAGGTTAGGTAGTCTTGCATCACGAACAGCGCAAATCCCACCAAAATGGCAGCGACGCGGGCGAACCTCAGCGCAAAGTTGATGTTCCCCTCAGTGTATTGGTCCTCCTCTTTCATCAAGAACAGCGCAAATCCCATCAATTTCTGGGCCACTACCAAAACTGAGATAACGCAAATAATATTTTAGTAAGTAGCAGTAATAATCAAGAGGATGGAGTTCCCTTTCCTCCAGAAAGGCCAACTCTTTATTACCAAAAATTTTGGAGGAGAGCCTTCGTTGTGGATCTGTTTGGGGTAGCTTCCCTCTTGACGGCATATCTCTTCTGAGGTCGGAAAAAGAAACCGATAAGCTGAATATAATGACATATTCCATTCTAGCATGTCAAGTTTTCATTATATCAGATACTTTTACCTGAATGAAATCGACTACAAACGCTGATGCAGGTGTCTCTGTGTGTGTGTGTTTTTTTTTTTTTTCTTTTTTAAACTTCACCGCCGTACTGTTTTTATACATGTTTTTATACAAGGAAGGTGAAGTTTTAAATATTATTATTATTATTATTATTATTAGCAATAAAAAAAATATAAGGTAGCAAGGGACATTTCAGTATATCCAATTGGATTAAAACATAATTTACCCCAAATGTGCGTGCTTAGATTAGAACTTAACAACTGCGACCACTTTGTTTACTATATAATAAAGAAAGAGCCAACCTTCCCCAGTTGTGATTGATAATAAATCTAAAACAAGTCCGTAATAATTTAATCTCATCGGCGTTCACACTATAACTACCATTCATTACTTTCATGTTCACATCTCACTCACGCGGACTTGGAAAATTGTTTTTTTAATAGTCGGGAAACTATTTTATATATTAAAACATTTGAATAAATCTAATTCTTAATTTCCTTAGCCAACCACCGGCTTGTCTGTATTAGCTGTACTGTAAACCAGCTGGGGACAGATTAATTAAATGGCATTTAACTGTGTCAAATTAAAAAAAAAAAAAATAGTTCTCAAGTATAAAATGTTTATTATGCCCTTACTAATTGGACCTCACAAAAAAATAGATATGTTAAAAGCAAAACGTGTGAGGGTGAATGGACGGATTTTATAAAATAGTTTCCCGTACAAAACATGTTCACACTCACATTTTACTCTAATTTCACTCACGTGGAACCCATTTTGTTAATAGTTTTTTTTTTTATACGGGAAACTATTTTGTACGTAGAAGGGGTACCGTGTTATATAGGGAACCCGAAATATAGCAGGGATCTCGTACTATATAGAAGGGTACCGTGCTATATAGAAGAGGTACCGTGGCTCAGGGGATCCGAAATATAGCAGGAGACCCCCAATGTTGTTGGGGTACCGTGCTATATAGAAGGGGTATCGTGGCTCAGGGGATCCCTTATATATAGCACGAGACCATACTGTTCATACGAAGGTATCATGAAAAATGACCAAAATACCCTTAAAGTGGAGGCTATTAACTTAAAAAAGTGATCAACAAGACTAATTTTTTAAAATTGACCAGGTCAATGGATACACAAGGGTTTTCTGGGCTTTGAAAATTAATTACTCTATTGTACTCTCGATTCTATAAAATCCGACCTGTGAAGATAATCATGCATACACATATCATTGGTTACTATGAAGTGATGATGAATAGTCTGCAAAGGAATAAACTGCTGGTATATCTATGGTACAAGTCTTATAGCTAAGAGTACAACTTCTTATTGCTTGAGACATCATGGTAGTTGAGATCAGAGATTGTATTGGTACGTGCAACATAGCAGTTTTGCAAGGGAGAGAAACTCATTTTCTCCACCAACGTTAGATAACTCTTGTAGATTGATAAAGAGAAGAAAAGCTTGTGAATCTCCGTAATCCATAGCGAGAAGAGAGAAAGCTTGTATCTTGTAAACTCAAACAATCAATGAAGAGTTAGAGTTCTCCCTTGGACGTAGGATTCGTATTGAATCCGAATCACGTTAAAAGCCCGTGTCGCTGCATTGTTTTCTGTTTTATCGTCTTATCTAAAATCTGGGATTGATCGAAATCCCCAACAAATGGTGCGGTGAGCGTGGATCTTCGATCAAGAAATCAGATTTGGAATGAATCAGTGGCAGATTCAGCGTTGAAACGAGGTGTTGGCGCGGCAGCTTGTGTTTTGTTGCTACTGTGCGAGGTAGAGGGCACAGTTCAGATCTGCGAAGCCCCGAACCTGTGGTGTCCAGACGAGGCGATCGAACACGCAAGCTTGGCGGTCGGGCGATATGGAAAGGTGCTCATTCGATGCAGGCCAGACAAGCTGAAGGCCATTTGTGAAGCGGCAGGCACACAAGTTGGGCAGCAATGGCACACGAGGTTCGGCAAATTGGGGGCTGAGAACAGTGCATGGAAGAGCAGTCCAGGACTGGCTGGTACGGGCCAGGCAGTGAAAGCCCGAAGGCCAGACAGCATAGTGCGCAACGCAGACAGCGCCAGCCACGCGCGCGGACCATCGAGGTGCACCCGAAATTGACAGTTCGACCAGCGTATCGCAAGGACAGGCCAGCATAGCAAGCGCGGGGGCAGCCAGCATGGCGGGAGCGGAGTGGCCAACAACTTGTCATTGAGGCCGGGAGAGTCCGAGAGGCATCCAGCGTGCGGGACTGGTAGCATGCAGATCTGGCAGCGTATGCACGGTACAGCCAGAGCAGCGGGAAAGCTGCTCGTGTGGGGTCGATCAGACATGGTGCAGGCCATGCAGCACGGCGCTCGGGATCGGGCAGCAGGTGCGCAGCGAGGCGCACGGACCAGCCAGCGTGCAGCACATATCATTCAAGCTTACACATATCATTCAGCACATATCGGGCTGAGGCTTAGCTGAATTGGCTATGTGTATATATGATTAAGGTGGAGAATTGTGAAGATAATCATGCATCATTGGTTACTATGAAGTGATGATGCATAGTCTCAAAAGAATAAACTGCTGGTAAATCTATGGTACAACTTATTGTTTGAGACATCATGGCAGTTGAGATCAGAGAATGTATTTGTACGTGCAACGTAGCAGTTTTGCAAGGGAGAGAAACTCATTTTGTACGTACAAAACTGCTATGTTGACCCAAACCCGATGATGTAGCGTCCGACCCGCTGACATGTGCACTTTAATGGCTCGACACATCATTAAAAGTATCCGACGTGGCGCCACATCATCGTCTGAAATTAAAAAAAAATAAAAACAAAATCGATATTTTTGTTTTCGCGTCTCAAACCCAACACCGTCGATCGCCTGAAGCACCCCAACAAATATTTTTTTATTTCAAAAATCGATTTTTTTTTAATTTCAGACAATGACGTGGCGCCACGTCGGATACTTTTAATGATGTGTCGAGCCATTAAAGCTCATAAGTCAGCGGGTCGGGCGTTACATCAGCGAGTTTGGGTCAAAATACATGGTCGCAGCGTATAATGTCCCTAAATTGCCATTTTTTCGAAAGTTATTGTCCGTATTTTGCCAACCCTTAAATTAGCTGTCCCTATAACACCACCCCCTAAATTACGGGACCAAAAAAACATTAAGCCCATATACTATTATGTACACTTGATATAAAATTCAGCTTCGATCAACCTCGAGATTTTTGAACTTATTTTTTTATTTTTTTTGCTTTAAGAGCTCTCAACACAATTACACGGTATTCCCACACAAAAGCATGCACATAATTTCCACACAAAAGTTTGGGATTACGGTGTGATTGTGCTGGAATAACTCTTGAAAAAAAATAAAAAATTCAAAAATCTAAACAGAAAAATAAGAAATAAAAAAATCTGTGGCTGAAGTTCAAAAAAGAAAACAACAAACAACGTATATGGGCTTGGACTGCTGTTCAACATTTTCTGAGGTTGTAATAAAAAATTATTCCTATTCACCAAGACATTGAGATTTTAATATCATTGAGGTTTTTCAACAGCATGATGATGTTTGTTTACATAATTTGCTTTCCCTTGTATGTATTCTTCCCCAGGTAGTGTACTCAGTCTCAAAGGCACACAAGGGTTCGCTCGATCAAAAAGACTGAAAGTACAAGCAGTGAGTGATATTTTATGGCAACCACAATACAAACGGCGAAACTAGAAGAAATCTAACACTGTTAATCCTCGGTTTTGTCCATGGGTTCCACATCAGCTGGCGCATCCTCGGCTATGTCCCCTTTCTTTGCTGCAAGAGAATACAAACACTTGTGTTAGTTTAGTTATATAAGATACCACCAACTGTCAGGGTTCAATGAAAATTAGAGCTGCATTATAAAACTGACCTCTCTTCTTCTTTCCACCGCCTTTCTTCTTTGTCTTGACGGGCAATGATAACCAGGCTTTAATCTCAGGATCATCAACCGTTTTCGTGGGCTGTAGCTCCTGCAGAGGATGACCCGTGACCCGATCCGACCCGTTTGGCATTAGCAAAACGGTGAACTTGATGTGTGCCACCAAATCACCTATGCGAATCAAATGAATTGTGCAATGAGTAAATGTAGAGTGGTGTTAGAGAGTGTTGAGGATTTTTCCGTTTCATACCTGGTTTTTCATGAAGTACGGGATAAGGTTGTAGTAGATCGTGATTTACGCACTCCACCAAGCCCAAACGAGCACGCTTCTCGTCCAAAGCCCTGTAATGAATTCACAATGTTAGTTATCTTTAGCTATAAATTAATTGGAGAGAACTTAAGAGACCAAGTAGATGAACCTTGCCGAAAATGGCATGATTGGGAACTTTTGGCTTATCTCGCTGAATATGAACCGAGAGGCTTTCATCTTCAGAAGATAATTTTTATCGACAGCTCTTTTGTATATGGTAGTCTCTTTCTCATCCAACAATTTTGGCTACAGGTTTGAAATACATAAGGTCGGCATTACTTAAAGAGCGAAAGAACCAATTGATGAAATAATGTCCTCAAATTAATGTTGTGCTGGTAAAAAAAAAAAAAGTCATTACCTTGCCTTCACCAGTACTAGTAACAATGTCAACTGCGTACACCTCATTTTCTTCGAACTCAGCTTCATCAACCCTCGTTTCAGGGTTTGACACATTTAGAACAACTTTGTTTCCATCAATGACAAATTGTTTCATTTGATGACTGAGAACTCCTTCAACAATCTTGCAGTCATAAGCTGCAGCAACCTTCTGGATTGCCTCGGTAACATCTTTATTCTACCCAAAAAAGATTCAGAAAGAACATTAGAATTTAAATCATGGATTTCTCTGAAGGACGTCACGTCACATTGAACAATCACAATTCCAGTTGACATAAAAAAATCCAGAATTCCATGATATCTCTATCAGTGTAACTATGAAAAAAGAACTTCATCGGATGCAATATCCATCTCCTGTGAATTTCATCATGTGGAGATTCATGTCATCCCTTCAAGAAATCTAACAACCTTACAAGTGAATCAAGGAAAATATGGAGGGAGAGAGAATTTAGCAAACCCAATGCGCCTAGTAGTAAATTAAAAGAAAATTAACAATCCAAATATAACGATGCAGAGGGAAAAAAAACACCATGAACAATAAAATGACAGCTAAATTATTTAGTGTATTTAATAATACTAAGTGAATATCACCAGTCGAAAATTTGCTGGTAGCACAAGATACCACCATTAGAGTACTCAACTGGAAAACAAAACTATTGGCAACAGGGAAAAGAGGAGATTAAAAAGCATAAATCACCTCGGCAAAGTTGCCTCTTTAAGTGAGATACCCTCGTCAGGTCATAACTCATTATGTTTGTCTAATTTTAAAATCTGGACCAGGGGTTGAAGTTACCAAAACAAAGTCCACCGACTAGAAATGTGGATTTGGTTCATTTGTAAGAAAATAGTGACAATCAACAATAAAAGATCATGCAAACGCTATGAAATAAAACAAACACATAAGACACCTTGGAAGATTTGGACTACTTGATCACATAACCAATGTTATGATATTGATTTTGGACATCAGATTACATAATGAATGGTTGCAATATTAAGGGACTGGGAAATAATAGAAAACTTGGAATCTGTACAGTAAATAAAAAAACAAGCTCTCATTATGGGCAGCGGATCATAATTTGGTTGAGCACAGATAATCCAAAATTTATGGTAAGATACACATAACCCTGGACCATTTTCAGGCAGATTATGACCACAAACCAATACGGAAATAATAATAAACGAAAAGGAGTTTTATTTCAAACAGATTTTACCTTCTTCCCTGGTCTAATGAGTCTAATTGCAACCTCAGCAGCTGTATTTGCAGCGGCAATGACATCAGCTGCTCGGCCAGTGACAGGTCCATCATGGATCACATGGGTGTGGGCAACCACGGCAATAAATCCATCTATATGACATCCCATATCACTGCAAATAAGAAGTTCATTTATTTCATACTTTCAAAACCATGGAACATGCTACAACATATATAGACCAATTCGAGGAAAATGTTACATTTTCACAATATCTCTGTCTTGTAAAACGGATTCATCACCAGTCAATGGCGAGAAGTGGCAGACTGTGTTGTTCACGGAGATGCAAGTTGGGAACGCAACACCCCTTTCTATCTTCTTCTTCACATTCTTGTACATGTTCCCAGTTAGCCTAATAGTCCGCCCACCAATTTAAGCAATAAACAGGTGTCAATCCACATTTAAAATAACATAATCGAGAAAAAAAATATATATAAAATTTGAACCTTTAACGGCACACACAACAAATAAGTTACTCACTCTCTGATATAAGCATCCCCTTTCTCACAGAGATCAACGATTTTAGCATTGGGTTTGCATCCCGACAATACAATTTGCAATGCCTCTGCATATGACAGGTAATAAAATAAGCAGATAAAGCTAAAGCGTGTCAAAATCCAATCTTTAATCAAAAAAATGTCCAGATTAAAAAAGGAAAAAAAAAACAGAGATAAAGCTAAAGATAGTTAACTGTTAACAATTTCGGCTGCAGATTTGTATTTCGTGACAACTTCAGGAGAGGAGAGATCCAACTCCTCTTCCCTTTCCTCGTCAGACATTTGTCACGACCTTCAATTAACACATACACCGATGAGTAACACCAAAAAATAACACAATAATCGCGACGGAAAGGAAAGAAATGCAATACCAGCTGAGAGTTTCAGACGTCTCGAGGGAGAAAGAACAAAAATCAATCAGGGTTTAGCGGCAGGAAGATACGTAGATTAGGGTTTGAGAGTCGGCGGTGAAACGTGGCGTGTGACGGTTATATAACGGTACTGCCAAATGCCAATGGATTTGAACAAAAAGCCCAATGGGCCTTTTTTTTTCCATCAAAGTTTATTCAACTTAATTATTTAATTTGTATTATGAAATAATTAAATAATGTGGATGTTTTAAATAATAATATTAGTTAAATGATTGATGATTTGGAAGTATTGTATTAAATGTTGATGAGATGATAAGATGATAAGAGGAGGTGTTTAATTGAAAAGTTTGTATTTTAGTGTGAGGTGTATAATTGTAATTAATGTGATTAGTTGTAATAGTAAATTATTAGTAGTATAAATAGGTGATTAGAGTTCATTGTAAATTACACCAAGTATTGAAATACTTAATCTCTCTCTAATCTCTCTCTCTTTATTATTATAAGCTATATTATCATTATAATCTTAATATAAGTATAATTATAATAAAATAATCTTAATATAATATTAATCACAATTAATATTTTTATAACACGTTATCAGCACGACCGCTCTCCGTCGTCAAGATCAACCTCCGTCGAAGATCTCGTACGAGTTTAGTCAAGTAATATGTCGAACTTGGCGAGCCTTGAGTTTGTTGCACTCGATATCACTGGAAAAAATTATTTACCTTGGGTACTAGATGCTGAAATCCATTTGAAAGCAAAAGGTTTAGGTGACACCATTGATCCCACGAAAACCACAACTGAACAAGACAAGGCGAAAGCTATGATTATTCTTTGCCACCACATTCACGAAAATCTGAAAGTTGAATACTTAACAGAAAAGAATCCAGCTGAGTTGTGGAAAAACCTGAAAGAAATATATGGCCACTTGACAACTGTTATTCTCCCCAATGCAAAGTACGAATGACTGAATTTACGATTGCAGGATTTTACGTCGGTAAGTGAATATAATTCTGCCGTTTATAGAGTTACTTCCACGTTGAAATTATGTGGAGAGGCAATTACTGATAACGATATGCTGGAGAAAACATTCACCACATTTCATCCACAGAATATGATATTACAACAGCAATATCGAGAGAGAAAATTTAAAAAGTATTCAGATCTAATTTCTTGCTTACTTTTGGCTGAGCAAAATAATGAATTGCTGGTGAAAAATCACGAATCCCGAACGACTGGTTCTACTGCACTCCCTGAAGCGAATGCAGTCAAAATTAATAATGACAACAGTCGAGGTAATGATCGTGGACGTGGTCGTGGTGGATATCGCGGCCGTGGACGTGGTCGTGGTCAAGGTCGTGGCCGAGGATATTATGGTGGTGGTTATCAATATTTCCGTGGTGGTTATCATAATTATCGTGGCGGTCATCAAAATATTCCCCAGAAGAGGAAAAGTCTTGATAATAAAGATGAGAAGAGGCAAACTGAACAAAAGAATAATGATGAAAAATGTTATCGTTGCGGTGGTTCTGGCCACTGGTCGATTGTCGTACGCCCAAACATATTGTTGAGCTATATCAGGAATCTCAAAAGGGCAAAGGAAAGAAAATCGAAATGAATTTTGTTCAGGGTGAATTCGCCTCTACCTCTGATGTCAATGATGAAAATGCTCATTTGGAAGCTGCGGATTTTCTGATCGAAGAAAATTAATCTGCTATGATTTTATTTATGCATTATGATTTACTATTGTGTGTTTTATTATATATCGTTGTTTTAAGTTATCTATATGTTTGTAATGCAATATTTCTTTTTCAATAATAAATATTATGTGTTTGTTTATAAATGATATTATTTGATGGATGCGGGCATGTGCAATGAAGAATTGTGTCTTGCAGACTGTGCAACGACGAATACGATTCTAAAAAATAAGAAATATTTCGATCATCTTGATATAAAAGAAGCCAGTGTTATTACTATATCGGGTAGCACGAATATAATTGAGGGCTCCGAAAGAGCTAATGTTTTACTGCCCAGAGGAACAAGGCTGATAATTGAAAATGCTTTATATTCTCCTAAGTCTCAAAGAAATTTATGAAGCTTTAAAGCTATTCGACATAACGGATATCATATTGAGACTGCAGAAAAAGGAGATATTGAATATTTGCATATTACAAAAGTGATATCGAATGACAAAAGAATTGTGGAAATATTACCATCTATTGACTCTGGGCTATATTACACATATCTTAAAACAATTGAATCACATGCTATCGTAAACCAGAAGTTTACTAATGATAATACATTTGTTGTTTGGCATGACCGGTTGGGCCATCCCGGTTCAATTATGATGCGGAGAATAATTCAAAATTCACGTGGACATTTAATGAAGAACCAGAAGATTCTTCAATCGAATGAATTATCATGTGTTGCTTGCTCTAAAGGGAAGTTGATTATTTGTCCATCACCAATAAAAATAAAGAATGAATCTATAAGATTTTTGGAACGTATACTGTGACGCCCGGGGTCAATGAGGGCGGGGAGTGATCGCCGGTGCCAGAGAGGGCACGGACAAGGTGCGGCTCCTGGCAGGCTTCTAGGCGAAGGGGTACATGAATGAACCGATCCCACACCCGAATGAGAGGGGATCCTGAGGCTGGCAATGTATGGGCGTGTCGGTCTAAGAATCGTATAAGAGAATTGATAGTACTACTCATATCACCAAGGTCGACCTACCTTTTCGGGAGTCCATCTATAAGAACTCCAAAGTTAAGCGTGCTTGACTTGGAGCAATCTTAGGATGGGTGACCCCCTGGGAAGCAGCTCAGGGTGCGTGCGAGTGAGGACAAAGCACTTTGGAAGGTTAAGTATAAATGGTGGTACAGTGGGGCCAGACTATCAGTAGGAGTGTGGTGGGCCCAACCCCACTGGTCCCCAGTAGGACGAATGTTACCAGTAACAGCCGGTATGGGACGGGTCGTTACAGATGGTATCAGAGCACAACCTCTCGCAGTACGGTGTGGTTCGGGGACGAACCAGGCGGAAGCTGGTGGGCATGTGACGCCCGGGGTCAATGAGGGCGGGGAGTGATCGCCGGTGCCAGAGAGGGCACGGACAAGGTGCGGCTCCTGGCAGGCTTCTAGGCGAAGGGGTACATGAATGAACCGATCCCACACCCGAATGAGAGGGGATCCTGAGGCTGGCAATGTATGGGCGTGTCGGTCTAAGAATCGTATAAGAGAATTGATAGTACTACTCATATCACCAAGGTCGACCTACCTTTTCGGGAGTCCATCTATAAGAACTCCAAAGTTAAGCGTGCTTGACTTGGAGCAATCTTAGGATGGGTGACCCCCTGGGAAGCAGCTCAGGGTGCGTGCGAGTGAGGACAAAGCACGCTGGAAGGTTAAGTATAAATGGTGGTACAGTGGGGCCAGACTATCAGTAGGAGTGTGGTGGGCCCAACCCCACTGGTCCCCAGTAGGACGAATGTTACCAGTAACAGCCGGTATGGGACGGGTCGTTACATATACAAGGTGATATTTGTGGACCGATACATCCATCGTGTGGACCATTTAGATATTTCATGGTATTGATTGATGCATCAACTAGATGGTCTCATGTATGTTTGTTATCAACGCGGAATGTAGCTTTTGCGAGATTGCTTGCTCAGTTGATTCGATTAAGAGCAGATTTTCCGGATTATCCAATAAAGAAAATACGTCTTGATAATGCTGGTGAATTTACTTCCAAGGCATTTAATGAATATTGCATGTCTATTGGAATTGATGTTGAGCACCCCGTGCCACATGTCCATACGCAAAATGGTCTCGCAGAATCGTTGATTAAAAGGTTGCAATTAATTGCAAGACCATTATTAATGAAGTCGAAACTTCCCTCATCTTGTTGGGGACATGCTATATTACATGCAGCGGCACTAATCCGCGCCAGGCCAACAAGTTATAATGATATCTCCCCGATACAAATGGTTTATGGTCAAGAACCAAATATTTTCCATCTGAGAATTTTTGGATGTGCGGTATATGTTCCAATTGCTCCACCACAACGCACGAAGATGGGACCTCAAAGGAAGTTAGGAATATATGTCGGATTTGAATCTCCATCGGTAATAAAATATTTAGAACCTCTAACTGGAGATTTATTTACGGCTAGATTTGCCGATTGTCATTTCGATGAATCGAATTTTCTGACATTAGGGGGAGAAAAGAAACAGCTGGAAATGAGTATTAGTTGGAATGAATTATCGCTAAATCATTATGATCCTCGAACGAAAGAATGTGAACTAGAAGTTCAAAAGATAATTCATTTACAAGGATTAGCTAATCAACTGCCAGATAGCTTTACTGACCTTAAAAGAGTGACTAAGTCACATATACCAGCTGTTAATGCTCCTGCAAAAGTTGATGTTCCTGGAGAACATATAATGATCGAGCCTAAGCCACAACTAAAACGTGGTAGGCCCTCGGGTTCCAAAGATAAAAATCCTCGGAAAAGAAAAGGAGCAAATAATAAGAATGGTCCAGTCGAGGATTTATCGACTCTAGAAGAGTCAATGGGCATTAATGATTATGATAATGGAAATCAGGTACCTGAAATTTTTTAGAATAATGATAATGAAGAGATCTCGATAAATTATGCTCAAAATGGAATTAGATAGAACCGAGAAAAAGTCAACGTTGACAATAAATTCTCATTTAACGTAGCGCTACATGAAATGAATGAGATAAATGAGAATGAGGATCATGAACCAGGGTCTGTAAAAGAATACAGACAAAGAAATGATTGGTCAAAATGGAAAGATGCAATCGAGGCAGAATTAAAATCACTTGAGAAACGAAAAGTTTTCGGACCTGTAGTCCGCATACCAGAAAATGTAAAGTCGGTTGGATATAAATGGGTTTTCATCAGAAAGAGAAATGAAAACGGTGAAATTGTGAGATACAAAGCACGGCTTGTTGCACAAGGCTTTTCACAACGACCTGTTATTGATTATGAGGAGACGTATTCTCCTGTGGTGGATGCAACTACTTTTCGTTATTTAATTAGTCTGGCAGTACGTGAAGGACTCGATATGCGTCTAATGGATGTTGTCACCGCTTATTTATATGGATCACTTGATAGTGACATATATATGAGACTTTCCGAGGGATTTCAGTTGCCTGAAAATTCAGGGGCCCCGAAATGAGTACTCAATCAAGCTAAATAAATCGCTTTATGGATTAAAGCAATCTGAGCGTATGTGGTATAATCGCCTAAGTGGATATTTATCGAAAGAGGGGTATAAAAATGATCAAACTTGCCCGTGCATATTTATGAAAAGATCTGGAAATGAATTTGTCATCATTTCAGTTTATGTTGATGATATTAACATAATTGGAACTCCTGAAGAGTTATCAAAAGCCGTTAATTGTTTGAAAAAGGAGTTTGAAATGAAAGATCTCGGTAAAACAAAATTTTGTCTTGGACTCCAAATCGAATATTTAAAGAATGGGATATTCGTACATCAAGAGACTTATACGAAAAAGGTATTGAAAAGATTTTATATGGATAAAGCTCATCCATTGGATACTCCAATGATTGTTCGATCTTTAGATGTGAATAAAGATCCGTTTAGACCTTGCGAAAACGATGAAGAACTACTTGGTCCTGAAGTACCATATCTCAGTGCTATTGGAGCCCTAATGTATTTGACGAGCCATACGCGACCTGATATAGCGTTCGCTGTCACCGACTCGTAGACATTGGAATGGAGTTAAACGGATATTTCGATACCTTCAAGGAACAACTGATATGGGATTGTTCTATCCAAATGAATCAAAAGCAGATTTGATTGGGTATGCAGATGCTGATTTTCTATCTGACCCACATAATGCTCGATCGCAAACGGGCTATTTATTTACGCATGGCGGAACCGCTATTTCATGGCGGTCAGTTAAACAAAGTTTAACGGCTACTTCATCTAATCATGCAGAAATTTTAGCTATTCATGAAGCTAGTCGAGAATGTTTTTGGTTGCGATCGATAATTGAGCATATACAACAAACTTGTGGGTTATTATCGGAAAAGTTACTTCCAACGATTTTATATGAAGATAATGCTGCTTGCATTGCCCAATTAAAGGAAGGATATATTAAGGGAGATAGAACAAAAACATATTTCACCAAAATTTTTCTTTACACATGATTTAGAGAAAAATGGTGATATTGATGTACAACAAGTGTGATCAAGTGAAAATTTTGCAGATTTATTCACGAAAGCACTTCCCCCAATAATTTTCAAAAGATTGGTATATTCAATTGGAGTTCGAAGACTTCGAGATTTGGAATGATGTTATCATCAGGGGGAGTAAATACGCGTTGCACTCTTTTTTTCCTTCACTGAGGTTTTTTCCATGTAGTTTTCCTAGTTAGGTTTTTAATGAGGCAACAATCGAACGCGTATCTAAAAGAATCATGTACTCTTTTTCCTTCATTAGGTTTTTATCCCATTGAGTTTTTCCTAATAAGGTTTTAACGAGGCATATTCTTTGAAAACATCCAAGGGGGAGTATTATGAAATAATTAAATAATGTGGATGTTTTAAATAATAATATTAGTTAAATGATTGATGATTTGGAAGTATTGTATTAAATGTTGATGAGATGATAAGATGATAAGATGGAGTGTTTAATTGAAAAGTTTGTATTTTAGTGTGAGGTGTATAATTGTAATTAATGTGATTAGTTGTAATAGTAAATTATTAGTAGTATAAATAGGTGATTAGAGTTCATTGTAAATTACACCAAGTATTGAAATACTTAATCTCTCTCTAATCTCTCTCTCTTTATTATTATAAGTTATATTATCATTATAATCTTAATATAAGTATAATTATAATAAAATAATCTTAATATAATATTAATCACAATTAATATTTTTATAACAATTTGTTCTATTATAAATCATTGGTGTTACTTTTTCAAATTCTCACACTTGTGTTTAATTATCATATAATAAAAGATATAGTACAAAAATGAATGGAAGACAATAGAGAAATAAAGCCAGGAAATAAGGAACAAGGATATTAAAAATTTGAATTTAAGGTTTAAAAATATTAATAGCCTTTAATTATTAACCAACAATACACATCTAGGCTCGTAAATGGGACGGGTTTGGGGAGGAAGTCTAATTCTCTCGGAAAATCCTCGTTCCCGTCCCTGAAGTTGTGCGGGTTTTTCGCCCTGCGGTGCAGACTGATGCAATTCTGGCTAGCGACGGATTGGAACTGGCGAACATTGAGGCAAATAGTGCAGTCAAACAGGGCGGAGCATATAAACTCCGTCCCCTCCAATGAGACGTAACCTCTCGGGGATAGAAAATAAGGGATTCTCCGTCTATTTTTGCCCCACAATACCTATCTATGGACGAGATTGTTAAATTAATATTAAATTAAAAGAGGGAAAAAAAAAGTGTATAGAAAACAAAAGAAGAGGGAGACGACATGATCCATCCCTACGCATCAATTGCTTGCAAACAAAAGGGGACAACACATGAGAACCCTTTTTACTTAAATCCCGCAAATTCATAATTTTTTCTCTTTTATTTTGTTTTTTTAGGCCATTAAAAATTAATATCTAGTAGCTAAATACTGATGCATTTGATGATGCTCACTGGCGAACTCATAATAAATAAATAAATATCATTTAACGAAATGAGTTTTGCTTTGACTGTCATTACATTATTATATGATACTTTTCTAAAGAGCTTGTAATAGCAGAATTTTGACCAACTCTACCCTAACTAATGGTGTGTAGTAACCATATTGCTTAACATCATAATTGGTGTCATTATTTAATAAAATCTCTATCAATGAAAAAGGTTATAGGCATATATGTTTATTTATTTATTTTCTTCCGAAACAACGATAACTCTAAGTCACGATTTGTTATGTAAAGTAAGTTGATTTTTTTTCCGAGTTCGATTCTAGTTAACTAAGCTTCAGTTCGAACTCGAGCTTTCATGCACGATTAATATTAAAAAAATTAAAAATATATAAATAAATAATAAAAAATAAATTCATGAACCTGCTTGTGAGCTTTCGATCACCGACAAGCAAACTTAGAACTTGAACTCAATTTTTACGAGTTTGATTCGAGCTTCAGTCACACCAATTTATCGAGCTGACGAGCCGACTAACACATCTTTCAAACCTAATACAGTTGTGTCTAGGGGTGAGCAAAAATGAATATCGTATCCGATCCGATTTTATTCGGATATCCGATTTATTCGGATATTTTAAACCGGATATCCGCATCCGCTTTTTAAATTTAAAATTGAACTTTATTTTTTTATAATTGATTTTTATTTTTTTTAAAGTTGCGTATTTTTCCTATTTCTTACCCAATAAAAAAAATGTATCACCTATCTTACACATAATAATTCACATAAAACATAAACACGGTTAAAATATACTAATATGTTAAACGCACTTGGTATGTGTGCTCTAACTATTTTATAATTTAAGTCTTTTAATATAAAACATTTTAATTTTAAATGTTTATTATTTATAAAAGGAAAATTGATTTGTGGAAATATAATTGAAATAAATAAAAATAAAAAGAGTAAAATTGTAATTAGAAATTATATACCAAATTATTTGATAAGTGATTACAATAGAGTGTTGAGAGTTTATAAATAGTATGAATATAATATAAATTGCATCACACGATAGTACTCTATTAAAAATTCACATTAATTCTCTCATTTTCCATTCTTCTCTTTTCTTTACTTTGTTTTCTTTGGTTTTTCTTTCTTTCTTTCTTTTTTTAATTTTATATTCACGTTTTTGCAAGAACAATATAAATTCTATATATTGTATTTTGTGTCATAGTCCAATAATAGATGTTGGACCGTTTTTTTCTTCTTCTATTTTTTTTCCTTTTGGGCCACATTTTTCTTTTTTTTGTGCCATAATTTAATTTATTGTATTTAAAAATATAAAATCGGATACCGAATATCCAAATTTTAGGTCGGTCACTATCCGCATTCGATCCGGTTTGTTTTAAAATAAAGCATATCAGATATCCGATCCGGTTTTTAAAATCGGATATCCGATTTTTCAGTTTTTTAAAACCGGATATCGGATCAGAATCCGGTTTTCGGATATTTTTGCTCACTACTAGTTGTGTCTCCTTTTTTCTTAATTTTGTAATAATGGGGCACAAAAATTAATTCATTAAAAGACGGAAAACATAAATACATTCGTCTCTCTCATGCGTGCACTGCACGCGCTTGCTCACACTACCTCACTCACTCTTGGTCTTGACTTGAGTGTAGTATTCAATTCTACTACATTATCGTCTTCCGAGCTGAGCTGAGCTTCGAATTCTCTCCACCGAGTACTGAAATTGGATGCTGCAGTTCTCAGTAATGTGATAAATCTCACACCTTGGTTGGTACTTAATACTCCGAAGTTAGATTAGGGTTTCGACAAGTTCTTTCGAATCGAAATGGGGAACTGCTGCAGATCTCCGGCGTCCGTCGCCAGGGAGGACGTGAACGTCAACGTCAAGTCCTCCGGGAACAGCCATGCTCACAAAAAGCACAGGCCCCCAAGCGCGGTGGGTAAGGCCGTGAAGGTCCTGCCCGGCGTGAAAAAGGAGAACATAGAGGACCGTTACGTGATCGACCGCGAGCTCGGCCGTGGCGAGTTTGGGGTCACCTACCTCTGCATAGACCGGGAGAATCGCGATCTCTTGGCCTGCAAGTCGATTCCTAAGAGAAAACTCCGTACTGCTGTTGATGTCGAGGATGTCAGGCGGGAGGTGGCGATAATGAGGCATTTGCCTAAGAATTCGAGCATTGTGAGCTTGAAAGAAGCGTGTGAGGATGATAATGCTGTCCACTTGGTGATGGAATTGTGCGAGGGTGGGGAGTTGTTTGACAGGATTGTGGCGCGTGGGCACTATACTGAGAGGGCTGCGGCGGCAGTGACGAGAACGATTGTGGATGTTGTGCAGCTGTGTCATACGCATGGGGTGATTCACAGGGATTTGAAGCCCGAGAATTTCTTGTTTGGAAATAAGAAGGAGAATTCGCCCCTCAAAGCTATTGATTTCGGGCTTTCGATATTTTTTAAGCCTGGTAAGTGGGACTTGGATGTGGAAAGATCCGTACTTTATTATCTTCATGGTTATGTTATTTGTCCCTTACTCTGGTTTATGCATGTATGTTGTTAACTTCCTGGCGGCGGCGGGGAAAGATATTAGGAGCGACTGAATACTGATATACTACCGATAAATCATTTAGATGACTAAAAGAAATGGCATGTTACATGTGTATTTAGAATGAGTAAGAATTACTCAAGTCTCGATAGAGAATGGAAATCTCTTGAAAGCTGCCTGCATACTGGTATTCATGAAGTAGGTTAGTGGCTATAATAGTTAGTTTTGTTAACAGTGGTTAATACTGCCCCGAGTTATGCAATAATATAATTGAGAGACTGTGTTTTTCTTTTGTTTGTTTGCACTGTACTCTAAGAAGAAGCTAAAAGAAGAATATTTGGGTTTAGCTTGGTTACATCATGTCGGGTTAGTTTCTCATTTCCCTAAAATTTTGAATTGACTTTTTCTTGCAAAACTTATACTCTGAGTGAAGATTCTTAGTAATTCAGAGTTATGTAGACAGGAAAAATAGGCCACATGGAGAATCTCATTCAAATTTCATCAGATTACTATAGAGTTTTGCCAATTGTATATGTGTGTGTTCGTTCTTTATTTATTTTTCGTGCAATGTTTTTTATGGTTGATGCTTAATGCATTGGCTGCCTATAAGACGCTTGTGTAATTTTCTTTTTCATTTGACGTTCTCCTGATGTATTATGACAATGTTGTTTGCCAATATCTTTGAAATATAGGTGAGAGATTTTCTGAAATTGTTGGAAGCCCATATTATATGGCTCCTGAGGTGCTCAAGAGGAATTATGGACCAGAGATAGACATATGGAGTGCAGGGGTGATACTCTATATCTTGTTATGTGGAGTTCCACCATTTTGGGCCGGTAACTCAACTCTCTCTCTCTCTCTCTCTCTCTCTCTCTCTCTCTCTCTCTCTCTCTCTCTCTCACACACACACACACACACGCGCACAAGTTCAATGCTCAGCTTCTTGACTGGTGATATACCTATCTTTTATCGGAGAATTGCAAATGTTCTTACAATGAATGCCAATATTTTTTCTGATGAGTTACGTCTTGTTTTAGAGCCATTGCATGTTTTTTTGTCATAATTTTTTCCTCTCTATGCATTCCAGCTTTCATCTATTTTTCTTTTGGTGGGCATCGCCTCATATATGTAATATATGAAATCCCAATGGCTTTCTTTATCTTTTCCACAGAATCTGAACAAGGTGTTGCCCAGGCCATCATACGGGGAAAAATAGATTTCGACCGTGAACCATGGCCAAGCATATCAGAGAGTGCCAAGAGCCTCGTAAGGCAGATGCTGGAGCCAGATGTTAAGCTGCGACTTACTGCAAAGCAAGTTCTTGGTATGCCAAAACAGTCAAAATTCTTGATACAAAACCTCTTCATCTTAGAAACAAGGTGTCCATTATTGGATTCAATATTCTCCTTCTGTGCTAAACTGATTTTATGTGTTTTCAGAACATCCTTGGCTCCAAAACGCCAAGAAAGCTCCAAATGTAAATCTAGGCGATGTTGTCAAGTCAAGACTGAAGCAGTTTTCATTGATGAACAGATTCAAGAGGAAAGCTCTTAGGGTTGGTTGATGACGATATATCCTTAATGGATATTCTCTTTTTTAAGAGAAAGATTTATCATATTCTTATGAATGTTTTGATCAGGTCATCGCTGATTTCTTGTCTACTGAAGAAGTTGAAGACATTAAAGAAATGTTCAACAAGATAGACACCGATAATGATGGCATTGTTTCAACCGAAGAACTTAAGGCCGGAATGCTAAAGTCCAACTCACAAATGGCCGAGTCCGAAGTACAGATGCTCATTGAAGCTGTAAGTGTGCTTCTCTGTGTGTGTGTGTGTGTGTGGGTGTGGGTGTGTGTGTGTGTGTGTGTGTGTGTGAGAGAGAGAGAGAGAGAGAGAGAGAGAGAGCAATCTTTACACTAATCTGACTCTGTATTTGCCAAACAGGTGGACACTCACGGCAAAGGAATGCTAGACTATGGAGAATTTCTTGCTATTTCACTCCACCTTCAACGAATGGCAAACGACGAGCACCTCCACAAGGCCTTCTCCTATTTCGACAAAGACGGGAATGGCTACATCGAACCCCACGAGCTCCGTGATGCCTTAGCCGAAGACGGTCTGGATAACAGCACAGACGTGGCAAATGACATTTTCCAAGAAGTCGACACTGACAAGGTCAAAAAATCATCCTTAGACGTTAACTTCCTATTATAAGAAAAAAAGCATGCATGTATACATAAAATTAACCGCAATATCTTCTCATCAAACGCAGGACGGGCGCATCAGCTACGACGAATTCGCGGCGATGATGAAAACAGGCACGGATTGGAGGAAAGCTTCTCGACATTACTCAAGAGGGAGGTTCAATAGCCTGAGTGTAAAGCTGATGAAGGATGGTTCTATTAACTTGGGTGAGTAAATACTTTCAACGGTTTTCTTTTTTGTTGGTTTCTTACCGTTTACTGAAGTTGACTGTTGTACTATGTTGTAAGTCTGAGACTTGAGATTTAAAGTACATTTTTTTTGTGGAGTTATGCTATAAAATTAAGTTGAGACTTGAGACTTCATTACAATACAAGACAAGCGGCCCAAAACGGTCTTTTCCTCATATATAATATCGCAAGATAAAAAGAAATCTAAAACAAAAAGATAAAGAAAATCATAAAAATGTCGATACTACAACTAAAACACCACCACACATACCACAGCGAACACCTCCTCCGTCCGCCACCGTCTTCCACCGTTCAACCACGGCCAGCCTCCCTAAAAACACGCGCCGTCTTAGGCGGCAGAGCGCAAGAGCTGATCCAATCCGGCGCTGTCACGCCCATACTACCCAAAGATGCGTCCTCGGCGATGGAGTCCCAAGGATACAAGCTGCTAGACATCAGGCCCGAATGGGAGAGAAAGAAAGCCTTCGTCTTGGGCTCATTGCACGTCCCACTGTTCGTCGAGGACAAAGACAACAGTGTCATAACGCTGTTGAAGAAATGGGTTCACTTTGGGTACATTGGGCTGTGGACTGGGCAGTACTTCACCATGATTAACCCACAGTTCGCCCGCCAGGTGGAGGAGATGGTCCCTGACAAGGAAGATAAGCTGCTCGTCGCTTGTGGAGAAGGGCTGAGGTGAGCTAACCAACTAAATGATAAAAAATAAAACTTTATTCAGTTTGATATGTTTTTGGCTGTTCTTTCCAGGTCGATGATGGCTGTCGTGAAGTTGCAGCGAGAGGGCTACAAGAACTTGGGATGGCTAGCCGGCGGGTTCAACAAGGCCGGCGATGCCGATTTTGCAAACGTCGAAGGGGATGAGAAGTTGCAGTATGCTACAATCGGCGGAGCTTCGTATTATTTTCTCAAGCTGCTTCAGTTATTACAAGCTCTGTAGCAGACAAACTGTAGATCACTTTCTTTGTTTTGCAAGAATGAGATGATTTCGATTTCAAATGAATGATCCAAACATTAAGATTTAACACAATCAAGAAACGGACGCATAATCTGAGATGAGAAAAAGCTTCGAACTTTAATTAATGGCGAAGAAGGTTTCGATTCGATTAGATATTGAGCCACTCCCTCTGCCAAGTGCAGATGTGTCCCGATACATTGAATGTGGATTTGCCATCAGGGCCAACGACATAGTACGTCGAAGGAGATGAGAAGTTGCAGTACGCTACAATCGGCGGAGCTTTGTATTATTTTCTCAAGCTGCTTCAGATCTTACAAGCTCTGTAGCAGACAAACTGTCTGATGTTTTTGCAGGAATGAGATGGTTTCAATTTCAAATGAATGATCCAAACATTGAGATTTATTACAATCAAGAAACGGGCGCAAAATCTGACGTGAGAAAAGCTTCGAACTTCAAAGATGGCGAAGAAGATTTCGATTCGATTAAATATCGAGCCACTGCCTTTGCCAAGTGCAGATATGTCCCGACACATTGAATGTGGATTTGCCATCAGGGCCGACGACGTAGTACGGCGAATCGTCTGGGAATTCAGGCGTCATCGACAGCCAGTATAAGCTTGGCTCCCAGTCTACCCTTTTCAGAACCTTCAGAATCTCCCTCACGACGACTTTGGACCCGTCGGCAGACAAATGAATCCCGTCTCTACGTCGTGCGAGAAAAAAGAAACCGACGACATTTAGAAAGAAATCATTAAATGAGTGGAACAAAATGATCCTTGCGTGAGTGTATGCATGGGAGTGTTCTTACATGAAGCAAGTTTTTGCCCAGTCGTCTTTTTCCTGAATAGCAGTGAAAAGATTGATAGATTCAACCTCTAATTCCTTACACAAATCGACTAAGGCTTCGGAGTAAATACGACAGCCTTCGTTTGTCCTCGCCTGATCATCGAGCCCATTCCTAGGTTTCAAGAATCCACAGATGCAATAAGCAAATAGCAGCTAAAGAACTATATATAACATACATAGGCATGCTGAAAGGTATCAGTTTGTTACCCAAATATTTCACGAACTTGAGCTTCGTTCACCGGCGGAGAAGTGAGACAGATTATCCGTGTCTTGTCTGAAAGACTCTGTCGAAAAGAAAGAGACAACGTTAGAGAAAGTGTTCTACACATTCCCGAACTGAAGTTATACGAGGAAAAAGACTCTCTTTACGACATGAATAGCCAAAGAATATCGATAAATCGCATACAAAACTTCGGACATTGATACCTTGACATGAAGTATCATCTTTCTCATATTCTCGACGAACTCATCAAGAGGGACATGACCGCCTAATCCACTGGGATGAGGGTTAGTCGCATCATTACCACCGAAATAAAGTATAACCAGCGAAGGTGGAACAGCTGCGTCCTGATTTGCAGATGAGAAACGAGCATATGAACATTGACGGGCTGGGATAATATGTTTGATTTTCCGAAAGCGAACGACCTTTTCTTCGACTTTCGAAGGAAGCATTCGAATTCTTCAGACATATTCAAGCCATTACAGCTATTTCGAACTAAGTTCATATGTAATAACCATACCTTGGGGAAAACCTTCTCGTAAACATCAAGGGCCATTCTAGTGTTCCAGCCAGAGTATCCTCGGTTGAACACATCAGCCTTCAACAATTTTCCCATAGATTCAAATTAATGTGAAGCCATAGAGACTATTTATTAGCTCAAATGATTACAACATACTCATATTCTGACCTAATATGAAAGCAAATGTGCATCATTTTTCCCAACACAAAACGAAGGCCAAGATAGTCCCATGTGCATCTTATGTGTTAAGAGAACTCAAAATTAAGAACAAAGAAGATTACTACATGGATCAAGAAATCATTCGAATCCTTTCACTAACACAAGGGGGACTTCAATCATCGCCCTGACTTCGAAACTCGAAAAGGGCTCAAGCACAAACCTTGCGGATGTAGAGGTCGGCAAGAATAGCTCCCCATCCTCCGACGTTGTAAGACATCTGAACTATGGATGACCCGAACAGCACGAACTGAGGCCGGCCAGGACCCACCATTTTTTCTTCTTCTTCTTCTTCTTCTTCGCGCGTGCTCTGATTGTGCTGAGAAGTGTTTGGTTGATAGCAGTTTTGGGCTGACTCGGACTTTTATCTTCCAATTATATAAGATGGGTCGTGTTTGTGGGTAGGTGGAAAGATTTCATCTTTTCTTACTTGGGAGTTAGTTGAAGATACGTCTTTTGACTTTCATTTAGTTATGGTGTTCTTCCCATCTACTGTTCAAGAAAAGACGAAGCTCCTTTTATTTTAATCCAAGCTTGAATTTTGATTCAATCCTCGTATTAAAACACCATTGTTATGAACCTTGAAGTCAAGATAGTCATCCTTTTGAACTATCCTTTCATTACATTCAGATTGGAATTGTACTGAAATCAAGATGAAGTCGAAGACGACTTCAAAGCCACTCCTTTTATCCATCCACTCGAGTTTCCAAGGCATGAATTTTCTTTTTGCCGTTAGAAGCGATTGACTATTCATTAGGTGTATAATCTCTTGCCACGATTTTGCTCCCTTGTGGTAAGAAATGGATCCCATCTCTAGACAAAACCAAGAATGAAGCTAACTTTGGTAATAAGAGCAAAGACCATCTGTAACACATGGATGCATAATGACTCACGATAAGTAAGCTGAGCCCAAATCAGATCTGTGTTCAAATGCTTTCGACAGATTGATGGCTTTAATAACACAACACTCAGTTCTTTGCCCGACATGCCTCGTTGGTTCTTTCTTGATTTGTACATTTGTACCAATGCCCTTCGTCCATTTGGATCCATTGATGCTTTGCTCAATAGATTGGACTAATTATCATATTACTATATGTATCTCTTATGGTTCGCAATATGATGAGGTGTTGCTCTGTGGGTCAAGAGAACACTGAGCCAAGAAATCGCCAGATTGACATCGTTGTCATAGTCATGTGATAACTAATAACTAGTAAGTAGCAGAAAGTAATTTCACAAGCTTTTGCTACTATTACAGTATCTATCTAACAAGAGAATTCACAACACACAGACATCTGTCGGATGATGTTCTAAGACCACGTCGCTTTACAAGGATTACTTGTCCACTTGTCAGCTGTTTATAACCATCGGCGAGAAAGGAGTTAAATACTCTGTCTTATTCGAAAAATATAATTTCGACGTGTGAGTTTGTGTAATCTATAAAAATATAAGGGGCTCGTTTGGTTCCTGGTTTATATTTAGGAGGGTTTAAATTAGTAAGGTTTATATAAAACTAATTAGTGAGTATAAAATAAAATGTGTGTTTGATTAACGTGTTTAAATAAACCCATCTGAGAGGTGTGTTTATTTAAATCTTTATACATGGATTTAAACTGGGTATATGTAAACACATACTTTATATAAACTTATGAACCAAACACGTCAATATTCTTTAAACTAACTTTTAAAATATCTAAAACTACGAACCAAACAATGCCTATGGTGGGACATGAACAGATTTGCAAGGATAAATCAAGAATCATCGGGCAAAGAAAACACAGCACTCCACCGAAGACTAGCGGAGCAATCGATTGCCATTTTTCCCCCCCCAAAGAGACAGCAGTTAATAGTTAGTATACTGTAAGTACTCTGACATGGCGTCTTCTTGTTCGTTGCCCATGTTGACCTACCCATTTCTCGACTGTATATATTCATTCATAAGCGTCTTACATGGTTTCATCACTGTTTCTTGTCTTATGGTGAAAAGAGGTGAATGCTTGCATCCAAGATTGAAAAGGGTGACGATGAAGAAGAAGTCTTTCAGGGATTCTCTCAAAGCACTTGAGGCAGACATTCAGCATGCCAACACACTGTACGCAGCTCCTTTCTTGCATCTTGCGCTTGTTTATCATCAAATGTCGTGATTTTAGTTTGTATCTGAAATGGGGTTTTTTCAAAGATCGACACTTTGTAGCCCAACTCCTCTGTTTTTCTTCCGTTAGGGCATCGTATTATCCGAGGGAATATGATGGTGCTTGCCTCCAAATGAGATTATCTTACAGCCCTTGTGCCCAAGTCTTCCTCTTCCTTGTGCAATGGACTGATTTTCGGCTTGCTGGCGTTCTTGGGCTGATTAGGATACTCATATACAAAGTAGGTAGTCTGCTTTATAGAAATAGATTTATACGTAAGACAAAGCTGGGCTAAGTTTACTACTTCTCAGGCATATGGGGATGGTAAGACAACTATGTCCATCCATGAAAGGAAAGCTACTTTGAAGGAGTTCTATGGTGAGTAAATAAAATCATAACTGGGAAGGAAATTATTCTCTCATTTCATAGAATTTGGGATGATGGACTGTTGTTTATGATATAAACCAGGTGTGATATTTCCCTCAATAATGCAACTTCATAAAGGCATCACAGAAGTAGAAGAGAGGAAGCAGATAGAGATTTGTGCCAAGTACAAGAGAAGAAGGGACGAAACGGACAAGGGTAAGCTGTCTGAAACCGAAATAGAGGCAGAAGAAGAATGTGAAATATGCAATGAGACTTGCACCAAGGTTGTCCTCCCTAACTGCACCCATTCTTTGTGCTTGAAATGCTACAAAAACTGGTAATTATGTTCGTCGTCTTGAGCTTGCATATCCTTCAACTTAGATTATGCAAATTATGAAAAATAATCGATATTGCACAGGCGGGATCGATCTCAATCGTGTCCCTTTTGCCGGGATAGTCTCAAGAGAGTGGATTCCGGCGATCTTTGGGTGTATACCTGCGGCGACGACGTGGCTGACCCATCAGACATTGCGAGGGAAAATCTCAAGAGGCTGTTTTTGTACACTGAGAAGCTGCCTCTCATTGTTCCTGATAAGTTAGTCTCGTATGATCCTCTGTTTCGTTATTTATAGCTATAATGATCATAAGATTCTTTGCATTTGCTGTATATGTATGCATATATATATATATATATATTGTATATATGTATGTATGTGGGTGTATATATTTCAACATACAGAAGTACATTGAACTGGAAAATTGGATTGAAACTGCTACAAAATCATATATTATTACATGGATCTTCTGGTGAGAATCACACGAAGCTCGTCGTCTTTGTCCGTGAAATGCGCATACTAAAACAGCAGCTCTTTTCTTTCCTGGAAAAGGGTCTGACTTTCCGAGGAGCTGTAATAAGGCGACGACGATGAACGACATCATTGTCATCATGGCTTGTGATCATCTTCGTCAACCACTCTTATTTATGAACACAATCTCTACGGAAGTTCAATTAAAGAACCAAAAAAAGCAGTTAAGGCCATAGAAATATCTAAATTTTTAACCCAAAAAAAATTAAAATAATATCATAACTTCCCATTTTCTTTCTCAATGTGTTATATGTATGTGTGTGTATATATATATATATATATCGCACATGCTATCAATTCATAGATGCGTCCATTTTCTTTCTCTATGTACTCTGGGCGTTGCTGACTTGAAGTTAAACGGATGCCTTAAAAACTTAATTCATCTGCTAGGTTATCAGATTTCTCCACAAACCCTACTTGGTTGCTGTAAGAATGGAGACCATATATTAGAATTATTGCTGCCATCGCATGGTTGTTAGCAAAAGCTTTATGCAACTATCGGTTCATGAAGTTATCGATACATTAACGAATGCAAAGTGCTCTCTTTAGTACTGAAAGACTTCGTAAGCGTCAGTGCCGAGCTAGTGAATCGCCTTTTTTCGCATAGTTCGTGTCTGTAAGCGCGATAAAGATGAAGACGGCACATATGGGATATAGAGACAAGATATATGTATAATATATATCAATGATATTATTGCAATTAATATATCCGTGCTACAAACACATTGATTTGATTCAATAAGAGAAATATCTAGAAATAAGTACCTCAAGATCTCACTCAGAATAACCCTAATTCATAGAGTCAGATCAAGAGTACTCACCTCTCTTGCATGTTCGTCGATACTGCTGAAGTCTTCACTGACATTATTCTTAGCTCTCTTCGAAGGTGAAGGATTGGTGTACAAAGATAATGACAAGTAGGGTTCATCGCTACGAAGGTTATGCTCTTTGTCTCCTCCCGCTTCTTCGAGTCCAAGCGATAGATTCAAGTTAAGTTTGCTGATATGTGATGAGGGCTTTCTCTTCAGCCCAACTGATCCATAGCTCGAGTCTTCGCAGCTACTTATATTTATATCTGATGAAAGCATTCTCTGCTCGTGGTCGATTTTCTGCTGCATCATCAGCTTTAGGGAGTCGAACTCCATAGGGCTTTGCTTAGATCGATCGATCCAATGTTCTTTCATCGTATCTTCGGTTGTTCTTCGACAGGTGGATCTTTCATTTGTAGAAGACATTCTGGTACAAGATTCAAGATCTTTTGCCATGTAATGACGGTTGTTCAATATGTTTCCCATTACTGAGTTAAAATCTTGAATACGATTTCCGCGACCATTCCAAGAAACATCTCCTCTTGATAAACTGAGATTTTGAAGGAGAAATATGAGAATATATATAAAAACAACCTTCAGTAGTTATGAACCCTAAAAGCTACCAAGTTCCTTAGTTTGGTCTAATAATCATACCTGAGGTTTGAATTCTGCCTCTGATTATTAAAGCTCGGAAGAACATGAATTGGACTCAGATTGTAGATGCTCCGATCGACAGCTTCCATGAAAATCCTGCGACCAGACATCACTGTGCATGGAAAAAAAAATCAAAAGGTTGTGTTCGGACAATATAAACAAACCCTAATGCAGATTTACAAGTACTCCTTACATAATGTAAGGAAAACTGAAGATATAAGTAAATTACCTTGGTTTGGCTCGTCGAACTTCTTACTCCTGTACATCTATGGAGATGAAGAAAGATAGACCCGAAATCGTCAAACTCACAAAATCAAACTCAGCAGTAAATTAAAATAACAAATCAATAATGTTTACCTGCAAATGGCTCTTTACATGAGCAATATGTAGCCCTTTGATGTTCATCAGGTGAAGCACTAACTTAGGCGTCGCACCTGCATTCAAATCAAAGAAAAATTACAAACTAACTTCGATCTGAACTAACTTTTCTTATGCATCAAGAATAAAGAACGAGTCAAACTTATTACAAGAAAGAAAACAACTTACGATCCTGTCCACCGAGTCTTTCAACAGCGTTCATGAACCTAAGGTGAAGCTCAGGCGTCCAACGAAGCCTAGGCATCTTAGATCGGACATAAGGTCTCACCGATGGCTTCTTCTCGCTCTCTTCGACCGTGCTGCTATTGCTTGAGCTCCCTCCATCTTTATGTTTCTCCTTGTTGATGATCTCATCTTCCTCTTCATGTATGTGCTCGGAAGGACTCATTTGATCAGATCGTTCTAAATTCTTGGGAGTCTGATTGACGATAGCGTAATAATTAAAGAACTGTAATTGTGGGCTCGAAGAAACTAGGATTTACATAAGTCAGCCAAAATAGTATCCTAGGACACACATCAATCTCTGTCTAAACAAGAACTTCGAGAAAAAAACTAAAGGTTTCATGTAGAATATTTAAGCTCATAGCTAGAGATTAATGATACATGAATCCTATGAACACTTCCTCTTATTTATTTACCTAATATTCCTCCTCCCCCAAGTAGGCTAAACTACTACTAACCCCCTCAAGCCCTAAGTGTTTGGGAGCGTGGATTCCTCGAAGCATATGATTTGTTTATCGAATAATGAAACCCTAAATGGGGAGATGAAGAAGATGGAAGACCATAGGAACCTCTCTCTCTCTCTCTCTCTCTCTCAATTATGCAAGGTAATGAGAAGGCATCTTATAAAGATAATTACATGTAAGGTGAAAGTTAGATTGATGTTGACCTTAAGTGTTGAAATGTATAGCATGGCAGCAGTCATGTGAAGCCAGTTCATCAATACCGACTTTGTAAGGAAAAAATGCTTCCTTTTTTTTTCTTTTTTATCTTTTTTCAATTATTTCCATCATGAAAGAATACAGCAACTTAGGTGTGTTTTTCACAGACTCCAAGAAGTAGATATTTTGCTGACCTTTTCAATGTCCAGACACATCTTATCTCAAATTAAAATAAAAATAAATTAAAGAAACAATGGATTTTATTATTTTTTTCTTTGGAGTCTAAGTAAGTTCAAAGTTATACTTTTGTGATTTTTGTCCCATTGTTCCTCGGAGAAAGCAAGTCATAGTGTCGGGACCATCCGATTATGTTTAATGGTAAACATAAATTAGAATTTAAACCTCAGTTTTTCATGCCATCAATATCAAGAGATTCGTATAATATTGAACAAAAAGGTTCTATTTTTAATGACATTAATAAAATACATCAATCTTCATGTATTTTTTCATTAATAATACTTCATTTTTTTATTAATAACGACAACCCACGTTACTTTTTTCTTAAAATGCATTGTTCTGAATTGCTATATAACGCAACAAAAAATTATTTTATTTTACCTAATTATATGGGTAATAACATGCATGCATGCATATGACCAAAACAAACATACTGTTTGAGAGTCCCAAAACCTTACTGAATTATGTTTCACCAAATTTCAAGTATGATGTAACGCATACACCTACATTTATAAATAATTGCACATTGTATATATATATAATATATATATATATATAAATGGGGGGAAATAATTTGCATGGTTGCAGCTGCCTTTGCGTCGGGAATCACGGGGCTTGTTCTCAAGCTAAGACGTTGGGACCTACCATTTTATGATATCTAATTAATTCAAATAAGACGATCACATTATATTAATATTATTTTAATTTCGTCTTATATGATAATTTAGAATATTTTTTGGATGCAATAATCATGAAGACAGGACGAACCTATTGCTTAATTAAGACATTACCCACAAGTTTATTAGTGTCGTAAGACATTAACCCAGCACATAATGTACTAATTAGGCTGTCTAATGATATGGTTAATTATGAATTAATTAGTTTCCCAAAAGAAACCCTCACACACACACTCACACACACGCACACACACTTTGATTGAAGTTAAAGTAAGGAAACAATTGCTCATTAGCCACAAATATATCATGGGATCCTTATGAGCCCGTGGGATATTATACTATACAAATGAAAATAAAGTATTAGCACGTTACAATATTATGTTCCCTATATGACCATAATGTATTTTTCAGATCAAATTCATTAAAGTGCGACTATTCTTGGAAAATGGATATATTATATATCATCTCTCACGGGTTTCTTGAGTTGGGTGATTTGTGAAAACCCTAAAAACCTATAGCCACTCAGCCCTTTTAGTAACACAAGATTAATTATTATTTCATAAAATTGTGTCCACATATCTTTTTTTTTTTTTTGAATTTATACAATTTTGTAGTATTTAAATCATGGGTAATGAAAATATTTATTTGTAAAATGAAGGAACGAGAGCCGAGAGGCACACAGATGACTTACTATTGACGTTTGCATTTTATATAGGGGCCAATTTAAGAAAAGGGATTATTATTTATTTTTTTTAAAAAAAAGGGACTTTGACTTTGTCAATTAAATAAAAGGGATTGAGTTTAATTAAGGTATAATTAACTTAAATAAATCATTTAATTTTTTTATTTTTTTTAATAAAAAAATCCAACAAACAACCAACGAACATTAATATCCAACAACCAACTTAAAAAAAAAAAGAGCGAACGAAGTAACAAGATATACTCTCGCACATCAAGATCCAAGGCACTCAAACATCACCCAACAAGCTCGTCGAAGGTATAAGATCGAAGCAAACATATTCGCACAGGTCGAACACATCAAATTCGCACAGGTCGAAGCCATTAAAGGTTGGTTTTTCGTATATATTTACATTCCAGTTATTTCGTCCAAATTTCACTTATTATGCATACATTGTTCATTATTCATCGTGGGTAAGTCCAATCTGAAGTTGTTTTACCTCGCCACGTACTGTGCAGCTCGATTGAAGAAGATGTGTTCGTTCAGTCGTTAATTTCGAATTATTATTTAATTCAAATTTTATTCGATTACGAATTCGATACTTAATACAACTATTATTCGATACTTAATTCGATAAGGTTTTCTCATTAAATATTAATTCAAATATTTCTCAAATATTAATTCGATTCGCTTTACGGGGTAAAATTTAATTCGAAAAGTATGCGATACTTAATTCGAATATGTTTTAATCTGTTTTGTTTGTTTTTTACTGCAGGATGCCGACGAGTATCATCATTAACTACGACGGAGAATGGAAGATCGGCAATGATAATAAATATAGATGGCGACCAAATTCAGGAATAACCATGCGACCTATTGGTTTTCAAGGAGATTGTTGTTCGTTCGATGATCTCTTAAATGAAATATACGCATGTATGGATGCGATTGGGAGGCCGGAGTTGAAGTTAAGTTACCAACCATCTATAAGGGGATACGATAATGGTGTTCCATGGTATATAAGGAATGATAGCGAATTGAAGGGGTATATATATTTAGGGGGTCCAATGGAGAGACCGATTCTCCACGTAGAAATTGGCCACGCAAATGCTATGTGCACTCCCGTCGAAGATTTTGCATCTCAGGTGGAAGCTATCCCGGATGTAAACGCGAACTATGACGATTATTTTGATCGATTTATCAACCGTGATAATGTTGTCGAAGATTTTCCATCTCCGTTGGAAGCTGTCCCGGTTGAGGATAGTTATGAAACGCACCTTCGGAATGTGGAAATCGATCTTGGCGACGACGAAGATAATATTTTGAGGAATGATGAGGATGCCTTGAACGAAGGGGACGGGCTAAATGGGGAGCGAAATGTGGAGAGTGCGAACGTCCTTATTAGTGATCGATATTCTTTTACGGACTGTTCTACCATGAAAATAGGGGATGAATTTGAAAATAAAAGCGCGGCGAAAAAGGCGATTCAAAGAGTTTCCGTGGATGCATCATTCGAGATCCGGAACATCAAATCCTGTCGATCAATATACGCCGTACGATGTAAAGAGGAGGGATGTACTTGGAGGATTTGGTCATCGAAGATGAAGAATACGTCCGCGTTTTTGATTCGGAAGTACTGCAAGACTCATACATGTGATTTGGCAAATAGGAATGCAAGATTAACGCAAGCATCTTCATCTTCGGTGAGCGACATGTTGC
Source organism: Lindernia subracemosa (assembly GCA_028392965.1). Classification (NCBI taxonomy): domain Eukaryota; kingdom Viridiplantae; phylum Streptophyta; class Magnoliopsida; order Lamiales; family Linderniaceae; genus Vandellia; species Vandellia subracemosa. The sequence continues at coordinate 6,727,539 of JAQPCC010000002.1, read as the reverse complement.
TCGAATCTTTTCAGGGGTCGAGTAGTACACCAACACCGAAGCTAATCCAAACTATGATGAGAAATCGAGGGATCGAAATTTCTTACTTCAAAGCATGGAAAGGAGGCATTTTAGCCCAAAATACATTGAAAGGCGACCCGAACGAGAGTTATAGATTGTTGCCTTCTTATTTGTCGGCGTTGAAAAGAGCCAATCCGGGTAGCATAACAAGTTTGTGCGTCGACAATGACAACAGATTCAAATATGTTTTTATGTCGCTTGGTGCTTGCATTGCGGGATACTGTCAGATGATAAAGGTTGTCTGTATCGATGGCACTTGGTTGAAGGGAAAATATAATGGCACCCTACTAGTTGCTTCGGCCCAGGATGGTAACTCGCATCAATATCCGCTCGCGTGGGCTGTCGTTGATGTAGAGTCCACCGATTCGTGGTCATGGTTTCTCAACGAACTTACGGCGGTAGTACCAGATGAGAAAGAGCTCGTGATTGTTTCTGACAGACACGCGGCGATCAAGGCAGCCGTGGATAGTATTTACAAGCTTGCACATCATGGTCACTGCATTTGGCATCTGTCCCAGAACATGAAAGTTAAGTGTAAGAAATCTGGCGCGACTGATCGTTTTTTATGCATTGCAAAAATTTATAAGCAAAGCCATTTCGAATCCGAGTATGAAGATTTCACGAAATTGTTCCCCGATGCGGCGAATTATTTGAGCACAGCGGATTCTAAAGATCGTTGGAGTCGGGCATACTCTCCCGTGTCTCGGTATAATATAATGACTACGAACGGCGTTGAATCGATCAACGCAAGACTTCGTGAAGAACGAAAGCTACCAATCATTGCACTCTTGGATTCTATCCAGAGGATTACATGCGATTGGTTTGCTAGATACCGAGTAGAATCCGAGCAATCAACTACTCAATTCACGCCGGTAGTCGAAACATTAATTCGTGAAAGGTACAGACAAAGTCAGGGCTGCGAAGTCATGCAAATAGGTACGAGCGAGTTTGATATTCGATTAGCAGGGCGGCGAGCTATTGTGAATTTGGATACGAAATCGTGTACGTGGCGAGTCTTTCTATCCACTATGTTCGGAGTATTATTCGGTTTACACTTGGCGATGTGCTTATTTCGGTCGAGTTTATCCCGTTCCCGATCAAGACGAATGGAATGTCGTGGATAATTTGGTGAAGCCTCCTCATGTAGTAATAAGGCGTGGACGGAGACAAGAAAGAAGATTCTCCTCCGTAGGTGAATTTAGTCGTAGGCATTAACAATTTATATGTTATCGAGTAATAGTCGAGTAACAATATAACTCGAAATTTATATTATATGTAATATTTTATGTAATCGAGTAATAGTCGAGTAATAGTCGAGTAACAATATAACTCGAAATTTATATTATATGTAATATTTTATGTAATCGAGTAATAGTCGAGTAACAATATAACTCGAACATTATTCGAGTAAATCGAATTAATACTCGAGTTATCATTTAATTTGTTTTGTATTCGATTCAAGAGAGACCTAAAAAAACGGATTTTTTAAGTAAATAGCCTTTAACCTGGTCAACAGTCTTTTTAAAAAATAGCGCTTGACCAAGTCAATTTTAAAAAAATAGCGCTCTTGACTTTTTTTTTGGTCAATAGCACTCTTTTTAATTAACACTTAATCATCTTCTTTTAATCCCTTAATATTATTTAAAAAAAAAGAAAAAAAAAATAAAACGCATGAATGTATTAAAGCTGCACGACAATTTTCCAGCAGTAAGCATTCATTCCACCAAGCAAGCTCAACACATTTTCTTCTTCCTCTTCATCGTCCCTAAAAAACACCTACATTTTCTTCTTCTGCTTTTTTTGTCAGTCGACCCGACCTAGAACACTTGAAAGTCCTCATTGAAAGATTTTCGAAATTCAAACTCTTTACTGTAAGTATTTTGGTGGTTGGATTTTGAAGATAACACTCGAATTTTGTAATTTTCTGTCCTAAACCCTGTGGGGTCTCAAAACTTCCAAATTCCGGTTGGAAGGACGAACATGTTCAATGTTCGTTTTTTAAAACGTCCAGCTGATCAGATGACCCCTGCTTGAAAGCAGGCGCCCCGCGCCATAGATCATGGGACCCGCACATAAAATCAGGGTCCCCGCATTTTAGGTCAGGCGTCCCGTGCGCGTCTGATCATGGGACCCGCATATAAATTCAGGGTCCCCGCACGTAAATTCACGGGACCTGCGAATAAGTTCAGGGGTCCCGACCGTCGTCCCCGCTCATTAGAGCATGGGACCCGCACATATATGCAGGATTCCTTCACGTAAAAACTGGGGAGCATGTGAACGAGGTGGTCGATCTAGAAACGCGCACTTGCACTTGCATGATGTTTGACGTCAATCGCATCCCATGTCCACACGCGATTGCAGCTTGTGGTTACGCCCAAGTCCCGGTATATTCATTAGTGCACGATTATTACACCTTGGAGGTCTGGAAGTTAGCTTACGAAGGGACCATATGCCCGGTAACGGATCGCATTGAAAGTAGTATTCACATGTTGCCACCTCTTGTTCGTTCACAACGTGGAAGAGCACGGAAAAACAGGTTGCCTTCGGTCGGGGAATTTGGTAGGAGATAAAGTCCTTGTATTGGCGCATATTTGTGTTACGTTATTTTAGCATTTGTGTTGTGTTAAGTTAGGTTGTGTTCTGTGCGTGTAATTTTCGGCTTTGTTGCCATGTTAAGTTTTCTTTAGTAACAAGGGACCCGCGCGTATTTGCGCATGAGACCCGCACCTGAAAACAAGAGTCCCGCACATCTAAACAAGGGACCCGCGCGTTATGTGCAGGGGACCCGCACTTTGAAACACGGTACCGTGCTGATAACATGTGCGCTTATGGACGGTCTTGGGTTCTATGCCAACTTAGGGTTGGTCACGTTCGCTTATTGTTCAATTATTGGTCAAAAGTATTTTCTCATTTCACTTGTCAGACTGTCATGACTTTACAGTCTGTACAGCACAGATGATTTGACATTTGACATTTGATGCATTTCGTTAATAAAAGGGTGAGATAATAATATTATTATTAAAATTATTAAGAAGTTAATAATTAATAAAATAATAATTACTGGATGAAAATTTGTTAAAAAATATCAGTAACATTAACAATACCAAAGGCTTTGACGTAAAAAAAAAAACAAATTAATCCAACTTGTATTTCGAGTTGACCAATCTCACAGGTCAAGATTCAGAAAAAGCACCCACAAAAACATACCTTGTGTTGTTGAACATTGTAGGATTAGTAATCTTACACATTGATTGTTATTGTTGTGATTTCATCCAAATTTTCGGTTTTCTGCTGTTATATGATGACTTAATATTGTAGTAACGGATAAACAATGTATACAAACGCACAATTATGGCATAATTCCATCAATTAACAAGTAAAAAATCGCACATGAACACAAGGGACCCGCACGTCAAAACATAGGACCCGCACGTAAAAACATAGGACCCACACGTAAAAACAGGGGACCCGCACGTACAACATGGTCCCGTTCAAATTAGGCGCGTGTCCCCAACGATATCAGGCATGGTCCCGCGCATATACACAGGGGATCCGCGCGTTATGAGCAGGGGTCCTGAACTTAAATTCATAGGACCCGACCATGAACGTGCGTGGCACATCCAGGGGACTAAGGATGCGCCGCACACACAGTCAACCCATTCTCAATTATTGTTCAATTATTGTCGTTTTGATTTTTACGGTGGGTATGATAGGTGTCAGACCGTCATGTCAATTTAATATACAATCACATAAAGTTAATATCCAACACAGTAAAATTAATACTCAACACAGAAGACACAGAAAATTAAAATTCAGCAGAGAAAAATAAATTTCAGCACCTAATATTAAAATCCAACACATAAAATTAAATTACAACAAAGAGAGATTGAACTAAAAACTGTCCCAAACGTTGTTTAAAATAGAAATGGCGAGATATTTTCGAAAATCCGCCAATCGAGCAGCCGTCAGGCAGGAGACGTCGTCCTTCGGCACCATAAGCGATATCGCCGCCCGCAACATTGCCACACCGTGGTCTCCACTGAACGACAAATAAAACGTAGCAATCATTAAAATACGAAGCACAAATAAAACGCAACAATCATTAAAACTTACGGGTGCCCTTGTCTTCTGAAGTCGCGACACCACTCAGATGGCCAACTCTTGCCCTTGAACACCCGAGTTGTTAGCTTCAACGCCTTGAAAATCGCCGGGACCACGATCGACAGGCTATTGAACTCACGGTTCACGTAGCGCATGTCCCCGTCATAAGCTGGGTCGGAGTCGTAAACGGTGAATATCCGCTTTTTGGTATCAATGACCAACAGCACCCAATGGCTTCGGGTACGGACCGGGATGGCGATGTAGGACGCTATGTCCCACGGCGTGTTCATCCAAAGGTCATCTTCTCCCTTAGCGTACTTGAGCCATTGCTTGAGCCCTTTCGGGTGCGCCGTCCCTTTGATACTTACCCCTTCCACATCGACTCGGGTCTTAAACATGTGGGGCATGTACGCCACGCTCCTCGTGCACACCGTGCTAGTTCTCTGCATTGCGAGGATCCCATATATGGATTCATCGACGTGCTGCAATATTCAAATATAGAACATTATCGACAATATTCAAGTAAGCGCAAACGAATTTAGTAAATTCATACGTACCATGTCATCGAGCGGCATACCCTCAGTCGCCAAGTTTAGTAGCCACCGCGGGTCGTGTTTTTGGAGCCGGCCCTCGACTTCCGTACCGTGGACCGATATCAAACCTAGCAGCTGAGCTTCGACAGTGGGCCAGAATTTAGCGATCTTCACTTGGACGTGCCGCTCGAACATCGAAAGTGTTGGAGGGCGGACTTCAGTCGTCGGTGGGAAATCTGTGAACGGCGACATCTGGTACTTCGATGGCTTCTTCGGCCGCTCAGGGGTACTATCCTTCAACACGCCTTTTCCTTTGTCGGCCGTTCGGTCAGAAATCGAAGCTTCGGTGTGAGCCTCGACCTCCTCAGGCTCGACCTCCTCAGCCTCGTACTCCTGAGGCTCGACCTCATGAGGCTCGACCTGAGGCTCGACCTCCTGAGCCTCGAAATCGTACCCGCCCCTCCACGACGATGGGTCCACCTCTCCCTCTCGATCTGCCTCTTCGCCGGTCCATTCCGATTGGACGAAATCGGCCCAACGGGGATGCTCCCATTCGGACGGACTGTGACCGTCCCATGTGTCCCCCCTCGGACCCTCGTACGACCTCGTGGCGTTGGTCCATCTATCGTCGTAATCTATACAAGAAATGCACGCAATAAGTATATAATAATTTTTTCACAGTAAGTCGACTCGGATCGTGATTACTAAATTAATAAGTAATCTACACAACTAATTAAAAAAATTTATACAAAACTTACAATGAGCCGGCTCGACAGGCGGAGTGCGCGATCCACCAAAAAATCTACTCGCCAGGTCGTTCCGTAGATCCTGAAACGAGTCCCCCAACCATCTGATGCTATCGCCCCACGATTGCATGAGGCTCAAACGAGTGTCGTTCGTCTCCCACCGTTGAGCCTCTTCGTTTCGGAACTGCGAGAGGGCGGTCCCAAGTTCGTCGAATCGCTGCTCCACACGAGTAGAAAACTCCTCGAAGCGTGCCTCCGACGCAAAGCCATATCCATGTGATGGTTCCTCCGGTGGAGGTTCGGGGACTTCGGGGATCTGGGCGATCTGTTGGATCGCAACGCGCTCGTTGCGATCTCCTTCCGCCCGACGACGGGAACAGCTAACATCCACTCCCTGCTCGAGTAGGCCCGTCACACGGTCGAACACTTCGTGCGCCGCCCCAACGTCAAAGACGCTGTCCCGAAAGTACATGGCCTCCAACTCGTCCGCTGACGGCACTAACAACCCTCGTACAGGGGACCCGTGGGCGGCAGCTACGACCGCCTCCAGCTTCGGGCATCCCTTTCGACTCCAATCATTCGTCACCCACCTCAACATGCGTGGCGTAAAATCTTCTTCTCTACGCCCCGCAAACTCACGTGCAACGCCCGGTATGCACTCGTATGCTAGTATCTGAAGACAAATAACGAAAATAATATTAGCAACTATTTATAAATTACATCAATAATATATCAAAGCTCAGGTAGAACTCACCTGAAGTGGCTGTACGAACCCACTGATCAGCCAACTGCTTTTTGCGTTCGCCCCGTCATTCCTCTCCCGTAGATTTTGTTTTACGGCCCGTATGACCTCCTTGAAAGCCACGCTGCCCCACGGAAATTGGGAGAAAGCCATCTCGTCTTCGACAAGTTGAAGGACCCAGGAACTGACGATGGTATCCTTCTTTGAGAGTCGAGGCAGCAACACCGCGGTGGCGAAGTAGACGTCTGCCAACTTCAACTTGTCCGTTTCTACTCGTTCCTCGTCGCCAGCCAACTCCTCCAACCGATGCTTCACGTGCGACATGCGGACTGTGGACATGCCGGGAAAATATCTTTCGGCGAACGCTGCATCGGGGTACACTTGCGGTAGCTCAGCTGCGAACTTCAGCCCGGTGATTAGGCAATACTCCGATTTTGAAAATCGGAGTGGTTTGTTGCCAACAATCATCCAAAGCTCGTCGCGGTTGTGCAACGTCGTCTGCCTCTGGATGAGGTACCACAGCAACTGGGCCGAGAGATTGAAATCCACGGCGGCACTAACGAGTCGGCCGAACGCACTCCCGGCCCTATATGTCTCCCACTCTTGCTGGTTCATACACCTTCTTATCAACTCGCTGGCCTCGGGGTATAGCGAGGTCAGCGTAACACGGCAATCATAACCTTCGTCGCCTCTCAATTGCTTCTTCATCACAACCTAATTTATACGTAATTATAACATAATTTAGCAAATTACAGGGTATGAATATTGAAAATATAAAACCCTTATGCACAGCTGAGCATGGGACCCCTGCTTATAAGATCAGAAGACCCGTGCTATTATACAGCGGACACATGCTTATACTCATGTGACCCGTGCGAGAACCTCATCATCTTATGCGCGGGACCCATGATAATATACATGGGTCCGATGCTTGCAAGCACGGGTCCGATGCTTTGAAGCACGGGTCCGACGCTTGCAAGCACGGGTCCGACGCTTGCAAGCACGGGTCCGACGCTTGCAAGCACGGGTCCGATGCTTTGAAGCACGGGTCCGACGCTTGCAAGCACGGGTCCGACGCTTGCAAGCACGGGTCCGATGCTTTGAAGCACGGGTCCGATGCGTTCACAACCTACATGCGCTACCAAGCACGGGTCCTATGCTTGCAAGCGTGGGTCCTCGGCGACCAACCACGGGTCCTATGCTTGCAAGCGTGGGTCCTATACTTGCAAGCATGTGTCCTATGCTTGCAACCACGGGTCCGCATTAAATTAGGGTTAGAACAAATACCTTCACTTTTTGGGGTCTCGCGTTGATTGCCATTGTCGATTGACGTTCGGAATTGCGTTTGAGTTGCAGAGGAAATTATTTGAGGAGAGAACAATTTTTGTGTGCAGAGGAAAACGATTGAATTCAAAGAGGACCCGTTGCTTTTTACTTTTTCTTTTACTTTTAATTTTACTTTTACTTTTAATTTTATCTGTACGGGTCTGCTGCTTCAGATTCCTTACAGTAAACCTTCAAACATTTGTACTTCTTTTCGTTAATGTGTTGTTGAAGTTGTACTTCTTTTCTTTAATAGAAATGTATAAATTTATGTTATTTGTAAATTTCTAAAATAATCGAGTAAAAGTCGAGGTAAAAATTTGCTCGAAATATAATTCGAGAACCGTCGAATTAATTTTAGAGTTATAATTAATCCAGAAAGTTGTCGAATTAAGTATCGAATATAATCGAATTATATTATTCGATTTATTATGTTATTCGATAGTAACTCGACTTTAATTCGATTAGAGCCAGAACAGAACAGAACAATATAAACAGAACAGAACATCATAAAAACAGAACAGTATGTTCTAAATAGACCAGAACCTCATACATAAAAACAGAGCAGAACCTCAAGACAGTATGTTCTATCACAACATATATAAAACACAAATAATGCAAAATCACAAATAGAAAATCAAAAGAACAACTAAAAAAATTAAATTTTATTTTCAATAATTATTGTCCCATTGCCAGTTATCGTCATACAAACGCACAGCTAAATATTTTCTAAATTCTAAAATCTGACCGTCGTCGAGCGACTGTAAACTATCGCTCTGGTTGAACATCAAGGCAACGGCCACCCTCAGCATATAGGCTCCACATTCACCGCTGAAAAAACAAAAAACGAAACACTGTCAGTTGAAAAAAATCACATAATTGCCCAACCTTAAAAATGGAAAAACATACGTAAAACATACATTTGCTTCTGCTGAGGCATTGCCGCTCTAATAACTTCCAGGTCTACTAAACTGGAAGTTATCTTCAAGTCCAGGAGCAACTCCGATACCACCTCTTTAATTGATGCAATTTCTAAGTTGATAAAGCGCATATCGGAGTCGCATGACCAGTTCGAGTCAAAGATCCGCAATTTTCCCAAGCTGAAACGATAACAAAATAATTAAAAAGTAATCATTTGTTAGTAAAAAAATTTATACCTAAAGCCGAACCTCGGACGAATCTCTACTAGTACCTAATGGCTGTTGAAACACAGAGGCACGAGGATGAGCTCCCCGTCTTTCCAATGGATGGACGGCCAACCACTGAATGCGCCGGTGGAAAAATCGCGGAAATGATCGAGGATGAACGGCGGGGCCCCATCCAGACGAGCAAACCTGAGTAATTGCGTGAACGTCGTCGGGATGAAGCATATGTCCTTGGAGGGCAGGTTATATCTATCCTGCATCTTCATGAACCCCATGAATGCCTCGTCCACATGCTGCATAAAATAAAAATGAGTCGCACGAATTATATTTACTACGAAATAAACTCGATGACATACCTCAGTACTAAGCCACGCTCCAGCCTTAGTCAGGTCATACCAGAAATGGCCGTCATGTCCTCGCACCTTTCCAGCCCTCTCCTTAACATCCGCCTCGAGCACCTTCAAGTACGGTTCCACGCGACCCCAACCCCATCGCATCGTCATCTCGATATTATTTCGGATGTGCATCACGGGGGGCTTCACAACTGAGGTCGAGTCTGGCAAAGCCGTGAACGGCGACCTCAACAGACGGGATCGCTTCCTCTCACGTGGGGGAGTGCTCGGGGATGTGTCTGCGATGTATACATTATCAATTACTATCTACCTATAAATTAAAATAGTAACTAAAAAATGAACTTACCACCCGGCCCCGTAGATGTGGACGTAGTATCGGGGGGCGGCGCCGACTCCTTCGCCGTCTGGGCCCTCACTTCATCCTCCTCGGCCTTCTTCTTCTCCGCCGCGGCCTTCTTCTTCTTCTCCGCCGCGGCATTCTTCCTTTTCTCGGCCTCAGCCCTCTCCTCCACGGCCCTCCTCGCCTCCTCCTCAGCCCTCTCTACGGCCCTCATCGCCTCCTCCTCAGCTCTCTCCTCCTCGGCCTTCTTCTTGGCCTCGGCCCTCTCCTCCTCGGCCCTCTCCTCCACGGCCCTCTCCTCGCCTCCTCTTCAGCCCTCTCTACGGCCCTCCTCGCCTCCTCCTCAGCCCTCTCCTCCACGGCCCCGACCCTCTCCTCCACGGCCCTCACCTCCCTCTCGACCTCCACATCCATGGCATCTCCGCGGCCCTCGCCATCTCCGGCATCGTCGTCATTCCCGCCGTATCCTCCGTCATCTGCAATATAACATATAATATTAAAAAATAAAATTTCATGAATATATTAAGAAAAGCTATACGTACCTCGTCTCCAGTCGCCGTCTCCGCCTCTTCCCCCCCTAATCGCCTTCACCTCCGCTAATATCAGGCCGCATACGCCCTCCAACCCTGTAAGCCGAGCATCAATCGTCGTAACCGCCGCAGACATCGCCATGATGCTGGCCTCAATCGCCGTAAATCGGGCGTCAATCAATGATGGTCGTGGGACGTGCGGCTCCGATGACGGGGGGACGTGCGGCGCCGATGACTGGGGGACGTGTGGCGCCGATTGCTGTGGGACGTCCGTCTCCGACCGGGGAGGGATGTCGTCATCGATCGCCAAGTCGTCATGACACTCCGGTGATTCCGTCTTCGGCTCCGGCTGTGGCTGCAAGTGTTCTTGACTGCAGAACACTTGCCGATTCTCGCGGAGATGCTCCGAGATTCTGACTGCAACGGCATCTTCCGCGTTCCCCTCCAAATCAGAAATCGTCGCAAAATGCGACGATCCGACTTCCTCGTCGGATGGGGTAAGCCAACAGCGCACATTCTGTGCGTTGTGTCATTGTTATTATTTAAACTATACTTATAAGTAAATATTTTAAAATTTTATAAAGATTCACTTACATCCATCGGCGCAGCGTCGAACGCGTTCTCCACCATCTCTAGCGACGGAGACATGCTTCTACCACTGAATTTTGTATTCTAGTGGCACATCCGTGGCATGGAAAGACCCTCCCGGTCTTTATGGAAAGCAAAAAGGTCTCCGATAGCCGGCCAACATTCGTAGGCAAGAATCTAAAAAATACATCGTGTAATTAATATTATAATTATACAAATAAACGTGAGATCACTTAAAAAAAATATTACTTACTTGGAGCGGTTGAACGAATCCGCTAATGTCGTAGGTGGCCGCCGCCCGTCCCGAGGAAACCTTGGACCTATACTTCTCGTTCAGGTCCTTGTTCAGCCCGTACACGGCCTCCTCGTACGCCACCCTACCCCAGGGATACTTATTGAATGCCTCGAAATCCGAGGCCAGCTTCACCCATTCCCTGCTCACGATGATCTCTTTCTTCTTCCTACGGGGTCCGAGCACACTACACACAAAGTAGAGAGCCGCCACCCTTAGCTTCTCGGGGTTTACCTCGGACCCCTGGGCATCTCCCATCTCGGCCATCTTCGCCTCCAGATCGTGTAGGTAAATCGACGCCCTATCTATAAATATTAATTTGATTCGAAGATTAGCAAAAGAGAAAATCATTAGTTCGTATATTAAGAATAGTTCGAAATCTTACTATTGAAGTTTGTCCGTAAAAACTCAAACGAATTCGGTATCGAATGAGTGCTGATGGAGTCGCAGTGAAGGCCGGTAATGAGGCAGTACTCCGTTAGAGAAAATCGGAGCGGCCTCTCGCGAACCACCATCCATAACTCGTCCGCTCCGGGCCAATATTCAACCTGGCGACTCATCAGATACCACAGTATCTGATTGGAGTTGCAGTATTCGGTGGCAGCCGTGATGAGGTTGCCAAACTGCGTGTCTCGCACCATCACGCCCATTTCCGCCTCGTTCAGAAATTCCAGGATGCGGTTCGATGCGGCATTGTAGTGCGACTCCAGGCATACAATGCACGGAAATCTATTTTCCGGCGGAAGCTTGGTCGGAAAATATACCTGAAATGCAAAAAAAAAAAAAAAGTTTGAGTTAATCGAGTTCGATTTCGAACTAATTCGAGTTAAATATGAACTCGACTAAGTATGAAATCGAGTTAAATATGAAATCGAGTTACAAATTGAGTTAATCTTTAACTCGATTGCTTCCTCGAGTAAACATCGATCGAGCTAAATCGAGTTAAATGTTACTGACAAAATCTAGTTAATGTCGAGTTACGTATCGAGGTTCATATCGAATTAATATTTAACTCGATGGAGTCCTCGAGTTAACTTCGAGTTCACTCGAGGAACCTATCGAGTTAATGATCGAGTTAAAATAACTCGATCGTTAACGCGATTACAGACGATTTTCAAAATTTCAAATCGCCGACTCCGGCGAACCCAAACGAATTTCCGGCCGAAATCAACGACGAAGAGGAGAATCCAACCTAAATAACTTATACCCATCACCCATAACCCCCATATCTAACATCAAATCAAAAAACCTACACTAAACCGACAAAATAGGAATTTTATCGTGTATTTTTCGTCGTCGATGACTTCTTCAACGTGGATTCGGCTCGGAGTCACGGCGATCTTTCTTCTTGGCCTCGGCATTGTCGATTTTTTCGGCGTTTTCGGCGTTGTAATTTTTCTCTCTTTTTTTTTTACTTTCTTTTTTTACTTTAGCGTTATCGAATTGTTTTTTACCTCCTTTAACGCAAGTCTAACTCGAGGGTCCTTCTTTTTTTAACTTTTCGGCATTGTTTTTTTTAATCTTCTTCTTAATTAATAATCAACGACGGTCCTTCTTTTTTTTTAAGAGGGTATTTTCGTCAATTTAATACTCAATTCCTTTTGTTTAATTCTTTTAGATACCGATCACTCTTATCAAAATTATCCTTTTATATAGATTATCTCATTACATTACATAGGTCCTCGTTACCCTACACACGTTTGACTAATATCTTAACAATATAATTTGAATATATATTTAATTAAACTATTAATTTGTCTTCTTACAAAAGGTTCCTTTGGAGTACGTGTGTGCCTGCCTATTAATGCGGATCTACGAATTGTTTGAGAATTGAGGGATGTCTGTCGTCATTCTCATGAAATCTCAATATAATATATATATATATATATATATATATATATCTCTTTATTGTAATTAACTATTGCATTAAAAATGATGGATGAGTGAATCCAACCTTTTATATATATCTTCTCAAACAAAAATCAATTGGAATTGCAATAGTAATATCATCATGCCAAAAGTCAATAACCAATGAATTTAAGTTTTCTTATCTATCCCCTAATAATTTAAATTATATTTGGAAAAATCAAATATTTCGTTTTCACACGTCAACAAACGCATAGACCAAGGCAACATCAATGCAAAAAAATGCAAGAAAACCAATATTTCTAGAGACGACGAATGTGTCAACGCCGCTTAGTTTGGCCTTAGCCTTCCACAACTATTATTATTTTTATATTATTATAAATCAGTCTACCTTGACAATTGACAACAATAATGAGCATTAAAAGTCTTATCATTAAATCATATTATATAATGTAATAAGATTGAAGAAAGTGCATGTCCCACCTCTTTCAATGTCTTCAATTGTACACATGCGCATATTGTTTGCGTCAATGATAACGGGTGGCAATAAGGCCACGGCCCAGCCCACTTAATTGGGCCATTTCTAGCCCATTAATTTTAGGCAGAGCCCACTTACAATTACAATGTCTATTACACGTCAAAAGGTAAAACATCATTTTTTTTTCTGTCCCGAAGTATCCCCATTCGATCTAGCTATGTGTTAGCCCCTAAATATCGACGTGAGCTTGCGCCACACAGATCTAGCGGAGGCTTAATTGCGTCACACATTCTAGTGGTAGGACTAATTCCTGGAGCCAGATGAATACGTCACAAACCCACCTGACAATGATAGTTATGAGATATAAATCATATGAGGACTACTCAAGGAATTGTAGGACGACCTAACTCACAAATCCTTAAGGCATCTTCCTTGACCACTACACCAAGGTAAAAAGGTAAAATATCATTCACTTGAATTAAAAAGAAAAATACAAAAAGAATATGAAGTGACGTGACCTTAAATAAGACCCAAGGTATAGTAAAATAAATAGAATGTAACATTTTATTTCATAAGTTTAAAAGTGTCGCTTTCTTTCTTTTTTAAATGATCGTCAAACTAGGAATATCATCAACATGACATGACTACATTATCACCATTCCTTCGTCTTCTATATGGGTTAGAGGTCATTACCAAGACGTTTCTTTTAAGTATATCTTAAGGAGAATATTAAGACATTTTGAGGCCTAGCATAGCATATATATCAAAACAAGTTCAAGAATATTTAAACCATGGCCTGGCCAAGCAAATAATATATATATATATATATATATATCATTTTAAAAATAGATGAAGATGCTAATCTCTATTCATACGAGCCGATGCAAGGCAAGGATATCAAGTAAATGACTAAAAAACCCTTGAGCTAGCAAAGCTTTGGTAGCAGGGGAATAAAAGGAAAACAGAGAATTACACAAGGCATGTAATGTAATTATACGTGTCGAAGTATTACAAGGTTTGAGGAAGATTGAAAAGGATGATGCGTACGGCTAATGAATGAATACAATTAAAAAGCTTCAATATCAAGCAAGTTCTTGAATATAAAAGTGGAATATGATGAGCTCTTTTGTCTAGACGTTATCAAAACAAATTTGTTTCTTCACCATGAAGTTGACACATTGGACCCCATTGGGTGGACTGCTAATCCCAAGCCAGGGCTTAAAGATGGTTTTCATTACACTTGGAGACAATATGTCAACATCCAGGAAAGTTAAAGAAAGGTAAGAAATCTTTTCAGGGAAGTTTACTTCAAAGAATTTCCTGTAGAAAGTGACCAACAGAGCAGTCTTCGCTCTGTTTTGTTCTGTTCTTGTCAAGTTCTGCTATAAATTAGACCTTGGTCTCAGCTTAAAGACTCCCTCACACACTTGCTCATTGTAATAACTTCTAAAGAAGATGGAGCAAGAGATATTCATGACAACTTTGGCTCCTACCCACTATGCAAACACTACCACCATTGATCAAACTCTTTCTCTTTCTGATCTAGAAATGGAGTTTTATGGGATTGAAGACTATGAGTTTTCAGGCTCACTCGGCTCTCCTGAGACTTTCATGGGTGTTTCTTCAAACTCATCAAACGTATCTACCATGTTCTTGGATGGGATTTTTGATGTAGGAAATCTTGATGATTTTGTTCATCAAGACATGGAGGGACTGGTAAGAAATACTTTCAGCCCAGAATACGATGATATCTATGGAATGATAAATGAAAGCGATTTAATAACCATGGAAGAAGGTGATCAGAGTAGTCCCTGCTTCTCTCTAGACTCTAGCAAGAACTCTATAGAGTTTCCTCTTCAAGACATGGAGGTCGATAAACAAATAGTTCTTACTCATCTCCTAAAGGCCTATGGTGAGGCTCGAGAGAAAAGGGAGGATTGTCTAATGGAAATTCTTATCAAATCCATAAATGAGAAGAGTGATCCAATGGGAAACACACTCCAACGCATTGCATATCACTTATTTAACAAATACAGAGACGATCAAGATGAGTACCTGAAGCAAGAGCTCAGCAAGAACTTTTTACAAGCACTTAGAGTGCTTTACGGCGCCCTCGTAGATTCAAGGCTCGCCCACTTCACGGCCAACTCAGTCATCTTGGAGTCTCCGCCGCACGATACGACGGCTGTGCATATAGTTGACTTCGACATCGGACATGGGATTCAATGGCCTCCGCTGATCGAGGCCTTCACCTGCAGAAAAACGCCGATCAAAATCACAGCCATCGTAGCTCAAGAAGAAGAGAAATATCACGCGCGCCGTACCTTCGAGGAGACGAAGAAACAGCTCATCTCCCACGCGACACAACTCGGCGTTAAACTGCAGGTCGAAGCGAAGAGCTTGGAAGACTTCGCCGGCGAGCTGACGAGAGCGAAGAAGAGAGGAAGGCGAGAATGGCTAGCGTTCAACTGCATGGTGGGGCTGCCCCACATGGGACAGAGAAGATCGAGGAGCCAAGTGATGGAGTTCATAGGCGTTGCCAAGGAATCGCTGGCCCATTTCCCAGGGGTGTTGACCCTCGGCGAAGGAGAAGCGTGGGACTCTTACAACGACAGCTTCGACAATCTCGTGAGGCGTTGGCAGGCGAGGTTCGAGTCCCTCGAGATGAGTTTCCCGGCTTACCTCGTCGAAGCGAGGACGACCATGGAGATCCTCTTTCTAGCGCCATTGATGAGCTTGGACGGCTGGCATAAAAATTGCACCTTTGAAGCAGATGGCTTGTTCAAGGGAAGGCAGCTCAGCCATGAGAGCATCGCCGAAGCAAAGGTGATGGTCGGCGGAGGGGATCGACTGTACGAGGTTGATCAGCAGAGGGATCATGAGATTGTGCTGCGGTGGAACGGCGTCCCATTGGTCAAGCTCTCCGCTTGGACATGTCAGTGAAGAAACCTTATTCGTTTGTTCATAATTGGATATAAATAAGACAGTTTAGTTTTAGCTGCTTGGTGTAATGATTATTGTATAGAGATGATATATATAAAGCCACAATCTATTAACACAAAGACTTAAGGAGAGAGCTACGAATTAATTATAGAGTGTGGCCTTTGTTCATTTCTCGATGTTTGAAGATACAAAAAAAAAAAGAGTCAAAGCCCTCAAGTGATATAGATCCATGGATTCGATTTCATTTATTCTTATTAAAATTGTTGTGTGTGTGAATTTAGAATTGGACATATGGGTGGGGATGGAAGTTGGTTTCATAGTTGATAAAAAAAGGTTGATTTAAAAAATGAATATTTTCGGACATTTTGTGTGAATACCTTGTGTCGAAGAAAGAAAAAACAAAGGGTCAAGTCAGAAGAATTTCAGTCAAGATCATGTCAATTTCTTTATCCCAGTCGAGCTAATTTAGTGGTTGAAGGGCCCCTTGGCTTTAGTCACCGACTATTGATGTTGGCGGGATTCAAGACTCATTTCACCTAACATTGGGATTAGTCCCATCTTGGAGTTAGTTATGGCGTAAGCCCATAGCTCGACAATGAAACAAAAAATCAATTTTCTTAGCTCTCACCTATTGGTATATGGGCTCATGTAGATCTAAACTAATAATCAATTTTGGCCCATACAGATGTCAATAAATCTATTTTTCTTTCGAGCCCACATGTAAAATTTATGAGCTCAACTTTTTGATTTTTTTTTTCCGATCAGGCAAGTATTTCCACACAACATCACCATCCCCACACTCCGACTAGATGAATTGAATACGAACCTCGTCGTCAGCTATAGGACGACTATGATTTCCAGCGGGATTAATCATCCTCGGAACATAAAATTCACCCCCAAAATCTCACAAACAACGATAGTCAAGGTCCCTAGAGGATTCGAATCTTTGACCTCCTCCTTAAAAAGTAAGGGACTGAACCACTAGGTCAAACCCTTGTGCCCAACTTTTTGATTTTGAGTAAATGAAAAATTAATTACAATTTACAACGTCGTCTTCGTATACAATACCTAGTAGTTGTAATGAAACTTGGAAACTGCAAAAAGCCATGCCATTGTTAAAGCACGTTGCATGTTAGAACTACTAATTATTAAATAATTAAACAAATAAAACACAGTAAACATGGCCTTAAATCATAGAAAAATGGGATCTTAACATCTAATGGACAAGCAAAGCAACCTCTTAAAACCCTCTTTTGTAAGAAAATCCCACCCCACAAAAACAGTGTACGGAATATAATATCCATTATTATGGCAGTTTTATAAATAATCATGGGGCGTGAAAGAAACAGCTTTATATCATACCCTCTTTGTAGAAAGAAAAATATAAATTTTTTATATGTATATAGAAAGAAGAAAATAGAGTACATCGAACCCTATTAAATAATATAATATAATAAATATATCCAACCTTGCAGCCCCTGGTTTTAGTTTCCCCCCACCGATATAAACTGTTCATATCCCTTGCACTTTTTCCCAACCCATTACCCACCATTTTCATTTGACTTATCCTTTGCTTTTAATAAAGATCTTTTTATCTTCTCTTCTTCTTTCTTGGATTGAATCAATCACAGACATATATATATATATATATATAAATACAGTTACCCATAGGGAACATAACCTCTTGACAATCCTCTCTCCTTGTTTTTTATCAGTGAAGAGAAGAGTGTTTGATAAATATGACGATAGAGGCTTCTTCTAGCGTAGTGGAGAAGAACAACAGCAGCAGATCGGTCGAGGTTAGTGTGCAGCATGTGGGTAATAATAAGCTCATCAAGAAGAAGGCTTGTAAGAGAAAGGTTAGAGTTAACCCTTTGATGAGGAGTAACAGCAAGCGTCGGCATGATCATCATCAGCAGCAGATTGTTTCTTGCAGTAATTTGCAGAGGCTCTTCGATGCCTGCACATACGTCTTCAAGGGCCATGGAACTGTGCCTTCGTTAGAACATGTTCAGATGCTGCGTAGCATCCTTGGTAAGCCTGCTGTAATAACTGATATCGTAAACCAATATGTGGTGTTAGGCAATCAGCTGATGGTTGATCGAATGAGAAAAATCGAATCTTTCTCTGATTTTGTGTACATATAAAGAAAAGGGTCCTTTTTTATTGCTGCAATCTGAGCTATAGTGGGACAAAGCCCTATAATCATAAGAGTTTATTGCATTTGTATAGATGATATGAAGCCTGAAGACGTTGGACTCAGCAGAGATCTTCAGTTCTTCAGACCCAAGAACGAGGCTGAAGGAATACAAAGAGTTACGTCTTCAACCATACACAAGTGCCACAATTTCGAGGTATATACTAATCCACTGCTAAGTTATTACCATCAAGAATCACATTTACAGTTAAGTAATATCTCATCTGCAGCTGTCTATATTCTTTCTACCGCCGAACGCTGTAATACCACTCCACAATCATCCAGGAATGACGGTCTTTAGCAAGCTTCTCATGGGGACTATGCACATAAAATCTTACGACTGGGCTGATGACCCTCTTGATGATCACTCCATAGCATCGCCGCCGTCGAATCGTTAGTTTGTGTTTTTTGCTGCCTCCTTTGCCTTCCGACCATTACCACGTTGTTGCTGATAAGTGTGAGTAATTTGTTTATTACAGATAGACTGGCGAAGTTGAGAGCCGATCGGAGCTTCACGCCGCCGTGCGGTGCGTCGGTTTTATACCCAAACTCGGGAGGGAACATCCACGAGTTCCGAGCGATTACGTCCTGCGCCGTGTTGGATGTGATCGGGCCGCCGTATTCGAAGGAAGACGGCCGTGATTGTGCTTACTACAGAGATACTCCATGTAAAGAAGAAGACGACGGCTATGGGTGGCTCGAGGAGATTGAGCCACCCTATGAATCGGAGATGGATGGAATTGAATATATGGGTCCACAGATTATTATCCATTCTCAGCTTTAATTTTGGATGGCGTTTCATCTTTTTTTCTTTCTTTTAAATGGTAGATAGCTCAAAAGATGTATTACATAGCTGTGATAATCTTAAAATGTACATTGACTTTCATTTCGAGAAGTAAATTATCTTAAGTTTCTGAAAAATTAAGGTTAGACAACGACAACCTCGACTGGGTCGATGAATAAAAAAAAAAGAAAAAATAAATAAATGAATATGCTGATATGTAATTTGGGCTCCATCTGGCCCAATATTCTGGGCTTAATGCCCATAAAAAATTGAAGCTGAAAATAATGGTCTAGGATGTGGCCCGTTGATAAATTTTGTATAAATAACTCACTAGGGCTTCGAACAAGCTAGCGGCACTCCGACGAGTCTGAGATATATCGAAACCCTTTTAGCGAGAGGATCTCCTGGTAAGGTAAATTTGCTTCTGTTTCGTTCGTCTTTATGCTTAATTTCTGCTATTTTGACGCAAGAGAATTAGTTTTTCGCTGATACAACGGCGCTCCGATTGATGTGTATATGTCTTTTTTTTTCATGTTATTTGCATCGATAAAGATTGGATTTGTTCAATTTTAGCTGGGCGATGATGATGAATAATTACGTTATATCATGTTTCTCTTCTCCCCGTCCATTTGGTTTGTTTTAGGGGACCTTGTACTTATGAATGATGTTGAGCTGTGTTTATGTCTGTTGTTTCTGGACTGAGTAATTTTGTAAGGATAAATATCTTAAATGTTGATATTATATGTTCCTTTGTGCTTTTGGTCCTTATTGTTGGTTGAATGTTAATTTTGTGTTCTGAGTATTCTGATTGGTTCTGTCACACAGCAATGGCTGAGGTTGCAAAAAGTGGTGTCCCAGTACCCGAGTCCGTCTTGAAGAAGCAGAAGAGGGCCGAGGAATGGGCCATTGCGAAAGCAAAGGAGGTCGAGGAAGCTAATAAGAAGAAGGCAGAGACAAGGAAAGTAATCTGCAAGAGAGCGAAGCAGTATGCGCAGGAATATGAGAATAAGGTATGGCTGAAATCCTCTAGTAATGTTAATTCAAACTTCAGTTAGTTATATATATTTGGCCCTCCTCTTTACACACCTACTCGTTTGTTATTAGGAGAAAGAACTGATCCAATTGAAGCGGGAAGCGAGATTGAAGGGTGGCTTCTATGTCAATCCTGAAGCTAAGCTTTTGTTCATCATTAGGATCCGTGGGTATGACATTTCCTTGCTTCTGATGTCGTCGTTTAGTATGATTTCTGGGGAGCATAAAGTTCGTTGGCATTTGATAATCTTTCAGTATCAATGCTATGCACCCCACAACCAAGAAGATTCTTCAGCTCTTGAGGTTGCGCCAGGTATACAAATTACTTCTTTTTGCAGCCATCCTTTTTAAGCTTTCCTAAATTGTTAAAGTAAGAATAAGATATGTCTTATTCTGTGTTATTCCATGTTTAGTTTTGATATGTTCCATTCCGAATCTTTTACTCCTAACAGAATCATTTATCATCCAATACAATTTCCCGATGATGTAGATATTCAATGGTGTCTTCTTGAAAGTGAACAAGGCTACCATGAACATGCTTCACCGAGTTGAGCCGTATGTTACCTATGGCTACCCCAATCTTAAAAGTGTCAGAGAACTCATCTACAAGAGAGGATTTGGAAAGGTCAACAAACAGAGAATCGCTCTTACCGACAACTCCATCATCGAGCAGGTTGGCATTTATTTAACGTAATGAAATTGGCATATTTTTTTTGTCTCCACCTATTCGTGGTCATGATTATCATGTTCGTCACGACAGGTTTTGGGGAAGCACGGTATAATCTGCATGGAAGATCTCATCCACGAGATCTTAACGGTGGGCCCACACTTCAAGGAAGCAAACAACTTTCTGTGGCCGTTCCAACTCAAGGCACCGTTGGGTGGATTGAAGAAGAAGAGGAACCACTATGTCGAAGGCGGCGATGCTGGAAATCGCGAAGATTACATCAACGAGCTCATCAGGAGGATGAACTGAGCAAAATCTATAGCTGCTTTGTTTCAATTAAAAGGTATTTTACCTTTGAACTTTGCCATGCTTTGTGTTGCTTGTAACTTTTGCAAAATGGACCTCAATGGTTATTATGGATGTTCTTACCTACTATGGGTTTTGTCTAATATGAGTCTTTAGATATCGTCTGTTTTTGGACATCATTGTTGACTATGTTATGCAGTGAAGTATGAGTTGGTGATGAATTTTTTAGTTCACTATTCCAATTTTATTTTATTTTTTTCCTCAGCCGGGAAATTCTTTTTGCAATCCTCTAAATGTTTAGTATATAAAATGTTTAATATATGAAATTATAATTTAAATTTTATTAATTGATTTGTGAGAATATGATTGCAATAAATTAAATAATTGTAGGAGAAAAGAGTAAATTAAACTTATATACTAATTAATTAACGACTTTTAAATGCACATTTCCCATTATTAAAAAGAATAGATACATTGATGTAACAATTTAGTAAAGAGGAATATAACATTGATGTATATAGTATAGAGCATGTTATAATATACTTTATTATTAATCTTTTCTATACTTGTAATAATTTAGTAAAATTTTTAATTAACTCATGGATTCTTGAACAAGGACAATATATTTCTAATCAGTAATGACCAAACGTCATTGTATATGATTTATTGGGATATAGTCCCACGAAATACCTAATTGAATGTTGTATTTAACAATTTCTTTTATTACCACTATTTTGCGTCGTAACAGTGAAGTGATCATTAATTGACACAGACAATTATTCATATTAAATTAATTATCATGATTAATAGCTTAATATATACGCTTGTTTAATAAATGAAGGATAATTAATTAGTCGAGTCATTATCGCTTGGTCTTGTGAGAATTAAAAAAATGTTTACTACTTGAAAATACAACAGCCATCAAAGGAACAGTTTTATACTTGTATATATATAATATGTGAAATAATATTGTCTCTAGTTAATTATTAAGCCTTCGTAAATGAGCCATTAGCTATTATTAAACATACCATTACGGGCAACTATTAATTTATGTTATTTATTATTTAAATCGATCCAAGATTTTGTCTTGTAGAGTTCAACAAGATCAGACAATATCATTATAAATATCATTAGATATTACAATAATTTGATCAAGTTATAAATCATGCATTGTATTAAATTAATAAATGATTTATGTGTCGCTAATTGAAGGATTCTTGCTCGTGTGAGACGTAATCATTCAACTTTTATACATAAATTGAAATGATTTATCTATTCTATAATTACCATTAATGTAGTTGTTTTATTAGATTTATCTATTCTGTAATTAACATATATTCCAAAACCAATTATATTCTGACTATTTACTATTTGACTTATTAATATAATATGGGTGGACGGAGATGATGTAGACGTGAAGAATTGTAATTCAAATATTTCAGTAAGACACTATTTTTAATTTCCTCAAATATTTATATTTCATTGATTTTTGAATGCTTTCATATATATTTTTTGTTCTTTTTTAAAGTCAAGAAGCTTATTTATTATTTTAACAAGGAAAATCTTGATTCTAAGAAAATGAAATATTGAAGATTACATCATAAAAATGCCAATTCTGATGATGAAAAAAATATATTCAATGCAAAGGGTCAATAAAGTTGAATCCAACACATATTGTTCCCACGTTACACACACATATCTAATATAATGTATGTATATATATATATATATATATTATATAACCAAAAACTGAATAATTCCAATTACCGACCAAATGGTAAGAGAACGTACAGTGAAATTACAAGCCATGTTCAACATATGTCCCAAGCCAATGAAATTGAAACATGAATATATATAATAATAAATGTGATATTTCATTTTTTTTTTAAATTTCTCATCATTGAATATATATAAATAGGGTTAGTTGATTATCTTGTCGTCTTCTGCTCTCTTTTTTTTTGGTGAACGGATACAGAACTATAACACAAAAAATAATAATGCAAGATCTGCATAATGATCTACCTATAATAAAATATAAAAATTATTATACTACAAAACCATTAATAATGCCCTCAAAGTCCCATTTATTATTTTATTCTACACGTCCAAAAAATATTTATGACTAAGATAATTAAGGTCCCACGTAACGCATTATTATTTCTATCTCCATGCACTGCATATATATATAAATATATTTACATACTCACCTCTAATATATCACTCATCTTCCCATCTCTCTCTCTCTCTCTCTCCCAAACTCCAGGAAAGAGAAAACACACACTGCCACACACACACACAGTGATCCACCATGGAAGTCTTCGACGAAGACTACTTAAACTACTGGGAGACAACCATGTTCCTCCAATCTCAAGAACTAGACAGGTATATATATATATATATATATATATGTCCAAATTACTTCTAAATGGTGATCATTATTCTTTCTCTTTTCTTTCTTACAGCAGTTCTTACTTCGACGATGCACTTTCCTCGTACTATGATTCGAGTTCCCCCGATGGGGTACAGCTATCATCTTCCCCTCCAGCCTCCAAGAACATCGCCTCAGAAAGAAGCAGAAGGAAGAAGCTCAATGAGAGGCTCTATGCACTGAGATCAGTCGTCCCTAACATCACAAAGGTATATATATTAATATATTAATATATTCAAGATCGAATAGTACATCAGATCATATCTGTCTTAACCTTTGTTGTTTTTTTCTAGATGGATAAGGCATCGATCATTAAGGATGCAATAGAGCACATACGGTCACTGCACGACGAAGAGAAGAGGCTGAAAGAGGAAATCTCAGAGCTCCAATCATTGAGATCATCGTCAAGTGGTCATAAGGGTTTTGATCATATTAGTATTTATGACGAGGATACTTCTGGAAGCTTCTATTCGAGATCGACGAAGAGGGTTAAGCTGCACAATGGCTACAGTTCTTCAGGGCTAATGTTGATCCCATCTCCTCCCATTGAAGTTACTGAGGTGAAAATATATATATGTACATTACCCTTTTATCGATTGATTCATTGTAGTAGTTTGAGGATAGGGTTAGGGAAGTAACTATGGTTAGGTTTGGTCTGAACAGTTAAGAGTGACGAGCATGGGAGACAAGACACTGGTGGTTAGCTTGACTTGTGAGAAAAGAATAGACACAATGGTGAAGCTTTGTGAGGTTTTCGAATCTTTGAAGCTTAAAGTCATTACAGCAAATATCAGTGCTTTCTCTGGAAGGCTTGTCAAGACTGTGTTCGTCGAGGTAATAAAAGTTAGGTTTGAGTAGGTTTCATACCTTTTATAGTTTTAAAATAGTGTTCATGCCATGTCAGAAAAAAAAATAATTATTTTAAAAGACTAAATTATCCTAAAACTTAGGAATAAGGATCTAAACTTACTAAAGTGTTATAGAAGAGATATCAGACGTACTTTTTTTCCTGACAGGATCTGAATACCAAATTTATATTTTGACAGGGTCATGAGTTAAAATTTACCCTAAAAGTTATAGTTTTAATTACATTCTTTACTTCTTTTTTTTTCCTCCTTCATGTCAATTGTCACCCCACGTGTTTAATATAATTATGTGTGTGTGTTTGAATATGTGTATTGAGGTGGAAAAGGTAAACAAATAATATTATATTAAGTTGAATTATAGAGTAAGACATAGATATGTTTAGGTTAAATAAGAAAAATTAACATAGATAATCGAGAGATCTACTAGGGTTGGAACATAGTTTCAATTTTCAGCCGTTAATATTGCCCACACGTGTTATATTTTGTGCTATTTTTTTCCAAACAATCATTGCGTTGAAGAAAACCCTTGAAAATGACTTCGAGTTTAAAAATAATATTTCATTTAATTTCAACCTTAAGATAATCTTTTTACTTTAGCATTATATAAGACATACATATATGTATGTATAATAATCTGGTATTTGATGAAAGATTTTCTTGAAGATAACTTCAATTGGTTATAAAAGGTATTAAAATTACATTTAAAAAAAATTATATTCGTTAAGAAGATCTTAGTGGTCCACTAATGATAGGGTCGTATTTTATTAGTCAATTATTTACGCTCAAGATAATTTAATTTAAAATCTCCAGCTTAGCTGTGACATTAATGCATGTTGGGATTATTTTACTAATATAATTAATGTTTAGGTAGTTAATTAAAAACATTATTATTACCTCTTTGTGCATCATTTTAGTTATTATTGTTGTAATAATGTCTACTGTCATTTTCAGGCTGATGCGGAGGAGAAAGAGATGCTGCTATCAAATATACGAACAGCTCTAAACGATTCAAATAATAATAATAATAGTCCCGATGAGTATTTAATTTAATTTAATTTAATGTAATAATTGAGCTTGTCGTATTTCTTTCTGGGATTTTTTTTTCTCTGTCACTGTGTAATGTTGTTGGTTTAAAGAGTGTTTCAAAAATCAAATCTTTTTTTTTTATTTAAAATTAGATTAATATTGTTTATGTTTCTAAATACTGTAGCCACCATTTGAGCAGTGACAGTGAGTATACAGAGAGCTTCATTTACGTTAATTCAAACAAAGAATAAATAAATAATTAAATAAATTAATAATTAATTAATCATATTCACTCATTGAAAACAAAATCATGTGAGTGGGGTCTGCTGATGGCGATAGTCCATGCAAACGATGGGTTTTATTTATTTATAATAAATAATTTCATTTCAAACATATATTAAATCTGGCTGGCAAGTTGCATGTTTAAAATAAGGGAGAAAACTCAAAATAATCCCCAGTATTTATCATGGTATATTTCATCTGAACTAATTTAGTCCTCGATATTGTCGATTTTGGATCAATTTGATCCTTCCGTCATGATTAACGTCAATTTTAGCGTGAATCTCGTATGTGCCCCACAGTAAATTATGTCTGGATAGAATTTTCGAATATTTGTAGGATTTGAGAGTTCGTATTGTTTTCTTTTCAACTGTCAATAAAGCTCGTTGAAACAGACGATCTAGAGCTCATGTTCGAATTTTGGAGGAGAAGTTTTTAGTTTCATGCACTAATTTCAGTAATCATTTCAATTTTATCGATCCAGAAATGATTTATTGTGAGGTACGTGTGAAATTTCCATTAAAATTAACGTTTATCGTGACGAAAGGACCAAATTGGTACAAAATCGACAACATCGGGACTAAATTGATTCAGACGAAACATCGGAAACTAAATTGATCAACATGATAAATATCGGGGACCATTTTGAATTTTACCCCTTTAAAATAATATCATAATAACAATATTATCAAATCAAAGATCCAAGAAATCACAGGTATATTATATATATATATATATATATATATATATTCTTTAACTCTTGAGATCTTACTGTCTGAGAGGACCCTCTGGGGCTCTAGTCCAGTCCAGCCCAGACCAGCCCTGACCTCTGCCCCGAGTCTAAAGGTTAACCCGCTGGACAAGCCCTAGTGAAGGTCCGCCTCTCGTTGTTATCGAAAGTGATCCAACCGAATAGCTGCTCTATTGCCGTCGAACAGAGGTGGCTGGTCGAAGAACAGATAAAGGAATATTAACTAACCATGATTAGGATTAACTCCAAGAATCTACGTAGGAAATGGTAATATAGCATGATCCCGGAAAATTTTATGCGCCGACTGCCAAATGTAGTAGCTTAGTTGCATCGTTCGGACCAAATAGAGCTCCAAACTTTCGGGGCATATTTGGCGATTATCTTTTCCCATACCTTGGCGAACTCCCAAAAAAACAAAGAAGTCATCATATATACCTGAAGAACATTGATGTAGAATCGATGGAAAGCTCGAATCTTGGTAATGGCTGTACTGAGCTTGCCATCAACACTTGAGTGAGTTGAGCCAAGAATCATCACATTCTGCGAATTCGGACAACCCCCCAATTATGCCAAGATACGAACGTTTTTGTTAACTAACGTAGCGTAAGAAGACAATCGAAAAAGGCCCAGCTTGTTACCTTATCATCAGTATCTGAAATTTGGATGTGAATTCTTGATTTGAGAACTTGCATTGCATTGGTTGTAATGTATGTCAGCTGAAGAAACGACTTGGACAGTAAGGTAAAATATATGGTGACAAACCTGAAGCTTACATCTAGTATGAGCTAGGCATATAATCAAACATCTTGTCTACAGCTTGAGGAGTAAGACCACTTCATCGTCATGGATATTAATGAAAGCAATAATGCTTCATAGCTTTAAAAAAAAAAAACCCTTAAATCACAGAAAAATAGGTTTTTGTACACACAAGTAGGCAATCGAACAGAATAAAATGCAGTGCTAGCAGCATCGATGGCCCCATCCATAATTCCATTTCCATGGTAGACGATCAAATGAAGGTGAAACGAAGAGAAAAACGCTGAAGGAATATGTTTAGACAATTTTGTCCTCCATTTTTATCTCATATTACAAAGGCATATATGGGCGAATCTGTACTTTCTTAAATCGATATTTTATAGAGGGATAATAGAATTCGTCAAATAATAATTTTTAGGAATTTAATTTATAAAATTGTCAAAAATGACTTTTTCTTCTCTATAAAACGTGGAAAAACCCTACTGACTCTCCATTCCTGATATCATTCTACACTGACGTCGAGCCTCGAGTCTAGACTCCTCTTATCATACGCTTCATTTTTTTTAGCTGAAATCGATTGATTTTTCTGTGAGATCTGTTTGCATTTCGTGTTTGTGCTTGTTCTATTGCTGCCATTTTCGATTTTGTTGAATTTTTTTTTGGTTTCTTGTGCAGTGAATAAAAGCGTGATGCACTCTGTTCTAAGGAGAAAAGCAGCTTCCGGCGCCTCGTATGCTTCGGTATGTTCAGATATCATCCATGGTTTATTACTGTCTGATTTTTACTGTATGATATAAGCTACCTGCCTGTTTATGAAGAATTGAGATTTTGTTGAAGCTGAGTTCTTTTGTTGAATAGGCGTATGGTAGATCACTGTATAAGCTGAAGCTGGAACCGAGAACGAGCTCCGCCATATCACAAGAGGTAATTGAGATCGTGTTTATATTTCGATTCCGAAGATCGTTTAACATCATTTGGATAATCTTTATATATATTATTGTTATAAAGGTATTGTCATTCGAGTTCAGCTTGAAGGCATACGTTTTAGGTTACCCAATGCATATGAGTAAATTGGTTTAGCCTAAATTGTGCTCCCTTGTTCTTAGATTCTGCGTCATCATGACTGGTATATTTGTGCAGACGTTAATAGTTAACTTATTTTTGGTACATCCCATTTTTGCTTATGATTTGAGCAGAGTTTACTTTCTATAAAAGGATGTGGTATAGCTCGGACTTTCTGTAACGTTCCTCATTTGGGTATGTTCTTGTTCTTATATGGCTCATCACCTGTTATGCTCTACATTAGTTTCTCACGCTGTGTTGATATGTTGTATGTCACAGGTTTGGCATTGACTTCAGCATCAAAAAAGTGAGTGATTTTTGCTTTTTCTGTTGGAGATTATTCATTCATGCTGGTGATAAAAATTAAGAATGTAAAAGATGGGGTTGCATGAAGCTATTGAACTTACAAAATTTCTGGTTTGATTGATAAGTTGGTTCAAATTTTTTATTCACCAATATTGCACTTGTTGACCCTGGCTGGTGAAAGCGTCACAAAATTATCTTGCTTGCAGGAAATCTGTTCACATCCATTCATCTAAAACAAACATAATTTCTGTTGATAAATGATAGCATGCCAAATGAAGGCTCGACGACTCGTAGAAATTTTATTATTTCCTCGTTCTTATTAGTCTATTTCAAATTGTTCGATGTTTTACTTACAGGATGAGATGAAATATTGAGAATTGATGGTTTGCCTAAGTGAATGTGCATGCTTATGCAAGTGCTTTGTGGTTTAGAGAACACAATAACTTATATTTCTGATTTTTTAATTATTAACAGGATCTTTACAAGTGTTAGTCTGCAAGATGCTCCATTGATGCATATCTGGAGCAAATCGTTCTGTTCTAATTCAGGTATATTATGTGATTCCTCAGTTTCTAGTTGCCCTGATATGAATATTTATAATTCAATGGAACAAGCTTTTTCTCACATTATATTCAGGTTCTAGTTTAATATGGTTCACCAATTTGTATATTGTTAAATACTCTCCACTCGCTTCTTGCAGAAAGAAATGTAAAAGATTCTGATTAATGAGTTAGATTGTTAGTCTCATTATACACGATAACACATAGGTTCTGTGTCATTTGGATGATTTATCTCGTTTCTGATTGTATATTTGTGTGTTGGGTTATATTATTTGTTCTTACGGCATTTTTCATAATAACTTATTACCACCTACTCCTCATGCACGAGCACGAGCAGACGGTGATCTTGTTGAAGCCGTTGTACCATTCATGGGGGAATCCATCAGTGATGGCACACTTGCAACGTTTTTGAAAAGTATGCTTCTTTATATCATTAGCCCACATTCACCTGCATTCTGACAGCATGAATATTAATTCCTTCTGCTTGTTTCGAATGTATGTTGGGTGAGCAGAACCTGGGGATAGAGTTGAAGTTGATGAAGCAATAGCTCAAGTCGAAACAGATAAGGTACTTACATTTACTGACGACTGCTATAGAGATAATGTCTTTTATTTTTTCTAATATTGGGTTTTGTTGCCAAATGCTATCCCCTGGTATGGTGCTGCTCTACAATCACAGGCTCGTAATTTTTAAATACCTGCACAACTATGTCTTCTAATTTAGTGGCAGTGGAATAGTTTTATGAGAGGTGTTTAAATATTTGACCAACCACTGACAGTTGCATCATTTTCTTACCAGGTTACCATTGACGTCAATAGTCCTGAAGCAGGCATTATCCAAAAGGTGCTATGACGTGCATTGGACTTTTACTCTAATGTATGTAATGTGATATCAGATTTTAGAGCTGATGCCTTTTCGGGTTTTGTTTCATTTTATAGTTTGTAGCTCAAGAAGGAGATACAGTGGAACCTGGCACCAAGATTGCTATCATATCAAAATCTGGTGAAGGTGTAACTCATGTTGCACCATCTGACGAGAAACCATCTGAAAAAGGTGCTCCACCACCTCCGCCACCACCTACTGCTGAAGTTAAAGAAGAAAAGCCAACTCCTAAAGCTGAGAAACCTGTTGCTGAAAAGCCAAAAGGAAGCCCTCTTCCTCCTCCTCCGAAACCTTCAGCTTCAGAACCTAAGCTGCCCCCTAAAGACAGGGAAAGACGAGTAGGTTCCTCGTTTCAACTAAGGAATAAGGGTGATTGGGGGTCAAGTATTCTTGAGTATGTCATAATGTTAACCTACATCTTTTTCGGTGATAGGTGCCAATGACAAGGCTCAGAAAACGAGTTGCTACAAGATTGAAGGATTCTCAGAACACATTTGCATTGCTGACTACATTCAATGAAGTGGACATGTAAGTCAGTCAGCTGTTCCATACCTCATTCTACCTTATTATTATTTTTTTTTTTCTAATGATCGTTTTTTTAACATGTTCATACCCTAATTTGCCTCTAACAGGACTAACTTGATGAAGCTTCGATCTGATTACAAGGACACATTTGTTGAAAAACACGGGGTGAAGCTTGGATTGATGTCGGGATTTGTGAAAGTATGTTGGTCTCACTTTTCTTGCGCGTTCATTCCACTGATGCTTTTTGGTGAGCTGAACTTTCATTTCTTTCATTTTCAGGCAGCTGTTAGTGCTTTACAGAAGCAGCCAATAGTGAATGCTGTGATCGATGGTGATGACATCATTTACAGAGACTACATTGATATCAGCATTGCTGTTGGAACCCCCAAGGTAACAGATAAATGCTGTTCACTTATATTTGTAAAGTTCATATTTATATAAATGCAACTGAATGAATCCGAGGTCCCTCTAGATTTGTCATTTTTTTTCGAAACTTTTCATTGATGAACGATGTTTTAGAATATCTGGTTGATCTTATTTATCTAACAAGATTCCAAGCAATCCATGAATAATTATGTTTCCTCCTTCCTTGTGAATGCTTTGGAGCCTTAATTTCAGCCAAGGTTTATATATTTTTCGCCAGGGTCTCGTCGTCCCAGTCCTTCGTGGCGCCGAAGGCATGAACTTTGCCGAAGTTGAGAAGGATATCAACGCTCTCGCCAAAAAGGCCAACGATGGCACGATATCAATCGACGAGATGGCAGGTGGAACATTTACAATATCCAACGGCGGTGTCTATGGTAGCCTTCTGAGTACTCCCATAATCAATCCTCCTCAGGTTTGACCTATAAAAACTTAATCTTTTTCTCCCATATTCTATTACAACTTACATATCTCATTCAATCTCAATAGTCTGCAATTCTCGGGATGCACTCGATTGTGAACCGTCCTATGGTCGTCGGGGGAAACATCGTACCAAGGCCGATGATGTACATCGCACTAACCTACGACCATAGGCTGATTGACGGCAGAGAGGCCGTTTTCTTCTTGCGGAGAATCAAAGACGTCGTCGAAGATCCTCGGAGGCTTCTTTTGGACGTGTAATGCGGCGGCCTCTCTTGGTGAAATTTAAAAACATTATTTTTACACAATTATTTCTAATTTGAGTTACCTTGACGCAAAAAAATAAAATGTCTACAAATTTTGAATCTCGTCATTATTATTTTTCATTTTTGTAGTTTCATTAATCATTGATTTTGTTGGTGATTTGTTTTTAATATTTAGCTGATTATTGAAATTTAGAACATAAATAATAATAATAATAATAATAATAATAATAATAATAATAATAATAATAATAAACTACTTTAAATATCTTTTGACCCACAACAAATGCAGGGATGGGATGAAAAAACGGTAAATCCGTAATGAAAAATGGGACCCGACCCGACTATTCGGGTATTTTATCCACGGTATATTTACGTCACGCCCAACCCACCATAAAACAACCACCGGCATATTGAGACGAATCATTCTCTTCCCACCTCCACCGCCGCCGCCGCCATCGTAATCGGTGTAATTCCATTACCATGGCTTTGTCTCGAACCTTCTCTCAATCGATGCCGCGTGTCCATCCCCTATTTTCGTCGATCGCCGTCCGATACAGCTCGACCAAGGCCAATCCGCAGCTGATCGAAGTCGACCTCGATTCCTCCGAGTCAACGGAAGTCATCACGGTCGGGATCAGGAAGCTCGAGGACGCGATCCGCAACATCATAGTCCGACGCGCCGCTCCCGATTGGCTGCCGTTTATGCCGGGTTATTCCTATTGGGTCCCACCGCCGTCGAATTCGCCGTCCGCGCGGGGCGGCCACTCTCAGGCCAACAGCCTCATCGAGGCCGTCGGAAAATTGGCGGAAGCTTCTGCTTCTGCTTCTGCTTCTGCTTCGACGAAGGGAAACCGGAGGTTTCTGGGTCAGGGTTACTTGGCGTCCGATGATGAGCAGATGGCAATCTCGTCTTCTAGAGGATGGCCCTCGTCGGACTTTTTTATCCAAGGTATTTATTTTTTGATTAAAAAATGCGAAATTCCTTCTCGATTGTTCTTTGAGCGCATTTCTTAAGAATGTTTGAGGAAATTGTTATGGTAATTCAATGTTTTGTCAATGGAATTGGGGCTTTCGATCTTCCAAGATGGGTGTGGTGAGCTCTAGAATGACAATGTTGTAAGAGCTCAAAGTTCAGAAAAATCAAAACATGGGTTCATCAATTGTTTTTCTGATTGGATGTAGAGATCGAATGGGTAATCGATGATGAATCGAATTTTCGGCTTTTAGATCTTTTTGGTAGACCAAAATCTTGAATGCAAGCATGTTGAAATCTGCGTGAACGACTATGGTTCATAGTAGCATGTGGAGAGTTGAGACCCTCAAGGGAATGATTGTTTGAGCTCGAATCGAGGGTTCAGCTCTCGGCTGAGCTCATCAATGTTAGAATTAAACATCGGCAAGAAAGGCAAAACCTTTTACAAGAATAGTAATTGCATACAGCTGATGTGAAGAAAGTATAGCCTTGGTGACACTTTGTGTGAAAAGAGCCAATAAAACTTTGTTTCGATTCATATTCCTTAGGTGTAAACTGCTGCTTCTGCCTTGCAAACAGGTAATTTACCCGAACCCGCGGTGGAAGCCGAGGTGCATATTCAAGAACCCAAAAAGCAGTCGGACGTTTCGCATAATTCCGAGGAGGATGCCAAGGACTGAATCTTTAAATTCAAACTATGGCCTTCTGTGGTGAGTTGATTCAGCTCATTGAACATTCTCTATGTTCGATTGTAATAATTTTATTTCCTGGTAATTTTTGCTTTTTCTCAATGGTATATGTGTGTGTGTGTGTGTGATCTTAGGTTGGTCACGCTTGTGGATATTTTCTTGAGAAGGAGGGATGAAAAAGCCAACAAAATGGGATTATATGGGGGTGAGAAGAGTTTGATAAGCAGTTACTACTACATTTTCAATCTTAGGTTTCTGACTTCAGCAACCTTTGATTGGCTACTGATGATTTATGCCAGAAAATCATAGAATGTTGTATGTAAAGGTAAAAAAACGGAAACAATTAATAATGCTGTTCATTCCTCTTATCTCTGTAGTTTCTTTTGTTTTGTTTGGTAATAATAATTAACTAAGCTATTGTATTTATACTTTAATAATATCTTCCTTGTTTAATGCAATATCTTAGCTCATTGTCCCTGTAATATCTTATCTTATATATTAACTAGGAAGTGAAAGCCGCTCGTTGCGCGGCATTAATCCAATCATAGCCCGAACACTGGGTATATTTGGAAATCTGATATAAAGAAAAAATGACAACACATACAAATTTTATTTGTGGTTAGTTATATAGTAATAAATTAATACAAAGATCGTTAAATTTTTTAGGACACAATAACTTTTAGTTGCATGTAACACGATTCACGCTCCCCAATCATAGCCCGAACACTGGGTATATTTGGAAATCTGATATAAAGAAAAAATGACAACACATACAAATTTTATTTGTGGTTAGTTATATAGTAATAAATTAATACAAAGATCGTTAAATTTTTTAGGACACAATAACTTTTAGTTGCATGTAACACGATTCACGCTCCATGGACATTCTTATCATTCATGTCTATTGAGTAGAGCGGTCAAAACGGGCCGCCGGGGCGGGCTGGCCCGTAGCCCGCCATTTGGCGGGGCGGGCGCGGGCCTGAGAACTGAAGTTTAATATTAGTCAATTTGAAAAAATAAAGCTTAATATAATAATTAATTATTAGCCATTAGTCCATTAAAAAATAAAACTTAAACTAAAAATAATATTTAGTTAAAATAATATAATTAAAATATATAATATTATAATTTTGAATATCAGGCGGGCCGGCCCGCGAGCTAGCCCGCCCCGCTCCGCCAAAGCCCGCGGCCCGCGCGGGCTGGCGGGCCTGAAAAACTGAGTCCAACCCGCCCCTTTGGCGGGGCGGGGCGGGCTGGCCCGCGGGTCACGGGCCCAATTGACAGTTCTACTATTGAGTAATACATATAAAATCGTAGGACTCAAAAACATCATGGAGCATATAATATATTAAGTAGGATAATAAAAGGAAAAAGAACAATAACAATGATATAAGATTTGGAATTTCGACAAATATTTTGGTGGATTAGCCATGAGTTCTTTGCAATTATTTGTTCTCTAACTTAACTAATGATGGATTTCTAACCATGTCAGAATTATTTTCGATGAAAAACTTATCCAGTACTCGATTTTCTCGATCGTAGACAATGCTTTATACACTCAAGCTTTGTAATGGGTCGACAATTGTAGTACAAGATTGAAAGATTTACTACGTCATAGTGGGAACACGTTACTTGTACAATTTTCGTCGGTGATAACAACCTCTTGTAGTCCATATGCGAGACGCGTGAATTGATTAGGCATTTTTATTTCAATAAACAATACCTTTGCGAACCAACTTTTTCGACTCGGCGTATTTGCCCGAGATTATTGTAAATATAAGTAAAAATTAGTTGACCTATGTCGTCGTGATGTGTCCCAATACAATTGGTTGGATTATGATTTCAAAGCAATATAGAAGGTGCAATTTTTTTAATGTTATCTTATGCATCTAGATGTCATTTAATGTTAAAAGAGTGGAATAGTTCTTCATGGTCAAGGATAGAACATACACCAACACTATTGTCGCCTTGTCGGTACATAAGTACACTATTTTTTCACCACGAAATTGACTAAGTAAGACATCATTTTTCTTGTATAAAATCATTCCTCATAGTTATTATCGATCTTCTTCACGAATGATAGGGGTTGAAAGTTATGTTCGATACTCGAAAAAATTTCATTTATTAGTTTATTTAACGACGTTTCATCATCTTCAAATCTGATGTTTGATTTGGATGAAATCTGAATAAAAATATCAATCTTAGTTAAATGTTGAATCCAAAATTAGAATGTTGTCATGGATTTTACATCGGGAGAGAAGTAATTCAACCACTTAGGCTATTATTAAAATTTAAAGTCAACCATAGGATCAAGTTACACACAAAAATCACAAATGAGATGAAAATTAACCGACCCTCATTATCTAGATGTTCAAGATCAAGATTTAGTTACTTTTCAACATTCGTGAAAGAAAAAAAATATCTTGAAAAGGCCAGAAGCTCAGGACCTGCGTACAAAATCCAACAAGAATCAACCAACTTGAAAACTCCAGTATGCAAGATTCTAAATATCAACTTTGGATAGCATAACAAAATCCAATATCGCGTATCTTCTCCACAAATTAAAACACGAAGATGAAAATATACGAATTTCCATTAAAACAATAAAAATCTTCAAAAGCTCAGTTACCGCAGAGTATTCCATTATTCTCCTAGGCTACACAAAAAAATAAAACTATTTCCTCATCAACAAAAAGATAATTACATAAAAACCTCAAAATTGCGCACATAAAGCATTTTAAAACAAACTACAAAATTGAATATTTGATCTATTTCCATGGATACAGAGTTGGTGATTGCCATTTTCACCGGACAATCCCAAGTCATCATCATTAAAAAAATCACAATTTATTTATTTAAGATGATATACTTATATTTTATTTAATATCATATACTTATATGTAATTTATATTCTTATTTATATTTTGTAGTTAAATATAATATATATGTATTATTTTATTATAACAAAAAATAAAAAGGTTTTATCTACCATATACATTTTATTTAATATGATATACTTATATTTTAGTTAATATCATACTTATATGTGATTTATATTATTATTTATATTTGTTAGTTAAATATATATATATATATATATATATATATGTGTGTGTGTGTGTGTGTTGTATTATTATAACCAAAAATAAAAAGGAAAAAAAAGACTCATGAGGTAGAACATTAAATATGATATATATGTATTGCAATATTTAAAAAAAAAATAAAGAAAACAAAATCCTTGCAACCTCAAAATACAGGTATCACACACAAAAAAATAAGCATAATTGATGACTTGCAACCTACTGTAAAAACTGGTCACATTCTCTCTTTTAGAATAGTAATAGATATAAATGTAAGTTTCTTATAAATAACGCACGTGTCTAATTATATTTTAATTTAATTAATTGAAAAATAAATTAATAATATTATAAAAAACTACTCACCCTTACATTTTTACTTATAAGTGGTACCTATTTTTAATTGTAATAGAGGAATAAAAAAACAAATAAATAAAAAACATAAAAAAACTATCCACTAGAAAAAAAAACTATTTTTAGCAATACAATCCATCAGAAAACATTGTTAAGATACATGGGAGAAAACTAGTATAGTATTAAGGATATGAATATGCATTATTATTCATAAATATGAAGTTATAACTGAAGTCACGTCAAGCCATTCTTGGCTGCTGTACTCTCTTCATCTTCATCCAAAGATTATAGATATATATATATATATATATATATATTTGTATACATAAACAGAATTAATTCATTTATCAAATAACATGCCATGCGACAACATATGTTATTTATTCAAGGAAACAACCGCTACGCATATTACGATTAAAACCAAGAAATAAGACACAAACACACCACGCTTTTATTCAATCCACGCACGACCATTTATTCAAACAACCTTATTAAGTTGATCGTGGGACTCAAACACAACTCAAGTTACGTACATTATTATTGCATGAATATATGATTGATTATATGGTTTGATATCTCATATATGAATATCGATCATTTGCAGTTAAAATAGCAAAGGCAAGCAAATCCAAATCCCCGTCGATGGCAAGCGCCGTGCCGAGCATGTTCCCAGTTCCTACACTGGCGGTCGCAGTTTCCGCTGTTCAGACATATCCCAGACCATGTCTTGCTCATCCTTTGACAGAGTTTACCTTCAGCCACTTCAATCTCTGCATGGAACTATATAATTATTACCATTTAAAACAATGGCCGTTGATATATATATATATATATATGTGTGTGTGTGTGTGTGTGTAAGCTAGGGTTTTCTTACCATTAGATGCAATGAGGAGAAAGCAGAAGAAAAGAGCAAAGAATGTGGTAGAGATAGCTTTGGATTTAGCCATGCTTTAGCAAATTATGTGTGTATGTGTAACTCTTGACGTGATATTAATAAGCTTACTTCATATTACTTTTGTTTGTATAATATGATGATGAACTGCTGGTATTTATAGATATATGGGGATGTACATTTTTTTTAAAAAAAAAATATGCCTTATAGATTAATAAAAAAAAAAAGAATTGGAAGATCGATGTAGCTATCGATAAGGATTAAGATCAATCTATTAAGTCAAAAGCTTCTATGACTTTTAGAGCCCTTTTGTATTTGACTGAGAAAATATTTTATAACACAGAATTTGACTTATTAAAATATACTTAAATTTATGCATTGCTATCATGTAGAAGTTAGCTATCAATTTTGACCTATGGCTTTTCCCAATCTTTTTTTTTTTTTTGTATTTTCATAATTAATAATTGATTTTTTTAATTAACTTTAATTGTGTTATGTGTGATGGATGTTATATGCATGTGCTCTACCATATATTATAGGCGAAACTTTTGCTTAACTGATTAAAAAAAACACTCTAATCTCAAAGATTAAGAAGATAACTACGATTCCTAAAGATTGATTGAGTTTAATATTATTATTAGGTAAAATAAACTTTTAATTTTTAATTAGGTGGGTTTGGTTTACTTGAGCTTATGATTCCACCAAAATTCTTTACCCCATTTATACATTATGGAGATGGACCTAAGCCCGTAGAAAGCTTCCATTTGTTGTACTAAATTCCATTCAACATTTTATGCCCTAATACTTCGCTGCTGACGTGGCAACTGAGGTAATAAAAAAATGGTTTGGGATCGTATATTCCACTTTTTGTATTCTCCTTTGTATTTCAATCTACGAAAATCGTTATACTTTCCCCGGCCAATGTTAAAACAGTCGTACACATCATTACACCCATGAATATCATTATACCAGTTGTTTAAATAAAAAAAAAGTCAATATTATATATTTTTCTAGTTAGGTGTAGAAAAAATCTGTATTATATATCAAAATATATATTGATCTTTTTTTTATTAAACATCTCGTGTAATGATATTCATTGATGTAATGATATTTACGGGTGTTTTAACACTGGACGGAGGAAGATGTAACGATTTTCATATGTTAAAATACAAATTGGAATACAAAAATTGAAATAGAGGATCACAAATAAAAAAAAATGTCTGTAAATCAACTTCGAAACTTCCTTCACAAATGGCCGTATGAACTATGAACACAGTCCTTAGATTTGGTCTATGCCGTCTTCATTTCCAAATTTAAATTTATAATAAAAACTCTTTATTTTTTTTAATTATCTAATTAATTGTTTAGTTAGGACATGATTAAAGACATGAAAGGACCTAAAGTAGGGGCTTTATATGTGTATTGTGATCATGATTAATTGCAGTTTAGTTAGATAAGTAATTATCATCATTATTATTAATTATACAAAGAAGTTGGAACATCCTTATTATTTTATTTTATTTTTCTTAGCCATACAAATATGGAGAAAAATACACATTCGGTTGATGTGTCTGATTGTTGTTATGCATTGACTTTGATTATATATATACAGCTTGAATTAAATGGAAAATAGATAATATGTACATTTCTCATCTGCCATACACTTCTAGAAAAAAAAAAAAGAACAATCTAACTTGTTTGAGAATAACTCAATATCCTCCCAAATAAAATAAAGCAATAAATAAGTAACTTCCTATGATTTTATTAGGGATAAAACTCAAAATAGCCCTCGATGTTTATCGTTTTGGTCCCCGATATTTCGTCTGAACCAATTTAGTCCCCAATGTTGTCGATTTTGAACCAATTTGGTCATTCTGTCATGATTAACATCAATTCCGCACGTGCCACACACTAAATCATGTACGGTATGGGTCGAATTTTGGAATATTTGCAAGATTTGGGGGGGGGGGAGGGGGTTGTACTGCTTTCTTCTACTGTCAATGGAGCAGAAATTTTTAGCTTCGTGCCCTAATTTCAGTAACTATTTCAATTTAACGATTTAGACACGATTTAGTGTGGGTCGCGTGCGAAACAGCTAAAATTGACGTTTTTCGCGATGAAATGACCAAATTGGTACAAAATCGACAACATCGAGAACTAAATTGATTCAGAAGAAACATCGAGGACTAAATTGGTAAAGAGAAATCATTTTGGATTTTATCCCATTTTATTACAATTTTTTTGTGTTTTGTCACAAAGCCAGCATATGTCCAGATGCTAATATATCTATATATAGCATATATATAACAATCGAGCCAGTTGTTCATTAGGACTATTTCAAACTCAACTATTCCTATTCGTTTCTTGATTAACAATTTCCAACTGCCAAAAATAAACAAATAAATAAATAAATATCAATCACCATTTATGGTTGCATTCATATAATTGTCACGCCATTTATAATAATAATAATAATAATAATGATAATAATAATAATAATAATAATAATAATAATAATAATAATAATAATAATAATAATAATAATTAGCTGTTTACACGGTTCTTTCTACGCACGAGCGAGATGCCCATGAGAAAAGCTCCACGATACAATTAAATGTTGTAGAAATATATATTTTATAAAACTTTAATGTTGGTTTTACATATATTTGAAAAATGTCACTTAGATCATTCACACTGAAATACTATTATTTCCCTTTAGTAATTATTATCCATCGACGCGCATTCTTCCCTTTTTTTTTTTCCTACCAACAACATCCAACCCTTTGTTTTCCTTATTACATAGTTTGAATATATATTTGATCATCGGCAGGCTTAGGATCATAGAAATATTCTAATATTTAAATTCAATGCCCCAACCACCATCCATCCATGCATCCATAAACCTTATATATATAACCCTTTCGACTAATTTCATGCATTATTTCAAATAATAAAACCCTTTCTTCAAGAAGCAGACCAATAGTATGGAGACACGTGGCATATCTCTAGCATTAATATTGTTCTTTGGCTTCATCAAGATTAAGGCCGTGTTTGGCGGAAACTTCAACCAAGACTTCGACATTACATTCGGCGACGGCCGCGCGCAGATTCTAAACGACGGGCAGCTCCTCACCTTGTCCCTAGACAAGGCTTCGGGCTCGGGCTTTCGGTCCAAGAATCAGTCCATGTTCGGAAAAATCGACATGAACATCAAGCTCGTCCCTGGGAATTCTGCGGGGACGGTCACCACATATTACGTAAGCAGCCATACTTTTTCCAGACAATAACTAGTAATAATAGCAAATAAATATTATAAATCTCACTATATTCTTACCGTAGTTATCTTCCGTCGGGTCTAACCACGACGAGATCGACTTCGAATTCCTGGGAAACCTCAGCGGGCAGCCCTACATTCTCCACACCAACGTTTTCGCTCAGGGAAAAGGTGGCCGCGAGCAGCAGTTCTACCTTTGGTTCGATCCCACCGCAGATTTCCACACTTACTCTATCCTATGGAACCCTCAAAGCATCATGTAATATAAATTTCCAACTTCAATGGAATTTGATCATATCATACATATCGATCGATGGGCAGTTGATGTAATAATTCCTTATCACATGTATACGTAATATATGGACAGATTCTCGGTGGATGGAACGCCGATAAGGCAATACAAAAACTTGGATTCTCAAGGGATAGGCTATCCCAAGGACCAGCCCATGTGGATATACGGCAGCCTATGGAACGCGGATGACTGGGCCACGAGGGGCGGGCTGGTTAAGACCGACTGGACCCAAGCCCCATTCACGGCTTCGTACGCCAACTTCAGCGTGCTTAGCAACTCTTCTTCTTCTACGTCGTCGAACTCATCAGATTGGTTCTCGCAGTCTTTGGACTCGGCGGGACAAGATAAGATCAAATCCGTGCAGAAGAGCTATATGATCTATAATTACTGCACTGATGCTAATAGATTCCCTCAGGGTTTTCCACCAGAGTGCAGCGTTAATTAAATTCATAATTTCTTATATTGTTTATTATATCAATGATTCAAAAGTGATTAGTATTGTTATTACATACTGTTTCATTACAATAATGGGAAGCCTTTTGTCGTGGGAATGAATACTAGAAACTTTGTTCAATGAAAAAAGATCAGACACTACTAAATAAGGATCATACGAGCTAGTTTCGTTGATTTGTTTGGACACTGTGACCTACTCAACCGCCACACTGAAAGTCAAGAATATGTCATGTATACACACACATATATGTATATGTATGTATATGCATGTAGTGGATATAATATCGAAAGATCGTAACCTTTGACTCCCTTTTTTGGCAGATTATATATTCAATCTCAGGATTTACCAATTGATCGTATGACGATCGGTTGATCACAAGAAGAATGCAAGACATTTTAAGTGTGCAAACAAAGGAATGAATCGATCTAAGCAGATAAGACATTTTCAGTAATTTCGATCGCCGAAGTCGTGGTTGATCGATATATCGAATCATCACTTCTTGGCGATGAGCCCCGAGCATGGCTTAACTAAGCCTACATACCCAGGAATTACGAATTTCCCGAAACTAAACTGCAACCTAGTTAACGATATACGCAAGTTATCATCAGATGAATATTATAACACAAAGCGTACGAGCAACAAGCCCTTGTTATAAATTCAAGATTGAAGTTGAGCACAACATTTGGTTCTGACAGCAAAGGGGAAATGAAATGGTATAGAAACCATTCAAAGTGAGAAGAGTATTATCAAGGAACAAGAGCTAGTGGTCCAGAAGAAAAGAAATACAAGCCTTCTTTCTTGTGTTCAGCTTCAGCCACACATTATTTATTTCGGAGAAAGTGAACTTTTTAAGACATCCAGAATTTCCTATATGGCCTCCCAGCATCTTCATCTTGCATGTGCTGTCATCGAAATAACGAGAATGGGAGTAAATAATCGACAATAAGGCATAA
The DNA here is from genome assembly GCA_028392965.1 of Lindernia subracemosa. NCBI lineage: Eukaryota > Viridiplantae > Streptophyta > Magnoliopsida > Lamiales > Linderniaceae > Vandellia > Vandellia subracemosa. Next base: position 6,685,004 of record JAQPCC010000002.1, on the reverse strand, counting down.
TTCGTAAAGCAAAAATCAGTTCTTGAGTGTAATACATGAAGAGAAGTACATTCATGAGTATACATACAACAGATATGCAGAGATATAGAGAGAAAGAGAGCTCATCCCAGCCAGTTGATGATTCATCAAGAATTGTTCAAACATATCTGTACTGAGATAATCAAAAGGGGCTTGACTTCTCTTGGCGTATGAGATTTTCGATGTGCTCCAAGACAATATGCATACATAGATTAGAATCAAGGCTGAAACTTTTGCAAGACAACAAAATCCCAATAGCGTAAATACACCGTAGATGTGAATTGATTCAGCTAAAATACACAGTGGAGCTCAGAACCAACCAATACTCAGAGCAGATCAAACGAAAAAGCAAGTTCAAACCTCAATAGCTAAATGTAGCAAAAGTCTTGAAATTTTTTTGTCCATCAATTCAATTAAAGGTCATAAACAGCAATATGCTCTGCCAATTAGGGCACAATCAGATCAACGGCATATAACACTATCAAAGTCAGAGGATAAAATCAAGGAGAATACGATTGCTAACAAACAGATTGATCAATTACGCAACAAAAACTTACAAATTCTCTGACTATGCCCTTGTACACGAGCACTGGAAGCGCAACGCCGAATATTCCGACGAGCGCGAGGTTACGGCGAGTCCATCGGAAATTGTGCTCGAGATTCTCCCTTGCCGACGACCAATCTTCGATCCAACGGTTCTTGTGAGCTTCCATTCCTCCACCCATCTTGATTCTCCCGAATCAATCGACCAATAGACGCGCGTTGTCTTCTCTTCACTGTCGAAGGCGAACGAAATTACTGAGAGCCTTTTGAGGTCGAGGACAAATGTCATTTTTTCCTTCTAAAACGTGCAAAATGGGCCAACGGCCCATTATAGAATGGGCCTTTATTTTCTTTGAATTAAAGGCCTGTTGCTCAGATAAAGAATAGAAACCCTAATCATATACTGCTTCGACACACCACTTGCATTCTCTTCGATTCTCTGTTGTCCTTCGCTTCAGTCATCCATTTGCGGCCGCCGATCTCCAGCTAATCAGATATGGTGAGTCAATTCAATTAGATAGAAAGTTTCTGCGCAACGCTCAAGTTTTTTTTATTGATATCTGATGATGATTTTCGACATTTGTGTATGCGTAATCGTAGGTTCTCTCCAACGATATCGACTTGCTTAATCCACCAGCTGAGCTTGAGAAGAGAAAGCACAAGCTCAAGCGCCTCGTTCAGTCCCCAAACTCTTTCTTCATGGTTTGTACGATTTATCGCTGTGATGTAATTGTTGTTGTTTCAGCTCTCATTTTTTTTTATTCCTGTTGCTGTAGTTGTTCGCTTCCTTTCATTTTACCGTGGCCGTTCTCATATGCATTAGGATTGTCTTATCATTATGTTTTATGATTGTATTGTAGGATGTGAAGTGCCAGGGTTGCTTCAACATGTAAGTGGATTACCTTTTTCTTCTTCTAAATCAGTTTAGACTTTAGACAGTCGATCAACCCTAATTATATGGCTTGCTGATAGACTATTTCCCCTTTATCGGTTTCTGATTTACCAATTGTTGGCCAATTACATGATATTGATAGTAGCTTTTACTTTCTGGAAAATCTATTATCGACAAAATCTAATCCCGAGATTTTAAAGGAAACACACTGACCTATTGATAAAAACTTAATCTTTTGCGACAGAACGACTGTTTTTAGCCACTCACAGACGGTGGTCGTCTGCGGAAACTGTGGGACGGTGCTGTGCCAGCCAACTGGTGGGCGTGCTAGGCTCACCGAGGGATGCTCTTTTAGAAAAAAGGGCGATTAATCGCAAAGGGCATGTGTTCCCAAAGACGATGACCATGTTTGGCAAGTCAAAATCTTTGGTTAGTCTTTTAAGTTTTATAACGTGGAAGCACCAATGGGTCGTGAGTATTTTTCGTGTAATGCTGGTTGTCTTCGTTTTGTATTACTAGCTGCTGTGGTTTCATGTGACTTATGAGTACCTCTGTCTTTTTTTGCGTTTGAAATGAATCTGAGTGTCATGGTTTAAATTCTTGCATTGCTTAGTTATCTTCTTGTTTCAGATTTGAATGCTGGAGAGTGTTTCTTGTTTTGAATTGCACATCTATCATCTTACCTTTTGGCCCATATATTGAAACATTCTTTGTCTAGCCCGATATTCTTCCTAAGACGTAAGGGATCGGGCATTGAATCGGGTTTTCAGGTAGTTCGGTTTCGGACACTATATGTTGCTACACTAACTTGTCTGATGAATGATGGGTAGTATAATCGTTGGGTTCAATATTGGCATCGGCAAAACATTAGGGGGCTTTCATGATATATTTGTCAACGTCATTGAGGGTCGACTAAGTCTTCTGTTGATGGAATGAGGATAGAATTTGTCCCTTTCACGGCACAACTATTCAAATTTCATGTCTTTATCAATTAATTAAATGAAATGAAATGAAATAAAGGGATGAACATATAGTAGTTCGGAATTATGGGATACCCTACTTAGGAGATGGATTATACATATCAATTATTGCGTTTGACACATCAAGTTTGGCTGTCCTCACTCACCATGATAATTATAAGTAGACAAAACAATATTTTAGTTGGCATTTGATTTCGCATTTAATGGAATTTGGCTATTTGCCTAATTTTATAGCTTGACATACCCCTTCTATTTATTATGTATGGATCGAATATAGTAATACTTATATAAGCTAGAAGAATAGATCTATCCTTTATAATGAATATAGATTAGCTAGCAAATCGACTTTATTATAGTTATTATGGCAATTGATTTATAAGCACTTTTCCTTGTCGAACTCTTAAGTAATTGTGGATGATTATGAGGCCTATAAGGCTATAATAGGGTTCATAACTAAGTCGTGTAAATATTCATATCGAATAGAGTATCATTCTTTTTTCTTTTCTTTTCTTTTTTTTACATTTCTTTCAAACAATCTTGTTGCATGCTCTATATTTTTTATAAAAGGAATTTGCTTTTTCATTAAGTGATTGACTTTGATTTATTGCTCTTTTCACGTTTCATGATTACTATATATACAGATTTCATTTACAGCCAAAATGAATCTCTTATGACCAGCAATATATTATGATGTCGGCAGAAAATAAAGAAACGTAGTTAAAAATAAAAAAAATAATAATTAAACCAAAAATAAGACGAAATTTCTTCCTTTTTTTGTTAATTATAATAAATAAATAATATGATTCTTATCACTTCCATCGTGATCACAGACGACAATGCACGTTTACAAAACCCTGCAATTTTTGCACGTGGCAGAATTTTATTAGTTTGCATAATATGGGCCCGGCCCATTATCATCACTAAGGGGGCTCCACATGATTAATTGACCTTTGCTTTATTTTTATATATATTGACTAGCATTTTAAGCACTAGCCTATAATATAATATATATAATACAGTTATTTTTAATTTAAAATGTTACATTTATGAAATTATAATTCAATCTTAATTGAGTGTATGTAAGTATATAAAATAAAAAATAGATTTCTGAGATATAATCAGAATAGATCAAAAAATTAAAGGATAAATTTGTTATTAGAGTTGTCATATCAAATTAATTGGAGGATAATAACTCTATTAATACGTTATAGTTATGTTTAAGTAGATTAATTATATGATCTCAAAAATTAAAATAATTATAAAAATGAAAGATAATGTCGCCCATTAATTTTAAAACCAACCAAGCACATGGAGTTGCAGTTTTCTTGAGAAGTTTAATATTAATTTCGTAGTAATTTATTTAAATAGTTGTAATATGTAAGGTACCTAAACCACGTTACATAGGTAGTATTATAATATATATATCAATATCTATACTATTTATTACGTTAGAGGACTAGATAAAAACTGTTAATTTGGTATATAACATTAACTGTTATTTGCTCATTTCTTTAATTTATTTTAATATGATTAATGACAATTGTTCTCCTTAATTTTTATTTATTTTAATTACATCCACACAAATTAATTTTTTAAATAATATTTTATCTATTAAATATTATAAATTACAAATAACTTAAAATAGAATAATATTATGTATTTATATTTTAAGCACACGCATCGAATGTGCATGAAATACTATTTATTTATTAAGTGATAGAGGTGAATAAGATCTGTCAATTGGCATGTAAACTTAACTACTATCTTACTCTTCTTTTATAATTTATTTTAATATGAGCAATCACAATTGAACTCTTATATTTTTATTTATCTTAATTACATCCTTACAAATTATTTTTTGAATAATATTTTATCTATTAAATATTATAAATTACAAATATTTAATATTACATATTTATAATTTAACCATACACATCGAGTGTGCGTACAATGCGTGTATATATTCGTTAAGATATATTAATGAATACTACATAATATATATATATATATATATATATATATATATATATATATATTACAAGTGAACCTCCTCTATGTTAGGTATAACAGCAACAACCCATTATTTTGAGTTGATTGTTTATTTTCTCTTTATGATCTATATTCCATATTGTAAAATATGAGATTCGATTATATATTCAAATGTTATCATTTGACGGTAATGAGGAAATTCATATGCAATATGACAAAAAGGGGCAGCTTTAATTACGATCGATATTACATATAATAAATCTATGTATATAAATAATTCAAGAAGCGGAAAAGAAGAGAAAGTAGTCTCAAACCCTAGGAGACGCATGCATGCAAAATATATATTATAATCGATATATATATATATATGGATATATTATTCTATGGGTGACGTAGTGGAATATATCGAGGTGATTAAATATATAAATGATAATGAGGCAAAAGCAAAAGAGAAGAAAAGGGCATCTCCGTAAAATAAGGCTTGCTTTCTGCATAGTCTTTCTCTTTCGTATATTTATTTATATATAGTCATCCACATCTCGGAGTCCTATAATAATCAATCCCTGTTATAAAAATATTAATTATGATTAATATTATATTAAGATTATTTTATTATAATTATACTTATAAGAAGATAGCTTATAATAATAAAGAGAGAGAGATTAGAGAGAGATTAAGTATTTCAATACTTGGTGTATTTTACAATGAACTCTAATCACTTATTTATACTACTAATAATTCACTATTACAACTAATCACATTAATTACAATTATACACCTCACACTAAAATACAAACTCTTCAATTAAACACCTCATCTTATCATCTTATCATCATTTAATATAATACTTCAAAATCCATCAATAATCCAAAAACATCCACATCTTAATTATTTAACCATCCATAATTCACTATTACAACTAATCACATTAATTACAATTATACACCTCACACTAAAATACAAACTCTTCAATTAAACACCTCATCTTATCATCTTATCATCATTTAATATAATACTTCAAAATCCATCAATAATCCAAAAACATCCACATCTTAATTATTTAACCATCCATAATTAACTTATTTCATAATACTCCCCCTTGGATTTTTTCAAAGAATATGCCTCGTTAAAACTTTATTAGGAAACACCCAATGTGATAAAAACCTAATGAAGGAAAAAGAGTGCATGATTCTTTTAGATACGCTTTCGATTCTTGCCTCATTAAAAACCTTACTGGGAAAACCACATGGGAAAAACCTCAGTGAAGGAAAAAAGAGTGCAACGCGTATTTACTCCCCCTGATGATAACATCATTCCAAATCTCGAAATCTTCGAACTCCAATTGAATATACCAATCTTTTGAAAATTATTTGGGGAAGTGCTTTCGTGAATAAATCTGCAAGATTTTCACTTGATCGCACTTGTTGTACATAAATATCACCATTTTTCTCTAAATCATATGTAAAGAAAAATTTTGGTGAAATATCTTTTGTTCTATCTCCCTTAATATATCCTTCCTTTAATTGGGCAATGCATGCAGCATTATCTTCATATAAAATCGTCGGAAGTAACTTTTCCGATAATAACCCACAAGTTTGTTGTATATGCTCAATTATCGATCACAACCAAATACATTCTCGACTAGCTTCATGAATAGCTAAAATTTCTGCATGATTAGATGAAGTAGCCGTTAAACTTTGTTTAACTGACCGCCAAGAAATAGCGGTTCCGCCATGCGTAAATAAATATCCCGTTTGCGATCGAGCATTATGTGGGTCAGATAGAAAACCAGCATCTGCATATCCAATAAAATCTGTAATTGATTCATTTGGATAGAACAATCCCATATCCATTTAACTCCATTCCAATGTCTACGAGTCGGTGACGAACTATATCTTGCCAATAGATTTACAGCAAACGCTATATCAGGTCGCGTATGACTCGTCAAATACATTAGTTCTCCAATAGCACTGAGATATGGTACTTCAGGACCAAGTAGTTCTTCATTATTTTCACAGGGTCTAAACGGATCTTTATTCACATCTAAAGATCGAACAATCATTGGAGTATCCAATGGATGAGCTTTATCCATATAAAATCTTTTAAATACCTTTTTCGTATAAGTCGCTTGATGTACAAATATTCCATTCTTTAAATATTCAACTTGCAGTCCAAGACAAAATTTCGTTTTACCGAGATCTTTCATTTCAAACTCCTTTTGAAACAATTAATAGCTTTTGATAACTCTTCAAGAGTTCCAATTATGTTGATATCATCAACATAAATTGCAATGATGACAAATTCACTTCTAGATCATTTCATAAATATGCACGGGCAAGTTTGATCATTTTTATACCCCTCTTTCGATAAATATTCACTCAGGCGATTATACCACATACGCTCAGATTGCTTTAATCTATAAAGCGATTTATTTAGCTTGATTGAGTACTCATTTCGGGGCCCTGAATTTTCAGGCAACTGAAATTCCTCGGGAAGTTTCATATATATATCACTATCAAGCGATCCATATAAATAAGCGGTCACAACATCCATTAGATGCATATCGAGTCATTCACGTACTGCCAGACTAATTAAATAACGAAAAGTAGTTGCATCCACCACAGGAGAATACGTCTCCTCATAATCAATACCAGGTCGTTGTGAAAAGCCTTGTGCAACAAGCCGTGCTTTGTATCTCACAATTTCACCATTTTCATTTCTCTTTCTGATGAAAATCCATTTATATCCAACCGGCTTTATATTTTCTGGTATGGGGACTACAAGTCCGAAAACTTTTCGTTTCTCAAGTGATTTTAATTCTGCCTCGATTGCATCTTTCCATTTTGGCCAATCATTTCTTTGTCTGCGTTCTTTAACAGACATTGGTTCATGATCCTCATTCGCATTTATCTCATTCATTTCATGTAGCGCTACGTTAAATGAGAATTTATCGTCAACGTTGACTTTTTCTCGGTTCCATCTAATTCCATTTTGGGCATAATTTATCGAGATCTCTTCATTATCATTATTCTCAAAAATTTCAGGTACCCGATTTTCATTATCATAATCATTAATGCCCATTGACTCTTCTAGAGTCGATAAATCCTCGACTGGACCATTCTTATTATTTGCTCCTTTTCTTTTTCGAGAATTTTTATCTTTGGAACCCGATGGCCTACCACGTTTTAGTTGTGGCTTAGGCTCGATCATTATATGTTCTCCAGGAACATTAACTTTTGCAGGAGCATTAACAGCTGGTATATGTGACTTAGTCACTCTTTTAAGGTCAGTAAAGCTATCTGGCAGTTGATTAGCTAATCCTTGTAAATGAATTATCTTTTGAACTTCTAGTTCACATTCTTTCGTTCGAGGATCATAATGATTTAGCGATAATTCATTCCAACTAATACTCATTTCCAGCTGTTTCTTTTCTCCCCCTAATGTCGGAAAATTCGATTCATCGAAATGACAATCGGCAAATCTAGCCGTAAATAAATCTCCAGTTAGAGGTTCTAAATATTTTATTATCGATGGAGATTCAAATCCGACATATATTCCCAACCTCCTTTGAGGTCCCATCTTAGTGCGTTGTGGTGGAGCAATTGGAACATATACCGCACATCCAAAAATTCTCAGATGGGAAATATTTGGTTCCTGACCATAAACCATTTGTATCGGGGAGATATCGTTATAACTTGTTGGCCTGATGCGGATTAGTGCCGCTGCATGTAATATAGCATGTCCCCAACAAGATGAATGAAGTTTCGACTTCATTAATAATGGTCTTGCAATTAATTGCAGCCTTTTAATCAACGATTCTGCAAGACCGTTTTGCGTATGTACATGTGGCATGAGGTGCTCAACATCAATTCCAATAGACATGCAATATTCATTAAATGCATTGGAAGTAAATTCACCAGCATTATCAAGGCGTATTTTCTTTATTGGATAATCCGGAAAATGTGCTCTTAATCGAATCAACTGAGCAAGGAATCTCTCAAAAGCTACATTCCGTGTTGATAACAAACACACATGAGACCATCTAGTTGGATGTATCGGTCCACAAATATCTAAATAGTCCACACGATGGATGTATCGGTCCACAAATATCACCTTGTATACGCTCCAAAAACCTTATGGATTCATTCTTTATTTTTACTGGTGATGGACGAATAATCAACTTCCCTTTAGAGCAAGCAGCACATGATAAGTCATTAGATTGAAGAATCTTCTGGTTCTTCATTAAATGTCCACGTGAATTTTGAATTATTCTCTGCATCATAATTGAACCGGGATGGCCCAACCGGTCATGTCAAACAACAAATGTATTATCATCAGTAAACTTCTGGTTTACGATAGCATGCGATTCAATTGTTTTAGCATACGTGTAATATAATCCAGAGTCAAACGAATGTAATATTTCAACAACTCTTTTATCATTCGAAACCACTTTTGTAATGTGCAAATATTCAATATTTCTCTTTTCTGCAGTCTCAATGTGATATCCATTATGTCGAATATCTTTAAAGCTCAATAAATTTCTTTGAGACTTAGGAGAATATAAGGCATTTTCAATTATCAGCCTTGTCCCTCTCGGCAGTATAACATTAGCTCTTCCGGAGCCCTCAATTATATTTGTGCTACCTGATATAGTGATAACACTTGTTTCTTTCATTTCAAGATGGGAGAAATATTTTTTATTTCTTAGAATCGTATTAGTCGTTGCACAATCTGCAAGACATAACTCTCCATTGCACATGTTTGTATCAATTGTATTGATAAATATATAATAACTAGAATTATTAAATAAATAAGTGTCAAAATAAAATTATATATATAAAGATAAAATAATAAACAAATAATGCTTAAATAAAATTTATAACGACGTATCAGTTTTCTTTATTTGGATCTTTAACAAAAACCAAAATATTCAAATGAGCATAGGATCTAGCACCAATTTTATGAAATATCGTAATCTTGAGCAAAATTTAATTTCATCGACACTTCACTTTTAATTGCTCTTTATAAAGATCAACGGGATCTTTGAGTGCGAATAATAACCAACTATAATATATAATAATCTTTATATTGCTCAATACATCTTTCTCAATCATATACTAGTTGTCCACTTCGGGGGAAATATTAATAATAACCACGATAAATATAATGTTCACGACCACTTTTATTGTTTGCGCATACATTCACTTCAGGGAATGCAACATAATCATTTAGTCGGACTTATGCTTTTCATTCATCCATCATAATATTTTCTGATCAGTTTCTCATGATATTTATTCGTATTATATCCGATGGACTGAACGTGGTGAATCCTTTATAATACACCGAAGTAACTGTGTAAATCAGTAGCAAGTATAAAATCGAGATTGATAAATCAAAGTTTTGCAAGATTCAATTTATTGATATCATGAAAATAAAATCATCATTAAAATATTAAAAGGAAAAATTATAATTAATCTTCTTTTATATCTTCTTTTTTAAAAGTTCTAATGAAAAACGATATCCACATCCAAATAACTGTCGCTGTAATAATAATCATAAGTAATAGATCAAACATCGGACAAAGCGTCATCCTTCAAAATAAAATATATTTCAGTAATTATAATATTAAAGAAAAATTATAATTAATAATTATATTTTAAAAACATTGGTAAAAACATTATCCACATAGCCGTAAGGATCACCGTAATAAAGTAAGCAACAGAAGATCCATCTTTGTATAAAATGACATGATTCTATAACATGAAAAAGAACATAATAATCAGATAACATATAAATCAATGATAAAATATATGAATTGTTTTATGAAATTCGTTCTTTATTATTTCATAATTATTGTCCAAGCTCCGATAAGGTTGCGGTAGTAAAATTTGTCCAGTGTCCAAAACTATTCGGTCCAATAATTCTTCAAGATTGTTCAATCAAAAAATCAATAATATGCCGCTACTGAGGTGGGGATAACCACAAGACCTCGTGGGCTTTTGGTGTTGTGTACGTGAATATATAAAAAAAAATAAATCGTAAATAAAAATTCCACACACCACCACGGGGTATGGAAATCTGGACCTCTCGTCACTTATAGTGAACGATATTCCGCGAAACCACTCGGGTATTGGCGTTTAGTTATAAAACTTTTAAAATATACTTTTATAATATATATTTTTAAATTAATCACAATTAATATATGATTAGTATAAATTAAATATTAAATTACCGTACCTCGACTAAACTCGTACGGGATCTTCGACGGAGGTTGATCTTGACGACGGAGAGCGTTCGTGCTGATAACGTGCTATAAAAATATTAATTGTGATTAATATTATATTAAGATTATTTTATTATAATTATACTTATATTAAGATTATAATGATAATATAGCTTATAATAATAAAGAGAGAGAGATTAGAGAGAGATTAAGTATTTCAATACTTGGTGTATTTTACAATGAACTCTAATCACCTATTTATACTACTAATAATTCACTATTACAACTAATCACATTAATTACAATTATACACCTCACACTAAAATACAAACTCTTCAATTAAACACCTCATCTTATCATCTTATCATCATTTAATATAATACTTCAAAATCCATCAATAATCCAAAAACATCCACATCTTAATTATTTAACCATCCATAATTAACTTATTTCATAATAATCCGCAAATTATTATATTATTACAATTACGTAATAGGAAATATTTATTTAAAAATCCACTAATATACTATATATATATATATATCCATCATCGTCACAATTGATGAGGGGAAATAGTTCGAAAACGACCAACGATAATGTCAACAAATGTTCCAATGACAGTTATATTTGCCAAACAAACGATGATTAATATCGGACATTTCGATCCATGCATATTAAATATGACAAATATTAATACCTAATAATAGATTTACTATTAATATGTCGATTCTCTCTATACAAGCACGACTGTAATAATGTCTTCTATCTCATGGCAGGTAATTAAAAATGTAAACGAGCCGAACAACGCTTATCATCTGAGTTCGAATTCGACAATTATGAGCTCGTGAGTGGGCCCGTCTCATCTTGAATGTTATAAAATGCATAATATTCCAAAAAATTTTAATAACCTAAATATGTTGGTTTGAAGATTTGAGCGATGTAGTTTCTTATACGGAGTAGGTTTTATCAGGCAATAATGAATATATATATATTATTAGTAGTAATAATCAGACACAAAGTCAAATAACAAATCCATACGTAATTAATTACAAGGTTTACCAGATAAATCCACGCATTACGTACCTAATCATTATGGTCAATGTCATTAAGAGTAAATTCTCTTCATTACATACTTATTTACACGCTACAAAATGAAAAATACATATGATGCCAAATTTAGAAAATAAAAAAAGAAAGAAATTTTATTTTCTTTAAATAATCACATCTGAATTTCCAACTACTTCACAATAATCTTCGTAAATAGCGCCTTGCTTCGCTTTTTGACCCCTAAAAAATTAATTTATTACATTTAAGTCCACCTTTTTGCAAAGTTAATCATCGGATTATTACCAATACAGTCGATGCAATCTCTCTAATTACCAAGCAGGGCATTTACTTCTGTAACTCATCGGTCAACACAGTGACACAACGGTCAAACGGCTCCATCGAGAGAGAGAGAGAGAGAGAGAGAGAGAGAGAGAGAGAGAGAGAGAGAGAGAGAGAGAGCAAATTAACAATACCAAAAATAATATTTTAGAATGGAGAAATCAAGAAAAAGGGATGTGAGCTTTGAGTAGAAAGAGAAAATCGCCTCAGAGAGAGAGAAAGTATAAAGAAGATCAGGGCAGGCGTAAAAATAGGAACTTGCAGAAAAGCAAGAGTTTTTTGAGAAAGAACAATTCACATATACACACACAGTGTATGTATGTATGTATGTCTGCTATGTGCTGTGTGGAGAAGGGTACAAAATAAAAAGTAATATCTGCATTTGGTCTCTGCTATACTCAACATCTCTGCTTTTTCCAAAGCTTCTCTTGTCTGCTCTCTCTCTCTCTCTGACCTCGCCGGAAAGTCATCACTCTCTCCGGCAAAAGAAACAGAAGCTAGCTGCGTTGATCCATATTGTCAAAAGAAAACAGCTCAAATGGAGTTGCGTTTGACAAAGTTTTGGTCTCGAGCTGCGGAAGAGTAGAAAGCCTTTGTGAAGAGGATACTATGAAGGCGCCGACAACCGGCGCCGGCGTTCAGCCGCCGACTGGAGCTGCCACCGGTGAAGGTAGACCAGACCCTTTTTCTTTTAGGTCGATCTTCGTCAACGACTTTGAATCCCTGAGGAACATAGCATTGATATTAACTTTATCTATTTTGCTCTATAACTTACTGCTGTTCTTGCTATCTGCATCTTCCTCTTTTTTTCTGTTAAAAAAGATTCGATTTTTCTGCTATCATTGTTGACTTAATGCTTATTTCCATATCTTTAATAATTAATCGATTCTATGTATCTCTATGTAGAGAAGAAAAGCATAATAAACACAGAGTTATGGCAAGCTTGCGCCGGTCCACTGGTCAACCTCCCCGCCGCCGGGACCCACGTCGTCTACTTCCCTCAAGGCCACAGCGAACAAGTATAAAATCCTTTTTCCTCCTTTTCTTTTCCCTTAAAATAATAGTAAAAATATATCCTTTTATCTCAACTTTTCAAATAATAATTCCAAGTTATCCAAACTGATGCTGTGTGTCAGAGACTTTGGAGCGACTGCATAATGCTTCGAGAAAAAAGGGTCACATGGGATACAACTTACTATGATTGTGGTCGTTATTAGTGTTTGTTCTTCAACTTTGTCATAACGTTTGTAGTTTGATCTTTTGCTAAAATGGGCGTGAATTCATGAAACCATGTAAAAGAGGGAGCTTGATGTGTATATTTATATACATATGTATATGTGCATATCTAACAATAATAATTTGGTTGGTTGGTAGTCTATTTCATTGCTATTTTGGTCCCCTAAATAAAAAAAACCATCAGAATTAAAATGGTATTAGCTATAAAGAACCAAAGTATAGAGATGATCATCAAGATCAGCTAATGGGATCTAATGCAGTTCTTCTTACATGTAACAGATATGTAGGATGGCTTAGCTGCTGTATGTTTCTGAGTTGTTTCCTATGTTTGTTGAAATAAGACGAAAAAAAAAATTCGATCTTTTTTCAGGTCGCGGCTTCGTTGAAGAAGGACGTCGATGGCCAAGTACCAAACTACCCGAGTCTTCCATCGAAACTGCTATGCATCCTTCACAGTGTTACTTTGCACGTACGGTGTTTTTTTCATTCAATTCTTACAGTCTGATTTAACGTAAGCTGTAAGAATTCGTTGGCTATGTAAATCAAGTAGAGCGAGCTTACTCTTAGTCCCTCCCGATGTATGAATTGTATGCATTTTCACATTTTTTTTCATACCAATGATTAGGCCGATTCAGAGACCGACGAAGTTTATGCTAAGATGACGCTACAACCAGTGCCTTCTGTAAGTTCGAAAAATATGTGTTTTTTTTTTTCCTGGAATTGTAATAAATGAGTTTCTGATGTAACTAAACTTGCATTTTCTTTGTAGTTTGACAAGGAAGCTTTGTTAAGGTCGGACTTATCTATGAAAGCCCACAAGCCTCAGACCGAGTTTTTCTGTAAGACATTAACGGCTAGTGACACGAGCACTCACGGTGGTTTCTCCGTGCCTCGTCGTGCAGCAGAAAAGATTTTCCCTCAACTGGTCAGCATTTGCTAGGATTCTTTAGTTTGCCAGTTACACCCGTCTTTTATTACATCATAAGTATAACATCTCGCTTTTTTTGTAGGACTTCACCATGCAACCGCCCGCGCAAGAGCTCGTGGCCCGGGATTTGCACGATAATCTCTGGACTTTTCGCCATATATATCGAGGTGACTTTACATTTTACCGTAAGAAAATTTTCGAATCTGGGCTTAAATTATGTATGATTCAGGCCAACCGAAGCGTCACTTGCTTACGACGGGATGGAGCCTTTTTGTTGGAGGGAAAAGGCTCTTCGCTGGTGACTCAGTTTTATTTATAAGGTAATATTGACATACATTGTAAGAAAAAAATGACGACGAAGAAGAAGATGAAGAAAGTTTCTTACAGGGATGAAAAGCAGCAGCTTCTATTGGGCATACGGAGGGCTAACAGACAACAAACCAACCTACCCTCTTCGGTTCTGTCCAGCGATAGCATGCACATAGGCATCTTAGCCGCGGCTGCTCATGCTTCCGCAAACAATAGCCCTTTCACCGTTTTTTACAATCCGAGGTTGTCCATCACTCGTCTGTTTCTTTTTTCACCGTTTTTGAGCCTTTTTTTTAAATCTTCTTTTGTTTTTATTATTTGAAATTATTGCAGGGCCAGCCCGTCTGAGTTCGTCATACCTTTAGCCAAGTATTACAAAGCGGCGTGTGGTAACCAAATATCACTCGGCATGCGCTTTCGCATGATGTTTGAGACAGAAGAATCTGGGACAAGACGGTACTACAATACTTGCATTAACTTCCTATTTTCTTCTTCCTTTTTCTTAACTTCTGCTTACTGATACATTGCGCAGATATATGGGTACTATAACGGGATTAAGCGACCTCGACCCAGTGAGATGGAAGAACTCTCAGTGGCGTAACTTGCAGGTTTGTAAATTTTATTGCAGTTCAAAAAAAGGCGGAACTTTAAGTGTTATATGGGATTTAAAATTTCGTATTACAAAAAAAAAAAAAAACGATGCCTTGTAATAAAAGGTTGGCTGGGACGAGTCAACAGCAGGGGAAAAGCGTAATCGCGTATCTGTTTGGGAGGTCGAGCCCGTAACTGCACCGTTTTTCATCTGTCCAACGCCGCCTTTCTTTCGATCCAAACACCCGAGACAACCTGGGATGCCAGGTTAGAAAACATAAAAAAAAAAAAGAATCGAATTAGTATATGCTTACACTTCGTGTTTCTCTTCTGCAGATGATGATTCTGATCTTGACAACATATTCCGTAGGACGATGCCATGGCTCGGGGATGACTTTGGACTTAAAGACCCTGGCTTGAGCCTAGTCCAGTGGATGAACATGCAGCAAAGTTCATCTCTAGCCAACCCATTGCAGCCGCCCAATTACATGAACCCAATGCCCGCCTCGGTACTTCAAAACCTAACCGCCTCGGGTCTTTCTGGTCAGTTAGGTCTGCCATCAGCTCAAATCCCATTGCAGAGCAACAACATGCTGTTCAACTCGCAGAGGCCAAATCCACCTATTCAACAGATAGATCAGCTCCAAAGGCTATCATCGCCGTCATCATTGAACCCTTTAGGCTCGGTGTTACAGTCACAACAACAACAGCCGCCAATGGTTGTCCAAACATTACCTCCGACGAGCCATGCCCAGCCACAGCACGGTGTTGCTCAAGCTCAAAACGTTGTTCATCAGCAGCAGCAGATTCAGAGAAATGTAGCTCATCAGCCGCAGGTTCAGATTTTGAGTCAGGCCCAGAGTCAGAATCTTATGACATCGTTTCAATCCTCTGATCATATAAACGTGTTGGAGAATCAGATACAGCTTCAGCTTCTTCAGAAGCTTCACCATCAACAGCAGTCACTTTTAGTGCAACAGTCTATCATGCAGCAGCCTTACGAACAGCAGCAAAAGCAGCTTTTAGACGCCTCGACGAACTTCCCGAGGCCTCTGACTATCTCAACTAATGCAATCATCGACTCGTCTCTAGCAACTTCGAGTAGTATGGTGCCTCAGCCTCAGGTTTTGGCTCAGCAGATTGGTGGAAGCAATGGTCTGACCAATCTGTCCTCTGGGCAACAGCCAGAAATTTCTGGGCATGTGAGGCATAGCAGTTTGAATGCAGCAAGCAATCAGTTTTCAGTGGGCGGTGGTAATAACTTGCGAAAAGAAGCTAAAAACAACGGCGGCCCATCTGTAGTGACTGATGATATTCCATCTTGTTCGACATCGCCATCCACAGACAACTGTTTTAACCAAAATCAGTTGATGAAAAACAGTAGAAGCAATCATCGTGGGGCGATGGTTGGCGATGAGATAGCTCCTCAGTCTTCGCCTTTGTTGAATTCTAGTGACCTTGAGGCCTCCATGGCTTGTAACGGTAAGTTGGCAAAGGATGCACCGCCGAAAACTGACGTAAGGCCTTCGATGAACATCCCCAAAGGCCATAACAATGGGTTCTTTGCATGCCAACAGTACCCTCATGCTAATGGAGCCCAAATGGATTACTTGGATAGCTCATCTTCGGCAACTTCAGTTCTTTCGCAGAATGAAATCCATATTCCGACAACACACAACAGCTCCATGGCTTTCAATTCTCAACCCAGGCTGTTCAGAGATGCAAGTCAGGACATGGAAGTGCGTGATGATGATCTGAGGAGTGGCCTTCCTTTTGGTGGGGCAAACGTCGATAATCAGTTTGGAATTCCTATGGAGAATGATCCGTTGACAACTAAAGACATGATGGGCTCGGACAAAGACTTCCCATGTAATAATATTCCGTCTGGAGGCGGCGTGCTTTCTGGCTATGAGAACACGAAGGAAGCTCAAGCCGAACTTTCGTCATCTATGATTTCACAGTCTTTTGGAGTTCCTGACGTGGGATTTAACTCCATTGACTCAGCCATGAACGAGGGCGGCTTCATGAACAAGGGCCCCTGGGCTCCACCTCAGATGCCTAGATTAAGAACATACACCAAGGTAAAACTTTTTACTACTAAATCTTGTAATAACACAGTAGATGTCAAACTGCTGATTTTCAGTGTCTGAAAATTCGACTATTCTCGCTATTTTTTCACGAAGGTGTACAAGCGCGGAGCTGTCGGGAGATCGATCGACATCACGCGCTATTCGGGCTACGATGAACTCAAACAAGATCTGGCCCGTAGGTTCGGCATAGAGGGACAGCTCGAGGATAGGCAGAGAATAGGCTGGAAACTTGTATACGTCGATCATGAGAACGATGTCTTGCTCGTCGGCGATGATCCTTGGGAGTACGTTTTTCTTGACCCTTTCATTCTTTTTTTCATTTCTTCACGTGCATACCCTCCGAAACTCTCATAATACCTTCGATATATAAACAAAATTGTTTTTTTTTTCAGGGAATTTGTGAACTGCGTGCGCTGCATAAAGATCCTTTCTCCTCAAGAAGTCCAGCAAATGAGCTTGGACGGAGATTTCGGCGACAGCCTCCTCCAAAATCAAGCATGTAGTAGCTCTGATAATGGCCTAAATACCTCGACTCGTCATTAGGCAGTGCTCGGGCATTGATGTGAGCAGAAGCATTGAATTCTTTTTTTTTTTTTTCTGCCTACACCAAATACTCATCTTAATACATGTTTAAGAGGCTTTGTTAGAAGGATTAGCCCAGACGATGAACTAATCTTTGCCACGTATTTCATCAGTCTTAAGATTAAGGTTTAGGACAAGAAGATTCAGTTCTTTGTAATTTATCAGTCATTTTTTTCTGTCTGTATGTTCACTTGTAATGACTTGCTTGTAGCTGCAGTTGTATTACAGAAAATCAAGAGGTTCTTTTACAACGAGACCCAACCCATTAATCTGCACAAAATCTATGTAAAATAAGATTAAAAACTAACAATATGATAACCTAATCTTTCAAACTACTAAAAAAGATGGAGCGAATTCGCAGACATTATCCCCGCATCGAAGGCTGCTTCGAATTTTTGCTCTAAATAGGCTTCTCCAACGGCATGCGCAGCATATATTTAAGCTAGCATATAGTCAAGAGTTACATGTTAGATATAATGTACATTATCATAGTTTTGTAAGAATATGACAGTGATACTATTTTTCGAAGTTTAAGGACGGCCTTGTAGGAGGTTACAACCAAACCTGGCTTAAACATTCGACGAGCCTTCGATCAAGCCTTACGATGATTCGTTTCAAATTCACATATATCGGTCATTCGTATCACTTCTGCGAAATTTGCTCCCACCATGAAACTATTAGCTCAAGAGTGTATGTTTATGTAAAGGAAAGGAGCAGACAGAATAGAAACCATATGTATGATGAACTATTAACGAAGTACTGACCAAAGGTGCATTTTCCTAAAACAATGTCCTTTAAGGGTGTGTTTGGTTTGTGGAAATTAGTAGGGAAAAGAAAATGAAATGGAAAAGGAAAATTAATTTTTATGTTTGGTTGATTGAAGAAATAAAGAAGGAAAAGAAAAGAAAAGCAAATGTAGTTAAGTTTCCACTTAAAACTAAAGAAAACTAATTTCTTCACCAAATGGTGAGGAAAATAAAAGAAAAACTTATGAAAATCATTTTCTCTCCCATTTTCTTTTCCCTACTAATTTCTTCATTCCAAACACACCCTTAAGGTATTCATTCATCTCCATATGAGGATTAACAGTATATGCTATGAAACAACAAGATATGTCTAAAAACTAGGGTAACATCGTCTAATATGTATCACAAATATGCAACTCCTACCTTTTACTTTGAAAGCCTGATAAAACCCAAAATGATCCCGATGTTGGACTAATTTAGTCTTCGATTTTGTCGGTTTTGGACCAATTTGCTCCTCCATCACGATAAACTTAATTTTAGCGGGAATTTCGCACGTGCCCCACACTAAATCATGTCTGGATCAAATTTTGGAATATTTGAAATATTTGGAGGTTTGTACTGTTTTCTTCTGCTATCAATGAAGCTCGGCGAAGCAGACGATCTAGAGCTCATGTTCGAATTTTGGAGGAAAATTTTTTAGTTTCGTGCCCTAATTTCAATTATCATTTCAATTTTATCGATCCATACATGATTTAGAATGGGCCGTGGGGCGCGTGCAAAATTCTCACTAAAATTGACGTTTATCATGATGGAAGGACCAAATTGGAAAAAAATCGACAACATCAGGGATTAAATTGGTTCAGGCGAAACATCGAGAACTAAATTGGTCCATATGGTAAACATCAGGGACCATTTTGGATTTTATTCTTGTTATTTTTTTTATTTTTTTTTGGAAAAGATATATATTGGTATTAATTATCACAAATATTTTAATCTAATATTAATTAAAATCGTGTTGGGCTTTCTAATCCTATACAACTAAGCCCAATAAAAATAAGCCCAATAATAATAAAACCCCTACATTTAAATTAGGTTTCTTCATCTTCTTCCCTACAGAATCACCGCGCCTCAACACCTCAATATCTCGCCGGTATATCGCCTGCAACCGAACAAAAAACGCAACAATCCGTATCTCCGGCGCGGTGAGGGGAGATCCCGATCGGCACGAATGGCGAGCACTGAACGCTCGGGCGATGATGCTAACGCAGCATCGATTTCATCGGATGCTCAGAAGAGTTCTTTGAATTCAATGGAAAGGAGGAAAAAAAGGAAGTTGTTGGATAAGGAAAAGCACAAGTCGGTGGGGGAGAAAATCGAAAAGAATGCTCCGACTGCGATGGATATAGAATCCAAAAGTGATGGTTACGCGAGTGCAAGCAGTGGTGGAAGCGGTGTTTTGCCTGAATTTCACATTGGTGTGTTTAAGGATCTTGCGGCGGCTGAAGGCAGCATCAGGGAAGCTGCTGTTAGGTCAATGGTGACAGAGCTAAGGGAAGTTCAGGCGGCATACGAGAAGTTGAAGAATAAAGATGCTGTGGAAGATGCGTCGAAACTTGAAGCAGAGAAAGATGATGGTTTGGATAACTGTGCTCCGTCGCTGAGGTATGCTGTCAGGAGGCTAATTCGTGGGGTATCCTCGTCGAGAGAGGTACGAATTCGGTGATGTATGAGCTTTGGTAATAAAATATTTGAAGAAGGAATAATGCTTTTTGTGTTAGAATTGGTATCTATTACTTATGCTTTTTACCGTTTTTGCAATGGCATCAGATGCTGCTAATTCTTCTAGTTCGGGGGTGGCAAACATATTAGTGTTATAGTTCTTTTTGTTGCCGTTTTATATTTGCACAATAGCGTCTCGCTTTATAAAGAGTAATGTATTTTGCTGTCATTCTGCTGCAGTATGCACGGCAAGGATTTGCCTTAGCTTTGACAGTTTTAGTTGGAGCTGTTCCTAGCATTAAATTGGAGTCCTTGTTAAAGCTAATAGTAAATTTGTTGGAGATTTCCTCTTCCATGAAGGGACAGGTCGGTAAATTCCTACAAATATTATTTTAGAAATTAATTTTCTGTATGTTAAATAAAAGCCATGTTCTTCAGGAGGCCAGGGACTGCCTCTTGGGTCAGTTATTTGCATATGGAGCAATTGCAAGATCAGGAAAGCTTACTGAAGAATGGAAGTCAGATAACAATACACAAATCATCAAAGAGTTTACCACTGCTGTTGTCGCTATTGCTGCTAAGAAACGGTATTTGCAAGAGTCCGCTTTTGCAGTGTTGATGGAGATGATCGAAAAGGTGATATATGGTATTACCTTACAAAGCACGGGCAGTTCCGTGTTCTATTTGTTTGATAACTTCTCACATTCAAATTACAAATTCATTTCAGAGTTTTTCTATTGATCTATCAAACTCAACACTCTCAGAGCTTGCTAGACAAACTTTTCTAATGCTTCCACGACTCGTCTTCCAACTTCCAAACAGGGGATATTGCATGTTATAATGTGCAACCGACTTTCTGAGTCTGTTCCATGTACCAGTTTTGAACTTTGCAGTTTTTCTTTTGGGCCTGCAGTGGGGTTGGCAGCTGTTTGTATTCCTCAGATCTATTGGTTTAATTTTGTAATCTTGTATACTGATATTTACATTTAAAAAGAATTGAATATGCTGCATCTTTTTTTTCCTTATATGCCACAGTTGCCTTATGCCCATAGTGTCCTTGCAAGTTGTAGCTGCATTTACACGCATATGTTCATTTTTCTGCCTTATTAATGCTTTCTTTCTGTAAAGCATCTTTGCTCTATGGTTGAAATGGTACTCTTGATCTGATCATCAATACTTTTTGGTGCTGTAGTTGAACGTTGATGCACTAGTGAATCATTTTCTCAACGCGTCTGGTGTTCAAGAGTGGTTTGACGGAGCAACTGAAGTTGGCAATCCGGATGCCTTATTGTTGGCTCTTAAATTACAAGAAAAAGTCGGTGGTGACTATAAATATGGGAATCTCCTTCCGTCCCCTTACAGTAAAAGCGCGTTCTTTGCTGCTAGTCATTTATCCATTATAGTTGGTTGCTTAAAGGTTATCTTTCACACTTTTATTTTTGGAAACTTTATCATGGATGGGGAGGAATATGCTATACCTACTTAATAAGTACATGATAAAATTTTGCAGGAGTCTACCTTCTGTCAACCACGGGTGCACAGTGTTTGGCCTGTCATGGTTAGTTATCTCTTACCTGATGATATCTTACAAGATGCAGATTCGGCATCCAGCTTTGCTTCCATGAAAAAACACAAAAAAAGTCGCAAGTCGGGTGCACTGGAAGATTTTGAGAAGAGTCTTCGCTGCTTCTGTGAAGTGATAATTGAAGGGTCACTCTTACCTTCATCTCATGATCGCAAAAAGCTAGCTCTAGATGTTTTGTTACTTCTACTACCGAAGCTACCGGCATCGTGTGTGCATTTAGTATTGTCTTACAAGGTTGTCCAGTGTCTGATGGATATACTTTCAACTAAAGATTCCTGGCTTTATAAAGTGGCTCAACATTTTCTAAAAGAAATATCGGAATGGGTTGCTTCAGATGATTTAAAAAGGGTCGAGGTCATTGTAGCTCTGCAGAAGCACAGTCTTGGGAAGTTCGACTGCATCAGTAGATCTAAAACAGTGAAAGATTTAATGGCCGATTTCAAAACCGAGTCCGGCTGCGTCCTTTTCATCCAAAGTTTGGCGAGTATGTTTCTTGATGATGGTCATTCTTCAGAAGAACCCTCAGATCAGAGTCAAACAACTGATGACAATTCGGAGATAGGTTCACTCGAGGACAAGGATACCACAGAGACAGTAGGAACTTCAGACTTCCTGAAGGGTTGGATCATTGAGTCCCTTCCAAATATTCCAAAACATCTGAAGCTCGATCAAGATGCAATGTTCCGCGTACAAAAAGAAGCTCTCAAGTTTCTGGCTGTTCAAGGCCTCTTTTCATCATCGCTTGGGTCTGAAGTAACTTCCTTCGAACTACAGGAGAAGTTCAGGTGGCCGAAGTCACCTAGTCCGGGTGCTTTGACCCAGGTGTGTATTGAGCAGCTACAGATATTACTGGCAAATGCTCAAAAAGGAGAGGCCCCTCATGCTATGGCTAGTGGTGTCGAGGCAAAAGACCTTGGATTGTACTTCATGCACTTTTATGGCATACTTAGCAACATTCCTTCAGTTACTCTGTCAAGGACCATGAGCATCGACGATGAGGAAGTGTTTAAAAAACTGCAGATCACGGAAGGTCAGCTATCCAGGGAGGTAATATACCCTTTATTTCTGCGTTTACAAGTTGATTTTCGACGGACTTTTTTATTTCTTTTGCCTATTATCACCGCCATCACTCACTTATCCGTGCATTCCTTTTTTTTTTTCAAAATCAACTCCATTCCTTTATTCATTTTGTAACCCTAGAGTTATTATATCTTTAATCCATGCACGGGCTGCTCATGGTATATGATTTTCCGTATATTTATTCTGCTAGCTCATCATGCGTTGCTCCAAAATTATGATGTTGGCAGGAACGGAATTGTGGCCTTAGCGTGCAAGCCAGTAAGTTGCATGCGCTGAGGTATCTGCTCATCCAGTTATTGCTTCAAATTCTTCTTCGACCCGGGGAATTCTTCGAGGCTGCCTCTGAACTCGTTATTTGTTGTAAGAAAGCATTTGGTTCTTGTGATCTCATAACTTCCTCTGAAGAAGATGAACAAGACGAGGAAGATGCACCTGAGTTGATGGATGTCCTTCTGGATACAATGTTATCTCTATTGCCTCAATCCTCAGCTCCCCTGCGGTCTGCCATTGAGCAGGTGAGTTGGAATTAGTAGTCCTCTTCAGTTTCTTGGCGAAATGTTTTCAGTCAATGATGCAGATCTCTTAGGTAGATCTTGCTCTATTTTAACTGGCATACCTATGCACTGTCTTGTATTTTACTTGGTTGATAGGCTCGGTTTAATTTATCCGTTTCCTTGGGTTTCTAAAACTATGAGCTCATTTTACCTCTTCATGTTGCTCTTATTTTTCCTCATATTTTACATTGATCTCTAATGTTGGAATTTGCAGGTTTTCAAACACTTCTGTGGTGAGATAACAGATGATGGTCTACTTAGGATGTTGCGGGTCATCAGAAAAGATTTAAAACCAGCTAGGCACAAGAATGCAGATGAAGACACTGATGCTGATGAAGACGACGATCTTCTTGGTGTTGAAGAAGCAGAGGAATCTGAGGAAGCTGAAGTAACGGGTGAAACTGCTGACACTGACGAGCAGACGGATGATTCTGAGGCTGGCGTAGAAGCTCCTACCATGACCGCTGAGCTTCCTGAGGCGTCTGATGATGATTCTGACGAGGGAATGGATGACGATGCAATGTTTCGGATGGACGTTTACCTACAACGAATATTCAGAGAAAAGAAGAACCAAGCTGGCGGCGAAACTGCTCATTCTCAGCTTGTGCTCTTTAAGCTTCGCGCCCTCTCTTTACTGGAGATTTATCTTCATGAAAATCCTGGTAAGTTCAATTCCCATCTATGCTTGTTGATTATTAATTTAATAGCATTCAGTATTTTTTTCTCTCTCTCCGCGGTTTGTTCATTCATGATTTCGAAGGTTTTTTTTTTACGTATTGGTGAGTCAGGCAATAAACAAATGTCTTGGAGATGGTCATACTCATCCCTTCTTTCTTTTAATACTACAACTACTACCCATTAAGCCTTGGACGAAAAAGATTCTCTCTAAGGTAATCATTGTTCTTGTTATGCAGGTACACCGCAGGTGGTGAAAGTGTTCTCGAACCTAGCTCAAGCATACATCAATCCACAAACAACAGAAGGAAGCGAGCAGCTTGGTCAGAGAATATGGGGAATTTTACAGAAGAAGATACTGAAGGCAAAGGACCATCCGAGAGGCGAATCGATTGAATTTGCAATACTTGAACCCCTGCTCGAAAAGTACTTGAAATTGGCTGGAAAGCCTTTCAAAAAGAAGAAATCTGCTGCATCAAACCCATCGAAGAAGAAGCAATCTTCATCCTGGAATCGTTACAAGATGATCAATTCATTGGCTCAGAGTTCGACCTTTTGGCTTCTGAAAATCATCGACTCGAGTGACTCCACTGAGGCCGAACTGCAAACGGTGTGCGAAATATTTCAGAACGTCTTAGTCGACTACTTTGACAGCAAGAAATCCCAGGTGAAGTGCAGCTTTCTGAAAGAAGTATTCAAACGCCGGGTGTGGATTGGCCCTCGCCTGTTTGGGTTCCTTCTGGACAAGTGTGGCTGTGCTAAGTTACAGTACAGGCAAGTTGAGTCTCTTGACCTGGTAATGGAGTTGATGCCTCATAAAAAATCTCTCGCCTCATCGAATAAGGACGCTGACGACGATGCCTCGACGATGATGTTAGAAAGCAATCTTCCAAAGCTATGCGATTTGATTGGACGATTGGTCACCAATATGCCAGAGAAGCAATCTCGAAGAGGTGATGTTCGTAAATTCTGCGGCAAGGTGTTTCAGATTCTGTCGAGTTACAACCTGGGCTCGAGCTTTCTTTCGACTCTTCAACCAGATTATTACAGTGCTTGTGAAGCCCAGCTTGGTGAAACATTTCTTTCCTTGAAGAAGCAGACAAATTGATAGATTATTGGAGCTTTTGGCAGTGAGAGATGAACATGTAAGAGATTGTATCCTTCCTCATTCCATGTTTTTTTTTTCTTTTTTTTTTTTTGGAAGACTTTTTTTGCTTCTTAAATTATTTTGTGTGACTGCTTGCTTCCCTTATTTCCTTGATACAATTACTAAATAGATTATGAGCAGCACAAATTTTGATATTTTGTTTGAGATATAGATTATGGCTATTATAGGTGAGGATTCATTAAACTATACATTTCTTAAAATCAGTGTTTTTGGGGCATCTACAATATTTTTTATAAGAGGCTAATGATATCTTGTCCATTCATTACAATTAAAAACCAATTCTTGCAAAGAACATCTTTAATTATCATTCATAACATAATGATAGCAAACCGATTTTATTGATTTATTATGTACAATATAACAAAACTAACAAGAATACGATTTAAAACTAGTTTTAAGCTGCGGCAAACCCGGCCAAGAACTGCATTGGGCTTCTCGGACGAGGCGAGACAGAGCAATCCATCGGTTTTCTAATCTTCGAGCGGTTGCGCTTCTCTTTCCTTTCGTCGACGGAGATTTGCTCGTGGCGACGCCTTCTCCCCTCTACAAAATGCATTTCCCAAAAGAGTTATTCAAGTACTAAGTCTAACTAGTGTTGTTCTTAATGAGACATGCAATATAGTTATATTTGCTCAAATTACAAATTCCCAAAGATGAGACTAATCACGACATTCAAATAGTTGAATACGTCCCAAATCCATTTAACATCAATAATCATGGAGTTTCAATCCCTGACTTTCAATAGGTCAAACCCGCGGGATAGCATATCATAAATTGTTTGAAAAAAAAAAATTATCCAAATTCTATCAATCAATCTCAATGAGCAACAAAGAACAAAAAGAAACTCTTATTACCTGTAAATAAAGGAATAAAGATGTCCAAGCCATCAAGATTCATACCACAAAGGAAACAAAGTATGCTAAGAAAACACCACAATCACCATCATTGCAACCTAAGCTAACTGAATAGTCAGACACAGCAAAAGGGCTATTGTCAAAGGGTTTGTTGGCGGTGAGTATTGGCATGGGATTTGTAAGAGATTTCGGCGATATTGGGAAAAGCAGCCCAGAAGAGAAATCATTGATAAAGATTGAATCTTGACGACGATCATCATCATCGGCTTGATTAAGGGCTGCTAGGATTTGAAGTCCTACGACGCCGTTTGGCCTGTTAAAGGTATTGGCCGGATATTTCTGATTACCTATTAGTAGTCTCCTTTTTGAACAAGTCGTTGCAGCCATTGCACAACTCTTCGTTTGATTTGTCATCTATAAGTAAGATAGAGGCTGGCTGCTTAAGCTTAGTTTGATGGGGGTAATAATATCTAGCGTGGGAGGTTATGTGGCAACGCCTGGAAATAAAAGCATTATGTGATAATAATATGGAACTGTGTAGTGTAGTGTAGTATCCCATGTAATCTTGGTCTTTTGAACTTCTTACACCAAAACAAACGAGGATATACAAGGTCTTTTGGAGTCTGATAAAAATGAAAAAAAAAATCGAATTAAAATGACAAGTGACATCAAGAATGATTCCTTTACGCATGTTTATTTCGAGCAAATCCTGCCGCAGAGCGGCCCTTGGCATCATCGTTAACTGAGTAAAGCTTCTGAGTTTCAACAACCTGCAAATAGCCAAGCAAATCATGTATGGTACAGCTTAGCAGTTATACTCTTATCATTGCATCATGATTGTAAAGTTTTTTCCGTGTAAAAACAGGCTCAAACTCACATGAGAGTGGGACCCGCTGGCCACTGGTGGCGTCTTTACGCACATGCTCGGTCCAAAACTGGGCATCGATGCCTCGGCGAGCTCTCGCAACCTATTAAGCAGAGGTAAAACTTCTGTCCCAAGATCAGGTCTATCTTTTCTTCTCAATTCAGTGCACCTGAGAGCTAACTTAGCATAACACAAGGCCTCATCCACGGGCCAGTCGGGTACTAATGGGTCAAGCATATCAGCGAAAGTACCCTTCTCAATAGCCTTGTCAACGTGATGGGTCAAACCCATCGGTGGCCTAGCTGTAATGATTTGAAGCAGCATCACCCCTAGTGAGTAAACATCGGATTTTATGCCTAACATCCCTGTCTGTTGATATTCGGGATCGATATAGCAGAAAGTGCCAGCTGTTGATGTCATGCGATATTGTGTGACACTGTCTGCTACAGACGGCGGGACAAGCCTGGCCAAGCCAACGTCACTGATCTTGCTCACGAAGTTTCGGTCGAGTAATATGTTTCCAGGTTTTAAGTCTCTGTGTACTAATGGTTCGGGCTTGGTCTGGTGTAAGAATAAGAGCCCAGTGGCTATTTCTGCTGCCACTCTGAAACGGAGCTGCCACGGTAGCACGGGTGTGTTTCCTCTGCGGAAGAGACGATCGTCTAAGCTACCGTTAGCCATGTACTCATAGACTAGGCATCCATATTCTGGGCAAGCTCCAAGTAGTAGTACCATGTTCGGGTGTCGAATACAACTTAGAAC
The DNA here is from genome assembly GCA_028392965.1 of Lindernia subracemosa. NCBI lineage: Eukaryota > Viridiplantae > Streptophyta > Magnoliopsida > Lamiales > Linderniaceae > Vandellia > Vandellia subracemosa. The sequence continues at coordinate 6,657,229 of JAQPCC010000002.1, read as the reverse complement.
TTCAACCTGTGGCATGTAATTATTTGGTCAGAATTGAAATGCAAGGGTGCATAGAAAGAAAAAAAAAATGAAATCTTGATTATGATTATGCATATTTCTTTGTCTTATAAAACAGAGACTTGTCACTATACCTCTTGCTGAAACTGTGATCTTCCTTGTGCTGCATCAGGACGAAGAACCTTTATGGCAACCTCAGTATGGTCTAAGTAGCACTTATAAACCGGGCCATAACCACCTTCCCCAATCTTACGGTAATCGGCGAAATACTCACTGGCCGTTTCGATCTCCTCAATTGTGTACTTACGGTATCGAACATCCGTTTGTGCCAACTTATCGAGCACCTTCTTCTTCTCTTCGGATTCTCGGAGTGCTTTCATTTCTGCATTGATTCTCTTCTGTGCTTCGAGCTCAGCTATTCTTTGTGCTGCGTCAGCTTTTTCAAGAGCTGCTCTGCATTTTTCTTTCTCCTTCTCTGCTATGGCAAGTGCTGCTTCTTCGGCCAGTCGCGCCTCTTCGAGCTTCTGTTGTTCTTCTACTTTCCATTTATGAAGCTCCAGTGCCTAGAAAGACGTCGAAAAAAGTAATACGTAGATCAAAACGACAAAGCAACTGTACATTTCCATCTATAATATTATTACTATTGTTGAAACTAAAACCTTTTGTTTTGCATTGAGGGCCTCTTTGCATGCATTGCTGTACATATCCATCGTCTGTTTGAGCTCCTGCTTCAGCCTTCTCATCTCTGCTTCTACATCATCCTTCGATTTTACTCAAAATACAATCGAGTTAGTCGAAACCTAAATCATATTTTCTTGAATTCTTTTCACTGTTGCTGAATCAATATCCTTGCATACCAGGTTTTGAGGCCCAGACCATGTCTTTTCACTGTCTTGTGAGCTCGACGAGAAGATCCCAAAGCTGCTACTATTAGCGTCAGACGACCTGTTGTTAGAGTACGGAGATCCAAAGCTGAGTCGGCTCTCAGTGTCTGAACTGGCCGAGAGATGAGGAGCCATCATCATGTCCTGCTCAAAATTCATCATATGATCCATGCTTGGCCTCGATGGGCTCACGAACGATATGTCTGTGTCTGGCATTGACAAGTCTCCGTATGATCTGTTCATTGCTTTGCCTCTGGTAAATGGTGACCTATGCATATGTAAGCTGTGTCAAAATACCTTCACTGCACCTTAGTAAATGCTTCTTTCGTCCTTTTATTGCATACGTTGGTAGTAATTCTTAAGCTGCTATGGAGTTGATTTACGTCTCGTGCGTATATCTATATATATATATACCTGATTGAATCCAGCTCCTCCATTCCCGTGCTCTTAGCACCAAATGGAGATTTATCAACTAATCCACCTGCAGACAAGAACCTAAGTTAGTCTCCTTTTGAACAGGTTTTGAAGATATGTAATGATGCATATATGTTCAGACAACGAAAAAGATTGAAGAAACAGACCACCTCGCATTGCATTTCCTTGCCCAAACCGTGCATCGCTGGGCCCCGGCGGAGGAGTTGATTGATTGATGCGATTAGGTTCCTTCGAAAGGGGAGCCGTGGCGTTCCTGACGGTCGAGACTTTCCCTTTGGCAATGACGTACACGTTGCAGAAGTCTGGTGCGTTCTTTGTAACACTGCCCGGAATATCAACAGTCTTAAATCTTCTGTGTTGGAAATTTTTTAGTTTTAAGTACACCACCTAATGCTCGAGGTGATGAATTGTCTTTTGTTATTACCGTTATTATACCTTATGAATCCATTCTTGACTGCAGAGCCGACGACTAGGTTTTCCACCATGTTGTTCCTCGCGTAGTCGCAGAGGGCTTTTGCGATGTCCGTATCTTCTATTACGACTTCGTTTACTTGTATCTGCGGCGGGAAGACAAAGTCAGGTTTTGATCATTGATCAGTTTCGAGTTTTTTGTTTGTTGAATATATATATTTTTTTTTGCGTACAATTCTGTGATGGAAATAATAATAAAGCCTTGCATTGCTTATTTTGATATAAATCCTACGTGGCAGTTTCGGGACACCCAACTTACGAGGGTGCAATTTAGGACACTAACTTTCAAAATGGAAGCAATTTAAGGACACGGTTAGGTTTTCTGATTCAATGTGTTCTTAATTTGCTTCATTTTTCAAAGTTAGTGTCCTTAAACTGCAACCCCTTAAGTAGGGTGTCCTGAAAGTGCCACCCCCAAATTATGGGACGAAAAAAAAAAAAAAATAGTTAATCCCATAATAAACTTACATCCTTGCGAGTGCAGAAGCAGCGAAACGGAAGGAAAAGCTCCTTGGTTTGATTATCAACTGCGTATATAACACGAGCATCATAAGATCATGTAAGTATTCATGGTATATGTTTCATTTCGAAAGCATGCATATCGAGATAATGGCTAGAAAAGATTATTACGTGGAGAAGACGCAGAAAACGTTTTCTGACGAACGTGCACTAGCGTGACGCTTTTGCCCTTGCTCAAGAGATTGTCGACAGCCCATTTCAAAGCGGCTTGGCTGCCTTTGTCCTTGTCTATGGCAACTGCGACCATCATCTCTTGTTTCTTTTCCCCATTACCTCTTTGATTCGTCATTTTTTCTTCTTTCGATTCTTTCCTTTATGCAGGGAAATCGGGATTTGCAGAAGGCATAAAAAAGGTATCGTTCGTTTCCGTTTTCTGTTATTTTTTTCGGACAATGAATGAATCTTATCCTTTTGTCATTTCATCTTCATTGTCGAAAAACTCTCCACAAGTTCTTTGCCTTGTCTTCCCTTTTTCCTCCTCTTTTTCTTTTCTATGCTGTAATAAATATCATTGTCAATAGCATGTTTCTATTTTTAGCCCGAGCAATAAGGTCAATCTTTTGGTGTGCCCGCATTTGCAGGATTTTGTGATATTTCTAATATTTATCGTATATTGTAAAAATTCCAACTTATATTATATATATAACCTTTGCTTGATAGAGGAAGTTCTAATGGGACTTCATTTTATGAAACAATATAGATAAGGTTTCAAATGATTATTTGAGGTTGTCAAAGGTCAGTCATTATATTGTCTCCTTGCATGGATTCTTTGAGACGTTCTTGCATGGGGAATTATGGGGTCGACCTTAAAATTTGTCTTGACCAAATTTTTTTAAAAAAAATAAATTAAAATAAGGGACAACTTCATTTAAATCCCTACTAGCAAAAATTTTTACCACATACTCCCCATGTCAGATTTTTTTTCACTTAAAGACCAATTTGAAACTTATCTTTCACTTAAGGACCAGATTTTTGGAAAAGACAAAGTTACCCGTACTTTATGATTTTTATTTTAGATTTTTCTTTTCTTTAATGAAATAAAACGTTAAAGAGGTATATAAAGAAATACAAAAGGAAAAACAGAAATAAAAGGGGAAAAATAACAGAGAAAGAACGAAGAAGAAGAAGAAGAAGAAGAAGAAGAAGAATAAGAAGAAGAGGAGGAGGAGTTTAGCACGAGCTTCTCTATCCAAGCCATATCACGTGGATTTCTCAAAGGAGAAGAAAAAGAATAGAGATCTGAGAAGAAGAAAGCTAGGTTTTCACGGTCCAATCCTGCACAAGTTTGTTCGATCCAAGTAAGTCCGGCTTGTATTGTCGGAAATTAGATCGTAATTGTCCCAAATTTTTTGTGGGTGTGCTCGATTTGGTTAGTTATTAGTTGGTTTGCTTGAAATTGTGGATTTGCGCAGTCCGACATGGTCTCCATTAGAAGTCAATTATTTCCATATCTTTATCTATTTGCACGTTTTTTAGAAATGAAGCAATGTATGTTTGGTTATGATGTCGGCTGCATTTTTATTAGTATGTAAATGCTTGTTTTATATATTTGTTATGCACTACTAATTATATGTATATTGTGTATCAATTTACTTGTTGTTATTGTACCTATTCGCTTATTATGACGTACCTTTTTATGGTCTGCAACATTTCTGGCTTTGGGGCTAAAGATCATCCGCTGGTTAATTGGCTTTGCGATTATCTCGTACCATTGGCTTTGCGATGACCTATAAAAATATGACTATCCATTAGGATAGAAATTAAGCTGAGGTCGGAAAATATTCTCTAATCTTTTCGAAGATTGAGACTTGCCCAGAACCAAAACCTGTACAAATATGGTTGATGTATTCTGATAAAAATACAGATTGTTCGATTGTTTGGCTAAAATGTCATTTGTAATGCCTGTAATTTTTTGTACGGTAACAATCTTAAGAAGGTACGGTAACCTTGTGTATAAGGTACAACAAAGCAAACGAAAAGGTACGCTAAACATATTAAAGTGGTATGCAATACTATAGTCATAAAAAAGTGATGAAAAATACAAAAGGAAAGTCATTAACATTTTTAACGGAATCTGTTATATCTGAAACAAATTCTGACATTACCTGACATGTATAGAAAGTTTCCGTGTTAGAAATTGTATTATTTCAGCTCGTCTTTCTTAATTTTGGTACGACAAACTATTTAAGGTGGTACAGTACATGTTCACAATAAGGTACCAAGCACATACTATCCAGTGGTACAAAATACAAGCTATATTTGGTGCAGCTTATTAAATTAAGCATTTTTCGTCGCAATTCAATTTTTATTTTGTTGAGGAAACCATATTTCCATATGTATATCTCTTATATGTTTCACTCTATATCAAATTTGAGGGAATAATCCTACATACGTGGTTTTATATTACAAATCCTAAATTTCACTATAAAAGGATTAACATTATTAGAACAACTTACTACAACATAGTATAGAACAAGTTACTACAACTTACCCCGAATTTTCACTATGAGATTAGTTGATCTTTGTTCATTTTTTGATTACGAGTATGTTTTGGTGTTGATGTAATGTAGGATTTATTTTGATAACCGACAGTGTTATGGAAAACATGTTTATTATGTCTGAATTTTTTGATACGGTAACAATGTTGAAAAAGGTACGGCAACCATATATACAAGGTACATCGAATGTCAGCTACATGGTACGCTAAATGCATTAAAATGATACGATGTATTAAAAGCTGTAAAAAAAGTGATGAAGAATACAAAAAGTCAGAAAGTTCTGACACAACACAGAAAAATATAATTTTAACGGTATTATGGAATAAATTATGACAAAGGAAGGAATGTTCTGACGCACAGAAAGGTCTGACACGCACGAAAAGTTTTCCAGTCAGAAAATAACAAATCTACTCTGTCAGAAAGTTCCTCAATTTTGGTACGTTAAACCACTAAATTGTGGTACAACATATCTCCACAATAAGGTACAGTAATATGTTGTTCAATGATACATTATATACGGTATATATGGTACATCTTATTAGGGTAAGCATTTTTCGTGGCAATTTGAATTTATTTTTTTTAGAAAACTATATTTTCATATTTATATCACTTATATGTATTACTTTGTATCATATTTGATGGAGTAGCCCATACTCTCATGATTTTATATTACAAATCTCAAATTTCACTAGAGGAGGATAAACAATATTAAACAACTTACTACAACGTAATGCTAACAAAGATACGATAAATGTGTGTACAAGGTACATCAAAAACTTGTTAAATGGTACGTTAAACATATTAAAATGGTGCACTATATTATGTGGTTCACATTTAATAGTTGACGCTTTAGACTCGTAATTTTATATATTATGTGGATCGATAAAACTTGATACGGTATCGATACTTATCTTAGTACGACAAAATACGTAAATGTGGTACAATACAAGTCCACAATAAGGTACGGTCACATACTGCTCAATGATACAATATAAGCGATATATTTGATACAACTTCTTGGGCTAAGCATTTTTCGTCGCATTTCACATTAGTTTCGATGCAAAAACACTTTAGTATACGTATATATGTTGTAAGTTTCATTTCGTGTCATATTTAATGGATTAACCCTTAAAATCGTGGATTTATAGTTTAAACTCAAGTTTCAATAATGAGATGTTCTTACAAGGATCATTCTCATAATAAGAAACTTGGGGTTTGAAATACAAATTCATGCGTGTAAGGGTTAAACCATCAAATTTGATACCAAGTGAAACATATAATATATATACGTATAGTAAAATAGTTTCACAAGAAAAACTAATTCGAACTATGACGAAAAATGCTTACCCTAATTATCTGTACCAAATATAATGTGTATACTGTATAATTTGGCATCCAGTGAATGTACCTTATTGTGGAAATATACCGTACCACATTTAAGTAGCTTGTCGTATCAAGATAAGTACTGATATCATACCACGACAATATCTGACATAATACATATTTTTACAGTGAGAACATTCTATTAGTATCAGAAACTGTCAGAAATTGTTCTTGACATATCAAATTCCATTAGAAATGTCTTCATGACTTATCACTCTCTGTCTTTTTGTATTTTCATTACTTTTTCACGTCTATTAATATGATGTACCATTTTAATACGTTTAACGTACCTTTTCGTTAGTGTTTGTTGTACTTTATATACATAGTTACCGTATCTTTTGTAATATTGCTATCGTACCAAAATTTCACGCATAACAAACAACATATTAGTCATAACAATTGAACAATTTGTGTAACAGCCCGCTCACGGGACCTGTGGGGTTGGGCCCACTGCACTTCATTGATTGTCTGGCCCCACTGTATCACCACTAGCCTTCCAGCGTGCTTTGTCCTCACTCGCACACACCCTGAGCTACTTCCCAGGGGGTCACCCATCCCAGTGTTACTTCAAGTCAAGCACGCTTAACTTTGAAGTTCTTATGGATGAGCTCCCGAAAAGGAAGGTGCACCTTGGTGATATGAGTAGCACAATCAATTCTCTTATATCATTCTTTTTGACTTGACACGCCCATACATTGCCAGTCTCAGAATCCCTCTCATTCGGATGTGGAATCGGTTCATTCATGTATCCCTCCGCCTAGAAGCCTCGTCGGGAGCCGCTCCTTGTCCGTGCTCCTCTTTGGCACCGGCGATCACTCCCCGCCCTCATCGGCCCCGGGTGTTACATGCCCACCAGCTTCCGCTTGGTTCGTCCCCGAACCACATCGTACTGGAAGAGGTTGTGCTCTGATACCATTTGTAACAGCCCGCTCACGGGACCTGTGGGGTTGGGCCCACTGCACTTCATTGATTGTCTGGCCCCACTGTATCACCACTAGCCTTCCAGCGTGCTTTGTCCTCACTCGCACACACCCTGAGCTACTTCCCAGGGGGTCACCCATCCCAGTGTTACTTCAAGTCAAGCACGCTTAACTTTGAAGTTCTTATGGATGAGCTCCCGAAAAGGAAGGTGCACCTTGGTGATATGAGTAGCACAATCAATTCTCTTATATCATTCTTTTTGACTTGACACGCCCATACATTGCCAGTCTCAGAATCCCTCTCATTCGGATGTGGAATCGGTTCATTCATGTATCCCTCCGCCTAGAAGCCTCGTCGGGAGCCGCTCCTTGTTCGTGCTCCTCTTTGGCACCGGCGATCACTCCCCGCCCTCATCGGCCCCGGGTGTTACAATTTATCTGTTATAAAAATACATCCACCAATAATATACCAAAAATATACATATAAACATACCCTAAACCCGAATTTCTGTAACCCACCTCTCATTTTCCTCCTGACATACGTCACACATCAATACACGTTTATCTTTCTTCTTGTCCTTCTTATTCCAAGCCATCCTTATGTTATCACGCTTCTCTTCTGTCTCAACAACCATATATTCGGTCTTCAAACCATCTCTCTGTAGTTGTATTGTCTTCCTTGCTTTTGAAGAATTATCTGCCTCATCATCACTTGTTCCATGCTCTATCATCAAGCATATTCAACCAAAGAAAACGAAAAATAATGGCACTGAGAGTTGCTGCTCCTTATGAGGGAACAAAGGTGTGGTGGAAATATAACCTTGTGAGGGAACAAACATAAACAAATCAGGAAAAATTACCGAATGGAGAAGCCAAGAACAACTATTGTTCTTATCCACAATCTTAGTTTCTTGTATCTGTGCCGACAATCGTTTTATTGCCATCGAGCAAATTACCTTTTGCCCAATACACTCAGCCATCTGCAAAAGGTTTACAAGCACAAAATAGAAATTAAAACAAGATAAATTAAAATTGATATGCTCTCAAGTGAACTAATTAAGCATACAGTTAATGAGTGATGATTAAAGTTGAAATTTTGGAAAATGCATTCATATTTTCTTCATCAATCTTCATAGCTTTTGCGAAACAAAAAAAAAAAATCAAACATGTACATAAAAAATAACCATTGCTTCGCTCTAGCCAACATTCAGTCGGTGAAAAGAAAGCCTAATCTTACCTAGTGACCTCTCGTGGTCCGGCCCTGACCCGTGTAACTGGACTCATGTATTCTGCTCGGAGAACCGGGACACCCACGATGCTTAAAACACATTCATAAACACCACATAGGCATTCAATTGAGGCTCTAAGCTGGGAGGGTGGCGATCAAAGCTGGAATTATCGGAGAATAAGTCTCCATCGAGGGCTGTTAGAGTAGTTGTAGAGTGAATATGGTGCTAAAAAATGCATTATCCAATCATAAACAATGCATATGTACCGCTAAACTCATATATAATGTACCAAAATCGGTCACAGATCGTACCAAAACCACACACATACCGTACTTAACATAGCTAACATCTAAAAAGGGCCAATTTAAACATCAGTAGCACTAATTGAGCGATGAGCTAAAAAAGCTCCAAATTAAACACCTAATCGAGCATATCATCGACAACTGAGACCATGGTTTCAAACAATGTCACTAAAAATTAAATTTCTACCAAACTTACTAGGATACAATCTCCTTGGGTTGGAACGGAGACGGCAAATTCAACAACTCCTCAGGTGGGAACGACGCCGCACAAAAATCCGAAGCATTTTTTTTAGAGAGAGAGAGAGAGCAAACAACAACGTTTGTGGGAGAGAGAGCAAATCGCTGCTTTGTGAGGCATTTACGAATGATTTTGCTCATAGGAAGGATTGGTGGAAACGTGGATTTTCTTGTGGGGTTGCTAGTTAGGGTTACATGATTTTGAATTAGAGATAGATTTGGTGCAGATTGCTTGTTTGATCGATTTTGTTATTTTTTTTATTTTTTTATTTTTAAATTAAAATTCTAGGTATAATCGTAATATTGTAAGTTATGAGGGATATTTTCGTCCAATTGGTCCTTATGTGTATGAAAAGTTTCCACTTGGTCCTTAAATGATAAAATATCTGACATGGAAAGTTAGTTGATATAATTTTAGCCTTATAGGTATTTATGTGTAATTCTTCCTTAAAATAAAACGTTTGTGAAAGATGATTCTTCTAAATAATATGATTCGTTTTAGCAGATTTAATTACAAATATAAAAGAGGATTCATAATTCAATTTCCACTCTACCTATCACAATCAAGGTTAGGCAGATGCAATAACTAAGTGGCAAGCTACGTAATAAATTGCATATTTAATGTACAATAACTACATTTAATGATATTCCTACCGAAAAAATAAAATAATAATTTGAAACTTTGGCCGAATGAGTTGATGTAGGACACAACAAAACATTAGATTGATTGACACGCCCTAGAATTTTTGAGTATGCAAGAAAAAACAAATGCTTCAATTGGAAAAGTATTACATTATGGTACTTTATATTATATGTTATATTATGGACTCTTTATCCTTTTTCTCCAGTCGTAGGTTTATTACATTACAATGTCTTGTATTATATTGCAGTTGTCAGATTCGTCTTTTTAATAAATTTAATGTCACAATAAGATTCATATACACGTGACCCCCAAGATTATTACATTTAATTTTATTTACACGTGGCAACGGATGCATTATGTTTGTCAATTAGCATTTGGAGCCGTTTAATTTAAATAAATATATATATAAAAAAAAGACATTTAAATTCCTATTTGTATAAAAATTGTCAATTCATTCATTTGTTAGAATTTTTTTACATGTAGATACCTAGTAGAATAAAGTTTTTACACATAAGTACTCGTTTGCGCCGCAGGTACATCATTCATATAAGCATATTTAGGTACGATATAGAAACATATTATGGTACATAATACCGTAAGAAAATGTACATCATATAATAAATTTAGGTAACATAAAGAAACGAATATAGATACAACATAAACGCGTGATGTGGTACATAATATACATATAAAAAGGTATATCAAGCATGGTAAAATGGTACACACAACCAGTTGGGTACTTAAATATAATTTTTTTCTGACAGGGTACCGACTTGCAACTTTTTTATACAAATAGGTATTTAAGTGGAGATTTCCGTAAAAAATAAATAGGGTCGGCATGACAGATTCCATTCGATTGCTACCTAACAAAAATTTCGATATTTTTTTATATATTTGCGAAATATTATTATTACTATTATTAATAAATAAATAAATAAAAGAACTCACGTGACAGCTAACACGTTGGCTGTCAACTATTTGCCAGAGGAAATCCTGCAGGCCACGTCAGCAAAGGATCACCACACTCTTCTCCTCACTCACACTCTGGCGCATATATACTCTTTCAGCTTCCCTCTCGTCTCGGCCGATCAGATCGCTAGGTAGGTATGTGTTTCTGCCTCGTTTTCTTCAATCTATGGCTGAATCGGACGTCCTCAGCTGTGATTTTCAAGCTGCATTGATTTTTTTTTTTTTTTCGACGTGATTATTGTTTGTTGCCTTGCATCGCCGGTTGTGTTTGTTCTGTTCTTCCCCATGGTTTTTGTGTTTCTGCATTTTGATGTGCTTGTCCTTACGAACGCTGTGTAGCGAATCTGGTGAATTTGTCGTTTTGATTACTTTCGGATTGCTTTGAAATGGAGGAGTATGCTACCGTATAGGCTAGGCGGAGTATTCTAGAAATTGTTAGGAATGCTATTGATTTTATCGAAATAGATCTTCTTCTAAAGAAAAAAAATAAAAAAAAGCAGAGATGTGGGGCACATAACAGTGTCAGTGACTTGCTAGAAGGGTCAAGTGTAGCGTTTATTTATTCATTAAATATGGAGTCTGGTAAATTGAGGTAGATACGGGGTCTATACAGCCTTAGGGGAGCTGGAAGAAGTGTAACCATCGTTTGAGAATTCAATGATGTCTTGAAGTTAATGTCATTTTCAGAATTCAGTTATCCATGTCCGAGCTATTGTTTCTTATTTCTCGGCTTAATATAGTCTCGGTTATTCATGTGTAGGAGCAGGATATAGAAAAATCAGTAAAGGATTTCTTTGTGTGTTCCAAATATTTTTAGGAGAGAAAAACAGCAATGTGGAAGTTGAAATTTGCTGAAGGGTCAAGCCCGTGGTTAAGAACAGTAAATGGACATGTTGGCCGTCAGGTTTGGGAGTTTGATCCCAATCATGGAACGAAAGAAGATTTGGCTGAGATTGAGAAATTTCGGGAGCAATTTTATAAAAATCGATTTGAGAAGAAACATTCTGCTGATCTTCTAATGCGGCATCAGGTTCGTGGAAGAACTTTGTTGTATGATTCTAGCCTGTAGTTTCATGGTTAAACCTCTGCACATGACAAACATCAAGGAATTTATAAAGCTTTTTTTTTATCATTGATTCTGATTTGCTAGTTTTCGAAGGAGACTTCAATCAGCTCAAATTTGCCCCGAGTTAAAGTAAAAGATGTAGACGAAATTACGGAGGAGAAAGTGACAAACACTTTGAGGAGGGCCATCAGTTTCCATTCTACTCTGCAGGCTCCTGATGGGCATTGGCCTGGGGATTATGGTGGCCCAATGTTTCTGATGCCTGGGTTGGTGAGTGTAGATTGCCTCGGTGTTTTAATTTTATGAATTGATTTGTTCATTGCAAAGATGTTTTCACTGGTTTCTGGTCAGCATTTAACTTTAAATGATCTCATGGTTCCCTAACCATGCCATGGAACAGGTAATTACCTTGTCTATTACTGGGGCTTTAAATGCAATATTTACGAGAGAGCACAAGCGAGAAATCTGCCGCTATTTATACAATCATCAGGTGAAGTTCTGTTCCAAGTGCAACTCTTGGTTTCATTATTTATAGTCTTTACAGCAACATGCACCTATTATTATCTTATATGGTCCAAGTTCATTATGTACCTAAAATACCATCCAATGCAACAGAATCAAGATGGTGGCTGGGGTTTGCATATTGAAGGGCCAAGTACCATGTTTGGTTCTGTTTTGACTTACGTCACTTTAAGGTTGCTCGGGGAAGATGCAAACGATGGTGATGGAGCGATGGAGAAAGGTAGGAAATGGATTCTGGATCACGGGGGTGCTACTGCAATCACATCATGGGGAAAGATGTGGCTCTCGGTTAAGAACTTGTCACCATTTCTTTGCTTGTTTATAAATGACAGTTATATCTTGAACACCGAAGGAGTGCAGGAAGGACTGATACTCTTTCGTTTTTTCTATAATTATCAGGTGCTTGGGGCTTTTGAGTGGTCTGGAAATAATCCTCTGCCACCTGAGATATGGCTTCTTCCCTATATGCTTCCGTTTCATCCAGGTAAACTTCTAATTCTAGTGCTAATTATGTCCTTTCCATTCTTCTAGTTGTTCATCACCAAAGCCTAGACAATTCGCAGGAAGGATGTGGTGTCATTGTCGAATGGTTTATCTCCCGATGTCCTACTTGTATGGTAAAAGATTTGTTGCACAAATTACACCGACGGTTCTTTCTCTGAGGAAGGAGCTTTATACAGTTCCATATCATGAGATAGATTGGGAAAAAGCGCGCAATGAATGTGCAAAGGTTTGTCAGTTTTTAGTCATTATTCTTACAAACGAGGTTGGGTTTTACGAAATCAAATTTTATAGCTCATATCTGAATCACCTCTTCATAATGAATTACAATGCTCATTGTTTCTTTTTTTCCCTAATCGCACCTTTCGTTGCACCACTTTTTGCTGCAGGAAGATCTATACTACCCGCACCCTCTTATACAGGATGTACTGTGGACCACCCTTCACAAAGCTGTAGAGCCTGTCTTGATGAATTGGCCTGGAAAAAAGTTGAGAGAAAAGTCCCTCCGCACTGTTATGGAGCATATTCACTACGAAGACGAAAATACTCGATATATCTGCATAGGACCAGTAAACAAGGTATGAGTAATGCTTTTTTTTTTAGTAATGTCAGGATAAGCTGCAATATTGTTACATCAGTCATTTACAACATAATAAATTGGTAGCGATATTACTGAAGGCAATAATCTCACAATTTTCTTTTTTTATTATTTCTTTTGCTAATGTTTCTTCTTGCATGAAACTCGTTTCAGTTTGCATTGTAATGCCGCATCATAATATAATGTTTTATATCGCCTAGACGAAAATGCCATTTTTTTGTTCTTAGCTGCCTTTTTAATTTTTATGCAGGTGCTAAATATGCTTTGCTGTTGGGTAGAAGACCCAAATTCAGAAGCTTTCAAGCTACATCTTCCAAGAATTTATGATTATTTGTGGCTTGCAGAGGATGGAATGAAAATGCAGGTTTTAACCTTCCCCTTTGCATAATATTATTTTATTTTCCAATTGTTAATAACTTGTGCTAGATATCATTTCTCACAGATAATTGTTCTTCTTTCTGAAAGTATTTCCACTGTATCTTTTAAGACATTAAGCGTAATCAGGTTAATTTTTGTATGAAGTCTCTTATTTATCTCCAAGTTGTTAGTTATTTGTTGCCTGTTCAATTTAATGAACATAACATATACCCAAAACATGTTATAGGGATACAACGGAAGTCAGCTTTGGGATACTGCCTTTGCTGTTCAAGCCATAATAGCAACGAAGCTTGTCCACGAATTTGGCCCTACTTTAAACAAAGCACATACATACATAAAAACTTCACAGGTTCATTTTGCCAGTGTAAATGTAATAAGGAGCATATAGTTGTTTCTGTCCATTTTTTCAGTGTATCTTATCTTTCTTTTGTTTTTATTTTGAAGGTCTTAGACGATTGTCCAGGTGATCTGGATTATTGGTATCGTCACATTTCAAAAGGGGCTTGGCCATTTTCAACGGCAGACCACGGTTGGCCTATTTCTGATTGCACAGCCGAGGGGCTAAAAGTAATGCTCTAAATAAGATATCATTTTTTTTTACATTTGTATATTTAGTTACAAGAATTTTCAATAAATATTTTACTGGTCTTTCAGGCTGTCCTATTACTATCCAAACTTCCGGCAGAACTAGTTGGGAGTCCCCTCGATGCAAAGTGCTTATATAATGCTGTGAATGTTATTCTTTCACTACAGGTACATAATCATTATTTGATTCACAGGCTAAATGGTTGCAGGCCTGCCTCTAGAATGTTTGATTGAAGAAAAAGCACATATGTTATATTATCATATTTGGTAGGATATCAATGAGAAAAAAAATAGAATGCAAGGAACCATAATCTGTAAATTGTGAATACTATCCGAGGCTTTAAGGATATTCTTTACCCGTCAATTAAAGACTGTATGCTAATAAGATTTCTTTCTGGAAGTTTTACAAATCTGGCTAACTAGGTGTATCTATAGTCTGTATTATTGATTTCCATTGGTCTTTGAGGAGTTAGATATATTGATGTTCAACTATAAATCTGAAAAAAATCTTCCCGGCATTGTCAGAATGCAGATGGAGGCTTTGCAACTTATGAACTGACCAGATCATATAGTTGGTTGGAGGTACTTTATTGCTAGAAACTTCTCGTATAATATAGATTTGTATTTGTTCAATTAAGAGGTTGTCAGCTTGTTGATCTACATGTTAGCCTTGCTTACCGATATTCATACTGCTTCAATTCTATTTAACGAGCAACATATTTTACTTAAGATGATGCAAAGCATCTAATTATGTTCTTGTGTTCCGTATTCACCTAGCTGTTTCACCTATTGGTACTCTCGACTAACAATTTTAGATTATTTATGGAATGAGACAAGCTTGCTTTTTTGAATGTTCTTCCAATTCATTTAATATTAATTGCAATATATTTTGGCATCAATTAACAATTGATTTGATTCTTAAATGCTTTCTTCCAGCTGATCAACCCGGCTGAAACATTTGGCGATATAGTCATCGACTATCCGTAAGATGCTTCTCCACTTTATAAAGCTTATATTGTAATCATTGAACTCCATCAATTGATTTAGTTCTCTAAACTTTTCCTATCAGATGCTAAGTTTGCTTAGAATACTTGGTCTGACTATGGGCCTATGTTAACATCTTGACTGATTTGGACCTACATGAACTCTATAGTTATGTTGAATGCACCTCGGCAGCTATCCAGGCATTAACAGAATTTAAGAAGTTGTATCCTGGACATCGCAAAGAAGAAGTGGAACACTCTATCGAACGAAGTGCCAAGTTCATTGAAAAGATCCAAGCACCAGATGGCTCCTGGTCAGTTTCAGATTTTCTCATTTGCCATGATTCTTTTTCCCCCCGCCATTTTTTTATTCTTCTCTGCAGTTCAACTTTTCTCCTCATTTTATCTAGGCTTCAATGTATGTATTATTCCATGAAAATATCTTATGAGGTGCTAACGTTGTCCTAATCTGAGCCAGGTACGGTTCTTGGGCAGTTTGTTTCACTTATGCAATGTGGTTTGGCATTAAAGGCCTGGTGGCATCTGGTAGAAACTATAGCAATTGCTCTGGCATACGTAAAGCTTGTGATTTTCTGTTGTCTAAACAGCTTCCATGTGGTGGATGGGGAGAGAGTTATCGTTCATGTCAAGACAAGGTAGAAAGCTGTCTTATTCTGTCAAACAAGCATCTTATGAACTCTAAGCATAGTAATGCTACATGATGATAGTTTTCATTTTCTTAAGAACGTCCAAATTATAATGTTGATAGTGATGGAACAAGGATAATACAGAAGAATCTTCTTTTGTTTTCGATACCTGCTCTATCACTTGTATACTGCGACTGTACTTCCGTCTTCTGATCGAGTTTTCGTAATTTATAACTGATGGTGTGAATATGCATGAAGTTAAAAGTGCTTCAAATTTAAATACAGGTTTACACAAATCTTGAAGGCAACAGATCCCATGTGGTAAATACAGGATGGGCAATGCTGGCTCTCATCGATGCTGGCCAGGTCATTGATTTTCGACAACTATTAGCTTTGTATATACATTTTCTTTTCTTTTAAATATCTTGTTCACAATTGTTTCATGTTGACTACAAGTAGACAATAGAGTGTTTCTGTCCTCTGTTAAAAACGTTCCCTTCGCTCTTTTGATGTACTGCAGGCTGAAAGGGAACCCTTGCCATTACACCGAGCAGCAAAAGTTCTAATAAATTCTCAATGCGAAAACGGAGATTACTCACAAGAGGTAGTAGTAATTCCTTCGATAAATTAGTTTTCACATTTTTTCCCCTAATAATGGTTTATGCAATACCGGCCAGAACTCAGGCCAATGCTTATTATGTTCTTACAGCATTTCAATATATATTGCCGACCAGCCATGGAAACACTTGATAAGACTTTCTTAACCGAAGTATCATTAAGGCGAGGTTTTTCGTGTTTTTTTCAGGAAATAATGGGAGTATTCAATAGAAACTGCATGATTACATATGCTGCATATAGAAACATATTCCCAATATGGGCGTTAGGAGAATATCGGACCAGAGTTCTCAATGCGCAATGAAATCACATGCAGACGAACCTTAACGTGGAACCCCTAAGATTTAGCACTTACCTCCGTTTGGACGTCAGATTACGGTAACTTCTCTGATCTGTTCAACGTTTAAGTTCTGCTCTTGACGCTTCTCATATTTGGAGGATCGATCGTCTCGCCTTTACGAAAATCCCCAGATGGATGGATTACCTCGTACCTTTTCAATAATTTGAGGTCATTTCCAAACGTATTATTACATTACTTTTTGAGTTATAGAATTATTTGATATAATCAAACCTGTGAGGCTTTCACAAAGTTGTGAGCTTTCCTTATAGTTGTGCCATATTCTTCTGCAAGGATACACCATTCACAACCCCGCAACAAGAACAAACATTTTCTTGATAAGCCCACAAATTAAAATAAATAACTTCCAATAGATTTGGAATTTGCCATTAAAAATAAAAGATGATTTAATCAACCCACGAATAACCTTAGTCCGAACATATTCAGCCGAAAAAAAGTTAATTATGTGCATAAACTAGATTAAGAGGACTAAACCTAGTATTTGAAATAGTTAGGGACGATCCCTCTTTACATATCATAAAGCGAAACAATTGTGGTAAGCTATCGAATTAACGTTTGGTCAAACTCCATAAAAATATATTTGACCCTTTGACTCATTTACGTGAAATTCCACTTAGTAGTGGACTAAGAGATCATTCCAATTATTTTATATCTACATAATATTTTCAATGATACATCCAAATATATACAGTTCATAATCCTAATAATATTTTAATTACATAAATACATGGAATTGTTTCACTACCCGAAATTACCAACCTAGATAGACGACAACTTTGATTTCTATAAACTTTGAAAAAGAGCACATGATATATATGCCATCTTCTAACTCTTTTGCCCCATAATTTCAAAACCACGAATCATCTTTTATTCCACTCTATATGATATATACACACACACAATATATATCTATAATAGACATAGTCTATATAAACACATACTTGTTTGCAAAACTTGGTACAAAACAAAAAACAAGAAATCTTCCGGCAAAACCCAAGTCAAGAAAGAAAAAAGGAAAATACGACACAACACAAATGGAGATACTCTACACAACCCTCATTTGCATCTTCGTTTCCATCGTACTATCTTCCCTCAACTTCCTCCTCTTCAAGGCCAAGCCCGACGCCAAGAACGCCCCACCCGGCAAAACGGGCTGGCCCGTTATCGGCGAGAGCCTCGAGTTCCTCTCAACGGGCTGGAAGGGCCATCCCGAGAAGTTCGTATTCGATCGCATGTCCAAGTACTCCGACAAAGTGTTCAAAACCCATCTCCTAGGCGAGAAGGCGGCCGTCTTCTGCGGGGCGAGCGGTAATAAATTCCTATTCTCTAACGAAAACAAGCTCGTCCAGGCGTGGTGGCCAAGCTCCGTCGACAAGATCTTCCCTTCGTCGACCCAAACGTCCTCCAAGGAAGAAGCCATCAAGATGAGGAAAATGCTTCCCAATTTCCTAAAGCCCGAGGCCCTTCGAAGCTACGTAGGCATAATGGATCACATTGCGCAGAGACACTTCGAATTGGGATGGGAAAATAAGGACAACGTCAAAGTCTTTCCGCTGGCCAAGAACTACACCTTCTGGCTGGCGTGCAGGCTATTCGTGAGCATCGAAGATCCTCAGCAAGTCGACAAGTTCGCCGAGCCCTTCAACCTCTTGGCCTCGGGCTTGATTTCAATCCCCATAGATCTGCCCGGGACGCCTTTTAACAAGGGGATCAAGGCTTCGAACTATGTAAGAAAAGAGCTCGCTTCGATCATCAGGCAAAGGAAGGACGATTTGGCCCGAGGAAAAGCCTCCCCTACGCAAGATATACTGTCTCACATGCTTCTTACCACCGACGAGAATGGCAAGTCCATGCATGATTTGGACATCGCCGATAAGATCTTAGGGCTGCTCATAGGCGGGCACGACACTGCTAGCTCCGCCTGCGCTTTCATCGTCAAGTATTTGGCCGAGCTGCCCGAGGTTTACAAGGGCGTCTACAATGGTAATAACATATATATATATAGATGTATTTATTATGTAATGAAATGTATGCTTATTTCTGATGAATTTGCTTGTATTAGAGCAAATGGCGATTGCTAAATCGAAGGCAGAAGGCGAACTTTTGAACTGGGACGACTTGCAGAAGATGAAATATTCATGGAACGTCGCGTGCGAAGTGCTGAGGCTCGCATCGCCCCTTCAAGGAGCCTTCAGAGAAGCCATGGCCGACTTTGTCTACAACGGCTTCGCCATTCCCAAGGGCTGGAAGCTATACTGGAGCGCAAACTCCGTGCACAAGAACCCCGAGTTTTTCCCGGAGCCCCACAAGTTCGACCCGTCGAGGTTCGATGGGTCGGGGCCCGCTCCGTACACGTTCGTCCCGTTCGGCGGCGGGCCGAGGATGTGCCCCGGGAAAGAGTACGCTAGGCTAGAGATCCTCGTTTTCATGCATCATCTAGTAAAGAGATTCAAGTGGGAGAAGATCGTAAAGGATGAGAAGATCGTCGTCGACCCAATGCCTATCCCCGCCAAGGGATTGCCCGTCCGCCTCTTTCCTCACAAGGCTGCCATTTGACGGCCGTTTTCTTGATCATCGTTCTGTGAATTGATTATTTTACATGGTTTTTTCTATGGCGTTAAAATAAACCAAGTTGTTAGAGTATATATATGTGTGTGTGTGTGTGTGCATTATGCAAAAGTGAAATGGAAAACTTCTTCTTCTTCTTCTTGCCAAGAATATGAATTTAACAGCTATATTTTCAGACATAAAAAGGTCAGTTAAAGGACCTTAGCCATATTCATATAATGACACACACACTGCAATAAGCCCTTGGGACTAGAATGAAAAGAAGCTTCCATGGTGATCGTGCAAGCGTGAAGACGACGACGAAGAAGTTGTAATGGATTCGCCGTGAACTAAAGAAACGCTCGATTTTCCTCGAACTGCAGAGGCTATAGTATTAATCATATCAGCTGCATGATTATTCGATGGCCAGCAGCGTCTTTTTCCGGACGAATCGTTGGCAATGTTTGTGTGATTGCCGCTGTTCATCGACGACGAAACGGCGTCGTTGAAGCTCCACGAATTCGTTGACAGAAGAGAGGGAGCACTGAAAAAATCTGTAGCCATATATATGGAGAGCCAAGAATCAATAACAGCACGGTAATAAAAAAAACCATGTGAGTAGATGAAGGCTTACGTCGATCGAAGGCTGGAGCGCTTCTCGGGCTCTGAAAGGAACATATCCTCTCTCCCGGGCCGACCCGCAAATTCGAAATGGGATTAGGGCTAAAAAGGCGGGATGATTCTCTCGACATGGTACGATTTTCGTCCCACTTCGAGTTTGATGAGAGTGAGATCGACAGGCCGTTCGACACGATGCTTTGAGGTCTCTGATCTGCTCGCCGAGGTTTCGAAGACAATACGGAAGATTTAAAAAACACGAGGGAGTATTTGAATGTCGTTCGGACATGAGGAAAACATTGTAGTATGTAGTTGTTTCTGTAATAGAGAAGCAAAAACAAAAAAAAAAAAAGAAAATGCTACCATATAATGAAGAAGATAAAGATGTTGCTGGCAATCTGAGGTGCAACGGCCTTCGCCTCCTCGCATTGTGGTCGGAAAGCCTTCTCCTGCAGCTCCTCTTCTTATCGTCGAACTCCGAAAGATCATGAAACCTTCGAAAATTAAACGAAAAATTTAAGGAACTATACAACCTTAATTTATGGTCTCAACTTGAGATCTATTACCTGCTGCACTGCTGACAAAACCGACGAACCAAGCCTCCCACGACGACTCGAGGGCTCTTCGAATGGGGTTCGCATATTCGATGCCTTCGGTGATAGTCTTTCGCCGACTTCAAGTCGATGTTGCACCCTTGGACTTGGCAGAAAGGGCTCTTCTGTACATGCTGATATGAGCGTCTCGACCTCTTCGAGGGGGTCGACGACGAACCGCCGCCGATCATGATCATATTAGCCTGAGAATTCGAAGAGGTTTTATTACAGTAGTTCGGAGATTGTCTCCCAAGCCCGAAACTGATGATCAGCTGCTCGCCGGAGCAAACCACCGAGGAAGACGACGAGATAGTCTTGGAAGTGACGGCGTTGTCATCCGATCTCATCACAAAGTTGTCCTTGATCGGACAGTAAAGAGAATCCGAAAAGGCCGATTCTTTGGAGGATATTCCGACATCTAATTCATCGTTGTTATTACAATAGAAAGGGCTCATTAGGTGATCACTTTGCTGCTTCCCACCATATAAATCCAAGATTTCCCACCCTAACTTAGATAAGCTCTCAGTATTTTCTTCCATAACAGCACGTATATGAAAGAGATTGAACCTCCTTTAAATTCCCAGGGAACAACAGAGGTAGTAGTTAATAAACAGTATGAATGGATTCTAGCTTACTCTTTCGTAGTGTCTTGGGGTAGGTAGCAATAAGGCTTGGTATTTCCCTGTAAGAGAACAGAGATTAGATATAGGTTAATACAAAAGACGTACTACCACTAGAGAACAACTGAAGATCAAACACAACGTGGGCCATGAACTATGAAGCTACACAACAATTTACCATTTATGTCAATCGCTTTCGGCTCTTTTAAGACCATCAGCATTAGCATAACTCATCTCACATGGAAATCAATTCATTGGGGGGTTCCTTTCTATTGTCAGAACCTTGGTCTTGACTCTTGGATGCCCATGTTACTATTTTGGCCAAGACAATATGATGTATATCAATCTGTTCTTGAATATCAAGATTGAGTATAGATTGTTGGGTTTTGTTCAAGAGAAAGGTTCACATCAATGTCCAAATCTTACCAGTCTTATTAAGACTTTATGTAGGATGTCCAATTTGATGAAAGCTTCGTTTTGTAGAGGCGGACAAGTTGCACTTACGTTGTCCAAACGTTTCCTAATCAAAAGGGTTGTCATGACATAAGCTCATTCG
Organism: Lindernia subracemosa; assembly: GCA_028392965.1. Lineage (NCBI taxonomy): Eukaryota > Viridiplantae > Streptophyta > Magnoliopsida > Lamiales > Linderniaceae > Vandellia > Vandellia subracemosa. The sequence goes on along the minus strand of JAQPCC010000002.1, from coordinate 6,635,555 downwards.
TTGATTATTGTGACATTGAATATCGCAAGTGACTCATTGACTGCGACCCATGATTCCAAGTTTCAAACTTTTTTTTTTTTTTGTTTCAAAGAAAGTTTCAAACTTTTTCAATAAATATAAAAAAAATAATCAGGCCCAACTGTTCGTTAGTGAGAGCACATCAAACTGCTGCAGCAATGGAACTAAAGACAACACAATTAAAGTTGAGGTCCTAAAGGGGACCGTTCATAGTTGAGAACCTTTACTACAACATTGTTAGGTGTGTTCTCAGGCCAAAGACTCAGCTATCAAGCTCTGCATACAGCTAGGCTCCATAAAGTTGGGAACTTTAATGGAACTAATTGTACGGAAAAAGCATATCATTAAGACTATTAGGTAATAAAGCCTTGAAAGTCGAAGAATAATAATCATCCAAAAATAGATTAAGCGATCTTCAGGCGATTTTGGTGCGATCTTCAGGCGAATCTTATCGGTGATTTTTGTGTCTCAGCGCTACGCGCTGCCATGGCCAAGAAACGGAAACCGCCGATTAGGGTTGGGGTGACTCCTCCGGCGTCTCCGGCGATCCAATCCACCCATATATCCCCACCTCAGCAGGGAGGTATGACTCAATCTGGCTCTCCTGGATCGAGCAGTAATGGGGCTGGGGGGAAGATACTATCGCACATGATTGTGGAAGTGAGTGAGAACGGGAAATCTATAGGCGCTGGGAAATCCATAGAGGGTCAGAGTAATAATTTTTGGGCGACATTTGATGTATCTAAGCTGAGAAATGTTGGGACAAAAGCCCTTCCAAGCAGAGGGACTATCCTTTTGTTAATGGATAGTTTTCCTATTTGGAACGTCAGAGGGAATAATGCTCCCTTTAAGCAGAATGAGGTTGGTCTCTTCTGCAATAAACAGAAGTTTAGATTTATTTGCCTTTTAGAGAATAAGCTCAGGATGAGCAACTTTGAATGGGTTATGAATAAGATGCTGAGGGGTTATAGGTTCACCCATAATCTGGTGCATCATGCTGTAGGGCGTATCTTGATTGCTTGGGATCAGACCTTAGAAGTTACAGTGATAAAGAGTAGTGATCAACTCATGCACTTGGATATTAATCAAGTTGCTGTTATTACATGTGTGTATGCTCAAAACTTTGGTACCCAGAGAGAGCAGTTGTGGGCTGACCTGCTGGAGATAAGCCACTCTAATACTAGGCCATGGCTTGTCTGGGGAGACTTTAACTGTGTAATGTCAGAGGATGAAAAAATCGGAGGTAATCCAGTCCAAATGAGTGATGTTATGAGATTTAGGGACTGCATCTCTGAATGTGAGCTAATGGAAATCCGCAGAAAGGGTGTAGATACTCTTGGACTAACAAACAAGAGGGCGATAACAGGATTTGGAGCAAGTTGGACTGGGCTTTTGCTAATGCCACATGGATGGAACAGAATAGTAAGGTGGAGGCACACTTCTTGCCTGAAGGTGTGTCAGACCACTCCCCCATCATCCTAAGGGATATCTTCTGCCCTCCACCTGTCAAGAGAAGGTTTAAGTATTTTAACATGTGGTCGGATTCTCCGTTGTTTCTGAGCATAGTTAGAGATGCTTGGTCTGTGGGAATCAGTGGCAATAAGATGTGGTGTGTGACACAGAAACTGAAATCCTTGCGTGGCCCGCTGATGAAGTTGAACAATAAAGCTTTTGCTGATATAGTAAACAAAGTAGAATGCCTACGACAGGAAGTTCAGAAGGTTCAGGAGAGTATGCATAGTGACCCTCTCAATCAGGTCCTAATGAATAGGGAGAAGGATATCAGGATGGAGTTCCATTTTGCTAGTTTAGCTGCTTCAAGGTTTCTGAAGCAGAAAGCCAAGGCCAGATGGCTAACGGATGGTGACTCAAATTCTGCATTCTTTCATGCTATTTTGAAAAAGAACACTTATAGGAACAGAGTCACTAGCTTACAGTTAGGGTATGGCTCCACTGTCACTGACCCAGTGGACATTCTAAACAAGTTCACATAGTATTTTGAGGGCATATTGGGGATCGAAGGGGAGGTATCAGAAAATATTGAGCCTTCAGTAGTAGGGCAAGGCCCTGTCCTGTCCCTTGAGGACCAGCTAGGCTTGTGTAAGCCGTTTAATTCGATTGAAGTTACAAGAGTACTCAACTCAATCCATGAAGACACAGCTCCAGGCCTGGATGGGTTTGGAAGTGGCTTCTTTAAGCATTCTTGGGCTGTTGTTGGAGACGAGGTTAATGCAGCTATCTTGGATTTCTTTAAGTGTGGTAGAATGTTGAAAGAGCTTAATACTACAGTGCTTACTCTGGTGCCTAAAATTGCTCATCCATCTAGTGGTGGAGATTATAGACCTATTGCCTGTTGCAATACGATCTATAAATGCATATCTAAGCTCTTATGCAATCGGCTCAAAGAGGTCTTGCCAAGGATCATTAATGAGAACCAAAGTGCATTCATTCAAGGAAGGTCGATCATTCACAACGTTCTTATCACCCAGGAGCTAATCCGGTTATACAATAGAAAGAATGCATCACCTAGATGCTTAATGAAGATCGATATCAAGAAGGCCTATGATATGGTGAGTTGGGGTTTTCTATTCGAATGGCTTGTCCATATGAGGTTCCCTACAAGGTTTGTGGGTTGGATCAAAGAGTGTGTAACCACAGTATCATTTGTAGTCACGGTTAATGGGCAAGTGGGACCTCGGTTTAAAGGGAGGAGGGGCTTGAGACAGGGGGACCCTTTGTCTCCTCTTCTTTTTGTGGTTGTAATGGAGTACCTGTCAAGGAGACTTCAGGTTGCTAGTCAAGATCCCAAGTTTAGATTCCATCCTCTATGTAAGAACTTCAAACTGGTGAACCTATGCTTTGCTGATGATCTCATCGTCTGTTGCAAAGCGTCGGATGGTGCTGTGACTGCTGTAAAGCAAGCTCTGGAGCATTTTAAGGAGGCTACTGGACTGCATGCCAACCCTGCGAAATCTTGCATGTATCTTGCTGGAGTATAAACTCCGTGCTGATGGCATTGCATGGATTCTGGGGGGCGTTCTTCGTTCTGCCAAAAGCAGTCTTGAAACGCGTTGATCAATGTGCAGGGCGTATCTGTGGAACAGTGGAGCAGATGGCAGATATACATCACTAGTTAGTTGGGACTTGGTCTGTAGGATGAAGAAACATGGTGGACTAAACATCAGGAACTGTGGAGTGTGGAACAATGCGTTGATTGGGAAGCAAATATGGGATTTGGCAAGGAAGGCGGATAAGTTGTGGGTAAGGTGGATTGATGGCATATACTTGAAAGGGATGGACTTCTGGGAATATGCCCCTCCTCCCGACTGTAATTGGCACTGGCGCAAGATCAATAAGATCAAAGGTTTATTTGCGAGGGGTTATGCGAATGGAAGATGGCTTCCAAGTGAAGCTGGAATTTACACGGTTGGGGGAGGTTACCAGTGGCTGTTGGGGAGTGCTAGCCAGTTCAGATGTAGTCACTTCATCTGGAGCCGCTTGAATCTTCCGAAGCACTCACTGATAGTATGGTTGATGGCTCATAGAAGGCTACTAACTCTTAATAGGTTGCAGGGCTGGGGAATTCTCATAGTTAATCCTAGATGCTCCTTATGCGCGTTGAATAATGAGACTATCGAGCACCTATTCTTCCAATGCTCATATAGTCAAGAGATACTGAAACTTGTGGCGAGTTGGCTGAAAAGCACTAGGATCCCTGATGTGATGGAAGAATGGTGCAAGTGGGTGAGCAAATTGGCGCGAGGCAAGAAAGTTTGGGTAAGGATTGTGTCAGCTTGCTTATCTGCTGTTATATATTACGTTTGGAATGAGAGAAATCGACGTGTGCATGGAGAACAACCGGTGAGTGCGACGGAGACTATGCGATATATCCAATCTGTGGTGAGAGGGCGGCTTCTAGGATGTAGTCGGCTAATGAGATCCAACGGAGACAGGGAGGTCGTTAGATTATTCTGTGAGGGTTCTTGATTGGATTTAGTATAGTCTTTATCAATGTTTGAGTGCTGAGAAGATGTAGAGGTGTGTTGTGATGATGTACCGAACAATTATGCTCGTGGTAGTGAAGTCATTTCTTACCAAAAAAAATAATCCAACCTACAAATCTTGGGTAAAAGAGTGTATTTTGGGGGATATGATCGATGGAAGTGCTCATGAAGAAATGTGGCTATCTGTTTATCAGTCCCAACAGTAAAGCCCAATAAGAATAATCCAAACGAAAGTCATCGCCTGGGGTGAAATCCCAGCAGGGTTTTTGGGCGACGAAGCAACATTAATCGGCGGCTCGCGGCGGTGGCGATGGCGGCACCGAACGACCTACTTACGGAAGCCCATCTCCGTTGACCGAATTCGCGGCGCACGAAGACGAGGGCGATGGTTGCGACGTCGAAAATCGCGACCCTTTAAAAGGTCAACGTATCTTGATCCAAGGTGTTATTGATCTGTTAAAATTTTCATGTGATGTGCTTTAACTTCAGCTTCTTTCTATGATTCGTAGTAGTAGTAGTCTCGGGCAGTGTTTTGCGTTGTGTCTTAGGAATTGCCATTTCTATTTATTGCATGATTCTTTTCTTACAACGTATATTTCCGAGAAAGAAGGCGACTACTCTTCTTCTTCTTCAGCCATTGAACATCGATGTCCATCACCTCACGGCCAATGGCTCCACCCTCAACGTGGCTTGGACGCCTCTACTCTCTCTTCTTCCTCCTCCTCCTCCTCCTCCTCATCACCGCCGCCTCGGCCGACCATTTTGAGAACCCAAAACTCAGACAAGCCTACACGGTACTAGAAGCTTTGAGAAAAGCTATACACTCCGATCCGTTCAACTTCACATCTAACTGGAGAGGCAATTATGTCTGTTCTTACAATGGAGTCTTTTGCACCAACTCGTCTGTTAGAGCAGTCTCAGGCATTGACCTGAACCACGTGGGCGTCGGGGGTTACCTTCCCGAGGAGCTAGGTGGGCTGACCGACCTCGTGGTATTGCATCTCGGTTCGAATAGGTTCTACGGTGCCATACCTAGAACGTTGGAGAACCTCAAGTTTTTGTCGGAGCTGGACTTGAGCCACAATCGATTCGCAGGTCAGTTACCAAGTGTTGTTCTTTCACTAACTTCACTTGAATTCTTGGACATAGAACTTGAAGGTAAAAGATTTAGACATGAAGTACTCGAAAATATAAGAAATTTGCCCTTATAAGTTCTTGTTTTTAGCAATCAGTGATCTTAGAGAATGGCCATTTTGGGCAGGTTGTTTGCCTGGTGAGGTTGGGAAGTTGAAGAAGTTGAAGGTTTTCGACGTGAGCTTCAACATGTTAGAATGCCGTTTGCCCGATGAGATTGGAGGTATGGAAAGCGTCGAGCAGTTGAATGTTGGGCACAACGATCTGACCGGCGAGGTTCCAGAGAGCATATGCAACCTCCCGAGGCTGAGAAACTTTACGTATTCTTACAATTACTTCGCCGGAGATCCACCAAACTGTGGCGGCGGTGGTGGTAGATTTGGTGGTCAACTGGCAAAGAGAGGACGTCCCGTGGTTATTCCACCGGCACCTAGGCTTGACCGAGGGTCCCTGCCCAAAGTAGGGATTCCAATTCCACCACCACCACCGCCGCCTCCTCCGCCACTTCTACCGCCATTTCCTATGCATCTCCACCACCGCCGGTCATTCCATTCTATTGATTGATTGTAAGCTTGATGATGATAGTGATCAAAACAGTAATTCAAAGTAATGCTATTTCAATCTCAATCAACATCTCGGGCATTTACACAAGAACACAAAGCAAAAACGTCCCATCTCGAATCAAATCAAGCTAAAAAAAAAAAAATCCATACACAAACCTGCATTTTTCTTACCCATTTCAAAGCTATCCCACGAACGCTTTCCTATTCTTTCAAACAAATCTTTTATTAGTCGAAACGTATCACTATGCATGATATATCGTCTTTGCTTTTCCTTGCCAAGGCCTCGGAGGTCAACCGCTTGGCTGCAGCTTGAGGGTTCTTGATGGTCCTCACCATATCGACTGCTTCTTGATTGTTCATAACCTGCAAGAATTGTACATTATTCGTTTGCATGATTAATCCCGAGGATCATAAGGCGACATTCGATCGAAGTACAAACCTTCCACAACCCATCGCTAGCCAATATGACTAACTGCGTAATCGAATCGATCCTCACGTTTACTACATCGGGCTCAGAACTCAGATGAGCTTTAAGGTTCTCGTCGCCAAAAGCACGAGCCACGGCTAGCTGGCCATTAACCCGAGGTACATCCCCTGTAATAAAAGTTCATTTTTTAAGCAAAGATGATCTTTTTTTAACAGATTTCGAAAGTTTTATCATCTGATTTTTACCAGGAAGGGTCGTCACAAAGCCTCCCTGCTTCTCGATCCTCTTCCTCTCCGTACGAGGCTCGTGATCCACCGTCAGCTGCTCGGCGATCCCACGTCTGCAAATCACAGCCCTCGAATCTCCAACGTTCGCCACCCATAGATCTTTATTGTCGATCACTATCGCGGTTACGGCCGTCGACCCGCCCGGGCCGAACCGTTTTGAGTTCTCGAGTATCAGCTTATCCGTCGAATGATAAGCGTTCTTTATCGCAGCCTTAGTATCCTCCCAAAAATGCGGCTACACAAATAAATGTAAGAAGATTAAAAAAAGAAAAAAGGGAACTTCCATAGAACTCCAAAGTATGTCATTACAACCTCGTTAAGAATGTTGTCGAATAGGTTATCCTTGAGATAGCTCGGCACTCTGTCGCCTAAGTGCCCGTCGAAGATGGCGAATAAGCCGAGGATATGCCCTTTCTTCCTCCGATACTCAGTCACGTGGTAGTCCTCCATGTCGTGGCCCGACTGCCCTTCGACCAAGTGGAAGCCATGGCTTACTTTCTTAGCCGTCGACGAGGACTTATATTTACTCTTCCCTCTGCCAGTGTCCGGCGAAGATCCGCCGAAACAAGCCATCTATTACAAATTCCCATAATCGTAAATAAAAAAAGATAAGCAATGATTTTCTTGATGCGAAGGGTCATGGAGGATCATCTATGTTAGAAATTGATAAAAACGATTACTACCTTAATCATACTGACCAAGCTGCAATCTTGAGAAGATCTCTTCTTACTCTTCATATCCAATATCAGAACTAACTAAGCTTGTTAAATACCAATAAGCATAATAAATTCAGACACACAAAAGATCGCTTACAACGAAGAAAGAATAGGGTTGTCGTCGTATGTTAATATCCCTTGCTCAATTGTGGCTAATCTTTCTAGTTTTTTGCAGAGAATTATAGAGTTTGTGTGTAATGAAAGTCTTTGGTACGAAAGAGAAAAGTGGGATTGATTTAGTCAGAAAGACGGCATTCTTGAGAAGATACATGGAAACTTTGGCTTTGTCTCATCTCATGCCATGCCATGCCCTACACAATTAAATTTGCTTTGTTCTTATTAATGATTTTTTATTATTTTTCTAATTAGTACGTTGGTGGAAGTTTTGCTCATTGACGAATTCAAAGTCTAAACTTCAAATGCGTGTCCATTCGTTCGCTTTCACGGGGCCCACTTGCGGTGCTTTAGACGATGAAGTCTTTCTTTGATCATATGTTTTTAAGTACTAAGAAAATCTTTAGATGGTAGTAGTTAGATAGATTAGAGAGGAGAAGGAGAAAATTCCCCATGGGAAGAGAAAAAATGGGCTCACAATTTTCATTGTCTGAATGAAAGAAAACTCATTGCATCTCATCTTAGGAGGGATATAACTGTTCAGTTCCATTTTGGGTCCAAAAGAGTTGCTCTGCGGAGATAAAGAGAAAAACCGATTGAAAGAATGTAGGGATAAAATCCAAAATGGTATTTAATGTTGAACCTATGGATCAATTTAGTTCCCCGATGTTTTGTCTGAACCATTTTAGTCCCAAATATTATCGATTTTGGACAAATTTGGTCATTCCGTCACGATACACGTCATCTCACACATGGGCCATACTAAATCATGTATGAATCGAATTTTGGAATATTTGCAGTATTTGATGATTCACACTGTTTTCTTCTACTGTCAATGAAGCTCGACGAAACAGATGATATATAGCTCATATTCGGATTTTAGAGGAGCAATTTTTTAGTTTCGTGCTCTAGTTCAGTAACAATTTCGATTTTATCGATCCAGACATGATTTATTGTGAAACAAGTGTTAGATTTTCGTTAAAATTGATGTTTATCGTGACGGAATGACAAAATTGGTCGAAAATCGGCAACGTTAGGGACTAAATTGATTCAGGCGAAACATCATAGACTAAATTGGTTCGTAGGGTAAACATTGTGGACATTATTTGATTTTATCCCAAAGAATATACAAGGGAGAAAATCATCAAAGAAGAGAGAATTTGTATGAGATTATAGCTGCAAGATCATCACTTGGGACCCACTTATAACAACTTTATAGTATGATAATGTGTGTAATAAAGTGCAAAATCAAGTGTCCATTGTGTCCTCATATACTAAGTAGAAGAGAAGAATCCGTATAAATCAAGATCGTTACACATTATTTATTACTACTAAAAAACCCTACAACAAAGCTTTCCAAGAATTCATTACGTCGTCGTTTTTGGGTAACGAAAAGATTGCGTCTTGACAATCATTACATAACTTACGTTGCTATGAGGGCGAATTCCCACGTAATGAAATACTTAGAAAGATACTACACGTAAATTAAATATTACTAAAACCCCAAGAAATTAATAAATTCGAGCATCGCCACAAATTGTCGTACCCAAGACACATGGTTTTGTTGACCCAACAAGCAATAGAAAAAAAATAAAATAAAAAAATAAAAAAAATATCTTCACCACCTCACGCCGTGTGGGATTCTCATTGGCCACCGTCCCATGATTTTGTCAAGAAATTCCAACCCTCGGTAGTTCGTTGAAAGGGACCGTTCATCGAAGGAATATCATTTCTTGGCATGTGTTTGGACACTTGTCATTTGAGTGGGTACCACTTGGCAGAAAAAAAAAATCTTCCAACAAAGATATTCCAAAGGATTTTGTAGCTTGTGGGCTTGTCTTCTCATGGACACGTAATCGTTTATTTTATTATTACATGGATGGTTAGGTTTTTCTTTCTTGAAGGATTAAAAAAATGGCCTAAAAAGGCCTCTCTTTTGACACGTTAAGCAAAGCATTTCGTTTCTCTTTTTCTTGTTTGATTGCATGAGTTGAGTCGTCTCTTAAAGTCTCTGAAGCAGGTGTGTTGTGCCCCTACGATGTTCTTTGAAGAACTGCCATTGAGCGTCCAAAGCTTCTTTATTAACATAGTAATCACTTGTTTATGTTGTTCCTTTGTGATTCAACATTCTTGATTTTGAAGCCTTTTCACAGAAAAATCTACCTCGTCAAGGTGTAGGAATTGATGAAATCCTTACAGTAAGCTTAATGAAACTGTAATGTGGATTTAGGTCTCAAGAAGGTGCAGTGGAGAGAGATTACGCTAAGGTGTTTGGTGCAATCTAATGACCAAGCTGTCTTTTTCCCTCGAGAATAAAAATGGAGAAGTTACTGTTGAGATAGATCAAGATTATTACAAGAAGGCCAACGATGAAGATGGACCCTTGCAAGACTATACAGATCATGGGATTGAAATCAATGGCACTAATGGGCTGTGCATTGAGGAGCCTCCTATGGTTTTGGTCTCTAACACAGAGCCATTGCCATTGCCACCCTCCTATCCCATCCTTACCGACAAGTCCGAGTTAGTCGTTGTAGCAGTCGAAGATCGTCCCTCTTTCGAACTCCAAGAACGAAAGATCGATTACAGCAATAGTGGGTCTTCAAAGCTTCCACCTTTATGGGGTTTGGTATCTATCTGTGGAAGGAGAAGAGACATGGAAGATTCAGCCATCGCAGTGCCAAGATTCACTCGAATCCCTTCTTACATGTTATTCGACGACGGCAACAAAGCACTCGCCACTAACTTTTCCGACCAACATTTGACGGCAGACATGTTCGGAGTGTACGATGGGCACGGAGGTTGTCAGGTATACTAACTGCTCGAGCAAGCCCACCCTTGTTTTATGTTCACCTTCTCATCGTAATGTAATAACAAAGTGTGTTTGATTTGTTTTTCTTGCATAGGTGGCTAACTTCTGCAGAGAACGTCTCCACCAAGTCTTAGCCGAGGAGATAAAGGAAAGCCGCGGGCATAGAGGAGACAACGAAGCACGGTGGAGAGATATATTCGCCAACTGCTTCCGCAGATTGGACGATGAGGTAGGATTCTCGGAGGTGGCCAGCGCCTGCTCAGACTCCGTGGGGTCGACGGCGGTGGTGGCCGTCGTTTGCACGACGCACATCATCGTGGGAAACTGCGGCGATTCGAGGGCCGTCCTCTGCCGGGCTAAACAGCCCCTGCCCTTATCGGTGGATCATAAAGTAAGGATCTTTTTTTTTCTTTTTCTGTCTTTTTATGATCTTAACATTGATCCAATAATATCAAGATTTGAACCCTTTTTTCCGTTTGTTTGTTCTTTATTCTTCAGCCCGAGAGAGAAGACGAATGCGCTAGGATCGAAGCCTCGGGCGGCAAAGTCATCAACTGGGATGGATATCGTGTCTCGGGCGTTCTCGCAGTGTCGAGATCCATCGGTGCGTCGAATTTACGCCGTTGAATCAATCAATTTGATGCTAAATTCATTACTATTATTCATCTACATTGCTTTTTCCCAGGTGATAGATACTTGAGGCCCTATGTTATATCTGACCCAGAAGTGACTTTCGTGGCTCGATCGAAGGAGGACGATTGCCTCATACTAGCGAGCGATGGGCTATGGGATGTAATGACGAATAAGGAGGCCTGCGATCTTGCCCGAAGAAGACTTGCGTTGTGGTACAAGAAAAATGGTGATAACAGCAGTATGTCCGAAGAAGAAGGAAGAGGAGATGAGATGGAATTCGACCCAGCTGCTCAGGACGCATCGGAGTATCTCGCCAAGCTTGCGCTTAGGAGAGGGAGCAGAGACAATATCTCTGTGATTGTTGTTGACTTGAAAGTTCGGAAGAAGAAGAAGACGGCGAAGAAGATGATTAACAGCAAACCGATATGTCTGTCGGCAGCTTAACTTAACCTTTTTCTCTTTTATGTTGCAGAAAACCATCTTGATTTCTTGAGGCCATTATCAATGTACTTATGTATAAATAAGGAAAGACATTGATCTGAAAAAGAGAAAAAAAAGGATACACTAACAAAGGTTGAGACTTATCCTTACACAATCTCTACAGCAAACAAATGAAAATCTGAAAGGAGCTGTGCAACCATTCAGACAAAGAAAGTAACTCAAAGGACTAACATAATAATACAAGTTTGTGTCCAATAATATATATGTATATATAAGGCAATGGAAAGCATACATGAGATTACAGAGTTCCATCCATCAATTGGGGCGAGCCCTTTTGTTGCTGCAAGATGGGCATTTGTACTGCTTGATGTGCTCAGCCCTTGCAGGAGTGATCTTCACACATTTCCCGTGGAACCATCTCTCGCATTTGTCGCAGCAGATCCAAAACTCGTCGGAAGAGTAGTTTTCTCCGCACGCTCCGCACAAAGTCTCGCCTTTTTCATCGTCTTCTTCTTCTTTACCGGCTTCGTCATCATCCACTCCCTCCTCCACCTCATCATCCTTTGGTTGGGTCTTTGATGATTTGCCCTAAAAGATAAAAGGAAACCGAAGTTTTAGTTTTTTCTACGGAAAGATTCGATAATTGTTTCATCTAGGAAAAGCATACAAAAAGAAAAGCAACCGACTGCTAGCGTAACTAACTGCAGAGGAACTGAAAGCTATTTCTCTTACCATTTTCGAGTTTGACTTGGATTTGGTGCTGCTGTGGTTTGTGACAGATGACTTGTCCTTCACTTCCTTCTCCGCAGCTCCAGTCACAACCTCAAAAATTGTCGGGAGTTCGTTTATCAAGTTGAACAGAAAATTCCTGCATCCAAATAACGATGAATGGAACATTACGTATTAGGAAAAAAAAATGGAACTTTTAATAGAAGTAAAACAAAGAAAAAGTTCATCATATTCGTTCTAGTAACTGATCAACAGAAGGTCCCGAGTTACGTGAGTAAAGAATGCCAAGACATCCCACAATTTTTATAGAAATAAGCAAGCAAAATCACCACCTGTCAGCTTTGTCAAATCCAAATCTAGACCCAAAGTAGAAAGCAACAGAGAGCAGCCATGCATCGCTATGTACAGCGACAAGTGCCAACCAATCCTTCTCTTGCATCCCATCTCTGGCAAAGTTGATCCCCAAAGCTGGCTCTGGAAGCTCGGGAGGTACCTCCTCAGTAGGTAAATTCACCTCCCATTTCTCATTTGGATATCCATAGAGGCATAGATTTTCCTTCTCTGAAAATTTACAGATTTCACATAGGAATAAGCATTACACAGAAGAATAGTTAATAGGTCGTTCCAAGTTGTACACATACCATATCCAAATCTATAAATAAAACTATATAAACGACTAATAACGACAAAGAAGTGATCTCGCAAAAGCCGACAAAAATATACGGAGATTCGTAGAATAGGCAGTTTGGAAGGTTCCATTCCCGCTCTCCGTGCCACGTATTATTCAGAAACGGTCAAACAATTCAAACGGAAGACCAATCAAATAAACATTCTGGCCACAAGAGGATCTACAAACTTATACAAGAAAGTAAATGAAGCAAATCAGTTCCATAAAACACAAGTTCACTGAACTTATAGCATAACGAAACCAACCCACATTCCAAAACACAAAATGCAATGAGTTGAAATCAAGTAAAAAAAAAAACCAGAAAAGGAATGAACAAGCCATAAGATGAACTTGAAATCACAAAATTATACTCAATTCCAGCTCACCAGGGTCGCACCGTTGGAAAAAGTCTTTGGCATCTGAAAAAAAAAAACAAAAAACAAAAATCAATGCAATCGTACCCGACAAAACCAAAAACCCTAAGCCAGATTAGAGCAGCTAACAACATCGCATGATATTAGGTAAGTTCTCAGAGCTACGAGAAATAAAATTAGAATTGCCCACATAATTTATATATATAAAAGGAAAAATGTTTTACCAGTGGTAAGAGCCTTGATTAAGCCATTACGTCTGCCCTTGAAATCTTTGAAGACCTCTTCAATCGAGCGAGGAGGGTTGAACTTGAAAGCGCCACCTTCCATGGTTACCTCACGCAGGCACACACTGTTTTTGTTTTGAAAATAGACAGACTGTAAGACTTGGGAAGAGGGAGGTGAAAAAGAAATGTTTGGGGGGAAGTCAGAGGGTATTTCTGGTATTTCCTAGTAAAATAGTACACAATACTTTACAAGTGGATAAGTCTTTGTTTTTATTTTAATAATTTAATTAATTCATTAATTTATCGTTATTACTCTCTGGTTCTCAATTATGAAAACTTGAGAAAAACGTTGATAGAACAGAAAGACAGCAGCAGAAGGTTTCTTCTATTCATAAGTAAATATAGAATATGTTCTTGCACAACTCTTTGAGTTCCAATCTTATCACCCAGCAATGTAATAAATCACAAGAAAAACAACAACAAAAGATGTCGCCAACGTAAACATTCTTCGATTCGTTTTGGTCTCAAAAGCCTGAATCGAAAAGTAAAAAAAGTTAAGGCAGCGATCATCGTACGATCCAATGCTATGAAGTAGGGTTGAAGATGGTGAAAACTATCTTAAACTCGTCCATGGTCCCCGACAGAACTCCCTCGGGAAGCATCCATGTCCGTTTGTTTCCCTACGAGCAAAGTTGAGAATTAGTGGTGTTCGGAAAATAAGCAGAGCATATTGTGACTGAGAAAACAGACCATTCTGTCCAGCATATGGTTATGAGCCTCGACTTCCTCCTCATGCATGTTGCCTGACAACTGTTTAGTTAAAGCACAAGTTAGGAAATGAATCATGGTAGTTAAAACAATAACAGGGAGATTGATTACGAAGTCGAACAATTCAACCCCAAGTAAAGACGGGATCATATAGTCTATAATGGAAAGTAAACAATCACCGAAGAGGAGAAAGTGATTATAAACTTAATGGAAGACCAGCGATTCGCGATGGTAGGACACCGAGCTATTGAATGAACAAATCCGCTCTAAGGCTCATGTTCGAATAACGTAGTTATAATCAAGACTATGGTTGACGTACTCAATGTTTGAAAGAAATAGTTTGTAATCCACAATCACTTATCAGACTCATCCAGTCGAGAGACAAGCTTCATGCAATAGATGTGCTTACTCTCTTCAGTAGATTAACACGGTCTTGAAGAAGTCCACCAAGTGACCTCTCATTCTCTTCCTCGGAAGTCGGCAATCTCATGAGAGGAGTAAGATGATGGAGCCATTATACCTCCTTCCTCAATACCATCGAAAAGGGCAGTTCTGGCAGTACGACCCCTGGAGTAAAAGATCGCTATATAAACTTACATGTGTATACATGAAACATGTGCAAACATATTGAGAAAGGCTAACGTATTATCAAGACAAAGTTTGGAAGTTAACAAGATCAAATTTGGAAGTTTTTTTCCGAGAAAAACATAGTTCTTGATCAAGAAGTCGTGGTATGAAGTGCATGTAAATGCAATTTTCGATTTCCGATACATCTGAATCACGAAGATAAACCAAAGGGTTGCCACAAGAAAGGGAAAGAGAAAATGAAGAGGGCTCGATTTCCCAAATCAGGCAACATTTGTTTCCTCGAAAAGATCAGTGTTTGGCTTCTTTTTTTTTTCTTGCAGGAAAATCATGGCAGGAAGGTGTTGACTAAAGCTAATTGCATTGAACAAAGCACGACGAACCTTCTCGAATTCATAGCTCAGGAGACTTCTAACAGTAATACAATCTGAAAACCAATTAACATCCGCAATTAAAAAGAAAAAAAATCAGCTGAATCAATTCGATTAGCGAAGAGGTAAACGCTAAATCCAATAATCCGAAACAAAAATATAAAACGAGAAAGGAGTGACAGAGCAAATACCTTGAAGAGAATCTCTGATTCAAAAGTAATCGTCAGATGAGACAGTTTAGCGGAGATGAGTGATCGATCACATATCAGCAACGGACCACTGATACGCTTCTTGCTCTGAGGCTTTCTTCTCGTTCATCCTTCTGAACAACTCCTTCTCATACCCTAACAAACTCCGAAAGTTAGAAAAAACGACATTGCTCGCACCGTAAGAAAAAAAAGGCGAAAGAAAAGGGTAGAAGAAGATCAGACAGAGCTAGCTCGCTCACCAGTGCTACGATTGACGCCATCCCAGTGCCTCCCGGGTCTGATCCCATATCGATTGAGTGCAGCTTCGAGTCCTCTCTTTATCCAGCTGTGACTTGGAATTTCCTGGGGAATTATAAAGCCCGACTCTTTCATCTTCTCTCTGTCGCCCAAGTCTGGTACTAACGGCTCATAGTTCTTTTTCTGTAACATTGGAAAGTTCGGTTTAAATGTGATTTAGAGACAAAGTTTATATTTTTCCGATCAAATTGAAAAGATGCCAAATAGTTCGTCAGTCATAAACAGAAGGAGAGTGCACGATAGCAGCTTACTTTGACCAAATGAGCCATGGGATCGCCCCATCTGACTCTTTCCTTCAGCATCGTGTCGAGGTCGGGATCATCCCTGCAGAAAGCATTAAGGATTTGAACAGATTAGAATACCGTACACAAAAACTTTGCCCCAGTTTTAGAAATCCTTGAGAGCGCACATATATCAGATGAGATTCATAGCATGAAAATGAATGAAGTAAATCGGAATCTTTACAATCGATTTTAGAGATTTAACAACATCGTAAGAAGGAATGTGGCTACAGCTAATATTACCACAATAGCAAACGAACATAGCAATCTACCAGGAATTTGAAGATAGAAAAACGACAACATAGCTGTAATGTTTCTTGCACTTTTACCAAGTGGCTCGAAAGGGGTCATCAATATCATATTACCTGCTTCGAGCAAAGGGTTTGTTCTTCTCCATTTCCATTTCCTGAATCCTAGCTTCAACTTCCCTTTTCTGGGTCAACCCTTTGCCCCATTCCACCTTAATTTCCTGCAGTAGATGATTATTCTCTATCACTCGATTTAATCTTTCTTTTATGTAACAAACAAAACATATTATTAGCATGGTAAGAAATGTACAAAGACGCAGACTTTATTACACAGTTGGAACACGTACCAACATAAGCAATCATCCAGGTGAGGATGAATAAGGTAATGAGTTGACGAGAAAATTAAGCCAATAAATATATATTACCGAAAAACATAAATTAAGTGCATGATGCAGCACAAAAAATCTCACCTTAGGCTTCTCATTCTTCTTCTTTTCTTTATTCTTCGAGTTCAGGTACTCTTCCTTTGACATTCGCTCTCCTGAAACAAACAGCAAAGTGTGAGTGACAGACACTTGCTAGGTTAGCAAACGCTGAAAGAAAAGCAAAAGATTCGAGAATGACCGACCAGTTAGTTTGTTGCGATAGACAACTTCGGCACCTCTGCCGCTTACTGAAGGATCCATCTCTTTGAACCTGTAATAAGACATATTAGTTGCTTAGCACACGCAAGTCTAAAACGGATAAAGATGAAGATCAATAAGTGGAATAATATCAATCAATCAGACATGGTCGGATACAGCATATTAGATAGATAACCTCATCAGATCTTCCTTTCTCTTTTCTTCATTTTCGTCTCTGATCTCCCGGCCAGTGACCAAGCCAGTTTTTAGACGATGAATTGAAACTGGAATTTCTTTCCTTTTCCTTCTGGGCGGAGAAAGGTCAGCAACTGAAGATGCAGACCTATCATTCTTCGGTTTTTTCATTCTGGGAGGCGACAAATCTTCTGGTGAAGAGGCTCTTGAATCTTCCTTATCCACACGACGGCCTCTTCGAGGAGGAGAAAGATCACCATCCATCACCTTATCACGTGATAATATTCTCCCTGGCTCCGGAGAGTAAGCACGCTTATCTCTTTGCTGACGCCAAGGAGGAGGCAAATCTCCATGAGAAGCTGAAGCCTCAATTTTTCGTTCAGGAGAGGGTGTATCATGCCTAGCAGATCGAACCCGAGAGTGAAATGTGTTCTCTTTGGCTTCCAAAGGGCTCTCATCATTCTTCCGCCGCTGCCTAGGTGGAGATGGAGTATCATTCCGAGCCCTCCTTTTACGAGGTGGAGAGAGATCAGTAGCCTGATCTTCGGAAACTGAGGTTTTATGCTTGGAACCGTCTGATACAGTAACCCAGCCACTTCCATCTTCGGAGATCATTCCCACGCCGCGCTGAGACCTGAGAAATTCCAACCTTTTCATACGCTTGACTTCAATATCCTCTTCAACAAGAGGCTTATCCTCACCTTCTGAGTCGTCTTCCACTTCTTCAGGCTTAACTGGCTTTTGCCACATGGCATTGTCATCCACGACAACGATCCCGCTAGCTGACGATTTAACCTTCTTTCTCTTCTTCGTCTTCTTCTTCTTCTCCTCAACAGTGGCGCTCGCATATTTTTTGAGGTAATCTTTAAGCGATTGAGAAGACGCAGCACCCACCATTGCGTTCCAACAAACGAACAGATGCTAACAATTAATTAACCATACAAACGATTAACACATACGAATCGTCTGGGAGTGAGAAATTCAAAAGCAAACAAAGTGAGAGCTATCCTTTCAAGGATGTGAGGAGGAGAGCTAATTGATCTGACATGAAAATATACCGAGGAGAAAATAAAGCCGCGAAGAAGGGAGTTAGGGTGATGAAATAGCGAAATACATAATACCATTTTCTTGACAAAACCACAAACTAGTCTTAATTTATTTAGAAGTAAATTATTATTTTATTTTTTTTTAAATTTAAAACATATATTATTCTGTAGAATAATTATTTGAAGAAATACTAATAATTATTTGAAATTAAACATTTATTAATGGGATAAAATCCAAAATGGTCTCCGGTAGACCAATTTAGTCCCCGATGTTTTTCCAGAACCAATTTAGCCTCGAAGTTGTCGATTTTGGACCAATTTGGTCATTCCGTCATGATTAACGTCAATTTTAGCGGGAATCTCGCACGTGTCCCACACTAAATCATGTCTGGATCGAATTTTAGAATATTTGCAGGATTTGGGAGATTCGTACTGTTTTCTTTTCAACTGCCAATGAAGATCGACGAAGCAGATGATCTAGAGCTCGTGTTCGAATTTTGGATGAAAATTTTTTAGTTTCGTTCCCTAATTTCAACAACCATTTCAATTTCATCGATCCGGATATGATTTATTGTAAGACACATGTAAGATTTTCGTTAAAATTGACGTTTATCGCGACGGAAGGATCAAATTAGTCCAAAATCGACAACATCGAGAACTAGATTTGTTCTGACGAAACATCGGGAACTAAATTGGTCCATATGATAAACATTGAGAATTATTTTGAGTTTTATCCCGTTTTTTAATCAAGCATCAAAATAAACATTGGAAAAGACATTAACTTGAAAAAACATGCCTCACTAAAAAGAATAATCGTGCTCAACTCAATAAAATATACTTCATCGTTTCACAGATAAATGGTTCCTGGGCTAAAAACAAAAACTTATATATCTTTATTTAGATAAATAATAATAATAAAAAAAATGGATCATGAATCTAAGATAGAATCCAAGATGGAGTCGACATCAGGCGTTATAACAGCCCACTTGTTAACCTCTCTAGTGTTGCAACCATCTCCCTTGCTCGTGTTCATGGCGAAAACGTTCTGAGAAAACCCGCATTTCACACCCGGCGACACCTGTCCAAAGACATATTTTTAGAACGTAATAAAAAACCTCCGAATAAATAATAGGACGTATCGTTCGGCTATATACGACGACTCACATCATAGAGGGTGTCCCCGAGTTTCAACTTCACCGCGCCGCTTCTGTAGACCACCATCTTCCCCATGAAGCCCGACGGCAGAGATTCCAACCGGCAGGGAATTTTCGTTGCTGTTTTTGGTTCAGAATTCTCGGCAGACTGAATTGGCATGGGGAGGGTTTGGGGTAGTTGTACGACGAAGATGTCCTCGGGATTATCATCCTACGAACAAATTTTTTCACGAATCATGTTAAAAGGGCAATATGCCAGCCAAGTATCTTCATGTAAACGAATTCTAACTTTTTATACGGACTGACCAATAACCCGAGCTCTTCAGCGGGATTTATCGAGTTTTCATCATAAACCGGGCTTTTGAGGCCATCTCCAAACTCTTCTTTGTCAAGGATTTCTGTCGAAAAACAAGCGTAAAATACGCATGAGGGCTCACAGAAACAATCGTAGTGAATATAAGACCTTTGTAAAAATACCTGGATTTCCCGAGTATGGCCTTCTCCAGGGAAGGGTTATGGGATAATTGGTGTAGTAGTCCTAGCAGAGAATTTTTGAAGTGAGTAATAAGGTTGAGGGCTGTAATAATACTAAATCAGAGATTGACTCATGACAGTGATTCATTTGTCATTCATGCATACCCATGGTTCTTTGTACTCCTTCTCCACATTTTGCTCATCTACTGAAATTTGTAACACCTTGTGTCAACACGAGAATTTATTTTCGTAAACTGCGATAAAACAAATACAACAGGGACTTACCTGATGATGAATTCTCGCTCTTGATTGTGTTCTTGCTGCCATATGATCTGAGGGGAGCTGACGACCCTCCAAAACCGAATGCGACTTGAGTAGGCACAGCTGAAGATTGAGGTAAACAATTGAGATCTCGACGATTGGCGATAGATGAACGAATAAACACAGAAAAAATGAAAACAACCATATTTATAGATGGGAATTGAGTAATATATAACGATTTCCACTACGAAAAACTACAACCAAATCAGGCTGATTGATTTCGTTCTGATAAAAAAGATGTATACCTTTCTTCTCAACTTTTGGTTTTCCTCTGAAAGATGTTTCCTACAAGAAAGCAGGCATCAAAATAATGATGTCTGGCAACAAAACAACAAAGACACAGCAAATATTTATTGGAAAGAAAAGTTTACGTTTAAGCGGCGTAAGAGATGCTCTGCCACAGCTGCGTCCTCCGTCGCATCTTCGGTTTTCTCGCTGCAATAAAAAGCAAAAGGAGAAGTTTAGTATCAGAATCAGACCCACCTCTCTGGTACAATTGTATACTCAAGCTAACAGATAATTCAAGATATGATTATTACACTTTAGGTAGTAATGGTTTTTCTTCTCTTTTCGGAGGTTTTTTCGGTGCAAATTTCACCTGCGAAAATCCAAAACAAAATCAATCGACTGTCATAAAAATAATTTCATCTGCCTAATCTATCAAGCTCATAACCAATCACATCCTGAATCATAGACCGATGAAAACTGATCAAAATTTCACTACCTTTCGTGGTGCTTTGGCGGTCGAAGAAGCCAAAAGATCAGCTGGATCCATGAGAACGATCACAACACTTTTGAATCTAAAAGCGAAAAAAAAAAAATCACAAGAAACAATTATCAAGCACAATGTCAATCGGAGCAAAAATAGACGAATTTCTGTTCCAATAACACAAAGTGTACGCTTCAATCATTCAATATTGATATACACCACACTGCAACAAACAATGCGTAAATCAACGACTTGAAGAAAACAGAAGGTAAGGGGCGTGCTTACACGGTTTCGTGGCTGAGCTCGTGGCGGCGAGAGAGAGGTTTTTGTTTTCGTGGTTTAGTGGGGTTTAGCTTATAATGAATTTCCCTAAATATATAGTAACTGGAAAAAAAAAAAAATTAAAAAAAAAGGGCTAATATGAGATCAAATCCTCGAAGATTTCAATATTTATTTATTAGGTTCTCTTAAATGTGAAAATTTTCTTTTACGAAACACCTCATACACATTTACACATACCATACCAAAGAAGGCGCAGACAATTTCTCAGACATTATTGAAAGCCTCGGCCCGACGTCCGCCGGCCGCGATCTGACCAGGAAGGCAAGCATATTGGACAGCATTGTGTTGCAGAGAATAGTGATCAGTAAGCCCATAGTCGAGAAAGTTAGGCTCGCTGTGCACGAACTGCCCAGGTAATGCTTTTGCAGACGCAGCGTCTTGCCACATTCTATAGAAATCAGCCATCATTTCTTTCGAGGTTTCCAATGATGAAAGGGGTAGATACTCCATCTGTAATAAATTGTTCGATGATAATCTAAACTAGCAGCCCTTTTAATAAGATCTAAGATCAGTGAAGTTTGCCTGAAAGGTGACAGAGATATCTTAACAAAACAAAACACAGAAGCAGAGACATATATATATGTATGTCTGCATAGTGAAGTGATTTGTAAGGAATGAATTACTGCATAGATCCTATGTTCAGCAAGTTATTAGAAACGAATGAATTACTAGACAAGAGCAACATGGAGACAAAGCGCCAGAGAGACAGAACAACATAAACACCATTTCTGTAAGTTAGCATTACCTCGACCACAAACGTATCAAACCTTGCCAAGCGTGGTCCTAACGACGCCTTCCCCACACGCAGCTGAAAGTCGCCAAGGTTGTACTGGCTACCCTGCATCAAGTCAGACAGGAAATGGTTACTACACTTTTCTACTCAATTATTTCTTCATCGTGACAGAAAAACAGAGGATACGAAGTAAAACGCGAAACAGCACCATCCAATCCAACTAACCTCAAAAACAGCAGACGTCAGTTTGTAATGCGAACCAGCCCTTCCAATAATTTCCTTCACTTTCGACTCTGCCTCAACCACAAGCTTCTGAGTTCTGATTACCATAAGATACCTATCCTGAGCATATGAAAGCAATATCCCCTCGCAGTTAGCAGGACGCTGATTCGGCTCGACAAGTCCTTCAACACAACAATCGCGAAGGAATCGATCAGACGATCGAGTCAATTGCCAGTCCACGAAGTAACAAACCATTAAAAGACGCAGATCTAAAAAATTGCCACAAATTTGCGATCAGTTGCCACAGATAACAACGCTGGATGAAACGACGCATTCTACCTTCGACAACTGGTCTGTAGAATTCGACGGTTGATTTCCACGGGCCTTGATTGACGCCACCCAAGCTCTCAGCGCACTGAGACAGTCCGTCGAGGATTTGAGCATCCGCCGGCTCTCCAGGATTCGGTTTCCAGTACGCAATCCTTTGTGAGACGATCAACAAACAGTCGCGCATTATTTTGATGGAAGAATTTGGAGAATTACGAATGCTACGTACCATTTAATCGTCATTGATCTGCGCTCAATTCTCTCTCCCGCCAAGTCTCTCTTTGTCTCTTCGTGGGAAATATGCGGACTCACGTATTTATAATGTTCGCTCGCTCGCTATAATTTGAAAATTAAAAAATGTAAAATAAAGGTTTAAATATATTTTTAGTCCTGAATATTTGAGTTAGTCCTGAATATTTAAGAAGTAGCGTTTTAAGGACACTTAAGTTAACTTTATCAAAATCAAAGCAATTTAAGGTCATTTAAGTTAAATGCGACAATTTCTGTCCTATAAGTATTATAAATGAAGCAATTTTAGGACAACCAAACCTAGAAATCTAATTTCAGCTCGAAATTTATACACGTGACACCAAAAATGCAGATTTGAACTAAATTTGTTTTCTCTTTCCTCCAATTAATCGTCACCTCATAAGTAAAAAATAAGTAAGAGCTTAAGGAAATTGAATAAATTTTAGTCATGCAAGTATCAGAATTGAAGCAATTTTAAGAAAGTTAACCCCGAATACTTCATTTCGGCCCGAAATATATACACATATAATCGGAAATGATAACTTGAACTATGAAGTGACGTTTAATTAAAGGAAAAATAAAATAAATTTAGTACAAATCAGCATCTTCGGCGCCACATGTGTAAATTCCGGGCTGAAATTAAGTTCTTGGGTATAATTGTCCTAAAATTGCTTCAATTTCAATACTTATAGAACTGAAATTATCATCCTTAACTTAATTATCCCTAAATTGCTTCAATTTTGATACTTACAAGACTAAAATTGTTATCATTAACTTAAGTGTCCTTAAAACGTTATCCTCTCAAATATACGGGACAAAAAATATATTTAAGCCTAAAATAAATTATATAATTATTTGGACTGTGTACAGCCTGTACTGCCAGCCGGCCTTAGCAACCCCATGGGCCGTCTATTAACAAAATGGGCCTTACAAACTTTCCTAAATAATAGGCCCATTTGGAATATTGAACATAAAGCCCAATATTTTGATCGGCACTTATAATATATGTCTTTGGGATTGGGACCCACCGATAGTATTGTTAGGGCAGATCGCATGAAGACAAACCAACCTTACTCACAGATGACAGAACAATGGCAAGAACCTTACATTAACCACACTGTCCAGCTTAAAATCATATAACAACTCCATAAATGATTGATATACACAGTGAGCCAAATATAAAAATACTCGCAAAAAATAAATTTTCAAATTTAGCGCGTGTATTTTCGATCTAAATATTATAATATATATTATATATATGTGAATTATTGTTATTGCTTGATTGACGCAGGAAAGAAAAAAGGCACTTGAAAATGTACATTGACGCCACGCCACCATTGTCAATGGCAGCCAATAGTAAGAATCATCGCTATTTTTAGCACTGCGATTATTATTATTTTTTTTGTTTTTTCGCAGGTGCGCCTTTTCCAGCAATTTTTAGATACGTTACGATCGAAGACTATATTGAAGCGGATGTTTCGCGCGTCTGCGCATGTATACATAATGCGCGAATAATATGATTATATATTAACGCGCAAATTCCGAACTTTAACGACGATGCATCATATGTATATCATAAGTACGGCAAGACGAATTTAGTGCCCGTCCGCTAAATATGAAGCGCAAACGTATACAAACGGTCAATAATCCGCCCCCATTTTTATAAACCCGTCGAAATATTATTAGGGCTTGATTCATCTCAATGGAAATCATCGACTTGCTCCCATTTTCATTCGCTTTAAGAATATTAGCATCAGAATAAGGGACTTTTCGCTGTTTTGAGTATTAAATATAAATAGTTAATAATTTGAATATAACGGTCGACCTTTTGAAATATTAAATTCGTACAAAGTCCTTTTTTTTTTTTTTTTCTTTTTTACTATCAAGGTTAACTGAAATAACTATGACAATAATAATGATAATAATATATAATTAGCAATTTACACCATCAACAAATATCATCCCAACCATTACTATATATAACAAGAATATTAGACATTTAGTACAAAGCAGCAAATCATTCAGACAACTTCAAGTTGTATCTTTTCAAAGTCAACGCTGGCCCTCTGTTGACCACCATTTTTAGCAGCATTATTAGCCTTTCTCTTCTCTTCCATTGCATCTCTTTCCATCTCTAACCCTTTGTACTGCTTCAGCAAACACCTGCGCAGCACACATCCCAGCGCCACAACCCACAGCTGCACCAAAAACATAGCCATCAACACCGCGCACTCCAGCCTCACCAGCACGACCGCCTCCCGGCGGTCCCTCGGCGACTTAAACGTCGAAAGGCTCGATTTTTCCCTGAAGAAAAGTGTCAAGAACCCTAGGGCTTGCGCTGCGAGTGATATGGTGAGAAGGGTCACGTGGGCGTTGTGGCAGAACCTAGTGAGCTGCGAGTAGAAACCTGCGAAGGATGACAGCATTGAGACGCATGAGATGGCGATGAAGGTCCAGCCGAGGGAGGTCGGTGGGGTCCTGAGGGTGATGGTGGGGGCTAGCGAGGCGGCGGAGAGGAGGAAGAGGATGAAGTTGGAGAGGGAGTGGAGGAGGCTGAGGAAGGAAGTGCATGGCGATGAGTTTCTGAGCTTGGATGAAGCCATTTTTTGTTGCAGTAAAGTAGTCTTTGTGCTGAATGAAATGGCGATGATGATGATGATTTCCGTGAGAGAGAGACGTTTGAATTTATATTTGGACAGGCGAATGTTTTTGTGTCCGTTGAGAATGTAACGGCTACTTCGAAGGTAGTGGGCCTACCTAGTAGTTGGGCCCATTACATACATAGGCCCATATTCGTCGGCTTCCATGGCAAAAGATTTTGTTTGTTGGAAAACGTCATTTTTCTTTAATAAAAGAAATGTCATTTTTGTAATTAATTGTGATTTTTTTTATAGTATCTATCTCATGAGTTTGCCTTTGCCATCTTATAGGAGATATTTTCCATATAATATCTGAAATATAAGATATTTGGAGGATAACGGTCTTCTTAGCTATTTTCCTTATTTATTTCTCCAATTTGTGGACCCAATACGTTACTTCTTACATAACAACAAATGACTTAGAAATTGAGGTCGCTAGAGTCCAAAAATGTTGCGTATAAAACCCACTAATATTGGATAAGTACATGTTAAACCCAAAGCTAATGCATCATCAAGTATTAATAATTCAAGGATTTTCGATAATATTTCCTATATATGGCAAAAGTAGGTACTTAATTCGAAATATTAAGGTGAAAACCCTATTCTCTATCTCAAATAACTTGGCGATTATGTTGATGCATAAGTCTATATATCTATTGTAATTTTTTCAAAGTGCAATCGTCCAAACGTTACGTAACAATCAAGTAATAAATACGATCATTCCACATAATTTTCAGCATGTCGTTATTAGCTAGCTTTGATTTGAACATTTGACTTAGGAAGTCGAACTTGAGATACTAATAATCTCATAGCTTACTTTGTGTTCTATCGTGATTCTAGGATCTAAGATCCAACGAGGTTGATTATTTCAAGCATGTTGTGCTTAATGGTTAATTAGTCTTAATACAAATTAGTTTTGTTCTCACGTTATATATATATATATATATATATATTTTATATATATATATATATATATGTTTGGACCAAGTCCACAACCACGTGCAATGGATGTGTGCATTTCGATTATTAATAAGATGAGTTCATGAAATATTTTCTGATTTTTATCTCTGTAATTATCTTTAAGATTTTTTTCGTACCTAAGTTTTGAATTCTTACCGCCGGAAAAGAAATTGATTTACTTGTTTGATTTTTTTTCGATGAATTTTGAAATCGTCTTAGGTTTGGTTAAACTCCACTAAGAAAGGTGTGAGTAGTTGTATTGTTTGATTATCCTAATAAAATCTTGACGTTGTCATTCAAAAGCATTTATTCAAACTTACACGTTGGCCCTTCATAAAATTGATTATAGGATACAATAATCTTTATAATAATTTCATAATGATGTATGAAAAAGAAAATGGTATATGTATACTTCACAATTAGCCAAGTGGGCTTACTATTTTTTTGTTTATGGAGCAATTAATCAAAGACAAATATGTTATAATAAATACAAAATAGTGCCATAACTCTTTAATTTATGATGTGATTGATGGTGATGCTACTTTATATATATTCATAATTTTATATATTTATTCATGTTTATGTGTCTTCCTTCTTTCTACTAACTTCCAACGTGGATTAAAAATGTTTTGTATGTCAATCAATCTTCTAGAACATATGGGAAAAAAAAGTATTACAAGCAAAACTATACCTACTACCATCTTCATATTCTAACAAAAGTCTCTTACATTCACTGATTTAACTCCCTAGGGTTTGTTCATTTGTTTGACCTCGAAAACTGCTAACTCGGCTTCTGACCATATCATTAGCGTGTTCGTTTGAAAGAATGGAATCTTTAATATATATATATATATATATATATATATATATAGACGGCTTTAATTTATGTAAATTTATATAGTAGTATATAAAAATACCAATATGAAGGTACAAATTGAATTCCACAAGCTGTAACGCCATATAATATATATTCCGCGTCAGAAAAGTAAGCAGCCCTTATCAATTATTAAAAAAATAATAATCTCAGATACAGATCGTGATCTGAAATAATATAATAAAAATATATATATATATAATAATTCATAAAACCAATATTAACTTCAAATAAATAAAACCGTGTTTTTTTTTTTTTTCATCTGGTATGAAACAGCTTGTTGGAAAAGCCACCCCTAACCACACAACAACAAAGTCAACACTGAGGGCATTGATGTCATTTCCATCCAACCATATTTGTTAGACTTGCTCCAAGACTTTTTACTTCGGACATTATTTTAATTCTTTTTTCTTTTTATACTACTTTGCATAAATACAAATTGCAATATATATATATATATATATATATATATATTATTTATCGTACTTGTTGTTTGCATGTACTCTGTGTAGGTATATTGTCCGTGTCTTATAAAAAAGGTGCTACAAAGCTCTTACATCCTTGTCTTATATAGTCTTCTTTTGTTATAAAACGTTTTGTCTACAATATTAGGGTTTTCTTACAACTTCCAAGATAAGTAGTTTAATGGCGGTGAAGAAGAAAACAAAATGGCAAGATTACTTCCCAAGCTGCTTCAAGCCCGAGGCTCCCAATTTGCCCGCAAAGAAGAAAAAGCCGTCTTCGACTTCACAATCTTCGTTTCAAAGGATTTCGTTATCCGACATAAGCAATTCGACTCTTTCGGAAGAGCTATCGATCTCATTGGCGGGCTCGAATATTCATGTCTTCACTCTTCAAGAACTAAAGGTCATAACTCAGAACTTTTCGCAGAGTAATTTCCTCGGCGAGGGCGGGTTCGGGCCGGTCCATAAGGGCTTCATCGATGATAAGCTGAGGCCCGGCCTGAAGGCTCAGCCCGTGGCTGTGAAGCTCTTGGATTTGGATGGTGCACAGGGCCATAAAGAGTGGCTTGTATGTTATTATATTTACATTTGTTTGTATATATAACATTAAATTATTTACTATTTTTATGGGGTTTTGATTTTGATATATTTTTTTTTTTTGTGTGTTTATTACAGACTGAGGTGATATTTCTTGGTCAACTGAGGCATCCAAATGTGGTGAAACTGATTGGTTATTGCTGTGAGGAAGAACATAGGCTTCTAGTTTATGAATACATGCCAAGAGGTAGCTTGGAGAATCAGCTTTTTAGAAGTAAGTTTTTTTTATTATTATTATTTTCATTTCAATATGTTAATTAAAAAAGACTTGGTCATTCATATATATTCGAATTAGAACATGCATAACCTATCTATTATTTCCTATGCCATAGCTCTCTTTATGATAACCCTTTATCTATTCTCTTGCTATTGGAATGTAATATGTTTTTTTTTTTCTTAACATATGTTTCGTTTGCTATGTTTCTAAATTTAGTATAAGATGAAGATATCGAAATGATAAATGTTATCTTGTTATTATTGAAGTCTACGTATAATTATTATGAAAAGATATTAATATGAAAAGGGTCTTGTGAAAAAGTCAACAATAGATGTGCTTCGGCGTTGACTTTGAATGTGTCTTTGTTCTATAGGTTACATAGTCAAACAACAGACTGCCTTCGTTATGACATAAGCTTTTGATATGTTTGTATATATGTAAGTGTGTTGAGATTGATAATTCATATATATGTATCCCACATCGATTAATTCGGGAGGAATTGATTAATATATAAGTTGTTGGGTCACTTCACCTATCACCAGTTGATTTTAGGATGGAAGCCCACAATTTATGCGGTCAACTCTCCTCCTATGCGAGCTTATGTGCATAGCCCCAATAACCGCGTCACTTTGAATGAATCAACTTTCTAACTTCATGGACGATTCCAACTGCCAATTATTTGAAATAATAATACGATAATATATATTATATAAGATCTTTGATTGAATGAAATTAATAATAGAAGTATATAATGCTAATTATTACATATGTAGTTGGTGTGTCTTAAATTCCTGATGATATTCTCCTTAACATTGGGTAATAAAATTGAAAATGTATACATATTTTTTTCCCTTAAATATAATACGATATTGATTTTTGAGAGTTATTTTACTTGAATGAATAAAGGATTCTCGGCGTCGCTCCCATGGTCGACGAGGATGAAGATCGCTCTCGGCGCTGCAATGGGGCTCGCCTTCCTTCACGAAGCCGAAAAGCCAGTTATATACCGCGATTTTAAAGCTTCAAATATTTTGCTTGATTCGGTAAGTGTAAATTCAAATAGTTATATTACATATGTTTATTTTTCGAATCGTTCTTTTTTTTGGTCGTAACATTTTATCAATATTGAACTTGTTTTTATAGGATTTCACTGCAAAGCTCTCGGACTTCGGCTTGGCCAAAGATGGCCCCGAGGGCGACGATACGCACGTCTCCACTCGGGTTATGGGCACTCAGGGCTATGCTGCGCCTGAATACATAATGACGGGTAATAATAATAAAATGAATTAACTATACATTTTTCGTCCTATGATTTAGGGAATGAAACTTTTAGTACACCTAACTTTCAGTATTGCAATTTTAGATATTGTTTTTAAATTGCTTCAATTTTGATAGATACTATCTTAAATTTGCAATCCCTTAAGTTGAGTGGCCTGAAAGTATCACCTCTTATACTTAGAATCTTAATAAAATTATAATATATATATATATATTATATATATATAATGTTGGTTGAATATGATCAAAAATTTCAGTTGAATAGTTTGAATCTTTTAATTTTGAATTTTCTTGATGCATTTTTAATATTATTTCAATTTTTTTTTTAATTTTTTTTTTCGCATTGACAACGTCACCTCACCGGCTATTCTAAAGTCAATACAACATAACAATAATAAAATACAAACCCTAATTATTTATATATTATAAATGCAGGTCATTTGACATCGGCAAGCGACGTTTACAGCTTCGGAGTAATGCTCTTAGAGCTCCTAACGGGTCGGAAATCCGTGGACAAAGCCCGCCCGTACCGCGAACAGAACCTGGTGGAGTGGGCCCGACCCATGCTGAAAAACCCGCGGAAGCTTAGCCGGGTAATGGACCCGAGGCTCGAGGGTCAGTACTCGGAAGTAGGAGCTCAAAAGGCGGCAGAGTTAGCCTATCAATGCTTAAGCCATAGGCCTAAGCTCAGGCCGACCATCAGCGAAGTGATTAAGGTTTTGGAGCCGTTGAAAGATCTCAATGACATGCAGATTGGGACATTTGTATTCGCTGTCTCCACCGACGACGACAGTTCTCAGAGAGATTGTTCTTACAGTGGAGTTAGTAGTAGTGAGAAGGAAAGCAGTAATGGGCAGTATCATCAGAAACATAAGCTGCATGAGTTTAACGGTAATAAATCTCCAAAGTCAAAGGTTGGTGGTGGTGGTAATAATTACAGAGATAGAGGTTTGAACTATCCTCTTCATAAGAGAGCTTGAGAGTACATTGCAGTTCATTGTAATGTAATTCTCTCTTCCACATTTTTTTGTTGCATGAAGTTTTAAACAAAAAGGGTTTAAAAAAAATGAAAGGTATATCACCAATTTTTTTTTATGATTTTAATTCTTTTTTTTATGTTGTAATGAGATGAAATTCGTAATATAGTACTAAACAATGAATTGATTGATTATTAATTAAGATGGGATAATATAATAAATGTAAATGTGTACTTCTAGTCATTGTTTTGAGATTTGATGAAGAAGATGGACCACCAACCACCCTCACTAATTAAATTATTTAATGGGATTATTTATATTTTATGCGTTTGAATTTCTATATTACATATTACTAAAATATTAAATAGTCCATTCAATATTCAAGGAAAGCTTTGTGTGCACGTATTGTTTTTCTTTGCTTATTGATGGAGGAGATGTTCTTTCCAATATTAAAAATTTATTATGTTTAATCAGATTATTTTTTGTTAGGAATATTTTATAGTGTTCAATTATAATGTTATCTTTGTATTGAGTTGAATTGAAATATATTGAAAGTCAAAGAATCATTATATAATTATACCAAGTGTATTTAGTATAAATAGGTTAGGACTTTGTCCTTAGATAACTAACAAGTTAAGTAGGTTAGATTTTCGAGAGAATAAGAGAGTGCTAGACGACATCTGTGTAATCTATTCTTAAAGATCTATATACACGAGTGCTTTGATTGAAGAAGATTGATCGTACTACTACACAATACTTCACGTATCAAATTGATAACATGGTCTCTTTATTTATCTGCGTGTATAATTGCTGGATTTGTGAACCTGCAATTTTAAATAAAAATATTAGAACGATTTTAGTCCATGGTTAACCCAAAAGTAAGCAATTTTACGATTTTAGTCTATGTTTAACCCAAAAGTAAGCAATTTTAAATATTGTCAAGTCATTTTAATTTTTTTTTTTCAAATTTTAATAAATAGTTGGGCCTAGAGCTGACTCATTAATGAATCACAGTCCAATCTATGAAAGCTTGTAATAAAAATCGAATCTTTCTCGATAAATCTCGCCTGCGCCACTGCCAATTATTCTCCGAAATCCTCCTATCAAGTTTGAATTTGTAGCTCCCAAGAATTTCAACGCAAGCTCGCTCTTGATTAATGGCATCGTTGGACACAGACGTGAACATGGTTCCCGCCGGAGAGGGCTCGTCGGCTGCGGGGCCTTCGAACGCAAATACCAAGAAGCAGAAGCGATTCGAGATCAAGAAGTGGAACGCCGTTTCTCTTTGGGCTTGGGGTAGGTTGCTGCACTACTATTCAACTTCCTTTGGAACTATTTTGCTTTTCAATTTCAACCATAGCCCTAATTTCTTGATTTTGATTTTTGTTGTAGATATTGTGGTAGATAATTGTGCTATATGCAGGAACCACATCATGGACCTCTGTGAGCGTTTTCTTTTAACCCTTTTTTGTTTTGTGAGTCTTGATTTTTCTTTTTTGTGCTTTTGGGTTTAATGTGTAGATTGCCATGAATAGGCATAGAGTGTCAGGCCAACCAAGCTAGTGCGACTAGCGAGGAGTGCACAGTTGCTTGGGGTATGCAGACTAATTCCCTTATGTTCTTTTCCTTTTTTGTGGGTTCAATTGATTAGGGCAGTGGGTCGAAAAGATGGTACGTTTCTGTCTAATGATCCTCATTGAAATAACTTGAGAAATAAAAAGTTATAAGCTCCAATGGGGGGAAAGCATATGTTGATGCAGCTAAGCTAAGATGTTCTTGTTTGTTAAATAGGCATGTTTAGGATTTGCTGGAGTTTTTGTTTCTGTGATTTACAGCCCAAAGTGCAAACTATATTTAGTGCTTATTGAGCTTGATAGTGTTCATTCTTGGTAATAGTCGTCTTCTTGTGCTCGATCGAGCTCTTTTGTTTAGGACAGCAGTTTACATCTATGTTTTCCGTTAGTTACCTTCTCAAACAGTATGGTAGTGGAAGGCCTGCCTGCCTACTATTGGCTTGGTTCGATTTATTCACTCTGCACATCATCAATATTGCAAGGGGTTGATTGATCTCTTGTAAACTTATAGAATCAAACTCTTTCTTGTAAATCTTCGTCTTTTGACTTGACAATCTCTTTAAACGAATAACTGACGATCTTAGCCCTGCCCTGATTATTTTCTTCAGGGGTTTGCAATCATGCATTCCACTTTCACTGTATTAGCAGGTGGCTCAAGACTCGTCAAGTTTGCCCTCTCGGTAAGTGTTATCATCCGTGTGTGTGCGCTTTTTTTCTTTGTTTTTTGTTGTCTTTGAGATCATATGACACTGTCCCTCCATGCCTTTATAATCTCTATACATTTATCAGATAACAGCGAATGGGAGTTTCAGAAGTACGGTCACTAATCGTTCGGGGTCGTTTTCTGGAGAAAGGCACCCGCCCGCTTGTCAACCTTCGATTTGGTGCTCGAATTCGTTGTTTTTCGTTTGGCTCAGAAAGTTATTTCCTCATCTTTTAACTTCGCCTATGATTGTAATGGAATTTCAACTATCGAATGAAACTAATGTAAGGGCGATGTTTCTTGACTTGATTCTGTTCTGAGTATTTATTACACAAAACCTAAATAGGATTGCAAAAATAGAATTTTTTTTTTAATTATAATTTAAATTAGATTTTCTCTTGTGGTTATTGGGCTTTCCATATCCCCTCATTTTCGGCTGAGCCCATTTTATTCTTTTACATTTCTTCAGCTTATTTTGTCTCTTCTGATGTTTTACCATATTCGATTTTATTTTATTATATGATATGATTGAAGGGTATTTTGTTTGATTGACGAACTCAAATAAATATATTTTAAAAAAAAGGAGAAAGAATATCGTCACATGTTTGAGATAGACTTTCTCTCGTTTTTAAGTACGTTGGACATATTCTCGCATTATTATATAGAGATATTTTAAAGAGTAAATTATGTTATACCGCACGTGGAGTGAAATGCGCATTATTATCCTATGTTTTTTTTATTGCGTGAATATCTTATGTGTTGTTTAAAACCCGTACACTCATGATGTCTAAAACATAATATTGTATTCCCAGGTACGGAGTGAAAATGAGAAGGAGCACATGATTAAATAAATCAGAAAGGTATTTTACGCTATTATAAACCATATGATTTTGGTGTTTATTTTGTTAAGTGGTTTATATACAATTTAGTCTATTTTAAATCTTAAGTGAAATAAAAAAAGTTGAATCTTGGAAGTCTTTATGGGATGGCTTAGCAGAAACGTGCCATTTGCTTTTTTTTTTTTTAATTGAGTTTGACGCCGTCAACTTCCGTCATTTTCTAGAATTTGATTCTTTATATAAATAGAAATTTTTCTTATTTTATTTCTCATAAAGATACGGTCAAAGATATGTTCACTAATATTTTTTCATTAAAAAGGGTAGCGAAAAACTTGAATGAGAAAAATTGCGCCATCAATTCAGTACATCACGTAAGACTATTCAACGCATGGAAAATGAGATGCCATGCCGTGTAGAAAACTAACTCCGTTTGTATTGCTTTAACGGCACACCCTCAATTTTCTTTCAGCTAACGGCGAAGAGCAGACGCCGTTAGTATGCATATTCGAGCACGAGGGAACAGCTGTCTCTCCCAAGGCAACACGCAACTTCGAACTGTTCTGTTCTAAAAACTTAAAAAAAAAAACACGTGTTTTAAAACTTATTATTCCACGTGCTCGCTTTTTCTCTTAAAAAACCCACCACACCACCACCCCCTTTAAATATAGTACCCAAGAAAGAACCATCTTTACAAGGAAGGAATATTATCTTATCATAAATGCAAACGCGCCTAACAACTCAAGAGACTTTCTCTCTCGTCTACTCTCACTCGCCGGCCGGAGATCGGAGATGGGTTCGTCGGATACTGTGAGTTCTGCCGGTGGTGCTCGGTCTAGCTTCTCGATGACCTGCAACCGTTTGAGCCGGTACTTGAAGGAGAAGGGCAGTTTAGGTGATATTGGACTCGCCTTGACGACGCCTCATCCAAGCATGGAAACCAAAGGTATTTTTATATACTTATAACTTCATATATGTATATATATAATATATATATACATGTATGTATGTCATTCTTTTTCTTTTTTTTTTTTCTCTATTTGCAGGGACGATGAACTTGCTATCGACCATAGGAAACTCTTGCAATAACTACGAGGCTGCGAGAAAAGCGCAGATGACCATATTCTACGGCGGTCGGGTCATGGTGTTCGATGACCTGCCGGCGGAAAAAGCCCAGGAGATTGTGAAGCTTGCCGGCGGCTGGAGCGCGCCTACCTCACGCGCCGCGCCGGAGCGTGCCGACTACCCGCCTCTTGATTCAGGTATAGTTATAAGGTCAGGCGAATGTAGTGTGTGTATTTCAAGAAATAAAGTGTTTTTTTTTTTTTTTTTTCACTTGCAGATTTACCAATTGCGAGGAAGAAATCGCTGGCGCGCTTCCTTGAGAAGAGAAAAGAGAGGTGGGGAATTAATTAATGATTTATTACACGAATTAATTATGATGTCTTAATTAAAAGCTCGATAATTATGGATTGGCCATATAATTAACTAAGTGTGTGTTGTGTTTGGTTTACTATAGGGTTGCGGCCAACGCGCCATATCCGGCGGTGGTCAAGGCGGAGGAGGGTTCATGGCTTGGATTGGCTCCTAAGCTTCGAATGTAATAACACTATGATAGAGAGAGTGGTACATTTTAGTGGCGATTGATTGCGTATTTCTTTGATTTAATTGTTTTTTATTTTCTTATAAATTTCTACTGAAAAATAAAAGTGACATCATGATGATGTATGATATAAGGGTTCTCAAGGAATAAAACACCACGATTTTTTATGGTAGTTGGGCCATTAAGTAAAGCCCATCAAATTTACATTTTGTCCAATAGAAATTCTCAACAATAACGTATTCTAAACAAAAACCAGCCCAA
The DNA here is from genome assembly GCA_028392965.1 of Lindernia subracemosa. Lineage (NCBI taxonomy): Eukaryota > Viridiplantae > Streptophyta > Magnoliopsida > Lamiales > Linderniaceae > Vandellia > Vandellia subracemosa. The sequence goes on along the minus strand of JAQPCC010000002.1, from coordinate 6,600,275 downwards.
TCACACTTTTTTTTTTTTGTGTCAAAATATACCCAATCACAACAGTTGAACTATCAAATAATGTAACAGTGGTCTTAATTTTTTTGTCGTGGAGGTGAGTTAATTTTTATTATTATTTTTTTTCTTCTTTCTTGGACTATGGCTTTTATGAGTAGCCAATCAGAATATGGACTTTTAATTCGTCATACTCCTTATTACTTTGAGCAAATTTTATTTTAGGCCATGTAAAAAAAATAGTTTTAAGAATTCGATTTTTATAGTAAGACTTTATTGTACTGCAATAAAAATAAATTGTAAGTTTGTAATACAAAAAGTACGTCTGATACATCTTCTATAACACTTTATAATACATTTGTAAGTTTATGTCCTTATTCCTAAGTTTTATAAAAATTGGATCATTTGAAATAAATTTTTTTCTGATAGGATTTGAACACAATTTTAAACTATAAAAAGGTTTCAAACTTAATTAACCCTATCTCTTCCTTTTGCCAGCGATCATTGGAATAGCTTTTATAGTGTGTTGTTTTATTCTACCACTAATATATAATAATAATAAAATAATTAGATACTTTGCCATGACATTTTATATTCATACGTCCACTTCATACGTTTCCATTCAGCACACGGCATTAGTTTATTATCTATTTGTTTAATCATATTTATTATTATTATTATTATTATTATTAATATTAAAAGAAAAAAGAAGCCGATCATGGAGTAGATCTTCAACTTCCAAAGACTTTTACAGCACGATGATCTCAAACTGTACTTTTACGCAATGACTTTCAGATTATATATCAAGACAGCATATGAAAGAAACTGAAAACTCTATGTTCATCTCATCATCGACCCCAAAATCCATCTCTTTTTTTATGTATCTAACAGCACTTTGCTGATACTACGTAAGGTTAGGCTCAGCTGAGACATAGCAACTTCAATACAAAAAGCTTAGCTCGCCAGAATCCCTGCAGTAAAGATCTGACCGTTAGCATAAGGCGATGAGCTCGAAACATCGGCGTGAGACTGTCTCGACGCTTCGGCGCTGCAATACTTCTCCTTACGCTCGTCGATCACTATTTGCTTGTACCTACATTCTTCACTGCAGAAAGCTTTCTCACCCCTGCAGCAAAAAATCAAGATACCCACTCATTTCATTTCTTGAAAAAAAAAAATTGATGGGATTATGATGAAAAAGTGGAAGCTTCTGCACACCTATACATGTATATGTCGAGGCCGTGGAGCTTCTTCCGGCACATACCGCAAGAACTGAGAAAATCCGAGGTGGGATTCGCGCCGGCGGCGAAATCCCAGCTGTTCTCCGCCGGAGATATGTGAAAGACGCCGACCCTTTTGGCCTTCGAGCTGAAACTGCCTTTATTAGTATATACCTTTGTATACGACTCTTTAGGATCACGGCAAGTGACTATCGTATACTCCTCATCATCATCGTCGTCGTCATCGGCGCTATCATCCATCTCCGTTCGACCGTGAGCTGAGATCTTGACCGGAATCGGCCTACTCCGGCAAGAATTCCGGCGGAGCACGGTGGCCTTATTCAACGGCACCCGAATGTTCGCGCCGTCGCAAGAATTGTCGAGGGCTGCGACTATGCCGAGCCCAACGCCGCCGAGATCGAAGGGTTTCATCCCTCTAGGAGATGATTGATTCTTGGATGATTCAATCTGCTGCTGACCCATCGACGAACCCTTGATGATCTTGATCATAGGGTTTGTGGGCTTGATCAACATGCTTTTAGATTTGAAGATGGAGAGAATTGAGTGCTTTATTATAAAAGAGGATTTCTTGAGAAGAAGGCCCTTTGTGAAGCTTCTGTGTATAATGATGCTTTGAATGGCAATGGAGTTGTTAGACTATATAAGATAAGCCCATGGTTTGGGGTAAATTAATATTATATTTAACTTTATTTTTTATTAAATATTATGATGATGACGATAGGATCAGCAATAATGATTGAAAGCTTACTTTATATTATTTTATTTTTAAATTTGATTGCAAAGTTGTTATATATATTTAAAAGGGTTAAAACCCAAAACAGTGCTCGATGTTTATCCTATGGACCAATTTAGTCTTCGATATTTCGTCTGAACTAATTTAGTCCCCGATGTTGTAGATTTTGAACCAATTTGGTTCTTACGTCATGATTAACGTTAATTTTATCGGAAATTTCGCGGGAACCAAAACTAAATTATGTATGGATCGAATTTTATAATATTTACAAGATTCGGGATGTTTGTACTGTTTCCTTTTACTGTCAATGAAGCTCGATGAGGCAGACGATCTAGAGGTTCGAATTATGGAGGAGCAATTTTTAGTTTTGTGCCGTAATTTCAGCAATCATTTCAATTTTATCGATATAGACATGATTTAATGTGGGACGCGTGCGAAATTCCCGCTAAAATTGATGTTTATCGTGATTGAAGGACTAAATTGATACAAAATCGACAACATCGATGACTAAATTGGTTAAGGTGAAACATCGGGATTAAATTAATTTATAGGCTAAACTTTATACGGTTTAAAACGTCTACTGTCAGTGGGTTTTTATTTTTATTGTACTTTTATTATATGATTGCGACCCGACCCGGGACCCACTGGTTATGGTGGGAGTTTGATTAACCCGACAGGTGTTATTATTTCGGGACCCATTATGTGGGCCCCATAATTCACTGCTCTTTTGGAGTTTTGGGAGTGAATGACATCTTTGGTGGTGGGGTCCATGACGCAGAAAGCGATGTGTGGTGCAGTGCAGATGAATTCTTCTCACAGTGGAGCTGTTTAGTGTCAAATGACAGTTTTGTCCTTTAGATTAAGAGATATATTATTTTTTTATTCTTAATGAAATATTAGTTTCGAATTAAAGATATTTAAAATTTTTTATTAATTAATAATTTTTTTGTTGGACTTTAAAGTGGCATATCCGTCATCACACATCCTAATTTGGTAATTGTTTCGTTTTTTTCTTTTTTTTATCCCTTGATATGAACTAATCCCTAAATACCGGCATGAGCTTGCACCACACAGACCTTACGGATGCTTAATTACGCCATCCACTACAGTGGTGAGACAAAACTTCAGAGCAAGATGAATACTGACGCGAGCTTGCACCATACAACTAATCCCCGAAGTCAGATGAATACGACACAATGTCCACGTCTCAATCGTTCACCTGACAACGATAATCATGAGAAATAAATCTCATGCGAACTACTTAAAAAGTTATAGGAAGGGGTTCGATCCCACACCCTAACCCCAAATCCTTAAGGTCTTCTGCTAAGGCCTCGTTGGCTACCCATTGTTTCGTTGTTTACCGGCAAATGTGAATAACGCGCTGAGGAGCGCGTAAGAAGCGTGGGACCCACCACACGGAAAGCTCCAATTCTTAACGTTAGGCAACTTCATGCTTTTTATTGCATTTTTGTTTGTGATGATAATTAAATAGGCCCCACGCGCCACTAGTTTTTTTATGATTTTAATTTCCAAACTTGGATATTTTTTATTATTTTATTTATATTGATTAAATTTCCCTATTATTGTTTTTGGACAACCGCTGATATTATTATTATTATTTGCAAAATTAATTTTAGGTGTAAACTATGTGTTAACATTTGTTTTCATATATATATATAACATTTAAAATCTTTTGTTGTACGATATTATGGTTTTAATTAAGCCAAGTGTCATCATTGTGCTTCTATTATTATTGGCTAACCCATTTTTATATTACATTCTTAAAACAACAAATCCCTAGAAATCTACGACTTTGATTTCAATAATCTTTATTAGTCTTTTAATATATATATATATATATATATATATAATAATTATAAAGAAAACGTAGAATCATGATAACGCGTGTCGACGATCCGATCGAGTGGTATAGGAAAGGATCGAAAGCTACAAATAAGAAAAGCAAATAAAAGATAATTAGGCACAATCCTCGATATCTTTATTCAATTATTTCCGTGATTATTATATTAAAAAATTTACTAAATAATGCCATGTTATTGCTTGCTCCAACAGCTTGGAATCCATATGTAATAGCAATTCATTTTATTGCATTAATCATCGAACATATTAAAATAAGCAAAGATATTCAAAACTTGAATAGCGATTGAAAGCGAAATGCTACATATTAATCTTATTCGTGCATAGTTGGTCAATAATCATATCACTATCACTATTAAAGAGTTTATTCAAAATTTTCAAACTATATTATTGTGGCAACCAATAAAATAATTTGTTGGGTCATATTATATATTTTTCTCCACATCAGTACAGTCCTCACGATAGTCTTTACATTTCGATTGATTTCAATTTGAAATGAATCTAAACCTCATTGTCGATCGTAGATGACTGATCCACATAGCCTATGTGTATCGTTCTAAGTTCACACGGACTGTGATAGTCAAGGAGTCCAAGTGGGTTGAAGCCCCGTCATTGGAATAAAACGAGTTTTTTATATGTGCCAATTTTGTAAAAAAAAATGGCCCATTTTTATTGGGCTTTAAGTTGAGCCCAATTGATGCACTTGGATTCTATGCTACACATCAAGCACTAATATCAGCACAAAATTCTCATTTTTCCTTTAGAAATTAGTGAGAGGCTAATAATCAAATCCAACCTAGATTAAGTTATTTACTTCATTAAATGAGTGTAATAAGTGGTGGAGGGGCCTTCCTCTTACTTAATTTTTAGTTACACGTAAATAGTTTTGACATAGTTGTCTCAATTTCATCAAGCTACCTAGTTAGGTAAATTACTAGACATAAATTTATAGTTATTAACTTGTGGAGACGATTGCATTATAGATACTAAATAATTAAGCATCTAACACGATAAATATTAATTATCATGAAAAAACGTTACATACAAGAATCAAGATGCACTCACTAACTATGTTAAGGCCATCTATTCTCTAGCAGAAAAAAGCCCCAAGAAATTTCGGCCTTAACAAAAAAATTTAAAAATATTATATTATCGAACAATCTTAATTTTCTTCAGATTTAAAAATTCCAAAGAAAAGATGTCGTCATCACCGTATTAAGTTCTTCATAGTTACTCTCATGCCAATTATTGTACGAGTAATTACTATACTCATCAGTCCCCGCGGGGTATTCGTTAAATTCCGAAAATACCCCTAGCTCGGCCACGTCATCATCCCCATTACCCATCGCACAAAACTGATCCAAGGGTATATCAGGTATTTCAAATTCCACCTGCTGAGCCGCACCGCCGCAAGACGGCGAATCCGTGCGGTTCAACTGAAGGTCCGAAGCCTCCGACGTGGTGTCCGAACCCGAGTCCGAGAACCCGACCCAACCCGACTGACTGCCTCCACCACCACCAGCCGCCGCAGCAGCGTGGGCGAAGCGAGCCGCAGCGACCTGTATCTCCGCCGGCGACATGGACCTGCCGTTCTCGATCCTGGGCGGATCGTTGGGGAAGTTGAACCTCGCCCCGCCGCCACGGAGGCAGTAGAGCGCGGCGTCGAAGGCGCGCGCCGCCTTCTCGGGCGTGTCGTAGGAGCCCAGCCAAATCCTCTCCCTGCAGTTGGGGAGCCTTATCTCGGAGACGTACTTCCCCCACTTGCGCTTTCGAACGCCCTTGTACTTCTTGTCGGAGCTGTGGGGTCCCATCTGACGTGTCTCAACGTGATTGGATGGCGGCTTCACCATGTCAGTTTTTTTGTTTAGTTCTTAATTTGTTGCCGTCGTTTGTTTTGTGTTTGGAGGAGAAAGTGTCCGAAGATGATGAGTGAAAATTGCGGCTTGGCCGCGCTATTTATATATGTGCGAGGAGTGAAGAGTGAGAGTAGTAGTGAATGACTTTGGTCAAAGACAAAGTGAGCAGTAATGTAATGAGCTACGCGCTGCAAATATTGTCTACGTGGACGTAATCTATTGGATATTTTAATGGCACGTTGACATTACGCGGTAGTTATCGTTTGAGAGAGAGAGAGAGAGAGAGAACACGTTGAAAAAATGTTTTTCGCTCGTGGGAAATAAGGATGGATCGAGGAAGGGATAATAATAATGTTATTTTCTGAATATAATATAATGCATAAAGTGGGTCCAAATATTCAAATTATTTAATTCTTAGTGTTATCTTTGATAATTAATGAGGCTTTTAAAGTTATTTTGGGTCATTTAACCGGCCCAAACTAATATTGTAGGCCCAATTCGTATGGGTTTTGGCTAATATTGACGGTTTTTTTTTTGGATTAGTTAGATTTCAGCTACTTTTATAGTTTTAAAATAGTATTTAGGTCCTATCAGAAAAATAATTTATTCTAAGAATTCAATTTTGTAAAATTTAAAAATAAGGATCTAAATTTAAAAAAAGTGTTATAAAGTGTTGTTAAAGAGGTATCAGACGTCCTTTTTGTGTCACAAACTCACAATGTATTTTTATTGATGTACAATGAAGTGTTACTATAAAAATCGAGTCCTTAAAACTATTTTTTTTTCTGACAGGGTCTGAATACTAAATTTAAATTCTGATAGGGTTTGAAACAAAAATTGCCCCCCTGTTTTTTAATTGGTGAGGAGTTATCTCCACTCCACACAGCGCCGTACTTCGATTAAGTTTACCCAAAGAATAGTTCGATCCAATGCTTTGTTCTGTCCTAGTTGATCCTCGTTTGGTTATAAGCTCGGTACAAAGGCCCAGTATTACTATATGATAAAAAACGCAGGATCATTTATCTCCCCTTTTTATGTCGGTTTATTTATATCGGGCCCAAAGTTTAATATTGAGCTGATGTAATAATATCGGACTGGATATTATGATAGCAAACACAATATTATTGGTTACTAGTTTATATTATGTGGCCTAATATTGGAAACCAAACAGGCCCATGTATTGATTTTTCACCAATAACAGAAGACCTATTTGTGTTGATTTTGTTTGAAACAACCTTCCTTCAGATTCTGATTTCTTCTTGAGATGATACCGAAGATTAATCTTTTTGATCTATGTTTCCATTCCATATTGATACAGACTACCACTCCATCTCATAATTCAATCACTTCAACCATTCTTTGAAGATTGTCTTAGATTTTCAATGCATCCCAAAACCTTAGGTCGTTGACAAAAGCAAACTAACATACCAACCAACCCATGATTGACAAAGATGGAATGAGTATTCTGAATATTGTTATAAATTATTTTATTATCTGCGCATATTTGAGTATATTCGAAGAAAATGTTGCTTTCCACCTACGAAAAAAGACAAATGTGAAGTGTTTTTTGTATCTACTCAGTGTAACGTGGATTATAACAACGCAGGCATCACATAAAATTTGTAATAATATTTAAATATTGGCGACGATTTATTATATATAATACATAACAAAATAAAAGAAAAAGCATACGCAAACGCAACAAAACAAGCTACTTCCCCAAGTTTAAGGCCAGTCGAGAAGCTCTCTCTCTCTCTCTCTCAAACAGAGTGATTTTGTTTGATTATCTTTGATTTGAATCTGAGAAGGATTTAGCAAGCTATCAATTGCTGCTAATGTGTTGGTGAGTGCTGTGAATTTGGAGGCGATAATCACTGAATCATCAGGTGAAATAAAGGATAGGGTGATTGACAGCGATATGTCGTCGTTGTTTATCTCCACGTGGCTGACGGATGCATGCGTGTCGCGCGCGTCAGAAAAGGAATTCTCCCACGCGACGACGTCGTCTCGCGCGAACCGAGCCAAATCGAAAGCTCTAGCGAAGTGCGCGGTGTCGAGCAGCTGTTGTTTGGAGGAGCAATGCGATCGGTTGTACAGATCTTCGGAGTTTTTGTATGGATTTGGACGGAGGAGCTTTCAACTGCGACGCGGCCGCAGGAAGCTGCGTCGTGCTGACGCCGCGCGTTCAGGTGGCGTCTCGTTTCCTTTATTTGTCGTACTCGCAACTCTCTTGCCTGTTTTTTTAGCTTATTTGTTATGAGCTTTTTTCAGCTTCGATATATGGTGAGTGATGTGATTAGCTAGCGATTGGTGTTTTTTTTTATCGTTTGTCGGATGTTCAGTCAATTAGATTGCATTATTTGACTGTTAAGGGGTTCGATGGGGCTCTCTCTTGTTTGCGAGTTTGTTCTTTGAGCACATCTGATTGAGATGCGGTGCAGTGCCTTTTCGCTAATTTTTAGTGCGAATGAGTACTTGATTATTTGATTGAGGTATGTCATATTTTTGTGGCCACTTTCTGGATATTTCTTTTTCTTGTCCATGACTATTTCACAGGGGGAACAATGGCTATTGCTGTACAACCATCCATGGATGTTTTCTTAGATAAGAAACTTCCGGTGAAGCAAAGAAGAGTGGTGGTGACGGGTATGGGTGTGGAGACACCCCTAGGTGGTGATCCAGATGTCTTTTACAATAACCTTCTCGATGGAGTCAGTGGCATTAGTGAGATAGAGGCATTTGATTGTTCGCTGTATCCAACCGTATGATGTTTTGCTACTCATGCACTACTATTTGTTGGCAGTTGTATGGTCATAAAGTTATGCGGCAATAAGGAATTTCTAATTGCAGAGAATTGCTGGAGAGATTAAGTCATTTTCAGCAGATGGTTGGGTGGCACCTAAACTGTCAAAAAGAATGGATAAATTCATGCTCTACATGCTCACAGCGGGCAAAAAAGCTTTAGTTAATGGAGGAATTACCGATGATGTGATGGACGGACTAAATAAAAAGAGATGCGGTGTGTTAATTGGTTCTGCCATGGGGGGGATGAAGGTATATCTATTTTTTTTTAATATGCGCAATAAATTGCAAGGAAGGAAAGACAATATCTTCATGAAGAAAGATACAGTTTCATGGAGAGAACTAGTAACACTCTTAGCAGTAACCTAGGTCAATGAAATTTCCGCTTGGGCACTTTCAGCTTGATGTTTACGGACCTCTTTGATTTTTTACAGGTTTTCCATGATGCAATCGAAGCGTTGCGGATATCATACAGGAAGATGAATCCATTTTGTGTACCTTTTGCTACCACAAACATGGGTTCTGCAATACTTGCCATGGACCTGGTTAAGAGAAATAAATTCAGCTTTTAATGAAGGAGATTGATTGATGCTTAAATTTTTATTAATATCCTCTTTAGCTGAAGTACATCTATATCACAGGGATGGATGGGTCCAAACTATTCCATATCTACCGCGTGTGCGACAAGCAACCACTGTATAGTGAATGCTGCCAATCACATCATCAGAGGTGAAGCTGTAAGGTTTCTAACTAACTTTCGGTTTTCCTTGGTCTTCTTACTGTTGCTTTTTCATCTTTCTTCTAGGTTTGTTTGTCATGAACAATATGCTCGATAACTACTTGATTTTGTAAAATTATGTAGGATATGATGCTTTGTGGTGGCTCGGATGCAGTAATTATACCTATTGGTAATTTTTTTTTTGTCTCGTGTTCACATATTTCATGTCTTCTTTGTTTTGATTCATTGGCATTGGTTCAGGATTGGGAGGATTTGTTGCATGCAGAGCACTGTCACAAAGGAACGACGATCCTACCAAAGCCTCACGACCATGGGACAGTGTAATGTTCTGAGTTGTGTCTAATGGCAAGAATTTTAATAACTAGCAAAGTATATTTATCTTACATGTCCACTCATTTCTTCTGTTATTGCTTGAACCTTGGATCAAAGATGATGCAATAAAAGTACCTAGTATTTTATTTCTCCACTGTATCCTATTTCCTGAAAATCATGTTCTACCCTGCAATACCTACTCAAATATGTCATTTTCTAATTCCACTTATGTTTTTAGTTTTCAATCCATGGTGTGAGTTTGGGATTCTCATATAGGGATTCTCATTTCAAAGCATCAATGTTGCGTCAGTTTGTGAAAGGGCAATAAGACTGACTATCTTCACTGTCATTACACTGAATTGCCCTGAAATTAGATTTCTGTATTTGGACAGAGCCGTGATGGATTTGTTATGGGAGAAGGCGCAGGGGTCTTACTTTTAGAAGAACTCGAACATGCGAAGGTACTCTTTAATTCGAAGTTGATAGCAAAACCCGATGTGGGAATATGGGTTTTGGCACATACATTATATCTGAAATGCATTGCGTTAGAACAGAAACGAGGTGCAACTATCTATGCTGAGTTTCTGGGGGGAAGTTTTACTTGCGATGCTTATCACATGACCGAACCTCATCCACGAGGCACGATTCTAGTTTCCCCATTACTAGTTTTAATTCGATAAATAGTTATTTCAACGTTCCCTGCACCATTTCATATTTCAACGTTCCCTGCACCATTTCATATTTCAACGTTCCCCCGCACTTGCAGGTGCTGGTGTAATACTGTGCTTAGAGAATGCTTTGTCTCAGTCAGGAGTTTCTATGGAAGACGTGAATTACATCAACGCACATGCAACGTCAACTCCAGCCGGCGATCTCAAGGAGTATCAAGCGCTCATTCATTGTTTTGGCAAGAATCAAGAGGTTTGCAGCGAAACACATTTCCTTCTCATTTTGATACTCTGCTCTTATTGCTATAAGGAGAGAGAATTAAAAAAAAACAGAAAAAAAAAGCCAGTTTGGTTAATGAATAACCTACTCGTTGTCAATTGTCATACAGTTAAGAGTGAACAGCACAAAATCGATGATCGGGCACCTGCTAGGAGCTGCAGGTGCTGTGGAGGCTGTTGCAACTGTACAGGTAAAAGAAACTATATCTTGCTACCTTCAAAGAACAACTCTCGACAACGCATTGTTTCCTAACAGTTGCACCCCGATTAACATCATTATTGTTAAGTTTCTGGGACAAATGTTTGTTGGCTGTCATGAAAGTTGCCAAACTTAGAAGTGGTGTGGTGTCCTTGCAGGCGATAAGGACAGGCTGGGTTCACCCGAATATCAATCTCGAAAATCCAGACGACGGCGTGGTATGACTTTCAACTTCCCAATCATATCTGCCATGATATTTATCGTTATTACTTCCATGACAGCGGATATATTCAAAACTGGGCACGATTCTTACATTTGAAAAAAAAAAAAAAAAAAAAAACAACAGGACAAAAGTGTGCTGGTTGGGCCTACGAAAGAAAGATTGGATATTAAGGTTGCTCTGTCCAATTCATTTGGTTTCGGAGGCCATAACTCCTCCATCGTGTTTGCTCCGTACCGATAGGTTCTACCGTTGCAAACTTTACGTAAGTTCTACGGTGCATTATTTTTTTCTCCTTTTTTATCTTTTTCCGACAATTTAAATCGTGACATAAACAATTCAATGCAATGCAATGCAGAATCAGCTGCTGTGGTGGATATGATAGGATACAATGAATGTTTTGATTCTTGGACAACATGGCTTTGCCTAAGGGACATCAGGTTCTTCATTTCACTAAGTGCAGTAATTACAAACTACACACTTCTGAAACCTTATAATCTTTCAGCAGTAAATATTAATTATAACAATAAATTATTATATATTTATTTTTATTTTGGGGGTATGAAAATCTCTAGAAAACAGCAGAACCCTTTTTCCAATGGAGGTACGATTTTCCGGTAAAATTGAATTGAAAATCCTTCAAATATTTGACTCAATATAGCAAGCAATTGTATGTATGTATACCTGGTCGAAATAACCCGTCAAATGGACTGTTGCCCTTTTTTATTATTATTATTTTATTGTAATTTTATGACTGGCAGAACTTTGTGATGGAATGTTTTCAAAATTTTTGAATTCTTTTTTAGCAAAATTTTCAAAGCCTACTTACTAAATTATATGAATTTCCGTACTTTCTTCCCTTAGAATCAAAAGCTAGTTAGTACATGCAATGCAAGCATGCAATAAATAACATTCCAAGCTATAAACCTTTGACATGTTCTTCAGAATGTGTTTGAAGGGTTGTTTGACTTCGGACTGTCTGTCATGCTTTTCTTTCAATCAGATTTTGGCCCAAAATTCAAAGTTTTAATTTGAAAAAAAAGAAGTTAAATTTTCATAATATATTTTTGGGATAAAATTCAAAATGGTCATCAATGTTTACACTACGGACCAATTTAGTTCTCGATGTTTCGCATAAACCACTTTAGTTCTCGATGTTGTCGATTTTGGACCAATTTGGTCCTTCTGTGACGATGAACGTCAATTTTAACAGAAATTGCACACGTGCATCACAATAAATTATGTCTCGATCGATAAAATTGAAATGGTCATTAGGGCACGAAACTAAAAACTTCTCCTCCACAATTCGAGCTTCATTGACAGTAGAAAAAATAGTACAAACCCCACAAATTCTGCAAATATTTCAAAATTTGATCTAGACATGATTTAGTGTGGGCGAAATTCACGCTAAAATTGACGTTAATCATGTCGAAAGGACTGAATTGGTCCAAAATCGACAACATCGAAGACTAAATTGGTCCATACAGTAAACATTGGAATTATTTTGGGTTTTCTCCCTATATTTTACTAACTGGCAATTTCTTCTTTAACAACTAGGAAGAACCACTTTGTCGGAATTAAAAGAAAAAGGGTTAAGTATACCTTAGCACGATTAACATATTTCAAGTTGATATAATCTATAGTATTATGTGAATAAACAAAGATAAGTCATGGTTTCTTCAATGCAAGATGAACTCGAATAAGACCTAATAATATATATTCGGTTGGGAAATTACAGAAGAAGTCCCTTCGCGTTTGGTGGAAAATCTCGATGGTCAAGAATTCGTTTTAATGGAATAATAAGAGATTAATTAAGTAAATGTCTAATGTAAAGTTTCTTAAGGACTACATCAAAGTTTCAAGGTTGTTTCCTTTTCCACATAGATAAATATATTAAATAAATATGGTAATTATGTCCAGCGTGTCAGAAAGTTTTATGCTGGATTTTGAATATTAAGATATTCTAGATAAATGCCATCCGACTTATTTAATTATAATCAAATATATCAATTTTTAAGCGTGATGAGCAAAACTAACTCCTCATTCCATAGTCTTATATTTGAACGAATATAAAATCAATTTTTTTTAAAAAAATAAAAAATAAACCATGACCATGCAAATGCATAGAAATTCATTAACAACCGTCATTAATTAAACTGAAATAATAAAAATATTAATTGTGATAACCGTTAACCCCAGAAAAAAACCCAGAAAGTTTCAACGAAATTGCAAAACAAATAACTAACTTCATATTTCTAACTTTTTTTTTTAATTCAAAAATATTGCGTATCATATTTCTAAATGTATAATGTCATCATGAGATGATTCAACAATTTTGATGAAACAATAAAATCCATCAAATTGAAAGAATAAATATAAGAAGAAGAAGGGAAAAAAAATAAATTTAAACTCAACCCTAAAATATGAAAATGCGACATAATTACCAATCTCTCTCAACCCATCAAAGTCAAAACACGGATACCTTTCACTTCACATGCTTTTCACCTATAAATACCCTTAACCATCAAACCCTCAAAACTCACCAAACATACATGCAAGACAACTTATCACATACATATTAATCTTTCACACACACACACACACACACACACACAATTCATTACAATCAATATTCAAGATCACAATCACAATCATAACGCAAACAATGGCCGTTACTCAATCCAAGGTAGGCATCATCGGCGGCGGCATTAGCGGTGTAGCCGCCGCTAAGCAGCTGAGACACCACTCCCCGGTGGTGTTCGAGGCCACAAGCTCGTTGGGAGGAGTGTGGAAGCATTGTTCTTACAAGTCCACGAAACTGCAAACCCCTCGTTGTGACTATGAGTTCTCGGACTTTCCTTGGACTAATAGAGACAACGCTAGCTTCCCTACTTACCAAGAGATATTGGACTATCTCTATTCGTACGCTACGCATTTCGATATTATGAAGTTCGTCAAGTTCAACTCGAAGGTGGTGGAGATACGATTCGTAGGGGAAGAGAGTGAAAAGTCCGGCGAGTATGGGACTTTGCTGAGTGGCCAGCCGATGTGGGAGGTCGGGGTTCAAACTAGCCAATCGGAAACTGTCGAGGTATGCTGTGTTATGATTTGATTCTTATCTTTATAATATTCTTACATGTATAGATTCTGGTAAGAATAAAAACCCTCTACTTACAAAACCCTAATCAAAAGCTTTCTTTTTTTTTCTTACATGAAGTGGTACGCATTTGAGTTCCTTGTCGTCTGCACGGGGAAATACGGAGACATACCCGCGATTCCTAAGTTCCCGCAGAACAAAGGGCCCGAAGTGTTTCGAGGAAAAGTTCTTCACACGCTCGATTATTGCAAGCTCAACGAGCAAGAATCAACTGAGCTGCTCAAAGGCAAGAAGGTGGTTATATTTGGTTATAAGAAGTCAGCTATTGATCTAGCCGTTGAATGTGCAGAAGCTAACCAAGGTTAGTTCATTTCATTCCTTAATAATATAGTGAAAGATCTAATAATATAAAAAAATATGTTAGGAACTTCCATCATTTTCGTCACGCTCTCATCCATATGCTATGTGAACATAAACTTTGGACTTGGTGGGTTTGTGGTTTTTTTTAATAGCTTTACTATTAAAAGAAAATCTTCAAAGTACAAAAAAATCCTTAATCCCGACAAGGGCTTGTCTTAAATTCAAGAGAATTTCTTGATAGTGTTGTTGACATTGACTTGATCACCAAGATGATTAATTAATTAACTAATTATTACCCGTAAATGCTTGTTGAGTAAAACGATCAATTAATCATTGACCACTCCACCTAATTATTTAGATATTACCATCAACTATATATATTAAAATTTAAAATTTGTGATATGCCAGGGCCAGAAGGCAAGCCATGTACTATGGTGGTCCGAACCTTACACTGGACAGTTCCACACTACTCAGTATGGGGACTCCCATTTTATATCTTCTACTCAACTCGAGCATCTCAGTTCTTACACGAAAGACCTAATCAAGGCTTAGTTCGAAACGTTCTCTGTCGCATGCTAGCTCCTATCGTAAGTATTTTGTTCCAAATTTCTGATGATATATATAATATGTATTCAAAAATTTCTGATATAATATTGTTGTATATCGACAGAGAAAGGCAGGATCAAGAATGATCGAATCCTACTTAACGTCGAAGCTGCCGCTAGAAAAGTACGGCCTGAGACCCGACCACCCTTTCGAAGAAGACTACGCTTCGTGCCAAATGGCTATATTGCCCGATAATTTCTTCCCCTTGGCTGATCAAGGAATGATCAACTTCAAAAGGGATCCCTCTTCAAAGTGGTCATTTTACGAAAACGGAGTTCAGTTCGAAGATGGGACGATGTTAGAAGCTGATGTTGTTGTCTTAGCCACGGGTTTCGACGGTAAAAAGAAGCTGAAAACCATCGTTCCCGACCCCTTCCGAAGCCTCTTGGAGTTCCCTTCTGGCATGATGCCCTTGTATAGGTAATAACAAAACCTCAAACTCAATTCACAGTCATTTATATATGTTAGAATATTACCAAGCCCTAGCTAGTGTTCATAATCTTGATATATTGCTGCATCAGGGGCACCATAAATCCATTAATACCGAACATGTCGTTCATCGGTTACATCGAAAGCGTATCGAATCTACACACGGCTGAGATTCGCTGCAAGTGGCTGTCGAGGCTCGTGGACGAACAGTTCAAGCTGCCGAGCGTTGAGAAGATGCTTCAGCAGACCGTTAAAGAGATGGAGATAATGAAGCGTGCCACGAGGTTCTACAAGAGGAGCTGCATTTCTACCTTCAGCATCAATCACACGGATGAGATCTGCGAAGAGATGGGGTGGAAGTCGTATCGAAAGAGTAATTGGCTTGCCGAGGCTTTCAGCCCTTACAACAGCCATGACTATGATGATCACAGAGGAGAGGAATGAATCCAAGAAAATCCACCCACCTTCAGCTTCAGCCCGCATTATTCAAATCGACCGTTTATACCTTTTGCACTAACCATATAGATATGATGATACCTTCATTGTTGCTTTGATTTATCATTCGTTTTTATATATGCTCATGAAAAATAAGATGATGCAAGAATAAGTGTCTGTTGACATTGTAATAAGAATCAGAATAATGTAATGCAGTCTCACGACAATAAATACATGTATTTTTTCCAAAGCAAACACTGTTAATAGACTCACATCTCTCTCTCTCTCTCTCAAGCGCTTTTGAGAAACTTCAAGGTCTCATCGATGTGCTTTTCGGGCTGGAACTGATTGTTGTAAACAAGTCTGCAAACTCCATTCTTGTCAAGAACATAGGTTTGTCTACCTGGTAATGCACCAAACAGATCTGATGGTACGCCCCAATCTTTTCTAACCTTGTTACCTTCGTCACTGAGTAGTGTAAATGGGAGTCTGTATTTCGCAGCAAAGGCCTAGACAAAGAACAAATGGTAAGACAACAATCGTTTACTTAGCAAGATTTTAGCACAGCCCAAGTGACAACAAAATCCAACAGAACTGCTGCAAAAGAAATCACACCTTGTGAGATTCAGGACTGTCCCCACTTATTCCGACAACCTCAGCCCCAGCCTTCTTGAATTTCTCGTAAGAATCCCTAAAGGCACATGCCTGTAAACTGTAATGGTGAGCAGCCAAGAGCCATGTTTTTTTCTTCTTTTTTTCCTTTTTTTTTTTAGAAAAATAATTAATTATTACCTGCTTGGTGCATCCAGGGGTTTCATCAGCAGGGTAGAAGTAGACAACAACAGGCTTCCCTTTGAAATTAGAAAGGCTCACAGTTTTCCCGTCTTGATCTTTCAATGTAAAAGGCGGCGGCTGAGTACCTTCTGTAACCTTTATTAACAATTTCACAGAATATCAGTAGCACCCATCATTCATCAAGATTAAGACCAGCAATACAATGTAGAACTACAATTCACTTTTAGTAATAACAATGTACCTTGGCTGCTACAATGGAAAAGCCTTTCACTGAGGAGAAAGAGACAGTGTTAGAAGCAGTAGGGAGTTTGAGCCCATGAAACTGAGATTGAGAGGCTTTCGAGAGGATTGTGAGATTATTATTCTGGGACAAGATTGTGGCTTTGGAAGCTTGAGAGTTGACCATGGAAGGAAGAGTGCGGTTTGTTTGGACAGGAATTGATGCCATTTTCAAAGTAGAGCTCCAAAATGCAGACAGATTAACCTCAGATTGTTAATATATCGTTATATTCAGTTGAAAGAAAGTGTTAGTGAAGATAAGGAAGACATGTAGTAGCATGTGGCCTGTGGTCTGAGAAGGAGATAGATAGGTTTGTTCTTGCGTGGGCAATTGTCCACCCGACACTTGGGTCAAGTCAAAGGCAAAAACTTCTTATGATATTTAGCCATAAATAAGGGACTCATTTGCAATTTTCTAAATATATAAAAACTAGGCGGTATTTGGCAAAAAATTGGTGCTTATATTTGCCGAAATATCACTATTGGTTCACATATTTTCATATGTTCGATTTTGGTTCTTAAACTTTCAAAATGTGACTTTTGGTCATTTTAATCGACCTTTGAAATATACCAGTGACAAATTCGTCAATGTTATAAAAATATTAATTGTGATTAATATTATATTAAGATTATTTTATTATAATTATACTTATATTAAGATTATAATGATAATATAATTTATAATAATAAAGAGAAAGAGATTAGAGAGAGATTAAGTATTCAATACTTGGTGTATTTTACAATGAACTCTAATCACCTATTTATACTACTAATAATTTACTATTACAACTAATCACATTAATTACAATTATACACCTCACACTAAAATACAAACTCTTCAATTAAACACCTCATCTTATCATCATTTACTATAATACTTTCAAATCATCAATAATCCAAAAACATCCGCATCTTAATTATTTAATCACTCATAATTAACTTATTTCATAATACTCCCCCTTGGATGTTTTTCAAAGAATATGCCTCGTTAAAACCTTATTAGGAAAAACCCTATGGGATAAAAACCTAATGAAGGAAAAAGAGTACATGATTCTTTTAGATACACTTTCGATTGTTGCCTCATCAAAAACCTTACTGGGAAAACCACATGGGAAAAACCTCAGAAGGGAAAAAGAGAGCAACGCGTATTTACTCCCCCTGATGATGACATCATTTAAGATCTCGAAGTTTTCGAACTCCAATTGAATATACCAATCTTTTGAAAACTATTGGGGGAAGTGCTTTCGTGAATAAATCTGCAAGATTTTCACTTGATCGCACTTGTTGTACATCAATATCACCATTTTTCTCTAAATCATGTGTAAAGAAATTTTTTGGTGAAATATGTTTTGTTCTATCTCCCTTAATATATCCTTCCTTTAATTGGGCAATGCATGCAGCATTATCTTCATATAAAATCGTCGGAAGTAACTTTTTCGATAATAACCCACAAGTTTGTTGTATATGCTCAATTATCAATCGCAGCCAAACACATTCTCGGCTAGCTTCATGAATAGCTAGAATTTCTGCATGATTAGATGAAGTTGCCGTTAAACTTTGTTTAACTGACCGCCATGAATAGCCTGGATTAACTGACCGTAAATAAATAGCCTGTTTGCGATCGAGCATTATGTGGGTCAGATAGAAAACCAGCATCTGCATACCCAATCAAATCTGCTTTTGATTCATTTGGATAGAACAATCACATATCAGTTGTTCTTTGAAGGTATCGAAATATCCGTTTAACTCCATTCCAATGTCTATGAGTCGGTGACGAACTATATCTTGCCAATAGATTTACAGCGAATGCTATATCAGGTCGCGTACGACTCGTCAAATACATTAGGGCTCCAATAGCACTGAGATATGGTACTTCAGGACCAAGTAGTTCTTCATCGTTTTCGCAAGGTCTAAACGGATCTTTATTCACATCTAAAGATCGAACAATCATTGGAGTATCCAATGGATGAGCTTTATCCATATAAAATCTTTTCAATACCTTTTTCGTATAAGTCTCTTGATGTACGAATATCCCATTCTTTAAATATTCGATTTGGAGTCCAAGACAAAATTTCGTTTTACCGAGATCTTTCATTTCAAACTCCTTTTTCAAACAATTAACGGCTTTTGATAACTCTTCAGGAGTTCCAATTATGTTAATATCATCAACATAAACTGAAATGATGACAAATTCATTTCCAGATCTTTTCATAAATATGCACGGGCAAGTTTGATCATTTTTATACCCCTCTTTCGATAAATATCCACTTAGGCGATTATACCACATACGCCCAGATTGCTTTAATCCATAAAGCGATTTATTTAGTTTGATTGAGTACTCATTTCGGGGCCCTGAATTTTCAGGCAACTGAAATCCCTCGGGAAGTCTCATATATATGTCACTGTCAAGTGATCCATATAAATAAGTGGTGACAACATCCATTAGACGCATATCGAGTCCTTCACGTACTGTCAGACTAATTAAATAACGAAAAGTAGTTGCATCCACCACAGGAGAATACGTCTCCCCATAATCAATACCAGGTCGTTGTGAAAAGCCTTGTGCCACAAGCCGTGCTTTGTATCTCACAATTTCACCGTTTTCATTTCTCTTTCTGATGAAAACCCATTTATATCCAACCGGCTTTACATTTTCTGGTATGCGGACTACAGGTCCGAAACCTTTTCGTTTCTCAAGTGATTTTAATTCTGTCTCGATTGCATCTTTCCATTTTGACCAATAATTTCTTTGTCTGCATTCTTTTACAGACCCTGGTTCATGATCCTCATTCTCATTTATCTCATTCATTTCATGTAGCGCTACGTTAAATGAGAATTTATTGTCAACGTTGACTTTTTCTCGGTTCCATCTAATTCCATTTTGAGCATAATTTATCGAGATCTCTTCATTATCATTATTCTCAGAAATTTCAGGTACCTGATTTTCATTATCATAATCATTAATGCCCATTGACTCTTCTAGAGTCGATAAATCCTCGACTGGACCATTCTTATTATTTGCTCATTTTCTTTTTCGAGGATTTTTATCTTAGAAACCTGAGGGCCTACCACGTTTTAGTTGTGGCTTAGGCTCGATCATTATATGTTCTCCAGGAACATCAACTTTTGCAGGAGCATTAACAGCTGGTATATGTGACTTAGTCACTCTGTTAAGGTCAGTAAAACTATCTGGCAGTTGATTAGCTAATCCTTGTAAATGAATTATCTTTTGAACTTCTAGTTCACATTCTTTCGTTCGAGGATCATAATGATTTAGCGACAATTCATTCCAAATAATACTCATTTCCATCTGTTTCTTTTCTCCCCCTAATGTCGGAAAATTCGATTCATCGAAATGACAATCGGCAAATCTAGCCGTAAATAAATCTCCAATTAGAGGTTCTAAATATTTTATTATCGATGGAGATTCAAATCCGACATATATTCCCAACCTCCTTTTAGGTCCCATCTTAGTGCGTTGTGGTGGAGCAATTGAAACATATATCGCACATCCAAAAATTCTCAGATGGAAAATATTTGGTTCCTGACCATAAACCATTTGTATCGGGGAGATACGTTATAACTTGTTGGCCTAATGCGGATTAGTGTCGCTGCATGTAATATAGCATGTCCCCGACAAGATGAAGGAAGTTTCGACTTCATTAATAATGGTCTTGCAATTAATTGCAACCTTTTAATCAACGATTCTGCAAGATCGTTTTGCGTATGAACATGTGGCACGGGGTCCTCAACATCAATTCCAATAGACATGCAATATTCATTAAATGCCTTGGAAGTAAATTCACCAGCATTATGAAGGCGTATTTTCTTTATTGGATAATCCGGAAAATGTGCTCTTAATCGAATCAACTGAGCAAGCAATCTCGCAAAAGCTGCATTCCGTGTTGATAACAAACACACATGAGACCATCTAGTTGATGCATCAATCAATACCATGAAATATCTAAATGGTTCACACGATGGATGTATCGGTTCACAAATATCACATTGTATACGCTCCAAAAATCTTATGGATTCACTTTATTTCTACTGGTGATGGCCGAATAATCAACTTCCCTTTAGAGCAAGCAGCACATGATAATTCATTAGATTGAAGAATCTTCTGGTTCTTCATTAAATGTTCACGTGAATTTTGAATTATTCTCCGCATCATAATTGAACCGGGATGGCCCAACTGGTCATGCCAAACAACAAATGTATTATCATCATTAAACTTCTGGTTTACGATAGCATGTGATTCAATTGTTTTAACATACGTGTAATACAATCCAGAGTCAAATGAAGGTAATATTTCAACAACTCTTTTATCATTCGAAACCACTTTTGTAATGTGCAAATATTCAATATTTCCCTTTTTTGCAGTCTCAATGTGATATCCATTATGTCGAATAGCTTTAAAGCTCAATAAATTTCTTTTAGACTTAGGAGAATATAAGGCATTTTCAATTATCAGCCTTGTCCCTCTAGGCCGTATAACATTAGCTCTTCCGGAGCCCTCAATTATATTTGTGTTTATTTCATTTCAAGATGGGAGAAATATTTCTTATTTCTTATAATCGTATTAGTCGTTGCACAATCTGCAAGACATAACTCCCTATTGCACATGCTTGTATCCATTGTATTGATAAATATATAATAACTAGTATTATTAAATAAATAAGCGTCAAAATAAAATTATATATATATAAAGATAAAATAATAAATAAATAATGCTTAAATAAAATTTATAACGATGTATCAGTTTTCTTTATTTGGATCTTTAACAGAAACCACAATATTCAAATGAGCATAGGATCTAGCACCAATTTTCTGAAATATCGTAATCTTGAGCAAAATCTAATTTCATTGACACTTCACTTTTTATTGCTCTTTATAAAGATCACGGGCTCTTTGGATGCGAATAATAACCAACGATAATATTATAATAATCTTTATATTGCTCAATACATCTTTCTCAATAATTTACTAGTTTTCTACTTCGGGGGAAATTTTCTTAATCACCACGGTAAATATAATATTCACCACTATTTTTATTGTTTAGAAATACATTCACTTTAGGTAATGTCGTACAATCATTCGGTCAAAATTTGAATTGTTACCATATTTCGTGAGTATAAATGCTCTCAAATATATTGATCAAAGATCAAGCAACCAAATACAAAGAAGAAAGGAATTTAAACTGATGGAATGTTCTTATCATTCGTAAATTACTGTCATATTCAAGTATTAATGATATGCTATACTAGAAATTCCAGTTGCTACTTTCAAAGAGTTTATTATTTTGAATTGTAATACAAAATAAAAGTAGCTAGCAACTTGAAACAAACTTCATTCGTATGGTTACTATTGGATAATAAACGACGATTGTATTTAAAATGATCTTTTATGATTACCAACATATATTGCAATTAATAAACTGAATTCACATCGAGACAGTGATTAATGAACACAATAATTCACGAGTTGTAGCAAGTTAGGGATCTAATGACTAACATATCATTGTTATCTGCAATACCGTTTAATATTTCATATTATGTCTCTAATTTTAGTAAATCTCTCATACCCTTAACAACTTAATGTTTGGTCACTCACCAGTCAATATACATGAGATAAGAACATAGATAAGCACACATAGAGATAAAAACATAGATATACAGCGAGAGTTTTCAGTCGAATAGTTCACTATCCAAATATTATGATGAAGCGAAAACTATCATCGATGTATCAAAAGGTTACCAATTAATAACTTATACTAAATATTTCAAAGATAAAATTATCGAGAGAAAACAGATTAAAATTTTACTGGATTCAACATATTAATAAATATTCTTTTAATTTCCTTTTCGTAAAAATCGTTAAAAAAAAATCCACACGCCACTACGGGGAATCGAAATCTGGACCTTCCATCACTTTTAGTGACGGTATTCCGCGAAACCATTCGAGCTATGGCGTTTCGTTATAAAACTTTTAAATTATACTTTTATAATATATATTTTTAAATTAATCACAATTAATATACGATTAGTATAAATTAAAAATTACCGTACCTCGACTAAACTCGTACGAGATCTTCGACGGGGGTTGATCTTAACGACGGAAAGCGGTCGTGCTGATAACGTGTTATAAAAATATTAATTGTGATTAATATTATATTAAGATTATTTTATTATAATTATACTTATATTAAGATTATAATGATAATATAGTTTATAATAATAAAGAGAAAGAGATTAGAGAGAGATTAAGTATTTCAATACTTGGTGTATTTTACAATGAACTCTAATCACCTATTTATACTACTAATAATTCACTATTACAACTAATCACATTAATTACAATTATAAACCTCACACTAAAATACAAACTCTTCAATTAAACACCTCATCTTATCATCATTTACTATAATACTTCCAAATCATCAATAATCCAAAAACATCCACATCTTAATTATTTAATCACTCATAATTAACTTATTTCATAATAGTCAAAACATATTAAAAAAAAAAAAACAGAAGTTAATAATAATATAAAATAAAAGTTAATAATAATATAAAATAAATGAGGTAATATATATTATATACATATGGAGATGCGGGGGATCGAACCCCGTGCCTCTCGCATGCAAAGCGAACGCTCTACCATTTGAGCTACATCCCCCTAATAAATATAATAAATTTATAATAATATTCATTGTTGATAAACGTTTTATTTATTATTATTGTCTGCAAATTTCTGCATGACTTCATTAAATTTGCTTGGCAGCATGCAATAACAGATTCCGAAATACTCGCTGAGAACAGAGCAGACTAGCACATGTTAGGTTCCCATGTTACTACTTCGTTATCTTCCATGTCAAACTATCGTACGTTGTCGTTCGTATCCAAATATGTCTGCATACATAGAAAACCGTTCATGTTATCACTGTACTACAGTCATCTTCTAACCAAAATGTACTGTTTACCCTCCTCCTCGCATTTAACTTATTACCATGTAGTAATATACTTGAAAATGAGGCTTAGAAGTAGGGGCCTGCCCATAGAATAGAAAGAAATGAAGGTCATCTATGACGACAGAAGCTGCGCAGTACTGCTTTTGCTCACATGTCTTTTCTTTTTTTCACACCCTTCTTTCGCCTCTTTGGAGTTTAGTGCATTTTTTGTTCGAACTAATTGGCGCCCATTAGTTTTAGCTGTCCAATGTTCTCTTAGTGGTTGGACATATGACTCTTTATATGTAGACTTGGGAAAAAAAAACTAGTATAAATATATGTGGCTTATATATATTGAATAAGCGATAAGTATAATCAATAAAACGTTATTTTAGAAGATTAAATGATGGTTGATATGCAAGATCGTAGGTTGGTACTTCTTCTAAGGGGTGACACCTGGCTTTTGCATGGGTAGACAGCACGTAGAGCTTCATTTCATTTCATTTATTTAAAATTTTTCTATTTTCTAATTAGTTTGTGATTATTTAATTTTTCATGCACTCAATGTCTTCCATTTACAGGCCGTATATATATATATATATATAAATATCGAGTCGAGAGATAGCATTTAATTTTCCTGTCTGGACTCGAAATGGCCGGAAAATGCGGTCTTCTCCTTTGTTCTATTACTGTCTGTTTCCTCCATTTCTAATATTTTTTAAACCGTGAAATTAATCATTTATAATATCTATTATAGATTTTTTTAGATACACATGCATTGCAAAAAAAAAAAACTGACACAATGCTAAAATAACATGCAAATGAATGAAATTGGAAATCATATTATTAAATTATAGGGAAGAAAAGGTAGCATCTAACTAACGCGTCTACTATGATTAGGTAGCACATTTCTAGATTTTTTTTTTTATAATAATAAACAGCAACAAAAAGATTAAAATATTTATATCTATGGTATTAAATCAGCAACAAATATGGTAATAATAATTCGATAACATGACTAAGATATAAAGTTGTGGATAGCTTAGCACCTTAATGAGTTAAAGATAAATATTTACTTCACCTAATAACCACTCATAATAATATCAGTTATATTACGACTAATGAAGTAATAATAATAACCCAGGCGACAATGAGAGTTAACTTTGACCATCCATTTTCAATTTTGACCGAAAAAGTCCACGTCAGCAAGCGTAGAACTCGACGAGCTCGTCCAGCGAATCGGGCGGAGTGTCGTCGGCATTGTCCAGCATCCACAGCAGATGCTCGAAGAGTACCACCTCGCAGCCGACGGCGACCGCCGACGCCACGTCAGCGTTGCTGCCGTCGCCGTCGCCATCGCCGATCTTTCTCCGTTCGACTAGCTCGCGAAACAGCGGATTCTGCATTACGTCGGACGTTACGAGGTACCTCCGGCGGGATTTCCCGACGTAGACGGCGTGGAGGTTCTTTCCGGGATGACATTCTTCCTCGTCGGAGCACGCGACGGCGCTGGCGTCGGCGATTGAGCTCCGGCGGAGTTTGAACGACTGCATTTTCTTGAGGACAGATTTGATCTTATCGAGCCCTTTGGCCATTCGAAGACGACGGTTTTTTTTTTTAAATAATTTTTGTTTTTCTTCTTCTGAGGGTGTGGTGGTATGTAGCTGGTTATATATAAGCAGAATTTTGAGGGGGTGAAATAGGAATTATGAGAAAGTTATGGGGTAGTAAATGCTATAAATAAATGAATGCAGACTGGTGGGCCCCATTGTTAGAAGCCTTGATGTGATAAACTATGTGCGCTGCGCTCTCTTTCTACCACGTTAACCCATTATTTTCACAGTTTCATAAATAATAACTTTAAAAAGAAAATGGAAAAATAAAAAAAATTTAAATTGTTTGCGCCGTTTGGTTTTTGATATTATAATCTTGAGTCAACCCTAGTTAATTTATTTAAATATAATTATTATCTAACTTTATATGTCAGTCTACCATCCCAAATTGCATATTAAAATTATAAAGATTCTTTCAACTATCTCTGAGCCCACCTGCAGTTAGTTAAACTTAGTTTATAATTTATATAAAAAAAATGAGAATAGCATAAGCACTTGCTAACTTGACACGTTAATATGGGGTTTACTATTATTTATTGCAATTTATTTATATAGTTATGGCCTCGACCATAAGTTCTTGCTCTATTCTTACACATTCAACCAGACAGAACTAGTTCGAAGTTCGAACGTTAACGCTTAGTTTCGATGCAATTGCAATGGGACCCATTTTTCATGGTTATAATAAATTCACCAAAAGAATAAAATAGCGTTTTATTTAAGAATTGCTATTTTTAATGCACGTTTAACTACGTGGTGTTCAACCTTAGCTAACTATGCTTCAAAGTTGATGAAAGCGACGGACATGTGATAATAGGGTTTTCTTTTAATTAACAAGAAAGTTAGTCGAGGAATATAATCGATGTAACTACCAAAGATTTTACATGAAATTTAAAATAATTTCTTAAAATATCATATATTAAAGAAGAAAATATGGAGTAGGAGAATCTGAACTGGCTGTGAATTTACCGAACGATGTAACTAACCCAATTTAGAAAATATTTTCACCATCCTAAAGAGCATGCCCGTAGCTCATGCGAGGCCAGGGAGGCGATCGACTCGGGCCCAGATTTGGAGGGGGCCCAAATATTTTTCGTACCTGTATATATGTATTATATGCCAAAATTATTTTATTTTTGTATGGGCCGAAAAATAGTGATTGGGTCTATAAATTACGTGACATGAGAATGGGATAATCTTTTTTATTTTTAATTTTTTTAATCAAATGTTAGTCGAACTTCAAAAAAAATTAAAAAAAAAAAAATTCGATCATCACAAATCAACACAAGATTTTAACTACTTTTGCACACTTTTTTGTTTTTTAAAATATGTCTCTCTCAATTCTCATCATAAGCGAAAATAATTTAGCTTCAATACAATATCTTGAAGATTTTCACCAATTGCAAGTGGTTTTTTTGTGAAATTCTTATTTCTTGTATATTTTTTTGCATTCTAAACGTCTATTATGTGTTTAATTGAATGAGTTAGCACTGTTGTCGATTGAAAAAGAATCGATCGGGCAACTAGGTTATGCATATTTGATCAATATTTTTGCCTGTAAAATATATAGACGAGTAGTATTTATATAATTAGTTTAATTATTAATGGAACTATGAATATATTTATATTTGCATTTCTTTATTTAAGTTACATTTACGGTTTAAATTTATGCTATATTACGTATCTTATTCGAATTACTTAAAAATGGTCTCTAGCCCGAATTTCGAGGTTCGCTTCAGGTCCCTATTTTTTCAGCTACGGGCCTGCTAAAGAGCATATATATATATATATATATATATAACCTAACTTGATTAGCTTATTTTCTTTAATTTAAATGGTCATATTTAAATGAAATATGGTTTCAAAATAATCCTTGATAAAGAAGAGACAATTTAAGGTTGATATAGCTTTTGTCTAGGCATGTATTGTATGTGGTCCAAGAGAGCATGCCATCCTCTAAAATATTAGACAAGTGTATTATGTAATATTAAGACCTTCAAACCATGACATTACGACATGGCTATGGCATTAGGACAAAAATGTCAGCAAAGATTTGAATGTCGTGAGGGACAAAGAGCAAATTCATGTGAGCCCAGCTGTGGATTGTTAAGCCGAGGCTTACAAATAATAAAGTGGTATATGCTTTTTAAATACTTTCATTAATTACATATCTAAACACGTTTTTGTTTTTTGCCATAATTTTATTTTATTAATTGATGCATGTGGTGTCTAATCGTTAGGTTAGGTGAACGTCTTTTTTAATTTTTTATTTCTCTAAACTAAAAAATAAAATATATGGTCCATGTAATTCCTATGGTAGCTAGGCTACATAAGGAGCTATAAGCAGCAAATATTTGTTTATTTTATTA
The DNA here is from genome assembly GCA_028392965.1 of Lindernia subracemosa. Taxonomy (NCBI): domain Eukaryota; kingdom Viridiplantae; phylum Streptophyta; class Magnoliopsida; order Lamiales; family Linderniaceae; genus Vandellia; species Vandellia subracemosa. The sequence continues at coordinate 6,572,425 of JAQPCC010000002.1, read as the reverse complement.
GAAGAAACTATTCTATACAATTCCACTTCAATCTCCACTCTTCTATTTCGATCTCTATCGAATTTGAACATCATTTTTAAGATTATCTATGAGGCGACCCTTGACATCAGTTGAAACTATTCTTCATGGTCTATATATCCCTTCTTAAGTATGGATAAATAACGATCACAAAGAATTCAAGTAGAATTGAAAATTAGACCTAGCCGATCACTTGATCTATCCTTTGAGAACTACACTACACTTTTAAATCACGACTTATTATTATTATTTAAAATTTAATTGTGTATTATTTTTTATCATATATATAAATTTATTCGTGAGGATATAATTATAATAAATTAAAGAATTAAATCGTAAAATGATAATTACTAAAATAAAAAAAAATAATAAGGGTAACTTGACATACTAGATTAAATTGAGGCATATAGATTATCTATTCTATTATATATTAAAGGTCAATGCCACTTAAAAACCGTCATTAATCTATAAATTAATAATTATTAAAAAAATTAAAAATTGTAAACCCACGTTCTCTTATCTACCCAATTAATTGTTATATCAGAATAAATTACAAATTTATCCTTAATACTTTTATTAGTCAAATTTTAACCACATAAATTAATTTTTCAAGATATTTACAAATACTATATAATTAAAAACGAATTTATGATTTTATTTATCGTATATTTTGAACTATAAATAACAATTAAAATATAAAGTGATATTATATGATTATATATTGCAGCACACACAGTATGCATTAAATGCTAGTTATTATTATTGGGCTTTCGTGAATAGAGGCAATTAGGTTATTTAACAGGTCCATATGTGACATCTAAAAAGCCCAATGTTACTCTTACATGGGTCGGAAGGCCCATACCCGGAAAACCGTGGGCGGATAGGAAGTTCTCGAACCACCAACCCGACCCGAATGGAAAACCTTGTAAACCGTCAATCAAAGTAGAACCTTCTCAACGCAAAAGTGCATAATATTTAAGCAAAAAGCGAATACGAAAATATATTCTTGGTTTTGTCTCAAAACAACTCATGGCCACTCACATGAGTTTGAGCTTCGCGCGGTCACACGTGGCAATCCTCTTGCCACCACCGCCGCGAGACAAGCACCACCGCCAGCGGTCGTGGAAGCGGCGTCGTCTCAAGACCCTCAGACGCAGCAACGTCACCAGCAACCTTTTCGACCAAACCTCGGCTCTCACCTACGTAGCCCCAACGATTTTTACCCTCGCAGCCTCGGGCTTGGCGCTGTTATTTTCCCCAAAATTATCGTCATCCTCGGACCAGAAAGCTGATCTTCATCCTGAAAAAGAGCATATATCCAATCCAGACCTCGGGGAGTGGGTCCTCTTCACCTCCCCAACGCCTTTCAACCGCTTCGTCACTCTCCGTTGCTCGTCAATTTACTTCCCCGACCATCAATTGTTGGATGACGTGAATGAGAAGCTGGTGGAAGAGGATAGGCACTATGTGAGGTTGAATAGTGGGAGAATTATCGGAAAGGGTAGTGGTGATGATGATACCAATGTGTACGATGAGGAAAATGTGACGTATCAGAGGGTATGTGTTGGGACGGAGGATGGTGGAGTAGTTGCGTTGGATTGGCCTGCGAATTTGGAATTGGAGGAAGAGAGAGGTTTGGACACGACGGTGTTGATAGTTCCAGGGACGGCGGAGGGGAGTAATGAGAGGAACATTAGGGTGTTTGTGTGCGAGTGTTTGAGAAGAGGGTTTTTTCCAGTTGTGTTGAATCCGCGGGGTTGTGCTGGTTCTCCATTGACGACAGCAAGGTATGTTTTTTTTTTCTTTTTTTGGAATTAATGACAGAGCTTTGTGCCAGAGGTTCCTAATTGAGAAGGTTCTTTCTTTCTTGGACTGGCAGACGATGCTGTAACTATTCCTTCATTTATGTAGGTTATTCACAGCTGCTGATAGTGATGATGTCTCCTCAGCCGTACAATTTGTAAGCAAGAAAAGGCCATGGACGACATTGATGGGAGTTGGATGGGGTTATGGTGCCAATATCCTTACCAAGTATTTGGCTGAATCCGGAGAGAAGACGCCTCTTACTGCTGCAACGTGCATAGATAATCCTTTCGATTTGGAGGAAGCGACGAGATCCTTTGCCCATCATATGGATTATGATCAGTTGTACACAAGTGGTCTGATCAGTATACTAGAGAGTAATAAGGTTCCTATTGATTTTGCCTTTTCATAATCTTTTCCTTTCAGGGACATCGAAAATATAACTATACTTGCCATAAAAGTGTCTCGCCATGGTCTAAAAAATAACTGTTTAGTGTCCACCTTGCCCGTTCATAAATCTCACTAGACTATCCTTCATTAGACTAAAAAAAGAATTCATGTTTTGTTTTGGACCAATCATTTTGCTTTTCCTAGACACAATCGGAGTGCCTGCATACCGATGACATTTGTGGATAATGAGTTTGCGATTGCCTATTTCTTCGTTATGGTGGAGTAACTATAAAATTATGTTCAGGAATTATTTCAAGGCAGAGGAAAAGGATTTGATGTTGAAACTGCCTTATCGGCCTCATCCATTCGTGATTTTGAGAAAGCAATATCCATGGTGTCTTATGGATATGACACCCTTGAGGAGTTTTATGCGAAGTCTAGCACGCGAGATTTGGTTGACAAACTAAAAGTACCGGTTCTTTTTATACAGGTTTTGCTTTCTGCCTTTGAAGCTCTTCTACTTCTGTATGGACACAACTGATATCTGTTCGTGTGAACATATTGAATTTCATTTAAATGGTTATTAAGGGAGCTTACTACCTTAGCTGTTCGGTAAGGGAGCTTGCTACCTAAGTCTGTGCTGTTTTATCATGCATATTGTTTTCATGGTTAAAGTTATTTCTATGAATTTTTAGTTCCACGATGATTTGACTCTTTATCAATTTTATTTAATTATATTATCTTGGCTACGTGATTTGGGCCACTCAGAGAGAATTTATCGGGGGGTCATATACATCCATTCATTTTGTTTGCATTATGACATTTTACATTTTCTGTTCTTGTTGTTGATTCATTCCAGAATGATGACGGCACAGTTCCAATGTTCTCTATTCCTCGGAGTTCAATAGCAGAGAACCCTTATACAAGCTTACTATTATGTTCTTATTCATCATCTGGGAATAGTATAAAAAACATGGATTCGATCTCCTGGTGCCAGAATCTCACTATCGAGGTGACATATATGGTTTTCATTTGTTAGGAGGTACAAGAAAGAGCTATGGCAATAGATATTGTGGCTAAATTGCTAACTTGCAGTGGCTCGGGGCTGTGGAGCTTGGGCTTTTAAAAGGTCGCCATCCACTTCTAAAAGATGTTGATGTCACTATCAATCCATCAAGGCGTTCGGCACCACTGGGAAATATGGCTATCGATAGGAGGGGAAGAGCGGATAAACTATTGAATCCTACGAATGGTAGTTCGGCAAATCCATCCTTGAAATGGTTAGTATCAGATGATATGGAAATGGAAAACCAGTCAAAATATATAAACGATACAGGAGGTTCCCCTTATATTGCTAATGGACTGCAACTGGGGAGCAACAGTGTTGGTAGCCATTCTAGTGGTACGATCGATGCCGAAATAGAAGATGCCGATTCTGTTGATGGTGAAAGAGGACAAGTAGTACAAACAGCACAAGTTGTTATGAACATGCTTGATATGACGATGCCCGACACTCTCTCAGACGAGCAGAAGAAGAAGGTAAAACCTTTTCTCTTTCTTTCTTGATTTACGCTGCTGCTGTTTACGTTTGAGAGAGTACTATTTAGATCTGCTCGTTTATGTGTTGTTTCGTTGTTCATACAAGACGGTAAATGTTAGCTACATGAGTCACCTCACTTATAATCTTGGTCTTAGAGACCTCACATATAATTTGGATTTAAATATGCATGGATTAGCATTATGTCGAAATGAGTTTTTAAGATTAATTCTTCACCAATGAATGGAATTTTGATCATGGCCAGGTCCTGAATGCAGTAGGTCAAGGAGAAACTTTACTCAAGGCTCTACAAGATGCTGTGCCCGAAGATGTGCGCGGGAAGCTTACTAGTGCAGTTTCTGGAATTTTACAAAATCAAGGATCTAACCTGAAACTTGACCAGCTCTTACATCTTGGACATATTCCTGATGGTGGATCAGGACTGGACACAAAAGTTGTTGAGAAACTGAGGCATTTAAAAAGAAGTGAAGGTAAAGATGTTCAATCTTCAGAACAAAAGAAGAGGAACAATGACCCGGCTGATGGTTCTGCGAAAGTCGATCATGACATGCCTGGAGATATGGGACATGATAAACAACCATCTTATACCTCGCAAAAGCCTAGTGATATACCTCAATCTAGTGTCGGCCATGGAGGCAACATTTCTGATTCTGAAAAGGTAACCCCGAACGATAATGAAAAACATCCTATTGAGAATGATCAATCTGCTGGTGTTGGAATTCCAGCGAGTTCTGACAGGGAAAATGCATCTCAAGTTGTTTCCAATCAAGAATCTTCAGATTTTTCAAGACGTCCTGGTGGCTCGGATGATCTTGTAGATCAGGAGAAAGAGGAAAGAAACTCCAGTAAACCAGCAGCAGAGCAGATAGAAGAAAATAATAAGCAGAAGAATGACAACACAACGGATCAGAATAAGGCATCTGGAGACAATAATCCTGAAGAGAAGTCTCCAGTCCAGTCTCCTCCTCAACCTGAATCTGCTGATAACGTCGAGAAGAATAAAAATGAATTTTCAACTGCAGAAGACAAGGAATCTGAAGCTAGTCGCGAAGAGGACAAATCTTCTTCTCCAGCCCCAACCTCAGAGGTTAATGAAATGGTAGGTGAAGAACAAAACAATCAAAAGAAAGACGAAAAAGGTCCAACGTCGCCTACAAACCAAAATACTGGAAAGTCATCTGGCTTCAATGTCTCTCAGGCACTTGATGCATTGACTGGATTCGATGATTCCACCCAAGTTGCTGTCAATAGTGTATTCAATGTAATTGAGGGAATGATTGATCAATTGGAAGATCAGGACAAGAAAAATGGTGTGGAAGATAAAGGTGATGATGGTAAAATCGTTGAACCAGAGAGGGAAGCCAAGAATAATGGTCATACATCTGGAACCACTGAAAATTCCAGGAGCCCCTCTAGAACACAATCTGGTAATTCAGATTATTATCCTTCCAATGATTCCGTAAATACTGGCCAGCGGAACACACGAAGAAGTCTATCTTATGACGGACAAAATGGCAGTATTCAAGATCAGTATTTTGAGCCTGCAGGTGGAGTAATTCGTGCAAGTAATTCTGCTAAATTTTCCGAAAGTAGTTCGGAGAATTTTCCCAATTATCGATCTACTTTCCAGTATGGTGACCCACTTTACAAGGAATACCTGAAGGCGTATCTTTATTCTAGGATGAGAAATGCAACACCTCCGGATGTGGATAAACTGGCATCTTTATACTTAAGGTACATGCCGGAAGAGGCTAAGTGGAAGCTGTTCGAAAAAACAAGAAGTTTTGCTGATTTTCCTTACAAATATAATACTCAGGAAGTTGGTTATGGTAAAGCGGCAACTTTAGAATCTGAACATAGTGATGATGTCATTGAACCCTCTTATGTAATACTTGATTCTAGTGAACCAGAGGAACAAAATCTGGGACCAAATGGTACAAAAATCGTTGATGGAGATACTAATCAGTCTCTTGAGATCAAATCAGAAGACCAACCTGTGCTTTTTGTTAAAGGTCTCATATTACAAAGTTTAAATGTAGAAGTTAGTCGGAGGATCAGTGCAGCTGACATGGAAGAATTGGAGCACAAACTCGCTGAGGAAATTGAAGATGTTGCAAATGCTGTATCACTGGCAGCCAGACACATAAAGCTGCCTAATGTGGAAGGGGACGACAATGTGTTGGAGAAATATGGAACACTTGATGGGGAAAATATAATAAATGCTATTACATCTTCTTTTGAGGATAGTAAGTATTTGAGGAGAGTGTTGCCTGTTGGCGTTATCGTGGGCACTAGCTTAGCTGCACTTCGGAAATTCTACAATGTCTCTGCAGTGAATGGCGATGAAGAAAATGATGCAGTCCTTGATAAGTCTAATAAATCAACAGAGAACCTCATTCAAGCTGATGAAAATAATGGTGAACAGAATTTAAATGAAATTGCAAACAATGGGAATCCCGCTTATCCGATAAATGAGAACAGTAACATCAATCATGGACCTTTAATGACCAACAAAATGATGGTTGGTGCTGCAACAGCTGGTGCTGTCACAGCTGCCCTGGGAGCATCTGCTTTACTTGTTCATGAGGTAAACATCATTTTTTTTTCTATTTTGATGCTTATATTACTTTAACGGAACATCTTTATTAGGATTAAACATTTGCTTTTCTAGTCGTTTTGGTTTTTATACTATGACTTGGGGTTCATTTCTTTTTAGATGCATGATGTTACTGGTTGGTAACAGCCAGATGAAGTTTGAAACTCGATATTCACTGCTAAAAGACAACCAAGCAGAATATATTTCTTGCAAAAAATGCTTTTCAGAGGCCTTCTAAAACCATTTCGGAGTTTTGATTAATCACGGCAATTCTTATTTTTTCTTAAACTATTATTATTTTACTGTTCTTCATACCTCCTTATACGCTCAACATGTCTGAGTTTAGATGGGGGTGTTTTTATTACTTAAGCTCTGACCTGCTTGTATCTTCCTACAATTTGTTTCTAGAATATCAATTCTGATGGAAGTTCCGGAGATCAACTAAATGGTAAAAAGAATGGCAACAACGTCTCAGAACAAGATGAATCATCTGAAAATGACAGCATTGTCACTAGTTTGGCAGAGAAAGCAATGTCTGTTGCCAGTCCTATGGTGCCTATGAAGGAAGATGGGAAGGTGGATCATGAAAGGTTTGATGGGCATATTTATTTCTTCATATAATGCACTTAAGTTATGCTAGTTATATCTTAGCAATGCTCTGACTTTTTGGCCTATCGATAGGCTTGTGGCAATGCTTGCGGAACTAGGACAGAAAGGGGGAGCCTTGAAACTGGTTGCCAAAGTTGCACTACTTTGGGGTGGTATACGTGGTGCGATGAGCTTAACTGACAAATTAATCTCATTCCTGCGGATTGCTGAACGGCCACTAGTTCAGAGGTAAACTTGAGATGAGATAATTTTAGTCCTAAAAATTAAGCAGTACATATTTTCTGGGCAATATTGGCTTTTTCGTCAGCTGTGCAGGACATTTTTTTCACACAAGTAAAAACGGAAAATGCTATAGCATGTGCCGTATTGTTTATTTTTTCAGTTCGTTGTGTGATTTGTTTAACAGGAATTACAGAAATTTTTCTTTAATTTTTTTGAGTTCACAATCTTGCCAACTGTTTCTGAACTACACATATTTGGGGGTTCATGCATGTGTTATTTGATTTTAATTGGGGCAATGGGTCTGTAATCGTCGTGCCCTATGTGTGATGGAAGCTAAGTTTGCTGATTGGTTATAATTTCTTCTCCATCCTATTAATGCAGGATCCTTGGGTTCGTCGGCATGGTGCTTCTTCTGTGGTCACCTGTTGTCATCCCACTGCTTCCAACACTAATGCAAAGCTGGGCAACTCGCAACCCCTTGAAAATTGCTGAATTTGCCTGCATTGTTGGTCTCTATGTTTCTATCATGATTATGATAACTTTGTGGGGCAAAAGAATTCGCAAGTACGATGATCCCCTGCAGCAGTATGGACTGGATCTGGCATCTCTTTCCAAGGTTGGATACGACACGTTTTCAGCACTATTCGAGTGAACTTCATAATTTTCACTTCATGTCCCATTTTAGGGCATGCAATTATTTTTTTCCCAAACCCATGGCTGTCTAACAATAGACCGTCTGGTGATGATTGTGACTGCAGATCCAAAATTTTCTGGTTGGCTTGGCTGGAGGAGTTACCCTTGTTTTGTTGATACATTCCGTAAATGCTTCACTTGGCTGTGTCCGTTTTTGCTGGCCAGATACTCTTTCTTCATCGGCAAATGTCTCCATATCACTCTTGAAGTCTTATGGGCATATGCTTCTGCTAATCATCCAAGGAGCTGCAACCGCAACTTGTGTATCAGTTGCAGAAGAACTGCTCTTTAGGTCTTGGTTGCCTCAGGAAATTGCTGCGGACCTTGGATATCACCAAGGAATAATTATTTCAGGGCTTGCATTTGCTTTATCACAGAGGTATTTTGTTTATTTTTTTGGCCTGAATAGTCTGGTTCATTGTTCAAGGCACCGATGCATGGTTGGACTTATTAGTTCTCCTTTGCAATCGTCTTTCTTCTCAGGTCAGCGTGGGAAATCCCCGGGCTGTGGCTTTTATCTCTGAGTCTATCCGGCGCTCAGAAAAGAGACCAGGGTAGTCTAGCTGTTCCCATTGGACTTCGGACGGGTATATTGGCGTGTAACCATATATTGATGAGAGGTGGTTTTTTGACCCATCAACATCGTCTTCCTTTATGGGTCACTGGAGGACACCCCTTTCAACTATTTAGCGGGGTAGTTGGCGTGGCCTTCGCTTTGATTTTGGCTGTTATTCTGTACCCAAGGCAGGATTACGGTGGAAAAACAGCGAGAGTGATCAGAGAGTAGTAAACTTCTGCTTCCGTCGAGAATACAAACTCTTCATGGGTGTTTGAAGCAGTCGTCCATTCGAGGCACGCTGTCATGCTGGAATGAAGCTTCATAATACCTCCATTTCCAGTTTTAAGGTATACTGCAAACTTTTGGACTGATCCAATCCTGCATCAGGTATACAGTGGTAATCGAAACGAATCTTCACTATATATAGTTGATGAAGCATTTTCGGGTTTCGATGTTTTTAGTGCAGCAGTGACTGTAATAGGAGAGTGTAACTTATACACCATGTATAGAACACTAAATATATGTTTGGGAATGTACATTGATATCAGTCATACATCCAATTTCAGAAGCATTGTTATTTTTTGATAAATGTTAACTGATAAGGCCTTGTAAGCAAGGATGACTTCAGGACCATATCTTTGTCTGCTTATTACAACACCATTGAGGTACTCACTATTCTTTAGAAAGCCAATAAAGATCTCACATTGTAAAAATGTCCCCAAGAAATAGTTTAAGTGGTCAAACACATGATATTTTCACATTAAGGTTATTGATTCATTGACTTTCTCAAACTATAGATATCACTATTACCTTACCTATATTGGTACACCTATCAAACTCCATAAGATTGTAATACATAAACAAAAGAATTTTTTTTGCTTATGTGTCAACATTTCAATGGAGTTGGGTTATTATTCACTTGGTTAGGATATAATAGACCAACCGTGGACTTAGAGACATTACACACAGATCGGGATGATTAATTTAGCTGAAAGTGGGATTTTATAATAGCCTTGACTTGCGTAGTTTGTTGGAACGAGATTCCTCGTAACCTTAGATTTCATAATTCATGAAAATTATGATGTCATTGTGTATTGAAAAAAAATAAATATAAAGTATTGGATGTGATTGTTTGGTTCATCAATACGATTATACTAGTATTTTCAGCACATTCGATGCATGTGCTTTAATATATAATTATATATAATATTATTTTATGTTTAACATGATATTTTTAAATTTATGTCAATCTAATTTTAATGTAATTAATTGTTCTATTATGATAATTAGAATAAATTAAAAAAGTGAATGGTAAGATGGTAATTACAAGTGACACACCAAATTAATTAAAATGCACTTATTCTATGGTGCTATGCTAAGCAATTATATATAGTATAGATGTATATAAATTGGAATTACACATAAGAGCTAAATGAGGGCAAATACGTCTTTACATATTCTTAAAGCCCTAACTTGACTCATATCAGGAGCAAGACGGCAGAACTCGCCTTTCCTTTGGCATACGAATCCCCTTTTTTCACTTCAGAGTCTCAATCTCTTATTGAAATATCGAAGATTGGGTAGAGAGCTGAGCAGCGATACGACTTCGAATCAACAATCACCGATGTCGAAGACAATTGAGCACCTCGTCGCTGTCAATCCGTACAATCCAGACATTTTGCCCGAGCTGGAAAACTATGTCAATGAACAAGTTAGCTTTACCGTGTTTTTCTTTTCAAAATTATGTGGTGTATTAGTCCGATTATCCTTTTAATTTGTTTTCGTTTGTCTGGCGGTGGAATTGTTGTGCTAGGTTTCTTCGAGGACCTACAGTTTGGATGCGAATCTCTGCCTTCTTCGTTTCTATCAGGTTTAGTTTTCATTTGCTTTATGTGTTTGGAGATTATCATTGAGTTAAAAAAAAAAGTATTTTGGGAGTTGGTCTGATTTTGATGGTGTTGCAGTTTGAGCCGGAAAGAATGAGCGTTCAAATTGTTGCTCGTATTTTGATTAAGGTTAGTGGAAGCTTGTTGCAAGAAAATTTATCTGCTTTGAACTTCTGTTCCTAAAGGTTAATGTTGGCATTTCTTTATGTGCAGGCTTTGATGGCAATGCCTGCTCCTGATTTCAGCCTGTGCTTATTTCTAATCCCTGAAAGAGTGGTAAATTTTCCGTCATTCATTGTGCTATATTGAATTTGTTGAATATGCAGTAAATTAATTGAAAACTTGACTTCCATGTTTGTTTGGATAATATCAAGCTTTATATTATATGTTTGAGCTTGTTTGATTTTTAATCAAACTTGAGTGAAATGGACTTTATTCAAGTCGAACATGAGTTGATCACAATTAGTATGGTGATTTTTATGGACATATTTACTTTAGGTTTTTCCTAATCCTAATCGAGCTTTAGTCAAGCCTGTATGTACAATTTTTTTCCCTCATGTAGTAAATTCCTTTTTCGCTGACCAGTTTTATAAGGCAGAGGCTTCGATGCCATTTAATTCCCCTCTATTTCAGTTTTAATAGCTGGTAATGTCTATGGAGATCCAGTTTGTATCAAACTGGTCATAACTTATTGAACTTTCATTGTTACTTATTTTCAGCAAATGGAGGAACAATTCAAGACTCTTATTGTTCTCTCACACTACCTGGAGGTATGATATTCCCCGTATTTTTCCTTTATGTTCTTTTTCTCTTAGTCTCTAGTTCATTACTTCGCACAAATAAATAAACATACCATTGCATAAAGATCCATCTCATTCTTTGCATCTATATTTGTTCATAGACTGCAAGATTCCGTCAGTTTTGGGATGAAGCAGCTAAGAACCGCCATATCTTAGAGGTCGTTCCAGGTACTTTCGGACTCCACGAACAATACTGTTTACTTTCGACCTTTTTTTCGAAATATATTTGCTGCTTGTATTCTACTCTTCCCGACAACACCACTTAACTGTAGGCCACCTGTATAATTCTATGCAGGCTTCGAACAAGCAATTCAATCCTATACGCTCCATGTCCTTTCACTGACTAACCAAAAAGCACCTAGGGCTGTTCTAGCTGAAGCAGTCAACATGGAAGGTCCATCCCTAGACAAGTTCATCGAGCACCATGTCGCAAATTCTGGCTGGGCCGTTGAGAAAAGTCAGAACAAGGGCCAAGTCATAGTCTTTCCTCGCAATGAGTTCAACCATCCCGAGCTTAAGAGCGCTTCGGACGGCATCCCTCTGGAACATGTCACCCGAATTCTCCCGATTCTTGGATGAGTTTTAGCGCAATGGAGAAATATGGTTTGGCTCTTTTTCAAGAACTCATTATCATAACATTGTTATGCTTTTAGATTTTGTAATGCTTCTGCTTTCAGCTTTGCCTTTTTATTACTTTATGATTTTATAACTTATGTTCAAGAAATCTGAGTCCCAAAGAACTATAATGGGTGGGGGAATATGAGATTTTTATTTACGCCTGTGAATTGTCTGGAAAGAAAACCATAAGCAAGTATTGATGAAGAGAGAATACGAGATAGTTGAGAATATGAAAGGCTGTGAAATATAAGATGGTAAGGGTCTTTGCTTAGTTCGTATATAATGCTGCAATTTTGCCCCTTAAGAAATTTATTACAAGCTGCAGCAGAATCCAAAAATTCAATGAAATCGTGTATGCATGGGGCAAAGAATATGTGAATGGCAGAACATACAGAGAAAAGAAAAATGTAATGAACTCAATGACTTTCTAACATAATTGAGATCGACCCATATTTAAAAACCCTATCTTTAATCTTCCCAACGAATGATATTAGTCTTTCAACTGCATTTTGAGCTAATCCCATGTGCAAAGCTTGGCTGTTTCTTCCCTTTATTAGACAGAACAAAACTAATCTTCATTATCTTCCAAGAAAATCAAAGCATATATTATTGTATATTAGTATTTTTTTTTTCTTTTTCAAAATACAATGAAATGAAAAGTAAAAAGATTTTCAATTAAGAGACAAGAACATCGAACACAACGACAGAGCCCTCCCTCATCACGAGCCATTATGATTATCAGCTATATAATTAATATTCTACATTTATTTCTCAACGTCGACGTCGACCTTTGAGAACGATGAAATCCCAGTTTTACCCCACGACGCCTCCCAGTTAACTCCGTCGTAAGCCCTAACCTCGACGTGGTCCAAAGTCCCCGCGTCAACGCAAGCCACCGTGACGGCGACGCCGTCGGGGTTCGACCTTGGCGTGTAGAAAGAAGTTACGCCGCATACCTTGCAGAAGGTGTGCTTGGCCTTGTGGGACCCGAAAGTGTAGGTTGTGATGAACTGCTTGGAATCCTCGTTCAGATCGAAGTCTTGCAAAGGGACGATGAAGTGCGTGTTTCCTCTCATAGAACAGTTCGAACAGTTGCATCTCCACGCGACCACGCCTCGCGGGGCCTTCACGCGCCACCGGACGCTCCTGCAGTGGCATCCGCCGTCGTGCGTCACTGTTTCTTTATCCATATTCGAGGGAGATTCGATGGAATGGAAGGAAGGTTAGGTATCTATGGATGGAGATATTTTCTCTGCATAAAATGCCAAAGATATAGCTATAGCTTAGCTTAGCTAGGGTTATATGTATATGCATTTGAAAGCTATTATTTTTATTTAATAATATATGATGCTATATTGAATATTTTTGACCAATTCTCCCCTTTTCTGTATAGAATTAAATAGTTTATAATATATGGGAGAGAGCGTACATTAACTCTCATCAAATTAATTTGGTACGACAATATAAATTATCATTTTATTTTTTATTTTTAAATTTATTTCAATTATATCCAAAAATTATATTTTTAATTTATAAAGAATAATTTACAATTAGAATTAAAATAATAACTTCATATTATAAAAATAATTTTATATTTCATTTATATATTACTGCATAGAAGCATCTGAGTGGTGCGTCGTAAAATATTAGTATATATGATTGATGAGAGTAATTTAGTCTGTTCAATTTGAATAATGATTAGTATTATTTTTGCATTAATGCTTTTAACGATGAAAATTTTAATAATTAATTTTTTTATACTATTTAAAACAAACATGAAATCAAAATTTATATACTATTTATTAATTAATTATTTAAGAATTTATTTAAAATTTTTAATTTAAAAAATTATATGCTATTAAAAATAATTTATTTAAGAATTTATTCAAATTTTTTAATTTCAACGTTCCATGATCCATCAAAGTCACGCACATAATAAAATATTTAATTTCAAAATTTTATTAAGCACAAGCATAGAACGTACACGAATTACCAATAACAATAAAAAACATGTAATAATTTCAAAAATTTTCTAAAGCTGCACCCATGCCGGCGGACACTACCACTTGAAATTTCAGTCGGGCATCGTCCACGACCCGCGAAAGCTTCTCCGGCGTCGTATTCCCAGTGTTGTCATGGCCGCATAAGCCAACCTCGACCGCATACACCCCGGCCGTAATAAAGTTGCCCAACTCTTTACGCTTCAAAGCCTCTTTGCATTCGTTGGTCCTAGCCATCGTAAAGTCGAAGTACTCAAAGCACTTTTCAATCGTCGCCTTGTTATCTTTGGTCTCAACCTATTTGGCCAATGGGACGGCGGATTTGACGGTAGCCTCCGCCAGGTCGAGGGCGATCTGACACAGCCCGAAGGCATCCGCCCCGCTGGACCGCGGGTCAGATCTTAGGACCTTCTTACATGCCGTCGGATCCTCCGCGCGGACGCACGCACGGGTTAATGGGTCGAATTTGGCGAGATACTGTCTCGATGATGCCAGCAAGACGTAAGCAAATAGGATGATGGAAGAAGACATGGAAATCTTCATTTTTTTGTTTTTTATTTTTTATTATGATTCGAAGGCAAATGTTATATGTTAAACACCCAAAATTGTGGTGATATATATAGATATGTGGGCTCTTTGAAAAAATATGGAAGTTGGGAAAATATGTTTATTACGATTTAATGATAAAATTAAATATTGAATCGCGTGGTTATTATGTGGATTTCAAATTATTGAATAATGAAATCAATAGTGATTATATTATCAGAATCTTAAAATTGTCACAGAAGGTTGAATAAGATTATTGGATCATGTGAATGATAAAGTGAGCCGAAATAATATAACATGCTAAAAGTATTTAATAATATAAATCTTGGGTGAGTAAAAAAAAATATATATATATATATATATATATATATAAAATAATGAGCCAAAACAATCGCATCATCATTTTTATTCTCTGTCACCAAACCCTGAAAAAAAAAAGAAAAAGAAAATATTTATATCACTCTAAACAACGAAAAAGGAAAATTCGTACGGTACGGACAAAATCATGTTCACGCATGAGGAGTAGTTCGATGTAATAACAAGTGAGCGATACGATCTCTCTCATCCCTCGCATGGACGGACCTCACTGCATTCTCCGGCACCGCCGCGTCATCAAAGAGCTCAAACCTCAGCTCATCGTCGCCGCTCAGCCCTTCGCCTCTCATCTCGCATATATTATGCAGAACGCAGCAAGCTCCGACGACCACCGGCAGATCCTCGAGCTTCATCTCCGTCCTCTTCTGCAGGCAACCCCACCTCGCTTTCAACCTCCTAAACGCCTCTCTTACAATCTTAAGAACTTCCTTAATCCTCTCGTTGTACTTATGCTGAGCCCATGTCAGATAATTCTGATGGGCGTAAGGCACCAAAATCCAGTCCAACAAAGGAAAGCTAGAGTCACCTACGACCCACAGGCCCCTCAAAGCCAGCCCTTCATTAGCAGCCTTTTCGTAAAGGGCAGATTTTTCCAGGACTTGATCGTCGGACATTTTCCCCGGCCACCCTATGCAAACGTCGGTGAAGAACCCTTTAGGGTCCACCACCCCTTGGACGGTGGTTGAATAACTAGTCTTTTGATTCCTCTCGGTGTGTTTTTGGTTGAAGTACGCCGAGCTCATCTCCTTGGGCGCTACGATGGGCACGTGGGTGGTGTATATCAGCCCGCAGACGTTAGAAATCCCAGATAAGTCCTCAAACTCCCTCTTCACAGCGCCCATCCTTTCCTCGTCGGGCCATGCTAAGAACCTCGGCATGAGTAGGGTTTTGATCGCCGTGCACACCTCAAGGACGAGCTTGTGGCAGGTGGCTAGCCCCAGCCCGAACCTATCAGCAACCTCTCGGAGTGGCTCGCCGTGGGCTAGCCGGTAGATGCAGACGGCCACCCTCTGTGGGACTGGCACGGCCGATCGCAGCGTGGTGTCCTTCCTGACGATGGCTGGCTCGAGCTCGCGGCATATAGTGTCGAACGTGGCTCGGCTCATTCGAAAGGCTCTCTTGAACTCATGGTCCGGAAAATCTTGACCGCTGACGAGCTCCCACCAGGCTTTGGACCTCTCCTTAACCCAATACCTCCGTTGCGATGAGGAGGCAGCAGCGCTAGGGTTTGTAGAAGTACTGTTCGATTCGTACGAGGTTGTTGTTGTGCCTTGATTGGTTTGGTCAGAATAATCAGATGGTCGAGTTCTCTTCGAAGAGCTGCTCGGAGGATTAGAAGTAATATAGTCGTCACCGTCCATTTTTTTATGCTATTCTTTGCTAGAAGATGATGATGGCTATTGGCTGGTAATAAGATTATCTATCGACACAATATATATAAAGGGTTTTTTGTAATGAGACTGCCCTCTTAAGGAGAGTGTTAGGGAAGTGATTTCCATTATTACAAAGAGCTATAGAGCGCGTATTCGTACGCGGTGGTGATGAAAATTTTAGAAGACATTTTTTTTTTTAACTTAATTTGGACTGTGGAAGGTTATGTTTAGTTTGGGTTCTTTCTACGCGTCGATGAGTTTTTGTAGTTTATGGCATTGAGTGGTAAACAAAGGCATACACAAACACACACACACACACACACATTTTCACACACTTGAGGAAGAAAATGCAGTGAAGTTTCTCTCTTTAGGTAAGGGTATTTCGTTTGTGTTAATTTAATTTGAAAATAATGGACATTTGGTATATAATAATCGTAAAACCCTAACCAACTATGAGAAAAGTAAAAAAGGTTGAGTTGTGTGTTGCACATTTCGAATTATATATTTTGATAGTCAATGAGCTTTACCATTGACTGAGTAGATGAAGAGTTTGGCTTTTTTTTTTCTTTTTTCTTTTTTCTTTTAATTACAGAATGGCTGTACTACTTCTTCGCATTTGCATATTGGTCCTTCTACTTGAAATTTGTGGTTCTCTGCCACCAAAACTCCTTAGCCAAGATTAAATACCAACAATTTTTATTTTTTTTTGTTTTTTTTTACAGTCCCAGCTCATCAATGGCGGTTCCGTTGAATCCATCCCTGAATCTGGACCTAAGCAAGGTATCAGCTAATATTCATCTGAATCCTCTTATTCTAATGATATATTTGGGCAATCTGCGCATATAATCCATTATTGATGTGTATACTGCGTCCCTGATCTCCAATTCTCCACTAATGGCGCCCTTTGATTGATCTTTTCGAACTGATATATAGGCGCAATTTAGCTTTTGTCTGTGTTATGCACTTAGTACGGAGGCATTTCTTTGATGTTTCAATTTATAAGTGGAATTGCTGCTTTGGCAGCCGAAGAACAATCCACAATAAATTGTGTCTGGGAATTTTGAATTATAACCACGCAGAGAGATGCTATTTGATTTTATGTAGTAGTAGTAGTAGTAGCAGCAGTAGTAGTAGTAGTTGTTGTGATGATCTTTTTCCTTTGGGTTACCTCTCTTAGCATGTGCCTTTTGCAATCTTCTTCTCCCTTCGCAGTAGCTAATTAAGCAGCTAATCAAGCCCTTGAATGTATTAAACTTCACAAAGATCTGATGGGATATTGACTTCTACTCGGGATGTCCTAGGTTAGTGATGCAAGAACTGGACTACTTTCTGTCAATACATTGTTGGATGGAAAGTTGCACATTGCAAGAAGAAACTCCATACCCTCTAAGTGGTTTGCAGTTAGAGAAAACAAAGCAGACGTTATTGCGAAAGATTCAACGAATGTCGATGCAGCTGACAACGAGAATGGTAATCGATTTTATCTGTGCTTTACTTATCCATCTCTCTCTCTCTCTCTCTCTCTCTGTTGTGAAAGATGCTTGTGCTGTTGGTGTTTCACAAGCTGAGACCTATCTTATGCCGTCAAAATGTTGCCCTTGTGGTTAATGTAATGAAAGAACTTGACATGCCTTCTCCTTAGCCAAAGACCAAGATTTTCAATTTACAGAAACTTTTGTGGCATTTCTTCATATCGTTGAGATATAGATTTCATACATCAAAGTTAAGGAATCTTACTGTAGTTCTTTACATAATGTCCTTACACCTTCTTAATCGTAGGCTGACAAAAACTGATTTTTCGGTCATACAGAAGACTATGGAGTTGTAGGTATGCACCATGTCGGGATATTATGCGAAAACCTTGAGAGGTCACTAGACTTTTACCAGAATATTCTTGGTAACACATTTTTCACCTTTCATTCTTTCTCCCTTTCTTTGTAATGATAGTCTAATTTCCTACACCTCATATTAAAATCAGGCCTCACCATAAACGAGGCTCGGCCACACAATAAGCTTCCCTATAGGGGCGCTTGGTTATGGGTCGGGGCTGAGATGATCCATCTGATGGAGCTCCCGAATCCTGATCCGTTAACGGGGCGACCCGAGCACGGCGGGCGAGATCGTCATGCTTGTATTGGGATTAAGGACGTGTATAAACTGAAAGATATTCTTGATAAAGCTGGTAAATTTAACAATACTTTGACATGCATGGCTTATACTTTTAATTCATGGGTCATTTTTATTTCGTGATTTTCAGGCATTGCTTATACTATGAGCCGGTCGGGAAGGCCCGCCCTTTTTACGCGGGATCCCGATGCAAACGCGCTCGAATTTACGCAAGTGGATTGAAGATTGCTACCATTTGTATGACTATGAAAGGATTGTGTAAAGGTTTCACCAGTAATAGCATTAGAACTTTCTTAAAGGCCAATTACTAAAGAAAAACAATCATTATGATATTTTTACTTGCATCCTCGGTAAGCGATTCTCAACCTCAGTGTCAGTTATGAGATGATCTTGGCTGACTGCAGACTGCGGGACTAATCCTTTAGCCTTTATTTATCGTCCCAATTTAGTTATGAGATGATTTCGGCTGACTTCAGGCTGCAGGACTAATCCTCTAGCCTGTATTTATCGTCCCAATTTCACATCGACAACGAAAATCAACGAGAGCAATTGGGATAGAATGAGATATTATTTACTAGCTCATTCTAGGATGCATATTTGGAATAGTTAAGGTTACATTAGACGAGCCGGCTCGACTAAAGCTCGGTTCAAGCTCGTGAAAATCGAGCTCGAGCTCACTTGTGGGTGATCGAAAGCTCACGAGCCGGCTCTCGAACATTTATTTTTATTTTTAATTTTTATACGTAGTCGAACCTAAAAGCTCCAGCTCGCCGAGCTTAATTAACTATAATCGAGCTCGAGCTCGGCTGAAAAAAGCTCGGCGAGCTCGGGCTTCGGCTCGTTTACAACACTACATTTATTGTGGGGCACGTGTGGGATTTCCAATAAAATTGACGTTTATTGTGACGGAATGACTAAATTAGTCCAAAATCGACAATATTAGGGACTAAATTGATTCAAGCGAAATATCATATATTAAATTGGTCGATAGAGTAAATATTGACGACCGTTTTATCCCGAAATTAGTTAGATATTTTTTTTCAAAAAAAATTTCTAAATTATAAATTTAAAATTGAAAAAAAATAAAAAATAAAATAAAGAGTAGAGGAGGGGAGATTTGAAGCCGCCGCTGCAGCCCCACAATACGATTATAGATTCAGACAGGTGAAAGAGCAGCGATTTCTCAGACAGAGAGCTGCGCCTGTGATTTGTAGAGAGAATTATCAAAAGAATCTTTCAACCCTAATTCATCATCACCAAAGACATATAGATGGGCAATCCGAAGCTGAAATGGACCCGAGAAGAGGAAGATGCTCTGCGACGCGGCGTAGCCAAACACGGCGCCGGAAAGTGGAAGAACATTCACCAAGACCCTGAATTTGGTCCTGCCCTAACCTCGCGATCAAACATCGATCTCAAGGTTGTTCATCAGATAATTTTTTCTTTCTTCCTTTTTTACAGATTTTTCCCCAATTTTGGTTTCAATTCATCTGCTGAGTTCATTGGATTTCTTACCCAGGATAAATGGAGGAATCTTGGGGTTGCAAGCGGCCAAATCACTAGGGACAAAACCAAGTTAAAATCGAAGGCTAAGAATGCTAAAACTCCTACAGTCACTCCGATGATTGTGGCGTCAACTACAGAGGTTGTCATGTCTGAATCTTTGAATGCGCCAAAGTAAGAAGATTTTTTACTCGCACCATGTTAGATTTTGATTCGTCATACGTTTATTATGCTAATGATGTGCTGGCTGATGGTTATTTCAGTCGAGCCCAGGCGATCGCCGGTTTCAAAGAGGTTCGATCAGTCTCATTCGATGATCGTTTGAACTTCTTTCAGATTTTGTTTTAGTTCTTTATTCGTTCTTGACGAACTTCAGATCAAGAATCGTCCCACCATCAAAACTGAAGAGCCACCAGCTGAGAGAGAATCACATCAGCAAACCTCCGATCTTGTCCTAACCGAGGCACAAGCATCTCTTTGGGTTGCCTTGAGAATAGCCGAAGCCGAAAACACATCGGCAGTGGCTGCTGAGTCGATGAGAGAAGCAGAGAGGATCTCTGCCATGGCTGAAGAATCCGAAGCTTTGCTGCAGTTTGCTACGAACTGTCTCGAGGCAAGTGAGATTGGCGATGTTTTGCTCATATCCTGACTTTCATAATAGCTTAAAAGAAGGGGAATTTTTTCATATGTTGTAGAGATATATGAATTCGTCCTTTCTTACATTAAATAACAAAGCCACCACAGTTTATTACGGGCAAAGAGTAGTTTTTTTTTTTTTTACCTCCATCCCTAGCTTTGCCATTGAATTCGGTAGTTCATAATTCCCATGCAAGAGTCGTCGTCGGCAGCACACTCGCCAGTCCACATATATCCCCCAAGATAATCGAGAGCCTTAGGCTTATTGATGCAGTAGTTATTGTTGCTAATTTACAGGGCGTTGAGGAAGAAATAATTTGATTAGTGGCCTCTACCTTCATCGTCGAGGCGCAGAGCCTCAACCCCCCTGATTGCTGACTCGTAATGAGCGTTTCTTCCAGAAGAGTTTAGTCTCTGGTCGGAAGATTCGCCGAGTGGCGAGCTTCTCCGAGCACTCGATTCTTTGTTTGCAGTTGCTGGACTGGGCTGCTCATGCGTGCGAGAATGGGTAGGATCAGTAGTACCTTGCCTGAGTGATCCACTTGACCTCCCGAAGGGAATGGAGCTCGACATCTGCAGCAAACAACCATATCCAAATCAGTATTGTACGAGAAAAAATGTGATAGGATGGAATTATATTATTACAAGGATATGGAACACACTTCAGAATCAAGATTCATCTCAAAACTCATCATGTGGAGATTTTTTTTCTTTTTTTTCCGCAACATTGAAATGAAAGGTATAGAAGAATCAAATCGGGTATGAACTTATTTTTTTCAGATACAAATCAATCAGAAAAACAGTTAAACTTTGTGAGTTCACCGAGCATTAGAGAGTCATGCTCTAGCATTTTGGGTCACAGTGGAGATGCTTAATCTTATAGGCTTTTTCCATAGAATCAAAGCTTACCACAACATCCTTGCTTGTGGAGTCATTTAAACCAGGGCTTTTCTGCCTTGAGAAGCTTCCAGCAGTTACGAACAGTCCTGACCTTCTTCTGCTTGAAGGATCTGCAGAAGAAGAGGCTCCTTGTCTCTCCGCATTACCCTCTGTATCAAAATTAACATAACACATATTAGTTTAGTTTGAAACATCTTCCAAGAATGAAAAACAATTTAGTTTGTGTATCACAAACAGTTCTAGGAAAATCACAATGGGAGCACTGTTTATCGAATAAGATGCTGATGATGATATGTCTACACAAAAGATGTCCATTAGCAGAGTACAAGAGGATGACTGATGAAGTACCTGGAGGTCGTTCACTACTTGGGATGGCAGGTGGTAAACCTGAGCTGAATCCGGCACTTGGAACCTGAAAAGAAGCATAATGAGTAGTAAAATGCATGAAGTGGAAAATCAAATCTTGAATAATTTGAAGCTTCGCTGCTTACAGTTGTCCGTGGAGGAGGAGAAACCATCTGTGACTGCTGGTACTTCATAATTGTCCAATCAAAAACATAATCAAATTGGTGCCCTGCTCAGAAATATTGGAACATAACCTGCTCAGCATCATCAAATAGGATGCAAAAGCGAAGATTCTCAAGCGGAAAAATTTATCGATATGGGCTTGTGTATATCATTCGATAAAGCACAACCTCTTACATAGTGGTCTAGAGTCAACCATTAAAAGGAAAATAAATCAAAGATAAGATAGGCCTTCTAAACGAAAAAACTACTCTAAAAAGAATAGTTCTAGTACTAATTCCAATGAATCATAACACTCCCTCATGAACAAAAGACAACAAAGAGAAAAACGACTGCAAATGGAACATCGGGTAGCAAAAAAACAAAATATTCACAAAAAACACAATGAGCGGCAGCAAATGGGAAAACCACCAACTGACAGGGCACGGGCAGACAACCAGAAAAATAATTGTGAAAATAAGTAGAACAATTGTCATAAAAAAAAAATAGAATAGGATCAAATTTTGATACAGCAGAAACAATAACAGATACGATAACATGCAGATAACAACAAAATCACACAGATAACCACTGCCTGCCGATATTTTTGTGAACTTCTCCTTATTCGTGCAACAGCTAGCTCTAACACCGCTCAGATAATAGTTAATAGGAGAAAGTGCATATAGAGTCAAGATTTACAAGAAAAAGTCAAAAAAATAGAAGATAAATCTCCGAAACCAATGAAGTAATCTAATAAAATATTTCTAGATATATTATATAATTAAATAAATCATGAAAAATCTTAAAATCTTCAGGAATGAAATTCTTCACACCTTCACGGATGAAGAGGTCACGGAAAATTCTCTTTAAGTAAGCATAATCTGGTTTGTCATCAAAGCGCAGCGATCGGCAGTAATGGAAATAAGATGCAAACTCAGTTGGAAAACCACGGCATAGAGCCTAGACAAAAATGAAATAACATAAGACAGCCTTTCATTTCTGAACGAGAAAGGCATCCTCAATAGAATCATATTTTCATATTGTAGATTTTCATATTTTCATATTTTCATAGTTGGAAAACCACGGCAGTCATATTGTAGAATCATCTTATTACCTCAATAGAAGTTGAAACCTTTTTCTCGCTTATTTTTTCATATTTTTGTTTCTTATTTCCCGCTTTTAAACCCTGCCATGGAAGGCTGCACGAACATATGTCAGCCACGGTGAAGGAGAATTAATAGCTTACATGATGGCAACATGAAGAAAACAATAGTTACCTTCCCCTCAAAAAGTACATAAGGACATATCCAAGAGATTCCAAGTCATCTCTTCTGCTTTGCTCTATGAAAGATGGCAACCTCCATGATATATCGTTTTATATATTCAGAAGAATGCAAGGAAGAAGAAAATAATTAAGACTTACCAATGCCGAGATGAGTGTTCATGCTGGCATATCTTGCTGTTCCAGTCAAGTTTTTATTCTCCCTAGGAACATGCAAGTAAAATAAGGCAAGAAATATCAATTGTATGCCTATGCAACCTGAAAAGCGCAATATGCAAGGCAAAAAAAAAAACATCCCTTAATCTCACCTGTAAGGAATATGTCGATGAGATATACTGTCTCTATACTTTTTTGCCAGCCCAAAATCTATTATATAAACCTAAAATGCCGCGAAGAACACAAGATTAACGTAAGCATATACGCTCTTCCCTATACACCATATAGAATAAAGACCATTAAACGCACCTGGTTCGCACGCCTTCCCAAGCCCATGAGAAAATTGTCCGGCTTGATATCTCGATGTAAAAATGATTTTGAATGGACAAAATCAATACGGTTTATCTGAAACGGTTAATAAACAAACGCATATAAGTCCAGGCAAAGCGATATGTACATCAGATACAGCAATCTGTCCACTATAAGAATCAGTATGAAACTGGGTGTATAATGAAAAGTTAACCATTTGATCAGCTAGCATAAGAACCGTCTTCAATGATAGTTTCCTATTGCAGAAGTTGAATAAATCTTCCAGACTCGGTCCAAGCAGATCCATTACTAGCACATTGTAGTCTCCTTCCGCACCATGCCATCTTACATTCGGTATACCAGCTGTAATTGATCAAGTGATATTATTAAACTTCACAGGCAAAAAAGAGCAATTAATATCTCTATCAAGATTAACGTTCAAATTCTAATGGAAACTATTACTTCCACCCTGTAATATTCTGTATAACTTCGCCTCATAGAGCAACTGTGGATGCTTTGACTTCACATTTTCCTAAAAAGCACGAAACACACCGTCAGCCAATATAATAATAGCAAATATACGATGTGATTCGCTAATACTCGTTTCGTTAAGGAATATACGGTAAAGCTATTGAAAGCTACACCGCCCACTCAAACCACAACAAAAATGAAACGCATAAACATGCGACACTAACATGATGCAAGTACAGATCAAAGCGATAAACCATAGCGCCATAACAAGTTAGCAAACATTTATATAAGAGAAACTAGATAAAAAAAAAAAGGAAAAAAAAATCGCAGAGCTCACCAGCTTAATTGCAACTTCTTCATTAGTCTGACTGTTTGTCCCTGTACACAGGAAAGAAAAGGTTAACAATTAAACAACTAATTACAAAGGTAAAATTAAGCTAGCAGTTTTACCGAGATAGATTTCTCCAAATGATCCACTCCCGATTTTCCGACCCAACCGATACTTATTCCCAACTAGCGGCTCCATAGATGAAGTTCGGCTATCAAGCTCTACAAAGTAACCTAGAGATAGATAAATTCCCCAATACTTCTACAACCGTCGAATTAAGAGAGCGACGGAGTAATTGGCTTTGGTTTAGGGTTTGGTTAACAGCGTACTATTGAGCAGAGGGAAAGAGAAGAGGATTGAAGAAGAAGACGCTTCATTATTTATTTTCTAACAGTCGAGCGCGCGTGATCCTCACGCGATTCAACGTTTTCCGCGCCGCCCAGCTTCCCATTCTCCGCTCAAGTCCTCGGTAATACATTTGGAAGTCAATATTTCTTTCATAAATCATATTTCAATTTTTTAAAAAAATAAAATTAATCATATTCAAAATTGCTTACTTGAATCTCTATTTTTTTCACTTAATAATTATTATCAAGCAATTCATAGAAATAATAAAATAATGGAACCATTATTACATCGGTCTAACGTTGAAAGAAAATTCTAATGTTTCACCAAGACCAACTAAAAAAATATATAAATAAAAAAATTAAAAAATGACATGGTCAGAAAGATCTAACAAGTTACTACTCCTTGACTTAACAGCTTCCTCAGTCTATCAAAACAACCGTTCAAGCTTTCGCCGCCGGCGTCCTCGGACTAGGAAGCCCCATGTGCGACACTCTCGGCGATAGCCGAACTTTCGGGCTCGGCCGTGGCGATGGGATCGGCCCATAATTACCGAAGCCCGTCCTAGGCGAGAGGTTGACTTGTTCGAGGGCCCGCGACTGCAGCTCCGCGGGATATTCGCGAACACACCCAATACGAGGCCCGAAGCCCGTGCTCCATTTGAACGACATGCGCCTCGCCAGGTCGAATCGAACTTCTTGAGCGTCGGGCGCCGGCGCATCCTTAAGGACGGCCTCGTCTCCCCTTTGTTGGCTGAGATCGACGGTCAACGGGCCCCTCGACATCGACGATTCCTCCGACCCGTCTTCGGCGGGTGGCGGCGTGTCGTCGTCAGTTGCGCGTCGCTGCAAGAAAATCGTATACGTTATAGAAGTTCTTGCAGAAAGAGTTTGTTGAGTTATGGAATGTAATGTTTGTTTTTTTTTTCTCGAAAAATTTACCTGCACATTCGAAAGATCGACGCCGTTCTCTTCCAAGAAGCTAATGAATTCGCGGAAATTCTCTTCCGTCGGGAGGTAGTGCCCGCTGTAAGGCCAAATCGCCTGCAGCGAAAAGACGATGTTAGAATTTGGACAAGAAACAGCTTATTCTAACAGTTTCGATTTTCTTTTAAGGATAATATTTTTACCTCGAGAACGCCTTGGCGAGCGACTAATCTTCCGGCCGCTGTAATGGCTCCTCCGGCCAAGAAACTCGAGTGCTGAAAGCAGCCCTTTTTCTTCTGACCGACGTAAAGAATCCTCGAAGTGCTCAGAACGAATATCCACTTCGATCCCTCGACTGTGTGCACGAAAGAACCGCTCTGTCTGTACACGAGCTTCCCATCTTCGACGACGACTTGATACGATTCCCTCTCGTTCTGTACATGAAATGAAAACGCGCCGTTATTACACAACTTTTTTCGCACATTGGCTTATGTTCTAACGTCAAAGAAACGATCGAAAGAATACACTTACTGGCCCGAGATACTTGATGCATTGCTTCTGCATATTGGGCCTCGGGCACTTGTCGAGGTTTACTTCTTTTCCGTCCCCCACGTCCAACCTATTTTTCGCATCGACAGATAAAAGGAGATATTACGGTTAGCCAAACTAGAAATGCTTCCCGCCTAACTTACGACGAACGCAAAGGGTTATTGCGGCGAGATTTACCAGTAGAAGAAAGGCTGCGAGCTTTCGCTTTGAAACCAGACATCATAGTACAGATGTAAGTTGTGCCCATATCGATGGCGTGGATCGATCTGCAGATAGAATTAGGCAAGAATGAGCCTTTTATACGTAAAATTTATCGATAAATTCGTTCGTTTTTCTTCGATTGTCGAAACTTACTGCTTCAAGCCAGTGCCGTAGAGCCAGCTTTTGAGCCTTTTCATCCTTAGACAGACCCTTTCCCACCTGCAATAACTTCAAAATTTCAGCTCAATGTCCAAGTTTTATTACAAAGATCGAAACGTTAAAAGGGCCGTTATATCGTATCGACCTTAGCTACTCTCGTCCGCGCCCGAGCCCACCGAGAAACCGCTGTTTCTTGCTTTTCGACGTTGAAGAACGATACAGAGCTCTTCGTCAGGGCTAAGGAGTCCAACGCCTTCCACCTAATAACAGTTCGTTTTGAGTTTAAAGCCATACTACAAAAAGAAGCATACGATGTAATAGAATAGCATTATCAACACAGTTGTAAGAGAAACCTACCACAGTTCCTCCACAACGACGGCACAGTCGGCCAGATTTCTTCGAGTCCTATAACTCTTGTAGACCTTCTGAAGCTTCACGGCGGCGGCATCGAGCTCGCTGACGGGCCTCGGGCTGAACATGATGGCCGGGTCGGGGAGAGAAACCGAGGAAACGGACTTGTTATTGCAGCCCTTGGACGCTTCTTCTGCCTTGCTGAAGTCTTGTACTAAATCCTTGAAGGAAAGGGAGTGCGCGAGGAGGAGCTTTGTGGGCTCGCAGTCCCTCAGCTTTATGGAGTTCTTTCTGGTCATCTTCTCCGACATGGCTCTGAACTCCGATTGGCCGTACCTTTCGGCACTTAAAGTCATCTTCTTCTCTTTACTTCCTCTGAATCAAAGGCGATAATCTTGCACCTGAAAACCATATAGTTCATCAGATTAGACTTTCATACATAAATCTTCTAACACAATCAAGAAATAGTTCTGACAGGGTTTTCTTCTTCTCTGAGGGATGATGATCACTCACCTAAAATGAGATATGGGCTCGAAGTACTTCTTCCAACTCTTTGTTTTGTCGGCAGAGAGGTAATGGAAAGATTGAACCTTTTCAATTAATGTTTATTACAACGATGTGTCTGAAGCTATGATCAACAACTGCCCCCTCTTATAAACGTTGTTTGTAATCGAAATCAAAGCACGGACTAGTTGACCATCAACCACGTGTATAAAGGGCTCTCTCTCAACAGTCTATTAAAACCTTTGAATTCTTTTCCTCTTGCCCAACTTTACACACACACTCCGAGAAGGTTCTGTGTGATTTCTTGAGGAGATGGGAATGCAAAATAAAAAAAAAAATGGAAGGAAAAAAAAAGGAGAGAAATTTTTAGGTGGGTCTTCGTTCAAAGATTTAGAAATACCTTTTTTATACAAGTTTCAAAGCATGAGAATTTTGAGGAATTCAAAGCTTTGGAGTTATAGATTTTTCTTGAAGAAGATAGCATATATTATTTATAAGCCCACGAAAGGATAAAGTAAAACATGCCCAGAGGGAGACAAAAAGATTGTGTGGTCAAAGATTGTAAGCTTTAAACATACGCTGCTTCTCTGAAATATCATAAACACACAGTATCATCTATATAATATAAAATCATAAAAAAAATGGGGTTTTTTTTCTTTCTTTTTTGAAACTTCATTTATTGAGGGTCAACCACCAACTTGTCAACGAATCAATGGGGCGTGGTCGTGACTCATGAAAACGCGGTAAGAAAAAACTAGCTATGATCATCATCATCATCGTATTGAGGTCATGCTCTGTTTTTCTTTTGTAATTATGCTGGTTTAACAAGTCTTTTTTTTCCCAAGTCAACGTAGAAGTGATGGATATACATATATTGACCAAAATCATATATTTCCGGACCATATGTTAATTTCCAAGTTTCGATTTATATAATTTGAGCAAGTACAAGCTATATGGGTTTTAATTTATTGTATTATATAGATCACCAACTTACATATGAGTTTTGACTAAGTTGCATTTTTTTTGCATGATCTCTATTTTATTTTGGCAGTGGTTAATATTTTCCAAGTCAAAATCTTGAAATTAAAATGATATGAAAATTCTCTTCTTTTTTTTTTGAAGGATTTTATTTGGCTCCATAGACCATAGTTGCGAAAGTGGTGGAAAATGGAAATTCCTTTGGTGTAGAAATTAATGGTCAAGTTCAAGGTGTCCATTATTGATATTGACCGTATATATATATATATTTAAATTTTATTAGCATTTATTTTCTTTGGTTTTAATTTTATAAGATATTATTAATGTGTCTGGCGGCCAAGAAACCAAAGCTTATTAAACTAAGTTGTGATCTTTCAATAAACCAAACCTCAATCTCCGCAGCCCCTTGCTTCCAGACATTTATTTCATGTCGTTTTAATTTACATTTATTATTACAAAATATGAAGATTAAAGTAGGTACGACCATAGAATATAGAGAAAGATAGGGAAATATAGTTGACATTTAAAACAAATAGAATAAAAATTCAATTATTACCCATCTGCATCTACTTTATGATATAAGTTGGACCATAGACATGGACAAGGCCACCCACCCTAATGGGCCTCGCCTAGTTAGTTTTTGGGAGTTAGTCCCACTCTCGCTTGTAAAAAAAAGCAATTGATAATAAATGGATCTATCTATAAAACTAAATAAAGATAAGAAAATAATATATATAATATCTATTCTATTTTATTAAGGCTCAAGCCTCCTAAACACTACGTCTATTAAATTAATTTGATCTATCAATTTACCAACTAAATTTTATCTATAAATTAATAATTATTAAAAAATTAAAATATGTCAACTAATCTTTTCTCTTTCCATCTATCCTAATTAATATGTATATTAGGCTAAATTACAAATTTACTCTTAATTCTTTTATTTATTCTAATTTTATCTACATAAATTAATTTTTCAAAATATTTACAATTATTTACAATTTCATTTCATATATTTTAAATGATAAATAACAATTAATATAAAATTATATGCTTATATATATTAGCACGCTAGTATATTTTATACCTCACTTTAATAACTTGTATTGCATTCCATTTTGATTACTTAAAAACAACTAATCATTCTTGAAACTCGCATATGATCCCAGAAAATGAAGCAGAGAGACATAAAAAGGAGTAGATAACGAAGATAAGAGAATGTACAGCAGAGCAATGACAATGGAAACATCCTATATTATCAAGCTGCCAACCATTTATGAAACATCCTAGTTTTCTGCTAACTATTAGGAAATAATATAATATATATATATATATATATATGTATACCCTTTCTCATGTTCTTTCCATCAAGTATTCCTCCATTTCTGAAATCAGCTCCGCCTGCTGCTGCCTATCCAACGCCCTCGACGCAGCTTCTTCTCCATCTCCATCTCCATCTTTATCCTCATAAACAACATCGTCTTCCATTAGCTTCTCCCACAGGACAAAGTTATCAGAGCAAGCATCCGAACTTTTCTTCTCATCATCACATCGAGGGGCAGCTTGTCGTACCTGGGCAGCCGCAGGGCTGCCCGACTCGTCCGAAGAGAATAGCGTCTGATCAATCTCCGACTTTATCGACATCAGCTCGTCCGGGACTTGAAACCCCGCATCCTCATTTCTAGTACCATCTAATCCTTTCGCTGTTTTCGCCGAATCGAATGATGCTAATCTCTGCCTTTTAAACGCTATTCCATCGTCGCTGGGCCTCGTTGTCTTGTCGAGAAGATGCCTCAGAAGCTCGGGGCTCTTATGCAACTTGAGCAGGAAGAGAATGACGTGTTTCTGCTTAGTCTCAGCGTGGTGCATTCGCTCCTCGACGGAGGCAATGTAGTCCCTCATGTTGGCTTGGTCTTGCCTTAGCCTTGCGATTTCGTTGAGCAGAATCGATTGGTCGGTTCGCAGCTTTTCGAGCTCCGTCGTGTGTGATGTACTCTGCTTCGAGGGATCGAAGAACAAAGATGGTTCTTGCTGCTTCACTGAGGTTTGGGGCTTTTGCTTCCTCCTTGTGATGAGCTTCAGAAGATGCTTATTACCCTGTCGGAAGTATTCGTTGGCAAACTCCCATCTGTCTGGATCGATCTTCCTGAATCTCTGCAAAAGATTCAGCCAGCAATATGCCAATCAAGTTACTACATTCACAAAGATAATAATCATAGCATTCTATGCATTTGCATACCAAGAAAACGCACACAAGAAGACAACAACATCGTAAGAGCGACGAAGACTAGAAAAACAAAAAGGTTTTAGAATATCTCACATAAGTATTGAGCTGCCGGACAAAGCTAGAGAAGTTGCTGTGCTTGAAGTGCTTGGGCAGCAAGTCGGCGGCGAATCTGTGTGGGTCCCAGACGACGAAGCTGTCCTTGGTATCACTCCAAGATATAACGGCGTCCGTACGCATGTCATCGACCATCTCATAAGTCTTCTTCAAGAACGGCGGCGGCCCAACTTCTCCTCCAAGGCCAAGCCCTTCGTTGGGATTCAGCGGCGTGCTCGGGTTATCACCTTCGACGTCCATAAACGTGAAAGCCTCCTCCTTGACGAAGCCTCTCATCATGGCATTTTCAGTGTCCATTTCTTTCTTCTTTGAGAGTGATCACTGATTGAAAGTGAAGTCTAAGGGAGGGATTGATTATATGGGGCTAAAAGAGAAGGGTAGAACCGTAAATGAGAGCTGTGAGAAAAGCTTAGCCCAGCCGAGGACTTTGTGCGATGTAGCAGTGGCGACGTGGGCGTACAGGTGGGGGTGAGAGAGAAAGCGGTGCTTTGCCAACCTACGTAATGCAATAAATCAATAAGAAATAACATTAGTGACTACGTGTCAAAGAAATTTAATGTCAGAAGATTTGGATGAACTTTCAATATATTAACTCAAAACCATATAAATCCGAAAAAAGAAATAATTAAATATGGGCTTCAAGAATTTGACGTGTGGATATGGTCAAAAACTCAAACGGAGACAGCCAAACGTTATAGTACACAGAAGTATTAAACCCTGTCGGCATCAGCAAAGACGAGCCATACGGAAAATGGACATCAGTCATCTATAGGAAAAACACCAAAAGAAAAGAAAAGGAATGAGAAAAAGTGATAATTATATATATATATATATACATACATATATAAAGTATATTAATTACAAACCGGGACGTCATGATTCGATGTTGCTGACGAGGAAGCTATGGCAATTCTTGAACTAACTCAACTAGCTTCACTCTTGTAATGATTCAAACTTGTGCTTCCATCAGATTAGAGCTGAACATATTGAACAATTCTGTATCCCATATGTGCAACGACACGATGAATATAATAACCAGGAAATGCCATCACACTCAGTTAAGAGAACTAAGCTTCTTCAACCACTATGTCGATGGAGTGGTCCTAATATAATGCTGCCATCAAACTTCTCAGCAAAAGCCAATGCGGATTGAACGGCATTTCGAACCGAGCTCGATGAACTTGATGATGGGTTGAAAGCGTTCAACAACTTTGCGTTGTGCCCATTTGTTGATGGATCCAAAGATCCGCTATACGAAGGGGAAGGAGTTTGAAGCTGCTCCACATCCATTGTTATCTTACCCACTCGGTTAGTTTCTTTGATTAGATCAGCCGAAGGAGTTATCATATTAGCTTTGCAGCTAGCATTTTGCTTCTTCAGACTACTGTCTTTTGATTTGTCCATCAGGCTCCTGCAGTGAAGAGGAGGTGTGTCGATCTCCTTGGCTTGACTCACCTATGACTTGCTTCAGTGATTCATCAGAGCTACTTGAAACCAAGCCAGAGAGGATCTTATCTCTTGAATCATCTGAAAAAGGCTGAGAAAAAGTGAGAAAATTTATCCCCCGAGGTCTCCTTGGAGCAGTACTCTCAGAATTGTTCTCATTCAATGTGTTGCTTCTAATGCGCGCTTTGAACAATTCTTCACCAGAAGCATCGGCACCATTACTTGCCATAACAGAAGATGCATCTTGCTTTTGCTTACTGCCGCTAGGTGGTGTTTGTTCATTCACAAGGAGGCTAATTCCTTTAGGTGGTCGTAAGGCAGTCTTCTGCGCATTCTTTAGAGCAGGCTGTTCAGTCCCCTTACAAGGGGAGTTTCCAATAGAGAAAGATTTCCCATCCGTTTTCTTACCATGATTATTATCTGAATGCATCTTGGTGACTTTTGATAGTGGAACATCCTTGTGAAACATCTGCTGCTGATACTTGAAATCAGATTCGGAGATAATTGGTGTCACGGACTGACTATGGTTGGACGGCATCTGAGATTAATGAGACTAGAACGACAACAAAGTGTTGGAATTTAATTGCTGGAAGACAGTGGAATATCACCTAAGAGATTGGAATTTGTCAAAGAAAACGTTACCTCATGTGAGAATAAGCAGCTAGAGCCTCTGCTGCAGTAACCAGTTGTAGCGTAGTTATTGCATGGGTACTTAGAAAGTTCGTGGTCGAATGGACAGTCATCTCCTTTCATGCAAGAATTACGAGCAAAATATCCACACGGCTGCGATTCGATGGAGTGAAAAAGGATTAACCATCATAAATAATACCTGAAAACTGCAATGATATTTCTACAACGGACGTTCTCTAAATGGGTACAATACTAGAAAAGAAACAAGGAACATCCAACAGACTCACATTATGATTTTAAGGTATAATTTAATCGGGTATGAAATTGCTGCTTGTAGTTAAAGAAGATATACATATTGGTATACTACGACCTGACTTAAATCAACCATACCTTAGACTTTGTGAGGGGAACTGTATCGTGTGAGAACCTGCACTTTTCACCCTGTAGTAATAAAATTAAAGGCACAAGAGAACGTTAAGGCATTTTCATTTATCCAATGTTCATTTATTTCTCAGTAAACTAATAAAAGTGGGCGTTGAAGGGACTAAGGAGTCAAATTAAAGAATAATACAATAAAAATATATACAATTTAGCACAACCTCATGGCATCTCCCTTGTAAAAAGTGGCGACAATAGGCTATCGTCTTTGGCTTCACAACTGTTTGTAGCTTTAGTTTTTTCACCCCAAGTTGCCTGTTTTTCTCTGCTCTTTTCATCCTTTCTTTTTTCTGCAAATCATACTAAGATGAGGGAATGTGCAATCGCATGACATATCAGATTGATGTGAATAAAAAAAGCTTGTTCTCTCATCTATGATATTACGTATAGCTACCCAAAAATCAAAATCATTACAATCAGGGATATTTTGCCACTTACCTTTTTCTTGGCTTTCCTTTCTGCTGTCATTGGACCTTTCTTCCTCTTCTTTTTGTTGGAATAATCATCCTGCAAAATTTTTAGATCAGATTACAAATGAATATATTTAAGAAAAATAATCTCGGAAGTGTCCAAAAAATACGTGAGAGATATTCATCATGAACAGGAGGGTATTACTGTCAATTGTAAACCTAAATTAAAAGATATACCTCTCCAGTGCTTAACGAAATTTGATTTTCAGCAGCATGATCTTGGAGAATTCTACCAGATGCCATTGAACTTTCCACAGAAGGCGCTAGAGGTTGAGCAGTTTGAGTGGTAGTATAGCTATCCTCGAAGCCGTATATGAAGTTGTAGTCTAGTGTTGTTCTCATCTCCACCAACATATTATGTGTGCTTTTACTCACAGAATTAAATGGTTGCTGACACCCTCTTTTTCCATCATCAGTCATATCTGTTTTTGCATGTTGATCCCCTGAATTATGCTTCAGCTCTGTACTTTCCTTTTCTGGAGGTAAGTCCGATAACGAATCAATTGGAACCTCAGCTTCCACAGAAATTTCTCCTTCCTCAATCTCATTATCAGCTATAGGACCAGACGTTAATTCAGCTGCACTTGAGTTACTTATGAGTTTCTCCAACTCCAACTCTTTCACCCACAGTTCATGCTCTGCTTCTTTTGGCATATACTCGTCTAATATCGAACCATTCTTTCGATAGTCGCCTCCGGCTTTCGATGGTTCATCAGCCATATCCATATAACTAGAACCAAGCACATCGCAAAAGTCATCCATTGAAACTTCCTCATCCATCTTAAGTAAGATGTACATCAAATGCATCGAAGTCATCAACTGGGACTGGGTCACTATATTTCACCTTCTCTACATCATGAGCTATATGAGTATCATTATGGCCACTCTGGTTTTCAATCACCATGTAGTCCTGGACATCAACCGTATTCATCTGATTATTTCCGTGCGCTCCATTGACTGCGTCATCTTCTCGGCTGAAGTCCAACATAGTGGTTTTTTTAGCAAGACAACTTCCATCCTCAACAACAACCTCTTTGCTCTTATCACTGGAAATTTCTTGAACTAATTCTCTACCCTCCGACTCCTTTCTATTCACCTCATCTCCAATTTCACCATTTGTCGAACTCTTTTCCAAATTACCCAGATCGCCTACATACCAAACAAGAAAATCCAAACAAAGTCAAAATCTCACCAGCGCACAAAATCTAATCACTTGTTTTCAAATATATTTTATGTAAACAAACATACACAAAGCACACTAGCTAGGTAATCCAGTAAAACCATAGACCCGAGAGGCTGAAGCAGTGAAACTGACTTGACAGATTAGAAATCAGACAATCGCCATAAAACACAAATGACAAGCTCTAAATAGAAGCACCACCCACGTTCATCTCCTCACTCCAACTCCGTCCAGCTAACTTACGAGAACAAAAGTGCATTATTAGAATGCAAAAATTAACAGAAATCTTCAAGCAAGAACCAGATCGAAATAGTACCTTGAACTGAGGCCATGGGACAGAGAGACTGAATCTGGAGGAGAGTTTGATATGTACGGCTGCGAATCGGCTGGCGACGGTACGCAGGAACAGTAATTGCTGCTTGTGACGGCTTTCGGATTGGTGATTGTAGCTCCGCTGACGCCTCCAGCGCATACGGCGGCGATCCTCCTGCCGAGATGAGTTATTCGCGGGAAGATGGGAGGGAAAGGATGATTATCGGGGGATTATATACTATCAACTATGACATGTATATAATGTTTAATATAATCTAAATCTAATTACTACGTAATTTACATTAAAACCCTGTAAAGCCCAATACGGCGTCGTTTTCGTTCGAAGTCGGCAATTCATCTCCTCATATCGCTATTAACATACATTTCCCAATCAATCAAAATCCAACTCAGAAACCCTAAATTATATTGCCTTGTCGAAAAGAAAGATTTTGCGCTACAGATCTGTCTTAATACTTAGTTTTTTGTTCTTACACCTTTCCCTAATATGGGAGCAGAAGGTAAAGATGAGGGATTGAAGAAATTAGAGTACCTGTCATTAGTTTCTAAGGTGTGTTCCGAGCTAGAGAGCCATATAGGAGTTGGTGATAAGGTGTTGGCCGAGTTTATTACAGAGTTGGGTCGGAACTGCGAATCAGTCGATGAATTTGATTCGAAGTTGAAGGAGAATGGAGCAGAAATGCCTGATTACTTTGTACGCACGTTGCTCACTATAATCCACGCGATTTTGCCGCCCCAGCCGAAGTCCAAATCGGAAAAAGAGAAAGAAAAGTCTGCATTTTCTGCTCTGAAGATTAGGGACGGTAAGGAAAGGGTCAAGGAGCTGGAGAAGGAGATTGAAGAGGACATTAAGAGTCGGAAACAGCTAGAGGAAGATAATGAAGAGAAAGATAGGCATAAGGCCAGGGATGTTGATAGAAGGGAAAGAAGGGATTGGGATAGAGATAGGGAGAGGAATAGAGATAGAGAAAGGGGCAGGGATAGATATGAGAATAGGGATGCATACGATGATGGTGATGATAGAGGAAGGCGAAGACATGGAGATAGGGATGTGTATGATGATGATAGGAGTAGGAGAAGCTATGGGGATAAAGATAGGCACAAAGATGATCGGAATTGGAGAAATGGGTATGAGGAAGAGAGAGATGAGGAGAAGAGGGAGACAAGGAAAGACGTGCCTGGAAATTCTGATGAACTAGAGCTATACAAAGTTTACAAGGGAAGGGTTACGAGGGTGATGGATAAGGGCTGTTTTGTTCAGCTCCAAGACTTCAGAGGGAAAGAAGGTTTGGTACACGTATCACAGATCGCTACTCGACGGATTGCGAATGCAAAGGATGTGGTGAAAAGGGACCAGGAGGTGTATGTGAAAGTGATTTCGGTTAGTGGGAATAACCTGAGTTTGTCGATGCGTGACGTGGATCAGAATAGTGGTAGAGATTTGTTACCCTTGAAGAAGAACGATGGTGATGATGGTGGTTCGAGATCAAATGCGTCAGGAAGAGATTACAGTAGCGGAGGGATGGGGAGTAGAATTGGTCTATCAGGGATCAAGATCAAAGAGGAAGATGAGGGTGTTCCATCGCGCAGACCACTGAAGAGAATGAGTTCTCCAGAGAGATGGGAGGCTAAGCAACTGATTGCTGCAGGTGTTATGAGCGTAAAGGAGTATCCTATGTTTGATGACGATGGTGATGGGATGCTTTACCGAGAGGAAGGAGCCGAAGAGGAGCTTGAAATCGAATTGAATGAAGACGAACCTGCTTTTCTGCAGGGTCAGAGTAGGTATTCTGTTGACATGTCGCCTGTAAAGATATTCAAGAATCCCGAAGGGTCTCTTAGTCGGGCTGCAGCGCTCCAATCTGCACTGATTAAGGAGAGGAGGGAAGTTCGTGAACAACAGCAGAGGACGATGCTTGATTCCATTCCGAAGGATTTGAATCGGCCTTGGGAAGATCCAATGCCAGAAACAGGTGAGAGGCATCTCGCTCAGGAGCTTAGAGGTGTTGGCCTGTCTGCATATGACATGCCCGAATGGAAGAAGGATGCGTATGGTAAAACCCTGACATTTGGACAAAGATCGAAGCTTTCCATACAGGAACAAAGACAAAGTCTTCCTATTTACAAGTTGAAGAAGGAATTGGTGCAAGCTGTTCACGATAATCAGGTCTTGGTCGTTATTGGTGAAACAGGGTCTGGAAAGACGACTCAAGTTACACAATATCTTGCTGAAGCAGGATACACTACAAGGGGGAAAATAGGCTGTACTCAGCCTCGTAGGGTGGCTGCAATGTCTGTTGCCAAAAGAGTTGCTGAGGAGTTTGGTTGTCGTTTGGGGGAAGAGGTTGGGTATGCAATTCGGTTTGAGGATTGCACTAGTCCCGAGACACTGATTAAGTATATGACTGATGGTATGCTTCTGAGAGAGATTTTGATCGATGAAAATTTGTCCCAATACTCAGTGATAATGCTCGATGAAGCTCATGAGAGGACTATTCATACAGATGTTCTCTTTGGGTTGCTTAAGCAACTTATAAAACGGAGGCCCGACCTTCATCTGATCGTGACATCTGCTACCTTAGATGCAGAGAAGTTTTCTGGGTATTTCTTCAACTGCAACATTTTCACTATTCCTGGACGAACATTTCCAGTCGAGATTCTATACACCAAACAACCTGAGAGCGACTACCTTGATGCAGCACTAATCACTGTGTTACAGATTCACTTGACAGAACCTGAAGGGGACGTACTTGTTTTCTTAACTGGCCAAGAAGAGATCGATTATGCTTGCCAGTGCCTATATGAGAGGATGAAAGGTTTAGGTAAAGACGTCCCTGAGCTCATCATTTTACCTGTGTATAGTGCCCTCCCTAGTGAAATGCAGTCGAGGATATTTGAACCTGTGCCTCCAGGGAAAAGAAAAGTTGTTGTGGCCACTAACATTGCCGAAGCCTCTTTGACCATTGATGGCATATTCTACGTTATCGATCCAGGATTTGCGAAGCAAAATGTTTACAACCCTAAACAGGGGCTTGATTCATTGGTTATAACTCCAATATCTCAGGCATCTGCCAAGCAACGTGCCGGTCGGGCTGGACGTACAGGGCCGGGGAAGTGCTATCGCCTCTATACAGAGAGTGCTTTCCATAATGAGATGTCTCCAACATCTATACCCGAGATTCAGAGGATTAATCTTGGGATGACCACTCTCAACCTGAAAGCTATGGGTATCAACGACCTGTTGTCTTTTGATTTCATGGACCCTCCATCACCTCAGGCACTTATTTCTGCCATGGAACAGCTGTACAGTTTAGGAGCTCTAGATGAAGAGGGGCTTCTTACAAAGCTGGGCCGGAAAATGGCTGAATTCCCTTTAGACCCTCCCCTGTCTAAAATGCTTCTCGCAAGCGTAGATCTTGGTTGCAGTGACGAGATACTGACCATTATTGCCATGATCCAGACAGGAAATATCTTCTACAGGCCTCGGGAAAAACAAGCTCAAGCAGACCAGAAACGTGCAAAGTTTTTCCAGCCCGAAGGAGACCACCTGACTTTACTCGCTGTTTACGAAGCCTGGAAAGCGAAAAATTTCTCCGGCCCATGGTGCTTCGAGAATTTCGTCCAGTCGCGGTCATTGAGGAGGGCACAAGATGTGAGAAAACAACTGCTCTCAATAATGGACAAGTAAGCATATCTATTGGTTCCTATATTTTATTGCTTTCTACTTCCGTCCGTGTTAAGTTTCTTGCCAGAATGGTTCTTTGATATGGTGGCACTACTTCCCTGCAGTTTTCATAGATTTTTAGTTCTTTTTATTCTGAGGTTCAACGATGCAAGAAAATCTGCGGTCCTAACGTTTCTTGACATACTGACACCCGTATGTGAAAACAGGTACAAATTGGACGTCGTTAGCGCAGGCAAGAACTTTTCGAAAATCCGAAAGGCGATCGCAGCAGGCTTCTTCTTCCACGCAGCTAGAAAAGATCCCCAAGAAGGCTACAGAACCCTTGTCGAGAACCAGCCCGTCTACATACACCCGAGCAGCGCCCTCTTCCAGAGACAGCCCGACTGGGTCATCTACCACGAGCTCGTAATGACCACTAAAGAGTACATGCGGGAGGTCGCCGTGATAGATCCCAAGTGGCTCGTCGAACTAGCTCCTAGGTTCTTCAAGGTGTCCGATCCTACGAAGATGAGCAAGCGTAAGAGGCAGGAGCGTATTGAACCCCTCTATGACAGATACCATGAGCCCAATTCTTGGCGTTTGAGCAAAAGGCGCGCTTAGGGTCAGTTGGTACGTTTTTTTTTCTGGAAATTCCTCTTTTTTTGTGGTTAGTTTGAGGTATAGATGTTCTTGCGCACTTCTATGGAAATAGGAACGATGTAAGGTTAAACTCAAGATTGCATTTGCGATTTGCTACCGAAGGTCTTTTATATTACAAATAAGCCCCCAGCCTTTTTCCCCGCCAAGGTGTGCCACCATGGAGGAGGAGAAGGCGGCATGACGATGATGTCACCTGACGAAGAACCCGCGAAGCTTCTCGACAAGTATTTGAAGGTCCTCCGTCGCCCGGCAACGATGAGTCTTGCGGGTCGTCTTACCCTGACTATGAGTCATCCGTCATGGCCAGCGTAGACCTTGGGGGGGTACCCGGCGAGTGGAGGTTCTTCTCCGGCGAGCATGGTTGTAATGACGTCATGGAAGGTGATGATGATGATGATGATGATGCCATGGGGATTATATGAAAGTAAAGTCAAAATGATATATCCATGGTAATATATATTGTCGTACGTAATAAATAAAACATTGGGCCTCAGCTGAGTTTTCTATTGGGCTCAAGAAAAAAATAGGTCTTAAACTGACCCAAAAGACGTGCGGGTCCCACCAGGTTTTCCTCTCTTACATTCTCGTTATCTTCTTCGGTTAATGATTTAGCAAAATAAAGCATTCCTATTGGATGTGTATCATATTATAAAAATAAAAATAAAAATATTATTGTTTAATCTTATTTATCGAAACTGTTGCAGAAGAGACTCGTAAATCCATTTTATTAGTGTTTAATTTTGTATTTGCATAAAGTAAAATTCTTGGCGATAAAAAAACCTTATCCGAGGTAAAGTGATTTATAAGTCCATCTAATATCTCGAT
This sequence comes from Lindernia subracemosa, assembly GCA_028392965.1. Lineage (NCBI taxonomy): Eukaryota > Viridiplantae > Streptophyta > Magnoliopsida > Lamiales > Linderniaceae > Vandellia > Vandellia subracemosa. The sequence goes on along the minus strand of JAQPCC010000002.1, from coordinate 6,532,166 downwards.
GGAGGTTAAAGATTGCGTGAACTTTGGGTAGGTACACATAGAACTAAGAGACTTGTTCTATTGGAAGTATTGATAATGAGTTTTTATTGGAAGTCAATTTCGTTTCATAATTGATAATGAGTTTTATATTCAACTAAAACTGAACATTATTGGAATGTGAAGACTGCAGTGTCATTGCGTGGAATATCTCCCAATAAATTTGGTTTTGTTGAGATTATTTGTCTCACATCGGAAAATTAATTCCATCAGACTCAAATAAATCAAAGAGGTCTATCATAAATTAATCTAAGGATGAAACCCTCAATTTTATATGTTGGTTGATAAGATAGAAGACAGATGTATTAATATAGTACAAGGATGCCATTTTTTAAGGTACATTCATACACCAATTTCGTAGGTAGTAATATCATAACCTCATCATCACTCACATATCGTCTCAAGAATGACAACATAACAACGTTGATCCACTCAAAGTCCTTACCTTCCTTTAACGACCAAACCTGATCATCATCCTGAAATATGTACCTCACCATCACATGCTCAATTCAATTCAATCATATACTCCTAATAAAAATTGTATTTAAATTTTTATAAATTACCCCCCCAAAAAAAATATACAACCCTTGTCCTAAAATGATCAAAGTTTATATTTTTCTATGACAATTCTTTGTGTAACTTTAGGTGGGTGGGGGACCTTTTTTTTTTTAATTAAATTTATATGCATATATTGTTATATAATTTAAAAAAAGAAAAGGTGGGTTATGGGCCCCCTTGAGATTTAGAAGCAGCAATATGAAAAGTACCGTTATTTGGACACACCTGAAATAATTGTGATAGACAATAAATGTTTTAGCCCATATATATGTCTCCTTCTGTCTCTCATCTCAACCCCATAACATGTACAGGAGTGACTCTCAACCTGCAAACGTAGTCACTCTCTTTATCATATAAATTATTTCTGACTTTTTTTTTCTTATATATATATGTAAAAGAATTGGCACATCATTTTGTGTATACTTCTAGTTGAGACAGAAAGCAATCCGTGATATTGTAATAATTTGCTGTATTATTATATATTTGTATGACTTTTTCAGACACACATAACTCTAACCTCTATTGTTCATATATATATATATATATACACACACATATATGTTCACATGTGGGTAATTATCCAACAGTGCCCCACAGAGTGTGTGTATTAAGATATTGAGGATATTTTTGAAATGGGCAACTCGTACAATTCACACCAAATAATTACTTTTGCATATTTTGTACGAATCAATTATTAAATTTGTTTTTTTAATCATGATACACACACTTCGATGTGTTGCTGTTTTATAGATGAGTGATTGACGGGTTGATATTTTATATTAACCAAGTTTGTGAGATGTCAATATATATATAATGTATTTGTAGTAATATACATAATTTTTTCCAAGTTGTAGTAAAATATATTTAATAAGAATAGGAAGTTAAATTATTATTACATATGATCGATCCTACGGGTGGGGGAGATGGTGTTGTTCTTTATCCAAACCAATGCATTGAATGCGTTTTGGCAACACTAAGAAAGCTCACGTCGTATCCAATGCAACTAGCTAATATAATTTTCTTATCTACATGCATGATTAATTTAATTTTTTTAAAAAAAGATTGGTGATAAAAATGAAATTTCTATATATATGTTATTTAGGAATAAGCTAATTGATTTGCTCGTGCATCAAACCAAAATGAATAATGGCCATCTAAATTGTCCCTCGATATGTCAACGTTGCCTTAGCTGGGATTGAATACAATACATATACATATATATTGTACCATCCCAAGACAAAAAAAGCCCATTTTTAATATATATATCATTTTAACATATATCCCTATATTAGTCATCAAATATTTAACATTACAAGAATATTTCATCAACATAAGATATTTATATGCACGCACTTATATAAAGTAAATGTTATTATCTTATATGGTCATGGTGGAACTCATTATTAGTTTATTGGGTATTGACTTGCATCATTTAAAAAGTAAAATAAAATACTTCGTTGTAAGTTTAGTAGTGAAAAGTTCAAATATAGGGTTTTCTTTTTTAATTCTTTTTTTCCCTGTCAAATGGTGTGGTGTGTGGTATCACTCATCTCCTTCTCTTTTTTTTTTTTTTTGAACAGTTTTGTCTTCTTCTAACAATGTTTGTTTGGTTGTCATCAAGTCACGTGAATGTCTTATTACACCCCTACCCTCTCCTCTATAGTCTCTCAACACTTTAAAAGAGCTTCAGAGCTTCTCTGATCAACAGTAGTTCTTACAAACATGCCCTGGCTTTTCTTTTTCTATATGTAATGATCAAGAAAATAGTATTTTCATGGACAACCTAAACGCTTCTCCTTCGCCTTTCTCAGGCAATATGTACCTTGATCATCAGCCTGATTCTTGCCCGACCCTTCGAGTTTCTTCGTCGTCTAATAATTCTCTTCGTTTTATCAACGATCAACTTCAAGATCAAAGTAGATACTATCACCATCAAGAGGTATGTGTGTGTTTGTGTGTGTGTGATCGATTTCCTATTTTTCATTACATGCGAAATATCATGGACAGCACTGTGTTTATATATGTATAGATGGATAGATATAGAGAGGTTCAATAAATTAACTTATGATATCATTTTGTCTGCAATTTGGTTATTGATCTTAGGATGCAAATCTAGCTTACAATAACGGATCATCGCCGGTCGATAACATTGGCCTCGAACTAACGATGTGGAAAGAAGATCGTCAGCACGGTCCTAATTCAGACAACATTATTATTAAAAACTGTAGTAATACTAAGGCTCACCGTGATAATCCGATGAAGTGGATGTCTTCGAAGATGAGGTTGATGCAGAAAATGAGAAACCCCGAAAACCCTTTATCCCCGAAGAGACTAAGAAGAGAGGATAATAACCAAAAGGTTCGCCGTTCTTCGCCTTCTTCCGTCGAGACTGATTATTCGAGCAGCAATGGTTCGTATCAGAACACTAATAATCTCATCATGAGCAGTAGCCCTATTAGGGTTTGTTCTGATTGTAGCACTACAAAGACTCCTCTTTGGAGAAGTGGTCCCAAAGGCCCTAAGGTACTGAAAAAAAAAAGCCTCATTCTTTTTTCAGTTTCTAACATATAAAGTAAGTAAGTAAAAATATAATTTCTCGATTTGGCCGATCGCAGTCTCTTTGTAATGCGTGCGGGATTAGGCAGAGAAAGGCGAGGCGGGCCATGGCGGAAGCTGCCGCCAGCGGCAAGGTGGTGCCGCTGTATAACTTGATAAAGCTCAAGGAGAAAAGTATTACATCATCTGCGGGACATTCTTCGCAACTCAAAAAGCGTTGCAAAGCATCGGCTAGTGATCTTAACGCAGATACTGCAATAAAGATGGGATCAAAGTCTTCTAGCAGCAAATTAGAAGATTTCTTGATAAAATTGAGCAACAACTTGGCGTTCCATCGTGTTTTTCCTCAAGACGAAAAGGACGCTGCCATACTTCTCATGGCGTTATCGTCCGGACTTGAATTCATGGCTGATCCGTCGACGACTATGTGATTCGATTATTCAAATGTTTTTAGTGCTTGAGTTTGAGTTTGTTTTTCTTTATGTTTGATTAGATAGCTTTTCAATTAGGATGGATGAAGTAGAGATATTGATTTGATATGCGTGTGATCAGCGTTATTTAAGGTGATTGATCGTTGTAATAATAATAATCATAAGTTAAGGTTTCATATATATTGCTATGTGTGTGGCTTTTGTTCAATGATTGAGAAATGATGTACTACAAAGTTAGATGTGTGGTGATATATCTGTGAATTTTTCTTGGATGGATTCGGACAAGATGATAACCTAAGTGTGGATCTCTTCTTCATTTAGATTCATAGCTGTTTTTATTAATTATTTTCGGTATATATATGTTTATATATATATATATATATATATATGTTACATTATTCCTATATTTGTTTCGACAATCTGATGTGTATATCATCTAGTGTGAAAGCTTGTTTCTCATCATTAGAGACGATACTATCACGTCCAAAAAAAAAAAATAATCGACCATCGATCGTTGTTTACTATCTCGATTTTCCTCCAATTATCTTTGGGCCCCAATTTTTATTGAAAAATAAATATGAATCCTTTTGCAAAATTGTGTCTATTAATTTCTCCTATTAGTCTGCCACACATAAATTTTTCCTAATATAATTTACGTGATTGACTTATTTTGTGGGCTACTTAGTTTGCTTAGTCTAAAGACTAGGATAAAGGGTTCCTCGAATTATAGAGAAATAAAATAAAAAAATCCCGGCTTTAAATTGGGAGGTGAGTGATATATATTTAGATATATAAAATCAGGGGTGTAAACAAATCGGATTTGACTATCGTTTAGGCTCAAACTCGAGCTCGAACTACATGTTTTGTACTTGAGCTCAATTATAAATAATTAAGCTCGATTTTTTTAAATTTACGATGAAAAATTAAAAAAAAATGGAAATTTTTTTTTTAAAAAAAGAAAAAGCTCAAAAAGCGACTATATCAGCCGTCAGCCTTCAATCAGTCACAACAAAAAAAGCTCAAAAACCGACTATATCAGCCGTCAGCCTTCAATCAGTCACAACCAAGCTTGAACTCGAAATTCACACATTCAAATTCATACAATTAATTCCTTTCTCAACCTATGATACACCCATAAATCGTATTATATAACTCCGGGTCTTTTTAAAAAATAGCGCTTGACCCAGTCAATTTTAAAAAAATAGCGCTCTTGACTTTTTTTTTTTGTCAATAGCACTCTTTTTAATTAACACTTAATCATCTTCTTTTAATTCCTTAATATTATTTAAAAAAAAAGAAAAAAAAAATACAACGCATGAATGTATTAAAGCTGCACGACCATTTTCCAGCAGTAAGCATTCATTCCACCAAGCAAGCTCAACACATTTTCTTCTTCCTCTTCGCCGTCCCTAAAAAACACCTACATTTTCTTCTTCTGCTTTTTTTGTCAGTCGACCCGACCTAGAACACTTGAAAGTCCTCATTGAAAGATTTTCGAAATTCAAACTCTTTACTGTAAGTATTTTCGTGGTTGGATTTTGAAGATAACACTCGAATTTTGTAATTTTCTGTCCTAAACCCTGTGGGGTCTCAAAACTTCCAAATTCCAGTTGGAAGGACGAACATGTTCAATGTTCGTTTTTTAAAACGTCCAGCTGATCAGATGACCCCTGCTTGAAAGCAGGCGCCCCGCGCCATAGATCATGGGACCCGCACATAAAATCAGGGTCCCCGCATTTTAGGTCAGGCGTCCCGCGCGCGTCTGATCATGGGACCCGCATATAAATTCAGGGTCCCCGCACGTAAATTCACGGGACCCGCGAATAAGTTCAGGGGTCCCGACCGTCGTCCCCGCTCCTTAGAGCATGGGACCCGCACATATATGCATGGTTCCTTCACGTAAAAACTGGGGACCCGCGCAGAAGCGCTTCTTATTGATAGGTCCCATGCCCATACGCCTGGTCCTAAACCCTAATTTAATTTTTTCAAATGTTATATTGAACTTTACTTCTTTTATAGGTGATAATCATGACGATCACGAGCATTTTTTTTCAAGTCGATGGTCAATGGATAATTTGCGAGGACAATACATCGAAGTGGGTTCCTGATCCAAGTTGCCGGTGGCAATCAATCTTGGTCGATGACGGTTCATGCACATTGGAGGATCTCACTGACGAGATTTTGAAGGCAATGTCGTTACGCAAGGACAATACCAAACTTACAATAAGCTACATGCCTTGCATAGACTACAATTTTGCGCGACCCATCTACATCGAGAACGATTACGGCGTACGTGCTTACGTTGGTTTTGGTTGTCCACGGTCAAGACCACCTCTTCACGTCCAAGTTCAGTTATTCGTCAGTGCTCCACCACCACATCAACCTCATGAAAATGATTTATCGAACGTCAGCCTTATAGCGCAGTGCGACGCAAACGCAGAAATCCAACCATTTGAGGGTTTTTGCAGCACATCTTACAATGAGCCTTACCAACGTAATGATTTTACTGGCTTTGAAGGCGATTATTCCGGAATGGGCGGCGACGAAGATGATAATGAAGACGACCAAGTCGGTGGAGAAGATGATAATGATGACGAGCAAGTCGGACAACCCGAGGAGCAAGGTGCTTCAGATGATGATGATGATGATGACGACGATGTTGATGTCGAGGACCACGACGCTATAGATGTGGCCGATGATGGTACGTATTCGTTTACGGATGGTTCAAGCCTATATGTTGGACAAGAATTTCGTAGTAAGAAAGAATTCAAGGACGAAATCACTAAAATCGCAATCGCTGCGTGTTTCGAATTCCGACTGGATAGGTCGAACAAAACCCTGTACGTAGTGAAATGTGCCAACGAGAAATGCGAATGGCGAGTACGAGCTGCTCAGGACAAGAACTCCCCCTTTTTCTCAATCCGAAAGTACTGCAACACGCACACATGCGGTGTGTCTCATCGACGCCGTAGACATCGGCAGGGAAGTTCATCGCTTGTATCGAGCACGTTGTTGGAAAATTTCAGGGCTCCTAAAGACTTTCCCGCACCCAGTTCAATACAGTCGATGATGCAGAGCAGGGGAGTAGAAGTTTCATACTACAAGGCTTGGAAAGGGAAGCAAATTGCGACTGATGAAGTAGTCGGTAACAGGGACGATTGCTATGGTTTACTGCCGGCCTATTTAGATGCGGTGAGGCAAGCCAACGAGGGCAGTATCACCGATTGGGAGATGGACGAAGACAATCGGTTCAAGTACATGTTCTTGGCATATGGCGCATGCATAAGAGGCTTTGCGTACATGAGGAAAGTCGTTTCTATCGACGCCACTTTTTTGAAGGGGAAGTATAAAGGGGTCATGATGATTGCCACGGCACAAGACGGCGATTACCATCAATATCCTGTTGCATGGGGTCTTGCTGAGACGGAGGGAACTGAGTCATGGACGTGGTTTCTGACGAGATTGCGACGTTTTGTTGCGGACAGCGATGATCTCGTAATCATTTCTGACCGAAACAATGGTATAAAGAATGCTGTCCCGGCCGTTTTCTCGCACGCATTTCACGGTTTCTGTGCGTGGCACATTCTACAAAACGTCAAGACGAAAATGAAGAAGAAATGTGCTTGCCCGATTTTCTGGCGTGTAGCGACTGCCTACACAAAGAGCGAGTCTGACCGTTATTTTAAACAGCTTGAAGACAAATACAAGGAAGTGGCAGCCTATCTTAACGAAGTTCCCAAGGCTACGTGGACGATAGCATATTGCCCTAGATCAAGATACAACATAATGACGACCAATGGATCCGAGTCCATAAATGCTGCTCTACGTAAAGATAGAGAACTTCCAATTATTGGACTGTTGGACTCGGTTCAGCGACTAACATCGTCATGGTTCAGTAAGCATCGGCGAACTGCGGCAGCTTCGATCGCAGCGAATGTCACTAGGTTTACACCGAAGGTGGAGTCGATCATACGAGAGAACTTCGGCGAGTCGCAAAAATTTCATGTGTCGGAGGTCGGGCATCTAAGGTATATGTGTACGGGCAGCATGTGAACGAGGTGGTCGATCTAGAAACGCGCACTTGCACTTGCATGATGTTTGACGTCAATCGCATCCCATGTCCACACGCGATTGCAGCTTGTGGTTACGCCCAAGTCCCGGTATATTCATTAGTGCACGATTATTACACCTTGGAGGTCTGGAAGTTAGCTTACGAAGGGACCATATGCCCGGTAACGGATCGCATTGAAAGTAGTATTCACATGTTGCCACCTCTTGTTCGTTCACAACGTGGAAGAGCACGGAAAAACAGGTTGCCTTCGGTCGGGGAATTTGGTAGGAGATAAAGTCCTTGTATTGGCGCATATTTGTGTTACGTTATTTTAGCATTTGTGTTGTGTTAAGTTAGGTTGTGTTCTGTGCGTGTAATTTTCTGCTTTGTTGCCATGTTAAGTTTTCTTTAGTAACAAGGGACCCGCGCGTATTTGCGCATGAGACCCGCACCTGAAAACAAGAGTCCCGCACATCTAAACAAGGGACCCGCGCGTTATGTGCAGGGGACCCGCACTTTGAAACACGGTACCGTGCTGATAACATGTGCGCTTATAGACGGTCTTGGGTTCTATGCCAACTTAGGGTTGGTCACGTTCGCTTATTGTTCAATTATTGGTCAAAAGTATTTTCTCATTTCACTTGTCAGACTGTCATGACTTTACAGTCTGTACAGCACAGATGATTTGACATTTGACATTTGATGCATTTCGTTAATAAAAGGGTGAGATAATAATATTATTATTAAAATTATTAAGAAGTTAATAATTAATAAAATAATAATTACTTGATGAAAATTTGTTAAAAAATATCAGTAACATTAACAATACCAAAGGCTTTGACGTAAAAAAAAAAAAATTAATCCAACTTGTATTTCGAGTTGACCAATCTCACAGGTCAAGATTCAAAAAAAGCACCCACAAAAACATACCTTGTGTTGTTGAACATTGTAGGATTAGTAATCTTACACATTGATTGTTATTATTGTGATTTCATCCAAATTTTCGGTTTTCTGCTATTATATGATGACTTAATATTGTAGTAACGGATAAACAATGTATACAAACGCACAATTATGGCATAATTCCATCAATTAACAAGTCAAAAATAGCACATGAACACAAGGGACCCGCACGTCAAAACAGAGGACCCGCACGTAAAAACATAGGACCCGAACGTAAAAATAGGGGACCCGCACGTACAACAGGGTCCCGTTCAAATTAGGCGCGTGTCCCCAGCAATATCAGGCATGGTCCCGCGCATATACACAGGGGACCCGCGCGTTATGAGCAGGGGTCCTGAACTTAAATTCTGGGGACCCGACCATGAACGTGCGTGGCACATCCAGGGGACCAAGGATGCGCCGCACACACAGTCAACCCATTCTCAATTATTGACCAATTATAGTCGTTTTGATTTTTACGGTGGGTATGATAGGTGTCAAGCCGTCATGTCAAATTAATATACAATCACATAAAGTTAATATCCAACACAGTAAAATTAATACTCAACACAGAAGACACAGAAAATTAAAATTCAGCAGAGAAAAATAAATTTCAGCACCTAATATTAAAATCCAATACATAAAATTAAATTTCAACACAGAGAGATTGAACTAAAAACTGTCCCAATCGTTTTTGAAAATAGAAATGGCGAGATATTTTTGAAAATCCGCCAATCGAGCAGCCGTCAGGCAGGAGACGTCGTCCTTCGGCACCATAAGCGATATCGCCGCCCGCAACATTGCCACACCGTGGTCTCCACTGAACGACAAATAAAACGTAGCAATCATTAAAATACGAAGCACAAATAAAACGCAACAATCATTAAAACTTACGGGTGCCCTTGTCTTCTGAAGTCGCGACACCACTCAGATGGCCAACTCTTGCCCTTGAACACCCGAGTTGTTAGCTTCAACGCCTTGAAAATCGCCGGGACCACGATCGACAGGCTATTGAACTCACGGTTCAAGTAGCGCATGTCCCCGTCATAAGCTGGGTCGGAGTCGTAAACGGTGAATATCCGCTTTTTGGTATCAATGACCAACAGCACCCAATGGCTTCGGGTACGGACCGGGATAGCGATGTAGGACGCTATGTCCCACGGCGTGTTCATCCAAAGGTCATCTTCTCCCTTAGCGTACTTGAGCCATTGCTTGAGCCCTTTCGGGTGCGCCGTCCCTTTGATACTTACCCCTTCCGCATCGACTCGGGTCTTAAACATGTGGGGCATGTACACCACGCTCCTCGTGCACGCCGTGCTAGTTCTCTGCATTGCGAGGATCCCATATATGGATTCATCGACGTGCTGCAATATTCAAATATAGAACATTATCGACAATATTCAAGTAAGCGCAAACGAATTTCGTAAATTCATACATACCATGTCATCGAGCGGCATACCCTCAGTCGCCAAGTTTAGTAGCCACCGCGGGTCGTGTTTTTGGAGCCGGCCCTCGATTTCCGTACCGTGGACCGATATCAAAGCTAGCAGCTGAGCTTCGACAGTGGGCCAGAATTTAGCGATCTTCACTTGGACGTGCCGCTCGAACATCGAAAGTGTTGGAGGGCGGACTTCAGTCGTCGGTGGGAAATCTGTGAACGGCGACATCTGGTACTTCGATGGCTTCTTCGGCCGCTCAGGGGTACTATCCTTCAACACGCCTTTTCCTTTGTCGGCCGCTCGGTCAGAAATCGAAGCCTCGGTGTGAGCCTCGACCTCCTCAGGCTCGACCTCCTCAGCCTCGTACTCCTGAGGCTCAACCTCATGAGGCTCGACCTGAGGCTCGACCTCCTGAGCCTCGAAATCGTACCCGCCCCTCCACGACGATGGGTCCACCTCTCCCTCTCGATCTGCCTCTTCGCCGGTCCATTCCGATTGGACGAAATCGGCCCAACGGGGATGCTCCCATTCGGACGGACTGTGACCGTCCCATGTGTCCCCCCTCGGACCCTCGTACGACCTCGAGGCGTTGGTCCATCTATCGTCGTAATCTATACAAGAAATGCACGCAATAAGTATATAATAATTTTTTCACAGTAAGTATAAAACTTTACTCGCTCGGATCGTGATTAGTAAATTAATAAGTAATCTACACAACTAATTAAAAAAATTTATACAAAACTTACAATGAGCCGGCTCGGCAGGCGGAGTGCGCGATCCACCAAAAAATTTACTCGCCAGGTCGTTCCGTAGATCCTGAAACGAGTCCCCCAACCCTCTGATGCTATCGCCCCACGATTGCATGAGGCTCCAACGAGTGTCGTTCGTCTCCCACCGTTGAGCCTCTTCGTTTCGGAACTGCGAGAGGGCGGTCCCAAGTTCGTCGAATCGCTGCTCCACACGAGTAGAAAACTCCTCGAAGCGTGCCTCCGACGCAAAGCCATATCCATGTGATGGTCCCTCCGGTGGGGGTTCGGGGACTTCGTGCTCCGCCCCAACGTCAAAGACGCTCTCCCGATAATACATGGCCTCCAACTCGTCCCCTGACGGCACTAACAACCCTCGTACAGGGGACCCGTGGGCGGCAGCTACGACCGCCTCCAGCTTCGGGCATCCCTTTCGACTCCAATCATTCGTCACCCACCTCAACATGCGTGGCGTAAAATCTTCTTCTCTGCTCCCCGCAAACTCACGTGCAACGCCCGGTATGCACTCGTATGCTAGTATCTGAAGACAAATAACAAAAATAATATTAGCAATTATTTATAAATTACATCAATAATATGTCAAAGCTCAGGTAGAACTCACCTGAAGTGGTTGTACGAACCCACTGATCAGCCAACTGCTTTTTGCGTTCGCCCCGTCACTCCTCTCCCGTAGAGTTTGTTTTACGGCCCGTATGACCTCCTTGAAAGCCACGCTGCCCCACGGAAATTGGGAGAAAGCCATCTCGTCTTCGACAAGCTGAAGGACCCAGGAACTGACGATGGTATCCTTCTTTGAGAGTCGAGGCAGCAACACCGCGGTGGCGAAGTAGACGTCTGCCAACTTCAACTTGTCCGTTTCCACTCGTTCCTCGTCGCCAGCCAACTCCTCCAACCGATGCTTCACGTGCGACATGCGGACTGTGGACATGCCGGTAATATGTCTTTCGGCGAACGCTGCATCGGGGTACACTTGCGGTAGCTCAGCTGCGAACTTCAGCCCGGTGATTAGGCAATACTCCGATTTTGAAAATCGGAGTGGTTTGTTGCCAACAATCATCCAAAGCTCGTCGCGGTTGTGCAACGTCGTCTGCCTCTGGATGAGGTACCACAGCAACTGGGCCGAGAGATTGAAATCCACGGCGGCACTAACGAGTCGGCCGAACGCACTCCCGGCCCTATATGTCTCCCACTCTTGCTGGTTCATACACCTTCTTATCAACTCGCTGGCCTCGGGGTATAGCGAGGTCAGCGTAACACGGCAATCATAACCTTCGTCGCCTCTCAATTGCTTCTTCATCACAACCTAATTTATACGTAATTATAACATAATTTAGCAAATTACAGGGTATGAATATTGAAAATATAAAACCCTTATGCACAGCTGAGCATGGGACCCCTGCTTATAAGAGCAGAAGACCCGTGCTATTATACAGCGGACCCGTGCTTATACTCATGGGACCCGCGCGAGAACCTCATCATCTTATGCACGGGACCCATGATAATATACATGGGTCCGATGCTTGCAAGCACGGGTCCGATGCTTTGAAGCACGGGTCCGACGCTTGCAAGCACGGGTCCGATGCTTTGAAGCACGGGTCCGACGCTTGCAAGTACGGGTCCGATGCTTTGAAGCACGGGTCCGATGCTTACAAGCACGGGTCCGATGCGTTCACAACCTACATGCGCTACCAAGCACGGGTCCTATGCTTGCAAGCGTGGGTCCTCGGCGACCAACCACGGGTCCTATGCTTGCAAGCGTGGGTCCTATACTTGCAAGCATGGGTCATATGCTTGCAACCACGGGTCCGCATTAAATTAGGGTTAGAACAAATACCTTCACTTTTTGGGGTCTCGCGTTGATTGTCATTGTCGATTGACGTTCGGAATTGCGTTTGAGTTGCAGAGGAAATTATTTGAGAGAGAGAGAACAATTTTTGTGTGCAGAGGAAAACAATTGAATTCAAAGAGGACCCGTTGCTTTTTACTTTTTCTTTTACTTTTAATTTTACTTTTACTTTTAATTTTATCTGTACGGGTCTGCTGCTTCAGATTCCTTACAGTAAACCTTCAAACCTTTGTACTTCTTTTCGTTAATGTGTTGTTGAAGTTGTTGATTGTCATTAAATAAGGGTAAAATAGTCTTTCACACAGAATTAGTAAGGGTACAAAGGTAAAATCATATATTGAGTGCTATTTTTTTAAACATGATCAGGTCAAAGGCTATTTACTTAAAAAATCCTATAACTCCACGCTAAGTTATATATAATCACACATACATACACAAAAAAAAAAAACAAATAAATGAATGAATAACAATTCATATAGGCGAGAAATCCATTTTATTACCGCCGGCGCCATCGCTCGCAAAAACCAAAGAATCGCCGTCTCTTACCACCTCAATCTCCTCAACCCTAGCAGCCCCATCCCTCATCAACACCTTCAAAGGCCTCACTACACCATACTTCCTCACCCCTAACTCCACCAACTCCTCGAAGGTCCTCGGAAGAACCACAACCTTCCCCGCCCGATCGCCCCTCTCGGGACAGCTTATCGTAACCCTAGCGCCGTAATCCTTCGTTACGCCGAATCCCGCCTTACGAACGTCATCATTACCATTCCCCTCGGACGACATAATAATCCCGAACAACGAATTACGAAAGCTATCGCCGGCCCTACCACCCCTCGGACGATGCCGGCCGGGCGTCGAAATCGCCGGCTCGCCCAAGAAACGAACGCCGCGAGGGTTACTTCCGTTCGGAGAGGCCGGGCCGAAGAGTCTTACGATGTCCTCGTGGCCTTGATGCTCGGCCAGGCCGCACGGGGTCCACCCATCGTCGTCCGGTTTGTCGACGTCCGAACCCTTTGCTAAGAGGTACTCGACGATCTCACGGTTTCCTTCGCGGACGGCGACGTGGAGGGCTGTGCTTCGGTCGGTGTCCCTCGGGAGGGTTACGTCTCCCCCGAGGCGTGCGATCTCCTTGAGTAGGTCGAGGTTGTTATGGTCGGAGGCCGTGCAGGAGAATAGGCCGCCGTCGCCCGGCGTTAGCTTCGCACCGTGGTCCGTTAGGAGCTTGACCGCGGGCTTGTGGCCGTTGACCATGGCCTCCCATAGGGGTACATTGCCTTCGGAATCTGTAGTTGAAAAAAAAAAATCCGGGAAGAAGACACATTAGTAGAATAAAAACATAGAAGAACATATATAGTTTGTATTTGAAGGAAAATAATGTTATTTTTAAAAATTAAGATACAAAAAATAGATAACTTTCTACCCTGTTACAAAATTAATCAAGTTTTCAATTTTTAACCGTGACTATTTTCTTTTTTTCACCGCAATTTTTAAAAGCGCTTTTTGGTGAAAAATGAAGATAATGGTACTTAAAATTGATAACCTGATTAATTTTGTAATAGTAGTAGAAAGTTGTCTATTTTTGTAACATAGTTTTAATAAGTCGAACCTCTGCTGTTCGGATCGGCTTCATAGTCCAACAGAAGGAGCATGCAGTTCTCGTCTCCTTTCGATGCCGCGATGTGCTGGAAAATCGAACCGTAGGAAAGAAAAAAGGATCAGAAAATCCATTTATGAGAGAATATTTATCTGCAAAAAGATATATTGAATACGAATCGTCCTAACCAAAGCTGTTCTTCCGCTACTATCCGATTCGTTTGGATCGACGCCTCGCTTCAACAAATGATGCAATAAAAAACCGTCCCCTCTTAGTGCGGCGGAAGATAGAGTGAGAGGCAAGTCCATTCTTCCTCTCGCTAGCATGCCCTCGGCCTCGGCGAGAACTCCCTCCATTATAGGGTCTTTTCTTTCTCTTAAATACTGAAGAAGATTATTCATGATTTTCGTCCCGTCGCCGACATTTGCCTGAACGATGCTCAAGAACGCTGTCCGACTAAGACGCAGAAACTGAGTTAATCTTCTCGCACGGACCGTGAAGGGTTGGGGCCTATAGCACAGTACTCCAATCTCGCCGCAAAGCTCGCCAGTTTTCGCCTCTCCGACGACCTGCATTTATTCGTATTTCGTTTCAATCTTCTAACCTGGTTATTATATCAATTAAAATAATTCGAATATCGAACATAAAAACATGCCTTTTCGACCCCATTTTTCGCGACCAATAGATCCTAAAGAAATAAAATCGCACGTTAGGACAAAGACGAAGAAGTAGAAGCTAAATGGCAGAACGTATGTCTGAAAATAAAAAAGGAGAAAAAAAAAATATTTCAAGGATCGATCAATTTCGTACCACGGCTCCTGCGACGAGAATGTAAAAATCCGTCGGCGCTTCGTCTTGCAAGATTACGTCCTCTTTGGGAGGAAAGTACTCAGCTTTCATCTCAGAGACCTTCCAAATCAAACAAAAGCTCGTAAGATTTTCAACCAATGCCCGAAATTCTAAGCGTAAAATCGACTAAAACAGCGTAGCTAATTACATCATATTATCTTACCAACTGAAACAGTAAATCGTCGGACACCCCGCGGAACAAATACGCCTTATCTACAAGGGAGTAAAAGAGGTAATGCGAAATACTCGAGCGTATAGCTTTTGGAAGCGAATATAGAGTCTCTTCTTGCTGTAATCCCTCCAAGGCAGTTCTAAACTTCAAGCTCAAATGGGACAACATCTGATCATGGAGACGGGCGGGCAGTTGATTCCTCCGAGCAAAACTTGAGGCGGCTTGAATTGTATCCCTCTGTCATTGTAAGAACGACGCGGAAATAACTAAAAAAAAAAACGGCCAAAATCTAAGTTGAATAAAAAGCTACTTACGAAATGCTGAATCTTGCTACTGCCGTGAACCACCAAGTTCGTCATGTTTCCGATAATATAAGACGTAAGCCCCAAGTTGAAGAGCATGTAGAAGATGTTGAATATCATCTCCCTCGAGTTTTGCGCATGCAGATCTCCGTATCCAACGGTGGTAAGAGTGCTGATGGACCAATACATCGCAGTGACGTAGCGAATCCAAAGGCTTTCTTCGAGAAAATCGGGCATGGCTGCTCCGATCCACGTCTGTTTAGGGACGGGGTAGTGGTCCGCGAGTAGGTAATAGAAACAGCCAGCGCAATGAATTGCAAAGATAGTAACCTGCATGTATATATAGAATTTTTCATTACGAAATCAATCTTAAGCATTGGTTGTTGGCTTAAATATTTTTTTCGTCCTCTACTCTAAATTAAGGGGGTGACACTTTCAGAACCCCCAATTACGATTTTAGGGCACTAACTTTCAAAATCGAAACAATTTAAGTACGACAAGCCCAAATTAGACGCCCCATCACCTCTTCCGTATGACATGTCACCATGTCATATGGAAGATGTGATGTGGCGTCATGTTGGACTGCTACGTCATACAAAGACGTGACATAGTGTCCAGCTGGACCGTCACGTCATCAAAGGAGGCGACGCGACGTCCAATTTCCGCTTGTTGTCCCTAAATTGCTTAGATTTTGAAAATTATTGTTTTTAAACCGCAACTCCTTAACTTGGGTGTCTTGACAGTGTCACCCCGACAAAAAATAAAGCCTTGATTGTTGGTCTTATTATAGGACTAGACTTACACATATAAGCTTAGTGCAACGAACCCAAAAATAGTTGAACCTTCTATCTTTCTCCAATCTATTTCAAGATCAAAAAAGATTACCATCGTCATGGCGAAAGGATTGAGATGTAAAAAAGAAAAGAAAAGAAAAAAAAAAAGAATCGAGCAATTACCGTGAGAACAAAGCACTGACTCTTCTTAGACGCCATAGGCGAAGCATGTTGAACAATCCGTAAGACCTTAAGGGCTTCGGCGAAATCTTCCGAGCAAGTTCGGAAGGTATTATCGATATGACGTCAAACGCCAACCAAGTAGTGGCGTACTTCAGCGCAATCCGCCTATGGTTATCGATGAGAAGATAGGTCCTTTTATCCAAGTAAGCTACAAAGAACGTCAGGACAATGTCGATCGCGAAGAACCCATTGACTATGTTGTCCGTGGTCGAGAGGGGCTCCGCGGGCTTGTCTAGGAATCCTAATTCGAACGGCGAAACCCACGCGGTGTATACTACTAATACAACTAAGTAGGACTCCCATACCCTAAAATGTTAAAAGATTTGCATTGCTATTATTTTTCTTCAAACAATGTTGCAAGATTTTGCTACTACATCTGTAAGAATTCGAGACAGAGGAGCAAAACTTGAAACCCTTAAAGAATAAGAAAAAAAGGTGAACTAGCCGATAAAATCGATAACAGAGAAGGAAGGAGCAGAAGAAAAACCTATAACGTCTATCGTACGGCGAGACGACGAAAGGCCGAAGCTTGGCCCTGCAATTACTTCTCGCGCCGAGCGAAGGCAAGACGCAAGTCCATAAACTGTAATGATTGTCTTCTCTCGACAAGTGCTCGAACTCTTTAGTTGCTTGCTCGCCGCCGCCGCCACACAATGAAACTCCAAAAACGCTTCGAACGCCGCCTCCTCTGCTGCTGTTGTTACCATAGATTTCACTCATTCTTCGACTTTCCACACTTTTGATGAATCTTTTTCTTGAAATCGTATTACTATTATATATTACGATCAATGATGGAGTTATTTATGCATAGGTGGCAACGGTTATGGCATGGTGGTCTAAAAGAGGCGAATTTAAAACAATATTAACCAACTGTGTGCATTTTGGACTGCATGTAGATTTTGTTTTATTATTACAACATTTTGTGTCTTGGCACTAACTTATTTTGCTTATTCTCTTGGGTTTTTTTTTTTTCTTTTTTTTAGGCCATAAGAATTTTTCCTTGAGCTCAATATGAAGATCTCATAAGCTAGATAAAAAAGAAAATATATATATAAAAAAAATTCCAAGATCTTGTCCCATAGGGAAATGATAAGTTATATATCACTATCGTGTTAGACATTGTCAAGGTTTTAGGAACATGAAAAGCCTAACCTTATGTTAAAAAACTTTCTCAATGATTCTATAATTCTTTATTTTATCTTATGAAAAAGGATAAATAAATTAATTTACTAAATTTTCATGGCATGCATCCGATGGAGATTTCTAAGATAAACATAGTATGGTATAATCTTGTTTGTTTTATATCATTCTTGGACATAAGTGACTTCATTTTTCTATAGTTACGCAAATGAAATAAAGATAATTACACTTTGATTGAATAGATGTAACTGGAAATCGTCACTAGGAGAAGCGATATTTAGCAAAACCCCATCATCTTAATTTACTGCTCCTTAATCGCTACGATTTCTTTTGCAGTTCCTTCTTACATTCTCGTCCACAAATCATGTTTCAGACGTCAATCTTCACTGTAATGAAAAACCCTTTTCCTTTTTGTCGTTCGATTAGGCTAGCAGTTTAACCATGTCTCCCAATTCCTATTAATTCGTTTTCTTACAACCCTTCACTGTTACTGTAATAAAAGCACCTTTACATTCTTTATTCGAAAGAGATATTTTGTTGTTGCTGTTGATTTTGGAAGAAAAAATCGTATTGTGAAGCCACGAAGGGTTTCTCGGGCACAATCAAATGGCTTCTGCTTTTAAGCTTTCTTACAATTCTATGAAGCTTTGTTCTTCTTCTGTATTGGCTTCGTCATCTTTATCTTTCAGCTCTTCTCAACTTCCAGTCCATGGATTGACCCAAAAGGTGTATCTTTCTTCAATTGCCTTCGGACCCAGGAAGCAATTACCATCATTTAAGGTAAAAAAATGTCAAGTTTCTTTTAGTTTTGAGTTGTTTGTCTGCAATTGTGTTGCCCTAATGTCAGAATCAGTCGTCTAAAAGCCAAATCAAAGTATCCCCTTTTTCATGGATTCTATTTGTTGGTTGTTCAGCTTCTAGCTTAGCTTGAGCATTGATTAAATCGCCCACCAATTGAAATCTGGGCTGGGTTCTTTTAGGGGGTTTATTGTCAGATATCTGTTGTTATACCATTCAAGCTCAAATTTAAGGTAAATCTTGAATCAAACAAGCTTAGCGTGGACGTCCACCGATGGGAATCCTATGTTATGGTTTTCTTAAGAAGTTTAGTTTCACTGCAAACTGTCCTTGAAATATGTTGCAACATATCCGTCTGAGTTGAGGCAGCTAATGCGACCATCGATTTTTAGATCCATGCAACTCTTACCGAAAGAGAGCAGCCAAAATGGTGGGAAAGAAATGCAGGCCCAAACATGATAGACATTCACTCTACGCAAGAGTTTCTTGATGCTTTAGGTCAGGCCGGGGATAAGCTAGTCGTCGTCGAGTTCTATGGAACGTGGTGTGCTTCGTGCCGAGCACTATTTCCCAAGGTATACCAATGAGTTGTTATGCTTCACCACTTCATCTTTTGATTTTTGCTCATATTCGAAGGCTTTATCGTTACGTAGGTCGTCAAATTTATCTTTTTTTCCCTCCCTAATCAGCTTTGCAGAACAGCAGAGGAACATCCAGATATATTGTTCTTGAAAGTCAATTTCGACGAGAACAAGCCCATGTGCAAGAGCTTGAATGTTAAGGTTCTTCCGTACTTTCATTTCTACCGCGGAGCTGATGGATTGCTTGAGTCCTTTTCATGTTCCCTAGCCAAAGTAAGAGGCTCACAATCTGTCCTAACGCCTTCTTTCTCCTTTCAACTGTTGCCCCATTAGGTGTAGTACATAATAGTGAGGAAAAAATTTAAGCTTTCATCATATGCTTTTGATCATCTCTCTATATATACCCGAAAAGTTTGAAACTCATTGACACGAAAAAGTGGGAGCACAACAGTCTTTGAGCCATGCTAGTTCACGAGGGCCGGGCTTACGTTTGAGCTATGTCAACTCATTGGTTTGTCATATTAAGCATGCATGCTGCTTTCTAACATGGATTTCGACACGTAATTATTGCAGTTTCAGAAGCTAAAAGATGCAATCGAGCTGCATAACACGGCTAGGTGCAGTATCGGCCCCCCTCGAGGTGTCGGCGATCTCAAGCTCGAAGATTTGTCGAAGGAAACACAGCCTAAGTCAGCTTCATCTTAATGTTATAAACATATGTGTATATATTTAGTTCAACATTGCTTCCCTTGGGCTGATTGTGGTGATTTCGAAAGTTTGTATGAGCCACTTGCAAATTTGTATAATAGATACCTTCATTTGCAAATTTGTATGATTTTTTTTATTTTTTTTTTGGTCCCGTAATTTAGGGTATGGCATTATAGGGACCCCTAATTTAGGGGTTAACAAAATACGGACAATAACTTTCGAAAAAATGGCAATTTAGGGACATTATACGCTCCGACCCTGTATTTTGACCCAAATTCGCTGATGTAACATGCCCGACACGCTGACATGTGCGCTTTAATGGCTCGAAACATCATTAAAAGTATCCGACGTGGCGTCACGTCATCGTCTGAAATTAAAAACAAAATTGATTTTTTATTTTCGCGTCTCAAACCCAACACCGCCGATCGCCTGAAGCACTCCGACAAATATTTTTTTATTTCAAAAATCGATTTTATTTTTATTTTTTTTAATTTCAGACGATGACGTGGCGCCACATCGAATATTTCTAATGATGTGTCGAGCCATTAAAACGCACATGTCAGCGGGTCCGGCGTTACATCAGCTAGTTTGAGTCAAAATACAGGGTCACAGCGTATAATTTCCCTAAATTGCCATTTTTTCGAAAGTTATTGTCCGTATTTTGTCAATCCCTAAATTAGTTGTCCCTATAACGCCACCCCTAAATTACGGGGAAAAAAACATTGTCTTTTTTTTTTTACATTTAAGTCCATGTTGTGTCGCACGTGTAAAGGTTAATATATGTTTGGGCCCAATTTGCTGGTTAAAAATATATCGGCCCATTGAGTTGAGCCCATATCTGAAGCCCAATCTCCTCAGTCGTCATGATCCTCATTCGCCGTTGATCAGCTTCTTTCAGCTCAGATATCTCCTACGGTTCGAGCAAGACCTAACAGCTTTGTCGTATCGCATTCCACGGCGATTTCCCCTTGTCGATTCACCGATCCATTAGCGAGAGAAACATGTATCGAGCGGCGGCTTCTCGAGTTAGAGCACTTAAGGTCCGTCCTCGTCTTTCGTTTTGGTTATCCCTTGCGAAATTGCTCATTTGATGGGTGGTATTTTAATGTATTGGGAGATGTGATGTTTGTTGTATTGTATATGTCGATGATTTTGTATGTGATGAGCTATATAGGCTGTTCTATTTGCGTTCGGATCTGATTGGCTGCTAATGGTTGACGTATCCTTTTAGGGCAGCTCAATATTTTCCTGTTAAGCACTCAACTTCTTTCTAGATGTTATGGATAGATGATGTCTCAAATTATTCTTCTCTTGTGTAGAGTAGAGCCTGCTGTCTTTTAGGATCACAATTGATTGAGTTGGATTGCTGTTTTTTCAGGGCCAAACAGGCTGTAGCAGATTGGCTAGATTTGCATCAAGTGCTGTTGCCACTCAATCATCCTCAGGAGGAGGTTTGTTTAGTTGGTTGACGGGGGAAAGTTCATCAAAACTTCCACCGCTAGACTTTCCATTGAAGGATGTCGATCTGCCCTCTCCACTTCCAGACTACGTGGAACCTGGAATGACCAAAATAACGACACTTGCTAATGGTCTCAAGTTTGCATCTGAAACATCAGCGGTACAAGATGATAATTTTTTTTCTCACGGAAAAAAAGTTAATTTGATTTCGACTGTAAATTTAAAGAATTTTTTTATTTCTAAGCAGACCCCAACAGCTTCGATTGGATTGTATGTGGATTGCGGTTCGATCTATGAAAACCCGAGTTCATATGGTGTCACGCATCTCCTTGAGCGTATGGCTTTTAAAAGTACCACTAATAGGAGCCATTTACGCATCGTGCGAGAAATTGAAGCAATCGGTGGCAACGTAACTGCTTCAGCCTCTAGAGAGCATATGAGTTACTCGTATGATGCCATTAAGACCTATGTTCCCCAAATGGTGGAGCTTCTTGTTGATTGTGTTAGAAATCCAGCCTTCTTGGACTGGGAAGTCAACGAACAGGTAGAGCTGGGTTCTCTATCTTGTTGAGAATTTACCATAGATGCAACTTTATTTAATGTGGTCCATTTATTAATCTTTGCAGTTGCATAAGATGTCTGCTGAAATTAGTGAATACTCTAAAAACCCTCATCACTTTCTTCTGGAGGCTGTTCATTCAGCTGGTTACTCGGGTCCCTTTGCCAATTCACTTATGGCTACAGAATCTGCAATAAGTGGATTAAACAGTGCTGTTCTAGAGGAATTCATTGCTGTGAGTTTGTAACATTTTTTTTTGTCGCGAACAAATACCTTCTAGGTTATGACTTATTATAGTTTGTTTCTTAAACACATCGTCGTTGCAATAATCATTTTATCTTATGGGTGTTTATGACATGGTTCAGGAACACTACACGGCGCCCAGGATTGTCCTAGCAGCATCAGGTGTTGACCATGATCAGCTCTTAAAATATGCCGAGCCAATTTTGAGTGATCTGCCAAAAGTTTCTCGTCCTTCGGAGCCGAAACCAATCTATACAGGAGGTGATTTTCGTCGCCAGGGGGAGTCCGGGGTGTGTATCATGAGTATCTGACTTTGAGTTCCTTCAGTTTTTAGTCTTTAATTGTAATGTTGTACCAACGAATCCCAAACACTTGTGGTTAGGTGACGCACTTCGCCCTTGCTTTTGAACTTCCTGGTGGTTGGATCAATGAGAAGGAAGCCATAACGCTAACAGTTCTTCAGGTTCGTTTCATGTGTTTGTTTGTTTGTTTTTTTTTCTTTTTCCACTTTCTTTTTAATTTTCAAGGTGTCATTAATTCATTTCTTCATGAATGGAAACAAACATCTTTCACTTTGCTTCGTTCCTGATTTAATTTTTGTCCAGGTACTGTTTGTTTGCCTGTTTAATGGCATCGTGTCACAATCTCTTTTTGGTTTTACCCTCTTGAAGTTTGAATGCTTGTTAAAATATAGTATTTATGTTCTATCCTGGTAGATGCTCATGGGAGGTGGTGGATCATTCTCTGCTGGTGGTCCTGGAAAGGGGATGCACTCAAGATTATGTATGTAATATTCGTATTGCTGTATAATTAAAATAGCAATACATGCGAAATGAACAGTTTCTCCTACACATTTTACTTATCTTTGGTATTTTGAGACTGCAATTGTTTGTACCTGCTGATAAAAATTCGGTCTTCATCTAATTTATTCCACGTTTACTCTTGGATAGACTGTGACAATTAGATTTTATACATATTGTTGTATTTGTCTGATGCAGATCTTCGTGTCCTGAATGAGAATCCTGAGATTCAATCTTTTTCGGCTTTCAACAGCATATACAATCACTCTGGCTTATTTGGAATTCAAGGCACCACAGTAAGAAGTTTTCCATTTGCTTGTTTTTAGTGTTTCAAGAATTTGCAGCTATCTGTGAGTTGAGAGAGACCTTATGATAAACTGTTAGCTTTTATTTAATTTGTTCACTTTTAAATGTTAATTGCCTTGGTACTTCAGAATATATTTTATTTACTGCTTTTTTGGTTCAGGGATCTGATTTTGCAGAAAAAGCCATCGATATTGCTGCTAAAGAACTCATTCAAGTTACTCATCAAGGAGGAGGTTTGCCGCTAATTATGAACATTTGCATACTTTGCTACCTATTAAATTGTCCATCCTATTTTCGTGATATTTTTGGTGTTATTGTAAATGCGTTTGCTGAACTTGTTTGCCTTGCTTGTCTGTTCTTGCAGTTGACTCCCAACAGCTTGCCCGTGCGAAGAATTCAACCAAATCTGCCATTTTGATGAATCTAGAATCTAGAGTATGCAACGGACCCTTCGCATGATATACTTTTGTAGTACCTATAGTATCCAAAATGTGAATACTCAATGGGCTCGAATCTTTATCACAAGAAGCAATCTATTTCAGTTTAACCGCAATGAAATACGATCCTATTCCTTGACTTATTAACTATTTATGTTAATTCTTGCAGATGGTTGTAGCAGAAGATATTGGAAAACAAATATTGACTTATGGAGAGAGGTGAGTTCCAAGATGGCTTTTACCCCTTGTAAAACGAATATGTCAAATTATTTCTCTTGCAAAGAATGCCTCGGTCGTGAAAAACTTAACAAGTCGTTACCATTCTCTTTTGTCCACCTGAACAATCATCATCCCTATTCCTCTACGATTGTGCTATGTTACTTTTCGTCAACTTATCTTATTGCTTAGACAATGTGCATGAATATGAACAGGAAACCAGTGGAGCATTTCTTGAAGGCGGTCGATGAAGTCACAGCTAAAGATATCAAAAACATAATGGAGAAGCTTCTTTCATCACCCCTCACAATGGCATCTTACGGCGATGGTAAGTAATCAAACAAGTCCTCCATTTCTAGTTCATCACTTATAATCGAACATCAGTTATTTACGTAATGCAAATATCATTTATCTCCTCAATTCTGCCAGTGCTTCGTATCCCGAGCTACGACGCAGTCGCCAAAAGGTTCCGCTGAAGGTGAAGTCACCTAAAACTTCACGTCTTTTGTTGAGTTTGCACTTTAGAACTGCTGAGCTGCTTTTGAATGGCAAAATAATGCTCCTTTTTTTTATTTATGATTCATCATAAGAAATACTTACAGTGAGAGCTACCAATCTTCATCTTCTGAGAGACTTATTTACCATAAAGAAGCTATTAAACTTTGTTCGTACATTATCATGGGTCGACGCCAAAATCTGGTCTGACAACTGAACCATAGCAACTGCCATTCTTCTTACTACCATCACCACAAAGCTCCATGGCTGCAAGCAAAGCATCTCCTTTCCGCCTCTTATACCTAAACCAAGCCGCTTGTATAGAGCAGGCAGCCCAAGTCCTCCACAGATGCGAATGCAGCCTAAGCTTGTGCTTCAGCTTCTTATTCCGCAGTTTCCTAAACTGGGAAGCTACGAAGATCACATCGTCGAGCTTCAGTGCGAAGGCCTCGACCTCTGTGATGGCCGTTACGGTCCGTGTGGATGATGGTAGGACAGCGTTGGGACGGGGATGGAGAGCCCAAGACAAGAGCTCTTCCCCGCAAAAGTCGCCCGATTTTAGGTTGCACGTGTTGAGGAAGCCCGCCTGGCCTCCATTGGTCGTGTAAGATTCGAGGTGTCCGCGTAAGACGAATAGTAGTTCGATCGCGGGGTCACCTTCTCTTACGATGCACGTTCCGGGAGTGCATAGGATGGGTTTTAGCCTTTCGCATATCGCGTCTAGTGTTTGCTCGTCCATCTCGTCGAGTAATGGAACCTGTTGGGATCGACCGATGCAAGTTGTAGGAAATAAAATATGTAAATCTAAAATATGTTTCACTCCTTCAGGCTTAAGCTTTTAGGTGAAGTTATCATTCAACATGGTATTAGAGTTCATGCTAAGAAGGCAGTGCATGAATCCTCACGACCAACCATTTAAAAAAAGTTTCACGTCTAAGACTAGATAAGAAAAAAATCTGCATCGACGTGGAGGGGTGTGTTGGAAATAAAATACATAAATTTAAAATATAATACACTTCCTTCAAACTTAAGCTTTTAGGTGAAGTTTGGCATTCAACGGTTGCTCAAACGTACAAGGTTTACCCATTCACACGAATGTCGGAAATCATGACCGTCACAATCATTTTAGAAAATTTTGGAACGTCGAAAAAGATAGTAACCAAATTTTTTTAGTTCGTGGAATAATAATAAATCAGCAGCCGAAGTTTGTATCTTGTACCGAAATTAGTCCTAAAATGTATTTAAAAAAAGAAAAGAAAAAAAGGCTTACGCGTCGGACAAGGTCGAGGCAGATATGGTGTTTGACATCTCTTCGGAGATCCAAAGGAAGATCGCGGAGGATAGAATCTTCGTCGACCCCGCGGGTCATGACCCATTTGAAACGGTCGTGCCTTCGGATCCTCTCTTTCATCTCATGCGGGAGGTGTCGATGGCTCATCCACTGCTCCGTGTCGTTTCTCTTCACTCTCCATTCTTCGAGCCTCAATGTCGTCGATTGGAGATACGTCTGTGTTTCCATATCGTCGGGATGAAAATGACACAAAAACACCTTACGAAAAACATAGTAATTTAAGACATTGCCTGGTAAGAAGATGGCTTACTTGCATGTTCCCTATAAGCAAAGCAAACAGCACCAGCCCGACAATCGCAATGGCGATTGCAAAATTGATTTCCTGAATATTCGTCGATGTTAGAAGATTTTGCCCGACGGAGCTGCAAAAAGACGATCGATTTTTCTCGTTAGGTAACGTGTGAGAACGTTTCTGCCGACGATGGTTTCATAGCGTATTTCTTACCTCAGATTCCTCAGCCCCCACCACAGGCAGTAATGGAACTTGTCGAAAAAGCCCAACGTCGCGACGTTATAAGTGATAGCATCGCTGTAAATCCCGAAATCGAGGAAACTGCTTTCGGGCCCACACAGCTTCGAGATGTTGTTAGATTCGAACCAAAGCCTCCTCGTAAGATCGTCCGTCGCCCGACAGTCGAAGAACGAATATTCACATTTCGGCTTCTGAAGATCGCAAGCTCTTCTCCAACACTCTTCTTGTCTCTCCATGGACAGAAAGTACCAGCACGAGCCGATAACCTGGTAAAAATCGAATCTTTATCACGGGCTAGCCTTAGACTGTAATAATGAAGATAGATTGATTAGTAGTAATGAAAGGCTCACATGGCTTGCAAGCAAGAACAGCAAGAGATTAAACGCAGCCCCGGCCCAAGCAGCTTCCACCGTGACGCCCGAGGTTCTGATGATCTTGCCGGAGAGGGGAAAGATCAGATACAATCTCAAGAGGAACTGCGTTATAATCGTTAGCCGAAGGCCTTGCTTCGCCGCGATTGCTTTCGAGCCTCTCATCGACGGGATTAGCACCCAAATCAACAGCTACTCAAAAAAAAAAAAGATTAAATTTTTTTTAAAAGGCAGCAAAGAATGTGTCAAGACTCAAAATACCTGAGGGAGAGGCAAAGCGGCCAAAAAGTCGAGCCAAAAGTCCCTACGAAGGTACCTCGATGCGATCTTCGAAGGGTCGATGGCGAGCTCTCCCCTGCCGAATACCCGAGAAGAAGGAGCAGCGAAGGCCGTTCGAAATTGGACGGCGATGTGAATAATGTAAAAGAAGTCCAGCAAAGAGCGGGCCACGGTAAGAACGATCTGAAGGGAGAGGCTCGTCTGCATGCATAGGTGGCGGTCGTCGACGCTCGGGAGGTAGAAGAACATGGGGCCCACGAAGAGGGAGAGGAGGCACGACAGTAAGAAGCATTTGTTCCATATGCTTAGGAAGGGCCCACGTGGATTGAGTATCGTCTTCTCCAGAATCATCGTGTAGTAGTCCTCCGAGAATACTCTTGAGAGCTTATTCTTGCCGCCATGGGATGGAGCTTTCTCCCTTGTAATAATGATACGATGATTGTTTCTTTCTGAAGAATATGACTTTGCCGCCTCAATGTCGTCGTCTTCTTGAGGCCTTACTAATCTTAAACTCGTGAAGTTCAAGCTTTCCATGTTCACTGTTTGTTATATTGTCTGTGAACAAAACCCTAATCACATCATCTTCTTCTGTATTTTATATTATTATTCAAGATATATATATCTGTATATATATATATATATATATATATAACTTCATAGTGACAGAAGAAGGCATCATATAAGAGAAAATGAAATTAAAAGCAGTTAATGGCCGTGTTTGAATAGTGAAGACATCAAAGTTTTTGTTTTGTCTGATTTATACTTCCGAAGAATCGAATTTCGGGTTATTTGGTTTGAATATCGAATGGCGATCCAAATAAATGCAAAAAGCCGAAGGGTTTTGGGACGAAATATAGAATCTTTTGCAAGTGTGTGTTTTACCCCAAACTTTAAACTTTCTTCGTAATTATTATTGTTGTTATTATAACATAATTAAAGAACGAGGGAATAAAATTTCATGTCTAAGTTGTTTATCGACGTCTTATATGAAATATCATATGCTCAATACATCTCTAGTTGTTTTGTTATATAATATGTTATAATATCCGATATGCGGCACAATAATTATTATAGACATTATTAAATAATTACATAAAGCCTTTTGGACCACAAATTCATGTGTGTTTCAAACATTTATATCCGTGACGTCTCTACATACATGAAAGGAATCTCTCTCAAATTATGAGAGAAAGCTCATCATTTCAAGATAAAAACATTTTCCTTTCACTCGAATACAATAATAAATAAAAGAATAATGTTATTTATTCTACCACTCATATGATTTTATATTATACTATACTCTGATTATCAATCATTTTCTTTATATTCCATAAATGAAGAATTCTTGGGTAAAGTTTCGTGTAGTATCTACTCCTCTATCTTCCTCGACGAAAATTTCATTTTCGAGGGCAAATAGTTACGTGCCACGTGGCTTAGACAGCGTGGATCTTTGCTGGATTTCCAATTACACGTTGGACCCACCTCAGAGCAATATATAATTGCCCTAACCTTTCCGATAAGATAAGAGCACGTATATATATATATATATATATATATCTAATTTCAATAATATGTTCATCCAATCATTTAATATTTTCAACAATATAGAAATATAAAGAGCAATAAATACACGAATGTGAAAGGTAGATGTGAATGTAGACCAACAACCACATGAGTGCATTTAAATAACAATAATATTTAGAAATCAGTTGAAATTAAAAGGTGGATAACCTTCACGTGCAACGTGTTAGAAATAAAAACTATTCATGGCCATAGAAACTTATCCTTAAATACTTGACCATCATCCTATTCCTATCCATAATTATATAATTGTTAATCTGTCACATTTGAATTAAATTGGATTATTCAATTTACATATAGGAAATATAATAATAAAAACCTACCTACTTTAACATTGAAAAACCCACCCACACTACTTACTTACCATGCATTATAAGAATATTCTACCAAACAATTTAACACAGATTTCTACAATTCACAGCGCCATTATTTATTACAACGAACCTAAAGACCCATAAGAAAACACCACAAGTCAAACCTTATCTATAACTCAATCCATCAAACACTATATATATATATATATATATATACTCACACCCTAACCATTCAAGACCCTTATTACATAAACGTCGTTTCTTTCAACAATGGCGACCCCAAAGAAAAGCCACCGCTACATGGGCAGCTCCGAAGCACCAAACCATCCAACGACCGAGCACGGAGATACATTCGAGTTCGACGAGTCCGAGGTCTGGCCAACGAATGACGTCATCAACGAGTCCAAGAACAGCAAACCCTCACGACCTCTACGCAAGCAGAAGGGTACCGCCGCCACAAAGGGCGGCGCGGACAAGCAGCCCATGGGGCCCAAATCGCTGCCCGTGAATATTCCTGACTGGTCCAAGATCCTGCGTGGCGAGCACAGAAAGCAGGCCGGCCTCGATGAGTACGAGGTCGTTGATGACGATGATTCCTATGGAAGTGACGTCAGAATGCCTCCACACGAGTACCTAGCGAGGACAAGGGCGGCTTCTCTCTCTGTGCATGAAGGCGTTGGGAGGACTTTGAAGGGTAGGGATCTCAGTAGGGTAAGAAATGCAGTTTGGAAGCAAATTGGGTTCGAAGATTAATTAACAAAAAAAAAAAAAAAAGCAGATATAATTAGTTTATTACTGACTATCGAGCGACGTTTTAATTAGGTTTATGTGACATCATGATGGTTTTTTCATAAGTTTAATTGGGTTTATGCACTAACTATTGAGTTTTGTTGTGATTATTATCATCAAGTTAAAACGTTTTATATGTATAATATTATGTATATGTTACAGTTGGATATTATTATTCTGCGGACTGTAATGTCAATTTTCAGGGTGTGAGTTTAATACAGAAACGAGGGTGACGTTTTTGGACTTTTGTGGGGTTTTATGTGTGATTTTAATTGTTTATTCTCCATTCTATTACATTATTGGTTGGTAAGAAAACAACAGACTTAGCTAAAGACAAGTTCTTCAAGTCCATTCGTTGTCCAGCCAACTCTTTTATGTCAATAACTTTCGTGTTCGTTTGGATAACTATTTTGAATATATATATATATATATATATAATATATATTACACACACAAGTCTAAAGTTTTGTGCTCATATTTCCAATCATGAATAATGGAGAGAAATTAAAACCCTTCTAGAATGTTACCGAAGCAAACAAGTGATGAGTATGATTGGACAAAAAAAGGGGTCTTAATTGTGATTGGATTAAGATTTAATGAGCATATCATTATATTAAAATTTGACTTCATAATTATTTCAAAGAATTAGGGTATGTATTTATTTCCACTGTCAAACTGTGCTTTATCTTTGGCCTGTCCCTTCAAAAGTTCATTTGATCTCAACTGAATTTCAAATCAAGTTAAACCATTATACAAAGATTAGCTCTGGGCCGTTCGATTTACTCGACAGAGTCCCGAGATCAACGGCTCAGATCAAAGGCGAGGTAGCTTCGGCTCAATGTTGTTCGGGCAGTACAAGCCACGTTGCAGAACGTACAAGTTGCTGAAGCACAACGGTTTTTTAACGGTCTATTATCTTTCTTCTTCTTCTTTTTATTTTTATTTTTTTTATAGAAAACGGATTTATATTAAGGACTAAAATTGGAGAGTAGCAAAGTATATATGGTTTCGAATGGAGACAAAAATCCTCTCCATCCATCATAGCCCATTCTCATTATTTAGGCCTAAGCCAATATTTTACTACCGACCAAATAATTCAGTCCACAAGATAGATAAAAAATCATAAAAAATTTCAAATTTGTTTCTCTTACAAAGCAATTGACCGTTACATGGCGGACACATGGCATGCTACTATGAAAGAGCCCACTTCAAAATATTCCATAATCCAATTATCAAAGTGTTCTTAACGCTAATTATTGGTTGGTGGCTGCTTAATACAATATATATATACATTTAATAAAGATTGTGGCTGATAATGAGTGGCTGATAAAATGTGATAATGTAATGAAATAAAAGGAGGGATGGGCGGTGGTGTTGATTGCGAAAGGGCATTAGGTTCAAACTCGATTCTTGGCAAATGATGATGACGATGGTCGGCTCTATTGATTTGATGTGTCCCCCCTTTGAGATAATCATTTAATTTCATTTTCTCGTGTCACATTTTCTATAGATTTATACGGAATTTTATGATAGAGAGTATTAATTGCTAGCATTAAATTGAAATATTTCTATACTTCAAATTATTATTCTAAAACGCTGACAACATAGATTAGTGCAGCAAAGGTGGGCCCACTAAAACCATATTAAAGAAAGAAAAGACTAATCATTTTATTACCATTAATTAATCGCTTTGCTACAATATAAATACTACCACAAGCGCAAGCATTATTTCAACATCTCCAAAAGCCCACAAAATCGCAACACTACTACGCCTACGAACCTTAGCCTTCAACAGTCTACAGCGCTCTTTGATCGAAATGGCGAAAGATATCGAGGGCGGCGCGCCGGAGTACGGCGCCAAAGACTACCACGACCCACCTCCGGCGCCACTCATCGACGCAGAAGAGCTCGGCAAGTGGTCGTTCTACAGAGCCATCATCGCCGAGTTCGTCGCGACTCTCCTCTTCCTATACGTCACCGTTTTGACAGTCATCGGCTACAAGAGCCAGAGCTCGACCGACGAGTGCGGCGGCGTGGGCATCCTCGGCATCGCCTGGGCCTTCGGCGGCATGATATTCATCCTCGTCTACTGCACCGCCGGGGTTTCTGGTAAATACGAATTCATTTTCCGACCGCCGTCGCAGCTTAAACTAACTCCTTTTCGACAATCCTTTAACCTCTTACAC
Organism: Lindernia subracemosa; assembly: GCA_028392965.1. Lineage (NCBI taxonomy): Eukaryota > Viridiplantae > Streptophyta > Magnoliopsida > Lamiales > Linderniaceae > Vandellia > Vandellia subracemosa. The sequence continues at coordinate 6,500,520 of JAQPCC010000002.1, read as the reverse complement.
GCGCAGGTGGGCACATAAACCCGGCGGTGACGTTCGGGCTGTTCCTGGCGAGGAAGGTGTCGCTGGTCCGCGCCGTCCTTTACATGGTGGCTCAGTGTTTAGGAGCCATATGCGGCTGTGGGCTGGTGAAAGCCTTCCAAAAGGCGTACTACGTCAAGTACGGCGGCGGTGCGAACGAGCTGCAAAGCGGCTACAACACTGGGACGGGCCTGGGCGCCGAGATCATCGGAACCTTCGTGCTTGTCTACACCGTCTTCTCCGCCACCGACCCCAAGAGAAGCGCCAGAGACTCGCACGTCCCTGTAAGTCTACACACACACACACACCCCCATACGTATCTCTGTGTGCAAGCTTGACCATATGAAATTCAATAGGTTTTAGCACCACTGCCCATTGGGTTCGCCGTCTTCATGGTTCACCTGGCCACCATTCCGATTACTGGGACGGGGATTAACCCGGCGAGGAGCTTCGGCGCCGCCGTGATCTATGGTAAGGAGAAGGCTTGGGATGACCAGTGGATCTTCTGGGTGGGGCCAATGGTTGGAGCTGCCATAGCTGCGATATACCATCAGTACATACTGAGGGCGGGAGCCATCAAAGCTCTTGGATCATTTAGGAGCTCTTCTTACTGATTGTTCAACTTGTATATTATTACATTGCTGTGTGTGTTTGTAATGAGCATGGTCGTTGGCTAATGTTTTTTTTTTTTTTTTTTTTTCTGAAGTGTGGCCAAGGCCGATGTGTATTTCCTTTTTTTAAACCTTCTTTTGTATTGTTTGCTTTAAGGTTTGAAGTAATAAACTGTTCAAGTGTGTGGTTTATGTTATTTAATTGCGCTGATTATTTAATTGCAAAAAAATATAAATAATAATAAAAAAAGAGTAAAAAGCATTCTGAAATACCACATTTATTGGGCTGGGCATGAGTGTGAAGGCCCAATTAGCTTTATCATACACAGTTAGTAGTATACCGAGGAATTTACAAATTTACCCTTCCACAATCCGCCACGTTTATGTTCCCGCCAAATCAACCTTTGTAGAGTTTTAACCTAATACACAATCGGAGACGCATACAGAGAGAGAGAGAGAGAGAGAGAGAGAGAGAGAACGAACTTCGGATTAGATGGCCGATTCATCGCCTACCATTGCCTCGGACAACGATCTACAGGTAAATGTTTTTTCGCTTGTTTGAAAGTTGACAGCTGCGAGCTGAAATTGAACGGACCTATCTTAGTTTGTAAACAACGATTTGCGTTTTTGCTTTTTCACAGCCTTTCTTCGTCCTTCACAAAGCATCTTCGACGAAGAAGTCTGCTCCAAGAGCGCGCCGGAAAATCGAGCTATCTCCAAATAAATCGAGCAATTCGACGGACGAGTATAACAATAATTCGCGATACGATACATTCAAGTTTCTGTGGTCCAGGACTGAGTCCTCTATTCGGGTAGAGCTTCTGTCTTTTTACTACATCGGAGATCTGTGTGCAATGATTCGTTTTCTTTAAGAATTTTGCTGTGTTGTAATTTTTTAGGATGCTTTAAATAATGTGAATGAGGACGTGTTTAATAAAGTTCAAGCGTGGGTGCGTCAGTCGTTTGATGCTTTTTCTGATCGCCAAAAGCTTGACTATGCCAGTGCCACGTCCTCGTACCCAATTTTGGATAATATGCTGATTGGTGGTGCCGTTTTATCGAGGAAAATACCCACTGCATTGCTTTTTACTAGTAAGTTGAGTGGTTTCTGCAATGTCTTTTCACTTTTTATCATTTGTATTTCCTTCGGGTCTATAAGAGGTAAATATATGTTTGCAGGAAATATGGAGTTTGTGGATGATGTACAGACATTTTGTGATCTTGGTACATATTTGAGGTCATCTGGGTGTTATGTGGCTAATCTTACATCCTCTGACTTCTCTGCCAAGGGTGCTATTGGTGGTTGTCTTAAAACTTTATTAAGACAGTTTCTGATGGCCAGTGTCGAGGTAAAGATGTAAATTGTAATGCGCGTTGTCTTTAAACATTTTTTGTGAAATTTACTTCAGATATGAAATCCTTATTCTTGGACTTGTGACAGGCACCTGACATGTCAGCTTTGGCATCATGGTATCATGAACAAGAAAAAAAAGAAATTCCATTGGTGGTGATAATAGACGATGTTGAGAAATGCTGCAGTTCTGTGCTGATTGATTTCATCATTATGTTGAGGTATTGATGAATATTTTGCTTGCCCCATGTGCACGTAAAATTCTTCATAAATCTTGATATATTTAAGAAATTGACGGAGTTATTCGGTTTCTCTTGGATTGTTTTAACTTTTAATTCAAAGAAGTGTTGGAGTTTGGATTTTTTTTTCCTTTTTATATTACTGAGATATCCGTTATCATATTTGGCTTAATTTGTTAAATCCGTGCCGCTGAATTGCTTTATTGTTAAACGCGTAATGTGACTCTTGAATATCCTGCAAATTTGAAATGCCTCTCTGTTGTCAGAGAATGGGTCACGAAGGTCCCGATAATTTTGATACTGGGAGTTGCAACAAACTTTGATGCTCTAAGAAGCACTCTAAGCTGTAATGCCTGTGCATGTCTATCTTTTTCCGAATTCTGTGTGAGAACGCCAGCTGAAAGGATGGACGCTATCATTGAGGCGGTTCTCGTTAAAGAATGTGAAAGCTTGAGTATTGGAAAGGCGGTGGCAGATTTCTTAAGAAATCACTTCGTACGGCATGATGGAACGCTTACTTTATTCATTAGAGCTCTAAAGGTTAGTTTAGTTGCTGGTAGTCTATGGTTTCTCCGTGTCCCCATATGCTACTGATGTTCTATGTTGTTTTCCCTTTGATATAGATTGCTACGGTTCAACATGTCTATATGGAACATTTAAGCCTCACTCTTCGGAAGCTGGTTGATGGCACAGTCACCAAGGCAAGATTAACCCACTGTCATTATCTTCGAAATTTCCTCTTGAACTGTGATTTGTTTTTGTGCTCGGTTTGGTTTTGCCTATCTAGAAATGTTGGATTTAATTAGTCCAAAACCAGACTGTGGGTTAATTTTAAGAATATTATCAATCTCTATTGTTTTTTCTTCTTACCTTCGATTCATGAAGCCAGTTCCTTTTGAGTGGTCAATTAGCCAGAATATAGTTCATGATGACTCTACTGCATGATCGTGAATGTTGACAAGCTCCTTGGTTAATTGGCTACTAATTCTGTTTTCAGTTTTGTTTTTTAGACGGGAAAACATGTGTTAAGTAATGACCTGCTGTTTTGCCAATTGTAGGGCTTTGAAGATGACATTAGTTTATCCAAGGTAAATGTTCTCATTCATGATCTGCCATGTTATGCGAGTTTACTAAGAATAATTGATGTTGTAATTGTTAAACATAAATCCACTAGTTCAATGGGTCTCTGATAGTTGCAATCCTTCTGCAATGAGTTTTCAGTGTGACATCAATTATGATGATTTGGCGAATGGCTTCTCTGAACTAAAAAGAATCCGTAAGCTTTGGAGCTCTGCTGTTATGGTAAGATCCCATCTTACAATTTTTATAAGTAGCTAGCAGCAACTAGCCAGATGGATTTGAAACTTGGGAAAAGTCATGCCTGCTTTTTTTGTTCCATGAAAATATCTTTAGCTTCCTTTTGTATAGACTATTTACAATTTGAAAGCTGTTCACTATTTAACATGGCAACTGGTTCATTTTCAATGAAAATATTATCCAAATCTTGTAATTTCGCTTTTGCTCTCAAGTTATTTGACCTTTCTCGCAGACCAGCGCAGCTTCTCTCATTATACTTTTCCATATTTATGCAAGCATTTAAATCCATTCATTAATGAAGCGGGGATCTTCTGGTAACGATTATTTCATTGCAGTGCATAAATGAAGTTGGAAAATATCAAAAGATGAGTCTGTTCGATGTGTATTGTGAGATGCTCAAACCAGATTCATGCAACTTAAATGGTGTTATGACCTCAAATAATAATCAGCGGAGCGACCAGTTGCCAAATGAACTTTATGCTGTTCGAGCACTTGGTTTATTGAGGTAAAGTCTTCTAAATTCAGAAACGATTTAGAAATGTCTAAAAAGCAGTTAATAAAAAAGAACAATTGTTTATTGTGTTGCATGGGTACCCAGAAACTCATTTGTGATGTGCTGGAGATAAACTTCTGGCATTTTTGTACTAGAAGTTTCCATTGAGTTTCATTCGAAGATTTTGCGCCCACTAACTTGCTTTGATAATGGTTGATGTAGGGCTTTGCCAGCCATTGAACTCCACAAGTTGCTCACGAGTTGGGAAATGCTTACTAAAAACACTACTGAGGTATGACCGTTTTCTCATATTTCTTCCAATAACAGTTGTTATATGCAACCTATTTTATCATGATCAATGCGTATTTCAACTAATCCTTGGCCTGATAGCTCCTCGCCAACTCCAACTTTATAAATTTCTATTGTTTATTTAATGATATATATCTTATTGTGATTGTCAACTCCATGACAGCATCTATCCATTTTGTAATAGTTTAACCATGATTCCGTGTTTTACTTAATTAAAACCTACTTTGCCCAGATTCATGAAAAAGTGAAGGAGCTACTGTTGCTGACAGCACCTGGTGAAAACCATCAAAGGCGAGATCCAATGGAAGCATCCAAGTATTTTTTTTTTCTGCAACCTTATAGTTGAACTTCAATGATAGCTAAACATTTGTCATACTGGACTTACGGTAGCGCTAACTAATGTCGCTAATTACTTAACTACATGTTTAATGCTACTTCTTAGAACCCTATGTGATATATTTTAAAGCATGAGTCTCACATTATGCTGTCATTTCACATATCCAGCGATAATATATATGATCTTGTTATAAGCATCTGTCTTCGTGACGCATAATTGGTAACCTTACATGACACGGGTTTCATTATTAGATTAAAAATGCGTTAGGAGTCCTTAGTTGCATAAATTGTCAAAACACATTGCTGCATATATGCCATCTACGGTTTTCACTTTATCAACCTCTAAGATGTTTATGCTCAAGTTTATTTGCATTTTATGGACAATTGATTATTCTTTTGTTTGGCCTTTGCTTATGCTGAGGCTGATCTTGCTGACGAACATATTGACTTTTGTTGTGTTACAGGAGGCCCACCCTTAGGAATCATAAGCTTTTAAGAACAGACAAATCTGGTCTTAATGAGAAAGTTGCCACATTTCTCCAAAGTATGATCAGGTAGAAGAATCCTCAGGATAACATCAGTAAAATTTAATGACATCTTTGGTAACATACAATTAATTGAGCTGCATTACAAATGAACGACTTGCGCCTCTTCAGGCAGTTTCTCCATGCCGAAGAACATCGATCAAATTTATCTGTTGCTTGATCGATACCCAATTAACAATGTCCCTATTCTCATGCAACAGTGAATATATCCAGCCTATCGAAAGCATACCCTTCAATGAGCTAGTGTTCTTTAACAACATTGACAAACTTCAGGCAGTTAAGTTTCGCAAAAGACCATGGTTGTGATATAATTTTTACTATTCTTAGCAATGGCATTTCTCTTTTGGTCTTGAATAGGCTTTGATAGGAGACCCCAGGAGAAGAATCCAGGCCGACCTTCTGGAATCCCACAGGTTCATCAAGTGTTCTTGTTGCATCAAAAGTGTTGGTAATCCCTGTCCATCTATGCACGATACCTCAATAATGTAAGTAACAAATGCCAATCCCCAATACTAGAGTGGAATTCTAACCTCTATTTATGTATTTACCACAAAGGTTTGACAACATTTTGACTTCATTTTTATGATTCCTATAGGTATTCCCTGGCCCAAGAGCACGGCGATCTCATCAACCTCCACGAATGGTTCCACTCTTTCAAATCGGTCCTCACTCAACCGCCCCCGAACCCCAAGAAGAGGTCGAAAACATCGCCATCGCCCAGAAAACGCAAAAGCACCTTCGTAGCGCAAAACAGAAGCGATGCATCAATCGCGTATCCTCTCTAACGTTCTTAAACACATGCATGGCATAACGTTACAGTAGTCGAAATTGTTGTTATACAGAATAAGCTTCCTTAACTTCCGTACAGAGCCGCATTTTGCAGGGCCGTGGTGGAACTTCAGATAGCTGGGCTCCTTCGAATGCCCAGCAAGAGGCGCCCAGATTTCGTGCAGAGAGTAGCCTTTGGACTCTGATGGAGTCTGCATGCGTGGCGTGTTTTCATTGGTTAACTATATTCAGTATTAGTTTTGTTGCATATATCATGGCTGGCTGGCTGGCGGCTGAAACAAATATGATCATGGATTGGACTTGGACTCACTATTACGTGTTTGATTTATTGCAGGCATACTAATTTTTGTAGTGGTTGGCTCAATTTATTTATATATACATATATAAAGAAAAATATTTATCTCTCTGCCAGCCGTGCCGTTGATATTATTCCACGTCATCAATCAACATTAAGTTAGTTACCCTTCCCAAGAAGAAGGACCCAGCTTGATTGACTATTCTTCACTTCAGTCGCAAAACCACATTACCACGAAGATCTCCCACATATTAAAAAAAATAGCGATGAGTAACGGATTTGTTTCAGCTAACACGTGCGGACGCCTCAGGCTGCTTCTATGTTACTCTCGCCCACCATGTGCGTCTTTGTTATCTGTCCCCTCCAATAATCTGTCACTAGTACGCAATAAGACGACTAGTAGTAGTAGTAGTAGTACAAGAAGTGGGCGCCGCGGTCGTTGGACGGTGATGAGCAGCGCGAACGTCATGGAGGCAGCTGCTAAGACGACGGGGGAGAATCTGAGGAAAGGGATAGCTGAGTTCTACGACGAGTCGTCGGGGTTGTGGGAGGACATATGGGGGGACCACATGCACCATGGATACTACGAGCCCGGATCCGACGTGTCGCTTTCCGATCATCGCACGGCTCAGATCCGTATGATTGAGGAGGCGCTGAGCTTTGCGTCGCTTGACGGTGGGTGGTGATGGTGGTTTTTGGGTTTTATGTGTTTTGTTGGGATGTTTGATGATGATGCGTGGTTCGCAGATACTCTGAAAAAGGGATAGAAAAGAAAGTATAAGATCAGGTTTTAAGACCGTTGTCCCAGGTTTCTTGTCGGTGGGGGTTCTTTATATGTTTGTTTTCTGTTTATTACAGTACATAATCTTCATTTGAAGGTCCATTGTTAGACATATATATTGAGATTTCTTTTCTGTTCTGTGAATTTGGGGTTTAGTGTCGTTTTCAGAAGTTCATGTTCAGCTTATGATTACTGCACAAAGTCCATCTGCTCATAGCTTAAGGATAACTGCACCTACTCATTGTTGTTAATTGAACTTTCTGCAGATGAGTCGGTGCAAAAGCCAAAGACTGTAGTTGATGTGGGTTGTGGCATTGGAGGCAGCTCAAGATACTTGGCCAGGAAATACGGAGCGAAATGCCGAGGCATTACCCTTAGCCCTGTGCAAGCACAGAGAGCTCAAGAACTTGCTGCTGCTCAAGGATTAAACGACAAGGCACGTAAAGATTAAAAACTAATATAATTCTCATAAGTGTCTGATTCTGTGAACTACTACTTCTTATTATCACCCCATATTATTTCCTTGATTGCTGTAAGAACTACTGCTATTGCAAACCTGCTTTTAAGTTTTACATGCGGGATGAGAGCTTTGTTTGATCAAGGCTTTTGATCCCAGGAAAAATTGCAACTATCATAAGCTAGCTGTGCACAAATGATAGATACTCTTATACCAAATGATCTTTATATCTAGAAATTTTCTTTGATGTGACATTACTTGATGATCTACGAAAATATCATCAGGTTTCGTTTCAAGTGGCCGATGCACTGAACCAGCCATTCCCAGACGGTGAGTTCGATCTTGTTTGGTCCATGGAGAGTGGTGAACACATGCCAGACAAAGCTAAGGTTCATATCTTTATCTTTATCTTTTTTGGCCCTGTGAATGTTGAAAATTAATATTAAAGCGTTATAAGCACTTCTTTGTGAATGGACTCGTAGTTCGTGAATGAGCTTGCTCGTGTGGCTTCGCCTGGTGGAACCATAATCATAGTCACATGGTGCCACAGAGATCTATCTCCTGGTGAAAAATCCCTTAGTCAAGACGAGAAGGATCTCTTGAACAAGATTTGTCAGGCCTTCTATTTGCCAGAATGGTGTTCCACAGCCGATTATGTCAAATTACTTAGCTCCCTATCACTCGAGGTATACACTTAAATCGACCCCTTCATGCTCAGATCAATGAATGAGAGACCAAATAATCATAGTGAAGATATTCTAAGTATGCATGCTGATGGTAACTGTCTGAAATTAACAGGACATTAAGGCTGAGGATTGGTCTCAATATGTTGCCCCATTCTGGCCTGCTGTAATAAAATCAGCACTCACATGGAAGGGCATGACTTCTTTACTAAGAGCTGGTAATGACATGCTTTTATTCCACATTCCTTATCATCTACTATGCTAGCATTTTTTAACTTAATCCTCAGGGTGGAAAACTATAAAAGGAGCATTTGCAATGCCATTGATGATCGAAGGTTACAAAAAGGGCCTCATCAAATTCGCAATAATAACCTGCAAAAAACCCATATCATGAGAGCCTATTTGCTATCCTTGTGATTGCAACCTTATTATTTAAGAACCTCAGTACTCTTATTGAGCCCAAACGCTTGCTGTTGGACTTTGTTACTTCTTTCTTGATGAGAGCAATCGGGCCATTCTATTACAGCCCATTACTCAAACGGGTCAAGAACTTTTGACCCGACCCAAACCCAACAAAACATTTACGGCAGTGCCCTTTTTATTACGTTACACATGAAAGTTCTATCAGAAATAAGAAAACAAATCTTTATCAATATTTGCTGATACATACATAATAAGACAAGCTACTTCTGATGCGATTTTTACTAAGCCTGAAAAAACAAAAGCTGGGATCTTTAACATAATATAATAAAAATATGTAGATATATAACAATTTATCAAAGTATGCTGTGATGGTCACTTACCAGACAGTATAAAAACAATGTAAAGATGAAATTTTAATTTAAGACTTCTAACAGATGAAATTTTAACTTTGGAGTTTGAGCTCATGAGCTCCGTACATGTATAATGTTTTATTTGGAGTTTGAGTCAAAAAAAAATTACTGACTGATCGTTTACCTTAGGAGTTAGACGTCTAGCAAAAAGCTAGGAAAAAAGGGTCAACCATCGATGTAAAAAAGGAGAAGAGAGCTTATATCGAGACTGACATAGATAATCTTTCTGTCTCACTTTTTGCAGATTTTCATGTGCTACGAATTTTTCTCTATTATATTTATATATATATATATATATATATATTTGCGATGGTCTTCTCGTCAGGTAAAAAGTTAAAAAAATCCATGCATGTCCAAACATTTCGAAAGAAGACAGATTTTATTATTTTTGTTATATATATTTATTACCTAATAATACCTTCACTTTTCCACTTCGATTACGAAGTCAAGTTTAAAGTTAAAAATAGTGGAGAGGCATACCAGAAAGTCAACGAAAATCTCTGATAGATCTGATATTGGAATTTAGACAACCCATGCAAGTATAAATCATTATAGCACTAATATTATCTTACGGCAGCATGCTAAGATCAACGGTCAATGACAGTTGGTCTTTGGGACAAGAAGAAAACATCGTCTAGAGAATTCTAAGATGCGAAGTAGCCATCGTTGACGAGGCTGCCCAAAATTATAATCATTGAGCATATATATAAACTTCATTCTAGAAAGGTAGACTAATTGGTCATATTTGAATACAAAATCTACACATTATTCCTTCATTTAATGAGTATGAGTTGGATACTTTATTATGACATGTTGAATAAGCTGTGTAAGAATTCATAATGATGAGTTTGTATCAAATTTATTATATGGTACAAAAAAAACAAAAAAAAAAAACAAGCAGGCACAAAATTGAAGAGCTAGTGATTGCTAGTGGTACTAAAAGGGTTCATCCCCATAGCCGAGCTCATGGAGGCAAACTTAGCCATCTCTTGAGCCAAGAACGTCGTCGCCACATTGGGCCCACCATCACCACTCATGCCGAGGAAGTCCCTCGTCAAGCTGCTATTCTCCACGCCATGCAAGTTATTCAGTACATGGCCTTGATGATGAGATCGACCGATCATCTGTGGCTGCTTCTGGACCATAGGTCGACGGTGAGGGCGGTCAAGGTCGACGCTTTCATCGACCCCATTACTTCTACCACCACCATCTGTGCTAATCTCTTGTTGCTTGCCGAAGACATGATGCAGCTCGCTTCCGTTGGAAGGCAAAGTGTTATTCGTCGAAGCCGACGAAGGAGAAGAAGAGTTCGTCACCGTGCCCACGGTGTTCCCCAAGAAGCTCTGACTGCTTCTCGTCGAGCCCATTTGAGCTGCTTTCTGTAGAAGCGCAGTTGCAGACGTAGGTAACGGCGGCGAAGACTTCGACGATGCGTTGAGGCTGCTTTGGCTATCCGACGTATATAGCGAAGCTATTGCATCAGATATAGTACAGTTTGCATTGCTTCCCTTGTCATTTCCACTAGGTTCATCCTTCAAGCCCTGCGTTGCGAACGGTGACAAGGAAAGGCCACCATAGTTATTCCCCATCGAAGAAGAAGTCGGGCCAAACATGGGATTGCCATTGCTCATTTGGATCATGTCTGTCATAAAAAGGCCGGGATTTTGATGGTCCAACCAAAGAGATGGCCTGGGCTTTTGCTGCTGATTATTGTATTCGAAAAGCGAAATCCCGGGGGAGACAGCGTTGAATTCGGGTCGAAAATGTGAAGAAGGAATCAAATTCTGCTGAGGGTTCATCATCATCATATTGCTGTTCAGACCATTGTTGAAGCTGAAGCTGCTTGAGCCGCCAACTGCTGTAATTCTTGAACTTTCTTCGGCCAAGGCGTCGCAGAAGGCTCTGTGTGTGATGAAACTGTCTTTCCTATGAAGAAATGACACAACCTTATTAACTGCCTAATCATTACATGGGAGGAGGGGAGGGGACAAATATTTAAAGCATGATACGATGCATTAAAGTCTCAATCTTTATTACAAACCATTCCTAAATATAGAAACAAACGATCACATGTCTGAATAATTAATTAATTCACCTGGAAAATAGAGTGCCACAGTCACATTTATACTCCCTCGTACCACAAGTCTTGGAATGGGCCTTCCAATCAGACTGAACGGCGTATTTCTTGGAGCACTTTTCGCACTTCCACTTCTTCTCGCCGTGCTTTCGGCTGAAGTGCTTCTTGATGCCCGTCAGGTCTCCGAGGGCCCTGGCCGGGTCGTGGTGGACGCAGCTCTTCTCAGGGCATATGTAGACCTTCTTCTTTATCTGATCCTTGTTGGCTCTTTTCTTTAGCTTCCAGGGAAGGTTGTGCCCCCGCCTGTGGAGCTGAAGGTTTTGGTCCCTCTGAAACCCTTTGTTGCAGATTTCGCAGATGAATCTTGCCGTCGCCATTAGAGACTTTGGCGATAGAGCTATCACCTCAGCGTCTGGATCTATATGAGTAATATATATATATATATATGTATGTATAGATATATTTGGAGATTAAAAGCAAAGATTAGGATAAGCCCACTATAGCTATATACATACCTGGATTTCCTGGTAGATTTCTTCTCTTTTTGGTTGAAGGGTTTGAGTTGGGTTTAGGGTTAGGGTTAGGTTCGGAAAATATATCGCCAGTCATCATTTTCTTGATGAGTTGATCAAAGTAGTCTTCTTCAGTCCTCTTATTACACACAGACAGAGAAAAGAAAGGAAGAAAGAGAATCAAAACAAGAAGCTTTTGGAAGGAAGCTTAGGGCTTTAACTAAGCAGCAGACTACAAAACAAACGGTGGTAAGAGATCAAGAGTAGCTTCTAAGGAGGATACAAAACAAGAAAGAAAACCCTTTGGTAGTATTCAAATCCTCGTGCTTAAAACAAGAAGAAAACAACCCACAAGAACAAGAAAAAGAAAACCCTTTGTGTTCGAAAACAACAAAAGATAACAGCAGGCCAAAGTATAAATCTTATGAACTTAACAACTTAGAGATATATATGATGAACTCCAAAGAGAATTTTTTCTATCTTTTTCTTCTAACCACCAATTTGGCTGTTGTTTTTAGTTCTTGTATGTCTTCTTTCTCTCAGTTCATGTGTGTGTGTGTATGTCTTGTTGCAAATTTAAGCTTGTCTTCGATGTGTTCCTACGCCTTATCTGTATCTAATTTTCAAAGGCAGTCATCCATAGATTGAGCTGGTGGGGTCCACGTGCCATCTCTATTCTACTACTTCATGGGGATATAATATATATATATATATATATATATATACTTATCTATACGTATATACATTGTCTGTATGCTGCTTGTAAGCAGAATGTGTAGAGCTGTGTGTCATAAGGTAGGTAGGTGTAGCTTTTTTCGAGCTAAAATTGCAATTATCAAGAATTAAAGAATTCAAATGAAATTTAATTAAAATTCTAATCTTTTGGTACTACGAGCAAAATATGCATATAATTACGCCAAATAAATAATTAAATAAATTTCTTTCCTCCAAACCTTTTTTTTTTTTTGTAATTTCTGAAAAATATCGACAATGATAAGTCATACTATTAGTAACAAAAATATATATTATATATATATTTATACACTTTATCTGTATTCTTTGCATAAATGATTTTTATTTTAAAAAGGAAAAATTGTAAAGCAAAAGAAAAGTCAAATGATGAAAATTTGAAATTTTTGACAAACATTGTGCTTCGTGTCTCCTCTGAAATATTTTTTTTTTACTATTAGGGTTTTTACTATTTTCCTTATTTGACGTTTTTCAGTTCCAAAAAGATTGTGAAAAAGATGAAGACTTTTACAACAAGGTAAAAAGTTAAGTTGCCTTTATCGCTCATGCAAGATAAAGTAGATGAAATCATTACATAATTAGGGTTGGATTGGATTAGACTTTCTTGATACTACGTAATACTTTATTAGAAAAAATAAAAATTCAATTTAAATTTGGTTAAAAAAAAAAAATAAACATTAAATCTGCGTAGGGGACAGAGAGAGTTGTCAAAAAATATTTTTTTTTTCTTTCTATTTTTACAAGTCCCGAGGAGGTCTGAGCCACCCGTGACACATCTCCTATATATCTCTTAATTTTTACATAATTTTTCAATAAATATTTATCACAAGTTAGAGATATATTTTTATCAAATTCGAGCTTCATTAGTTTGTTACTGAAAATACATTTATTTAATTAATTTTAAAAAGTTTAAAATTGAATCACAAACGAATATTTAAAGAGCGGACAAGTCAATGTATATGGAATTTCCTTATCGAAGCTGAGCATGAAAGTGGTCCCACTATCGTTCTTATAGCATCTAATTTCAAATTACGAAAAATAATATATTATTATAAAATATAACGGAGAATATACATTTTTAACTGCTTTTGGCTTCATGCATTTGGATTTTACTACAAAATTGAATTATTCTTCTCACGTAGTCCCACACCATACTTCACATCTCTATCATTAGTTTTCATTTTTTTTCTATATTTAATTGCATGCATGATGCAATATATATTATATATGGATTTACTATATAATCATGGTTATATGCTATAGCAAAAAACCTACCTATTGCATGCATAGATGGAACCAACGTAATTCTTAATTCTATGAGAAAGTATTGCTTATGTAGCTGTTTTAATAATATTAATGTATAAAATGTGGGGCCCAAGAATGGAATTATATGAAATTTAATTATTTTTCTTTTTTATATTGTCCCGCAATCACTGTCATCCCTATCATTTTTAAATTGGAATGAGAGCATTATTAGTTGGAAAATCATGGTCCTTGAAACGCGTCTTAGTGTCGTTTTTTCAAGGTGTCTATCATGGAGAAATTTGAGTCTCCATCAATTTTAGTCATTTTTTTATTATATTGTTTTAGGTAATATTATTGGGGAACCTATGAGGAACTCTTAGTGCTTGTTTGATAGATATGTTTAAAAATTTTAAACATTGGTTTAAGACTTGTTGTGGTGTTTGGTATACGAGTTTATATAAAACATGAGTTTATATATAACAGCTCTAAACACATGTATCTTTAGATAAACCTATCTCCCAAGTGGGTTATTATAAATCCACTAACCAAACATACATTTTATTTTATACCCACTAATTAGTTTTATATAAACCTTACTAACTTAAACCCTCCTAAATATAAATCCACGTACCAAACGATCACTTTGTGTCTTGCGTCAAGATATATAATTGAGTATTAGTTTAGGGTTTTCTTCAATCTTAATTAAGTGTTTAGCTTCTATTTACTTATAAATTTAGGCATATTACAATCATTTATATACATATAATGTATTATATGATAGCAGCATACACTCCAGCATTATTCTTTATAGTCAGTTAATCTTGAAAACAACTAAATAACTTTAATCGAAGAAAAAACACATTCGTGGAATTGATCAATATGACATGGATCTTGGGATATATATATATATATATATATATATATATATTAATTAATAAATTAAAGAAAAGATGTTGAACACTCACCCACGCGGCAAGCAAAATTCCATTTTGTTGGGACTAACCACACATGGGCTACCTCTATTTTTAGGAAAGAGATGGGAATCCTATGCCTTGTTTTATCATATGTTTGTAATTTTATCTCTATCTAGGAAATAAATAAATAGCTTCAGTTTGATCCTCAGAAGATGAATTAATTACAATTCGGACCATAAATAGCTTCAATTTGATCCTCAGAAGACGAATCAATTACAAGTCGGACCGACCATCGAATAATTTTTCTCGGAGTCTATTGTCTATGAATGACGAGTTTGGCTGGATTTCGCGTTAGAACTATTATGAGAACTATACACGTATTTGTGTGTGTTTTTGCGTGCGAACAAAAACAACGTACATGAGTTATTTCCGCCAACCGGGAAAACCATGAGCTTTGGATAGCACATATATCTCAGCCGCTGCGACCATTCGCTTTGCAATGATCAAACTACAGCTTTCTCTTTTTCTTGCATAGACAATGTAGTAGTTCTTAGTTGCAGCTAAAGCACCTCTTCTTCGCGCGGTGAAAGCACTCTTCTTCGGGGAACATGCTTATTCTTTTCAGATTCGCCACATTCATTATCGTCGACCGACCTAGCTTTTTTCTCATCTATTACAGGCTTCATCATAAGAATATGATTTCTAACATCATCATCCTAATACTGCTCATTCAACCCCATCAAGTATTGAACTAATCTTTTCTTTCCTCCCAACAACCTCTCTAGCATTCCAAGAGCACTATGCTGGTGGTGGATGAATATGACCAAATATTGTCCCAAAATCTCTTTCATTTCGTATAGTGAAGATCAATCGGCCAATTCTCTTGACTCATAGGCACGTTTTCTCCGTTAGAGGTACCAATGCCTTGCCTTCAAAGAATCCCACAGCACCTTTACATTTGCGGAGAAAGGACAGCCCGGCTGCTATCTCCTTCGTCGTCGAGGTAAGAATCCACGAAAACACCATGAATATCATTTGCTCCCAACCATCGTGGCTTGGATAGTTCTCATTCAGCTCCTTGATTTTCCCTCTAGCCAGACCTAATTTCTGTCTTCGCATAATTGTTCCTTGTCAGAAGAAGCAGAACTATATCTCTTCTCTATTCGACATTTCGAAAGATTTCTAACACAAAAGTAGAATTTTAGCCGGAGAATGTCATAACTTGGGCTGGATTTGCTCTGATACCATGAAATAAAATAAAATCAGATACTACTTCTGATATGTAGAGTGATGAATCAAATTGCAAACTGTGTGCAATGCACAGATATATGCAAGCAACTAAGCTAATGAGCTAAACTCTCCGACTTCAATCAAAAATTCACAGAACATAAGGATTTCACAGCTTGATCATATGGTACATTTGTTACCCTATTATTCTCTTTTAAATCAGTCTCTGCTTTCTGAACACAAATACGGGAAAAAAAAAACACCTAAAATTGGAACAAGCAAATCATACCTTTTATTGTGAACCATGAAAAGGGCGGGCGGGCTCGATTTCGGCGGTCTCCGCATAATCGGTAAGCTCGGGCCTGTAAATCCATCGCACCGATTGCATCCTCTGAATCGGAATGACCTTCTGCGCCTTTTCGATTCTGCGTTTTCAAGTGATTCGTCCGCTCCAAAAAGAGACGAGCTGAAGAAGATCGCCTGAAGTTGTGACCCGGCCCGACCCGTTAATTATTACTAATTATTATTCTCATGTCGTTATTACCTATAATACCCCTACTCGAAAAGTCAATTAACCCATCACTTGGGAGGGTATAATTGAACTTTCAGGCCTATCTTTTGTATCGGATCGCCTCAAAACAATTCCCACCTATATATATAAGGCAGAGCCATGAAATGAACTAACCATTCTAAAAAAATGTCATTCCCAATTCTCGTCTAATCACGCTTCGTATTCTTGGGCTCTCCATCTACAGATATTCCCTGTTTACCCGCGTAATTTCGTCAGCGCCGTCGATCATCTGTCTCTGTACGCCGATCATCGATTGATTAAGGTTCGTGTTTATCTCTGCTGTTATCTGAGACTGAATTTTGCGTCTCATTTCTAATCAGAAAATTATCGCTTTTACAAGCCTCCGATCGCTTTATTTTCTGTAATTTTTTGAGCTGTTGACTTCAATTTAGGCGATGTTGTATTAATTTGTCGTATATTATACGTCGTGGGAGGTTCTGTACTTCTTAGTTTTTGGTTGATAGCTTTTCATCGGTATTTTTCTTATTCTTTTTTTAGGAGGACTATGTATATTGGTTGTTGTTGTGCTTGGTCTTACCTGATATTCGTGTTTTAGCCACGTATATATATTTCTATTGTGTTCATGATGCGAATTGATGCAAATTGCGAGCTGATAATTAGATTCATATCGTTTCATTTAGATATTTGTTGAGCTTTGATGCTTTTTGTAGGTTAAAATTGGTCCATCAATAATTTGTGGTTTTGCTATATTACTATGATGGAGTACTTCCAGACAAATAGATGTAGAATGCAGGCAGGGATTTCTGGCTTCAAAATATTATGGACCATTCGGGCTTCTATGTGTGAGAATTTGCATATCGAGCCTAATAATTTGAACTTAGGGCTTTCATCTGTTACTTGAGCCACTTTTGGGAACAACAGGCACTATATCATTATGTTCTACTTAGCCTAAATTGAACATGAGGTAGTGATGCATATGGTTTTGAGGGAATACTCCACAGGTAATCTGCCTCGATGTTTGAGATTCGGACTTCTCTCTCCTTTACCCATTTTTGAAGTATCTTCTAGAGTAATTTTGCTCAATATTTTATGGTATTGCTTGGAATTCTAACTTTGTTAAATTTTTTCACAATCAGGGTTGTGAGGTAAATTAAATTCTAGAATTTTTGTCATTTTTGTAGTCTAGTGACACTTAATTTCTGATCGGGTGTACAATATTCTTTAACGTAAAAAAGGATATTCAATGGTGGATAGCCTTTTAGACTCTAATATTAGAATTTGAATCACTAATGTATTGCAGGAATTTTTTTTATCTATGTGGATCGTGATGTACAGATTTGGTTTCCCTGTCCAGTGTAGTTGAAGAATTTATAGATGAACAGCGAATATTCATGATACAGCTAAGCGTTAGGAGAAAGAAGGATTTATTAGCAAATCACAAGAACATTCCATTCGCTTTGGGAGAAGAAAGGCACTATAGCGATACAAAAGAAAACTAAGGTTTTCTTGCTTTTGGAATTTACATATTACAATCCATTAATGTCCCAGGTGTAGTGATGCTCCATCAGATGATATTAAGATATCCATGGTCAATGATGAATGATAACTGCTACTTGTAGTTCTGGGTTTCCTTGCTTGAGATGGCTGACTTGACAAATTCGTAGTCTTGGGAGTGTGAAGATGCTATGCTATATTTCTAAAACAGCTTCCATGGCTTTAGATATTATCCTGCTTCCATCTACCTTTAGCGACAGGAAACTAGAACAGCATGTTGTCGTGGGTTTATAAAATGTTAAACATGTTGATTGCCAGGCGGAGATTCAATTATTTGAAGAGCGTACATGTTCTAATGGTTGATAGGAGATGGATATGGCTAGGTGTGAAATGAAGACGGAGAGGAAGAAGCAACTAATAACGCATTTTTCAATTGATGACCCATATATATTAGATCTATCGAGTTCCTTTGTATCTCTCCTCGGTATATTCTCCTCGGATTCACATTCAATGGTTGACTATCCTTTGAGTCATACTTTAATTCGAGTTAGCAATGCCTAAGATGATTTAATGTTTCATCATTGTGATCATGCCAAAATGGTGCCTGTCAGCTTGATAAATATAACAATTAAGTTGAGGTGAACTATTTGATATATGTGACCTTTGCAAGAGGAAATTCATTTTCGAATATCGTCGTGTTCGAGGGACTTGCTGTATATCAACTTTTTTGGATTTCTTGGACGGAGACCTATCTTCAATCAATGTTAGAAGTTTAGAGATTACACACCACTGGTTAAGTCTTATCATTCCTTTGCTCTTGTGGACCTAGACATCTTATCTCAGTGATATAATGGAAAGATCTCATTTTCTGTTGTTTAGACAGATCAACCTGTCTGCATGAAGGTTATTTTGATTTCTTGGATTCCTTGCCTTTCAAATCTTATCAACTTTCCGAAATTTATTTCTGCGATATTTGTAAATTTACTTTAATTAACCTCGAGATTACAGGTGTGAAATAATTTATGGTCTCAGTTTCATTTTCCATCATTCTGTCTCATCAATGTTTTCACTGTTTAAGTCATTGATATCCAGGATTTCACTGGAAGAGAAGACAAGAATTGGTCTAGTTGCTTGAACTGATGCTCATAGGTTGGCCTTTTCATTTTTGTTTACCCTTCAAATGATTGTGTATAATGTGACATCCACAAGTTTATGAATCCTATTGGTTATTTTGATGCACTTCTGATCCAAAATAGTGACTCTTTACAGCTTGCTAGTGTAGAAATCATCACAAGAGGCTGACTCGCAATGTCTCATAGGCCTCCTTTTAACTCTCATCATGTTTTCAAGTCTGGCAATACTCCTCGAGGTTGGAATCTCACAAGACAGCCTCACGGCCCTCATCTGAATATTGGTATCATTTTTTGGATTAACAAATAATCATACTTAATGTTACTGCAAATCCTTCTTATCTTATTTAATGGTGCAAATAAATGTATTTTCCATTTACTTATTGTAGCTAGGGGTGCTCCCGAAAGCGGCTCCGTTGTTCATCCTGCGAATAATGCCACCGTCCATGAACATTATCCCCCTCATTGGATTCCTGCTCCTGTATATCCTTCACCAGTTCATAACGTTGAATTGCCACAGCATCAACCAATGTTTCCTTGTCCATTCCCTTATCGGTTTCCACAACAATCAGCTGATGGGAATCTTCATATGCTTCAAGAGAACTATTCACATAACAACAATTCATCTGGGATTTCCAGGCCAATGATTTCTGGGACGGATGTTGCTTCTTACCATCAAACTTCATGTCATGGCAGGGGAATACATAAGCGAAAAAACCCAGGATTTTACGAAATGGGCTCTACTAGCAGATACTACGAAGTTGGCAGGTCATCTGAAAGTCAAATGCCTACCAACTCATGGCAGGAGAAGCCAACTACTGAATCTTATCATGGAAATTGGGGTTATCCTCAAATTCAGGGAGCTAATAACATCTCTATAAATGGTGATTGTCTGAGAAATGTGAGAAGTAGGACTGCTCTCGACTTGGATCACAATCCATCCAGGAGTCATTTGTCAAATAATTCTCTACATCACTCTTTTCCAAATGAGCTATCCAATCCAGTGGATACATGGGCCCAGAGTTCTACGTCTTCAACAAGGGAGTATGTATATCATTCTATGCCACCTTCTGATAATGCTTTCATGGCTGGCTCTGGTAAGATCTAAAATGGTTTTTTTAAATTTGTGAAACACCAGATATAAGATCATAAGTCGCTTCCATTTGGATTTTATTTCAGATTCCAGTTACTATAGTCGTGAAACGAGCACCATGAATATGACGAATCATGATCATGGTATCATAGAGATCGGCCACAACAATACTTACTCAAATCCTGCTTTTCCTCCAACTGTGAACAGTCACTTAAACCATCCTGTTGGTGGTGTTAGGATTGGTATTTGTCAAAGTTCTGCGCCTCCATTCCGGCCCACTTCAAACAATCTTCTCCAAGGTCATGCATATCCTTCTGGTGAACACCTCATTTCTGGTCCATGTTACCCCTCGAGAGATCCATGGCCACATACGACATTAAGGTTTCGAAATGTGGAGCGAAACCGTAGAACACCGAGTGACAGATACAGATCACTCGCCGAAGCAAATTACTACAATCACTTGACACCCGAGGTATGTCTTCACAATATCTCGAATGAGTTCTTTTTTGTTTTATTGGGTAGATTACTGCTCTAGAAGTAACGGAACTCAACAGCTTTCCAATTCGTACCGATTGACGATTGTCTACATTGACTTAACATTTGCGCAAAAAAAAAAAAACAGAAATCAAAGAGAGTACGATTGCTTGCCCTTTCTCATTTCTGTTTCTATATTTCAGAATCTTGGCGCCATGGGACATACTGGATTTTATGAACCCGAAGCTATGTTCGATCAGCACAGTGATATGAGACTCGATATTGACAATATGACTTACGAGGTAAAAAAAAAAACCCATGTTCACCTTCTTCCATTACCATCGTGCATCTGAATTTAGTTTCACCATCATACTTTCGTAGTAGTTAGTTATATTTGCTGTTATTACATTTAATGGTTTACTTAAAGCAAAAGTGATTGAAACGAGTAGGAACTCCTTGCACTTGAAGAGAGGATTGGAAGCGTTAGCACTGGTCTGTCTGATATTCTGATCTCAAAGTGC
The DNA here is from genome assembly GCA_028392965.1 of Lindernia subracemosa. Taxonomy (NCBI): domain Eukaryota; kingdom Viridiplantae; phylum Streptophyta; class Magnoliopsida; order Lamiales; family Linderniaceae; genus Vandellia; species Vandellia subracemosa. Next base: position 6,479,494 of record JAQPCC010000002.1, on the reverse strand, counting down.
TTAGCTGAATCAATACATTGTAAATCCATCCCAACTCAAGATGGTCGAACCTGCGTCATTTGTCTGGTGAGATCTCTCTCTCTCTCTCTCTCTCTCTCAGTTGCATGTGGCAAGAAGAGGGTGTGAGTAATTTTACATAACATTCATCAACAGGAGGAATACGAGGACAAGGACGATGTCGGGAGACTAACAGAATGTGGCCATGATTTTCACGTCGGCTGCATCAGGAAATGGCTGTCTGTCAAGAACTCATGCCCAATCTGCAAGGCGGCTGCATTCGATGATGATGATGGCAAGTGAATTCATTTATATGCATCATCGCATTCGCATTTATCCGATAGGATCTATATGTATGTTGGGTAAATGCTATGCATGTGTTGAACAAGTTCTTTCCTAAAAAAAAAAAAAAAGCTTTAGGAAATGCTTGGGGTATTGTAATAACCAAGAACCATCCGACCAACACTCCCATAAATGCTTAGATTTACTGTCTTGGGGATGATTTTCACAAGTAATTTGTATGGAATTATGTTTCATTTTAATAGACATTGATGATCTATGAGCTTAAGATGTGACTATAAAATCTTGAAGTTAAAATGTAAATTAAATGGTAAAAAATATTAAAATTTGGGCATTCCGAGAATTGAACTCGGGACCTAAGCGAGAATCATACCACTAGACCAAATGCCCAATTTATATTAATAAATTGTTAATTATAAGAATTTTATAGATGTATTGCTAGTTATATTTTTCTAGCTTGTACTTCAGAGACTAAGTCCATTGTCATGGTAATGCTTGGTAAGGGACTGATGAATGAAAATTGATATACCACCAATATTGATATATATTCATTAACTTTGATGTCTGACTTTTATGCCAAAGTCACTGACAAGAAAAGATGGATCTCTAATAATGTGAAATTATTGAACTGTTCCATCACATGCCGATGATGATATTGCTGCTGCTATATTTTTTTTCCAGTTCATCACAAGAAAAAAAAAAAAACCATCAATTGAGAGTTCTTTTGTTCTCTTTCACGGCTCACACACTATCATCTCCATTGGTTCTCACATTATATATGTTGGATATTGTCATAATGTGCTGGAAAGGAAAGGAAAGGAAAGGAATGATTTTTCTTGTTTAATACAAAACCAACTAGAAGAATATCGAACCCAAAAATAAATAACCCAGTAGTAAGCTTATATTATTATATTGGAGATATTTAGAATCCAATCACTTTGACCTATTTTTAAGACAAGCCTATATAATCATATATTGTTGTCCATTTTATCACATTTCCACACTTCACTATATATCCTCACTTCACAAGCCTAAGGGGTGGGCATTCGGGGTCGGGTTTCGGGTACCCGACCCGACCCGATCGTGTTTTTCCCCGATCGGGTTAGGAAACGGGTTAAAATCGGGTATCGGGTTAACCCGACACCCGATTGTGTATGCCGGGTCGGGTTTCGGGTAGCATTATGCTACCCGATAAACCCGATCGGGTACCCGAAGTTTTTTTTTTAAAAAAAATAATCAATATATTGTTATAAATACTTACGCATATAAACCTTATATAATTAAGACGGTTGGCTTAGTGGTTAGGTTGTCTTCAATTTACAGTGTAGATTTGTGTTCGATTTCTCTTTCCAGCAATTTTCATCCAATTTTTAGACAGTGGGCTCTCTTATTTGGGTTGCCCAGCGGGTTAGGTTGGGCTAAGATTGGATAGAAATAAAAAAAAATACAAAAAAATTCACGCAAAAATTAAAAAAATAATAATAAAAAAATAAGAAACCCAAACCCGCAAGTCGGCGGGGTACCCGACTTTGATCGGGTCGGGATCGGGTTTTAGAATTAGAACCCGCAGTTATCGGGTACCCGACCCGATCCCACCCCTTAACAATCAACTGCCCAGCACAAAGCCAAACAAACCTCGAAAATGCGAAAAAGGATGTAAGAAAGAAAGAAAAAAAAAACTATCCTTTTATATATATATATAACATCCTTTTTTATTACACGGATGACTACCGACCCGCAAAGGAAATATAACCGTTACGACAAAACACGTGTCGTCCACTTGTCTGCTCCTTCCTATTATCTCCTCTTTGGATTCTTTTCTTTCACCTCCGGTTTTTTCACACACAGAGACACTCTCTCTTCTATTTCAACCTTTTTCCAAGATTTATCTCCTTTAATGGCTTTTCAACGATCATAAAAGTAAAGCTTATTATATATGGCGTCGTCACTTCACGGCGTCTCCTACTTCTTGATCTTCCTTGTGTCTATAGCAACCCATTTCGCGGGCAATGTATCTGCGTCCACGACGGCGACGACGTCGTTCGACTTTGGGACGCTGAGCCTCTCCACCATGAAGCTCATCGGCGACGCCCATTTGAGCAACGGAAGCGTGAGGCTCACGCGCGATGTGGGCGTGCCGTACTCCGGCTCGGGGAAGGTGATCTACTCGAAGCCGATCAGGCTTCGAAAGCCGGGGAATCCATCTCCGGCGAGCTTCTCCACGTTCTTCTCCTTCTCCGTCACGAATCTCAACCCGTCGTCTATCGGCGGGGGGCTCGCCTTCGTCGTCTCTCCTGACGGAGAGTACCTCGGAGACGCCGGCGGATACCTCGGCGTCACCGGCGCGACGGATCGCCCCAAGAGCGTCGTCGCGGTGGAGTTTGATACGCTGATGGACGTGGAGTTCAAAGACATCAACGGCAATCACGTGGGCTTGGATTTGAACTCGATGGTCTCGACGAATGCCGCCGATTTAGACGCCGTCGGCGTCGACCTGAAGAGCGGCGATCTGGTCAACTCGTGGGTGGACTACTCCGGCCCGGCGAAAACCATCGATCTGTACGTAGCTTACTCGAATCTTAAGCCCGAAGCGCCCGTTATTACAACCAAATTCGACCTCGCCGAGTCTCTAGACAGCGACTTCGTCTACGTCGGTTTCTCAGGCTCGACGCAGGGAAGCACGGAAGTTCACAGCATCGAATGGTGGAGCTTCACTTCCTCCTTCGACGCCGCCGACTCAAATCCCGGCTCGGACTCAAACTCTCCACCGCCGCCGACGGCTAGCTTGATGAACCCATCGGCCGATAAAGCATACTCAACGCCGCCACCTTCTTCAGCTCCCGGCGTTGACAACGGTAATAATACTTCAAACTCTTCAATCCCAGTAAAAAGTAGCGACGACAATGGTAAATGCCATAGCCAACTATGTAAGAATGCCGCCGGCGCTGTAGTAGGAGTAGTGACCGCCGGCGCATTTTTCTTGGCATTTTGCACGTTGGGCTTGATTTGGGTATACAACAAGAAGTACAAGCCCGAGCGTCTGAGCAAGAATCGAGACATCATCGTAGCTTCCGAAGTGATCAAAATGCCCAAAGAGTTCAGCTACAAGGAGCTGAGCACGGCGACGAAAGGGTTCGATTCGAATCGAGTGATAGGCCACGGCGCATTCGGGACGGTGTATAGGGGCACAATCCCTTCGACGGGGGACGTCGTAGCCGTAAAGAGATGCACAAACAGCTTAGAAAGAAGGAGCGAATTCTTATCCGAGCTGTCGATCATCGGGACACTCAGGCATAGAAACCTCGTCAGGCTCCAAGGCTGGTGCCATGAGAAAGGCGAGAGCTTGCTAGTCTACGACTTGATGTCGAACGGCAGCCTAGACAAGGCCCTCTTCGAATCTAGGACGACCCTTCCATGGCCGCACAGAAGTAAGATCTTGCTCGGCGTAGCCTCGGCCTTAGCCTATCTCCACCAAGAATGCGAGAATCAAGTGATCCACAGAGACGTAAAGACCAGCAACATCATGCTGGACGAAGGGTTCAACGCAAAGCTTGGAGATTTCGGGCTGGCCCGTCAGGTGGAGCACGACAAGTCCCCCGACGCGACGGTGGCCGCGGGCACGATGGGCTACTTGGCCCCCGAGTACTTGCTGACGGGCCGGGCCTCGGAGAAGACGGACGTCTTCAGCTACGGGGCGGTGGCATTGGAGGTGGCCAGCGGGCGGAGGCCCATAGAGAAGGAGGTGCCGTCCCGGCTGGTCGGGAAAGTGGGATCCGCGGGCAGCTTGGTGGAATGGGTTTGGAGCTTGCATCGGGAGGGTAGGCTGTTGGATGCAGCCGACCATAGGCTCGGGAATGAGTTCGACGAGGGCGACATGAGGAAGGTGCTGCTGATAGGCTTGGCGTGCTCCCATCCCGACCCTGAGGTTCGGCCCACGATGAGGGGCGTGGTTCAGATGCTCGTGGGCGAGTGTGAGGTCCCCGTCGTGCCGAGGACGAAGCCTACGATGAGCTTTAGTACGCATGAGCTTATATTGACTTTGCAAGATACTGTTTCCGACGTTAATGGGCTGGTCGCCCTGTCGACTTCTTCGTCGGAGGTTAGTCTCAACGGCGGCGGTGGGAGTAGTAGTTTGGACATGGTTTAACGGTTAAAATTTCCAATCTTTTTCTTGTTTTTAATTTTACTTTTTTTTTTGTTGTTGTATTCATTGATTAATTGAACTTTGTATGTAAGATTATGGTAAAGTTGAAACATCGTTATCGGGTTAGAACAAAAGCTTGACTTTTATGTCACTCTATGGTCTTATGCTTGGAGGTGGGACTAATTGAAAAAATAGTGTTGGTCATTTTCTTGAATTGAAGTGAGAGTTTGATTGGTAATTTTTTTTATTATTAATTTTTTTTATTACTTCTAGTGAAGGTGGTTGTTTTGTCAAGTAACGAATGAAGTCAAAAAGCTACACAAAAAGGATAAAAAGGTTTTGAGTAGAGGTTTGGTAAAGTGTGTGCATAGATTTAATAATGGATATATTAGTATAATCTATATATATATACACACAATTATCTTAGATAAAATCGTTAGATAGAATAAGATGCACTCAATTATTTGTGAATTTCTTTGTTACAATGATTGCATGTTGTTCATATTCCATCAATAATAGAAGATTTGTCATTTGGATTTAGCTTAATACTGCCAAAGTAGCCTAATATATTAACGAATCATGTTCTTATATTACATGGTAGATATATATAAATATCGACAAATTTCCAGCCATTCCTCTAGCAGTGCTATCATTATTTATTAATTCCGAATATGACATTTCAACATATTCCATAGAAAAAAAAAATCTCAAACATTTTCTTTTCTCTTACGACTTAAAGACAATATAGTATTAGTACACACTTCGAATATCCAAAGAAAAAACTATTTAGTATATGTAATAAATCAGATGGGCACAATTTCCATCGAAGAATATTGTGGGCATGCCATGAATATTCACAGAAGTGATCAATTAGCTTCGATCATTCACATGCGCATTGCTTTTTGGAATGTTGTGGGCATACGCACACACACATATATATATATATATATTATTGGCTATAATCATCATGGGCACAGTCATCATCACTTGTAAGAACTCAAATATCTACTTTACTAAGCACCCAAAATCATCAATATGTTTGATCTTCATTTGCACTAAACTAAAACAATGCAGTTTATCATATGGGCTTTCTCTCGACAACTGCATTAACCAAATCTTTTGAGTTTTCTTGAAGACTCATACAACAGAGTTTGTGTTTTGACAATGTAATAGGCTGAAGTAGCCCAACAAGAAGGTGCTTAGAATGGGCTTTGAGAAAGTGTTTTTAGGACATCATTGCCTTTTTAAGTCACTCTACTGCTAGAGGAAGGCAACGTTAATAGTATTACTATTACCCACCGACACACAGTACAGTATTATAAATTTACTTTCTCATGGAGATTCTCTCGAAAACAGTGATATCACACGAAGAACAACGTGGGAAGTAATGACCAAAACTAAGGCTATAATCTAACTCTTTTGCAGTCACATTGATGTCTGAGAACCAAAAGAAATAAAAAGAAAAAATGAAGAAACATTGAACTCCATGTTCATTATCTATGCTACACTATTGCCTCATCTAAATGAGAACCATGGCCGGAACTGAAAACCCTGATATGTTTTATATATATAGATAATGTTTTTCTTTGAGAATGACAACAAAAATCTATTTTTTAAGAAATTGTGGGGAAAAATAAAAATCAAATCTTTACTGCTGATAATGATGTGATGGTGTCTGAACAATTGCTGGGATTTGAGTCGATAAGCCTAATCCCAGTTCTTGCAGGCTCTGATTTGCACCTTGTAAGAAGTAAAGGGTGAATTGATGAATTGCTTTTAAGCTCGTGCTGTTTACTACTACTGCTACTGACTGAAACATTTTCAGCTGACTCTTTGCTGCTCTCTTCGCTGATTCTTGGACCTTCCTCCGAGCTTTCAAGCCTGAGATTATGACCATCTTCTTCGCCATGTTGATCGTCTCCCTTTGTTTCAGTCGAGGGAGAGTTCCAGAATTTACCAGCTAGCGATGAAGATCTGTACGGAGCAGATCTACATCTTGTAAGAAGCAGAGCATTCTTAGGTGGGCTTGAATGGCTACAACTGTGTTCATCGTCGTCAAGAAGGCCTCTCTTGCTACTGATTTCTAAGACATTCTCCAAGTTGTTAACGCTGCAACTTCTGAAACCATCGTCGTCGCTTTCACTGTTACTACGAACTCTGTTGTTGTTGTTGTTGTTATTACCGTAATCATCGGCGGCAAAGCTCCCATTTTTATCACCACTCTTCCGGCGGTTGCAGGCCCTGAAAGAATCCTCGGAGGCGTCGACTTTCTTGCAATAACCAGCCCTGAAAAACAAACCCCACCTGATGCAGCACACTTTCCAGAGGGTTTTCTTGTTCCAAAGCCTCAGAGACACCTTATTCCTACAAGAGAAACTCCTCCTCATACTCCACCACCGCCGCCGCCACCACCCACCGCGGCGGTTCACGGATGCGCCGCTTCGTTTCTTGCCCTTTGACCTCCTAACTCTCACCTGACCGATGCACGTCACCTTCGGAGAAGAGGGCTCTTGCTGAGCGTTCTCAATAGCGTTCTTTTTGCTCCTGAGGTTATAAAACATCGGACTCGAGCGAGCTGCCCTCCCTCTGCTTCTGCTCCCAGCGTTGCTTCTCAAGAATCTCACCATTAATGGCGTTGGGAGCTTCTCAGCCCTGCCTGGACTTGATAGTGGCTTAGATAAAGCTTTCATTTCTGGACAATCACTCACCCTTCTTACAGTATACAAGCCCCACAGCCTCTTTCTGTGTGATTCTTGCAGGGTGTGTTTACAGTCTTCAGGCCTTATGTAATGGCGGTGTGTTCAGTATTCACTCATTTACATGCTTATATTATTATTTCTTTTTACTCATTGACCAACTAAATAATACATTAAATCTCATAGTTAAGACACAACTTTCCTTGATGTGATGTCTGTGTTTTTTATGTTACCCTTTCACTTTCTGTCAATGGAAATTAAATAATAGTTGCACGGATGGGTTAACTCCGAGGGACAATATGGGACTTTGTCTTCATTTTTCTCGGCGTTTACACATTACTGTATGTAATTCTTACCACGACATAGAGATGTTAAAGACATATAAGAGCTGCAGTAAGTATTTCCTTCCACACAGATCTCAATGTACTGAGATTACTACAGCATTGTATTTGCAAGTCAAACAATGTGTTTCAACTTGTATTTAAATAGACTAATACGATGTCAAGCTTCATTGCATAAAATGGAGCAGTTAAATGATGATATAAACAAACATATGGGTTCTGTAAGATCAGATCAAACTGATCAAGGGAGTTTGATCTGTCGGCAGAGCAGAAGAGCATTTAAGTTTCAGAAGAAATGATAAGATGTGTACACATCGTGGGCTCAACATGTTTCTTCAATAATTGTTGAAGACTCCACATATCCCTTTGTTGATCAAACGAAACGTCTGATTCTTGTCTGAAGGAAAGCAGACAACAAGGTATCCAACGGTTAGTCACTGTCTGAACTGAGATTCAACGGTATGTATGTATCTCCAGGAAAAGAGTTTAACTGTTTGATTTATGGGTTTTTATCTATCCACACCTTAATTTCTGTGAAAAAGAAAAATGAAAATAAATCTCAACTAGCAGAGGATTATGGTTTAGCTACTAAAGCCTCATCTTCTTCACCATCGCCAGCATCATCGTTTGCCACAGCAGTATGATTATGTACAGTATTATCAGCTGGGCCTTGTGGATTCCCCAGAAGGGCCGTGAAGATTTCACGATGACATTCGTCGCAGAGGGAGAAATACGACAAATGGCCCTCTTCGGGGAGTTTATGAACGGCAGCATTGGGCAGCATGCGTCCAATGTAATCGGCCATCGACGGGGGAACCACCTTATCATCCATTCCCTGTTCGAAAACAAGGACTTTGACAATGTAATGAATCTATAAACTTGATGCAGTTAAAGATGCATTTTTTTAAGGAATAAGTTTGTGTAATGATTACGGACCTGCCATATGTGAATCGGGCCAAAATATCCGGCCAATTGGCATTCGGGCTGACCGTATATGAAGTGTAGGAACGAGAGAATGCCTCGTCTGTTGCATTTCTTTCGGGCTCGAAGATCTGCAAGGCTAAAACCCCCGTTCGAAACTTGTAGAGCAGCTTCTTCTATGAAAGGCTTCGATTTGCCTTGTCGAACAGATTCTTCGACATCCCTTTGCCAGATTTTCTGAAAAGCTGCTGTTTCAACGAGTTCTTTGTCCTGTATTTTTAGAAAATGGAAAATTATCCGAAGTATGGAGATGAATTCACACACACACACATTCTATATGTATATACCTTTTTTCCGAGAGATAAAGACAGCCATTTCTCGATTGGACCGTGCTTGCCCGAAAGAAAAGTCCTCTGGTAAAAGAGATTCAAGAAACTAGGAAACCTTCGAGCCAAATAGAACAAGAATTTCCTTTTCCCTGTCCAAATATCCCAAGTTCTTGACAGCTCCTCCTTTGTCATGCTATTATCGTATGGATTCACAAATGGCGCAAACATAGCTGCACCTGCAAGAAGACACAAAACAAATCGTATTCAAAGGTTTTAGTTAAATAAGGCGAAAAGATTGATAAGTTTTTCAACCTTCGACTTTATCGGGTAAGTATTTAAGAGCAGCCCACGTATGCACCGCACTGCTCGAATATCCCATCACCCAGAATTTGTCCTTTACTCCGACAGATTCTGCTAAATGTAATAAATCTAAGGCCGACGAAGAAAGGTTTCGGCTGGGATTTGGATCGCTCTCTCCGAAGCCAGGAAGGTCGTAGCTGATGAAACGAACGCCAAACTCTTCGAGTAATGATTCTTTGATTCCCAATGTACCTATCGTTTTTTGAATCTATCTCAGTATATATCAGAATTATAACGAAAAAAACGTGATTTTGAATATTACCTAATCGAGATGAGAGGAAACTATGGGCTGTAATGAAAGTGAATCTAGCTCTATCAGCTGGAAGACCAAGCTCTTGATAAGCCATGTATCTACCATCTGGAAGGAGTATCCTTAACGCACTCGAAGGATGTAATAAAACTGGCTCAGCCATTGAAATGGCTCCGTCGTGTTTGTTATTTACACTCAGAACTGCACATCATCATCATCATTATCATCGAAGAATCACAGCCATATCAGTCCTTAATAAACTACTATCAAAGGTAAAGAGCAGCAAATGTACATACCAGCAAGGGCGATCAAAAAGACGGAAAACACCACGGACCAAGAGTGGGCTGGGTCACGGTCCTCCGGCAAGAACTCGTTCAAGAACCTCAGCCTCTCCGAGGCGGCGGACAGGGGCTTTTTGGTCTTTCTGACGATGTAAGAATCCTCGCTGAGGATCGTCTGCTGGGCAACGTCTCTGCACCCTCTTCCCAGCCCCAATAGCAACTCCCCCCAAGCCTGGGCGAAGCCCTTAATCTGATCCTTAAGAGTCTCGGCCTCCACCGCCTTCTCCGGCGACTGCACCGATGCTAAATACGAGACTTCCCCGCCGATTTCTCCGGTGGATCTTATGCCGGCGTCTCCGACTAAGCTCGCTAGCTCGTCCGTCCACGAACTGGGCTTTGACGACACTTCCATCAATCCTAAAACTCTAGCGATAAAGCAGAAAAAATAAACACTAAAAAATCGAAACTTTCTCGGTGATGAGTGAAGGAATTCTCTGTGAGGCAATTCTTAGAGCATGTTCAGGGGAAGGGAAGCCGATGATCCATGAGAAATAGAGATAAGAGAGACTCTTGAGAGTTTGTGTAAGAAGTAAAAGCACAGCTGTAAAGAAGGATTCATGCAATGTCAAGAATCGATGATGACGATGATATCATGATCCAAAGCCCCATTTTCCATATTATTCTATTTTCTAATTGTCATCAACTCTTTGTTCCCTTCCCTCCTTCACTATCACCAAAGATTAAACCTTTTTTGACATAAAAAAAAAAAATAGTTATTGCAACTCCTTAACCCGCCGACCGACCATTCCTCAGACCTCAAAAAGGAAAAGTACTAAAGTGTGTCGAAAGATCAGATGCTCGAAACCCTTTTTTCTTATTCTATATTCAAGAGTGACGGCTCCTTTTTTCAACTCCTCAATTGACTTTCAACCTTCTTTCATTTTCACACACATAAACACACAACTAAACTATGTGTATCATTTACTTATGCAAAAAAAAAAAATTATTAAAGTGACAGTTATATTATATAAGTAGGTGATGCGTCGTGGTCCCTTTTTATTTTATTTTTTTAATGCAATAAGTTGACTGTTAATATGGTTGTATTTAATTTAACATATTGGGACGTTCTCTTGAGCTTTGGCCCCTCCCCTACTTCCAACTTTTGGAGGTTGCTTATGTTAATCTGTGCTATGTCGTGCAATAAAGTACGGAAGGTAATGATTCAGCCACGTTACATCAACTGTATTAACGCCGACAATTGATTATACAAACATAGTAATTTGTCTTTAAGAGGTATATACAAACATTGCGATATTATTCTTTATACTTCCACTAAATTCATTTTTAATTGAATTTGAACCTTAAATCATCGGCTATGAGATGGCTCTAACATCTAGCGGGAATAATAACTTTAACACTCCAACTAAATATGTCCCAATCGTTTCTAAACCTCAAATAGTCGGTTTTGGGACGACCCAATTTCCGGCGGGAATAGTCGGATTGCCCATATTCCGTGTCTCAAATTCAAAAAGTCAAGAAGCCCAAATGAATAAAGGCTCAACATGTTAAGAACTTGGGCCTACATTTAATAAACGGGCCGCATTGGATTTCGCACAGGCCCAACATCAGTACCCTCACCCTGCGTATATGAATTGGGGTTCTTACTTCTTAGGCTCTGCGTCAGCTGCTGATTCAATCTTCCACCTCTCTCCAACGCACTTGCGTCGCTTATCTTCGTCTTCTAAGCTCTGCAACGATGGGGTACGTGGTTACTTTCGAAACGAAATTATTTATAGTAGCTTTATTACATGGTTAGAGGATGCCTAACTCTATGAGCTCGCATAAGTGTCTCTGTACTCCATTATGTGGTTCAAAATTGCGAGTTTTGTGTTGTAGGAAGCTGAAATCATGGCCGATCTGATCTCAGCAAGTTTATTTCTTTTTACTTAGTTTTATTCGTAGTTTTACATTTCATGCTCCATGCGCTTGTCGAGATCCACTGCTCAGTGATGACTGTTTTGACGAGGATTTTCTGTTATTATACGAAACTCTTATGGATTGATCTGTTTTGGGTAGGATTGTTCTGCTGTGTAATGCTCGATTGGGTTGAGATGTTGATGATTACCTGATGCTACGCTTGCGTTTATCTTAGATAGTAATATTTTTGGTGTTTTATCTAATTTGTAGAGAAGTTTGAAGCAAGAAATAGAAGAACATAGATGAGAGGGGGGGAGAGAATTTGGGAAGAAGTTTAGGAAGATAGGTTAATTCCTTGTTGTTTTCCTCAGACATCGTTACACTGTTTATAAAAGATATAATTCGGCTAATCAACACAATGACCCATTTGACATTTAAGTAGATTATAATTGATTGGCCCAAGTCCATAACTTCATCTCTTTCACCAGCTTTATCCTCAGCCTCAACGTAGCCTTCTCTCGGTTGGGGCAGGTTCATGACAGAAACATGAGGAGAAAGAACCATTCTCTACTCCTAACCTAATTGGATTTATTTTGTAGATGGTGTCCCTCTTTAATTTGAATTCATTTCTTTGGATATTTAGACAAAGATAATTGGTGCTTGGAAGAGTGACATCAATTTCCTGATGGCTGCAAGCTTTGTACTATGTTTTCTTTGTTCATTCTTGACATTTGAAACTACTACAGGAAGACACGTGGTATGGGAGCTGGTCGTAAGCTCAAGTCCCATCGCAGGAGGCAAAGATGGGCTGATAAAGCGTACAAGAAATCTCACCTTGGAAATGAATGGAAGAAACCTTTTGCTGGATCCTCCCATGCCAAAGGCATTGTGCTCGAGAAGATGTAAGATTCTCTAGTTTTTCTATGGTTCTTTTCTATTCTTTCACACTTGGCCATTTTATTTTCTGATCCACCTTTCAATGACATATTCAGTGGTATTGAAGCCAAGCAGCCGAACTCTGCTATTCGTAAGTGTGCTAGGGTCCAACTCATCAAGAATGGGAAGAAGATTGCTGCTTTTGTTCCTAACGACGGTTGTTTGAACTACATTGAAGAAAATGTGAGAATGCTCATTCATTCAAAATAGTTTTTACTTTTGTCCCGCGATGCCTTTTCCCAAGAGTGCTAAAAAAAAAAAAACTATTCCATTCGTTTTTTACAGGACGAAGTGTTGATTGCCGGTTTTGGCCGTAAGGGACACGCAGTGGGAGATATTCCTGGAGTTAGGTTTAAGGTCGTGAAGGTGTCTGGCGTTTCGCTCTTGGCTCTCTTTAAGGAGAAAAAGGAGAAGCCAAGGTCTTAGACAATGTTGCTTGAGGTATTTATATGTCTATGAGCTAGTTTTTTTTTTTTTCTTTTTTTTTATGTCTGTGGACTGGGACTTTTTCTTACAGCATGCAATATGTCCGAAATGATAATCGAATACATTAACAATATATATCCAGTTTTATAATCTTCTTATTACAACACTACTTGCCTACGTGCTTTTGTGTATAATTAATTCAACAACATTCCGTGCGTAATGAGTTGCTGCTATTCATCAGCACCACCATAGTTAGAGTTGCGCTGTCCCAGCCAAAACTTGAAAGACTCAGCAGCCCTTTTCCTTTCTCCCCTCCGAAGCATGTTTGCTCGTGAACATCCTCGAATGCATCTCCACGTATATCCTCTTATATACTTCGTCTTGTTCGGGGATATACCATTTTCTTCCGTGCAAGCAACAATCTCCAAAGCCCTCTTAAAGAAAGCTTCACGGACACATATATGAGCCAACGAATCCAAAAGCCCTTCGTCTGGCTTCAGAGGAGGAACATTTGACGATGATGGAGAGGAAGAAACGGTCCCATCTCCTTTGAACTTCTTCATCCCACGCCTTTCTTTCACTTCGTTCCAAAGAAAAAGAGCTTTCCCAGTTTTTCGGGCCAAGGCAATGCCATTCGCGAGGCTGCCATACGTTGCCACGTTTGGGTATACCCCATTTCGTTTCATAGCTTCGATAACACTCTATTGCTTCACTGATCAATCCCAGTTTGGAGTACCCTTCCACCAGCATATTCCAGGCAATCAGATTGACCTTGACGCGAGGATCCCTGAGCATTTCGTCGTGGGCTGGTTTGATGAGGCAATGACCTTCATCAGAGTGGTGTAGCTCACTTTGGTAGGAGCTATGCCTCTCTTACGCATCTCGTTGAAGTAAACAAATCACATTTGATGTTGATGTAGCATGTTTATATAGCACAAATCAGTGTCACTATGATGTTGATGTGACATGTTTATATAGCACCGCTCAATGCCACATAACAGATGCCCACGTAAAGTCTTCACATACACCATAAAATTTCTCAACATAAGTATTCATATTTCCTTGTTAGCTACTTTTAGTAAACAATTTAGTTCCTGATCAGGTACCTGGCAGTTGTGAAAATATTGAAAATGAAGAGATCTCGTTAAATTATGCCCAAAATAGAATACGATGGAACCGAGACAAAGTCAACGTTGACGATGTTTTCTCATTTAACGTAGCGCTGCATGAAATTATTGAAAATGAGGATCATGAACCAAAATCTGTAAATGAATGTAGACAGAAAAGTGATTGGCCAAAATGGAATGATGCAATCGAGGCAGAATTAAAATTACTTGAGAAACGAGAAGTTTTTGGCCCAGTAGTCAGTATACCAGAAAATGTAAAGTCGGTTGGATATAAATGGGTTTTCATCAGAAAGAGAAATAAAAACGGTGAAATTATAAGATACAAAGCACGGCTTGTTGCACGAGGGTTTTCACAAAGACCCGGTATTGATTACGAGGAGACATACTCTCCTGTGGTGGATGCAACTACTTTTCGTTATCTAATAAGTCTGGCAGTACGTGAAGGACTCGATATGCATCTTATGGATGTTGTAACTGCTTATTTGTATGGCTCACTCGATAGTGACATATATATGAAACTTCCTGATGGATTTCGTTTGCCTGAAAATTCAGGACCTCAAAATGAGTACTCAGTAAAACTAAATAAATCATTGTATGGTTTAAAGCAATCGAGGCGAATGTGGTATAATCGCCTAAGTGAATATTTACTGGGTGAGGGATATAAAAATGATCAAACATGTCCATGTATTTTCATAAGAAGAAGTGGAAAAGAGTTTGTCATCATTGCAGTTTATGTTGATGACTTAAATATTATAGGAACTCCTCAAGAGTTAACTAAAACTATTACATGTTTGAAACGAGAATTTGAGATGAAAGATCTCGGAAAAACGAAATTTTGTATCGGACTACAAATTGAATATTTAAATAATGAAATATTTGTCCATCAGGAGACTTATACGAAAAAGATCTTGAAAAGATTTTATAAGGACAAAGCACATCCTTTAACTACACCGATGATCGTACGGTCTCTTGATGTAACTAAAGATCCATTTAGACCATGCAAAAATAACGAAGAAATACTTGGTGCCGAAGTTCCATATCTTAGTGCTATTGGCGCATTAATGTATCTTACAAGTCATACTCGACCAGATATAGCATTTGCGGTAAATTTATTAGCGAGATATAGTTTTGCACCAACCCGACGACATTGGAATGGAATCAAACAAATATTCCGTTACCTTCAAGGAACTACGGATATGAGATTATTCTATTCTAATGATTCACAATCTCATTTAATTGGCTATGCAGATGCATGGTTTTTATCTGACTCGCATAATGGCCGATCACAAACGGGTTATTTATTTACATATGGTGATACATCAATTTCATGGCGATCGGTTAAACAAAGTTTAACAGCTACTTCTTCAAATCATGCTGAGATATTGGCAATACATGAAGCTAGTCGAGAATGTGTTTGACTAAGATCTATTATTCAACACATTCAAGATACTTGTGGGTTATCTTCTGAAAAATTATTCCCTACAACATTATTTGAAGATAATACAGCATGCATCACTCAATTAAAGGAATGTTACATCAAAGGTGATATGACAAAACATATATCACCTAAATTTTTCTTTACACACGAACTTCAGAAAAATGGTGATATTGATGTACAACAAGTTTGATCAAGTGAAAATCTCGTTGATCTATTCACAAAGGCACTTCCTCCGAGAATTTTTGAAACGTTAGTATATTCAATTGGAGTCCGAAAACTTGGAGATCTTAAAGGAAATTCTCATCAGGGGGAGTAGATACGCGTTGCGCTCTTTTTTCCTTCACTATGGTTTTTCCCACATGGTTTTCCTAGTAAGGTTTTTAATGAGGCAACAATTAAAAGCGTATCCAAAGAATTATGTACTCTTTTTTCCTTCACTAGGTTTTTATCCCACTGGATTTTTCCTAATAAGGTTTTAACGAGACATATTCTTTAAAAAAATCCAAGGGGGTATTATGGATTAATTAGTTTAAAGGTGTGGATGTTTTTAATGTTGATAAAATTAGATGAATGAAATGTTGTGATTTTAGTTATATTAAATATTGTAAAAATAGTTGAATGATTAATGAGATGAAATGTATTAAATGATGTAAATATTAGTTGTAATAGGAAATTAGATTAGTATAAATAGATCATTAGTCTTGTATTGAAAATCACACCAAAGTATTGAATAATATTTCATACTTTATCCCTCTAATCTTTCTCTCTGATATTGTAAAAGCTCGTTATCATAATAATATCATAATATTCTTTATATAAGTTAATAATATCAAAATAATCTTAATATAATATTTAATTATAATAATATTTTTATAACAATATATATATATATATATATATATAATTAAATAATATTCCTCCTTTTATCTTTTTCCAATCGCTCCAAACCTAAACCCTAATTCCCTCTCAAAATCCCCGATGTTGTTCACAGAATATCCGGATCCTCCTCTTCGGCTGTCTGAGACGCCGTGGATGCCAAGAAAATCTCGACGATCAACGAAGAAGAGGAAGAAGAATCAAAGTGGTGTTTTAGGTAAAATATGTTTCACCTGTCATTGCCTCCCTGCTAGGCAGAGAGGTGAGTTTTCTTTTGGTGATCTGGACAGCACAGATACTTGCTTATTCTTACTGGATTTAGATGCCGAAATTAGTAGTAGCGATGATGGCTATGTGCCAGCGAATCCTACTCTGTGCTTCGATGCCTGTCGTTTATGCGTCGACGGATATTGCGTTTGTGGCTCAACCCTTTTCCTGATTGGGAGTAAACAAAACGCTGTGTACTCTTATGACTTGCCTTCTTCATGGCCACTCGTACCCTCTTTATCCCCTCCTATTCAGCTGACTGAGGACATGTTGTGTTTAGCCCCGCCTATGAATTTTCCCAAACATTATCCCGAGGGATGTCAAACACCTGATGGAAAAAGAATGCTAGTCTTCAGTACTACGCTTGATGCTGATACGAAGCACAACAAGGACAATGGAAACTTTGAATTGTTTGATCCGACTGAAGGAACGTGGACGCCGCTCTCTGATATACGTCCGCTGCTACGTCGTCGCATGGAAGAAAGGAGTAGGGGCTACTTTCCTGATTACATGAAATCTGTTCCTGTCTGGTCATATTCTTTCATCAACAATGCACCTGTCTTCCTCATAACTACTGAACTGGGAAATTTCACTCTGGATATACGGAAGCCCGATAATGTCTGGCAGAAACTCGAGGAATTCCAAGGTCCCGGCCCCCTCAAAGATCATGGAACTCCCATGTTAGTTAGGGGACGTTTGTGCTTGATGGAGTGGCTTGCGTGGGTACGTGGAACCGACCGACATCAATGGCTACTATCCCATCCGGAGTTTTTATCAGGATTTTGGAAGAGCCCTGGAACTAAAATTACTTGGCTGTTATCCAATCGTTGTTTCTGCGTCTTGAGCAGTCATGTCAAGAAGGCAACTATGCAGCCTCATCTTACTGTAGACGTGTGCGAATTTGATTCACAGGTTGATCTCGCCGAGATTGAAGAGGTGCCGGCGTTGAATGTTAAGAAGAGCTTCAAATTTGTCTTAGGCCGCCAGTACAGAGACTCCCCCTTTTCCTTCGCTCCCTTGAGCCATTTCAACATTACATGAGGTGCAGCTTATTGTTTGGAGGTTCAGACGACCATTGCCTCTTTCTAAAATAATTCGTTTCAGTGACTTCTTCTCTCTTTATGTCATTCTCTCTTTCTTTCTCATTCGATATGAGTCCATTAATTTTTAAGGTGTTGATTGTTTGCAGCGAATGACAAGATTGAAGAGGAAGAGAAAAAGATTATGCTTAGGAAGGGATTCACTGCTTCATGTTTGTTTTCGTCCTTGTTAAGCTATAGCTTGTTGGACTTATTATCTGTGGTTTCTCTAATATATTAAGACATAAATTACTCAGCCTGTATGATTTACCTTGAAACTTTTCATTTTGAATCAAGATTATCTTTAAACAAACCCCCATATCAATTAAAACTTTTTTTTTAATAAAATATTTCAAATGTGTTTTGTTTATTATACTTTGACATGAATACTTGAAAAATAATTGGTGCGACTACACACAATGCAAACTAAGTTCAGGCCAACTACAATTATTATTATTTCTTTCTTGAAATAAAAAGAAAGAAAAAGATTATTTTCTTTTACATATCTGATGTTGATATCATGTTTACCTAAATAATTACAAAGTTCTTTTATATCCTGTGATTACTATACCTTTTCATTAGTCAAAAATTTTAAATTTTCAATGGCATACTAATAATAATCCAACAAGTGACTTAAGTTTTCTTAGTTTAATAAATTTTTTTTTTAAACAATGTATAAGAAATCACAACACTTATATATGAAATGATAAAACAACATAACATATGACTGAATTGGGATGGATATAAATGTGGCACTTGAGCTTGTCGTTAAAGAAGCAAAATCATTTCCACTCTTGAAAGAGAGAGTCTAACGGCAATGAATAGAATTACAAAAGCACAAGCCCTAGGCTAGCCTAGCCTAGCCATCATCAACACGAAGAAATTGTTGTAGTAGCTACTTGAATCCATCAGCATAAGCAAAGTGATACAATAATGGAAAGCATAAAGCAGCTTGATGGAGGTAATTTCAAAAGTTTAAACTGCTTATTTGATATATGAAATTGGGCTCTCTATTCTATTATCAGAATGACTTAGATTCCATCTCTATAAGCATCGAAAAGCCAATAACTTTGGATGACATGAGTGAAAAGATGAAGCAATGGCTGACAATCACAGACCCCTGCAAACAAGGCACAGAAATAAAAACATTTTCGCACTCACAAATCCCTTCTCTAAAGCTTCCTCTGCTTCTCTCTTCCCTGATACCCAGAAAAATATTTGCACAGAACACGCAAGTAAAGAAGCCGCACTTACTGGTATGAAGAAAATGTATTAAAAAAAGCAACAACCAGCTAACAAAACAACGTTCAATAATGAGAATCCAACCTTTCTTCTTCGCTGGAGACAAAGGATTCATTTAAGACAGTATCATCGTTTGACCACAGCAAAATTTGAACCTATTCGTGCCAGCGAGATCATCCTCCGTTAAACCAAAAGCAATCTGGTTCGGCTCCTGCATCAATTACAGGGCGGCTGTAGTTCTTTTAATGAAACATTTAAGACAGACAGACAGACAGACAGTCAGCTCATATCATATCAGTGTATGCTTGTTTTCTTACCCTTTTGATACGGCTTGCGGCAGGCAGTAGTAGTAAGTATATAGGCAGAGGGAGGGAGGGAGCAGCACGTCATCTTAATATTACATTAGGGTGTCGATCCCCACATTACCATCATAAAAATGACTTGACTGTTGTGTTGCAGCACTATGCTGCTGCACAAGATATAGGTGCCCTGAGAGACTCTGTGGAATCCACAAATCACAAGAAAAGAAAAAAAAAAAAATAAATTGGATTATATATATAAAAATTCAAGCTCATGCATACTAAGGAACTCTCTACTTACTTGGCGTATGCGTTCCGTTCCATCTTCGGGGCATCGTATATGGCCAGCTACGTCTCATGTACCACCAGCGGGGAGTTGCATTGGAACCGACTTTCTCTTCTACCATACTCCAAATGCAGAGCTGTGCAGATAATCAAGTTGAATTCGTTCAGTCTCATCTATGATATCATACAATTGTTCTTCTCGGCTACCCAAAAACTAACTTGAGTATCTGCACCAGATGACACATATATATATATATATATATACTATATTAAAAGTGTGAATCAAGAAAAGGTGTTTCGTCCTATTGTTAAATGACTATTACGCCCTTACCTATTATTTAATATATCAATAATAATCAATAAACAATAAATTAACATATATTACATGTACACCATACATATATTACACATGAATTTAATATATTTTCCATCCAAATTTGCAATAAAATGCATTTAACAATGATGGTCGATTAAAAAGAATATCATCCGCCATATTAGTAATTGAAATAAGCAAATAAAATAAATAATACAATTGAAATAAAATGGTCAGTTACTTCTTCATTTTGTTACTTGTTGTTTTAAATGATAATTGAAAGATGCTTTGAATATTTTAATCAATAATATAATTGACTATTCATCTCATCTCAAAGGATAAAAGCATTCAACGTGCTTTGAATATTTTAATCAAGACATGCTTTGAATATAGCATTCAACGTACTTTGAATATTTTAATCGATAGTTTAATCAACATGCTTTTAATATTTGACCGTTCTACAAGCACTGCATGTTTTGAAGATTTAAAGACATGCTTTGAATATTTTAATCCATCATTTTATCTTCTCAATCATTTAATCTTATCCCCCTACAACATATTTTACTCAACCATTTTATCGTGCTTTGAAATGGAGAAGCTTCAGCTCGCGTTCACCCCCTACGCCAAGAACAGCGAGGTATCACCGTAAAAGTAATGGTAATTCAACAAGGAACGAGTGCACCTCCAAATCATGTCGGAAAATCAATAAGAAATCGCATATTGATTGACGAAGAGGTACGTAGTTCATAATATATTTTTCATTGTTTTGCATTTGATTGTTCATCTTTTCAGTCGAAAATCATTACCATGATTAACATTCGGGTAGTCAAATCATATAATTTTATTAGACTTTTTTTTTACCTATCACAAACTTCTTATTTATTATAGTTGCTAAATTATTATTGTGTTTTTATTCAGGTATATATTGTAGGTCCAAAATTCAATCAACACATGAGATTAAACACACAATTAGGCTCGAACGAAAGGTTAAATGTGCGGAAGCTAAAATCGAACCTTAAACTGTCGAATTGCAGCTCGATCGAATGCAGTGTGGATCCGAAATCTGTTTGATTATCAAGCAGCAAATCCAAACGATAATCAAACAGCCTTCAATGATGAATTCGATCAAAAGTATGATTTGTGTGTGAGGTTTTGGCGCGCGCGTAAAGTAAGGATGAGAGAGAGAATTTTCCAACAAATTCTATTAAGCTTTCCAAACTTTACATGCGTAAATTATCTTTCCAAAAACCTACCAAAGAGAAATGAGGACCTTGACTATATATACCTTTCTACTTTTGGTATATATTTACATTTTGGTCCTCGAACTATCTATTATTTACAAACTAACCAATTACAAGAGGAAAATGATGATGAACACAATAAATATTCCTAACATATATATTACAATGGACGGAAAAGAACTTACTTTTACATCAAAGCCTTCTCGATCATGTGGAAAATTTTATCATCGCCATTGTATGAATCATGTAGAAATTGTAATAGATCAGTGTTTAAGACATCAAATGAAAAAGAATGCAAAAATTGCATCAATATTCCAGTGAACAATTTTCCAAGGTATATGTAACTTTATGATGATTAAGATGACGAAGGCGCAACACGTACGGGCGAAGCAAGGCAACCCAGGGATCGAAGAACCGAACTTTTCGTAAAAGGTAAAAAGATTTGGACCATTTTATTTTCACGTCATTTTTCATACTCGTGTTCGTGATCCGGGCGATGCGGGGACTCCGACAGTTTCACCTTCATTAATCCCCTAAGTTATTCCCGAAAAGTCGAAAACTAAGTGATAAGGGCTTTGTAAAATCTTCTAAGATGTTAATGGGTAAAAGGTAATCGTACAACATCTAGACAAAAATATATTTAACAATAAGTTTTCAGAGGAGTATTGTATTTTACAAAAAATAATATAGACCACCTACCAATGAATTGAATCTCATGAAAACTCTGTAATACATCATAGAAGCTAATGAACAGGATTTTTTTTTTTTTTGTGGTTAAAGGAAATGCCACCTCAAGTTCGGTAGCGATAGTTGACCCATTTAGTATATCATATAAGCGTGAGTTCCATATAATTTGTTTTTTTTCTCTTAATCTATTTGTTATTTCCAATACATTATCATTTTTAAATGTATTAATGCACACATGTACACACACATATATATATATATTTTTAATAATTTCCAATTTTTGTTTACCATGTGCTAATCCTCCGAGGACCTACCAATAGAGTGATGCAGTTTACACAAAATATTGCCAAGAAACGAATGTATCAAATACCAATCATGGTAACCTATATGGAGTTTATAAAAAGCATCCATCCAGGTTAGCCGATTATCATATGGTTTTTGGGATTAATTATGTGACGAGGGTCGGTGCATTAGTCATTTTTTATTTTATGTTATGAAGCTTTGGAATGTTGTATTTCTTTTTACAAATAATACTCAATAAATATGAGTTCTTTGAAATTTTTAACTACACCCATTAGTCATTTTTACTTATAGATGATTAAAATAACCTAAATAATATATCTTTTACATATTTTCATGTATGTTCTCATTTAAATGTATGGTTTATCGAGGCCAAAGAGTCGGATGCACTAAAGAACTTGGCGTGATACAACTAGATGGAACAAAAATACACCATATGATGTATCAACATTAATCGACGCATAAAGTCATGCTCATAAGCCAGAAATTCAATGATTGGTTGGCATTACGTTTTAGTCTTCACACAAATTGTCTACATATATTTTTCTCTTAAGTTTGCAACTTAATTATATTTATGTTGATTTAATTTATAGGATATTCATTGTATGAAGAAAATTGTTGTGGTAGAATGACCCTTCATCCTCAGCTTGCTGCGGAAACTCAGATTTCCTGTAAAGTTTGGGGCTTGGATAAGAGAATGCATCACTTCTGTCACCTATAAAATAGCTATTAATGGTAACCTGGAAGGGAGTATTAGAGGAGCAAGAGGACTCAGGCAGGGGATCCAATGTCCCATCTACTTTTTGTGATGGCAATGGAATATTTGACTAGGAAACTACAGATGGAAGCAAAACAAGAGGCGTTTAGGTTCACCTCAAATGTAAACAAATGCAGATAGTCAGCCTATGTTTCGCAGATGATCTGCTGGTGGTGTGTAAGGCTCAGAAGAAATCAGTTGAGCTGGTATCTGCAAGCTTAAAACATTTTCAGGATGCATCAGGCCTTGCAGCAAACAGTATGAAATCTAATATGTATATTGCAGGGGTCCCTAATTCAATCAAGCAAGAACAGTTGCGAATGACAGGATTCGCACAAGGTGAATTCCAGATGAAGTATCTTGGTGTATCACTATCACCCGATGAGGTATCCCTCAAGGAATCTGTCATATGCAGGGAGGTGTTGTCTGATAAATTATGTCTTATTATCACTTCATAGCTACTGGGGATCTATTTTTCTGGTGCCAAGGAGTGTTGTGAAGATGGTGGATCAAAGCTGCCGAGAGTTTCTATGAGGTAAGGGCTCAGGGGACAAAATTCGGGCGCAGGTGGCATGGGATTTGGTGCGCCAAAAGAGGAAATCTGGAGGACTAAATATCAAGCAATGTGAACAGTGGGACTATGCTTGCATTGGAAAACTGGTATAGGATATAGCGAGCAAAAAAGATAACTTGTGGATCAAATGGTTGAACAATGTCCATTTACAAGGGGCTGATTTTTGGATGTATAAGATACCCAAGGACTGCAGTTGGCAGTGGAGGGAATTGAATAAAGTGAAATAATTGTTTCGAGAAGGTTGTTATAACACCACTTCAGGTTATGAGTGGCTGAAAAAATGTAATGGCTCGTTCAAGGCAGCTGAAGCAGTGTGGAATAGAAGGGATCAACCGAAGCATGCCTTTAACTTATGGTTGATTGTCCGCAGGAGATAGACTAGCACAATGGGGGGTAAGAGTACCTGATATGAGATGTATGTTGTGCAAACAAGAAGATGAATCAGTGAACCACCTATTTTTCTCATGTAAATACAGCAGCAAGGTGATAGAACGGATTGCTAGCTGGCTTAAAATGACAATATCGAGCAGAATGGAGATCTGGGGAAAGTGTATAGCTCGGCTGGGGAAAAGGAAGAATAAAAAGCACAAATTGAAGATAGCGGGTTTCGCAGCTTTAGTCTACACATAATATGGAGGGAAAGGAACACAAGCTTACACTATGGAGGTGAACGGAGTGAAGAAGAATTGGTGACGATCATACAAAAAGAAACGAGAGCACATATTAAAGCTCTCTGGTTTAAGAAATTAAGAGCCGATGAGAAATCATTTATTCAAACATTATGTATTGAGTGAAAGTTTTCTACATTATTTCCTATAGAATAGTCTATGAATGAATGAGATGTAATGACACTTAGAATGAGATGTAATGACACATAGTTCGGTGGTAATAGAATTTTCTTCTTACCAAAAAAAAAATTGTGGAACCAATTATCATTTACATGGTTGGTGGAGATATTTGATCGGACTAGGTCCCATGGTTTTTCCCATTACGGATTTTTCACGCTAAAAATTTCGTGTTCTTATTCATCATTTATTCATTTCTATTGTTAGTGTTAACTGTGCAAGTAAACTTATTAAATGTGTTTCCAACGAGGTTGCTAAAGTAAATCATTGTTTTTCGAGAGATTGTTTTAAAAGCCAACGAAAGTTATCCTACAAGTTCGCTTTGTCGGATTCTCATTGCTTTGTATACACAAGTTCTTGAAGAAATTAGAGAATGAAATTGTGGTATATTTTAAAAAATAACATAAAGTTGAACAATATTGTATAAAGTAACGAAAACACCGTCTTCTTTTCTCGTCTTCCAATTGAATTGCACATGCTTCAACCCAATCCAATTTCAAAACTCCTTCGATAGGAAATGTTTCATTCTACCACTCGCTCACTAGCTTTCGGGTAATCAGTTATGAGTGTTAGCAAGGAATGAAGTAGCTCCGAGAGTGAAGGTACGGGCGACGAGGTGGTTGGTGGCAAAGGAAGCTTTGGTTTACTATTATACTATAATATTTGAACTTAATCGATCATAAATAATAGGGGTCCACGTGCAACGCACGTGTTCCCTACTAGTATATATATATATATTCAAAAGTCGAAACACTTACCTCGTCGACCCTAACATTGTAGTTGTAGATTGTCGAATCATCCATCCCGATAGCAATGATGTTGTTTTCTTGAGGGTAGAATGCTAAGAATAGGACAGCAATGATGTTGTCGTCTTATAGGAATGGAATCTATGGCATTCTGAAATGAGAGGGTCCAATTTCATATATCAAATAACCAGGTGTGAGGGGGCTTACAAACAGAATAGTGAGAAACTACAACATGTAGGAAGACACATCTCACAATTATTAATGCTTCGAAAGATACAGCTTCAACTCTTCTTCTTACAGATCTCATGCCATTGTCAGCAGTGGTAAAAAACCGCAAGCAGATTACCAACCAGACATAAACCAAGACACAGAACTCTACATATTAATAACATTCTTCTTCTATACCCACTGTTCGGAGTGTAAGCTCCTTTCTCCTTGGCCAAGTCAAGAAGCATCACAGCACAACCAAGCAAGTTTTTACCATTCAATTCCTTCACCGCCTAAGAGATGGAATAATAAAAGGTGCATAAGAAATCAGAATATAGCAATTCAATCATCTATGTATTGACATTTATGTAGCAAACATGGATGAAGAATTAAGTAGTGTCGCGGTTTATAATGAAGATCTTTTTTTTTTCTCGAAATAGCAAATTGGACTTGCAGCAAGTGAAGCTCCAAAAAAACGAAGCACATCAGTGATTGAGGGATAATCAAATAGAGAACACGGTTCCCTAAGGGATAAACTAGGAAGTACCTTATCTTCTTGTTCTGCAGTAGCAAATTCAACATGGCCGAAGCCTGTAAATGAATTATCTTCCCTCTGAACAGCAAATCAAACATCCACAACTTCCCCGACTGCTTTGAAAAATTCTCGCTCGAAGCAGAACATATAAAAATTGTCAGATTAAGAACTAAAACAGATCAAGATACGATCATCAACTTAAGGTTGAACCTACACGTCAGCCTGCTCAACAGAATAGGATAGATTCCCAACAAACACTGTTTTGGTTCCACTAGATTGCGCATTGGGAGTGACAGGGGTCTTGGGCTGCATTCATAGGAGTATTATATAATTATTTTGGGTTGCTTGAGGACATTCAGTTGTATGATTTACTGTAATACTTACTGTTGCACTAGCAACATCAGCCATCTTCACATCGGAGTCCATTAATTTAACAAACAGATCTTCAAAATTAGCAACAGATAAGAACAACTAAAGGTACAGTCAATAGAGTTTAACTTAGTTGAATAACCTCGTGTTATTTAAGTTATGACAAGCCAAATAAATCATGGGAAAAAAGAACTTACAGTCTTCTTAGGGATCTTTGAAGTCTTTTCTTCGTCCTCATCAGAAGACTCCTCTGAACTACTTTTCTTGATTGAAGCTGTGACTTTAGTCTTTTTCATTTTAGGCTCTTCATCTTCACTTTCTTCAGAACTTTCATCTTCGCGATCATCTTCAGACTCATCCTTTTTTGGCTGCCAAAAAAAAAAAAACATTAATCATCATTCATTACAAACATTAAGGAAATCCAACACTAGGATTGGCTGGTGCTTCAGTACCTTCTTCAGAGACGTGGCATTAGGATCCTAGGACACAAGAACAACGTAGGATTAAGTATAATGAAACAGTAAAAAAACACGCAGAAAGAGCTCAGAAGAACCTTACTACATTTAAAAGATTGTAAAAATCCACTTGCAAATAGAAAAACGAAATAATTAGCATAAAAAAAAACAATAAGAATAAATAATTGAAACAAAGAGTGAAGCTAGTACAACAGAGACATAAGTGAACTATAGAGGATATCCAAAATTAGAAAATTTCAATCTATAAAGCGAATCATCAACCGATAGCAGCTCAATCACTTGCCAAAATCCAAAGCAAATACAAAGAAGAAAAACTTATTAATATACTTTACCTATATAGGGCTTTAGGGAAAAATCAGTTATGAAGCTTCCGAAACGGTACAAATTGTTATAAAGAATAAAAACAATCACAGCAGCAAGATTACCTCTTCGTCACCACTTTCACCTTCAGATTCTGATTCCACACTGGACTTATCTTTCTTGGCGGCAGCAGGAACTTTCTTTGTTGCAACATCATCCTCCGAGCTGCTATCATCAGATTCAGAGTCATCACTGCTCGATTCTTTCTTCTTTTGAGTACCATTTTTAGTGGGAGCGACAACTTTCTTGGGAGCATCATCCTCATCAGAACTGCTTTCATCCTCAGATTCATCGCTTGATTCAGCTTTCTTGGCAGGAACCTTCTTGGCCACAGGATTATCTTCAGAGGAAGTATCATCACTTGATTCATCCTCCTTGCAGGTGCCTTCTTAGCTGCAGCAACATCCTCGTCAGAACTGCTCCCCCATCTTCCGAGGAAAAGACTTGCCTTTTTCTTCTTCAAAGCAGCTTCATTCCAATTCTTTGATGCGGCTGCATTTTTCGTAACCCGACAACAGCTCCATCCAAACCACTGCTTTCTTCTGAAGATTCGGACTCGACCTTCGCATTCTTGGGAGCCTTAACCTTCATAGGAGATTCGTAAAATAATGTCATATTAATTGAAGTACTAACAAGAAAAGCAGAGAAATGAAACCTCACACCAGGATGGAAAATTCAATAAAAAAAAAACCACAAGAACAGAAAACTCAACCGCAGAAGCAACATACTACACAAAGGTGCTATAAACTAAGTCCATCCACGTTCGGTCTGTTCTACTTCTTATTGATGACCAGCGGTAAAATAAGAGTGAAACAATACAATAACAATAACAAATATACTTTAACAACAACATGAGAGTTCCAGAAGATTTAAGAGTAAAATCTTGGCTTGTTGGATGGAGTCAGACGAAGAACTATTGTCTTAACTTTCGTTTTGATGCCCATGTAGGAAGGAGAGGACGAGTCAACGACAGACATTGCCTTTGACAATCCAAACAAACAGCTCGCTCTGTTTTGTATTTACCCTTTTGATTTCGCACTTTTTAACTGAGTTTTGTTTTCAAGTCCTCTCTCACCTGCTGCTTATTTGATATATGAAATTGGGCTCTCTATTCTATTATCAGAATGACTTAGATTCCATCTCTAGAAGCATCGAAAAGCCAATAACTTTGGATGACATGAGTGAAAAGATGAAGCAATGGCTGGCAATCACAGACCCCTGCAAACAAGGCACAGAAATAAAAACATTTTCGCACTCACAAATCCCTTCTCTAAAGCTTCCTCTGCTTCTCTCTTCCCTGATACCCAGAAAAATATTTGCACAGAACACGCAAGTAAAGAAGCCGCACTTACTGGTATGAAGAAAATGTATTAAAAAAAGCAACAACCAGCTAACAAAACAACGTTCAATAATGAGAATCCAACCTTTCTTCTTCGCTGGAGACAAAGGAATCATTTAAGACAGTATCATCGTTTGACCACAGCAAAATTTGAACCTATTCGTGCCAGCGAGATCATCCTCCGTTAAACCAAAAGCAATCTGGTTCGGCTCCTGCATCAATTACAGGGCGGCTGTAGTTCTTTTAATGAAACATTTAAGACAGACAGACAGACAGACAGTCAGCTCATATCATATCAGTGTATGCTTGTTTTCTTACCCTTTTGATACGGCTTGCGGCAGGCAGTAGTAGTAAGTATATAGGCAGAGGGAGGGAGGGAGCAGCACGTCATCTTAATATTACATTAGGGTGTCGATCCCCACATTACCATCATAAAAATGACTTGACTGTTGTGTTGCAGCACTATGCTGCTGCACAAGATATAGGTGCCCTGAGAGACTCTGTGGAATCCACAAATCACAAGAAAAGAAAAAAAAAAAATTGAATTATATATATAAAAATTCAAGCTCATGCATACCAAGGAACTCTCTACTTACTTGGCGTATGCGTTCCGTTCCATCTTCGGGGCATCGTATATGGCCAGCTACGTCTCATGTACCACCAGCGGGGAGTTGTATTGGAACCGACTTTCTCTTCTACCATACTCCAAATGCAGAGCTGTGCAGATAATCAAGTTGAATTCGTTCAGTCTCATCTATGATATCATACAATTGTTCTTCTCGGCAACCCAAAAACTAACTTGAGTATCTGCACCAGATGACACCTATATATATATATTCAAAAGTCGAAACACTTACCTCGTCGACCCTAACATTGTAGTTGTAGATTGACGAATCATCCATCCCGATAGCAATGATGTTGTTTTCTTGAGGGTAGAATGCTAAGAAAAGGACAGCAATGATGTTGTCGTCTTATAGGAATGGAATCTATGGCATTCTGCAATGAGAGGGTCCAATTTCATATATCAAATAACCAGGTGTGAGGGGGCTTACAAACAGAATAGTGAGAAACTACAACATGTAGGAAGACGCATCTCACCATTATTAATGCTTCGAAAGATACAGCTTCAACTCTTCTTCTTACAGATCTCATGCCATTGTCAGCAGTGGTAAAAAAACAAGAAGCAGTTTACCAACCAGACATAAACCAAGACCTAGAACTCTACCTATTAAAAACATTCTTCTTCTATATCGTGTTTTACGGGGACAAGTGACAAACCTTGACTCGGTTGGGATAGGAAAAATAAACTCGCCCACAATAACAGTATCACCAGGCCAGCAGCAACGTAAAGGACAACAATCCTACCAAGTCCAAACCAAACACACTATTAGATTTAAGATTCAATTATTTAGCCGCATACACTCACAACTTTTTTGCTTCAATAGAATGAGAAAGTAAATTAACATTACCCCGTCGCCTCCCCACTTCGAGGCAAACAATGCCCCCTTGCATGTCCAATTTGCACCTAGAAAGAATCTCTAACGGGTCACCGTCCAGCCATCAATCACAGCAGAAGTTTCCCGAGGTTTCACCTGTCATCAAAATTTCACCCAAGGATAGAAAACCTAATATGCTTGATCTATACCTTGACAAGCTAGATATGCCACGTGCTTGATAATTAATTACACGTCAACTACTTAATATCGTAATGACGTTAAGTAAGAGTGCTACTCAGAGTCGGCTAGTAGGATAGGTAGTATTATCTTTGTTACATATTAGAACTAAATAAATATAACAGTGCTGTCTTTTCCTGGCAACTTCTAAGAAATTCTGATGTGTACTAGAATATCGTTCGCGTCGATGATGCATAGGAATCAATCAGGACTCTGTTCCGAGATCTTCTTTGCTTCTTCTGCAAACAATCAAAAATCATAGAATTTATATAATAAGGTAAACCAACCTAAAAAAACTAATGGACTCATGACATAATAAGTTAATTTCAACCTTCAAAAGTCACTCTCGTGCATTTTCAGCTATAAAACCCAGAACCTCATCACTTAACCTTTTTTGGAATTCCAACAGAACTCCCATGCATGTATGCATCACCATACAATCAGTAATTTCTGTTGTCGTTGAACAACTAGAAAGCTGAAAAGAAAAAAAAAGCGCAGATTACTATCTAAGAGTAATAATAGTAATAATAATTCAAACTGAAATGATTTATACCTTGTTTGTCTCATCTGATAGGTGCGTCGATAAATTTCGACAGAACTTCAAATACCTCCGTCTCCGTTGCCTCGACGATGCACCATCATAGTACCTTCGTAGTTCAGCATCCGTTTTTCCACTGAAGGAGAAGCATCTTCGAACAGGTTCGTATTGTGCACTGTTGATAAATCTACTAGCCCATCCATCAACATCCCAGCTAGACAAATTTTTAATCGCTTCTTCATATTTTACACGACGTCTGGTAGGCAACACCTCTTTAATCTCAACGAAGTCACTAACTCTGTGCATTCTCTGGGAGCACGGAAGCAATGCCAAATGCTCCAATACAATATCAGGATTCCGAGGCACGCTGCATACACATAAAAAAACTATATGAGTAAATAGCAACCTTAATAATAATAATAATAATAAAAAAGTAAGTGCATAAACTCGAAAAAAAAAAAAGAATTACCCTCTACTTAATTTCAAGATCAGATCCAGAAAATCAGCCATATCACCCGGCAGAGACAAATGATCATCCCCATAAGACAACAACTCCTTGATTACCCGATGAATTTGTCGGTAATCCTCCATTTTTGTGATTGCCGTGGCATGTTTAAAAGCGACTCTCCATAATTTTGCTCCATCCTTATTATAAACCAAATGCCTTTCCAAAGATATGTTGTTACTGAAGAATGAAAGATCTCGCTCATGCATGTTCATCACGAAATTGATGATGACCTTGATGACCTTTCGAAAAAACGATGGTACGTAATGGTAGTCGCCGGGCCTAGCACCAGATGGAGGCAAACACACTGCAGGAATATCAAATCTCATCACGGGACGGATACTTTTCTCGTCCCGTAGATATCCTAAGTGATCCATGAGCGTTTTCTCGAAGGCGTTATACACCACACGTCTATTGTTGACGTCTACGATGTGAATGCCTAAGTAACTCGCGTGAACAACGCTCTCAGCCAGTTTATAACTCTCTAATTGTCTTGGATTGAAAAAATGCCATGCAATCGAAGTGTTTGTCTCTGTAAAGCATCCGAAATATGGTTTTTTGTAACACTCGTACTGACGAGAAACAAAAAGAGCTTCACCTATCTGTGAACCAGCCATATAAGCACAATCATTAATGCAATCTCTTTATTATTTTAATAGGATATTTAAATTGTAACAATTTGGTGTATATCTACTTCACCTGATGTTCAGCATTCTTGCTTGCATACCCACTGTTCGGAGCGTAAGCTCCCTTCACCTTTGCCAAGTCAAGAAGCATCACAGCACAACCAAGCAAGTTTTTACCATTAAATTCCTTCACCGCCTAACAGATGGAATAATAAAAGGTGAATAAGAAATCAGAATATAGCAATTCAATCATCTATGTATTGACATTTATGTAGCAAACACAGATGAAGAAATAAGTAGTGCCGCGGTTTATAGTGAAGATTTGTTTTCCTCGAAATAGCAAATTGGACTTGCAGCAAGTGAAGCTCCAACAAAACGAAGCACATCAATGATTGAGGGATTAGCAAATAGAAAACACGGTTCCCTAAGGGATAAACTGGGAAGTACCTTATCTGCTTGTTCTGCAGTAGCAAATTCAACATGGCCGAAGCCAGTAAATGAATTATCTTCCCTCTGAACAGCAAATCGAACATCCACAACTTCCCCGACTTCTTTGAAAAAATTCTCGCTGGAAGCGGAACATATAAAAATTGTCAGATTAAGAACTAAAACAGATCAAGACACGATCATCAACTTAAGGCTGAACCTACACGTCAGCCTGGTCAACAGAATAGGAAAGATTCCCAACAAACACCATTTTGGTTCCACTAGATTGCGCATTGGGAGAGACAGTGGTCTTGGGCTGCATTCATAGGAGTAAAAGGAGATAAATTATTTTGGGTTGCTTGAGGACATTCAATTGTATGATTTACTGTAATACTTACAGTTGCACTAGCAACATCAGCCATCTTCACATCAGAGTCCTGTAATTTAACAAACAGATATTCAAAATTCAGCAATAGGTAAGAACAACTAAAGGTACATTCACATAGAGTTTAACTTAGTTGAATAACCTCATGTTATTTAAGTTATGACAAGTCAAATAAATCATGGGAAAAAAGAACTTACAGTCTTCTTAGGGATCTTTGAAGTCTTTTCTTCATCCTCTGAGGAATCATCTTCATCCTCATCAGAAGACTCCTCTGAACTACTTTTCTTGATTGAAGCTGTGACTTTAGTCTTTTTCTTTTTAGGCTCTTCATCTTCACTTTCTTCAGAACTTTCATCTTCGCGATCATCTTCAGACTCATCCTTTTTTGGCTGCCAAAAAAAAAAAAAACATTAATCATCATTCATTACACCAAATAACATTACAAGGAAATCCAACACTAGGATCGGCTGGTGCTTTAGTACCTTCTTCAGAGAAGTAGCTTTAGGATCCTAGGACACAAGAACACCGTAGGATTAAGTATAATGAAACAGTAAAAAAAAAAAAACACAGAAAGAGCTCAGAAGAACCTTACTACATTTAAAAGATTGTAAAAATCCACTTACAAATAGAAAAATGAAATAATTATCATAAAAAAAAAAAAAGACAATAAGAAGAATAAATAATTGAAACAAACAGTGAAGCTAGTAGAACAGAGAAATAAGTGAACTATAGAGGATATCCAAAATAAGAAAATTTCAATCTAGAAAGCGAATCAGCAACCGATAGCTGCTCAATCACTTGCCAAAATCCAAAGCAAATACAAAAAAAAACTTGTTAATATACTTTACCTATATAGGACTTTAGGGAAAAATCAGTTATGAAGCTTCCGAAACGGTGCAAATTGTTATAAAGAATAAAAACAATCACAGCAGCAAGATTACCTCTTCGTCACCACTTTCACCTTCAGATTCTGATTCCACACTGGACTTATCTTTCTTGGCGGAAGCAGGAACTTTCTTTGTTGCAACATCATCCTCCGAGCTTCTATCATCAGATTCAGAGTCATCACTGCTCAATTCTTTCTTCTTTTGAGTACCATTTTTAGTGGGAGCGACAACTTTCTTGGGAGAATCATCCTCATCAGAACTGCTTTCATCCTCAGATTCATCGCTTGATTCAGCCTTATCGGCAGGAACCTTCTTGGCCACAGGACTGTCATCTTCAGAGGAAGTATCATCACTTGATTCATCCTCCTTCTTGGCAGGTGCCTTCTTAGCTGCAGCAACATCCTCGTCAGAACTGCTCCCATCTTCTGAGGAAAAGAATGTCTTTTTCTTCTTCAAAGCAGCTTCATTCCAATTCTTTGATGCGGCTGCATTTTTCTTAAGCCCGACAACAGCTCCATCCAAACCACTGCTTTCTTCTGAAGATTCGGACTCGACCTTCCCATTCTTGGAAGCCTTAACCTTCAAAGGAGATTCGTAAAATAATGTCATATTAATTGAAGTACTAACAAGAAAAGCAGAGAAATGAGACCTCACACCAGGATGGAAAATTCAATAAAAAAAAAACCCCCATAAGAACAGAAAACTCAACCGCAGAAGTAACATACTACACAAAGATGCTATAAACTAAGTCCATCCACGTTTGGTCTGTTCTATATCTTATTGATGACCGGTAAAATAAGAGTAAAACAATGCAATAACAATAACTTTAACAACATGAGAGTTCCAGAAGAATTAAGAGTAAAACCTTGGCTTGTTGCATGGAGTCAGACGAAGAACTATCGTCTTCAGAAGACGTCTCAACTTTCTTTTTGACAACTTTCTTCTCACCCTCGACCTCTGTCTTCTTCTTCTCCCCGATCTTCCGCTTCTTAGCACTCACAAATCCCTTCTCTAAAGCTTCCTCCGCTTCTCTCTTGGTTGATTTACCCATTGGAATGAAATGAGTACTGAACGGGCTGATTAATCAGGCGGAGAGTTGAGATAAACCCTGACGGTGGGGTTTAAGAGAATTACAGAAATGGAATAGACATGCCAAGGTTCAACAAATGTTTAAAATCAGAATTTTATTGTAGTTAATGTAATCATGTCTAACATGGTACAAAAAAATACCAAGTAACATGATTATTATTTGGGAAAATAAATAAATAAATAACATGATCATATTAGCATTCTACCACCAACGTAAGGGATTCTTATTAATGGTACTTCAAGAAAGATACCGACTAAACATATTAGTAGTATCGGAGGCGGATTTTATAGCTTGTAGATCAGTTGATACGTCAACCCAACTCGTTAGATTTTCAACGCGTCGTCGAATGACGCGTCCAAAAATCCAAGGAAGTTGAGTTGCTACCCAGGAAGAATAGACATTGTAGGTAAATGCTAATGGGAGAGTTCCAACTTACCCTCCGGCTAATAACAATTAGTCGGAATTACCAATTAACAATTGTTCTTAGTCGTCTGTTCCAAATACCTTCGGAATCAAGGGTTAAAAAAAGACCATGAAAAGAATATTAAACTTGATTGTACTTGTCGCCAAAAGTCACAAATGCCGTCAATGTTCCGATGTTTATCCCGTAGACCAATTTAGTCATCGTTGTCGTCGAAAATGAACCAAATTGGTCATTTCGTCAATGTTGCTGTTAATTTTGACGGAAAGTGACACGTTTCACCACGTGATGAAAAGCAACAAAAATACAAAATTGCCGCGTGCTGACACGTGTCATTTTCCGTCAAAATTAACGCCATTAGGGCCAGATTTTTCACATTGACGGAATGACCAATTTGGTTCATTTTCGACGACATCGAGGCCTAAATTGGTCAACTGGATAAACATCGGGACCATTTTGATTTTTTTTTTTATTTTTTTTTTTTCTATTCTCG
Source organism: Lindernia subracemosa (assembly GCA_028392965.1). Taxonomy (NCBI): domain Eukaryota; kingdom Viridiplantae; phylum Streptophyta; class Magnoliopsida; order Lamiales; family Linderniaceae; genus Vandellia; species Vandellia subracemosa. The sequence goes on along the minus strand of JAQPCC010000002.1, from coordinate 6,444,190 downwards.
TACAAATGCAACCATTAAGAAGAAAGTGACACAAAAAGCTTTTTTACCTTCATCGTCAAGGTTCACTCACTAAATATTTATTCCTTTGTTTATCATACCATGAATCTTTCTCCGCTATATCTCTCGTTGAATGGGTATGATCCTTATTTTACCGACTTATAGGCTTAGGTAGGCCATCCATCGAAGATAGGGGCCTAGCAATTGCCAAGGCTTGATAGATAGTCCGGCACTTAGACGTTGGCCTGGCCAGGCCAGAGCCAAGACAACGAGCTACTGTTGTCCGAATCCTGCAAGTTCATTGTACTAAATGATTTTTCTCACTCCACTGAGAGGAATCGTGCTGTTAATTTGTGGAGGAGATGAAGTATGACCGAAGCATGATTTATTTATTTATTTATTACCTCAACGCCGTACCCCAGCGAGCGTATCGAATTTAGTGACCGTATTGGCTCCACCGCCGGCAACGGGCGACGGAGGCGAAACTCTCGGCGAGGATGATGGCCTCTCTTCATCTCGGTGACCGATCATCAACAAATGAGGACGAGAGAAAGGTTAATTCAGCTGTAGATCGAATTACATCAATCTGATTTTGGTTTTTTATATAAGAATGCTAAGTGGATTTGTTTGCCACCTCATGCCTGCCAAGTCTTGGTTTTTATGCCACATGGGACGAGTGTGTTCAGAGAATAAATATTTTTAGGTGATTAAGTAGTTTACTAAAAGTAGCTAACAACTAAATATGAATGAATACTTATATTGAGCATAATCTATATCACATGCAGCACATTGTAGTCTATCAATTCCATATAACTGAACTAAACGGATGCATTCTCTCTTATTCCTCCCTAGCCTAGAAACCACCAATACCCCCAACTTACAGTGTGCAGCAGAGCTGTTTGCATGTCTGTCATTTTGGTACCCTCCCACAAAAGAAAAAAAAAAAAAAAAAAAAAAAAAAAGCATTTTCGATGATCTTGCGCCAATGCCAGTCCAGTGGCAGAGGAGAGTGTTATGACCGGGAAAGTTGCTCATCCCTTTACAGATTTCATCTTCCATTTCATTACAAACGCCGCTGCTGCTGCTGCTGCTGCTGCTTTATGGACGGAAAGTTTAAGTTCAAACCAATAAATCATCTATTGACAGACAACAAAGTACATGAGTGATTAACACAGTAAGTTAAAATCCCCAACAGCAAAGCAAAGCAATGCAATGCAATATGGTTCGGCTCCTCTCCCGAGGGCTGAACTTTTTTTTTTTTAATGAAACATTTAAGAAAGTCAGTCTGTGTATTGTATGCTTGTTTTCTTATTTATATTACACACATCACAAAATGGGACCTTCTCTTGAGCTTTGGCCCCTCCCCTACTTGCAACTTTTTGAGGTTTGCTTATGTTAATGTGCGCTATCTATGTCGACGGTAATGATGCAGCCATGCAACTGTTTTATCTATCTGTCTGTCTTCAGTTTGAACTGCTGACGATGAGAAGTTGTGGGCTGGGGACTCTTTCTTGCAGGCTGCAAAATATATATGTCCGAAATGATAATCAAATACATTAACAATATATATCCAGTTTATCATCACTACTTGCCTACGTGCGTTTGTGTATAATCAATTCAACAACATTCCGTGCTATTCTATTCATCATCAGCAGGCGAAGAACCATATGAAGAGTCAGTCAAGCCTCCACTCACTCCCATAGTAAGAGTTGGGCAGTCCCAGCCAAAACTTGAAAGCCTCAGCAGCCCTTTTCCTTTCTCTCCTCTGATCCTGCCGAGCCCTCGAAGCGTGCTTGCTCGTGAACATCCTCGAATGCATCTCCACATATATCCTCTTATACTTCGTCTTGTTCGGGGATATACCGTTTTCCTCCATGCAAGCAACAATCTCCAAAGCCCTCCTAAAGAAAGCTGCACGGACGCATATATCCGCCAGAGAATCCAAAAGCCCTTCGTCAGGCTTCAGAGGAGGAACATTCGTCGATGATGAAGAGGAAGAAACGGTCCCACCTCCTTCATAGTTCATCCCACACCTCTCTTTCACTTCGTTCCACAGCAGAAGAGCTTCCCCTGGTTTTCGGGCCAAGGCAATGCCGTTCGCCAGGCTGCCATATGTTGCCACGTTCGGGAATACCCCATTTTGCCTCATAGTTTCGATCACACTCTTTGCTTCATTGATCAATCCCAGTTTGCAGTACCCTTCCACCAGCATATTCCACGCAATCAGATCGACCTTGACCCGAGGATCCCTGAGCATTTCGTCGAACACCTTGTGGGCTAATTTGGGCTGGTTCGATGAGGCAAAGGCCTTCATCAGAGTGGTGTAGCTCACTTTGGTAGGAGCTATGCCTCTCTTTCGCATCTCGTTGAAGTAAGCGAGTGCCCCCGTGCTGTCGTCAACTAATATACATCCATCGATCAATGTATTGTACGAAACTACGTCTGGCTCGATCTCAGCCTCTTCAATCATCTCTCTGAGCAAGTCCTCAGCCTTATCGATCTGAAGCTGCTGGCAGTAACCCTTCAGGAGAATGTTGTAAGTGATCAAATTTGGTGGAACGCCGAGCCTGGCCATCTCGAAGAGTACTTGTCTTGCTTTGTCCATCTCTTTAGCTTTCACGAATGCGGAGATTACAGTGGTGTAAGTCACGTGATCGGGATGGCTAGAGCTGTCTTTTTGACTTCTCATGGCTTCTAACATCCTCACCGTGTCTGAAACTCGGCCCACCGTCATATAACCCTTCATCACAGTTGTGTAAATTCTCACATCCGGCGCAAATGTCTTCGGCAACTCAGAAGGTTCTTTATCAAATACCATTGAATTAGGCAGCAATTTCTCAAAAAGACCATCGATTATGCTATCACTCTTCATCATTCCATCGTCATCATAGTCTAACAAACATTCCTCTTCAGCCTCCCTTAACATCCTAGAAATATCTCTCCTCCCTTCTCTCATAGCCTGAACGATCTTCTCCGCAGTCTTCAGATCACCAAATCCCACGTATGCTGCAACCAAAGAATGTAATGTAGTGACACACAACTCCGTGTTCGTCTCGACCATTCTGTCCAGGACGAAGGGGAGCAAATCCCTTCTCCCAACCCTTGCACACATCTTTATCATCACGTTATATGTCAATGCATCGGGTTTGCATCCAAGTTCAGACATTTCATCAAACATCTGTGCGAACCTCTCGCAATCGCTGGTATTAGCACAGGCGTTCAACACCGCATTGTAAGAGCCCGTGTCAGGTTTCGAATCCTTTATCACTTCAGAGCTGTCAAAACTCCGCAACCGTTTCACCACCATATCAAACAATCTGATAGCTTCAATTGGCCCATCGTCTGAGGATGAAGCTAGTTTGCTGACCACAGCGCTCCAAGCTTTGACGTGGGGGAGATAGCCTGAATTTTGAATAAGGAATGGGTAAAGTAACTTGATCAAATCAGAACGAATTCTATAATTTTGCCTCCAAGGCACTACACTCAGACAAGGAACGACATTATTAAAACCCACTAGAGAAATCACGCACTCCACACATGAAACTAAATCGTAATCAAATCAAGAGCAATGAATAGAAACAAACTCGATGCTAACCTGACTTGAGCATCGACTTGATTATGGACGCAGCGTAAAGAGTGTGACCGCGCTTGACGGAGGCGACCGCGAGGTGGCCGAGGGAGTTGGCATCAAGCCGATGGAGCTGTTGGCTGCGTCGAAGGCGCTGAATGATTGATTGAGCACGGGCGAGGGACTGCGCAGTGTTCTGGTGAGAGAGCTGTGCGAGTAATCTGCTGAGGCACGTGGGGCTCGGAAGCTCCGCGCATTGCTGGGAGTAGAAATTCCAAGCATCATTAGTCCTGCGTTGTTGGAGAAGCGTGAGGAGCGTGTGGTCGTTATCTCTCTGTCGTTGTTGATCGGAGAGTATATTGGAGCTGCTAGTGGACGTAGAAGTTGAAAGCGACGAGCTAACAGAAGAATTCACCGTGCTATATAGCCGGAGAGAATTGGATTTAGCCGTGGTTGACGACGACTGCGGTGGGGACGGTGGTGGTGGAGGGGACACGTGGAGGCGGAGGGCGGCGTTCATCGTCTGTCCATCACGGAGAGAAAGTGATTCAGAGGGGGGACTTTCAAATAAGAAGGCGATAAGATATTATAATAATTAATTTATTTTTTCATTTTCTTTTTTGGTGGAGAAGGGAGCGACAACGTTTTATGTGGCTAAGTCACGCCGCGTGGTCGAAGCACTTTCACTCATGAAAATCGCTTTTCTCAGTAGCGTTTTTTGGAGGCGTAGCCCAATTAGTTAACAGAATATCATAAGAGTACACATATATAATGGAATGGAATCACTAGCAAGTTATCAAAATAAATACTCCCACAGCAATAATAATTCAAGCAAGCTTCTAATTTACAAAGATGTACTCTAATAAACGGAGTCTGTCTAGCTCAAATAGTAGGAGCTTAACGATAAGACATGACGTTGAAATGCTACTAGGAGACTTAATAGGAGCAACGAAGCGATCCATAGCTATAAATGAGAGAGCTTAATCTGTGCCGGGCATATGTACCAGCATGTGTTGTCCTTGTTGTTGCTGCAGAGACGGAAATGAAATGTTACTAAGGCGACTATAAGATGGAACTCTAGAGCGTATATGAAGGGGAAATTCAGTCATCAGCAGCTGAGAATGAGATAAGGGGTAAAAAACCTATGCAATGATGCTGATTAAAAGAAGAAAGTTTAACAGAGAATAATATTATGCAGTGGACAAAGAACTATCAATCAAGAAATAGAGCACGCGGAGCAACATAAGATGGTAAACTGGGATAATGGTCAGTTTGAAGTTGACGAATGATCAAGTTAGTCATTACAGAAACTATATTGTAAAAAGATACATAAGAGATAGGTTTAAAGAAACCGTACCTGAATGATACCATAACTCATGCCTTGTGGAAAGGACCCCTGGTGAACAAGCTGTCAAATGAGATTTTTGTCAAAAAGAACTTCAGAAAATTATGTTATAAAGAGGCAGAGAGAACTCAGGCACAATAAAGACGAGATTGTGAAACAATACCTGGGAACTAGAATTGGGTTGTTGCAATCCATCCTTCCTTGCCGAACCTTCTGCACCTTTGGCAGAGCCCTTTGTGTCACCCTGACATGAATGTCGAAATATTAAGAAAGAACCAACGCTTTAGAACAGAACATTCAGCGAGAAAGAGCAGATGAAGATTAACTAGAAATCAACTCACCTCCATCTACCACACCATAACAGTCCATGAGCCCAAGCCAAAAATGGGGGAGTAAAAAAAGGGAAATTTATCAGCTAAACAACAACACGATAACAGAAGAATCAACAACCATTTTATCTAGAGAAAGAATGGGGAGGAAAAAAAAAAATATAAGAAGAGGGCTAACTTACCTCTCTATACTTAGCTAAGTACACCTTCAGAGGGTCGATGTAATCTTCAAACCCCAAAGTCGCCATAGCCCACAGTAAATCATCCCCATTGATAGTCTTTCTTTTCTCTTTCTGACATTTATCACTTGCCCTGAACATTTTCACCATAAAAAAAGCCGTTACCATCTAATATCAAATCAAAATCAACTAAATAAAGCAACCATCATCAAGGCACCAATCAGATTGGAAGTTCATAAAACCCTATATAATCGAATTTGGGCCACATTCCTGACTCGTTTCCGCGAAGACAAAAGCATGTGGACTAAAAAAATTCTTTCGTGAGGAAGGCATAAGTAAAAAATAAAGAACAGGGCCCAGTAAACGTACTCGATAGCAAAAAAACCACAAATCGAAAATAACAGAAAAGACAGAAACTTTGTATCATACTCGCTAGTGATGAAGCTAATGAACTCGGAAACACACTCCTGAACAGTCTCCTTCGCGTCCTTGGCAATCTTTCCATTAGCTGGAAGCCCTCTCTTCATAATCCGACTGATGTTCGCTATAGGCAGGAACCTCTCCTGCTCGCGCACGCCGGAGTTGGGGCTCTGATCTCCTCCTCCGTTTTCGAGAGGACTCCCCGGACCACCTCCATTCGACGCCATTCGAAACACCAAACGAGAGACCTAACTCACAAAAAAAAAAAATTCCCAAACCTAAGTTCATAAATAACACTAATCGGTCGAGATCGATAGATATGAGGACGACGAAATAGTTAACCTGAAAGAGGGAAATTTGTATTTGGGCGCGAGGAGGCAAAGGATGAGATCGGAGGGTTGAGAAGAGGATGATGACGACTGAGATATGAGAGATTAGAGAATCTTAGCAAAGCAAATGGGATTAGGTTTATCGCCACCGTTGGTTACTTTATATACGGAATTGGTAGTATGGTAGTTTGGCCACGTAGATATAGTTAAGTGGGCTGTAACGTGAATTTCGGCCCAGTTGAATTTTCAAAGCGTTGATTTGGTCGAATTCAAATTAATTTCTTATCAATTATATGAAATTTAAATTTCAAATTAACCCCAATCTTTTAAGTAATTAGTCGGACGAGGAATTTTATGGTGTTCATCTTACGTGATCACCTTGCGTGGGATCCTAATTCGTGTCATATCAACGGACCACGTCAACATCAGATGTGATGTGACAGTAATTGACACATTTTAGATGTCATTAATCGACACATCTGATGTTGATGTGGTATCTATGTGACACTGACATATCTGATATGGCATCGTGGTCTCTGTCAAGTCAACATGCCACATCAGATGTGTTGATCAATGACATCCAAAAGGTGTCAATTATTGCCGCATCACCTCTGATGTTGATGTGGTACGTTGATATGGCACGAATCAGTGTCACATCAACATGTGTCTACGTAAGGTGAGCACCATAAAATTCCTATTAGTCGGACATATTTTAATTGTAGTAGATATATAAAAGTTCATCTTAAAAATTATTGAAAGAAAAATAATAAAATTCCTATTAGTCGGACATATTTTAATTATAATAGATATATACAAGTTCATCTTAAAAATTATTGAACGAAAAATAGTAAGACTGAAACTGTTGGGGCAATTTATAGGAATTTAACCCCTCCAAAAAGTAGCGTATGCCGCTTTAAATGTGGCAAGCACACTGTATTCTTTAGTAAAGGGCGAAAGAATAGTTTGTCATGTGCTTACCACGCGGCTGCGTGATTATAGTAAGTTGTGTAGGGGTGAGCATTATATCCGTTGGACCGCCCCACCCAATCGGCCCAAACCCAACTCAAATCGCAAGTATCGGGTTGACGACGTAATGGATTGGTTTGGATTTAAAAAAAAAACCGCATTTTCTTACAATCGGGTTTGGTTTTATATTTTTAATACCGCATTTAATAATATTATAATTTTACTATATTTTATTAAATGTGTCTTAAATTATTAGATATCAGTCGTAACTCGTAATAGTTAGGAATGCCATGAATCATTATTTGTTATTATTATTTATTGTTATAATGACATTTTTCTATATAAAATTTTATTTTTATTAACATATTTATGATATATTTTTGTACACTATCAATACTTAAGAATATTATACATACTATGTTACTTTTTTTTTTTTTGGGTAACCCGGTAAACCCTGATCTTTGGACCAAGTAACTCCGGGGCATAGCCTGCAAACTACGCCAACCAGGTTAACCACTCCAGGACAAGTCCATGTGTAACAGGCTCAACCAGGAAGGTTCGAACCTAGGTAAAAACCCGCACAAATTGCCCCAACTCAACCCAAGCAAAACGCATTGTATCGGATTAATATTCGACAACAAGTGCTAATCATAATTGTAAATATATACTATGATAAAGATACAGCCATTGATTGATCTAGTAGTAGCGTATTGAATTGAATCGCTTAGTCAAAATTGAGATGTGAAAAAAGAAAAGATTCTTTAATGGGTAAATTATGGGGATATACTAAAATGAATGAAGATATTATTTTTTTTATTGCGCAAAATTCTTTTTGTTATCTAAAATTTATCATCCAGATAAGGAGTACATGATTATTTTATGTTATTCACAACTTAACATATAAGGAGTGCATGATTATTTTATGTTATTCACAAACTTGGTTTAAGACATTTTGGTGTGTTTGGTAAAAAGATTTATATAAAACATGGATTTATATATAACAACTCTTAACCCATATAAGGGTTTAGATAAACGCACCTCCTCAAGTGAATTTTTGTAAACCTATTAATCAAACATACATTTTATTTTATACCCATCAATTAGTTTTAACATTTTATGTTATGCAATTTAACCTTCTTGTAAATACAAGCATTCATAGAAAGATAACTTACGTATGATACGATACGATGAGAAAACGATCAAACAAGTATTTCAAACAATTGTTTAAAGCAAAAACAATCCGAGAAACTAAACCAAATCTTACCAACAAAATATATGGGACGTGAAGAACCTGAAGAAGTTCTTTGCATCCCATAACATAGTTCATAAAGATTTCTCACCAAAATTAAACAACAAACTTTCTAAGATAACTCTCCGAAAGGAAACCTCAATCACTGCGAAACACCCAACCACTTTGTGAAGTTCTCGAACTCGGTGTAGTCGCTGTCTGAGATCATAGTCTTGTACCAGTTCTTGCCAGCAGATTTTATCGCAGCAGCCTCCTCCTACAAGCAATGAGAATGAATTCCATTCCTTGTATCCAAGTAAATATAACAAAAGTAAAATCACAACGTTACCTTAGTGATTGGCTTCCTCTTCTTGTCAAGCTTCTCCTTCTTCGCCTTCACTCTTTCAGCCTCAGCCAACAGAGCCATTCTCTTCGCAGCCTTGGCATATGGGTTGAGCTTCAACATCACGTTCAGATTCTTTAATGGGTTTTTCTTAAGCGGGGCCCTCTTCACCTCCTTCTTGATGGGCTTGACGACAGATTGCACCTCATCAGAGTTGATGATCCTAGCCAAATCAGCGTTGATCATCTTGCTCCTTGGCAACACATAGCCCTTCTTCTTCTCGGACGGCTTATCGAAAGTTCCATAAATCTCATCGAGCTTCTCGAAAGCAGTCTTGGTCCAGATAACGAATCTACCGAGATGGCCACCTGGGGCAAGCTTCAGGAGATTGAGGCGGGATACGTGGACAATCTCCACACCTGGAATGTTCCTGAAAGCCTTCACAAGCTTGGATCCTTCGGTTCCATACACTAGAAGAGGTCCCTTGCGGGAAATGTAACGGCGATTGCGCATTTTTCCCTTGCCGGGGCGAATAGCTTGGCTGTTCTTGGCCTTCTCGACATCTGGAAAGGCTCCGACGTGTTTCAACAGCTGTGGTGATCCATGAAGTTCGATGAGCCATTTAAACATTATACTAAAGAGAAGGTACACAGAAACTAAGACATAACATACGATAAGATCATATCAATCATTACAAATCCAATATCTAATCCATAACTAGTTTACTAATCCATAACTAGTTTACTAATCCATAACTAGTTTGCAGACGGAGAACAAAGATGTTGACATTCAAATGAGAGGATATAATCAAGTTTGACGTAATCATGGAGAATGTTGAAAGAAAACATCAGGTGAATTAAACAGAAATATGCATATTGGTGGATCTTAGGGACAATATTCGAAACAAATCACGTTTCAATTGTTTGGCATAGTGTAAGAAATTTCCACGGTACTAAGGAAACACACAGATTCAGCATAAGTAAAGTTAAACTGCTTTTACATTAATACAAATAGGACAATGAGTGCGAACTTAACATTAAAGAATATAAACACTGGCTGAGGCTTTACTAAAAAATTGATATAAAAAAGTTTACCTTGATAGCAGCGCTTGTCTTCTCCACAGCCTCAGCAGAGTCAGACACAACCAGGGGCAACTCCGGGACTTCCTCAACCTTATGACCACGGGCCATCACAAGCGCCGGGACAGCCGAAGCCGCAATGGCGGACACAACAGCGTGCCTCTTCTGTGTCACATTGACCGCTCTGTGCCACCTCCTCCAGATCTTCGTCGGAGCGAACATTCTCCCGCCACGACACATGTTTCCGAACGCACCCTGCCCGGCGCGGTGGGTACCACCTCCCGACACACGGGGGATACGAGACACGGCACGCCCCGTACCCCACGACTCGGCCGACGTCTGGTGTCCGGCCTTTTTAGACACGGCGTAGGGCTGGCGCGAGTTGTTGGATATCTGCGAGTGGACGAAGGTGACTATGTCGGGACGGATCGCCGCCTTCATGACGTCGGGAAGTGCGATCGAGTTGGAGTCGGTCGCCATATCTCCTTCAAGAGACTGCACGGTGACGAGGGGACGAGCAGCTGCGGCGGCCATTGATGGTGCAGTGTGGTGCAAGTGTGTGTAAATGGTGTTTGTGAGCAACTAGGGTTTAGCTAAAGACTTCGAGCTTATATATTCTGCAAAAGATATTAGGGCTTCGGCCCAATTAGATGTGGACTCTTATTGGGCCGTTTCAATCATATCCTATGGACTTTTCCTAAATTCACTCTTTGCGGCCCAATAGTTTGGTATACGGAATTTGCGTGTGGAATGCTCCAAGGAAAAATAAGTTAGTGCATCAACGCTTCGACCATTACTTACACATCTTTCTTTTTCTTTTCCTTACCGAATTCTGCATACCAAACGTGGAATTCGTAAAATATTTTTTTTTATTTTTTTATTTATCACACTTTGATGGAATTAATTATTTATTTTTCCTTTCTTCATCATTGCGAAAGCCGAGGTATTTATTGTCGAGAGTCGTTTCAGACATTTTGATAAGCGCTCGACAGTGCCCAAACTGCCTGGGTACTTGGCCTAGATGGCCTAGCTGAGCTATCCGGGCACTTAGCATCCTGTTCATCCTGCATCGCCAGTTCTGCTTTCAAAAAATGGCACAATTTGAGCTCTCGATTTTTTCGAAGCGACTCCACGACGCAACCGTACTCCCCACATTCTGAGTAAGTTTCAGTTTAAAGCGAATCTGAAATTCAACAGCCAGATACGAGACGACCACGACTTCCGACGTGACGAGCGAGTCAAAGAGGGATCGAAACCAACCCATAACCATTGAGTGACCACTTAGACCTATCTTCAGGACTACATAACAATCATAGTTTGCAAGAGACTAATGTAGTGACATCTCTTGTCAACGATACAGTTTCAATGAAGTAAGATCTAACACGCATACTACATGGATACAAGTCCTTCAAATGTTCAAAGAACACAACTTTCAGACATGGCATACAACATGTCCCAAACTACGCACAAACTTCGAACTCCGTCGTTATTTAACCCAAACGGAAGGATAACAGTTCGTTAAGCAGCCACTTCGGGTTTTTGCTTGGTAGTAATAGACGACGATAGAGTTAAGGTTTTCAAGAGATACTAACCATAAAACGGCCTTTGTAGAGCTCGACAAGATACGCAGGATCGCACTTTGTCTGCTTGTAAGAATCCATCTTGTTCAACTCCTGCATAAAATAAATACGTCGGATCGATCTGATATTCTCCTCAGCTTAGGACGGCGTTACTACGTATTCAAGTACTTACGACTAAGTATGCAGCTAGCTTGTCTCTGCCTAGTGTAACATCGTAGTCGAACACTTGTTTGAGAAAGATTTGGAACCTTTCGACGAAGGGAACGTAAGCACAGTCCACCTGGCTGAACCCGCCAAGGAAGAACGGCCCATCACTGAAATTCCCGAGTGACGCCTCGAGGTAATCAAATGCAGCACCTGCATATCGATGTATAAAGATATAAACTTCGCAAGAAAAATAGTACCTTCGGTAAGGTAGTGTGTGAGTTAACTAAAGAGAGTATACTATTACCAGCTTCTTTAACAGTGTCTCCCCCCTTGAATGATTTGAACACACTGTCTAGGAAAGTGTCCAAGTGAGCCAACATTTCTTGCGAAAGCTTCTGCTTCGCGGGATCCTGGGTAGTTCGAGATCAAGACAATATTTGCGAGAAAGATTGCTCAAAGAACCCTTTTTTTCGAATGGATAACATGGTACCTCGGGTAATAGAATCGGCCCTTCGAAGTTGGCGTCGATGTATCTGATTAAATCAAGGCTTTCGCCGATGACTTTGCCATTGTGCTCAAGGGCAGGGACCTGAAGAGGATATAACAGACATGAGGGAATGAATTTTCGAAATCTTGATTCTACGATGAAAGAAGAATCTTTTTCGATTTTCTTGACAACCTTGTTAGCGGGGTAGAGCTTCTCTTTGTACCAAGCAGGCTTGTCTTGAAGATGAATGGCGACAAGCTTGATCTCATCTTGTAATCCCTGAGAAAATCGAACAGAGATACAGAGATGTCTGAAGTAAACACACTTCTTTACATATATACAGAGCTCTTTAAAGCAAGAAAAGATAAAAGACAATTTGTATACCTTAAAATTCCTGACGATCCAAACACGCTGGCAAAAAGGACACTCGTAGTTGACATACAACCTTCAAGAATGAAATTGTTTTAAGACAAGGACCGTTGATTTAGAGACGATGGTCATAAACACACACACACACACACACACACACATACAAAGAAGACCCTTCAAGAAAAATGAAAACTTTCCAACACTTTCGAAGAAAGAACGTACCTAATGGTTCCATCGAAAAGCGGAGGTGGGTCAGAAGCTGAATCCAAGATCGGAGGGAGAACTTCTTGCGCAGCACTGTAAGATTTAATGCCATGAGCTGAACTCACAGCAGATTAAAGATCAAGTGTGTGATTGTGTGTGTGTGTGTGTGTGGATTGAAAGCTTACATTTCACCAGCCATGAAGATCTTTGTATGCGATCGAGGTATAAGGCGCAGTTTGCTTCAGAAGATCAGACAGCATATGCTTGCATCTGACGTTAGTTTGAAGTCGTATCTGTGAATATAATACCTAATATTGTGTAGCAACTAGCGAAGGGAATCATTTTTTTGATATTATATTATACAAATGATGATTATAATAATCCCATGATTCCCATCATTGCACCAAGATTGTCGGTAACTGAGCTGTTAATGCTTCTGGGCTGTCTTCACTTGGATTAAGTTATGTTTTTTTAAGTTCTTGATTATTTTAGGGTATTCCAATGAATAATACATCTTGCTTATATAGCCTCATGTCTTTGTATTCTTCAAGCATACAGCTGAGAGTAGCAGTTCATGCATATACTAGAATACTAGGAAAATAGCATCCAAGGTTGGATACTGTCTTAGCATTCAGCTCTGTCCCTGTACAAAAGAAGATTTGGGATTGAGCAAAGGTACGAAATTTGCAGCTATAAAACTCGGGGAAGAAATAAAACGGGCAAGAGTTAGTACCATGAAACGGGCTTTGTAATATGGTATCATCCTCGCTGGATCGACTTTCGTCGGCTTATAAGCATCAAGCTTGTTGATTTCCTATAGGAACACTTAGTGTGTGTTTGGTTTGTGGAAATGACATTTATTTTCTCGGAAATGTAGTTGATACTATCACAAGAACATAACTATTTACAAAATATTTCATTGAGGCAATTCATCGAACAATTACAAACATAAAACATAATTAGTGTTTCGTTAAATCCAAGTATTAACATATCGCTACATCAAGTCTTCCTCTTAATTTTTGTATTAAAATAATACACAAAAAAACTATCGCATACCTTATCTTTAGGAGTGATCCAAGTTAATAAAGTTGTTAAAAACTTGTGTTAGAAAGCCCTTAGTCCGATTTTGACGAGTTCGATTCGAGCTTAGCTTTCGCCTTTATTTAGAAATCATTGTTGAAGACCACATCGATCATGCGTGAAAAAGTTGAGAGATGAGATGTTTTCCGTGGTTTTCCTTACTATTTGGTAGGGAAAGGAGTTTTAGTTGTATTTTTAAATTGTTTTCTTTTCTTTTCCACCTCATTTTCCATCAAATGTAGTTTTCCCCACCATTTTCTTTTCTTTTCCCATCAAAATCCACGAACCAAACATATGATGTTTTTGGAATGAAGAAAATGGGATGGAAAAGAAAACTGGTGAGAAATTAGTTTTCTTAATTTTAAGTGTAAACTTAACTAATTTTGCTTTTCTTTTCTTTTCCTTATCTATTTCTTCAATCAACCAAACATAAAAACTACTTTTTCTTTTCCATTTCATTTTCCTTTTCCTGTTAATTTCCACAAACCAAACACACCCTTAAGTTATTCGAAGTCGAATGAGATTTCTCGAGAGAAAATGCATGAAGTACCTCGATAAATGCTGCTAACTTCGGTCTGCCTGAAGTGACATCGTAGTTCCACACTTCTTTCGCGAAGATGTCGAACCTCTCAATGAATGGAGCATACGCAGGATCAACCTTGTATGAAGCAAGGATTGATCAGACAGAATAAAAGTAAGTTCAAAATCCTCATGACTCCACAAGTTAGGTCAGAACAAAGGTTGAAAAGATATTGCACTTACTTGGCTAAACTGACCAAGGAAGAATGGCCCATCATCAAACTTCTGAAGGGCAGTCTCCAAGTAATCCAATTCAAGACCTGGGAATGCATTATCGTTAACGTAAGCCCAAGATTCTGCCAAAGATTAATAGTTAGGCTAAATTAGTGAAACTGTGATGGTTTGGAAACTTACCTGCTTGCTTCTCGGGATCTCCTAACTGGATTGAACCATAGAAGGTTTTCATGAACATATCTGAGTGAGCTATAAGCTCTTCAGCGAACTTCTTCTTCTCCGAATCCTGAAGTATTCCTTACGATAAGTACATAAAAAAATCGAAAAGATAGAGACTGAAAGGAGGGAAAAAAAAATAAAAAAATCTCAAATCTTACATCGGGTAAGAGTGATGGCCCATCAAAGTTGGCATCTATGTATGTATTTAACCAAGTCAAGACTCTCTCCAATGATTTTTCCATTGTGCTCTAATGCAGGTACCTGGAGAACAAACAAAGTAGTAAATTTTAGTCTTATTTTTGCTGACATATATATCATAAAGGAAAACATCTCTTTAACAGTAGACACCTTATTTTCAGGATAAACTTTCTCCTTATACCAAGCTGGCCTGTCGGCGAGGTGAATCGGAACCAACTTTATCTCATCGTATAAGCCCTATTGCACAGAACAGAAATAACTATCAGCATTAGCAGAGGGCCATGAAATAGTTTCTACGCGGGCATTTGTAACTTCGTATTCCGTTTATCGATATAGCCCCTTGCATACTAGATAATAACAACGAAGCCACTTATCGAAAGACAGAGGTAAAAATCCAACCCAGCCAACTATTTCCAGTGAAGTACAAAATATGCCTAAGAGGGGGGTGAATTAGGCTTATAAAACTTATGGCTTTTTCTTCTTTGAAAATACCTTTCTTAAAGAAGATATCAATAAGACTGTAAAAATGGTTATCATTTGAAAAACAGAGCAGCATCAATGTTATCTCCCTTTTCTTTAAAAACGTTCCAAAGATATCACGTGGGTTTTTGAAAAACGTTTCGGGTTTGTCTCACAGAAAGTAAATGACAGAAAGTAAAGTGAGACAGGATTTTTATACTGGTTATATCCCCAACCGGGGTTTACTCCAGTCCTTGAGGTGTGTCCCTCAAGATTTCAAGTCAATCACTAAGATATTACCGTTTATGGTTACAAAATGATTGACACCCTTACACAACCGAAGCACGATGAATACTAGACCACCTAGGCTGCTACACGCCGAGTTTCGTTCCACGTCGTTTCCCTGGGAATCACCACACCCCGACTGGACACAGCTCGCTACCGAAGGACCCCCGAATCCTCCGATTCTTTCCTTCGCGTGTAGAAGACTCCACTCGTGCCTCCTTGTGCGATCAACAAGTCCGAAGACAGATTTTCAGAAGGTTTCTAAAGTAATCGCTCAAGGGTATGGATTTCGCAAATTTAAGCTCTAGCAGAACAACGAATAATTCACAAGTTAATGCTCAACACTCAAAGGAATTCGTTCTTCGGCTCAATCGTCTTGTCTCTACCCTTGACGTGAAGTGATCCTCTTCTTATAGCCGATTATAGCTTCGTCACTCCACATAGAAAGTTAAGCACATAGAATATGCAAAGATATGCTCAAAAATAACGTGCATTAACTTCATAAGATCATGCAAAAAATAAGCCAATTAAGCACAACGGTCATGCATGATCTCTTACCATATTTACAGGAACTATTTACCACGCATGGAGATCTCATCCGATTCAAAACACATTCCATATATAGTTCCAGTCAGCATCTTACCATAATAAGCCCAATCAATTAACTACTTTCCATAATATGAAAACCAATACGCACAAGGAAAGATATGTAATTGATCTTCTGATTTTTAAGTCAATCAAGATGCATTCAAACGGATATCTCATGAAATTCTTTCCTAAAATAGATTGATCTCGTATACAGCTCATATATCACATTTGACAGAATATATTTTCCATATATAGCACACAGTGTGATTCCATTCATGTCACAGAATGATTCCATATATAGCACACGGAATTTTCATATAAGCACAGTGTGACATGTGAGATATCAATGAATACTTTATTCCTAAAATAAACAGAATATCATATATTCCATGTAGATCATAACAGCTTTCCATATTTAGCACATGATGATATTCCATTCATACGAAACGTTCATATTCAGGTGATCACAATAATATTCCAGTAATGCACAAGATCACATATATTCGACTATCTAATAATTAATTCACATTTAAGCACTTAGTCGAATATTCATACATACTTAAACATCATAAATCATACATATCGAGTTTTCTAACTTGTACCCCACAATTTACATAATTACTTGGAATAATCAAAACTCTCATAAGCATAGGACCAAAAACGTCAACATCCAGTGCAATAATAACTTCATTTTAGAAAGGACCCAATTCAAGAATGTAAGAAAACTGAAGATGTATCCACGGCAGACCTTATAGTTCCGAACAATCCAAACACGCTGCACAAATGGGCACTGATCATTTATATACAACCTACAGAGACGAAAGGCATGCTGCTGAGTGATCACATGGGGAAGAACCAAAACAAAAGCTCGAAACTTTATGAATATAAATCCATATATATATATATATATCAAAGAAGTAAAATACCTCGTCGTTCCATCAAAGAGTGGTGGAGGCTCAGATTTAGAATCTAAATGTGGAGGAACAAACTCCTTCACAGGGCTGCGAGGATCAAGAATATAATGATGTTTAAGCTCGATGAGGTTCACAAAGAAAAAGATCATTCATAATTAGAATTTAGGCTATAAAAGCGACATTCCAGCTTACGTATTAGCCATGAGCTTTAACGACTGTTCGGAAGACTCCGATTATGCGGTGATTTTGCCGTCTCTACTACTTCTGCGTCGGTGGTGGAGATGAGTGCAGATGCTTCCGCCACCGCCACTTGATGACGTGATATTTGTGACACTTCGCCGTCGTGGGCTGAACCTTAGGCGTCGATGACACCAGCCATAGATCCTCTGCATATCACTCTGCAGAAGTGAGCCCAAGCCCAGTCCGATGTTCAATATACCAAAATCGAAAGGCAACAAACAACTTGAAGCCCATATCATTCAAGCCCTCGAATCTCTCGGGCCTAAGCTCTTCTTCTTCGACCCATGTCGTGGGGCTGTGGCGGATCTCTCCCATAAGGCGCAACATTGAGCTGCAAAGCGTACATTCCCTAGCAGACAGTTGGCTTACGCGCGAATTTGCGATTGATCCATCGTCACGCAACCTCTCGACGACCAAGGAAACCTTTTTTCTTTGATCGGATCAAACTTCTTCGTGACAATTCCAATATAACGATAAATCGAAACTTCTCGGTTATACGATATAGCTCAATCATGCCTTTCCATCGTATGGGACTTTGTGTATTTCTGCTGTTAAGTCCGATCCTTGTCAGCCACTTCCCAGGTAAGCCTTGCGACTATTCAGAATCCGATAGGTTTTCCTGGAAATAATGGCCGTATGTCTGTTTATAGTTTGATTTTCTGTATGTGTTTGCGATAGCAGTTCAGTTTTTGGAATCCTTATAGATGAGAATGATCTTTGATGCCATTTCTCTGTGGATGGGTTTGCCTGTGCGTGCCCATGTTTGTTCTTGGTAAAGAAAACTACAAAGAAGCTTCCATGTCCAACTTTTTTATGGATGGGTTTGCCTGTACATTGTCCCAATCACTTGTGTTATACTTTGAATGTCCTAAATGATTTTCGGCTTTGGAACTTATACATTGTTGTGTCTTCTTTTGTATCTCGACTTTCCAGTATTAATATCAGCTGCTGTAGTTACACTCGACTCCATCGAGATATTCAGAACCCACGAATGGATTCCTTCGAAACCAACCGTATATTTTCAGTGCAAAGGGGAGAATAGAACAGATTTACCAGATGTCAAGGATAAGCATGTTCTTTATGCATTTAAGGGCGAAGAGTCTTGGCAGGTAAAACAATGTGTAACCACAACTCTTTTCTTTTTTTTCGGCGACAAAGTTTCACCTTTGGGATAATAGTGCATTAGAATCTGAGTTTTATGCGTTCGACATTGCTTATATGGATATGAGGATGATAAATTTGTTTGTTTCTATGTACATAATATATGCCCTTGGTGGTGATTGATATGTATTATATGATTATGTTTCAGCCACTCACAGAACTTCAAGATGTGAAATGCAAGCGGTGTGGATTCTACGAAAAGGATACTTTCAAGTCCGACGATGTTTTCGATGAGTGGGAATTATGCGCCTCTGATTTCACAACCTCCGATGGAAAATACGTTCACTTCAAAGACAAAGAGCTCAACGCCTCACTTCTCTGTCCAGATTGTGTTCATCTTGGAAGTGGTGAGACTTTCACATCTGTTACAGTGAATCATCAGATATTGTCTGAATACTATGTTGATTCTTTGTTTTATTTCTCAGCTTCAAATCACTCGTCTAGCCCGGAGAAAAGCTCGAATTCGATGCATTGGGCCGCAGTTGTGGTCATTGCTGCAGTATTATCAGTAGTAATTCTTGCTGGTTCAGCGATTGGATACAAATACTGGCTGAAACGGAAGAGGCAGCAAGAACAAGCACGCTTCCTCAAATTATTCGAAGATGACGATGATATTGAAGATGAATTGGGTATCGGCCCCCTCAGCCATTTATGAGTAACTGCTCCGCCTTCCACTTAGACAGCTGTGAATAATCAACGTAGATTTGTTCGACCACGGTGGTGTTTTTTTTACGCAAAATCAACGAGATCTCAAACTTCTTTGTACGAAATAGTTTTTGTATTCAATTAGCTGTGGATGGGTAGTGTGTTGCTACAAAAGATCCATATGATAGTGTCATTAGCTAATGCTATTAATCGACACTAGGCCACGATCGTCGGGGAAATTTATGCGTCACAATCACATAATCTGTTGCTGAAACACTGCAAACAACAGTTTCTTTGAATTTCAGAAGTCTCAATTACGTCGAAAACACAAACATTTGTCCATAAGCACCCATGCAATCCAAAGTCATAAGCGGCACACAACAAATCAAACATATAGATTGAAAACATTCTTCTAGAAATAGAGTCTAAACTTCACTTCCCGCTTGTCATGGAGACTCGCTACCTCGAGGGGAACGGGCGGGCATTGTTACCTTCAATCGGGCTCCTCTCAGACCTCGGACTAGGGCTACGGTTAACGCCATTGGCTGCACCGTTAGGGATCTCACCATGCCTTGGAGCCTCCCGCTTAGGGCTGTCACTGTAGTCACGTTCCCTACGCTCTCTCCTAGGTGAAAGGCTTCTCTCTCTTTCATCATCTTTATTAGGTGTTCTGCTGCCTTTTCTAGCCTCCGATGGAGAATGAGATCTCTTGCGCTCAGGGCTATAGGGACTTCTCGATCTCCTTTCTTTGCGATCAGCTTCTCGCGCCCTTCTCCTCACGGGGGATTTTGATCGGCTAGAGAAGAGACAAGTACCATGATAGAAAAAAAAAAAAAAGAAAAAAAAAAAGAAAAATTTAAACTAATCTTTGAACAGTATAAATCAAATGAATGTTGTTGACCCGTAAGTTTTCATCCAGAGACGAGTCATGACAAACCTGTAGCTTCTACTTCGGCTAAAACTCTGGCTCTTGCTTCGGCCTCGACGAGGAGATCTAGACCTAGACCTCACGGGTGAACGTGAATAGCTTTGGTCCCGTCTATTGCAAATATTAATGAATAATATATTAATTAGGACATTCAGAAGACATACCCCAAATAGTTGAAAGAATAAAAGACTCTGAGGAATTAGATGACATGCAAAAAGATATATGAGTAAACACCTGGTCTTCTTAGGACTATTTCGACAGTCCCTCTCTATATGGCCACTTTCCCCACAGCGATAGCACTTATTTTTCCAGTCTCCAGCCTTGCAATCGCGAGCCCAGTGTCCATCAAGGCCGCAATTGAAGCAGCGCCCAGTGCCAGGAGCAGGGTCTCTTCCGGCATATTCTCGAACCCCTCCACGACCACGAGGCACCTGCATTCTCATCATGCACAATCGAGATATAGAGAGGGGCAGACAACACATTGCCAACGGAAACATTAAATAAAAACCAATTAGAAAGGACACAAAAGAAATACTGAAAATTCACTTACGCCCTTAGCAAATTCAACAGTAATCCGATGTCCATCGACATCTCTTCCATCCAAACTATATCGTGCGTCATCAGCATCTCTTGGATCACTGAACTCCTGCAAATGAGAAGCAGACGCAAAGACCAAACAAGAAACCATAATGTCTTGACAAAAATCAAAGGATAGGGGCAAATGGAAAATAAATATACATGTCAGTGTAAATAAGCAGGAAATGGAGTGACGGTACGTACAACAAATGCGTAGTCTCGCTTCATGTCGACGTCACGTACTCTGCGGAAATGGTTGCCAGAAACGGTAAGCCCATCAAAACTACTTATATACTGAAACTTGGTCCTCAGATGAACTAAACACCAGATTGATTGTTGCAATATCCACAAAAACATGCAATGACAAGATAGAATCGCCAAGGGTTCTAACAATCGTCAAAAGAAATTGCACCAAGTCCACCTTCTCACATTGAACACCAGGTCAGGGGAACTTCACCCTCCAACCAATTGACCATCAAAGGCTCAGAAACCTTCAATATAATCATTTGAAGTCAAAACTCCAGAGCACCTACTGGATATCTTTCCTAATAATATAAATAACTCCTGACGACGAAGTTTATTACCTAGAATGAGACCCAGATGCTACGGAGTGAAAGTTTATCATGAAGCTTTAATAGAAATTTGAATTTAAAAACGAAATAATGTCAGTGACCAAAAATCATTGCAAAAATCAAGTTCTTAAAGATGTAGCATAACTAGATGACTGGATCCCGGGATAGTTATTTATTTTCGACACAAAAGAATGCGAAACTGACATTAGAAAATTTAAATTTCCAATCATAACAAACCGAAATACCGTACATAGTAACTGGAATATCACATAAAGAATAGAAAAAATCTACCCTTCTCAAAGGGCTCATAAGAAATTCATATAAGAAGAAATCATCAAAATGATGGAGCAAGCACATATAACAAAAGAAAGTTTAAGCATCTAAATAGGCCAATATATGCACACCACACATCACAAAAACAGAAATTACCTTCCATATCGACTAAACATGTGCTCCAGATCCCGAGACCGGGTCCTTGACGACAAATGGCCAACGTAGAGGCGAGAACCACTACCATTTCGATCGTCACGAGGCATCTTTCAGCTGAGAGCCATGATCCAACGTCGTAAATCGCAGAGAAATTTAAAAAAACTGAAACGACAACAAAGAACTTCAAAACACTACACAAAAACATATATATTCCTCCATCATCTCCCTAAGATATTCCAGTGATTCACCATTAATATCAACATCGAAAACTCCATTCCAAGAAAGTGAGGACCTTAACAAACTAAATCCAATTACGAAGACAACACAAACAAACTAATTAAGATAAAACTCTAAACATTTTGAAATCGTAAAAACATAACAAGAAACTTAAGGCGATACTATAGAAGACAAACGAAGACAAACGAAGATAAACAAAACTCACATCGAAGTTGAATTCCCCAAAACTCAGATAACCCTAATTTTTCTCCCAACGGCTATAGAGCTGTGGTGTGTGTGTGTACTGTGTGTGTTCGTTATTTTATATAGTTATACCAAACCTGGTAACTCAACGGCCTTATTGGGCCTTTGCTAAGATGGGCCTATAATAACTAGCCCAATAATTAAAGCCCAATAGTTATCTTTACAGCTATCGTCTTCTCCGGCGAGTTGACGAAAGAAAACAATGGCACATCTTCCTTCATTCATAGTATTACGAAGTTCATCATCAATAACTGAAATACAAGGATTGATCTATCAGATGACGATCTAAAATATCTTAGCAGTTGAATAATGCTTGCAATGATTGCTCCTTCCCTTCTACGTTCGTTTGTTCTTGCTGCCGATCAAAAGGGCGAAGTAAAACAAGAGCCTAAACAAGAATCCCAAGGCAACAGTAATCCACAAGCAGCTCCACATATCAATGTCCGTAACGCCGGCCTGCTTCAGTATATCGACGCCGGTGGTCAGGCACGTCGACCTCGAGATCTTCAATCCGAGCGTCTGGCTCATGGAGTCGAGCATCTTCAGCTTCACCGCGTCGGGGACGTTCCTCAGCGGCGAACCGTCGAACACCTGGATGCCCCTCACGTAGCACTTGTTGGGGTCGTCGAACTCATTCTGCATCACCCCTTGGTAAGGATACTTCACCAGGGAGGCGTAATGGAACCATAGCCAGTAGATGGGGATTCGATCTCGGCTAATGAACAAGCCGCTGAAGAGGACGAAGTAGGCCAGTATAGCCACCACCACCGTGTAGGCCATCATGAGGTTGAAGATGATCCCTGAGAGGAACGTGACGAAGGAGCTTCCGGCCCAGAAGGACGCCAGCACGAACGTGAAGAAGAGCAAGAATCCGGACGTTCCGCCGGATAACCCGACGGCCCAGAAGGTCGTGGCGGCGAACGTGAGGGAAAGGACTATCAGCGAAGGAATGGATGTGACCATGTGGGAGAGGACGTAGGAAGACCGGCGGTAAGCGTTGTAAGAAGTTTCCCTCGTGAATATGTATCGCTCCATTAAGAAAACGGGCATCGCCTCCGCGCAGGTGTAGAAAGTCGTGGACATTGCGAAGGCGAAGAACCCTAACCTCTCTTGAATGCCCCTCGGAGAATCGTCGAGCTTCCAAAACATCGTGGCGAGTATGGCCCCCGTCACTAAGACCGCCCCAAATCTCGCCCCGAAAAGCTCGGGCGCTCTCCTCGAGTTAGTGATCGACCTGTGGCCTATCACATACATTTCTTTCCACAAGGGGTTGGCGTATTTAGGTACGGAAGACGAGGAGTTGTTTGAGTCTATCGTCGAAGCCCCCGAGACTAGTTTCCCCATTGAAATGCTCGCGCTTATGGCGTCCTTTAAGGGGAGCTTCGGCCCGTTTGAGTTTCTGGCTTGGATGCTCCTCATCTCCTGCCATTTCTTGTTGAAGCCCACAAGATTCTTGGCTCCGCCGGGCTTGGCCTCGAGATCCCTAATGTAGTCGATGGTGAATTCGAGCTTATCTTCGTTGGCCGGGATTGGACTCCCAAACTCTGCAAAGAACTGAGGTATGCTGCTTGGACTGCCATTAAACACGGTCTGCCCTCGGGAAAGAATGATCAAACGGTCCAACAAGCTCAGTATTCTATAGCTCGGCTGGTGAATGGACATTATCACAATGCTCCCGCTCTGTGCAATTCTCTGCAAGACCTTCACCACCATGTATGCGCTCGTCGAGTCCAAGCCCGAGGTGGGCTCGTCGAGGAACAGCAATATGGGGTCGTGGATGATGTCCATTCCTATGGAAACCCTCCTCCTTTCCCCTCCAGAAACTCCTCGGTGGCCTTCGTCCCCTATCACCGTCTTGGCTGCATTTCTGAGCCCTAACTGATCAATCAGAGCCTGGACGCGGGCCTTCTTCCTCGACTTGGACATGGTCCTCGGCAGCCTGAACTCAGCCGAGTACATCAAGGTCTCTTCGACGGTGAGCATGGGGAACAGTAGGTCGTCTTGCATCACATAGGCTGAGATTACCTTCAGAAGCTTGGATTCTAGGGCTTCTCCATTCAGAGTAATGGTCCCTTTGAGACTCTCCCGGGATATTCGATCAGCCAAGGCATCGATTAGGGTCGATTTCCCCGACCCGCTCGCTCCAAGAACAGCCATGATCTCCCCTTCTCTCGCCTCGCCGGATATATTGTCCAGCAAGACCTTAGTATCAGACTTACGAACTATATCAGCAGGCAAATCCCCTAGAGAAGCATCGCGACGATCGCCTCGCCTGAAGCAGGATGGGATAATCTTCGGTCTGATCTTGACGCTATACGTCAGGTTACGAAAGGAAAGAACGAACGGTAATGAAGCAGGCTGATGAAAGGGCTCACTTAATTCAAGGACATGGTGAGAATGTCCGCTCGTCGAGTTTCCCAGGAACTGCATGAGCTCGCCGAGGGTATGCGAGTTATTCCTCGTCGGCCTTCGAGTGAATTCTTGGACGTCCAAGCCATGCCTCGGACCCAAGAAAGGAAGGTCACTGTCCATGGATACGTTATCGATATCACGCTCTAGGCTTTCCTCCATGACCCCTTGCAAGAAATAAGGAGGGGAAGTTCGAGTCTGTTGAGATTTTTCTGTACGAAATTACTGCAAGAAAATAAGGTTTATTTCTTGAGGGTGTTGGTCAGTTTTATGTCACCTTTGGTAGGAAGGGGTAGTTCGGTTTTTGAAGCATTGAGTGCATGGGAAGGATTAAAAGGTTAGGTAAAGAAGTTACACTTTCTTCAACGGCTTTTAGTTCTGAATTTGGACAGATTGATGAGTTCAAGTCCTAAATGGCTCAACGTCACAGAGACTACTACCAAGTCTTAGGTTGAAGATTTGATGATGAAAATGCAGGTAGTGGCAACGATTTCTTTATTGCTTGGTCTCTTTCTTCTTATTACATTCTTGGCTGCCTAACAAGTTATAGTCTTATGGAGTAGTAAGCATGAAGAATGTAAAAATATTGGGATGACCTAAGCTCTCCTAATTCTCATTCGCACACGCCATGAGAGAAAAATGGAATACGCATGCTATCTATCTGCTAATGGGAATTTTTTATCCTATAAGCAAAATATTGATTACCTTTCGTGATGATGTAGGAATTTAACTTAGGTGGGATTTTCTTATCTAACTTGGTTTTCTTCTTACATCTTTCATTTACATGAACTGATTATTATATTCAATTCGAATTGTCTGAGGTGGCTTCATATCATATGGTTGATATTTCTTTCTTTGAAGCTCTTCATAATATGCCATCCTTCAAAGATTGAAACTTTTTCAACCTTAAGTGCCACTTCAGCATCATCTTCCTCGTCTCCATCGAGCAAGAAGTGGTATACTGTCTAAAAATGGCAGACTAGCAATTCCTTGGGCTGCGGTTGGCCACCCTACTGCAGTTTCTTTCACGGTAGTGATCTCGGCGGCGGCGGCGGCGGTGGAGGAGGGGAGGAGATAGCAATGGTGGGTTGACTTTTGATTGGACGGAAATAACCTTGATGTTGATGTGGTTGACCCTTTGATTTGATGGAACATTCTTTTAATCTTTTTTCTTTTACAAAGTTTGTAAGATTACACTAATTCATCCAATTAAATAATTTCTTTGATGTTATTATATGTTGCAATAATCTTTTTTTCTATAGTATTTAATTCAAGGGCTTGTGGTCGACTGCAGTAACTTTTCATTCTTACAATGATATATAGCTAAGTGGGCAAACAATATAACATTGGACCCATGTGTAATTTAAGATCAAAATGGTATTTCAAATCTGATTGATGTCTCAAAAACTGCAAAAAAGAGGCCCATGTTTTGACCATAGTCAAACATGATAGTTTATAGCATAGCATTTAAGAAAATTCGTGTTCTTTAATAATATCACATAGAGGGGTTCAAAAAACCATGTTTTGAGGAATGGGCTGGTTTCCCATATATGTTATTTATTTTTTAAATTTTTTTATGGTGGTAGCAGAGATAAAGTTGTGGATGTTGCAGAAAATATATGCTACCCATTAATCCATATTTTATTTTATTTTTCCTTATTTTACGAATTGCCATGTTTTAAAGTGGAAGCACTAAGATCTTACACATAATCGATATAATATTTTTTTGGGTAATTTTATTGGCACCCACATTTTTTCTATTTGCACCCCTAATTAATAAGTAAAGTAAACTATTAAATACTTACCAATTTTTAAGGTAATTAAATAGTTAAATACTTACAAATTTGAAATTATTAAAATACTTACTATTAAACTAAATCAATTCTAATTTCAAACTGCATCAATTAAAATAAGTAATTATTCAACAATTCAAATTACATTCATTTCACTAATTCAAACCACTTCAGCAAGGCAGTTTCAAACCACTATATATGAGTTTATTTTATATTAATATTAAATATTAAGCTTTAACTTTTTTTTAAAGTTAATATAAAACTGCAACGATTAATATAAGGAGTAATATAATTAGTGGTCTTCAACCGATTCCAGTTTCGGTTCCCGATTTGGAATCGTCGGTTTCGATTGCACCAAAATCTCAAACCGTGATCGAACCGCGATTAACCACGATTTGGAACAGTGGGTTCCGTTTTCAAACCGGTTCATTGGTTTTTTTATTTTTTTTAATTTTTTTTATTTCAAAATCGCCGATTTTGGTTAATCACCGGTTTTCCAACGGTCAGTAAATTATGATCGTTGATCTCCAATGGCCACGAGATCTGAATCGTTAATATTTTATTTTTTATTTTAGAAAAAATCTAGCGGTTAACCGCGGGTTTTCGATTTTAAAAATATAAAAATCGGAATCGAACTCCTTCGATTATAACCGGAACCATTGACCCCGGTTAATTGAACCGTCGCCGGTCCGGTTCCGATTTTTCAAGCCGTATGAACATCTCTAAATATAATAAAAAAAATAAATTAAATATTCTATCGATGTACCTTGGTAAAATAACTTAATTAATATTGTTGAATAACTCTTTCAATTTATATTGTTAAAAATAAATAATAAGATAATTATTGTTGAATTCATATAGTTATGTAAATGTTTTTTACAAATTTCATGTGTTATGGGGGTGTAAAGGGAGGTGTGGGGTGTGAGGAGGGATGTGAATAGTAGGACCTATTTTTTTTTATTAAATGTAATTTAAAAGAACAAAAATTAAGTAATTTCCTTATAAGAGACCAACGGTCAAGGCTTGGCAATTCATTTCAATGCTCTCTCTTTCCCATAAGCATCTTCAAACACTAACATTACAGAGCTTCCTTACATGCCATCCATGGCGGCAACAACTAACTCCTTACAACCCAATGGAGACGAAGGCTACATCGACATGGAACTAAGCTCATCGCCGCGCCGCAGAGAATTCGAGTTTCAAATGTGCTCAGACCCAAAGGAGAAAGAGACCAAAACCTTCACAGCCGATGAACTCTTCTACAAAGGCAAGCTCCTCCCTCTCCACCTCATCGCCATAGCTGCGCGCGATAAAATTACCAAAGAGCCCTTCGAAGCCTCGGGCCTGACGATGCCACTGGCCTGTGCCACGGCGCCTTGCACGACTAGCCCGTTGGACTCATGCAACATATCCCCGTCGGAGTCTCGAAGGGTTAGCTGCGAGCTGAGGCCCGACGACGACGACGACGACTGTTTCTTCGAGTGGTCCACCGAGCTGAGCAGCTTCGTCCACGGCCGTGACCGTACAACTACGGCCCGAAAGAAATCGTGGGCCCAGAAGATGAAGCTCATGAGGCATTACAGCTTTGCCCAGAAGCTCAAAGCTTCGAGGGCTTATCTGAAATCTTTGTTTCACAAGTCGGATGGCTCAGAAGCTGAAAAGACTGATGATAAGTCCTTTGAGTTTGTGAAGAAGAAGCCTTTTGAATTCATGGGAAGGGCGGCTAATTTTCATTATCCTACGATAGCTGCTATACTCAAGAATGGCGGCAGCAAGAATAATGGGGTTGATGATAATGTCCCAAGAAGATCTTTTTCTGGGGCTATCAAAAGACATTCTCCAGCTAAATGCTTATCTTCTTCTTCTTCTTCTTCTTCTTCTTCAGATTCTTCTTCAGGCTCATCTTCTTCATCATCATCATCGTTTTCTAACAGTCTTAACGAGGTAAATGTGACGAGGAGGAGTAGCAGTGCTACGGAGACTGAAGTGTCAATCGAGGCAGCCATTGCTCATTGCAAGGAGTCTCATAAGGTTACAGATTTAAGACAAAAGCCTGAGATTTTTGGTTCCACTGTGTGCTTATGATAGATAATCTGCAGCAGAATCTTGTCTGTAATTCTCTCCTCATTGTTTGAATCTGAAAAAACGTAGCTTTCAATTAACTGATTTTACATCTACTGAAACAAAGGCAAAGTACATGGAAAGTAATAAAAAAAAAAAAGAAAATGGAAAGCATAGGCAGCTTTTCAGACATGAAAAAAGAAGTCAGAAGAGTCATAAAGCATACGACTTTCTTCACATCCCCCACCAACACACACTATTACATCTACGTTGGATGGGACTCAAAAGCTTTAAGAATTCTTTCTTCTTTTTTTTTTTATTTATTTTTTTTCTGGGCACAATCTGACTTTATGATTTAAGCTAAAAGGACTAGATTCCAAAGCACTTCATTTAAGAAAAGGGCTGTTTAATGGAGTCTTGATAAGCATTCCTTCTTCACGTGTCTGCCTGGTAAGAATAATATATGCTGGTTCATTTTCTTACTGAGGTGAATATGTTTATTGCAGTTAGAAATATTTGAACAAAACCAAAACTAAGTGATGAACATGGCCAGAGAACTAACAGCTTCTTCCATGTGCGAAAAAAAAAAAGATTTCAATAAATGAGCACATGGTGAAAACTGACTTAGCACAGTTTTCCCTCAATGGGCATTTCATCCTGACTCAGAAAATATGAGCAAACATTACTTTCATGTCATCATATGCCCCAAAGAAAGAAGGGAAGAAAACTCAGATATTCACGTTCTAACAGAAACAATACAGACCTTAGGAGTTTGAATGATCTCAGTTCATGACTTACTCTGATGTTCCACTTTCCATTGAATGCAATAATCGAAAAAAGACGACCTTTTCCCCCAGTTTTTACTGCAATGCAAACCAAGGGAAGAAAAGTCAACATTGAGGATGAGGTCAACTCGTAAGAACAGATGGCTGTGATTTGCATGTGCAAGAATGTGGCTTTCCAAGCTTGTTTTGGCACTGTTGGATTCATATTCTTTTTGGTTTATGCCATTTCATATGGACCACAACTCACCCAAGGAATCTGCTAAACGTCTCTGCAAATTGCCAAAATGCTCGAGGGCTCAAGTCAGAGATCAAAGCGACCCTCGAATCTGTCGAAGAAATGTCCAAGTGGTTCAGTCAGTCAGTGTGTACTCCATTACAATGGTCCTGAGCAGTGAAGAAGACAACTCATAAACTAGGCCTTTTGCTGTAAAAATCTGAACCCATCTTAATTTAAGGCCCATATGAAGTCCCAATATGTTCTTCAATTAAAGCCCATTTTTATACTCCATGCATGGAGTTCTTTGTCTGAGCTGAGCTGAGAGCCCCTTCACAAAGTCTTTTACATTCATGTATGGTACAGTTTCACTTCGTCAGAGTTGTGGATAAATCATAACAGTGACAGTGATACATAAATATATATTATATATATTTTATTTTCTTGAAGATAATGAATATTGCATTGGCTTTTAACAGCACTGATAGCAGACAAAGAGGCTCAGCAGGGAACAGTCTCTGAATTATGCAGGGAATTCCAGCCAATGAGTGTCGTTGAATCAGTTCTATTCTACTCCTCCATTTTAACTTTAACTAAGATTGAAGTTGAAGTATTACATGTTTTTTTACGATGAATTCTGTTACGAATTTTACGGTAATAGAGACTTGTCATTGTCGTAAAAACTGTGTTTCACAGTTACCATTATCTGTTTGTGGACGAAAGCTTAGCTAACTTACACA
Organism: Lindernia subracemosa; assembly: GCA_028392965.1. Taxonomy (NCBI): domain Eukaryota; kingdom Viridiplantae; phylum Streptophyta; class Magnoliopsida; order Lamiales; family Linderniaceae; genus Vandellia; species Vandellia subracemosa. The sequence continues at coordinate 6,414,091 of JAQPCC010000002.1, read as the reverse complement.
CACACTCACCACCTACCTCTTTAAATACTCTGAGATGGGATATTAAATTGAGGATCTTGGCTTTCTCTTGAGAATCTCCAACGCATATCTTAATAATTAATGCCATAGAGAGGAAAGAAATTGGTATGTTGTGTTCATCACAACCAGCAACAGCCATGTGCCAAGCCATGGACGAAGCTTCCTCTTCATCAGCATCACCAGCTTTACTACTCGGCGGCAGCGGCGGCGGTGGCCCAGCTATTGATCGTCACAATCCCATTATTAGAGACTCAAAAAGATACGTTTTTAGACCTCTCCCTCCTTGCGTTGATCCTCAGCCACCCATAAGCCCAAAGCCTCGCAGATTTATGCTACATAGGAAGGTCAAGAATGTCCCTACAGGGGAGGAGGATGATGATGATGATGATAAGAAGGCTGACAAATCCACTGCAAATAAAGATAAACCAAATGATGGGAAGATCAAGGGCGGATTTAGTCTCGCTAGAAGAAGTTGGAGCTGCGTTAGGCCTAGTGAGTTTTCAAGCCCAGCAAATTCTACTAGATACTTGCTGAGTAATGACAAGGTGTTGCTCGACTCTCCGTCGGATTTCGACCCGACCCATAAGAAATTTCCAGATGAGAAGCCTATAGAAGCTGCTGTCCAGGCCTTAGATGAATCTTGCGACTCAAAACCAGCGTCAGACCAGGTCTTGGCCTTTGCAAGAAAACTGCCACCATTGATGACTTTAGCTAATTTGTTTTGTCGTTTGCAGGTGGTTGTTCTGAGAGTGTTCTTGGACTGCAGAGGATGTGAGAAGAAGATGAGAAAGCATATCTCAAGAATGCAAGGTGTGATTATTACAACACAAAAAATTCCTACCACTCACTCCACCACGCAATGATTTGAGCTGCATTACTTTCTTCTTACACGTTAGTCTTCGATGCCTTGCCTTATTGCGCCGCAGGTGTGACGTCTTTTGACATAGACTATGCGACGAAGAAGGTGACGGTGACGGGAAAGTTAACGCCTTTGGAGGTTCTTTCGAGCATATCCAAGGTCAAGAAAGCCCAGGTATGGTCTCCATCATCGGAAGTTCCTACAAGAAATGCCAGCTTGATGAATGATTCAAACGTCACGAATTAGCTGTAGGCAAAAGCTCGATTATGTTGTGAACTGTTTCTTCTTAGGATGTCTGTATATTCATTCAAAAGCTGCTGTCTCGGCCAAGCTTTGTTCATTAATGACCAACTAAACTACAGCACCATACTCTTACATATGCTGCTACATGCTATCTTAGTCAAAAGCTCGTTTATGTAATGAATAATTGCCACGGAAAAGCTGGGCAATAACTGTTGCAGCTTAACTGCTTGAATTACAACTATCAGTCACGACAACATTTTGATTATATACACCACCACCAAACGAAGAGCTCGACCGTTAATTTGCAGTTAATATGCCCAGTTAGAAAAAATGTTTGCCATGATTTAATAATGGGTTTATGTCTAAAGAGATGAAATGAAGTATTTGCAAGAAGACATACAAGAAACTGTGAAAGCCAAATTGAATTCAACTCACTTCTCTAGCAATTTTTTCAGTATCTATCTCCACCCCACTATTATACCTACAACTAGAGACACCTTCTACAATGCAGCAAGAGCACAAGCCATAATAGCCCCCCATTCGATCGAACATACAGCAGCAGTTATTATAATCGCCTAACTCTTCGCCATAGCTCCCTCGTTTTCCATCTTCTGGGCGAAAGCTTGTGTAGCAATCATGTTATTGTCGAAGTAGCTAGCGTAAGGATGCTCCTTAGGAATCAACCTTCTGTATTTCTGAAAACACTTCGTCGCTTCACGGTCCTTCCTCAACAATGTATATAGTATTCCCTGGCAAAGATATGGCCTGAAGTCCCTCGGCTCCTCCTTTACCAGCTCCTGGTAAACCTTCAATGCTTCGTCGTAGTGGCTTTCAAGAACCTTAATCTGCGCCATTAGCAGCTTGAAGTCCCTCGTTTCACTGCCCTTTCTCTCCTTCTTGCACAGTTTCAATGCCTCTTCGACCCTTTTCTCGATTACCTTCAAGTCCTCGCGCGATTCCTCTTGAGAAGCCACGGTCACGAGGCCGTGGTACGCCTCAATGCGGAGAGGGTCTCTCTTGATTAGCTCGTTGAAACCGTTCTTGGCCGATTCGAACTCTCCACTGACGGCGTACATATGGGATTTCATCATGGGCCATTCGATTTCGTCAGGCTCGAGCTCGATCAACCTGTCGAGAATCTCGATTGCTTCGGGTATCTTCTTGCCCTTTATCTTGATTTCCATCAATTCCTTGAGCCCATCAACGTCCTTGGGGTTCGATACCAAGTGCTCCTCAATAGTTCTTTCTTTCTCTTCTTTCGAGACTGAATCTCTATCAGAGGTCTGAGAAGTGGCAGCAGGCGAAATAGGCGCTGCAATCGCTGGTTTTGCGTTCAAATAAAATCTCGAAAAGAAAATCGCAGTACCGGCGATGGTGGTGACCAAGGCCGTCTTCAGATACGCCCATAACGGAGCTTGCGAAACCTCCGAGCTGGCTTCGTGATATTTGACCAGCCTCGGGTGGTCACTGTCACTATCAGGCTTTCGATTTTGACAAGACGCTCTGACGAGAGATGGAGGCTTCGAGCTCCTAAAGGAGAGGGGCTTCGCCAGAGACGGACGGTGGCGGTGGAGCGACGGTACGAGCGGCAAATTACAGCCGCTTGATCTGACGGCCGATGGGTTTAGAGCGTTCATAGCGTTAGGGTTTTAGCTTCTTCGCGAAGCTTTTAGATTTTCAGAGAAGTTATTTTGAAGGCTAATGTGCCGATGCTCTTTGGTTATATGTATGTATCTATCTTCTACGATTCTATTCCTACGGTTATCTCCGATTTCTAAAGTGGGCCTCATTTATTTGGGCCGGGCTGATGGGCCTAATGAAACTAAATATGGGCTTCTTATGCAATTACAAGATCCAATGGCCCATTCACTTAGAGGTAAAAATTCCATAATGCACATATATATATTATATAGGGATAAAAATCCAAAATAGTCCCCGATATTTATTCTATGGACCAATTTAGTCCCCGATATTCGTCTGAACCATTTTAATACCCGATGTTGTCAATTTTGAACCAATTTGGTCATTCCGTCATGATTAACGTTAATTTTAGCGGGAATTTCGCACGTGCTCCACACAAATCATGTATGGATCGAATTTTGGAATATTTGCAAGATTTGGGGGGTTTGTACTGTTTTCTCCTACTGTCAATGAAGCTCGATGAAGCAGACGATCTAGAGCTCATGCTCGAATTTTGGAGGAAACATTTTAGTTTCGTGCCTTAATTTCAGTAACCATTTCAATTTTATCGATCTAGACATGATTTGGTGTGGGACGCGTGGAAAATTCTCGCTAAAATTGACGTTTATCTTGATCGAAGGACCAAATTGGTACAAAATCGACAACATCGAGGAATAAATTTGTTCAGGCGAAACATCGAAGACTAAATTGGTCCATTGGGTAAACATCGGAGACCATTTTGAATTTTATCCCTATATAAAATAAATATATTCTTACAATCCATTATATAATAGGTGAAGTGGACGAGCTCCTAATATTTGTGTCGTCCATGGAAACTCGGGGTGATATACAAAGGGATTAATTTCCATGAAAATCATAATAATTCATATTCGACTTAGATTGAATTTAATGGAATGAGGTGTTGGTAAAGAGTACAAAGACATATGGCATAGGATCGTAGGATCCGTATAGCTTTTTAAGTGCCACGTGGCGATACTAGGAAGTGGACTATGGCAACACAAGACATCACATCTCCTAAAGCCATAAAACTACAAACATGCATTTCGTTGCTTTCTATGTACGGCTATGAAAAATATGGAATTTATATATTATTTTACAATGATATAACAAAAAGACAAAACCGTATATTACATGAAGAGTGGATGGGCTTGGGGTCGACATTCGAAAGCCAATGAATGGAGGACAGAACGAGGCATGCAAGTGTTCTAACATCGTTGTCCAAATCATATGTGCGAGACTTGTTACACACACATACACAATGATATATATATATATATATATATATATAAAACATATAATATGTATTTTGTGCGTCTATCTTTGGTCGTCATCACTTGTATTTTTCTTTGAAGAGTGTGATATTTCTTTTTGGATTCTTTGGCTCGTTTCGGTCTTAGATGAACTTTCATCTCCTCTTCTCTTTACGTCGTAGTTCTCGAAGAACTCTTTGTTCTCTTTCTCTAGCTCGTTCCAAACTATATATATTACATATATTCAAATGATAGTATGAGTAAAGAATAATCGATAAAATCATCTACGTATGTTGATCTGATTTTATCATACAACTTTAAACGCATTACTCACAAGTCAATAATGATAAAATATATACATCAATTCGATCTTGGAGATTCAACATATATATATATGTATATATATATTATATTATATACCTGTGGATGTAATAACTGGCTTGATACTTGCATGTTTTGAGAGAGCTTCCATGCACTCCTCTTTGCTCATCTTAAACACAAGGCATTCTTCTATGAGGTGTTGAACCTAATATTACAGCATATGTCATCATGCCCAAATAATAACAAACACATACGCAGTATAACAAGCACAGAAGAAGGTTTTAATAAAAGAAGAAGATATTGCTTCATATGCAAACACATGTTGCAATAAAAACAAAGAAGACTAAACCCTAATATAAGCAAATAAAAGGTTGAGATCGTCGTATGTGTCTAGGAAGTTGTCTACCATGTGGATGTATTGATCAGCTGAGGACGCCGGCGGCGATCCCATATCAAGAATACTTTTATGATGAAGATGATAGAGAAAAGACAATGAAAAAACAAATATATATATACTCGAAGAATCTTTGCCCAAAGAACGATAGCTTAGCTAGTAGGGTTATATGTATATCATACAAAATACAAAGAGAATTAGGATCTAAACTCCCTATGGTTGATGTAATATTTGAAGCACAGCACACGCAATTCTCATCTAATATAAATACAAAGAAAAAAAAAAGAAGCTATTTTCATTTATGCAAAATTAAATAAAAAAGATGTCGTGGATCATAAAAAGTCGCCCCACGTGGGAGATGAAGCGTGATTGGTCGGGAGGGGATTAGAGGAGATTCTATTAGACACCCAATCATTTTGTTCTTACGTTCACGTGCCATTTGGGCCCACACCCTCCGCGAGATTGGGCCCATTAAAAGCCCAATGGGTTAATTAGTATATTAGGCCCAACCAATAAAGTTGACGATTATATAATTAATTAGGATATTATAGGCCAATATATATGTCACGCCTATATTATTCTATATTCTTCAAAGTTGGATTTTTATTTTTTATTTTTTTTATTTTTTTATGTTTTAGTCATATGTGGCAATGAAGTATGTGGAGTATAATTACGGGTTTATTCCCAATTAATTATTACCAAACATATTATGTTACGACTTATTGAAATGGTGATTGGTCCACAAACTATCGTCAATGATCATTTGAAAATTATAATGGTGCTAATAAAATTAGATATTTAATATTTTGAAATTGCATAATTTTACTCCAAAGTACTAGGAGGTTGCTTTTGGCTGCATGCACAAGCATATAACTTAAGCTGTTCGTTTACGTTTCGTGTCATTATCATCTAATTAGTCATTAATTAAGAGATTATTACATAACTAACGATGATATTATTGGTTTGATCTAAATAAACTCTTTTGTCTTTTGTCGTGAGACATGTTGGTATAAGAAAATCAGAAACAAACAAGACGTCATCGCTTACGGAAGACTGTAGCATTTTTTTTTTCTTCTCGGTATATAATATAAATATATAAATGAAAAATAATTTTTAGAAATACTATTTTGAAAAAAATAAAATTAATGAAACATTTATTCCCATCCAATCTTTGCCCCAAGTGAAGTTATTGCGCCGCACGACTTTGCCATCTTTGTCTGCATGAATTAATGATGGCGAATATCTTTCATTCACGTTCCGACCAATTATAGCAATTATTGAATGTAATAATCATAAATCTATTACAATATACGTATTGCAATATCAACATGTACTTTATGAAAAACAGATTATTATTTTATTATATATATGTGCATGATTGTAGGTCGTGATTTTTTATTTAAATAATTGATGAAGTGGTCCTATAGATCGACCTTGTTTAAAAGAAGTGAGAATTCCTGAATAATTATGTTCAACTAATTTTAAAGGCATGGCTCAATGAATGCCTCTAATAAACTATTATGTTTATTATTTTTTTTCCTAAAATATTTTAACAATTTGGTTATTTTTAATTACATTAATTTTGTGAATGCGGGGTTGGTTTTGAATCATGGAATGGAATCGTGATCTTTTATATAAATGTAAATATACATATCTAATTAATTAATTGCATTATTAATCTTGCTTGGCGGTTTAGCAAACCTAACAAATAATTAGCTCTACAATATATATATATATATATATATATATAATATATATTTATACATATATAATGATAGTTTGTCTTCGTCATCCAAAAGGCACATTTCTTATAAATAGCTTAGAAATCAAAGAGACTAGAAGCCAATGGTTTTCCGATTCTAAATTAAAATTTTAAAAATAATATAATTAATATTAATGTTATTGTCGTGAAGCTCATATAATAATGATATTTTTACATAAGGAAGGAGTTAGGATTCATATTGTGTAATAATGATCTTATTAATTATATACTTGTAAAAATTTAGTTGCAATCAATTAATGGAGTGACCTGAAAACTCCCACACCAAAGTTTTATTGTTAATGATTTAAATTGCTCGAACTATAAAATTGAATGAACGACCAATCAACATATAGTATACGAACCAATGAAATTTAAAAACTATTGAAATGTTATATAAATTGCGAAATCTAAAAAATTAATGAGTCACATCGTTGCGTTTACTTTCCAGAGTAGACGACAGAAGACCTTTTCACCTTTAAATTTAATTTAAATAAACCACCTAACAAAAAAGTCATTAGTGAATAATTATTAGCTTTTTTTTTATATACCATAGCTTTCTTTTATAAGTAATACTTTCTAAATTACACAATTATCTGAATTTGACTATTATGAATAAGATGATTTGATTTGACAATGTTAATATGTCTTTTTCCACATTATATGTTATTGCCTTTTTGGCATCTACTTGTTGAAAGGTTATGAAGAACTTGTTTTCTTCTATTTATTTTTAATTAATATCCATATTTACTTGGTCATAGTGATTATATATGTTTTTTTTATATAAAAAAGTTTGATTAAAAATAATTTGATTGCTTTCATTGTTTGAGTCATAAAATAGCCTTTTAGGTAGTCTTAGAATAAATTAAACATCCCAAAAAGGTAACTTTCTAGTTAATTATGAAAAGATTTGATATCCACTTTACAAAATTATGAAAATACAATAAAGAAGCAAAAAATCCCGCTAATCCTTAGTTCATCCTCTCCACTCTGTCTTCCCATCTGTAAAGCCAAAATACACCAATAAATAATTTCTCTCTATAAAATAGTTTTTTTTTCTTTTTCATTTTTATAAATTTATTAAGTAAATCTTACAATTCCATGCAACTTGGCTTGGCGATCACATACCTATATTTATTTCTTGGTGCTGTCTCTATTTTTCCTGCAAATGGTTTTCCTATTTAATTATATACAGATGATGATCACCTCACTTGTATTCTCCGATCAAATATAATTTATGATCAACAGTTGAAATTTTCAGCACTTAATATATATATTTATATATATGTCTATTTTCAATAATTTTTATATACGTACCATACACGCTGTGTCTTAATGTGCAGTAGTCCACTTGCTTTCCTCTCATTCAATAAAATTCAGCAGAAGGAAATTAGACCTTTAATATCTTTTTTATTTCATGTAATTATCTTAGATTTAATGTCTCATTAGGAACTGATTAAGCTCGTTGGTCTTTGAGCTTCATTTTCTTACACAAATGAGGGAAGACGGCAAAAGATTTAAGGTAGTGCCTTTGTTCTTTTGCAGAGAATATAATTTCCATAATTTTCTTTTTTATTTTCCTTTCATTTTTGTTTATATTCTTTTATCAGTCTTCGTGGCCGAAGATGGTGGCTAAGAATTGGTTGAATATAAAGAGTTGCAGAGGCGAAATGCACTCAGATGACTGCAGAAAGCGAGGTACATTCTGCCCTTTTAAATACATATATATATATATATATATATTAAAGTATATAAAATTGATATTTTACTTTTGTAATACTTTGCATCGATGCATGAAACTTCAGATCTGTTCCAACGAAGAAGAAAGAGCTGCTTCGACGACGACGGCGTTTACGTGGTCGTACCCGAGGAATTATCAGGTTGAATATTTATTTATTGATTTATTTAATTATAAAAAATTTAAATATGACATTAAAATTGAATTCTTGATTGATCTCCTTCATCAGAAGAGTGGTTGATGGAATCTAATGATCATGAAACCTCACAGCCATCTCCCAGTGACAACCTCGATCTCAGGCAAGTAATATAAAAATTGAATTTCTAGTTTTTTTTTTATAATATAATAAAGCTATAATTTATATATTATATATATATATGTATTTGTGAAGGATATTCGTGGGAACATGGAATGTAGGAGGCAAGTCGCCTCACAGTGGACTAACCCTAAGAGATTGGTTGAAGAACAAAGAAAGTGCAGATATCTACGTATTAGGGTACTATTATTATTGATCAAATCTTGAATCTATAATATATTTTTTTTATTACATGTATATTATGAAACTCATCTTATCGATCCATGTATGGTTTAGGAAGTAATAATATATATATATTTGATGTATCGGCAGGTTTCAAGAGGTTGTCCCCCTAAACGCAGGCAACGTCCTAGGAACCGAAGACTGCGGCCCAGCTTCGAAATGGCTCGCCTTAATCCGACAAACCCTAAGTAAGGAGGCGAGGAACGACCTAATACTAAAGCCAAGAAGAGTCAGCTTCTCCGATCTGCTATCCTTAGAAGACGGGCGGCGGCCGATCGAAAGTAGTAGTTACGAGGAGGGGACTAAGGCATCGCCCTTATTAGGACGACCCGAGGATGAGTATTGTCTTGTTGCCAGCAAACAGATGGTCGGGATCTTTCTTTGTGTTTGGGTTCGTAAGGGTTTGTATCAGCATGTTGACAACGTTAGGGTTTCTTGCGTTGGACGTGGACTAATGGGTTACCTCGGAAACAAGGTATATATATATATGTTGTATGTGTGTGTGGGGTTCAATGACTATTTCACCTTTGAAGTGAGTGCATCGTATTTTGATTTTAAATATTTTATTCAAACACGCACCCTCAATTCTAGGCTGATTTCTTTCTTATCTAGCATTTTGGACGTGTAATACTCTTAATTGGGTAGTCGTGACAATTCGTACTCGTGATTTCTCTTGGCCTGAACTCTGATATCATGTTAAATGATCATTTCACTTAAAAGTTTAAACTTGAACGGAGTGCGTCATATTTTAATTTTATATATTTTATTTTCAACACTAGCCTGATTCATTTCTTAACTAGCACTAGACTCGTAATTCTCTTAAGTGAGTGGTCGTGAGGATTCGTACGCAAGACCTCTTTTAGTCTGGGTTCTGATACCATGTTAAATGACCATTCTTCTACCGCTTAAGCTTGTCGGACTGTATCACATTTTAATTTTATGTACTATCAGTCATATGCGTGCGTCTCCATGTCTTTGTTAACTATTGATTTCCGTCATGTGATTAGGGTTCAATATCTATCAGTATGAGGGTGCACGGAACGAGCTTCTGCTTCGTATGCGCTCACTTGGCCTCGGGAGAGAAAGGGAGCGACGCGGCGAGAAGGAATTTGGACGTAATGGAAATACTGAGGAGGACGCAATTCGTATGTCGACACCATCCACGAAAACGAGTTTCGCCGATCTCAATCTTAGACCACGAGTAATTAGTTGTCCTTCTAAGTAATTAATTAATTCACTTATTCATTCGTCGTCTTATATAAATTCTTGACGATGTAGCAAGATTATTTGGCTCGGTGACTTGAACTATCGAATCGCGCCGCTCTGCGACGACGCCCGTCGGCTAGTACAAAGAAATGAATGGCTGGCTCTTCTAGAGAAGGATGAGGTTGGTGAGCAACTAATAATTTCCATAGTGTATTAAATACTCAACTTTAGTTAATTAATTATGTTTTTGTACTATTATTATTCTTATTATTATTGTTTTTTTATTTCTTGGTAGTTGAGGATAGAAAGAAGGGCTGGTAGAGTATTCAATGGATGGGAAGAAGGTGAGATATATTTCGCGCCAACGTACAAATACCTAACTAATTCCGACCGTTATGTTGTCCAAACCTCCGCCGCCAAAGAAAAACGGCGGACTCCTGCCTGGTAATATATCAATCAACAACTACTTTGATTTAATTCTTTCTCTCTATCCTTTTTTTTTTTTGCTTCTTAAATTGATCCAATAAAAATTCATTTTTTGTGATAATAATTAAATAGGTGCGACAGAATTCTTTGGAAAGGAGAAGGAATAGAGCAAATGTTCTATGCAAGAGGAGAATCAACATTCTCAGACCACAGGCCTGTTTACTCACTCTTCTTACTGCAACTGAAGATGAAGAAGAAGAACATCAATACACACTCATTGTTAGTTGCAAGAACACAGAGTTGCCTACAAACTGCCTCTAGGTTCTCACCAATGGCTCGGGCCCGACAATTTAGATAACGGGCTTTTCGTACGACGGCCCGAAAGCCCGTGTTCTTGTTACATGCTGTCCTGCAGAAAGCAGATCGACTATGGAGGAAGATGATGATGTGCAGATTATTAGTTTATCTATTCTTCTATTTTATTATAGCTCAAAGCCTCTTAAAAACTGCCAACATTTAATTGATTTGGTCTATCAATTGATCAAACATAATTTTTTCTATTAATGTTCTCTTTCTATTAATCTATCTATCATGGGCATATAATAACTACTCAATTAATTTCATTGTTAGGTTAAATTATAAATTTACCCTTAGTTTTTTTTATCTATTCTAATTTTATCCCTACAAATCAATTTTTCAAGATATTTATGAATATTATTTAAAAATAAATTTATGATTTTATTTATAACATATTTTGAAAAATAAATAACAATTAAATTATAAAAATAGCACACACAATGTGCGTTAAATGCTAGTTAAACATTAGAGGCCCGTTTGGTTAGAAGTTGAATATAAAAACCCAAGATAAACTATTTATTATGAAGCCTAGGATAATTTATCTAAGCCATTTAACTCATTTTATTTGTACCAGGCCGGTGATCTAATTTCGGGCTGGAATATTATTTTTAGGCTGAAATTACAGAAACCAAACACAATATTATCTAATATTATTTATATTATTTGAGATTATATTGAACAACAAACATGGCTAAAGAAACAGGGTATTGTCTTCAACATCATACATAGTTCCTCTAATGTCTGAACAATATGAAAAAAGGACTCATAATGTCCTAAAAAGATGGCTATCAGACAACATAGGATTAATAATTTAGGCCTTCTTAAGGGTCTTGGCGGCCTTCGAAGGCAACTTTAAAGCTTTCTCGGCGATCTTCTCGGCCTTCTTGGGAAGAAGCACGGGGTTGATGTTCGGCAGCACGCCGCCGTCCGCAAAGGTCACGTTGGCCAGCAGTTTCCCGAGCTCCTCGTCGTTCCTCACGGCAAGCAAAAGGTGCCTCGGGATGATTCTGTTCCTCTTGTTGTCCCTCGCCGCATTTCCGGCCAGCTCAAGAACCTAATGAAGAATCATGAATTTCCGATATTTCCTATTGATTTTACTGATAAACGGGGAAATCGAAAAAATTCGACGAAAGCTAATTATAAAAAAAAACCTCGGCGGCGAGGTACTCGAGCACGGCGGCTAGGTAGACGGGAGCGCCTCTCCCGACCCTCTTGGAGTAGCGTCCCGTCTTCAGATACCTTCCGATCCTCCCGACGGGGAACTGAAGGCCGGCTTTCACGGACCGTGAAACCGGCCGGTTCCTCGGGCCGACTCCTCTCCTGCCAGCAGCTCCTTTCTTCGCTTTACCGCCGGCGGCTTCCATTTCTTGAATTCTTTGCAAAGGAATAGAATGAGATTGTATTGATGAGTGGAGTGGTGTGGGTTTAAATAGAAAGTGTATTTTGGTTGGAGATTGGGGGAAAGAGGTGGGAAGGATTGGGATTTGAGCCGTTGGATTCGTTTTTCATCGACGGATGTGATATGCGAACAATGTCGATCCGTGTGCTTTGTCGCTGGACCAATCGCGGGCAAGCTCTTACGCTTGTCATTCATATAATTTTGGATATTCGTCGATAGTTAAATATTTTAGGTCGTCCGATATTTGGGCGGATATCATCTATCGACGGTTGTGATATGTGAAAGACGTCGATCCGCGTGCTTTGTGATTGGACCAATCACGAGCCTGACTCCTACACTTGGCAATTTTATTATTTCTGTACATACGTCGAGAATTACGTATTTTAAGCCGTCCGATGTTTATGCAGATAAAATCTATCCGACGGCTATGAGATGTGAACAATGTCGATCCTTGTGATTCGCAAATGGACCAATCACGAATCTGCTCTTACTCTTGGCATTCTTACAAATTTGGATATGTCGGTAGTTACTGATTTTAAGCCATCGGATGATTTAATTGAAATCGACGGTTGCGAGATACAAACGATGTTGATCCGCTTGCTTTTTAATTGAACCAATCACGGGCCTCCTTTTGCACATCACATTCTTAGAATATATTATATTCATCGATATTTTCGTATTTTGAACCATATACCTCTTATAACAATAAAAGTATATCGATATTTATAGAAAAAAAATAATATAAAGAATCAATATCTCTAACAATATCATATTTTCAACATCGCGCGTAGGCTTGTCAATGGGGAGGGGTTTCCTGTTACTCGCGGAGATCGCGCCAAAGGGCGATTTCCTATTTTACTTTCCTTATTGGGCCTAATGGGTTGAAAATAGGCCCAATGGGCTAAAATGCAAAATTTAGAGGGCGGCGAATATAATTTATTTTCAGATAATCCAAATTCGGAAAAATCTATACTTCCCTTTCATATTAAGCGTAGGTTCCTTTCTTTATCCAACACCATCACCATTCCGTCGTCTTCTTCTTCAAACGTTTCCTCCTAGGGTTTTCGTCAAAATAACATCTGCCGATCTTTCCGATGATTCGCCACCTATAAGCGATCGATCCATTTCTCTCGAATCTCCGAGCTGTAATCACTGTCCGGCAAGAGTTCTAAGTTGGAGAACTGCAAATTGAAGAGCATCGAGCAATGCATTCGGTGCTTCCAATCGATCTGCTCTTGATCTCGAACGATATGTCGTTCCACGGTGGATCTTCTTCCCATCGTTTGAAACATCTTGAAAAAAGCGATCGTCGTGGTAATCTTAGTAGTTGATGGTTGACCTGCTTAGGTTTTTTTGTCTTAGTTAAATTGTGGACCGAACTTGTGCCTTGGGATTTTTTCTTTACGTTACTTTCTCGATCGATCCATCTTGTCTTTCCGGGAGAACGCTGGTTGTGTTGTCGTGGTCGTGGATTTTGTTTTGGAGATTGGGAGTTTGAAGACTGACTGTCTTATCTCTGTTGGTTGATTCTGTATTCTAGAGCTTTTGGATTGTAGCAGGCACTGGTTTTTCTTATTCAAATTGTGGTGGTAAGTTTTCTGTTTTCTCGTCAATTATTGTCTAGTTTCATTGTATATGTCTGGCTGAGCTGCTTTTTTGCTCCTGTTTTATGATATAATTTGTTGTGTTAAGTCATATTGGTAATCTTAGGATGTGCCCTGCATTAAGCTGACAATGCAATACTTGAGGAATGAAATGATATGCTGCTCTTGTAAAGGATTGTTAATGGTGTTGAGAGTATATCAATGTGCATGTAGTTTATCAATTTTTTAGGGAACTGATGATGTTATGGTTAATATTATCATTGATGTGTGTTGTTGTTAGATTGCTTGGTTAGCTTGCATTCTGTCACCTAGCAGTTTCTATTCTACTATTTTTTCGTAATTAAAACTCGTGTATATATATTTTTTTGTCTTCAGTTGTTCCTGCTGTAGATGGAAGTTTGTGTTCCTTCTAGTAAGTCACCTTATCTCGACGGTTGCAGCAACCGTGGATCATTGAAGATTCCGCTGAAAACAACTCATAACAACCCAACCGATCTTTCTGTAAGTGATCTCAAAACATGTTTGGCTGAAGTTCTTGTCAGAGATGGCATTGATGTAAGAAATTCTGAGAAGAACGATGTAAGCAATGTGAAATGGGAACATGGAATCAAAGACTTGGACAAGAATAAGTCAGCTCTTCCCGCTTCTGAAAATCAGGAACCTAGCTCTTCTATAGATCAAGTTCTCCTTGAAGAGAAACAGGAACAAGATACTACTGGTGCAGACCTTGAACTAAAGGTCTTGGCTAATTCAATCAATCAGTCACGTTTACAATCTAAATCGCTGCCCGTAAGTATTTGCAAACTTCTTACTTTTTGTTCATCGACACCGTTCACTTGCATGAAATAGGCACTGATAAATAAATAACATATGGTGAACCTTCATTGGATCAGACTAGTCATGATAGTTTATTCAAAATTGGCTGATCAACATCATGGTTACATTGCCGTCTAATTGTACAAACTTCTCAAAAGCTTTTGTTCTTCATGTGTCCTATCCATACTGTGTTGTCATTTGTGAATTTCCACGAGGTGTATGAGTTTGCCTGACTATTCGGCAAGGATACTGCAATCTTTCTTTTCGTTGTTCACTTTGACAGTGAATGTGTCATATTTCTGTTATGATGTCATGTGTTTTCTTCACGGCATTTCCTTTGGTGATGATGCAGGCTAATAAAGCTTGTGTCTGGTTTTTTAGGAGCATTTGAGTTATTTCATTGGGGAGAGTACCTTTTCTTTTCTTAAGCTTCGTCTAGTTGTTAATGGATAGATTGTGTCGTCCTACGTTTTAATTACTAAGAAAGTGTCAAGGCTTTTGATTCATCTAATAACGGTTTTCCATATAATGCCTGCTCTCATCTCTCAGACTACTTCAAAGCTTCTCTCTGCCTTGAAAGGCAGCCGAGCAAAGCAGGGCATGCCTCCCAAGAAGCTTTCGGTAACCTGGGCGCCCGACGTGTACGACCCTATTCCAACTTCAGTGTCTCATGTGCCGTCATCTAAGAATCAGCATTACCGCAGTTATGGTAAGAGAAAGAACAAGCAGAAACGCGGCAGCAAATCTTCTAGAAGTGGCGGTGGTAGTAAAGACAGCAGAGAAAAGAAGCAAACTCGGAAGAATGCTGGAACATCCTCGAAGCTCAAGCCTATACCTGATTACGACCGCGGAATCGAAGCCTTAAGTTCGAATCCATTCTGCGGAAGTAGTTTGCTGCTGGAGAATTCTGAGCATTTTCCACCTGCTGAGGAGGCCACATAAATGATGAAGAAGCAGAGGTTCTTCTTGTTATGCTTTCTCTTAGTTGCATTCTCTTCTCTGCCTAAATAAATAAATGGTGGGATCTTTGTATGTTAAGTAAAAACCTGCCCAAGGAGTTTGCGTTTATTTGCTTCGATTGTGACTATTTGGTCCTTTTTTGTTTGTTTATTATGCTGTCCAAACCCCTAACTTTAGGTTAATTACTTGAAAACCTCTAAAATATGGATTTTTCTTATCTTTCAGGGGCAAAAATTATAATTCAATAAATTGAATGATGCAAGCAAATAAATTTTAATGAAAATTAAAAACCTTGTATATAGAATAAATTTATATAACTACGCACATCATAGTATAAATTTTACATACGTTAATAATAAAAGTATTTACGCAACTGCCGACCAAAACCATCAATAAGTTATTATACAGACTCTCTTCTCATTTCTTACATGCATTAAAGCAGCCCCAGCCCAGTTATTACCTACCTGAGAAGTACCTTTCCCTATCAGATCAGGTCAGATCAGATATTGCCTTCCTCGGATCAGTCAACACATAGATAAGCAGCCAACTCATTACAATCATAATTACCCAACTACCTTTTGCCTACCACTTGGGCTCCTTTTTTCTTTTTTCTTTTTAATCTAATAATTAAAACTCCCATATAGATAGATCTTAGCACCATCTTCAAATATATTACTTGTAGAGTTTGCCGTCCTCTCTCTCTCTCTCTCTTTCTCTCTTCTGTATTATATGTGTGCGCCTGCGAATAACGCAAGAATCTTTCAAAACTGAACTTGACAAACTGAAACTAAAGTACCACGATTGTAGTAAAGAAATTCAGCCGTAAATAACAATGAAAGGCAATCTAAGAAGGTACAATTATCACTGAGAGAGAGAGCCGTACCGAGCCATGTCAGCTCGAGATGGGGCGCAGACAGACACGAACTTCGTGTTCTTCAGGCCCCTGTCTAAACTTCGGAACCAATATTTCGAGCACAGCCCCTAATCCGTCGTGATAAGCTTCAATCTTGGCATCCTCGGGGATCATCGTCGGGAGTTGGATTTCTCTTACAAATTCTCCGGGCGGGCAGTGCTCGGAAGAAGTCGTCGAATCCACGAGCTTGAACGTCCTATTCTGCCTCTTGACGATAGGAGCACAAGACGTACTCACGCAGCACACCTTGATGATCCCCCGCGCCTTTGCGTTCTTCCAAGAAACCTTAACCCTTTGGAGGTCTACGAATGGCAAGCTTATTACAATTAAATACCCTTGTTCGTCCTCGTAGATTGTCTTCGCTGCAGTTACTGGGCCGCTGGCATTATTCCTCAGCACCCCGCTGAACTCATTTAGCCAGCTGGGCTGATGATTATGATTCATAGTCAGATGGCAAGAATCGTCGATCTTCCTTTTGTTGTTCACGGGCGATAAATCATCCATCACCTCCCCGTTGTTTTGAATTGAGAGGTTCAGAGCATAGCCGTCGGCGGAAGGCTTGCTGGAGAAAGAATGGTGGCGATTGGCCTTCAGAAGAGGAGGTGGAGGTGGCTGTTTTTCGAGCTCGAACTCATTACACGGAAGGTTCCTCCACGAACCATAGTCACTAGCATCGGGCGGGACGGTGAAGTTTAAGTCCCTCCCAGTGAGTTCCATCCACCTCCTTCGATCCTCTTCGCTGACGCCAGCAAGGCTTGGGGATGGGACAACCTCGACTCCATGGACGCACTGAGGGTTTGAAAGCCCTCTGTAGTGTTTCCTCTGCATCCTATGGGATCGAACGAACCCTTTGTCGACGCTGAAAGGAAAGGGCTTCACTCCTTCACGGTTATGACCGTTCATGTAGCTGCGTAGCTGCATTTTCCCGAGAGCATTCTCGGGCCTTTCCTTGAAAGCCCACATGTACATATTCTCCATGTCGTGCTGGACCATGAAGGTGCCTAGCTGGAGGTCCGACTTATCAAACCCTGATACTCCATTGCCATCACGAATGATCTTCGCCTTTGACTTTTCGTTTAGGACGGGCTTGAAGTAGAAGCTGAAGAAAAACCAAGCGCCCCATATGCTATCGACCCTCTTCGTGCATTTCTTGCCCGTCTTAGGAAAGGCGAGATGAGTGTCGGCGTCGTAGACCCGAGTGCCTAAGCCAACGTCAAGAATATCTCTCCAAAGCTGTGGAGGCAGGCTTGGCCCGGGTGGCAGGTTAATGTCGGGGGGACGAGTTAGGACGACATGGTGGCTGATTTCGAGGTCTAATTCATCGTGGGACGATGAGGCGCTCGAATCCATGGACAAGTGAGTCGAAGGGTGGTGATGATTCTCCATTAGCAGAGCTGTAAGAAGTGGATCTTTCATCTCAAATCTATCAAGAATTCTTCCTTTTTTTTTTCAAGTCAAGATGAACTGTTCTTCCTCAGGAAGGTATCACTCACTCACCCCAAAATTATGATTGCTAGAAAAATAAATAAAAAAAAATAAAAAAAAGGGACTTTCAGAAACACCTCAATGGATGCAAATCCCAGATGCAAACTCCCATCTCCATTATTACCCAAACCCTATTCATCTTTAAACCATCTTCGGACAGATTTAACTAAGATCTTAAGCCCAAAGGGTAAAGGAAAACAAGAATACCCTGAACTGAAGAGATTCCCCCCAAAGTGACGAAGTAAAAAAGATACTAAAAATCACCTAAACTCAGAAGCACAAAGCAGCTAGATGAACATCACATTCAAGCCAGGCCCAAGAAGAATCTTGCAAGATTCAAATCCATGTAAATGAGCTATAAAAAAATCCAATCTTTCTAAGGTTGGACCTTTCACAAATACAGAGATGAAACTGCCCTGATTAAGTTACCAGTCGATGAAGCCAAGGCCTAGGAAGAGGACCAAATCAGAGGGGATCTTGCAAGAATACCCTTTGGGATAAGCTTCAACGATCAACAATCCACACAAACCAGGGCACTCAGATGAATTAGCTGCCTTCAAAATCCTCATTTTTTTTTGTCCCTCTTTTTTTCTCTCTACACAGTCTACAAACTATTCGATGGTAAGACTCAAAAAAATGTTTTGCTCAAACAAACCCTTTTCTTGCAGGAAGATTCATTACACACAGTAGATTCATCCTCATCGGCTTCGGGCCAGACATTAAGAAAAAAAGGAAAGCATCACTTTTTTTTTTCTGCTTTTGTTCTAAAGAATCAGAAACCTTTATGTGTCTGTTTCTAAACTGCTTTCAGAGAGAAGGATTGATTTGATGATCGAGCGAATGAGCTTGTAAGAATATATTATGGGAAGAGTAGAAGTGTTACGTCCGAGCAAAAGCCTTCACTGAATAATGCGGGGAAAGAAAGAAAGAAAGGGAGGAGAGGAGAAGGTCCCATTATATTATTATTCCGAGCATCTTTCCTTAGATATACTGAATTATATAAATTTTTTATTTGAATTAAATTAGATTATATTATTATTTCGTACTATATATAATTAATTAATTTTTCCCACGTTGGGAAGATTGAAGTAAGAACAGAGGCGACGGTCAGCCTTTCTACGAACTGAAGGTCACAACTCAAACTCCACAACTTGCAATAACGCAGATAAGCTGTCTAGATAAGATCATTGTGCTATATTTATTATAAAAAAGATAAAATAAATATATCTTATCAACGTCAACATACATAAATACATCCTTCCCCTGATAATTGGATAATCACAACTCACACACACACACACACAAGTAGGTCGTATCCTCCATCATTTTTTTTTTAATTTTCTTTTAATATATATATTTTTTATAGATCTCTCCATAGTTAATATGAATCGAATCTCAATCATATTCTCAGAGATGATCCATCTTTCAGCAAAATTAATCCTTTTACCTACGGCAGCGCTGCACGGTAGAAAACAACTAGCGGCAAGGCTAATAAAAAAAGGTCTTGGCTTTCATATTTTTTTTATTCTTTTGTCAGGCCTTTTCTTTATCCCAAGTCAACACAGATTGCAATCTCGTTGTGGAAAGTCATGTAGTGATCAAGTTATACTTCTCATTTTGGGATTATTATTATTTTTTTTTCTCTTACCAATAATTGAGACACATATAGTGTTCTCAAGTAGTCCACGCCTCTCTCAATGGTGATACTTCAAGTATAAATTAGTGTGTGTGTGTGTGTGTGTGGCCCTCTAAAGGTTTTATATTTGCTTTATTTTTAACAAAAAAATAAAAAAAGGCAATTTGACTTTATACTATACCGAGGTGGGATGCATATGTTGATTGGTGATATATCAACTTTTATCTTTTATAGATAGTTACACTAACTAATGGTGTGGAACCTTAATGGGAAAATAAATAAATATACTAAGTGGGTTGCTTTTTTCTTTTTTCTTTTTCCTTTATTTATGTATTGGAAACTTACCCACACTGTCAAACGATTGCTACATCTAGAAGCTTAAACACATGTTACATAAATAAATAGGGTTAGCTCCAATAATGATCAATTTTATTTTATTTAATTCAATGATTCGCCACTATCATCAAATTTTGATTTGTATGTATACTTTCTTGCATACGTTACGTATGAATTGCACATCCTATGAATGTTACGTTACGGTCCACAAGAGGACAATCCGTACGTAAAAAATCATAGTACGAAGTTGTCTTACTATGATTTACACTACCCTATATTAATTATATAGTTATATTATTTAATATATATATATATATATAATCCATGGATAGACGATTAAAGAGTTTCGTTCACTCCAAAATAGCAAACTTTGCTAGCTCGACATGGCAGTTCGTGCAAGGAACGGTGCTTTGACGCATATAATGAACGTATTACACAAACTAGAAAACCCTAATACGTTGAATAATCTTTTATTTGTAATAATTTTTTGTTTATATAGTATTTATATACCATTAATCCATGGATCAAATCATCCATACAACTGATCATCTATGCAAATTCAATGGACGATGATAACAGCCACCGCCGCGGCCTCGACACTTCGCCCCTTACGGTGGGCTTCATAGGCGTGATGGGCGGCGTTATGTTAGTCGCCATCTGCCACATAATAGCGATGCTCCTTTGCAGCAATAGTAGTACTGCCACGCAAGCAGCAGCCGACGAAAACGAAGATAATGTTGCCTCGACGCTAAGTGCTGCTGCAGCCGTTGATGCCTTCCAAGAACGACCCACTGGCCCAAGCGGTGATGGAAACCCTAGAAATAATACCATTCAAGTGATCGTCGACAGCCCCGTCAAGTACTCTTACGACCCTTGCAAGGAGTCGGACGCATGCGCGGTGTGTCTCGGCGAGTTTAGGGACGGAGGTCCGAGCCAGATGGTTCGAGTGCTGCCCTTATGCGGGCACGTTTTCCACGTGCAGTGCATCGATATGTGGCTCGTCAGCCATCACAGCTGCCCTTTGTGTCGAGCCAACGCTTTGTTGTTGCCTAGCCATTCTTCTCGCTCTTCTTCCCGCGGAGCATTATTTCAGACTAACGAAGTATTATGAGAGATGTATGTGTATTTATGTATGTATGTGTAAACTTAATCAAAGATGTAATTGAATTGAAACCATAATGTAATATAAGTGGTTGGTGATACATTATTATTTTTTGTTTTTTGTTTTTGTTTTTTGTTTTTTGTTTGAAATCTTGTTATGGGCTGAAGAAATGCGTGGAGATGGTTATGCAGATCAAAGGATTCAACTGACCATATTTGGGCTGCAATCAAAGTAAAACTCTAAGATTGATATAGTTTCAGAAGATATATATCTATTTGGGGTTTAAAAGGCTAAATAATTTTTTATTGGGGTTCTAAATAAAAAATATATTGGTTTTTATCTTAATATACTTTTTTTTCTTCCAAGCTTTTACCCTAGTTTCATTAATAAAAACAAATTTACAGCTAAACCCTCTATTACATTCCACCATCCCGATAGAAAAAAAGTCTATTAAAAAAGCAACAAACACAAATCGAAAAAGAAAAATAACAACGAAATAAAACAAGATTTGATGTTTAAGCATAAAGAACTAAAAGAACAAATTAACCTAAAATTCCATAATAATGAAATGAGATATTACCTTTTCCCTTTCTTCAACTTCAATGAGCTTGAGGCTTTTACCTTATGGGATTTATCACTTTATGTATTGCCCATCATACACGGCAGAACTGATATGTTTGGCTCAGTAATAAGATTTGTCAATTCTCACACACATGAAAGAAATGAATTTAAATCTCATCACTACGTCTCAACATATACATCGATTTGCACATATAAACAAATATACTTATAACGACAGTGAAACACAGTGAAAAAGAGGACAATATAGAAACGTGGTCCTAAGATCTTGATAGGTAGATACATAGATAGATCATGCACAGTCACCACATATATTTACTATATGTATATATATGTATATACATATATATTCGATTTAATCTTACAATCTGACAGAAACATTCTGCCGTGCGATAATAAATGTTAAATGAAATGTAGCTTTGTCTTATTTTCTGTGAGCAACTAACATTGTAAGGGCAACAACGTACGATACATTGTACCTCTTATATGTAATTAAATCTACTGTCTATCCTCAATCAGACAGCTTAAACCTATAAGAATCTTCTCTTCATCGTAGTAGTAATAATAATCAAATCGCCTGTCACGGAAAGAAATGGATTGAACAATTATTAAGGCAAACGTTTACATTCCCACACGACAGTAATCCACCATTTACGGTGCAGCCCACACACACGCACATGTTTGTATATATTGAAACTTATATGAAGTACAACTGCTGCATTTTATTACAGACATCCCTCTAAAGAATCAGCCTTGGGATGATCATCAAAATATCTAAAATTTTATCCACGATGAATAATTATTGATTTTCATGGTGAAATGGATATAAAGTTTTGATTTTTTGAGATGGGAAAAGCATGAATTCTTTAGCTCATGCATGAGATGGCGAGTGTATGTATATATGATGCTCGAAGCTTTTTCAGGGACAACCTTAATTGTTAGTTAAGAGATAAGAATATTGAATAAAAATCTCATCTTTTATACAACATAAGACCTTGATTTTGCGAAAAGACGTTATAAGCGCACAAAGAGATGAAAAAGGTTTGAGCTTTTTCTTCTCCTTTTGAAAAATGTGCTTTTTGATTAAAGGATAGCCATAGATGATTTCCTTTTTGTGGCCGATATCACCGGCGGTTGAATCTCAGTATACACACCAAGTAAAAAAACTATTACCTCGTATTGTGATGGGTCAGTCTCGCCGGTCACCGCCGCCGTCGTCATCGGTCTTTTTAGGTCTCTTGTTTTCAGGTTCCTCTACATTGTCTTTTTGATCGCCGCTCGTCGCTGGACGGAAAATCGATTCGACCTCTGTGGAAGAGTCGTCGAACTGTAAGCTCCGGCAAAGCCCAGACGGTGGCGATGCTTTCCTCTTCAGAACTTTCGCCGGCCATGGCTTTTTTGGCGCCGGAGGGCACTGCGTCAAGGCCGGAATTTTGTGATCCGATGATGTCGGGGTTTTGAAGCAATCCTCGTCTTCTTCTTCTTCTTCTTCTCCTGAGAACAGCTCGTTCTTTGGGTCCCTCGACGAAGAGACCATCGCCGCGCCGGCCGTAGCTTGGTCGTCTTTCCGATCATCTCCGGCGACAAGAACATCAATCTCTTTACCCTTTTCTTTCCCTTCTGTAGGCTTCTTCTCTTCTGCCGTTTCCTTCGGTGGGGTTTCTTGCAATTCGTTCGTATCACCTTCTTCAAGAGGAGAATTGCCGCTAGTGGACATTCTTACGATGTGGTTGGAGCAAGAAAAATGGTGGGGTTTCTTTCCTGCACATGAAGGCTGTAATAAACCAGAAAACTGCGCGAAGAAGAAGATGAGAAAGAAAAACAAGGGTTTCGCTGTTTTTTTTGTGATGAATAACACAATCAGCTAACCATCTCTTTCATCTTCTGTTCGAAGGGATTCATCAGACTGCTATTGTAAATTGGATTCTTTGAGATAGAGATAATTTAATATGAGAGAGAGAGAGGCAAACATATGGAGGTTTTCAAACAGTACTAGTTGCGAAGGATCCGAGGTACACTAACTCTTCTAATATTTTTTTTATTTTTACATTTTCATCAAAATTAATCTCTCTCTCTCTCTCTCTCTCTCTCTCTCTCTCTCTCTCTCCTATCATAAATTAAAAGAATCATTTTCATAGTTTCGATTTTCGAAGACGCAACCTATGATGAACGTGGCTTGCTTCATGGGACCATAATATTTTTAGATTGTAATAAGATGTATGTTTGACTTTAATAAAATTTGATCTAATTACATTTTTTTGGGAGATTATTGATTTAGATTTTTTTTAAAAAAAACTAGATTATCGAATTGCCAAGTCAAACATGTAATACAACTTACTGAGTATCAGTAAAACCTTTTCAATAGGGATTAATTACTCTTTGACTGACTCATTATAATGTTTTGATTTTGACTCTTTATCCGAAATCACATGAATAGTATATAATCCGAGTTATGGCCGCTCGATAAAATTAGTTCATTGTATAATATATATTAAATATAAAATCTAACTTATTATATTCATATAACGTTAATCTATATATATATATATATGGTGTATCATATCAGGGTTTGTAAAGCTGGCCTAGCTTAGTTTTCATCGGCACCATTTGTAAGGTATATATAAATAATTTGTATATATTTTTTTTAGAGAATTATTAATTCGGTCGGCTCTATGCTTGCTAGCAATCGTACATTTTATTACAAGAATAAAATT
This sequence comes from Lindernia subracemosa, assembly GCA_028392965.1. Taxonomy (NCBI): domain Eukaryota; kingdom Viridiplantae; phylum Streptophyta; class Magnoliopsida; order Lamiales; family Linderniaceae; genus Vandellia; species Vandellia subracemosa. Next base: position 6,389,737 of record JAQPCC010000002.1, on the reverse strand, counting down.
AATAACGGTTTATTCAAAATTTTAAACATTTAAATATAAATTAAAGCTATAATGGCGCAACGACCACAAAGCCGTTTTGGCTCTTTGTGCACCGCTCCACTTATCTCTTCACATTTGTGTCTCCGAATTTGCATGCAAAGGTGCTACGCTAATTTTCATATATTTATTTCATTTTTGACTTTATATGTATAGTTCGGAGCATCTTTTTTTTTTAACCTAAAATATTGCGTAATAAAATAAGGTATATATATGCAAAGAATATATATTTTTCCATGCCTGTAGTGTGGTGGTGGGGCATGGAAAACTTAGGATTCCCTGTTGAAAACGGAAGGGATGTTTTTATTTTAATATTTGTTTAGATAGGTCTTCTCTCGACTATATATTATCCACAAAAATCTAATTTATCATTTATATATACAAACACACTTGCGTATCAACTAATAAATGTAGATGAATGGATGTTATTTGCTTTAACTTGATAATTTGGACTAAAGGAGCCTCAAAAGTCAATGAGAGTGAATCGAGAGCGACGATATTTGTTTTTTCTAAGTGAAAATTAATTATTGGAAAATTGCGGCTGATAATCTTGTGTTTAAGGCTTTTTCAGTTGGTGCATAAAGTATTTTTTAACTTCGGTAGGTAACTATAAGGTATGTGGAATCGTGATTTTAAATGACCAAAAAAGGGATCTTTAGGTGATGAATCGTTTTTTATCTTTCTAGAATCCTGTTAGCAACTAACGTGCCTACACCTAAAGATCTCATTTTTTTTATCTTTTAAAATCGCAGGGTTATGTTTTATCATACCTTAGGGATATCTACTGGAATTGAAAAATATTTTGGGCACTAATTAAAAAGCCTTAAATATAAGGATATCAATCCTAATTGAAAAATACCTTGGGCACTAACTAAAAATGGCTTAAACACAAAAATACCAACCGAAATTGAAAATAACTTTCAATATCAACTGAAAATGCCTTAAATAAAGGGTTACGGACCAGAATTTCTCTTAATTATTTTTGTAATCATGTATTTGGAATATAAAATTACGCGTCAAGAAAATAGAAGATGGGAATATTTTTTTTAATCAACGGTAAAAAAAAAAAAAAATTTACGTTACAAAAATAATAAATAGCCCATATAAATTCACATGACTTCATCCATTATCATTTTCTCCGTTATAATAATAAATAATAATGTATTGCACCAGATAAATTTCGACTAGGGAAAGCAATTTCTAATATTAATGCAATAAAAGCCATGTTAATGTGATTCCGTACAATTACACACCAAAACGAACGTTGAGGAAAGATAATCAATCACATGCGATGGCCATCATCGAAGCTGCGGGCTAGCTCGATCATCAATGCCGCCGTCGCCGTCGCTGCCGCCGCTTCAGCTTCCGCAATAATTCAAAGTGTTACAAAGCAACTTAAGTACATTATATATGTTGTACGGTCCGTACGACACCTAACTAGCTAGACCCTGAAGTTCTTGCCGGTGAATGTCTGGCCAAACTGCCAATTGGGCGGCGCCACGTTGATGGACGTCGACGAGCGCCGGTCGCTGGCCGTTAACCTAAAGGACAAAGCCTGGCCGACGAGGAGAGCGTTGGATTGCCAGTTCTGGCCCCAGTTACGGCCCATCGGAATCCACCGGCCACCGTTCGAACCCTTGACGCTCACCCCCACGATGTCGCCTGAGCCCGCCACGTTCGTCACTAGCACCAAGTTGAAGTAACGGAAGCCGTTTATGGTGAATCTGACGCCGCCTTGCTTCCGGCATGGAACTCTGTAGATGTTTTGGATGAAGCCCTGAGAAATCTTAAAAAAAAAAGGGAGAATTCGAAATAATTTCCGTTTACCTGCGATAGAAGACGGGCACGATGCCGGCGCGGTACTCGGCGATCTTGAGGAACATGGGCATGGCGAGGTCGAAGTGAGGCCTGGGAGGGTTGCACCAGCCGCCGTGGTCGTTGGGCAGGGCGTAGTTGGGCGGGCAGAAGTTGGTCGCCGTCACCAATATAGAAGGGTTTCCCGGGAGGCACCATTCGCCGACCTGGGCGGCGTCGCACTTGATCTGGAAGCATGCGCCGCAGCTCAGCCCGTTGTTGAACAGCGCCGTGCTCAGCGCCGCCGTCTTCACACCGTAGCCCTGGCTGTACAAGTTGCCGTACCCGCAAGCACCACCTGCCGTTTATTTTCCTCGTTAGTTATTCTTATTAGTCTGATAGTATAGTAGACCAAGTTAACGACGTACCCATTGTGCCAGAGGCGTCGCTGCCGCCGTAGAAGGTGGCGTGGGCACCCTGCCATTGACCGCCGGAGTAGACTCCGGGGATTCTTCCAAGAGCAGGCGACGCAAGAAAGCAAAGGACAGCAATGGTCCCAATCCAGAGGTATATCTTCATCTTGGCCTTTTGCTCTGATCACTAAAGCTTTTTGCTGAGAAAGAGAGAATATAGAGTTGTTTGGTAGCATAGCAGTGCTATTTATGGAGGGAAGCAAAAGGTTACCTAATGGTTTATTATTGCTATTATTTTTAACATCAAAATAGGCAACACTTTTTACCTAATTACCTTTTCTTCCCATTATTTCTGAGATTTGAGGAAAGTATTGCAATGTTATGAAGGTAAATAATTCATATTATTTCAAAAGGACTTTAGAGCAAGCAGCATTCATGAAATCTTGAAGAAGGGCCATAATCATGAAGATATATAATGATGTAATAAATGCTGCAATGTCGTGAAGAAGGGCCATTATCGCGCCTAAAACCAACCATTAATATCAGCTTTATTCAACCGTCCGTGCTGTGGACTATTTCGTAATCGCAATAACACTACACACTTAACTCTTCACCAATCCCAACTGCTGCTTTGCCTTTGCTTTTTATAGACAGATCACCATGTAAATCTTAATATATATATATATGTATATATATAATGCATATATATTCATAAGGTTCGTTATGAAGAAAGATCAGTTTCTGACGATGATTGAGGAGGTTAGTAAAAGAATGCAAACCCTATAAATATATGTCAGAAGGGTGTGAAGTGAATCTTAAAGCTAGAAAAGTTAGCTTCACTAGAAGTTCTTCTAGTTGAGTTGTCTTCGTTTTGATCATTCATTATTACCAGCAGATTAATGAAGTTTCAATATAGGGCACTGTTTGGCCATGTGAGTTTCCCACCTATATGATGTTTATTGATGTCCTAATTAGTTATTGTACTTAGTCGAAGTAGTTCGCCCCGCCGCCATGTTTATCGCGGTAGAGTTTCGACTTGTCTGAAACTGAAAATACGGCAGACTAGTTCTAGTTTGAATATGGCGTACATTCGGAGATTGTCGGGACGTTGGTAGTGCTAAATGCAACTGAAAAGAGATGAGAGACATATGAAGTTATTACATGTATAAAATGGAATTCTTTATACATGCTTATTAGATCAAATTGGTAATAAAATTGACAGAGATAGCATGCACGCCGTAGATTGGATCGCTCGCCATTCATAGTACTCGACATGTATTTGCTGCTTACAGCTACAGCATCAGCGAGGAGAAGTACTGTTCGAACTCCTTGTCAATCGTTAGCTTCTTGGCATTGCCCCTTCGTTTGTTATCTGCACTCGAAAAAGGTCGAAACGAGCAGCAGATTGAGTTCATTTCCGAACAGGGACGGGGTTAAAAGGGTTGTCTGAAAACAGACAAACAAACAATACCTTGATTAACGGGTAAAATCCCAGACGATGGAACGTAACTATAACTGCTGGGAGCCAAGCCATTTGAATTGAGAAGATTGTCGAGGTCCTGCAAATGATCGTAGCCATCTGTTTTGTACCCAGAAATTTCGAGGAGGCGATGATCCTCATAATCATCATCATAAGGTGGATCAACATCTTCGGAGATGGACAATGGCTGGGAAATACTGTAATTCAGATTTTCGAATGATACGCTTTCTGAAGAACACATGTCGATCTCACACGAAGTGCCAGTCCCACCCCAATTAGCAGAGGAAGACGAAGGCTCGAAGCATTCTTGAGCTTTAGGACAAGAAGCACTGCTGCAATCGTATGAAGAACTTTCGGTGTGATGATCTGTAGTAATAACACCAAAGCTATTGCTGCTGCCCTTTTCGGATTCTTGATCTGATTCGAATGGCCCGGCAAGAATGTTGCCTTTCAGCTTCTTTTGAACCCAGCGGAGATGGTTCGGCAGGGGAGGTTCGAACAGTTCGTCGTCGTCGTTGAGCTTCCTTTTCTTGTCCAAATAAGCAGAGATGCTTCTGTTCAGGACACAATTGAGGTTAGAAATTAGGTTGAAATCGCAAAAGCTACACATATTATTGCGAAAACGAAGAGCAATCTGAGGGGAACGAACCCATTAGGACCCAATCTACTATAATGTCTCAAAAATCATTTCTTGATATGAAATCAAAACCATAAATTTCAAATCTTCTTCAACAATGAACTACAGTTCTTACACAGAGACTTCAAGATTCAGGCATCCTCCTGCTCAGAGTACAAAAGCTAAACATTCCAGAGAAAGAGCTTGATTTTTCTTTCTTGCAGATAATAGCTATAGACTGCGTACTAAACAGATACACACATACACACCCGCAAGTACGATAAAAGATTCCTCGGTCAAAAAAGGTAAGAACTTTAACGAAGTTCATGAAAGAACGAAACGAAACTAAGCACTAATTTCCCATCACAGAGGGAGATCAAGAGATTTTACGAAGAACATCAAGGATCAAACAGAATCTACCTGTTCAGATTCCCTTCCATGGTATGAAAGGGTAAATATACGATGAACTTCCCTTCTCTTTTGTTCGTCTTTTCTCTTAGGTAGAAAGAAGCAAATACTAATGGATCAGCATAAAACTTTGCATCTGATAGAGGACAATGGGGGCGTTATGGCATTCTGCGGCTGCTTCTGAGTTGAGTTGTGGGCGCCTTATTAGGTGTAGAGGATAAAGTTGAGTTGTGGGCAGCTCAATCTCCACGCGCCTTCGAGTTCTTACTCATCGAGCGTGAAGATTACCGCGAGAGAAGTGCGAATATTGCCGCAGAGGATAATACATACTTTGGGGCCAAATACACCACTTGACTTTCACGAGGTTAAACACATTCTCCACCGACACGTGTCGAGGCGAGGTGGGCCCACTTCGCTTTCTACGATGTCCTAAACTAAACTCGCTAAGACTTGTCCTTAAAAGTGCATATTGTACCATTAGCTTCATTGCTTAAAGGAAAGCGAATATGCTTCAAGAAAAAAGCAATATGCGATTATTATTTTGTAAAGGACTGTACTGTATTCTCCCAACCCACAAGCAGCAACCAAGCGAACGGTCTGATTTATGGGCTAAGGTCCATTACATAACATATATGGCCCAATTGAATGCTGTCACGGCCTTGCCGCGTTGCAGAATCTGGGAAAGACCTCGCATCGCAGGGTGACGAGACGACGAAGGGTAGCTTGGCAGAATCACCCAAAGTGACGCCAGAATCATCGGTTGATAGAAGAGTTCGATTCCAAGAACTCTTACTGCTATCTTGCGTTTCCTTGCAAGCTTTTTGTAGTTGCGTAAAGCAGTATGTTGAGGTTCGCAGCTAAATCGTCTAGGGCCTTGATTAATAATGCGAAAGGTCGCACCTTTCAACCTCTCAATGCACCAATTAAAGGCTTTAGCAGCAGCAGCAGCGCCAGTACCAGCGTGTACGCTGGCTCGCCGGTTGCTTTGGATATGATTAAGTATGCCACTTCGCTTGCCCGAGACCAAAAAACAGGTGGGTTGTTTTGTGTGTGGTTCTTACTTTTATAGAGTCGAATGATCACTGAAGATTTTGAGTCGTATTGTGAAATTCGCAGACGATTCGTATGCAAGAGGGCATTTGGTGTTGGATCAGTGCGAATCCATTCAGCCTGATGATAACTCCAAGGGCTTGGTTGAACTTGCTCGTGCTACTTTGCTATTTGAAAGGTTTTTCGTTTTTTTTTTCCTATCTGCCTTTGCCTGAGCTAGTTTTTAAGGTTTGGGCTTTGAGCTCAATTCATTGTTGGAATTGTTTTTTTAATCTGTTTTAGAGGGTCTCGTGAGGCAGCTATTGAAAGGCTTGGGAAAATTCAAGACTTGGGCTTGTCTTCGATTGCTATGAAAGGTACTAATATCGTTACTTAGTATCCTTGCCTACACACAAAAGCCAAGCAACCTTCTGAACTATCAATATGGAATAACTCCTTTCACTGTCTCGTTAACAACTGTGTTTCCTCGGGATCTTCTCAATGATAGAACCGATTTGATGATTTAGTCCACGTTGACTATGGGCAGAATTCAATATCTGACAGGGTTATCTTTGGTGTTGAATCTTGGTTTCTTGTGTAATGCGATTATGTGTTTTGTTCTTGCAGTTGCTGCTTTAGAAGCTCTCGGGGGAATCTATCTAGAACAATATCAAGTTAGGTGCAACAGTACTTTTTGCGATATGTTTCCAGCATACATGATTGAAATTTTTTATTACAATTCTCCATGAGTGCAGTGTCTTACTTTTCCCATATGTAGGAGGACGCTACATTGGCAGTTGCAGATTTAGCTCTGCAGTTTTTGGATATAGTTAGATCGGAAATTGGGGAAGTAGATGATATTGAGGTTTTGGAATCACGGGCCAAAGCAATGAAAGGTCTTACTGAGCTCATATGTGGCAATCTTGACTCAGGTATGTAATGTGGTAAGTAAGTGGCGGTTTCATATTCCTTTTACATCTCAAGTTCGTTGACATTGGTCTTATGCACAGCAAGATCAATCTTTGAGGGAGGTCAGGGACATCAATGTTTCAGAGGTAGGATTACAATTTCATGCCCTAAGGACTACTACAAACAATATTGGCATTCATCTTCGAACATTATGATCGTATAATTTGCAGGCAATGCAGCCCTCTCTTATGGTGAGTTTCTTCACGGCGCGAAGAAGTTTTCGGCTGCAAAGGAGCTGTATCAGAAAGTAATTCAAGAAACGTCTGATGTTGATGAAATCTCCGACCCAAACTATCTTGGAGCATGTAGCATGATTCCCGAGGAAGTTTTGATAGCAGCTACCTGCGCATTGGGGCAAGTCGAGTCTCATATGGGGTGACAATAAAATCTATTATTCACATACATAGCTTGCTTGCCATCACTCCCCCATTGTCTTATTTCGTAAATCGTAATCTGCACAAGCAGGAACTTCGCTGCTTCTGAAGAGACACTAACCTCTGCATTAAAAAAGATGGAGCAACGCTTTGGTATGCAAAGTCCAAGTCATGCTAATGAGAATGATACCACACACATACCAACTCATCCATCCGTACATTATGTTGACTTCACTGACATGTAGGCCCTAATCATCCCAAGGTCGGCGCCATTTTGACTTGCATTGCTCTGATGTACCAACGTAAAGCAGTGGCCGAGCGGTCAAGTTCCCTTTTAATCCAAGAGGTCAGTTCGGCTGTAATAATTAGTTTTGACCAACCAAATCAATGTGTCATGGGAGAATAAATCCAATGAGGCCTTAGCTTTGTCTTCATACTTACAGGGCCTCTTTAGGAAAGCAAATGAACTGCTCAAAGCTCCACCATTGGACTCTAACGATGGTATGACTTCAGAGTTCAGATAGGATCAGAAACTCAAAAGACTATTCTCTCCCCTATGTTTTCCGAATATAAATGTAGCCGTCGATTGTGCAGATAGCAGTGCCAACGTGTATGGAAAAGACGTTATCGCCCTTGCGCGGGGTATGCCTTTCTTGTATGTACATATATAATCTACGGCGATGATGTCCATCGTTGTTGCTTGTGTTTCTGATAGGTGGCTATGCGGAAGCACTCGTTGTGCAGCAGTCGAGAAAAGGCGAAGCAGAGAGATTGAAGGAGTGGGCGGAAAGGGCTTGGGGAAACCGTTGGATGTCTTTGGGAGAGGCGCTCGAGTCGTCCCATAAGGTTAGGGTTTCCGTCATCGATACTCGGATATGCAGGGCCATCTAAAATTCTTATTACTACAACAAATGTTAGTTGATTTACCGAAAAATAAATCTCCACTATTTGTCTGTGATATAATCTACTAATATACATATGTTGTGATATGTTGAATTGTAGTTCAGTTTAATATAATTCATCTGGCTTATTAAATTAATGTTTGGAATAAAGTAATTTGATCTTCTTGGAAATAATTTCCCTTTTCCTCTTAAGTTAAGCCTTTGTGTGTGTACTTTACTGCCGACATGGCCATTTCAAACTTGAGAAATTCAATCATTATATTACAACCAAGCCAAGCCAAGCCATCCTCGTCATTTTGTAATTAAAAGCCAATGAATTCATACCATACACTAAGCTTATATTATAATCTTTCAACGTGATTGAGTTCTTTTACTATCATTAAGAAAAAAAGGGACAATAACGACATACCGAGTAATTAATCAAATCACAGCCGAATATGTATTACAAATATGTTGTTCATTTTGCAGGGAATTCTCACGTGTATGACTCCTTTTTGAACCCAGGCCCAACAAAAAAGCCAATCAACTCGGTTTGAAGAATATTGCCCCTTCTCTTCGTAGTCGGTTTAGCAATATTTTATGGTAAATAATAAAAAGAATTAGATTTTTCAGTCCCGGCATAGTTAATTTTTTCTTAGTTTTTTGCCTTGAGCATCCGTTTTATTATTAAAATTATGGGATGATATAAAATTTACTGATCGATCACAATTCGATTATGGGACTGAAAGAGCTCGATATCTTAAGCCAGGGACTACATTTATATAATTTCTTCTCTTAAGGAACCAATGTAAAAATATTCCAAATTTTAATCCTAACATAACTACCCCTCTTTACTCTTTCGTCACGATGCCGCTCTACTATCCAATTTGAAACCATATACGCTCACGCCGTGATGGACATGAAACAAAGCTCGTATATGCTCTCACTCTAGGGTTTAAGATTGAACAATCAGAGACGAACGCAGTCTCATTAATCTCTCTTTCAAGTGTAAGTATAGGTTTGTTCTCTTTCAAATATAGCTTCTACAAAAACCTAGTTAATGTGTATCTTATTTTTTTGTTGGTCACAACATGAGTTATATATTGTTCTTTTTATCTTTTATTTATGTTGATTTTCTCTCGCATATTTGTGTTTGTTGTGTCTCTATATACATATATATATATATATATATATATCTAGATATACATATATATATTTATAAATTTTTTACTGTGATTGACATTTTAGGTGGATGATAAACATGAAAAATATGCTGCATCTACTGCATACATATTTCGTCATAAAGAATTTTTCGAAACATTGACTGAAACGAGGACTGAGGACTCAATCATACCACAACATGAGTTTTGAATTGTTCTTTGTTGTCTTTTATTTATATTGATTTTCTCTCATATATTTGTAGTTGTTGTGTTTATATATATATATATATATATATATATATATATATTAACATTTTTTATTTTAACATTTTAGATGGATGATGAAAAAGAAGAATATGTTGCATCTATTGCATACACAATTCGTCATAAAGAGTTTTTCGGAACATTGACTGATACGAGGACTGAGGCTTCAATCCTACCACGTCATGAGTTTTATATTGTTCTTTATTGTCTTTTATTTATGTTGATTTTCTCTCACAAATTTTTGTTTGTTGTCTCTATACATATATATATATATATTTATAAATTTTTTACTTTGTTTAGATGGATGATAAAAATAAAAAATATTTTGCATCTATTGCATACACATTTCGTCATAAAAATTTTTTCGAAACATTAACTGCAATGAGGACTGAGGCCTCAATCATACCACAACATGAGTTTTGAATTGTTCTTTGTTGTCTTTTATTTATGTTGATTAGCATTTTTTATTTTAATATTTTAGATTGATGATGAAAAAGAAAAATATGTTGTATCTATTGTTTACACATTTCGTCATAACGAGTTTTTCAAAACATTGACCGATATGGGGATTGAGGCTTCAATCCTACCACGACATGAGTTTTATATTGTTTTTTGTTGTCTTTTATTTATGTTGATTTGCTCTCACATATTTGTGTTTGTTGTCTTTTATATATATATATATATATATATATATATATATATATATATATATATTATTATATAAATTTTTTACTTTGATTGACATTTTAGATGGATGATGAAAATGAAAAATATGTTGCATCTACTGCATACACATTTCGTTATAAAGAATTTTTCGAAACATTGACTAAAACGAGGACTGAGGCTTCCATCATACCACAACATGAGTTTTGAATTATTCTTGGTTGTCGTTTATTTATGTTGATTTTCTCTCATATATATATATATATTAACATTTTTTATTTTAACATTTTAGATGGATGATTAAAAGAAGAATATGGTGCATCTATTGTATACACATTTCGTCATAAAGAGTTTTTCGGAAAATTGACTGATACGGGGACTGAGGTTTCAATCCTACCACGGAATGAGTTTCATATTGTTCTTTGTTGTCTTTTATTTATGTGGATTTTCTCTTACGTATTTGTGTTTGTTGCAATCCTACCATGACACATTTTTTCTTTGATTGACATTTTAGATATATTATGAAAAAGAATATGTTGCATTTATTGCATACACATTTCGTCATAAAGAATTTTTCGGAAAATTGACTGATACGAGGACTGAAATCTCAATCCTACCACGACATGAGTTCTATATTTTTCTTTATTGTCTTTGATTTATGTTGATTTTCTTTAATTGACATTTTAGATGGATGATGAAAAAAAAGAATATGTTCCATCTATTGCATACACATTTCGTTATAAAGAATTTATTGTCTTTGGGGACTAATGCATCAATCCTATCTATCGATCATGTGAATAGATATATATTATCAATGAATGTCCGCCGCGAAAATTAATATAGTGTCTTACTATTGATGCCAACAATTCTTTTTCGATACACGAAAAAGCACAGATATCACTTCACATGCTCCCAACAATTTTTTATACATGAAAAAGTATAGAGATCTCAAATTAATTCTAACCTAACTCCTTCTCTCACACGTTTTATTATCTTATCTGAAAACGTTCTTTCATAGCAGAACAATCAATGCGACTCTTCTCTATTATCCAATACGAACGATCTCTCGTCGCGGATCAAACTGCTGTATTTTTCTTTGTTGATGAGGCTGTGGATCACTGCTTATATGTATTCGACTTAGATGATGTCGCAAGTTCCGAAGATGACCCATATGTTCCGAGGAATCCTGATACGTGTCTCACTAGCATTGATTTGAAAGTCCGTTTTATTACATATGTCTCCGTTATCCATCCCATTAAAACTTTTATATTCCAAGATTTTTTCATGTAAATATATAACTGAAACTACTGTTTTTAACTAATTGACCGTGTACGACGACTGCTACTACTACTACTACTACAATTTCCAAAAACTCAAGATAAAGAGGAAGTCAAAATCTACGCATTGATTGACGCAGAAACACAAATATAATAAGAGATTGAACGGACCTCCATAAACTCAAAGAGAACCATCAGAGTGACGAAATGTAGAAGAGACTCAACGGAATGAAAATGTTTCTAAAACATTGGGGGCCTATGAGAAATTTAAACATCTTCCTCACCTTCATGCAAAGCACTCTATCCGTCGTCGTCGTTGTCTCAACAAGGTTGTCGTCCCTTTGTAACTCACCATCCTCCTTCGAATCAAAGTCGTACACGTCCACAATCAAATAAGGACACATTAATATCTCGTCGAAAAGGCTGCGCACGGTGTACATAAGGTTGGACCATGTTAGCCAAGTAATTCCTCTTCCAAGTCTGCAATGGTAGCCGTTATCGCTAGCTATCGATGGTAACTTGAGATATGACAGAAAACGAGACTAGTCAGCTCTCCTGTCTTCCCATGCAGACCACTCGTCAAGCAAAAAATGATCTCTAACTAAGATGTTAGGTTGCTCTATTCCTCCGCAAGGGTATGTGTACTTAAAGCATTGCGACCAACCACCGTCGAGATCGTCGAAATTCAAAGTGAAATTAACTCGGTGGTGATGAACATGATAGAGCTATTGTCGATTCAAGAATACGTCATAATACGAGGATAATGAGTCATGTGTAGAAAATAAGTAACGGAATCAATAAGACGACGTAGGAGTTGGCGTAAGTCACGGAGATCTATCCAGCTTCCTTCATTGGGATCAAACAATTTAAAGACTCCACGGTAATTATCAGCAGGCCTGCCAACAAAAAGCATAGAACTAAACACTATCATTTTTTCGTCGGGCATTTGACATCCAATGGGTTTATACTTATCAAACTTCATGCGACTGGCTTCAGTTAAGTCATCATTTATCAAATTTGTAACTTTGTGCGGCGGCGACAGCGGCGTAGAGGACGAAGAGGGTGGGGGTGGTTTTGAAGACAAGTTATATGAGTACCCACCTTCTCTTCTATTCAAAACAAATAAAGGGTCTTGCGAAAACGCAAAATCCATCAACGTTCAAATCAATGATACTGAAACACATATCAGGATTCCTCGGAATAAATGGATCATCTTCTGTATTTGCGACATCATCTAAGTCGAATACATATAAGCAACGATTCACGGCCTCGTCAACAAGGGAAAATACAACACTTCGATTCCGCCTAGGCATGCAATAGCAGATCATACATACCTTACCAAAAAGAAGCGGCGAAGACACCCGCCGTATCTTAGAGGGCCGAAGATCCGTTGGTTTTTTTAATAACACAAACGAGCTTCGTTTTGGTTCCATCGTATAAGGTTTCGGATTGGATAATAGAGCGGTGTCGTGACGAAAGAGTGAATATAGGGATTAATTATGTTACAATTAAAATTTGGGATATTTTTATATTTGGTCCCTTAATAGAAGAAACTAACTTATAAATGTAGTCACTGAGTTTATTATGTCGTATATTATGTCGTGACGAATTGTGATCGATCGGTAAATTTTATTTCATCCCATAATTTTTATAATAATACGGATGCTCAAGGCAACAAAAATAAGAGAACGTTAATTATGTCGTGTATTGGGATTGGAAAGTCTCTTTTGTTTTTCACTATATGGCGTGGCCGCACATTGTGCGGCTTCTACATAGCCGTACATAATGATCAAAACAGTTAATATTGATATGCACAAAGTAGAATGATGGTACTTTTGTATACATACAAAGTGATAAATAATATTGTTGTTTTGTGCTATAATTCAATTACGGCACTAAGTCGAAAATTTTGAGATTTTAAATATGTGCTTGCAAGAATAGATCACATTGACATGATTGGTAGCAAGATTTATTAGCCACAAAAATCACAACATAGAGATGTATCAGGTAAAGCACATACGACATCATCTTTACTACGAAGTTTATGTCCTTACACACACCACACACACATAATTAATGACCAATAATTTCGAAACGAAATGAATAATTTCCTCAATAAAAGAGTATATTAAATATACTAACTGCATACCCAGACAATCTGGATGGGTCCATAAAGAGTGACATGTGAAATACACAACTGCAGCCCTTGAATGCCTCAATAAGGCTATCAATTTCGACAAGGCTAGCACCTCGCACACGGCTGCGTCTGTTAGAAGCAAAGGGTGAATCAAAAAAGAATTCTTCATTCGTTGTACCTCGTATTTTTTTTAAGAGAATGAATCTTTTTCTCGAAGGATCGGAAAAAATGGATCTGGATGTCCTTCGGGAATTATTTGAAAGATCCAAAGCCAGACACACAAGTATAGCACTCGAGTCGTCCCATAGAGGTCATCATTATCGATGTTTTATTCTATCATACCCAGTTGGGTAGGTTAAGATTGTGACACGTGTCACACCATACCCATCCAGAGTGTTAATCTTACCATCATCTCTTAGAAGGAGACACATATCACAATCTCAATCCACTTGGGTAACCCAAGTGATAGGATAGCAACGGACCATTATCGATACTCGGATATGCAAGGCCATCTAAAGTCTATTAGCTAATATCTTCTTACAACATATGCTAGTTGATTTAGGAAGAAATAAATCTCACTATTTGTCTCCTAGTCTTCGTGTACTGTGATATAATCTATAATATACATATGTGATATAATTATTTACGTTGATATGAATTAATATTTGGACTGAAGTAATTTTGATCTTCCTGGAAATAATTTCAAAGTTACAAGCAATAGTCTACGCAACCAATAAAAGTTCTTCCCTTTTCCTCTTCCTGCTTGATTTCGAACTGATTCGACCCTGTTAATGTTGAGCCTTCAACATTGGCAATGTTAGGGTAACATTCTAGTCAACATTTGTTGTCTGAGAATGTTCCCTATCTCAGTTTTATCTTTCATGCCCAAAACGTGTTTTATTGATGACGTGTCATTTTTCTAGTGATATGCAGGATATTGATAAGAGTTGGAATGGATCAAACCGTATGGAAAGAGTGTGGAGCAGCTGGAGTGAAAATTGGAAAAGAGCTTACTAAATATAGGAAGCTTGGAGCAAAAGATGAAGACCAAGTTATGTTGAGCTGATTCAACTAACTCCCAACGTTCACATTCACTTAGTGGACGTTGAGGAAGATTGTGGACATGTACCAAATTGTTGGAGAAGTCCTTGAGGAGTCGAAGACATATAAATAGCGAAAGGACTTCACCATTTTATTAGACGGAAAGAGACGGAACAAAAACGAGTTTGGAAGAACGAGCTTGAGCGATTACTTCTTTTCACGAGAGTTTCTTTTTAGCCTAGCTTTCCAAAGGTCGAGAGACTTTGTAGTTTGCAGAATCATTTGATTCGTAGGTTTTGCTAGGCTTGATTTAACTATCCTTTTTGATAGTTTGTAATCCATCTTTATAGTGGATTTTGCGCCTTGAGGCACGCAGCAAGTTTTTATACTTGCTGCTTAATTTACTTCTCGTGTCCGTTTCATTTCGTCTCTAATTAATCATTTATTCCGCTGTGCGCTTTGAGTGTGAGAGTGAGTGTTAGCCTAACATTTCACCCAACATCAGTATACAACTCAGTAGTGTTACATCCATTTGGAGACCACGCCCCCTTCAAAGTGGTATCAGAGCAAACGCTTGACATTACTAAGCGCTGACAATCCTCTTCAATGGATGTTACAAGCTCGAATTACATTGGCAAGGTTCCGGTGTTAGACGGCACCAACTACGCGTATTGGAAGTTCGTGTTCGGCAGTGCATCAAGTCTATCGATGTGCGAGCGTGGGAAGCTGTTATCGATGGATACACTCCACCTCGTAACCCTCCAGATGCTGATGGCGAAGTTGTTGACAAGCCGGTGGCAGAATGGACCGTGGCAGAAAGGAATGCGGCCGAGTTCAACGACAAAGCTTTGAATGCTATCTTCTCATCAGTGGACATTTTTATGTTTAAGATTATTCAGAATTGCTCGACGGCAAATAACGCATGGGATCTTCTTCAGAGGTACTGTGAAGGAGATGCAAGTGTAAAGGAAACCAAGTTACGTCTCCTGCTCAACCAGTTTGAGAATATAAGGATGAAGGAAGACGAAGATATCACCACATACTTCGGGAAACTGTTGACGATTTCAAGCGAGTGTGCCAGCTTAGGAGATCCGATCGCAAATAGGGTACTAAATTCTAAAGCTATTCGGACACTATCCGAGAAGTTCAATGTGAAGGTAGCTGCGGTCGAAGAAGCTCACAACTTGGCAAATATGGAGTTCAACACATTGATGAATATCATGAAAAATTACGAGACCAACCTTGAAGTCCAAAAGAGGGCCTCTCGCGGCAAAAGCCTTGCTCTAGTCAGCCAACCATCCAAGGTTCAAATCGAGGAGGACTTTGACTGTGAGGATAATACGGTCATGCTTGTGAAGAATTTCGCAAAATTTCTCAGGAAGAAGAAGAATGTTGAGAAAAATGTTGGCCCGACATTTAGGAAGGGTCAGAATTTCAATTCTGAGCCTTCTTCTGCTCCCCCCTTCACTAAACGCAGACCAGATGGGAAGAAGAACATCAACTATGATTCAGTAAGATGTTACGAATGTCAAGGCTGGGGCCATTTTGCCAATGAGTGTGCAAACACCCTTCGCAAGCACGGAAAGGCCATGTGGATCGATCTACCTGATGATGAAGATGAGGATCCATGTCCAAAGGAGACCAAGCATTCATCTGTGACCATTCAGTCCTTCTCTGATGGCGAAGAAGAAGAAGATTATCAAATCGGCTTCACTGCGGTAACGGATGTTGAGCCAACATGTGACTCAACATCTGAGAATCAAATTATTTTTTATTATGATGACTCAAACTGTTTTGATGGGTCTTCTAGTTGTGATGATGCAGGTCTAGAAACTGACATATGTGTTGAAGTCCAAATCAATGAAGCCGTCAAGAAGTTGTCCGCACAATATGAGAAGGAAAAGGTGCTTAATGAGCATCTCAAAGCCGAGGTTAAGAAGCTACTAGGCGAGAATGAGAAGAATGAAAAGATGATCGAAAGCTTGGTCGATGGAATGAACAAAATGGAAGCAGTACTAACACGAAAAGACAATGAGATCGACCGGTTACAGAAGCGTGTCGACAAGGCCGATCAGACCTTTACAAAGTTGAACAAGGGTAAATCTACCCTTGATGAGGTATTGTCACTAGGTATATTTGATAAGCTAGGTCTAGGATTTAATTCTCAGCCTACTTGTGATGCCTCAAAACCCGTGACTAATGGTCAGCCTAAGATAGTTTTCGTTAAATCTCATGCTTCGAATGATGTGTGTGAATCTGTTAGTGCTGAATCTAGTTCCGAGCATGCTGCCATTAAGAATAAGGATACTTCATATATATGCCATCATTGTAACCAAACTGGTCATTTAAAGCCATTTTGCTGGAAGTTGAAGAAGGAGATTTCGAAGAAATCTATGTTGACTGAAATGTCATCCAACATCACGCCTAACGTTGAGAAATCAGTGTTGAAAGAATCTTTTGGAAATGTTTTAGTTCATGCTTCTTCAAGTTCTAGTAAAAAGAATGCTACTTTGTTATCCAAGAAAGTTTGGGTCGAGAAATCTGTTCATAAATGCCATGTTGTGTATACCTCCTTGCGAGCTAACGTGACAGGTTCTTGGTACTTCGATAGCGGGTGTTCCCGACACATGACGGGTACCAAGGAGTACCTAAGTGAGTATATGCCATTAAGGAGTGGATCTGTGACGTTTGGAGGTGGAGCTAAAGGGCATATTCTCTGCAAAGGAAGATTAAATGTGCCCGACTTTCCCAAGCTAAGCAATGTCCTCCATGTTGACGGACTTGTTGCGAATTTGATCAGTATAAGCCAACTCTGTGATGACGACCTTGAGGTAAGGTTTAATAAAGAGTGTTGTGAAGTATTTAACCGCAATTCTGTTCAAGTAATGGCAGGAAAACGATCAAGCGATAACTGTTACTTAGTCGGCGACAAAACCAGTTCGAAGGATATGTGCCAATTGTCGAAAGCCGAAGATGATGTGATTCTATGGCACTACAAACTGGGCCATGTCAACTATCGAACGCTGGAGCAGCTTATCAAACACGACGCGATCAGAGGCATTCCGAAGCTTAAGGAATTTGGTAAGGTTGTGTGTGAGTCGTGCTTGAAGGGTAAGCAAGCACATGTTAGCCATAATGTTGACCAACATCCTACCCAACATTTTAAGACTGCACATAGTTTTCAGCTTATTCATATGGATTTGATGGGTCCAATGGAAGTAGATAGCCTTGGTGGTAGGAAATATGCTTATGTGCTGTTGATGATTATTCTAGATATGCATGGATATTTTTCTTAGGGAAAAATCTGAATCGTTCGATTTCTTTAAAAAATTCTGTGCCATGATTAAGAATAATTTTATGGCTTCGATTTTTCGCATTAGGTCTGATCATGGTAGGGAATTTGAAAATCGATTGTTTGATGAATTCTGTGATAAGAAAGGTATTATGCATGAGTATTCTTCTCCTAAGACGCCCCAACAAAATGGGGTGGCCGAGAGAAAGAATATGACCTTACAAGAAATGGCTCGTGTTATGTTGCAATCTAGGAGCATTTCTAAGCGTTTTTGGGCTGAAGCATTGCATACAGCATGTCATATATCTAATCGTGTGTTCTTTCGACATGGTACTAAGAAAACGTCGTATGAGTTGTTAAATGGGAAGAAGCCTACGGTCAAGTATTTTCATGTTTTTGGATGTTATTGTTACATGTTGAATGATCGTGAATACTTGACTAAGTTTGATTCGAAGAGTGATAAATGTATATTTTTAGGATATTCTTCTAATAGTCGTGCATATCGTGTGTATAATTTGCGCATCAAATCTGTTCAAGAGTCCATTAATATTGTGTTTGATGATGCTACTGATCTTAGAAGAGCTCCTCCACAAGTCAATATTTCAGATGTTGTCCAAGCTGTTGATGAAACAGAGGAGACTGGAGAGGAAGATGTTGGGCCAACATCTGACCCAACATCACCGTATGAGCAGAATGATGAGATCGAACCGAGCGAAGTTCGAAGAGATCCCCCAGCTAAGATTCAAAAGGATCATCCTACAGACTTAATCATTGGAGACGTGAATGAAGGCAGAAAGACTAGAGACAAGCCGCGCAAGGACTACAAGTCTATGGTAAGGAACGTATGCATGAATACGGTATACGCTGAGGTACGTTTTAATTGTTTTGTTTCTGAGATAGAACCTAAGAATGTCCTTGAAGCTCTCAAGGATAACTTCTGGATTAATGCAATGCAAGAGGAACTCTTGCAGTTCGAGAAAAACCAAGTATGGACCTTGGTTCCACGGCCGAAGTATATTAATGTCATATGCACTAAGTGGATCTTTAAGAACAAATCTGATGAACTTGGTAGTGTTGTTAGAAACAAAGCCCGTTTAATAGCTCAGGGTTATACTCAAGTAGAAGGCATAGACTTTGATGAGACGTTTGCTCCTGTGGCTAGGTTAGAATCGATTAGGTTGTTGGTTGCAATTGCATGTTAGCTTAACATCACTTTACATCAAATGGATGTTAAGGGTGCTTTTTTAAATGGGTACATTGATAAAGAAATCTATGTCGAACAACCTAAGGGTTTCGAAGACCCGCATTACCCTAACCATGTCTTTAAGCTGCAGAAAGCGTTGTATGGATTGAAGTAAGCACCTCGAGCTTGGTACGCAAGGTTAGCCACATTTTTACTTGAATTTGGGTTCGTACGAGGTGAGGCAGACCGTACTCTTTTTGTAAAAAGGGTTGGTTCTGATATTTTGATTGCCCAAATTTATGTTGATGATATTATTTTCGGCTCAAGCTCACAGTCTATGCTAGATCAGTTTGTGCAGGCAATGAACATCACCTTTGAGATGAGCATGATTGGGGAACTAACTTACTTTTTAGGCTTACAGATCAAGCAAAGTCGTGACGGGATCTTTATGTCCCAAGAGAAGTACGCTAAGAACACAGTCAAGAAGTTTGGGTTGGACACGACAAAGGTAATGAAAACGCCTATGGGATCTACGCAAAAGGTAAGTAAGGACGATGTTGGGCAGAATGTTGACTCAACATTGTATCGATCTATGATAGTCAGTTTGTTATATCTTTCCGCTAGTAGACCTGACATTATGTATAGCGTATGTGTATGTGCTAGATATCAATCTGAACCTAAGGTTTCCCATCTTAATGCTGTTAAGCGTATTCTTCGTTATGTGAGTGGATCATGTAGTCTAGGATTGTGGTTCTCTAAAGATACTAATATGAGTCTTGTAGGCTATAGCGATGCTGATTGGGCAGGTGACGAAGGTGATCGAAAGAGCACAAGTGGCGGCTGCTTCTTCTTAGGTAACAATCTAGTTGTATGGTACAGTAAGAAGCAGAATTGTGTGTCTTTATCTACTGCTGAGTCTGAGTATGTTGCGGCGGGTAGTTGTTGTACGCAATTAATGTGGTTGAATAGCATGTTGTGTGACTATGGTTTAGAGTGCGAATCTGTCCTCATGTATTGTGATAACCTTAGTGCCATCAACATATCTAAGAATCTCATCCAACATTCACGCACAAAGCATATAGATATAAGACATCACTTTCTGAGAGATATGGTAGAGAAAGAGTTAGTGCGCATTGAGCATATAGACACAAAGCATCAGTTAGCAGACATTTTCACGAAAGCATTGGATTCTGAAAGGTTTTCGGACCTGAAGAAATCCATAGGTTTGCACATGTCAGTCTGATGTTGGTCCAACATTTGGATCAACATAGCATTTATCGAATTTGATTGTTACTGCTTTAATGTTTGATGAGATATTCCATTCTGTTATTCTGTGAAATGACTCGACCCACCTTAACCATTTTCTGAAATGACCCGATCCCATGCAAAAAGCAGGCTCATAAACCTTTTTTTAAGATAGGTTTTGGTAATAAGTATCCCTAGGTACACGGCATTCGCGGTGACGATGTATTCTTGGTGACAAAAAGCCAAACCTTGATGTTTAGGTAATAAGGGCAGTGCACAATAATTTAGAATCAATATCTAAGGTGAAAGGGCAGAAAATGAAAGAAAAATTGAGTTGAGGGAGTCGAGCAGAAAAGTCTAAGAATCCAGAGTTAGAATGTTGAGTCAAATGTTGGGGCGACATGTGTGACTGTCAGTTTGATATTGCTATATTTATGTGCTTTCGCTTTATTAGTGTTTGTTTTTCGTACTGCATTTGTTAGTCACGTATGTCTAGTTTAGATATCTCTCAGAATTGTATTAGAACTCTCGAAGAATAGCTTGTTACACTTGTCTCAAGTAATCATCATCGTCGCTCAAACGGTTAGTCTCGCTAACGTTTACTATGATTTTTGACTTGGTATTTTTGGTTGAAACATGATCTGATGTGCTCCTAAATTCGCTCATGATGAATTCCCTCATTTACAATAATTAGCTCCATGTTCATGCATGGGTTTAACCGTTGAAACATGATCTGATGTGCTACTAAATTCGCTCATGATCTATTCCCTCATTTACTATTATTAGCTCCATGTTTAGGCAAGGTTTTAACTGCTAAAACCCATTTTATTAGGTCTGACTTGGTTAATCTATGGACATCATTCACAAACCCTAAGTGTTTAAATCGAGTCTCCCTTTCTCTCTCTCTCTCTCTCTCTCTGCAATTCTTCTCTGCTTTGAGTGTTCTTCAGTTCAAATTCTGTGATTCTCCTTCTTGGTTTTAACAATGTCGAACTCACCAAATCGTGAAGAATCGCAGAATGTTGACCCAACATCTGGCGAAATCGTTTATGATGTTCTCCCACTTCAAGCAATCCCGGCGCCGGTCGAGGATATCGATCACATCCCTCTCAGCATTCTCTTTCCGGCCACCGATTCACCAATGTTACCACCAGACGTGCCGGCTAAACAGCAGAGCACCGCCAAGAAGCCTCGATCCCGACCACCGACTGAGGTTAAGGGTCCAGTCTCAACGAAACGACGCAGCAACAGAATCCGTCAGTCTCAGGTCTCAAAGGGGTCAAAATCAACTGCAGACAAGCCCATCATCCTCTCAAGTTCTTCATCTGACACCACGGCAACCACCTCAGAGGACAATCCTGCTCCAGTCACCGCCAAAGTCTCTGTTCAGGGGGAGACGAGTGCTGCCACAGCACAAGAGCCATGTCCCAACCAAGAATCGGCCCCAGTTCAGCCGTCATCTCCGTTGAAGGCTTCCACAGAGGAGCTTATCGATAACACCACCTATGATCAGCTGGATGAGGAGATAGAGACTCCAGTGGCAGCCACACCATCTACGAAGTCCTCTTCCCCTGCCCCTGAGGACGAAGGCGATGATGAGTTTGGTCCAACTGAAACTCTGGCCACTTGGAAGAACAAATTGAAGAAGAAAGCTGGAAAGAGGCCAATGAGTTCTGAGGACAGACCTTCGAAGCGCCCACGATCAGCAGAGTCCTCACAGCCAGCAGCTAGCAGCCGAGTCGACTTGCTAGCCTCCTCAAGCAGTGAAGATGTTGAGTCGGATGTTGACCCAACATCTGACTCCGACTGGGAAACTCCTTTGCCAAAAGGGAGATTTTATGCATCTCTGAATGAGGAGCTGTGGCCATACTTTAGCCAGAGGGTGCTGCGTATTGAGAGAACGGTGGATGTGGTGAGTTTTAGAAGGTTTGGGGTGATGCAATTCTTGGAATCTCGCCACTTTGACAAAACAGTCACCATGTTTGGGACTTACTGTGATACAGTGGTTCGTGAGGTATTTTCTAATCTCTTCCCTTGTATTAATGATCCTAGTTCTAGGAAGTATGGAAAGGTGTTTTGTAGGGGGAGGTTATATAATTTTTCGGCTAGGGACATTAACGAGTATTTGGGGACCCCGAATGTGGAAATGAGGCAGACTTACGACAATGATGAGGTTGTGAGTTTCTTGACCGGGGGTAGAGTGAGAGAATGGGACGGGAATTTTTCGGTTAGTTTCTTGACTTCACTGTACTCAGTGTTGTTCAAAGTGGGGATATTTAACTGGTGGCCAACGGCAAATGAGACCCGCGTTGCTGAGAATATGGCTCATATTCTATATGCTCTGGGGCAGAACTTGCCCTTAAACTTGGGTGAATTAGTGTTGGAACAGCTTGCCAAGGAGGCCAAGAAAAAGGCACCTGGAATTCTCCCATTCCCCTCTTTGATTTATGGAATGTTGGTTCGTGGAGGATTCAGGCCAGCACGCAAGGACCAAGTGGTCACCATCAAGATCTCATATGCTGTGTCTCACATGCACCTGGTCGGGTCGAACAAAGTAGTGGATCTTCCGTGGCAACCTCCAACACAGGATGCTGAGCCAAATGTTGCCTCAACATCTGCCCAGCCATCCAGCCTCGATCGCCAGATTCAGTGCCTAGAAGACACTATTGCATTTCTGACTTCCCAGCTATCTATTCTGAAGGATTTACATTCTTCCCAAAAAGGGGGAGAAAAGGCAGAAGTTGCGGAACAAGAAGTTGCGGAGCAAGAAGTTCAAGCTGGAACGAGTGGAAATGACAGAGGCGGTTTCGAACAGGCTGAACAAACCGAGGAGCAAGGGGGAGATGAGGCAATGCAAGATCAGGGTGAAAAAGAAGCAGAAGATTCGATCGAGAGTCTAAACATTTAGACTTCGAACTTTTGTACATGCGCTTTTTGCTTGTGTTTGCATGCTGCTTTGCTTCTGCTTTAACTTGATGAACCATGTCATTTTCTTTTGCAGATATTTCTCAGGACCTCTTATGGCTTGTACTAATTATTAGTACTTTGAATAGTTTTAGTGCTATTCTGTTTTCGTCTGCTCTAACCATTTGTTTTAAGTGTTTTGTGGTTGAGTAGATCTGGCCTTCAGGGGGAGTTTCACCACGACTAACTTCTGCTTTGTTTTGGGAAGAAAGATAAAAAGGGGGAGATTGTTAATGTTGAGCCTTCAACATTGGCAATGTTAGGGTAACATTCTAGTCAACATTTGTTGTCTGAGAATGTTCCCTATCTCAGTTTTATCTTTCATGCCCAAAACGTGTTTTATTGATGACGTGTCATTTTTCTAGTGATATGCAGGATATTGATAAGAGTTGGAATGGATCAAACCGTATGGAAAGAGTGTGGAGCAGCTGGAGTGAAAATTGGAAAAGAGCTTACTAAATATAGGAAGCTTGGAGCAAAAGATGAAGACCAAGTTATGTTGAGCTGATTCAACTAACTCCCAACGTTCACATTCACTTAGTGGACGTTGAGGAAGATTGTGGACATGTACCAAATTGTTGGAGAAGTCCTTGAGGAGTCGAAGACATATAAATAGCGAAAGGACTTCACCATTTTATTAGACGGAAAGAGACGGAACAAAAACGAGTTTGGAAGAACGAGCTTGAGCGATTACTTCTTTTCACGAGAGTTTCTTTTTAGCCTAGCTTTCCAAAGGTCGAGAGACTTTGTAGTTTGCAGAATCATTTGATTCGTAGGTTTTGCTAGGCTTGATTTAACTATCCTTTTTGATAGTTTGTAATCCATCTTTATAGTGGATTTTGCGCCTTGAGGCACGCAGCAAGTTTTTATACTTGCTGCTTAATTTACTTCTCGTGTCCGTTTCATTTCGTCTCTAATTAATCATTTATTCCGCTGTGCGCTTTGAGTGTGAGAGTGAGTGTTAGCCTAACATTTCACCCAACATCAGTATACAACTCAGTAGTGTTACATCCATTTGGAGACCACGCCCCCTTCAGACCCCATCGATCGTCGTCAAATAAACCGAACAAATCGACCCTCAACACGGTTACGGGGCTTGTGGGCCCACCCCACGAATTCTCGCAGGCCAACGAAGGGTCGCAATAATCCATTAGTTTCTCCAAGAGCTTTTGGCAATGGATCATATCATCCTGTCCATATTATTGGAGAGCCTTATTATGAGAGTTAGTCATTACAAGCCCTCGACCTATTTAAAGAGAAATAAACGAAAGATTGCTTCCACACCTTTCGATCTTGGGTGATTAGAGATTCAAAGTGCATGATCGAAGCTAAGTCTTTGTGTAATACGCATTTTACTGCCGACATGGTCATTACGCATGGCTGAAACCTCATGAATTCAGAATCTGAAACCGTTGGATATTATTACAATCAGTCAGCCTCGTCCTTTTGTTAAAACATCAACGAATACATAAGTATATACAGATGAACTAAAGCATTACGGTACCTGAAACAGCCCCGAAACGTAATTCTGCAATGCGGGTCGATGGATGTTCGACTAGGGTTGTTTGGACCTCGTCGATGCTTTGCAAGATCAAGTCTACGTATGAAAATGGAGTTGTAGAATCCATCCTCCAGCCCAACTCTTTTAAAAGAGTTAGTTCCATTCTCGAGATCATTGTCGTAGCAAAGGAATGATCCCCATCATCCACCTAAGGATCGATCGGACAGTAAAATATGGGTGTGTTAGTTATGTGTGTGAAGTGAATATGTGTGTTAGTGTGTGTAATTATATATATAGAAGGCATTGAGAGAAGAAGCAGTCGTATAAAATCACCTGAAACTCATGCAAGGAGATGACAGTTGCTTCATTGAATTTGCAAGCAACGGACAAACAAGCAAGAGAGAGCAGTTGGAACATCCAAGATTTCCAACCCTAATATATTATTACACACATGCAATGACGATAATATGTTAAATAGAGCATAGTTGCAGTCAAACAAAACTTATGCAATTAATCATTAGTTTTTTTTTTCTTCGATAGGGCCATAATCCTCACCTGGCAGCGATTGATCGAAATGAAGCGGTCTAAATAATTCATGGCGATAAACACAGTCCCAAGAGAGAGGTCCAAGCTGCTTTGTGACTTCATCGAATAACAGATATTATATTTAACCGATGATTGATTAACAATCAAGAAATTGACAAACGTTAATGGAGCTAGCTACTATACCTTAATGAACCATTTAAGAGCAACAAACCGAGCCCTACGAATCATACCGTCCGACTCGACTAGGCTCGAGTAATTAGGTTCGGGCATGTGTCTCGATTCTTTCTCTAGAAGAATAACGAAGGACTCTTCTATGTCTTCCTTCGCATACGTCAAAGAATGATCACTAGCAATGCGGCTTTTCAGCGTCGATTCTTCTTCGAAGTTGGGATTCATCAGCCACACTTCATCGCATAGCAGGCTGTCCATTCTCGCATGTAAGAACGTTTAAAGATCAAAACTTTAGAACAATGGGATGATCAGCAGGGCCATCGACGACGATCACACCATTATCAAGAATTCTTGGCTCTTAACACACACATATGCATGAATAAAACGACTTCAAAGGGTGAATGCGA
This sequence comes from Lindernia subracemosa, assembly GCA_028392965.1. NCBI lineage: Eukaryota > Viridiplantae > Streptophyta > Magnoliopsida > Lamiales > Linderniaceae > Vandellia > Vandellia subracemosa. The sequence goes on along the minus strand of JAQPCC010000002.1, from coordinate 6,363,886 downwards.
TAGTGGCATGGTATACAGTTGCAAGTTACTCTCTTACACATGCACACACAAGCCATCTAGACAGGTATGAGATCATCTGTGCCCATTTGATGTTCCAATCAAATGTTCCACCAATGAGGTGTTGACACATGTTCATTCCATTATACCAACCATCCCATGTTTAAATAAGATGGACATGTGTCAACATCTTATTGGTGGAACACCTAATGGGAACATATTATGGGCACAGATGAATCAATCTAATCTAGACAGCCTTTGGTGGGGTGGTTATAAAAAGTGGTGGACGAAGGCGGTTAGAGAAGAGATAAGAAAGATTCATGTGATATAAAAAACAGGCCACGTCCCTCATGACGAAGGTTTAATGCTCGATGATATCTTCTGATATTTTTTTCGGGCAAAAGCTTATAGGTTAGACCATCTCCAACCGAAAAACGCATTCTCAAACTCAAAATCCAGTAATTCATCTCCAATCGTTAAACGCATTCTCAAACTCAAAAGTATATTCTTGTAATATTCACTTATACACCAATTTTTGTAACTTTTCAATTCTACCTACATATTTAATAACTTTACAAAATAATATTTAATTTTTGTATTATATATAAATAAAATATAAAAAATAAATAATAAGATAAACTATATCTTAATTATTAATAAATAACTAAGCATTATATTTTTATTTATTATTTTATTTTTATTTATGGTTGATTTAGTAATTAAAAATAAATGAAGTTCTTTAAAGCAATTATAAAAGTACAAATCCAAAAGATGAGTTCAAACGCAAAAATGGGTTTATATAGGAGAGAGAAAGTCAAAAAACTCATTTTGAGTTTGAGTTTCAAATACGATTGAGACCATTTTACCCCATTTTTTGAGTTTTGGGGTACAGTTGGAGATGCTCTTAGAAAGATATTATAATTGACTGCAGTAACATATTGTTGCGTGAATGCACGAGGAACGACCGGGCCAAAAAAAAATTAATAAATAATATTTAATTGAGACTTTCGTGGGAGGTATTTTTGGAGGATATTTTGGCATTTACTACCACAACATACGTAATAATATTGTTATGGACCACAATTCTGATGGCGTAGAAGTGCGCCTTTTTCAGTATGAAATAGCCAGCCCATTGGTGCATGCAAATCAAAATGCAGTAATGAATTCTTTATTTCTTAATGTTTGGAGTTAGCTGCCCTCTTTCATCTGCCCATTCTTGAGGCATGCATGCATATCTATATATTTATATAATATGCATGAAGAAGAGAGGAAGAGAGTAATTTAACATCCTTCCTAATAGTATACCTATATAATTTCTAATCTAACGAAGGTTTTAGGACTTGATAAACATAGAAGTGGTTTCCTATTTTTGTATATCTTAAACGCAATATAGAGCTCTCAAACCGGGTCAACCCACCCACCATGAAAATTAGGTGGGGCGGATTACTACTGTTAGCCCGTTTGGGTCACGGGTTTTGGTTGTGGGACGGGGCAGGGTGGTTTAATTGTATCTCATGAATTTAGTACAATTTAGCGAGAGTTAGCCGCTTTGCCCCGAAAATTAAGGCGATATGGATTAGGGCTTTATGAGCCCGTAGATTGGCGGGTTGGCCTGCCCCATTTAAAATGGGGCAAGCCGACCCGTTGGACAGATATTGATGTAAAGATTTGCAACAACTACAAGACAACAGCTTAACTCCTAAATCTTTCTCTCCCTCTACGATAATGACGGTTTTCCCTTTGAATTATTAGTAAGTGCTCTAAGGGATTAGAATACATATATTATTCACATAGGCTATCTTGGAATTATATATCATTATTATTTTCATTAATTTCAAACATGATATGATTATTAGGACATTCGTTGCCCATGTGCCCTTTAAACTCTGTGCATTCGACTCAAGAGAATTCCAACCATAGAGAATCATATCAAGACCAAGAAATTCTTTTTATACACTTGTATAGAAATTCGATATAAAATCAAAATGGAACGAGCTGTGCACATTTAAATAATCAATGCAATTATCACTGACCAACCTAATACATAAAGACAAAGAAACGAATCAAAAACCACCTTTTTTAGTTGTTTATAAAATCAAGAATCACGGATTAAGATCGATACTGTGAATTGTATTAGTACAAGACACTAATTTGTTGAAAACAGAAATATATATATATATATTATATTTATGATGGCAATATAGAGAGTGTTGATAATGAGCCTGGTTTTTTTATTTCGCTACATTGCTTCGTCTTCTGCTTAAGTCGTTGTTTGATTGATATTGTGAAGCAATTATAACTGAAGAGAAACATTAAGATATAACTGCTATAGCCATATTTATGCTATACTGCTAGGCTAGGTGGGAGCCTAAGGCTAGGGTTTGATGAAGGGTGCGGACAATACATAATACATTAAGCCATATTATTTTCTTCCTCTTGCTATTTATTACCAAATATCAAATTAGTTGAATGTACATAAGAAAAAACAAAAGACGCGTAGATAACGCCCAAGTAGGAGCTGTCACCATGCAATAATACTTAAATGAAGTATTCTCCTAGTGAATAAAAAAGGGTATGTTTGGAATACTTTATTCAAATGATTCCCTTAAGTAGTTGGTGGCAGTTTTGGAAGCATTGAGAAAGGAAAGAAAAAGTGAAATATGAGCAAGTACATGGACTTACGCCATTCTTGCAGAAAACAGATCTGATAACACGACGATGGTAATAATTAATAATAATGCATCATAACAATATAGGAACAAAAAGGGAATCCATGTGTTTTAACTGGCTTGTTTGTTCCCTTCGCATTGGCAAGTTTTCACCTTTATGTTTCGTGGATCACTATATATTCCATATGCCTTTAGTTTCTTGACATTTCTTTGTTTAGATTATCTTTCTTTCCTATTGATTTATACGAGGTAGTTGATAAGAATATGCCTCCTAACTACACATATGGAAAAGTGATGATGTAAGTGGTCATCATCAGCCTCATTAACATAGCCTCAGATCAGTTGTGTAGTAATGGTTGAAAGAGACCTTTATGCTATGTGTTATATAGACATTTAAAGGTAAGCACAATAGTCGTCCCTATTACTGTGCTTACCCTGAATTAGTTAATCATGCAATTAAGAAGCAACAGTGATCTGAAACTGAAAGTGCCTTTGGATCCACGACAGTAAACATGGCAAAAAGAACTGAGGTTTTCTTTATTAGAACAGCTGCTACAAGCTTGTTGTTATTCCATTTTTCATGTAGTTGTCCGAGAATTGGCTATCTATCTTATCATCCACAGCTTATGATCTAAGTTACAATAAAAAGGTATAATTCGTTTGAGATGCAGTAGGACAATGTAGGGAATTTATCTGAGTTCTAACACATGCATATTATGATGCTAAATGATTTTAGTGCATCCAACTCTCCAACCCGTGTAAGAATACTAGTGGTATAACAATTCGAACTTACGTACTGGATAGAGAAATGTATCGACAAGATATTCATGGATGTCGCCGATATATATTGATCAATCCTTGAAGCTTATTCTGCAGTTCTATATCTTTTATATGTTGAATCAATCTTATGTTTATTAATGTTATACATCCAAAAGTTATTCCTCTAAACATTGAACGAGAACTATCAAGCACATAGAACTCAAACATTTTCAATGAGATATAGTTGCCTAACACAGATTGATTATACGAAAGAAAAAAGAGATAAAAATTTAGCAGAAACTAGCAAATGCAATATGATCAAGGTGAGGGTTTATTACATTGAATACGGATGATCATCACTACATATACCGATGCATTTCACTTCACCTTTGGAGCATTTCCAAGCCTCAGCTCAAGATCCAAACCCTCAGCAACACCTGAACAAAGCTTAAGCGCCTCTGATGAATGTGATAGGCATCTTTCCTCCATTGAAGCAATCAACTTATTCGTGAATATATCAGCTTTTGGTGGGGGCTTATTAGCTTCTATTCTCCTCCTCTTGCAACTGGCAACTTGTTCTTCACCGTTGGATTCATGATTCGATTGAACTTTGCAGACAGCCAAGTTTAAGTTCGCCGACAAGCCCTTAGCTTCTGGCTCAAGAAAAACTGCTGCTTTCTTATTCAGATTGATCTCAGAAACACGGAAGCTCGACCAAGATGAAGGCTTTGGTGGCACCGTACTACGGTCCTTTCGTTTCTTCCCATCAAAACCATTTGTCGGGAAACAAAGCCCTGGTGTGTTTTCTAAAGCAAATCTTGGAACCCTAATCACACGCTGCGGAGGAACTGAGGCCAGCTGATAATTATTACCAGTGAATCCAGGGTAAGAAGATGGCCCATCGAAGGATTTACAACTAGGATTATTCATGGGAAGCTGATTTCTAGGTTCAAGTGGAGATGGACGATGAGATATTTGCTTCAACCTAGCCCTATCTCGCCGGTGGACATTCATGTGACCGCCCAAGGCCTGAGCTGATCGAAACTCTCGCCTGCAGAAGCTGCAAGAGTAAGACCTCGGCGGCCAAACACAGCAGCCTCCTCCTAAGGCTCCAGCAGCATCTTCAGCGAAAGCAATTTCTTCCCACGAAGAAAGATCGTTGAACAACGAAGAGTTCATAGCTCTCAGGCAAGATTTAAGTTATGTTCGAACTCAAACTCAAACCCTGATTCTCCACATAATATCTAATATTATGATGTTGCTCGAGAGGAAAACTATGTATAGAGAGGGTGGTTTTGGCTAATCGCAGGTAGGAATCAATAGGCTGATTCTGTGAAATAATGCTTGAAAATGAGCAGAAGATTGCTGTGTTAGAGGTGGTAGGTGCTCTATTTTTGGCAGTTTCATGCAGCTGACATTTGTTTTTTCATCGTCGGTTTTGTTTTCTACCAACATAATTCACTGTGCATGTAATAATATGAGCTTGTCTTTAAGATTTTATTCGTTTTTAATACGGGCCGGGCCCTATGAAGACTCTTGTATATTTTTATTTATTTCTTATTACTATTATTTTTTTCTGAGATAATTATTTATTAGTTGTAGTCGTGAACTGCGTGAAAGTAAGATACAAACTAATCTTGTGAAGGTAAGACTCATGAAGTGCATTCTTATTCAAAGTCTATAGAAAGTTATAATGTGGCTTGAGTCAATTATAATACTCTGAAATTCAATTAATTAATTAAGCTTTTATTGTTATAACCAAACACGCAAATACAATGAATAAGACGAAAAACAGGCCTAACTTTCCCTGTCATATCATATCGTTATATATATATATGCAGCATTAAATAAACTAAATAAATCGCTCATAAAATATACATTTCTGTAGTGCTTATATATATATATATATATATATATTAAAGATCCTCACTTGGGACATTTTACTTAACTCTCATGTCTTGATGCTCAACTTGGATCGAATAATAAAAAATAGAGCTTTTGTTCCTTACTGCACCATGTGAAAACATATATACAACTACAAGGCTGATGAAACTCAAAAAATTATTAAATAATATCTTTTTTGAACAAAATCTTGTTACGGCGTTATGATCAAGGATAGCTAGCATAATACAAGAAAATATTATGTAATAATAGCGTAGCGACATATAATATATATCAATATCTAACATTGATTGATAGATTTGAATGGGCTCGTCATTCCATCCGAGAGAGGCCCAATTTCGATATCTCCATAGCTTCAAGGACAATAATGGAAATAAAGTACAAGGTTGACCTAAAGAGTTGACTAGACTGTTACTTGGGGAAACATAGAAAGAACCCCACTTAAATGGCAACAAACAACCATGAACCAACCCATCCCATCCCATCCACTTGTGTGTTAAAAAAGAAGATAGTTTGACCATAAAGGCTTGACTCACTATAGTACAAAGCATCAATGCATGAACTATTTCAATGCCAAAGAATCAACTTGATTGTCATGTCTCCATTTGGAGCAGTTTCTGCATTAATTAAGAATGGGTAATGATTATCACATTTTGGTGAAATCTCATTCGCAATCATAGAAAGTAACCCTCGAGCTAACTCCCTCAAATCTCCTTCTTTCATTAACTAGATGAACAAAATAATGGACATCTATTATATATATAAAAGATTATCATAGAAAATAATGGCTTGCGACTCATAACTACATCATACATGTAGATTAAAAGAATCATTTGCGTGTTGAGAGACAAAAAGTGCGCATTACTTTTTCAATAAGATAATTGTGTGCACGTCACAAGATTACTTCCTAAACTGATCAAAGCCAAGATTAGAGCCACAAATTATGAAACAAAAAAGTTGTAATAATTAATTAATTAAAAAGGTTAATATCCTAATGATGTTTGGTGGGATGTAAGTTAAAAGACAGCTTTCAAATTAGGTTTCGTGGATAAGTGTCCTTCGTTTACTTCACGAAGCCACTTGTAGTTTCTTTAAGGAGGTGGGCCCCGACCCAACCATTCACGCCACGTCATCATTCACCTGGCTCCCTTTTTAAACCCTAGTTCGGACAAGAATCCTAGTCCAAAAGATCGAACACTTTCCCACCAAAATAGCATCAAGAACTATATATATATATATATAATATGGAGGGCCTTATTCCATTGGTTTATAGAGCATTCACACAATATAAAAACGGCGAGCAAGAATCGGTTATAGGCGCGTGGATAAACGAATCGCCGTACACGAGGCTGCCCTCTTCGTCGGACGAGTGCCCGGGATGGCTCTCGACTTATTCTGATCTCGACAAGATTTTCCTCCGGCGAGACCACCGAGGCGTCTCCACGGCCTTGAATTCGGTGCCTACGCCAAGAAATGAAGTTAGAAATTCTACGTCATGATTAATACCAAGCAACGTGGGAAAAAAAAAACGCATCTTTTGCTTGCTATTAGGTCTTAATTCCTCCAATCGATCTTTGGTTTGTGGAAAAGGGTCCACGAACTTCTTTGTGTTTAATGTAAAATAATCATCAAATAATGTCCTTACTGCATATCATATTGTGTACGGACATATATGGGTTGTTAGGTTAGGACTCGAACTATTGTGCATATATCGATCGATCTTTGTCCTTTTTCAGTTCAATGAGAAACTAATTATATAACACATTAACTCAATTATTTTTCATTATTGTTGAACTAAAATGGGTCATTACAAAAACAAAAAATGCAATCAAGAACATGAGGAAATAAGCCTAGCTAATACTCGGCCTTAAGAAACTTGAGCTCAACTATGCCTGGCAAAGGGGCCTATGATCAATACTGCGCGGCAATTTTACATAGCAGCACTCTCTATACGTAAAAATCGAGCTCTTCGGATCAAAGAAAACATCATGAACCGTCTCGGAATCTGGATAGATCATAAATACCAAATCGCGCCCTTTCCCAGAAAATCTCACGTACGTCTGAAGCTTAACCGCGCCATCGTCGTCACCGCCAGGACACGCTTCTTGACTCCGAAACGTAAGGGCTAGGCTAATATTCACCTCTCTCCCGCGGCCCAGACGGCCGCCGGCGATCGGGGCCATGTCCACGTCGACGCCCTTATGCCTCAGAAACATCGTGCTGTTCTTATACTTAAAACCGCCAGTGAGGCCTTTGTTCGTCAGGACCATGCGGATGTCAAAAGTGACGTTCATGGGCGGCGACGATGCGCTGCTGTTGCCCGGGAAATGATAGTCGAGGCTCGCGACGGACATTGAGGTGGCGGTGCTTATTTGAAGATCCGCGTTGCTCGAGACTATCAGCCATAGGAAACACAAATGTAAGGCTGGCACGGCTGCGAACATCGCTACGCAAAGGCAACATTGCGTAGGGGTTACGTCTTGGCTGAGGGCGGTGGGGGGTCTTGGCTCTCTGCACATTATCCTTTGATTGTCAGTGGATGGGTGGATCTTGCTTATTTTCGTAGTATTGTTCGAACGGCGAGGCCTTTCGGGCTCCATTTCGTCGTATGTTATGTAATAATCTTTCGTTGGTGTGTGTTTTTATTGCGGAATAACTGGTGATAGGGAATGCAAGTCAAGAGATTCTTGCATGCTATAGCTCAAGAATAGCTCAAGATTCTTGCATATTCCTCCTCACTTGATTTAGAATTTTAGTTAACAACCTTAATTAATCAAGAAAAGACTTAATCTACAAGAATATATTAGAGAATGGAGTTAGTTTTTTGCTTAGTAAATCAATTATTAGGGAGAATAATGGAATTAACAAAACGGGTTGGAGCAATGATTGATTTGATCGGGTCGGGTTCCTCTCTTTCTCTTTGCCCTTTGTTCAATTTGAAGAGAGTCATTAAAAAAATTAAGACAACATTTGAATTGATATATAACCTCTTAACTTAGGCATATGTTTACACTGTCTCTAAGTTACACGGGGAAAAACGCTTCCTTTGCTTGCTATAAGGGTTTTGTTTCAATCGATCTTTGGTCCAAAGAAAAGTTTTCACGAATTTTTTTTGCGTGATGTAAAATAATCACCAAATAATGTCCGATATCATAGTGTATATGGACATATATGGGTTGTTAGGTTAGGACACAAACTATTGTGCATATCGATATATTGCCTTTTTATTCAGTTTAATATCTATTCTATTTTATTAAGTGTCTTAAAAAAATTATTATAAAAAAAACCATCCACTATGTTGAGAAAAGTTGAGTATAATTATTATTTTGCCCCTTTTATTAATAACTTATTTTAATTTAGTTAATTACTATTCTATTCTTTAACTTTTTATTTATTATAATCATGTTCTCACAAAATATTTTTTCTTTCTATATACTTAAAAATAATTTACAATTAAATTTTATATTATAATATATATTTATATTTTATAGGACACGCATATAGAGTGTGCACAAATACTAGTATATATTAAACACATAAAGAATTTAGATTAATTCAATTATTATTCATTATTCGGGTCATATACAAAAATAAAAAATAAGAAAAATTGCAACCAAGAATACGAAGAAATAATCCTACTTTTTGCCCCACTAACTCGTCGAGCTCAACGTCGACTATGCCTGGCAGAGGGGCTTATGCTCATCTACCCGCCGCTCTGTGACATAGCAACACTCTCTGTACGTAAAAATCGGCCCCTTTGGATCAAAGAAAATATCATGAATCTTCTCAGAATTTGGATAAATCATAAAGCCCATATCACGCCCTTTTCCAGAAAGTCTCACGTACGTCTGAAGCTTCACCACGCCGTCGTGGGGACGACGCTCGACTCTGAAACGTAAGTGCTAGGCTAATATTCCTCCTTCTCCAGGGGCCCAGATGGCCGCCGTCAATCGGGGTCATGTCCACGTCGATGCCCTTATACCTCAGAAACATCGTGCTGTTCTTATACTCAAAACCGCCGCCGCAAACGCCTTCGTTGGTCAGGGCCAAGCGGATGTCGAAGCTGACGTTCAACGACTCAAACGACGGCGACGGCCCGCTGTTGTTAGCCGATGATAAGTAATCAAAGTTTGCTACGTACATCGAGGTGTGTCGGTGCCTTATTCCAAAAACACAAAACAAGAAATGCTATAAAACCTAGTAAAGCCGCCGCAAGGCAATAACACTGCTCTGCCGGAGAGAGTGGTTTTGGGCTATTTGCTGCACAATCTTTGGGGGAGCTTGGCGGTGGTTTTGGGTGATCTTCGGACAAGCTCTGATCGTCGGTGGATGATGGGTAGACCCTACTGCTAATACTCGTATAGTGGTGGTTAGGGTTTTTGGGCTCCATTACGAATTGGAAAGATGACGTTATTTAGATAGATGCTTCGTAATATTTATGAATGTATGTATGTGTGTATATCTATATATATTGTTTATTGTGGAATAAATGGTAATAAGTGGGGAGAGATTCTTGGAGGATATAGCTAAAAGAATAGGGAACGACAATGAAAGATGGTAGACTGTAGAGCATATGCTCACTTTAGGGTTTTAGGTTTGGTTCTTCATTCATATTTATGGAATGTGCGCGTATTATTTATAGAGCGATTATTCTACTACACATAATTCCATAAATTATGTCTAATAGAATTTTATTTTATTTACAATATATATTTCATTCCTTCGTTTGAGGCATTGATTCATCATCGTCTCTCCCCCATTTTCAACATTCTTGCTTTGCTTATATAATTGTAATCTTTTGATATTTGGAGATTACTTTCATGTGTTGGAAGGGGATAATATAATATTACATGCCATGGTATGCTATACCCAACATATTAATTAAGATCTTTCTATCCACAAATGGAGGCAGGTTCGATCGGACACGACTGTGACAATAAATAAATAAATTAATAAATAAAAAAAAGGAATAACACCCTCCTCTTTTTTTAACACCCTCTTTAAGGTTTAATTTATTCTCTTTTATAATATTTATCTTTCAAAAGGGATTACATTGATATGAACCATTTTCACTTGAGCATATGTTTACTTACAACTATAAGTTACAAAAAGAAAAAAAGAAAAAAAAAAAAAAAAACCCTTACTTAAGGGCGCGTTTGGCTGATTCAAGGGTGTTGAGAAGCAGCATAGCGACGGTCATAGGCCCGACGCCCCCGGGCACGGGTGTAATGGCTGAAGCGACCCTCTTTGCCTCATCGAAACAAACGTCCCCTACAAGGTGGTAACCTAGTTCGCTTTCTTGATCCTGCAGACATATCAATTTATTCGTAGTATTCGATCGACAAATAAAATATAATCAGTTAACGATCGCCATTAAGAAAACAAGGCAAGGGAAAAGCCGAAGAGGCTTTTACCTCGATAGGGTTAGTCCCCACGTCAACAACAACTGCACCAGGTTTCAGCCAACTACCTCGGACCAAGTTAGGTATTCCGGCGGCTGTAATTAAGATATCAGCTTCCCGGGTTACTTTTTCGGGGCTGTCTGTAAGTGCATGAACAATCGTCACAGTGGCATGGTGTCTCTGCCCAGCATTCGATATTCAAAAATGATAATATAATATTAGGCAAGAACAGATTGTTGCAAGAGGTAAAGTTTATGGAAAGGAATAAGATTAGTACCTGCAGTAATAAAGAAGTGGGCAGTCCAACGATGTTGCTTTTACCGATTACTACGGCATTTTTTCCCATGATCTCAATGTTAGAATGCAAAAGCAGCTCAATGCAAGCTCTTGCAGTGCACGGAATGAACAGTGGTTCCTTTCCTTGCATTGCCAGGTTCCCGATGTTTAGGGGATGAAAACCATCGACGTCCTTCTCTAGATTTATGACGTTTAGTATTCTGGCTTCGTTCAGATGCTGTGACCAAGATGATGTAAGCTTCTTATACAGCTAAACAACGAGGAAGAAGTTGAAGCATGCACTAAACAACAGTGTGATATGTTTAACCTTAGAGAGAATTACATGTATGTCAGAACTCAAATTGCAACCGTGTAAAAGAAAACATACCCAAGGCAAAGGAAGCTGCAGAAGAATGCCATGAATAGATCGATCTTCATTGTATTTGGACAAAGCATTACAAACTTCGGATTCTGTGCAATTCTCGGGAAGATGAGTCACGACGGATTTTATGCCGACCTCTTCACTTGCAATCGTTTTTTTGCGCACATAAGTTTCGGAGTCTCTCCGTTGACCAACTAATACAACAGCCAATCCTGGGACCTGTCCAAACATTTCCTTCATCTGCCTTACTTCACATGCTATTCTAGACCTTATCACCTCAGCAATTGCTATCCCATCGATCTTCTCAGCAGTCATTTTATTTTCTAGTAAAATGAACCATGAAAAAAAAAATTACGCCTATATAGTTGACTCCGTAATTTTTTCTCAGAGATGGAATTTATTCAATATGTACATATGTATGAATGATTATCATTTTCTGCAGCCCCAAATCAGCTGGTAAACCAAAAACGATCAACACAGCCACAAATGTACTTACCATATTCTGGGACGGGTGAATGACCACATTGCTCAGATGGACTGGACCAAGTCTCTTGTAGATCAAGCGAAACTAAAGACGGAGACTTTATGATTTGGCTGCTATAAGGCCTTGAAAATGATGAGATTAGAGTCTTCAATCGAATCTGGCGCAATGCGGACAAAGTTTGCACTATCCTTGCTCTCATCTTCACATACCGTCTATTTCAAGGTGGTACATACTTAGGCAGTTGCATCCCCGAAAAAGATGAATAGAGTTAGATTAGTTATTCAAGAGCTAACAAAATATTGTTATCATAAGTTTTCACAGAAGCAATGATAATTAACAGCTGCCACTCGTCTAATGAATTGAAGCCTCACTCTTTCAGATTTTTAAACATTTAGTTGGTTGTTTAAGGAAATCTTACTCGACAAAAATTGTGAAAGGCACAAAATAGCAAATACGAACACCCGAAAATTCATTACGATCATCGAAGAGAAAGAATAGCTTAACGCATGCTATATTCTAAAGTTATAACAAGTAATTCGTTTACTCTTTCTTCCTCCATGTTCCATATCATTATTTGCTGCAAAAATGGCGATCAATGTAACAGAGTCCCTATTTTGAGAATCAAACACATGTAGGTCAACAGAAGAACATCAATCCCACAAATCAAAATCCAAACGATGTCCAATTTCTCACAGACCCATTATAAGAAACCTTTCACTCCATATTCCAAACCACCAAAACAAAGATGCAAACATTTCTAGACAAAATTACTGACCGCTGACAACAATGACAACAAAAAGCATAAGTCAATCCTTCATCGAATCATAAAAAACTTGCAATGGGCATGCAATCAAGCTGCATAAGGTTACCTCTTCAGCAAAACTGAAAGTTTTCCTAGCTCAAAACCTTACCCATGAAGCTTCTCTCGACCATATGATACATCAAGAACTCCGTCGCTACACTCAAAACACAAAAAACGGAGCGAATTCTCCAAAAAAACAAATGAAATTGGGTGGAAAAGGAAGCTCTCAAACACCAGGCTATACCTATCCAACGTATCTTAAAACCAAAACCAATGGTAGCTACTAACATTACCCCCACTAAATGGGCCATATGTATTTGGGCCGTTCATAAGATCCGTTTCTTAATATAGACTGGCCCAATTATGTAATTTTTTTCTTCCCAATAATATTAATAATAATGATAATAATGTCCATTATCGTACTTTACGTTATGCAAACGGCAAGTGAAGGTTGACATATATGTTGACTGAAAAATTGAAATTATACAGACGAGCGATATAAAGTTAAAACAATAGTGAAAAACGTATATGACCAATGGCTATGTTCTTTCAAAATTATTATTCCCATTCGTGCACGTTTTATAGTATGGTAAGAAAACAATAAATTACGTGGCATGTGGTGGAACTACGACCTAAAGTCATTTGAATAATAATTGAATTCCTCGTGTGCTTGTCGTTACGCTCTTGATGGAAAATTTATTTTTCTATGGTAATAATTACATTGAAATAGCTTTGCATATCATATATTATAGAGACACATTCGCCAATTATCATATCAAACTTATAAGATCAAATTGAAATAAATGGTAGTATTTAGGAGACGTTTGAGTTAGCAATTAAATTAAATAAAATATATATTAAAAGAAGGTTGCTACTAGGTGCCCACGCGTGGAATTCGTGTCGGTTTTTCGAAGTCATATTTTCTTGTTTTTTTATGCTAACCACACCACCACTTCTACTAAATGTTGCCATATTTAAAATTTATACATGATTATTAAATCATTATATTATTTTCTATTGTCCCATCTAAGCAAAGCAAAACTTTGACACGTTTCTTCTAAGATAAAATAAAGCTTCTGTCCCCCATGTGCTATTGTAGGGTTTCTTCTTTTCTGGCTAATAAGAGGCTTTTTATAGTTTTAAAATAGTATTAAAAAAAAAAATTCTAAAAATTAAATTTTTGTAAAATTTAAAAATAAAGACATAAACTTTAAAGTGTTATTGAAAAGTATCAGATATCCTTTTTATGTTACAAACTTACGTATATTGTTGTTCCAGTACAATGAAGTATTATTAGAAATACTATATTTATATTCTAACAGTATCTCAAATAAAATTTGCCTTTTTTTTTTACATGTAGAATCCCAATTGTAATTATTGTGCATTATTATTATATGGAGTATTACATAATTATACTTTAATCACGTGCTAAAAAACAAAATTTAACCCAAAGACACCCAACTTATCTTTATCCAAAGATGTTCCATTCCACCATGAGTAAAATGGTTAGAAAACATGTTGACTGTTGAATCAACCGCGTGAAGGATTTTGTCTATGACTAAAATATATAAATAAATAAGAAAATATATATATATATATATATATAATGTGGAAAATGCGCGTTAACCAAAAATAACCAATTATAAAAATGATTATTAAATTCAAGAAAAAGCCACCGTGTTTATCTATTCTGTCAAAGGTGGGCTGTTGACTTTGACCTCTTTGCCATCCATATAGAAGTCCCATTTCCCATACTTTGAAAGTCTTTTCCGACCAAGTTGCTCACATCATATTCACCACACTCTACCAATTTTCTTACATATAAATAATAATAATATTATTGAATTTTCTTGATGAATGTTCTTTTATCATCTTTCTATCACCAGCCGACTTACAATTTAACGTTCGTCATTTCTCCCACTTTCCTTCACACTTCCTTCTGTGACTCTCTAGAAATCTTTCTCTATATATAAACTTCCTGCAAATCTTGACTATCTTCAAGGAGACAGCACATCTCATTGATACAATAGAGACAAGAAAAAACTTCAGCTTTGTTTGATTAAAGAAGAAGAAGAAGAAGAAGAGTTGTATGGAGTTCACCAGCCTGTTGAATAATAATACTTCGTTGGATCTTTCTATCAAACCCCTCGGATTCATCGAAGAGGGTCCCACGCCGGTAAGAGAAGCAAAGCTTCTACTTGTGAGTTTTAACGAATCGATTATGGGAAGATGAACTGAATAAAGGGCTTTTCTTTGGGGGATTTTTGTTTATTTCAGAAACAAGAAGTGGATAGTGCTATGTCCGAAGTGGGAAGAAACGTAACTGTAGACGAAGAGGTTAGTTTCATTAATCATTATCCCCTTTGTCCGAGGTTGATGGCTGGCAATGGAAAAAAAAAAACTGATCTTTTCGTTTTCTTTTGGTGCTTCAGAAAGAAGCTTTGGTGGAGAAACTGAATAGGGTGACTGAAGAGAACAAGAAGCTGACTGAGTTAATAACAGTCATGTGTCAGAATTACACCGAGCTGAGGAGCCAGTTGATGGAGCACACTATCGGCGGCGGCGGTGGCGGCGGCGGCTCGGCGTCTTCAAGGAAAAGGAAAGCTGAAAGCACCATAAATTTTGGTCACAGCAGTGAGAACACAGGAAGGTTAGAGAGCAGTTCTAGCGAAGATGACGATTCGTTTAAGAAGAAGGCCAGGGAAGAGAACGTCAAGGCGAAGATCTCCTGCCGGCACTTCAAAACAGAGCCATCTGATACAACCCTTGTAAGGCCTTGATTGATATGAAAGTTCATTATATACAAAATCTTTGAGCTTCTTCTTGAATTATAACGAGTGGGTTGATCTTTTTCAGATAGTGAAAGATGGATATCAATGGCGGAAATACGGACAAAAGGTCACCAGGGACAATCCCTGCCCGAGGGCTTACTTCAAGTGTGCATTTGCTCCGAGTTGTCCAGTCAAAAAGAAGGTTAGAAGCTCTAACCTTCTCATATGTTTTGCAGGCATTTTCCATTCTGTGTCTGAAGCATAATTCTTGATTTCTGCAATTTCAGGTTCAAAGGAGCGTAGAAGATCGATCGATCGTGGTGGCAACGTACGAAGGAGAGCACAACCATCCACAGCCATCCTCTGCAGCTACTACTAATACAACAACTTCCCGAGCCAATGAGGCCGCATCAAGAAACGTACCCACTGTGATGTCTCAAAGCCCATCTTCGTCTGCACCGAAAGTCACCCTCGATCTTACGCAGTCGCTTCTTCCCGAGGGGACGGCGAGAGATGTAAGAAGCAGAAGCGATCACTCCCCGCAATTCGAACAGTCTCTTGTGGAGCAGATGGCCTCAGCCTTGACTAAAGACCCTAACTTCAAGGCGGTCTTAGCAGCTGCTCTCTCTGGGAAGCTTCTGCGGCAGCAGCAAAATGATCGCCGGACATAATCGTTTGAGACCTTTTGTAAGGATTGAAGTGAGTTGTTGCTTGGGCTGATTGAAGAGATTCGAAAAGAGTTAATCTTGGATTATGATTCAAGAATGTAAGCAAACAAAGAGAACAACATCATATATATGTATTGCTGCTGAATTGGTAGATGATATAGTTCTCTTGTTGGCCATTTCTTTCTTCCTTGTATAGCACACAATTCTTTCTCCATTTATTAGATTGCCTTAAAACAAAAACGAAAAGAAAACAAAGGATAAGTAACGTTGGATTCAGTGTGATTTACTCAAATCTCCATAGCTTTTGGCTTTTCTTTTCCTCATTGTTAGTTACCATGCACGAAAAGCCACGCCTCTAACTCATAACCGTTAGTCAAAGTTCGTTATTGCATCTCTCAGTTTATGTTTTGGTGGTAATGAATTCGAAGGGTGATCACGAAAGGATTTACTGCATGCCAAAATGCTTCTTTTCCTTCAAGAAATACGTACAATACCATATAATATCATATTGTTAAAGAAAAAAAAATGAATATACACCTCACAAAGGTCACATATACACAAAACAATATACGTAGCTTCCGTGTAGAATTCTACGGTCGTTGCTTCTTACCAGGTAGTAATAACAGCGAAAAAGACAAGTAAAGCAGTTAGTCGAAATAGGGTCTTCGTTGCAGTCATGCGATAGCCATCGCTCCGTAAATAAGGGTATAAATTGGGAGGAGGCATCACGCAGTTATCGCCATTGAAGTACACCCGTCTGGGAAAAGCCCAGCCTTTGTCCAGAGAGAACTTTTGATCTTTCTGGAAGAG
This sequence comes from Lindernia subracemosa, assembly GCA_028392965.1. Lineage (NCBI taxonomy): Eukaryota > Viridiplantae > Streptophyta > Magnoliopsida > Lamiales > Linderniaceae > Vandellia > Vandellia subracemosa. The sequence goes on along the minus strand of JAQPCC010000002.1, from coordinate 6,346,964 downwards.
AATCTCCGACTGAACATTCCCGGCAGTGCCCGCTTGCATCAGCATGTCGTTGTAGAACTTAACTCCCCACAACATAGCAGTATCGTCTGCATAGACACATTCGAGTCATAACCAACCAAGAAAGAAAGGAATTGGATGTAAGAATTGGGTTAAAATTTGCTTACTGATGGAACCGTAAGGTGTCAAGGGTTCGTAGTTGAAGCTGAAGAGCTGGGTCAGATTATCGAAGTTGGGGTGCTGGACGACGATGTTCCACTGGGAGTAGTTCATTGCATAGTTGAAGTTGGTGATGGCTATCTTCACCCGCCAGTATAGCTTGTAGTTGAGCTTCACGTGCCAGTGGACTCGAACGGGGCACATATGGTTGGTGCAACCGATGAGAGGGGTCAGGCCGGTCTGGTTCATGCCCGAGACAACCGAGGCTATGTGCGGTGAATTGGGACTGAAAGATCCAAGTCGTTAAGAACGAGCCATCCCATTTTTCTTAGAAACTACATTTACGGTAATAAAAGTGGAAGCACACTTACTCGACGCACGAGCCCGTCAGGGTTGTATTCTGACACCCGCAAGAGCAAGTGGGGCAGTCGACGATCGTATTGTTGTAAAACGAGGAGAGGGAGACACAGCACGTAGGCGTCCTCTGAGCAAGAAACTGAGAGTATGTGCATGTAATATTCCATGTCACTGTAATAAGTTTCACAAATGGTAAGAAATGCGGCGCAATGATTCTTCTGCATACTTTCCAAATGCAAAGCCCAAGACTACTTACTCAGAGCTTGAGTGGACCTTCGTCCGTCGGGAGTTAAGAACTTGCTGGGCTTCACGATCCCGGCGGGCCCGCACGTATACCCCGGGCCAGGAGTCATCAGAGTGAAGTTCTTCGGCAGCCTGACGGTTTTCGAGCTCGACCCGGCTTGTCCAACGGTGACTTGGAAGGAGCTCACGGCATTAGAAGGATCTTGGACAAGGGAACTGATCACACCACCTTTGCAGCAGTTGGCAATCTGCTGGTTATAAGGCGTTCCTGGCAATAAGTCGACGATGGTCGGGTTCCTCTTACAGCAGTGGGGGATCGTCGACTTGAACTTCGAGCAGTCGCCTTGGTCTGTGGCCTGACCGCCCATCATCGTCCATATGATCTCTTTCTTAGGCCAAACCCAGCCTAGCTTCCATCCCGGCGGTTGTATGTGGCGGTACTTTTGGAAATTGAACATAGTCACAACTGCCTGAGATTAACAAACTTCCTAGATTACAACAGATGACCTAGATTATGAAATCTTTTGTGCTTTTTTGTCAAGAAGAGTACTTACAACGTAGCCATCGCCTGTCCAGCTTATTACATCCCATTTGATGGTTATGTTGCCGTTGGGATCGAGCGGGTCGTAAGCATACGCTGAAACACGGCGAAGAAAAACCGACGATTAAGCGTTTTCGGGGGGCAAACCAGAGGATAAATCATATATGAAACGTAACGCCAGAACACAAGCAGATTAATCATCAAACGACAGAAATCTTTGATTTAAGTGTTTATTAAAAAATCCGACAAAAGAACAAACATACAAAAGCATCAAATGCAAGACAAATTACGATGTCCCAAATCTGCTTTAATTAGATTAATCATAAAGCCCACCTGGGAAAATCCATCAAAACAGAGACATATAACTCCATTCATTACGGGCCGTAGCTTACGCTCATCGATTAAAAAGACTACGCAATATGCTATTAAAAAGTCTCAAAGACCACACAAATGCCTTTCACTTTTCTTCTTACCCGAGTAGCTGAACGTAAGAAAACAGAATATCAGAAACACCGCCGAAAAGGGCACCTTGTTTAACGACAAAGAGACCATTTTTATTACTTGGGATTCTCTAAATCTCTCTCAACACGCTTGTTTATGTTTGTAAATGGACACTCAAAGCTTTAATGACTGAGAATTCTCTGGAAGAACATAGATATTGTCTGGGTTGGTAAAACCGTGTGGTATAAAGAAAATGAGGTTGACGAGAATGTGGCAGAGACGATATTGAGTTGAGTGTTCTTCTCTCTTTCTTTCTTTCTTATTTTATTTACTTTTGCGAGAAAATGCCTAAGGTAGACTTTTGTGGCTCGTAGAAATTAACTGGGGAGGTAAAGAGACCTCCATCGCCATTACAGCTACTTTACAGTTGTTAAGGCCGAACGTTCCCTAATTGACTAAAATGCCCTAATTTGTGTTTTTTAAGTTTTATTTATTTATTTTTTACCTTTTTATTTTTCCCTAAATTGGTGGAATTAAAATTTGTTTAGAAGTATTTTAATTCCTTATTACATTAGGTTTTATAAAGTTGGCATGCCCATTTATAGTCCGATGGTTGGGGAGGAAGGTTAGTTTGAGTTTGTTATCAAATTAAATGGAAGTTTTTTATATAATATTCATATATGTATATATTTAATATCAAATGGGGTTAGTGTATGCACTTGACCATAAATTACGTAATGAATACGTTCTTTAATAACACTTAAAGATGTTGAAAGCCTAGTTCACTATTTATGAATTGGTGTACCGATGATGCAATTATTGTTTGACTAATAGATGAATGATGAAATGTTTGACTTTTTAAATTTTGATTAATAGAGAAGAATAATTGAATAGTATATAGGCTTTATTTAACAATGTAGAAAACATTCATGCATTCAAAGAAATGGACTTTATTATTGCGAAGTATATATATGCACTTCACCTAATAGCCCCCCACGAGTTAGTTTGATCGATCGTTGATTTCATTCACGCATTGAAATAAATACACTTTTATTAATAGGGATTCAATTATATATGCAGATATTGAAATGTTAACTTCCAATATAAAATTTAATATTACACATCTTGCTACGTGTGAAGACGTGCGTAGCACCTTTTCAACTTGATATAAATTTATTTTTATTATTTTACCAAGATATATTATTGATATTCACATTAATGATTATGTATTTTTTGCTAGTAAGGTGTAAAGACAGCCGAACTCGAAAATTTATTACTAGGCTTGGACTCGAAGATAGACAATTAAGTTGGAGCTTGTTTACTAGACAAAAAAAAAAATTAATATTTTTAAAAATAAAATAAAAAAAATTAATGAAAAGCTCACTCGTGGGCTTTCGAACAGCTACAAGCTCGTGAGCCGACCCGAACCGACCCGACCCGACCCGAACCTATCATGTTTGTTCATCTTTCGAATTTTTTAATATGCCCTATATTATAACCTAAATAAAATTATATTCAACAAAATTGATCATTTCATTTTCCAAATTTAGATGGAAATGTATCATACTAGAAAATTTTCAGGGTTTATATGAGATTTATTTTATATCATTGATCTAACAACTTTTCATTTATTTACTACCTCAATTGGTAAAACATTTGTGTTCACTTTATTTTGATACAATTGTCGAACCTATAAATTATATATATTGGAAGTTTACGTAAGGTTTTTAATTTGTTCCTTTTTCTGCACAATCGAGGGACATAAAAATTATATTACAAAAAATAATTGAGGGGGTAGAATATATATATATATATATATATATATATATATATTCTTTGGCTAGCTAGGGTTATACATATTCTTTTCTAATTATATATATATATATATATATATATGTATATGCTTTCACAAGTTTGAATATGGCGCAGATATTATCTGCGTCATCTTTTTTAAGTTCATCTTTATCTCAATACTCGAAAGCATATCAGAACACAAAAACCCAACTCAGATCTGCATCCGACTGTGGTCCTAATTTTCCTTGCAATAATGCCTAAGTACAGAAGATAAGATATATATGATGTTGCGGCATGTAAATATGGAAGTAAAGTAGTGGCATGAGCTTTCCAAGAATCTGAAAAAGGACTATTAATTACCACTCATTTCAATTATACTTCCAAACAGATGAAATACTTTTAACTGAATTGCTGGCTTTGTAGTGGGCTAGGGTTTCTCTACTTAGGTCTAGCGACTATATTCAAGATTTCAAAGCCCCTTGACAGCAAAGTAGAAGCTGCCAAAACACACACACACACAACACACACTGTGACTGTGAGGGATATTAGGGCACTGTGTTAATGGGGCTTGTTAAGCTTTTTAGTGAAAGGGACTTAAGGGGCCTAAGACATAACTTAGTCAAAAGACGATTATAGCTTTTTATCCACAGGCATGCATGCGCCCTTATTCTTCTTCTTAGTGTTGTATGATTGTCCTTTTTTAAGTGGGACAACTTCACACATGGAAAAATCAACTAAGTAAGGGAGCATCGAGGCTAAACCCTAGCTAGATAGGGCCCCGATCGATTTTATAATGAAAGAAGGGTTGTGTGATATATAAGTCAAATGTTATTCATATCACTTGGCCATCTTGCAATCACGTGAAATGTCATAAAAAAACACACAAGAGGTGCTGTTCTTGTCCCAGTCGTCACAGTGGCATTTCATTGCTGCTTTTTTCCTGGCTTTTGTTCCTCCTCCAAACGTGTTATTGCAGGTGGGCTTTTGGCAAGGAAGAAGAAAGATAAGAGTCTCTTCACTGTGTGTGGTAGTACTCTAGGAGTGTATTTTATTACCATATAAAAACACGAAGACCCCATCTTTCTCAAGAACCAGCTTATAGAATATTCATATATATCTCCCATCATCTTTGTGACATAATATTTATTATTTTTTTTTTTCCGAATTATGTCATTAGACACACTACATAAAGCAGCTATGGTTAAGCTGTCCTTCTCAACCAAAAGGTATACACTTTTCACATCCATATGTAGTATATATAATAGATGCATCTCATTAAGAATCGTCTGTATCTCAAAAGAACTACAGATGGCCATATCTAAGCCTTAAGTAGCTATCTTCACTTCTTATCTTGTACTTGCTTTCTCAAAAACCTATAGGTAGTTTTGACAATATATCTAAGATGCTCCATTGGTTAAGTGAAAATGACATCGAATGCAGCGCTCTTTGTTCTTCCCCTGATGATCCCTTGTTCATAAGTTACTTCCCAGATTCTCCACAGATGTACTTTGAATACGAGCACGTTTATCTTCAGTTTCTTGAGTCATTTCAACAGCAACAACCCATTAATACAAGCAATATTGTTAATGATGCTCTATCAGATGCTTATGCAACGTCAGGCCTAGACAACAGCATCGGCATGTTTCTCGAAGGTTGCTCGAAAGCTGAAGAAAAGGTTCGAAAAGAGAAGGGAGATGATGTGCAATCAGTGAGGAGGAGGATGAGATGCGAGGCGAACAATAATGTTACTAAGAATCAGAATAAAGACACGTACGGTAAGATCAACACAGCTCGTGGCCCAAGACACAGAAGGATGAGGCTGTCACTTGAGGTTGCAAGAAAGTTCTTTGACCTTCAAGATCGGTTAGGGTTTGATAAGCCCAGCAGAACTGTGGACTGGCTGCTCAAGAACTCAACGCCCGCCATTAAAGAGCTTACTCTAGTTAACTCATGTGAAGCTTTCTCCTCGATTACATCTAATTCTGAAGAGGCTTTGAAACACATCATAGCCTCATTACAAGGAGAAAAACTTGTCCCTTGTGACGAAATTAATGCTAAGAGGAAAATAATTTTAAACAGCAAGAAGGAGAAGAAGATGAAGAAGACGACTAAGCTGGCACGTACTACTGTTGACAGAGAATCAAGAAGAAAAGCAAGAGAAAGAGCTAGAGCAAGAACAAGTCAAAAGAGACGGCTCTGCGAGGCTATGATTATGACTACCTTTGCCGATCATCGTAATAATGCTGTGTAGTAGTGCTGTTGATCGTGAATAACTATCATCAGCCGGAGTTTATAAAGGGTTTCGATGTGAGTTAAATCTCGTGAATGGCGTCAATACAAAAGAATATTGCTACTATTGAGCAAAAGAAAAACTATACAAATGTATATAGATACATATCTCCACTGCCCTAAAAATGCATCACCTTGGGGGCGAACCTAAGCAACCGATCCAAAGCGTTCGGCGCGAACTTCCTAGCGAACATGCAGCAAACCCTCGTCTCCCTGCCGTTGTACACGCACGTCGTCCCCGTCCTTATCTCGTTGAGCTTCTCCACGGTCACGTCCAGCCTATTGAACTTGAAGGGGTGGGGCCCGCCCTTGGACCAGTCGACGAAGGTCATCGTCCTGTTGGCTATCTTGTAAGGAAACCTCTTGGTGATGAAAGTCGGGATGTAATGCTCGTCGGAGTAGCAGGCGGGCTTGCAGTACCTCTTGAACAAGAGGGAGTACCTCTTGTCGGAGATGATCTCGAGGGCCAGCTCGCGGTCGGCTTCGAACCACTGGGATCCCTTCCGCCACTCTTCGATGGTGACCATCGGCCTCATCCGCCTGTTGTAGCGGCCGCGGCCCACCGGGCCCCACAGGTCGTAGGACTCGATGAAGGATGTCTTGGACTGGATGAGGTAGTTGTAGATCGTGCTGAAGTTGTAGAGAGGGATGCAAGATTCGGACAGGAGGACGAACCGCTGGTTGGAGACGTCGAGGAGGGCGTTGGCTAATAGGCGCTGCTCCGCCTCCACCATGTTGAACTTTCCCCACTCTACTACCTGCAAGGGAAAAAAAGAAAAAAAAAACGATTTTTTTTTTTTAAACAGTAAAGGATGATGAAAAAGATTAGATTTTTATGGTTGATTCTTTCTTGTTTAGCCAAAAAAGCATAGATGAGAAACCTAATTTGAATCCCTATTAGGGCTTTCGTGGTCTTGGACAAAGAATGGCACGAAAGCAACGGCTCAAGAAAAGAATTTGGAAGAAAAGAATCGATAAAGATTGAATTTTTATTACCAAAAGCGCTGCAAAAGTCTTCATTGCTCAAACATTTGAATTGCATAACATGAAAACTGAATAACCATGTACCTTAGATGGAACCCTTCGTCCATAAAAAACCGAATTCTCAGGATATGTCCTATTATACCAAGGCTGGGCATGTACGTAAATCGAATACAACCCTTCGTAGCCCCGAAAGAATCTATCCCACAAAGGCCCCATGGGAAGATCCCCTTTAGCCAAGAACATAAAAGCGACTTTCGGCTTCATTTTAAACGGTAATTCCCGAATCTTGGGCACCATCGAAGCCCTCCAAAGCAATTCGTCGTCCTTCATATCGTGCATTGCCTGTGGAGATGGCATCAAGTACTCTTTGAGCCCGATTCTTCCGGGCTCGGGCCTTTGCTTCGACAGCAGCCAGGCAGAAGCCCGTGCGGGCTCGGGCTCGGGTTCGGGCTCAGGGTCTGTCTTTTCTTCGGGCGGCGGGATCACGGTGCTCGTGAAATGGCTGAGCTCGATGTTGGACATGACGTTGTTGTCGTTCGACCTGAGGTATGAGGTTAGCGTGGTGCCTATGACTAGGCCCGACCCGAAGAAGAGGAAGTAGGTGATGAGCGTGTGGAGGTAATACCCTTGCGTTGGCGCCGAGGCGTTGAATAAAGGGTTGAATTTCGTGGATTGGATCAGATTTTGCTTCTCTTCTTGCTGCTGCTGATGATGATGATAGTTATTGAGGTTGCCTAATTCTTTCTTCATTTTTCTGGGCATCAATTTATATTCTATCTATCGAGCTTGTCTTCCTCTTCAAAATGTCTGATCATCAGACGATAGCCAAGATGAATGACATATCATATTATCACTCTATGCCTTGAGAGAGAGAGATGGTTGTAATTAGATTGATTAAGAAGAAGGTTAGGTATCTTACGTGTGATCAATCAAGAAACCAGAAAAAGAAAAAAAAAAAGAACAATTTGCTTACATGAATGATATATACTTTCGGACACAATATACCATATACGAGATTCTTGTAATGAAACACATAACTAAACTCAGAGAGATAGAGAGAGAGAAAGAAGTGCCAAGTGGATTTCAAATGTCCAAAGATTTGTGCTTTGGCCTCCTCATTTGTTGGAGACACTGCATATATCATATTAGTAATTGTAATTAAAATGGTCGGAGTCTCATAGTAGTTGGTTAATTCAGTTTTGCAGTTTAAAATGGTTGGATTACTCCTATAATATAAATAAAATGTGAGGACTGCATTGCAATAACTTTATTATATAGTTCGCGAGTGCTTATTGCTGAAGTCAGCTTCGTATTAAATATATAATATATATAAAGTATTATGTGTTTTTGTTTTCCTTGTCTTTCCTTTCCCAACGAGACTTATTTATGGAGGGCACGTTAACTCCAAGTGGGGCCAGAGTGTTACTGTACAAAGCCAATCGACACCTTCATCAATCGCCATCACTTCTCATTTATTCAGCAATCATCTCCCTATCCTCTCCTCTTGAGAAACAAAAAAAGATAGGAGGCGGCCTGAGAGATTCTTGAATATGGAGAAGATAGTGGTGATTGTAGAAGACGTGGATGCCGCGAGGATCGCCTTGCACTGGGCCCTTCACAACCTCCTTCGCTACGGCGACGTCGTCACCCTCCTCCACGTCTATCCGTCGGCGAAATCTAGGAATAAGAACAAGCTCAGGCGGCTGAGGCTCAGAGGGTTTCAGCTGGCTCTCTCCTTCAGAGATATTTGCAGCGCTTCTTTTCCCAATGTAAGTTAGTCCCTTGCCCATATCTACTGTTTTGCTCTATCCTTTTTCGGATAGAAGCAATCATAGAACTGTAATACTCATAAAAGTCACTTTGCAGACAAAGACGGAGATTGTCGTCACAGAAGGCGACCGCGACGGCGGGAGGATAGCCGCCGTCGTGAGAGAAGTTGGAGCATCCACTCTTATTCTGGGACTTCATGATCGAAGCTTTATCTACAGGTAGTAACAATTATCTTTGAATATGATCCATTTGATTGAACCCATATATGGTTGTGACTATTGAGGTTTAAAACCAACCAACCTTCCATCCATTTGTAATGTTAATTGTGAAGAAAGAAAATGGTCGTCCGGCCGGCAAAGAAAGGACTTCTTTTTGTTGGTTGTCTCTTTCATTGTTTTGTGAAGTGAGATTTCTTTCTTTGGAGTGGTTATGAAACTAATCTTTTATTCTACTTACAATCTTGAGTGGCCTGCTTTCGTGCTTACGTCTGAGAGATAATTTTCCAATTAGTAAAGTCGGTTGCTTTATGTTAGTCGTGCTTGACCATGACCTCATGCGATTCCTCATATATATATTTTTGGGCAAATAATATATATTTCATTCGATTATTATATCCTACCAATAGTGGGTACATAACTATAGGTCAATTCTTGCAGGTTAGTTATGCAAGAGAGTAATATCCCAAGTTATTTGAGATGTAGAGTACTAGCCGTTAAGCAACCAACAGAGCCATCATCAAGAACTATCTCAATACGAGGCTCTTCTTCAACAACTAACATGGACTTCTCACAGATTGAAATAGGTTGTCTTAGGTAAGAGATATCATCCATCTCTCTCTCTCTCTCTCTCTCTCTCTCTCTCTAACTGATGAATGAATGGTATTACAGCTTTCCTGAAGCACCACAGCAGAAGGTTCCTTACCAACTCTGCCCTGATCCTAATGCCATAATCTGGAGATCAGGGCCATCCTCAAAGAGATGGAGAAATTGATGGAGGGAGATGATAATATGTAAAGGAAGTAAACTCCATTTTTCTTCTATCAACTAAGACTTCACACATCACAGTACACACACAAAAACACAAAAACATCATCTTTGTCTATGAAATGTGTTTTCTTGATCCAACTTCCTTATCAGTCTGGCTAATCTACCCACCCTCATGTTTCTATCAGATTCAGTTCATAAATAAAAACGATTGTATAAGAGCATTCTACAATAGGGAGAACCCACCAACAAAGATAATTAATAATAAAGGTGCTCATCATCGTTCTAACAAGTAAAGTGACTTACTAGGCAAAACCATCCTCAATCCGAGTCAGCCAAGCTTTTCGAAAAATGAAAATGATCAAGCAGGTAGATCAGGCTTATCAGACTGCGAAGCTTGCTTTTTCTCCTGCAGCCTTTGCATGAACTTGGCATTGGCTTTGAGCCTCTCTTTCACATCCTGAGTTCTGGCGTCCTCCACGAGCTTACTAGCTTTTCCGGACTCTTCGATTAGAGCGAACAGAGTCCTGAGGCAATCCTTTCTATTCTCTTCTCGATAATCAAACCTGAGTTAATCAAGACCATCACAACGATGTAAATGTCATACTATTTCAAGCATAGATACTTATGCCAACCACAACGATGTAAATGTCATACTATTTCAAGCATAGATACTCATGCCAACCACACTCGATTAAGATAATAGAATCTTTCAAGTTAAACATGGTGTCAAAACAAGCTCGATCTGCATGTTTTCTCACCATCGCCTTAATTTATGTAGTATGCGTTTAGCTTAAAGTCACATCACAAGTAAGCGGGGTTGCTGAGAAGTGGAAACTAATCCCATTTTGGAAATTATAGCAACCAATAAAAGTCTATAATATACAAATAGCTTAAGAAAACATGGGTAATTGACCAAGCATTTGTTGCGTAAAACATCATGCAGCCTACAAGCATTTGTTGCATAAATAATCATGCAGTCGAAGATCACAAGAGAGCTTTACCTTTCACTGGTTATGGTGAGTTCATCTTTCCCAGGGTTGTACCTTTTCCCAGCTAATTCTCTGAGCCGCAAGAATTGATGCTTCGAAAGGCCGAGCTCTTTAACAGTGACAGCCAATTTTACTTTTCGGTTTTTAGGGTGCCAAGAGTCTCCACCAGGGGACAATACCACTCGTGTTCTCCACCTTAGTATAGGACCTTCACCGGGCGGGTCATCTGGTTCTTTGCCATCGTCAGGGACGAGATCATCGGATTGAAGGGCCTCTGCTTCCATTAGTTTAGTGCATTCCACCACCATTTCGTCTTCAAACTCTTTGAACAATTCATAACCTTCCTCAACTTCGATCTCCTGTTTTTCAATCCTTTTTGCTATCTCATTGAACTTCTTTTTTACCTTTCTCTTGATTTGGTCTGATAAAGGGTCAATTAAGTCATTAATAGACTATATAGCATTATATAAGCTGGAAAAACAAAAACAGTGTCGATGACTGAAGTTTTTTCCATTTTTTTTACTAAATGGGACCCGTGGGAAGATAACTTAAAGAGGATGACAGCTCAGTTTGACAACCAGAAGGAACACAAACAGATACATTACTTTAATTAACCTTATAAAGGGCATCAGTCAAATGCATTCTGGATCTTCGATTCTACTAAAGCTATGTATACAAAGTGCATGCAACCATCCTCCTCTTACTTACAGGCATGTCTGCAATTGAATATACACATTAACCACTCAACAATAACTGATATAAAATTGAGTAACAAGGAAACAAAAACGGGCACGAGTGAAACAAGCACGATACATTTAAGAAACACAAGTCATCCACTTAATTTCTTCAAAGAAAGAACAGGGAGAAAAAACCATTAAACAATACCTGGTAGAAGCTTATCCCAGTGAAGCATGTCCTCTAATATATCTTCACACTCTTTCGTATCTTTAAGATATCCATGCTCAACAGACTCTTTAATCATGTCCTCCCATTTCTCGTTATCCATGCTAAAGTAAGGATTATTTTCTGTCATTCTCTTTATCACAATACTCCTCGCATCATACAAATGGTCAATTTCATCATCTGTTGGACAAGCCTCCTCAAAACCTTCTTCGAAATCTTCATCCTCAACATCACTTAAGGGCCCATTCCTAAGCTCCTCTTTCAAATCATCATCAGTCTCTTCATGCTTTCCTGAAAGTGATCTCTTCAGAATAGATTCGAAGATTGTCGAGATTGCATCATCATCGTCGATTTTTCCGTTGCGGAGAAATTCTGCTATCTGAGCTTTAAATTCTGCAACACAAAATGAATGATGATGAACACGATTAGTACTAGAGTAACATGATCGTGAACCAATATAATCCCCGCGTTAAGGAAAGGGTATCACGGAATGAGAAAATCTCCTTTCTGTAAACTAATCGACTTGTTTCAAAAGCACAAAGATCGACAAAATTAATCAACATAACTGCAGAAGCAAAATCAGTAAACGAGCTGAACAGTCACCAAATTAAGGAAAAATAACAGAGCTCTTGACATCTTTTTCAGCATATTTTTGTATTACATAAAAGAAAACATATTTACATCCATTTCGAAGAAACCGAAGTAATTGCGATCGTTTCCCCAAACCGACGTACGGAATAAGCGGAACTTAACTGAGCTCAGAACGAATAAAATGAACACTACCTTTGGTGCTAACATCTTCTACTTCAGCCTTCACTTCCTTATTCTCCAAAGATTGCTCTCCATTTGTTTTAGAATAATCATCTTCAGATCCCTCAGAATCTTGGCTTCCATTGCCCGACGAGAAAAACCGTGCTGCTGAAGGACTACGTATATCGGCCGGTGCCACACTTCGCGCGATGAGATCTCTGAAATACCCGCCGGTAATGCAGGCATTATTCCTCGAAATTACAGACACATAGATGGGCTTGTGGAAGAAACGTCGATTGCGAGTGCATAGAGACAAGTTTCTCAGTAGAGCTGCTCTCATAGCTGCGACTGATGATGATCTCTTTTAGGGTTTTGGGAGGTAATATTATTGTCAAAATGGAATTGTTAATTACACAGTCCAAACAATTACAGAAAAAATACAATTAAGGGCTTTAACCTTTAGAAATTATCAATTCAATCCCCAATTCTGAATATATATTTTTTGAAATTGATTGGATGAAAGAGATTTTATCCACCCCTGTACCGTCATATCGGATCGGGTCGGGTCGAATCGAATCGGGTCAGTTCTGTTTTACTTTTACATGGGGTTTATTTTCCGTTTTATTTATTTATTTTTTTTTGGAGCGAAAACGGTGGAATGGAAACCGCCAAACCGTTACAACTGCAAACCCCCTTCATCACTGTTCATCCTTTCCTTTCTATAAATAGAGGGAAGCGCCATCACTGAGCTCAAGTAGTTGTTTTTTGAATCTCCACTCTCGCCATCATCGCAGGGATCGCCCGATCGCAAATGTAAAGTTTGCTTTAATTATTGTTGGATCTATTTTTTCAGGTGTTTTTTTTTTAATCGGTGTTTTTGGTGGCGAAAATGCTATAGCTTGAGTTTTCTGCTGTTTCGTTCATCGTCTTCTTGTAATTGAAATGCTATCGTTAACCTAAAATTTTCTGATTCCAGTTTAGAGAAGACCTATCTGACGAAACATGGCTCTAGATGTTCGCTCTGTTTTCGAGTCACCGAAGAAAAGGCCGGGTCTTTTAAGGGATCAAGTCCAATTGATCAAACGAACAGAGTCCGATCGTTATGAGATTGCTACGATTGATGATAATCTGTCTTTTGAGAAGGGTTTCTTTGCAGTTTATCGTGCTTGTCAGATGTTGGCCCAGAAGAATGAAGGGATCATATTTGTTGGTGTTGCTGGGCCTTCTGGCTCTGGAAAGACAGCGTTCACTGAGAAGATTGTCTCGTTTATGCAGAACGTTGCCATTATAAATATGGATGACTACAAATATGGAGCTTCTGTCGTTGATGGAAGCTTTGATGGTAAGTTTGTCTACTAGGAAATGACCATCCATGTTTTCTTTCGAACTTTCTTTCAGATGTTTTTTGTTTGTTCTCTGGCATCTTAGTTATTGATTGTTGCATCACTGTTTCACTGTGCAGATCCTAGCTTGACGGACTATGACACTCTGCTTGAAAATATTCATGGTCTCAAGGCAGGAATCTCCGTACAAATTCCCATTTATGATTTCAAGACCAGATCTCGAATAAGATACAGGTTATATGATTACGACGTTATGATTTATATTTTATCTATCAAAAACAAAACCAGTGAAAGATTTTTCTATTGTGGCATGCAATTTTTGTGTGTGGGTTTATGTATACATATATCGGCAACAAAGCTGCACATAAATTTCTAAGAACTGTACTTATCAAACAGGACTATGGATGTTCCAGCCTCTCGCATAGTTATCATCAAAGGGATTTATGCCTTGAGTGAAAGACTGAGGCCATTACTTGACCTCCGCGTCTCCGTCACTGGTGGAGTGCACTTTGACCTTGTAAAGCGTGTTTTGAGGGATATTCAACGTGTTGATCAAGAGCCCGAAGAGATAATCCAGCAGATAACTGAAACAGTTCTCTCTTTCTCATTACATACTTCAACTTATATTAGTAGCATAGTATATATGATATAGTTAATAATTTGTTCTATATGCTCTCGTCGTACCTTTTTGGGCAGGTATATCCCATGTACAAAGCATGTATCGAGCCTGATCTCAAAACCGCACATATTAAGATCATCAACAAATTCAATCCGCTCTCGGGATTTCAAAACCCCACATACGTATTGAAGGTGATTCTTCTATTATGGGGCACATATACGTACAGGGCTCTTGCATGCATCTATTTCAGTTTTTTAACGGCAACTTCATTTTTCTTTCTTTGCACTTTAGTCGGCAAAAACGGTGACTGCTGATCAAATCAAGGCTGTTCTTTCTGAGGATTGTACAGAAACAACTGAGGAAACTTATGATATCTATCTCCGTCCACCTTGTGAAGATCGTGAAGATTACGAATCCTACTTGAGGATGAGGCACAGAGATGGGAAGTACATCCTCATGTTTGAGGTTCGCTGCTGATGACAATAACTTCCTGCTTTTTTCTTTCTAATTATTTCATTATTCAAAATCTTAATAATCAGAACTTTATTAAAAGATCATTACTTTGCTTTATATGATACATTTTTTTTTTTCAGGAATGGGTAAATGATAGTCCCTTCATAATATCACCAAGAAGCACTTTCCAGGTCAGTGTGCGTCTTCTTGGAGGCTTAAGGCAATTGGGGTATAAAATCGAATCCGTCTTGAAAAGAAACAGCCACGTGTTCTCCTTTGATAAAGTTTGTGTCAAAATAGATTGGCTAGCGCATCTCGATCGCAAATATGTTCAGGTTTCCTATTCTGTTGATTATTGTCTCGTCTTATATTATGCTGCATTTTTTTTTTTTTTTGTCTTGAACAGCTTACAAACTCCATTCCTTTTCCACGAATCGGCTTTGTATATGGGTAAATCAGCTATTTGTTGTATACAGGTACAAGGAAGAGATCGTCCGTTTGTCAAATATATAGCTGAGGAACTCGGTTTGGATGGCTCATATCTTCCACGCACATACATTGAACAGATTCAATTGGAAAAACTAACGAATGATGCTACGGTTTGTAGTCTTTGAAATACTGGGTGTTTTTTCTTTAAGTTTAGTTAAATTCTTCATTTAGACTCATCATTTAAGTTCTCAGACACTGCCTGATGACTTGAAGACAAAGCTCAACATCGAAGATGATGCGTCCGCACGTCCTAAAGAAGCTCTATCACGAGCCTCTACTAATGGGATAGGGAAGTTCCTTCCTCGGTATGATTTTTCTATCTATCTAGAATTTTGTAAAGATTTCTGTGCATTTCCTTTTCAAATTTTGTTCCTCATAGAAGTGCCATTATATGCAGTTGTATTCCTCAGTCATACCCGAATCCCCGAGAAAAGAAACTCGATGTTCACAATCTGAGATATGACTTACCTGCACCACTTGCTAATCAGGTAGATTGTTTTGGTCTCCAACTATGAATCTGAAAAACATGGAAGTTACCTATCATTCTAATAAATCTAACTAGAACCTTTGTGTCTCAGCTATCAGACCAAATTTTGATGCTGAACGAGCGAATGGACAGATTTGCTTCTCACATCGAAGAGCTGAACTCGAAGATTCTCGTTTCTGGGCTTGGCAATCGTGCTACTGCTATGAACGGCGAACACCGCAGCGAAAGATCTTACGAAGGACCAACTAATCAGACAGGTGCTGCAAGAGGCAATGGATCGTCCAATGGAGTTCCTCTGTTTCTTTCCGTTGCTATCGGTGGTTTAGGAATCCTTCTGCTCAAAAGCCGTTTGGAAGTAAATAACAACTAGGGATGCACATACATCTTCAGAGAACTAATCTTCTTGTTCAATGCCTTCTTAGTATTATTCGTTTGTAGTAAATAAAAACTGTTGCTGGCTTTTGACTTTCACTGCTGAAAAAACCATCCATGGCACTCTTCAATCAATAAAGCTTACAACAATTTTCAGATGTTCAAAGCAAGTATTTTACTTACATATATAATACGTTATCTACCTTCATCTACAGAAGAGTACGAAATAGAATTTCTTGAGTACTCTTCATGATCAGCAAACACACTCCCCTTGGAAGATATAGCAGCATCACGAGGCTGTTTACGGCTGCTACTGCTATTTCTCGTAAAGGCCGAAGACGAACCAGAAGCAGTCGTGGTGGTGTATTGGCCCACACGACCGTGGACGCCGGGCTTACCGGGCTTTGGCAAAACGAAAGAATCACTCGACAGCATGATATGGACAGCGTTCATATCGGGCCTCTCGCTGATACTGGCCTGGCAACATAAAAGCCCGAGTTGGATGCATATAGCTGCTTCCTCGGGATTGTGTTTTCTACCCAGCATCGGGTCAACTAGGTCTAGTGACTTCCCTGATTGGAACGACGTGTATGCCTGCAAAATATGGCTCGAAAAGGTCCCATTTTTCTAAATGGCTAAGAGATTACTTGTGAATGATTTGGCACTCACATGACTTAGCAGGTCAGCTTTTTCAGGGCCAAGCTCCTTCATATAGTTTTTCCTGCCACAAACAATCTCAAGGACCAAAATACCGAAGCTAAAGACATCAGTCTTCACCGACAGATACCCATGCAATGCATACTCGGGAGCCATATACCCGCTGTAGGAAAAAAGAATACTTCGTCTCAAAACCACATCAAGAAAATGAGATGTTATGAGAGAAAAAATGAACTCTTCTTAGTTCTTACTGTGTCCCTGAGATCTTGAATGTGTTTACATGAGTCTCTTCGTTTGGAAACAGCCTTGCCAGACCGAAATCTGAGATTTTTGGATTTAACTGATCGTCAAGCAATATGTTACTGGCTTTGATGTCTCTGTGGAGTATTCTTTCGGGCGCGTCTTCGTGTAAGTAAAGAAGGCCTCTCGCGATGCCCTTTATGATTTGGAGCCTTTTGGCCCAACCCAGAAGTGAAGACTTTGCTTTGTCTGAAATCAGTCGATGGTTGCTTTTAATTTCGTTTCACTATAGGTTAATCAAGTAGATGTGAAATAGGAACATACCGAAAATAAAATAGTCGAGACTTCTGTTCGGCAGATATTCATAGACAAGCATCTTTTCGGGTCCTTCCACGCAGCAGCCGAGCAAAGTCACCAAGTGTTTGTGTTGAATCCTTCGCAGCAGTTTCACCTCGTTCGTAAACTGACTGATCCCTTGTCTTGAATTCAAGGACAGCTTCTTCACTGCTATTTCCTGACCACTCGGCATTAGTCCCTGCAAGAAGTAATCACAGTAAACTTAAATGCCCGGCGGAGACTAACGAAAAAGGAAACCGAAGCTATCTCGTCGCTAAAACGTCTGCAGAAAACAAACTACGAAAGATTTCCTGATGTTCCTACATTGAGCTTGAATGGAGAACTCAGTGCTCTAAAGCATTCAAATAGAGACATGAATAAAGATCTACACTGTAATGAAAACTAGAGCTCATCAAGCTTGCACATAGGAGGAGATAATGGACGCAGCTGAGCAAAATCAATGAATTGAGCTAAAACTGGCAAATCAAACAAGACCCAATTTCCAATCATCCCCAATTTCTTCTCTAAAATCAAACCCTAAGAACAAGAAGATAACAAACGACTTATTACCTTGTAGACGGGCCCAAAGCCACCATGTCCCAGCTGATTAGAATCTGAGAAGAAGTTGGTAGCAATCTGAAGAGCCTCAAGCTTGAAGAACAAGCTCGACTTCTCCTCTTCGTCTTCTTCCTCATTAGAATCGTTCCCATTAGCAGAAGCGAAACGCCTCCTCAAGCACCCCCATAAGCTCGAGAACAAACCCATTGAATTATTGAATCAGAGAAAACATTAAAGAACCGATTTTTTCACTTTTTAAATTGGTTAAGAAATGAGTGTGAACGTTATTGCCATTTTCAGAGGTTGACCAAGAACTGAAAAGAGACGAAGATATACGGTCAAAGGAATCAAGGCAGGGCAGGCGGGCGTAGTGTTGCTTATTCATTCAGTCGAAGCAACAAAAAAGACATTCCCTTTTTGAGTCCCATCATCACACGCCAGCTCCAGTCAATTTATATATGTTTTTTCAAAGCTGTTCTATAGAACGATTCTTCCTATCCCTATCAGATGCATGGAAATCAAGTGGGAGCAGTTGACATGTCGTAATCTATGGAGTAAACAAATTGTAAAACCTTTGCGAGAAGTGAATGAAGTCGAAGGTTGTTCGAAACTTCTTTGCAATTGCAAACATTAATATCAAAGGATTTTCAGGCCAGAGTCAGCGTGGCCATCCACTGCAGCCAAGAGATGTATGGAACAAATCAAATAGAGGCTCAGAGAAGGCTGAAGTTGAAGTCGTCGATGGGATTGGCGAATTATGTAGTAGAAAGAAGGCTCTAAACAATTATTATTTTAATAAATATTTCTTTCTTACCCACCAATCGTTTCTCTCTCTTCCTTAAACCCTAACCTTAACCGCCCGTGTCTCCGTCCAGACCACACACCACCACCACCACACAACTTCTTACATTGATCATGATAGTGCTGCTTTAAAATTCGTCCATCAGATTGTGAACCAGCCATGCTTTTGTCTCACAATTTCTTGAAAGTGAAGCTTCGAGCCATGTCTGTGGCTTCCCTCGCACACCCGCCTAAATCGCTGTTTTCTTCGCCAGTGAAGTACCGTGTTTGCTCTCTCCATAGTAGGAATTTTCTTTTTAGAGGATTTAGCTTTGCCCGCAGTGCACGTTTTTCGTCTTCGTTGTCGACGTCTTCTTTTTTGCTGAGGCGCGATAGGAGCGTGGTTTGTTTGCCTCGCTTTTATCAACCGAATTCTGAGTATGGAAGGTTTGCTTACGACGAATACGTCTCTGATGATGAGTCTGATAATGATTCCAACTCTTCTTCGAAGCAATTGGTTAGTATTGTTTTGTTTCATTTCTTTGTTCAATTGGATCATTTTTGGGTGACTCACGGTTGTGGTGTGGAGGTTGATTATGTGAACTGCATTTGAAGTGGGCTTTTGGGGGGTTTGATTTTGTGAATTGGGTTTGTGTCTGAAGAACGCCATAGCAATGACATTGGGCATCATTTTTAGAAATAGGACATAACAATTTTGTGCTACTATGATGTTAGAAATAGGACATAGGAATTGTATGATACTTTGGGATGCTACTATTTGTTTTTATACAAAAGCTTCCGTGGACGTGTACTGAGTAATTTCTGAGTTATTTACTTATATTGGCCAGTGTTCTTCCACTCTTGATAACATTGAAGAGTGGAGGTGGAAGTTGACAATGCTTATGCGACGCGAGGATGAGCAAGAAGTTGTTTCGAGGGAGAGAAAAGATCGGCGTGATTTTGAACAGATTTCTGTGCTTGCAACAAGGATGGGACTGCACAGGTTCTTACAAGTTATTTAAGGGGCTTTGTGCATTTCAATATGTTTTGCTTTACATGGTAATGATTCTTGAAATGGTTTCACTGCAGTCGTCAGTATGATAAAGTTGTTGTGGTTAGTAAACTCCCACTGCCAAATTATAGATCTGACTTGGATGACAAGCGTCCTCAGCGGGAGGTATTTGTTGAATAATAAGGTCCTTTTATCTTTAGTTGGATCTTTTGTCATTTGTCTGGTGATGGTTGGGGTTGTCTTATGGTTTGAGTAATTTTCTGATCGGCAGGTTATGCTACCATATGGGTTACATAGGCTTGTGGATTCTCATCTCAGGGCACACCTCTCAAGAAAGCCAAAGAATGTGCAGGACTACAAATCTACTGCAAGCCAGAATCTTTTTATTGATGAGGGATATGACGAACCAGAGGGCCTGCCAACACCAAGTGTTAGATATGAGAGGATTCTTATGAGGAGGAGTTTACAAATGCGTAATAACCAGCAAGAATGGCAGGTTAATATCGTGTTAATTGGAGTTTTTTTTTTTTTTTTTAACACAGTTCTATTGCTGTATCTTTATAATCTTTGCCTTTATACTAAACTTTTTCTGGGTCCTACATTGACTATTCGATGCTTGCATTGTATGATCTGTTCAATTGCTGGTCTCGCTTGAATTTTTTATGACCTGGCTCTATCTTAAACCGATATCGGTTTTAAATATTTGTTTTTAATGTTTATACTAATTTTTGCAATACTGAATTTACTTTCATTCCTCACTTTGAGTAGGAATCTCCAGAAGGCCAGAAGATGATGGAATTTCGTAAAAGTCTTCCTTCGTACAAAGAGAGGAACACACTGATGGATGCCATTTCTCAAAATCAGGTGCATTTTGATCGTTCATTCGATCAATCTTATATTTAGCCTATACTTTTATTCTTCTGTATAATTTTTGGATTCATAGATGCGTCTGACAATCACTTAAAGCTGCATTTTGCAATTTTTTTTTATCTCGCCTAACCAGTTGTGTAGAATGAAGCATTTGCTGAATTGCTGACGTCGTTGGCTAATACACTTTTCAGGTAGTAGTGGTCTCGGGGGAAACAGGTTGTGGAAAAACTACTCAGCTGCCGCAATACATCTTGGAGTCAGAGATTGAAGCTGCACGAGGAGCATTGTGTAGTATTATCTGCACTCAACCAAGACGAATATCAGCTATTGCAGTTGCTGAAAGAGTCGCTGCGGAGCGTGGTGAGAAAATAGGAGAATCTGTATGTCTCTTGACAGTTTATGCTTGAAAACTGATTTCATAGATAGTTGTAAAGTAGTTATTTCATATTTACTTTGGCTCTTTTTTTCTGAAGGTCGGCTATAAAGTTCGCCTTGAGGGTATGAAAGGGAGAGATACCCGCCTTCTCTTTTGCACTACTGGTATACTTTTAAGGAGATTACTGGTGGACAGGAGCTTGAAAGGTGTAACTCACGTTATTGTCGATGAGATCCATGAGCGTGGAATGAATGAAGGTCTGCATTAAACTATGAACTTTCAGTTTTTATGTTTTGCTTTTTCATTTACTTTCTGGTTTTTTATGCTCAATTCTGCCACCTATCCTTGGCAGACTTTCTTTTAATTGTTTTGAAAGATCTTCTTCCTCGCCGGCCTGAACTGAGACTCGTTTTAATGAGTGCAACACTGAACGCTGAGCTATTCTCTTCTTATTTTGCTGGTGCTCCAATGATCCATATACCTGTAAGTCTATAAGTTAGAATTTTGTGTGCAGTTCATTCATCGTGTCATACTGCTGCCAATTGTGATATGGTACAAACTTCTAACGTCATCTGAGACTTCTTTTGCTTTAGTAAATGGAAATGTGTCAACTCACTGGCACTGTTGTACTTTGTTCTCGTTATTTTATTGTTGCTCACATATATGATCAAGTTTTCAGATGATGAAATTATGTTTAATCATGGCACCTTAGGGCTTCACGTATCCTGTCCGAAGTTATTACCTGGAGAATATTCTCGAGATGACTGGCTACAGATTAACGCCCTATAATCAAATTGATAATTATGGTCAAGATAAAATGTGGAAAATGCAGAAGCAGGGGTTTAAGAAACGAAAGACTCAGATTGCTTCAGCTGTTGAGGTACATTATTTTTCTCTTTAATTGTTGTTTGTTTACCTATCTCATTCAATTTATTGTTTGGTTGTGATTTGAAACAGGAAGCTGTAATGGCTGCTGATCTTAGAATGTACAGTCATCGAGTCCAGGAATCATTGTCCTGTTGGAATCCAGATTCAATTGGATTTAACCTCATTGAGCATGTTTTGTCTCATATCTGTCACAACGAAAGACCTGGCGCTGTCCTAGTGTTTATGACTGGCTGGGATGACATAAATTCCTTGAAAGATCAGCTTCAAGCTCATCCACTGTTGGGAGATCCAAGCAAGGTTCTATTGCTTGCATGCCATGGTTCTATGACTAGCGCAGAGCAGGTTTGTCCCTTTTGATTTCTGATGTCCGTTGAAATTTAGTCTGAAATGCTAAATTTCTTTAAATGATTCACTAGTTCTTTCAGGGAATTAGATAAGAGTTATATCGTTTTGTGCTATGTTGTTAACATTAGAAGTTTATTTTTGAGTTCATTTTATTTGTTTGGAACAGCTGGTTTTGCGATGAAAGGGTGTGGATTAGAGGAATTCATTTTAACTAAAATAATCTCCGTTATGGCTCAGAGAAAGATTGTTAATATTTTGTACTTGGTGTAAGGGACTTGGTATTAGTCTTTGGACCATTAGATCTTCAGATTGAAATTTTGGGTTGATGTAAGTACTTGCCGCCGCTGTTTTTCCACCCAATGCTTATTTTACTCAGGAGGGTCCTAAATTGGAAAGATACGATAGTCAATAGGTTGTTTCTTTTTCCAATTTAAAGTCCTCACACAGCAACTTTGGACTAGAAGTTTGCTCCGTTTGATTGATGCATTAGTAGCCAGGAGTATCTGTGGGGGTAAACCGTTTGATGCAGCATCTAATCTTTTGCTCTTAGATCCAATATTCTAGATTCGACACTGGCTTAAGCCATCTATTATGTTGATTCTTATGTTTTCATTTTCGTTCCAACAAATTGAATCTCCATTTATATTGGCTACTTTTCCGTTGCAGAAATTGATTTTCGATAAGCCTCCTGTTGGGGTGAGAAAGATTGTTCTGGCAACAAATATGGCCGAAACCAGTATTACCATAAACGATGTAGTTTTCGTGGTCGATTGTGGGAAAGCAAAAGAAACCTCATATGATGCTCTAAACAACACCCCGTGTTTGCTTCCTTCCTGGATATCAAAGGCCTCTGCTCGTCAAGTAAAATTTTACTTATTTTCCAATATGCCTCTCATTAACTTCTTTGGAAGCACTGGAATAAGATTATTGAGTAAATGTCTGCTTTGTTTTTCTAGAGAAAAGGCAGGGCTGGCCGGGTTCAACCAGGAGAGTGTTACCATCTTTATCCTCGGTCGGTATATGATGCCTTTGCTGATTATCAATTGCCAGAACTTTTAAGAACACCACTACAGTCTCTATGTTTACAAATCAAGAGTCTTCAACTCGGAAGCATTTCAGATTTCTTGTCTAAGGCATTAGAATCACCTGAACAATTATCGGTAAGCTGGAAAATTTATAAAACTCTACCTTTGTTCCTTCCCCGGACTCTCTATTTGAATGTGAACAGTTATCGTCGGTATGTCTTTATCTTTTCCACTTCTTTCAGGTTCAAAATGCCATTGAATATTTAAAAATAATCGGGGCTTTGGATGAAGATGAAAATCTGACAGTTCTAGGTAGATATGAAATTCTGTTCTTTTTATCCGTTTCTGGGTATTTTTTATCTCTTTGGGAAGTTCAAGAATTTGTACAATTTCTGGGAACAGAATTGGTAATGAACTCATTCTTGTTTCCAGGGCGCAAACTGTCGATGCTTCCAGTTGAACCAAAGCTTGGGAAAATGCTAATATACGGTGCTATTTTCAACTGCTTGGATCCTTTAATGACAATAGTTGCTGGACTAAGCGTCAGAGACCCTTTTTTGATGCCATTTGACAAAAAGGATGTAAGTAGCACAAGCATTTGTATGCATGGTTTTTTTTTTTCCGGCTGAATTGGTCCTGCTAATAGTCTAATGTATGTACTTACTCTTTGTTTCTACTTTTACATATCTTTGTTATTAGCCAAAAAGTGAGTTTTATAAGTTATTGTAAGCGGTGATCATGTTTCCTGATTTCTCCCTTATCTGCACTGAAACGATACAAGATACAATTACATTATCTTCCAATTGTTAATTTTATGGATAGTTCGAATATTCTTTTTGAAATTCTTATTTTCAAGATGTAATCGGAGTTTCTTGGCGTATGGTTTTTTCTGCTGGGTTGTGTCATTATCATGGTGCTCTTCTAAATTTCGTTTCAATAGCTTTCTGTCAATACCTCAGTTTTATCTATAAAAGCTTGAAGTATAACCTTAACTACAATCTGACTCTGCAGCTAGCCGAGTCTGCCAAGGCACAGTTTTCTGCTCGTGACTTCAGTGATCATTTGGCCCTTGTTCGGGCTTTTCAGGGCTGGAAAGAAGCTGAAAGAGAGCAATCTGGTTATGAATATTGTTGGAGAAACTTCCTCTCTGTGCAGACCCTAAAAGCCATGGATTCCCTTAAAAGGCAGTTCCTTTATCTGCTCAAAGACATTGGTCTGGTTAACAATGCTGAGGGTTGCAATGCATGGAATCAAGATGAACATCTTATCCGCGCAATTATTTGTGCGGGTCTGTTCCCTGGAATATGCTCTGTTGTGGTAAGTTGAATATTTTTTCTGCCACGCCACGCTACACTTTATTCATGTAACTGTCGTTGCATTATTCCTTCTTATCTATTCTCCTTGTTTATGAAATGATCCTGATTAGTGAGGGATTTGATGAATTATATTTCACATGTAGGTGGATGAGTTATGTTTCACTGTGATTATCGTGCATCTCAATCATTTTCGTCTTCTGCATCTCAGCTGGGGACTTTCTATTTGATTATGATAGAAGTTAGAGATCTAATATGACTGTATATGTGCAGAACAAGGAGAGGTCAATAATGCTAAAGACGATGGAAGATGGTGCAGTGCTTTTGCATTCGGTAATAGTTTATTGACAACTATTCACTGAAGCCCTTTTTTTTTACGTTTTTGTTACTCTTAATTTTCAAATTCTAGCTTGGAGTAATTTACCGCACTTGTTGCTTCAGAACTCCGTGAATGCACAGGAGCCCAGGATTCCTTATCCGTGGCTCGTTTTTAACGAAAAAGTAAAAGTCAACTCAGTATTCATTCGAGATTCAAGTGGCGTATCTGATTCTGTGGCCCTATTATTTGGAGGACGCATATCTAGAGGAGGACTTGTAAGCTTCTGTTTCAGTCTTGACTTTCACACAATCGAACTAAATTTCCTTCTATTATGAGTGAATTTTACTTACAGTGATTTCACTGTTTGCATTCTTTGTAGGACGGCCACTTGAAAATGTTGGATGGGTATTTGGAGTTCTTCATGAAGCCCGAGTTGGCCGCCACATACATGAGTATTAAAAGAGAGCTTGATGAACTTGTTCATATTAAGGTACATAATCAGTTGATATCACCATTGGACGCTCCCATGTTCCCTCAGTTAACTATTGAATTATTACGTAATTCTGTATTGTTTTTCAACTTTTATTTCGCAGTTCTCTCTTGCCATTTATGTTTTTTCCCTGGGTTGTACGAATTTCATGTGTTTGATCGTGAGGCCTTGACATTCCTACATCCATTAACCTTAAACCACGTATTTCCGTGCAGGTTTCCAATCCAGATTCAGACACGGAGACTTACAGTGAGCTTCTAAAAGCAGTGAAACTTCTCTTTTCAGAGGACCAATGTGAAGGAAGATTTGTTTTTAACCGTCAAATCCCATCAACCCCCTCTGCAAAATCCAAAAAGTCATCTCCACAAAACAACGGCGATAACTCGAAATCTCGCCTCCAAACACTGCTTTGTAGAGCGGGACATCAGCAGCCTTCTTACAAGACAAACCAACTCAAGAACAACAAGTTCAGATCCACAGTCATGTTTAACGGGTTGGACTTTATGGGCCAACCCTGTGGTAGCAAGAAAGAGGCGGAGAAAGATGCAGCTTCCGAGGCTCTAAGGTGGTTGACTGGTGAGAGCCAATCGTCCTCAGAAACTGTTGACTATATGTCTGCTATTTTGAAGAAAAGTAAAAAGAAGCAGCAGAAAAGTGTCTCAGGAAGGTCGAGGTAGCAAAAACCTCCCTCCCTTCTATATATTACGGTGAACTGTGGGAGGACCATGATCTGCCAAGAACATGAATGATAATGGGGTTCAAGTTGACTAAAATATGACTAGATTGCTGGCGTTGAAGAATTATACTTACAAGCTTAGTGGGCTCGGTTTCATCCTTACTATGTCAGAATCAATGCCAGTGTAGAATTCTATTAGCTGATCGAAGGAAGACGATATAGTATATATTATGTATGGTATGGAGCTTAGCTTTTCACCGTTCTTCTAGCCTCAGTTTCGTCGGTGAAT
Organism: Lindernia subracemosa; assembly: GCA_028392965.1. Lineage (NCBI taxonomy): Eukaryota > Viridiplantae > Streptophyta > Magnoliopsida > Lamiales > Linderniaceae > Vandellia > Vandellia subracemosa. Next base: position 6,320,824 of record JAQPCC010000002.1, on the reverse strand, counting down.
CTTAGGCTGAAGGTTAATGCTGTTATCATATACCGAGCTCTTGGAATGAAAATACAAGGCTCGATCGTGCCTGCATAGTCGCATGTCTTACGATTCGATTCATTTGAGGCTGAGCAGAAATATTTGGATATTCATTCTTTGTGGTTTTTGCCGATTCCTTGATGAGTATGAAGTCTGTGACACCATACCATAGCAAGTATGAGATGCATTAAGGTATTTTTAGTAAAGGAAGCTGAGTTTGTAAGAATGTTGCTATTCTTTGCAGTGGAAAGTAGCCTGATGTTATAGAGCTGTATTATATATATATATATATATATATATGATATAATTATTATAGATCAATATATAATTTACAGAGATTGCAAATAGTATATATAACACATCATATCGTAGGCTAAAGATCCAAACAAAGATCACACTATACCCTAAACCTTGACAAATATATTCACGTCTTGATCGTCTAAATATATATTGAATCATATTATATTTGAGGTCATAACATAGATAATTTGATTTTTTGGCACGTGAAATTTAGTTGGTGATTCAAAGTAAATTATCAAGCCGGCTCTGATCACTTTATCAAATTATCATATTCAAGTTTATGCAATATTTTTTTATTTGTATATATATATATATTATGATAAACGAAACATGATAAGATGGCATGCAGCTATGGATTGCCGTTCTTGAAATAATAATGGGAACAAAAGGATGGAGACAAAGAAATACAGTTGGAAAGTAAAGTAACGCACTTCGGCTTTGTAATAATAATAATGTAACGTAACGTTGGACAGTGCATTTATTGGCATCTTTTGGTTGTCCCCAAACCAAAAGCCCATTCACTGTTCTCAGTCAAAACCTGATGAATGTAACGTTAACAATTAAAAATGGTGGAAAGCTTCATTGCTAAAGCTCACGTGACTTCCTCGAATGGAAGAATCTAAATCGATGAGAGAGAGAGAGAGAGAGAGAAAGAGAGAGAGAGAGAGAGAGAGAGACTTTTCAGTTCTAGCGGTGGTAAAAGGAACAGTTTCTCTTTATTATCATCATCCCTCTCATTATATATAGGCCTCACATTGCTTCCTCTAACTTCACTACAGACCACAGCTCTCTCTTCTTTCTCTTACTAGGGTTTCTTTTCTTTAGATCTGTCCATTATATATATGTATATATCTTTGTGTTTCTCCTTTTATTACATTCTTGTCAAGCTCTTAGTTAGATCTATAACATCTTTGTGTATCTCCTTTTATTACATTCAAGCATGTTGGCAGGAGTCTTTGCTTCTGTGGTTCATTCAATCTATCTTTAACAGCTCAATAAATATTCATACTCTTTTGTTTTTCCACGCACAGTACAGTTTAGGGTTTTGGGATGGAGCTCCTTGTAGTCCAATAAAGGATCTTGCGGGGAAGATTAAGCTGCTGACCTATGCTTACCTCAGCCCTATCATTTTTGTAAGAACAACTGTGATCTTTGGGTTCGATAGGTGCTGTGGTTTGCATATGTGAGGAGCTTCTAACTTCCCCATGTTTGAGCCTTCTTTGGATTGAAGGGAGCTCTATACTTTTGCTCTTCTTGATAATTGTATGATGATATTCTTTTCATAAAGAAATTGTGATAAAAAAAAAAAAGATCGAATCTTTACTTGGATTTTGTTATTACCTTAAAGTAGTTGGAAGTAGATGCATTCAATATCAATTTGAATTGTGTTAGCATTGCTTTGTTTACTATTAGGGGCTTTTTTATTTTTTTATTTCGTTTCAGGTACTCAAAAAGGAATCATTGGCAGGTCTTTGCTCCAAATGGGTCACCAAGAAACTGAAAGATTTGATTTTTTTTTTGGTTTCTTGATATTTTATTTTTTTTCAATTTTGTTTTAGATTTTTAACATTTTTTGTGACATTAAAAATAATGAAATCTTTTTTCTTTTGTCGGGAATGTTATTTGTATTTTGTGTGTGTATAATTTATTTCTGCCTTCAATCCAGGAATCATAAAATAGAAAAAAAATTTCTTCCTTTTTTCCCTTTTTAATTAATTATATATTAATTATATGTTATTAACAAAAGATGCTACATGTACTTGTACTTATAACATTCCAATTTTACCTTTTTTTTTTGCTGTACGAAACTTAAAAAATACTAATTTTTTGCGTAAATCACAATCAATTATTGGGTATTTAGAATATATTTCTATTTTCTGTCCACTGCATATTTCTTGGATTCTATTCTACAATTACATAACGAAACCACTAGATGGGAAACTAATAAAATAAAGTCTCGGTATTTAAATATAGAGTTACATCCTTGAATCAGAAAATATTTAATGGCATTAAATGATTTTAGTTGAAAAATTGGTGCTACAATTTCAAGAATAGGTGCCTATCCCTAGCTAGCTTCATCATTCACAAGTATTAGGCAAAAAACTTCACCATATCTTCTTGCATTTGAGGAAATTGTTGTTGATTTCAACTTTCCTATTTATTGCTCTGGCTGACATTTTTTTGAGATTTTATCCACATTAGTTCATAGAATCAATCCCCCTATTAAGATTGTATACTTAATGATACATCCAAAATCTAATTTTGATTTAGTTTTGAATCATTAATTTGAATATTATGGATTGTAAATAAAAATGAAATTTATATATTATTAAGGAGAACCACCAAGGTCTACAACTACATTAGGGAAAAAACATAAGAAAATCATCCACAGAAACAAAATCAAGAAAACAGAGTAGTCGGGATTTCGAACACTAGCAAGGCAATATGTTTTGAGGTTGAAATGCTTAGAAATCTTAGTAACGGCCAATTCCCCAAACTCGGACGACACCGTCGGTGTAGCCGCTGAAGAGGGTGCTTCCGTCGACACTCCAGTTGAGGCATGCGCAATATATCAACTGTCAAACACAAAAAAAAAAACGATCGCAGTATCAACCGATGAACGAAAAGAAAACGATTTACAGTGTGTTTTTATGCATGTTTATAAAGCAATATGACAGCGTACGAGAAGCAAGAAGCAGACAGTGGGTAATAACAATAAGAAGTCGTATTTCACAGGATTTAAGGGTTCATGGATTCATAAGTAACCGTCGATCAAAAAGGTGAGCAGCTCATCGATCACATTCACAGAGAAAACGATACAATCCGAACAAATAGATAATGGTTTCGTAAAAAGAAATTGACAATGTCAGCAAAAACATAAACTTTATGGGACTAAACCCCCGGGTCGGGGTGAGGAGGTCCCGTTCCCCACCCAACGACTACAGTCAAAGTCGCTAGCATGATTCGAACCTGGAAAATCCACAGGCCCATCTCGCTAGGTACCCCTTTGAGGACTTATATTACATAGTATTAGCAAAAGTTCAAATCTTGGATCAAAGTTCACTAGCTACATCCGTTTACCAATTAATCTTTAAGGAAGTACAAATAAGCAATTCATCAGAAATGGTAGGTTAGGTGAATAGAATCGAAACCATACCTTGGTCTTTCCTGCGGCAGTGGTGCCCTCGGCAGACAACTCGCTCTCTTGCTTCAAGTCAACTTAAGATCGGCGACAATACCCTTACTCTCCAAGTCCCATATCTTAATATCCGACTCAGTTGCCGCACAAAGCCAGTACCTATTGGGGCTGAAGCACAGAGCATGGATGATCGAACCAGCGTCCAATGAGTACAACTTCTTGCCCTCGGCCAAATCCCACAGCAGTATAACCCCATCCTTCCCACCACTCGAGCACAAAGACCCATCGGGCGAAACGGCGACAGTGTTCACATACCCCGAGTGCCCAGCGAGAGTCGCCCTGAGCTTACAATTGGTCAGATTCCAAACCTTCACCGTCTTATCCCACGAGCCAGACACAATCGTCGGCTGCTGAGTGTCGGGAGAGAATCTCATGCAAGAGACCCAATCAGAATGGGCGTCCTGGTCCTGAATGGTGTACTTGCAGTCACCCAGCGTGTTCCACAGCTTGATCGTGCGGTCCCGAGACGCCGACACGATCTGGCGGTTGTCCATGGAGAATGCGACGGAGAGGACGTCCTTCGTGTGCCCGACGAACCGGCGGGCGGTGTCCCCGGTCTGGAGGTCCCATAGGCGGAGCTCCCCGTCCCACGATCCGGAGAGAGCGAACTGCCCGTCGGAGGAGAGGACCACGTCCTGGACGAAGTCGCCATGCCCGGTGAGCCTGCGGCGCGCGACGCCGTACGATCCGGCGTCGGATTTCGACAGGGACCACAGTATGATGGACTTGTCGCGGGATGACGTCACGATCATGTCGGTGTTGTCGAACGGCACGGCGATCGCCGTGACCCAGTCGGTGTGGCCGTGCATCGTACCGCGAAGGAAAAGCTGGTCCTGCGCCATCGTTCACCACCGTACAATTTCCGACCCTGTCAACGAAATGGTGTTTGCTGAAGCTGAAGGAGTGATATTAGGGTTTAAGCACTCTATACTAATTACGGCTTTTGGGATTGAAGTCGTGGGCCTAATACTACGTAATTGATTTGGATTGGGCCGATGTGTTGGCCCAAATTTAATTGTCCACTAACGGCCCACAAATGAAGGCTATATAAGCCCGAGAACGCACTACTTCCCCGCTCTATAGACAGCTGCATCTTAGTTCAAAGTTGTTCTGATTTCTGAAAGAGCCCTAACCCCAATCGATTACCATCTTTCTTCAATCCATAGAAGAGCAATGGGTTCGCCGGATGAGTATCTCAGCGATGTTGAATCTGACGACGGCTTTGACGACGCCTTCGAGGAAGACATGGAAGCTCTTAGAAAAGCTTGTCAAATTACTGGCGTAAACCCTGAGGATCTTTGCAAACCATCCACGACGGCGAGGGCGAGTGGCGCGTCGGGCGAAGATGATTTTTATGAGTATGACGACGAAGGCGACCGCGAGCTGTTGCGGAGTATTCGCGAACGGTACAATTTGGATGTGGGGAAATTGGAGGATTCATCAAACGCAAAACCTTTGTCTATGCTCCCGCCTGATCTGTCGGATAGTGATGTCGATGAGTTTAAGGATGATTTTGAGACGATTCGAGTTATCCAGAGTCGATTTTCTGCCTATACCGATGGTAAGCTAATGCTGCTTTTTTCATATCTGCGTTGTTCGAGTTTTTTAGCAGGTCTAGCTTGTCCTTATGGCGTTGCTCTAATTTGGACTGATGATGTTAAACAGGGCTTAACCATCTTTAACATCTTAATTCGATAAGGGTCAAAGTTCGAGTTATGGTTGGATTGTTTACTATGAAATATTATAGTTTAAGCGCAAATAAATCAAGGAATCACTGTTCAAGCTTCAACTGGCTAGATAAATTCCTGTTGATCTTTACGTCGTTGAGTTGAGTTGAAAAATTCTGGGACAGTTTTCCTATATCAGGGATTAGATTGATGCAAATTTAAATAAGTGAGTGCTACGTGGTTTTATTCGAATGAATTTGTACAGTCCAGATCAGTTGTTGAAATAGCCTTCCATATCGAGCGTTATAGCTCGCTGATGCGCTATCGGAGGGTCGAACACTAATAGCGCGTGCCATTTTCCTAAAAGCATGCGCTATAAGAGAATAGAGAATATCTGATACGACTCTGTGAAACCATCTGTGTGCCTTTTTCAATTAGACTATTTGTTTTACTACTGATTTAAATAATTTTTTTCAAGCTTGTATAGATACGACATGCTTTCATTGAAAAGCAAAACATCATTCAATATTCATGCATTTGTAAACTAATACAGTCTTATATATGATTGAACAGCAATGCCATGTATTATATATCTCTTTTATTAATCCAAAAAGTATGTGCCAACCAAATTTTGAACACTTACAATCATGATTTTTAGTGAACGGCATTATATATGAATATTTATCCATATTCATGATTAGTTATTTCATATATTTACTATTATAAATGTATTTATTTATTGGTTAAGCAATCGACATGCATGGATTATTTGCTCTATGCGTTGCGATATTTACTCATCGATACAACTGGGCAAAACCGTGATGGACCTAATGTAGTAGTTGAATTGACTGTGTGGAGGTTAAAGATATTTAACTTGCATATCTCATATTTTGTGAAAAGCCATTGGAGACTGAGAATAAAATACTCAGGCTTGCATTTTCATGGTAAATTTGAAGTTGATTCTTTTTCCAGTATCATGAAAGAATACTTTGTGACGTGTTTCTGTTACTATCCCTAATTATCTGCATTTAATAATTAATACAGGTGGCTTAAAAGACAAATTGGAAGGCAGTTTGTGCCGAACTTTGCAGGTGAGTGATGATTCGGAAAAGGAAACTCCCAATAATATGGTTGAGAGAATTGATGCTCCGGAGGGATTTCTCGATTGCGTCGATACAAGTGTACATAGCCAGAAATCAGCTGCTGGTGGGATGCTGCCTTCTGAGTTACATGATGATGTTGAGGGATTATCAGTTAAAGGTTATCGATTCCCAAAGTCCGCCCTTGGGTTTGTTGATGCAATCAAGAAAAATAGATCTTGCCAGAAGTTTTTGCGAAACAAGATGGTGCATGTTGAATCCCAAATGGAAGAACTCAAAGAGATAATACAACGCGCCAAAATCCTCAAAGACTTTCAGGTTGCTTGCAAAAGGAGGACTGGGCGAGCTTTATCACAGAAAAGGGATGCTCGAGTACAGTTGATATCAGTCCCAATGCCGAAGGCAAATTCAAAGGTTACGAATTGTCTCAGTGACCCTACTTTTCTCCAAACTGCTCATGATGCTTTGTATATGATGTTCCGATCCCATGGTCTGACTGATGCAATACAAATTTCTTCTATTTCCAATGCTACCAATGTTGGAAAGATATGGTGACTCATAATATTTTTTTTTTTGTAGTTCAAAGACGGCAAGATCCGTGCTTTACACAAGGGACCTCCAAATAATGAATTTGTTGCTAAGTATAGGGAAGCGATGGCTGCATTTCCAGTCTCTTTTAGTCGGGATAAGTGGTCAAAAAATGAAAGAGAGAATCTTATGAAGGGTGTCAAACAACAAATTCAGGGGATGTTGCTTCAGCACTCCGTTGATTGTGTTAGGTTTGTTTTCTCACGGTTTGCACTGATGTCGACAGGACTGCTTCTGTTGCTGTGATATGCTTGATAATCTTTTTTTTTTCTAATGTTTCTTCTGTTGATGTGAATCCTTATCTTGTTTTTGATGTTGACTGCTGCTATGATGCACTAATTGGCTTTGCATAATTTCTCGAGTTTCCATTTAACTCACTGTCCGTTTCATTAACAGTGAGGAAGGCGGATCTTGTAATCCTGACAATGTTGACAGCGTTATGGAATTAGTTAAAGACTATGATATTACGCCTGAGAAAATGAGACTCTTCTTGCCTAAAGTTAATTGGGAGCAGCTTGCTGTTATGTATGTTCCGCGGCGTTCTGGAGCAGAATGTCAAGCAAGGTAAATTGGATCAGTTTATTGAAATGCATTTAGCTGATACAGAGTGTTATGGCGTAGATTTTTTTTCTTCTTTGTTTATGCTGTATATTGATTTACTTAGTTAATTTAATGGAATAAGGGAAATCCTGCTCTGTATAAATGCAATACGTGTGTCCACTCTTGTTTCATGTCGTACTTGCACATGATTTTGCAGGTTTCTAAATGTTGAGGACCCATTAGTCAATCATAATTCATGGACTAAAACGGAGGACAAAGATCTTTTGCACGTTGTTCAAGAGACTGGACTAAGTAATTGGATGGATATAGCTGCGTCATTGGGAACGAATAGGACACCTTTCCAGTGTTTAGTACGCTACCAAAGGAGTCTCAATGCCTCAATACTTAAAAGAGAGTGGACCGAGGAAGAGGATGACCAACTCCGTGCTGCTGTAAAAACTTATGGAGAGAGCAATTGGCAAATTGTGGCATCTGAGATGGAAGGACGCACAGGTACCCAATGTTCTAACAGGTAAGTTTACGCAGCCAACAATGGTATTTTTCAATTATAACATAGGAAGAAATAAATTGAAATTGATTGTTTATTTGCTAATTTACTGATTACTGTGAACAGAATTTCTATTTTGATACCTTGTTTGGCCTCACAAGCATGACTTGTAAAGGTCGTCATCTCTTGTTAGTGATGGATTATTTTACTTTGAGAATTAAGAAAAAAAACAATTTGTTTTCCCAAGTGAGGCAGTGCATTTTAGCTTAATGTAGAATCTGGCAAAAAATCCGAGATAATGAGCTGGCTTCTCAATCTGTTTATCTGATTAATTGATGGGAGTTGTTTCTCTCTTGCACGACATGCATGGTTATACGTAGTGACTAACTATGCATAACATGCATCGGCAACATCCGATGATTGGTTTATAAATAAGTATAGCAACCCTTAACATTTTTCTGTCTATTAATTAGCCGTTCTTTCATAGTTAGTCAATGCGGTACTTAATTTTCGATCCTAATAGTTAACCGGTTTGGTTTGGATGCAGATGGATAAAGTCTCTTCATCCTGCAAGGAAAAGGGTTGGTAGATGGGATCTGGAGGAAGGCAAACGCCTGAAAGTTTCTGTGGCACTCTTTGGCCAAAAATGGAAAGAGGTGGCTAAGCATGTACCTGGTAGAACTCATCCCCAATGCAGAGAAAGGTACCTTTTCCCTAACTTGTGTGTTAAAATTTCAACTTTATCCCCATAAAATACTCGATATATTTTGTCTTCATATTTAATGTAATTGTTGGTGTTGGATGTTGACACAGATGGGTCAATTGTTTGAATCCTTCCCTGAATAAGTCCCAATGGACTGATGAAGAAGACGCGAAACTAGAAGCAGCAGTAGCAGAACATGGTCATTGCTGGTCGAAGGTTGCTTCTTGCATTCCTCCCCGAACTGATAACCAATGTTGGAGGTAACGATCTCTGTTGAATACAGAGCCGGAAAAAAAAAGATCACTTACTATTAATATTATATATTGATTGTGTTTCTTCATATTCTGAACTTTACATACACGTGTGCATATAATTTAGGCGGTGGAAAGTGCTATTTCCAAATGAAGTTCCTCTAGCTCAAGCAGCTAGAAAGATTCGGAAATTAGCGCTTATATCGAATTTTGTCGATAGGGAGTCTGAGAAACCGGATCTAGGCCCTGATGATTTTATAGCGCCAGAAGCATATAGAATCACTGGATCTAAAAATGCTGCTGCTATGTCAAAGCATAGATAGGAATAGAAAATCAAGGTATGATGTTTACAGTTCCTAATATTGGCATGGCACCTTGATACATATATATCATTATAATAATACCTTCAGAGAAACTGATCACATCTCCTCTGTCACGTCACGTGCAGGAAGTTTTCCGATGTTGATTCTCCTTCCAGGTAACTGCCGCTCTCAACGCTATTACGAAAAAATATTTTATTTCATTACATGCTGCTGCTTCCTCACGATTTTTTTGAAGCACAGCGCGATAAATTCTAATGAAGTGCTTAGGCTAACGCTCGAGGTGGTATGATTTCGCCAACGGGCAAAGAGGTTAGTAAATCTGGTACTCGAAAGAGTAGCAATAAGAGACCTAAGAAGAGATCAAGGTAATATCTTGGGTTTGTGCGCAATCACATCTTCACTTCCTTTGCAGCGCCGGATCAGAGCCCGCAAATGATGATACCCTCGCGCTTGTTTGTTGACGCTTGCGAAGTGATGCAGCGAGAGAGTGGGAAGTATCAACATCCCTTCAAAGTGTGGGTGCAGAATCAATGGATGGTCAAACAATATGGAAGAGCATCGTCGGAAGCTGTAGTAGGGGCAACAAGCCCCTCAAATATATATATGCACCAACTGATATGACGGCGGCTTTCCAAGAGTGGCTTTCGAGGACTAGTTGAAAGAATTCAAGATATACCGTTCAACCGAATGGTCGATTAAACTGAACAGCTATTAGCGCAGACGGATTTGTAAAGAAAATCAGACCATTTAATTTATAGAACCAATGAAACAAGATGGATGTAAAGATATATTGAATGTGAAACGATAGAGAATCTTTCATATAAGGGGGATGTAGTGTTCTAATGTTTCTTACAGTTTGGCGCGTTTTTACATCACTACAAGTTAATGGTTCATGTATCTTATAGATGATGGATCTTCTATCAGTTTGTTCAAATGATGATTCTCTCTATAACTAAAACGTTATAATTCTCTTTTGTACTGCAGCTACAACTGTCGTTTTCTGTCTCAGACGCTCATCCGTCCATGTAATCGACTATAATTAGCGATTCCAAATTCTGCATCATTTGCATCAAAGGTCCCATACGATCATATCCTCTGTGGCTAAGATCATTGAAGGTATGGTTGCACTAATCCTTTGGTTGTTCGCCCACTATCTGTTTGTGAAAATGTCTCACTGATCTTAGCCACCCATGGTTCCCTCTTCAACAAGTAGTTATCAATGATGTGATTAGCTGCAGGATTAACTCGTCGTGTTGTTGAAATTTTAACTTTTCTGATAAATCTTTTGCTGCTGCTTATTGATCATTCAACCACTTCTATAATGCTATAGCGTCTCAATTTCTCCCAACCAAAAGTTTGCTGTGTGGATGCTATGGTACGAGATGTTTAGTCTGGAACCATTGAAGATTGATACTTGTTAGAACAAACGTTCAAAATTCATGTAGTATAGCGATCAAACCCGACAATTATCTCTTTGTCTTCAATCTTCATCTAGCGTTATGCACCATTACCTTCTCAACTACTTGAAGGTTTAAAAGTAAAATATCTTTTTTTGAGCTTGGATTCTTTTGTCTAACTACTGTAAGCTGAGTTTTTTGTAACACTCAAATTCTTATGGAGGGTGACGATGTTGTCCGTAATCAGTAAACGTATCGTTTTGGAAGAATCCATATATCTAGTAATTATATGATTTGAAGCTATCTAACTCAATTACAGGAATCAGAATTTCCAGGACATGAAGACTTGAGAAGGAAACCATTGCTTCAAAAATGTCGATAGCTCCATATCGAGTCCCCCAGCGTCTGAGCTTTCCTATATGTTCATCACCTCCCAGCAAACTTTCCAAGAGAAGATTTTCCTTATGGGCAATGAAGAAGGACCCAAATCTCGAGAAAGCTCTATCCCGCAATCGCCGTTGGATGGTGAACAATCAAATCAAGAACATCATTCTCAGATATCCCGGGCAGGCCCTGCCCATCGATTTCCTTCAGAAGAAGTTCAAAAGCCTCGATCTTCAGGGCAATGCGCTGAACTGGCTCAAGAAATACCCTTGTTGCTTCGAGGTGTACCTCGAGAAGGACAAGCACTTCTGTCGGCTAACCAAAACAATGAAGTTTTTAGTCGAGGAAGAAGAATCTGTCAGGGACTCTCAAGAACCAGCCTTCATCGAACGTTTAGCTAGACTGCTGATGATGAGCAGAAACCACAGGCTAAACGTCTTGAAACTCGGCGAGCTCAAGAGAAATTTTGGCCTCCCAGATGATTATCTGCCTAGGATTGTCACCAAATACTCCGACACTTTCCGATTGGTTAATTATACAGGGAGAAGAAGCTCTATGGACATCGAGCTCACTTGCTTCGATCCAAAACTAGCAGTTTCTGCGGTTGAGCTGCGATCTAAAAAGGAGGGCCGCGAGCCGTCTTTTACGTGCTCATTGCCCAATACATGGTACAAATCGTGGGAAAGATTTCGTGAGTTCAATTCCACTCCATACATCTCGCCTTACGGTGGTTTGCAGGGCTTGTTTGAGGGATCGAAAGAAATGGATAAAAGAACCATAGCACTGATCCATGAACTGCTATCATTAACTCTGTGGAAGAAAGCCTCCATTGTCAAGCTGAGCCATTTCAAAAGGGAGTTTTGTCTACCCGAGAAACTGCACGTTTTACTGCTTAAGCATCCCGGGATATTCTACGTATCGAACAAGTATAGGATCCATACGGTTCTTCTCAGGGAAGCTTATGAGGGCTGTGAACTGATCGAAAAGGACCCCCTCGTGGTGGTTAAGGAGAAGTTCGGAGAGTTGATGGAGAATGGTGTTTATGAACGTAACCGAAGGCATTATCTGAAGAACTTAGAGAAGAAAAAGAAGAGAGGCGATGGAGTGGTAGCTAAGCCCAGTGAGAGACAAAGAAGAGACGGAGATGACGAAATGGCTGAGCAAGAAGAAGACCGAAAGGGCGGCGGCGTTGGCGGCGGTATATTTGATTCCGAGGAAAGGAAAAGATTCTACAAGGTTCTGTTCGACGACGATGCAAACTAGTTAAAGACAGCATTTTTATCTGTTTTTTTGTTTTGAAAACATCGACCAAAGCTAAAAGCACATCAAGCAATGTCATTACAGAGAAACAGACTACTGACGAGAATGCAAGAAAAGAATGGTCGTAAACACGAAAGAAACCGTAAGCAGGCAATGAACTGCAGACAAAGTCGAAGAAGATTGGTTGTTTATCTCCGAAGAATCGACGGCAAGGGGCATATCGTCGCTACTGAGGCTGCAAAACGTGGGACGATCGAAAGAGTCTTGCGGGCTCTTCATGAGAGCTCTTAGGACAGCAGAAACTGTGTGTATGTAAGCAGATCTGTTCTTATTAAGAAGCCATGTTAGACCCATCAGCTCACAGTCGTGATTATGCATTCTTATCGTCCTCTCCGAACTGTTCGTTCTCATCGTTCTTTCGCCATTAAGCTGCAAGAAATATATATATATGGGACTTCCTCAAAATCTTACCAAAACATTAACAATCAGACTTGTTGTAACTAAACTCCATGATTGTCTTCGTCTAAAGCATTGCAGAAAAGCCATTATTATAATCATATACAGAAGGCATGCACTGCACACAAGCTAATAAGCAATGATGAAGGGCAATAGAAAAAGCCAAAAGGCACGAGACTGGCACGTGACTACCATTTGGCCATGGAAGAACGAAGAAGAACCAAAGCATCAGATTTCTAACACGAAGAAAGTGTAATAAAAAATGATTAAAGGAGAGATAAAGAAAGGGGGAAAAAGAGGCTAAGGTGTGTACCAAGTAAAGGCTGTTGAGGCACTTGGAACAAACGCCGACCCCACCACCACCACCACCATTACCACACTCTCTCTCCAACCTCTTCACCGCCTCGTTCCCCACCAACCTCCCCCGCGCGTCGGCCCCAAACGCCTGCGGGCAGCTGAACTTCCTCAGCCTGATCCCGCACCAGCAGTACACGGCGTCGCACGTCTCGTTCACGCGCGGAAGCTCGATGTCCCTACTCCCGAGCGACTTCTCCAGCGCGTCCACGCACGTCTCGGAGTCGTCCGGCAGCACGGGCATGTCGTACCGCGTCGACGACGCCCGAGGGCCGCCGTTGCCTCCCGACCTGTGCCCCGACAGCGCCGTCCGCGAGTACGCAGAGTAGAGCCACGCGGCGAGCACGGGGCAGCAGCGCGTGCGGTGGAGCTCCGTCTCCTCCGGCTGGGTCTGGCGGTTGTGTTTGGTCTTGGGCACGGAGCAGGAGGTCTGGACGGCTCGGAAGAAGGGCTCGGAGAGGTCGAGCGGGCAGCCCGAGGCGTCCGACTGCTCCGGAAATGCCGGGATGGTGGCCGGTGGGGCCCGAAGGAAGGTTTGTGTCTGCGGTTGGGTCGGGATCGGAGATGGGTCCGGGTCGGGCTGGGCCGTGACCAGCGAGAATGTCGTCAAGAGTATAGCAAAGAACACAGCTTCATTAATGGTAGTTGCCGGCATTGTGAGTGTGTGTGTGTGTACTTCGACTATGACTTCGCTGCCGGCGCGTGGGCGCGTACAGCTTTAATGGCCGCTATAAATGTTGAAAGTAGAGAGAGATGTGCTGAGGAAGAAGATGGATCAGTGAAGAAGGCTAAGGCTTTTGGTAGGCGTAGCATAGATAGGGTATATATGGAACCACTTTTGGTTGCTTCTTGGTGAGACATTTACTGTGAACTTGGACATAATCTTACATTAAACTGAATATAATTTATATTTTTATTTCGTAACAACCTCCATATTCTGCCAAATCCTTACGTCCTATTTTTTTTCTTTAATGCCATACTGTGTCTTTAGTTAAGGTAGTATTCATATGGTGGCTTTTAATAAGAACTATTAATTAGTAAATAGTGGGATCAAAAGTAACATGTAAATCTGACCATTTGGACAGTAAATTTAGGTACTGATGGAATAGCATGCATATTACGCCAATTAAGTCACCATAACAAATATCACATACTCACTTAAAATATTTAGTGTGAAGAAGAATGGAAATTCGACACTGAGAACTCAAAATGGAACAAATGATCTCATATCCTTGGTGGTGGTCAAGAATTTGGTAGTGCTTATATTCATAGATTATTGTAGTTTGTATGTATTTGAAGGCTAAATTGCATATAATTCATCCGTGGTTTATAAAATAAACACCCAAACCCATGTGATCTGTAAATAGCGTAAAATACCCTCGTAATTTATTTAATCATGCGCTCCTTGTAATTTTTATCCCCTAATTAGGGAGTACAATGCTATGTTTTAGACACCATCGGGAGTACGATGCTAAGTTTTAGACAGCACATGAGAGTTTATAGCAATAAAAAAAGCATGTACATTTCAGTATATCTACGTGGAGGTAAAACATAAGTTACCCTACATTTGAATAATACATATAGATTGAAAGTTGAGGTCGTTCCTATAATCAATAATAAAGTTTAGATTCATCTCATACTGAATTTAATCGAAATCTTCGGACTAGGGATACATAGATGAAAAAAAAAAGGGACTATTAACTGCGTGACATTGTGATATTATGTATTCACAGCATTGACATGTAAGAACAAATAATAAATAGATAAATGTGTGAATTGAATTGAATTCGGCATTGTAAATAATGTTGCATGTCAAATTGTTTCGTGGACGCATCGTGACGTGACACAAATTAAGAACAAAGAACAGATCACATGGCTCATCGACCTGCCATAAATTGGATTATACCTTCTTTTTTTTTTCTCCCTATTTTTATATAAATAATTGTCTATTTTTATATCAACCCCACACATTCACTATCACAGATTGAATAGTATCAATAGTATCAAAGTCACTTTATTGCTCTATGAAGAAATCAGTATTTATCTGTCAAATAATAATAAAAGAAAAAAGAAAAATTGGATGAGGTTTGCATCATTTGTACTTTGTAGTATATTATTTCAATTTGTACATTATCTTCCTACCCTATGCTATGTACCGAAGATATTATAATGATAGTGTATGATGGGCCTTTATCATGTTAGGCCCATATATTTGATAGTAAAGCCCGTGATATCAGCCCAATTACAGAAGCCCATTTTGAGGAATTGATTAGCGTAGTTTTTACTGATTTAACATTGACAAAGGTTTGATCATCTGATAACACACAGTGACGCACACACACAGTCGCACAGCTCAACGGTTTCATCTCGATCCACCTCGCCAACATGGACCCACCGCTCGCGTCGGATACAGAACCACAACCTCTACAGTCGGTCGCTGCCGAGACCACGGCGGGTGGCAGCTCTGCCCCTTATGCTCCGCCACCAAGCCACCACCCCCCTTACAGCGAAGTAAGTAAATTGAACCCTAAAATCCTTTGTTTCCTCTCAATTTCTCGTTTAGGATCTTCAATTTCTGTTTGTTTTCCTTCAAATTTTGCTCTTTTTTTTTCTTGCAGATGATAGCTGCTGCTATTTCCGGGTTGAACGAACCCAACGGATCGAGCAAGCAAGCCATCGCGAGGTACATCGAATCTCAGTACACTGGCCTCCCAGCGACGCACTCCGCCTTGCTCACTCACCACCTCAAGACTCTCAAGCTCAACGGTCAACTCGTGATGGACAAACACTCTTACAAGCTTCCGACTGGATCAGCCATCGTTGGCCCCGTTGCTGCACCCCCAATTGGCGCCGCCGTTAGTGCTTCCAACCCATCTGATTTCATCCCGAAGAGACGTCCGGGTCGACCACCCAAGCCCAAGGTGGACAGTGAGCTAGATGTTCAGCATGCAGTACCTGTCTTCGATCAACCAGCTGATGCTGTGAATGCTGCTGCTCCACAAAATGTTGAGCCAATTGTGTCAGATAGTGTGCCGGTTGCTTCTGGGCCGGAGTCCGCTGGGACAGTGAATGGGCAGAAGAGAGGACGTGGGCGTCCTCGAAAGGTAGGTGGGGTCGCACGTGGGTCCAGCCGTCCACCGAAGAGTGGTGGAGCTGGGACAGGTAGGCCACGTGGCAGGCCTCCTAAGGTAGTGAATGTGGACAGTGCGCCTCAGGTGGCTGCTGTGCCGGTGGCTGGAAAGAGGCGGAGAGGTCGAAAGCCAAAGGGCGCTTCTGCTGGCGGTATATCAAATTTAAGGGTTATGACGAAGCCAAGAAAGCTGTCGGGGAAACCATTAGGTCGGCCTAGGAAGGTAAGTTGATTTGATTTTGGTTCTGGCGTCTCATTTGTCTGATTTCCTTGCCATGTGGTAAAAGGAAATGAATGTCTCTTAGGAAGGTTCGTTTTGTCAAATTGATTGAAATTTGTTAGTTTGGTACTTTGGTAATATGGGATACTTCAGTTAATTAAGTCGATTAACCCATCTGCATTATATGTTGCTGCCAGATGTGTGTCAACTTATGACTTGTTTAATCAATCGATGTCAAGCTTATTAATAGACTTATAGTAGAAATAAATACTCAAAAAGTTGGTTAGTCAAAATAAATGCGCAAAAGTTAGTTAACTCCTTATTTGTAGCTAAATCCTAATAAAAACATTTCGGGAAAAGTAATTGCTTACCTAAAAGGTTGCTTTTGGAGAGATATGGGATAGTCATTCGAAAATATTAGAAATGACTCTTTATTCACAAACGAAGCCATTTGTCTGTCATACAACTCATGATGGTCATGTCATTGGAATAAATAATAGTCTTTTATTTTACCCATATCAAGTAGATTTGTGAGTTGCCAATATTTGTTATCTTTGAAGTTTTTTTTCTTATTTGTGAAGGAGTCGTTTGAGGTATTTGCTGTTGTTTTCTTGTCCGCGTAAATTGTTATTGCTATAATATTTAATGTTTTGTTTAGTAGCATACGAAAATTATGTATTTTTACTCGTGGTCATGATGCGCATTTCCATCACTTGGTGACTGGAAATTAAAAACCCTGAAATAAAAATGCTGTTAATTATTTTCGTTCGTTATTTTCAGTTTATTGTGCCATGACGTGATATACTCTTAACTGTTGAAATTGTTTTTCCATTTGGACTTTTAACTGTTTCAATTCATACATACGATGTTTGCGATAGAGTTTTTGACCTATAAAAGTTGTAAAACTTGTATGAAGAATAAATAACTCCTCTTAATTTAGAGTTAGCGTTTTGAAATCCTATTTGGTGAAAAGATGTATCGGCAAATGAAATAACGTGTAGTTAGTATATAAGAGAACTAACACAGAAAGTTGATGAACCACTTCTATGACAGGTTTTTCGAACTTGATGAGGGGAACTTGGCTTTTTATAAATGAGGGAATCACATAATGGTGTGAATTATCCAATGCCTTTTATTTCCTTACATTGAATAGTTGCCAAATTTTTGCTTCAGTATCATTGCTTGTATGCTAATTGAAATGAAATTGCTATCTGCATTTAGTAGTGTAGAATTTTTTGGTGCTCCACCCTCCAAAGTATATACTACATTTGTTGGGCCATCGTAGTTTTCTCCCTTGTCCTTGTCCTTGTCCTTTTCCCTGGAGCCTAATAAGACAATAAATTTAGGTATCACATTGTTACTGCATTTCATGATGCAGTTTAGCTAGTTCTACCATAAATTTTATTGTTAATAAATTATAAATACTTCATCCATTCTACGACCTTGAGAAGTAACAATAACTTAGTATGAGCCTGCAGTTCTGTATCTTTTTGCACAGTGTCTTCAGACTTTTCACTGATTTTATTTTCTACCATTCTTAATCAATACAACTGTATAAATCAATGCTTATTTTGGTTAATCAATATATGTATGTATATTTTTCAGATTCCACGGGCAACTCCGGCTGGTGGAACACCCGACTCCCAGCTACTAGTGTCATACCTTGATCTGAAAACAAAATACGAAAACTTGGTGAGTGACACAAAATCCTGTGATTTATGCATTTTCATTTGTGTTCAAAACTTTTTTTTCTTGTCAAGTTCTCTGAAGACTTCTTTATGCATCATCATCATTTTCACATTCTTCTGCTCAGCAAACAAGAATTAGACAGACAGCAACTTTAGTAAGGCCTTGCTTGAATAACGAAGCTGCTTTGACCGCTCTGAACGAGCTCGAAATGGCCGGGATGATGAACCCTTACGCACCACCACCACCACCAGCTCCTCAAGCCAACCCAATGGCTCAGGCTCAGGCGCTGGCACATCCACAAAGCTGAAAGGAATCACTTAACTCCACAAGCATAAGATGCTTATGTGTAGTACTAGGACTTGTTTTGGAAGTTTGTTTTAGCAGGGATGATGAGGAAGGAATTGTTGCATATGCATCCATAAATTTGTAATTTTTATAACTATTGGAGATTAGCTTCATTCGTAGTCATGACCTAACTTTTCCTCCCTGTTTTTGCATAGTTTGTGTCTTATTCTATTTCGGATTGAATGTAATGATAATGAATTATGTTTTTGGGTTTTGGTAAACGGTTTGGCAGCTTTATAGTGCTCTTTCAATGAAATGTTCTTATCTTATTGTTTTCATACAAAAAATCTCATACGGCTCTAATAATAATGAGTTTCGAAAAAGATTTCTGATCAAGAAAAAGCTACTTAACCAAATTCTGGTTCAGTTCAGCAGCAAGCAAATAAAAAGAGTTATAATCGATGCATTTGAGTGACAAAAAAAGGCATAGGAGCCACGGATCTGACTCTTTTTTTCTTTGATTTCCTTCAAGTTCTCTCGCCTTTCGCTGATCTTCGGTCTATCAATTTAACTTGTGTACTCTGCAGGGCGCCAGCCTCACTAATGTAATGAATTACTGAAACTTCTTCAGCCTGGCCAAAGACTGGGCTGCTCTCTTATTGTTTGGCTCCAGAACAAGGGCATGTCTGAAATCTGATATGTAAACGAAACCCATGATCACATCGAAGGTATATAAAAGATATCTCTCAGGTCTAAAAGTGTGGTGTTTATGTGTGTGTTTTCATGGAGTTATGTGATGGAGCTTCACTCTCATACATCATAGTACACCTCTTATCAGAGTGAGAGATGATTTACCTTCCATGGCTTCTTTAAAATAACCAAGCATTTCCCTTGCTGTTCCCCTTCTCAAATAAGCTTTTATGTTCTGCATTTATCACAACACCAAGAAGCGATGAGAAGGCGAGGCACAAATCTAATACATTTAGCCTCAGAAAATGTGGTTGTATATCGTCGGGAGTGACAAGGGTCAGTGTTACAGGCAATACACTAGAGACTAGAGAAGAGGAGATTTACCTTCTTATCAAGATCAATGGCTTGAGTACAATCTGCTTCGGCTTGGATATAGCTGAAAAACAGTAATGAATTAGAGGGAGTAAATGATCAAATATGGATGGACAAGTGCAGCAATGGTTTGACTACTACCTCCCCATCTCCAAAAAAGCTGCAGCCCTGTTACTGTAGTATGTTGCATTACTGCTATTCAGTTTGATGGCTTCTGTATAGAACCCGATAGCCTTCTGCCACTGTTTATCTTTAAATGCTTGATTTCCCTAAAATAACAAGATCGTTAAAAGATGTCAAAAACCAATAAGATGAAACATAAACGATAATACAGGTGAAAGCTTTAAAACTAATTTCATGGAAGAACCTAGACAGCAAATATATACAGGTAAGCATGCATAATCCAACCAAACACAGACTTATTTTTGCAACAAATATACCTTTTCTTTTGCCATTTCTGCAGATGTTTCATCTGTTACATCGGTAACAGATGAGTTTGTCTTTGTAGACGAATCAGCATGCTCCTGCAGAGTTGAATAAAACGCCTGCAGTGTGTCGAGTAGAAATCTGTCACCTCCATGCCTTGCCAAGAGAGACAAAGAAACTGGGCACTTTTCATGAACTCCAAGTGGTAGTGCAACCTGCAATACAAGGACAGAAAGTAGCCGATGAAAATGTTTGTATGTTATGCTCTATAATTGATAGCATATTCACCGAAGAAAAAAAAGAAAAGTGAGAAAGAATTAACCTGGCAGCAACCTGACATGGTAGCTAAGCTTGAAAAAGTAGATGTTTGGATTGTGTACTCCTCTGTGTAAATCTCCTTAGCACCAAGCTTCGAAGGAATCTCGCCAGTAGTAGGGATTACTAATATGCCATCATCCTAAAAAATGAAAAATTAGCTTAGAAGCATGCGTATATAATTCCCCTTAATAACCCCATATATAATTCCCCTTAATAACCCCCTCCACGGTGGTTTGATTTCTTGATTGTACCCACAAAGAAGTTAAAATCAAATGACCCCGTGTTGGGATTCATACCATTTTGCTCGAAAGAGAATTAGGAATAACAAATCCAGCTTTCCACAAAAGAGGAGAACGTGAAGGAGCAGGATAAAAAAAACGAAGAAAAAAAATGCACAAAAAGTATGAAAACTACCTATAAGTATGCCTTATACACTGAACATAATAACTTGCTACCTTAAGGAGCGCATTGATAGCTGCTCGCATTTCACCCCGAATTGTGTGACATTTTTCAATTTCAATGTCAGTCACATTCGGTACACCTGATCCAGCTGAAATACTAGGATCAACAGTAGGTTTAACTGTGGTTATCCACTCGCTATGGTTTTGTAAGAACTCATGCCTGCAACGAATTGGGGGGAAAAACTGCCTCACTGAGGTCAAAGTAGATCAATCAATTGATATGAGAACTGTTAAAAGTAAGTGTAATTTCAGATTCCAACTGAATCATATCAAGGTATCATGAAATTAAGATGTCATAATTAACTTCATAAGATGACATGTCGAATCATAAAACCATAAAATGATTTAAAATAAAACCACAACATGAATCTGCAATAGTTTTTTCACAAAAGATATAAGTTTAGAGCTATACAAACTTCAATTTATAGATACAGTATAATTAAAACCTATCAGCCCAAAGCTGCCTATGACATACCTCTTGAGTGTCTGCATGACACCTGCCAGCAATCTGATTTGTGAAGATGTACTTTTACCATTTTGTTCCTTCCCTTTCAAAGTGTTTAGACTTGGAACCTTTGAACTTATATAATCACAAAGATTTTCGCGTTTCAAAACTTGTCCTGAAAAAATGTGAAGAAATAAACATCACCGATGAAGATCCAAAAAGATAAAAATTCACTTCGAGTAGAATAGCGTACTCCCATATAGCTTTTCAATGGATTTTACGACTGCCTGAGTAATACGATCTGCAGGAAATTTTGATAATTGGAACAGGTCATCAGCTATCACAATGTTCCTAGGGTTGCGTTGTGTAGCGAATGGAAGTTGCAATAACACATGGCCAACACGGCGGAGAACACTGGGTTCGTTTGCAAACCATCCTGCGTCAGGACACAATGGTATGGGAAATAATAAGAATCCCAATAATTAGACAAACCTTGAGACTTCAAACTCAAAGACGTGGCAATAGGTGTAGATCTTGTCGACCAAATATTCACTTCTATCATAGTATGGTTTCATTGACAGTCACAGGACAGATCACCGTTCCACATAAAAAGAACATTTTAAGAAGTTAAGTGCCGAAATCGTAGTTTTTGAACTGCTTCATTGATCAATGATCATTTAACCATGAAAACTTCGTTGTTAGCAGAGATGACCAAAATTTAAAAACAAACTGGGAGTTGCTTTTCAGGAACAAGAATAAGGGCTTAATCTGAAATACTGATTCATAAAAAGAAAATGATAGGGGCCAACTACAAGCCCAGTTAATTCATTAATCAATGAGCGACTCAGATAGTTTATTGTCAATCATACCTACTGTGTCAATGCTTCCTGAAATAGGAATTACACCAGAAAGCGGGACAGTTCCATGAGATGGTCGAAAGCCGAGTACCCCACAATACGCTGCAGGCACCCTCACACTGCCATCAGTATCAATACCTATTAACAGATAGCCAAACGCCAATTGAACATCTTTCTGAATATAAAATGTTAGCTGGCCAGAAACCATCGCTACTTACTGTTTGAGTACTAATGATGGACACCTAGTCATTTACTTCAAATTTGAAGCAATCTGAAATTATTGTTCAATGTTTTTTACAATATTAAAGCATCATAGCTTTTCGTCAAAATCCATTCCAGGTTTACGTCGTCCATGATTTTATTTTTTTGATACACGAGAGGCAATAGAAGCAAGAATATGCAAACGAATGAACAAGAGGCTCACCCAGAGAGAAGTCAACAAGTTTAGCAGCTACAGCAACAGCAGCACCACTAGAGGCTCCCCCGGGTACTCGTGAAGGTGATGCAGGATTAGTTGGGGCACCATAATGCTTGTTATCTCCGCTAACCCTAATTTATAATCATAACAGAAGATTGTTGGCTCATAACCCATAAGCTGAAACCCAAAGAGAATTAAGAGAACAAAGAATTTTAACCCTACCCAAACGCCATATCATCAACAATGTTTTTTCCTACACAAGTTGCACCTCCATCAACAAGCGCTGCAACCACAGGACTCGTCTGAGTAGCAGCCTCATGAGTCCTTGACCAGTCTGGATTGCCAAGTCCAGTTACGAAACCTTCTATATCAAATCTGACGGACAACATCAAATTTCCAAATTGTCAGCCATGACCGATATCATACCAAACGTAACTAACTTTTTCTCACAAAAATAACGACTCATTATAAACCAAAAAACAGCTTAGTTTAGAATGTGAATAAATCCAAAGACAGACAATCAGATACTCAATAAACGACACGGCCCACCAAGATTACACCACAACACGTGTTTTGAGATCACATCCCATATCGTTATCAAGATCAATCGAATCACTATCAGAGTTCTCCAAATACTAAAATCCAATCGACACAACGAGAAAGTTCACCATCCGAGCACCGACTCGATTCATAATGCCAAATTAAGTCCAACACAGTAAAAGCTTTTCTCAGGCCGATTATAAACAACATAGGGAGTCCGTCCCTAAGCATGAAAATATTCACTGCAACAGCATCAAAGCATATGTCGAAACCTCATTCATAACCGAGAAACCTCTCCAAGAACATCAACCCATGGCAGCAAACAAAACAGCTTAACATACAAAAGAAACACAATCCAAAAGTCAGCTAAACCCAGTCAAAGCAGAAAAGAAAGCTCAAAAGTCGGATTGCCGTTCACTCTTCTAAACAAATATAAAGGCAGAAAACACGAAAAATAACAAAAGAACACTCACACGTCGGATACGGAGAACGTGAGGCCGGTCAGAGGGTGAGGAGCTTTAGGTGGGGCCGGCTGAGGCGGCGGCAAAAGCTGTAAGCGTTCTATAAAAGCTCCAAAATCAACTTTGGCAACTCGCTTCAGCTTCTTAGTCATAATCAGTATGCCTGCAATTCCAAGCCCTAACAAAACCCACAGGTTCGCAGACGAAGACGCCATGTTCTATCGGTTTTTTTTTTTTTTCTCCTTCGTATGAACTGAGGATTCTCAGGGCAAGTGCTTTTACCCTAAATCTGATGAAGAAAGAATTGGGAATTTATATTACGGTATAAATAGAAATAATATCAGTCCAAGAACGAAAGAGCTTCGGTGTGTGTGCGTGTGAGGATAGAAAGAGTTTATTAGATTTATTGCCTTCATCATTTAACCCCTTTACCCCTTCTTTTGTCTTTTCCCAGATGTAATTTTTTTTATAAGGGAAGAAAAAAAGAAAAAAATATTAAACTATAGCTTAAATTTCAATAATAACAAAGCACCCGAGCTAAATAGTTCAACGGATCTCTTCAGTAACATCATCCTCCGATAGAGAACAAATGCTCACATAGGAGTATGAACAACCAAACAAGAAAATAAAAGCCGAAAGAAAACGAGAAACTCGATCTTAAACACTTAAGTTATCGATGACATTTTTATTCATATAAGTGTCAAAATTGAAGAAATTTAAGAATATTTAAGTTAAAGATGACAATTTTAATCAAAGTAATTTTAGGACAATTATACTCAGACGCCTAATTTCAGACTAAAATTTATACACGACACTGAAGATGTTGACTCGTACTAAATTTATGAGTCAGCCACCTAATTTCAGACTAAAATTTATACACGACATTGAAGATGTTGACTCGTACTAAATTTATGAGTCAGCCAGCCCAGCTTGACTCAAGCTAGGCTCGGGCTTCATTGCAATCATTCGAAAGCTTACAATCGGACTTGCGAGCCTTTTATTATTTATTTATTAATATTTTTAAAATTTTAATTTTCGAGCTTTAATCTGGGGCTCGTCGAGTTTCCGACACCCAACAGACATATTTATCGTCAAGAAAATGGAAACTTAAGAAGTATATAGGCGGATACATCTACCTTCTCAGACATATACAGATGAAATAGATTATGAAAAAGGAAGAAGAAAAAAAAAGGTACTTTTAGTTGATTAAAGGTACAGCCTGCTCCATAGGTTGCTGAGGCTGAGGTACATCAGCAGCAGCAGCATTAGCATTAGCATTGGCGTTTCTCCTCTGTCGTTCTCGCAGGTATAAGACGGTAAGGAGACAGACGAAGAGCGTCAAAATCGTTGCGTTCCCTTCCTCCATTATCACGTCCTCTATCCAAGCCTCTACTCTGGGATATACTTCAGGAAGCGAATCGATCATCTCAACCTTCGAAATGTAGAAAAAAAAAAAGAACTCATAATCATCTCAACCTTCGAATTGTAGGAAAAGAAGGAAAAAAGAATTCGCTATGAATTTGAACATAGCTAATACCAAGGAGTTAAATGCCTAATAAGGAAGATTGTTTATTACCAGGAAGCTATCAGCATAATTCCTACGAATCCATAGGCTTGCCAGGGCTAGTGAAACGGGCAACTTAGCAGCAGAATCGACTTCCAGGGCTTGATCGTAATAGCGTTTTGCAAGGTGGAGATCGTAAGGCAGCCCTTGCCCGTGTTCGTGCATGTATCCCAGGTTGAACATGGCTTGGGCGTTGGCCTGAGATTTAGCATGCATGTATGCCTCAGCAGCACGGTCATAATCCCGATCTGTTCCCTGCATGGGCAGCAAGGAAACAAGGTATAAGAACTCATTTGGCATAGATAAATCTAACCAACTAGTAGTCGTCGAGAACCCAAAAAGCCAAAAGGTTACATAGAGTGAAATGTAGGCATACCCGACCATAGTAGTATGCATCTCCGATTAACAAAGCAGCGTGTTCGTTGCCCTGCTCTGATGCTCTCCACCACAACGAGTGGGCCCGTTGATGCCTCTCAGCATCAGTGCAGATTCCCGACTCTCCCAAGCACATGCTGCGTTCCCCATACTTGTCAAGAATCCAAGCAGCATTACTCTGTGCCACCTCATAGCCTAACTCGGCCATTCTAGTGTATAAAAGGGAAGAAGTGCCAATATCGCCTTTCAAATACGATTCTAGAGCCCATCTAGACAAGGAGCTCCATGGTCCACGCTCTGCTACCAATTTATATAACGCAGTGGCCTGGTAGTATTATATATAGTATAAAGATGATTATCAGATGCAATAAAACATTGCCCAAGACAGAGAACTTCTAATCAATGACTGAAATAAGAAATATTTTGTAAAGGTTACTGAAGATATGCATTGTTAAGCATATCGAAGTAATTGCAATTCAACCAGGCAATGCATACTGGGTGAAGTTATATATATATATAGACAAAGTAAATGCAAAAGGTTTTCATTAGTATACCATAGCAAGATTCTTCTTTAGTCCCACTCCACTATGAAACATCTTTGCTAACTGGTAGAACGCTTTGGGTTGGCCTAAATTGGCAGCAAGTGCAAAGTACTTGGTTGCTATTTTGAGATCTCGCTTTACTCCAAGGCCCTTGAGATACAAAACTCCAAGGTTGTATAAGCCTCCGGACTCTTCATTGTCAGCAGCTTTCTCAAAAAACTCTTTCGCCTGTCATCAAGTAGATACACATGCAGAGTTCTATGACATTGCTCATATAAGAATAAGACAAAAGGAAGACACAACAGAAAATAAGCTAATATGGACTTTTATGAGCCAGGCCAGCAAACAATTAGTTACCTTGGTATAATTTTTCTTCTCCACCCCATAACCTTTGGCATACAAATAACCCATGCCATTATAAGCTGAATAAAGCCGCTGTCTAGATGCAAGGGTTAGCCATCCAATGGCTTTACTGTAGTTTCTTTCAACCCCAGCACCCCTTGCATATATCTCCCCGAGAAGCTCCATTGACTTGGGCTCGCCTCTCTCCACAGCCTTGGAGAACCACCACAGTGCCTTAGAGTGATCTCGTCTTATCCCCCTCAGACCAAAGTAGTAGAACAGTCCAATTTTGTACATTGCTCCAGCATTCCCTTTCTGTGCCTGATACTCCAAAATCTGGAAATCCTCATCCTCCTCTCCTCTGGACTTTCTAAGGGCTTCTTTGTTTTCCTCTGTACCACTGTGAATTCGAACTGGTTCAATCACGGGAGAGTCCTTTGAGATGAGAAAACTATTCACTGCCACCTCAGCCAATTCTGCGTATAGCTTAACTGCTTTATCATGCATCTGCACCAAATAGATGCAATTTAGTTCAGGACACTATTATAATCCACAAAATCCATGACAGGAAAAATAAAGTTTCCCGTTGTTTCGGTAGCACTAAAATCGGATTAGGATAACATAGAAATAGTAGGTGCCTTGAAATCTTCATCTCCTTATAGTAAGCGTTTGGAAATCTTAGTTACACAACAAAATTGAAAAACCTGTCCTTTGGTAATCATCATGACTCATGACCTTTCAGTGAACAACCTAAAAGCTAATTCGTATCTAAAAACGTTCGTGCATTCAAAACATGAGTTTGCAAATGGGCTAAACCAATGGATGGGAAGAACTTAGACCTCTTTTCTGTCGATACGGATTCGACGAATCGCCACAAACGAATATCTTATTAGGAAATCTATTAATGAGAGAAAAGCAAGCATGACAAAGTCCCCAAATCCACCACATGGCAAAACACAAAATCGAAACAACAAAAACAAGGCAAAAAAAATACTCACTTCCTGTCTGTAATACGTATACGCCAAAGCCATCTTCGCCTGCAAATCGCCTCCCTCCGCTGCAAAATTCCTGTACAAAAACGCCTTCCCATCACTCTTTTCTCTCCCAATCCCCATCCCGTACAAAAAACCCATCACTGACTGCGAGTGAGGATCACCCGCCACCGCAGCCTCCTCAATGGCGGCCGCGGCCTCCTCCATCATTCTGTAATCTCCCCTACTACCCGCCTCAACAATCTTCCTCACCCCATCATAGTAGCTAGGGTTGAGTTTATTCGAATCATCATCAGGGTCCGGCTCGAAGATTGGCGACCACGAACCTGGATCGAGGATATAATCCGGCTTGGTGGAAGACTCAGGAACATCGTCAAAATCGGAAGACGACAGATCGTCGTGGTGATTTGGCGTCGGCTCGGTGACTGAGAGGTCGTCTTGGGAAAGGACAAGAACGAACGGGCGTCCGAGCGCAGAGTGAGGTACTACGGCGAGAAGCAACAGAACTATAAAACTCAGATCAGAGAACTTCATAAGGCTTCGCCGCATCTCTTTGGTGGTGGCGGTGGTGAGGTACGGCTTTGGTCGTCGAGCTACAGTGAAAAGGTTGTCAAACGATTGTCGTTTGTTATCGATTTTCTATTTTCATTTCCTTATTTTTTAATTAGATACTGTCCATGGTTTGAACCAATGAGATAATGCCACGTACCTCAATGATGGTAATATTTGCTCATTAAACATTTTTCGTTTCCTCTTTTTGTTTTTAACCGATATATGTAATGATAATAAAAAATAATTGTCCAAATTCCCATTGGCAACCCTTTATTTAATATTTTTTAGTTGGTCCTTAAAGTTATTTTTAATTCCGATTGGTATTCCTGTTTTTAAGTCTTTCTCAGTTGACGCACAAAGTATTTTTAATTTTGGTTGATATTCTTGTGTTTAAGGCTTTTTCAGTTGGTGTCCAAAATATTTTTCAATTCCGGTAGGTAATCATAAGGTATGACAAAACATAATTCAGTGATTTTAAAAGACAAAAATGAGATAAATAGGTGTATGAACCGTTTTTTATCTTTTCTAGAATTTCGTTACCAGTTAACGTGTCTACACCTACAGATCTCATTTTTTAGTCATTTAAAATCGCGGTGTTATGTTTTGTCATAACTTAAGATTACCTACCGAAATTGAAAAATATTTTGGGCACAGACTGAAAAAGCATTAAACATAGGGAATACCAATCGGAATTGAAAAATGCTCTGAACACCAACTGGAAGACTTCCACACAGGGATACCAACGAGAATTGAAAATAATTTTGAACACCAACTGGAACACATAATTACCAACTGAAATTCCCCTACAAAATAATTATTATTATTATAAACAATAAAGAATAATAAATAGAAAAATTACACTTGGTGGAGCTCATCTCTGAACCTCGTGGAAGAATGAATAGGGTATCTCAGTAATGGAGTCGGATGAAGCATTTATGAGCCTCTCGTTGAAGAATTGTCCCTATCTGATGATTCTCACAGGTCGAAATATCTGCTTAATTGAATTTTTCGTTTAGAAATCTCTATGTTTAGCTATCTCTGAAATAATTGATTCATCTCGCCATGTCGTATTTAGGGTTTGTGGATTTGGGGTTTTGGTCTGTTAATTGATGGGATTGTAATCTTCTTATGCCGCTGTGTTTCTATGGAATATCCTCTCAAGTTGTCATCTTCTCATGGTGTAGCTTAGGCGAACTATCTAGAGCAGACAAAACGGAGCCTTTAACAGCCCATCAATGTCCAGCAGCTCAGAAAATCCACCAGCTACATCGATTCTCCAACTTCCTGACGATTGTTTGCACTTCATTTTTCAGAGGCTCGATTCCACCGCGGACCGCGAGTCATTCGGGTTGACATGCCATCACTGGCTCGGTATCCAAAACTCGAGCCGTCGGTCTTTGCAGTTTGAGTGCTCCTTGACTAACCTAAGCCGTGGCCCTCCTTCAAGGCCTTCGATCGAAGTCAGCTCACTCCATCTCAGCCGCTTGCTCCCTCGTTTCCATCGTCTGGAGTCATTATCCTTATCTGGATGCACCAAACTCCAAGACTCGGCTCTGTCCGTCCTCCTTAAACATGGTTCGAACCTGCAAGCTCTGAGCCTCGACTGCTGCTTCGCCATTACGGATCAGGGGCTTTCCTTCGTAGCCTCGGGCTGTCCTTTTCTGACGAAGATCAGCCTTTACAGATGCGACATCCTCGATTCTGGGCTCGAAGTGCTGTCCAAATCCTGCCCGGGCCTGACCGAAGTCAATCTCCCGTACTGTTCCCTAATCTCCGACGATGGGATGAGAGCCCTCACCCAAAACTGCCGTCGCATCGCAGCCCTCAACATATCCCGCTGCACAGCCATCAAAGGCAGAGGCTTTCGTGGATGCTCACCTTCCTTGAGTTTCATAGAAGCTTATGGGTGTAACTTTGACCCCCGCGAAGCAATGCCCGCCATTTTCAGCGGAGGCGGGCTGGAGTACCTGAACGTATCGAACCTCTGCTGGCCCGTTACTGGGCCCCACGGGTTCGAACCGATTGAGCCCGAGTTTCTTACGAAGCTGAGGATCCTCGACCTTAGGATGTGCAGAACCATAGGAAATGCTGCGATCGTCAGGATTGCGACGTGTTGCCCTTCATTGCAAGAATGGAACCTGGGCTTGTGCCATGAAGTTGGGATCGAAGGGTGGAGATCGATCGGCGGGAATTGCAGTAATTTGGAACGGCTTCATGTGAATCGATGTCGAAAATTCTGCGACCAAGGTTTGAGAGCGGTGGGAGATGGCTGTCGACGGCTGAGAAAGCTGTATATGAGTGGCTGTGGAAAAATTTCGAGATCGGCCGTTGATGCTTTCGAGTTCTTGAGAACTGATGTAGATATCGTAGAGGATATGGTTCTTTGCATTGCACCTTATTGGCCTTTCTAGTGATTATGTTTGGACAATTGTCTTGTAGATGTTAGAATATATACTGGACAGTTGAAAAGTTTGAATTTTTTTTTTTATATTTTCGTATTGCAACATAATTCGAATTATATAAAGAAATTCAAATAATCAAGGATAAAAAAGACAGACACCAAATATAACTTAAAAATCAATCATCCAAGAAAATCACAAACCTAAGTTTTCCAAGAAAAGCATGACTTAAATTCAAACTTAAAACCCTAAAACAATAAAGCAAATAACAGTCATGAAGGCGAGAAATCCTCCCGCACGACGATACACCTCACTAGCCGAACTTTCCATCATCGGCGGCGACGAATCTGTTTTGATTCAAAGCATAAGATAATCCGTTATGACATCTCTTTTCATCGTACTGTCAGATCAACTAACTCCAAAAAAACAATAAAAATATTCACCGTTCGACGGTTTCGGAGCCTCGGGTTGGGGAGTCGAAGGCGAAGCCGACGGCGGCCCAGCTACAAACAAACACAGAAGAATCAATATTCGCATATCATATATTATAGAACTATCAAAAAGTATTTGCATATACCTTTTCCGCAGGCTGATGGGTTGGCATTAATCCCGCAAGATTTGACGAGGTTTAATCCGTCTTGCTGAGTTATGTTCAAGAACTTTAGAATCTGGGGATTATTAAACACTTCACACAAGCACTGTGCTTCGCGGCCGACGATGTCCTTCAGAGGAATACAGCAAGAGGCCGGCGGCGAAGGGCTCTTGAGATAGGGCTGGCATGGCAGTAGCTTCGGCAAGCATGAAGGCATAGGAACGGCGGGGGTTTGTGCGTAGCCGGCGAATGCACATGAGAAGAAGATGAGGATGGATAGAGAGATTGAGGGATTGGACATCATTTTTAGGGTTTTTTGTTCTTGATGGGCGGTGATGATTGTTTTTTAGGGTCTTTTGTGTGTGTGTGTGTGTGTGTGAATATATAGTGAGAGAGGTTTTGTTATGTCTTTTTAAGGTAGTTATTTATTTGAGCCGTTATTACAATTGATTCAAATTTTTCTAACTATTTATAGGAATTGTGTAATGACATTTGCCCGGAAATGAATATGCTTTGAAATAGTGCCCGTAATTTCCATGAAATTGTAGATACGATCATAATTAGAAAAATAGTAACAATTAGTGACGATAAAATGGGTAAAAGATCAAGAATTTATCATCATTTACTCAATGATTTAATTATAGGATGAATATGGAAAATCGTCATTCTTTAATCATTAATTACATAATGATTAAATTCTTTTGATTAAATGGACTTTGTTGTGAAAATATGGGGAAAAAAAAGGGAGGCGACAAATGGGCCAATAGGACTAATCCGTCGAAACTTGAGAATCGTTTCATAACTGATAATAAAATTCATATTCGATTCAGATTGAAATAGTCGGGAGTGTAGGGACTATACGGTTCAATTTAAAGTCAAAGGTTAGTCCATAATTGACATTTAATTGGATTATGGAACGTCCATGTGAAAATAAACTATTTATTTATGATATGAAGATGATATGATATCTTCGATTGAGTCATTTATCTAGAAACCAACCATATCTCAAACAATCAAGCTCATATAATAAATAAAGAAATAATATTTTTAAACTTGAGCATGGGTGGCATTTCTAATGTAAGTAGGTAACGTTTTTCTTTTTTCATTTCATTTTCGAGAAAATCAATAAATATTGGTAATAAAAACAATTGAAGTTGAAGCCATATTGCAACAAATGCACCGACTAAGTTGTCAAGTAGCATTTAACGTCTCTCAACGACTTTCGCTTATTTCCAATTTCCCAACTACCACTCTCATGATTCTTGCCTTTCATCACCTTCACGTCATCTGCCATTTTCATGGCCAAAAATGCATATAAACACAGAGCTAGCCATCATTCTCACTAACTGAAAAAACAAATGGCCGCCATTCCCATTATTGTCAGTGCCGCCTTCACACTCCTCCTCCTCATCTATCCCACCCCCTCCGCCGCCACCACCACCCATGGCCGCCCCTTCAAATCCATCTTCGCCTTCGGAGACTCCTACACAGACACCGGCAACACAAGGTCGAACACCGGCCCCACCGGCTTCATGTTCGTCTCCAACCTCCCCTACGGCCGGACCTTCTTCCACCGCCCCACCAATCGCTACTCCGACGGGCGCCTAGTCATCGACTTCGTAGCGCAGCATCTCTCACTGCCTTTCCTACCTGCCTACCTCGATCGGAAGGCGGACAAGTCCGACGGCGTCAACTTCGCCGTGGCCGGGTCCACCGCCATAGTCCACAGCTTCTACGCCAAGAACAACATGACCCTAAACATCACGCCGCAGTCGCTGCCGACCCAGCTGGGCTGGTTCGATGAGTTCTTGAATAGAACCAAAGGCTGTAAGGATCTGGCGATTACGAGGAAACAGTGTGAAGCTGTTTTCGAGGACTCTCTTGTTTGGGTCGGCGAGATCGGCGTCAACGATTATGCTTACAGCTTCGGCTCCGCCGTGCCGTGGGACACCATACAGAAGCTCGCCACAAACAGTGTCACTGCATTTTTAGAGGTAATAATAATATATATTATTACACCATTAATTACATCATATTATTTCAAGAATGAAAACCCTAAAACATCTCCTCCGTACATACATTCTTTCTGACAGGCAATACTAAGAAAAGGAGCCAAGTACATCGTCGTACAAGGGCTGCCGCCGACAGGCTGCCTCACGCTATCTCTGATTCTCTCTCCGCCGGACGACAGAGACCACATGGGCTGCGCGGCGCGCGTGAACAACCAAACATACACTCACAACCTAATCATTCAATCGCGCATTAGAACACTGAGGAAAAGGTTTCCCAAAACGACGATAGTCTTCGCAGATTACTACAGTGCTTACAAGGCTGTAGTGATGAACAAGGAGAAGTACGGATTCAAGGAGCTGTTCAAGGCGTGCTGTGGGTACGGCGGCGACCCCTACAACTTCGACTACTTCAACGCCTGTGGGTCGCCGAAGTCGAGCTCTTGCACCGACCCTTCTGAGTATGTGAACTGGGACGGCGTTCATCTGACGGAGGGGATGTACGAGGTTGTCGCCGATGACTTCGTCAATGGGACGTTTTGTGACCCTCCCTTTAGTTCTTTGCTGAGCGGCAGGAGATCGTAAATCTTTATTGGATTATTGGCATTGTTTTTGGAGTTGGTAATAATTGAGTTTATTTATTTATTGTTGCAATGCTAAACACTGTTTTTATATTAATAATTATAGTTATTCGTAGAATTCGTAAATAATAGTCTATACAACGCTCATGCAGTTGGGAAGGGTACGATAGAATTTATAGTAAGGCATAATTACTTTTTTAGTCGATATTATTTGGGAGGGGTGCAAACGAATCGAGTCGAGTTGAATACCACCATATTCGATTTGTATTCTATTATTGAATTCGAATACTAAAATCAATTCGAATTCTATTTTGAAATTTATTTTCCCGAATTGCAACCTTTTTAATTGAACTGTTCTTATAACGCCACCAGCACCCCTCGGCTTAGGATCCTCTATTCCACTTTTTTTATTCCACTTCGTATTCCTCTGGTCTGCAACGCCGCAATCTCGGCGATGGACAAAATATCCCATCCGAGGTTCTTGGTTGAGGTTTCTTCTAAAGCTCTATTCTTTAAGGATTTGCTGTCTGAGAAATTAGCTAAGAACCGCCACGTGAAGGAGATTAGAGGAGTGGGGCTTATTGTCCGCATAGAGCTCGATGCCTCGGCTACGAAGGTGGTCGATGCTTACAGTCTGAGATGGGGGCTTTTGGTCCTGCCTGACGGCGGGGAAGGGGAGTGTGGTTAGGATCGTCCCGCCGTTGGTCGTTTTGCCGGGATATTGGAGGCGTGCTTGTCTGCTCTTGGCCGACAAAAAGCCAATGATGTCGGGGATAGTTGATCGATCTATGTTTGTAATGACTGAGTGAAATAGAAGTAGTTCTCTCTTACTTTTTTTTGTATGATATATATGATCAATGTTGGCTAATTCGAGAGTCTGTCTTTCTCTTTAGAGTCTCTCTTATTTATATCGTTCATTAGTATAAAATTGAAGGTCGTGGAATAATTTGCTAAAATATGGTCACATTTATTTATATATATATATAATTATTAAAATTATTTTAGATTGCAGTATTATGCATCACTTTCAATTCAATTCAAGGCGTATAAAATCAAATATGGCTTTCAATATTTTTTTTTTGGAAATTTCGTTTTCTAATAATATAACCCCATTATATATATAATATAACCCCAGTTAAACAACGACTTGAGGCAAAACCTTTTCTTTTTTTTTTCCGTCTTTTTCAGAGTAAAAATAAGCAGAAAATGGTCGATTTTGCTAGGGTTCAGAAGGAGCTACAAGAATGCAACAGAGATTTCGATGTCTCAGGAATCAAAGTCGTGCCCAAGGGTGAAACGAATCTGGCCCACTTGCTTGGGACGATCCCTGGTCCAGCTGGTACACCTTATGAAGGTGGTACCTTCAAGATTGACATCACTTTACCTGGTATTTAATTCGTATCTTTCCTTGATTGAGTATTCCCTTTTGTTCTTTGTTCGGCTATGTGTTTGTTAGCTTGTTGATTCTGTAAAAACTTTGTTTGTGTGTTTGGTCTTTTCTTCCTAAATTCTGTGTTTTAGGTTTTGGGCATTTATGATTTACGATGTTAATGTTAATTATCTGTTGTTTGTGTGTGCGTGA
Organism: Lindernia subracemosa; assembly: GCA_028392965.1. NCBI lineage: Eukaryota > Viridiplantae > Streptophyta > Magnoliopsida > Lamiales > Linderniaceae > Vandellia > Vandellia subracemosa. The sequence continues at coordinate 6,285,931 of JAQPCC010000002.1, read as the reverse complement.
GCTGTTTAAAGAAGAAGGTGATAACGTGGGTTTATCTTGAAGGTATTAGGTTACAGTGGATCAATAATCTTGTAATTTTGAATGGTTGATGGCTCTTTTTTTGTTCCCATTTCTTTTTACCCTTTCCTGAAATCTGGAATATCGATTTCGTCATATGGGTTCGTATAAATGGATCGGGATTGGCCGATTTAATGTAATGGGCTCATGCTTGTTTTAGTTCGTATAAGTGGTGATTTCTTACAGCTAAAATAGTGTCTTTTTGCTGTACATTTGTTTCACTATATCGACTAATGATACAATGACCCTTTATTTCCCGCATGTGTGAAGTAATAGAAAACCTTTCTGCATCATCTTCCGATGACTATATGTTCTTGATGTATATATGTCGGTACTTGGTTAAGGTGAAATATGTTCATGCTTTCTTCTCTTAACAGATGGTTATCCCTTCGAGCCCCCTAAAATGCGGTTTGCAACCAAAGTGTGGTACGTTTTATCACTTCATTCTTACTATCTATTTCCTCCTTATCTTCACCATTCACTTTCTTTCTAGCATATTGGTGAGATTATTGTATATTCATTGACTTGCCTTAGGCTTAAGATCATCACACGAGTATTGCATATTTTTCTTTTTGGTAGATTGTGAGTGAAGCACCTTATCCTCTCAATACGTCATCTCACAAACAGCATAACTGAAATTGAATGAAACCTATGTGTGATTATACATTCTCCACGACGACACATTTATTTCCATCGCAGGCATCCTAATATCAGCAGTCAAAGTGGAGCAATATGCCTCGATATCCTCAAAGACCAATGGAGCCCCGCACTGACTTTGAAAACCGCACTTCTGTCGATCCAAGCTTTACTCTCTGCTCCCGAGCCCGGCGATCCACAGGATGCAGTTGTAGCCCAACAGGTCCTCCCTTCAAAGATTGGGTTATCATGCTCTAATCTTTCAAATGATGCTTTGAGATACCATTCTATAATATTTGTCGTCTTATTCCATTTTGTGATAGTGGTTATGGTTTACACTATGCAGTATCTAAAAGAGTATAACACCTTCGTGGGCACAGCTCGGTACTGGACTGAAGCTTTTGCAACGACCGCATCTCTCGGCGTCGAAGAGAAGGTATTACTTACTATCTTGGCATTTTAGTTGTTCTTATTACTACTTTTCGTCCTTTTCTTTCAGTTTGTGGAGTGCATATTGAGGTTTTAATAATACGTTCCAACAGGTGCAAAAGCTCGTAGAGATGGGATTTCCCGAAGACAAAGTCAGGAGCACGCTAGAGAGCGTCGGCGGTGATGAGAATTTAGCCCTCGAGAAGCTTTGCTCCGCCTGATTTCATGAAATATTTTCGTTTCGACATTTAAACATCTCGTACAAAATGCCGATATTATATCTACACCGTTTGCAAGAATCATTCTCTGTACTATGCTATGATTTACAATGTTATATCATTTCGGCGGGTTTTCGAATATGACCAGCAACTTGTACATTCTGATTGCTGCTAGTCTATGTGTGTGCTTCGCTTTACTTGGTTGGATTTGCAGGTGCATTTTAGTACTACTGTGTTAGTACTCTGTTATATAGCAGTCGAAAACTGAAAAAAACGGTAATCTTATTACATTAGATCAAGTCCATAGTCTGAGATAAGAACTAAGAAGTGAGACAACACACTGTCATGAAGTTTTCTAGGCTTTTAATCAAAGGTATAGTTCGTAGATTCTGAAAAAACAAGTGAAAAAACAGTAGGGAAAAAAGAGTAATATCTATTGATCAATGGTAGAGATGAGACAAAAAGGGCAGTAGGAAAAATCTTACATAACTAATTAACAACATTTGCAAGGATAGAAAACCTTGCTGCATCTTCCGACGGGTCGAGGCGCTGGTCGGCTTATTACAAACAGCACGATAGCAATCACCATAGCTGCAATAAATCCCAGGAGAGCCGTCGAAGAAGAAGAATCATCGCAAGACTCACAACAAGACTTTCCCATGTACTTACTTTTTATATATATATATATATATATTTGTGTGTGCAATGTATGTTTGTACTAGGATAACATTGACGGGCAAGTGAACTGAAGTAAGCTCTTTAAACTTTGGAAAGAAGAATTGTGTAAGTCTTATTTCTATTATTGAGTTCAAGACTAAGGAAAAAAAAGGAGGTTGGAGAAAGCAAATGATGCAATAATAGGTGGTGGAGAAATTTTTTTTTTTTAAAAAATAGTGTCATTGAGTTTAATTGGTCATGGTGGATTGTCCATTCGAAAAGCAAGAATGATCACATCCAACCAAATATTGACATATTGTTGGTTTCTTATGATAAAGTTGCTAAGTAGATGGTATGTCAATTTGGTGTCTTCTTCCATATATAAATTTAATTTTAATTTTTCTTGTTTATGGTTTTTACTGTTATATATATATATAAAATCCAAAAAAAGTCCTCGATATTTATCCTATAGACCAATTTAGTCCCTAATGTTTCGTCCGAACCAATTTAGTTCCCGATGTTATCGATTTTGGACCAATTTGGTCCTTCTGTCACGATAAACGTCAATTTTAGCTGGAATTTCAGACGTGCCCTACAATAAATCATGTATGGATCAATAAAATTGAAATGATTACTGAAATTACGGTTCGAAACTGAAAATTTCTCCTCCAAAATTCGAAATGAGCTATATATCGTCTGCTTCGCCGAGCTTCATTGCCAGTAGAAGAAAACGGAACAAAGCCTCCAAATCTTGCAAATATTCCAAAATTCGATCCAAACATAATTTAGTACGGGGCACATGCAAAATTTCCGCTAAAATTGACATTTTTATTGTGACGGAATGACCAAATTGGTCCAAAATCGACAACATCGGGGACTAATTTGGTTCGGACGAAACATCGAGAACTAAATTGGTCTACATGATAAACATGGAGGATTATTTTGGGCTTTATCCCTCTATATATATATATTGAGGGAAGTAGTTAAAAATATATATTGACCCAAGGAAAAAGTAGAAGCGATTTCATTAGATCTTATTTTACTAGGACCTATATATAGATTAATTAGAAAATATATTATAACGTTATTTTATTTAATAACATTACTAGGAAATCTAACAATGATTCATTCCCACACATCAAACAACCTTTCATTATTCAACATACGTTTATATAGGAAAATCACGATCTCAAACACCTATACTTTTTCTCTCGTTTCTATCGCTTTAACACATTCCTCCTTTTGCTTAAGATCTGCAAATCACAGTTCATAGAGAAATAAATATGAGAAAATCACATAAGTAGCAATCATATATAATATCTTTGTATGGGAAGATTTAAATAAAATTTAACTTAGTCACACACCGATTGTATTCGTTATCCTTTGATCCTAGATGACCCATTATATATCTCAAAAACCCTAGATGAATTAATATTTCGTTTTCCTTTTATCAATTATTAAATCTCTTAGGACTTTAATAAGCACAATATTTATTGTGTTTTGATTTGTATTGTAGTTTGAAGAAATATATGCCTCCCTATTTATAAGGGCATTGGCATGCAAATTATATATCAAAATATTTCGTTGTCATTCTTCGCACGTTTTTATCATATGATGAAAAGTCATTCCATGGTTGAAAACATCTAATTCGTTTACTTTTCTTATTTTAGATTTCCGATCAATATATTTGTCTTTTTTATAGTAAAATTCCTCGTGTTTTTTTTTCCCCCAAGATTATTGATTATTACAGCATCTAGAAAATGCATGAATCAAAGGTCGTAATTTGTTAGTGTCCTAAGAAGAATGTAAAGCGACATACAAACCCTAATGAGGAGAAAAGTCGACCTTTTGGAATTACACAAATAGTCTATTGTTTGGGGGCTTATAATCTTTCAAAATCTTACCGTTAATTATGACCTAGTTGGTTACAGTTTGTGTTTTGTAGGCTGCCAAGTTAATGTCGTCTTAAGCTTGGCACGTGGCAATTTATGTTCCACTTAATTATTCCATTAATTAAAATAAATGGTTTAGACTTTAGATTAGATAATGTAACAATTTGTATTTTATTGATCATCACATATATGATGTATTTATGAGAAAATAGAAAGGGATAAAACCCAAAATGGTCCCGATGTTTATCCTATTGACCAATTTAATCATCGATGTTATGTTTGACCCAATTTAGTCCCCGGTGTTGTTGATTTTGTATCAATTTGGTCATTCCATCACGATAAACGTCAATTTTAGCGGAAATTTTGCACGCGCCCCACACTAAATCATGTCTATATTTATATGTATATAAATTATGATCTTGAGAGACAGAAAGTAGTATATTCCATATCCAATTTTATTTAATTTAAAACCCTTACAAAAGAAATCATTTATTGATTTCCTCTCGATATAGAGATCAAACAAAACCCTTTATTCAACATAGTAGCATTAATAGAGCTATAGAACATGCGATATGCTCCAAAGAGTCTTGGAACTTATTCTCTCGCACATATTCAATAAAGATCACTCCCTCGACCTTGTTTAAGACCTGAAATATAATAGATAAATGAATAAATTAATTAATAAATAATACCAAAATAATTCCTTATCCCCACAATATATATATATATATATATACACACACACAAAAATCTATACTAGCAACGAAAAACATACCGATTATATTCGATCTTGATTCTCCCGGCATTAATGTCGGCGATGGCAGAAAAGGCTTGCTGCGAGAGGTCGAGCTGGTTAGCCCCACATCCCGGGCATAGGTCCACGATCTTGACCCTCACCTGACCATTCCTACAAGGGTTTCCCCCTAGGTTCGTCGCGCCGGTGCAACTGACTGTGTAGAAGCTTCCGCACGCGGCTCCATTGTTGTAAAGGTCGCGGTTAGCCGCAGCTATCATCGTACCTTGGTCTTGAAACCCATAGCATGCAGATGCTGCCAAGAAATAAATAAAGCAAATTAACATATGTAACTATTTCATGCAATATATTACCATAAAATCTAGGTGTATATTAATTCATGCAAAGTAGTAATGTAATAATTCTTACGAGTATAAACATCATAGTATGTGGCAGTTCCAGCAATAGCAGAAGCCATATGAACTAGACTAGCAGCGATGAGTGCCATGACTATAGCTCTTTCGACATAACCCATATTTGAAACTTTTTTTCTTTGGTCGTAAATAATTACTAGAAAATTTTTATGATATGGAAAATTAGTATTTTTGATATGCAATATGTGGAGAGTGCCTCACTATTTATAGGGAGAATTGCAGAGGGCAGATAGGGTTTTACTGTATGTTGCCAGTCTTCATACGTTTTCTTTATTATTTGTAGAATCATTCCATGGATGATTTATTAGTTCGTTTACTTTTCTACTGTATTCGTAAATTTCAAGAATATTTACATTGAACGATGATATTTGTGACTTATAATATAATTTTAGTTACTTTTCATCTAACTTTTTATTAGAATATGAACGTATTTATTCAAAGGTGGATATGTTTTACTTTTACACTATTTGTTGTAAGGTATGGTATGACATATGTGATGTAGTGTTTTTTTTTTTTTTTTTTTTTTTTTTCATTTGATTTCTAGATGTACTTTTTTTTTTGTTTCTTTTCGATTTCTATATATATTTTTGAAAATAACGTATAAATTTACTAACAAAAATTCTTCGTAAACCCCATATTTAGCCCTTGAAAGGATAATTTCAAATAGAAATATGTTGCTCGACCTATATAATCAATATTCTTGAATCTGCCCAACTTTTTTTAGCCATGTGATCTAGAAATATCATTATATTACATCTTCATATGTTTAGACTTAGATAAATATCATCGAGTTTTCTTATATTTCTGTTTGAATTTTTTTTCCCCTTCTCTTTCAAGCGAATGTAGTATATACATACGTGCTATAGTTGTTTAAGGATTAATGGATAAGCATAAGCCGCAGTTGAATGGTCTCTAATTTTTTTTTTAGAAAAAATAATAATTGCAAAATATGACTATTATTTATTAGGTGGAAGATTTTTGACGACATGAATTTCTTTGGACAGCCAGAAAAATCTCAAGTTTTATCATCAACCGACTGTGATATGTTGTGGCGATTAGTGTCTGCTACGTGACATATATATTTTATATATATTATATTATATATATAGAGTGCACATGACTAAATTAATTATTTGTACTATGTTTTGTCGGCATAAACGCGTGAAACCGCCTGAAGAAAATTCTTCACGTGTTTCCACGCGTTTTATATAAAATAATAATATAAAATAATAATATTAAAATAATATTATTTTAATAGCTATTAGACGTTGAGTTTTCCTATAAATAGGCACTTAACGATAAGAATAAAATCATCCCAAGCCACAACACAATATAGAGTGATAAGCAAGATGGAGAGTTTGTGTGATATTTCTCCGACTATAAAGAGAGATAATCTTTGTCTTTTCCTTTATAGATTGAGAGTTTGTAACTCCTATCATTTCCTCTATAATAATATTTCTACATTGCCCGTGGTTTTTCACCCTAATTTGGGGTTTTTCACGTAAATCCCGGTGTTCTTTTTATCCCATTTTACAACAAGTGATATCAGAGCTTTGTTTGGGTGTCTATAAAGTCTACTTACCGTATGCTCTGTGGTTGTCAATGATATTGGATCCTCCACATCAGAAAGTTTGTTAGATTATTATTATTATTCATCCATTTAAAGTTTCTGGAGAGAAAAAAAAAATATGGGAAGTAAACCAAATGATATTGAGAAGTTCAACGGGAGAAATTTCTCGCTGTGGAAGATGAGGATCAAAGCAATATTATTGAAAGAAAATTGTCTGGAGGCGATCACCGGTAGGCCTGAAAGAATTACAGATGATAACAAATGGAGGAAAAAGGACGGAAGGGCCATTGCAAATATTCATCTGACATTAGCAGATGATATATTGTCAAGTGTTGAAGAAAAAGAAAGTGCGCAAGAAATTTGGGAACATCTGGAGAAGCTGTATCAAGCCAAGTCACTCCACAGTAGAGTTTTCTTGAAAAGAAAATTATATTCTCTAAGAATGGAGGAATCTTCATCAGTGACAGAGCACGTCAACAAATTGAATACTCTATTTTCTCAACTCAAAGATTTGGACTACAAAATAGAGCCAAATGAGCGTGTTGAGCTTCTACTCCAAAGTCTGTCAGACTCTTATGATCAACTAGTCATCAGTCTAACCAACAACCAAACTGCGGGGGAACTTATCTTCGATAATGTTGCAGCTGCGGTTCTGGAAGAAGAAAGTCGGCGCAATAATAAAGAAGACAAGGTGATTACCTCATATCAAGCAGAGGCGTTGGCAGTGACGGGGGCAAGTTCTGGAGAATGTGGTCCAAGTGGGAGCCGTAAACGGGTCAGATCTAGAGAACATGGTCCAAATGGGAGCCAAAGACCAGTTCTGAAAAATAAAAAGGCTATAAAATGTTACCACTGTGGTAAGAAAGGCCATCTAAAGAAAGATTGTTGGGTTCTAAACAAAAACTCCATGGTCCAAGGAAATGTCGCCAATACTATAGACGATGGATTTGTCATGGTATGTGAAGCTGCAACCACTATCAGAGAAAAGGGAAGATTTGACGATATGTGGATTCTCGACTCATCAGCTACTTTTCACATGACCTCCCGAAGGGAATGGTTCCATCAATACGAACCAGCTTCTGAGGGATACGTCTACAGCTGTAATGATCAACCTCTGAAGATCGTAGGGATTGGTACGATTAAAATAAAGATGTATGATGGCACCGTCCGCACCATTCAAGCTGTTCGACACGTGGAAGGCTTGACGAAAAATTTGTTGTCTGTGGGACAGCTGGATGATCTGGGTTTCAAAATTAAATTGGAGAATAAGATCATGAAAATGTTTCAAGGCGCACTGGTAGTCATGAAAGGCGAAAAGATAGCTGCAAATTTATACATGCTGAAGGGAGAGACTCTGCAAGAAGGACAAGCATCCGTTGCCACGACAAGTTCAACCGAAAAGTCTTCAATGACTTGGCACAAGAAACTTGGTCACATGTCGGAACAAGGCATGAAAATTCTTGTCCTGAAAAATCTACTTCCTGGTCTCACAACTGTGTCCCTACCATTTTGTGAGAATTGCATTGTTAGCAAGCAGCATCGCTTGAAGTTCAACTCATCGAATTTCAGAAGTAAAGTAATTCTGGAATTGGTACACTCTGATGTTTGGCAAGCACCGGCTACATCTCTAGGAGACGCCAACTATTTCGTGTCATTCATAAATGACTATTCCAGAAGATGCTGGGTGTATCCAATCAAGAAGAAAGATGACGTATTTCCGACCTTCAAAACATATAAAGCACGAGTTGAACTTGAATCCAGCAGAAAGATCAAATGTCAGCGGTCCGATAATGGAGGAGAATATACTAGCAAAAAATTTACTGAATTCTGCAAAGGAGCGGGTATCAGAAGACAGTTCACCATGGCGTACACTCCACAACAAAATGGAGTGGCAGAGCGGTTGAATAGAACCTTGCTGGAAAGAACAAGGGCTATGTTGAGAACTGCAAGCTTAGACAAGGAGTTCTGGGCGGAAGCGGTCTGTACTGCCTGTTATGTGGTGAATCGGGCCCCATCTACTGCGATAGAGATGAGGACACCGATGGGAATGTGGACTGATAAACATGCTGACTATTCAAACCTCCATATATTCGAAAGTCCTGCATATGTGATGTACCACAAGCAAGAAACAACGAAGTTAGATCCAAAGTCTAGAAGATGTCTATTCATGGGGTATGCTGAAGGAGTAAAAGGGTACCGCTTGTGGGATCTCAATGACCACAAAGTGGTTATCAGCAGAGATGTTATTTTCTTAGAAGATAGCAATCAGGAGCAAGTCAAAGATGATAGCAATTTGGCAAAGACTACATCAATACCGGGGAAACGAAAGTTGGAGCAAGGCGATTCTTCTGAAGCTGAACCGGTGCACGAAAAGCTCGACCCAGTCAACACTGAAGTACCAGACCAATGGCGATCCACACGCATGCGTAGGCCGCCTAATTGGTACTCAGATTATGAAGTGGAGAGCAATATTGCATACTGTTTTCTAACTGAGGATGGAGAGCCAACCACTTTCCAAGAAGCACTGAATAATTCAGATGCGAGTCAGTGGATCTCAGCAATGCAAGAAGAAATGGAAGCTCTCCACAAAAATAAGACATGGGAGTTGGTGCCATTACCGCAAGGAAGGAAATCCATTGGCAACAAATGGGTGTACAAAATCAAGCGGAATGGTGATAACCAGGTAGAGCGATATCGTGCAAGACTGGTTGTAAAAGGATATGCTCAGAAAGAAGGGATTGACTTCAACGAGATATTCTCATCGGTGGTTCGACTTACAACAGTCAGGGTAGTCTTGCATCTTGAGCAGCTTCAATCAGCTGGATGTAAAAATGACCTTTCTCCATGGCGACTTGAAGGAAGAAATATATATGCTTCAACCAGAAGGCTTTCAAGAAAAAGGCAAAGAAGATCTAGTTTGCAAGTTGATCAAATCTCTTTACGGGCTCAAACAGGCGCCACGATGCTGGTACAAGAGATTTGACTCCTTCATAATGAGTCTCGGCTACAGCAGGCTATATTCAGATCCTTGTGCGTATTTCAAGAGATTTGGTGTTGGCGATTACATCATGTTGCTGTTATACGTCGATGATATGCTGGTAGCAGGACCCAACAAAGATCGCATCAATGATATGAAGACTCAACTGGCTAGTGAGTTCGAAATGAAGGACTTGGGACCGGCAAACAAAATTCTTGGCATTCAAATCTCTCGAGACAGAAACAACCGGAAGATTTGGCTTTCTCAAAAGAATTATTTGAAGAAAGTCTTGCGAATGTTCAACATGCAAGAGAGTAAGTCAATATCTACCCCTCTTGCTGCTAACCTTAAATTGTCCACCGATATGTGTCCAACCAATGAAGACGAGAGGTTAGAGATGTCTCGAGTGCCATATGCATCGGCAATTGGAAGTTTGATGTTTGCCATGGTGTGTACCAGACCAGACATTGCCCATGCAGTGGGAGTAGTAAGTCGATTCATGTCCAACCCAGGACGGGAGCACTGGAGTGCAGTCAAGAGGATACTAAGATATATCAAGGGAACCTCTAATCTTGCATTATGCTACGGAGGTACAGATTTTACTGTCCACGGTTATGTTGATGCCGATTATGCAGGTGAACTAGATAAAAGCAGATCCACAACCGGATATGTGTTCAATCTTGCTGGCGGAGCTGTAAGCTGGGTTTCAAAACTGCAATCGATTGTTGTTACGTCAACAACGGAAGCAGAATGTGTCGCAGCTACGCAAGCCAGTAAAGAGGCAATATGGTTGAAGATGTTGCTGGAAGAACTCGGCCACAAACAAAAGAATGTTGTTCTCTATTGTGATAGCCAGAGTGCGTTGCACCTTGCGAGGAATCCAGCATTTCATTCAAGAACTAAACACATCCGGGTTCAATACCACTTTGTTCGTGAACAAGTGGAAGAGGGAACAGTGGACATGCAAAAAGTTCACACTGCGGATAATCTAGCAGACTTCATGACCAAAGCAATAAACGTGGACAAGTTTATGTGGTGTCGTTCCTCTTGTGGATTGACTGAACCTGGCAAGGTTGAAAGAATGGTGTGAAGATATGATTGTGCTTCAATCAAATCTTCAAGTGGGAGATTGTCGGCATAAACGCGTGAAACCGCGTGAAGAAAATTCTTCACGCGGTTCCACGCGTTTTAATATAAAATAATAATATTAAAATAATATTATTATTTTAATAGCTATTAGACGTTGAGTTTTCCTATAAATAGGCACTTAACGATCAGAAGAAAATCATCACAAGCCACAACACAATATAGAGTGATAAGCAAGATAGAGAGTTTGTGTGATATTTCTCCGACTATAAAAAGAGATAATCTTTGTCTTCTCCTTTATAGATTGAGAGTTTGTAACTCCTATCATTTCCTCTATAATAATATTTCTACATTGCCCGTGGTTTTTCACCCTAATTTGGGGTTTTCCACGTAAATCCCGGTGTTCTTTTTATCCCATTTTACAACATGTTTTGCGTAACCATCCTCAAGATGATTTCATACTTTTCTAATATTTACTTTAAATATTAATGTTTTTAAGCACATCCGCGCAATAAAATATAAATATAAAAATATTATTTTACATTTTAATAGTTATTATTATTAATTTACAATGTTCAATAAATAAAATTTTAATTGAAGGGGAAAATTGGAATAAACAAACAATTGAATGATAAAATTGTAATTATTCACTACACACCAAATTATAATTGAATCAATTCCTCTACCTTGTTGGACAATTATATAGTGCTAGCATTTTAAGAACTCTCCATTTCGGAAAAGAAAAAAAAAAGCACTCTCCATGCAATAAAATATAAATATACTAATATTATTTTATATTTTAAGAGTCATTAATTTAAAATTAAAATAAACAAATCCGTGAAGGATAAAATTGTAATAAGTGAGTCAAATATAAAAGTATTGGGCAAAAATATATAAGTATGGATTGATAAAATGAAATGGTTCAGCCAACCCACCATTTAGTAAATGGGCCGAACCAATGGATAACTAATTGGGCTCGGCCCAATAGACATAAACAATTAACCGCCTGCTCATCGTCGTAGCTGACTGACAGAGGTCCACGTGGCTGGCCGGGCCGATGAACACTGTTCTATATAAATGGACTTTGGCTCGCCGGAGCTTCACCTTCTTCTCGCAGATTCCCATGGAGGAATACCACTACTATGACTCCGACCCAGACTACAATCCCAGCCGAAAATCCCTAATAAGGAACAAATGGGTCGCCACCACCACGAGCATATGGATTCAGTGCACCAGCGGCTCGCTCTACACCTTCTCAGTCTACTCGGCCCTCCTCAAATCGTCGCAGGACTACGATCAGTCGACGCTCGACACTTTGTCGGTGTTCAAGGACTTCGGGGCCAACGTGGGGATCTTGGCCGGCCTTCTCTACAGCGCGGCGCAGCGGAAGGGATTTGGGCCTTGGGTGGTGCACTTGGCGGGTGCGATCCAGTGCTTCGCGGGCTACGTCGTCATGTGGCTCGCGGTGGTCGGGAGAATCCCTAGGCCGCCCGTGGCTGTGGTGGGCGCGTGTATGGTGTTGGTGGGCCAGTCGTCGACGTACTTCAACACGGCGAACGTGGTGACGGGGGTGAATAATTTTGGGAGCTATGGAGGGACTATTATTGGCATCATGAAGGTAATAATAAGCAAGAAACTGATCTCTTAATCTTCAGTCTTAGCAGTGATCGATGTAGTATCCTAATGAAATTGGTCCATACTATCGATTCAAAAGAAGAACCCATTTCTATAATTTGGTCAATTCTTTGTTTTATAGCAATTTTCAGTGAATGCTTCATGATAAAATTTGGACCTTTTTGCTCCCTTCTTCTGGGATTTTGAAGGCTTTGCCTGAGAAATTCAACTAGTAATGTTAATAGGACTCTTTGATCTGCTTGTCATTGTATAGCAACCTTAGCATCCATTTAGTTCATCTTCATCTCCTATATTTGCAGGGTTTTCTCGGTCTCAGCGGAGCAATATTAGTTCAAGTTTATCAGACAATTTTCAAGAACAATCCTTCTTCTTACCTTTTACTACTGGCTTTGTTGCCAACCGTCAACTCTCTTCTATTCATGGCATTTGTTCGAAACTACAAAACAGCTGAAGAAGGCGAGAAAAAGTACCTCAATGGTTTCTCAGTCGTAGCCCTCGTTTTAGCTGCATATCTCACCTCAATCATAGTCATCCAGCACGTTCTCAAGCTGATACTGACTGTCCGTGTCATTACATTCATCGCACTCGTCGTCTTGATCTTTTCGCCTATATTTGTCGCCATGAAAGCCCAGAGGGATCGTTCATATAGATTGGTAAAATCCCTCATCGAACACAACGAGTACACAGATGAAGATGACGATGATGAAGAAGACAACACCTCAATAGAAGAGGACGGCGAAGAATACAGAAACATCTCAAGCGGGCCCAGCCAAATCAGTGAAACGAATGATGCCAGCGCCTCACGCAGGAGGTTAAGGAACCCAAACCTTAATCTCTTACAAGCCCTCCGAACCATCAATTTCTGGTTCTTGTTTTACACTACCATCTGTGCCTTAGGCTCTGGGCTCACCATTGTGAACAACATAGCCCAGATTGGAGAATCTCTAGGCTATTCCACCTTGGGGATAAACACCTTGGTATCACTGTGGAGCATTTGGAATTTCTTGGGCCGTTTTGGGGCGGGCTATGTGTCTGATTATTTCCTGCACCTCAAAGGTTTTCCCAGGCCGCTCTTTATGGCTATTACACTCACGGCTATGACCGTAGGCCATCTGATGATAGCCTTTGGTTTCCCCGGGGCTCTGTACGCCGGCTCTGTATTGTTGGGCATTTGCTATGGGTCTCAGTGGTCGTTGATGCCCGCGATTTCGAACGAGCTGTTCGGGACGTTGCACTTCGGGACCATATTCAACACCATCAGCATCGCGGGCCCCGTCGGGTCTTACGTGCTGTCCGTTTGGGTTCTTGGATTCTTGTACGATCGGCAGGTGTCTGAACATGGGGATTCTTGCCTCGGGATTCGATGCTTCAGGTTGGTGTTTGTGATCATGGCTTCCGTTACTCTTTCGGGCGTGGCTGTGGCGTTGGCCTTGTGGTTTCGGACGAGAAAATACTACAAGCGTGTCGTACGAAGGAGGATTTCGAGGCTCGATGTTACTGAGTAGGATTTTATGCTGTAAAAACGAAGAGTTGTAATAGAGAAAGAACATCGAATATTCATATATTGTAATGATGGAAAAAAGAAGGGATAGTTGAAAATAAGATTGTGTAAGATTTTCCATTTAAAGTTAACATAAGTGGAACAAATTTGATACATTAACAATCCATATAAAGAATCAAACCTACGAATAGATCGAACCCTACTAAATGAATCTGTGATAATCTACCAAAAAGAATGAGAAATACAACAGCAGAAACTCAACATAGACCAGCGGTCACAGTAAGATTAGCAGGAAACTTTTGCATTGTCTCCGAAGGTACGACATCTGGCGAGAGTGGGACATCCTTTGATGATGTAATAACCTCTGTTTCAGACCCATTCTCCTCCTCAACGGCTTCGTCCGACCAATAGCCGACAGATTCGTCGTCGTCGTCGTTCGAAAACGAACTGCTACTGAACTCTCCTTCACTTTCACAGACGAAGACGATGCTCTCAATCTCAACGTCTTCAATATCATCGACCTCTTCACCACCACCGTCACCTTCTTCGGGCAAATTACTCAGAAAAGGGTGGCACAGAAGCATATCAGCAGTCCACCTAAACATCAGGTTCCTCACGAAGCATCCCGCCAAGAACTCCTTCGCATCCTTCGAAATGCTATCTGGGATTTTAGGCAGTGCATTTTTCTCGCCAATCATGTCAATGATCTCGTCGTAGTTCGATTTCATTACCTCATTCCACGGAGGTTTGCCCGTCAGCGTCTCAAGAACGGTACACCCGAATGCCCAAACATCGCAAGGAGCTCCTTGCTCGCCGTCTACTACAGCTTCTGGAGATACATACAAAGGCGTCCCCCGCCAGTAGGGCTCCAACTTCCTCCTCTTCTTCATCGCCTTTATGCTCTGTTTCTCCCTCTTGGCCAATCCCAAATCCCCGATTTTCGCCCTAACTCTACAATCCCCTTCGCCATTATCGCCCTTTACGAGCAGTACGTTGTCGGGCTTCAAATCGCAATGAACGTAGCCCAGATTGTGAATGTGGCTCAAACCCTTGAGAATCGACCTGGCGAACATCTTCACCTCCAATTCATCCAATCCCTTACCGCCCGAGGCTTCGATTCTATCAGCCAACGTTCCGCCGGAGCCATACTCCAGCAGGATATTATACACCATCATCCCATTGGCGCCCCTCGTCGTTTCTTCCCCAAAGCATTTGATAATCTCAGGACAACCTTTGACATTGTTGAACACTTCCTTCTCCTTCTGAATCGAGCCCGAAGCAGAGACCTCAGCTGATTTCACGGCCATTAATGGCGGGTAGCAGCTGTACTTCGATTTGGGGTTCTTCAGCTTAGCGAGATAAACACATCCATAGCCACCCTTTCCGATCAATGAACCCCTCAGCCATGAAACCCCATCGCCATATTCGTTATTTACTAGCTTTTCTTGAACCATCGTATTGCTTTGACTCATAAAAAACTGATCTTTATCTTCTATTGTGATGATCCAAGAAAAGTGGGATAGTTCATCAAATTTCTTCAGCTGTATATTCTATGGCGAATGCAGAGGGCTTGCTTTAGTTCTTGAAACTCCTTTCTACTTTTTAGGGTTTACAATATTATATATGATTCAATTGCACAAAACAAATGGTGGAGGTGGAAGGGTTTCGTAGAAGGGATTGCAAGGAATAAAACTCAGCCGCGTTTTTTTATTTATTTATTTATTTATTTTTAATCTCTTTCTTGGGGGAAATATACAAATACAAACTAACCACCGCATGGGAATGGAATAACGGTCATATCATATGTCTTCCACAAGTTTGGTCATAGATCAAACGCTGTCTTATTTTCAACGATATTACTTAGTCTATTTTCCATATAAATATCATATTGTATAATCCTTTCATTATTTTTTAGCAACAATAAGACCTAATATCTAGATATAAAGATGATCATATATTATGATTATTTTTAATCATCGACAAATATATGGGTGACGAATGTGTTGTAATAAAACGAAATTGTTGTCGTCCACGAAAATCCCTTTGCAACAATAAGTTTGTTAGCGTATAATATGCTGCCTTTTGTTTGATACGTAAGTCTCAGCTTTTGTTTCTTTATTAATGTTTAATTTCATTAATGCATATAGTAAGTTAAGCTACATGATCAAGGAGATTAATTCAATAATTTGGGATTGAATTATTGCAAGAATAGATATTACAATCTATATATTATATTCGAGCATATGGTTCCTTGACTGCGAGGAAAATAATTATTTGCACGTTGCTTTGACTACAAACAAAGGCGACCTTTCTTAATGAGTTAGGTAGACGTAATGAAGAATTTGGACTTCTTCTAATCTTAGATTATTACAATATTATTATAATATTAAAAATGGAGACTTCAACTTAGGTGGACGTAGAACATTCATTAGACAGACATTCAATGGTATTATTGGTAGGGTCAACGGTTTTAAAAGTAGTAAACATGTTCGTTCTTAGTTCATTCATATTTTATGTGGGCCACCCAAAAGAATGACGTGTCATCGCGGTAATGGTCTATTTAGTGTTATAAACCTTGTTTAGTTTAGCTGTTATTAACGTGCGATTGAATCGAACATGTGGCAATACCAACTTTTGGTAGCGCGACGCCTAATTAAAAAATTAAATATACTATTAAAGTATCTTAGTTAACACTTTCGAATATATAGAAAAGTGAGAAAACTCAAATTGGTTCCAATGTTTACCATGTGGACTAATTTAGTCCCTGATGTTGTAGATTTTGAATCAATTTGGTCATTCCGTTATGATTAACGATAATTTTAGCGGAAATTTCGTACGCGTCCTACACTAAATTATGTCTGAATCGAATTTTGGAATATTTACAAGATTTGGAGGTTTGTATAGTTTTCTTCTGCTGTCAACAAAGCTCGTCGAAGCAGACAATTTAGAGCTCATGTTCTTCAAATTTTGGAGGAGAAATTTTTAGTTTCGTGCCCTAATTTCAGTAAACATTTCAATTTTATCGATCCATACATAATTTATTGAGGAACGTGTGAGATTTCCGTTAAAATTTACGTTTATACTGACGGGATGACAAAATTAGTCCAAAATCGATAACATCGGGGACTAAATTGATTCAGGCGAAATATCAAAGACTAAATTGATCCACCTGGTAAACATTGATGACCATTTTGGATTTTATCCCTATAGAAAATAATGAACTCCAAAGTCCAACATGACATTGAATTTATTTTTCTTATATATATAATTCAAATAGAAAGGCCCAGCCCGATTAACCCTCCCTTACATTTTATTATATATATATATATATAGATATTTTTTTTTTCTATATTTCATGTCATAACATTTGCTTATATTTTCGCAATATATATTTCTATAAGTTACAAGGACATTATTCATTACTATTCAAAGCTATCAGACACTTTGACAACCGCCCACGACATAAGTACAATACAAACTACATACACTTGAACTTAAGCAGAAAGATATATATATATATATATATATTACAGCTACTGTTCAGAAGTCAGACCGCGGCTGCTCCACCACCGTAAACTTGTCCGGACGGTGGCGGCTCTATCGGGCTCGGCGGCGTCATCCTCGGCCTATCCCTACCAAAGTCGCCACTCTTAATAACACTCCAATACGACGCTATAATATCCATCCTCTGATCATCTGATGATGGCTTAGCTGGCGATGTATATGCATGCGAGGGTTTTCCATCATATTCGCCCTTATGATCGAGGCAATTTCCTGCATAAATTCAAAAGAAAATATAGAAATATAAAACGTATATATATATATATATATATATATATATATTATAGTAGTCTAGAAGCTAGCGATGGAGAAGAAGGAGGGTTTTCTACCTGAAGATAGTGTTCTTGCCTGAGAGTTCATCAGAAGCAAAGTGAGAAAAATGAGAAGAGAAGAAGCTTTAATAACTGTGAGGCCTTTCATCTTCTTTTAGGTGATTGTCCTAATCTGTGAGTGACTGAGTTCACTAGCACTAGTTGAGTCTCTATATATAGAAGATATATATATATATATATATATATATATATATTATAACACACTATTACAATTACTGCGTTTTAGTGCAAGAGAAAATGCGTTGGTTAAAGTTTTACACATTGAATTTCGGTAAAAAAAACACTAACTTGTCGCTCGATATATCTACAGTCCATAGTCATATAAAAAACATGTTGAATTTTGAGATATCGACCTCTTTGCATGCTAATGTTCAAGGTTACTAATGATTATTTAAATAAATTAAATATAGTATTTACTGAAAAACAAATAGGGTATCCTCATAAGTTCTCCACAAACTCTACCTGAGAATGCATTTTGTAATTATTAGGCAGGTTTTTTTAAATAATATTAAAACTTCAATTATTGATACATCCATGATTAGGTGTTTATATCCGATAGGCTCTTTACAGTCCAGTCCACCTTTAAAAAAGACATGCAATAATTGCGAATAAAACATAGGATAGCTGTCCATTATATTACTAATATTGTGTTGTTAACGCTTGAGATTTGCTATGGTGCATACCCTATCGTGAGCACCACACACGTACTTTGTCTCTTTTCGATCCAAAACGAAATTTGTAGCCCAATGTTAATCATATCCCCCTTACACAACAACATGATGATGTTGCAAAACAGATTCATCTTCATAAAAACACGAAGAAGCATCACACGGATGTGATATTAAATAAGTTCTTCTTATCGATCTTCTTCGTGTTTTTATGAAGATGAATCTGTTTTACAACATCATCATGTTGTTGTGTAAGGGGGATATGATTAACACTGGGCTAGATCGTGGGATCGAATCCCCCTACTACAATTCCTTGAGTAGTCCTCATGTGATTTATTTCTCATGACTATCGTTGGAATCATTCCGACGCAGGCAATTCAACTTATCACTATCAAAGTGCATATCCATCGAAACACACTCAGTTTCTTAGCTAATGGACTAGAGATTCAGAACTTTTGACGTGAAAATCATGAAACCGAGAAAGATCTCAACGGATAACTAATTGACCAACTCTGTGAATGTGATGTCATCGAACCACAAATGAAACAACATAGTTGAACCTGAAAAGATATATAGTTTGAACTGGCATGCGCATATCAACAAACATGGTATCAGCCTATGTAATAAATAACTGCAAGAAGGACAAAAACAGAAAGAAAATCCATTGTCAAAAACCAGATTGCTCAAAAGGAAAGGAAAGGAAAGGAAACGAAAAGAGAATTAGTAACAGAAACGAACTACCTTACCTAGAAGGTGAAGAAGAGATGCGTTGGTTCAACATGACAGAGTCCATCGAAAACCAATGTAAATTTGTGAGCCTTAACAATTGTTGTGAGGCTACTCTTCACGTAAGAATTGGTCCAAGAATACCCCTCATTTTTCAGCTCCTCCCTCTCCTTCTTATATGATTCAAGATCAACCCGGCACACAACTATTGCCAGGCGACAAGACTCGGCGTAGTACTCAGGCTTCTCCATTAGCAAGTGGCAGAAGAGAATCTCTTTCCCGCCCTTGTCATAATTCAAAAGAGACACACAAAAATCTGTAGTAAGACCGCGAGCTAATCCTAAATTAAAGGATTCTCGAGAAGAAAATCCGTAACAACCTATGACGTTGCGGGGATTACCCTCGGCAACATGGTCTTCAAGATCATAAAAACCAAAGAGATTAACGAAACAGAACCTATTTCCCAAAACTGCTTCGAAAAAGGATGGTTCGGCTACCCAGGGAGGAATATGACGTAAACCACTGTAGAAGTCAGAGGCATCCAGTTTTTCCCAATGTTTATCGGGTGGCGCGAGATCGATGACATAGATCTCAGCGTACTGCGTTTGGACCAACAAGCTTTGCGAGTTGTCGATGAATCCGTAAAGAGAAATTGAACTCCAAAATCCGGGGATTGGAGGGAGTTGCTCCATGATGGGCCAATTTAAGAAAAGGGATTATTATTTATTTTTTTTAAAAAAAAGGGACTTTGACTTTGTCAATTAAATAAAAGGGATTGAGTTTAATTAAGGTATAATTAACTTAAATAAATCATTTAATTTTTTTATTTTTTTTAATAAAAAAATCCAACAAACAACCAACGAACATTAATATCCAACAACGAACTTAAAAAAAAAAAAGAGCGAACGAAGTAACAAGATATACTCTCGCACGTCAAGATCCAAGGCATTCAAACATCACCCAACAAGCTCGTCGAAGGTATAAGATCGAAGCAAACACATTCGCACAGGTCGAACACATCAAATTCGCACAGGTCGAAACCATTAAAGGTTGGTTTTTCGTATATATTTACATTCCAGTTATTTCGTCCAAATTTCACTTATTATGCATACATTGTTCATTATTCATCGTGGGTAAGTCCAATCTGAAGTTGTTTTACCTCGTCACGTACTGTGCAGCTCGATTGAAGAAGATGTGTTCGTCCAGTCGTTAATTTCGAATTATTATTTAATTCAAAATTTATTCGAATACGAATTCGATACTTAATACAACTATTATTCGATACTTAATTCGATATGGTTTTCTCATTAAATATTAATTCAAATATTTCTCAAATATTAATTCGATTAGCTTTACGGGGTGAATTTGGTCTCAAATATTAATTCGATACGGAATTAATTCGATACGGAATTAATTCGATTAGCTTTCTCAAATATTAAATATTTCTCAAATATTAATTAAATATGGTCTCAAATATTTCTCAAATATTAATTCCGTGGATGCATCATTCGAGATCCGGAACATCATTCGGGATGAATTTGTAATTTTCAGTCCTAAACCCTGTTCCAAACTAAATGGGGTCTTAAAGCTTCGAAATTCCGGTTGGAAGAACGACCATGTAAAATGTGCGTTATTTAAAACGTCCAGTTGATCAGGGGACCCCTGCTTGAAAGCAGGCGCCCCGCGCATTAGATCATGGGACCCGCACATAAAGCAGGGTTCCCGCACGTTATATCAGGCGTCCCACGCGCATATACGCAGGGGACCCGTGCATTAGTGCAGGGGTCCCGCGCATAATCGATCGGTCTTAATAAGTTAATAATTAATAAAAAATTAATTACTCGACCGATAAAAAAAAAAAAATAACCTCAACCTTAACAGTACCTAAGGCTTCGAAAAAAAAAAAATCAAACATGTATTTCTTGTTGACCAATCTCATAAGTGTAGATAGAAAAAGAGCACTATAAAAAACATATATTGTGTTGGTGAATTTTGTAGGATGTAACAATCTTATACATCGATTGTAATTCTTGTGATTTGATCCAATTTTTTGGTTTTGTGCTATTTTATGATGTTTTATATTGTTATAGAGGATAAACATTGTATACAAACTCACAATTAATAGCTTAATTCGATGAATTAAAATTGTAAAAATCGTACATGAACACAGGGGACCCGCACGTTATGGGCAGGGTTCCCAAACGTAAAAACAGGGGACCCGCACAAATTCAGAGGACCCGCGCGTCATAAGCAGGGGACCCGCGCGTTATAAGCAGGGGACCCGCACTTAAATTCAGGGGACCCGCACAGGGGATCACGGTCCATGGCTGAGGGCACAACGTCTCATGGCCATGGGTTATGAAAAGTACCAAACGATGTCAGATGGATTCGAGTGACCCCTCGTTTCGTACGTTGGGAAGTGTAGAATCACGTCGTAAAATTTGGTATCGATCGGAAATCATTTCGTATGTCAAAAT
The DNA here is from genome assembly GCA_028392965.1 of Lindernia subracemosa. Lineage (NCBI taxonomy): Eukaryota > Viridiplantae > Streptophyta > Magnoliopsida > Lamiales > Linderniaceae > Vandellia > Vandellia subracemosa. The sequence continues at coordinate 6,264,342 of JAQPCC010000002.1, read as the reverse complement.
ATCAGAAAACAAATGACTGTCACAGTCCATGGCTGAGGGCAGAATGTCACACGGCCATGGGTTATGAAAAATACCAAACGATGTCCGATGGATTCGAATGACCCCTCGTTTTGTACGTCAGGAAGTGTAGAATCACGTCGTAAAATTTGGTATCGATCGGAAATCATTTCATATGCCAAAATGTCAGAAAACAAATGACTGTCACAGTCCATGGCTGAGGGCAGAATGTCTCACGGCCATGGGTTATAAAAATACCAAACGATGTCAGATGGATTCAAATAACCCCTCGTTTTGTACGTCAGGAAGTGTAGAATCTCGTCGTAAAATTTGGTAGCGATCCGAAATCATTTACTATGTTAAAAGATCAAAATACGAAAAACTGTCACAGTCCACGGCCAAGGGCTGAACGCCCCATCGCGCGCATTGTAGGCAGGGGACCCTGCGTGCAAGAGCAGGGGACCTGCGCTACTAAACAGGGGACCCGCACTTAAATTCAGGGGACCCGCACAGGGGGATCACGGTCCATGGCTGAGGGCACAACGTCTCATGGCCATGGGTTATGAAAAGTACCAAACGATGTCAGATGGATTCGAGTGACCCCTCGTTTCGTACGTTGGGAAGTGTAGAATCACGTCGTAAAATTTGGTATCGATCGGAAATCATTTCGTATGTCAAAATATCAGAAAACGAATGTCTGTCACAGTCCATGGCTGAGGGCAGAATGTCACACGGCCATGGGTTATGAAAAATACCAAACGATGTCCGATGGATTCGAATGACCCCTCGTTTTGTACGTCAGGAAGTGTAGAATCACGTCGTAAAATTTGGTATCGATCGGAAATCATTTCATATGCCAAAATGTCAGAAAACAAATGACTGTCACAGTCCATGGCTGAGGGCAGAATGTCTCAAGGCCATGGGTTATAAAAAATACCAAACGATGTTAGATGGATTCAAATAACCGCTCGTTTTGTACGTCAGGAAGTGTAGAATCTCGTCGTAAAATTTGGTAGCGATTCGAAATCATTTACTATGTTAAAAGATCAAAATACGAAAAACTGTCACAGTCCACGGCCAAGGGCTGAACGCCCCATCGCGCGCATTGTAGGCAGGGGACCCTGCGTGCAAGAGCAGGGGACCTGCGCTACTAAACAGGGGACCCGCACTTAAATTCAGGGGACCCGCACAGGGGGGTCACGGTCCATGGCTGAGGGCACAACGTCTCATGGCCATGGGTTATGAAAAGTAGCAAACGATGTCAGATGGATTCGAGTGACCCCTCGTTTCGTACGTTGGGAAGTGTAGAATCACGTCGTAAAATATGGTATCGATCGGAAATCATTTCGTATGTCAAAATATCAGAAAACGAATGACTGTCACAGTCCATGGCTGAGGGCAGAATGTCACACGGCCATGGGTTATGAAAAATACCAAACGATGTCCGATGGATTCGAATGACCCCTCGTTTTGTACGTCAGGAAGTGAAGAATCACGTCGTAAAATTTGGTATCGATCGGAAATCATTTCATATGCCAAAATGTCAGAAAACAAATGACTGTCACAGTCCATGGCTGAGAGCAGAATGTCTCAAGGCCATGGGTTATAAAAATACCAAACGATGTCAGATGGATTCAAATGACCCCTCGTTTTGTACGTCAGGAAGTGTAGAATCTCGTCGTAAAATTTGGTATCGATCGGAAATCATTTCCTATGTCAAAATGTTAGAAATCTATTTTCCGGCGGAAGCTTGGTCGGAAAATATACCTGAAATGCAAAAAAAAAAAAAAAAAGTTTGAGTTAATCGAGTTCGATTTCGAACTAATTCGAGTTAAATATGAACTCGACTAAGTATGAAATCGAGTTAAATATGAAATCGAGTTACAAATCGAGTTAATCTTCTTTTTTTACTTTCTTTTTTTACTTTAGCGTTATCGAATTGTTTTTTACCTCCTTTAACGCAAGTCTAACTCGAGGGTCCTTCTTTTTTTAACTTTTCGGCATTGTTTTTTTTAATCTTCTTCTTAATTAATAATCAACGACGGTCCTTCTTTTTTTTAAGAGGGTATTTTCGTCAATTTAATACTCAATCTCTTTTGTTTAATTCTTTTAGATACCGATCACTCTTATCAAAATTATCCCTCCCATGATCCTCCTTTCGCAGGTTCAAACAATTCAAAAACAGAGCCTGAAATTTTCTCCGTGGAAAAGACAAGAATCTTTTCACCGTCTGGTGTCGGGAGGGCCACAGGGACTGCCTGCCTTTGGGGACGGCATATCGCCAATCTTCTTCAGTAGGGCGCGGCGCCCCCTTTCTCCAACTTGCTCGTCTCTTGGGTTAGGGTTTGGGTTAGGGCTAAATCAATGGCAAATACAGACTTCCTCCCATCATCATCCTGAATACATCCCTCGAACATGTAAAGTGTTCCACTCAACACACAAAAAGCATCCATGGCAGGGGCACCACAATCAATTTGGAAGGTTGGAGAAACACGGGCGGCGAATCCATCGTCGACAATATCGGCATTTAAATCATCAACGATGAATATGTTATATTTTATCATCCTCTCAAGTCGCGAGGGAGCAAAGCAGCGAAGGATAAGACATGCTTTCTTCCTACCTTCAAAATAATGTTGCAGTCGAGGATTTGGAGCTCCTTCGACGAGACCCATCGATTAAAAGCGAAGAAAAGCGCTTTTTTTCTTTCTTTTTCGAAAAGAGAAAGCAAGAATTTTTTCGTCCAAGGTGAAGAACCCTAATCGCTGGATAATCGGGGAAATATGAAAAAGAGGGTTAGTTAAGGTATGAATGAATCAAGAAAGGAAATGTACGACAAGAGATAAGATGACCAACCTTTGGGCTCTCTACGAATCTGCATATATAAGCGTCCCAAATTTCGGGTCACCGTTTTTACTCTTTCGTCTCTCGAATGTATCTACACATCTAAAATTTCTTTATTTTTTTTTTTCCTTTTCCTTTTTTATTTTCTCACATATCTAAAAATAGATGGATCGATGATCAGAGATTGAGCTGTTTCTTGCTTTTTTGTTCGGAATCAGATGGATAAGGAGAAGAAAACGTATCCGATCGGAGCAGAGCATTATGCTCTTTACGAGGTGATAGGTACTGGCGCCAGTGCTACGGTTCACCGTGCGCGGTGCATTCCGCTCGACGAGATTGTGGCGATTAAGATTCTCGATTTCGAGCGATCTAATTGCGATCTGGTGAAAATGCGCACTGCTTCTTCTTTAGTCTTTTTCGTTTTTTTTTTTATTTTTTATGAGATTGCCGTCGATGATTATGAGCTTTAAATCAAATGTGGTGTCACTCTTGGTTTGATCATAAAATCCCTCTTCCACCATGGGATTATATGTTTTCATCTGGAAAATATGATATTGGGAACCAATAGGAATTTCATGTTCTTATTCCTTTAGTTATAATCCAGAACAATGTATCACGCGAGGCACAAACAATGGTCCTTATCGATCACCCAAACGTCGTCAAATCGCACTGCTCCTTCATCAGCGATCACAACTTGTGGGTGGTGATGCCTTACTTATCTGGAGGTTCTTGCCTACACATACTAAAAGCTGCACATCCTGATGGTTTCGAGGAGGTTGTTATTGCCACGATTTTGCGCGAGGTGTTGAAGGGTCTGGAATATCTTCATCAGCATGGTCACATTCATCGAGACGTCAAAGTTGAGTTTATCGTCGTTTTTCTTGTAATAATCGCTCAAAAAATGTGAATTACAGTTTTGCGTCTCTCAAAATTTCTTGTTTTATTTTTATGTGTTCAGCTGTACTTGTTCCATCAAAATTTTAAGCCGTCATCTAAAGTTTCTTCCTAGAAATAGAGAGCTGTCTGTAGAACAATTGTAGTCTTAATAGTATGTAATATTTTTCGTATCAGGCTGGAAACATTCTCATCGACTCAAGAGGTGCAATCAAATTGGCAGACTTTGGTGTTTCTGCTTGTTTGTTCGATTCGGGTGACAGGCAACGCACAAGAAATACCTTCGTGGGCACTCCCTGCTGGTACTTACTCTAACATAATAGTATGCGCCATGTATGTATGCATGTATGTATGTATGTATGTATGCATGTATGAACTTATATTTAGTGTTTCTCGAGCTTGTGATTCCATGGGATTCCACATGTTTTAACTTTTAATGTAACTGATTTTTTGTAGGATGGCACCAGAAGTCATGGAGCAATTGCATGGTTACGACTGCAAGTCTGCTGCTATGTTTCTTGTTTTGCTCTTATATATGAAAAGTTTTTGAAGTACTTGAATACAATTCTCATACTTTCTAGTTCAAATCTCTCTGTAGAGCTGATATTTGGTCCTTTGGCATAACTGCTATAGAACTCGCTCGTGGCCATGCTCCTTTCTCTAAATATCCCCCAATGAAGGTGCAAATCTTTGCATCTTGTGTCTTCTTCCCTTTTTCCCTCTTGATATGATATAATGGGTCATTTTTTATTATCTGACCAAGTGCAAATATATTTTTTTTCATTTATCAAGGTGTTACTTCTGACATTGCAAAATGCACCACCAGGCCTGGACAATGAGAGAGATCAGAAGTTTTCAAAGGTATGAAGGGACGAGCAACCACTGATTCACAGATGATGCTAGATATTTTAATGATATGCCATTTTGTGTTTACATTTGGAACATTTAGCACTTAAGGCAGATGATTGCTAGTTGTTTGGTAAAAGATCCTTCAAAGAGGCCTTCTGCTAAAAAATTGCTGAAGCATTCCTTTTTCAAGCAAGCGAGATCTAGTGACTTCATTGCTCGAACCCTGCTTGAGAGGCTACCACCTCTTGGTGAACGTATCGAGGCATTGAAGGTATGTAGTCATGTTAATAGATCATTGTGACCTCTATATATATATCATGGCACTTTCATAATAGTCATGTTACTGACACGATTGTGCATCATAAATACAGCGAAAGGAAGAAGATATGCTTGCTCAGAAGAAAATGCCAGACGGTGAAAAAGAGGAAATATCACAGGTTTTTGCTGAATAAATTTATAATGATCATTTAATCGATTATCAGTTTCATATGTTCATATCATTTTTTACTTGTAATGTGCTGTCTAATAACTGAAGTCAAACATCAATGATAACATCTACAGAATGAATATAATCGTGGAATTAGCAGTTGGAACTTTGACCTCGAAGATATGAAGGCCCAGGCTGCGCTGGTATATGCTTGCTGTTTCAGCTAAAATAAGATGGCTTAAAATTTTCTTCTTACTAAGAGAAGCAATGAATCTGTTGCACCTTCAGATACCCGATGATGATATAGCTGTAGAAAGAGGAGAAGATGCGAATGGGCTTCAACATCAGTCGTCCTTTGCTAGTCATAATTCTGAAATTGCTTCAGTATGTTAATTGGCAGTAGTTATTTTAGTGTGACTGCTGATATTTACAATCTTTATTTCTTTTAATAACATCGAAAACAAAAAATATCTTTGCAGGATGATAATGCTTATGCTTCTCCTTCAGCAGTCAACTCAGCTGTTAATTTGTAAGTTAATCATAATATTGTTCTCACATTTCCTCTTGAATGGGTACAGTCTTCTCTGAGCATCGTGAGTGGTAATGTGATCTATTTTGTAATTAGATTTAAGAACGAAAGAGCCGAGGATAAATTGAATATGCCTGCTTCAACTTCCGACCTCCCAAGTTCAAACATGTCTCCTAGACATGAGCATTACGCTATGGTGGAGAAATTCTTGCCAGAGATCAGTGGAAAATCATCAGAAGGAGCCCCTACAAGTGCAAGTCAGAGGTATTATCTCATTTTCGATACAGTTTACAGAATTTGCTTCAACAGTTGATTTTACTCCGACTACTCTCTTAACAAATAAATTTTGCTGTGTTAGCCCAAGGGACAAATTGCAAAATCAGTTTAAGAACTTGTCATCTGTTGGGAGCTTAGATAAAGCTGACGTTGAAAGAACAGCCAAAGGTTCAAAGACATTAGGCAAGTGAATTTATCTCTTGCCTTTAGCTCAAAGCACAATCCAATGCAATCACCTTGTGCCACTTTGATCTCTGCTGTTAACTGTATGCTGGTTGTTTTGTCAGTTAATGACGATGAAGTTGATGACAAGGCGAAAAACTCAGTCATTCAACAGAAAGGACGGTTTAAAGTTACATCCGAGAGTATTGATCTTGACAAGGTGATTTAACACTGAGATCTTCCTGTGATTTTCCTTGTTTATATTTAATTCTGTTTTACTTTTAATTTGCTTTCTTCCCACAATAGGTTGTTGTTGCAGCTCCTCCTGCATTGCAGAAAAGCCACAGCTTGCAGGTGAGTATATAACCAATTTTTCGATTCTTCCAACAGGATTGTTCGAAAAAATTAGGTCCCCGCAAAAAATGACTGTAATTTTGAAACTCAGAAATCTTCAATCTTTCTCCTCCTCCATAGAAAATATTTAAGGTTCAAGCAAAAGTATAGGAAACTATAAGAATCTCATCCATGAAGTTTAACATTTTCCCTATTTAACTTTGTGATCTGTTGGAATCTTTAGGTGATAGGTCAAACTCCTACTACCCTCTCTTCATCGTCGCTTATTGAACCTCCTCTGCTAAATCCCCCGGCTTCTACCTATTACCCAGAGTTGCAGTCTATTTTGCAGACAAACATTCTCGAAAGAGTAAGGATATGTTCTTGAAATGAAATCTTTCTCATAGAAGTTACGATACTATAGTTTCTATTAATTAGATATCTCTTTATTCATGTCAGTCGATTTTGTTTTTCTCCCAACAGGAACACATCCTTCGTCTTATGAAACGAATAGCTCTCGGAGAATATTCGGGTATAAGCAGCAATTGATGCCATTTCTATGTTAGCATTATTCATTCTCATTGTTTCAACTTTCTTTCCATTTCATGCTCAATATTTTGGAATTAACTTTGCAGATGCCGCCGGATCTACGCCGATGAACACAGCCTTGACCGAGAAAATATCGGTACATTTCATGACAGTGTCGATGAACATGCATGCCCGTGATATGTCAAGTTTTTTCGAACTAACGACATTGTATTGGTTAACTATATATATAGTTGGAGGCTGCTCATGATAGGGAGAAGGAGTTGCTTAATGAGATAACTGACCTACAATCAAGGTATTGCATTGCATGTCTTCTTCCTTCATTATACGTACATTACATGTGTGTGTTTATATGTAATAAAAAAAATGTTCAAAAAGCCATTGAAGAGGTTTAATTTATATTATACTAATAAAATCAAGCAGGCTTTTATTAGCCCAAGAAGAGCTTCAGAGGTACAGAACAGAGAACCCACGGCTGAGTTCAAACTAAGCCAAGGTTAGTTAGACACTCTACACTACGGTTTAGGATTCTTTTTTTCTTTATAAATCAATTATCATTCTATAATTAGATTTTTTTTAAAAAAAAAAAGTCAATCAATAGTAGTTAATTATTTGTATACATTTGACGACAAACATGATATTTGCTACGTTTTTCTCGTGTATCATGCCCCATATAAAATGCCAAAGTGATGATCAGTTTCTGAGCATGTCGCCAATGAAAATGAAATATTATTTGAAAAAAATAAAATCTGTTATAAAAATATTAATTGTGATTAATATTATATTAATATTATTTTATTATAATTATACTTATATTAAGATTATAATGATAATATAGCTTATAATATAAAGAGAGAGAGATTAAGTATTTCAATACTTGGTGTGATTTACAATGAACTCTAATCACCTATTTATACTACTAATAATTCACTATTACAACTAATCACATTAATTACAATTATACACCTCACACTAAAATACAAACTCTTCAATTAAACACCTCATCTTATCATCTTATCACATTATCATCATTTAATATAATACTTCCAAATCATCAATAATTTAACTAATATTATTATTTAAAACATCCACATTTAATTATTTCATAATACTCCCCCTTGGATGTTTTCAAAGAATATGCCTCGTTAAAACCTTATTAGGAAAAACCCAATGGGATAAAAACCTAATGAAGGAAAAAGAGTACATGATTCTTTTAGATACGCTTTCGATTGTTGCCTCATTAAAAACCTTACTGGGAAAACCACATGGGAAAAACCTCAGTGAAGGGAAAAAGAGTGCAACGCGTATTTACTCCCCCTGATGATGACATCATTTAAGATCTCGAAGTTTTCGAACTCCAATTGAATATACCAATCTTTTGAAAATTATTGGGGGAAGTGCTTTCGTGAATAAATCTGCAAGATTTTCACTTGATCGCACTTGTTGTACATCAATATCACCATTTTTCTCTAAATCATGTGTAAAGAAAAATTTTGGTGAAATATGCTTTGTTCTATCTCCCTTAATATATCCTTCCTTTAATTGGGCAATGCATGCAGCATTATCTTCATATAAAATCGTAGGAAGTAACTTTTTCGATACTAGCCCACGTTTGTTGTATATGCTCAATTATCGATCGCAACCAAACACATTCTCGGCTAGCTTCATGAATAGCTAAAATTTCCGCATGATTAGAAGAAGTAGCCGTTAAACTTTGTTTAACTGACCGCCATGAAATAGCGGTTCCGCCATGTGTAAATAAATAGCCCGTTTGCGATCGAGCATTATGAGGGTCAGATAGAAAACCAGCATCTGCATACCCAATCAAATCTGTTTTTGATTCATTAGAATAGAACAATCCCATATCAGTTGTTCCTTGAAGGTATCGAAAAATTCGCTTAATTCCATTCCAATGTCTACGAGTCGGTGACGAACTATATCTCGCCAATAGATTCACAGCGAACGCTATATCAGGCCGCGTATGACTCGTTAAATACATTAGGGCTCCAATAGCACTGAGATATGGTACTTCAGGACCAAGTAATTCTTCATCGTTTTCGCAAGGTCTAAACGGATCTTTATTCACATCTAAAGATCGAACAATCATTGGAGTATCCAATGGATGAGCTTTATCCATATAAAATCTTTTCAATACCTTTTTCGTATAAGTCTCTTGATGTACGAATATCCCATTCTTTAAATATTCAATTTGCAGTCCAAGACAAAATTTCGTTTTACCGAGATCTTTCATTTCAAACTCTTTTTTCAAACAATTAACGGCTTTTGATAACTCTTCAGGAGTTCCAATTATGTTAATATCATCAACATAAACTGAAATGATGACAAATTCATTTCCAGATCTTTTCATAAATATGCACGGGCAAGTTTGATCATTTTTATACCCCTCTTTCGATAAATATTCACTTAGGCGATTATACCACATACGCCCAGATTGCTTTAATCCATAAAGCGATTTATTTAGCTTGATTGAGTACTCATTTGGGGCCCTGAATTTTCAGGTAACTGAAATCCCTCGGGAAGTTTCATATATATATCACTATCAAGTGATCCATATAAATAAGCGGTGACAACATCCATTAGACGCATATCGAGTCCTTCACGTACTGCCAGACTAATTAAATAACGAAAAGTCGTTGCATCCACCACAGGAGAATACGTCTCCTCATAATCAATACCAGGTCGTTGTGAAAAGCCTTGTGCAACAAGCCGTGCTTTGTATCTCACAATTTCACCGTTTTCATTTCTCTTTCTGATGAAAACCCATTTATATCCAACCGGCTTTACATTTTCTGGTATGCGGACTACAGGTCCGAAAACTTTTCGTTTCTCAAGTGATTTTAATTCTGCCTCGATTGCATCTTTCCATTTTGGCCAATCATTTCTTTGTCTGCATTCTTTTACAGACCCTGGTTCATGATCCTCATTCTCATTTATCTCATTCATTTCATGTAGCGCTACGTTAAATGAGAATTTATTGTCAACGTTGACTTTTTCTCGGTTCCATCTAATTCCATTTTGAGCATAATTTATCGAGATCTCTTCATTATCATTATTCTCAAAAATTTCAGGTACCTGATTTCCATTATCATAATCATTAATGCCCATTGACTCTTCTAGAGTCGATAAATCCTCGACTGGACCATTCTTATTATTTGCTCCTTTTCTTTTTCGAGGATTTTTATCTTTGGAACCCGAGGGCCTACCACGTTTTAGTTGTGGTTTAGGCTCGATCATTATATGTTCTCCAGGAACATTAACTTTTGCAGGAGCATTAACAGCTGGTATATGTGACTTAGTCACTCTTTTAAGGTCAGTAAAGCTATCTGGCAGTTGATTAGCTAATCCTTGTAAATGAATTATCTTTTGAACTTCTAGTTCACATTCTTTCGTTCGAGGATCATAATGATTTAGCGATAATTCATTCCAACTAATACTCATTTCCAGCTGTTTCTTTTCTCCCCCTAATGTCGGAAAATTCGATTCATCGAAATGACAATCGGCAAATCTAGCCGTAAATAAATCTCCAGTTAGAGGTTCTAAATATTTTATTATCGATGGAGATTCAAATCCGACATATATTCCCAACTTCCTTTGAGGTCCCATCTTCGTGCGTTGTGGTGGAGCAATTGGAACATATACCGCACATCCAAAAATTCTCAGATGGGAAATATTTGGTTCCTGACCATAAACCATTTGTATCGGGGAGATATCATTATAACTTGTTGGCCTGATGCGGATTAGTGCCGCTGCATGTAATATAGCATGTCCCCAACAAGAAGAGGGAAGTTTCGACTTCATTAATAATGGTCTTGCAATTAATTGCAACCTTTTAATCAACGATTCTGCAAGACCGTTTTGCGTATGGACATGTGGCACGGGGTGCTCAACATCAATTCCAATAGACATGCAATATTCATTAAATGCCTTGGAAGTAAATTCACCAGCATTATCAAGGCGTATTTTCTTTATTGGATAATCCGGAAAATGTGCTCTTAATCGAATCAACTGAGCAAGCAATCTCGCAAAAGCTACATTCCGCGTTGATAACAAACATACATGAGACCATCTAGTTGATGCATCAATCAATACCATGAAATATCTAAATGGTCCACACGATGGATGTATCGGTCCACAAATATCACCTTGTATACGTTCCAAAAATCTTATAGATTCATTCTTTATTTTTATTGGTGATGGACGAATAATCAACTTCCCTTTAGAGCAAGCAACACATGATAATTCATTCGATTGAAGAATCTTCTGGTTCTTCATTAAATGTCCACGTGAATTTTGAATTATTCTCCGCATCATAATTGAACCGGGATGGCCCAACCGGTCATGCCAAACAACAAATGTATTATCATTAGTAAACTTCTGGTTTACGATAGCATGTGATTCAATTGTTTTAAGATATGTGTAATATAGCCCAGAGTCAAAAGATGGTAATATTTCCACAATTCTTTTGTCATTCGATATCACTTTTGTAATATGCAAATATTCAATATCTCCTTTTTCTGCAGTCTCAATATGATATCCGTTATGTCGAATAGCTTTAAACTTAATAAATTTCTTTGAGACTTAGGAGAATATAAAGCATTTTCAATTATCAGCCTTGTTCCTCTGGGCAGTAAAACATTAGCTCTTCCGGAGCCCTCAATTATATTCGTGCTACCCGATATAGTAATAACACTGGCTTCTTTCATATCAAGATGATCGAAATATTTCTTATTTTTTAGAATCGTATTCGTCGTTGCACAGTCTGCAAGACACAATTCTTCATTGCACATGCCCGCATCCATCAAATAATATCCTTTATAAACAAACACATAATATTTATTATTGAAAAAGAAATATTGCATTACAAACATATAGATAACTTAAAACAACGATATATAATAAAACACACAATAGTAAATCATAATGCATAAATAAAATCATAGCAGATTAATTTTCATCGATCAGAAAATCCGCAGCTTCCAAATGAGCATTTTCATCATTGGCATCAGAGGTAGAGGCGAATTCACCCTGAACAAAATTCATTTCGATTTCTTTCCTTTGCCCTTTTGAGATTCCTGATATAGCTCAACAAGATGTTTGGGCGTACGACAATTGCGCGACCAGTGGCCAGAACCACCGCAACGATAACATTTTTCATCATTATTCTTTTGTTCAGTTTGCCTCTTCTCATCTTTATTATCAAAACTTTTCCTCTTCTGGGGAATATTTTGATGACCGCCACGATAATTATGATAACCACCACGGAAATATTGATAACCACCACCATAATATCCTCGGCCACGACCACGGCCTTGACCACGACCTTGACCACGACCACGTCCACGGCCGCGATATCCACCACGTCCACGTCCACGATCATTACCTCGACTGTTGTCATTATTAACTTTGACTGCATTCGCTTCAGGGAGTGCAGTAGAACCAGTCGTTCGGGATTCGTGATTTTTCACCAGCAATTCATTATTTTGCTCAGCCAAAAGTAAGCAAGAAATTAGATCTGAATACTTTTTAAATTTTCTCTCCCGATATTGCTGTTGTAATATCATATTCTGTGGATGAAATGTGGTGAATGTTTTCTCCAGCATATCGTTATCAGTAATTGTCTCTCCACATAATTTCAACGTGGAAGTAACTCTATAAACGGCAGAATTATATTCACTTACCGACGTAAAATCCTGCAATCGTAAATTCAGCCATTCGTACTTTGCATTGGGGAGAATAACAGTTGTCAAGTGGCCATATCGTTCTTTCAGGTTTTTCCACAACTCAGCTGGATTCTTTTCTGTTAAGTATTCAACTTTCAGATTTTCGTGAATGTGGTGGCGAAGAAAAATCATAGCTTTCGCCTTGTCTTGTTCAGTTGTGGTTTTCGTGGGATCAATGGTGTCACCTAAGCCTTTTGCTTTCAAATGGATTTCAGCATCTAGTACCCAAGGTAAATAATTTTTTCCAGTGATATCGAGTGCAACAAACTCAAGGCTCGCCAAGTTCGACATATTACTATAATAAAATACAAAACATGTTATTAAAACATTACATAATAAAAAAAACTTATAATTAATCTTCTTTTAAATCTTCTTTTGTATCTTCTTTTGTAAAAGTTCTTATAAAAAATGAATCCACATCCAGATCAGTGTCGCCGTAATCATAATCATAAGTAAAAGATCAAACATCGGACATAGCGACATCCTTCAAAATAAAATATATTTCAGTAATTATAATATTAAAGAAATTACAATTAATAATTATATTTTAAAAACATTGGTAAAAATATTATCCACATAGCGGAAATGATCACCGTAAATAATGTAAGGAGTAGAAGATCCATCTTTGTATAAAACGACATTTTTTCTTATTAAAGAAAGATTAATAATATGCCGCTACTGAGGTTGGGATTACCGCAAGACCTCGTGGGCTTGTGTTGTGTACGTGCATAAATAAAAAAAAATCACACGCCTCCACGGGGATCGAAACCTGGACCTCTCGTCACTTGTAGTGAACGATATTCCGCGAAACCACTCGGGTATTGGCGTTTAGTTATAAAACCTTTAAATAATACTTTTATAATATATATTTTTAAATTAATCACAATTAATATATGATTAGTATAAATTAAAAATTAAATTACCATACCTTGACTAAACTCGTACGAGATCTTCGACAGAGGTTGATCTTGACGACGGAGAGCGGTCGTGCTGATAACGTGTTATAAAAATATTAATTGTGATTAATATTATATTAATATTATTTTATTATAATTATACTTATATTAAGATTATAATGATAATATAGCTTATAATATAAAGAGAGAGAGATTAGAGAGAGATTAAGTATTTCAATACTTGGTGTGATTTACAATGAACTCTAATCACCTATTTATACTACTAATAATTCAGTATTACAACTAATCACATTAATTACAATTATACACCTCACACTAAAATACAAACTCTTCAATTAAACACCTCATCTTATCATCTTATCACATTATCATCATTTAATATAATACTTCCAAATCATCAATAATTTAACTAATATTATTATTTAAAACATCCACATTTAATTATTTCATAATAAAATCATGATTAATTAACCATCATTTATGACTTTTGGGGATCAGAAGACTTGGCTTGGATCATGACGATAATGACACTTTAACAAATCCAAATTTTCTTTAATTACTACAGCCTGCATTGCCATTTGGAATTTTCCAGTTTTATAATAATTGAAACTAACAAACAAAAATATTACCCATCATCCATGGTATATATAAAAGGACGTTCATTTATTATATATAATGTGCAACTAAACCAAATATATTAATAAATTTCATATAATTTAAGACTCTATCACGCATCTATAATATTGTTCAAAAACCTTAACCCACAATCATCAACTGAACGATATGACATGCATACTATATGTTAGCAAAATTAGGGTTTTGATTTGTATGACCGAATATTCTCTAGAATCGTGTAGTTGGAATTAACTTTCCAAAGATAATATTTGGACACTTTGCTTGAGTTACACCAAATCTGTCCCGAGATAAGACTAGAGAGACTGTTGTGTTTGTATGAGTTCTGTGTGTTTGTGTTGAGTGTTTCGATGCTTATTTATAACCCAAAATAAGATTAGTTGTGTCAATTCGTAAGCATGCATGTCCCTTCAAAGATGATGTCTTTTGAAATAGACACATCCTTTCAAAAGGTGATACATCTTCGGGTGTTTTAGGGTTTTCGAGTGGTGAGGTTTTGGGGCGGTGCCCCCTTCACTCCCGCATGCATTTAGGGTTCTGAAATAAAACGATCTACGAGCGTACACTCCGCACCTCCTTACTCGTATGCGTTTTATTTCCTAATTATACTAAAATATATAACACTATATACCTCCCTCGTTATTGCACCTCTAATCAATCTCATTATTAAGTCTCTCTCTCTCTCTCTCATAGATGGAAAAGCCAAAGAATGACCAAACACTTGTTGACTGCAAAAGACCATCATTGACCACCAAACATAATGATGGTAATGATGATGATGATGATGATGATGAAGACTACGTGGAGGTTGTTCTTGATTTATGTGACAACGAAAACTCCATAAGGATCACAACTGCTACTACGCCTTGTGAAAGCGATCATGGACGGCTGGCTAACAAGCTAGGGACGTTAGAAAAGAAGTTCCCTTCCTCCTCATTGGCACTCCTCAAAACTTTTAAGCGCTTGGGCTCGATCAAGCCGAGCCGCCAGGTTCGTAGGTTGGACCGCACCAAGTCCGCGGCCTCACAGGCCCTTCTAGGGCTTAAGTTCATAAGCCAGGGCGGAGACTCGGGCTGGACCGAGGTTGAGATACGGTTCGACGAGCTCACCCGTGGGACCCATAATGGGATGTTGCATCGCTCCGACTTTGGTGAATGTATTGGTAATTAATTACATATGATTAAGTAATCTTATTTATATTCATTACATTAATCTGTAAAATTTGCCATTTTTTTTTTCTTTATATGATTAGTGAACTTGTCCTAACTTGCATGCAAGCATCAAATTAAAGTGGTTACGACTAAAACGAGTGAAACAAAAGCTAGTTAGTACGTACGATACGATGGAGTAATAATCTAACCATGATTAATTAGTAACATATTTTTTTTATTATTACATTATATCTAAGTACTTACTTCAACTAACTGCTGCTAATATTCTCAACTACCATGACTAAGAATCCTTCATGATCATGGAATCCGTGCGAAGCTGGCCAGCTATAGCTTCTTGTTCACTATAGACATATAATTTCTTGACAGATATAAATAATGTCTCTATGTAATGATAATTTATGTGTGTGTGTTTTATTTTAATTAGGTATGAATCAGTCGAAGGAGTTCGCCGAAGAGCTATTCGACGCTCTCTCGCGGAAGAGAAGCATCTCAGGAGATTCAATCTGCAAAGAACAGCTGAAACAGTTCTGGGATCAGATTGCAGACCAAAGCTTCGATTCTCGCCTGAGAACTTTCTTTGATATGTAAGAATATAATGAAAATAGCATTGCAGAGATTTCTGTTTCTTCATAACATATCGTTGATCAACTTTCCATTTGATTTCGATGAAGGGTTGACAAGAATGCCGACGGCAGAATCACAGAAGATGAAGTAAGAGAGGTATCTTTTGGATAGAAATTAAGATTTTGCTTTACTCAGTATTGATTGGCTTATGCTATATTATTACAGTAATCCTAACCTCTATTATGTCGTCATTTCCCGGCCGGCAGATCATTAGCTTAAGCGCCTCGGCAAACAAGCTATCTAATATACAGAAGCAAGCCGATGAGTATGCAAGACTTCTCATGGAAGAATTAGACCCTAACAACGAAGGCTACATCATGGTAATTATGAGCATATATATTACATAAATCAAGAAAATATGTCTATATATGATGATTTATACATCATATGTTGCAACCCAGATGGAAAGTTTGGAGACGATTCTACTACAAGGATTAACCGTAGGCTCGCGCGGCGGCCGCAACCTTAGCCAAAACAGGCAGCTGAGCAGACTGCTCAGCGATCAGATTAAGCCAAGAAAAGGCGGCGACCCTTTGAGGAGATGCTTCGGAGAACTTCGCTACTTTCTAACGGATAATTGGAGAAGGGTTTGGATCGTCGCACTTTGGATCGCTGTAATGGTGGGTTTATTTTCTTACAAGTACTTTCAGTACAAGCACAGAGCTGTCTTTAACGTGATGGGGAACTGCGTCTGCGTGGCCAAAGGCGCTGCCGAGACATTGAAGATGAACATGGCCTTGATACTATTACCAGTCTGTCGGAATACCCTCACTTGGCTTAGGAACAAGACTAAGCTGGGCTCGGCTGTTCCTTTCGATGACAATCTCAACTTCCACAAAGTGAGTCAAAGAGTTCGAAAAATACGTTCTTTCGTATGATTTAACGAACGTATAAGTTGATGTATTTCGACTATTTCTTCCTTAGGTTATCGCCGCTGCAATAGCAATAGGAGTCACGATACACACAGTCAGCCACCTAACGTGCGACTTCCCTCGCCTCCTTCGAGCAAGCCCCGAAGAATACGAAGCAATGGAGCCATTCTTCGGCAAGCAAAAACCAAAGAGCTACGTATATTTTCTGAAGGGCTGGGAAGGCATTACTGGGATATTAATGGTCCTTCTAATGGTAGTAGCATTCACGCTGGCCTCGCCGTGGCTTAGGAGGAAGAGAGTCAGCCTACCTAAGCCGCTGAACAAGCTCGCCGGCTTCAACGCCTTTTGGTACACTCACCACTCGTTCGTCCTCGTGTACGCCCTCCTCGTCGTGCATGGCTCGAAGCTCTACTTGACTCACGAATGGTACAAGAAAACGGTGAGCTTGATTATTATATCCATCCTTAAATAAGCTTGATGTTAATGTTAGAAGGCTGCTGAGTAATAAAGCTTCGATTTGCAGACATGGATGTATCTGGCGATTCCTGCCTTGTTATATACATGCGAGAGATTGGTAAGATCTTTCAGGTCCACAACTGAAGCTGTCAAGATCCTTAAGGTACTCCTAATATATATATTTATATATATATATATATGTATATATATTCATTTACAATATATAAGCATGTTATATGTAAAAAGGTGGCTGTTTACCCTGGAAATGTGCTGAATCTGCACATGTCAAAGCCGAATGGATTCAAATATAAAAGTGGGCAATACATTTTTATCAACTGTGCTGCTATTTCTCCGTTTGAGTGGTATGCATCCATTCTCTCGTTAATTTGTTTTTCCCAAAAAAAATAAAAAAATTCATTAGATAGATGATGAATAATAAAATCAAATTGGTATAGGCACCCATTTTCTATTACTTCAGCGTTAAAGGATGACTACATAAGTGTTCATATTAGGACACTCGGTGATTGGACGAGGCAACTTAGGACCGTTTTCTCCGAGGTTAAAGATTTTTCTGAATTCATTATTGCATATCATATTTAATTAATTTGTTTATCATCATAGTTTATATGGATATAAACATTACCCTTTTGTAGGTTTGTCTACCTCCCAATACTGGGAAAAGTGGGCTCCTCAGAGCTGATTACTTGCAAGGAGAAGATAACCTCAAGTGAGTTTCATGGCCATGCATTGATTGAACTTTTAGATTACATTTTAGATCTAAAATTAGGCCCTTTGATTCATATATAGCACTTCTTCGATATAAGATAATACTCTCCGAAAATCGCAGCTTCCCGAAAGTGCTAATCGACGGCCCATACGGAGCGCCGACGCAAGACTACAAAAACTACGACGTGGTACTGCTGATAGGCCTAGGCATAGGGGCGACACCCATGATCAGCGTAGTCAAAGACATTATCCACAACATAAAGTCCATGGACGACCAAGAAAGCAGTCGGGCATCGTCGATGGAAGGAGGAGCAGCCATAGGCGATATGAAACGACGGGAATTCAAGACGGGCAGGGCTTACTTCTATTGGGTGACTAGGGAGCAAGGCTCGTTCGAGTGGTTCAAAGGGGCAATGGACGAGGTGGATGAGATGGACCGCAGGGGAGTCATAGAGATGCATAGTTACTGCACGAGCGTTTACGAAGAAGGGGACGCTCGGTCTGCTCTTATAGCTATGGTTCAGTCGCTCAACCATGCCAAGCACGGCGTGGACGTAGTGTCGGGGACGAGAGTTATGTCCCACTTCGCCAAGCCTAATTGGAGGAATGTGTACAAGAGGATTGCCCTCAATCATCCTAATACAAGGGTTGGTAAGAGCTTAAACACATTTCTTTTCTAAAATCTAAATGATTCTATTGCATCAGTCAATCTAACGCTAGTATTTATGTTTATGTCGTAAGGAGTGTTCTACTGTGGAGCACCGCCGCCGGTGAAGGAGCTAAGGCGGCTAGCTTCTGATTTCTCTCGCAGGACATCCACCAAGTTTGAGTTCCATAAAGAGAATTTTTAAATATTACGAAAACGATGTGGAGAATTTTGATTAAACGTTCTCGAAAGAAAGCGATCTCACTGGAATAGTGTATACCAAATTGGTCTCATACACTACCAAAATGAAACAAAATCTAAATTGGAGTGAAAAAAGGAAAACAACGGACCCGTTGATATGAAGCCAGCCCTTATATTAGTCGTCGCGCCTAGTGTTTCTTCAGCGTGGAACAGCAGCAGCAGACCCGTCATTTTGGCCGTCTTTCTCCTCAGATGAGCCTCTTTGATTGTTTGATGTCTCCGAAGCATTGGTTGTCTCGGTTTGGGCTGCTACCTTAGCCTGCATCTCCCAACATATGATAAATGGTCAAGAGATTGTCGTATATGTCATACGACCACCAAATTGATTGATGTGCTTTTGAAATCTTGTACCCAAATGCATGGATGAACATTCTTTAACTTACCGGCTTCTTTCCGCCAAAGATAATCCTGAAGAAAATTGAAAATATAATAACTATTGTGGCGACAATGATTCCAATTGCGATGTTGGCTTGTTTCTCAGCTTTCCCTAGTACGTCCTGAAGGAAGCATATATATACCCCAAGTATTAGTTAAAAGGATTTGCAATGAAAACATGCTTTCGAATGAAATGCTTACCAAGACTTTGTCTTTGTGCTCTCCCAAGAAAGGAAGGTCAGCGGCCTTGTAAAGGTAATCAAAAACCATTTTCTGATGCGAATAAACAAGGCGATATCAGTTCCTACATTCCAATTTCCAGAAGAGAATCAAAATTGCACAATAATTTGAGATTACGTTACCTGGTAACCTTTAAGCCCATCTGACTCTGTACCTTCATCCTCCTTTTGCCTCTCTTTCTCAACCTCATACTTAGGCTTCCAGCCAGTTTCACGGTACAACTTGGCGGTTTTCTCGCTCGAAGTTATCAAGATATTGTCAAACAATATGCCATCTTCCATTGTCCAGATCTCAATCCCAACAGCTGCAACAGGTTCAAAGTCCGGTTTGTCAACCTCAAAGTACTCGGGGTTTTCAATCTCTTGGGGCTTCCAAATACCCTTGTAGTTGGGGTTATCGATCAAGGGTGCATGCCATTTTCCCTTATAAGCTGGATTGGCTTTCGTTGGTCTCTTCCACTCTCCACAACCGGGAGCCTCTTCACACTTGGGATTATCGATTTTCGGTGCCTCCCACTCACCATCCTCTTCATCATCCCAATCTTCGGGTTTTGTGGCCTCAGGATCATCAACCTCCTCGGGCTCATCATCCAACCAACCCTCGGGCTTTACAGCATCTTCATCTTCAATCTCCATGGGAGCATCCTCATCCCAATCTTCAGGCTTTGAGGCATCTGGGTCTGGAATTTTGGCTCTATCATCCCAATCTTCAGGTTTCTTGTCATCAGGATCAGGGATGGTCTTTGGTGGGATCAGAGATGGTTCAAAGTCATTCTCCGAGAGGAAATTCGCCTTCTTTTTCTCTTCCCCGTCGATCAAGATCCTCAGATCATTGTTTGGTTCCAAGATAGCAGTGTAAACATGTGTCAATTTGTCGGAA
This sequence comes from Lindernia subracemosa, assembly GCA_028392965.1. Lineage (NCBI taxonomy): Eukaryota > Viridiplantae > Streptophyta > Magnoliopsida > Lamiales > Linderniaceae > Vandellia > Vandellia subracemosa. The sequence continues at coordinate 6,243,946 of JAQPCC010000002.1, read as the reverse complement.
GGCACTGATGGTGGGAACTTGAGGTGGTGCTCCACATACTTTCCAGTCTTGGGGTTCTTGTGCTTCAAAATGAAGTGAACCTTGTTAGTGGTCCCACATTTATCAGGACCAAACATTATTGTGAAAGGAGACTCGTTGTCGAACTCCTTGGGAATCCATCCAGCATCTTGAGGACGGAGATACTTGATGTAAGCTCCACCACATTGAAGGCCATTTTGGAGGCGGACCTCATATTGAAGGACGATTGTTCCATCCTTGAGGTTGAGGGGCTCATCAAGCTCCTTCACGATGGCATGCTTTCTGGCCTGCTCGCTCACAAGAAGACCATAGTCGTCATGTCCTTCACTCTTCGCATGTTTCCACACGCCTGTGAAGACACCAAACATAAGAAACGCATGTGAATACATCACATCTGAGCACCAACGTTGCAATTTCTGTAGTGATGCTACTAGTATCATTGCCAAAGTTAAAGTAAATCCGTGCATAATATCATGGAAAACGGAGAAAAAAATATCTACTTCCATGACTACACGTAATAAACCCAAAGTTAAAAAAATGCAGCTTTATCTCATGGTATATATATCAGCTCACATTGACTATGTAAACACGGAGCTTCATAAGGCAGATGCCAGAAGAATAAAAAATCAGCCAAATTACCGGCTACAAATTCGAGCGTTTACTCAGCACAAAATCGTGAGAAACTTAGAACCGAGATAAGGAGTATCATAACCGGGGGAAAATCACTAAAAATCGCACCTGTGTAATCAGCCTTCTCCGACACGGCCCATCTTCCTTCAAACGACTCATCAAACGGCTCGTAGAATTTCTACGAAGGCGAAATCAAAATAAATCAGGAAAAAAAAAAGCCAGCTTCCGTCTCCCAAGCGTCGAGCGCACAGTCAATTAAACCTAACAATTATGCTTTAAATAAATCACATTACCACGTCATCAGAGGCTCTGAGCTGAGAAACAAGGCACCCGACCGATAGCAACAGAAGACACTGCTTCACCCAAGACCAACGCCGCCGATCCTCCATCAAATTAAGAAGCTGAAAAAGAAATTACTCGGAAAACCACGGTGGATCTGAGAGTGAAAGGAGGAAGAAATTGTAGCGTGGGATCACTGAGACGACGCAGTATTATATTGTATAATACCGTGGAGGAGGTGTGGAAATAGCAAAAAAAAAATTCGTAATTCCCACCAATGGGGTAGCAAAGTTACGTGTTGCGGACGAATGAAACCTTGACACGTGGAACACTATGACATGTCAAGCCACGCAGTAACTTGACTGGTCGCGTAATTAGGAACTATTGCACATATTGTACTAAAAAAACACATTAATTTACATCTCAATTACCTTAATAAAACACAAAATTAAACTATCTTAATAATGAATAAATTAAAGTCATGCTTACACTATCTCTAATACACAACACAAAATTATAATTGCTACAACGGTTTCACTCTACTCCAGTCCATTTAACTCTATTTTCTACACTAGTTTTTAATCAAACTTATTAATAAAAATAATATTCTACGCATATTATTAATAAAATTAATACTTAAACATATTACTTTAATTTCAATTTTATTAAATTAAAAATAAACAATATAAATAAATAAAGAAAAATGCGTTTATATAATTTTAATTTTTATTATTATAATGATTATAAAATGTTTTAAATGTATATAAAATAAGTTTTAAAATTAAAAATAAAAATAAAAATAAAATTATATCGTCATTTTTAACATTAATAAATAGTGTTACACTAAAAATAGAGTAACAATGTCCATCAACCCAATAATAGGCTCGTGGCCCGAATATTCGAGAGAGGGCCATAACATAACATAAGGTGAGGAGATATTCATCAACTTCTACAACTGCCCGGGCTGGGTTGCACGACGGGCATGTCTCCTCCGAGGAAGGAGCTGATACTGCCCGTTTGGCTCGCCCGACAAGCATGTTGCCGGGAAGTTCAATGCTGAGAGGCACGAGATTCATTTCTAAACAAGCAAAAAGTTCCAAATAAAGCTTATATAATACATCGATCGATATATCCAAACAAATCAAAGATCGACTGTCGACGTTCGATTTTATTGCAGAAACACAAACTTATATTTTACAACACGTATGGTTAAAACTCGAGACTTCAAACACGAGCCCGACGTATTCACGTCACGTCAGAACGATATTTTTTACGAAAGAAGATGACCGACCTGATGATTCAGGACGAATGAGAAGGATATTTCCGCAAAACGTCGCTCCACGTGCTCACGCCGTCGGCCAACTCTTTGATCACAGATGCCACCTCGTCCACGCTAACGCGAATCTGCTGCCTGCTGTCTCTTTCTCGCACTGTCACGGACGTTTCTGAATCGACTGTAATGGCGAAGGGGGCTCCGAGTTCGTCCGTTCTTACATACCTCTTTCCTATCGAGGTGCCTGCAATAATGACAGAGACAACATAAGTAATGTGGTATTTAAATTTGATGCAATAAAGTATATGTAATTAAAATATGATACACTCTCTAAAAGCTTAAGCTTTACTTAACATCAGAGCTCGGACCAAGAGAGGTCATGGGTGTACGAATCCCCACAACTACTACCCATTTAAGAAAATTACACGTCTAAGATTAGATGAGGGAAGAAAAAGAACAGCCTAGACGTGAACGGACGTATTGGAAATAAAGTATATAATTAAAATATGATACGATTGTGCTTGATACCTATCACATCAATCTTGTACGAAATTCCGGCAGAGGTCAGTAGCTTGACGATTTTCTCGGCGACCTCGTCGTATAGCTGGTTCTGGACGAGGGGAAGCACTGTGCATTTTATGGGAGCTACGAGCGGAGGGAAACGGAATACGTTCAACTGATCTTCTCCATCTTTGCTCGGCCTCGTGTAGAAAGCATGCTCGTAGAGGCAATATATGATCCTCCCGATTCCAAACGAGGGTTCGATCACTGAAGGGGTGAAGACTCTTTGGTGCTCCTTTTTCTTCATCTTTGAGATCGATAGCATGCTGCGTTTTATGGTCACGGGCTTGTCGTGGGTGCAGACGTAGAACTCGGCCTCTCCTTTGGACTCTAAGGTTGCTTTCATTTCCATAGCTTCTTCTTCTCCCATGGCCTGTTGAGGCTGAGATTTTCATTACACCAAAACAAAGGGAATATGAGGTGGACAGTGCAATAAATACCTCTAGAACTTCAACCACATTCTTGTGATCTCCCTTGAAAGCAAGGCGCAGCTCCTTCTTAAGTGGATCTATGATGAGTTTCTGAAGAAACGAAAACAGCATGGTAAGGGACAAAAAGAGGAAGACTAATCATCCAAATGTTAAAGACATATGTAATGAAATATTCTGAATCAAGGGGTACCTCAACTACTATGGGTTCTGCTAATTTTTCTTGGGCCACCAGAGGTACGCCGCTTTTATCCTGTTTTCAAACGTCCAGACGTTCTTCGAGTGATGAGTAAATTGGGAGGGAGATATTCAGTAAATCATCGGCATCTATTTGTGTTTTATTTCTTAGGAATCAACAATATCTTCTCCATTCTTACCGTGTGAGCTTGCAAGTCATACGCAGATCAATCAGCAATGCCAACGCACTCAATCCACCCATAAGAGCATTCAATCTCAGCATCCCAGCAGTCTGCAGCATAGTGTGCCATTTCATTTGCCAGATGCTGGCGAAATCTCAAACGGTCTTTGTCGATACCGAGTTGGGTAAGAAACAGGTACACTCTCCCAATGAAGTAACCGAGAGTTTCGTTATTTACAATCCCCTAGATCATTAAATAAAAGAAGTTATCACAGTTTAAATAGCAGATTATATCGCATACGAAGAAGAAAGCACCTAGGAATGAGATCAAAGACAAAACAAGAAGCAGCAACATGTTTCCCCTTTACAAAACAAACCTGAGAAACTGCTTCTCCAACTTTGATTTTCCGGGCTTGACCGCCCAGAAACCTGGTCTTCACTTGGAAACATAAGAAATTCCAAGTTTGAAACTTCAGAAAACTTAGGGTGGGACTTGTTCTCAGGATCCACAAAGTGTTCGATCTCAGCAAGCGTAAACTCATGGACCCTTAAAAGACCTTGTCGGGGTAAGATCTGCAAATGTTCGTGTCTTGTTGCATCATACATAATATGTGAACATCAAATAAATAAATTTCAGATATCAATAGACAAAAGGTCACTAAAACCTCATTACGAAATGCTTGACCGATCTGTGCCGCTGCAAAGGGAAGTTTTTTTCCATTGTAGTTGTACAAGTCCTCGAAATTCACAAAGATACCTTGAGCAGTTTCTGGGCGCACATACCTGGAAAAAGTTTGCTACTCAAATTAATACAAGTAGAAACATATCCACGCAGAATGTTCGTTTTGTAGGTGTATGGGTAATTATCAACTGAAAGACATAAATAACTACTAGCATTTCTCACCCTGGACTCACAACCCAGATGGTCCAATCGATGTCTGAAACATAAGGTTAAAAGGATAGGGTTCCGAAAGTTCGTTCTTCGTATCGGGGGCAGTGATCCCATATTCTTTGATTTTTGCACGAAGTTCCTCAGCGGAGAGATCAGCCAACACGGCGAGTACGTGCTTTAGTTCAGCAGCCTTGTTGGGGATGAGATTAGAGTCTTTCTCGAGCTTGACTTCGCAATAATCCTTGAGCAAATGATCAGCTCTGAAACAGCTTCCAGTTTTGACATCCTTAACCATGAGTTCTGTGAATTTATCGACATGGCCCGATGCCTTGAGCACAATCTCTGGTGTAACACATGGGCAATCGACCTCTAACATATTCTCTTCAAGTACAAAATGCTGTAAACATTGAAAATCATCCTTCAAATCGTAGAAAACTATATAGGCTGAAAGGTTAAAAGGCTTTGTTCCATTCCATCCAACTAATAACGAACTCAGCTGCATTAAACCCAAAAGCCATATCCATCTACACAAAAAACTGAATCGGCAATTTCAAGTAAATATTATTACTCTGCTCCGCCTATAGCATAAACGATTCAGATACTATTTCATTAACACAGTAGCAATCAACTCATCAACTAATCCAATCGAAGCGAACAACAAAAAAAAGGAGACTGCTGAATGACCTGACGCCAAAAAGCGAGGACGTTAGCCTTGACGGCGCAGCCAGCGCGGGCCGTAGTCGTAAAGGCCAGCAACGCCGTGGTAGATCCTGAAAGAATGGATGTAAAATAGACGACGCTCGAGGGTGCTAACTACGGCTTGCCGGAACAATCCTCTCCGCCGGGCTTCGTTTGCGGCGTCCATTTCCGTGGTATGAAGAGACGATGCTCTCACAAAAAAATAAAAATAAAAATAAAAATAAATCTGCTAATAAGATTGATTGCCGCAGTGGAAAGATGGAAATTATGTTCTTACGCTGATATACTCCGATCGTTCCGCGTGTTCGCGCGCAAATATAATATATATATATGTATAATTAATATATATAATTAATATATATATATATATATATATATTAATCAAACGGATATGTCAATGCAAATCAATAAGCTATTAAATATTAATCATTAAAAAATATTAATATACTCCTCGTAACGCCAGATTCAATGCTCTTTTAAGTTAGAAATAAGTTCAATTTGATCCAAAAATAATAAAAGTATAATTTCATCATAATATATAATGTAGTAAAATAAGATCTCGTCGAATAATTTGGTTTGCAGACTTCATTGTGGAAAAAACGACCGAAAACGATTTCAATTCATCAAACAATGATACATTACGTTTTCATTATCGTATCTTTACATAATATTTTCTTCTATTTTACATGCAGAAATCATTGTACAATGGAGCATATGACAAAATTTGGATTTCATACGTTAAAAAGTGTGTGCAATATTATGAAAATACAAGTTATAAAGCTATAAAACATGACGTGTCGAAAAAAACGTCGACGTTGAAATCAATCGTCCGTTCGCCGTCTAATACCCTAATGATATCAAGGAAAAAGACGTTAGAAGGGCGAGCAGCATTGCCGACAACTCCATATGCTCAAGTCAGTCTGAAATTTTTTATGTCAGTATATTATTTCTGTTTAGTCGTATATCTGCGTCCAAGGTATAAATAAGCAAGACTCGTATGTAGAATTAAATGAGATATTCAAAATAAAATATATCCAAATTTGTTACCTTAGTTAAGATATATTCACAACCGAAATATCTTGTACGAATATAAAATTTATTACTTGATTAAGGCCAAAAAAAATGATGGGTTTTTCCTTCGTAGGCTTCCGAAAAAAAAAATTGCATCGGATATTCAATCATGAAAAATCCGTAGGTAACAAAATAATTCATATACAACATAATATATTGTATGTATAAGCAAAATAAAAACAGAGAATGAAAAGAAAATTTAATACGCTTTAATCTTTCAAAATTACATAGATTTTTTTTTTGTGTTTAGCTTTTCTCAAAAACGTTAAAACAAAAAGAGCAACTTTAACATAAGCCCATTGTCTTCAGATTTCACAAACAAAGACCATACAAGAATCATGGTAAGGGAGCCATCTAACAAACAGAGCATGCATCCATTGTCTAAGCATAGAGCCATTGTAATGGACAGCAAAAAAAATATATCGAATCAATAATTCACCGTAAAACATACCTTCGAAAAGCATCGCCCGTCCCGTGAATGGATAAGGGAAGCCGGCGAGATTTACAGCCGGGCACTAAAACACGAGGTCAATGGGTCGAAAAAAAAGAAAAGAAAATCAAGCAAATTAGTCAGAAAGTTTTCAAAAGAGATTTACGTAATGCAAGCCCGTATACAAAATCTTGTAATAAATTTTTTTGCCTTTGGTATGGTCAGCAAATCATCATAGGAGACATCACAAGATTATCCCCGTGTGGGGTTGGCTCGGGCTATAAATCGTACACGCTAATCATTTTCTTTCTTACGCCAGAAAATAAGAATGGCACATATTGTCGTCCTAGACGGAGGTTCTTTAATCGATGTACCCCTCGATCAGCTGCCATCGCCGGCGATGCCCAAACAGAGTTACTTAGCACGAAAACGCCCCACTTCTACTCTGCAAGAAGAAGGCAATGAGGCTTCTCCTAAGGATGTCGTTCGAGAGGGCAAAAGATCAAGAAAAGTGTCCAACAAAGGTATTGTCCTAAACCACTCTCAACTGCTATTCTTATTACATCAGACGACAGAACAAAGAAAGCTAACTAAAGTAGTTGATAATCTTTCGATACCTCCGTCCATGATAGAAACCTCAAGCAAAGGATTGCCGGGCTTGGATCTCTCGGGAGGCTCTAAACCTCAAGAGGGCAAGAAACGGAAAAGGGATTCGCCGACTGATTTCCAAGAAAACGACACGAACAACACAATGCTCTGGTGGGCTTTGCAAAGGAACAATAAGATGCTGGGCCAGCTGAATGGAGAGCTGAAGCTTATGAGAGAGCAGCATAAGGAGCAATGTGAGAGTATAGTGAAGGCTATTACCAAAATCAGTGAAGATCTTCATGAACTCAGCAAGAACCTCAAGTCCGAATAATCAAAGATATCAATATCATTCAATGATTGTTGCAAAAACATAGTCCACCATTTATAAGATGTAATAACATGAACAAATGGATAAATCAGTTACGAACTTCATCCTAACTACGATTATTATTAGCTCAGTAAACTGCATATCAGTTCTTTTTTTTAGTACAATCTTCTAAGAAAACAAAGGATCACTTGAAATAAACAAAACTAACCTTCTTCATACTCGCTAGTTCTTCTTCTTGGGCAGAGTAGACTTACGCTATTACACTGATTCCACCCTTATTAGCCATTGATTTGGGGGTAAGAGAGGCCCTTTTTCTGATATTTGCGAATTAATCAGTAACATTGCCATAACTCAAATAATTCTATCACCATTCTTGGTTAATTCTTGGATAATGTAATGTCCCATGTTAAAGGAGCAATCTTTCTTCTTCTGGGCCAACTTAATTATTTATGATTAGCCCAAAAGTTCAAATCTTTGTGCATAATCGAGCCTAATCGGCCAATGTTCCATAATAATATTTGAACCATAAATTTGATACAACTGATTCGAATATATATATATATATATATAATTTCTACATCGACATTTTTTTACACTATCAAGCTTGTCAGTCGTAATCACTTTATTAATGAACGAAAGTTTACCTAACACTACAGTGTTACGCGCATTTAGAATTGAAGTCGGTGGTATTTTATTAATTAAACTATATTTGACATTTAATTAATATTTGTTAATCAAATGTCCTAATAATTAAGTGATGTTTCTCCAACCAATTTGGTAAATCAAGTCATTACCGCAAAGCTTCTGACACATGTTGCATTATAGCCATTTAATTAACTTATTAATTCATTTATGTATTTATAGATAATTATTTAAGATTATCTTCTCCCCCAATAGTCATAGCTTAGTGGTCTACTATTTTTAATATATGCAGAAGTGTTTACCAATATACGAATGTTAATAAAAAAAAAAAAGGCAAATGGTAAATCGTCTACGCAAACTTTTAGTTATATGAAATTTGTGACATTTAATTCAAATAATTATGTTACGATTATTCATGAACTACCTAGGCAGATAGCAAGTTAATGGGACTCCACAAATAGACAACTAGAATTAGCATATTAACTAATATTAATTAGCCTTCTTTATAATGTAACGTGCGAATTAATTATCTTGTAAACTATATTATCATGAAGATAAGATGCCTTTTAATTTACACAACTGTAGATTCCATAAGGATATATTTTTAAATAATACTTATATGTATATCCTTTTATATAAAAAAAATCATTTTACTGCAATGCAATAGTACTAAGAACTCCGTGAAGTGAGGCGTGGAAGTTTCATTTTAAATTAGGAAAAAAATGTCATAATCAATAAATGATAATAAATTAAAAAATGGATGGATCACTTAAAGAGTAATGATGAATATATCGATAAAAGAGACAGGTCATGAGATTAGGGGACACCTAGCTAGTAGTAGTACATGCCCAATATCCTCGTTACATCATTATTTTTGTTTTATTTAATATATAGTCGTCATTACTTGATAAAATATATATTTAATTTTTCAATTAACTATGTAATTATTCAAATAAATGTTACTGTTGTAAATTTTAGACAGAAACATTTAAGACAAAAGTATTGGGATGTTGTAACGGCTCACCAGAACATAAGGCACGCGAGTGACGCCATAGAAATACCGGCCACATTATATATATATATATATATATATATATATATATAGGGATAAAACTTAAAACGGTCATCCATCGATGTTTACCCTATGTACCAATTTAGTTCTCGATGTTTTGCTTGAATCAATTTAGTCCATATGTTGTCGATTTTGAATCAATTTGGTCCTTCCGTCATGATTAACGTCAATTTTAGCGAGAATTTCGCACGTGCCCCACACTAAATCATGTATGGATCGAATTTTGAAATATTTGCAAGATTTGATGGGTTCATACTGCTTTCTTTTACTGTCAATGAAGCTCGGCGAAACAGACGATCTAGAGCTCATGTTCGAATTTTGGAGGAGAAATTTTTAGTTTCATGCCCTAATTTCAGTAACCATTTCAATTTTATTGATCAAGACATGATTTAATGTGGTGCGCATGCGAAATTCCCGCTAAAATTGACATTTATCGTGATGGAAGGACCAAATTGGTACAAAATCGTCAAACATCGGGGACTAAATTGGTTCAGGCGAAACATCGAGGACTAAATTGGTCCATAGGGTAAACATCGAGGATCATTTTGGGTTTTATCCCGATATATATTATATAAATAGAAATGTAGGAGGCTAAAAAATTAAGATAGATCTCCACTTCTTTTTATCTAATAAAAAAATTATTTTGTGTTAATTTCAAAATATATATTAATTGATCAATTTTCACATGACTACTCACTCACGAGATATTTACAAGTTTATCATTTATTCTACACTCACATCCTACCTTTTTCTTTTATAAATTAAGTTATCTTATTAACTTATATTAATTATACCTAATTAAGACTTGTGCATTGCAGGAAAAAAAACCTAGTAAAATATAAATAGGAATGTAGTATAATATGCTTAGAATTGCAACATGCCTACTTCTTTTATTTAATAAAAAAATATTTTAAGTTAATTTCAAAAAATATATATTAATTGATCAATTTCTTATAAATACTCACACGATACTTATAGTTCATTATTTCTTCTCTACACTCTTGCTTTGCTTCATACCTTTTCACTTATAAATTAATTTATCTTATTAACTTACATTAATTATTCATACTTTAGATCCGTGCAATGCAAAAAAAAAAAAAAATAGTATAGATATATATAAGAATTAAGAAAGTTATAATGATAAACATGGCGGTATACAATTTCTTAGCTTCTAAAATTGTATTCACACATGATATCAAATAAAACAAAAATTGAATGTAATTTTTTTAACATGGTGACGAAGTTGTAAGGTTGACTTGGAGTATCAATTCATTAGTATTTATTTATTTTTTTCTCCTCGTTTTATGGACTATATATTAAAAATAAATGACAGAAATGTAGAAGCTTAGTTTACATAGAAGTTTGACTTGAATATATATATATATATATATATATCAATGAAGACGAAGGCGACTTATCTAATATTATTTAGATGTCACATATGAACGTGATATAATAAGGACAAACGCCTGGTCATTAAAAAATTATTTAAAATCTTATCTATTAATCTAAAGGTCATTAGTAGCTAATCAACGATAAACAAGTCATAGGCCTACAACCTCGGACTAGTGTCCGCTAATTAGGAAACACTTTAAATTAGTGGGCCCCACACGACACGCGAAAGCGTATATACTTTTGTTCTCTCATTTTATTTGTTATGTATGATGAATTTGTAACAGTTGTAAGATATTATATTAGACTATTTATTCTATAGTTTAATTTAATCATGTCCAAATTATTTAAAATTGTTCATGATTAAAATAATTTATGGCTTTCTCGAAAGTAAGTAAATGCTACAAATTTAATATAAGAAAAAGGAAATAAACCCTAAAGAATAGCTTTAATAATTGTAAGTGATAGGTATGCGATTGATAGACCTATGCTAGTAAGTTGTTGATATTTGATTTGGCAATTGCCATTTTATTTTATCTGTTTATTTATTTTGTTGGGATGAAGATAGAAAAGAAAGCTACCGCTGGAAAAATAGTGAACCCACAAATGAATTAAATAAAAAAACTTTGATAGATAAAAAAAATACAAAGGGATAAATCCCAAAATAGTCCACAATGTTTACCTTACATACCAATTTAGTTCATGATGTTTCGCATGAATCAATTTAGTCATTAATGTTGTCGATTTTGGACCAATTTCGTCCTTCTGTCACGATAAACGTCAATTTTAACGAAAATCTCACACGTGCCTCACAATAAATCATGTATGAATCGATAAAATTAAAATGGTTACTGAAATAAGGGCACAAAACTAAAAATTTCTCCTCTAAATTCGAACATGAGCTCTAGATCGTCTGTTTTGTCGAGCTTCATTGACAGTAGAAGAAAACAGTACGAACTCCCAAGGCAAAATTCGATCCATACATGATTTAGTATGGGACACGTGTGAGATTTCCGTTAAAATTGACGTTTATCGTGACGGAAGGACCAAATTGGTCCAAAATCGACAACATTGGGAACTAAATTGATTCAAACAAAACATCGAGGACTAAATTGATTCATAGGGTAAACATTGAGACCATTTTGGACTTTATCAATATTACTGTGAATATAATAGTATTAATAAGCCTAAAATAACACAATCAATGATCAATCCTTTATTTGCTAGGCATAAAAAAAATCCTTTATTTGCTAGACAAAGTCTAAAATATTCGTTTTTATTATTGCACATTGGAAAAAAAAAAGAAAAAAAAAGAATATAATAACAAAACTATTTTACATTTTCTTTCTTTTATTACCAGAAGCATAAACATGGACAAAAATCCGACGCAGCATTTAACACCAAAAATCATGGTAATGGCAGAAACTCTCAAAACACGCGTCGTAGATCATATGGTCACATCACATCTCTCTCTCTCTCTCTATCTCTCTCATGCCCCATGCCCTTTATTTCCCTCACCAAGCTTCTTCAAGATATACTCGCTGCTACCCCCACAAAAGGCCACACTGGCGACTGATCAGAGAATATACATACACACACATATATGTACCAAATAGTAATAATTGAAACGAAAGATAAACGTTTCTGAAGAATATATCCGTGAAGAGTCTATCGATTTTCTGTGGTTCTTAGCTTTATATTTCTGGGCTGGTCTTACTTTCTCGCGGGGCAGTCAGATATGGGAGATCTGAGCTGTTATTAGCGCGCGCTTGCCAGTGAGAAAAGGAAATGGATGCTTCCGAAGTTATGAGCAGCTGCAACGTAGAAACTAAAGGTGATTTCCTCTTACCGTCGGTTTTCTCTCCTTGCTAGTAGGGTGTCTTTATTTTCTTGCCTTAATTTGTACTTCTTTGTTTTATAGTTGATAGTAGGGAGACTGCGTTGTTCACAGAGCTGTGGAGGGCTTGCGCTGGTCCTTTAGTTACAGTGCCCACCGAAAACGAGCTTGTTTTTTATTTCCCTCAGGGTCATATTGAGCAGGTATATATATCAATATATGTATATATATATATATATCTGCCTTTTATGTTTGCATCTGTTTTTGCTTGATATGAATCTAAAACTGTTGTTGTATCTCTAATTTGGTTGCCCTTTTATTGGTTTTAAAGGTTGAGGCATCGACGAATCAAAGTGCAGACTTGCAGATGCCATTGTTTAACCTTCCTTCGAAGATTCTTTGCCGTGTTGTCAATGTGAATTTGAAGGTTTCTTTCTTCTTACAAGTTCTTCGCGAAAATTATGATATGTTTTGTGAGTTTTGAGGTTTAGTTTCATGAATATATATTGTACTTTGACTATTGTTGTCTTGTTTGTGAAGGCTGAAGCAGACACAGATGAGGTGTTTGCCCAGATTACTTTGATGCCTGAACCTAACGTAAGCAGTGACTGTTTGATTCGTAAATTCGATCAATTTTCGTGATTTTATTTTTGGTTTTTTTTTCCTTATGAACTTTTTGTAATTGAAGCAAGATGAGAATGCTGTGAAGAACGAAGCTCGTACGCTTCCTACAACTTGTCCTCGAGTCCGCTCGTTTTGTAAGACTCTTACAGCATCGGACACAAGCACACACGGTGGATTTTCTGTGCTGAGACGTCACGCCGATGAATGTCTTCCCCCGTTGGTTGGTTTTTTGAATGAGCTCATTGGAAGTTCATCGAATTTCTTGCGATGTTTAAGAATGTAAAAGAATTAGTATTTTTTTTTCTTGTTTGCCAGGATATGTCGAGACAACCTCCCTCGCAGGAGCTAATGGCCAAGGACTTGCATGGAAATGAATGGCGGTTTAGGCATATTTTTCGCGGTAAACTAAAATCGTGATATGTAAATCTCAGCCTTCGAATTGGATAACTATTGAATTAATTTTTTATCGATATGATTTGTTGTGTTTGCTAAAGGTCGACCGCGGAGACATCTCCTTCAAAGTGGTTGGAGTGTCTTTGTTAGTTCGAAGAGGCTTATTGCTGGGGATGCATTCATATTCTTGAGGTTCGATGATGATGTTCTCATGTAATAAATTTTTTTCGTTCATTATTGTGTTACGCAGCAATTTTCGTAATCTTTCAGAGGAGAAAACGACGAGCTTCGTGTCGGAGTTCGACGTGCGATGAGGCAACAAAGTAACGTTCCATCATCAGTACTGTCGAGCCACAGCATGCATCTCGGCGTTCTTGCAACGGCTTGGCATGCGATTCAGACAAAGACTATGTTCAGCGTTAATTACAAGCCTAGGTACTGCACGCTTCGAAATTTGCCTTTCTTTGCCTGATAATACAGTATTTTCGCCAATTTCGTAATATTTAGGGGCTGGAAACTTGGATTCTTTCGACTTTGGTTTCTCTAGCTGTAATTACATCGTTTTTTCCAGGACAAGCCCGGCGGAATTCATTATACCGTACGATCAGTACATGGAAACTGTTAAAACTAATTGTTCGATAGGAATGAGATTTAGGATGAGATTTGAAGGTGAAGAATCTCCAGAGCAGAGGTAGATGCTCCATTAGTACATCATCAGTTCAGTTTAATGTTATCGATACCTTATTTTCTTGTCTTAATCACGGTAAGTGCTTTTCAGGTTTGCTGGAACTGTAGTTAGTCTCGAAGATTCCGATCCAAAGAGATGGCCCGAGTCGAAATGGAGATGCCTGAAGGTGACATCTTTCAAATCCATGAATTTAAGGCTGTCCACCATTTTGCTGTCATTTTCTTTTTCTACGAATTTTGTAAGAATCTCGAAGTTAACCGTTTAGGTGAGTTGGGATGAAATCTCAGCAACTCCACGGCCGGAGAGGGTTTCGCCTTGGAACATCGAACGCTGCGTTTCTCCTCGTGCTTCAAACCAACTTCCCTTGCCCAGACCTAAAAGGCCCAAGTCGAGTATACTGCCCTCGTCCCCCGATTCTTCAGTTCTTACAAAAGACGGTGGTATGTTCATGTGAAATGGCTCATTATTCCGTTTCGTACGTTGAATATACGATGATGTAATAATCATGCAGGCCCGGCGAAGATGATGGCATTAGACCCTTCGCCACCATCGAGAGGAGCTTCTGCTGAGTGTAACGAGCTGATTTCTTTCGATAAGGCACTGTGGTGGAACCGTGGATTAGGCGATGAAAATACTAACGGTGCCTCTACTTCGAGAAAGTCTGTCCTATCCTTCATGGATCCATTCACGGGATTTAGTTCTCGAACTAGTTTGCTTCCACAAGAACCTAGTATGATGCTTCGCCGAGGTGTTGCCAGGTGGCAGAGGAAAGAACACGAGGCAATGTTTACGATGGATTTGAATCGCAGTACCATGAATGTAACTGACGATGCTAATCATCATCATCAACAGTGCGATGCTCCGAAGCCAAAAGAAGAGAACTGCAAACTCTTCGGCGTTTCCCTATTAAGTAACACCACACCGTCAGAAAATCAGACATCTTCTCGCAGAAACTCGACGATGGACTCGCCGGGTCATTTGCAGCAGAAACCTGGCTATTCTCATCAGCCACATTCGGTAGAAACTGATAGCTCGAAGGGCTCGAAAGTGCTGAACGATCTCTTCGCCGCGGGCGCTAGTGATCAAGAGCAGCAGTTCAAAGTGTTGGCAAGAAGTTGCACCAAGGTTTTCTTATGTTTATCATCATTTTATTACTGCAACTCCTCCTAGTACTAACTACAGTTTGTTATGATTGTCACTGTACTCTTCTTACAAAGAATTAAACGACTTAACTGTTTTCCTATTTCAGGTTCACAAGCAAGGTTCTGCTCTCGGTAGGTCGGTGAATCTCTCCAAGTTCAACAGCTACGAAGAAATGATATATGAATTGGATTTTATCTTCGAATTCAACGGCGAACTCAAGGAAAGGGGCGGTAATTGGCTCATCGTGTATACTGACGACGAGGACGATATGATGCTGGTAGGAGACGATCCTTGGGAGTAAGTTATCATCCTTCTGACTAAATATTCTTACACTCCAATGCACATAGCTCCCTCAATGCTAATGCGTCGTAACTTCGAAAAACAGAGAGTTTTGTGGAATGGTTCGAAAGATCTTAATCCTTACAAAAGACGAAGCCCAGCGCATGAAACCTGGGACTGCCGTCAGGTCGAAAGGAGAGGAATCTTCATCCATTGCAGAGGACCTTAATACCACAAAATGTTAACTTCATCGTCAAGCGCTCACTGATTGCCACGCCAAGGTATCTTTGATTTTGACAAGAGTATATAGTTGCTTGCCATAAGGCCTTGATTTTGACTAGAATGTATAGTACCATAAGCGTTTGTTTGATCCGAGGATGTCTGAGCATTACTGTACTGTACTGTACTCAGATTAGTATCTCATTCACTCATTGGATGCTTCTGTCTGGTTGTTAAGTATATATATGCTTGCAAAATATTGTTCAAACAAGTCATTTCTGACAGTAAAGTACACTGAATACTTAGAAAGAAAGCAATCCACTAGAAGAAAACACAGCCCAAATACACTTAACTACTAAATAAAAAGATAACAATGGCGAAAAGGGTTTTGCTTCAGATAAACTTCCACACCAGAACTTATTACACCAATCCATTGAGAAGCACTGCCTTGATCTGGTCGGGATGAAGAAGATCATATCCTCCTTGCTGAAAAGAAAGTAGAAATCTTTTTAATTAAAATGCACTTTGCAGAGATATACTTATATGTTATTATACATATAACGTACGTTTATTACCTCAGCTCTGTATACATCCACCACAAGGCAGCCATCAAAGCAGCTGATAACAGCTTGCTGAACATCTAAGCCAAGACCCTCCATAGCCCAAACTAGCCAAGCCAAGAGGCCTGGCTTGTTCCTGCAGTAGATATGAATGCTCACAATCCTCTCTTCTTCTTGGTTGTTCTTCACCTCAACCTGGTTTTTTTGGACATGATTTCAGACTAGAAAATGAAAATATCCATGAAAGAATGTTTAGAAGGTATAATATTAAGAGTATTCTAATTACACGAACTGGGTCGTCGTCGACATGCTGAGATGGGCTGGAGAGTGGAGTCGGCGAGCCGATAGGAGTCGTCGCCGCCGTCGTCACGGTTGAGCTGATGCATGGCGAAGAGTCTGCTAATTCCTGCTGCAGATCGTTTATCTTCTGCGTTAGTTCATTCAAGTAGTCTATGGCATCTCCTATGATCGAAGCTCTATCCATCTGCAAGCCAAGGATGATGATGATGATATATACGTTGAATGTTTGTAAGAAAATTTGAGTTTCTTATTACAACGACCATGCATTCATAATAATACCTTGGTGATATTTGGGACAATTGACCTCAAAGTGTAGAGCTTGTCATTCAGCTTCTTCCTTCTCCTCCTCTCAGCGTTCAAGTTCTTTGCAGGCACCTTCTTCTTCAGCTGCTTATTCTGAGCTCTGACCACTTCGTCCATACCATCGGCGATATGAGTTTTCTGGTCCAAATCTTGATCATCATCATCATCCTCAGAATCGTCATAGTACTTCACTTCATCGTTCTCCTCGGTCAAGCAGCGATAGAAGCTCTCATCTCCATTGGTGGCTTTCCTTTTCTTTCCCCTCACTTCTCCATAGTATTTCTGGCTTTCATCGACTGAGGCAGCTCCAAGAATTAGAGGCTCCTCACTACTCATCGTTTTGGCCGTCGATGAATTTGCCGCCATGGAACCTAACATGAGCTCGAACCCACCGCCGCCATTCCCAAAGTGGGAATTGTCGTCATTATTGTAATTACCCACTTGTTGAGGTTGAGCTAAACCATGATGATGCTCATGATCATTTTCATGACCAAACCCTAAGCCAGAAAGTCCCAGGCCTAAAGGGTGGACGTCGTCGTCGTGAGGGTTTGTCTGGAAAAACTGATGGGGCGTTGGAGAAGACGCAGGCGTGGGAGAGTTTGAAGCTGAAGAGTACGTAGAATGTAAGAAGACGTACTCCTCAGGCCCACCATTGTTACTTTCATCCCACGACGCCGCCATTAATAAGAAAAATCTGAAACTCAAAACACAATACAAAGAAAAGGATAATCTCACGCTGGAAGATGATGGGGAGTATTATATAGGGAAGAAGTAGATGCAGAGCATAGATAGTGTCGAACTAAACGTCACTATCTATTCTCCTGTCAGAACTACAAACGTGAGAATTGTGTTTACTATGTTGTCTTGTAGCATATGAATGAACGATTTACATGCATAGTCAGTCGTCGTCGTCGTCATAGTTGGTGATTTTTCTCGAGTTTCTTTCACCGAATAACTGCAGGCTTTATGGCTGGTGGGGAGTAATTATTACATAGAGACAAAGAAGGGATAAGCATGGAAGGAAAAAGCTGTGTGGCTCTCTAACACGAAATCAATGGGGGAGTTTGTTCATTAGTTTTGGAGTTTTGCTATCATTTACCACTTGAATTGCCGTGTTTGCTTCATATTTTAATATATTCATATATTTATCAAATACTTATTTTAAAATAAATTATTAATATTGGCACGGACGGAACCGGGATTTTTAATTTGGGGGTCGGAAAATATTCAAACAAAAATAATTGCCGTGTTTCGAGCCGCCCGCGTCTGGATCGATCTCCGGCGTTGCTTCGCCCTTTTGTGCCCCGTGGCCTACAAAAAATACTCGTTAGAGGGGAGCCGACAATGTGCCGGCGAGCCCCCTCCGACGCTCAAGTCAGTGTCGGCGTATGGAATAAAATCCGGGAAGATATTCCCGAGCACTCGAGTGTATAGCGGGGCTTAAATGTGTATATGAACATGATAGTAGAGTGCATGTGTTCTTGGGACAATAGCACAGAGAATGCCATAGCATAAAAGCGTGTATGTCGCAGTGATCCGATCCCCCTCAAATGAGGTCCTTACCTATCATTTATAGGGAGTATGTTATAATGACCATTAGTGGCTATAAACTACATCTAAATGCACCCATAATGCTCCATAATGAGGTCTCTCTTAATGAAGTCCTTAAGGATTCCGTAACCGCTCCATTATGCTACATGATGAGATGTAACTGACGGCGTCCATTGGTATTCCATAACCAAGGAGGGTATCTTTTGTCTTCCTCAGGTAATATCTCGAGTAGAGTTCTTGGTTTTCCTCGGGCGAATGACCGAGTGGCTCGTTTCGACTGATTTGGTCCGGTCGAATATTTTACCGAGTATGAGATAAATCCCGAGGGCAACACAAGTCCCCCCCGCCAAATAGTCTAAAAGGAGTATAGCAAGTTTTGAACGTAGTAGGTAAAATATTCGAGTGCGCACCTGGGATGCCATGGCTTGTCTCGAGCGGCCCGAGCACGTCGGGGCTTACGCGAGTGAGCGCTTGAGGTTGCCAGTGCCTGTCTCGAGCTGCCCGAGCACGTCGGGGCTTATGTGAGTGTGCGCCTGGGATGCCAGTGCCTAAGTCTTGAGCGGTCCGAGCACGTCGGGGATTACGCGAGAGTACGTCTAGGCTTACGCGAGTGCGCGCCTGGGATGCCAGTGCTTGTCTCGAGCGGCCCGAGCACGTCGGTTCGAAACTCGGGCGCATCCTTCTATATATATAAAAATGAAACTTGACATGCAATTGCCATGCCATTTACTATAAAAATAAAAAATAAAAATTATATATATCTTATATAATAATGGAAATGTAGGTATCTTATATTGGTGCCACGTGTTCAATTTATTTATTTATTTAAACAAATTAATTAATTTTCCATTATCAACCCACGTTCCAGCAATGTTCATTATTTGAAAAGAAAAAAAAGAATACAACTGTTCATTTACCTCCTAACACACCTCCGCGATTAATGTGCAGAAGGAGGATGCAACGTCGACCTCGATTCGACTGCAGCGGAAGACAGTGACGGTGGACGAGGGCGAGGATTCTGAGGTTGAGATGCTGAGCATTTCTTTTCGAGACGAAGATGAGAATCGAGTTTCAGGCGGGTGGACCAGGGCGAGGGGCCGTGGTGGAGCGGAGATGACGTTAGAGTTTGGGACGCTGAGGATCCTATTTGCTGGAAGCGCGTGGATGAAGCCGAGATTATTGATGAGTTTTGTTTGTGATTGCAAGTTGACTTCAGTTTAGTAGTTTGCCCCTGAATGCTTCTTTTTTTTCATTTCTTTTTCCCTTGATTTTGTAATTTTATGATGTGGTCCTGTCTAGCAGCGGCAACTACGCCGTGGATGGATTGTTGCATTGCCTTTGTATGGTTTACCATTTCCTATGCTGTTATTGTTTTTTGTGGGTTGAATTGCAGCTTTCGGTTTTCTTTTCCATAGAATATTGGTTTGTTTTTGTTGTTAGATTTTTCCATGATGATGTCTTTGTATGATTCTTTCATCTACATTTGTTTTATTATATCCCCATTAACAAACATTTGACATTGTGGGCTGCTCGATTTTGATTCATCGATTTGTGTTTCATTGGTACCATTCGCCTGAAGAAAACCATTTCAAAAAGTTTGGTGGAACAAATGCTGGCATATATCCAGGAGGGTTCGAGAAATGAGGGATGCGAGAACATTACTGTTGTTGCTCCAAAGGTTGAATTGTCAAAGGCCCAAGCTCTTCTTATGGCCGATGTTGTTGAGCTGGACTAGGTAATTTTTAATTTTTTATTTTTTCATTTTATACTTAATCTTCCCTGCTACATTTGGTATGAAATTATTGCATTTTTCAGGTTATTTTTCTGCATAAGTAGTATCTGAGTCAAAGCAAAAAAATTAATTTTATTTCTGATTTTTATTTGTGGAATTATTGCATTTTTCAGGTTATTTTATCTCCATAAGCAGATCCTTATGATGTCAGAATTTATAAGTAAGACATCCCTCCCATTGCGTTTATTTAATCCTTTCAGTTGGTCTATTCGAACAAGCTGACGTGTCCTTGCAAATGTTTATGCTATAAATTTCAGATCAGCCACTTTGTAACTTATAATTTTATTTCTGTATATGTTGTAATCTCATCTGTTGTCTAGATTTTACCTGAAATGTGATGTTTCCTTCGTCGGCGTTGCAGTAACTATAGATATGAGCAACAAAGTAAGTCTCGGTTAATATCGATCTCATTTCAGTACATGCAATTTATGCATCAAATAAATGTGTGTGAAACTTATGTTGACTGTTAGTGACTTGAATGACAACAACTCGCATGGAACATTCTTTATCATTCAAGGTACTTTTGGTATTTCTGTCGAATCAGTCTCTCTACTTCCACATATAGTGATCTTCGATTGATATTCGTATGATAGATACAATATCGACCAGCATAACCATTCAGTTTGTTTGAGAGCATATCAGAACTTTATGAGAGATGGTGATAAGGTTGCAAAGACATGAATCTTCTTGCTCATTATCATGTGAATTCTTACATTTGCTATCTGTGGCTTCATACATGCTCTGGTACAATGGATCTGTGTTTGCTCTATCTATAATGGCGGCATATGCACCAAGATGAGCTGAGCTATATGACTTGAATTGGATGCAGGGTGATGAAGACAGTGTCCTAGATAGATTATGGCAGAAGAAGAAAGTCCAAGCTCGGCAAAAAAGTTATATGGAGCTTACCTCTTTATCTTATTGGCTGAATTGCTATTATCTCTTCATCAAACATTTGATGTTACTGCTTTTGCTATTCCTATCCAATCTCATCATTACTCCTTTCACACAAGAAATTGTTCTTATAAAAAATGCAAATAATAACAGCAGCTTTAAATATTTTGTCACAATGATATTTTCTCAGTTTTTTCTAATTTTTCTAACACTCTTATCCTCGGTCTTGCAAGAATTTAACTCAGGTGATTCACAGTATCCTCACACGGTACGGATGATTTATCGCTCATCTCCTTAAACAATCTCCTTGCCACGTCCTGATACAGCCTCTTTCTCGGCTTGAAAAAGGAGAGGAAATGACATAAACACTCACCAATCCACTCACGTGATATTTACGATTTCATACTTTCTTCTCCATACTCATTATCCTACATTTTTCTTACAAATTAAGTAATCCTATTCTATTCGAACATGTGCTTGAAATGTAAAAAACTTGAAATCTCGATAATTGTCTTAATCTATTTATTTCTTAATTCGAGTTAAATATTTTTTTCTTTTTTTAAACAGAAAATACAGATTTCAATGTCTTCTAAAGCATATACACAAGTTTAAAAGAAAGATTCAGACTGATATACAAAGTTCCGTTCGTATATCTTGAAAATCAACAATTGTTATAATATTACATTTTTATAATTATAAAATAAAATTAATATTTTCCGACACATAATTATATATAGTTAAAATACGTGAATTGCACGATAAAAAAACTAGTGTATATATATAGGTCAATAATAAATCAATGTGAACATGAGTGATTGTTATTGTCACGACTTCCTATAAACGTGACTCAGCACCATGCAAAAGATAGACACAGACACGTATTTCTTCATCCTCTTCATAAATATATTATAAATTTCTAAAGCTATTTTAAAATATACTCTATTTTCATGATATTATTAGGATAACCCATTGGCCTAACTCTATATAAAGTCTAATAATGCTGTGCCAAAATATGAAAACTAGTCTTTGTTAAATACGAGCAAAATCGAGTCTTAATAAGGATTATATCTATATATATATATATATAAGAGATCGCCAGATTTTAAATACAAAATACAATTAATTACGATGAAGGCAAAATTATTGATCGACATCATATGTAGATAGGTTTTCTATGCTTGGTTACTGGATATGTGAATGGGCAAATTTTGTTTCAGTACATTTCGAAGTTTAAATTTCGTGTTCATTACCCATCGAATTATTTTTTCCTGTCCAGTACCTATCTGTAAAAAGTTGTGTGTTTAATACCCCAAATAGTGAAAAGACAAAACTAACCTTTCTTCACAACAAAACTGGACATAATGATAACAGTTGGTATAATATTCAATTCTGTTGGTAGAATAACGATAACAGTTGGTATATCCAGTTTAGTTTGTATAAAATTATAATAACATTAATTATTGGTATAATATCAATAACAGTTGATATAATAGCAACAACAGTTGATATAATGTCCAGTTTTATTTGTAAAAAATTAGAATAACGTATTTGTTGGTATAATAGTGATAACAGTTGGTATAATAACGACAACAATTGGTATAATATCCGGTTTTGTTGATATAAAATTAGAACAACGTTATTTATTAATATAATAGTGATAATATTTGGTATAATAACGACAACAGTTGATATAATATCCAGTTTTGTTGATATAAAATTAGAATAAAGTTATTTATTGGTATAATAGTATTAACAGTTGGTATAATAACGATAATATTCAATTCTATTGGTATAATAGTATTAATAGTTGGTATAATAGAGACAACCATTGGTAAGATGTCCAGTTTTGTTGATACTAAACCTCTAAAGTAAGATTATTTTTGTCGTTTCAACATTGAAAAGACCATTTTAGATACCGAACAGGTCTAATCGCTGGGCTTTGAAATACTATTTGAGCCCAAATGTTGGTCATCTTATCTCTTGTCGTACATTTCCTTTCTTGATTCATACCTTAACTAACCCTCTTTTTCATATTTCCCCGATTATCCAGCGATTAGGGTTCTTCACCTTCGACGAAAAAACTCTTGCTTTCTCTTTTCGAAGAAGAAAAAAAGCGCTTTTCTTCGCCTTTAATCGATGGCTCTCGACGAAGGAGCTCCAAATCCTAAAAGGATGCGACTGCAACATTCTTTTGAAGGTAGGAAGAAAGCATGTCTTATCCTTCGCTGCTTTGCTCCCTCGCGACTTGAGAGGATGATAAAATATAATATATTTATCGTTGATGATTTAAATGCCGATATTGTCGACGATGGATTCCCCCGTGTTTCTCCAACCTTCCAAATTGATTGTGGTGCCCCTGCCATGGATGCTTTTTGTGTGTTGAGTGGAACACTTTACATGTTCGAGGGATGTATTCAGGATGATGATGGGAGGAAGTCTGTATTTGCCATTGATTTAGCCCTAACCCAAACCCTAACCCAAGAGACGAGCAAGTTGGAGAAAGGGGGCGCCCTACTGAAGAAGATTGGCGATATGCCGTCCCCAAAGGCAGTCCCTGTGGCCCTCCCGACACCAGACGGTGAAAAGATTCTTGTCTTTTCCACGGAGAAAATTTCAGGCTCTGTTTTTGAATTGTTTGAACCTGCGAAAGGATCATGGGAGCAACTCCCTTCAATCCCCGGATTTTGGAGATCAATTTCTCTTTACGGATTCATTGACAACTCGCAAAGCTTGTTGGTCCAAACGCAGTACGCTGAGATCTATGTCATCGATCTCGCGCCACCCGTTAAACATTGGGAAAAACTGGATGCCTCTAACTTCTACAGTGGTTTACGTCATATTCCTCCCTGGGTAGCCGAACCATCCTTTTTCGAAGCAGTTTTGGGAAATAGGTTCTGTTTCGTTAATCTCTTTGGTTTTTATGATCTTGAAGACCATGTTGCTGAGGGTAATCCCCGCAACGTCATAGGTTGCGGATTTTCTTCTCCAGAATCCTTTAATTTAGGATTAGCTAGCGGTCTTACTACAGATTTTTGTGTGTCTCTTTTGAATTATGACAAGGACGGGAAAGAGATTCTCTTCTGCGACTTGCTAATGGAGAAGCCTGAGGACAATGCCGAGTCTTGTCGCCTGGCAATAGCTGTGTGCCGGGTTGATCTTGAATCATATAAGAAGGAGAGGGAGGAGCTGAAAAATGAGGGGTATGCTTGGACCAATTCTTTTGACAAGAGTAGCAACACAACAATTGTTAAGGCTCACAAATTTACATTGGTTTTCGATGGACTCTGTCATGTTGAACCAACGCATCTCTTCTTCACCTTCTAGGTAGTTCGTTTCTGTTACTAATTCTCTTTTCGTTTCCTTTTGAGCAATCTGGTTTTTGTCAATGGATTTTTTCCTTCTTGCAGGTATTTGCTGGATTAAATTAACATCTTAGGCTTGTTTTCTTTTGAAATGAATTGAAGCTTGCTTGTTGTTTTATGTATCAGATCGATCATGTGACTCTTCATTAAACGTTTGTCTATGGATGTGGCAGCTGATATGTTGGGAATGTTTGATTGATTCCTACCAATTCCATTCCGTGTACTATTTATCGTAGGTAGTTATAGTGCATGCTCATTAGGTGTTATTTATTACATAGGCTGATGATACCACGCTTGTTGATATGCGCATGCGAGTTCAAACTATCTTTGAGGTTCAACTATGTTGTTTCATTTGTGGTTCGATGACAGGGGTTGGTTAGTCATTTTGGAAGCCTCTTTTCCTCTGATCTTTTATTTTGTGTTTTTTTTTTCCAGGTATTTGCTGGATGGACTGAATCAAAAAGCTAGGCATAACTGTTTGTTCTCTTTTGAAATGATTTTGTTGATGTGGAATCTTGTTTGTTGTTTTCCATATTGGGTCTTGACTCTTTATCTAATCGTTTGTTGATATGATAATATTGAAGCGAAGGTTAACTCATTTTGCTATGTTAGACTTTTTGGAAGTTGGTATGTTGATAATATTTCTATTTCATTTTTAGTGTATATCCAAAATCTAGCTGGTTATGATTGTGTTGAATGGTGAATTTGAAATTGGCCAACATGTAACACTGCTTTCTCGCAAAGCCTTAAAAATCACGACTCAGAGATGTGTAGTTGTTTGTTTTAGGCAATCGTTTTTATTCGTCTGTAAAAGCCAGCCAAACATGTGAACCTGCGCCTCTCCTTTCATCGACAAAGATTATGTTTAAGCTTTTTCTTCTAACACAAAAAATTTGGCCAGTAGCTTAAGATTATGATATTCGATAAAAGCTTCCTGCTTGTATTGGATGGATAAGAATTTGGCCATTAGCTTCATTTTCATCTTACCCTAGGTTTGGATCTTTGGTTTTCCATCTCTAACGCGCTGATTCTTCACATGTTCCCACCATATGGAGGCATGTTTTCTCAACTTAATGGCTACTAACTTCACCTTTTGATCGTCATTCAGATCTTTTACATCAAAAATCCGTTCAACGGTGTGTAACCAATCGATAAATTCATCAGGATGAGACTTGCCCTCAAACTCTGGAATATCAATCTTCATTCCAAGGTTTTTAAAGGATTGATCAGGTTCAGGTCGCAGCCTGTGATTTCGTCCCTGATTTAGAATCCCCCACGGGTTATATTCCTCATCTTCTTCGTCCGATTCAGAAGAGTCAACGGCTTTCAACTCTTCTCTGTCTTCACCGTTAGTAGAGTCCAACCTTGCCTGTGCGAGTTGGCGCTCTAACACTCGAATTCGACTCCCCATTGCTGCAATCTCGAGATCCCGCTGGTCTCGACGGCGGTTTGGTGGTTCTTCATTGTCAGGAACGATTCCACGACCCCGACCTCGGCCACGAACTCTACCACGACCACGGTTCGCGTCTGCCATTGGCTCTGATACCAACTGATGCACGAATTCTCAAGAGAAAGGAATGGAAAATATATAGGCGAGAGATTTTTGAAAAATCACACTGATTCTCTTTTGTTTTTGTTGTCAAATGATAATAGATAACTGTTCTCCTCAACTAATATAAACGAAAATAATAATATTTAAAAGTGCTAAAACTGATTCTAATGACTCTGAACTGCAGCTCCAACTGTTTACGCGGCTTTTGCATCACTTATTGTTACAAAGGGATTTTCGGGGACGACAACAATTTCGTTTTATTACAACACATAGTAGTGGTATTCCTCCATGGGAATCTGCGAGAAGAAGGTGAAGCTCCGGCGAGCCAAGTCCATTTATATAGAACAGTGTTCATCGGCCACGTGGATCTCTGTCAGTCAGCTACGACGATGAGCAGGCGGTTTAAATATTTATGTCCATTGGGCCTAGCCCAATTGATTATCCATGGGTTCAGGCCCATTTACTCAATGGTTGGTTTGCTGAGCCCTTTCATTATTGTCAATCTATTTATCTACTATTTATTGTGGTTCATCACTCTATAATAATTGACTGTCAATATCGTATGTCATGGATAATTACAATTTTACCCTTTAATTATTTTTTTATTCCAATTTAATCCTTTAATTAATTTTTTTTTCTTAGTAAATTAATAAAAATTCTTAGTCTATAAATAATATTATATATTTATATTTTATTGCACACGCATTTGAGTGTGTGTAAAATACTAGTACTATATTATTTTTATTACTCAATACTTTTAGTATCTGATTTAATTAATTTGGCGTGCGATGAGTAATTACAATTTTATCCTTCAATTGTTTGTTTATTTTAATTTTAATTAATGACTCTTAAAATATAAAATAGCATTAGTATATTCATATTTTCTTGAACATCATGAAGAGTGCTTAAAAAACTAGCAATCTATTATATTAAGAGTATTGTCATCACAGTAACTGTCATGGTATGTCAATTTCAATTTTATTGGTCAATTACTAATACTAGTATTTTACGCACACTCAATGCGTGTGCAATAAAAAAAATATAATATTTTATATTTTAAAATTTTCTTAAATTAAAATGTTTAATTACTGAAATTTTAATTAAAGGATAAAATTGGAATAAACTTACAATTGAAGGGTAAAACTGGAAAAAAAAAGGTCATACCAAATCAATTGAATACCAAATAGAAAGATAACCTTATTTTGTTTATTTATTTTAACTCGTACCATTTTATCCTTCAAATTTTAAAATTTTATACTTATATCCTTACAAATTAATTTAATCTTTTTATATATTTAAGAATAATATATAGTTAAATTTTAAATTATAATTTCATTCATTAAATATTTTAAATATTTATAAACTAATTATATATGTATATATTATAGCACACACATAATTCAATTAATTTGGTGTGTCGCAATTTTATGATTCAATTGTTTGTTTATTTCAGGTATTAAAAAAAATAAAAAAAATTAGTCTTAAATCCCTCCACAGTCCTCCCTAAACCCTCGGGCTAATTTAAAATAAGGGATTAAAAGAGTGGGAAATTAAAAAAAAGGGACCTTGACTTTTTTTATTAAGAATAAGGGATTGGACTTGATTATAGTTAAATCCCTACTTAATTAATGATTATATTAATACTTTAAAATATATCTTTATTATATTCGAGCGTGGTTGGTCGACTCAATCGTTCTCCTTCAAATCGCTAGTTTTTTTCTCGTTTTAACACCAATCCAACACACATTGACATGGGTTTTGAGTCTCCATCATGTATTGGGCGCAAACATCTCCAGATCGAAAAAATTTGGTGAAAAACTCATTTCAATTTCGCTTTTCGATTTTGAATTCGAATTCGAATAGTATTAGAATACTATTCGATAATACTATTCGAATTCGAATACACGACTTTGAATTTATTATTCACGTATCAATTCGATTTTAAATTCGAATTCGAATATTATTAAAATATTATTCGAAGTCGAATAGCGTATTCTAATTCGAATATAATACAAATCAAGCTTATTCGAATTCGAATCAACCTTATTCGAAGTCGAAAAGGCTTATTCGAAATCGAATAAGACTTATTCGAATTAGAATAAGAGTTATTCGAAATCGAAAAGGTCTTATTCGAATTCGAATAGCGTATTCTAATTCGAATAAGGCTTATTCGAATTCTATTAAGCCTTATTAGAATTAGAATAATTTTGTTATTACGAATTCGAAATATCAATTAGAACTTTATAATCATTATGGTAAAACTTATTAAAATCATTAATTATAATTCAAAACAAAGATTAAACTTGATTCACGTTATCACAACTCATTGACACAAGTCCTTATAGCAACTCATTGACATTTTTCATTAAACATTTATCCAACTTATTAGACATCTTCATTAAACATTCATATAATCATCATAGCAATTCATTGACATAACTCATTACACGATTGACCCACCTAAGACTAATATTAAACTTGATTCAAGATTAAGATTAAACATTATACAAGAAGTTATTGAAAATTTGTGTATCACGTTAGTTATAGAAAAACTAACTTAGCTTATACAATAAGCTCATGTTATTTTGTGTATCACATTATAGACTAAGGCTTTAGTATTTGTGATTCATGCATTAGTGAACGACCATATACATTAAATTCAACGACAAACAAAAGCCCTCAATCGATTTTAAGAAATTTGTTCCTATATGAAAGTAATTTTGAATTTTGTGACATATGAGAATTATTGAATGATTGTAATTTTATATTCTCATTTATAAATTCGAAATATTAATTAGGATTTTGTAATTACTACGGTAATAATTATAAAAACTAATTGATATCTCGAATTCGTAATAACAAAATTAATATTCTAATTCTAATAAGGCTTAATTGATTCGAATAAGCCTTATTCGAATTAGAATACGCAATTCGAATTCGAATAAAACCTTTTCGATTTCGAATAACTCTTATTCTAATTCGAATAAGTCTTATTCGATTTCGAATAAGCCTTTTCGATTTCAAATAACTCTTATTCTAATTCGAATAAGCCTTTTCGACTTCGAATAAGGCTGATTCGAATTCGAATAAGCTTGAGTTGTAGTATTCTCAAGATACAAGTCATGCTATAATATAAAATGATTACAAAATCATTTACTTCGATTATGAACACAAACCAACGAAATAAATAAAGATCAAAATAAGTCATGCATTAATCTGAAACTATCAACACATCTCAGATCGTATATGTAACCTCTTCATGCTTCAGATTCAACTCCCAACTTCGCCTCGAGAAGTGCAACAACATTCTTACTCATCGAGCTCCCTTTGATATGATGCTTAAAATCTGTAAAGTCATGCTGTGAATAATTTCATCTGAATATATAAGCAGCTGAAGCATAGCCACATGTAAGAACTATAGGAACCAGGAAAGGAGTAGAGATCACCGTGCAACATGAAAATCAAATTGTTGCTCTTATTCGAATCATATTCGAATTCGTTTCGAATTAAAATCGAATTCGAATTATGATCGAATTAAAATCGAATTCGAATTAAAATAGAATTAGAAATCGAAATCGAAGAGCCGTAAAAAATCAAAATCAAGAACAGAAAAAATCGAATCCACTTTAAATCCTAAATTCAAAACTCAATATATCTTAATTCATTTCAACTAAACCGTAAAATTGAAATTGTTGCCGAAATTTTTTCATCATCGACGAGCTCTTCGACGTTTCTTCGGTTGGGCATTTCGACATTCTTTCTCTCCGATCTTCCTATTATTGATTCTCATTCACTTTGTGCTTGAGATTTTTTGAGTTCGATTTTTTTTTTCGAGTTGAAGAATGCACTTTTCGAATTCGATGAAGTAATTTATCGTTAATGAGCTCGTTGGAAGAGTTAGTATTGGTAACGATCTTTTACTAAGGATATTTTTGTAATTTTGAATCACAATCCCTTCTCTTTAATTCTTTTACTTTTAGGTCTGAGTCCCTTTTCTCAAAATTTCCCCTAAGGGCAATTTAAGAGAAGGGAGTAAGTGAATGGTCAATTTAAAAAAAGGGACTCTGACTTTATTTATTCAATAAAAGGGACTTCATTAGTTAAACAATTAATTAACTTTAAATTAATTTAAGTAATAATATTTAAATATTTTAAAATATTTAATTATTAAATTTATAAAGGAACGATCCCCAGTTCAGTTCTCACAACCAACGGTCCCCCCACCAACCATCCAAAGATCAACGAGATCGAGGAAAGAAACCCAAGCAACAAGATATCGAAGAGTTCTTTGAAGAATCCAGATATTAAAATCAAGCAAGAAGCAACAAACATAGATCCACACATTTAAGACCATTGTTCTTTGAAGTATACAAAGTAAGTTTTATCGAGTCTCTTCGGTTTTATCCAATCTTCGACTCATTGACACATTATGCATTTCATGGGTATATACAATATTTTTATTGTCATTCATGTCGATTATTCATCATGGGTTTCACTAGATCGAGAGAATTTGATGTTCATTCCGTTATTCGACTTCTTAAATCGAATTCGAATTTAATTCGAACTCGAATAACGTATTCGAACTCGAATAATAATTCGAATTTTATTCGAATTCGAATAATTTATCAAACTTGAATCCTTTTCGAATTAATTTTTAATTCGATTTTAATTCGAAAAGCATTGAAAAATTTCTAATTAACATATTATTTTAATCTTCATGCAGGTTATGCCGACGAGCATCATTATTAAGTACGATGGTGAATGGGAACTTGGAGTTGATAGTAAATATAGATGGCGTCCAAAGTCACATTCGGGTAGGAACATACGACCTATAGGCTTTGAAGGAGATTATTGTTCGTTCGACGATCTCCTAAATGAAATATACATGTGTATTGATGTGAGCGGAAAACCGGAGTTGAAATTAAGTTATCAGCCATGCTTAAGGGGTTGTGAGGACGGTGTTCCATGGTATATAAAGAATGATAGCGAATTAAAGGGATATATTTATTTAGGGGGTCCATTGGATAGACCAATTCTCCACGTAGAAATTGGGCAGACAACTAACCTTTGCACTCAAACTCTGGCGGAAGCGGAAGTTATTGCTCAAGTTGAAAATGTGATAGTTAGCCATGATTATCATGATGAATATTTTGATCGTATTATCAACCGTGATGATGAAAGTGTAGATGAGGAGAACTACGAAACAAACGTTGTTAGTGCATATCGAAACGTGGAAATCAATTTTGACAACGTCAAGGAAGATAACTTTTTGAGGAATGAGGAGAACAATGAGGAGGAAAATTCAGTTATTCATAGTGATAGATATTCTTTTACTGACGGTTCTACCATGCGAGTCGGTGATGAATTTGAAAACAAGATTGCTGTAAAAAATAAGATTCAAAGAGTTTCCATCGATGCATCCTTCGAGATTCGAAACGTCAAATCATCTCGATCGATATATGCCGTTAAATGCAAAGAGGAG
Source organism: Lindernia subracemosa (assembly GCA_028392965.1). Taxonomy (NCBI): domain Eukaryota; kingdom Viridiplantae; phylum Streptophyta; class Magnoliopsida; order Lamiales; family Linderniaceae; genus Vandellia; species Vandellia subracemosa. Next base: position 6,212,306 of record JAQPCC010000002.1, on the reverse strand, counting down.
GGATGCACTTGGAGGATATGGACATCAAAGGTAAAGAATACATCCGTATTTTCGATTCGGACGTATTGCAACACTCATACATGCGACCTCGCAAACAGAAATGCACGACTGACCCAAGCCTCTTCGTCTTCAGTGAGCGATATGTTGGTTGAATCTTTTCAGGGATCTACAAATACACTAACGCCTAAACTAATTCGAATTATGATGAGAAATCGGGGGATCGAAGTTTCATATTTCAAAGCATGGAAAGGAGGAATTTTAGCCCTAAATACATTGAAAGGTAACCCGGAGGAGAGTTACAGGCTATTGCCGTCTTACTTGTCGACGTTGAAAAGAACGAATCCAGGCAGCATAGCAAGTCTGTGTGTAGATGATGAACGAAGATTTAAATATGTATTCTTCTCACTTGGTGCTTGTATTGCGGGATACCGACATATGAGGAAGGTTGTGTGCATCGATGGGACTTGGTTGAAAGGAAAGTATAACGGCACCTTACTCATTGCATCGGCCGAAGATGGCGACGCTCACTAGTATCCTTTGGCGTGGGGCATCGTCGACGTAGAATCAACAGACTCGTGGTCATGATTTCTCAATGAACTCTTGGCGATAGTACCCGATGAGGAAGATCTTGTGATCGTATCTGACAGACACGCGGCAATCAAAGCTGCCGTTCAGAACATTTATAGACTTGCACATCATGGTCATTGTCTATGGCATTTGTCACAGAATATGAAAGTTCACTCTAGGAAATCAGGTGCAACTGAGATGTTCATTCGCATAGCAAAAATCTACAGGCAATGCGAATTTGATTCAGAGTACAAGGAATTTGAGAAAATGTTTGCCGATGCATACACATATTTGAGAAAAACAGATACTATAGATCGATGGAGTCGTGCTTACTCTCCTGTCTCTCGCTACAATATTATGACAACGAATGGCGTGGAATCGATTAATGCAAGACTCCGGGAAGAAAGAAAGCTTCCGATCATTGCGTTGTTGGACTCTATACAAAGCATGATGTGTGACTGGTTCGCTAGATATAGAGTAGCATCCATGCAAGCAACCACACGGTGTACCCCCACGGTTGAAAGAGTAATTCGCGAAAGGTATACACTAAGTCAGGGGTATGAAGTTACTGAAATAGGTCCGCTTGAGTATGATGTACGATACGCAGGGCGTCGTGCTGTTGTTAATTTGGAATCGAAGTCATGTACGCGCCGAGTATTTGATATCGACAAGATTCCTTGTGTTCATGCAATTGCAGCAAGTTTACGAGCAAACATGAATTTCTATCCATTATGCTCGGAGTATTATTCTGTTCACACGTGGCAGTTCGCTTATTTCGAACGAGTTTATCCGGTTCCTGATCAAACCGAATGGAATGATGTCCAAGATAATTTGGTGTTGCCACCCCGTCTCGTAGTAAGGCGTGGTAGAAGAAAAGAAAGAAGATTTTCATCAGTCGGTGAGTTTAATCGTAGAAGTTAATTATTGGATTATGTAATGGTTTGTCTATTGGAATTTGTCTATTTTTTTGTGATGCAGCAGACACGAACATATTTGTTCTTTTCGACTTCAAATAGCGCCTTTTCGAATTCAAATAAGCTTTTTCGAATTCAAATAACGCCTTTTCGAATTCAAATAGGCCTTTTCGAATTCAAATAGGAGTTTTCGAATTCAAATAACTCATTTTCGTATTCAAATAGGCCATTACGAATACAAAGAGGCTTTTTTCGAATTTGAAAAGGCCTTTTTGATTTTAAAAAAACAACCCTAAGTTTGAAACCCGAAACCCTATCCCCGAACTTTCGTTACTCGAAATTCTAACTTTCAACTCAATAACCGATAACATTCGTATGTTTAATATTATTAGATTAACATGCTATATTTAGTCTTGGATGAAACTTCTAGCTATCAACTTCTATCAACCTTGATCACAATTCCATCAAACTCACAAACATTCATCAACTTCTTTTATAATGTTTAGTCTTAATATTCAATCAAGAGTAATCATTATCATGAGATTAAAATAAGTGATTTTGATAATTATTATCATAATAATTATACAATTTTGATTAACCAATTCGATTTAGAAATAATTATACTTATATTCTAATTAAAATAATGCCTTTTCGATTTCAAATAGCACCTTTTCGAATTCAAATAAAGCTTTTTCGAATTCAAATAACGCCTTTTCGAATTCAAATAGGCCTTTTCGAATTCAAATAACTCATTTTCGTATTCAAATAGGCCATTACGAATACAAAGAGGCTTTTTTCGAATTTGAAAAGGCCTTTTTGATTTTAAAAAAACAACCCTAAGTTTGAAACCCGAAACCCTATCCCCGAACTTTCGTTACTCGAAATTCTAACTTTCAACTCAATAACCGATAACATTCGTATGTTTAATATTATTAGATTAACATGTTATATTTAGTCTTGGATGAAACTTCTAGCTATCAACTTCTATCAACCTTGATCACAATTCCATCAAACTCACAAACATTCATCAACTTCTTTTATAATGTTCAGTCTTAATATTCAATCAAGAGTAATCATTATCATGAGATTAAAATAAGTGATTTTGATAATTATTATCATAATAATTATACAATTTTGATTAACCAATTCGATTTAGAAATAATTATACTTATATTCTAATTAAAATAATGCCTTTTCGACTTTAAATAGCGCCTTTTCGAATTCAAATAAATCTTTTTCGAATTCAAATAACGCCTTTTCGAATTCAAATAGGCCTTTTCGAATTCAAATAGGAGTTTTCGAATTCAAATAACTCATTTTCGTATTCAAATAGGCCATTACGAATACAAAGAGGCTTTTTTCGAATTTGAAAAGGCCTTTTTGATTTTAAAAAAACAACCCTAAGTGTTAGGTCCGTTTTTAACATCCAACGATGAACTCGAGCATAGATCTAATCGAAATTACCTTGAAGATGATCGAGCGGAAGCATTTGGGTAATTATCAATCAAATCTTCATTAAACACAAACTTTCTCTACAAATATCCTCTTTCTCTCTCTACAATTAACCCTAGCTTAGATAGTGATTAGAGAGAGTGTTTCTAGTGAGAGAAAGCTAAACTCAAGTTGTGTGTATTTTATACACACTTGCCCTATATATACCAATCAATATTGGTATATGTGCATTCTAGTCCCTAACTATACATATATTACAATTCAGTCCCTAGACAAAGATAACTTGATTATTGAACACTATAAAATACTTCCAACAATCTCCCCCTTAGTGTTAAATTATAATTGAAGCTTCGGTTGTCTTTGTCTCTCGAATCTTCAGTCTTCATCATCAGTTGAACACAACAGAGTAATTTCCAACAATCTCCCCATTTGTGCTCTACTTCGAATTTGACACGGTCTTTGTTGCTGTTTGAAGAAATAGCTGAGAGCGTCTGGAGAATCTTCAGTCTCCCCCTATTTACATGCACCCTCATCTTCTTCTTTTGCAACTTGAATATTCGTTACCTTCTTGCATATGTCAGAGTCGCGCGGATCATCAGCATTGACTTGTCGTGTACGCTCGAACCATGGAGAGAGGTCTTGTTTGTTGTGGTTCAGCACGTGCGTTGAAAGCTTGGCTTCTTTAATGAGTTCACGTGCTTGGCCTCCCTGATATGCTTCTCCCCCTCATGGCGATTCATTTGTATCGTCATGCTGTGTGATCAAGGTGAACCAGAGTGTTCGCTGAACGTGTTGGCGTTGAATTCCGGATGAAGTACCTGAAAAACGGGACAGACGACCGATCATCGTGAAACATCCCTAGATGTCACTCTTGGTCGTTGATGCAAAGTCACACAGACTTGCATTTGAAGGGACTACGGGGCCACATAGGCAACCCGTTGACATCATTCTAGAGTCGTGCTCCAGAAGATGGACTGCTACCGTTGTTGTTTTTATGTTGCAACGGCAGGACTTCCTTCTGATCATAGAAGCACATCATTGAATGATGCGTCTACAGAAGTTCTGGCATGGTCACGTAGACCAGCAATATGTGTGTAAAAGAATGTATGTGTCCTAGAAAATGTAAAAACATTTAGGTTATGAGGACACACTAGACATTGAAGTGTTCAAGAAAGTCGTGGTGTGGGGCTGTGGACCACTTTGTTCAATATCTCCCGCTTCCAAATGAAACGGTGATAGCATATGCGGTTCCCCGTGAGATATTGAAACATCTGTCGTTAGGGAGACAAATGAGTAGCTAGGAAGGGTCGTGCATGCGCCTTTGGACCAGATGAAGCGTCTTCTACCCGGGATCTGATAAATCAGTCATGTACCTATATGGTTATGGCCCGGATAGTTTGTGGTTGAGTTGTAAGGATGTCATCGTGATACGCTCAATACCCTCACATACACTCGGGGTTTGTTCCTGGGTTAGGATCTGTGGCGACCCGGCTTTTTAATATAAATAGTTGGCGGGTTTTCGCAACGAAAGCCGCGGAAAGCCCATTTTACAAAAACAAAATAGTATATTATACACTATATAAAAGAGTTGTTTTACAAAAGTCTTTACAACGGGCCGAAGCCCCAAAATATCAAACTAATCCTACGCCTCCACAGGTCGCGTCCCATGTACTGCATCCGCCCCCAAAAGCCCGTGGAGTCACCGCCACCAACCGCTACTCACCCGTACCTATAAAACATGTAACCCTGAGCAAAATTGCCCAGTAGGTGAACATCACAGTAATGCGATGCATGCGTGCACATGTCCCTAAATCCCAATATCTCACATGACAAATGCACGCTCATTTTTCTCATATTTCAATACTCAGGGCCCTAGGTTAGACTCGGCACCTCGCGCGCAACATCGCATCAACCATCCGGTCACACAGACTCGGAAATCACATTCCATGGCGGTGGGCACCCCGAGTCGCGTTTTCACGCTGTACCCGAGTAGATAGATCGATCACGTCTATCTCCCGCCTAATCTCATCTCATGACGGTAGGCACCCCGAGTCGCGCTCCCACGCTGTACCCGGGTAGATAGAACGATCACGTCTATCTCCCGTCAAGTCGAGCCATTCTACGACGGTGGGCACCTCAGGTTGCTCAAGTCTGAGTAGACAGATCGATCACGTCTGTCTCCCGTCAGGTGCACCTACGAGTCTTAACCCCACAAATCTCTGCCAAAGAAAGGTATACACTCTCCCATCGCACAAATGCGATCAATACTCTCGTTATGACATGCCGTGGATGCATGAACAACAAATCCTAAGCCATATTTCGTATATATGAACAACACCAAAATTATTAAATCATATATTTAAATCATATTCCTAAAATCTCGAAAGTACTTTATATTAAAAGATTTGGGTTGAAATTTGAACTAAGACTCAAAGTATTCCCACCAGGCCCGTGAAAAGCCCACTAAAAGTTGACCTGGCGAAAAGTTTTCTAAGTGGCGAAAAGTTCTGGTTCGCGAAACTTCACAAAAGGGGCGAAAAGCTTGATTCGCGAAAACCTTACAAAAAGTAGCGAAAAGCTTGATTCGCGAAAGCCTTACAAAAGTTGGCGAACAGCTTGGTTCGCGAAATCTTACAAAAAGTGGCGAAAAGCTTGATTCGCGAAAAACTTTTTTATTTTGAGCAGTGACTAGCGAAAAGCTCACTTCGCGAACACTAAGTGGCGAAAAGCTTTGGTTCGAAAACCTTATTATTGGCCCGCGAAAAACTTTTTCCTCTCACATACCGAAAACCTTAGGCCCGCGAAAACCTTTTTCTTCCTCACAATTCGCAAAGTAACTGGCCCGCGAAAACTTAAAATGGCCCGCGAAAATGGTTTTTGGCCCGAAAACAAGAAATCATACGAAAACACAGAATAGTATACGAAAAACACTGTGTTCTTCAAATCTTCATATCTTCAACAAATTTCAGAAACTCATAACATAATTAAAACCCATATTTTGGGTTTTTAAACATCAATCATCACACATAGCATTAAATCATACCAAAAACGAAGGTGATCCTTTCACCATAAATATAACAGCTTAAAATTTCAGTTTTTGGGTTTGTAGGTTTCACCTACCTCACGTCTTAAGCAGTGTTTTAAGCAAATTTTTGTTGATGCAGATTGGAAGGAACTTTTGTCAAATTTCCTTTGTCTCCTTCTTTCTCTCTCGCCTCCCTCTCCTTCCTCTCTTGTTGTTCTTATTTATCTCTAATGATAGTTTTTACTGCTTTTGTTCAGCAGGTGATGAAGCATAGACGTGTTTTTCCTCTTAAGCTAAGAAAGGGTCTTTTTTGTAATTTTCCTTCTTTTGTATCTTTCTTCATCACCAACGATTTCCATTAGGCCATTCAATCCTTTTTGGGGCCTAATTATTTTTCAGTCCCTCAAAGTCTTCCTTCTTTATCGGGCTTGGGCCCAATTATTTGGGCTCAATTTCAAGCCCGCCCAAACTTATCTTTACCAATTTCGAAGTTTTGCAAAATCCCCGTATTAAATTTTTACGGGTATTACAGGATCAGTTGGGTCGACTGAACCTTTGGAACAGGTATGTGAACAACTCTTTTGTGTCCATGCGTTTTATTGACATTTAGATAGCACTCCCTCTTAAAAGCATGAAGTTTGTATTCAGGGCATTCTTCCCTTAAGCTCTAGCGCCTTTTCATTGTAACACTCCCCCTAAATAGTTGCGCTATTTCTAATATGATGCCCTTGCTCCCCCTAAATAGATGTGCTATTTCAAATATGATGCTCTTGCTCCCCCTAAACATGTGCTTTCTTGTAGAAATTTGCATATTACTTTCTTTCAGGTCAAGCGCCTTTAGTAAATGAAGTATCACTCCCCCTTTAAAATGTGCGCCTTTTAAGTATGCGCTTATGAGTATCACTCCCCCTAAAACGTATGCGCTTTTTACAATAAACTATGGTAATACGCTCTTTTGAAATTCTTGCACCTTTTCTATCCACTCCCCCTTTTTTTTTTTTTTTTTTTTTTTTATGGCCTTTTTTTTATTTTTTTTTTTATGGCCTTATTTTTCTTCTTTTTTTTTTTTTTTTAAATGGCCTTATTTTTTTTCTTTTTCTCCCCCCCTTTTTTTTTATGGCCTTTTTTTTTTTTTTTTTTGAACAGAAAAATAAAACTAAAAACAATGTCAAATCAAGAGCTTTGGAATAGTCTTGATTTGGTGTGTTTGCTCACGTCACATACCGATCACATGTGTGGAGCAAACCGAATACCACACGTGTCGGGGTCTTGTGCGACTGCTCATCATTGCACACCGACCATACATGTGGAGCAATCGTCGTCTATTTACCATGTATGATCGGGAACCTGCAAAACAAATTATCGGGACTTTGGTACCCATTTTTGGATGGGTCCTCCCTGATTAGCTGATAAATATTTAAGCACAAATGGTTCAAGTATGGAATTTGTATGTAAAGTAGTCTTGAACTGAGGAACCCAATGTTGTTTTGGACTACTTATTTCTATTTCTAGTTTAGGTTTCCAAACTTGTTGAACCTTATGAAAATTAAACATTTCAGCATCGGTGAATGTGTGTGTAATACCCGAGTTCCGCGCGTAAGTTGGCCAATAAATTTGCATGCATAATATGTGTTTATACGACTACATATTATGTGTTTATATGTATATGTGGTGTTTATGTGATAACTAACTTATTAGAAAAATTGACTTGGGACTTAGAAGAATTTCGAATTTAAATAAGGGATTTTCAAAAGACTGAACAAGGTTGAAAATAGAAAATTTTGAGAGATGAGAGTGCGAGTATTGGGATTTTAGAATTTTCGAAAGAACATAGATTGTGAAAACTTAAAGTTTTCGAAAGAAGATTTTCGAAAACAGTTTCAAAAATGTATATTGATCGAAAACTTAGCATGGAAAGAGAATAAAACAATAAAATAATATATTTCATAGGTTAAGATAAGTATTAGTTAGGTCCTTGTAATTTGTTCACTATCTCACGCAAACATAAGATAAGAATTAAGAAGAAAGAAAAGCATTCATTTGCAAACGTTCGAAACAAAGAACAAAGAGAAAAGGAGATCATCTTCAACCTTGGAAAAGGTATAAATTCTTACCATGATATTTATGTTGTTAATTATGATTTAGCGTGTTCTAAATATTAACAAGCATGAATATTTCATGTGTTCATGTTTTATATATATAAGTTTTGATTTTCAAAAGATTTGAGCATGTTTTAAAGTTCTGATGATGCTCATCATGTTCTAGAAAATAATAGGTTTGGATCGAAAGTTTAGAGGTTTTCGTATGAATAGTGTGTTTTTCGTATGAATAGTGTGTTTTTCGCACGGTTTAATGATTTTCGCAAGGTAGGTTTTCGCCAGCTTAAGTGGCGAAAAATAATTTTTTCAAAGTAAAAGTTTTCGCTAGTTACTGTTCAAAGAAAAACCTTTCGCCACTTAGTGTTTCACGGAACTATTCGCCAAAACTTTTCGCCACTTAATGTAAAAGCTTTTCGCCAGTTACTGTGTTCGCTAGCTACAGTACAAGGTAAACTTTTCGATACTTAGCGAAAAAGATTTTCGCTAACTTTACTTTTCGCTAAGGTTTTCGCCAAAAAGGTTTAAAAACTTTTCGCCACTATTCGCGAAGTGGAACTTTTTCGCCACCTTTCGCGAAGTGGTGCTTTTCGCTACTTTTGTTAGGATTCACGAACCAAAGCTTTTCGCCACTTAGAAAAGTTTTCGCCAGGTTCAAAAAGGTTTTCGCAGGTCAAGTTTTCGCGAGCTTTTCGCGGGCCGAAATTTAGTTTTCGCGGGCCAGTAAAGTTTTGCGAATGAGAGATAACTTCGGGCCGAAAACCAGTTTTCGCGGGCCGAAAGCCAGTTTTCGCGGGCTGAGGTCTTTCGCGAACCATGAGACATCGTGGTTCGATTTTAGGTTTTCGCAGGCCTGGAAGGATTTTCTTTTCTTGAAACTAATTGATTTTCGCATGAAATTTCGAGAACTTTTATAATTATTTAACTTAGCTAATGCACTGACATAATAATATTTTCATGATTAAGGATCAAAAGGTTAGGAAATTCACAGGACTGCTAAGATAAATAATCAAGGACTCCAGGTAAGTGGGAATTTCAACTACAACACATAAATAATTGACTTACGTGACTTGTGACTATGTGCTTTGGGTTTATGCTGTTACGTGAACTATGTGACACACCTGAATGGTATGTATTTTCAGTATTACTCACATGGCATAATCATGCGCATGCACGAAACATTTGTGAGGGTTTACGTGAGATGAGTATGCACTGAACATATCGCCTGAAGGCGAATGATATTTGCCGATATGGGCATTTGATGTCGACTCGCAGTTGAGTCAGGGCTACTTCTATGGCACCATGACGGCGTGGTGCGTCGTCGGATATTTTTATATTGAGGCAGGAGGAGCGACCCAGGAAGGAGCGACCTAGTTATGACTAGCGTAGGCAACTGCCCTGTTGGCGGTGAGGAGCAACCTGGAAGGGGCGACCTGGGAAGGAGCGACCTAGGAAGAAATCCTAGCGTAGGCTAACCGGCGTGGGCTACCAGCGTAGGCTACCGCATGGCAGAGGGGACGACCTGGGAAGGAGCGACCCAGGGAAACCTGGCGTGGGCTACCCAGCGTGGGTCGCTGTCATATTTATCCATATGGGATATGAGCTCTGTATGGTGCATAGTAAGATTAGCCGAGGGCCCTGAGAGATGTGAGATTGAGTCTGACTCTACAAGAGTAGAGAGGCATTGGCGCGGATGCCTTTGCGGGGTTTTACACGTACACGACATTGCATATTCCTACTTACTGAGCTTCATAGCTCACCCCTTATATTATGTGTTGTAGGTACGAGCGACCACGGTACGTGATCGCCTTGTTGGCAAGGCTAGTCTTTTGAAAGCTTCCAGCGACTTTTGAGGGTGGTGTGTACATGGATGCGACCTGTGTGGTGGGTGCTAAAGTTTACCTGGCTGCGTTATTTTACAACCCGTATGTAATTAGGATCCCAACTATGATTTTGGCTTGTATGGGATGGTTTTCATATGTATATAAATAAAAATAAAAATTTATACGCATTTGTGCATGCTTGATATTCTATAGTCACGTAAGCTAGTATCGTAAATGGGTAGTAGACGGTGGGGGCGCCACATGTGTCTTGCGTTAAATGAGAAAATTTTCTCTTTTGCCAGTCGTTGGAGATGCTTTTCGGATTTGACTTTGACCGGGTACTTGAGAGAGGAATACGAGCTTATAGAATCAATAGCATTAAGTATAGAAGTGTCGTATTTCCTACCTTCTAGACTCACATCATTCACTTTGTAATGTGTACTAAATGAGCTACTTTTGTTTAGACAATTATTACTTTTGGACGTTTCAGTTTTAATAGAGAATGTGTAACTATTGTCTGTTTTAGCTTTAGTAGCTTCTTGCTTTATATTTGGAATGACTTTAGGAATTTTTGGAGGAAGAATAGAGTTAGGAACAGTTTTGTTTATTGTAATAGAAAATGAATTGTCTTGCTCTATTCTTTCCTGCTTTATAGGTTTAGTCATTTGAGTTTTCTGATCATGTTTAGAAGATATATCGTTTAAAGGTTCAGGTTTTACAGGATAAATGGTTGTAGTTGTGCCCTTTTCTAAGGAATATTTGAGAAATGAATTCTCCTCTAAAAGCTTATCCATTTTTGCTCGAAACTCTTTACGTTCTGATTCCAGAAGAGAATGTAATTCAGCAATTTTGCGTTCATTTTCTAGAATATCACAATCTTTAGAGTTTGGTTTTGTTGATTGTATAGAATGTTCCTTTTTTGGCACGGACTCAATTGTTTGAGTCGACTTATTTAGACACAATATAGTTTCTTTTATTTGTTGTTGCTCAGTTTCTTTAATTTTTTAATATAATTGATTTCTTTGTTCAAGAAGACTTATTTTGGGCTGCACTATTTATTTTTTCGTCTCTACATGTAGATAATTCTTTTGTAAGTTCGCTTATAGTTGATTCTTGTTGTGCGACCCTTGTCTTTAAGCTTGTCAGCCTTTCTTGTTCTATTGTTAGTTTATTTTTAAGAATAGATTTTTCTTCTAAACTCTTAACTAAGCAGTTGTAATTATTTTCTAGCCTAGCTTCTAATTCTTTGATTTTTATCAAGTAGTTGGCTTCCATATTTACTTTTTGGGTTGGATGTTTTTTATCGTTATCGTGTTTTTGAATTGATATTAAATTTTGGATCAATGTGTTCGAATAGATTTTCGAAGGATTAAGTTTTCAGAAGTTTAGGTATCAAAAAAAATTTGAAATGATTAGAAAAAAAACTTACCGAGAATAATTTTTGTACCGAAAAATTTTACCAGTCCAAAAAAATTTTTTTACCCAAAACTTTTTCGAATGAACCGGGAATTTTTTTTTTTTTTTTGCTACAAACTATCGAAAGCTTTGCGGTATCGAAAATCTTTCCCATAAGTTTTCGCGTGTAAATATTTTTTCGTATTATAAGTTTTTTCGTATGAGGGGATACGAAAACTTTAAAGAAATAATAAAATATTCATACGAAAATTTGTAAAGGTTTTCGTATCACTATTTTTCAGATTTTCGGACGATAAAAGTATTCGTATCCACTAGCGTACGAAAACATATTTTTTTTTCGTACGACAAAAAAAATGTTTTTCGTATTGGAAGAATTTTTCGTATGAGGGGTTGCGAAATCTTTAAAGCAACTTTCGAGTATTGCAGTAGGTGCGAAAACCTTTAAAGAATATTAAAATATTCGTTCGAAAACTTTTTGCTAAGGTTTTCGTATGGAACACTTTTTCGTATGCAAAGTAGGATTTCGTGTGACTTTTTCGTACAATTGAAAGTTTTCGTATGTGAATTTTTTTCGTATCTAAGGAATTTTCGTATCTAGACATTTTTGCACGCTAAAATGTTCGTATGTTTTCGTATGATAAATGTTCTGTAGCGTTCGAAAACTGTTTTTCGTATGTTTACGTACGAAAAAGAATGGTGTTTTCGTATGAGATATTTTTCGTACCAAATTTTTTTTTTTTTTTTTCGTATGAACAGCGTGCGAAAAAAGTTTTATTTTTCGTATAGGAATTTTTTTTTCGGATGCAGTAGCGTGCGAGAAAAAGATTAATTTTTCGGATGAAATTTTTTTTTCGGATCAGTACTTTGTCGTACGATAAAATTGTATGGACTTTTTCGTATGAATATTTTTCGTACGCAAAAACATTTTCGTATCAATATAATTTTCAATATTTTCGTAAAAAATTTCGTATGGGGTTTTTCGTTCGAAAAAGCAAGAGTATTTTCGTGTCAAGTTTTTCGTACAAGAAAATTTAAAGTTTTCGCACGAAGAAAGTTTTCGCACGTGAAAAATTTTCGTATTCACTATCGTGCGAAAGTTTTCAAGTTTTTTCGTATGGAAAGTTTTTCGTGCGAAAATCTATGGTCCTTTTCGTACCACTATTATGAGAGTCAATGCGAAAAATAGAATGTGAGAGAAACGAAAACTTAGGTCAATGCGAAAGAGATGAAGGCACGAAGAACACGCGAACACGTACGAAAAATTTCTGCAACAAAAAATTGATCAATTCACACGATTTTGGCTCATACCAATTAGGTCCGTTTTTAACATCCAACGATGAACTCAAGCATAGATCTAATCGAAATTACCTTGAAGATGATCGAGCGGAAGCATTTGGGTAATTATCAATCAAATCTTCATTAAACAAACTTTCTCTACAAATATCCTCTCTCTACAATTAACCCTATGCTTAGATAGTGATTAGAGAGAGTGTTTCTAGTGAGAGAAAGTTAAACTCAAGTTGTGTATTTTACACACACTTGCCCTATATATACCAATCAATATTGATATATTTGCATTCTAGTCCCTAACTATACATATATTACAATTCAGTCCCTAAACAAAGATAACTTTTATTGAACACTATAAAATACTTCCAACACTAAGTCCCTAACTGTGAAGGTAAATAGATAAAGGGTAAATAAGAGTTAATTATGGTAAATTAGGTTTTAAAGTTGAGGGTATTTTGGTAATTTTCATCTCAATCCCTCCTATTTAATTAATTTATATCTATCCCTTTTTTCAAAATCTTCCTTCCCCTAAACCCTCCATCCTTGTCCTTTGGGGGTACCATCGCGATACGCCTATTGAGGTAGCTGTATATTTTCCTTCTGTGATCTTCTGCATGCATGCGCTAGCTGAAAGCATTGTTTTGTTTTTGTTACTCTGCATTGATTATGGTCGGCATTTACTTGTATCGTCGCTTTTGTTTTTGAATTGTTTGAACCTGCGAAAGGATCATGGGAGCAACTCCCTTCAATCCCCGGATTTTGGAGTTCAATTTCTCTTTACGGATTCATCGACAACTCGCAAAGCTTGTTGGTCCAAACGCAGTACGCTGAGATCTATGTCATCGATCTCGCGCCACCCGATAAACATTGGGAAAAACTGGATGCCTCTGACTTCTACAGTGGTTTACGTCATATTCCTCCCTTGGTAGCCGAACCATCCTTTTTCGAAGCAGTTTTGGGAAATAGGTTCTGTTTCGTTAATCTCTTTGGTTTTTATGATCTTGAAGACCATGTTGCTGAGGGTAATCCCCGCAACGTCATAGGTTACAGATTTTCTTCTCCAGAATCCTTTAATTTAGGATTAGCTCGCGGTCTTACTACAGATTTTTGTGTGTCTCTTTTGAATTATGACAAGTACGGGAAAGAGATTCTCTTCTGCCACTTGATAATGGAGAAGCCTGAGGAGTGCTATGCCGAGTCTTGTCGCCTGGCAATAGTGGTGTGCCGGGTTGATCTTGAATCATATAAGAAGGAGAGGGAGGAGCTGAAAAATGAGGGGTGTTCTTGGACCAATTCTTACGTGAAGAGTAGCCTCACAACAATTGTTAAGGCTCACAAATTTACATTGGTTTTCGATGGACTCTGTCATGTTGAACCAACACATCTCTTCTTCACCTTCTAGGTAGTTCGTTTCTGTTACTAATTCTCGTTTCGTTTCCTTTTGAGCAATCTGGTTTTTGACAATGGATTTTTTCCTTCTTGCAGGTATTTGCTGTTTTCTTTTGAAATGAATTTGGTGATGTGGAAGCTTGCTTGTTGTTTTATGTATTAGATCGATAATGTGACTCTTCATTAAACTTTTGTCTATGGATGTGGCAGCTGATATGTTGGGAATGTTTGATTGATTCCTACCAATTCCATTCCGTGTACTATTTATCGTAGGTAGTTATAGTGCATGCTCATTAGGTGTTATTTATTACATAGGCTGATGATACCACGCTTGTTGATATGCGCATGCGAGTTCAAACTATCTTTGAGGTTCAACTATGTTGTTTCATTTGTGGTTCGATGACAGGGGTTGGTTAGTCATTTTGGAAGCCTCTTTTCCTCTGATCTTTTATTTTGTGTTTTTTTTTTCCAGGTATTTGCTGGATGGACTGAATCAAAAAGCTAGGCATAACTGTTTGTTCTCTTTTGAAATGATTTTGTTGATGTGGAATCTTGTTTGTTGTTTTCCATATTGGGTCTTGACTCTTTATCTAATCGTTTGTTGATATGATAATATTGAAGCGAAGGTTAACTCATTTTGCTATGTTAGACTTTTTGGAAGTTGGTATGTTGATAATATTTCTATTTCATTTTTAGTGTATATCCAAAATCTAGCTGGTTATGATTGTATTGAATGGTGAATTTGAAATTGGCCAACATGTAACACTGCTTTCTCGCAAAGCCTTAAAAATCACGACTCAGAGATGTGTAGTTGTTTTTTTTTTTTTTTCCGAAACGATAGCTTTGATTTCATTTATAAAAGTACACGAGCTAAATAGCCCGACGACTCAGACAAAGTGTGAAAATAGATATTAATATTACTCAGACATTAAGGGCTGAAAATCTTCAGGTTTGATGAATCAAATGAAGCAGAAGTTTAGTGGTGTACTATAAAGAGGAAAGAAAAACAAAGAAGTAAAGGCCTCAATCCCAAAAAGTTTACGCAATATCGAGTGTCGATCGTATATAATGCATCCACACACACATATCCATGCAACACGGTTTAGCGTTGTATTCAAATCTCTCTTTGTGTCTTTCTTCAATCAGAATACATCTGGATTGAACCGACCCGAGATGTTGTTCTTATGAAGATCTGCCTGGCGCAAATGTAATGCCAAGGCATAATTGTTCACCTGCGATGGAAAAGCAATCAGGAAAGAGTTCCAAGAGCAAACACTTCAAAGGATCCACATACCGAATAACGTACTCACTAAATTTCTTGGTTGCCAATATAGATTAAAAGATATCAATTAGTTTTCCCTTTTAGGACGAGGGTTTTAATTACACAGCATGTTCATGATTAGCATTTGCTTGAATGATGACAAATTCATAACGTAGATAGATATTAAAGTGAAGTTATGGGACTGGTGGCTAACCTCAAGATTCCGCACTTGCTCTTGATATTGAGCAACCATCTGCTTCAAGTGCTGTACCTCTTGGTTCTTCAAATCATGCTCCTTTTGGCGCTCGTGCTGAATGGCTACTGCACGTTTGAGTATGCCGTTGTCTCTTTGAAGTGACTAGATTTGCTCCTTCATGATTACATTTTCCTGAAAAGCCCAAAAAACCATCATTCGAAAACACGAAAAAAGGCATACGTAATCTTCCCAATCCCGACTAGTAACGCCTTTACGGTAAGATGCATATAACGTTCTTAAAAAGAAATCGAAAAGCCGAAAACTTACTGTTTCACAGTAGGAGTGATATTTTTACACTGGCCTGCATAAAATACAAGAACACAATTGCATATCTAAAGCCAGTTTAAGCTCAATAAGCCAACACGTTTCTAAATGTCTGAAGTAAAATTCAAGTGCACAAAAGTCGACATAGCATGCTCATTAGAAAAAGGCTACTTAGCAGCAAAAATTTAACGAATTCTTACAGAAAAAACATGAGATCAATCCTCCGCGACACCATAAGTAATGATAATATTAATGTCTTAAAAATATCTAACATGATTATTTAGGAACCCAACAATGCAGCGATCCGAAAGAAAGTATCGAAATGCTGAAGTATACAGCTTATAAGAAACTACGAAAAATTTGCTGGGAAAAAAAATGTCAGAATAAACCAACAGAAGACCGCTAGCGAAACGAGGACCTCTGGCTATGAATCTAATGCTGAAGTAGCAGACCGGAATTAATTTGTATGTAACCACTCCATATCTTACACCTGGGCAACCAGAATCGCTTCTTGTTCGGTATATACGTTCTGTTTATACTTCACTTGACCACTTCTCCATCCTGAGCATCTGATGATGGTGAAAGGGACAGTACTACATGGTCCGATGAAATAGCCTCTTTCCATCCTGCAAAGTTTATATTAGATCGTGAGAGATTGGGTTATTCATTTAGAGTTGAATGTAAGGATCTGAAAAAATTGATGTTTGACGGAAAAGAACATACTCCGTTCTAGAAATTCTCGAGCAGCAGCGCTTGTGAAAGGTAACTTTCCTTGTACGTTTTCATCCCGGGGTGCGACGGTTGTATCATTTCCAGGTAGGAAATTGTATCTGTTGGTGGATTGTGGTTGTTCAAAACCTTCCATCAGATAAAATTATACCTTGAACAGTATCCTCCTCTGAAACCTTCTCTACTCTCAAGACTGGCAGTGTGCTCTTTGTCTCGCCTCGGCTCACCGGCATCCAAAGCTCAGATTGCACTTGACTCGAACCCGCACCACTGTGGGCATTAGAACTTAAAGTCCGCTTTTCGGACTTTTTCTTCTTACATGAGGACTGGTCAGCAGTGCTCGAATCTTGTGGTTTCTGTGAGCTTTTGATTTGCTGCTGAACAACACTAGTTTTCAGGGGGACAGATATCGAACCAATCATAACCTCGGAGTTGTCTTCTTCCACCAGGCGACTCCCATCGTCATGCGATGGAGGTGAACTGAAGCTCTCCCTGTCTATGCTACCTTTGAGTTTCTTCGTCCAAACTTTGTGGGCAACAGCTCGATCTTTGAACGAATCGAACTTGTTCATGGGTTCTGGTTTAGATGCTGGAACGTTGTGATTAGCATGGAACCCATTTCTTCTGTCCCTTGGCAACTTTGAAGCCTGCTGGCGAATGGCAGTTGAATGTTGATGTTCATTTGCCATTATCATAAGTAGATCAGTGATTTGCATATCTACTGGGTCGATATGTTCGTTGCCTAAATCCAGCTGGGCTCGAGCATCTTCATTTAGTTCCTTGGTTTGGGACACTGTAGATTCAGGGCTAAGGTCCAAGTTTTCAGATAAATATGGTGTATCTGAAGTTGAATCAGAGGAGGTTGGAGGTGTATATTCGTTAGCCGAAGCTGGCCTATCTACTGAATCGACTTCCTCATTCAAGTCACTGCTACGCCTGTTAAGCTGTTCTTTTGCTTTTTGCTCCTTCTGGCGAAGCTTTTTCCGTCTTTTCCCTTCGACAAGTTCAGCTCGCCTAGTGGAGTTTGAAAAACAGAACAATTAAGGAAACTATAAATCCTACTTTCTCTAGAATTCAGTGAACTCGCTGATTAAGGGGCAGTATCAAGAGGGATTAACATTAGCAATGTCAAATCAACCTTTTCTGTGCAGCTTCTTCTTCCTCTACAAGCAGCTCGTGGCATCTCAAAGCTTCTGCCTCTTTATCAGCTAACCAAGCATTCACCTGATTTATATAGCAAAAAGGAAGAAAGCCCCCTGAGAAGATAACTTATTTCAATTACCAACAGAACTCATTGAAGGCAAAGTAGTTCTGTGATAAAAACATAAAGCAAAGGGCAAACCAGACATAGCTTTTGTCCCCTCCTCAAAAGTACGAAAGATATAGAAGCTAACTAGAACATGGTTTGATAGACAAAGCTATCCAGCAACAAATCCCCTAAAAATTAGGAGGCTGCTTCTTCCTACTGCTTATTAACCAAATACTTTATATATTCATTATCATAAACAGATTAAAAAAACTTGCACCGAATTTCAGTAAATCCGAAAAGCAAGCTTAAACTAAAAAAGCTAACATTTATTGAGGTAGTAATTATGAACAACATACCAGTTGCTTTTCAAAGAGGAAGCTAGTAGCGGCGATAAGATTCTTCAATTCAAGGCACTGTCTGGAATCTCCATCAAGAACATATTTTTGCACAGCATCTGCTGTCCCAGCACACAAAAACGTACTCTCACTAGCATCATCAAGGTCATTAAACAGGTCGTTTGACGATACTGGCAGTCCAAAGGGCTTAGCATTGATACTATCCTGTCAATAAAAGAAGATTTGGGGTTAGAAAAAATTTTAAAGGAGAGGAAGGTGGCAAGAAAATGATGAAATGGGGTGATAAGGCGACCAAAAACCTTCCTACCAGTAGAGTAGAGCCAGCCTTCACATAAGCCTGAGGAAGAGACCAAACCCATGGCTTACGAAGTGACGAAGCCAAAGCCATTATTATGGTTGATCCAGAAAGTTCCTGAGAAGAAAACAAACAGCCACATGGATGTCATACGAAAATGCAAGTCCTGGGTAAGATGGAGATAGATTGAGCGAGAGAAAGATATCAACATCTTGGAGTTCTACTACTCCAAGCGTGTAGTGTAATAAAAGCCTCACAAAAGGGGTAGGCTAGGAGGGAACCTCACATATATCCATTGCTTCTCGTACGAAACGAGATGCTCCCAACCTATTTGCTCGAGCAACGAAAGCTTGAGTTCGTAAAACTTCTTCTCGGGGGTTGAGTTGACCGTCCTCTCGTATAATGTCGCTAAGCACCTGGCATGTGTGTATGTGTATTAGCATAGGTGATGAGAGTATCAAAACCTATTGACGATGGTTTGCATGGTGATTTGCCTTCAGTGCAGTTCCAAGTCTTCCTTTACGTCTCTCGCGAATAACATAAGAGGGTTCCATATTTTGATGATTTGATATCTGCCCATTTTCCGAGTTCTTTGAAATTCTCTTCGAGAAGATAGGGAACAGCTTGGGCATCATCCTTTTTCTCACCCTGATAAAAGCAGGCATTGTTTTTTATATTACATAAAGCCTCGGCCAGTTGGTTTCGAATGTTGATGTTTGATGTGTCGAGTCCTTACCTTCAAGGATTCAATTTCTGCTAAAGCCAGCCCTTTCTGATATAAAGCCTCGGCCAATTGGTCACGAGTTGTTTCCATTTGCTTCGTCTTTTTCTGAGGATTGAGAATATAGTTAAGGAGTAGATGGGGGGGACTACTTACACGTAATAATCACGGAAAAAAAACTCAAGTGCTTACTACAGCACCCTCGTCTTCTGGATCGGGTTTCAGGGAGAAGTACTTGGCCAGCTCATCTGTATCAACACTTTCTATAACCTCGTCTGCAGCGCTAATAATCTGGAAAACAGATCAAGGACTTGAGGAAAGGTGGACTACTTACCGATAGTTGCGAAAAGAAGAACTAATAATAATATTTGTGCCCGTATTATTAGTCAAATCTTCTTCATAATGAGCACCAGGCATAGCAACCGTTATTGTACCCAATGAAAGACAGGAAAATAAGTCAAAAATTTTAAGGATTACCTCTTCATAATGATGAAGTTTATCTGGAACATTATTCTGGGATACCAAGGTGTCCAATATTTTAGCAAGCAGTGGAGTGTATTTTGGGTACTCTGACTACAAAGCATTAAGAAATGATCCCTGAGAAGTAATTCAACTTAAGAAGTATTAAGACTTAAAGATCAGTAACAACTGCATCATACATTCTGAAGCTAAGAAAATTATTTGGATAAGGCCAGCTTTCTCACAGAGACAAATGGATCACTGATTTCATCACATAACAGAACAAACAAAAATTCAAGACTGATAAATTATCTCATAAATCAAAATGGTTTCCTGCTGCGTTGAAAGTCAGGAAAATGATGTCGAAAACAATGGAATGGGGGATGAACGATTACCTTTAGCGAGACTGATAACTTCTTCCACTCAGAATGTTCTTCTTTGGTTGTTTTCTTTAGATTAGAAAGAACCTTTACTTTGGCATCGCGGACCTGGTTGGCAAGATTTTCAAAGATTAAGCATTTCATGAAGGGCTCAGATTGCAAAAAAAAAGTTTTATTAGTGAAGATAAATAACTTCTCGCAATATCACAACCAATAAAGGAATAACAAAACAACGCTTTGAGAAGAAGTGAGTAAAACCTAAATACAAGAACAGAAACAGCAGAATAAGGAAATGGGACACTGAATAGTGAATACTGTCCTTAAACCTTCCATCGGATTACCTCTTCGTCCAACTGCTCCGACACACTCTTGGTGGAACTCGAAGAACTTTTTCCCTTATCCTCTTCAGGCTGAACAACATATCAAAGCTCTAATGTTATCATCCATATAACTGAGCACTAGAATGATACAAATATACTCACTATCATTCAAAAACTCAAGGAAATAATTCCAAATTACCTGAGATGGTGGAACTATGTATGATATAATATATGATTTCGGGCTCTTCTCCGGGTCTTTCCCCTCATTATTAACCCCAAATGAGACCTTTCCATAGGAAACTGCCCCCCTGCTGAACTGCCCTGCAAGTCAATAAAAGAATAAGGTAAGAATAATCTTTATCTCATTGATTTAAAGTAAGAAAATAAATGTCCAGAGGCATTGAACCTTGGGTAGCTTGTCCTTAGCGGGAGGGCCGACTTAAAATGCTTCGGTTGATCTACCATAAGTAAAAAAATGGTTAAGAACTATTCTGTGGGAACTTATAAAATAAAGAGTTATTTATACCCTGGAACTAAGACTGAAGATTTAAAGCTGCCGTTACCCAAGACTGGGCCATCGGGTTGCTCATAGAAGCTCAATCGAACTACCTCCTGTACACATTGAGTTCATTTATGCCTGAAAGCTTACAGAAATAAAACAAAAAAGTATATCCCGAGAGAGTATTGCCAAAATGCATGCCATTAAACATTTTAGCAGTTCAGGCCATGATTCAAAGTAAGCTACCTTCTCCTCCAAGTTTTTCTCAATGAAGACTACAAACTGTTTCAGCTTCACCAGAAATTGCACATTGTCATGCCTACAAAATTCATCACGATATGTATTTAATTATAATCAATCTCACATGATTTATACTCGCTTAAGTTGTTCCAAAGCTCCTTCAATTTTGGCTTCAGCATTCGAAAATTAATATAAACCCAAATATAAAGAAACCTTGTTTAACAAAATCTAGAAACCTTGTTTAACAAAATCTACAACAAAATTGTCAACGAGTAGCTAGAGTAAGTAAACTACAATGTCAATTATGAGTACCTTAAGTAAAGCTATAAAGTGAATTCACCCTTTGGAAGTTTTGCAGCATCGGGATAGACATCAACCATTGCATATACACGCTACAATTACGAACCAAAGATTAGTAGGTTAAAGAAGAACACGAGACATAATTATGCATAAGTGAAATACTTGTTAGTTAAATTATCAACATGGGACATTGTTTTCTAAAGAACAACATAATCATCATGTATTCAGGAAATAACAATGTTACAACTCACTTTGTTTGCATCTGATATCATATAAAATTGAGGCTCAAATTTATTGTCATATATCCGATTGTTCAACAATGGAATATGAGGCTTTATTTCAGCACTGTCATCAAGTTTGAACTTGTAACTGCAGCACCACACAAATTAAAATGCATTTGTCAGGAAATTCATGAAGTCCAACCATTACCGCACAACGTAGAATTGAAGTAAAACAAACCGACTGAGTAAGAGTGCTAAGATCTGTTTTCCTGAGGGAAGTTTGTCTCGCTCTGCTGAGAGCGTGCTCAGTTTTGCATCAATGGGCCGATCTGGGATTCTGATCTGTAAGTATCAGAGAAGGACAATGAAAAAGACACAAATAAAGAAAAGGGTAAAAGAGAAATGGAAACAGCAATTTGGACAACAAACTATGATGCCAAGCAAATGAGGACAACTAAAAGCTCTTACTTTATTTAGCACAACTTCTGGGGCAAGACTCTCCAGCGAAAGGCGCACCTCAGCATCAATTCTAATAGGTGCTTCACTCCCATCAAGAAGTATCTCATCTTTATTGATGCTGATCCCATGAAAAGTAATCTGATAACAAGGCGAGCAAATAATTAACATAACATCACTCTCATTTAAGTGAAAAGATAGCATGAAACGAGGGTTTCGAGGCCCAAATATCAAAGTTTCAGACATCACTTTTTAGAAGAATCAGACTTCAGAGATTATAACAAAAGTTGGAAGTTATTCAAACTTGCAAGTACCCATGGCATCATCAAGTATTTTCACGGTGAAAAAGCAACTAATAGTGGTTGAAAAGCTGATTCTGCATGTGGATTTCGCGGAGTGCATCGCACCCAGAGAGGTCTATTCAGTTTTAGGTAGAAGCACAGTCCTACCTCAAAATCCACAATTGTTTCATCATGGCTTCCCACACCGCTGGACCAAAACTGAGCAATTGCCAGCTCCATGGTTCGGCCTCCCTCGACAGAAAAAGGCAAAGCTTTTGGATGATGGAGAGGAAAATGTGGCGACACTTTCCCATTTAATAGGCCTTTTTAGTGGAGAGATCCAGAAATTACAAGGAAGTAAATAAAATGATTCAAATTCAATTGAGATCGAGAGTCTGAAACATAATGAGAACTAATTACTTCAAAACAAAAACTTAACGGCTTGTTACCTGAACAGAGTCTATGAAGAATCTCCGAGCTGTCTTGAAACCAGAAGTTTTCATAGTTACTTCAGCCCAGGTAGCCCCAATTGGAACCTCAACAAACTTGCGCTCAATATGGCCAGCGTTATGTGTAACCCATATGGCGATAGCATTAACTTTCAGTAGAAAAAATGGATCGGCTGACTAAAGAAGATGGATAAGTGAAAGCATATCCTGCCTGCACTGGAGCAAAATCTCAGAGACAATACAAATGGGGCAGAATCATTATTCAAACGTGGCATACAGACAAAGGATTTAAACATTTTCTAATGTTGCTTGAAAGAGAGAGAAATGAATTTAAACCCCAGAAGATATACCTGGTACAAACGGCATCTTCTCGTATATAAAAACTGGAGGCCGGCTTTTGACAGATTGAGGTTTTGTGATTGTGAGAGGCATTCTAAATAGAGGACCGCGCCACGGAGACCTAGAATCTGTCCCATAGACTTCATAATAGTGCAAACCATCAGTGAGACTCGTTGGATCAACAATTATGCTGGAAAAGAAGGAAAAAGGGTGCATCAGATTGAGATCCATTTGATCAATGGAGGGACTCTCATTGATCGCTGATATAACTCTAACAAACAGATAATTAAAAATGAGATGACAGCGATTAGCAGAAAACCCTATGCTAAATCTATACCATAAAACACAGTAATTTCACCAAAAGTGAGCTCAACTATTGGAGAGTTTACATTTATACAGAGAGGAGAATATCACAACCTAAAATGAAATGAGGCCAGTTTGAAAATTTATTGGACAAGATAGGTGGATAAAAGGTCCCACAAAATTATGGTTGAAAACTATGCAACGGCTTCATGAATGTGAATACTTTTTATTTATGCCGAAACAAAACCGTGAGTAACAGAATAATGTCTGCATCCAGAGAATAAAAAAAAAAAGTAATCATTTCAATGCTGCTTCCTTACGCATTATACTACCACCAAAACAGAGAAAAGAAGACTAACTTGAAGTCACAGCCATTGTGTGTTAAGAGAAGATATTCCGGAGCTTTCACAACTGATTCATTGGTAGAATGCAGCTTAATTAACATTCTTCAAAAGGTACAATTTGTTTGAAGTTGTTTGCATCTTCATGGAACTTTGCGTCTACATTCACAGTCCACTGAGAGAGACAGAAATATAAGCAACTCAACCAAGATACAAACAGGAATAATCAAAGAATATAAACGAAACAACAGCTAATCACCCTCCCAAAAAACCTACAATGTTTAAGAGGGAAAAGCACAGTTGCATTTCTCTCTTATTTTTAGGAAGAATCCTCCACCAACTATCATAATTAGCAAGTACGAACTATTTCCAGAAACAAGAAAACTTTCGAGGAAGAAAGGCATTCGAACAAACTGAAGCCAAATATCGGTGAAAAATGTTCACTTGCATACATTTATATGTATTTCACAAAGATACACGCAAACTCATGCATGCATATACTTATTGTGTTCATTATTTCGTCTTTTAAATGAAAGTACTAACTAAATCATCCAAAAGTTTGAAACATAGAAAGACTATATGAATCAGTTAAATATTAGAAAAGGGAGCTTCTACGACAGATTTCCTTACTTCAGTTGATCTTTGGCAAAAGTCGGCTTCCCGTAGGTAGATGCCTCGTGATGTAGTTTCTGCACAGTAAAAATGACTTATATTACAGACAGCTATGTATAGCCGCCATCAGCAACATGGTCATGCGAAACCACAAGTACAAGGTAAAATTCCCGAGACAAAATGAACAGTATACTTTCATAATATTTGAATGATATCTGTCAAAGAGTGCCTCATAAATAGAGAAAGAATAACACACTTGATTTTCCAGACTGGCTGATCTTCATTTGATACCAAACCAATGGGATATCATGGGACTTTTGTATGTAATCATAGGCCCTGTCATCAATTCATGTAGCAAGCCATTACGAATAATCCTGCTATCATGCTACGTAATACAATAGAAACTCTAAAAAGAACTTACTAGTCAACTTGCATCAAACCTTGTCCAGCTGATAACTTGTCTTCAGGAGAACTACCTACAGGAGTAGATGTATTTTCTAGAGCCCCTCTAACATTATATGGACTCACATCAAGCCCTTCCGCCTGAGAATTCAAGACATCAAAACATAAGGAATGCGGCAGATACAAGATTCATGCAAGTATTACTTATACAGCAAGAATGCAACTTAAACATAAAAACTCTATTCAAACCTTCATTGCACTGACAAGCAGTGCAACTCCTCCACAAGCACACGGAGACGACATTGACGTTCCATTCATAAACATTCGAGGTTGAAGAGTCCATGTAGGGACAGGGGCCATGGCACCACCAGCAGCACTTATACAGACACCTAGATCTCCATCAACTGTTGGCCTTGGCCCTCGACTAGACCTATATAAGTGTCAGGGAACGCTGTCAAATTTAAACAAACTTTAGCCAGTTACTTAACTACATACGTAGTTACGAATTGGTCATGCATAATAAAAATATTAGATCGTGTTCAATAGAGAGCAAATTAAAAATTGCACTTCAATATAAATCAAATTACAAAATGCAGTGATCAATAGAGCAGAGTGCAGAGTGCAGAGATCAGAATAAAATATACCAGGTATATTCAAGACCATCAGGAGGTGGTTCAATAAAGTTATGTGCTCCTGCAGCCATTGCACGAGAAACATAAGCTCCAACTCCTATTATACTTGATGTTGTACCACCAGGTGCACCCACAGTGCTCAGTGCAGGTCCATTATTACCAGCACTACTAATGAATATCAGCCGATGCTTGTTGACTACCTAAACTCAACATATCAAGTTACACAATGCAAGAGTGATTCCTCCGTCATGCATTGTGGAAGTTCATCAAAAAGTGAAGCATCTTTTTACCTCATTTACTAGGTCTACAAAACGACCATAATCAGGAAGCAAGGTCGCTTCTCCATCACTCATGTTGATCAGATCACATTTGTGCTGGATGGCATAAAAGAGAAAATCAGCATTCCAGAAACCAAAAATGACCATCAATATGGAGGATAACAGATCGGACACCCTAATGTACTACAGCATTTACTTAATGCAGAGGAAGTTTATGGGATGAGGGTAAAAACAAATGGTTGTTCAAGAAAACCAACCTCCACAGCCGCAATGAGAGCTCGAACCAGTCCTGTCCCTGTTTCCATTGAACCTAGACGAGAATCTCCAATTTTGCATGAAATTAACTGAGCCCCAGGTGCAACTCCATTCAACAGAGGCTCCTGCAATAAATGATTGTGAAATTTTCAATTGGCCGCAAATTAAGATCATCCCTCTCTAATGTTCTGAAATTACCTTAGGATGGTAAGCAGATGTGATCCCTGCAACATGTGTACCATGAGGCGAACTGTCTGTAACAATGCTCAACACCTTGCCTTCATTGTATATGTTAAGGACACAGGTACATGCATCTAGGTTGCTGAAGATACCATACTTCCGCTCAATCCTAGAATGACATAATTACCAACATATTGTACTTGAAAGCTTCCCCACATGTGATTAGATAAAGGAACTGTGGCAGTGCATCAAGTAAAAAAACTGTAGAGAAAAAAAATATAAGGCATAGGCATGTTAACCAAGTTTACTTGAAGAGCATAGAGTACCTATAATTCGTAATGGGGATAAAATCGGCAAGCTTCCCGGACCCTGATTCATCCTCAAGAGTTTGAGTATCAAGAGCGGCCCTCCAAACCTCTCCATCGTGCCATACAACAGCATCTATGACCGGCCCTTTATCATCATAGCTCTAAAACACACGAAAATAGCTAGAAATTAGATAGCATGAACTTGAGTTTGAGAAGGAAATGCAAAAATGAATACCAAAAAACACTTACTTCAGCCTGTTTCCGCAGAAGATCAACTTGATTCTGAAGATCTTCCCGTTTTCTTTTCAAGTTCATGTCATCAGCAGTTGGATGTTTCTAATTGTAAAGAACGACAAAGAAAACAGTTGGATCTTCCCGTTTTCTTTTCAAGTATCAAGATCTTCCCGTTTTCTCTTGATGTTGCAGTGCAGGCCATGAAATGGTCCCTTTGTGTCTATATCAACTACCTTATCAAACTCGTCAAGCTGCTTCACAGCATTTGCAGTCGCTTCCTGATTTTTCTCTTCCCATCTTTTCTTTCTTTCTTCCAGCACACGGCAGCAAATTCATGAAAGAAAATGAATCAGTAAAGCAAGCATCAAGCATAGAACACATTACTAGGCTATATCCTTACACAAGATACTCACTGGCACTAACATGGCAATCACTAATAATCTAAAAATTACCTTTAATCGATCAGTCAGTTTATTTGTAAAGATCTCGTAAATCAATTTACTGCCAACATGCCATTCTCCAGATGGATTCTTCCAAGATGGGTTCACAACCAACGAGTTTCCTAGAATAGGTTACACATGCAGAGAGAAAAAACTACAATCAACCGAACTTCACCGGCATTATTTAAAAGACAAATCAAATATATTCAAGTTGGCGCGGAAACATGGTAAAAACTAAAAAGCATCAATAGAGACATACCCGATGTCCCATTAATGCAACCATTCTCATCTACCTTAACAATCGTTGACGTATCTACATCTCCACTCCCAGTACTGTGAAACCAGCATAAAATCTATAAAAAAAACACGCCTACAACGACATCTTAACATATCCACATTAAGCAGCTGCATTATCAGTATAATTCCCGATAAAAGAAAAAGAAAGGAGTAACAAAATCTCATCACTCACCAATCAATCACATCCAAAATCTTAGGCTTCCCTTCCGAAGTCAAAAGAACTTGTTCAAAGAAAAGTCGCCCCTTGTCAATAGAATACAAGTATAAGAAAAGAACCTAGGTAATATCAGATACTTGTTTAACTTGTCATTTAGTCAAACTGTCAGTTGCTCTGGTTCTGATTTTGTGAGTGACCGAATTATACTTAGGTATCTGATATTACCTAGGTTCTTTTCTTATACTTGTATTCTATTGACAAGGGGCGACTTTTCTTTGAACAAGTTCTTTTGACTTCGGAAGGGAAGCCTAAGATTTTGGATGTGATTGATTGGTGAGTGATGAGATTTTGTTACTCCTTTCTTTTTCTTTTATCGGGAATTATACTGATAATGCAGCTGCTTAATGTGGATATGTTAAGATGTCGTTGTAGGCGTGTTTTTTTTATAGATTTTATGCTGGTTTCACAGTACTGGGAGTGGAGATGTAGATACGTCAACGATTGTTAAGGTAGATGAGAATGGTTGCATTAATGGGACATCGGGTATGTCTCTATTGATGCTTTTTAGTTTTTACCATGTTTCCGCGCCAACTTGAATATATTTGATTTGTCTTTTAAATAATGCCGGTGAAGTTCGGTTGATTGTAGTTTTTTCTCTCTGCATGTGTAACCTATTCTAGGAAACTCGTTGGTTGTGAACCCATCTTGGAAGAATCCATCTGGAGAATGGCATGTTGGCAGTAAATTGATTTACGAGATCTTTACAAATAAACTGACTGATCGATTAAAGGTAATTTTTAGATTATTAGTGATTGCCATGTTAGTGCCAGTGAGTATCTTGTGTAAGGATATAGCCTAGTAATGTGTTCTATGCTTGATGCTTGCTTTACTGATTCATTTTCTTTCATGAATTTGCTGCCGTGTGCTGGAAGAAAGAAAGAAAAGATGGGAAGAGAAAAATCAGGAAGCGACTGCAAATGCTGTGAAGCAGCTTGACGAGTTTGATAAGGTAGTTGATATAGACACAAAGGGACCATTTCATGGCCTGCACTGCAACATCAAGAGAAAACGGGAAGATCTTGATACTTGAAAAGAAAACGGGAAGATCCAACTGTTTTCTTTGTCGTTCTTTACAATTAGAAACATCCAACTGCTGATGACATGAACTTGAAAAGAAAACGGGAAGATCTTCAGAATCAAGTTGATCTTCTGCGGAAACAGGCTGAAGTAAGTGTTTTTTGGTATTCATTTTTGCATTTCCTTCTCAAACTCAAGTTCATGCTATCTAATTTCTAGCTATTTTCGTGTGTTTTAGAGCTATGATGATAAAGGGCCGGTCATAGATGCTGTTGTATGGCACGATGGAGAGGTTTGGAGGGCCGCTCTTGATACTCAAACTCTTGAGGATGAATCAGGGTCCGGGAAGCTTGCCGATTTTATCCCCATTACGAATTATAGGTACTCTATGCTCTTCAAGTAAACTTGGTTAACATGCCTATGCCTTATATTTTTTTTCTCTACAGTTTTTTTACTTGATGCACTGCCACAGTTCCTTTATCTAATCACATGTGGGGAAGCTTTCAAGTACAATATGTTGGTAATTATGTCATTCTAGGATTGAGCGGAAGTATGGTATCTTCAGCAACCTAGATGCATGTACCTGTGTCCTTAACATATACAATGAAGGCAAGGTGTTGAGCATTGTTACAGACAGTTCGCCTCATGGTACACATGTTGCAGGGATCACATCTGCTTACCATCCTAAGGTAATTTCAGAACATTAGAGAGGGATGATCTTAATTTGCGGCCAATTGAAAATTTCACAATCATTTATTGCAGGAGCCTCTGTTGAATGGAGTTGCACCTGGGGCTCAGTTAATTTCATGCAAAATTGGAGATTCTCGTCTAGGTTCAATGGAAACAGGGACAGGACTGGTTCGAGCTCTCATTGCGGCTGTGGAGGTTGGTTTTCTTGAACAACCATTTGTTTTTACCCTCATCCCATAAACTTCCTCTGCATTAAGTAAATGCTGTAGTACATTAGGGTGTCCGATCTGTTATCCTCCATATTGATGGTCATTTTTGGTTTCTGGAATGCTGATTTTCTCTTTTATGCCATCCAGCACAAATGTGATCTGATCAACATGAGTGATGGAGAAGCGACCTTGCTTCCTGATTATGGTCGTTTTGTAGACCTAGTAAATGAGGTAAAAAGATGCTTCACTTTTGATGAACTTCCACAATGCATGACGGAGGAATCACTCTTGCATTGTGTAACTTGATATGTTGAGTTTAGGTAGTCAACAAGCATCGGCTGATATTCATTAGTAGTGCTGGTAATAATGGACCTGCACTGAGCACTGTGGGTGCACCTGGTGGTACAACATCAAGTATAATAGGAGTTGGAGCTTATGTTTCTCGTGCAATGGCTGCAGGAGCACATAACTTTATTGAACCACCTCCTGATGGTCTTGAATATACCTGGTATATTTTATTCTGATCTCTGCACTCTGCACTCTGCTCTATTGATCACTGCATTTTGTAATTTGATTTATATTGAAGTGCAATTTTTAATTTGCTCTCTATTGAACACGATCTAATATTTTTATTATGCATGACCAATTCGTAACTACGTATGTAGTTAAGTAACTGGCTAAAGTTTGTTTAAATTTGACAGCGTTCCCTGACACTTATATAGGTCTAGTCGAGGGCCAAGGCCAACAGTTGATGGAGATCTAGGTGTCTGTATAAGTGCTGCTGGTGGTGCTCAGGTTAACATTTATTTTTACTTTTATATTTATTTTTTGGGGTCGTATTTGATCATCGGCATGGCAGGGCAGGTTGTAGCGTCTGAAGGTATTCGAGAGAATGGCGCTGTTGCTAGTTCTCGAGCTGCATCCATCTATGGACTTGATGTTCTTGCTGAAAACATTCAGGTAAAAAAAAAATAAAAAATTTCTTACGTAGAAATATATGCCATGAAAATTCGAATTTATGCACTCGGGATAATTCAACCTTCGAATGCACAAAACCGAACAGGATGATCCAGACAACATTACTCGATTCCTGATACTTGCAAGAGAGCCTGTTATACCTGGGACAGATAGAACTTATAAGGTAAGACCCTCTCTCTCTCTCTCTCTCTCTCTCTCTCTCTCGTACATAAGTGAAGATCTTTTGTTCCTTCCATTTCAGACAAGCATTGTGTTCAGTCTTGAAGAGGGGCCTGGAGTTCTATTCAAGGCCTTAGCTGTGTTCTCTCTCAGGGGAATCAACTTATCAAAGGTGATTAATTTGATCATAATACACTAATTTTGCAATGTATTTACTTTTCTTTTTTATTAACTTTTTTCGGAAAACGTTAATCTGCAGATAGAGAGCAGGCCGCAGAAAAGACGGCCGCTGAGGGTTGTCGATGACTCCAATAGAGGAAGTGCCACGTAAGCATCTTCTTCTCCATCTTCTTCTTCTTATAAAAAGCTCTGTCGCCCACTGAAACTATGTTAATCTGCAGATACTTCGACTACCTCTTCTACATCGACTTCGAAGCTTCCATGGCAGAGCCACGTGCGCAGTACGCCCTCGGGCATCTTCAGGTCAGTTAGTTACATTGTCCTCATTTCTTTCTCTCTTTTTCTTTATTACCTTGTTATTTCATTGCATTGCACGTTAGGCTCCATGCATGATGATGATGATGATCTCTTCTTCTTCTTCATTACACTGTAGGAGTTTGCAAGGTTTCTTAGAGTCCTTGGTTGTTATCCTATGGATACAGTCCTTTAATAATCTTTTTTTTTTTTTTTCTTTTTTGGTTCTTACGATAAAAAGAAGAAGTCCAAACAAACCGGTCCGAAGCCAACGGACAAATGCCTTCATTGCTGTGTGCTAGGCCACTGGAAGAGGGATTGTCCCAAGCTCAAAAGTGAGATGGTGGCTTCAGGTAAAGAACTATATGTTTTAGAAACTGTATGTTCCATGTCTGTATATTCTACTTCGTGGATCTTGAATTCCGGAGCCAGTTCTCACATCTGCGTGATGTCACAGGATCTGGAACGAAGTAGAAGGCTCGATGACAAGGAGGTGATGATCAACGTGGGGAGCGGACATAGTGTCTCGGCAAGCCACGTGGGATCGAAAAAACTATGTTTAGATACTGGTTTTATGTTGCTGTTAGATAATGTACTTGTAATTCCCCGGGGGTTAAAGAACATTGTCTCCATTCCCGTTTTGAGCGGAAGTGGTTATGTATTTAATTTTCAAGGAAATAAATGCAATATTTTGTTTGGAAACAAAATTGTCGGAACAACAACTCTTTTAAATGGTCTTTACTATTTAAACCTCCAAACTGAAAAATCTGTGAACGCAATCACCAACAAACGAAAGTTAGAAACAAACGCGAGATATCTATGGCATCTCCGATTGAGTCACGGTGGAGAGCGCAAAATTCACGAGTTGGAGAAAACTGGCATTATTAAGCCATTGGGATCAGATCCTTATCCAACGTGTGAATCTTGTCTACTTGGTAAGATGACTCGATCGCCCTTCATTGGGAAATTTAATAGAGCCACTGAAATTCTCGGTTTAATTCATACGGACGTTTGCGGACCTTTCAATATAAAGGCTCGGGGTGATTTTCACTATTTCGTTACCTTTACGGATGATCACAGTCGTTACGGGCTAGTGTATCTGTTAAGGTATAAGTCTGAAACTCTTGAAAAGTTCAAGGAGTTTAAGGCGTTAGTGGAAAAGCAAACTGGGAAACTCATTAAAGCCTTTCGATCGGATCGAGGCGGTGAGTACATGAGTATCGAGTTTGATCAGTTTTTGAAGGAGAACGGGATCATATCACAGATGACTCCTCCAGGCACGCCACAGTTGAATGGCGTGGCTGAACGCAGAAATCAGACCTTATTAGATATGGTTCGATCTATGCTGAGCTATACGGACTTACCATTATCATTGTGGGGTTACGCACTTTTGACAGCGGCGTACACCCTGAACCGGTGTCCATCAAAGTCTGTTGAAAATGGCATTCCGTATCAGATATGGACTGGCCGTTTACCGAACTTGAATCACATTAGGATTTGGGGTTGCCCCGCCTATGTGAAAAAGTTAAAAACAGACAAGTTGGAGTCAAGAGCTGCGAAGGGCAGTTTCGTAGGATACCCCGAGGATTCCATGGGGTACCTATTCTACTTCCACGAGGATCAGATGATCATTGTGGGCCTGCACGCACACTTTCTCGAGGATGAGTTCATTCGAGAATGTGGTGTCGGGCGAGAGGTGACTCTGGGAGAGTTGACCGAAACACCCTCACAGGATATAATATCGGATGGTCCGAGCGTACAATCAATTGAACCAGTATTGCGCCGATCCAAAAGAGTGCCGCACCAACCTGAGAGGTATTATGGCATGGCACAAGTCTAGTATGGCTATGCTGTGACGAAGGCACTTCTTAGAGATGATCCTTCAACTTTCGATCAGGCAATGACTGACGTAGACTCGACGAGATGGGTTGAGGCTATGAAAGTGGAAATGGATGCGATGTATGCTAACAAGGTCTGGACTCTAATGGATCTTCCAAACGGTTTTAGACCGATTGGATGCAAATGGATCTACAAGAGAAAGATTGGATCTGACGGACAAGTTGAGACGTACAAAGCCGGGCTGGTTGCCAAGGGCTATAACCATAAGGAAGGGGTCGACTATGAGGAGACCTTCTCGCCTGTTGCTATGATCAAATCCATACGAATTCTACTTGCCATAGCCGCGCACTACGACTATGAGATCTGGCAAATGGACGTCAAAACGGCGTTCCTAAATGGATTCCTCAAGGAGGAGATCTATATGGAACAACCACGGGATTTTGAGTCACATGCAGATGCTCAGAAAGTGTGCAAACTGAATCGGTCCATTTATGGACTGAAACAGGCATCTCGTAGTTGGAATCTACGTTTTGATGAAGTAGTTCGGAACTACGGATTCGAGAAAAATGTGGACGAACCGTGCGTCTACAAAAAGAGCAGTGGGAGTATGATATCGTTTCTCGTATTGTACGTAGATGACATCCTATTAATAGGAAACGATGTAGGCATGCTCTTTTCGGTGAAAGCGTGGCTTTCGACTGAATTCTCCATGAAAGACTTGGGAGAAGCGGTGTATATCCTAGGGATTCGCTTATTTTGGGATCGAACGAAGCGCACGATCGGCCTATCCCAAGCCCTCTACTTAGAGAAGATCCTGAAGAAATTCAAGATGGATGACTCTAAGAGAGGCTTCTTACCGATGCGACATGGGATTCATCTTTCAAAGTCGATGTGTCCTCAAAGTGAGGAGGACCGACAAAGAATGAATGGAATTCCCTATGCGTCTGCAATAGGTAGCTTGATGTACGTGATGCTTTGCACGCGACCGGACATCGCCTACGCTGTGAGCGTGGTGAGTCGGTTTCAGGCGAACCCGGGAGAAGAACACTGGACAGCAGTCAAAACAATCTTTAAGTATCTTAGACGAACTAAAGATTTGATGCTGGTCTATGGAGATGCGGGACTAGAGGTAGTGGGATTACCGATTCGGACTTCCAGTCAGACGTGGATGACCGACGGTCTACCTCGGGTTTTATATTCGCGCTCAACGGTGGGGCAGTGTCTTGGAAAAGTTCTAAGCAAAGCACGACTGCTGATTCCACGTGTGAGGCGGAATATATAGCGGCATCTGAGGCTGCTAAAGAGGCTGTTTGGATGAGAAAGTTCTTGGATGAACTTACGGTGGTCCCAGCTGCGGACGGACCGCTAACGCTATGGTGCGATAATAGCGGTGCTGTCGCGCAGGCGAAGGAACCACGATCTAATAGCAAATCCAAACACATAGAGAGAAAAATCATATTCTTAGAGAATTCGTTGAAAACGGCTACATAGCTGTGCAGAAAATTGCTACCGCGGATAACGTGGCGGACCCACTGACGAAGCCTTTGTCCCAGCTGGTGTTGGAACGACATCTGGAAAAGATGGGTATTCGATACCAGGCAACGTGGCGTTGAGAGCAGCGCGCACGGCATTAGAGTGCAAGTGGGAGTCTGTTAGGAGGTATGCCCTCGGAATGCCGTTCAGAGGACTGAGATGAATGGGGTGACCCATGTTGTATAAGTTCGAAAAATGTAAATGGTTTATTGTAACCATTAATTAATAAAATATTGTATTTTATTAATTTGAGGCATTCATTATTTATTTATCGAGTTTAAAGTCTACTAGCTTCCGGTAGAGCGGTAAATAAATAAAACCCTTGTGCACGAGTTGATCAATCGATTCTCATGGGATGAGAGTGGCGACACCGATCGGATCTTATTCTCTGCACTAAATAATTATTCGCAAGTCTTAGGAATCTAGTGGGGTGACTAGATTACCGATTATGACTTGTTCGTTGACGGCTCCAATGCAACGATTCTGTCAATCGTTCATCTTGGGAAGATGGGAGGTCGTGACGGAAATATTGCCGATCGGGGCATCGGAGTATTCGAACACATGGCTCGATATTCGTTTCGATCGCAGGGCTTAACGCGGGGATGTCAACGATCGAACGAAGACTATAGCAGCCTTAGACCGTTAGGCTCATCGACGGATTTGTTACCGCAATTTCAGTTTGACGCTAGTTTGCTAGGCCCGTTAAATACTCCGATGAAGGGTATGGGCCAGCGGCAAAACGCGGCCGGTTTTACGGAGATGATTGCCGGGCTTTGAGCGCTCTCGGGATTCACTGCCTCATTAACGAGGTTAACGTCCTATGAGATAATTGAGGACGGCGATTACTAAGCCTCCGGTCGGAGCAATAAACTAGCTCGTGTGAGACACGGAGCGTAGTTTCGTAATTGCGACAGTCTTGATTATAACATAGAGTCGAGTTTAGTGAGTTTGACATTAACCATGATTCTCACTCGATCGGCACGAAGGTGAAGGGCGTAAGAATATTAAATGAATATCCATAGTCGGTTCGACAGAATTTAGATTGGATCAAAATTCGTTCTCAATTAGGATCTGTCCGGTACCGCGGGATTGACTAGGCGAATACCGGACTCGCGGATACCTCCCGTGCTAATTGAGACGAACCAAGTGAGTCACGCTTAAAAAGGATAACAATCTCTATTGGTCGGGACAAACTTTTCAAAGGTTCGTAACGAATTGAGAATTCGTTGACGCAGTGGCACGTCTATACGGGATATAGACACTTAGTTAAATTTCGAATTTGATCTCGGGAATAATTAAGACTTGTGATTGGATCAAGTACTTAATTAATTAACTAAGTTTGGGCTTGATTAGAATTTGGATTAATTGAATTGGATCTATTTGATCAAATTATAATCATTCGGACCCAATCGAACTCATTCGATTTTTCCAATGGCTCAATTGCAAAACCTTAAATGTTGGCATGACCTACACTTATTTAAAGGTTTATTGAAGTGTCACTAACCTACTTTAATGGACAAAAACGAAATATTGGTTGAGAGAAAATGACTTGGTCTTGATTTTTCAACTATGAGAGTGACATTGTGTCATTTTGTCCATGGATTTGATTCCTATTCTTTCTCCTTATGTTTAGAACGAAAATGGCTCATTAGATGAGTGTAAGAGTGCAAGAAAGAAGTTTTCTTAGAGAGAAAAGATCAAGGATCTTGAGTGAAAAAGAAAAGTTTGGTCCAAGTTCAACTTAAGCTTCAAAGCTAAGTTTGAACCTCCTCCTAGCAACTCTAGCCATCCGTGGGTTGCTCCGAGGTGCCAAAGAGTGCGTGTCGGCGTTTCGAACTTGCTCGGGTCAGTCCGAGACGAAGAAGGATTTGCTCAAGCTTCGCGTTTTCGAACGCCGTGCTGTGACGATCTAGCCACGCGCAACAAGGGTAAGGTTTCGAACCTTTAGATTAGGTTGATTAGATCAATCTCGAAAAGGTCTTGAATGACCTCGAATGATCCATGATAATGTCTTAAAACATGTATGGAATCATGGTATAAAGTTTCGGGATCGTCGGATAAGTTTTCGGGATCGAAAAATCGAAACCGTCGCGTCGCCGACAGGTTCACGGCCACGAGCAGGAAGCTCACGGCCGTGGACCAGGGTGGTCCAGGCCGTGGGCAGACCTGGACAAGGTCCACGGCCGTGGACCGTGATGGTCCTGGCCGTGGACAGAGGCTCGAAGTGGTCCACGGCCGTGGACCAAGGTGGTCCAGACCGTGGACCACTTCAGCTTGCTGCCAATCTCGGCCTGGTCTGACCCACGGCCGTGGGCCGTGGTGTCTCAGACCGTGGAGCTGCCATGGTCTCCCGAGGGCTCGGGTCCTCGGGTACCTCCCGGGACGTGTTCGTGCGAGTTTAAATGATAAAAAATTTGAAATTCGGCACATACACTACGGGATCGCTTCCGCTTCCGCTAAGTCCATGATAACGTACGTTTATTACCTCAGCTCCGTATACATCCACCACAAGGCAGCCATCAAAGCAGCTGATAACAGCTTGCTGAACATCTAAGCCAAGACCCTCCATAGCCCAAACTAGCCAAGCCAAGAGGCCTGGCTTGTTCCTGCAGTAGATATGAATGCTCACAATCCTCTCTTCTTCTTGGTTGTTCTTCACCTCAACCTGGTTTTTTTGGACAAGATTTCAGACTAGAAAATGAAAATATCCATGAAAGAATGATTAGAAGGTATAATACTAAGAGTATTCTAATTACACGAACTGGGTCGTCGTCGACATGCTGAGATGGGCTGGAGAGTGGAGTCGGCGAGCCGATAGGAGTCGTCGCCGCCGTCGTCACGGTTGAGCTGATGCATGGCGAAGAGTCTGCTAATTCCTGCTGCAGATCGTTTATCTTCTGCGTTAGTTCATTCAAGTAGTCTATGGCATCTCCTATGATCGAAGCTCTATCCATCTGCAAGCCAAGGATGATGATGATGATATATACGTTGAATGTTTGTAAGAAAATTTGAGTTTCTTATTACAACGACCATGCATTCATAATACTACCTTGGTGATATTTGGGACAATTGACCTCAAAGTGTAGAGCTTGTCATTCAGCTTCTTCCTTCTCCTCCTCTCAGCGTTCAAGTTCTTTGCAGGCACCTTCTTCTTCAGCTGCTTATTCTGAGCTCTGACCACTTCGTCCATACCATCGGCGATTTCAGTTTTCTGGTCCAAATCTTGATCATCATCATCATCCTCAGAATCGTCATAGTACTTCACTTCATCGTTCTCCTCGGTCAAGCAGCGATAGAAGCTCTCACCTCCATTGGTGGCTTTCCTTTTCTTTCCCCTCACTTCTCCATAGTATTTCTGGCTTCCATCGACTGAGGCAGCTCCAAGAATTAGAGGCTCCTCACTACTCATCGTTTTGGCCGTCGATGAATTTGCCGCCATGGAACCTAACATGAGCTCGAACCCACCGCCGCCATTCCCAAAGTGGGAGTTGTCGTCATTATTGTAATTACCCACTTGTTGAGCTTGAGCTAAACCATGATGATGCTCATGATCATTTTCATGACCAAAGCCTAAGCCAGAAAGTCCCAGGCCTAAAGGGTGGACGTCGTCGTCGTGAGGGTTTGTCTGGAAAAACTGATGGGGCGTTGGAGAAGACGCAGGCGTGGGAGAGTTTGAAGCCGAAGAGTACGTAGAATGTAAGAAGACGTACTCCTCAGGCCCACCATTGTTACCATTGCTGTTGTTGTTACTTTCATCCCACGACGCCGCCATTAATAAGAAAAATCTGAAACTTAAAACACAATACAAAGAAAAGGATAATCTCACGCTGGAAGATGATGGGGAGTATTATATAGGGAAGAAGTAGATGCAGAGCATAGATAGTGTCGAACTAAACGTCACTATCTCTCTATTCCTGTCAGAACTACAAACGTGAGAATTGTGTTTACTATGTTACAGTCTTGTAGCATATGAATGAACGATTTACATGCATAGTCAGTCGTCGTCGTCGTCATAGTAGGTGATTTTTCTCGAGTTTCTTTCACCTAATAACTGCAGGCTTTATGGCTGGTGGGGAGTAATTATTACATAGAGACAAAGAAGGGATAAGCATGGAAGGAAAAAGCTGTGTGGCTCTCTAACACGAAATCAATGGGGGAGTTTGTTCATTAGTTTTGGAGTTTCGCTATCATTTACCACTTGAATTGCCGTGTTTGCTTCATATTTTAATATATTCATATATTTATCAAATACTTATTTTAAAATAAATTATTAATATGGGCACGGACGGAACCGGGATTTTTAATTTGGGGGTCGAAAAATATTCAAAATAAAAATAGTAAATATATGTTCAAGATCAACGCGTACTCTAGAATGTCGATGAATTATAGCGCGGATACCTTGTGGTTGTGGTATTTATGTAGTATTAAAAAGTACAATCCGTTAATAATTTCTACCGACAATAGATATTATTCCCAATCTAAAGACATTCCTGAGGGCGGGGGCCAAACCAATAAAAAATTTCATTGAGGACAATTAGATTTGAAATTGAAAGACGAAGCGAGATTGTTAATAATTTAAATATTTTTTGAATAATATGGGCATTTCCATTATCTCAGCTACATTATTTTTATGTATATATATTTCGATGTTTATGAAAATTACGTTTATTTTGATTTATTTTGTTGTTATGGAATGATGTGATTAAATAATTAGAAAAAAAAGTGAAAAAGGAGCTAAACAAATAAATTTGATTTGATAGTGTAAGGCTAAAATTAATTCTAAGTAGTTTAAAGCAGAATAAAAAAAATAAGTTGAAAAGAGAATTATATTAAATATAAATTAAACGATCAATTAAATATATAAAAAATATATAGATGGAATGGAACTTGGCATGAATGGAACTCGACATGCAATTGCCGTTATCATTAAAGATGCGACAAGCATTAGAATTGTTGGTGAACTGCGCTGCGTTTTTCTATTTAAAGAGAAGATTTTTTATTATGTATACGACTAATGCCGCAATATATGTACGTCTACATGTCCGACGTTAACGACCAAAAATATGCAATTAAAGGTGATACGTGTGGTAATTGACAAGAGCAGACTATAGTAAATTAGACCAACCAATGCAAGCGAAAAGCTAGTATAATCATATCGCAAGCTCGAAATGACAAATACTATCATAAAATCACATATTAGAATATGTAGACTACAAAATGTAGAAGAAACATACATTAACTCAATATCAACGACCAACTCACTGGTTAGTAGTGAAGGGTAGAGAAACTGTAGACAGCGGCCACTAAGATTTTACGGGAGTGACGGCTCCCGCGTTTCGTTATACTGCACTTAGGGACCGCAACTATATATATATGTCATAATGGACTGGCCCGTAAATAAGCCCATCAGTTATTTACGTTTCAGTTCTCAGGAATTTTACACATTATTAATTAGCCCCACACATCTTATTTAATTGCGACAGACCCCTCTAATTATAATTGATTACCGAATGGGCCCTTCAACTTATTTACAATATTACGTATATGACTAATACCGCAATACATGTACGTCTACATGTCCGAACATTAACGGTGCTTAAATACATAGTCAAATAGTTCTAAATCTAATACGTAATTCTCCAACTCTCAAATGTATAAGATGAGTTTGGATTAGCTTTGCGACATTGTTGGAATCACGCTGTCTTGCGCTGACATTCGCAGGCTTAACGAATGACAATCTCCAAAATTTTAGTGCTTCCCGCGGATGACCAAATGTTCGTCGATGGATAATTCTTCAACTTCGCAGAATGTGACTTTTTGATTATGAATATGTTGAACAAATTCCAGCATCCCCTTTCAAATTTTTACCATTTTCTCCTTAATAGTAGAGAAAAAAAAGGTCATTTACCTATAGAATTAACCGACCTTCTGAAAAGGAATTCACCTCGATTGCAACCAAGATATTCTAGAATCTTCATGGGGAATTCTTCGCGAATAATGTTGTTGTATGGATCGGTTGTATTTGCGAATAAAGCGTGTAGGTAGTTCGGATGGTTATGAGAAGCCCCAATAAAATCATCACCTACTTTTGGTGGCCTATAACTTTGGTGGACACTTACTTTAACTCTAGTGCCGCCCATCATGGACCCCTTGAAGGGGTTATTTCGATTAAAACGATTGGATAACGTCACTTCTCTTTTATCCATAGATGGAGTTTCTTATTCTATTTTGACGTAAATAATCACCAATATCATCCGAAAGATAAAAACAATAAGATGCATCACATTATGAAAAGGTAAACTAAATAAATAAACCAAAAATATGCAACTAAACGATATGTGTGTGGTAATTGACAGGAGCTGACCAGAGTAAATTAGGCCAACCAATGCAAGTGAAAATCTAGTATAATCATATCGTAAATTCGAAATGACAAATACTATCATAAAATCACATATTAGAAAATGTCGAATACAAAATGTAGAAGAAACATACATTGACCCAATATGAACGACCAACTCACATGGTAGAAGTGAAGGGTATAACGATAATAACTGTAGACAACGGTCACTAGGATTTTACGGGAGTGACGGCTCATGCGTTTCGTTATACTGCACTTAGGGACCACACTCATATATATATATATATATATATATATATATATCATAATGGACTAATCCGTAAATAAGACTATAAGATATCTACGTTCTAGTTCCCAGGAATTCTACACATTATTAATTAGCCTCACACATTATTTAATTGCGACGGACCCCTCTAATTATAATTGATCACCGAATGGGTCCTTTGACTTATTTACAATATTACGTATACGACTAATACCGCAACACATGTACGTCTACATGTTCGAACGTTAACGGTGCTTAAATACATAGTTAAATAATTCTAAATCTAATACGTAATTCTCCAACTCTCAGATGTATAAGATGAGTTTGGATTAGCTTTGCGACGTGGTTGAAATCACGCTGTCTTGCACTGATATCCGTGGGCTTAACGAACGATAATCCCCAAAATTTTAGTGCTTCCCGCGGATGACCAAATGTTAGTCGATGGATAATTCTCCAACTTCGCAGAATGAGACGTCTTGATTATGAATATAT
The DNA here is from genome assembly GCA_028392965.1 of Lindernia subracemosa. NCBI lineage: Eukaryota > Viridiplantae > Streptophyta > Magnoliopsida > Lamiales > Linderniaceae > Vandellia > Vandellia subracemosa. The sequence continues at coordinate 6,170,746 of JAQPCC010000002.1, read as the reverse complement.
TGAACAAATTCCAGCATCTCCTTGCAAATTTTCCATCTAATTTAACTCTAGTGCCGCCCATCATGGACCCCTTGAAGGGGTTATTTCGATTAAAACGATTGGATAACGTCAATTCTCTTTTATCCATAGATAGAGTTTCTTATGCTATTTTCACGTAAATAACCACTAATATCATCCCAAAGATAATAACAGTAAGATGCATCACATTATGTAAAGGTAAACTAAATAAATAAACCAAAAATATGCAACTAAAGGTGATGTGTGTGGTAATTGACAGGAGCAGACCAGAGTAAATTAGGTCAACCAATGCAAGTGAAAATCTAGTATAATCATATCATAAATTCGAAATGACAAATACTATCATAAAATCACATATTAGAAAATGTCGAATACAAAATGTAGAAGAAACATACATTGACCCAATATGAACGACCAACTCACATGGTAGAAGTGAAGGGTATAACGATAATAACTGTAGACAACGGTCACTAGGATTTTACGGGAGTGACGGCTCATGCGTTTCGTTATACTGCACTTAGGGACCACACTCATATATATATATATATATATATACATAATGGACTAATCCGTAAATAAGACTATCAGATATCTACGTTCTAGTTCCCAGGAATTCTACACATTATTAATTAGCCTCACACATTATTTAATTGCGACGGACCCCTCTAATTATAATTGATCACCGAATGGGTCCTTTGACTTATTTACAATATTACGTATACGACTAATACCGCAACACATGTACGTCTACATGTTCGAACGTTAACGGTGCTTAAATACATAGTTAAATAATTCTAAATCTAATACGTAATTCTCCAACTCTCAGATGTATAAGATGAGTTTGGATTAGCTTTGCGACGTGGTTGGAATCACGCTGTCTTGCACTGATATCCGCGGGCTTAACGAACGATAATCCCCAAAATTTTAGTGCTTCCCGCGGATGACCAAATGTTCGTCGATGGATAATTCTCCAACTTCGCAGAATGAGACGTCTTGATTATGAATATATTGAACAAATTCCAGCATCTCCTTGCAAATTTTCCATCTAATTTAACTCTAGTGCCGCCCATCATGGACCCCTTGAAGGGGTTATTTCGATTAAAACGATTGGATAACGTCAATTCTCTTTTATCCATAGATGGAGTTTCTTATGCTATTTTCACGTAAATAACCACTAATATCATCCCAAAACAGTAAGATGCATCACATTATGTAAAGGTAAACTAAATAAATAAACCAAAAATATGCAACTAAATGTGATGTGTGTGGTAATTGACAGAGCAGACCAGAATAAATTAGGTCAACCAATGCAAGCGAAAAGCTAGTATAAGCATATCGTAAGCTCGAAATGATAAATATTATCATAAAATCACATATTAGAAAATGTCGACTACAAAATGTAGAAGAAACATACATTGACTCAATATCAACGACAAACTCAATGGGTAGAAGTGAAGGGTAGAGCGATAATAACTGTAGACGGCGGTCACTAGGATTTTACGGGAGTGACGGCTCATGCGTTTCGTAATATTGCACTTAGGGACCACACCCACATATGTATACGACTAATATCGCAATACATGTACGACAACATGTCCGAACGTTAACGATAAAAAATATGCAACTAAATGTGATACGTGTGGTAATTGACAAGAGCAGACCATAGTAAATTAGACCAACCAATGCAAGCGAAAAGCTAGTATAATCATATCGCAAGCTCGAAATGACAAATACTATCATAAAATCACATATTAGAAAATGTAGACTACAAAATGTAGAAGAAACATACATTGACTCGATATCAACGACCAACTCACTAGGTAGTAGTGAAGGTAGAGCGATATAAACTGTAGACGGCAACTACTAAGATTTTACCGGGGTGACGGCTCCCGCGTTTCGTTATACTGCACTTAAGGACCGCAACTATATATATATGTCATAATGGACTGGCCCGTAAATAAGCCCAATCAGATATTTACGTTTCAGTTCCCAGGAATTTTACACATTATTAATTAGCCTCACACATCTTATTTAATTGCGACAGACCCCTCTAATTATAATTGATTACCGAATGTGCCCTTCAACTTATTTACAATATTACGTATACGACTAATACCGCAATACATGTACGTCTACATGTCCGAACGTTAACGGTGCTTAAATACATAGTCAAATAGTTCTAAATCTAACACGTAATTCTCCAACTCTGAGATGTATAAGATGAGTTTGGATTAGCTGTGCGACGTTGTTGGAATCACGCTGTCTTGCGCTGACATTCGCGGGCTTAACAAACGGCAATCTCCAAAATTTTAGTGCTTCCCGCGGATGACCAAATGTTCGTCAATGAATAATTCTTTAACTTCGCAGAATGTGACGTCTTGATTATGAATATATTGAACAAATTCCAGCATCTCCTTTCAAATTTTCATCGTTTTCTCCTTAATAGTAGAGAAAAAAAGCTCATTTACCTATAGAATTAACCGACCTTCTGACAAGATATTCTAGAATCGTCATGGGGAATTCTTCGTGAATAATGTCGCTGTAGGGATCGTTTGTATTTACGAATAAAGCGTGTAGGTAGTTCAGATGGCTAAGAGAAACCTTAATATAATCATCACCTACTTTTGGTGGCCTATAACTTTGGTGGACACTTACTTTAGCTCCAGTGTCGCCCATCATGGACCCCGTGAAGGGGTTATTCCAATTAAAAAGATTGAATAACATCACTTCTCTTTTATTCATAGATGGAGCTTCTTATTCTATTTTCACGTAAATAACCACCAATATCATCCAAAAGATAAAAACAGTAAGATGCATCACATTATGTAAAGGTAAACTAAATAAATAAACCAAAAATATGCAACTAAACGTTATGTGTGTGGTAATTGACAGGAGCAGACCAGAGTAAATTAGGCCAACCAATGCAAGCGAAAATCTAGTATAATCATATCGTAAGTTTGAAATGACAAATACTATCATAAAATCACATATTAGAAAATGTCAACTACAAAATGTAGAAAAAACATACATTGACTCAATATGAACGACCAACTCACATGGTAGAAGTGAAGGGCAGAACGATAATAACTATAGACATCGGTCACTAGGATTTTACGGGAGTGGCGGCTCATGCGTTTCGTTATACTGCACTTAGGGACCAATATGTTTGTGTGTCATAATGGACTAGTCCGTAAATAAGACTACCAGATATCTACGTCCCAGTTCCTAGGAATTCTACACATTATTAATTAGTCTCACACATTATTTAATTGCGACAGACCCCTCTAATTATAATAATCACCGAATGGACCCTTTGACTTATTTACAATACTGCGTATACGACTAATACCGCAATACATGTACGTCTACATGTCCGAACGTTAACGGTGCTTAAATACATAGTTAAATAATTCTAAATCTAACACGTAATTCTCCAACTCTCAGATGTATAAGATGAGTTTGGATTAGCTTTGCGACGTGGTTGGAATCACGCTGTTCTGCACTGATATCCGCAGGCTTAACGAACGACAATCTCCAAAATTTTAGTGCTTCCCGCGGATGACCAAATGTTTATCGATGGATAATTCTCCAACTTCGCAGAATGAGACGTCTTGATTATGAATATATTGAACAAATTCCAGAATCTCCTTGCAAATTTTCCATCTACTTTAGCTCTAGTGCCGCCCATCATGGACCCCTTGAAGGGGTTATTTCGATTAAAACGATTGGATAACGTCACTTCTCTTTTATCCATAGATGGAGTTTCTTATTCTATTTTGACGTAAATAATCACCAATATCATCCGAAAGATAAAAACAATAAGATGCATCACATTATGTAAAGGTAAACTAAATAAATAAACCAAAAATATGCAACTAAACGATATGTGTGTGGTAATTGACAGGAGCAGACCAGAGTAAATTAGGCCAACCAATGCAAGTGAAAATCTAGTATAATCATATCGTAAATTCGAAATGACAAATACTATCATAAAATCACATATTAGAAAATGTCGAATACAAAATGTAGAAGAAACATTCATTGACCCAATATGAACGACCAACTCACACGGTAGAAGTGAAGGGTATAACGATAATAACTGTAGACAACGGTCACTAGGATTTTACGGGAGTGACGGCTCATGCGTTTCGTTATACTGCACTTAGGGACCACACCAACATATATATATATATATATATGTCATAATGGACTTGTCCGTAAATGAGCCCATCAGATATTTACGTTCTAGTATCTAGGAATTCTACACATCATTAATTAACCTCACACATCTTATTTAATTGCGGCAAACCCCTCTAATTATAATTGATCACCGAATGGGCCATTTAACTTAATTACTATATTACGTATACGACAATACCGCAATACATGTTTGTCTACATGTCCAAACGTTAATGATACTTAAACACATAGTCAAATAGTTCTAAATATAACACGTAATTCTCCAACTCTCAGATGTATAAGATGAGTTTTGATTAGCTTTGTGACGTGGTTGTAATCATGCTATCTGCGCCGACATCCGCAGGCTTAACGAATGACAATCTCCAAAATTTTAGTATTTTTCCGCGGATGACCAAATGTTCATGGATAATTCTCCATATTCGCAGAATAAGACGCCTTCATTATGAATATATTGAACAAATTCCAGCATCTCTTTGCAAATTTTCTTCATTTTCTTCTTGATAGTGAGAATAAAAGGCCGTTTAACAAAATGTTCATCCATTGCTCGAAAGGAGAGGAATCTTCATCCATTGCAGAAGGCGTCAACACCAAAATATTGACCACTTCATCATCAAGCGCTCAGTGATTGCCAAGGTACCTTTGATTTTTGACAAGTATATAGTTGCCGTAAGGCCTGGATTTTTACAAGAATATATAAGTACGCTAATCGTTTGTATCCGAGGATGCCTGAGCATTTCTGTACGTGCTGTACTCAGATTAGTATATCATATCATTGTATGTTTTTGTCAGGTTGTTAAGTATATATATTTGCAACATATTATGCAGACAACTGACAAGTGACTTCCGTCAATAAAGTACAATTAATACTGCTAAGTGCTAATAGAAAGAAAGCAATCCACTAGAGAAACACACAGCCCAAATACTTACCTACTAAATAAAAAGATAACAATAGTGAAAAGGGTATTGCTTCAGATGAACTTCCACAGCACAGAACTTATCACACCAATCCATTGAGAAGCACTGCCTTGATCTGGTCGGGATGAAGAAGATCATATCCTCCTTGCTGAAAAGAAAGTAGAAATCTTTTTAATTAAAATGCACTTTGCAGAGATATACTTATATGTTATTATACATATAACGTACGTTTATTACCTCAGCTCTGTATACATCCACCACAAGGCAGCCATCAAAGCAGCTGATAACAGCTTGCTGAACATCTAAGCCAAGACCCTCCATAGCCCAAACTAGCCAAGCCAAGAGGCCTGGCTTGTTCCTGCAGTAGATATGAATGCTCACAATCCTCTCTTCTTCTTGGTTGTTCTTCACCTCAACCTGGTTTTTTTGGACATGATTTCAGACTAGAAAATGAAAATATCCATGAAAGAATGTTTAGAAGGTATAATATTAAGAGTATTCTAATTACACGAACTGGGTCGTCGTCTACATGCTGAGATGGGCTGGAGAGTGGAGTCGGCGAGCCGATAGGAGTCGTCGCCGCCGTCGTCACGGTTGAGCTGATGCATGGCGAAGAGTCTGCTAATTCCTGCTGCAGATCGTTTATCTTCTGCGTTAGTTCATTCAAGTAGTCTATGGCATCTCCTATGATCGAAGCTCTATCCATCTGCAAGCCAAGGATGATGATGATGATGATATATACGTTGAATGTTTGTAAGAAAATTTGAGTTTCTTATTACAACGACCATGCATTCATAATAATACCTTGGTGATATTTGGGACAATTGACCTCAAAGTGTAGAGCTTGTCATTCAGCTTCTTCCTTCTCCTCCTCTCAGCGTTCAAGTTCTTTGCAGGCACCTTCTTCTTCAGCTGCTTATTCTGAGCTCTGACCACTTCGTCCATACCATCGGCGATTTCAGTTTTCTGGTCCAAATCTTGATCATCATCATCATCCTCAGAATCGTCATAGTACTTCACTTCATCGTTCTCCTCGGTCAAGCAGCGATAGAAGCTCTCACCTCCATTGGTGGCTTTCCTTTTCTTTCCCCTCACTTCTCCATAGTATTTCTGGCTTCCATCGACTGAGGCAGCTCCAAGAATTAGAGGCTCCTCACTACTCATCGTTTTGGCCGTCGATGAATTTGCCGCCATGGAACCTAACATGAGCTCGAACCCACCGCCGCCATTCCCAAAGTGGGAGTTGTCGTCATTATTGTAATTACCCACTTGTTGAGCTTGAGCTAAACCATGATGATGCTCATGATCATTTTCATGACCAAAGCCTAAGCCAGAAAGTCCCAGGCCTAAAGGGTGGACGTCGTCGTCGTGAGGGTTTGTCTGGAAAAACTGATGGGGCGTTGGAGAAGATGCAGGCGTGGGAGAGTTTGAAGCCGAAGAGTACGTAGAATGTAAGAAGACGTACTCCTCAGGCCCACCATTGTTACCATTGCTGTTGTTGTTACTTTCATCCCACGACGCCGCCATTAATAAGAAAAATCTGAAACTTAAAACACAATACAAAGAAAAGGATAATCTCACGCTGGAAGATGATGGGGAGTATTATATAGGGAAGAAGTAGATGCAGAGCATAGATAGTGTCGAACTAAACGTCACTATCTCTCTATTCCTGTCAGAACTACAAACGTGAGAATTGTGTTTACTATGTTACAGTCTTGTAGCATATGAATGAACGATTTACATGCATAGTCAGTCGTCGTCGTCGTCATAGGTGATTTTTCTCGAGTTTCTTTCACCTAATAACTGCAGGCTTTATGGCTGGTGGGACTAATTATTACATAGAGACAAAGAAGGGATAAGCATGGAAGGAAAAAGCTGTGTGCTCTCTATTCTCTAACACGAAATCAATGGGGGAGTTTGTTCATTAGTTTTGCTATCATTTACCACTTAGCTTTGTTTGTTTGCTTCATATTTTAATATATTCATATATTTATCAAATACTTATTTTAAAATAAATTATTAATATTGGCACGGGGTCGAAAAATATTCAAAAAAATAATATTTAAATGTTAAAGATCAACGTCGAATGTCGATGAATTATAGCGCGATTATCTTGCGGTATTTGCCATATTATTGCTACTCTAAAGCCATTCGTCGGTTCTAGGACGAACCAATAAAAAATTTCAATGAGGGCACTTAGATTTGAAATTGCAAAACGTAACGAGAGTATCATAATTTACATATATTTTAAATAATAGGGACATTTTCGTTATGTTTGCTATATTATTACGTATATATTTGAATATTTATGAAAATTATAAATAGCTTGATTTATTTTGTTGTTATGGAATGATATGATTAAATAATTAGAAAAAAAGTGAAAAAAAAAAGATTTAAACAATTAAATTTGATTTGATAGTGTAAAGCTAAAATTAATTCTATGTAATTTAAAACAGAATAAAAAAAAGTTGAAAAGATAATTATATTAAACTAGTATTTTATGCACACTCGATTCGTGTGCTTTTATAAATATATTTTATTTGTTAATATTTTAAGTTATTTTTAATAGGTAAAATTATAATATTTATTTTAATTTAATATCATTTTTAAGTAAAAAAGTGATTTTAGAAGATAAAATTGAAATAAATTTAAAATAATGGTTAAAATGATCATTTTCATTGTCATACCAAATTAACTTTATCGTTACTGTGATGTGCTCTCCAATTATATATAACTAGTATTTTGTGCATACTCGATGCATATGTTCTAATATATATAAATATATAATATTAATTAATATATTAAATTATTTTTATAATATGAAGTTATAATATTAATTTTGATTGTAAATTATTTTTGTGTAAGTTAAAATTTTAATTTTTTGGGATATAATTAGAATAATAATTGCCATGCAATTGTCATTTACTTTAAAAATATATGGAACTTGACATGCAATTGCCATTTACTTTAAAAATAAAAATAGAATCCTACAATACTTTATAATATATATATATTATATATATATATATATAAATCAATTGTGAACATGAGTGATTGTTATTGTCACAACTTCCTATAATCGTGACTCAGCGTCAAGTAAAAGATAGACACAAACACGTCTTTCTTGATCTTCTTCATAAATATAATATAAATTTCTAAATCTATTTTAAATATAGTCTATTTTCATGATATTATTAGGATAAGCCATTGGCCTAACTATATATAAAGTCTAATGATGCTATGCCAAATGAAACTAATCTTTGTTAAATAAGATCAAAATCGAGTCTTAATAAGACTAACATTTAGCGCACCCTCGATATATATATATATATATATATATATATGCTATAATCAAGTGTGCTATAATATATAAGTTTATAATATTAATTTATAATTTAATTGTTATTTATTATTCAAAATATATTATAAATGAAACCATACATTAATTTTTAAATAATATTTATAAATATCTTGAAAAATTAATTTATTAGGATAAACTTTGAATAAATAAAATACTAAGGATAAACTTGTAATTTAACCTAACATAGCAATGGAATAGTTATTATATGCCATGATAAATAGATAGATCAATTTAATATTTTTAATTTTTTTAATAATTATTAATTAATAGAAAAATTATGATTGACCAATTATCAGACCAAATTATTTAAATAATATAATTTTTAAGAGGTCTTGAGCCTGAAGAATAGATTGAATAGATAATATATATATATATATATATATATATATATATATATATATAAGAAATTGCCAGATTTTAAATACAAAATTCAATGTATTACGATGAAGGCAAAATTACTGATCGACATCATATGTAAATAGTACTTTCAATTATTAAGTCAACCTTTTCATTTTATTCCCTAAACGTTCTTAAAATTTTGGTTAATCAATGAAGATGATTAGTTGACTTAGATCCGATGATTAAGAACGTTGATTGGTAATAAGTCGATTCTTTATGTAATAAAATCATATACTTACATGTTAGTTGTTTCATTGAGATTCTCTTTATCAATGATTAGCATAGCAGAATTACGCTTTGAAATGTAAAATAATTATATGTTTAGGGGAATACTCTAAATTAAATAACCATAAATTCACATATAGATGTTATCAATTTGATATTTTTCTTTCCGTGTCAATTATACGGGTTTTTATTTTCTGAGAGGCACATAATAAATAATGATTAATATACAAATAATTATATAATTTAATTAACATTGTCGACTCGAGTAGACTTAGCTACATAACACCCATGTTTTTTTTGTAGAATATTCGAATCTGATGTTTTTGAAGTAAAATTTGCGTAGGACCCACTAATTAATATTACACTTATTGCAAATTAAAGTGGGCAAAAAATGTAATAAATGCAATCACATGCCGATGAACCCTCAGATTGTTACATATGATATGATGGCACATGGTCTATGCAAATGTTAGGGAAATTGATCAAAAAGAATTATATACATATATATTAGATAAGAAAATAGTTATGGTGGAAATAAATATTGAGATGGGGACAATAATGAAAAACAAATAAATAAAACTTTCCTAGCCGATATCTTATTTGTTGGAATGTCATTATAGTTGAACTTAAATAATAAATCACATTGTCTGACACATCAGCAAACTATAATGAGTGGTGCGAGCAAAGCCATTACGGATTGATTACAAATGTCATTAGATACAAAATGAGACTGTCTCCTAGTTTTTAATAAAATAAAAAATTGCATTAATCCTTTTGTAATTTAAAAAATAAACACCAAAATTCTTATAGTAAACGTAAAACATCCTCGTGATTTATTTAATCATGCGCTCCGTGTCATCCTTACCCCTAATTGGGGGTATAATACTATGTTTTAGACACCATGAGGTATGATGTTAAATTTTAGACACCACAGAGGAGTTTCACGCAATAAGAAAAGATGATAGTAACGCGCATTTCAGTATACTTAGTTGGGTATAACATAATTTATCCTAAAATAATTATCATTAAATAGTAACGATCGCTCGTACAATACAACATTTTTTTTAAAAAAATAATCAATTTTTTATTGGAAATCGTCAACTACTCTACATTATTGAAGCACATATTTTCTTTCTACTGATGGTAAGGTTATAATATTTTACACTTACATATATTTATATATTTCATTCTTGAATTGAAATGCACTAAAAATTTGGAATTTAGTTTTTTTTTATTATTATTTGTGAAAGAAAAATTGTATATGTACTTGCTCGCAGGGCCCACAAGTTTTGGCTAACTCTGTCTATAAAATCAATGGACAATGCTGACCCATTGCAGCCAGCTATCAGCTATCAGCTAAAGCTTCATTACAGTTATCTTCTATATATTGTCGCAATCCCCAGGAAAAATAACTACTTCAAGATAAAATATAATTTCATATATAATCTACGATATAATCATTGCCGCCTATGATTTCTGTGGTGAAATCACTATTGGTTTAAGATAAAAGTGCTCTTAATCTTCTAACATCGACTGTTTCTCTTTACTAGAAAAAGAGATTGTTAAAGCTATATTGTATCAGTATTCACCATGCAAGTGGAGAAGCTGGCATCATCGCCTCCGCGTAAAGGGAGACTTTTGCAGCGTTATAGTCAAGGGCTTCGTCAGGTTGTCGGGTATGTGTTCGATTAAATGCGTGACCTTTCTTGGCCATGGTTGAGTTTTTTTTTTTTTTTTTTTTTTTTTGTATATCATGATTTGGGATTTTCCTTGACTATCATTTTGGGGCTATTATGCTGATTTTTGTATGAGTTATGGGTGTATTTATCCTTTTATGTGATTATATGTAATAAAGGTGATAGCTTTCTGCGTTTCACACACACAGACACATATTGTAATGATTTGACATACTTATTTGTATATGTGTGCAGATGTATCCCATACAGAACAAAGAGAAGCATTGAACCTCCATCACTTCATGGAGCTTTGATTGAAGACGTTGAAGTACTCTTAATCACCTCTCAAAAGAGCCCAAGAATGATGTTTCCAAAGGTATATCTTATTCAAAAGGGCAGAATATATATGCACTCTTTTCTCTTTTCAATATGTATAGTGTATCTTACTTTGATATTTACTTCTCAAGGGTGGATGGGAACTAGATGAAAACATCGAGCTCGCCGCCTCTCGGGAGACCTTAGAAGAAGCCGGCGTAGTCGGCCTTCTCGGGGTTAGTCCTCCTTCTCGTCCCGCAGTTTTCGATCAAAATGGTTTCTTACATTCGCCATATCAGTTGCCTCATTTATCTCCTAATCGTTTTAGGACAAGCTAGGCGAGTGGACCTTCAAGAGCAAGAGCCAGGACAAGCACCATCAAGGGTCCATGTTCCCCCTCTTTGTCACGGAGGAGCTTGACGCCTGGCCCGAGAAAGACGTTCGACGACGAGTTTGGGTATCGGCCTTCGAGCCCTTTTCGATCTTTCGTTAATTTTCGACCTCTCCATTCGAAAAAAAGATTCTAACTTTTAACAACTCTACAAACAGATGAACGTTAAAGAAGCTAGAGAAGCCTGCTCGCAGATTTGGATGAAGGAAGCCTTGGATGCCTTCGTTTGCCAGTTGGAAAGGCTGCAAAGGATCGAAGAAGAGCCACTCCCTCTGCGTAGGTTAGCCAATTCTTGCAGAACAGATGATTTATTACATGGCTTGATTGGGTCTCAGAGTAGTGCTGATGAAGAAGTCGACCGTTATCTAATCACTTCTTCTTGAAGGTGTAAAAAGCTTTGGTTAGGAAAGATGGTTCGTGGGAACTAATCTAACTGCTTAGTTGTCTATTGTTCATTGGCTGACGTAATAGTGTTTCTGCTTTATTGTAATGAAACTTTTGTCTGATGCTTTGTATGTCTGTACAAATGGATTATGATGGAGAAGGTTGTTAAATGTCATTAGCCGTCCATGATTATATAAAACTAATTACGTCTCTTACATTCTTAAACTAATCAAGTTCTAACTGTTCTTTCTCACTGTATTATAGAGAATTATTGTCCTTTACGAGGGAGTGAACAGTGCTTTCTCTCTTTTTTTTTTCTTTTCTTTTTTTCGAGGGCCCATTCAAGAAATTAGATCCAATAATAGAGCATGATATTTATTTTTTTCCAAGGACATGTTCAATCGTGGGGCTTTTATTATTTATTTTCCTAATTCAATTCTTTTTTTTTTTAACTAATGCATTCTCATTCAAATAAATATGGTTTTGCGTCACACACCCCAAACGTGGCAAATCAAACAAGCTTTTTTCCTTTTGTTTCTACGAAATTTATGTTCTCTTGTTGGAAATAAAGTATATAATATTAAAAAATAATATATTTCCTTCATACTTATATTTTTAGTTGAAGTAGTCATGGTATCAAAGTTTAAACTAAGAGAAATCAATTCATAGATAAGAAAGAAAATGGGCCATTAAGCAAATTACATATGATAAATAAGAAAGAAATCAAATAAATCATAGAGATATGAATTGAAAATAAAATATATAAAATTAAAATTATAAAGTTTACGTTTTTAGGTGACACTCCCATCCCACGGAGATGATTCATGGAGATAACTCCCCCGAAATTATTTTTTTTCAAAGGAAAAAAAAAGGATGCTATTAACTTTCATTATTGGGATGAAAACTTTGAAGTTGAGGATTAAAATAAAAGGAATCCCAAGAAAAAAGTTCCATTAAAAGAAGATATGAATAAAGCTTAAAGAACTCAAAAGAAACTTGAACGATTTTTGGCTGACCAAAAGTCAGTGCACACAGTGTCACGCATCAATGAAGTGGGATTTTAATGTATTGTTGACTACAATGACATCTATAATTATATTCGAGAAAATACTAAAGTTTCCTATATTTATAATTAATTAAGATTGTCATGCAAAATTAAAATTTTGCCCATATATTATTGCCAACTCATCGAGTCAACCATGTTATTACACCTATTCCTTTTTTTTTTGTACCTTTTCTTCTATATGAAAATATAATGTTACTCATATTATTCATAATTGATTTACCATAATTAAAACGATTAATAATTAGCACATATGTAATAAATATTACTATTAAGGAAAAAGAACAGTCATATCATACCGTGACTTACCTCAAACCTTATTAAATACAAAATTAATGCACACAGAGACATATACATATACATATACATATACATATACATACAGACATACATGCACTGACACACTTTCCGCGCTCACTCATTAAACCACTCCTCAATCCCCACCGCAGGCGACGCAATGCTAACCCACAGTACCTTCTTCTTCCTGCTTTTTGCGGCGGCGATAACCACCATCTCCGGCGATATCTCCGCCGAGACGGCAGCCCTCCTCCGCATCCGCTCCGCCGTCGGTGGAAGGACCCTCTTCTGGAACACGAGCCTTTCCTCCCCCTGCGCATGGCAAGGCGTTCACTGCGACGACGGCGGGAACTCGGTCACTGTTCTCCGCCTTCCAGCTTCGTCTCTTTCCGGCCCATTTCCGTCCGGCGTTTTATCCAATCTCACCTCCCTCAGAACGCTTAGCCTCCGCTTGAACCATCTGACCGGCCCATTGCCGGATGACCTCTCGCAGCTGACGAACCTCAGGAATCTCTACTTGCAAGGGAATAGGTTCGCCGGGCCAGTCCCTGCGTCTCTGTTCGAGATGAACTCCCTGGCGAGGTTGAACCTCGGCGAGAACAATTTCACCGGCGGGATTTCCGAGGGGTTCAATAAATTGACGAGGTTAAGGACTTTGTACTTGGAGAACAATGGGTTCAGCGGGCTCTTACCAGATTTGAGGTTGCCAAATCTTAATCAGTTCAACGTAAGCTTCAACCCCTCTCTAAACGGTTCAATCCCAAAGGGCCTTATGAGCTTGGGGAAAGATTCCTTTCTGGGCACTTCTCTTTGTGGGCAACCACTCGATAGTGTCTGCGAAGGTGATACTAAGAACAATACTGATAATAATGTGGTTTTGGGTCGGAATAAGAAGAAGGGAGGCTTGTCCGGCGGTGCCATCGCCGGCATAGTGATTGGATCTGTGGTGGGCTTACTTCTCTTGGTTTTGTTTGCGTTCTTCTTGTGTAGAAAGAGAAACGTGGTCAAAACAAGGTCCACGCCAGACACGGCGGCGGCAGTAATAAATCAAGAAAAGGGCGACGATTTCCCGCCGGAGAGCGGTACCTACGGCGTATCATCTGTGGCTTCAGCCTCCGCAGCAGCAACGGCCGTGAGTGTGAACAATGGTGCGGAGAACAGTCCTGCGAGCTCGAAGAAGTTGGTGTTCTTTGGGAATGGCGTTAGGGTCTTCGACTTAGAGGAGCTTCTGAGAGCTTCCGCCGAGGTATTGGGAAAGGGCTCCTTCGGCACTTCGTATAAGGCGGTCCTCGAGGCGGGGACCGCCGTGGTGGTGAAGAGGCTGAAGGACGTCGTCTTGGCCGAGACAGAGTTTAAGGATAGGATCGAAGCCCTCGGGGTTATGGATCACGAAAACTTGGTGCCCCTCAGAGCCTATTACTACAGCAGAGAGGAGAAGCTGCTTGTCTATGATTACATGCCAATGGGCAGCCTCTCCGCCCTTCTCCACGGTGAGTCAGCGGCGGCCGATTTCGATTATAACCTCGTCGTAATGCTTGTCCTAAGGTTCCATGTCAAAGTCTTAATCTTGCTGTTAACTGTTAAAACTTTCTTGATCAGGCAATAAAGGGGCGGGCCAACCGCCGCTGAGCTTGGAAATCCGAGCCAAGATAGCGCTAGGGACAGCCCGAGGCATCGAATACATCCACTCGCAATCTCCCGCGACCTCCCACGGCAACGTCAAGTCGTCGAACGTGCTTCTCGCCGGAACCCACGACCCGCGGGTCTCGGACTTCGGCCTGAACCGAGTGGTGGGCCCGCCCTCCTCCCCTCAGCGGGTCGATGGCTACCGTGCCCCAGAGGTCACGGAGCCGCAGAGGGTCTCTCAGAAGGGCGACGTCTACAGCTTCGGAGTGTTGCTCCTCGAGCTCTTGACGGGCAAAGCTCCGACCCATGGCCCGGAAGGAGGAGTGGATCTGCCGAGGTGGGTCCGATCCGTCGTTAAGGAAGAGTGGAGTTCAGAGGTTTTCGACGTTGAGCTCTTGAGACACGGCGGTAATGGTAATAATAGTGACGGCGTTGATCGCGGCGTCGAAGGGGAAATGGCGGAGTTATTACAGCTCGGGATAGATTGTACGGCTCAGTTTCCGGACAGTAGGCCGTCGATCTCGGAAGTCGTGGGGCGCATCGAGGAGCTTGTTAGGTCTTCGGCTTTGAGAGGCGAAGGAGGAGAACAAATATCTGATCATGTTAGTGAAACAGAGTGAGGAGAAAGAAGGGAGGGAGAGATTAGCTGATACAGTTCGATTATTCTGAGAAATGTTATTGTTTATGCCCTTTCTTTTAATTAAGAAGTCAATGTTAAATATGCTTTTTTTTTTATCTTTTTGTTTTGTATATTATTAGAATTCACATAATACGGCAATAGTGGGTTTTTTAATTAAATAAATAGTTTTTTAATTTTTATTTATAAAATAAGTTAAAAAACATACTTATTAATAAAATAGGTATTTTCGTATGTTAGACATACGAGTACGAGTTATAACTCGTATGTCAGAGTTACGATACGAGTTATAACTCGTAACTCTGACATACGAGTTATATAACTCGTATCTCTAAGTTACGAGTTAGATCTACCGACACCGACAAAATCTGCAACCAACAAACTCTGACGAAGCCTCTGCTAACTCGTAACTCTGACATACGAGTTACGTTTTCTCGTATGTTAAAAGTACGAGTTAACATAACTCGTATCTCACACATACGAGTTATATCTCTATAAATTCATACCTTCGAAACGAAATATTATATCAAACACATCACCGATCACTCACATATACAGAAATGGTGTCCAATAATATACAAGTGTTAGTTTATTTCGGTGGTGAAATTATTCACACATCTAATTCAACCATCAAATACAGTATTGATCCTATAGGGTACCGGCGAATTCGTCGTTCTACCAATTTTTCCGAATTTCTGTCATTCTTGTTTGAAATTACGGGTGCTGATAGCAGTTCTTGTTCGTTGATTGTTTATGGCAAGAATGAATACTTTCAACACTCTCGCATATTTCATCAACTACTACAGATTTCCAACGACAGCGACTTATCATTCTTCATACACCCTGATTCCGAATTCAACCATCTTGAGGTTTTTGTTGAAAAAAATGAATACGGCAATTTTGATCTCAATGAAGATTCTCATCCAAATTTTGAAGACAGAAGTGGATTTCAGCAATTTGAATTTGGTTCATCGAGTCATGCGTGTCCAGAGATGCCTGATATAGTCACAGTTACAAGAGGGTTCGAAAATATGTTAATTGATGTTCCTATATTAGACGTGCCGGAAGCCGAGTAGGAAGATGAGCCAGAAGGCGAGCAAGAAGTCGAGCCAGAAGTCGATGTCAGTGATTCTGAAGCAGACGATGAAAATCTCTTGTCCGAGTTTCCAGATCCCAACGATCCTGAAGCTGTCAACGACGATGAGAATCCACCTAATGCCACTGCACCAGTAGATGATCCTCGAGCAATGTACCAGTCTGTTCCCTTTAATCATACATATCAAATGCCACCTCCCGATGTTGATGGCTACGGTGGATGCGGGGACTTTTATGATCAAGAAACTCCCACATTTTGTCGAGGTATGATTTTTCAAAGTAAAGAACATTTACAACATGCTGTAGACGATTATTCGATCAGGATAGTTAGGCGCGAGTATCATGTTAAAGAAAGCAGCAACACCGTTTGGAGTGTAGAATGCAATCACAGCAGTGAATGCCCTTGGAGACTTAGAGCCAGTTTGAAGCGTAAAGAAGGTTATTGGAAAGTGACAAAATATGGAGAGCCCCACGCATGCTACATGACTGAGTTGTCCACAACTCATCGTAATATTTCTCGGAACGTGATTGCCGACAAGCTTGTTGGCGTTGTAAAGACAGACCCTCACTTCCTACCCAAAAATGTACAGCAGCTCATAAAAGATCAATTTGGCTACGATATCTCGTACATACAAGCTTGGCATGGACTCAAAAGAGCTATGGAAAATGTTTATGGCACGTGGGAAGATTCCGTAAAGAAGCTTCCAATTTTTATGAAAGCTTTACAACATTACAATCCAGGAACAATCGTGAAGTGGCTGCACATTCGCACTAGCACGCCTGGAGAATATAAGCTTGGGTACGTTTTTTGGGCATTCAAACCAAGTGTTGACGGTTTTCGACATTGCCGTAAAATTATTTGTGTTGATGGTACGCATTTATACTCAAAATATCAACACAAAATGTTGATTGCTACATCACTCGACGCCAATCAGAACGTCTTCCCCCTAGCCTTCTCCATTGTCACCGAAGAAAGTGAACATTCTTGGAAATGGTTTCTTGACAACCTAAATACACATGTTCTGCAGAACCAGTCTGTTTGCCTTATTTCCGATCGTCATCCAGGTTTGTCTTTCACTAAGTTACTCAGACGTGCCTTATATGTATATTTAGTTGTATAAATTTTATTTATAATATGTAAATATCGTCTTGTAGGTCTTATGGCTGCAGTAAGAGTGACGACTGCTTTTAGGCCCCCAAATGGAGTACATCGTTTCTGTCTGCGGCATATAAAATCCAACTTTTACAAGAAGTTCAAAAGCCAACAGCTGAAAGATTTATGTCACAGAGCTGGAACTGCGCATACGTTGAACAAATTCGACCGCATCATGAATCAGATTCAATTGATTGATAAAAAAGCCTGGCAATGGTTGATAAATGTAGACGTGGAGCTGTGGACTTTTGTTCACGATGGTGGCACTCGATGTGGTGTTATGACGACCAACATTTCTGAGGGTCTTAACGGTGTATTAAAGGGGGCACGATTGCTCCCGCTGCGAGCTATCGTCGATTTCACTTTTCATAGGTGCGTACAGTATTGGCGTGATCGGTATCAGGAAGCTGCGGTAGCAATGGACAATACTGAAACAGATTGGTCACGCTATGCAACAAGAATGTTTCAAAATTGGACGAGGCAATCTTGGGATCATGCTGTCTATCGATTTGATGTCCGACAACATACGGCCGAAGTTGTAACAGCTGGCGTTCATACACAAACACATGTAGTGAATATTAGCGCTGGAACATGTTCGTGTGGAAACTGGAGCATGTACAAGATCCCCTGCTCTCACGCACAAGCGGCATGTCGTCATTGGCAAATCCAGTCCGATCAATATGTCGCGCCATATTACAGCAAAGTCTCGTACTCAGCCACATATCAGGGTGTTTTCGAGCCACTACACGACGAATGTTATTGGGCTGATGCAGATTTTAATCTTACTCATAACGAAGCACGTCTAGCAATAACAGGACCAGGAAGATATCGGAGAACTCGTATTCACAATGAGATGGATAGGGGTGAAACTCGTGCTAGGCAGCGTGGAAGACATTGATATGTTTACCCTCATTCTGTATTGTTTGAGTCCCGTTGTTTTATTTTATTTTATATAATTAATTAAAACGAGATTCATAATAAGAATAAGTCAATACAAATTACAAATGACGTCTAATCTACTGTCCACGATGAAAAATATGAGAACCAGTCCCACAACGCCTAGGCCTACGCACTCTATTTCCTCGTCGGACATCAGCCTGATCTTCATCATCAGGACTGCTCGAGCGCCGCGTATGTGGTGAAGGTGTCATAAACACCTGAAATATAATCCCAAATAATAAAAATAATAATAATAATAAAACAAATAATAATAATATAATAACAACAACAATGAAATAATAATAAAAGAACAATATTATTATTTACCGTGTTTAGATCTATATCATCGAAGAACGATGAGTGTGGATCATCGTGCATCTGAGATGTCCCGACCTCGTATAGCTGAGACGGCCCCGGCTCATATCGATCAGATGGCCCGACCTCGTACGGCCCCGACTCATATCGGTGCGAGTGTCCAACATCTGGATCACGTTCTCGTCTTGGCTGCTGACGTCTTCCAATAAACATGTTCTCCATCTGATACGCCAGACGTCGTGCTTCTTCAATGTTATCGTCTCTAAAATAATCTGCTTGACGAGATATGTGATGTTCCTATAATTAACAATGCAAGTTAGAATATGATAAATAGAAAACAAATATGAGTTAATATACCAACAAAACTCACAATCGTCGATAAGAATACGGCATCACCCATCTGAAAGCCCCGGGGCACCTGCCTAGCGTTCGGAGAGATGTAGCGTCGTGTAATACGATAGTACCAGTCGTAGTAACCATCATGGACCGATACCTGTGGAGTAGCAGTCGGACCACTGACAACGGTCTGATCTCGTTCCGCCCATCTCTGTATCCACTCCGCATGAACTGTCGTCCAGTCCATCCCTGTGCGCACACGACGTTCGAACGAATGGAGATTCCGTTCGCGAAAGCTAGGCTGAGCGGGGATGCCTTGGATAATCCCAAACTGACGCAGAACACGCTCTGGATAATGTAGCTCGACGATATTGAAGAAGATCAAAGGGCACATCGAACGACTAGCTAATGGCAGGCACTCGGGAGGTAACGACTCAATCTCCGGTAAAGAAATGTCGTAGGGCGCCCACACAAATTGCGACATCTGCATCATATCGAGCACCTCGCGCATGGTGCGTATATTCGAACGCGTCGAACTGGTATGATCCAATCGAGCGTTCCACCTACGAAACAATAAACATTTAATAATATTCGACTAAATAAATAATTTACTACATATAAATAATAATAAGTATATATAATAAATTAATTATAATACCTTGCAGCATTTGGTGGCATCGGCAGCTCAAACCCATTAATTACTTGGGGCGCCATATGGATGCGCTCCACTACACGAACGGGCTGTAAAGGCAGGATTCTCATCCACGCCCACACCTACAAAAAAATATTACATTAAATCTATGATTACGAAAATATAAAATTCAAATTTATTTGAATTTTATAAATTATTACCTGCAACAGCCGTAGAGGTCCGCCTATATTAAGCTTTTTCGGCTGACATGCCGAACAAAGCTCTCTATACAAAAAGGCGAGTACTGCACTGCCCCAACTATAAGTGTGCACCTCGTCGATGTCCTCCAATAACTGGAGGAATGTGAGCGAGACGGTGCAGGCGCTACAATCGGGAAACATAACTGCACCAAATAACAGCATCGCATATCCACGTGCAGCTTGCTCGACTTCTACTTCCTCACTATCATCTGTGACTGGATTGGCTATATACCAATCCGCTAGAGCTCTCATCGCTAACGCCGTCCCCTTAAGTTTGTCTTGTGGTGGTCGATATCCTAGCAACCGCTCACACTCATCCTGCCACTGCGACGTCGTCCTCGACTCGATCACACCCGAAACGGACTCACCATCTATCGGCAACCTCCATAGTATACCGACGTCCGCTAGCGTAACAGTCGCCTCCCCAACAAAAAAGTGAAACGTATGCGTCTCTTTCCTCCATCGCTCTACTAACGCAGTAATCAAGTGGGGGTCTACTTTATGCGACATGCAGCTATATACGCCGTACAATCCCATGTCATCCAACTTCTTCAGCAAACGACCGTGTAGAATTATAGGCTGCTCTTTCGTACCCCATACAACATTTTCTAACGATCTAATCTTGATCGTTTTATCGATCACGTCTGCATCCAGCAGGACATCACGAGATCGATGATTCGACTGCATCGTCAACACCGAATCATCGATAGGGCCGTACAAAGTCGTGTCTTCCATCCTACGAAGAACAACACAATATAACGCAAACGAACGACAAAAACATCAACAAAAACACCAATAAATCCAATGAATACGAACGACAAAAACACGCGTTAATCCCAACACAAATATTCTTAATTCTACGAATAATTTCGACACAAATTATCCTCAACAATACATTCATCAATTCTTCGAAATCAATAAATAATCCCAACAATTTCATACGAAATCAACAAAATAATCCTAATACAATCACAAAAAAACTAACCCGTACCTATTACCTACGAGTTACTCTCGTCTTGCACCGTCGCCGTTCGCCTTGCACCGTCGCCGTCGCCGTCGCCGTTCGCCTTGCACCGTCGCCGTCGCCGTCGCCGTCTTCGTCTGCGTCGTTCGTCGTCTGTTCGTATAATAGATCTAACTCGTATCTTAGAGATACTAGTTATAACTCGTATGTCAGAGTTACGAGTTATAACTCGTAACTCTGACATACGAGTCTAACATACGAAAATACTTATTTTATTAATAAGTATTTTTTTTAACTTATTTTATAAATAAAAATTAAAAAACTATTTATTTAATTAAAAAAGCCGCAATAGTGTGTGTGCTAGAATATAGTCAATTATGTATCTATAATAAAATCATCAAATTGACATAAAATGAGGTTTAAGGTTCGATTCCACTAAGATTTCTTAACTATAATAGTAAGAGGGACTTGAGACATTATATGCACATCATGGGTTAGTTCGACTAAAATCAGGATCGTTCCATGGCCAATAATAATGTTCATATTTGACTCAGACTGAGACATTACATGTGGACCAGAGAGTTTATTCTGTTGGAAGATGGGGTCGTCTCATAGCCGATAATGAGATTCAAATTTGACTCAGACTGACTAGGACTACAATAAATTGTGTTGGGTGTGGAGATACTTTTGACCGACTAAAAAAATCAATAAGACAATTTTTTTCCTTTTGTTATCTCGGAGTATCCCCACTCGACTGACCTATGAATTTAGGCCGCACACTCCAACATTGGGTCAAATAAGCTGTGGTGAGACTAATCTTCGGGGTCGGGTGAGAATACTACAGTCTCCATCCAATAACGAAAGTGAATATTCTAAAGAAATCGAACTCATGACATCAAGAATGAAATGTTACGGATCCATGTTAGATTACACCTTGTATAGAAAAAAAAAATTCAGTAGATATGAATTGATAACTATACAATTATTTTAGTATAATAAACATGATAATGCAATGGACTTTTGGTAACATATAATAAACTTGGGCTCATCTCATCCATTTTCTAATTAATACAAGATAAGATTCTCCTTATTTTACATACTAATTTTGCATAATTGAAACTTTACACGTCAGCTCCGTGTCATAAGCTCTCTTAAATTAGTTGTTTATTGATTTTTATATCACAACTCTGATTCCAAGATATTCAAGATTCTCCAGAAAGTTCTTCATGAAAAAAAATTAAGGAAGAAAGACAAAACGACGAAGTAATCACCGTCGTTATACTTGATTACGGATATGGCTTCGCTATCATTTGCCAGCCACGTCAGCAGTTCAGCCACCGAGCTGGTTCGGTCGGGTCGGCCGGACCGTGCCAGGAACGGGTCGAGGTTCAGGGTGGTGGCTCAGGCGGGTTCGGAGCCGGATTTAAGTGTCACGGTGAACGGGTTGAAGATGCCGAACCCGTTTGTGATCGGATCGGGTCCGCCGGGGACGAACTACACCGTCATGAAGCGGGCGTTCGACGAAGGCTGGGGTGCTGTAATCGCCAAAACGGTACCGTTTTCACTTTCTTAGTGTCTGATTGTTATCTTTTTAGGGGATAATTGAGATTCTCTTACTTTCTTCTAGTCTCGTCGATGATGAATATATGACTGAGTTGTGTCCGAACTGTAATGATGAATAGGTATCTCTAGAGGCTGATAAGGTAATAAACGTGACGCCGAGGTATGCTAGATTGCGGGCGGGAGCTAACGGTTCGGCGAAAGGGCAGATCATAGGGTGGGAAAACATCGAACTCATCAGCGATCGACCGCTGGATACAATGCTGAAGGAGTTCAGACAGCTGAAGCAAGAATATCCCGATAGGATTCTCATAGCTTCGATCATGGAGGAGTACGACAAAGCTGCTTGGGAAGAGCTCATCGATCGAGTCGAGCAGGCTGGAGTTGTAAGGAAGCAATTTTTTATTTTCCTATATGTCTCTTAGTGGATGCAGCTTTTTTCATTACATTAAATGGTTCTTTCTGTCGTAGGATGCTATCGAAATAAACTTTTCGTGTCCTCACGGTATGCCCGAGCGTAAGATGGGTGCGGCTGTTGGACAAGATTGTGCGTTGTTGGAGGAAGTTTGCGGGTGGATTAATGCTAAAGCAACCGTTCCCGTTTGGGCTAAGATGACTCCGAACATTACAGATATTACAGAGGTTTTGTTTTCTTGTCTTTTCACTTCAACCTTGGCTTGTCCAAATAAATCGTTTCTTCTTTTGTAATAATCCAGCCGGCAAGAGTCTCTTTGCAATCGGGATGCGAAGGAGTTTCTGCTATTAATACAATCATGAGCGTCATGGGAATTAACCTCGACACCTTGCGTCCCGAGCCTTGTGTGGAAGGGTGCGTAAAAACACCATTTCTTTCAAAACGATTTGATTGTATTTGCGCTATTAATGTTCTGAAGCTATCTGTTTTTTTCATGCCACATTAGTTACTCAACACCTGGAGGATATTCTTCGAAGGCAGTTCGTCCTATTGCCCTCGCAAAAGTCATGAGCATCGCACAGATGATGAAAAGAGAATTTTCAGACAAAGATCATTCGCTGTCTGCGATCGGAGGAGTCGAGGCCGGCAATGACGCGGCGGAGTTCATACTTTTAGGAGCCAACACAGTTCAGGTCAGATTCATTACTTTACCACCCTCATTTTCGAACAAAGCATAGCATAGATTAAATCAATTCAAATTCTGAAATTTATGATACTGTCAAGAACTAGATTTTATCGCGATAAACCCCGTAATAATTTAGGTATGCACGGGAGTTATGATGCATGGGTACGGCCTCGTGAAGAAACTCTGCTCGGAGCTCCAAGATTTCATGAGAAAGCACAATTTTAAATCTGTCGAAGATTTCAGAGGGTAATAGTTACTTCTTAAAAAAGACGTATTTCTTCCATATTATGATTCGATCGCTTTTTTTTTTTTCTTTCTGGGAGTAGGGCTTCGCTTCCATACTTCACGACGCATACGGATTTAGTAAAAAGGCAGCAAGAGGCGATCCGCAAGAGAAAGGCTATCAAGAAAGGTCTGCAATCAGACAAGGATTGGACTGGGGATGGATTTGTCAAAGAAACTGAGAGCATGGTCTCAAACTAATGCTCTGCCTTGACAAAAGATTTATCTTGTATGTTTACATTCCCTTCTTACACACAATAAATATTACCAAAACTTCGGTGTGATTTACGCAACATTTTACATTATTTCAAGCCATTTTGGTCTGAATCTGCCGATGGATGTGTATGAGGTGTTCGACGTATGAGCGTCCGCCTGGAGATTTGTCTTCCACCATGTAAGAATAGAACATCATTCCTGGGAGAAAAGAAAACAAACAGCACAATTTAGATCGAAAAATGCAAGAAAAATTAGTAAGTTACATTTTCTCGTATATTTTACCCGACGGATCTTCCTTCTTGCACAGTTTCAAGCTGCGGAAGATCGAAAAACATATTATAGGAATGGTATACACAGCACATAAGACAAGAATGGATAGTTATATACGCATACCGTAGGTAAGAACACCGCTGGCGCCTTATTTCATTTACAATGGCGCTGAGTTTCTTGGACAACGCATTGACATTTTGCGGCAGGACGAACTGCGAAATGAAAAAGATGGCAAGAAATTCGATAGTATATAAAAATTTCGAAATCGAAGCGCACTAAAACATATATATACCTGGTTAGAAATTTCCTCAACCGATGAAATTCCAAATAAATCTCGCAAGATATGCGTCTCCACTGAATTCCCAGCGTATATTAAGCAATCCACGCCGTTCTCAAGCATGTATACCCCGTCGTCGGATATGTGCTCGCTCGAGAGTGGAATCGAAGGCGAAATCTGAAAATTATCCAAATCCTAAATAAAGAAAAGGTTAAAGTTAATAAATCAAACAAAGACTTCATTCTGTGAAAAAGAAAAAAGAAAAGGAGAAAGATCATTACTTGCTTATCAAGATTATGTATAGCTATCAATCTTGGGTACACCAAAGGGATTATCAAAGGAGTAGGTAAAGGGGCGACATAGTTTATCCAAAACGCCCTATCATCGATTCGTCCGTCTGGGCGCAACCCTGGACTTTTAAGCAACGCTGGAATACGCCGAGATCAAATATAAGAGAAGAAGAAATTATTAGCAAGCTAAGTAGCTACGGGAGAAATACAAAGACATACCAAGCGAATATAGGGGCAGCAATTTAAGCGCCTCGGGCAAAATAAGCTGTCCCGAAGATGACACCGTAGCACAAAACTTGCGGTATGAGTAGAGAATGTTGACACAAACATTTGTTGACTGATCTCTGACTTGCGATAAGGGCATTGTTGGAATTTCACTAGCCGCTGTTGAGTATGGAAAAAGAAATTACGGCACAAAAATGCATTTTGTTCTTAACGAATAATTTCCATAATAATAGAACAAAATCATATGCTGCGCGAGTGAGTACCTTGCTTCATGATACATGCAAACTGGGTATCTAGGTCGGCAGAACGGAATAAATTACTTAACATGCTGGTGCATGGAAGAGACAAGTTTGAAACCCTTATTCGTCTTTGTCCGTATATTGTGGTGTATAGAAGCGCACACTACAAATTATAAAGATTTTACTGTTTAGATGTTGGCTGAGAGAGAGAGAGAGAGAGAGAGAGATTGACCTGAAAAGCACACTCTGTGCCTTCCTGCAACTTATCATCATGCTTTAGAGTCACCATTATCGTTTTATCACAATCGATCTGCAAAAAATGTAATCAACTAATAAGAAAAAAGACAATGGATGATAAATGCTCGAGAAATTTACAGCGTTCTTATGATTGAACAACAACAATCAAATTATTTTTCTGCTTATATCAGGCGATGAGTATGTATGACCCACTGAAGAAAGATAAAAAGTCACATACTGCTGGTAGATCTACATCAGTGGGTATGCGCTTACAGAAGTTTCCTGAATATTCCTCAACTTGAACACCCTATTGACAGTTTATAGATCAAACTATCATTTTCTGTGCTAAGCTACCACAAAAAATAATTCACAAGAAAATTTGAATACACAGAAGTGACCTGGCTGCACCTAACACGCATCACTGCTTCAAATCCTTGGGGCCTCGTTACATTCCACCGAAGATCATTGTAAAGCTTAGCTGGGTCGGAAAGGGCTGAAAAGGGGTAATAATAATACACCTACAAAATTGAAATTTGGAAAAAAAAAAACATCTGAAATAAATACAAATTTGCCCCAAGATAATGCTAGAAACACACTCAAGCATGAACTTGTGGATGCAGGACGAAAAAATAGTCCTGTAAGGTCATTACTATGTACAAACATCATGAAATGATTGCTAGAAAAACTATGAAGAATAAAAAAATAATAATCTAATTTACCTGGCCTCCAGTTGTTCTTGGTATGACGGAGAGAGAAGCAATATCAACATATGTTTGTGTTGTAAGGAACAAATCGACACAAACCTGAAGGTGCAAAGAAGAGAACAAATTACTAGCTGACCCCAATAGTGAAACCAAAATGAATGCAAGAAGCTTTCACAAGTTTAATTGCTGAGACTAGACATTAAAAAATGACCTGATGCTTTGCAAATTCAATGGCCATAGTTTTCAGAGTCTTGTCCGCTGGTTGGAGTAATCTATGAGCCTCCTGAAACCCCATAAATACTTCTAATTAAAGATCGTTCGGCGTAGATAGTCAATAAAATTGCAGATATTCAGTCACCAATTATGGAAATTTTCAAGGAACTACAGCCAAAAAGATAAACGAACAAATTTTTATTTTTTTTTTAAAAATAGCCATATTTGATATACCTTTTCACCAGCTGACATATTACTCCTGCCTTCCGCTTCTCTAGCAGAAAGGGATCCAATGCCAGCTGAAGGCAATCCTGCATTGGTAATTATCGAGCAAATGATATCAAAGACCAAACAATGGAGAGATCTGAACAGTTTTAGAATCATAAAGTAGGAACAGTAAGCTATAAAGTCGAAATGAAAACTATTGAAAGAAAAACTTTAAGCAAAGTATTCATGCTTTAGAAGACGAATTCATGATTTGGACCCTGCAAGTAATTTTGTTAGTAGCAAAACTTTTTGTTGAATTTTGCTAGGTAGAAAAGAAAAGAGTATACTGACAGGTGAGTTTTAGTGTCAAATTATAAACTCATGACAATCAGGAAACATATTAATGAATTTACCTGATTGGAAAACTAAGAGCTTCCCACCAGTGCTTTTGATTGCCAAGAAAGCTGCCTGGCGTAGAAAGAAAAGAATTCAGTTTTTGAATGCAGCAAAGTATATATGTCCAGACGTTGACTTAAACACCTCGGAGTTTATAGCTAATGGTCCAGCCGCATTGTACTAGAAATGTTAAAGACATTCACAGTACATTGGTAGGATATAATTCACACACTCACATACCAATAACCAGCATGCTTACACAGTAAATGCTTGGGATAATTTGAAAATTTTCGAAAATAGTATAGCATCAGTCATATTGTGTTTTGAAGGCAACCTTCATTTCATAATAGTATAAACATAGAACATCAGATTCATTTGACAGTCCATAGACTCTTGAATTAGAAGGAGTACTAATAATCGCACCAAAGTAGTTCTGCAAACAGCTGAATAACTCAAGTATCAATCTGTTAACAAGAAAAAGAAAAGGATTTGACAAATTGCTTCAATCACAGACCTTTGTTGCAGCACCAAAAGCTGAGTCAGCAGTCCTGTTATTCTGAAACATGGTAGGAATGCTTTCGAGCAGCATCTCTAAATTTTGACGACACTGCAATAACATACAATTTTTCAGTTACTTTGGAAAAAAACTCAATCTTTGAAACCCCAAAGCTGAAACCTTTATAAAGCAATCACTCCAGGAAAAAAATAAGAGAAACAGAAGATTAAAAAGAGATGTTAAATGCTTTCACTAAACATGTTACATTACATCAACAAGTGGAACAACAAGTCTCTCAAAAACGAAATAGAGTAACAAACATACCTCAACAAGTGGAACAACAACATCACTTTCAAGTGGAGTGTACACATCTTGTACATCAGGGACAATAAGCATTAAAGGCTGCAATGTAACAGCAAATAAAATACTAAGAATGCAACAAATAAGATTACATCTTTGATGAAAGACAGCTTTGCTAGAGGTAATTTGTAATAGAAGATCAATGTAATAAGCAATTAGCTTGAGGACAACGGAGAGAAGTTGACACAAGATATCAGATGACAGGAAAGCCACAAAAATTTCGAGCATCAGAGGCTGCAATGAGAACGGAAAACATAGAATTGACAGCGATGAAAAGCATTGAATTGCTTGTGTTAAAAGATGATCGACATAGCGACTTTGATGTACTAAGGCAATGAAAACAAGACATACAATGCCGTGGAAACAGCTAAAGAAAGTACTCCAAGGGTAAAATGGCAGAAAGTATATGAAACCTGCTGCAAAGCTCGTTTTAAGTTGTAAAAGTGGATTGTGGAGTCAAAGGTAGCAATGCCCACCATTGTTCGAGTACCTTCCTGCAACAACAACAATTGAATATGAAACAAACATGTTTTTCATTATTTTTGGCTAAGTAAAAAAAGAACAAACTCATGCACTTGAGAGAAGCTGCAACAAAATGAAAATGAACGTACAGGAAGATCAGAGATGACTTGACTGATTGCGCTACAAGCTGCAGCGGTTGCACCAATTTGTATAGCATTCATGGATACATCAATAAGGAAGAAAAACACAGCTGGCATTGGGTCCCGCACCTGAAGCACCGCAGGAAGTAGAGATGAAAGAGACAAACAAGCTAGAGAATTAGATCTTACACAATTTCAAGTAACAGTCCCTCCCACTTTAAAATTCAGTTGCTGAGCCACATGTAATCCACCATTAATTGATTCAGTTATCTATGAAATAAACTAAAAAAAGATCATAAAACTGTGACAATTTCAGTGAACTGATTGGACCCCACAGAATGGTCTGAAATTTCAACATATGGTCCAATAATGTTAGAACCCAATGGATTACACCCACGTTTCAACATTGATTAAAATCTTCTTTATTTTTTCCAAACGATAGTTTTTCATTCCATAACAAATTTCAAGTGGCTAACTAGCCAAGAAAGTCCGTCTCGTAACAATTGGACATCCAGTAAGGAAGAAACACCTCCAAAAGGAGGAAAACAGCTCCAAAACGGAGAAAAAACTCAGCGAGAAATTAATCGATCCAAAATGGAATGTAAAATCTCCCGAGACCAACCAAACTACAAACACCAAAATATAAGAAATTTAAGGATTAAAGAAAATTAATACGATAAGCAAGCACTGCCTGAATTAAAACTCCATGATCAATATGGCTATTAATTCAGATCTACGCAACATATCCTATTTGTCTATTTTCTCAACCAAAATCTTAAAATATTTGGTGATAGTCTCAACATATCCTATTTGTCAATTCAGATCTACTCAACATATCCTATTTCTCAATCTTCTAAATATTAATTATTCACAGATCACAAGTGGACCTAACCATGTACTCCTTGGAAGCAATAAATTCAATTGTCCCTCTGCAAAGTTCGGGCCTTTCATCAGCATCTCTGCGCCGACCATCTGGGCCTAAGTTGCAGTGATAGTCTCGCGGGGTTTCATCGGTGAATCCTAGGAATAGATCAAATGCAGAAAATAGTTCGACGAATTTAAATAGTATCTTTATTGGAAGTTCGACCTTTAGCAATGCATTCAAGACGACTGTTCGACAGAGTATAACAGAATAACAATGAAGCATACGAAGAGAAAATGATGGCTGATTAAGGATATTAAAAGCTTTTCATGTCTCTCAAAACTACAAAATATGCTTTATTTACAAATATATTGATATGATATTCATAAATCTGAAAGTTTCAAACAAGACCAGCTAAGTAAACAATTATGAAATATCATTATACAACTATGCCCAAACTAAACATCACTAGCAAAGTTGAAAAGAAAATAGTCTTACCACATAGGTTGCATATGAATCGTCTGCCTTGATCGATAAACTTCATAAAAGGATTGATATAACCTTTGCAACGAGAACAACGAACGGGACCGCTTTCTCCAAAATCAACAATCTAGGAAATTTAAAAAAAAATAGTTCATTACTGATGCACTATCCCAGAAAGTCCAGATGCAGTGACTAAACAAGTACAAAAAATTGATTCCTGATCTTTAATGAACATCATATAACTATTGCAGATATAGTTATATTCTATATAAGAGTATGTGAAAATACATGCCTTATAAAACCCCAAGTGATGATTTTATGATCTAATCCTAGATTCATCATGGAGTCACATCTAAACATAAACAGATCAACAAAGACAAAAGCCTACAAAAAGAGGGACAGAGTTCTCGGAACTACATGGATGGGCTCCTCCGACGGATGTGGAAGAGCTAAAGGCTGAACCAATAAAGCCAACTGCATTTCAGATGTTGACAAAAGGTCTACAGTACATGGAATCTGCAAACAGATAAAATAAAAGAATAAATACTATACTCTTTGCTAAAACCTCCTCAGCACAGATACAACTAAGATATTATAGTAATGTACAACAAACATACTTATCCGAACAAGAAATAAATAGACTTACCTGATTTACAGTACACCTCATATATCGTGGGCTGCAATTCCCAGTGTCTTTTACAATATACTCGCTTGTTGCAGGCTTGAAAGGTACCAATCATATAAATCAGCAAAGGATCAATACACTTTAAAGAAGGAATGGAATTAACTATCAGATACCTAGGAATAGGGTAACACCACTTTGCAATATGATATGAGCAGAAGAGAAGAAAAAAAATATGGACAAATAAAGCAAATCACAGTATCTGAAGCTAAATTACTAACCGGTGGTGTATTAGCTTGATTCCCTTGACGTGTCTCATGCAAAATTACAGAAGAACTGCTGGAAACATGGGGAATCTGTTCTGGATCGATTTTTGATTGGCCTGTTTGACTCAAAGCTGTTGATTGATTTGGAAATTGTGGTGCACCTGGTGGCATTCCAAATACTGGTTGCTGCTGGTTCATGGGACCGGGCGCTTGAGAAGGTGGACCGAACTACAGAAATATTCGGTTTTAGAGTGTACGAATTAATTCAAAGTTGCATGATTATCACCAAAAAGGTCGAAAGACAAGAAACATGTTTGAATACGAATTATTGCAATGTTGTGTCAAATTACGAAAACCATACACTTCGTACTATTAACATCCCAAAAGATACAAAAAGAGAGGTTGTCTTGAAACAGGAATCTGAAAGAGAGACTGTTAGATTGTTTTGATTAAGCTTCAGCTGTCTTTGTCACAATGAAAGAATCAAAAGTTCCGCTGACTAATCAAAATTTCTAACTGAAAGAAATTGTCAAGACCAATACTGATACTGTGGACCTCCTTCTAAATCCTAAGATCAGAAAAAGTAGGAAGAATCACTGAAGCATGGCATCCAACTAAAACACACAACATAATATTAAAATTCAAGGGTGAAATCCACACCCTCAACAAATACAACCAGCATTTTGCATTTCCGCGCACAAACAACTGCTGAAACCTTTCACATACCTATGATCCCAAGATAACTAACATATATCCCAGAACGCACAAGCAGCACGACAAAAATGAATAAATAAAACTAAAACAATAAAAAGTTTAAATCAACCTGTTGTGATTGTGGTGGCCATGTCTGCATACCATATGGAGAAGCTGATGACTGGGGCCTGCCCGTTACATGTGGAGGAAACGGTGATGAACCACCCATTGGTGGCGGTGGTGGTGGAGCGACCGAAAATGGCGGCAGCACTGGCTGCGATAGACTGGAGGCTGGTGGACTACCAAAGCTTGGACGCATTTGCGGCGGCTGGGGAGGTGTGGGACCACCAGCCACCAACATTGCCTGTGACTGTGGCCTCGTCACGCCACCCATGGGAGATGGGAACCTCGGTCCAAAACCCTGAGCCATTGGTGCCCCAGAGGATACCGATGGTGGTCCATTACCTACCACGCTTGAACCGCTCATTTGAGGTGGCACGGTCGGAGCCGAGGTCACAATACCTGTGGCGAAAGGCCCAGGACGAGGGAAGGGGTCCAATGGCCTCGATGCACCTGGTCCACCAATGGATGGAGGTGACACACCTGGTGGTGGGACGATCGGTCGACTGGGAAATGCGGTGGTTTGAGGGGCGGCGTTGGGCGGCAGTGTTCCTCTTGGAACGGCGCCGGGTGGCGGCGGGCCAGGTCGGGCTCCAGTGAAAGGTTGTGGTGGCTGCCCAAATGGGGTTGTAGTGGGCCTAGGACCATAACCACCATTGTTACTTGATTGCAGCTGATTAGGTTGGTTGATTTGCAGGTTTTGGATATTACTGGCTAAAGCATTGGGGTTGTAATTTGGCGGGAAATTCCCCGGTCTAGGTCCTCCATGGCTCGACATAATTCAATCAATCAGAAGTGTTTAATGCTGATAAAGTCTCTGATCCTTGACAGAATAAAAACCCTGATGATTGATTCGCCTCCAATTCCCCAAAATCCAACCCAAATCTATTAAATGAGCAAAAACCCATCTTATAACAATGACAAAATCAATAACAAATTAATACAACAGATAATTTCTACAGAAGTCAAATATTGAATGATAAAGCAGATTGACAAAATTGTATCTATAGACATGATCAAGATGATGAAGCTAAAGTTCCATGAAGGACTGGGCTCGATCAGCAGCTCAAGAATTGGCGATTATATTGAAAGAATTAGATTCAGATAATGAGGAAATCATACACATACGAACCTCAAATTTGAGAGTTTAGCAAACGCAAAGTGATTGAAGTGCCAAGATTCAACCTTCAAGAACAAGGGTTTTGGAATCAATCAGCATATCAGTGAATGTTGGATCGAAGTTTCAGACGAAAGAGAAAATTTGTCATTTTTTTTTTTTTTTTTGAGTAAGATCAGCCTTTTGTTTTCTTTCTTTTTACTTATTCCGACTGCGAAGTTCAATATGGCAATTACTCAAAAACTGAAAATCGATCACTTTGTATATTTCTCCTTCCTTTTGCATTTTATTGTTATCATTACATATATACAATTTTTGACAATAAATCATTTCATTACATGTATTTTTTTCTATTATTAATAGTAAATTGTAACTTTATGGGTTACCTACATTTGGATGCAACATTTCACGAGAGTCTTTCATCATCATACTAGTATTCTCCGCACACTTGATGCGTGTGCTTAAAATATAAATAAAATATAAAATTATTTTTATAATATCAAATCATAATATTAATTTTAACTGTAAATTATTTTTTTATAAATTCAAAATATGATTTTTGGGATATAATTGAAATAAATTTAAAAACTAAGGGTAAAATAGTAATTTGTAGTGTCATACCAAATTAATTTGATGGTAGTTAGTTCTCCCTTAATATATAGTATATATATATATATATATATATATATACTAGAAAATTTGAAGCCGTGCAAATGCACGGCGATAAATGCCCGTATTTTATTTTATTTTAAGTATTTGCAATTGTGTTGCAAACTCTTTTTTATTTATTTTAAAATTTTTTGTTAAAATTTGTGATGGATTTTTTGTCGCAACTTTTATTGATATTTTTCTGAGAAAAAATCGACTATAATTAGTTTGATTTGTTTTTGGAAATATCTCAACGGATTTTGCGACGAAAATTTTGTGCACCAATCCTCAAACTACGAATTCTTCAACGTTTCTCCTTGAAGAGGGCACCAAAACCTTCAACTTCTTCGCTTCTGACAGTACAAAATCCTTAAATCTTTGGCTTCTCATCTTTAGCTTCTCACAACTTATAATACTTAAATTGTTGGCTTCTAAAGTAAAAAATACAGTAATGATGTTTGACAGTGTGAGAAGCCAAATGAGCTGCTGAAAAAATTACGTCCACCATTAAAAAAAAATATTTTTCTACTTTAAAATTTAAATATTAAAGAGTCATGTGTGAGTGCATTTGTATATATAAGATAGTATAGAAATTGGAAAGTTGATTAAATATATATATATATATATATTATATATATACAATTTAAAAAATTATTTTGGTCAACCGATTCTCAATTCTCATAGTTATTCCGATTAAGTAATAGAAGGATTATAAAAAAGTACAAAATATAATTAATTATTAGAATAAATAATAATAAATATAAATATATGCACTGACAAACGCCTATTACAATTTCAAAGTGTAAACAATTCCTAAAGTTTTAATCAATAATTATTGTGGAGAAATAAGTAGAAAGGTGTCACGATATTTAGGGTCAGCAAGGAGAAATAGGCGATATATAGACTACGACGAAAAGTTACTGTTCATTCTTCCATACCGTATATAAGATATAATATATATTTTTAGTTTGGCCGAGTCTAGATAATGATATTAAACTCTGTTTGAATTGAAGAGCGTATCGTGGAAAAGAAAATTAAAATAAACCTTTAACAGTTTGGTGAAAAAAAAAATAGTTTTGTAAATTTAAGCTAGATTATTTTTACTTTACCTTATCTCTTTAATCAATTATACATAAAAACCAATTTTCTTCTCTACTTAATTTACTTTTTCCTATTAATTTCCTTAATAAAACTGAAGGGTAAGAGTTTGACTCATTTATATCCCTAATGTGTCTTCCTGATATATATATATATATATATATATATATATATATATATTGCTTTTGTTTTTGGTGAGAGTGTTAGGACAAGTGGACAATGGTAAATCCAAAAGGGTCCGAAGAAGTATTTGTCGTGGAGAGGCGAATAAGAATAATTTGACAGAGTCAACTCAAGATTGTATAATACATTACATTACAACAAAGAGATAGGCCAACCAACTAACCATATTAACTCCAAAGTAATAATGACGACCAATGTTTCCTCTCTCAAATGCCCCCCACAGTTGATGCCGATGATACGATTTAGACATTTTCTCTCACCACAACATAAATTTTATATTAATGTGTGCGTCATTTGAGCCGAGCATTTATGTAATAATAATAAAAGAAATATTTTTTTTATGGGTTGAGTGAGAGAGAGAGAGAATGCAGAGGAATCTTGGGGGATGATTGTCTGTCGTTAATTTATAGTATATTCGTTTTTTCGGGGACAGAAAAGAAAAGGTAAAAAGGAAAAGGGCGGAGAAAAAAGAGAAAAAAAATAGGCGATAAAAGGCGACCCTTTTTCTTGTTTGTGCTGTTCTTGGGGATCATACATGATTGAATCTTGGATTTCTGATTGTAATGACGTTATGGGTCCTTCTTGACTGCTGATATTCGGATATTCGGCGATTTTGTTCTTGATTTTGGGTCCAATTTTTACGGCGATATTCTTGATTTGAGGGATTTTCTCATTCAAAACGGCATGGCATAATCTTGTTTTTGCGAAGAAAAATAAAAAAGGGGCTGTCTTATTTTTTTTCTTTCCAGTTTTTATAGATGTTGTTGATCCTTGGCTTTTCGTGAGCTGAAAAAGTCAATCATTCTGCTCATCTCTTACAATGAATCTGTCGTTGTCAAGATGGAATTGTTTAATCTTTGACATGATCAAGTTGTATTTAGTTTTCCTTCCAATGCCATCTCATTAGTTGGGCAATCAAGAAAAGTTAGAACATCTCTTCTTTAGACATATGGTTCTGCCTCAGTTGTCATCGTTAGGTACAAAATCGGCATTTAAAGATTCGATAAAGTGTTCGTTCTGGTAGATTTCTGTGTCCTTACATTGCATTTGTCATTTCCCTAAATCGAAGCAGTCATTTCAAGATTTCGAAAGGAGGCCCTTTTCGTAGCAGTAATTGATTTATCAGTTTCAAGTTTGTGGGATTTTGAATACTTTAGTGATCGATCACTCGGCCTCAAGTTTATGGAATTATCAAGATTCGGATAAGGATTCTTTTTTCGGTGGTCGATCTGTCGGTTTGTGCAAGTTTATATGGAATTTTCATTGATTCAGTGAAAAAGAAAAATGAGATTCTTAAGTATAGTTGGAAATTCTTTCGGATGCTCTGCCTCGGGAGAACGCCTCGTGTCTGCAGCTAGAGATGGCGATATCCAAGAAGCAAAAGCTTTGTTGGAGTATAATCCCCGCCTTGCTAGATATTCCACATTCGGCGTTCGCAATTCTCCTTTGCACTACTCCGCAGCTCAAGGCCATCACGAGGTGTATATTTCTTCTCTATATATCACAGTATATCATTATTTAATAATTCTTGTATTTATATATCATATCATTATACGATTGTCGATTTCATATATGTTCTCTATTCGTAGATTGTTTCGTTGCTGCTCGAATCTGGGGTAGATATTAATCTCAGGAACTACCGCGGGCAGGTATGACTTTTGAAAGTTAATCGATTTTTGATTAAGGTAATTATAACAGCCCTGTAATAATTTGTAGTGTCTATCTGATGACAGACTGCTCTTATGCAAGCTTGTCAACACGGTCATTGGGAGGTTGTTCTGACTCTGATTCTTAATAAAGCCAATGTATGAATGGTTTTTTTCATTGTCTAATCTTTTGAGTTGATACGTATGCCTTTTAAGTATATTTTTTCTTTTCCTTTTTTTCGTTTCCCGCAGATCCATAAAGCTGATTATCTCAACGGAGGAACCGCGCTTCACTTAGCTGCCCTGAACGGTCACACTCGATGCATACGTCTCCTCCTTGCTGATTATATTCCTAGCGATCCTAATATTTTCAGTATCCTGAGGGAAAAAAGATCCCGAAATAATGGTTCTTTACACGAGTTTGATGAGAGGTACTAAATAAATATTTCATTACACGTGCTCAAAAAATGGACACAGAAACATCGAATTATTTTCGTATATGTTCGCTAGTGCATTGTCCGAGGTTGTCAATGCGTCTGCTGATGGAGGCGTCACTGCCCTTCATATGTCTGCTTTGAATGGCCATGTCGAGACCGTTCATCTCCTTCTTGATTTTGGAGCATCTGTATCTAATGTAACAGTTGAAGATGGAACTACCATCGATTTAATAGGTATTTATGCTTCTCTTCTTTCTTTATTCACTCTCCTTTCATCAGTTGTTCTTTATCAAGAATTTCCGTCGTTATAGCCCAAGAATGTTGTCCTATTTCGACCTTTATGAGAAGAACATATATAAGCACTTGATCTCCCAATAAATAGGTGCAGGAAGCACACCGCTTCACTATGCAGCTTGTGGTGGCAATGCCCAATGTTGTCAGGTTAGTCTATGTCATAAAACTGTATTATAATGTTAGAAGAGTGTTTAAATGTAATAATTTTTTTTGGTTCAGCTTTTGATCGCTCGGGGTGCTAGTCTGTCTGTCGAAAATGCTAACGGGTAAGTTCACATATTTTGTTCTTTTTTGTCGAAAATACTGAAAATCATCGAATTTCAACGATGTAACTTGCAATTATTCTATTTCCTTTTCAAAAAAAAAAAAAGATGGAGTCCGTTGATGGTTGCACGATCATGGCATAGAGATTGGCTCGAGGAGATTCTAAGCCAACCACCACCACAGAGCCAATCAGCAGCTCCAATCCCTTCGCCCTATTTATGCCTTCCTCTCATGAGCATTGTTTCTATTGCCCGGTGAGTAATATACAGCCATAACTGTAATGGAAACTTCGATATCTATATCGTTTTCGTAGTCATAATTTTCAAATTTTCAGAGAATGTGGTTGGAAAAGCGACGATTCGTTCTCAGCATGCTTAGACCCGTGCGCCGTTTGCTTGGAAAGGAAGTGCACAATCGCCGCCGAAGGTACCATCGCGGGATAAATTGCATCTACAATCCTTTTTACTACTGCAAGGTTACATCTTTTTAATCTCAACGCTTGACACTTCGACAAGGTTGTCTCCACGAATTCTGCACGAGCTGCGCCCTTTACCTCTGCTCGACGAACACCCTGGCCCAAGGCCCGCCGGGCTCGATCTCCTGCCCGTTATGCAGGCACGGGATAATCTCCTTCGCCAAGCTCCCCTCGACAAGGCCCATAGCAAAGGAGGTCGCAAGGACGAGCCTGTCTCTACCCTTCTGCTCATGTTCGTCGTCCCAAATCCACGAACCAAGCGCTGCTACTTCCCTCGAGACTCCCCTTTGCAGGGGAGATTATTGCTCTTCATCCTTTCGTTCGATGAGCTGTCAGGGGCTGAAGCTCAGCCCCGGGCTATGCATGGGAGGTTCGGAGGGTGCTGCTGGCAGTCCATGTTCGGCTAGGAGGAGAGGCGTGGATCCGAGCCTGAGGAGCCGCCTGGTTAGGTGCTCGAGGCCTAGCTTCGGGCGTTCGAGCTCGCAGAACGAGGGAAGGAGCTGGCTGTGTTCTTTTAATAATCATTACTTTGGGGATGGGAATAGCTGCTGATGGGTTCTTTACATCATATATGTGTGTGTTTTGTTCTTGTAATAATCATTCTTTGTTATTGTTCTTACCTGAGATTTGGCATTTTTTTTGCTTGTGAAAGGAAATTGTTTTGGGTGTAAATAAATGGTGATTTGTGTGCTATAAGTGAAAAGAAAAAAAATGTCGTGGGCTAAAATGCAATTATCTGACTTAGAAAATGGATATTATTACCTGGTATTCGACCCGAATAGCATAATCCGACCCATTTGTAACCATCTACCCATTCGCCAGCTCTCAATCCAAAAGAAAGAAAAAAAAAAGAAGAAAATGAGGCAAAGGAAGAGTACGAATACTGCATCAACGATCAAGGAGGAAGCTGAAATCGAATTGAATAATCGAAGTTCTTCTCCATCAGAGTACAAAGTATTGATCCTCTGTTTGATTTTTCGGGTTGTAAACTCGTTATTTGTGCAAACGTATTTCAATCCAGATGAGCACTGGCAAGCTCTTGAGGTCGCTCACTACATCACTTTCGGGTGGGGTATTTAGCTGACGCCAAGTTCCAAGACCTTTTGGTTATGATCTTACTACTTCTTTCGTTTATGTTTTTTTTCCCTGCAATTTTAATGATAGGTATGGGCACTTGACGTGGGAGTGGAAAGAGGGTATAAGAAGCTATCTGCATCCACTTGTGTTTGCTGCTTTTTATAAAGTCGTCGCTTTTTTCAATCTTGATAGCCCATGGGTCATGGTAAATGCCATTATACAAGTAGAATTTGTGTTGTTCCATTTGCCGGATTTGATGTAGATGCGTTTTTACAGTAGTTTAATTGCCACGTTGCATTGCATTGAATGCGGTTTGATCCTTATATGTTTGAAGGGTTGGTCCTTTTTAGTAAGAAAAATTAAGAAATACTACTTCTGCTGGCTTGACATTTGGTTAATTGGTAGTTTTGCCTAATTTTGAGCTGCAAGTTAGAGGGGTTATAAAGTTTGGAACTTGTAATGATATTATCAGCAGCATATGGAACTTTGATGAAAGTATTGCCATTTGGGCTGAAATATTTTTGCTTTGGCAATTACGGATATTTAAAGTTTTTACATATTCTTAGTATGATTGTTTGACAGATGAGGGCTCCGCGGTTGCTTCAGTCTATCTTTGCTGCATTTGGTGATCTGTACTTGTACAAACTCTCTCGGGTCTTGTATGGTAACGCAGTTGCAAAATGGGCTGTATCCTTTTTGTTTAATTATATTACTTTTGCATGTGAATATATTTGTTCGGATCTGATATCAAATATTGAATGGTGCTAGTGAAGTACTTAACGTTGCTCATAGCTCTTTGCGGTGCTGACCAATTGGTTCATGTTTTACTGCATAACACGTACGTTTTCAAACTGTTTAGAGACTGTTCTTACAGTTGTGAGTTTGTACTACTGGCCCTCTATGAGAGTTTCTAGAGGTGATATCGCCTCCAGTTCAAGAAAATGTGCGTTGGCTTTAGCAGTTCTTTCATGTGCCCTTCGTCCTACAAGTGCGATTACTTGGATATATGTTGGCCTTCTTGAGCTGTTTTTGACTAATGATAAACTGAAGTTTGTTTTTCTTGAGGTGGTTCCTATCGGGTTAGTATCTAACCAATCGTTTCCCTTTGTGTTCCATTTTAAATTTTTCGTTCAGCCTTTTGGGATAAATTCAAATATTTGTTGCGTTTGATTTCTTATGATTAAATACTATATTTACGAAATTAGTAAAATTATGGTTCGATGCTGCATGTAATGCATTAATATTTGAATGCTTATATCAGGGGAATCATCTTGGTTCTGACATTTTTATTGGATCGTCAATTATACGGCTCATGGGTCATCGTTCCTTTTAACTTTCTGAAATTCAATTTCCTATCATCTGGCGGTGACTATTACGGAACTCATCCATGGCACTGGTACATGTCACAAGGCTTCACTGTCATGCTCTTTACCTTTCTACCATTTTCCATCGGCGGTGTTATGACGTCTAAACAATGGAAAATTTCTGGGCTAATTGCCTGGGTTTTGGGAGTTTACAGTCTCTTAGGTCACAAAGAATTCAGGTACATTGCTCAATTTTTTTCATATTCATCTTCTGGTTAGTTTGAGCATAGACTATAGAACCTTTAGTTATATATCATTAATTGCTTCTCATTATCTTCAGACCCAAAATACCAGGTTTGTACTTCCCGTGCTTCCAATAGCTTTGATGTTAAGCGGGCATTGCTTGGACAGCCTAGAAAATGGCGAGAGGAAGAAAACGAAAGAAAATCCGAACCTTCACAGGAATCGTTTTCCTAAGCTGAAAATTGCAGTCATTTTTCTGCTTGTTACAAATCTTCCAATGGCACTGTATATGAGTATGATTCATCAGGTAATATTCTGCCTTCACTCTGAAATCACTAAACACCTTACCTTTGAAGAAATATAGCAGTCTTATAAAACTTCAAAATCTTGCCTTTTGTCACAGAGAGGGGCTGAAGATGTCATGTACTATCTCTCCAATGAGGCCAGTGAAAATAAGGCGAAAAATATCTTGTTTCTCACGCCTTGTCACGCCACGCCATACTACTCCATGCTGCACCACGATATTCCCATGCGATTCTTGGACTGCACACCGAGGTCAATACATGATGTAATAAGCTTGCATATGTTCATGTTTTCTTGTAAAAAATGAGTTTTTATGATTCTTTAAATGATCTATCTAAAACAGTAAAGAGAAAGGAGTCTTCGATGAATCTGACCGATTCTTGATGGATCCCGTTGGTTTTGCGAATGAGCTGGCAAAGAATTGGTCTAGACCTAGCCACATCGTGCTGTTTGATTCGCAAGAAAGGCCGTTGAAGAACTTTCTTGCTTCGCAGAACTATCACGAGGTATCTAACACTTTCCTACGATCATCTTTGTAATAACCTCATTTAGTCTTAACTGCATTCGCTATTTAAATGACAGACGAAGCGGTTCTTTCACTCCCACTTCAAGGTGGATCGAGAGCTCCAGGCATCGATCGTTATATATGCTTCTCAAGGCCAGCAAACGTCAGTTTGACATGTTTATTTGACGAATTACATGGTTTTTTTTCCCTGCTGAAATTAAACTTGTCTTTTTTCTAACTTATTTTCTTCGGTTACGACTAAATATTACTTAAATTCTCTTTCACGATATAGTTGTTATAACGACATATTCGTATAATTGTGACTAATTGTCTGTTCAGCTGATGATTATAAGAAATTCCCCATAACATCCAGAAAGATGCACAATTCACACCTCAATTCAAGAAGTTAAAAAAACCAAAGGATAATTATCTCAGCTTCAATTTCTACAACCTCAACAACTTGTAATATTTCCTGTTTTGTAACTCATTGGGACATCTATATATCACATGCGCGGTTCGGCCGAAAACCCAAATTAATTGAACCGAAAAAAATCGAGAATGACGTTTTGGCTGATGTTTTCAATTTTATCCAAAATTTGAACACCCCTTATCATCCATGAAATTTTTTTTTTTAAAATATTTTTTTTTTCCTTTCATGAAGTGAATTCTTTACTGTGTACTGATGATTTGGTGGTGAAAATGGGACAAGAGGAACTTAATGGGCCAAATTGCAAATACTTTGTTCTGTTATACTCGATTGGATTGCATTGATGAGGAAACATTGACTTCAAAATTTATTATTACAACACATAGTTTCCATCGATTTACCACCAAAAAGTAAAAGTGAAAAATTGCATAACGTTACAACTTATATAGAGCATGGTCCTTATTCATTTACAGTCTTGTCTGAAACCGTCGTGATGAACGTTATTCTCAGATCCTCAATATCTTCAGTTAAGGTCATTGATGTCAGAAATTAACTTCAAGTTAACTCAGCCAAGACAAAGAACAATGCAGTATATATATATAGTCTGTCATACAGACAAAATATCCTAGGATTTCAATATCAGTCACTACACATCATCAGCACGACAATGTCTCCTCCACTCCGCGCCGCATTTGCATTCACAATCACTGTCATGATACTCAGCCCAATCGCTACAGCCATCGACATTCCGGGCTTTCCAGGACTGGGCGGGCTAATCCCGGGGCTCGGCGGGCTTATACCAGGCTTGGGCAGGCTTATACCAGGCCTAGGAGGTGGTGGTTCGTCAGGCCTAGGCGGGCTTATTCCAGGACTGGGCGGGCAGCCCGGTTCAGGCCAGGTCAGCGACTGCATAACCCCGATCACAAGCATCGCGGGATGTGCGGAAGGCGCCTTAAAATCCATAATGAGCCGTCAGGTTGGATCGATATCGCCAGAGTGCTGCAGTGCTCTGCTTAAGCTCGAGAGCAGCTGCTGGCCGAAGATATTTCCCTTGTTTCCTTTCCCCTCTGCCATTAAGAGCCTCTGCCCGGCAGCCGCCGCTGCCGGCGGTGGGCCGGCTACGCCTAACCCTCCGCCGCCACGTAAGTAGTGAGATATAGCAAAAAATGATTAGTGAAGATGCCATTGCCATATGATTGTGATACAACATTCACCATCGCTGCTCCATTTCCAAGATTACTTTTTTCTTGAAAGAAAGAAATAAAATTTGAAGAGTTTGTAATAAATCAATGTAAGAATCAAGATCATCTTCAAGAAATAAATCGATGTAAGAGATGTAATTCCTCGACGTCCAAATGCGCGGTAAGAAGCAGCATTGGATAGCGAGAGGAATGTGATTTTAGCTCCATTCAATAAGCAGCCATAACTCACAATACATAATAAGTATGACATAGCTATAATTCGATGGAAGGAGCACAACATACAATATACATACAAGTCAAACATGTAAAGAG
Source organism: Lindernia subracemosa (assembly GCA_028392965.1). Taxonomy (NCBI): domain Eukaryota; kingdom Viridiplantae; phylum Streptophyta; class Magnoliopsida; order Lamiales; family Linderniaceae; genus Vandellia; species Vandellia subracemosa. Next base: position 6,127,291 of record JAQPCC010000002.1, on the reverse strand, counting down.
AGAAAGCTTATTGAAACAACTCAGTCCCTTAGATGTTCATTATAACTGCGATCATTTCCGCAATCATTACAGGTCTGTAGAACTCATCATCGTTTGTCTCAACTCAACCAATCTAAAAAGAATATGGAAAGACGTATTTCTAGCTGCCCCTGTGTACTATACAATCTATAATGGAGAAGACATATAGAGATAAAGAAAGGCAGCACAATAACTATGGCTTCAAGGGAACGAGCTAACAGAAAAAAGAATATCTTGTCAGCTAGATAGTGAAGCCCAGCTGTAATAAACAAACAGACAATATTAAAATCCCATCTTTATCTAACAGATTGTGACCAAGAACGATAAGCAAACAGATGAAAGAGGCCTCATCCAGAAGATTAGGCTGACATCATAGGAGGATTCAGACATATGCTTGTCATTTGTAAAGTATAATCATTGGCCCAGAAGCAAAAAAAAAAAAAACAGCTTTCAAATCAAGCAAGAACAGATCTATTAGATGCATTTGAGATTTCCCAATTCACGGTAACCAATTTAAAAAAGATGAATCTTTTATAACAAACAAAGAAAACTAGCCCAAATGTGAATTGGGGATTCAAATATATGAAGAGAAAAATCAAGGGCTCAGTTTATGGGTGGTGATTTATCAGGATGGTCGTCAAGGCATTGAAGACACGCCGTTACGACGAACGAGACCTAATCCAAATCATTCATCATAGCCCAGAAAAAAATGCAATCACAATCATAAGATAAAGAACCAATTTCTGAAAGAGCTCATCAACGCTTTCGATTGTGCCGTCAGATCTCAGATGCAATGCAAGGATTCGAGGGAGCTGAGCTAGTTATAGAGAGAGGCGGCCGAGCTAGGGTTTTGGATTGAGACTGAATTGGGTTTGTCTTCTCTCAATGGGCCGTTGCTCGTTTTACTACAGCCCTCAATCTTACTTCCAAACCCACTTCAGACACAACGGTAAACACCCCCGAATAATATTCAAAAGATGCGCCTTTTGCCCTTCACTACACAGATTTTCTTCCGTCTTCAAGAATATCTCAATTGCCGCCCTAATGGCCAGAGTTTTAATCACTATGAAATCGGAACTGCAACAACAGCATATCAAAGAGAAAATCACACCATATCCTTACCATATACTCTTAACTTGGCGCTTCCTTTCTTCCTCCTGGGCCTATTTATATGTCGATTTCTATGCTCTATATGCTTTTCCTTCGTTATTGAATACTTATTTTCTTCTTCTCATCGGGTTTTCGCTTGCGGGTTGATCTCTTGTGGATTTCATAATCTTTAAGATCAAATCAAGGGGGGTTTCTTGGGTTTTGCAATATTATGATGTCTAAGAAGATTAAAGGGTTCTCTTTTGATTCAAAGGCGAGCTTTGATGATGTTAGGGCCCGATCGAAGCATCAGAGTCTAATGGAGGACAATGAAGAGTTGCAAAAGGTGTTACTTTCTTGTCTTGGCTTTTAAAGTTTGGAGCTTTGATGCTTTTCTTTGATTAATCCTATGGAATTTGATCTGTGTCATCTTCTTGATTGCTACCTAGTGAAGTTTTTATGGAGTTTTTACTTATGTGTCGATCTCTTACAACATACGATTTCGCTGTTCTGTGTAGGAATTCGAGGATATGAGAAGCCGATTAGGTGCAGCAAAGCAGAAGGAGATGATTCTCGCCGCTGAAGTTCGGTATGTCGATCGATAAAACTTTAGCAATTTTCTTCAGCTAATCGATCGTTTAATGGCAAATCTTCTTCCAATGTCAGTATGTAGCATTATCGATCAGTTTTCATATGATATGACTCAATAGGTTTCTGCGACGAAGACACAGATTCCTCACGGCGAAAGACACGGCATGTTCATCCCAAGAACAGCCTCTCTTACCATCATCAACTTGTCTGAAGCAAACCAAAAGCTCGAAGAAATGCATTATCGACGGAGATGAAACTAACAAACGCCTATTAGCTTCAGTGTCAGCGCCAAAGCCCAAGAAACGACGTACTATTAGCCAACAGCCATCTTTAGCTACCGTACGTCCCCAAAAGAAAGCTTCGAAGTGCCAAATCCCAGCAAACGGTTGGGGCCCGAGTTACTCTCCAATGCCACCGTCGAAGCAAAGTGGAACAGCCCTCGACTTGAATCGCAGGCAAATAACATATGGTGCAAATTCAAATGTGGGGTTTCATTCCAATTATGACGGCACTTCGTATACCTTTGATTTGAATGAAGTGTCAGTGAGTTTATTTGCTTTATTATTTTTTCTTTTTTCTTTCTGTAATGTCAATGATTCATACTACACTTCGACGTGCTTCTTTATAATCGTTCTTGCAATGTTACCTATCAGTTGGGAGATGAAGATCCTTGTAGTAAAGTCGAAGCGACTAAGTTCGAAGCAGTGACTAAGAGCATACTAAGCGTCAGAAGAGCAAACCATCGAATGATTCGAAGTCGTCGTCCATTTGTGGAAATGGTGAGGAAGGTTTGCCTTGTACGAGGAAGAAAAAGATCTCATGGAAAGACCCTATTGCATGGGTAGTTTAGTATGAGAGAAAACTTCCATGTGTTTCATCTAAAAGTGATGAATAGTTATAGCATTTGTTTTAAGGCTTAAAAAAAAAGCAACAAGTGACCACGCTTTATGTAATAATCGTTCGTTTTTCTCTAACGCTTTTAGGTCTTTTACTTCTATTACTGATGGCGTTCGATTGTTCGTTAGTTTTTACGGTAAATAACAGGGAGAATTCCAAAATGGTACTCAATGTTTATTATGTGGACTAATTTAGTCTTCGATGTTTTGTCTGAACTAATTTAGTCTTCGATATTGTCGATTTTGGATCAATTTTGTCTTTTCGTCATGATTAAACGGCAATCTCACACGTGTCTCATACTAAATCATGTCTGGATCGAATTTTAAAATATTTGCAGGATTTTGGGTTCGTACAGTTTTCTTCTATTGTCAATGAAGCTTGGCAAAACAGACGATCTAGAGCTCATGTTCGAATATTAAAGGAGAAATTTTTAGTTTTATACACTAATTTCAATAACTGTTTCAATTTTATCGATGTAGGCATGATTTATTATGAGGCGTGCGTGAGATTTCCGTTAAATTAACGTTTATCGTGCCGGAAGGACCAAATTGGTACAAAATCGGTAGCATCGAGGACTAAATTAATTCCAGCGAATTAGGGACCAAATTAGTCCACATGGTAGGTAAACATTGGGGACATTTTGATTTTATCCCGTAAAAAATATATAAATCTAAATAATAATTTATTTAATTTTATCTTTTGTACCAAAATCAGATATTAAAAAATAACTAAAGAACTATGAATAATAGCCTTCTTGTTGTTTATACTCTCTCCCTAAAGGATACCAACCAAAACATTTCATGGATAGTGACGATACCGAAGAAAGCTCTCGGTGGGCTGATTTGACCCACGAATGTCTCATCAACATCTTCTCGCGACTCTCCTTGGAGGATCGGTGGCGCGTGGTTATGCGCGTGTGCAATTCGTGGCTCGGGGCCTGCAAAGATCCCTACCTCAACGCCGCCCTCGATCTCAATCCTTACTTCGACGCCGTATTCGACGCGCCTCGTTTTTGGACACTGGAATTCGAGCGGGTCATGGATAATATGCTTCGAAACGTGGTCGTTTGGAGCAAGGGATCGCTCACCTGTGTACGGGTCAGGCATTGCTCGAATAAGTCGCTATCTCTCGTTGCCCAAAGGTACTGCGACAAAGTAAAAGGATAAGAAAAGACTCGTATGTGTTTTTCTAGTCGATGATTTTGTTGAATTTTGCTGATAATTGGTTTTCTAATTTATAGTCGTTAATTGATTTCGATTAGGGTTGGTACTACCCAATTGACGTGCTTGGTTGATCTATGTATTTGATTGTTGAGAATTGATGTTTCCATGACTGGATTTACTGTGTTGAGCTGATATTTTAACGATTATTGAAATCTTTTAACATTTAATACCCGGTCGTGCTGCTTTTCAAAGTCATACAAAGAGATTGATCTCCCTAAATATGTTTTCCTGGAATTGGGATCTTGAACACTAATTTTAGCTCAAATTGCCATCTTTCTCCAATGGTTAGTTTGTTCGTTGTGTAGGACGAATAGGAATTGTTGATTGCTTTGAGTTTCTTGTTAGGTGATGAATCTGATGATCTTACTGGGCATCGGGCTTATGTTTTGCTTGATTAGGGAAATTCATATATTATATCATACATGCTAAGTATTGAGAACTTAATCCCTTGTTGTTTGAGATTGGTTCAATATATTATGGTCAATGATGTTACTCCTTTTATTGCCTACTCTTATTTATGCGATGAAGTTCTGAAATTAACGGGTCAGAACAGCAGGTTGAGTGTTCCATATTGTCTTTTGTTTTACAACTCACATTCATCAAATTTATTGTCTATAACGGTAGGCTTGTGTTTACATAATCACATATTGGTTAGGAAAGGTGATGCAACTCTCTATCTCTCTATATGAATATGAGCCTGCGCTTATTGTTAATTGCTTTTAGAATGTGAACATCTAATTGTGCAATTCAAAGTCTTGGAATCATCCTGATGCATATTTCTCTTGCAGGTGCCATAACCTTGAAGTTCTCTCGATCAAGAACTGTCCCCGCGTCACAGACAAGGTAATGGCTGAAATCGCAGTGTCCTGCCCCAAGATAAAGGAGCTTGATATAAGCCATTGCTACGAAATATCCCACAAATCTCTGTCCATCATTGGATCTCACTGCCCCAACTTGCACACTTTGAGGCGCAACTTAATGAACTCCTTAGATCCTTCCCAACATACTCGTACCGTGCCCAGAGAGTATCTCGACGCATGTCCCCAAGATGGAGACATAGAAGCAGCTTCGATCTCTGAATATATGCCCCATCTTCTCCAACTTGAGCTTCGATTCTCCAAACTGACAGCCAAAGGCCTTGCCTTGATCTCCGAGAGATGTCAGGACTTGGAGTACGTTGACTTGTCTGGCTGTGTGAACTTGACGGGTCGGGATATTGCGAACGCACGTTCGAGCTGGAAGAACTTGAAGACGATAAAGAAGCCCGACTTTTACATACCGAGATCTGTGTTCCAAGCTGAGAGGTACGGTCACTGGAGGCTATACGACGAGCGGTTTCAGACGGATATCTTCAGGATTTGATGCAATAAAAGATGTAATGTCGGTGCCAAATGGGAAATACTCGTTGATGTTTGAAACTAATGGAAGTTGTGTGTAATGGTTGTTTGTAAGTTATTTTCATGTATAATAGAATAAGATCAAATGTTTGTAGTAAATGTTGTTTGCGATGGCATTGTATTACATATAAGCTCATTATTTAATAAATTTTCTAAGATAATATTTTTTTTATATCGATTTGAAGATATGGCACTAAATTAATAATTCGCTAAAATTATAAAATAATATATATATTATGAAATAATTAAATGTGGATGTTTTAAATAATAATATTAGTTAAATTATTGATGATTTGGAAGTATTATATTAAATGATGATAATGTGATAAGATGATAAGATGAGGTGTTTAATTGAAGAGTTTGTATTTTAGTGTGAGGTGTATAATTGTAATTAATGTGATTAGTTGTAATAGTGAATTATTAGTAGTATAAATAGGTGATTAGAGTTCATTGTAAATCACACCAAGTATTGAAATACTTAATCTCTCTCTAATCTCTCTCTCTTTATATTATAAGCTATATTATCATTATAATCTTAATATAAGTATAATTATAATAAAATAATCTTAATATAATATTAATCACAATTAATATTTTTATAACACGTTATCAGCACGACCGCTCTCCGTCGTCAAGATCAACCTCCGTCGAAGATCTCGTACGAGTTTAGTCAAGGTATGGTAATTTAATTTTTAATTTATACTAATATATATTAATTGTGATTAATTTAAAAATATATATTATAAAAGTATTATTTAAAGGTTTTATAACTAAACGCCAATACCCGAGTGGTTTCGCGGAATATCGTTCACTACAAGTGACGAGAGGTCCAGGTTTCGATCCCCGTGGAGGCGTGTGATTTTTTTTTTATTTATGCACGTACACAACACAAGCCCACGAGGTCTTGCGGTAATCCCAACCTCAGTAGCGGCATATTATTAATCTTTCTTTAATAAGAAAAAAATGTCGTTTTATACAAAGATGGATCTTCTACTCCTTACATTATTTACGGTGATCATTTCCGCTATGTGGATAATATTTTTACCAATGTTTTTAAAATATAATTATTAATTGTAATTTCTTTAATATTATAATTACTGAAATATATTTTATTTTGAAGGATGTCGCTATGTCCGATGTTTGATCTTTTACTTATGATTATGATTACGGCGACACTGATCTGGATGTGGATATCATTTTTTATAAGAACTTTTACAAAAGAAGATACAAAAGAAGATTTAAAAGAAGATTAATTATAAGTTTTTTTTTATTATGTAAAGTTTTAATAACATGTTTTGTATTTTATTATAGTAATATGTCGAACTTGGCGAGCCTTGAGTTTGTTGCACTCGATATCACTGGAAAAAATTATTTACCTTGGGTACTAGATGCTGAAATCCATTTGAAAGCAAAAGGCTTAGGTGACACCATTGATCCCACGAAAACCACAACTGAACAAGACAAGGCGAAAGCTATGATTTTTCTTCGCCACCACATTCACGAAAATCTGAAAGTTGAATACTTAACAGAAAAGAATCCAGCTGAGTTGTGGAAAAACCTGAAAGAACGATATGGCCACTTGACAACTGTTATTCTCCCCAATGCAAAGTACGAATGGCTGAATTTACGATTGCAGGATTTTACGTCGGTAAGTGAATATAATTCTGCCGTTTATAGAGTTACTTCCACGTTGAAATTATGTGGAGAGACAATTACTGATAACGATATGCTGGAGAAAACATTCACCACATTTCATCCACAGAATATGATATTACAACAGCAATATCGGGAGAGAAAATTTAAAAAGTATTCAGATCTAATTTCTTGCTTACTTTTGGCTGAGCAAAATAATGAATTGCTGGTGAAAAATCACGAATCCCGAACGACTGGTTCTACTGCACTCCCTGAAGCGAATGCAGTCAAAGTTAATAATGACAACAGTCGAGGTAATGATCGTGGACGTGGACGTGGTGGATATCGCGGCCGTGGACGTGGTCGTGGTCAAGGTCGTGGTCAAGGCCGTGGTCGTGGCCGAGGATATTATGGTGGTGGTTATCAATATTTCCGTGGTGGTTATCATAATTATCGTGGCGGTCATCAAAATATTCCCCAGAAGAGGAAAAGTTTTGATAATAAAGATGAGAAGAGGCAAACTGAACAAAAGAATAATGATGAAAAATGTTATCGTTGCGGTGGTTCTGGCCACTGGTCGCGCAATTGTCGTACGCCCAAACATCTTGTTGAGCTATATCAGGAATCTCAAAAGGGCAAAGGAAAGAAAATCGAAATGAATTTTGTTCAGGGTGAATTCGCCTCTACCTCTGATGCCAATGATGAAAATGCTCATTTGGAAGCTGCGGATTTTCTGATCGATGAAAATTAATCTGCTATGATTTTATTTATGCATTATGATTTACTATTGTGTGTTTTATTATATATCGTTGTTTTAAGTTATCTATATGTTTGTAATGCAATATTTCTTTTTCAATAATAAATATTATGTGTTTGTTTATAAAGGATATTATTTGATGGATGCGGGCATGTGCAATGAAGAATTGTGTCTTGCAGACTGTGCAACGACGAATACGATTCTAAAAAATAAGAAATATTTCGATCATCTTGATATGAAAGAAGCCAGTGTTATTACTATATCGGGTAGCACGAATATAATTGAGGGCTCCGGAAGAGCTAATGTTTTACTGCCCAGAGGAACAAGGCTGATAATTGAAAATGCTTTATATTCTCCTAAGTCTCAAAGAAATTTATTAAGCTTTAAAGCTATTCGACATAACGGATATCATATTGAGACTGCAGAAAAAGGAGATATTGAATATTTGCATATTACAAAAGTGATATCGAATGACAAAAGAATTGTGGAAATATTACCATCTTTTGACTCTGGGCTATATTACACATATCTTAAAACAATTGAATCACATGCTATCGTAAACCAGAAGTTTACTAATGATAATACATTTGTTGTTTGGCATGACCGGTTGGGCCATCCCGGTTCAATTATGATGCGGAGAATAATTCAAAATTCACGTGGACATTTAATGAAGAACCAGAAGATTCTTCAATCGAATGAATTATCATGTGTTGCTTGCTCTAAAGGGAAGTTGATATTCGTCCATCACCAATAAAAATAAAGAATGAATCTATAAGATTTTTGGAACGTATACAAGGTGATATTTGTGGACCGATACATCCATCGTGTGGACCATTTAGATATTTCATGGTATTGATTGATGCATCAACTAGATGGTCTCATGTATGTTTGTTATCAACGCGGAATGTAGCTTTTGCGAGATTGCTTGCTCAGTTGATTCGATTAAGAGCACATTTTCCGGATTATCCAATAAAGAAAATACGCCTTGATAATGCTGGTGAATTTACTTCCAAGGCATTTAATGAATATTGCATGTCTATTGGAATTGATGTTGAGCACCCCGTGCCACATGTCCATACGCAAAACGGTCTTGCAGAATCGTTGATTAAAAGGTTGCAATTAATTGCAAGACCATTATTAATGAAGTCGAAACTTCCCTCTTCTTGTTGGGGACATGCTATATTACATGCAGCGGCACTAATCCGCATCAGGCCAACAAGTTATAATGATATCTCCCCGATACAAATGGTTTATGGTCAGGAACCAAATATTTCCCATCTGAGAATTTTTGGATGTGCGGTATATGTTCCAATTGCTCCACCACAACGCACGAAGATGGGACCTCAAAGGAAGTTGGGAATATATGTCGGATTTGAATCTCCATCGATAATAAAATATTTAGAACCTCTAACTGGAGATTTATTTACGGCTAGATTTGCCGATTGTCATTTCGATGAATCGAATTTTCCGACATTAGGGGGAGAAAAGAAACAGCTGGAAATGAGTATTAGTTGGAATGAATTATCGCTAAATCATTATGATCCTCGAACGAAAGAATGTGAACTAGAAGTTCAAAAGATAATTCATTTACAAGGATTAGCTAATCAACTGCCAGATAGCTTTACTGACCTTAAAAGAGTGACTAAGTCACATATACCAGCTGTTAATGCTCCTGCAAAAGTTAATGTTCCTGGAGAACATATAATGATCGAGCCTAAACCACAACTAAAACGTGGTAGGCCCTCGGGTTCCAAAGATAAAAATCCTCGAAAAAGAAAAGGAGCAAATAATAAGAATGGTCCAGTCGAGGATTTATCGACTCTAGAAGAGTCAATGGGCATTAATGATTATGATAATGGAAATCAGGTACCTGAAATTTTTGAGAATAATGATAATGAAGAGATCTCGATAAATTATGCTCAAAATGGAATTAGATGGAACCGAGAAAAAGTCAACGTTGACAATAAATTCTCATTTAACGTAGCGCTACATGAAATGAATGAGATAAATGAGAATGAGGATCATGAACCAGGGTCTGTAAAAGAATGCAGACAAAGAAATGATTGGCCAAAATGGAAAGATGCAATCGAGGCAGAATTAAAATCACTTGAGAAACGAAAAGTTTTCGGACCTGTAGTCCGCATACCAGAAAATGTAAAGCCGGTTGGATATAAATGGGTTTTCATCAGAAAGAGAAATGAAAACGGTGAAATTGTGAGATACAAAGCACGGCTTGTTGCACAAGGCTTTTCACAACGACCTGGTATTGATTATGAGGAGACGTATTCTCCTGTGGTGGATGCAACGACTTTTCGTTATTTAATTAGTCTGGCAGTACGTGAAGGACTCGATATGCGTCTAATGGATGTTGTCACCGCTTATTTATATGGATCACTTGATAGTGTATATATATGAAACTTCCCGAGGGATTTCAGTTACCTGAAAATTCAGGGCCCCAAATGAGTACTCAATCAAGCTAAATAAATCGCTTTATGGATTAAAGCAATCTGGGCGTATGTGGTATAATCGCCTAAGTGAATATTTATCGAAAGAGGGGTATAAAAATGATCAAACTTGCCCGTGCATATTTATGAAAAGATCTGGAAATGAATTTGTCATCATTTCAGTTTATGTTGATGATATTAACATAATTGGAACTCCTGAAGAGTTATCAAAAGCCGTTAATTGTTTGAAAAAAGAGTTTGAAATGAAAGATCTCGGTAAAACGAAATTTTGTCTTGGACTGCAAATTGAATATTTAAAGAATGGGATATTCGTACATCAAGAGACTTATACGAAAAAGGTATTGAAAAGATTTTATATGGATAAAGCTCATCCATTGGATACTCCAATGATTGTTCGATCTTTAGATGTGAATAAAGATCCGTTTAGACCTTGCGAAAACGATGAAGAATTACTTGGTCCTGAAGTACCATATCTCAGTGCTATTGGAGCCCTAATGTATTTAACGAGTCATACGCGACCTGATATAGCGTTCGCTGTGAATCTATTGGCGAGATATAGTTCGTCACCGACTCGTAGACATTGGAATGGAATTAAGCGAATTTTTCGATACCTTCAAGGAACAACTGATATGGGATTGTTCTATTCTAATGAATCAAAAACAGATTTGATTGGGTATGCAGATGCTGGTTTTCTATCTGACCCCATAATGCTCGATCGCAAACGGGCTATTTATTTACACATGGCGGAACCGCTATTTCATGGCGGTCAGTTAAACAAAGTTTAACGGCTACTTCTTCTAATCATGCGGAAATTTTAGCTATTCATGAAGCTAGCCGAGAATGTGTTTGGTTGCGATCGATAATTGAGCATATACAACAAACCAGTGGGCTAGTATCGAAAAAGTTACTTCCTACGATTTTATATGAAGATAATGCTGCATGCATTGCCCAATTAAAGGAAGGATATATTAAGGGAGATAGAACAAAGCATATTTCACCAAAATTTTTCTTTACACACGATTTAGAGAAAAATGGTGATATTGATGTACAACAAGTGCGATCAAGTGAAAATCTTGCAGATTTATTCACGAAAGCACTTCCCCCAATAATTTTCAAAAGATTGGTATATTCAATTGGAGTTCGAAAACTTCGAGATCTTAAATGATGTCATCATCAGGGGGAGTAAATACGCGTTGCACTCTTTTTCCCTTCACTGAGGTTTTTCCCATGTGGTTTTCCCAGTAAGGTTTTTAATGAGGCAACAATCGAAAGCGTATCTAAAAGAATCATGTACTCTTTTTCCTTCATTAGGTTTTTATCCCATTGGGTTTTTCCTAATAAGGTTTTAACGAGGCATATTCTTTGAAAACATCCAAGGGGGAGTATTATGAAATAATTAAATGTGGATGTTTTAAATAATAATATTAGTTAAATTATTGATGATTTGGAAGTATTATATTAAATGATGATAATGTGATAAGATGATAAGATGAGGTGTTTAATTGAAGAGTTTGTATTTTAGTGTGAGGTGTATAATTGTAATTAATGTGATTAGTTGTAATAGTGAATTATTAGTAGTATAAATAGGTGATTAGAGTTCATTGTAAATCACACCAAGTATTGAAATACTTAATCTCTCTCTAATCTCTCTCTCTTTATATTATAAGCTATATTATCATTATAATCTTAATATAAGTATAATTATAATAAAATAATCTTAATATAATATTAATCACAATTAATATTTTTATAACAATATATATATTATTTCTAGCTATGGACTTTATACCGAATATAAATTAATAATTCTTTTATATACGATATATTATTATATGAATGAATAATGAAAATTTCTTACTAAATTAATAATTCGCTAAAATTATAAAATAATATATATATTATTTCTAGCTATGGACTTTATACAGAATATAAATTAATAATTCTTTTATATACGATATATTATTATATGAATGAATAATGAAAATTTCTTATATTGAGAAGTGATGTGTATATTATTTATTAGTCTTAGTGATCTTATAATTATATCGAAAATATTTTTTAATGTCCATAAAGTGAAACATTGAGAATACGAAACATAATAAAGTTTGAGATGGAATGACTCTTTCAAATTAGATCATTTATTTAATTTACGTAAGTTTGAACCGTGTTTGTAAATTGAGTATTTTATTATAAATTGATAAAATATTAGTTAATATATAAATTAGTAATTCTTAAATAAGTGATTAATTAATTAATCTTTTAATTAATAAATTATAGTGTTTATGACTGTTAATTTATATAGTTTTTAGTGTATTTGTTTGCTTGTGAAAGTCTTTTCATGTTATATGGAAGATTTATTTATTTATTTTATTTTACGTAAAATTAGCTTAGCTTAGCTCAATATAAAACGGCTGTCCCCATGAAGAATATCCCATTTCCTTATTTTCGTCGAAGAATTGATCTCACTCGAACTGAATATCAGCTCGTATGACATAAAACATCCTACTGGCCAATATGTCCCATTAGAATAAGAAAAAAAAAAAAAAAAAAAGGGAAAGGGATCTCAGATGTCTTTAGCGCCACCATCCATGGCGGGTCTGGCCAGCACTTTCCACCGCCTATTCAAGACCCATCACAGCGACCCACTCACGAAAACGACGCTTTCCTTCCCTTGTTCGCGCTCGCGCGCTCCCTCTTTCCCCAACGCCACCGTGAGTTGGCGGCCGATGATTCCCACCACCGCGGCGTTCGCAAGCAGCCGTGGAGACCCTTCAACGACGTCAGGGGACGATGAAAAACTCGATATATCTTCCATTAGGTCATTTTTTTTTTCTAGTTTCTTTTTATTTTTGTTTGTAAATCGAAGATGGATAAAGTTGTCACCTTTCTCTTCGTTTGATTAGGTCCGACGACGTTAGACTTATCGATGAGCAACAAAATATGGTGAGCTCATGCAATACATATACATATATAAAAAAAAAATTCCCTTTTTTCTTAAAATATGGTGTGAGTGATCTTGGTGATGTTTTTGGGCTTGACTAGGTTGGCATAGTGTCAAAGGCCAAGGCTCTTCAAATGGCCAACGATGCTCAGATGGACTTGGTAATAACATGTTTGCCTATCTACTTATCTATTTTCCAAGATTTCTACTGCTTCTGCTCGAAAGGGTTCGTTCAGGCTCGAAAGGCATTTCTTTTGATCTATACGCATCGAAGGTTTTCGAAGCCCTGAGTTATGTACGTTGACGTCATAATTTTCTTCGGTTTTTAGGTGATTTTATCTCTAGATGCGGATCCGCCAGTAGTCAAGATAATGGATTACTCGTAAGCCCGCCTCGTCGCCCTTCTCTTTGGCGTAGTATTATAACATCGATTCAAATTCTTTCGTAAATGCAGTTTTTTTTTCTCCCATTTCCATAGTCGATTCGGCCTATGAACTGCATTCTGTTTCCTCCGTTCCATTGCAGCAAATATAAGTACGACCAACAGAAGAAGAAGAAAGAACAACAGAAGAAAGGTATCTTAACTATTTGTCGATCTATGCGACTATGCGACTGAGTTTGTCGATCTATGCGACTGATATATAGTGATTTAAACTGCAGCCAGTCAAGTGGATTTGAAGGTGTTGAGGTTGGGGTAAGTGGCCTTAGTTTAAACCTCATCGCATTTTCTCTATTATGCTAACGCTGATACTTTGAAATATACGCACGAATGACCCGAAAAATAGTCTTTGAGCATTCCAGAATCAGCCATATTCTCGATCGTAATGCTTATACGAGGATGGCGCACGTTTTGCTTATAATCTCTCTCTCTCTCTCTCTGTACTACAGACTATGTATTGGCTTGCACGACTATTCAATGCGGTTGAAGTTAGCTCGGAAGTTCTTAAGCCACGGCGATAGGGTTGCTCCTCCGATTTCTCCTTGATTTCAGACAGTATCTTATCGCACGAAAGGCGAACTAATTCAACTTTCTTTCGCAGGTTAAAGTTTGTGTGCCCTGCAAGGGCAGGAGAGCAGCAGCAGGTAGTAATAAGGAGGACGACAAGGGCAAGAGCGCAGGCGGTAATAAGAATGGCGACAACGGCAAGACCAAAGGTAAGAAGAAGAAGGAGGACATGGCTAATAAGAAGAAGGACGGTAATAGGATTAACGACGACCTCAAGCGCGCCGCTGCTGAGCTCATCATGCGGTTTCGTAATGACATCGGCGAGGTATCAAGCTGCTATACTGTTACGGTATATATCCGCGATCTGTTATTACCTTGAGATGTTTTACGTACGTTTTTTAACCGTTTTTTTTTTTCGGCTGCAGCTCGCGGTGGAGCAAGACAAGTGCTTCCACAAGTACAACAACATGTTTGTCCTTTTAGTGCCGAACAAAGGGTTGGAGACCCAAAGAAGAGGCGAGCTCCACCGCGCCTGAAAGTCACGGCTAGCGTTTTAATTTTCAGACGTAGGGCCTCCTCGCAGTATATACCCCCGCTGATCTAACTCGTGCTTTCCATGGTAATACGATAGCGAAGCATCGTCTTTCGGTCTTTGGTCGCATTTTTTCGTGTTGGTTTTTTGCAGTTGAAAGAACCTTAACATTATTGCATAGGGTATGTTAGTTATTGCAGAAGAGCAATAGACCATAATCTGCAATAAGTTCTTTGGATTCAATCTCGGACGGACCCATGAGGAGGAATAGTTGCAGCGGGTTGGTATAGCCCCTAAGGGGTAATCTGGCCGGCCGGAGGGTCAACGGACCCTTTCGAGCCCCGACGGTTGACCCTACGGCCGGTGCAATGATGATTAGATTCTCAACTATCCCTAAGTGGAAGGGTGGTCCAAAAGAAGACATAGAGAGGCTCAAAGTTTTCAAACAATTACAACCTCAGTTGATGAGTAAGAAAATCATCAGAAGGGTCTCAGCACAAAAACACATACATCACCTACCAAAATTTTGTTTTTGTGCTTATGCATTTTCGTAATCCAAAAAAAAAAAAAATATTACATCAATCTACGTTGAAATAACAAGAAGCTCGGACGAAGGTTCATTACAGAGCTGCTGCTTCAGTAGGCTGACTTCATGAGCCACGTCTTGCATGGTGGGCCTATTGCACGGACTGCATTGCGTGCATATCAGCCCGAGCTCGATCATCTCAATGATCACGCCGCGCCGCAGCTCTTTATCGCTGCACCTAGCCGGCGTGGACCCGCCGATCCGAACCATGGCTTGGTCGACGATCGACTCGAGCCTGTCTGGGTAGTGACTCTTGACCCACTCGTGCAGGCTCGAGCCATCCATGAACAGAAGGTCGGTCGGGCGCTTGCCCGTTATTATCTCCAGCAAAAGCACCCCGAAGCTGTAGACGTCGCCTTCCGTCGATGCGTGCTTTCCCATTCCATATTCTGCGGCGAAAAAACGTAACGATTCTTTAAGCGTAAATAGAGTTATTATTACCAAGAAATAAAAAAAAAAGGGATAGTCGACGTCCTCGAACTCACCGGGTGCTATATAGCCGATGGACCCACAGAGCAAACCGTCCGTCGAATCACACGACGCCACGTCATCTTCGAAACCGTTGCCGCCGCTCACGAGCCTGGCGATGCCGAAATCAGTAACAACGGCGTTCATATCTTTGTCGAGAAGAATATTGCTCGGCTTCAGATCGCAGTGCACCACCCTGACGGGCGAGTAGTGGTGGAGGTAAGCCACCCCCTCGGCCACGTCGCTACATATGGCCACGAGCCGGGCCAGGTCGAGCCCTCCCTTTGGCCCGTGGGCCGGGTAGAGGTGGTCCTCGAGGCTGCCGTTGGGCATCAGCGGGAGGACGAGGGCCTTGAAGTCGGGCCGGGCGCAAGTCGTTATGATCCCGATCAAGTTCCTATGCCTCGTCCTTTTCAGCACCTGGCACTCCCGCCTGAAGCTGGCGGAGATCTTCCCGCCGCAGTCCGACTTCGAGCCGTTCAGGACCTTAACCGCAACCCTCGCGCCGTCGGGCAGGACCCCCCTGTAGACCCGCCCGAACCGGCCCGACCCTATCAGGGCCGACTCGTCGAACCCGCCCGTCGCGGCGACGAGCTGGCGGTACGATATCCTCGGGTACTTGATCTCCTCTTCCTCGTCACGCCGTCTGATCAAGCCCGAGCCCGGGCCCGACTTAATACCGCCGCTCATCGAGACAGCCGGCAGCTGGCCAGCCGTGAGCCTCGAGCGGGAAATCACGGGATAGCCCACGAGGAAGAACACGGGGGTGATGACCAGGGACAGAAGTATAGCCACGAGGAACCGTCGGGTCCGAGCTCTTTTGTTCCCGCGGTGGCAGCTCCTCAGCCCGCGGATCGAACCGCAGAGCCCGCGGTTCCCCAGGAGGGAGTCGACGGTCAGCGACGAGAACGCCCCCGAGCCCGTTATGTTCCCCGAGAAGCCGTTGTAAGAGAAGTTCATCCGCCTTAGGGTCGTCGAAGACTGAAGCGACGGAGGTATCTCGCCGCTGAACTCATTGAACGAGACGTCGATTTCTCTGAGGTAAGGCAGGCCGCCGACGGCCGCCGGGAGCTCGCCGGAGATCTTATTGCGCGATAAATTCAAGTATTCCAGCGCAATGCAGTTTCCGAGCTGAGAAGGCAACGGGCCCGAGAGGTTATTACACGAGAGATCGATGCTTAAGACCATGTCCATCTTACTCAGCTCTAACGGAATGCGACCGTCCAGATTATTGCCCGAAAGGTTCAGATACATCTTCAAGCTGCTCAGCTCAGCAACTTCCCGCGGGATCGAGCCAGCGATCTTATTCTTCGAAAGATCGAGGATTTCTAGGTTTACGCACTTCGATAGGCTCAAGGGGATGGTCCCACTGAGCTCGTTTTCGTATAGTAAGAGCCGTCTGAGCTGCTGAAGGTTGTCGAAGTTGTCTGGGATCTGACCAGACAGCTTATTTCGGGACAAATCTAATAGACCTAAATGAGACATATTCCCCAGTTCGAATGGTATTTGTCCCGAGAGGGAGTTGTTCGAAAGGTACAACCGCTCTAACTTCCCCATCTTACAAAGCTCGGGCGGGATCGAGCCGCTCAAGTGATTGTTCGAAAGGTTCAGCAGCGTGAGATTCTCGAGGTTCGATATTCTCGAAGGTATCGAGCCAGTGATAACGTTGCCGTCGAGGTTAATCTGTACGATCGAAGGAGAGAGGTCGGAGATCATCGAAGGCAGCTCTCCTCCGAGGAGATTGCCAGCCAAGTCGAGCTCCTGCAAGAACGAAGAGTTAGACAACGACTCGAAGAAAGGCGTGAGGTCCGTATTGCGATCATGGCTCGAAAAGCGGTTGTAAGAGAGGTAAAGGAACTTCAGACGAGGCAACATCCTTAAAACCCGCGAAGGCAGCTCTCCCGCTAGCGAGTTCGACTCTAAGTCGATCCACTCGAGCTTCGAAGAGTTCGAAAGAGATAAAGGGACTTCGCCGGCCAGACGGTTCGACCACAGAAGGAGAAACTTCAGCTCTCTAACCTCACACCCATGATGTAATAAGGGAATCCCGCCGCTCAGAGAATTGTTTGACAGATCGAAGTACTCCAAGCTCGAACCATTACACAGCAACGAAACTGGGATTTCGCCCGAGAGAAAGTTTCCCCCGAGGTTGAGATACACCAACTGCTTCAAAAACCCTAGCTCGAAAGGGACGTTACCTTCTAGAACATTCGAGGAGAGGCTTAGCTCTTTGAGACGGGCCAAAGAACCGATCTGCGGCGGGATCGTGCCTTCGAAGTAGTTCCCCGACAAGTCGAGGATCTCTAAGCTCGAAAGGTTGAAAACGGCCGGCGATAATCTTCCTCGGAGAGACTTGTGGCTGAGGTTAAGCTCGACTACTCGGTTTTTATTCATGTCGCAGGCTACGCCGGCCCATTTGCAGACGTGGACGGAAGAAGAGTTGGCACCGTTTTTATTACCCCATGTCTCGAAGGCATTCTCCGGATCTTCGACTACGCCCGACATGAAGGAGAGAAGCGAGGTTCGATCGTTTAGGATCTGCGCGCAGTTCCGCGAATGCACGACGTAGAGGACTGCGATGGCGAAGAGCAAATCGAATTTCGAAAACTTCGAATTTAGTCCCATTTTATGGAGAAATTTTTTCGAGAAATCGAAAAAAGGAGATTGTTTGTGGATGAAAGTGCTTAATCACTGTGTTGTTGCATGGAGATATATATACATGGCACTGTTTGTAATGGAGAATAAGAAAAAAAATATATTTTTTATTTATTTATTTTCTTACCTAACTGCCCGTTGAAGGATATGCAATAAGATTACGTTTGGCGCCAGAGATAGTTGACTAATGAAAAGTCAACACGTGGGGAACTCTTGGGGGAGGGAAACGCTGTAATAATAATAGGGGAATCCGGTTGGTAATCCTGTGTTTAATGTTTTTTCATTTAGTGTCCAAAGTTATTTTCAATTCCGATTGGTACGCTTATGTTTAAGCTTTTTTTCCAGTTGGTGTTCAAAATATTTTTCAATTCCGGTTGGTATTCCTGTGTTTAAGACTTTTTTCAGTTGGTGCCTAAAGTATTTTTCAATTCCAGTAGGTAACCAACCCTAAGGTATGAGGAAACATAACCCCGTGATTTTAAATGACAAAAAATGAGATCTTTAGGTGTATGAACCGTTTTTTTATATCTTTTTTAGAATCTCGTTAGCAAATAGCGTGCTTACACCTAAAGATCTCATTTTTTGTCTTTTCAAATCACGGGGCGGAATTGGAAAATACTTTGGACACCAATTGAAAAAGCCTTAGACACAGGAATACCAATCGGAATTGAAAAATTCTTTGGGCACCAATTGGAAAAAAGGCTTAAATACAGGTATACGAACCGGAATTGAAAATAACTTTGGATAGCAACTGGAAAAGCCTTAAACACAGGGTTACCAACCGAAATTTTCCATAATAATAATAATACTTCGGTGGTTTACATGTCATTAGTACATGTCATTAGGCCTAACTAAATCTTTTTTAATCATTTAATTAATTATGGCGTTGCTTGAGAGAATTAGTGAAATTAGTGGAGTCCGAGGTGTCGGAGATTAAAGATAATCTATGTTATAAGCACGCTTGATGAGTTTTCTTGGTATATATGTCGGCTTAGTTGAAGTTGAGTTTTGTGCTTGTTGAAGTCACATTGCATGATTAATACTATAAACCCTCATTATCAAGTTAATTAAATCTCTTAATCTTATAGTGTTAAGCCCCATTTTCTTAAAACAATGTGTTCTTTTATAACAAGTTTGGGTATTTCTTGTTTGTTTGTCCCTTTTGATTTATATTAAAGAATTGTATGATTTTATCTATGGAACTGCCCACTTGTTGGGTGGCATAAGGTTGGGATCTGCCTAATAATAATAATGGTACGATAATAATATAATAATGATTAAAATATGCAAAAGTTGCAGAAAAGGTCATTTTTTCTCTCTTCCACCAATTACTCTTTTTGCAAGTTTATATGTTGATAAAACTCTTGCCTTTGTTGAAGTAATGCCCATTACAATTTGACAATCACTAGTCATCATGACCTGATGAAATGCATCTAAATAAACATAGATAAAATAAGAGAATAAAATTGAATACATAGATTTGAATCCACTTAATCTCCTTGACGTAGTCTGTATGGACTTAAGGCAGAACACACAGACGAAATGATTAGTCCAACTGACAGTTGAAGTCAGTTTCATAGCCTAGTCTGTGGAAAGGCGGAATACACAGACGAGATGATTAGTCCAACTGAAATTGAAGTCAGTTTCTAGCCGACAATGGACTTAAGGCAGAACACACAAACGTAGTCTGTGTGAACTCAAGACAGAACACACAGGCGAGATGATTAGTCCAAGTGAAAGTTGAAGTCAGTTTCTCAGCCTAGTCTGTGTAGACTTAAGGCGTAATACATAGACGAGATGATTAGTCCAACTAAAATTGAAGTCAATTTCTAGTCGACAGTGATATTCATATACTTCAGACTAAATGTAGCTTAAGTGTGGGACTATTGCATCCTAATAGATAATTTATATCAATATTTATTTTGTTGGCCTTTATACATATAATATAAAGTGATAATGGATTTTTCACTATCGAATTTATGTATAAACTTATATTAATTTGATTTAATATTTGAAAATAAAATTTCCCTTTAATTGTAGTGAAGCATGTGGAACTTGTGATCTCTTTCGGCAAGTTCCATGAAAGTACACGTGAAGCTTCTTCGACTACAAAATCCAAGCCACACATATACTTTGAGTCTTGGTCTAAATATGAAGCCTATGAACGAAACACTTCACGAATATTGTAATGAAAAGTAATTTAATTGTTTTACTTTAAATAAATAAATAAAAAAGACAAATTAATAATATAGGAATATCTAAAGTTGAATATGCATATTGGACTATCCTTACAAAGCAAACTGCCAAAATGTTTACTCTAACCTAGCAATGGTTTAGAGCCCCACAAAGAACAGTTTCAGCTAACATTCAGTTTTCAGTGAAAGTAAAAGTACTGATTTTTAAGACATTATTGGCAACTACCCAAGGACATGTCAAGCAATGACTTACCTGCATTTTCTATGCTTTATCGGTAGTTTCAGCCTCATTCTCATCATCGAAGTCATCGTCGTCATCTTCCTCTTCCATGTTGTCTCGGTCGATCAAATTGGTCCTAAAACCCCTCAGCTCATCTTTCACGTCGTCTTCGCTGAAAATGTCACGACTGAGTTTTACATCGCGGTGTTTGATTAGAAGCCAGCGAAGCATACGGTCTTCTTTGTTCAGGTACGACAGCTCGGAGTTGAAGCTCGGAGGTGTCATCATAGTCAACTGAATGAGTTGGCCCTACAAGGATGCAAGAACTGATGTTAATAATGCATTGTTGAGAAAGTGTTAGCATATACAAAAACAACCCAAGTTATAGCATGCACAAGCATGCCTGTGGGAGATAGAAAGAACGAGATATAGAACAAAACAAACTCGGGAAAGAAGATGTAAAATCACGGGCCCACATTAGAAATATTGTAAGAACCATGCATATTTTGTGGGATATAGTTTTGTATGTGCAAAATGAATGGCATCTTGGATTGATCACATCTAGTCCCTCAGCATCTGTTGATATAAAGCAAAGATCGTACCATGTTTATATATCAGAAAAAAGACCAAAAATAAGCACGCAAGTTCGATAGATATGACATGGAGAGGAATTTTCAGGTAACGTCGAAATTCCTTATTCCATTGAGCTCTTTCACGTCTCAAATAAAGAACACTATACATGCCTTTCCTTAAAGAGGCGTACAAAAGTTTGTTCGTATCTTACCATTACAAGAAGTATTAGGAATCATCATTCCAACATAGTGATTAATTGACACCTCTATTGAAATAAGTTCCACAAAGTAATGTGACCTCTACAGCTAATAAATGAAGAATAGAACCCGAGTATATAATTCATAAGTAGACTTAACAATATCGACTACGTAATATAATCACTTCCCATAAGACAAATTTCCCCTAAAATAACATAAAAAAACCATTGATTTCCTTTGGAGTCTACAAAAGAAATGTCACATTTTCCCCCGAAATAGTCACACACATTGGCCATATAATATAAGAATATGCTCACCAGTTAGCAGAAAGGACAAAAACTGCAAAATATATGAAAATTTCTGAAGTCTGTCACTCAATAAGAATGTTCAACTCGCCTGATAATAGCGGCCATCGAGTTTCTTTATTCCATACCCCAATTGAACTGTTCCGAACGACTTAATATCAGTCAACACGCCATTTCTTTTGTAGACATGCTTTCCGACCCGTGAAACCAAATCCATAATCGCCTCCCTGGATAAATTATGTTTCAACAAGAGCATGCAGTCATAAAGAGGCATCTTTGTAATACGCAACAGCTTCCTTGTCTGAAAAAGAAAATAGAAAAATAGTCACTTTACTATCAGAAAAAATGGTTGTTTTTCTCCAAATTCATCCCGGCAAAAGCCTGCGGCCCAGCATTTATTATCTCATTTCCACGAATTTAACAGATAATAAGAGTTCCCATTTACACAAAACGTTATCTCAGAAAACACAAGTTGAAATTTCAACATCAACAATACTAAATAGATAAATTCCTGCGAAAACCTCGGATTCAGGTAAGAAAAAAGAAAAGCTCAGATCCCAGGCATAACCCAAAGTTCAGCAGGGCAATACAAATTGTACCTCACCTTAGACTTCGAAAGAAACCCTGAAAAGATCCTACTTTCTTTCCTCCGACAGTTGTTCTACGGAGGAGAAAGACGCTGATTTTGAGCTCGGACGATCTCTCTTCTTTAAACCCTACTCAAATCCCTCAAATCAAATCCCTCGTCAAACAATTTATCTTTCTCCAGGTGAGAAATGAAGTTGCTCCTCGTTTGGGCTGCTTTGTTCCTCGAGTCGAGACCATTGGTTTGGGCTGCTATGTATTATTATGTTGGACTTGAAAAAATTAGCGATCATCATGTGATATATAGGGTGAATAAAAAATAACTACAAATACGAGGGACTAAAATGAAATATCGCCAGAAGTCAATATAGGGTTGAGTTAACTATTCTTCGATCCTCTGCCAAATCTGACAGTAACGATGCTCCGAAGAAAGCCCACCAAAATCGAGCTCAAAATCGAAGACAAACAAGAGATCGAAGAATACCGAGCCAAAAAAGCAGCAGCAGCAGCAGCCGCCGCCCCTTCATCCGAGGCGGACACGTCATCAACCGCCGCTTCGTCCCTCCTCCAACAGCTTGACCGCCGCCACAACAACAATCCCTCGTCCAAGTCCCAGCGCATAGGCCTCTCCTCGTAGTGGGAATAATGGGTAGAAGCCTGAGGTGGATGAGATGTAAGTATGATTTCTGGGTTATGTTATGAAGTTGAGTCCGAAAGGTCAGAGCTTTACAGAATGGAGATGAAATGATCCAGAAATTCTTGCGTTGTCCTATCTATATTTATTTATTGTGTTACTTTTCATCTTTTCTAATTTTGAAACCTGAAAGCAAACTGTAGTAGTTTCTTCTTCGGATTGATTGATTGAGATGAAGAAATGTTCTTGATTATCTTACACAATAACATGTTAGAAGAAAAAAAAAACAGATCTTTGGTTCAACCCAACTGAATCATCAGATCACTTTGCCGAGATTCAGAAGGGGAAGAGGTTCTGCTCTTTATTGCCAATGTAATCTTAGGAAAACCTATCAAATTCTTCAATCTTTTTAAACCATTACAAAGAGAAAGTCATCAACTTGTTATGTGTGTCTTTGTGTGTGTGATCATTCACAAATACAAGTTTTCTTGAATCTTTAAAGCCCGCAAAGATATTACTTATACTCTCTATCAGAAGTATAGCTAATGTTGTTTGGAGTGTTCTTCCATGAAAGGTAGCTCTTCCAAAATTCGTTCTTTCTAGTTTTGTTTTTTCATATTTCCCCCATGCCTTTCTTTGCGCATTTGCGCGAATTACCAGCTGGCATTGCCCATCTATTCATCTTTTGTTTTTTCAAGTCTCATTCAAAAGGAAGTAGGCGTCATCTCTACGACTTTACCTTGCGGAGTTGTGAACTACAAGTGGGAGGCTCTACAAGCTCCCCACTTCTATATATAAATGCCGGTTTATCAAGAATAGGCAAGAAAAGCGCTTCGAATTGTTGATTAATCGTCTGTATAATGAAAATTCCGTAAACGGGTCGACGGGCTCCGAGTCGGCGGACTCTTCTAGTCTCCCCAGTCACCTTTTATGAAGTGGATGAGGCTATTTTGGTGGTACAGCCACATGACTATGGATGAGATTGATCAAGTTTCGAAATATGACCACTATTGTGCATTGATGTCAAAGTTGGGGGGCTCAAATTGAAAATATAAAATTTACGAGTAGTTTAAGAAAAGGAAGCATAAAGGCTAAGGGTGACGTGGCCTATTGTTATTGGCTGTCTTTGAGTCTCCTCTCTCGAATTACTGTTCATCGCCTTCATTTGCAGAGAACAAATTAGGTTTTGCAGAAAATTTCTGCTAATTTAGAATAGGAAGTGAAGACATGAGGCTCGAGCTATGGTGGTCGTCCGTTCCTTTCGCTGTTTTTATCTGCTGCTGTAATGTCGTCTTCTCCGATCCGATCATCCCAGCTCATACGGGTGGGTAATGTGACCACACGTGTGATTTCGAACCATCAATTTCAGGTCTTGAGCCAACTGTGTTTTGCATTTTGAATTAAGGTGGTTCTTTTAGCCGAAGCTCTCGAGACCCGAAGTTCAAAATTGAGAACCATCATGAAGACTCGCCTTTCCGTCCAGTAAGTGACGTTTTGGTTCCTCAATAATCGTTTTTTTCTTTTTTTGGCTTTGGAAATTTTCTTTTTCTTACTTGTCGAGTTTGATGTGATCTTTTGAAAGATTACTATTTTTTCAGAGAAGCCATGGATATGTATACATAGTGACAAAGCTAATCAGTGTTAGAATGTAATAGGAGACCAAAAGCTTGGTAGCATTAGTTCTTGAATTTTAGATATTCTAACATTTTTGTGTTTGATGACTGGAGGATGCTTGTGAAGTATGAATAACCAATTTCTGTTAATTTTATGATTTCAGGATGATGACCTAGTGTCTATAAGTATGTCCAAAAAGAACGGGGATAGGTTCCTCTGTTTCCTGCCTAAAGTGGAGAAATCAAAGAACGGGATACTTGTTTCTCAAAAAAATATAAGCAGGATGATTATGGAATCGGAGGAGCATACAAAGTTGAAGACGCCAGATGAGCTATTGGAAGTGCTTAAGGGTAGGTGCTTTGTTAGGGTAAGTATGCAATGGAAGGAGATCTGAAAGCTAGAAAGCTTAAATGTTGAATTTTGTTACCCGGATTTTTGAACTTAACAAGACATCCAATGTTGCAGATTAGTGATTTTTTTCCCCCGACGATCTATGTTCATTGTTTGTTTTAATGTGGTTCTGAAAGATGTGGCCTCCTTAGATGTGTGTGCAATTATGTTTTCAGCAAGAGGGGTGGTGGTCGTATGAATTCTGTTATCAAAATCGATTGCGACAAATTCATTTGGAGGATGACAAGGTAGTTTCTCAATGCTTATAACATCGTATGTGATTCTGAAGTTTGTAAATTAATCAAAATATAGAATGATGCTAGACCAATAGTTTGATCTAGGTTGTGCAAGAGTTTATCTTGGGAGTCTATGATGCTGAAGCCACGGAAGCATACAATGAAAACTTTTCTGATATCTCCGCACTTAAGGATCCTCGTTCAAAAGATGCATCCCAAAGGTGTGAACATCAGTTTACAGATGATATATTATTCATCAGAGACGTGTGATAAAACTAAAGGCAAAGTGAAGCGATAGCCCGTATTGTAGATGTGATGTTTGGAAGTAAATGGGATCTCAGGAGCGAACTAATGCTCTTGATCATTATAATATGCAGATACCATTCTCACATTTATAAGAATGGGACCATCTGCGACTTGACAAATGAGCCTCGTGAAACTGAGGTAAGTTTTTGAATATGTATTTGCTTCAATTTTCATTACGGGGATACACGCAGTCGTACACACGCATATATTCCGGTTTCAGGTCAGATTTGTCTGTTCTGAGCCCAGAGCTATGATAAATTCAATCACCGAGTTGCTAACATGCAAATATGCTCTGACATTTCAATGCCCGACACTTTGCAAGCACCCGTAAGTTAACTTTGTCTGTTGTCTGTCTATGTTTAAATTTGCCTTCTGTTAACCTCTTCTGATTGTTCAACTTTGTATGTTATATTTTACCTACAGCTTTTCTCCTTCTAAATTATGATCATTATGCTTTTAAAAACATTTAGAATCATTATCAAAGTAATGGCAGCAAGTTTTACTTCATACTCTATTTGAGCACTTTGTCATCAAATGTTGATAATATATTTTGTTAACTCACTGAATTCATGGACAGATTTTTTCAAGAAGAGAGGCCTGCATCACATACCATACACTGTAATACTCTTCCCAAAGAAGAATCAGCTCTAGTGGAATCAGATGTTAGAGGAGAAAGAATAACAATGGTCACAAATGTGGAATACCCTTCTGCTTTCGACCCATCAGAACATGCAGCGTAAAGTATGGGAGCGACCTTTTTGTAAGAAATCTTTCACTGACGATGTTTATGCGTAACACATCTACTAGGTAATGAAGTAAAATCTTCGTTTCTTTATAAACTTTTCCTTTATTTTGGTATCACGTGAGCTGCGGTTGATGTGTTTAAAATGGTGGATGAACCAATTTTTGCTCAGAATATAGGACATTATATTACCTTTGTTCATTCACAATCAACCGGTAAGAAACTATCTTGTCTGTATGAACAACAAGCAGACAATCCATTTGTCTTATTGTAGGCTCTTCCCACTGCTGTGAGGATGAATGTGAACTTAATCAAATGCCATCATCAGTCTAAGGAGAAATCTTCAAGCCACACAAGTACTTCATTCCTCTTTGAGATCGATCAGCAAAGTCGATATAAAACAAGTTAGAAATCACTACAGATATGTAATGATATTAGGTTAAGAAAAAGGTTGTGCTTCTTACCATGATAGAGCTCCAAGTCCTCCCGGGATCGTTGTAGCGTGCTAACAAGCAACCGCTGCGTGGTCTCAAACCTTCTCTGATGAGTGCAGATCGAAGTATTTTCTCCTTCTCTCGAACAATATCCTCAGTTGGTTTCCCACTGAACTTTAATACTGCAGCTATACCTTCTTCAACCTTCCTCAAGCTGATATCTTCTTGATTTGGGTCTGGCAAGCTATATATATATATATATATGTAATATCATAAAAGTAGACGGAGGCTGTCGTAAAAGTAGACCGATACTGTCATAAATGCCAACCTGCTCATGTTTTTATCTGATGGAATAACTATCTGAATGGACACTTTGGACATTCCATCATCGAATGTCTCGGTGAATACAGGCGTGGTCATGGGTATCTTCTCAGCAGCAGAATTCTTCCCAAATATATACCTTAAAAAAGAACGAAACCAAAGAAGTGTTAAAAGTTGTCGTCTTGAATGGCTATTTTTCTAAAAGATGTTATTACCCAGCAACTGAGTTGAAGCCATTTGAACCAGACAACTTGTCGCCATTTGTCTCGACGACGATAAATGGCTCATACCTTCTCACCTGCACGTTAAGTCCGAAAAAATTTCAGTCCGAAAATAGTATGCAATAAGGTAAATAGTATGCAACAAGCTAACGCTAGAAGAAAAACGAAGGAAAGAACAAGAACCTCGTAATTAGCAGTTCTTTTCAAGATTCGATACTTCGGAGTCTCAAGATCCGGCGTTTTGTATATCCTAAGCTGCAAGATCAAAACTTTATGCGACCCAATGTAATAAATTCAAAGACCGACGATTCAAAAGGGCAGGCTCGTGCCCATTAAAAACGGTAACACCGTACCTGCTTTATCACATCGATCAATCCTTCGATCGAAAAGTAATCGTTGTTCTCAATGGAATCCCAGTAGTCCTTAGTATAACAACTACAATGAGTCAGAAATAGTTCATCGCTGCTGTCATAAATTCTCTTGAAAGTAGTAAATTACCACATGGCTGCAGAATTTCTTATTTTCTGGATTAATCCCCATGACAGAAGTCCCTGTGAACACTAGCTCAGGCTTCCATGGCAGAAGAATGAATTTCATTACCATTGTCCACCTTGTGGTGATCTCATAAGGCCCTGTCTATATATATACCAACTCATCATCAGAATCTTGAATCTCACTAACATTTTAACATAATGCCCATAAATGTCAGAAATCGAAGAAGAGAAGACAAATATCCCAAAACTGATATACTGAAATCATATCAGATAGAATAGAAGAAAAAACAACTCCTCAAGCTAAAGAAAACCATACCTGCTTGACCCAATGCAAATCGAAATCAGGGTTGAAAAGCTTCCTCAGCATGGAAATGTTGAAGAGATATCCGCTTATGGAGTCGTGCTTTGTGATGGGGTCTCTGAACATCACGCGCTCGTCGTAAGCACGCGCGTCTATGCCTTGATCGTCGAATAGGTGGGGGAGATCCTCGTATAGGAAATCCACCAATTCTTGGGCGTCGAACGATGTGGGCGTCGGCGGGCTTTCTTGTTCTTGAACTACGGAGCTTTGCCTGACTGACCATTTGGAGTAGTTCCTCCGGTCGGTGGTTGTGAGGGTTGGTAAGCTGAAAATATGGGTTTTGATTGCTTTGCTCTTCGTCGGAAGGTGGAGGCACGCGGTGGGCGAACGGCGGGTGACTGGCCGTGGGATGGTGGTGGGAAAACGTAAGGTTGCCATTTGGGCTAAGAGAGTTTGTGGTAGTTATGGTGGTTTATCAGTGGTTTTTTTTAATTTTTATTTATTTTTTTTTTTAGTTTTTCAATTCGTGGGGTTTAATGTTAAATTTGTGGCCTGTAATAATTCAAACTAATCAAAAGAAAAATTGTTATAAAATATTATAACTATTAAGTATTTTACTAACGACGATTATATAAATATTAGAGAGATAATTAGAGAGATAAACAACTTCTTTTATTCAATGCTTTCAATATATTTTTACACATCCCAAATCACCTATTTATACACAAATCTCTCAAATTACATCCACAAAATAAAATATTACATCAACCACACAAAAATCACATCTACCATTCTAATCAATAAAATAATCAAATCTAACTTTCTCAACCTCCATTCTTAACTTAACAACCAATCCTTTTACTTAACCACCATTCTAAATAATATACATCCACATCTTTATTTTAATATTTATTAATATTTTATAATAAAAATCAATTTTTGAAGGGAAAAAACAATTTTTCGCATTCAAGATATTACTATTTATGATCATAAATTCGAATTGTTTATTTGGAAAATATAGGTTAATAGTTCGTTGCTTATAATACGATCTTGGACCTTTAATAATAAAAAAAGAGTTGAATATCATATAAAATTACAAAATTATTGTACAAAAATATTCAAATCTCCTAAGTTGAACATTATAAAAAAAGGGTATAAATCCTAAGGCGAATATTATACGGTCTCTCTGAGCAGCTCATACTATTTCCTTTATCCTCAGCTTCCTCTTTGGCTTATGCAGTTGCTTTTCTAACACTGACACTTGGAAATAATTAAGGAAGGCGTTTTTACCTTAGAATCCTCGAAACTTAGAGAAAGAATCTCTTTCGACACCTCGCAGAACCCAGCTCCTCGTACTCGTCTTTGCTGACGCACATTGCTTCAAAGTCGGGACTCGAAGCTAAAAGGGACCCACCACGCCACACGCCTAAAATCGGGCTGTAAGGAGACAAAGGCTAACCGATGTAAGAAAGATTGATTTTTTACGAGAAAGAAAAGTTGATAGTAGTTGTGGAGATTATACTCTTCTTGAGTTGTTATCTTCACATTGAACTGATCTGGGACGAGAGGTCGAAGCTCCCTTTCTCTGATTACATCGAATATTACTGATAAATATTCATCGAACGAGGGAGATATAGGGGAATAAAGAGAGAGTAACTACTTACAATCTTTGAGAAAATCGAGGAAACATCGTGCAGCCGCCGGTTAAAATAATGCTGAATACACAAATTGCCAACATTAAATTGTAGTGCTAATGTTATAGGAAGAGCTATCATACATATTTATTCATTGTAATGCTAATGTTATCTTGTTGCTGATACACTCGATGGTAACCTCTTAAGTAGCCTAATTTTACTAACATTGTCGTAAAGTATATGTAATCGGTGGTGTTCTAACGGACAGTTCATTAACTAAATAGGGAGTGCCATAGCTAGAAGAAAGGTGTAAGAAGTGTAGCAAAGAGTAAGAACTTCGGAAAATTTTCAAAGGGTTCCTTACATCTTTTACCTTTGATATAGCACGGGACGAAGGAGAGGGTGGCAAGAATTAACAGCACAAACTATACATTCAGCAAGTCCCGCCTGATTCATTCCTGTTTAGCATCAAGGAGATCAATAAATTTTAAATCTTTTTCAAACATAGAACCAAAGAAACGTTAACACAAGCAGTAAAGTCCGATCTGTCTTTGATCAGAAATAATATTGAAGTGTTCTGTTAATGCAGCAAGATCTTTTTCTTTTTTTCAATTGTATCCACATACCCAAATCAGCTGGCCGAAAGATCATCTCTGGAACAAGGAAGCGCTCATTCGTCAAACTAAATTCCTATGCAAGAAGGAGAAATGACTCAAATCTTGAAGGAGAAAGTAGTTGTGATCCATGAAAATGAGGAATCATACATACATTCTGTGACAGATCAGCAACTCTTCTAACATATTGCTGCTCTAACTCATCGTTTTCTTTGGTTTGGGAAGAGAGTGAAGTTCCATCGTCGAGGGATAAGTATTTGTTAGCTTCGTCTGGATATTTAACGAAACCTCTCGTGTGCTCCACCCCGTCTGGAAGCACATAAGTGCACCTAAATGGATTATCATTTCCAGGTCTCCTGATGCAATTTTCATACATAAGCAGAGGACATAGATACTTCCGAAGAATATTAAGGTAAGATTCGTAATAACGATTTGAAGATCACTTCACGGTTATCATTCTACAATGTTCTAGCAATGAAGCTGAATTATGAACAATCTAGCTGAATTAAGCATCAGAAGTATTTGAAATCAAACATAAACAGAGAAAAGAGAACTACAGATACGCACACCTGGCTAGGCCAAGATCCCTTTTGCAATCAAGAGAAACAAAACAGAGCTTTTCCTTAACATCATCCATAGTCAAGCTCTCATCCATGACATTCACACTCCTATAGCTCACCAACTCCTTCAGATAATTTGTCAGCGCCTTCCCACCAAGGTCCATTCTCTTCACGCCGTAATTCAACGTTACGTTCTGGAAAACAGGCGCCGCATGTGTAAAGCTGAACCCACAGTCCACCACAAGGCTACACTGTGCGCTAGCCGCGAGCCCACTCGGCCTCTGAGTAGCCTCATACAGATGAACCAGCGAAGGCGATTCGGCCAAACACAACGATTTGAAACCAAACTCCTCGAATACGAGCTCGTCGAAGTATCGTTGTATAGAAGGAAGGGTGAAGAGGGGTTGCGTCAATAGGAGAGACGAGGAACGTGGGTTGATTTTGAGGAGCGTGTTGAAGAGGTGGGACCATATGGTGGACTGTAGCTCGGGGTTGATGAGGTAGCCGCGGTCGTAGGGACGACGAACGGTTGCGGAGGTGAGGTCTTCGGCGGGGGAGAGGAGTTGCTCGCCGATCAGCCATTTTTTGGAGGATTGAGGACGGGCGGCGCAGTTCGGGACTACGAATGCCGGGTCGAGCTTGCCGGCGATGCCTGCTTTTATTAGGCCGCCGCCGTTGTCCAAAACCACCACTGCGTTAGACATTTTGTTCGAAATAAATCTAAATGTTTGGGACTATAGTATAGTTTAGTATTCCTGGAAAATATTTTATAAAAGAAATATAAAATGTAAATATATAGTTTTTGAAAATGAAGCTTAGTTCTTGTATGTATTTGAAAATTTAATGAGTAAATAATAAAATACTAGTAAATAAAAATACCCGGGAAAAATTGAAACTTTTCGCACAATATTTTTCTGTAAATACTAGTTTTTTTTTGGCTGTAATGCACGAATTTTAATTATAGTTTTAATTATGTATAATTAATGTAAGTATGTAAAATAAATTCGTAGGAGACAATGAAGAATACGGAGTGTAAAAAAGGGATGGAACACTTTTATTGTGTGAAATGTGAGCTAACTTTATAATAAACAAAATAAATCAAGATTTTTAGTATGTGAAATGTAAGCTAACTTTATAATCAACAAAATCAATCATGAGTTTCGTCGTGACAGTGTGAAAACTCGTCTATTTTACTTTATAATTAGATAAATATTAAGAATTGAATTAAGACAGACTAACAAATTTCAACTAAACGAGCTCAAACCTAATTAATTGAACTCGAACTAACTAATTATATATTATCGAACTCAAATTCAAACTAAAATTACTCATCGAGTTTGCTCTCAATTTATAACTTTATATATGATAATCATTTTTCATTTAATAAAACGAGAAATTAACATTAACCATAACTTGAGACCACACACAAATACGGCCAACATTAACATTAACATTTTTCATAAGAGATATCGAATCCTTTATGCATCATAGCAAATCAAAGAGAAAACCATATAACCAAAGGTGATATAATACGGCCAACATCAACTTCAACATGTAAATCCATCCACATATACAAACATGAACCTTAACATTATTATTACTTGCATTGTAATAAAGCACCTCAACTCAAAGCACATCATCATCTTCAAGTTGAGGATAGACCGACGCATCATCGACCTCAACGGGGAGCGAAGGAGGCGTCCCGGGAGGAATACAACCCTCGCCGTTCTCACCAGCAACTATACAGAGAGCTTCGGCGTATCTAAGTGTAGCGTCGAGATCGATGCGACCGCTCAGCTCGTTGATGAACTTCAACAGCGTGTCAAAGTCCATGTTTTCTCTCATTATTTTGTTGCTGTATGTTTTGAGGATTGCTACGCATACGTATAGGTGTAGATGCTCGCTTGGGTAGTGGGTCCATAGAACCTCCCATAACCTCATTGTCTCTTCATATTCGAATTCCCTGCAAAATACTTTATTAGAAAATGAACAAACAAGCTCATCCATGATCTTTTTACACCCTTAGCTTCCATACAATGGTCTCTGCAGTGCTTTCTATTTTTCTTGGTCGATAGAGCATTTCATGGTTCATAGTAAGATGTTTATTTAATCATGAAACTCTAGAAGTGAGATGATCGTATGTATGTTAAATCTAACTTGAACAAGCAAGAATTGTAAATCTAATTTGAAGAAGCAAGAATTGAGAATCTAATGTATAAACTGCAGAAAGAAGCGACTTACCGCTTAAACTGTATCAGAATCCAGCGGAAACAGAAGAAATAGTTCAGGCAATCGTTCTGCTCAAAGTAGTTATGTAATGGTCTGTCTAACAACTCGATCAGCTGCCCATGCAAAGAAATGTCACTTCAAATTATCAATAGGAGAGAGAGAGAGAGAGAGAGAGAGAGAGAGAGAGAGAGAGAGAGAGAGAGAGAAGAGAGAGAGCACCTTTGATAGTGCAAAAAGTTGGGCGTGCATTCCACTCTGGTCACGGTTAAAATTAGGTCCAAATCGGTCCATGAGGGAAACAAAGCACCAAAAGGATTCTGATTCATCTCTCATCACATACAGTATAGGAGACAGAAGATCACTCATACCCTATAAGTCAAGAAGTGAAAGTCTCTAAGTATCAAAGTCAAAATAACCGAGAAGGATGACAAAAATACATTGCAAGTACAGCACCTGACAATACCCAAGATCAAAATTGTAGAACGAGTATGTCAATAGTATATCTCGGAGGAGATAAACATTAGGATTATCATCTCCATCATAGAACTCGAATGACCTGTCAGTCCTCACCTAAAAATGGAACGTAAATTCTGGCAGGTCATTAAAGAGAGCATAACAGAGATATGCATGAAATGTAACCTTTTAACATGAAATACCAAGGATGAGAACAAAACAATAGTGCATACCACATCCTTGTCGATGAGGCCTTTCCTTTCCCTAAATTTTGTGAACTTCCTGGCCTGCTCAGGGGAGATGCTCTGCATGAGAAAGTATTGCTCATGGTTTGCAATATCAAAGAAGAGTTTTTAAGGGTGAAACTGTAACAAGCCAACTAGAGAAAACTAATGTTCGTATTCAAATTTACAGGAAAGCTTAGACTAATGTCCTTAATTCAAATTTACAAAAATGTAATATAAGTCAAGGGTCCCAGTTAATTAAGTTACCCCGTGTTCAACACCGTACTCTCCTCAATTACAAGAAAGCTTAGACTTATAAATACTTCCATGAGGGGGCGAACAGCTTCGCGGTCATTCACACTAATTTCACTGTACGCTACATAAAGAGTCAGGCGTGATTTATATCCCTAACGACCAATTCATCAACTTAGCACTCAACTTATTAATTTAATTTTCCATCGTTCCAGTACTTAGACTAGAAGTAAGTGTATAATGGGTCATAGATTGCACCAATAAGATAAATAAATGGATATGACATCTCAACACACACAGCAGTATATAATTGAGTCAGGAAATTTCTCAAGTGTTTGCACCAGAGAACTCTCTAGTGAAGACGTTTGATATGAAGGCTTTGCTATGTTAATATGTCCCTTCTATAGGTTAGAATTCAAAAAGGTGTGATTATATTTAAGATCCTTAGACTAAATAACAAAATAGTGGGAAAAGATAAAAAGACAAGGTCTAATAGAAACAGCGTGATTAGCTTAGCAAAACTATGAACAAACCAAAGTAGTAAGAAATATATTGCTTCTCGAGAACCAACCTTCCACTGTTTTTTCACAGTTTCATACTCCATCTTCTTTACCGACATAAGGTATTCTCGTTCAGCATATGTTGAACCATATGCATGGTATCCTATCAAGAATGGCCACACCTGAAATTAAAGAGAAATTCATAAGACAACGGAAAGAAGCAAACAAGTCTGTTATGGACATATAATCATTAATCAAGCACTAAAAAGATGCATACAGCTTTCCGCAGATTGCGATCCACTCCCCCATAGAAGATCCTCTTTCTTAATGCTTCAGAATCCATTACTCGCCCTTCTTCATCCAAGAAGGTAGCCCACTGCAAATAAAGTTAAAAACTCATACCAGACATATTTAAATTCAGAGCCTTGCCATTCTTCAATCATATCCCGATCGTTAAACCAGAAAAAAATTATTTGATGTTCCTCAATATTATTAAAGTATGAAGTTAGATAATGGAAGGCGATAACATTAGCAATTGCATTAGAAGAAGTGTCAATCAGCTAATTGTAAGTTACATATTAGAACAACAAATGTCAATCATGAATCGTCATCACCCCATGCAAGCGTACCAATATATGGAACGAGGTTAACAATAAAACAAAGAAAAATTGGTACCACTCTAGTTCAACTCCTAAAGTCACCATGCAACAACAGGACCTATGGTATGAAAATGAGTTTCACATAAACATACCATCTTCCTGGGGACACAATAAAGCTTTTTTACCTCAAGAACAACTCATTTACCATGCCCTATAATTTTTATTATAGTTATACATACTCATTTAGTCAACCAAAAAGGCTTACCTCATCTTCTCCCAGTGGTGGTTGTCGTGGTTTTCCCCACATCAGAGCCAATTTATCAAGCTGCCAAGTGAAAAATGAAACAAAATTGGATCGCGCAAAAGACAGAACTAGCCATGTCAAACGAACTAATGGAAGTTATTTGCTTGTTATTGCAAATTTAAATACGATCAAAGAAATTAAATAAAAGATACTCCCAATAACCAAGCACCAACCTCGCCTTCTACCCCACCCCATCAAATCACAAACTCTCTTCACTAACAGAAAAAGTAATCGAAACCATACCATGTTAAAGTTTCACCACATCATTCAACAAATAATATTTAGATATATATAGAATTCCTGTACTTGCATTTGTCAGCTAGTCAAAGTTCGAGAAGCTTCAAAGAATAGAAATATGTAATAAGATATTATTACCTCCACAGGCTCAGGTTTCGGTGAAACATCATCAGATGTTTGTGGTGAATCATGTGATGCCATGACGTTGCTAGTAACAGGGGACAACTGGATCGGTTTCCTCCCTTCATTAGGAGCATATCCATCAGTATGGCCATCCCGAAAAAGTTGTGAAGTTGTTTCACGAGCAAATCTGGTAACAAGAGAGAATTTCTCCAATACTTGAATCGAAAGATCCCGAGCAGGATCACGATGTTTAGGCCTCTGCCTGCCTTTTTGCTGAAAACTATCCGATGTTCTGGATATGTCCCTCTCGTGGTCAGAACTGGAGGGTGAATCGTTAGATTTAGGGGATGAAATATTTGTAACAGAAACAGCCCTGGGAAGCTCCAGCGAAGATAATGTTCTCTGTGTAAAGAAAATGGCTGTGTTATTCACTATGGGTGAGGATGGATATCAAAACCGAATAATTTGCTGAGGGACATAAAATTAGATGATAAAAACTACACAAGAAAATGCTTTCATACACCTGTAGAGGATTCTGAAGATCATTCACAAGAAATACATTGGCATCTTCTACTGACCTGGAAATTAATTAGCACATAACTATTTGATTCATATTAATTGACAAAGAACATGGATATATGTACTAAAGTGGAGAGCAAGGAAACTTTTTCTCATGAGCAATCTTTTTAGTCATTATACAAAAAGAAAAATTGACCAGTAAAACAAACTGCAGGCAAATACAAACCTCACAAGCAAAGCATGCTGCTTGATGGTGGCGAGAAATTCTTTGACACCTCCATTATAGAAGTAAAGTGGAGGGAAAGCCAGACCTGCAAGTGTACAAGTAGTCATCTGAGAACCCCAAGTAGTCATCTGAGAACCCTGAAATTCATTGAATGAGTCCCACAAGAAGTTTGACCAAAGCTGAACAGAGTTTGTGCATTACTCGCAAAATTTTGCAAAAACAATGTGTTCAATTGTGCAGAGTGACTTCCTTTTTTGGCTGTCACAACTTGATTTTCAAACGAAATTTCATTATAAAAAGAATTATAGTGATATGCCGTGAACATTGAGCAAGAACAATGGCAAAAAGTAATCAATGCCACCAGTTCGTTACTAAGATGTTTCAAATATGGGTACAATTTTATACAAATATAAGGTTGTGAAGTCAAATGGTTTTCTACTATTTTGAATTCTGATATGAGAAGTGTGCAAAACATCATGCAATTTGTCTTATAAGCTACTGAGTAACAGAGCACACTGTAAAACACGGTATTATCGATTCTGAAAGCAGTAGCTCATGATATGGATACCTGATGTCATGACAACAATAATATACTGCCAACCCAGTGTAGGAGTGTGTCTGCGTATCGACCGAATCTCAGAAAATGGAACGGCCCTAATCGTGTACAGATTCTTATCTGAAACATAACAATAGAAACACAATGACTAATTTATGAATTACAATTATTACAAGCATAACAATAATTTTTGCTATGCACAGAATGTCACCTTTCTCAGACAATGTCGCAGCAGAATTTTGTCCTTTGTAAGGAACCCATGTCTGCATAAAAAAAACATTCGAAATAAAAAAATATCAGAAAAAGAATGTCATTAGAAAAAAAAAACATATATCACAAAAAACTTTTGTAGCAGTTTCCACAAAAGAAACCTGTATATCAACAGTAGGAAAATCTTTCCATGATATCAGATATAATCATTATACAAGTACTATATTATTCATTACAAGAAGTGATAGTCTATTTAGTCAAAGCCCTCAAAAACCTTCTCAAGGGTTAATCGAGAAGAAACCCTAAGATTTGATTTTAGCATAAACCACTATGGATTCCATAGACGGCTAAATCGTTAAAACTAACCAAATCCACAAATCAAATAAGCATAATATAATTGATCTAATAACAAATCAGTAACCAAATCAAATGGAAAAGAGAAATTAAGAAATAGAAGTACCATGAAAAGAGAATTATCCTTTTTCATCAACTTCAATCTGCCACTGATTCTCTCAGATGCAAGCTGACTGGGATGAATCGTCACGTTATCCTTCGAAAACACGACCTCCGCCCCCTCAGGGTCGCCGCGTTTGCCACTGTCAACGCGCATCATTTTGCTTCCACTTTCCTATATCATTTCAGCGCACCGATAAACTCAATTGAAAATATCAAATTCCACAAATCACAAACATCAAACGCTACAACGATCGATGCGCATGATCCCCGAAGAAAACGAAAACCAACAAAAATAAAAAAACAAGAGGAGAAAATCACCATTTTCACGACGGCGTAATCAGCGTCGTCGGATAGGTCGTGAAATTCCGCTTCTTTCATCAGTATAATCACCGAAGATATTGTGCGATAGCGTTTTCCTCTGCGACGAAGGAAGAATGGGCAATCTGTGTGTGTCTATTTTAATTATATATATTGGGTTTCTTTTCTTTATCGATGAGATAATAAAATGACTTAATTCAGAAGAAAGAAAGTACGCGTTGACGGTGATTTTATACTCGGGTCGGATTTAAGTCGACTGTGGGCAAACGGATCAAATTCCGGGTTACCGACCCGACCCGTTTACAAGTTGAATTATTTGTAAACTACTTGCCTATCAATGATAGGCTATCATCTCCTTCATCCTTTTCATTACAACATTCTTTTTTTTTTTCTCAATGAAATCCTTAATCCTAAAAGCAATACATAAATATATGATATATGTGGAGAATAATTAATATAGAGTAGTTTTAGACAAAAGGGACAACAACAAAAACAAAGCCAAAAGCCTATTATTATCTCAGTGGGATGAAGAAGATAGTTTCCATAGGCTCTTAGTTGCGACAAGAATACGGTCTCGGCCATGCGATCCCGGCTCTTTATCGTGCACGGAAGGCCTCCATCGTATGGCCCGAGCGATTCGTTCGGCTTTATCGATCACTTCAGGAGAATCCCGGATTATGACGGTGCCCTCAGGACGCAGAATCCTATCGATCTCCACCATTACATCTACTAGGTTGCACCTGGAAAGTCGAATCCCAGGTTTAACGAGTGTAATGAATGTCTAAAACAAGTTCGACTCATTCGAACCTTCGAAAACATTTTCTTGCTTTGATGAAAGAAACATTTTTGCCAGAACGATTTTGTGGTCAAAAGAGAGCCGAAAAGTACGATAAGAAACAAGAATCTATGGTAAGAATTTCGAAGTTAACCTGCTCTTTCCAGAAGATGGATCCTTGACGAGGGATTCTATGGCAGTTACATGGATCAGATCGTACGTTCGGGGATAAGTGGAGAAAGGTTCACACCTGCGAATATCAGCAATAAAAGACTCGATAACAATTTGCAGTAATGAATCAGCGTAGATTCACATATTTCATTTGAAATTTCAGACAAGCTAGGTCAGAGGCGTGCACTCACCAATTGTGGTAAATCCCTACAAGTCCTCGGTCGTATATCACATCGAGGGTCGAAGGCTTACGAGCTGGGACAACGTTCATCACCCAGACGGGATCAGAAGCGATGGCTGCAGCAAAACCTCCGAAGAAAGCATTCATGTCCATGATGTTTCTTATCGCAGATGTCCCCAGTTTCACGTTTAATGAGTTCTTGTAATAGTCGACCCTTCGAACCCATCTTCTGTTGTCTGCTTCAAACACGTCCATCCCGCCTTTCACCACGCTGGCTCGTGATGGGGCTTTGGTCAGTCTCTCGGGCCATTTTGGAATAGTCCCTACGGAGTACTCGCCCTTAACAGAAGATGTCCTGCTGACACATTTCTTCAGCTTGATATACCTACGAAAGAATTATAATTTAGTGCCTAAAGTGTTGAAGTGGAGGGTTTCCCAGCCTATTCGATTTATACATGATATCTATTTCCAACTAAATATAAAACAATCAAAGAATAGAAAGCTTTGTGGCTTTTTACCATGAGAAACTGGGATCGTCAGACTCGGGACATAATGCGAGGCCCCATTCATTCTGATTAGGTAGACACGAATCTCCGATAGGCTTTTTCCATATGACTGTATTACCATCCACGGCGATGAGCTCATAACACAATGATCTCGCCACCGCCTGTAGATCGGCCCATTCCTTGTCTTGTTTGGGCCATTGTACAGGCGGCCCCGATATCACTAAAAAACCTCCCGGCCTAAGTAAACGGTCCACTTCAAGAAAATATGTTGCATCTGCGTGCTAAAAAGCATTAGCCCCGTATATATATATATATATATATATATATATATATATATGAAAGATCCTTGAAAAAGGTGATGGTAAACCATTAGGAAAGAAGGGACTCACTATATGCAGTGAAAGGAATCAAACATCGGGAACAGTGCACCAAATCAAATGAGAATCCAGGAAAGGGGAGTCTGCGTGTTCCAAGCATGGCTATAAACGCTGGTATTCCTCTCTCTAAAGCAAATTGTATCTGAGCTTTATGCGAATCTCTTGGAGCAAAAGAAAGAGTTAAAACACCTTCGCCAAGCATATACCCTCCAAAGCTAGCAACCTAATATAAGCAAAAACGGAAAAGGAAAAAAGACGGAAAAAAAAGGAAAATGAAAATTAAGATAAGATTCTTTAGAAGCTGAGTTCCTTCAGTCAAAGCTCTTATTTTGTGCGTGCGTATGAGAGAGAGATAGAGGGGGGGAGGGAGAGAGAGAGAGAGAGAGAGAGAGAGAGAGAGAGAGTATACCCCACATCCCATGTCAAGAGCTGTTCTCAAAGTTCCATCGCTGATGGGAATATACTGCTTAAGCTTATCGATATACGACATAGCTCCACCAGGAAACATTGTTCCACCACCAGGAAATACAAAGTAAGAACCTTCCTTTTTCATCCAACCTTGGTGACCTTTCCTATCTGCTATTTTGTCGTAAGGCATGTTATCGTGCCAAATCTGCATACCAAAATAAACAAAATAGTTTCAAAAATGGCGAGCGGGGCATTATTTGATGTTGTAGATCAATGGAGAGGCAATGGAATCACAGGCGTGAATGCATCCTAACCATTTTGCAGAAACTGAATCCAAGAATTCAGGAAAAGGAATGGGGCATGCATTAGAGTAGAAGATATCGCAGAGGCAAAATATTTCGTTTGATATGACCAATTTTGACAAGATGACTAACGAATAAATATTGATAATCGACAACACTAGCACATAATAATTACACTAAAATGTTTATTATTAGAGAAGGCTACAGACATTAGCATGACATTTAATATAAAATCACAAGGTAAAACAAAGATCATCAGATCTCTCTAAGCAATGAAAGTTGGAAAATCGTATCAAAGTACACGATGAGTGGGTTGATTTTCGTTTTTAAAAGCATGTTTAAAGTTAATTCACCAAAAACAAAAATAGTGAATAACAGTTCAAATTCGGCCTGATAAACAAAACTAATAGACACTCCAAAATAAGTCTGCACGAAAGGACAAACTATATTATAGCAGATCAGCTAGACAATTAATGTAACCAATTCAAACTCTTTTTTACATGTTTGTCTAAGTTCAGACAAGCCTCAGCTCGAGCACCTCTCAGTCGATTTCAATCTCTCACACAAAAGTACGACACAAGCCACCCTATCACTACTTCAAGTTCCATTAATTCCAAATGCAACAATAATTCCCCAATCACTCCATAGCTATGATGCACCCCTAACAGCTCATAAATGAGAAACCTTACACACAAATAGCAGTAATTTAGTTCAATTTTCAGCCATTTCGATAACTGTATATCAAGATAAACTTGGGCAAAGCATGTCGGCCATGAAGATAAAACAAACCAACCAAACAATCCACCACACAAAAAAGATCCAATCTTCACACACACACGCGCGCGCGCGCGCGCGCGAATACCTTATTCAAGCTATCCGGCCACTGCACAGAAACCTTGTACCCCTCCGGCGGAGGAATCAAACACAAGGGCATGTCCTCGTTCTTGGGACAATGCCTCTCCCTGTAATAATTCATCTCCCTGCTCAGCTGACTATTAATCCTCGGATCCTCGCAAGGCATATGATCCACCATATCCGCTGGACACGAATCCACCGCAACCGACCCTCCTCCGTGCTCCATCAACTCCACCAGCCTCGCTCGTCGGCGTGGATCTCCCTCCCCAGCGGAGGAGCGCAGCAGCGTCTGCCTACCGGAGGCAGCTAACGAGTCGCCCAACGGAGTGAACACCAAGAGAAAGAAAAGCAACACGGCGAAGAACAGAGCGGCGGTGACGGCATCGAGGAGACGCCATTGCCGCGCGCCTGAGTTCCGATGGTGGATTTTGGAACTCGAAGATGAGATATTTAAGAGGCCCATTTGGGATTCTTGAGAGGGATTTTCCTTCTCCTTGGTTTAAGATCTCATAGCTCGATTCACGATCTAGGGAGAAGAAGCAGCTTGAAGCATGAGATTTGCACTCTTTATTGCTTGCAAGTTGTGAGTGGTGAAATTATTTATTTATTTATCACTATTTATTTAGCTTAAATTTATTTTTATTCATATATTTGAGAATGTGACGTTTTAAGAACACTTTATAAGTATGATAATTTTAGTAATGTAAGTATAAAAATTAAAGTAATTTGAAGACGATTAAGTTAATGGTGGCAATTTTACTCACTTACGGATAGAAATTGAAGCAATTTTAGGCAATTAAACCGAAAAAACTAATTTCAACCTGAAATTTATATATGTAGCGTCGAAGATGCTGACTTGGACTAAATTTATTTTCTTTTTTCTCCAATTAACCGTCACCACATAGTCCATGCCAGTATCTTCGGTGTCTTTGTATAAATTTCGGACTGAAATTAAGTTTCGAAGTTTAACTTTCCTAAAATTACTTCAATTTTGAGGACTAAAATTTATTGTCTTTCGTCCAAATAAGCTCCTATTTTATTTTATTTTTTATTATGAGTTGACGATTAATTGGAGGAAGAGAAAACAAATTTAGTCCAAGTCAGCATCTTCGGTGCCACATGTATATATTTCGGGCTGAAATTAGATTTTTGGATCTAACGGTCTTAAAATTGATTCAATTTTAATACTTTACATGACTAAAATTTTCACTCTTAACTTAAGTCTTATTAAATTATTTTAATTTTGATGCTTACAGGATTAAAACTGATACACTTAACTTAAGTGTCCTTAAAGCGACACCCTTCAAATATCCATGACTTAAAAATATATTCAAGCCAATAAATTGCTACCGAACTTAAGTGTGGCTTAATCATTTTTAGAACATATTAGTGTGGTGGGGACAATAAATTAAAGTATTGCAATTTTAGGATAATAAATTCGAAATTAAAGTAATTTAACGATATAAATATAAGGTTAAAATTGTAGGATAAAAAATTTCAAAATTAAAACAGTTAATGTCGGATTTTTAAAACTTGTTGTAATTAAATTGCTATAGTTAATTTTCTCAAATTGATTCAATTTTGAAATTTACCATCCAAATTTGTAATTTTAATTTATATGTTATCAAATTGTTTCAATTTTTAAACTTATTACTACATCTGATTTGAAGAACATGCCGTTTTACCATCTTTTTTTTATTTTTAAATGAAAGTTGTTTTTGCTATTTCCAAAAAAATAGCTTGTACATTTCCAATTTTACCTATCATCTTAAATAAAACAACTAATACATTTTAACCATCATCTTAAATAAGGTCAACAATTAATTAAGTGTATACGAGAAATTTTAAGAATTTCCTTAAACTGACTTGTTTTTAAAAAAGTATTATAAAATTATCACTCCTAATTTAATTGTCATTAAGATGTCTATCACACCTAATTTGATTGTCATTAAAACGCCAATTACCCAAGGAAAATTCTATTCACATCCCCCTTGATTCTATTTAGACCCCCTATTTATTATCACATAATTAATTACAGATTTAATTATATATACTTTGACTCGCACCCCCCTTGATTCTATTTAGACCCCCTATTAATTATCACATAATTAATTACAGATTTAATTATATATACTTTGACTAAACATTAATTCACTTTTATAACTTTGACTGGTTTATATTGATCATCTTTTTATCTTTGAACGTCATTCCACCTTTTACAATCTCAACTATATATAATTATATATATATATATATATATATATGTACACATCAAATAAAAAAATGAGAATACTGTCTAGTTGGCAGAAGCTTTTTTGAGCCATGAATCAGGTATGTACTTTCCTTTTTTATATATAACTATATATATATATATATATATATATATATATAATATAAGAGTACAAAATGATGTCTTTCGAGAAAGCCATCGTGTACCTATTTTTTATTTTTTTTTCCTACGTAACATGGTTATGATATTTATTTTCGCAAGTTTGTAACAAAAATATATTTAATATTTATGCATATTATATATATATATATATATATATATATTTTCTTGTGTTAGTTTAGTTTCTAATAAATAATTTTATTTCTAGGTGTTCAATCTCGACAAAATATGAATGTCGATGTTACTTCTGAGTTTTATACTGACATGGTATGCTATTTAATTTTTTTAAGTTTGTAACGAATATATATATATATATATATATTTTTCTTGCGTTAGTTTAGTTTCTAATAAATAATTTTAATTTTCAGGTGTTCAAATCTCGGCAAAATTTAATTGATTGGGTGCAAAATATTGGAATAAAGCTTGGCTAAGTAATTGTGATTAGAAGATCAAAGATTAATTCAAGTGGAACGCGCTCGAAAGTTGTGTTTCAATGTGATCGTGGTGGAATCTACAAAAGTAAAAAAATCTCTACAAGAAATACCGGCACGAAAAAGATTGGTTGTCAATTTCAACTTAAAGGAAAATCAATGGTCGATAATTGTTGGAAGCTCTTCGTAAAATGTGGAATACAT
This sequence comes from Lindernia subracemosa, assembly GCA_028392965.1. NCBI lineage: Eukaryota > Viridiplantae > Streptophyta > Magnoliopsida > Lamiales > Linderniaceae > Vandellia > Vandellia subracemosa. The sequence continues at coordinate 6,082,713 of JAQPCC010000002.1, read as the reverse complement.
AATCATGACCCTGCATTGGATCTAGAAGGTCATCCATATCCAAGGCGATTATCTCAGAAAGAGGCTATACTTGTGGACGATTTATCAAGAAAGAACGTGAAACCGCGAGGCATCTTGTCAATATTGAAGAAGCAGAACTTGGATAACGTTTCAACCATCAAAACTGTATATAATGCTTGTCAAAAGCTTCGGATGATAGAGAAAGATGGTGGAACTCAAATGCAGGTTGCTATGTCTTTTCTTAACAAAGAAGGCTATATTTTTTAGTGTCGCTCAAATAGTGCAACCAATGAGTTAGAAGATCTATTTTTCGCTCACCCAAAATCGTTGGAGCTATGGCGTGCATTTCCACATGTGCTCTTGATGGATGCGATAGCTCTCTGTCTTGGTCTTGATGAAGATGCATGGCCTATCATTCGGCGTAATTTAATAGAAGAGTTGGAGATGCACAAGTTAGAATATGTCGACATGTTTGGTGCTGATGGATGGTTCAGTCTCAGCAACTCGCTAATTTTTTTTTATTTGGACATGTACGTGCCTTTTGAGCATTGGATGATTATGCCCGATATGGGTGTCTTGATTGCGTCGAAGTATAACGTGATATTGCATGTTATAAGTAATAGAGGCAGTGTGACGCACTTGCCGCTTCGGTCTGCTCCACCACCATGGTATCATCACGTCGCCGTCGCAATCGGTCATGTTAACGGTAATCATTACGTGAAAATTTCATTATCTGGTGGGTATCCGATGCCAACTATCACGCCGCAATGGGTCTATTTCAGATATGAATGTGCTGCTGCATGGGCTACTCCCTACGTGAATCGTATTAATAATTATGAAAAAAAATTACGTTCTAATTGCAATACTACTGTTATATTGGACTGATTTAGTATATATTTGGTGGATATTTATTTATACCTATACGCATGTTGTGTCTGGACAGTTTAATAATTTAGAACCAGTTTCAGATTTTTCTGCACTTCATGCGATCGATCTTTGAAAAACCTTTTAATATTGATCGAATCAATGCAAAATTATGAGGAAGATGATGCGAGAAGTAGTTGTTGCTCGTATTTTGAAAAATATAAGAGGCATAAGTCCACAACTTTTTGATTAAATAAAGGAGTATTTTTATTATATCATTTTTTCAAACAATTAAATATATGTTGCAAGATATATATATATATATATATATATATATTATAATAAGCATGACAAAAAGATATCGATTATTATATAAAATATAAATGGTTTTCTTCCTCCATTAACTATACAAGAAATTCTTTAGATTTTTTGAAGGAAAAAATAAATGAAAAAATAAATATAAATGCAACGCTATATTCAATACAAATAAAAAATAAATTGTTTTTTAAATTTATATTTCGAAGGTTTTTTGCACCGCCTAGGGGTGCGAATAGTAGTACCCATATATAGAACTACAAAAATAATTAATGATTTTGTAACTTTAATTCCTTGTAATAAATAATAATGAAAAAAAAAGTATTTATTCTATTCGTTAGGATATAACACTTTCGTCTCATCTCTTTATAGACAGCATTAGGTACTACTGCGACCACCCACAACCCTTTCATGCCCTTCACTTCACGCACAGAATTGATCTATAACGCCACAAGTAATCGTCAATCAAGATTACGAGGACGGATTCTCTTCAGCTGGTATGATTCGCTCTTGATTTTTATCTGCTCTTTTCGTTTTTTTTATATAATTTGGTTTTAATTTCCTTATTTATATTGGATTTGCTTCGTTTCGATGGTTAATTGTGTCGGATGATGGTTATTTGAACATTTCTGCGAATAAAATTGCGGAATTTGGAATGGGGTTTATGTTGTTCGTTGGTATTTTTTTTACCTTTCCTGTTTGTCTTGTTTCTGGGAATGAATTCGTGCCTGTTTGCTTGATTTCGTCGAAGAAGGTGACTTTTTGGTGCGTTATTTCTGCTAGCTGTGTTTGATAGCTCGTTTTGAATTCTTATATTCCCAATTACTGTGTTTTATTCCCATATCAACAGCTTCTATCTGTTATTGTCTGCTCATAGACACGATTGAAGCTTTGATTGATGATCCCTTTACTATATATACCTTTTTTTCTGATAACTATTGCGCCTTCTTGGGCCTTCGATTTTAGAATATGTGCTAGGCATTAGAAAAAACTCAGACATTCAATTGGTATTTAGTCTCTTTCTGGAATGTTGTTTACTGACTGTATAACTCCCTTAAGTCCTGCCTTTCAATGTTGCCTGAATTTTTTTCCCCTCATTTGCGTGCATGCTATGTAACAGGTTTCTGTAATTGTGAAAATTCTAATATAATGGAGAATCAGAAAATGGAGACTGGGGTTGACTTCTTGCAAAGACTAGACATCGACGTGTCAATGCGCATAATGGGCTTCTTAGATGATGCCGCTGACCTAGTACGTGCTAGCGCTGTTTCACGCTTCTGGCATCAATTTGGTGAGTGAAGTTATTATATAAAAATTGACTGATTCTCCCAGGTGGTTTGATTATTAGTGATTGTTAATTGTTTTGTAAATTTTTGGGAAATCAACACATTTGTTACGTTATATTATGTTGGTTGGCGACTAGATCTTCTTTGAGACCTTTTCCTACGAGCATGTGAGATCATAATGAGTTTCTTAGATGAACCCACACGCGCACATGGGATCATATTTCGGATTTGTAACAGTTGTCGTAATATATTTAGAGGTCATTAGATTTGCTGTTTTTCAGTATATTGGATTGTCATATTTTGTCCTTTTGTGCCAATAACTTTTTTTTTTGATATTAGTGTGTGTAAGTCAATATACATAATGCTTTCATGATTATATCAGTCGAGATAAATTATTTTGGGATATTTACCATACCAATGATTGTCGAGAGAATGGATTTTCAAGTTCCTTAATTTTCCTTGTATTTCTTCAATGTAGAGCTCCCTTTGAGCCGGGATTTGATAATTTCATTTCTTTCTTTATCCCACTATGTAAGCAAAATATATCAAAAACAAGAAAGTGACAAAATTTTTTGTAACTTACATTTTCATTTCTTAACCCTGCAGTGCTTACAAGTGGATTTGCTAAGCAGTTATGCTTAAAGAGATTCCCAGTGCTCTCCAACATGGTTGGTATACGGATCCCTAGTGGAGAGATGGAGAATCCTGTCGATGATAAATGTAACAACTCTGCACATCATGTCTATGCTTCTCTTCTTCAAGCTCTTACAAGATCGAAAATCTCTCCCACGGACTGCATAACAAATGCGATATGCGCCTCGAGCACTGACCATTATCCAGAAGAGAGCATTGTGAATACTCTCAATTCAAGGGATAGGTTTTTTCGAAGAGCTTCGTATTGGTCGAGTAAAGGACAAAGCAATCCCGAAGTGCCGGAGACATTAATCTACAAATTAGGCGCTGGGATTTGGGTTATTACGGAAGTTGACGTACAACCATTCGAAGGTGATAATTACGCCAGATATCATATTTTTTTCTAAGTTTTTTGGTTTTTATATCCTTGCAAGTGTGGTAGACTATATTTTTTGTGCGTTCACTTTTTTTCAGGCCAGGAAACCGATATATTCCCCGAGATTCGTTAGATTTCGTATGGGATATCCTAAGGCTCGAACGGACTTTGGGAGTGAAGTTAAACAGTTGCCATTAAAAACACCTGCCGACGAAAAATTCGTATGGTACTATACTTCACCTGAATATCCGATGGCGCAGGTTAGTCTTTTATTTTCTATTGAAGATCAAAGATTATGTAAATCCAATTAAACTTATATTTTGTATAATTCGGCGAAAATGAAAAAAAATATATATTTATATATATTTTCCGAAATTCAACAGGAAAATCGTCTGCAGCCGTTTAAGCTACCCGATGCGGTCCTTTCCGTCGGGGGCTATCTGCAGATTGAGCTATCGGGTCGCTCACAAAGACAACAAATGGACGGCCTATTCTACATATGGTATGTTAGTTACACTTTGGTCTATATCCTACTCTTGTAAAGAATCCTCTTTTAAAATTTCTCACACTCGCGGTGTAGTGTGTGCCATGTTCAAGTTCTCGGGCGGCCTCTCTCGCCGGTTTTCGACGTAGAAACTCTGGAGGAGCCATGCGGGAAATTCCTACTGAAGTATCGCCCGGAAAACCTCAGCTCTATCCTCAAAGCCACGTCGAGGGATGACATTCCTTACCTTCGCCAGCTCGGAAAAGAGATGGTGTGTGAGAGGATAAGCTTGGTGGATGATTTATTGGGCGAGATACGGCGGGCCCCAAACTACCCATTCAATTGGAACAATTGGGCCGGAGAAAATGACGACGACGATGCGCCAGTCATTCAGTTTGCGTTGTGAGTATTTGTATTGAACCGTGTTTTTGAAAAGAAAAATTACAACCGTATGCGATTATGAATAGTAGCCTGAGTTTGTGCCTTTGATACTATTATGTTATGCACGCTCGATGTGTGTGCCTTAATATGTAAATAAATATATATAAGATTACTTTGTATTTTGAGCTATTTATAATTTAAAATATTTAATATATGGGATTATAATTAAAACTTACATAACATAAAATAAATAAAAAGTAAAAGGATAAAATAGAAATTAAAATTAACATATCAAAATTCCTCTTAGTGATGGATTGAATATTAGGCATATATGGAATTTTACGTCCATTGGTACTCATGCTATTCACTTTATCATACAGCATGAATGACTAAATTATTCATTTGATTATATATATATACACGGTAGATCATCTCCAATCGAGGAGAAACTCGTTTTTAAACTCAAATTCATTCTCAAACTCAAAATGCAGTAACTCTTCTCCAACCATTAAATTCATTTTCAAACTAAAAAAATATCAACTTGTACAAGTTTTCAATACTACCCACATATTTTTACGACTTTACAAATTTAATCACGATATTATTTTAAATTCGATGAGAAAATATTAAATAAAATTAATAATAAAATTTTTATTTGTACCAGTTTTAATAATAAAATTTTTATTTTAATAATAAAATTAAATTTGGTGAGAAGATATTTAATAAAATCCTAAGATCGTGGTAATTTAACTATTGTAATACGTAGAAACAAAATATAAAAAAATTAAGTAATAAGTTATAAAAAAATTATTTCTTAAAATAAAAACATTATTTATTCTGACAACTTTATAATCATAATTATTAATAAATAAGTATGAAATTTCCTTTATATATATATTTATTTATTATTTTTGTATATGAGTGATTTATTAATTAAAACAAATAATAAGACCTTTATAGCAATTTTCAAATCTCAAACTCATATTATGCATTCAAATGCAAAATTAAGTGTAAATTGAGAGAGAGAAGATGAAGAACTTTGAGATACTCTTGGAATATTATTACCCCATATTTTGGATAATGAGTGAATTTAGAATACTATTGGAGTATAATATGATTGAAGTTGCTCTTAATTACTTGATGACCACCATGAATGAACTTGCAAGAGAAATATATCTCGTACATTAATTACTTCAACCACAAATTCAATAGTATAACATGCAGGAGGATATATAAAGTGAGAGATACCAAAGCAAATCAACATGAAGAAATTCGAAAGTTAGCACAAACATCCGAAAGAGGGAGAGAATCTAATTCAGATTACACTTATCAAAAGGAAGCAGTCAATGTCTTAAGAAGACTTCAAAATCAACAGAATTCGAACTCTATTACAGTCAAGACACATCAAGAAGGAAGGATAACACTAATGGAATCAAGTAGGTAGAAGTATAACAGCCGACAGGTGATGCTCTCGAGTGGCGACTTCAGTTTCAAGATCGAGACCTTTCACGCCGAGCTGGCGAGCGGGATCGGCTGTGCATGAAAATAATATTAACTAATACCATCGGCAAACGCTACCAAACTTAGTAGATTACTACGAGCTGAAGTGTCGAACAATTAATCACACACATACAAGCGCGTGGAAAGATTACCTGCGATACCTTTCTTCGCCAGGACTTGCATCTCCACCATAACCAGGAGATTCTCTCGGCTCAGACCTTCTGCCATTAGTGGGGCTGTCCCTTGTTTCAGATCTTGATTTGTGGTAGTCGGGACTTTCTCTTGGCTCAGATCTTCTGCCGTAGCCAGGGCTTTCCTTTGCTCCCGATCTTGATTTGCCATAGTCGGGACTTCCCTTTCTCTCAGATCTTGAATTTCCATAATCGGGACTCGCCCTTCTATCTGATCTTGATTTGGGAAGTGAGCCGTGTCCATAGTCTGGGCTCCCTCGATCTCTACGATATGGGCTTGGAGATCTTCCACGTCCATAACCTCTCCCATCGGGTGATGCATCTCGGCCTCGTCTCTCAGGGCTGTACCCGTTTCTTCGGTCATCATCATCTCTGACTGTATACTCCACAGATATAACTCGGTCCATGAACTTACTGCATGAACAAGAAGATGCGACACAATGTAAGCCATATTCTGATGAATGGGAAGGCACATATATGTGGGTCAATTGCTGGGGGAAAAATATAATAATGCACAGTAGCAGCAGAGACAAGAAATCATAAGATTATGCATTAGGTGTCATTAGCATTAAGATTTGAACACACATCAATTTGTTCAAGAATATGTCTTGAACAATCACCAAGCATCGTTCCCCTTAATAGAGAAGTTTTCATCTGATGTGGCTGTGGGTTGAACTAGAATATAAAACGAATAAATACCATGCCAGGGAGGACATATCATGATCACATGATCACTTTTATCAGCAAGGAACACCGCAGAAAAGCTTAAACTATCAAATAAATCTGATGAGTAACAAACCTCATATGAGTGGCTTCTAAAGCTCGGGTGGCATCTTCCTGAGACTCAAATTGCACGAAAGAAAAGTTCCTTCGAATCCTGACATTCAGTATCTTCCCATAAGGTTCAAAATGCTTCTCAATGTCTCTGGTCCTCGTATTGACAGGGTCAAAGTTGATAACAAACAGAGTTTTTGATGGCTTAGAACTGGCAGATTTTCTGGAACTATCATTCCTTCGGCCACCACGCTCTTCCTGTAGACAAATCGAAGTTAATTTTGAATGAGATGACAGAGTCAATCAAATCAATGACAAAAATAATACTATTCACCCTGAACGAATACCAAGGAGACTCGTTGATACCTTAGTCCATTCAACACGAATTCGGCGTCCTCTTCTACCAAATTCTATGTTATCTAGCCTCCGGATAGCATCCTCAGCATCGCGCTCATCTTCCATATACACAAAGGCAAAGCCTAAAATGCAAAAAAAAAAAAGGATCAATAAACCAAGTGGAAAGCTTAAGAAAGCAAGAATAATATGACATAAAGATGCCTCCAGTGAAGATGTAATTGCACACTGTGTACTCGAACAAATTACCACCAAACCCTGCAACGTAATGGGAAGAAATAAGAGTTCTCTTTGAAGAATAATAAAACAACACCTGCCACTTGATCCGGATTGAACGTGATATTATGTTGGAAGTGGAACATGTCGGAAATTGAACAGCAAATTCATGAGGAATGCAAAAGGATGTGGTCTCAGGGAAGAGTGGGTTGATGGGACCATGTCAGATCATATTGGTTCTTTCGAACAAACATAAGAACATGTATCTTGTACACAAGCCATAAAATAAATGCAGAACCATCCATCGAGGAAGATCATGGAATATCCAAGAGATCCTGCGCCAAAGAAACTATTGAGCTCGGGGATTCACTTAAAAATAAACTTGCTTTTGTTTCAGAGAAAGAAGCAAGCAGGTTATTATCAATTAGCAAGGTAGTGCATCCTGTTAAGTTGAATCCAATATTTGGTTCAAGCCCAACATAGTTAACCAAAAATCATATGAACAACTATATGCGGCTGCCACTGCCCAAGTAGACCCTTTCAAATGCTAATTTCATCTTCGCTGCATCGTTGAAGAGCTGAGCAAGAGATGGTTAACTAAGGAAACCCCCACCATCTCCGTAATCACCCACCTTCCTTTCATCATCAGCTGCAGTATTGTTCATGAACTAGCATTCTCCGAGTAAGCTGATCCACATCAGGACCAAAATAATCTTCCATTGTTAAATAGCAGGGCTTGTGGAGCACATAAAAGACACAAGCTCGTGCAAAAATAGCAATTAAACCCACAAGGATGATAACCCAAATATTAAGAAATGCGACCTTACCAGATTTCATATCCACCCTGTCAACCCTCCCATATTTCTTGAAAAGGCGTTCAACTTCCGATTGGCGAGCATCATACTCCAAATTCCCACAAAATAAGGCCTTCATGTTCACAGCAGCTGCCTTCAGATATAAAATTCGCAACATTCAAACATGAAACAGAAACGCCAAGTTTAGCATCAGCTTACAAATCACCTTGAAAAGAAATGCGACGATAAACACGAACTATACCTCCGAAACCAAATGATTGTTCTATCGCAGCACAATCGCTTAACCCAATTAAGTTAACATGAAAGCCAAAACTATCAGATCTACGAATTCCAAATCTAAAAGTAACCAATTAAGATCCAGAAGAGCGAGAATATAGAGATGATTTACCTTGGGAGCTTTTTTCAACGGCGAAATCGATATGCCGAACCCTAATCGAGCAAGCTGTCTTTTGAATGCCGCGAAAGAACACAGCAGCGGAGCGGCGTATGAAGCTTTATTTGGGCCTCGGCCCATTTATGAGTATTTAGTTTCCTTCATTATTTTTTTTTAATTATTTTTGTAGTTTAAATTTTCTTTTTATTATATATATAATAATAAATATTTCTTTTCCAAGATTGACCGAAAATAGTTGTTCATATGATTTTTGGGTCGGGTTAACCAATCCAACGGAAGGAATATCTACCAATATTAGAGAAATCATCAAATAAAAAGCAGGAAAAAAAAAGGCCGAAAGATAATAGGAATTAAAGTTTGAATAAAAAAAATTATAAAACATATTACAAATCGAACTGAAAACTTCGCAATAATGGCTATTAAAATATTAGGGTTTTTTCAAGGAAGAAAAGTTGGTTTTAAGAAGGAAGTTTGTAGGAAGATAATAATAAATAAAATTGAAAAATGCCCTTTTTCACCCTTTGGTAATAGAGCACATCATGCATATATATTACATCGTCAAAGTAAAACAGTAAAAAAACAAAGTATTACAGCTTTGCATATATGTCTTCTAATTCTCCACAGCCTCCATGAAGCTCCGACTCACTAAACGTCGGCGGAACAAAAACAGAAGAAGAAACCTTAAATCTCTTACACCTCAAACCCTCAACCATCATCTGATCATAATCTCCACACGACGACGAAGACGACGAACTAATCGCTTCACTCTCACTCCCAAACCACCCAAAACTAGCCTGACCCGCAAACCCTAACCCGTTCGACCCATAAACGTCCGCTCCAAGACTCGGGTCAGACCCGTCGGGTCGGATCATGCCGGCCCATTCGCTGCTGTAATAATCTAATAATACAGTCGAACACTCCCAAGAAGACGGCGGCTCCTCGCATGCATACTGCGGAGGAACGATCACGCTCGGTTGGACCGCCTTTTCGACCTTCTTCATATCGACAAAATTTTGACGGCAGCCGCCTTTGTTGAAGCTGAATATGCTCGCGAAAGTGAAGTGATCGCTTACCCTACTCCTAGGGTTTTCGGAGGTCTTAGCAATGATGCTCTGAAGGTTCTTGCTCAGCCTACCTTTTAATGAGGAAGAGAAACAAAGCCCTTTGATCCTCGTATTATTACAAGATTCCATGATGACGGTGTTAGAATCTACGGCGTCGGTACTTTCGGGCTTCGGCGAGGCGAAATTCGTGCGAGCGTTTTCGCCCCGAAGGGCCCGAGCCGCTTCGTCGTAGGCCCGGGCGGCTTCTTCGGGGGCGTCGTAGGTCCCTAGCCAGAGCCTGACATGTTGGGAAGAGTCTTTGATCTCGGCGACCCATCGACCCGACGGTCTCTGCCTTACGCCTATGAATCTTGTTAACGCTGTCCTTTTGGGTCGGGTTTTTGTCGGGTTCGTCGGGGTGATGGCGGTTTTCGTAGTCTCGGAAGTAGACATGGTGTTTTTGAGAGTTTAGTATTTGTAATGGAATGTGTTATGTGTGCTTGAGAAGAAGGTATAGCCATGGATGTTTTTGGTGTATATATATACCAAGAATATGGGGCTTGAGTTGTAATTCTTTGGGAATTTTGTTCTCAATTATTAGGGTTTTGTTTGTTTTGTTAATGTCGTGTAATGATTTTTTTGATTAGTTTAAGTGTCCGAACTCAAATCAACTTGGAGTAATAATTTAATTTTATTGCACTCGGAATATCTTTAATTAATATGAATGGGTTTTAGTTTAATTAAATTTGATTTATGTATATAATATATGTTAGAGAGAAACGTAAGATTAGTATATAGAAAAGAATTGTTCGTGGGGATCAAGAATTGTCGTTTCTATTGTCTGTTTCGAAATATTAATATTTCATAACCGTTAATCAATCACACATATAATCTATATATATATATATATATATATATATATTACGAATAGAATAAAAATCATGCAATCGAAATTAAATTAATCAGATAGGTAAGCTGAATTATGAAAGTAAGTTCTTGTCCTTTCTCCAAATATGCCTCTGATGTCATTCAAATGTCGCATTGGATCACTTATATTATTATTTCTTATATTTTTAAAATTTTATTTGCTGTTTTATTTTTTAAATTTTGCTCCTATAGTTTGTAGTACATATTTGTGACAGGAGGAGTACATATATGGAAATTATGTATAGATTATATATATGCTTCCATGCATATATGCTTTCGTATCTGTTTAGCCTGCATTTGTTTATATCCTCTTGGAATTTGTTTTATGTATATTTAATTTAAGACATACCAATCAGAACTAAGTCCAGAGTAAATTTTATTTATATAATTCATAACGTATTATATTTGATGCTCACAGCAATAGTGACAAAGGAATTGCAAGTATTATTATTTTTTCTTTCCATAATTTGAATTAGGTAGTTGGCAAACAATATTCATGGAACATCAAATATTTTGTTACATCCTTATGGGAATATTAGACTATTGATTTAAAACACAGTGGAATTATTATATACTTACTAAGTCGATGTGAGACATTATCGAAGGAAACGAAATACAAATAATTACAAAACGTTTATGAAGGCGGTCCCTCTCTTTATGGATATGAAAAGACTAAGTTGTAACTAAATGTTGGGTTAAATGTTGAGCAGACACTCACACTAACTCACAGGCGCACAGCGAAAAACTTAGTTTTGATGACGGAAAACTAAAGACAACGAGATGTAAATTTTGCAGCAAGTCAGAATAACTTGCTGCGTGCCTCAAGGCGAAATTCCACTATAGCAATGGATGGCAAAACAACTATCAAAAAGGATAGTAAAAACAAGCATAGAAAAACTACGAATCTTTCGATTCTGCAAACCTACAAAGTCTTTCGACTTTTGCAAAACAGAAAACACTAGGCTAAAAAGACAACTCTCGTGATCGCTCTTAATCTTCTTCTCTCTGTAGTCGTCACGATCACCTCGTTGTCATACGTTCTCCGCCCTTAAATACTTCTTCAACTTGGGCAGCACTCCACAAATGGACTTGGTATCATCCCGCAACGTTCACTAACGTCCACTAAGTAGACTTGGTCCGTTAGTGACCGTTAAGGACTGACTTGGTAAGCTCCAAAGACTTGATCTCCATCTTGTGCTCCAAGCATCCTATATTTAGTATGTTCCATCCTTAGACTCGTTCAAGCTTATCTCCATAATCCTCACTCGTCCTGAGTTACATCTGAGTCCTGTAAAACACTAAAAATAGCCTGGACACAGTTCAAAAACGTTTTGGGCATGAAAGATAAAACTAGAGTGAGAGAAGACATTCTCTGCCAATAGATGTTGACTAGAATGTTCTCCTAACATTGCCAATGTTGACAGCGCAACATTAACAATCTCCCCCTTTTTATCTTTCTTCCCAAAACCAAAGCAGAAGTTGGTCGTAGTGAAACTCCCCCTAAAGGCCAGATCTACTCAACCACAAACAAGAAGAAAAAAAATGGTTAGAGTAAACTCAATATAGAATAGCGATCAAACTACTCAAAAGTACTAAATATTAGTACACGCCACAAGGAGGTCTGAAATTCAAACATCTGCAAAATATAAAACTGGTCCATAGCATAACAAACACAAACAGACAGTTAGGCAGGCACGCATGCACATGAGCAACAAAAGCACACAAAAGTACGCATGCGAAACTCATTTAGATCAAAGTCTAAATGCGTAGACTCTCAATCGAGTCATCTGCCTCTTCCTGGTTAGCTCCAGCTTCCCTAGCATCTCCCCCTGCTTGCTCACCTTCTCTTCCATCAGTTCGAGCTTCCTCTTGCTCCGCACGCTCCTCTTCTTGCTCCGCCACTTCTTCCACAACTTCTGTCCTTTCTCCCCCTATTTGGGAAGAATGTAAGTCCTTGAGTGTTGACAATTGGGAAGTTAGGAACGCAATTGTATCCTCGAGGCACTGAATTTGGCGGTCTAAGCTTGATTGTGGAACAGATGTTGAGGCAACATTTTGCTCAACATTCTGCTCAGCCTCCTGAGCTTGAGCTTTCCACGGCAGATCGACAACTTTGTTTTGTCCGGCCAGATGCATTTGAGAGATGGCATATGGGAATTTGATTGTTACCACTTGATCCCTTCGCGTTGGCCTAAAACCTCCTCGCACCAGCATTCCATAGATTAAAGAAGGGAACGGCAGAATGCCCTTTCCTATTTTCCCAGCCTCTCTAGCTAACTGCTGTAGCACTAACTCTCCTAAATTCAGCGGGAGATTTTTCCAAGTGCGTACAGAATATGAGCCATACTCTCCGCAACTCGTGAATCATTGGCCGTAGGCCACCAATTAAACACACCCACTTTAAATAGCACCGAGTAAAGAGACGTCAAGAAACTGATCGAAAATTCCCATCCCATTCCTTAATTCTACCCCCGTCAGAAAACTTACTACCTCATCATTATCATAAACTTGCCCCATTTCCACATTCGGCGTCCCCAAAAACTCATTAATATCTCTAGCAGAAAAATCATATAACCTCCCCCTAAAATAAACCTTCCCATACTTTCTAGAGCTAGGATCATTAAGGCTAGGAGTAAGGTTAGCAAATACCTCGCGGACCACTGTGTCACAGTAGGTCCCAAACATCGTGACAGTCTTGTCAAAGCTTCGGGATTCTAAGAACTCCATGACCCCGTATCTGCGGAAACTCACCAAGTCGACTGTCCTTTCTATGCGTAACATCCTATTAGCAAAATATGGCCACAGCTCTTCATTAACAGACGCATAAAACCTCCCCCTTGGCAAAGGATCCTCCCAATCTGAGTCAGATGTTGGGTCAACATCTTGCTCAGCATCTTCACTTCTGGATTGAATTGGGGAGGAGGACTGGAGACTAGCCGTTGATCTTGGCGCCTCCTCTGTTCGCTGACGCTTGGAGGGTGCCTTGTTAGACTGCATTGGCCTCTTCCCTGCTTTCTTCTTCAGTCTATTCTTCCAAGCAGCAAGGGTCTCAGTGAGGTCGACATCATCTTCGTCATCGCTTTTGGGGGTTTCTGGGACGCTAAGAGTTGTAGACTCTGACAGATGTGTCTCTCCCCCTAAATTGTGATCGTCTTTGTCGGAGCTCATTGAGTTGACACTGTCGAAGTTTTTTGAGTTCTCGATTGTGTCGTCGGAGTCACTGGAGAGAACGATTGGGTTGTCAGAGTTTGAGGTTGGGTTCATAGCTCGTCTGACCCTGTTGCTCCTTCGTCTTTTTGGAACAGCATCGGCCTTTGAGGATGACCCTGCCGAAGCTTTCTTGGAGGTTCTTGAGCTTTCTTTGCAGCACTAGTAGAGACTTTTTCTGGCATGATATCCTTTAACGAGGCATGAACATCTTCAATGAATTCTTCGTCGATTGAAACTTCAGGTACTGGTACAGCAACATTTGTGATGTTAGGGTTCAGCATTTCCTCAGTTGGGTCTCTTGGTTGCACTGGTGTCTCATCGTGAGTTGGGGGTGAAGAAATTGGAGCATCACACAGCGCCGGAATGGATTGAAGGGGAACTGCATCATAGATGATCTCGCCAGATGTTGGGTCAACATTCTGCATCTCATCATGGTTTGGAGAGTTCGACATAGTGAAATCTGGAAGTAAGCTCGAGAAATAGATGTGAGAAACAGAGTAGATGCAACCCAACTTATATCGAAACACTTCAAAGCAGGAAGGAACTTTTCAGAAATGCTTTTAGGGTTTGTGAATGAGAAAGAGAGAATGAGGGAGATAAATGAGTGAAAAAATAAAGAACATGCCAAGTAACTGCATATGCCCACTCCCCCTCTCTCGTAACGGTTACTTATTGAAACTGTCAAATAATGGATGAGTGTGAAAAAGATAACCGTTTGAAGAAAATAATTTAGGCAAATAATAGGGTAAATTCGAATTATGCCATAAATTGTTTAACTCAACATAGAGCACATTCAAAGTAAATGGAGGAATAGGTCATACGAAAATATAGGGATAAATCAGACCATGATTCAACCAAAAATTACCAAGTCAAAACCATAGAAGGCACAAGAGATACTAACCGTTTGAGCGTTGATGATGAGCACTAGAGACAAATGTAACAGGCTGTTCTTCGAGGAATTCTAATGCAATTCTGAGAGATATCTAAACTAGACATACGTGACTACCACATGCAGTATAGAAAACAAACACTAATAGAACGAAAGCACATAAATATAGCAATATCAATCTGACAGTCACACATGTTGCCCCAACATTTGACTCAACATTCTAACTCAGGATTCTTAGACTTTTCTGCTCGACTCCCTCAACTCAATTTTTCTTTCATTTTCTGCCCTTTCACCTTAGATATTGATTCTGTATTATTTTGCACTGCCCTTATTACCTAAACATCAAGGTTTGGCTTTTTGTCACCAAGAATACATCGTCACCGCGAATGCCGTGTACCTAGGGATACTTATTACCAAAACCTTTCTTAAAAAAGATTTATGAGCCTGCTTTTTGCATGGGATCGGGTCATTTCAGAAAATGGTTAAGGTGGGTCGAGTCATTTCACAGAATACCAGAGAGAAAATATTAAATCAAACAGTAAAGCAGTAACGATCAAGTTTGACATATGCTATGTTGATCCAAATGTTGGACCAACATTCAGACAGACTGATGCAAACCTATGGATTTCTTTAGGTCCGAAAACCTTTCACAATCCAATGCTTTCGTAAATATGTCAGCTAACTGATGTTTCGTGTCTATATGCTCAATGCAAACTAATTCTTTCTCTACCATATCTCTCAGAAAATGATGCCTAATATCTATATGCTTAGTACGTGAATGCTGGATAGGATTCCTAGAGATGTTGATGGCACTAAGGTTATCACAATACATGAGAACAGATTCGCACTCTAAACCATAGTCACACAACATGCTATTTAACCACATTAATTGCGTACAGCAACTACCCGCAGCAACATACTCAGACTCAGCAGTAGATAAAGACACACAATTCTGCTTCTTACTATACCATGCACTAGATTATTACCTAAAAAGAAACAGCCGCCACTTGTGCTCTTGCGATCATCCTCATCGCCTGCCCAATCAGCATCGCTATAGCCTACAAGATTCATGTTAGTCTCTTTGGAGTACCATAGTCCTAGGCTACACGAACCACTCACATAACGTAGAATTCGTTTAACAGCATTAAGGTGGGAAACTTTAGGCTCAGATTGATATCTAGCACAAACACAAACGCTATACATAATGTCGGGTCTACTTGCTGAAAGGTATAACAAACTGCCTATCATGGATCGATATAATGTTGGGTCAACATCCTCTCCAACATTATCTTTACTTACCTTTTGCGAAGACCCCATGGGAGTTTTCATTACCTTAGCCGTGTCCAACCCGAACTTCTTCACTGTATTCTTAGCGTATTTCTCCTGTGAAATAAAGATGCCATTACTGCTTTGCTTAATTTGCAGTCCTAAGAAAAAGGTTAGTTCCCCAATCATGCTCATTTCAAAAGTGGAGTTCATAGCATGCACAAACTGATTCAACATAGATTGAGAACTCGAGCCAAATACTATATCATCTACATAAATTTGAGCAATTAAAATATCCATACCAACTTTTTTTACAAAGAGTGTGCGATCGGCCTCACCTCGTACGAAGCCAAACTCAAGTAAAAACGTGGTAACCTACCATACCAAGCTCGAGGGGCTTGCTTCAATCCATAGAGTGCTTTCTGCAACTTATAAACATGGTTAGGATAATGCGGATCTTCAAATCCCTTAGGCTGTTCAACATAGATTTCTTTATCGATATATCCATTCAAAAATGCACCTTTAACATCCATTTGGTGTAATGTAATGTTAATCCAACATGCAATAGCTAACAATAACCTAATCGATTCTAACCTAGCCACGGGAGCAAACGTCTCATCAAAATCTATGCCTTCTACTTGGGTATAACCCTGAGCTACTAAACGAGCTTTGTTTCTAACGACTCTACCAAGTTCATCAGATTTGTTCTTAAAGATCCACTTCGTACCTATGACATTAATGTCTTTCGGTCGAGGAACCAAAGTCCATACTTGGTTTTTCTCAAATTGCAAGAGTTCCTCTTGCATGGCATTTATCCAAAAATTATCCTTAAGTGCTTCAAGGACATTCTTGGGTTCTACCTCAGAAACAAAACAGTTAAAGCGTACCTCAGCGTATACCGTATTCATGCATACGTTTCTTACCATCGACTTGTAGTCCTTGCGCGGCTTGTTCTAGTCTTCCTACCTTCATTCACGTTTCCAATGATTAAGTCTGTAGGATGATCCTTTTGAATCTTAGCTGGGGGATCTCTTCGAACTTCGCTCGGTTCGATCTCATCATTCAGCTCATCCGGTGATGTTGGGTCAGATGTTGGCCCAACATCTTCCTCTCCAGTCTCCACTGTTTCATCAACAGCTTGGACAACATCTGAAATATCGACTTGTGGAGGAACTCTTCTAAGATCAGTAGCATCATCAAACACAATATTAATTGACTCTTGAACAGATTTGACGCGCAAATTATACACACGATATGCACGGCTATTAGAAGAATATCCTAAAAATATGCATTTATCACTCTTCGAATCAAACTTAGTCAAGTATTCACGATCATTCAACATGTAACAATAGCATCCAAAAACATGAAAATACTTGACCGTAGGCTTCTTCCCATTTAACAACTCATACGACGTTTTCTTAGTACCATGACGAAAGAACACACGATTAGATATATGACATGCGGTATGCAATGCTTCAGCCCAAAAACGCTTAGAAATGCTCCTAGATTGCAACATAACACGAGCCATTTCTTGTAAGGTCCTATTCTTTCTTTCGGCCACCCCATTTTGTTGGGGTGTCTTAGGAGAAGAATACTCATGCATAATACCTTTCTTATCACAGAATTCATCGAACAATTGATTTTCAAACTCCCTACCATGATCAGACCTAATGCGAAAAATTGAAGCACTAAAATTATTCTTAATCATGGCACAGTATTTTTTAAAGAAATCAAACGATTCAGATTTTTCCCTAAGAAAAAATATCCATGCATATCTAGAATAATCATCAACGAGCACATAAGCATATTTCCTACCACCAAGGCTATCTACTTCCATAGGACCCATTAAATCCATATGAATAAGCTGAAAACAATGTGCAGTCATAAAATGTTGGGCAGAATGTTGATCAACATTATGGCTAACATGTGCTTGCTTACCCTTCAAGCACGACTCACACACAACCTTACCAAACTCCTTAAGCTTCGGAATGCCTCTGATTGCATCATGTTTGATAAGTTGCTCCAAGGTTCTGTAGTTGACATGGCCTAATTTGAAATGCCAAAGTATCACATCGTCTTCGGCTTTAGAGAGTTGGCACATATCCTTCGAACCCGATTTGTCGCCGACTAGATAGCAATTGTCACTCGATCTTTTACCTGCCATAACTCGAACACGATTTCTGTTAAAGACTTCACAACATTCTTTATTAAATCTTACCTCAAGATTGTCATCGCAAAGCTGACTAATGCTAATAAGATTTGCCACAAGACCGTCTACGTGAAGGACTTTGCTTAGCTTCGGAAAGTCGGGCACGTTCAATCTTCCTTGTCCAAGAATCTTTCCTTTAGCACCTCCTCCGAATGTCACAGAACCACTTTTCAATGGTGTGTAGTCACTTAGATACTGTTTGGTACCAGTCATGTGTCGAGAACACCCGCTATCGAAGTACCAAGATCCTGTAACGTTAGCTAGCAACGAGGTATATACAACTTGGCATTTATGAACGGATTTTTGTACCCAAACTTTCTTAGTAAGTAAAACTGCTTTTGAACTGTCAGAATTTGAAGGTGAGCCAGCTGAACGTTCTCCATACACTTCTCTCAACTCTGATTTCTCAATGTTGACAGGAATGTTGGAGGACATATCACACAACATTGATTTCTTTACAGACATCTTTCCCTTCAATTTCCAACAGTAAGGTTTAATATGACCAGGCAGCATACATTGATCACATTTAAACTGTTTAACCTTTGATTTAGGGGCAGCATGCTTAGAACTCTTTTTAACAACTAAAGGCTCACTGCTTTCAACATGCTCGGTTTTCTCCTTAACAAAAACAATCTTAGGTCTCTCATGCATAGCAGATTCATTCACAATATCAGAAGGCTCAGCATTATATCCTAGTCCGTGCTTATCAAAGATACTTAACGATAATACCTCTTCAAGGGTGGATTTACCCTTGTTCAATTTTGTGAAAGTCACGTCAGCATCGTCGACTTGCTTTTGAAGCTTGTCTATCTCCTTGTCCTTTCGTGTTAATACGGCCTCCATTTTGTTCATTCCATCCAGTAAGCTTTCAATCATTTCTACGTTCTTCAAGTTCTCCTCAGTCTGTATTTTCATTTCAGCTTTGAGTTCCGCATTCTTTAGCTTTTCCTTTTCATATAGAGCGGTAAACTTCTTGACAGCTTCATTGATTTGACCTTCAGCAAAAACATTCATTTCTAATTCTGCATTGTCAGAACTAGAATACACATCAAAACTGTTTGAATCATCATAATCAAAAATTATATGTTTCTCAGATGATGAGTCCAATGTTAGCTCAACATCTGTTACCACAGTGAAGCCGATTTGTAGATCTTCTTCATCTTCACAATCTGATAAAGATTGAATGGTTACTGAAGACTTCCTAGATTCCTTAGGACTCGGTTCTGCATCTTCATCGTTGGAAAGATCGATCCACATAGCTTTCCCATGCTTGCGAAGTGTGTTGGCACATTCGTTGGCAAAGTGACCCCAACCTTGACATTCATAGCATCTGACAGACTCCCAGTTGAAGTTCTTCTTCTTTACATCAGATTTGCGTTTGAAGAAAGGTGGAGCAGACATCGGCTCTTTGAACTTTGGCTTTACGGAATGTTGGGCCACATTTGTCCAACATTCGACTCCACGTTCTTCTTCTTGTAGAACTTCTTGAATTTTTTCACCAGCAAAGCCGCATCCTCCTCAAAATCCGAATCATCCTCATTTTGAGCATTGGAGGGCTGACTGACAAGTGCTAGGTTTTTTCCGCGAGATGCTTTCTTTTGAACTTCGAGATTCGTCTCGTAATTCTTCATAATGTTCATCAAGGTATTGAAGTCTAGCGTGCTCAGATTGTGTGCTTCCTCGACAGCCGCTACCTTCACATTAAATTTTTCAGTAAGTGTACGTAAAGCTTTAGATACAAGTACCTTATTTGATATCGGATCTCCAAGACTAGCACACTCGCTCGAAATTGTGAGAATCTTTCCAAAGTAGGTGGTGACATCTTCGTCTTCCTTCATTCTGAGATTTTCAAACTGATTGAGAAGGTACCGAAGCTTGGTTTCCTTCACGCTAGCATCACCTTCGCAGTACCTTTGAAGAAGATCCCATGCGTTGTTTGCCGTCGTGCAATTCTGAATAATCTTGAACATAAAAATATCAACCGATGAGAAAATAGCATTCAAGGCTTTGTCGTTGAACTCGGCCGCATTCCTTTCTGCCACGGTCCATTCTGCCACCGGCTTGTCAACGACTTCGCCATCAGCATCTGGAGGGTTACGAGGTGGAGTGTAACCATCGATTACAGCTTCCCATGCTCGCACATCGATGGACTTGATGCATTGGCGCACACGTACCTTCCAAAACGCATAGTTGGAGCCATCTAACACCGGCACTTTTCCAATGTAGTTTGAGCTCGTTATATCCATTATAAGGATTTTCAGCGCTTAGTAACGTCAAGCGAAGGCTCTGATACCACTCTGAAGGCGGTCCCTCTCTTTATGGATATGAAAAGACTAAGTTGTAACTAAATGTTGGGTTAAATGTTGAGCAGACACTCACACTAACTCACAGGCGCACAGCGGAAAACTTAGTTTTGATGACGGAAAACTAAAGACAACGAGATGTAAATTTTGCAGCAAGTCAGAATAACTTGCTGCGTGCCTCAAGGCGAAATTCCACTATAGCAATGGATGGCAAAACAACTATCAAAAAGGATAGTAAAAACAAGCCTAGAAAAACTACGAATCTTTCGATTCTGCAAACCTACAAAGTCTTTCGACTTTTGCAAAACAGAAAACACTAGGCTAAAAAGACAACTCTCGTGATCGCTCTTAATCTTCTTCTCTCTGTAGTCGTCACGATCACCTCGTTGTCATACGTTCTCCGCCCTTAAATACTTCTTCAACTTGGGCAGCACTCCACAAATGGACTTGGTATCATCCCGCAACGTTCACTAACGTCCACTAAGTAGACTTGGTCCGTTAGTGACCGTTAAGGACTGACTTGGTAAGCTCCAAAGACTTGATCTCCATCTTGTGCTCCAAGCATCCTATATTTAGTATGTTCCATCCTTAGACTCGTTCAAGCTTATCTCCATAATCCTCACTCGTCCTGAGTTACATCTGAGTCCTGTAAAACACTAAAAATAGCCTGGACACAGTTCAAACACGTTTTGGGCATGAAAGATAAAACTAGAGTGAGAGAAGACATTCTCTGCCAATAGATGTTGACTAGAATGTTCTCCTAACATTGCCAATGTTGACAGCGCAACATTAACAGTTTATTTTATATGGAAATCCCCATGTCACATTCATCATCATCACCAAAAATAATAATAATAAAAATAAATTAAATAGGAATAAAGACTCATCGATTCATCCAATAAGAACGCGACAAAAATCTACTTTATAAGCAATTTATCAAATTTTAAATTAGGAAAGTTTGTAAGAGCTTGAAATTCGTTTTTTTTTTATATATATTAAAACTGACAATTTCCAACATATTGTTAATTTTAAAGGCAATCAACAACCCACTACATAGATAAATAATACAGTGAACCAAAGTAAAAACACACTTGTTTTTAGTACAAGACCCAAAGATTTCAGACCCATTTTTTACTGGTCATAGCACGAGCCCGGCCCAGTCGGGGCGGTTCGGGCATAGAAATTCCTTACAGGGGCGGCCGGGACTCCACGCCTGGTCAAGAGACACCTAAAATACTCGAGCCTTTGCAAAACCGTCGATGATGTAGTGTTCGACAAAGACGGAGGCAAACCGTTCCACAAGCGTTCTACAACAATCGAATAAACAAGGAAACTCAATATCTTAAAAAGGCACCACCGTTATGCATAGCAGTGGGTCGACCCGCCCCACTTTCAAACGGGGTGGGGCACGGGGCAGTCTGCCAATCTAGCTGGCCCGTAAAGTCCTAGACCGTGCCTATTTTTTATTTTTTTTTGGGCAGGCTAAACCGCTAATTGGCACTAGCTTGGCAAACCCGCCCCGCCCCGCTCAAATGGACTATCGTTCTAGCAAAGCAACCTACCCTGCTATTTTTCATGGCGGGGCGGGCTAACCCGACGGGCTTGGCCAGTTTTGACAGATCTAATTATGCGGCCTTTTGGCTTCGATGGAAAGATTATTACGAAAGTATCATGAAAGATGTAGTAAATAAGTATGCGCTATTATTTCTTTTTTACTTGTAAGTAATAACAAAATAATTACCCGCTGCGGCGGCCGCACGCGGCCATATCGTCTGCTGAACGTCCGACGCATCGGCTTTCTCGCCCCACATGCAAACCTCACCGCCGATCACGAGCTTTTGCTCCGAGGCGTCGCTTATCCCTTCCAACGGATCGGCGTAGTAAACCTCCTCCCACGGGACGTCCAAGTGGTCGAGGTACCACACGCCTTGGTTGCTGAATATGCACTTGAAGCCTTTGGCCACGGCTTTAGGACAAACGCCCGAACCCAACCTGCGAAATGGAATGTGTAACGAACCTTCTGATTGAACATAAAAACGATGTAACTAACTAACTTAACTAACTAACCAGTTGTGGATCACCGTCTTGGGATTGAGTTTCGATGCAAAGGTGTTGAACGTTTCTTCCCTGAATAGACAAAAGGATTAACCAAGAACTAAAATTTATACTAATGTAGAGTATATTCCTAGTTTCAATGTTCAAGAAATAGAAAATAGTCGTTTTAGAAGCCTCAGGCCCTTAGCGTTCAGTCGACACGAAAACGCAATATAGGGATGTAATAATTACCAGTTAACGGGCGTCCAATTAAACGATAGAGCGATCTCCTGGGCTCTAAGTACGAAATACTGGTATGCATCTTTTCCCGTCATCGTATGATCTTGAAGCCTGCGTATAATGTTTTTCTGGGGTAAAAAATTTACGTGGATAAAGCTATAAACATGGGATATCTGAATATTTTTTTTTTTTCGAAGACTTATGAAGAAATAACATTAAAATAGAGCTTGTAAATCCACAAAGGGTTGATGACTATACATACCACTGATTCACATGTGGAGTTGAGTTCCAACAATCTGTGTGTGTGATGAAGAAATAGAATTAGTGCGCTAAAAGTCGGCCGTTACATCAGAGTCACTTAGACAGCATCGTATAGTTCAGTACTATGAAAGACGTTAACTGAATATGTTGTCCCGATGTAACATTTAGCATGATTTCATGAAAATACTGAATCACACAGCAGTCCGTGACATGACATATTTTTCTTTTACCGTAAAATAATTTAGTATATTTTCGATCGCAGGTGTTTACCTGTATGGACCTCGTCACCGCCTAAATGGAAAAGCTCAAATGGAAAAATCTTGCGAATGTCTGCAAGAAAAATTGTCGCTGTAATGAATCTTTATATTACGTAAGTTAGTTTTCCTTTACGAATAAGATGCCAGCAAGTGAATGAATATCAAAGTTCATTAATGGGAGATAGAGACAAATATTCAAAGTAGTACAAGATTAGCCCATTCTTGTAAGAGAGAATACACAATACTGACCACTCAACATGCCAGTAATCAAGTCAAAGGTGAAGTTTTTAGAAACATCGAGAGGCTCTTTGCAAGAAGGTGAAGGCCATAGGTCAGGATATCCCGCTCCCCTACACATACAAGCATCGATGTTCAATTTAAGCTATTAATTGATTCGGACATTATTGTTTAGGTCGACGACATGGTAAAAAAATATACATATTTATGCAAAGAATGCGAAAGTCGAGATTAACTTCCACAATCTCCTAAATTTTACCATGATTCTGCATGACCAGGAACATCAACTTCCGCCATCACATTTATACCTGAAATAATTCATAATTCATATCATTCAAAACCATATCTGAACAGTTCAAAAATGCATATAAATGCTCCAATGTTCATTAATTATGAAAAATATAAGAGATATTGAATTGAAATATAAATTTGTTTAAACATTTGAAGCAACGAACCTCTCATTTTAGCAAAACTTCGGGATGCGCCACGTGTAGGGGACAAGTCATTCAGAAAACAGAGATAGTTTATTATAATGAGAAACACAACTATAAATAATATTAAGTCATCCGATTATTACCATATTGATAAACTGATCCCAGAAATCCAAGGTATCGATTTTGATAGAATCTAACTTGTATGTAATTTAGATCGCATATCTCAATGGTCATATTATAGCCTAATATCTCAGCTGTGACGACCCAATCTTAATATTTTGGCCCTTTTCTTAAGACAATTTACCATTTTATGTAAAATTTTGAAAATTAAGAAAACAAAGAGATTCTAACTTCACAATATCAGATGCATCATCTGTAGTATATCGCTCCCACTTTGTGTATGCGCCATTCCAAAGTTTCGGATATGATGGTACTTCGAGGGGAAATGACTCTTCGTCTATTATGTGCCAATGGAGAACATTCTACTGAAATGAAACACTAAAAATTACTTTACCCTGGAAAAGAAAATCTGTAATATCTAGCTGAAATAGATGGTAATGAATAAGCAAGCATTATCTTACAAGTTTCGCATATGACATAGATTCTATGACTTGCTTGATTATTTCAATCGGCAAATAGTGCCTCGAAGTATCTGCAAATATATGCATTGCCAAAATTCATCTCATTGCAAATGATTACAACATTTGCAAAAGTTAAAATTACAGCAACTTACCAAGTAGAAGCCCACGATATGCAAATTTTGGCTTATCCTCAATGTACCATGGTGCTTTATGCAGTTTCACGAGCTTGGTTCCATAGTCAAAAGCACATAGCTGGCTTAAAGTCTGGGGAAAGAAGGATATTAAGTTGCAATAGGACAGACATAAAAAAAAAGAGATGCCATCAACACTCCTCACTTTCAGGTACTTTTGATATTACACCAACGCTGAAACAAATCTCTACTTTTTCACATTTTAGTTCCATCGTAATCTCATGTTCTTGCATTAGATGAAGCATCAACTGCTGCAGCTTATTAAACAAAATAAGTTATTACAAGAACCACGGCATAAGAATGATCTAACGTACCTCCAAGCCACGCAACGCACCATAAACTGTATTTGCCTGCCGATACAGATACGATGATAATACTCAAACTAAATGGAAAATATCCCGAATTGACAAGGATTACATAAAAACAAATTGTAATAAAACTTAAACATATAACATCATTACAACCTCAATTGTAATATCCCCAATGATGGACAGCCCATCGTTTGATGCCACCATCAACGTGTAACTCTCGTCAACCCCAAGCTGAAGCTGCAAGAACACCCAGCAAGCTATTACTTTTTGTATCTCCTCGGCAGTTCAGATAACAAATGATGATAAAAAAAAAATTGAACCTTTACACATTAAGACACTCGCCAGTGCAATCAAATAGTAGTCTTAGTAAGTTTGAGCCATTTATTTCAAGACACAGCATTTAACATACAAAATCAGCTCATTAACTTCAACTAGATCTATTCTTTTCAAACCTATATAGGACCATATGCAATAACAAGCAAATAATACTACTAAGAAATCACAAATCCTTAACATCGTGAAAACAAAAAATCCCGACGGCCCAAAAAGGCAATCAACAGTACCTCTTCATCATCAGAACGCACGACAACACTGAGCTTCGTAAGATCATAACCAGCCCCATACTTCTTACTCGTCGGATGCTTAAAAATCACTCTTTTATATCTTTCAAACGCTTCTGAAACTATAGAAGAACGGCCCCCATTCCCACCGGCATGTAGAGAGAGGTTAGGGTCGACGGTCAGGGTATGGTTCCCAAAGGTGTAGTTCAACGGCAAAGGCCATATGTATGCGGCGACTGAGCCACCGTCTCCTCCGTCTATGCGACTGCGCTTAAGGTTCAAGTCTCGAGCAGCGATGAGAAGTGAAGTTGAGGAGAGGATAAGTACTATAACAAGCTGAAAGAGGCCGTTTGGGACCATGGTTCGATTACCTTTTCTGGGATTTCTGTAGGATTGATTGATTTGAGAGAGAGGCTTCGGTCGATGATTTTGTTTTAGTGCAATGACTCAGTCTCATCAGTGAATGTGGTGGATGTATGTTAGAACTTAGCTTTCAAAGGGGCCCTTAGTATGTTGTTTTTCTTTTCTAAGAAATTTAAAGATATATCATTTAAATTTAATTATGAAACAAAAATGGTAGAATTGAAGGTAAGTCAATTCTTAAGTATATAGAATGTAATTATAGTTAAAGTGAGATATTTAGAATCATTTGAACTCCTTGATTATTGTCAGTCGATTTGGGACGTATACAATATGAGGTTTACGACGACACTGTGGCCTATCGGGAATACCTCTCAATAGGAAAAACAAAAAAGAAAAAGAAAAATTAGAATTTGATAAAACCTATTTATTTATTACAGTCAAATTATACTAACTAGTATGTTACGCACACTCAAGCTCTAATATACAAATATATAATATTAAGTTTAATTGTAAATTATAAATTAAAATTTTGATTTTTGGAATAAATTTGAAAATTAAGGATAAAATAGTAATTAGTATTGCAAATCAATTTGATAACAGTTACTATGACGTTCTCTCCAATTATATATAATATAGATAGCGTTCTCTCCAATTATATATAGTATAGATAGCTTGAAATGACTAAATGATGACATAAAGAATTGAGTTACCAACACTTAATCATATTGCAAAATGGGAAGTGGCATGATTAGAGGACAATTAATGCAGTTGAAGAAAGTGGTAATTATTTTTAAAAATATTTTACATAATTAATGGAAAAAGAGGAATCTTTGGAGAGATTATGAAAGCGACAATCAGTTTTAATACACATTGTCAAACTTGTCTAGTTGTTAAAAGGAAATGTCCTATGTCATCAATCAGTTTTAATACGTAAAATATGACATATATATAAATATATATAATAGAGAAAGATATTAATTATAATAATAATAATCACATCAGCCTCCAATAGGTTTGAGACTATGCTGTCTCTGTCCTTACAATAAGGCTGTGCAAATTTACAAAGTCTTGTAATGTGAGTTCTTCTGGTCGAGACTGCAAGAGTAACGATACAAAGACATAACAATAAATTCTAAAAACAGAAAGATTTCACTGTAAAAGGAAAAAAAAAAAGGCAAATGGAGAAGTGGAAACTCACAGTTGGAGCGAGGCCAGCGCTACATAGAGCCGATTCAATATCCGTCGACGGGCAGATATGAACCAGCGATTTCCTCAGCATTTTACGCTTTCCATTGAACGCAGAATTGACCTTTAGGTAGATATGGACACTTCGAAACATTAGATTGGAAATCAGAAAAGCATATGCAATGCATGAACTCTCAATTATGTATGTAAATATATTGACCATTGAGAAGAAGCTCTTGATAGAGGAAACATCGGGATAATCCTCGGGAGGCTTCAGTTTGAATGATACGATGGCTGCATCGACCTGACAGATGATGTATCAGTAATGTATTAGCACAAATGCTTCGTTGAAGTTATTTGCAGCCATTTACTCAGACAGATAGATATGGATATTGTCGAAAACCATAAATCTTACGTTAGGTTGGGGAAAGAAACTTGTCCTTGAGACCTTCGTTTTATACTCGGGATCTGACGGGAAAATTTTGAGGAAGAAATTTAGCTTTTCGAAACAGTGGTTTCGCTACGGTAATAACGAGCATGGTGATGATAAGTGGCGAAGAAAAGGAGAATAGGACAATTCCCAACATCGAAAATACCTCACATTGTCAAAAATCAACTGAAACAAAATAGATTGATTCGCCTCAATTTTGTCAAAAGTATGTATTATTTTTCATATATTTTATGAGTGTTATCGGTATTATTACCCGAATAGAAGTTGACAAATATGTTGATGGGCCGATACTCTGATGACTTCGAAGACGTATCCACTAAACGTTGAGCTGCTTCGTCCTGGAGTTTGCAATCCCATGAAAGAATGTTTTGTTTAGTATATCGTCGATTAGTATTCGATAGCTAACATTTCGAATAAAATCAGAGATATTAGCTTAAGCTCTCTGTAATCTGTATATATAAAACAGCAGAAACCTGAAGTAAGAGAACCACTTCTGAGAAGATGTCACCCATTGGAAGCAGTTGCTTTACCACATCTGTACTAATGTTGAAGGGAATATTGGCTACAACCTTTAAAAAAAAAAAAAACAATCACAAAGAAATAAAACATGGTAATAATAATGGAAAAAGAATGTTCTTAAAAGAATTTAAAACAGACGAGCCCATCTGCAAATTGGTCAACTTCAAAGGATCACCAGAGAAACTACAGTTCATAGAGTTTTATTAAGAAAAGCTTAATAGGGGTAACACTGATCATGGAATTATAGATTGAACCTAATATTCTCGGGTGGTGTTAATTTATCACCTCCATAGGTGATATTCTATTAATAGTTTTAATACAAAAAATGATCCACTAAGACGAACTGTTGAAAATTATCTCCATACCTTGGCAGAGGAAATATTTCCATCTTGAGGGCTTTTACTTGATAATATTGAGATCATATGAGATCGAATGTGGGATTTGGTAAAATCCTCTTCCAATACCTATGGTCGACATGTAAAAAGGTCACACATACTAACAACACTATTCGCCAAAATAATCATGATATACCACTTATAGATAAGTTTCTTTATCAAGATGGATGTCCAAGAAAATGATTTTTAAGTGAAGGAAAACAACTAGTGATGTAGATTCACTACTTCAAGCGATTCTTTGAGTGAAGGAAACTTATAGTACTATTACTAAGACTTTCATGAGGAGACCATGATTACCTTCACACGCCCTGATTCATCAAAGCGTTCCCTGACCAAAGCAGCCATGTAGGGATCCTGAAGAAACATAGATCAATAAGAGACTTTTGAAAATCAAGATTCATAAAAAAATACGAACGAGGTCCACCTATGCACAATAAAATCTATATTTTGCTACATCTATCTTCATATGTAACTAATTGACTAATATTTGGAATCATATGACTCAAATGTTTGCAGCATGGCATTGTTTCTCTTATTACTCAAATTGATAGCCACACGAATATTTTGTTCACCTTATAAGCATAAAGTCTGTAACTACTACTGTTACTCTACACAAATAATCTCAGTCTTCATAAGATATTGTACAAATAATTACATCAGAAACTCGATTACGATGCCAATAAAAGCTTATCAAAGCAACACAACCTCACATACTTTAAATGCATAAATATCAGAAAAATTTTGAAACCTTTTCAACAGCAAGAACATCTGCACCAGCATTGACGAGCACATTAGTCAAAGAACCAGTCCCAGGCCCAATTTCAAGCACCAAATCACCTTCTTTCACATCTGCTGCTTTCGCCAGCTCTTCATTTACAGAAGAATTCAACATATAATGCTGCGAAAAAAGAGAAAGAGACAAATAAGCTCAATTAGTGATCAATATGAACCATAACTTTGCCCCAATAAAAGAATCCCCGAAAACATAAAACGAAAGAGATAATCAACCATAAAAAATCCTAAAAATTAAGCTTTACTTGACCGAGAGATTTTCTGGGAAAACGGCCCTTCGAGTTGAGGGCTTTGAGGGTAGAATGGTAATCATCTTCTCTTGTTTTTGATGTTGCATTCTTTGTGGAGGCTGCGCTAGCTAGCATTCTCAGGGGTATATTGGGTAGTAATGACCTGGATGAGACGGCGGCGGTGCTATCGTGCTGCGGCGGCGGCGCAGTTTTAGCTCGTAAGAGAAGAGATGAGTAGCAGAGAGTGTTCATTGTTAGATAACGGCATTGGATTTTTCTTTGCACGTTTGTATTTTTCAAGATATTTAATTAATAAATATCACTTTTAAATAAGAGCTTTTGTTTATAGGCTTACTTTGTGGTGGGCCTAAAAATGGACTTTATATTTATTTTCTTTAAGACTTAAAAAATGGGCCCAATAATATTTTAGTCCATTTTAGTTCAATGAAAAACATCACTAAATAATTAGAGAATTTAGATCTCTTTTCCAAATTTTTATAAATTAATTTAATAGGGCTATGGGATGATCCCAACTTTTTAGTCCTCATACTCTGATTAAGTTCAGTCTGAAGCAAATCTGAGGCTATGAGACGACCCCGGCTTTGTAGTCCCGTTAATATGACTAAGTTTAATTTGAAGCAAATCAGAGGCAATGTGACGACCCTGACTTTGTTGTCCCCATACTCTGACTAAGTTAGTCCAAAGCAAATCTGAAGCTATAGACGGTCCCGGTTTTATTGTCCGCATACTCTAACTAAGTTCAATGCGAAGCAAGTATGAGGTAACTGGACGACCAAAAGCTTTGTAGTCTTCATGCTTCGACTAAATTCAGTGTGAAATGAATCTAAATCTTAACGTCAGCTATGGGACAACTCTATCTTCCAGTGAAATAAATCCTCTTGCTTCTAACTGGGCTACTCTTTCTGGCCCATGTGTCCATCCCAAATCCACACATACATCTTAATAAATTCACGTGGGATTGAACCTAAGATATCATATGGTGGACTCATTGGTCTATCCATGGACACAATTTATGGGATAAATTTATGTATAATGTTAAAATTTCGAAGTTATTACTTACAAAGATGTATCCTTTACCCTAAGTTTTGTTACATCATTAAGACCCATAATTGATCATCGAGTCAAGTGTAATAAGTTGAATATATATATATATATATATATATATATATATAGATTTATAAATATCTTTAAAGCAACAATTTGACCACCGCCATGTAACGCCAACCAATACGCATAGGATCCATCCTTCATTGCAAATAATATAATATAAAAAAAATAAAACATTGGTTTATTGCACGTGCGGTCGAAAATTACCACACGTATAAAAAAAAACAGATCTTTGGTAGGACATTTAGTAGACAAGAAAATAAATTTTCGATCTTTCCCAATATATTCGTAAAACAATGAACTATAAAGTCCATAATGTTTCGTTTCTACTATGACCCAACAATACTGCAAGGGTCGCCATGCTTCGGCCACATTTTTTTTGTTATTTTTATTTAATTTTTCTATATTCAAATTTAGCACCTAATTACAGAGGTCGAACATAAATTACACCAAACTTAGTTCCATAGTTATTAGGTAATAATTACATCCATAAGTCAATAGAAATAATTGCATTGTCTTGTCACGTCACTACAACTATATCAACACTAGCAGACAAAAATGACTCATTATTTCATGTAATAAAATTAGATTATTCGTTACAATCTAAGTCGTGACGAAGATAAGCATCACATTTTATATATATTAATTAATTGTTTAACGAATAATTATTACATAATTATTGCTCTTGATGTTGGCCCTCCAACTTGCAACGAGCAGTAAACTCTTATGTCATGTCACTCTCTAAACATCCGACAGATAATCAAAACTCTTTATGATTAGATATTAATTAATCTTATTTAATTTTAATTATAAGAACTAAGAGACAAAAATACGACAATAATTGAGCTTTCTACGTTGACACCTACCTCGAACCCTCCTCGCATGTGGTCGAAGCCGTGAGTTCCATGTCCAAACATTGAAACTTTAAATTCATTAAAAAAAATAAACAAATAATTTGTATTCTCCGACATGCTTCAATCCCCACAAATTAAATGAGCCTCAAATACTATACTATAATAATATATCATAATTTAATTCAAGTGCATGCATCTAATCTTGTTGAATAACCTTGTAGTGTAGAGAAACATCCATTTACGTGCGCTTTGTCGCTTTCACATTTTTTTTTATTACATTGTCTTCCTACTATATAATCAACATATGCAATAGTTAGTGCATTATTCTCTCAAAACCTCTCTACACCATTTGCTTACTTTTCTCTTCGCCCTACTCTTCTACATACATATTTTCTTCTTCGAAGAAGATCAAACACAAAAAATGGATTCTTACACAAATGCCCCGAGATTTCAAGAATTTGCAAACCCGCCCCGAATGCTCAAAGACTTCTTAAGCGACGAAACCCTCGATTTGTCATGCAAGAAGTCAATGGTACAACTCTCAAAGTCAACGGTACTACTCCGAAGCAGGTCCAAGAGGGCCGTCTCAGCCCTTCACAAAGCGGTCAACATTGTAAGGTTTTTCCATTTTGCTGCAAGAAAATCTCCATTGACCTTAAGTCGGAGCTTTTCGAGGAAATATTCATCGTTGGAGGAGAATTCTGAAGTCAAGATAGTCAAAGTCAAGGACATTCTACGGTGGAGATCTTTTAGGGACTTGACGGAGGAGGATGAAGCTAAGCCGTCGGATCTTCCTCCATCTCCGACGAACAGAAGCCCGTCGACGGTCGACGGATCATCTTCATCGTCTAGCAAGAAAACTAGTTGGTGTGATAGCGATTTCACAGCTGAGGAATATGA
The DNA here is from genome assembly GCA_028392965.1 of Lindernia subracemosa. Taxonomy (NCBI): domain Eukaryota; kingdom Viridiplantae; phylum Streptophyta; class Magnoliopsida; order Lamiales; family Linderniaceae; genus Vandellia; species Vandellia subracemosa. The sequence continues at coordinate 6,050,360 of JAQPCC010000002.1, read as the reverse complement.
GAACGTTGAAAACCCTTTTGTTGGTCAACGGTCTGTATTGAAGAATATCAAGGTATGCAATAATTTTCATATAGCTGTCGTTACTCATAATTCATTAGCATATTTAAATACTTTTTTTAGTAATGCCCATTTATTAAATTAGATGTATTTTTGTTTCGCTTTGCTTGTCGGCAGTTGGTTGCAACTTGCAATTATATGAATTGAAATATACCTAATCATTATTTGGCATATGGTAATAGTATACAATTCATTATATTTAATAATTCAATATTAAATATACACATTTGTTTTATATATATATAGGGTGACTTGCAGCTTGAAGAATCTGCGCAGCAAAGCCCAATTTCAGTTCTTGATTCTCCATTTAGGGAATATTCAGTCTCTTCTTTTCATCCAAGACTATCAAATATTAAAAGTATGAATAATATAATATCTTTAGCCCATTATTTAATTTTTTTTTTCTTGGAACTTCATAATTTAAATGGTTAATCAAAATTGATTTCAGGGGCAAGATGCATGCTCATGCAAAGAATCGAAGACATCGAGGTCGACTCAAACCCTCGAAAAAGCCCGAATCTTTACTACAAAACGGACGTAAATCAAGGACAAAGGTTGGCAAACGAGGCCGAAGGAAAGGCCGTAAAATTGCTTATGGAAATAAAGTCGACCCAATTCGTTAAAAGTCGAGACGAAGAACGTCTCATATTCGATTTCTTCGTGCACGAGCTATCGAGAAACACCGGCGATTCTTACAATTTCGATCGAGAAATCTTAGGGTTAGCACGGTCATGGTTGAGTGGTGAATATGAAGAGAGTTATGAGTGGGAAGTGGAGAAGAATAGAGTGGCTTATGTTAAAGACATGGAAAAAGATTTGTCTTGGAAGAATTTCGAACAAGAAGTAGAAGAGATTATGAAGGGCTTAGAAATGAATCTTTTGAATGAATTATTAGATGAGTTATTACATGTTTGTTGATGAGTTTGTTAGTTACAAATCGGTTGTAAAGATAGTTATAAATTTTAAGTGGAGATATGTATTTAACACTACATGCATAAAGGTTTATTTCAATTATATCCTTCTAAATCAATTTTTTATATACTTAAATATAATATAAAACCAAAATTGTTCTCTTAATTTCATCTATTTTTAATTAATTTGTATGTATTCCTTCCGAGTTCGACATGTGAGATTATAGAATATGCCCTTATTTGCAAATGGGCCGCATCTATTGGCCCAAATGATTATTTTTCTTTATTAGGCCCAACAAAGGCCCAAATATAATTACATAAGCCCACTTCCTAACCCGTTAACAAAACTATTGTTGCAAGAAATTAAACTATTTGTAATAATAAACTAAAAAATGAAAAAAAAAAAAATTCACAGTCGGATATTTTATTACTCGAAATTTTTGAAATTCCAACTAGGTAAGAAGAGAAACAATGATTTTAAACAATTTTTAAATAGTCTAATAGCTACAATTTTCATTTATTATTTTCATGTATATAATTAATATAATTATGACTATTTATGAACATACCAACAGAATGGGCTTGGGGGGGTTTATGGTACAAAGGAGCTATTTTTCAACATTGAACTCTTCTTATGCACAAAGAACGTCACATGCAAGAGAGATTTATAACGTTCATTTGCCTCCACATTTACATCTTCAGAGATCTATTTTTCCTACATATAGAAAAAAAAAATGGGACCCATCAAATAATTATATCTATATAATTTGTGTACTTTTCAAGAATTTATTTGGAGTCCCTTTATTGAAAACTTTAACTAGTTACTAAAATTAAAGAAATATAACCAAATTCCTAATTTCCCTAAATAGAACAGTTAGATTTACTTTCTTCTTGCAACTCATGTGACAAGCACACCCCTAACTCAAAGTACCTAGGAAAATCTTGATTGGGCCCCACCAAGATACATAGTAGTATTGAATGACCCGACTTTCATCGCAACTAATTGGCTTTTTATCATATATAATGTTTTTTTTAAAAAGAATTTCGAAAATATGTGTGTTTTGAATTTGATATCGAAAATAGGTTAACGCGTCAGTTGGGATGACGCGTTTTGACCGCGGTATTCCAAGTGCCGCGTTCAGAACGCGGCACTCCTTATACCGTGTTCAAAACGCGGCACTTGGAGTGCCGCGTTCCTTCCACCTCCCCGCACCTCCCTTCTCTTTCTTCTTCTTCTTCTTCTTCTTCTTCTTCCTCTTCTCCTCTTCTCCTCTCTCTTCTCTTCTTTTCTTATCCTTAATTGACAGCTTTAAACAATGAGTTCGCAGTGTCTAGTCCAATCGACCAGCTTTAATCAATAACACCGCAGTGTCTAGTCCAATCGACCAGCTTTAATCAATAATAATAATAATAATAATAATAATAATAATTATTATTATTATTATTATTATAAGACTTTAATTTATTGACAGCTTTAATCAATGAGTTCGCAGTGTCTAGTCCAATCGACCAGCTTTAATCAATAAGACCGCAGTGTCTAGTCCAATCGACCAACTTTAATCAATAATAATAATAATAATAATAATAATAATAATAATAATAATAATAATAATAATAATAATAATAATAATAATAATAATAATAATAATAATAATAATAATAGTAGTAGTAGTAGTAATAAAAATAATAATTATTATTATAAGACTTTAATTTATTGACAGCTTTAGTCAATGAGTTCGCAGTGTCTAGTCCAATCGACCAGCTTTAATCAATAAGACCGCAGTGTCTAGTCCAATCGACCAGCTTTAATCAATAATAATAATAATAATAATAATAATAATAATAATAATAATAATAATTATTATTATTATTATAAGACTTTAATTTATTGACAGCTTTAATCAATGAGTTCGCAGTGTCTAGTCCAATCGACCAGCTTTAATCAATAAGACCGCAGTGTCTAGTCCAATCGACCAGCTTTAATCAATAATAATAATAATAATAATAATAATAATAATAATAATAATAATAATAATAATAATAGTAGTAGTAGTAGTAGTAATAAAAATAATAATTATTATTATAAGACTTTAATTTATTGACAGCTTTAGTCAATGAGTTCGCAGTGTCTAGTCCAATCGACCAGCTTTAATCAATAAGACCGCAGTGTCTAGTCCAATCGACCAGCTTTAATCAATAATAATAATAATAATAATAATAATAATAATAATAATAATGATGATAATGATAATGATAATAATAAAAATAATAATAATATTATATGTACAGCTTTAATTCACATCTCTATATATACTTGTCGAACGAAAATGAATTCAAACACATACTCAAAGCCTAACCTCTTATACGTCTATTCACATTCACAATGTCTAGATCATTTATTCAAGTTATTATATACTTTGGTGGTGAAATTCTACAACATGGTGATGTTGTAGAATACAATATTAATCCCCTTTCATATCGCAGATTACCCCGTCGAACAAGCTTTTCTGAGCTCATTTCTATGTTATACAATATCCTAGTCGTTGATAGCAACTGTTATCGACTTAAAATTTATGCGAGAAACGAGTACGAACGGTTCTCCGGAGTTGTTCATGCTCTCTTAGAAGTCAAAACCGATGAAGATTTGGCGTTCTTTTTTCACCCAGATTCTGGTTTCAACTGTTTGCATCTTTTCGTCGAGACTTATGAAGAACACGTCTTCGAGCAATCATCACAGTTTCAAAATCAATTCGACGAAGCAGGTCCATCGAATGTTGTCCCTGAATGTTACACTGCTGGTCCCTCATCAAGCCAATTTCTGGCCGATGACCCCATTGTGCAAGAAGATGAGCATGAGGAAGAAATTGAGCATGAGGTGAGCGACTCAGAAGCTGACGATGTTGGCGGCGGATTGGAAGATCTACCTGATCCAGTTGACGATGGCGATGATGACGACAACGATGAAGTAGAAATGGAACAACCTCAAAATCCAGTACAAACTCAGAGAGTATTACATCCAACCATGCCATTCTACGATGCTTATGAGTTACCACCAGAAGTAAATGACGATGACTATGGAGGATTTGGTTCTTTCTACGACGAGAATGAAGGTCATCTTGAACCAAAGATGATCTTCCAAAGCAAATCGCATTTAAAGAGCGCAGTAAGGGATTATTCCCTAAGGCATGCAAGAAGAGAATACCGAGTCTTGGAAAGTAGTAGCACTTTATGGCATATTACATGCAGCCACAGTGCCGATTGCGTCTGGAGACTACGTGCATGCTATAAAAAAAAGAAAGATTACTGGATGATAACAAGGTATCCTGGTGAGCACACATGCTTGATGAATGAACTGCCGGACACTCACCGTAACTTATCTCTAGACGTCATTGCCGATATGTTGGTTTCCGTCGTTCGAGTCAATCCTCAGTATCTTCCCAAGGATGTGGTGCAAAGGGTGAATGATAAATACAATTATAAAATTACGTATCTTCAAGCTTGGAGGGGTTTAAAACGTGCGATGAGGATAGTATATGGTACGTGGGAGAGTTCCGTCCAACAATTACCAAGATTCATGAAAGCTCTACAAGCACAAAATCAGGGAACGATTGTGAAGTGGAGACACATCACCGAGAATAATCAAAATATATTAAGGTATGTTTTCTGGAGCTTTAAACCTTGCATAGATGGTTCTCAACACTGCCGGAAGGTAGTTTGTGTGGATGGAACTCATCTGTACACAAAATACAAGCATAAGATGCTGATTGCTGCAAGCCTTGATGCGAACCAGAAAGTCTTCCCTCTTGCTTTCGCAATCGTAGACGAAGAAACACGGGCATCTTGGTATTGGTTTTTACACTTGCTTAATGTGCACGTGCTAAGAAATGAAGAAGTATGTTTAATCTCCGATCGACATCATGGTATTAAATCTGCTGTAGACATGTTATATGAAAGAAGTGCCTTTAGAGGAGTGCATCGTTTTTGCCTTCGCCATATCAAATCTAACTTTTACAAGGCTTTTAAAAGTCAACAGCTGAAGGACCTTTGCCATCGAGCGGGAATGGCGCATACGGAGTTGAAGTTTAATCGAACGATGGATCAAATCAAGGCTATTAGTAAGCCGGCTTGGCAGTGGCTTAAGAACATACCACTGGATAAATGGACGTTTGCACACGATGGTGGTCGTCGTTGCGGTACCATGACTACAAATATATCGGAGGCACTGAATGGAGTCTTAAAAGGAGCTCGATGTCTGCCACCCACCCCCATTGTTTACTTCACATTTCATCGTACAATTGCATATTTTTTTGACAGATTCAAAGAGGCATGCAATGATATGGAGTCCTCCGATAGTACCTGGTCACACTATGCCACGAAGAAGTATCGTCAGTGGAACGAAGATTCAAGGTACCTTACAGTGAGAGAGTTTGACTGGGCAACAAGATCCGCCGAGGTTTATACCCAACATATAAGTGGAAGAACGTCGACTACATTCGTGGTGGTGTTGTCTGAACTTCGTTGTACATGCACCAATTGGAGTATGTATAAAATTCCATGTCCGCATGCACAAGCAGCTTGTCGGAGCTTCGGTCTTAATAGTTCCCAATACGTAGCCGCTTATTATAGTAAGGATGCTTATTTTAGAACTTATGAGGGCCGTTTTGTTCCTTTGGACGATGAACGTTACTAGGAAGATGGCGATTTCCAACTGTCTCACAATCCGCAACGTAGAAATCGAAGAGGAGGCGGAAGATACAAAACGACGAGGATTGCGAATGAGATGGATAGATCAGAGAGTCGTGCGAGACAAGGTGGCGGACAACGTGGCTAGACCAAATTATGTACTTTTCATTCTAAGTAACAGTTTGTGGAACTTTCTACTGTTTCAAATATTTTTTTTGTGTTATTTAGTGGATTGCGTTCAAATCTAAATAAAAAATTTGAAAATACAATAAAATTGAAAAAAAAGGCACACATCAACTTACGAAATTAACTAATTTGAATATTGTTTAGGCCTCTTTAATTAACAAATCAACTTTACTCAGCATCGTCCACTTTAATAAAAATATTAATAATGTGACAGTTGTCAGCTTTAATCAAGTACAACTTTAAACATCATTGTGTTTAATAAAAAAATAATAAAGAGTCAAAGATGACATTAGTGATGACGATTTCGTCGACAAGCCCCCGAAAGGAAAAAAAAGCAGTATGTCCCGAATGGAGAGAAAAAAAAAGGCAAAAACCATGTCGTCTCTAGTGCGAGAGTCAAAGAGGATGCTAGTGATGACGATTTCGCCGACAAGCCCCCGAAAGGAAAACAAAACATGTTGTCCCGACTGGTTGGAAACAAAGGCAAAAATCATGTAGTCTCTAGTTCGAGAGTCGACGAGGATAATAGTGATGATGACTTCGTCGATAAGATCCCGAAAGGATGGAAAGAAGTCATTTAGAAACTATGATGTGTTTTGTGTGTTTTTAATAACTTTGTTTTCTAGCATTTACTGTATGAGCAAATGCATTTGTATTTTTAAATTGCATTAAGTAGTTCAAGTAGCATAAACTAAAAAAATTACATTCAACATAAAAAGACCTACGTTGATTTTCCGGCCCCACATCTAGATGTCGTGCTTAATTGATGCGTGTTAAGTGCGTTTTGTCATATTTTATTAATATCATTTAGAACATACATATTTAATAAAAAGGAAAAAAGGAATGCAATATTTTATTAGGAAATCCTAATGACAGAAAGAATAAAGAATAAGGGGGTTTTTTCAATTTTAACGTTTTTTCAATAATAAGGCAAAATAGGTTGGAAATTTAAAACGACGATTGCAAAAATATACTAGTAACGAATGATTTTGAGGATGAGATAAGAATTGTAATTATTATGAATTTGTAATTATTAGTTATTATTAATATTAGTTATATTATTTAATAATTAATTAATTAGATGAACGCGTTACTTGGAATACCGCGTTCTAAACGCGGTATTTGAAATACCGCGGTCAAAACGCGGCACTTCAAGTGCCGCGTTCACCTATTTTTGAAATCAATTTCAAAACACACTTATTTTTGAATTTTTTTTTTAAAAAAACATTATAAATGATAAAAAGCCCAACTAATTCCACTCAGATATGTAAATCGCGCCAAGTCAGCACACTGCGATGCTCAAATAGTTCAAGTGAGATCGAACCATTGACTTAGATATAGAGATTTTACGAGCCACGAGACGTTGCGTAAGATTGCTTCTGAATTAAAAATCAGTATTGTTTATTAGTTATTAAAATAAAATTGTGCAATTACTTTGTAGTTTATTTTTTTTATTTATTCAATTTAACAAAGAGAAAAAAATTTCACAATTTTTAGCAACTAATAGGAAAGAAGATGATTCACCTCTACAAATCCCTATTATATATATATATATATATATTCTTGAGAACACCACAAAGATGTCACCTTTTTATATGCAACCCACAATTCATAAATCTAACTACTTCCAAATTTATTTCGAAAAGAAATTCCTTATAATCTCCTATTAATTAGATTCACTTATTATAACAATATTTCTCTATTAGATTTCTTACAATATATTGTAACGATTAATGTAACAGTTTGTTTGGTGGGACGATTTATGAATTCTTTAAACTATTAATTATAATTTTCTCCACTGACGTAGAGGAACCGAAACGTCGTCATTAAATACTAATTATTATTATTATTATTTTTTTATTCATTCATTCTTCATCTTCGTCGTCACTCCAAAATCTCCCAAAAGTCAACACTCCCATTGAAGCACATGCAAAGCCCCTCTTTCTCTACTTGAAGCTACCTCTATATTTATATACCTTCGCCACTTCGACAAGTGGCTTTTCTAACATCATTCGAAGGGAGTCTTTGATACCTTAAAGAAAAGAAAACATGAAGAACGAAGAACAAGCTCGCTCTTTGTTTGGAATTTCGCTCACTGAGAGGCCTAAGTGGCAGCAGTTTCTCATTTGTTCTTCTGGGTTTTTCTTTGGGTACCTTGTTAATGGCGTCTGTGAGGTAATGCCTAAAACCCTTGGAGCTATATGTTAATGGGTTCTTTGATTTGAAAATAGTAATCATAAAAAAATAAATAAAAATTGAGATGGGAATCAAAACTTTGATGGCCGATTTGCATTTTCCTTAGTCTTTTTCTTCTCTTTTTGTTGTTGTTATGTTTGTATTGATAGCATTGCTTCTCAATGGTCTGTCAAAGATCTCTCTTTTAATGCCTTGTTTGGGTGTATGCTTAGCTCTTGAAATTTGAGTTGTGTTTAAATCCTTGCCTTGCAATTTTTGTTCAGAATCTTGATGCATGTAGGAATGAGTAGTAATCAAACCAAACAGAGCCTTAATTCCCTCTACTGCCATATATATGTATATATATATATATATCTATCTCACCTCTCCATCATCGTCCAAAATCTATTGCAGGAATATGTTTACAACAGGCTTCAGTTCAGGTAAGAAGCCATACTAAATATTATGTAACAAAATTAGCTTTTTTTTTTTTTTTTAAAGTTCAATGGAATGTTATTGTTATTGTTATTGCAGTTATGGATGGTACTTCACTTTCGTGCAAGGATGGGTCTATTTATTCCTCATCTACCTCCAAGGCTTCACGCCGAAGCAGATGGTGAACCCATGGAACACTTATTGGAAGCTCTCGGCTGTACTCGCCGGCTCGAATGGGCTAACCAAAGGCTCGTTGGCCTACCTAAACTATCCAGCCCAGCTCATGTTCAAGTCCACCAAGGTAAGAAAAAAAGAAAAAATGCGCAGCCATGTTCGTGTAATAAGCATAAGATCCATCTCATTTACGTGTCGTTTGTCTATCGATTGCTAGGTTTTGCCCGTGATGATAATGGGAGCTTTTATTCCGGGCTTGAGGCGAAAATATCCGCCCCACGAATATGTATCGGCGTTGCTATTAGTGGTTGGCTTGATTCTCTTCACCTTGGCAGATGCTCACTCTTCGCCTAACTTCAGCGTAATCGGCGTAGTGATGGTGTGTAGCGCTTTGGTTATGGATGCATTCTTGGGAAACTATCAAGAAGCTATCTTCACCATGAACCCCGAAACCACGCAGGTTTTTGAATTATTATTTTAATTTTTTTTATTTTTTCGTGTAATAAAACTACATTTTGTCTGCCAGACGGAGATGCTTTTCTGCTCGACTTTGGTGGGGATGCCTTTCTTGTTCGTACCGATGGTACTTACGGGGGAGCTTGCTAAGGGTTGGAATTCATGTTCGGAGGTAAGAAAAAAAAAAAATTAAGGGATTTTAGTGTTTTTTTATCGCATGATCTGATTTGATTTGTTCGTATTCAATGCAATGCAATGCAGCATCTTTACGTATACGGAGTTCTTATTTTCGAAGCCATGGCTACGTTCGTCGGGCAAGTTTCAGTGCTTTCTCTCATTGCCTTGTTCGGCGCAGCCACCACGGCCATGGTATTAAAATTTCATCGATATTATTCATATATACGAAAAAAAAAATAAATTCAATATTAAATAGATCGAAAATTGCGCAGGTGACCACGGCGAGGAAGGCAGTGACATTGCTATTGTCTTATTTGATTTTCACGAAGCCTTTGAGCGAGCAACATGGCACGGGCCTGCTGCTCATAGCCATGGGCATTGTTCTGAAAATGCTGCCCGAGAATAAGCCGAATGCTTCTTCTAGAACTTCTTCGAATTCAAATTCGACCCATCGGGCCAAAATTAGTGAAGATGGCGGTGGGTTCGAAATGAATGAGGAAGAGAAGAGACCTTTGGTTTGAAAAACTATTACATATATTTGTTATTGTAATCAAACTTTCTTGTCTCATTTTCTGCAAGTAATGAAGCAGAAACGTAAGTGTTTAGGTCTGTTATTGTACTGTTTTCCTATCACCTTCAATGCATTCTTGGAAATTTAATAAATATTTAACGAATCGACGAGAAAAAAAAAAAACTAGTTGCCCTCACTCAATGCCAAAGCCAACGCATGCTCGGCCTCCTTTAAGAAGCGACGGGCCAACTGTTTCTGCCCCCGTCGATATACTATGCTGGCCCATTTGTTTCTGCTCGTCGATCTGCATTAGGTTCGAAGGATTAGTTGAATCGAAATATGCAAAGTTGATGGCGAGTAGAAAAAAGTAAATGAAACCTTTCTTGACGATCTCCGTTTTGCTCGTCGTGGGCTCTGTTTAGTAGCTCAACATCGTCCTCTTCTCTGCCCGACCCCTCTTCGAGTTCTGACATCCTAGGGCAGAAAGATCATACGGTAAGAGGAAAAAAAAACATCTTTACTAATGTAAAAAATAAAAAAAAAACGACAGTTACTTCTTATTAAGAAGATCGACGAGCAGTTGTAAAGCGCTGGAATCTCCACAAGCCTCCCATGTGGCTGTTCGAACTTCGGTCTCAGATGGTTGTCTCTCTCCTCCAGTTCCAACAAGCTTGAGATTGAGTTGGAAGACATCAGTTACTTCCATGGCGAGCTCAACAGAGGTGTAATAACGTGGGGCACCTAAATTGGTAGTATTTTCCCATCCACGGAAGAACTAAAACAAATTAAACGCTCACCTCTTCGAGCAATGATGAGACCTGGTAAATTTCACTCTCTTTCATGGCTATTGTTCTCAAAGAAGATAGGAACTCCTCGGGAGAGACAAGCTTGTTTACGTATGATGGCGTCTTGCGTTGTCCACTCCAACTGAATCCATGAATGCTTGTAATATTATTGGTAGTTTCTCCTGGCAAATCGCTTTCGGCGAAGAAACCGTTTTTTAGCAAACTTTTAGGCAGCAGACACCTTACCTCGCTTCTCTGCCAAAAACTTTGCAAATCAATAATCCATGAAAATGCTAATTCCGAAAGCAAAGTACAGCTCATTTTCTCATGCTTAATGCACATAGGTTTTAATTTATTTTTTTTTAATGTGGGTTTAATTTATTCGACCTGCGCTTCGAGGAGCTGCATTTTGGCTTCTGATAAGGGATCATCGGAAATAGCGTCCAAGGGATAATGTATCTGCAGCATTGTTCAAGAGGAATGAGTTTACAGCAAGGATAAAAAATTCACTGATAAGGTTAAATGGAGGATTCATGAAAGAACACTACAAAAATTTCATTTCATTGATAATTTACCATGAGATAGTCATCTGGATTGTCTGGGACAACAAATCCGTAAAGGTATAGCAACTCCTGCATCAGATTACAGCTTATTAGAAACTGCTGAAGAAATACGATCAATGGTTTTGGTTTCTCACATACTTATTTGGCAGTTTAAAGAACAGAATAAGGAAATAAATTGCATAGTGTAGTTATTATGATATTGTTGCTGTATAAGACGGCACTGTATTATATTGCTCGGTTTCTGCAAGAGTGTCATGAACCAGAAGATATTTACAGCTCAGAAACTACTAGAAAAAGACTATATGAACTATCCTAGTAAAAGTGAAACTATTGAAGTAGGTAAGAATTTATGGGTGGAGAACTACTACAAGGTTATGACGAGTGACGTGCCTGAAAGTTCAACGTATTGACGTACCTCATTCCCTTTGTTACCATAACTGATGGTTATCTCTTCCTGCTCTTGAGGTTTAATATTCCCAGCTGAAAATATGACAACTCATAATCAGCCGCCTGTAATAGTGGCATATAAGCTAATAATTGATGCACAGAAAGGATCAGCAAAAAGCATCCAGAAGAGCTTTATATATGCATCAACAAATATGAAAGTTTCAAATATACATATCTTATGATCCATTCACGAAGTAAAAGACCATTTATATATGTATTTCAGTTACATATGAAGTTACTGGGTTAATTCTTAGTATAGTATATCTATATTCTATATATAATAATAAAAATAATATATATATATATAAGGGAACAAACTCTTGCCAGAAAGAAGGTACATAGAGAAAGCGATCCCAGAAGTCGATCCCGTTCCATCAACTTCCCAAGTTGCAGCAGCTTTCAGTTCTAGAACAATGTTCATAGAATCATCAAGCAAGATATATGTGAAAAGAAATATACTATTTCTGTAAATGTTATACAAATCCTAAAATTGAATATCTCAAAAATTGGACCATAACCATGAAAATCGATTATCTGAAATATACAAGCTGAACTTCCAACTTTCAGTAAATTTCAGAAATCTGAAAATCGATTTTTGAACTTTATCCAAAAAGTTTAGCAAAGTTGCCACATTACCATGATTGCAGAAATCGATGCCTGGCACAAGACCCTCAACCCATACAATGTCCTCTGGTGCGTTCGATTCAGCTTGTATCTGAAGATCTAATATATTTTCTTGCATGTTATAAGCTTAAAAAGATGTATCTATATTGCAACCCACCAAAAAAACAATATTCAAGAATTATCACTTAGCAACCTTTTTGATTTTCTCCATTCTCTTCCTCTTGATCTCTTTGAAATACATAGGAACGTGGAAGGGGAATGGTCAATGCCCGAGTCCAGAAAATAGAGTTTGCCCTGTAAGGATATTTAATAATCATAAGCAGCAGCTTGTTTCAATCCAACTATTTAGATGACGCTCCCTAGAAGTTGGAACTCCAAGAAGCTGACACGATCGTACCAAAGGAAGTCCTCAAACGTCACTTCTCTGCAAAAACAAGCCAGATAACTGATTAAAAAACGAATTGGATCCCAGCATGTGAGATGGCTTTATATAACATAATTTAGTACACAATCATCAAACTCAAACAAAATTAATGCTACCATCATTATTCCAGACTACGTATAGTTTCTAACATAAGCCATCTTTTAAACAAAGTTCAACCATTCGATATCTTGAAGGATTTAAGACAGTATGTGTAGGATTTAGGATTTGAAAAGATGGTCATAATTTAGGATATGCATATACCTTTTAGGATTGGCATCAAGAGACAATATCTTTTCTGCCAATATCTTCACTTTTTCATCAAACAGAGTCCTCAAATTTTTCTTCTGTTAACACAAATATGTCTTTAGCGCATGTTGTGAATGTTAAATTATCAGAAAGAGAGCGCCCCGAATCAAGATAGCAGATATTCATAATTATTAATGACAATAAGCAATCAAACGTGATGAAGTTTCCAAGATAAGTTACTTCACCTGCTGCACAGTTGCCTGATATAGCGCAGTTCCCTTAAGTTCCAAAAGCTCATCATCGTCAAACCAGAGCGGATTTCCAAATTTAGTTGGAAGCACATCAAGGTATCTAGAAAGAAAAGAAGATCATATACGGTTACTTTTATCTCTAAACAATGTGAAAAACATAAAATATATCCTCTATGATACAAAATCATGACTTTTCTAGCAAAAATAAAGAAAACAAAAGGCTTACACTCACGGTTTCCATAAAGAGTTTTTCCTTAGGCGTTCCACTGTAAGAAACAACATCATCAATAATCTGTCATCTACTTCACCTCCCTCGAACATCGACTTACACTCGGATCCAATTAAGGGGTCCTCTATTACCCTCATTGGAGTTATTGCCAAATTAAGTGGGACCACCATCAAAATTTCTGGATTCAATAGCCACAGCAGGTAGGAGACCATCATTATGCGCAGTTCCAACGAGTGAAAAAAGCAACACAAATTCATAATGCCCCACAAATTCGTATTTATTCGAACAAAGGAAAAAAATAGAATGTGATAAAAGACCCTGCAAGCTTATTAGGCCCAGCACTAACTGCAATTATCATATCCATATCATCATATTGGAATCATTGGCTCTTCGTACACATATATCTCAGTCGTGATAACTTACCTTTACTCCATGGTTTGTAATGGGGTATGATAAACCATATTACTAATCCACCAAAAGATTTCATTACCATTTTTCGAAGCTGTCATCATTGAAATATATCCCCACGGCTTCACAAAAATATACAATCTATGAAGTTGAAAAGCCTCAGAAAAACCATAACATTCATGGATAGTGAAGAAAGCAAAAGGAAAAACGAATACCAAGAAAAGAAAAATCGTACCATCAGAGACATTAGGAGATGAAAAAATTCCAAACCCTTTGCTCGAACTGCAGTATTTGATCTTGCAGCCACGTAGTTCAGCTCCGTTCACCTACATTGAATTCCCAATTTTCAGTATAAATGGAAAATTTAAAAAGTTCAATTTCAAACATATCCACAAACGAATTGAAAACGAATGTTTGTCGCGTGCTTTAATTACCTTCAGCCATTGAAGGAACAACTCAAGCTTGGCCTCAGCTGAGCATTTAGCCATCGTCTATAGGTGTAGAGTAGAGAGTGATTTCATGTACAAATACTGCGGTGAACGAACTTTAACTTACACGCAAGTTAAGGGACTCAATTTACAAATATTCTAAACTAAAGGTCTAAATTGCAACATAGCAGTGGACTCATTTATTCTTGAATAACCCTTACTACACAAACCAACGGCACAAAAAAAAAAAAAAAAAAAAAAAACACCGCCTAAATCCAAAAGCTTCTCCAGCGATCCAATGGCTGATTTGCCTGGGGCGACCGTGAAGAACATACTCGAACAAGACTCTCTAAAGTGGGTCTTCGTCGGCGGAAAAGGCGGCGTCGGAAAAACAACTTGTAGTTCGATTTTGTCCATACTTTTGGCGAGTGTGCGGCAGTCGGTGCTGATCATATCGACGGACCCTGCTCATAATTTGAGCGATGCTTTCCAGCAGAAATTCACCAAGGCTCCTACCCTTGTCAATGGGTTTTCCAATTTGTATGCTATGGTACTGTGATTTGTGAGCTCGATGCTGTTTTATTTTTTGCGGTGATATGTTTTAACTTTGGGTTCTACTGAGGTTTGAATTTTGAGCTGATTTGGGGCTCTCTATTCATGAATTCATGATTCTAATAGGGTGGAACTGTTGTTTGGAATGTTGAGAACTTCACTATGATTGCTTTTGAGTTTTTTGTAGGGTTTAAAGCGATTTTGTTTTTCCATTCTTGATTCAGAAAGTTCCTTGCTTTGATCTTGTCACTTGCCACTGATCTTGCTTAACTATTGATCAACTGTGTGCTTTTGTTGGATTGCTAAGCATATTGGGACTCTATAATTGAAAAGATTATCTATCACTTTCTCTTACTGATATGTTGAAAATTATTGGCTACATGCGAGTTTATTTCATGCTAGAACTTTTGTGTCAAACTGTCAACGTTGTTGAGCTTGGACAATTATGGAAAATCTGACTTATAGGAAGTTGATCCTACTGTCGAAAACGACGAGATGATCGGATCAGATGCTGATGGATTTATATCAGATTTAACAAGTTCAATCCCCGGAATTGATGAGGCTATGAGTTTTGCGGAAATGCTCAAGTATGTTTAAGGACGTGCTATATTATTCAGCCTTTTAATATATGTCGTCGTTTTATCCTTAATCTTGCCGAGTTAGAAGGTTCTTTATCTGGGTTGCAAACTTTCCAACTTGACGTTCATTCTCTGTTTCATGTATTTGGTTACAAGAGCAGTTTTCGTGAAAGATTTAAGCTTTTCTGAATATCAAGCTTTCAATATTTTATTTCAGTATCTTTGATTTTTATTGAGCTAAAGCGAGCTTTAATTGAGCTTTAACTGAGTCAAACATAGTTCCAGATTTATGTATGCTTTGTGTTACTTTTGTCAATCGCCTTACACTTGAACCAGGCTTCCGTTTTGTCAGGCGAAAAAATAAAATAGTTTTTAGGGTTTGTTTGAGTTATATTCAAACCAGGCGCAAACAATCTCATAGTATAGTTTGGTTTAATGTTCTGTTCTGTCCTTTGGTTGTGAAATTATTGGACAAAATTTTTTTTTTTTTTTTTTTTTGCAGGCTAGTGCAGACCATGGATTATTCTGTTATAGTGTTCGACACAGCCCCTACTGGTCATACCCTTCGTCTGCTACAATTTCCTTCGACATTAGAAAAAGGGATTGCCAAAATGATGAGCTTGAAGAATAAATTTGGGGGCTTGTTGAGTCAGGTATATGCTTTCTTCATTTATTTTTTATTCTCTTCATATCGAACTTATGACTTAATTTGTTTCGTAAAACTAATATGATTTTTGCTTGCATAAAAAGAACATATTTACAATGAATTATGCCGACCTTTATTTTTTTGTAACTTTTCTCCTGGAAAAAACGTTGTTAGGTACTTCGCTATGTTTCTGTATCAAGTCATTTATGGTGACGAAGGGCTCATTTGTTATCTTGCATCAGGTGACTCGTATGTTTGGCATGGAGGATGAGTTTGGCGAAGATGCCATCCTTGGAAAGCTCGAGGGAATGAAAGATGTTATTCAAAAAGTCAATAAGCAGTTTAAGGACCCGGTAAGATACTATATTTTCTTTCCCGCGTAGAAGAAGAAAAATTAAAAGAATCTACTTTACCGTTACGTTTCAAACCATGGCCGTCTCACTCAGAGTGCCGTCAGAGATATTCAATTTGATCTGCAAACACTTTTGTCATAGGATTGAAGAATGTTTCAGACAACTTACAATATATATATATATTTTTATTCAGGACTTGACAACCTTTGTATGTGTCTGCATTCCCGAGTTCCTTTCTCTGTATGAAACCGAAAGACTTGTTCAGGAGCTAACGAAATTCGAGATAGATACTCACAATATCATTATCAACCAAGTAATCTTCGACGAGGAAGGTAAAAAACAGACATTTACTTATTATATTCTTTACGTTTTTTTTTTTTCAAAATTTTCAATGATTAACTTCATATTTTTCTTTCAGTGGTTGAATCAAAGCTGCTCAAGGCAAGAATGCAAATGCAGCAGAAATACCTGGATCAGTTCTACATGCTATACGATGATTTCAACATAACTAAATTGCCACTGCTTCCACAAGAGGTATGCTTAGCATATTTTTTTTTATATAAATGTTGGTCTGTAAGAATTTGAACACAAAGACGTCTTTTTGGGGCTGAATTCGATATCGTCTTAAATGAGTTTTTTTTTCCCCGAAAAGTTACATATGTCAACCAAGTAAGTAATAGAGTTTCAACAGGTTTGTGGGATTGAAGCATTGAAATCATTTTCGAAAAATTTTATATCTCCGTATCAACCATCGATCACTCGAGGAACCGTGGAAGAATTGGAACGGAGAGTGGCTGCTCTGAAAGAACTGTTGAAGAACGCCGAGGCAGAGCTCGAACGAGCCAGAAAGGGCAAGCAGAAGGTTTGATGGATGAAATATATGGAAAAAAAAAAAAGGATTATTACGTCAGTTTATGTATCATAACATCAAATGTTTCTGTTTGGATTTAGTAATTTTGATCCTAAATTGTTTCTCTTTTTGTGCTGAGGGGAATAATTATAAGAAGACTGGTTGTTTTATTAATGGAGAAAAAAAAAAGGATTTTATTTTATTTTATATTTTACCTCTGTTGTTGAAACAATATATACATATTTTATTTTATTCTTGATTTAAATATTCCCAATTCCCATTTTGATACGTTGCTCAAGAATCTTTCAAGTGCTCTAAATATAGAAGTGCCATCATAGGTATTGAATATAGCATATTATATATATATATATATATTGAAGCGGTCCCCTACCACGTAAATCGTCAAAGGTTCTCTAAAATTCTTAAAATCTCAGAAGAGTTTCGTGAAAACCCAAGGCAGGCAGGCATTTATAACATTGAATATTTGAATTATTTATTATTTTTTCTCAATAAAATAAATATTATAATAACTCTCCTTTTTTGGGATTCCTCAAATATGTAATAGGGCACTTACTATTAATATCTTATCGAGAATCAATTCATGGGCCATATAAGTTTTCTAACCTTTTGTTCATAGTTTGATGCACTCTCTCACCGGGACCATTTTTGCTTGCTTTGTGTGGTTGAAGAAGGATTTGATTTGTTGCTCTTAATTCAATAAAAAGTATATTAAGGTGACAATTAACAAAAAAATATATAGTGGTTTAGGTTAAAAGAATAGTTCTTTGTTTAATGTAATAATTCGATCCGGCGAGTGGATTACAGCTGTCTGACAGATATACACTCGAAATTCTCGCAGTAATTGTCGGTCTGGATTAGGTTTGGATTCGAACCCGATACCTGCATGGGTCGGGTACTTACATAAATTATTTATTTGACATGCCAATTAACTTTGATTATCTTTTTTGTCTCTTAAAATTTAATTCCTTACAATTCTTGATTTTGAGGAATAATAAAAACAATAAATCATAATAATTAGAGTCCCACAAGACAACCTAATAACATGTGTCATTTGTTTGTTTGTTTTTTTTCCCCCCTCATAAGAGGACTTCCAACAAGACAAGAAAGGAATAAATCAAAATACATACATAAATATATAAGGAGATGAAATATTCATACACCATACATTAAATTAGGTTAAAAAGAAAAAAGAAAATGTCACCCATTGTTTAATAGCACGTGGAATGGGTATTATCAACGATGGATTCGGGTTCGGGTAATTTCCTTGAAAGATGATAAAAACAAAAAGTGATATATATGATTATGAATGGAGGAATATCAATATTTTTAAATTTTATTTTTATTATATCTCATATATGCTAGCCAACTCATAAAAAATGAATTTTTATTGGCTGATGGTTAGGATAATTATAGATAGGACACCCAAAGAGTGTGTAATAATTTATTTTTTTTATTTTTTTGTTTTCAATTAGGAATGTACTGTTAATTTGTCATGTTAATGATTTATGACTATATGATAATAAATAATTATCAGAAATGACTGTATTATCTTATCCATAAGAAATAATGCTCGATTTAGTACTTAGGATTAGGGGTGAGCAAATGCGGATATCCGCATTTTCGGATATCCGATCCGGATTTTCGGATAGGTAAAAATGAAGACCGCATCCGATCCGATTTTATTCGGATATCCGAAAATCGGATATCCGCTTTATTCGGATATTTAAAACGGATATCCGCATCCGCTTTTTAAATTTAAAATTGAACTTCTTTTTTATAATTGATATTTATTTTGTTTTTAAGTTGTTCATTATTCTTATTTCTTACCCAATATATATATATATATATATATATATATATATATATATATCTTCTTACAGATAATAATTCATACAAAACCTAAACGCAGTTAAAATATACTAATATTTGAAATGTATTTGATGTCGTGTGCTCTAATTATTTTCTAATTTTAAGGTTTATTTTAAGCCTTTTAATATAAAGTTTTTATTTTAAATATTTATTAATAAAAGAAAAACTGATTTGTGAGAATATAATTGAAATAATTAAAAATACAAAGAGTAAAATTTTAATAAAAATTACATACCAAATTATTTGGTAAGTGATTACCATAGAATGCTGAGAATTTATAAATATTATAGTATATATATGATTTAACAATTGCATTACACGATAATACTCTATTAAAAAATTCATATGATAGTTCTGTAGTTTTCTGTTATTCTCTTTTCTTCACTTTCTTTCCTCTAGTTTTTTTTTTTCAATTATCTATTCAAGTTTTGCAAGAATAATATAAATTCTATATATTATATTTTGTGCCATAGTTCAATAATAGATGTTGCAGATCTTTTTTCTTTTTTCTTTTTTTTTTGTGCCACTATTTTTTTTTGGGGGGGGGGGGGGCGTGCATTATTTAATTTATTGTATTTTTACTTTTTAAAAAATATAAAATCGGATATCGGATATCCGAATTTTAGGCCGAGCATTATCCGGATCCGATCCGGTTTATTTTAAAATAAAGCGGATCGGATATCCGATCCGATTTTTAAAATCGGATATCCGATTTTTCGGATTTTGAAAATCGGATATCGGATCGGAATCCGGTTTTCGGATAATTTTGCTCACCCCTACTTAGGATTGGTCTCCAAAATGATTATGTTATGTGTTACCTCACCTTTTTTTCTTTTTTCTTTTTTTTTTTCTGATGATATATAATATAACTTTAAAAAGTAGTGCCATAAGTGAATAAAATAGGGAAGGTATCTATGGGAAGCCAAAATATCTTCACAATTTGTTTATTTTTATTGTATAAGTAATACTTTAGAAATTTTTTTAGAGTTTGATCAAAATTGCTAAAGTAATTTGAGCCACCAATAATATAAAAAGATGTAGATGTAGACCTTGATTTTTAAGGGATCAAAAAAGATATATATTTTTTTTGGGGGGCAAAAATAAGAAAGAAATAATCGAGTGGGCACACATAAGTGAAGGACTATCATTTAAGGAAAATCGAAACCTATGGACACCTTTTAGGGTATTCGGTCACATATGTGACTGCGACTCCATCATTTAGTCATATCACATATTACTATTTCGAAATTAATTATTGAAAAAAAAAAAGCCAATGAGTTTTCGAATTCTCATTGGCTCGTTTAGAGAATGGTACACAAATTGCTTCGAGGCTGACATATTTTTCTAACATCGTATGGACTTCCTCATTAGTTCCAATTTATTGGGTATATATGTATGTCTTATTTTATTTATGTGTAGTATGTATGCTACTATATATTAAGACAACTTGCGAAGCTTTGTTCTTGTATTTATTTCTAAAAATCAATTAAATACCCAATAGGGAACAAATAGCACATAGCAAAATAAGGGTTTTTCTTTAATCGGCCCTTTTTAATTTTCTCTTTTTAGCAGGTAAGAAATTAAAATAAGTGTGCAATAAGGATTGAGGGTTTCCTTGTTTCTTAGTAGACTAACATATAAAAGGTGAGTCATCGAATAGTAAGAATAATTACTATTTTGGTGTAAGAATATATGTAAAGTGTACGTAGTATTAACTAGGGATGTAATGATTCACACCCAACACTTCAAGACATAGTTCTCAAACCTCTCTCTCTCTCTCTCTCTCTCTCTCTCTCTCTCACGCACATACACACACTTGTGTGTGTGTCGACTATACATACACAACACATATATCATCTGACTTGTCCTTCCCTTATTTAGACCTATTTCACTTCTCACCTGCAACTAAAAGTCTCTCTGAGCTTTTGCCATATTTGTAAGCTTCCTTCGACGATTTCTTTATTATTTCGATTTTCAGTTTCCATCATTTTTGTGTCACCTCTTTTGGCAAAATCATAGGAAGAAAGGGATCTATCTTCTTGGATTGTTATAACAACACCCTTTGATTTATTATTGCTGCAGATTTTCACATCTATTCTCATCAAATAAAGGCTTTTCTTGATTTATTATATTTAAATAGTATTCTTGAGCTTTGATCTTTCTTCCTTTGAACAATAATTGAATCTAGAAAAAAAGAGCAAAATGGTCAGAGGAAAAACTCAGATGCGGCGTATAGAGAACGCCACAAGCAGGCAGGTGACTTTCTCCAAGAGGAGAAATGGTCTTTTGAAGAAGGCCTTTGAGCTTTCAGTCCTTTGTGATGCTGAGGTTGCACTCATCATCTTCTCCCCAAGAGGGAAGCTCTATGAATTTTCTAGCTCAAGGTATGCACACAATACACACACAAATGTGTGTTTTGACAATTTTTTTTAGTATTTCAAGTGTTGTTCAGTCTTTCTTCTGGATTCTTACATCATGGGTTTACCAAGATTTACCGTTTGTATGTATTTACATATGTTTTGAATAGTATCTAAAAGGTTTTGTTTTTATGTGGGGGGTTTCAAGATTATTTGATGCTAGAAATAATGGAAGGTTAGGTGAAACAACTGGCTAGAGGGTCCTTTGTCATGAACATGAACAACAAATGTACGATTTATCTCTTCTCTTTTTTTTGGTGATTTAAGTACTTTAGGATATCATAATTTGGATGTAATAAAAACGATTAAATTGTAGTCACTTCACAACTGATCTGAGATTCGCCATTACCATACTATAATCAAAAGTACAAATGATATGCCATTCATAGTATCTGAGTCTCAATACGGTAGAGAAACCCGACGTACGGAATATCCATAATATATAAATATCTATAGGCTTTCTGTTTTGTTAGTTGATTAAGGTATTGTTATTACAAGGAGTTGGGATCCCTTGCTTGTTTCATTTACTGCCGAGTAAATGAAACGACATATCATATATCAAATGAAGTCATATATAAGTTCCCACTTAGGTTATATATATATACATATACATGCTGTAATAACATTGAAGAATATAATAGCCTAAGACAATGGTCTAAATATGGTACATGGCCAAGTAAGTCGACCGTCTTCTAAATGAGCTTAGCTCGGCTCATGTCCTAGGCTCGAGGTCGAGATCGATGAGTTATTAATGTGAAATGGGACTAATTGAATATTGTCTAATAACAATGTTTCCCATATATGAATGAGCTGCTGCTCAGCATGCATGAGACTATTCTTCGGTACCAAAAGCACGCCAGCGTTATGAGAGCAAACAACCCTCAAGAAGATACTGAAAACAACATGCAGGTTTGTGTATTAATTTCATCTCAATTCAACTTTCTCTGTATATATGTAGTAACAAAATTGGCTCACTATATATATATATATATATATACATATACATATATATACTTAACTGGTAGACTATGCAGCATTTGAAGCAAGAGACGGCAGATTTGATGAAAAAGATAGAGCAACTCGAAACTTCAAAGAGGTGTGACCGACACTCACACACACACACACAGAGATGTGAATAATATGATTGTATTTTTTTTTTTAAATATGATTTATATATATATATAATGGGTTATAATAGGAAATTTCTTGGAGAAGGGTTGGGACAGTGCACCATGGAAGAGCTTCAAGAGCTGGAGAAACAGTTGGAGCGTAGCGTTAATACGATCCGAGCAAGAAAGGTTCGAACATATATATAAATGTTATGACTCAGTAATCTTAAATTCTTGTACAACCTGCATACATACTACATATTATATGTAATAGTAGTTTTCCTTCCATATTATAAGTTTATTTCTTCATGTGTTCAGATGCAAGTCTTCAAGCAACAGATTCATCAACTAAAAGAGAAGGTAATTAAGTTCACTTGTCTTATGATTTGATTCTAAGTTTCTTGGTCTTGATAGTTTGACATCTAAGTTTATTATTATTATTATTATTAGTTATTATTATTATCAAATTATGAAAGTATCTTAATTAATGATATACAATTGTACTTGCTTGTATTAGGAAACCGCCCTAGCTGCAGAAAATGCCATGCTGGTCGAGAAGGTGATCCTTTTCTTTCAAAATAATAATAATAATAATAATAATAATAATATATAATAATAATAATAATAATAATAATAATAATAATAATAGTAATAATAATAGTAATAATAACAGTAATAATAATAATTTATGATTGTTACAGTTTGGGGTTAAAGCACAACAAATAGAAGTAGCAAACGAAGAGAGAACAATGATACCATATGCATCTAATACTTCAGCAGAGCCGAGTGAGATCTCATCAGATGTGGAAACTGATCTGTTCATCGGACTCCCTGAGACAAGGAATAAGCGACCTTATAAAAAAATAATTATATAATTACATATATAATTATATAAATGTATTTAAATATATATATTTATATATATGTGTATGATGACTTCATGTATACTCAATATTTACAACTACGGCATGCTAGCTTATCTACTTTCAAGATTTTAGAGAAACCCTAGTTTTTTCGTTCATCGAGATCTTACTTCACTCAATTATATATATATATATATATATATATATATATTAATCAATTTAATATTTATTTTATTACAAGACAAGAACCCAAAGATTCTCTCCCATGTTTTGTGAAAAGAAACTTCTCCACTCTTTCTTAATGGCCTTTTATAGTCCGGCCCATGCACTTCCCGGCGGTGCTCAGCCCACTGCCGACGGCTCCAACGATCCCCACGCCCGCACCCAAGCCAGTGCCCACGAGCCCAACACTGGCTCCTATGCCCCAACCCATTATACCTAACCCCCCTGAACCAACGAACCCCACGAGGCTTTTATAGCTCGACCACCTATTAATAAAAACAATTCATTTACTTTTCATTTATTATTTTTTAATAATTTATTTTTATTTTACATATAATCTAAACTAAGTAATAAAATCGAGTCACGTTGTGTCCCCTCCGAGTTTTTCCGTCGTGTTATCGGGGAAAAGCCTCATCGGAAACCCACGAGGTCTCCTCGGCTCTCTTTTCTCTTGTCTTTAGCCGTCACAAATGATAGTAAATCTTTTTTGGCCCCAATTTGACTCCAATCTCTGCCAAAAACATGAATGAAACGTGCGCATAAACGTATGATATCCGAGGATATTCGAATAAATAGCTATCGATAACATTTTTACATGCATGGAGGATTTTGCCGAGCTTTTTCTACGTTGGGCTATTAGGGATGTAGTAATAACACAAGGCAAATTAGTGCCATGTTTCCACGGCTTATAGTTTATGTTTGTGTCTTGATTGGTGTATTAATAATAGGCATTTATTGTGTTTGTAATTTAAATGTGTATTTTTTTAATAATAAATAAGCCAAAGTCAATCAATGTCCATTGGTTGAAAAAAAATAAAAAGGGCACAATTACATAAAATGATATAAATATCATCTAATAGTATATTCTTTGTCACGAGTTTTGAAAAGAATATAACTATCATCACTCAACTTCACTTACTTCCTACTTAATAAATGTAATTAATAAAACAGTTCATTTATACTACTATAGTTATTTTAAGAATTAATTTATATTCTACACATAATTTAAACTTTGCAAACTGACAGAGAATATATATATATATATATATACATATATATTTCGGGACACAAACTATACATATATTAATTAGGGTACAACGTTTGATTTCAATATCTGAATCCCATATTTTTAAAGGCCAGAATTTTCCCCACGTGTTGTTTTTATTGGCGAAAAAAGATGAGCCCAAAACTCTATAATATATTATTCATACAATTATCATCATCATCATCTCTTATTATCAATGGCCGTCGTTGAAGCCTCAAAAAGATATACAATCCTCCAAGAGTCTCTCATTACACCACAGTCCGCCGCCGACCAAACCCTTCCTCTTACATTCTTCGACGTTGGCTGCATTCACATTCCTCCGATCCATCGCCTTTTGTTCTACAAATTCCCAGAAAGTTCTAAACCTAATTTCCTACAAACCATACTTCCGAGCTTCAAGACATCACTTTCGAAAACCCTAAAACACTACCCTCCATTGTCGGGAAGCTTCTACTGCCCGAACCCGACCCATTCGGAAAGCGTGCCTCAGATACGTTACAAGCCCGGCGACTCAGTTTCTTTAACCGTCGCGGAGTACTCCGGCCGAGATAGTCCCGAAGAACACTTCGATTACCTCACTGGAAATTTCCCGAGGGACTGCAATAAGTTCTACGATCTCAGCACCGACCTGCCCGACCCGAGATCCGAACCCGAATTCCAGGTAATTCCGCTTTTCACGGTTCGGATTACGCTGTTCCCAGGCGCTGGGATATGCGTAGGATTCACCAACCATCTCGTCGTAGGAGATGCGAGCTCCATCGTAGGGTTCATTAAAGCTTGGAGCATAGCTGCAAAGTCCGGCGAAGAAGACGGCGGTTTGCTTCCTCCGATTTACGACAGATCGATGGTGAAGGATCCAAAGGACGTGAGGGGAACCCTTTGGAACTCGATAAAGAATCTGACCCTCCAGCCATGGCCTTCAGTCCGACCCAAAGACAAGGTCCGAGCCACGTATGTCTTACAAGAGGTCCACCTACGAAAGCTCAAGCAAACGGTCCGAACCCATAAACCATGCTTGACCCACCTGTCATCTTTTACGGTCGCAACGGCTTACGTATGGACATGCCTCGCAAAGGCGAGATCTTCGCCGGAAAAGGTTAGCGACGACGAGCAAGAACACTTCGCATTTGCCGTGGAGGCGCGCGCGCGCGTGGATCCGCCGCTGCCGCCTAACTACTTCGGAAACTGTCTAGGCGGAGCTTTTGTGGAGACGACCCACGCGGCGTTGAAGGGGAAAGACGGGTTTTTTATCGCGGCGGAGATGATTAGCGACGTCATCACCAACGACGTGGTTCCGAGAGGCGCGATCGTGAGGGATGCGGCGGATTGGCTGCGCAAGCTGGGGGATTTGGCGGGTAAGCGCTTTCTCAGCGTCGTGGGCTCGCCGAAGTTCGATCTCTACGGCGTTGATTTCGGCTGGGGAAAGCCTAAGAAGTTCGAATCTCTGGGAATCGATGGTGGGGGAACCGTATCTCTTTCCATGTCCGGTGAGTTTGAAGGTGGTTTGGAGATTGGCTTGGCTTTGCCGCCGGAGAAAATGGAGGCTTTTGCTGAGTCTTTCTACAGTGGGTTAGAATAGAGAGAGGTAATAATATCGAAGCAAGGCAATACCAGGCCGTGTGTTATTGGGCCGGCCCACGTTTTCAAGCCCAATATAAAATGATAACCGTTATATGTTTTTATGATGTCATCTTATTAATAAAAACAAATTTGTAAGTTCGTATGATCCCTCCTAATATTCCAACTATCATTAATAGAGAAGCAAAAACTAATTGAAAAAAAAAAAGCATAACAAAAACAATGTCGAATGAAAAGAAAGATTCAAAAATTTGAATAAAAAAAAAAAATACTACAAATCAGTATAAAATTCCATAATAATGGCTATTAAACAGATATTTACTGCACCATTCACTCTTTTTCAATTTTCAATTTCAAAGGGCATTAATGGACATGAATGGGTAAGGTTGAATTTTTTTTTGGGAATTTCTAAAATTTCTAAATATTTGATGTAATTTTCCAAATATTTGTTTATTTATTAGGAAAAGAACTATTGTTTTGTTCCTTTAATTTGTCATTCTCACAAAATTACTAATTAAATGAGATTTATGACACTACCAACAATAGAAGCAATACCATTCCCGTTATAAGCAAATAAAAATAATTCAATTTCAAATTCCTATAACAATGAAATTCTCATTATTATTAGTCCTAAATGGGCGCCATATAATGAGAAATGTAATTAAAGCAATTTATTACCGTATGATCTTCATCTTATCTTAATTAGAAATTAATTCTTACAATTTTACTTATATATAAATAAATTGATTCATAAGGGCCAAACTATCATTTCTTGCTCAAAACTACTACGCCATGGCCTCACTACTCCTCGCTGCTCTCCTCGTCTCCCTCTCTCTCACCGCCACCGCCACCGCCACCCACACCACCGCCACCAACATCACCGACATTCTCTCCGGCTACCACGAGTACTCCGGCTTCAACTCCCTCCTCTCCGCGACCAAGCTCGCCGACGAGATCAACTCGCGGGAAACAGTCACCGTCTGCGTGGTGCCCAACGCCGCCTTGTCGCCGCTCTCTAAGTATAACATCTCCGTCGTTAAGAATGTCCTCTCCCTCCACGTGTTGCTCGACTACTTCGACGTCGCCAAGCTCCGCAAAATTGCCCACGGCTCCGTTTTGTCCACGACGCTTTACCAGACGACGGGCGCCGCCGACGGTAAGCTCGGGTTCGTCAACATTACGGGTCTGAAGGGCGGGAAGGTCGGGTTCGGGTCGGGCGTTCCTGGGTCGCCGATCGATTCGACGTTCACCAAGTCGGTCGCTCAGGTAGGGTCGGATTTTTGTTAGTACGATGTTACAATTTTCAGACATTTATTTATTTATTTTTTATTTCTGCTTAATTGTTTTTTTTTTCTATTTCAACAGTTTCCGTACAAATTGTCCATTATCGAGTTAAGTCAAGCCATTGCGCCCAAAGCTGTTCTGACGGCGCCGGCGCCGTCAGCCTCCGACGTCAACATAACGGCGGTGCTGGAGAAATCCGGCTGCAAGACGCTCGCCGGATTACTGGTGAAAACCGGCGTTGCGAAAGCCTTGGAGCCCGCCGTCCACAAGGGGTTGACCGTCTTCGCACCCACCGACGAAGCGTTCATGGCCGACGGCCTGCCCGACCTGTCGACGTTAACCAACGACGAGCTGTTGAGCCTGCTGCAGTACCACGCACTCGGCAGTTACTCGCCGTTGGGAACTCTGAAGCTGACCAAAGGGAGCATCAGCACGTTGGCTTCCAACGGCGGCGGGAAGTACGAACTCAAGGTGGTGAGGTCCGGCGACGAGGTGAAGCTCGATACCGGCGTCGACACGTCGAGGATCGCGTCGACGGTGATCGACACTACGCCTCTGTGCATCTTCACTGTGGACAGCGTGCTCCTTCCGGTGGAGCTCTTCGGAAAGGCTCCGGCGCCGGCTCCCGTACCCGAGGTTGGTACTCCATCTCCGGCGAGTTCTCCTCCGCCATCGGTTGATGCTCCGACGCCTGTACTGTCGCCTCCAGCACCCCCAGAGAGCTCCCAGGAGGATTCTCCATCCGAAGCGCCGACAGCACACTCGGCGGTGATTAAGTCGCCAAGCGACGGTGGAGTTTTGGAGGTGTCGGCGCTGCTGAGGCTGGCGGTGGCTTTAGGGCTTGCTTGGGGATTTATGTCCTAAAAATGTGTACTTCATATGTTTGGCTATGGATGCTCGCTTGCATTGTTGTTTACTTGTCTGTGGTTTGAATTTGAATTTAGATTTATATTTATATTTGGTGTGGTGAGCATTCTTTGGCAGACACTGAAAGAAAATTATTTGGGTGATATATTTTTTATGCAATATATTTATTTTGTTTGATGATTTGTTAATTTAACGATTATAACTAAATTTAATATATATATTTTTTAATTATTAAAAAAAAGGTACATTAAAATACCAAAAACTTTACATAAAAAGAATCTCCAAAAAAATACATTAAAATAAAAAAAAAAAAAAAAAAAAAAACATTAAAATAAAAAAAATTACATTAAAAAACCACATATAAAAACTAAAATAGTAGCTTCTTAGTCTGAGTCGGAACGTTTGGAACTCGTTGATAACATTCTTCGATTCGACCGACAATCAATCATTCATCAATGTTAGGATCGCAAGGAAAGTCGGATTAATACTATCACCAATAATTTAACCCCGATGTGGAGAATGCGAACTCAAATCGAAGCTTGCAATGCTAGACACTCCTCGCAAAATATTAACTAATATTGCATATATATATATATATATAATATAACACATGCATTATCCATCCATCATTACTATATTAAAAGATCATGTTTGATGTCTACACATTTATTTATTTTAATTTAAATTAGGTCAAAGGTCCCCCAATATCTTTAAAGCAAGTACCCTAAGCTAAGCAAACCTTGACTTGACTCTTCTTACACTCCCCAACTCCCAGTAAACGGTCAACTAAATCTTCTAGATGCCACCCACCATTCATTATTCCCTTCCACCCATCATTCTTATTTTCTTTCTTTAATCTCTTCTTTCCCCCATTATTTTCCCTATGAGAAAAAAATCATATCGAATAATTTATTTCTTAATGCATCATTAAGATTAAACTAAACGAATGTTGAAAAAGTAGTTCGTATAGAGAAGAAAAAAGAACAAAAAGACCAACAAGACTTTGTTGGCCTAACGCCGTCCACAACCTCAATCCAATCCACCCAAACTTCCATCTTTTTTTTTTTTTTCTTACATTGCTCCATTTTCCCTACATAAATAAACCCTTTGACAAATTCTTCTTACTTACAACCATTGCAAAGGTTCCAATGGAAGCCCCTAAAGCACCATGTAATAAGATCCTCGAAAACTCCCTCATTACACCACAAACCGACGACGTAGGACAAACCCTTTCCCTCACGCACTTGGACATCAAATGGGTTCACTTCCATCCCATCCAACGCCTCGTCTTCTACGCCCTCCCATGCTCGAAATCAACCTTCCTCGAAACCCTAGTTCCAAGGCTCAAGTCATCTCTCTCCAAGACCCTTAAACACTACCTTCCTCTTTCTGGCAACTTGTACTACCCTAACCCGAGCCCGACCCACGAACGGCCCGATTCGAACGTCCCCGAGATACGCTTCAAGCCCGGCGACTCAGTTTCTCTCACCGTGGCAGAGTACTCATCCGGCGGAGATGATTCCGAGGAACACTTCGGTTACCTAACGAGCAATCTGCAGAGGGACTGCGATGAGTTTTACGACCTCTTGCCGGATTTTCGGGCTGCAAGGATCGAATCGGGTCAGACGATGATCCCTCTCATGGCGGTTCGGATAACTCTGTTCCCAGGTGCTGGGATATGCTTAGGGTTCATCAACAGCCATGTCGTCGGCGACGCTAGCTCGATAGTGGGGTTCATCAAAGCTTGGAGTAAGGTTATTACAGCGTCCGAGGAAGAAGACGACGAGGATGTTCTAGCTAAGAACAACTTGCTTCCGATTTACGACAGGTCTCTTTTGAAAGATGCCAAAGGGATCAAAGCTTCACTATGGAGCAAGATGAAGACGGTGGAGTATAAACCCCAGCCCACGAAGAACCTCCCGACGAACAAAGTCCGAGCCACCTTCACCCTGAGCAAGGACGTCATCGACGGGCTCAAAACCCTGACCCGATCCGAGAAACCGGGCGTGACCCGCCTGTCGTCCTTCGCAGTCGCGGCGGCGTATGCTTGGGCATGCCTCTCAAAATCTGCTGCAGAAGGCGAAGAAGAAGAAGAAGTAGTCAACGACGGCGACGAAGAGTACTTGCTCATGCCGGTCGACGTGAGGCCGCGAGTAGACCCTCCGCTGCCGCCTTCTTACTTCGGCAACTGCATCCTTCCGGCGTTCGCAAAGGCGAGGCACGGACGGCTGAAGGGAGAATCAGGGTTTTTCGAGGCAGTCGAGGTGGTCGGCGGGTTGATTGCTGACGTCGTCGACAAGAGGTATGACCTCTTCAAGGACTTGGACAGGCAGGGCGAGGTTTTTCGGTCGCTGTTCGGAAAGCGCGTGCTGGCCATCTCTGGCTCGCCGAAGTTCGATCTGTACGACGTTGACTTCGGGTGGGGTAAGCCGAGGAAGTACGAGGCTGTGTCGATCGATCGTGAGAGGTTGGCCATGTCGATCAGCAAGTCCGGCGAGTTTGAAGGTGGGTTGGAGATTGGTTTGGCTTCTGAGGAGAAGAAGATGGATGCCTTTTCCGAGTTTTTCTACGGTGGCTTGAAGGATTTGAATGTGTAGTTCTCTGTTCTGTTTGATTAAATACTCTGTTCTCTGTGTTGTCTTTGTTGAGAATCTGAGATTATGTTGCTTCATAACTCCGAATAATTTAAGGAGGGAAAATTATAATTATAGATTATTAAGTATGTTTGTTTTCGTTTTGGATCACTATGTTTGATAATTCACAAACTTTGTATCTTAAAACAATTTTGGATCACTAAGTATCAATTTTAAAAATTGACCCAAAATTGAAAAATTGATACTTAGAGATTCAAAATCGAAAAATATATACTTAGTGGCCCAAAATTAAAAACATAATACAAAATTGTTTTAAGATACAAATTAGTAACCTATTTTTGCAATTATCAAACATAGTGACTCAAAAACGAAAACATGTATACTTAGTTACCCAATTTCATAATTTTGCCAATTTAAGAATGTCTGATAACTGCTTTGTCTTATGTTGGTTGTACTTTGTCTCGTTGAACTTTGCGGTTGAAGTAAAACATTCCTTTCCTTATGGGTAATTCGTATATGAAATTTGAATTATTTTTTAATTTATTTAATTTTTTTTTGACTATATGACACATCAGCAGAGTCTCCACGTTCCATATGTGAATGTAAACCTCAACGTCGACTATGAAATGCTAACTTTTAGCAAAACTAATCATCATGTCTATCTATATTTTCTCGAGTGAGACTAAGTACAACTTAAAGTGAATCAAAACATCAACATCTGATTAAATAAAGTCCTTACCCGCCCTCCCCCAAACTAAAATTAAACCCCTAAAAAATCTTGATTTTTGAATAATAACTATGTTAATGTAATAGAAGATGAATCTAAACTAGGGGAGTTGGGCAAACTTAACTCTTCTCAACATATGCCACTCAACCGTCAAAACATGGAAGAAATAGAAAGTGAAGTAGTAACGCGCGCCAACCACCAAAGCCAATGCTAACCACCCTTCCTTACATCCATCCATCCATCCATCCATCCTTCTTATTTCTTCTACTTCCTCCCTATCATGCCAATTCTTATTACAAATCTCAAGTAATAGATATTGATCTCATTCTATAAATCCTCAAAAAATCTCCATCAAAGCCAAAGCAAAAAGATAAAACCTAAAAACTACAATCAATGGCCGCCGTCGAAGCCCCTCAAACACGTACGATCCTCGAAGAATCCCTCGTTTCGCCGCAGGCCGGCGAAGAACAAACCCTTCCCCTCACATTCTTCGACATGCCGTGGATTCACTTCCCGGCAATGCAGTGCCTCATGTTCTTTAAATTCCCATGTTCTAAATCGCATTTCCTCCAAACCATAGTCCCGACCCTCAAAGAATCGCTTTCCAAAACCCTAAAACACTACCTTCCATTGTCGGGAAACCTATACTACCCTTACCCGACCACCCACGACGCCGTTTCGAACGACATTCCCGAGATACGCTACAAGCCCGGCGACTCGGTTTCTGTAACCGTGGCCGAGTACTCGGGCGAAGACGATTTCGACTACTTCTCGGGAAATTCCCCGAGGGCTTGTAATAAATTCTACGGTCTCCTGCCAGATTTTCGGGACCCAAAAACCGAAGGTAATAACACGCTGCTCCCTCTTACAGCGGTTCAGATCACACTGTTTCCGGGCGCCGGGATATCTATAGGGATCATCAACAACCACGTCGTCTGCGACTTTAGCTCGATAAGTGGATTCATCCAAGCTTGGGGCAAAGTTGCGATATTCAAGGATGAAGACGACGATGTTATAGTTAAGAACGATTTGCTTCCATTTTATGACCGATCGGTTGTAAAAGATCCAAATGGGATAGCACTTTCGATCTGCAACGCAATGAAGCAGAGGAAATACCAACCTCCCAACTCGAAGCTCCCCACGAGCAAGGTCAGGGCCACGTATACGCTCACCAAGGACGACATCGAGAGGCTCAAAGCCCTGGCCCGATCGGAGAAGCCCGACATAGCCCACCTCTCGTCTTTCACTGTCACGATGGCCTACGTCTGGACATGCCTCGCCAAGTCGGCGTCGGCAGCCGAAGGGCAAGTCCTCGACGACGGCGACAAAGAACACCTCATCATGCCCCTAGACGTGAGGGCCCGAGTCGATCCTCCCGTCCCGGCCTCCTACTTTGGCAACTTCATCCGTCCGGCATTTTCACAAACAGCTCATGGGCAGTTGAAGGGAGGGTCAGGGTTCGCACACGCGGCGGAGGTGATTGGGAACTTGATTGCAGATGTCGTCGGCAAAAGGTACGACCTTTTTAAGAGCGGCGACAAGCTGAACGAGCGGTTCCGCGCGATGGCCGGGAAACGGAAGCTGTCGATCGCCGGCTCGCCCAAGTTCGATCTGTACGGCGTGGATTTCGGGTGGGGGAGGGTGAGGAAGTTCGAATCAGTGTCGATCGATCGAGAGAGCTCGGCGATGTCGCTGAGTAGGTCCGGCGAGTGCGACGGTGGGTTGGAGATTGGCTTGGCTTTGAGTAAGGAGGAGATGGATGCTTTTGGCAGCTGCTTTTATGGCGGCTTGAAGGATTTGAAACTGTCGTAGTTGGATTATCGTTTGATTGCTTTGCGTTTGTTTAATGTTATTAAAATTTGTGTAATAAAATATTGGATTTGGACTCAAAAGCATATTAATGTGCTCGAGGTGTGATAAGTTCGTTAAATGTGCTTTTAGACAAGCATTGGAGCAAGATAAATTTTCTAAGTCATTTCTATTATATAATAATATTAATGTGGATGTTTTAAATAATAATATTAGTTAAATGATTGATGATTTAGAAGTATTGTATTAAATGTTGATGAAATGATAAGATGATAAGATGATGCGTTTAATTGAAGAGTTTGTATTTTAGTGTGAGGTGTATAATTGTAATTAATGTGATTAGTTGTAATAGTGAATTTTTAGTAGTATAAATAGGTGATTAGAGTTCATTGTAAATCACACCAAGTATTGAATACTTAATCTCTCTCTAATCTCTCTCTTTATTATTATAAGCTATATTATCATTATAATCTTAATATAAGTATAATTATAATAAAATAATCTTAATATAATATTAATCACAATTAATATTTTTATAACACGTTATCAGCACGACCGCTCTCCATCGTCAAGATCAACCTCCGTCGAAGATCTCGTACGAGTTTAGTCGAGGTACGGTAATTTAATTTTTAATTTATACTAATCATATATTTATTGTGATTAATTTAAAAATATATATTATAAAAGTATATTTTAAAAGTTTTATAACTAAACGCCAATACCCGAGTGGTTTCGCGGAATATCGTTCACTATAAGTGACGGGAGGTCCAGATTTCGATACCCCATGGTGGTGTGTGGAATTTTTATTTACGATTTTTTTATTTATACACGTACACAACACCAAAAGCCCACGAGGTCTTGCGGTTATCCCCACCTCAGTAGCGGCATATTATTGAGTTTTTTTTTATTGAACAATCTTGAAGTAATTATTGGACTGAATAGTTTTGGACAATGGACAAATTTCACTACCGCAACGTTATCGGAGCTTGGACAATAATTATGAAATAATAAAGAACGAGTTTTATAAAACAATTCATATATTTTATCATTGATTTATATGTTATCTGATTATTATGTTCTTTTTCATGTTATAGAATCATGTCGTTTTATACAAAGATGGATCTTCTGTTACTTACTTTATTTACGGTGATCCTTACGGCTATGTGGATATTATTCTTACCAATGTTTTTAAAATATAATTATTAATTATAATTTTTCTTTAATATTATAATTACTGAAATATATTTTATTTTGAAGGATGACGCTTTGTCCGATGTTTGATCTATTACTTATGTTTATTATTACGGCGACAGTTATTTGGATGTGGATATCGTTTTTCATTAGAACTTTTACAAAAGAAGATATAAAAGAAAATTAATTATAATTTTTCTTTTAATGTTTAAATGACGAGTTTATTTTTATGATATCAATATATTGAATTTGACAAACTTTGATTTATCACTCTCGATTTTATACTTGCTAGTGATTTACACAATTACTTCGGTATATTATAAAGCATTCACCATGTTCAGTCCATCGGATATAATACGAATAAATATCGTGAGAAAATGATCAGAAAATATTATGATGGATGAATGAAAAGTATAAGTCCGACTAAATGATTATGTTGCATTCCCTGAAGTGAATGTATTCGCAAACAATAAAAGTGATCGTGAACATTATATTTACCGTGGTTATTATTAATATTTCCCCCGAAGTGGAAAACTAGTAAATGATTGAGAAAGATGTATTGAGCAATATAAAGTTATTATAATATTATCGTTGGTTATTATTCGCACCCAAAGATCCCGTTGATGTTTATAAAGAGCAATTAAATATGTAGTGTCGATGAAATTAAATTTTGCTCAAAATTACGATATTTCAGAAAATTGGTGCTAAATCCTATGCTCATTTTGAATATTGTGGTTCTTGTTAATGATCCAAATAAAGAAAATTAATACATCGTTATAAATTTTATTTAAGCATTATTTATTTATTTTATCTATATATATATAATTTTATTTTGACGCTTATTTATTTAATAACAGTAGTTATTATATATTTATCAATACAATGGATACGAGCATGTGCAATGAGGAGTTATGTCTTGCAAATTGTGCAACGACTAATATGATTCTAAGAAATAATAAATATTTCTCCCATCTTGAAATGAAAGAAACAAGTGTTATCACTATATCGGATAGCACAAATATAATTTAGGGCTCCGGAAGAGCCAATGTTATACTGCCTAGAGGGACAAGGCTAATAATTGATAATGTCTTATATTCTCCTAAGTCTCAAAGAAATTTATTGAGCTTTAAAGCTATTCGACATAATGGATATCACATTGAGACTGCAGAAAAGAGAAATATTGAATATTTGCACATTACAAAAGTGGTTTCGAATGATAAAAGAGTTGTTGAAATATTACCTTCGTTTGACTCTGGATTGTATTACACGTATGTTAAAACAATTGAATCGCATGCTATCGTAAACCAGAAGTTTACTGATGATAATACATTTGTTGTTTGGCATGACCAGTTGGACCATCCCGGTTCAATTATGATGCGGAGAATAATTCAAAATTCACGTGAACATTTAATGAAGAACCAGAAGATTCTTCAATCTAATGAATCATCATGTGCTGCTTGCTCTAAAGGGAAGTTGATTATTCGGCCATCACCAGTAAAAATAAAGAATGAATCCATAAGATTTTTGGAGCGTATACAAGGTGATATTTGTGGACCGATACATCCATCGTGTGGACCATTTAGATATTTCGTGGTATTGATTGATGCATCATGATCTCATGTGTGTT
Organism: Lindernia subracemosa; assembly: GCA_028392965.1. Taxonomy (NCBI): domain Eukaryota; kingdom Viridiplantae; phylum Streptophyta; class Magnoliopsida; order Lamiales; family Linderniaceae; genus Vandellia; species Vandellia subracemosa. Next base: position 6,013,988 of record JAQPCC010000002.1, on the reverse strand, counting down.
TGTTATCAACACGGAATGCAGCTTTTGCGAGATTGCTTGCTCAGTTGATTCGATTACGAGCACATTTTTCGGATTATCCAATAAAGAAAATACGCCTTGATAATGCTGGTGAATTTACTTCCAAGGCATTTAATGAATATTGCATGTCTATTGGAATTGATGTTGAGCACCCCGTGCCACATGTTCATACGCAAAACGGTCTTGCAGAATCGTTGATTAAAAGGTTGCAATTAATTACAAAACCATTATTAATGAAGTCGAAACTTACTTCATCTTGTTGGGGACATGCTATATTACATGCAGCGGCACTAATCCGCATCAGGCCAACAAGTTATAATAATATCTCCCCGATACAAATGGTTTATGGTCAGGAACCAGATATTTCCCATCTGAGAATTTTTGGATGTGCGGTATATGTTCCAATTGCTCCACCACAACGCACTAAGATGGGACCTCAAAGGAGGTTGGGAATATATGTCGGATTTGAATTTCCATCGATAATAAAATATTTAGAACCGCTAACTGGAGATTTATTTACGGCTAGATTTGCCGATTGTCATTTCGATGAATCGAATTTTCCGACATTAGGGGGAGAAAAGAAACAGTTGGAAATGAATATAAGTTGGAATGAATTATCGCTAAATCATTATGATCCTCGAACGAAAGAATGTGAACTAGAAGTTCAAAAGATAATTCATTTAGCCTCGCTTTAGCCACCCCTAACCCTTTAGCCTCGCTTCTACCAGATAGTTTTACTGACCCTAAAAGAGCGACTAAGTCACATATACCAACTGTTAATGCTTCTGCAAAAATTGATGTTCATGGAGAACATATAAGGATCGAGCCTAAGCCACAATTGAAACGTGGTAGGCCCTCGGGTTCCAAAGATAAAAATCCTCGAAAAAGAAAAGGAGTAAATAATAAGAATGGTCCAGTCGAGGATTTATCGACTCTAGAAGAGTCAATGGGCATTAATGATTATGATAATGAAAATCAGGTACCTGAAATTTATGAAAATAATGATAATGAAGAGATCTCGATAAACTATGCCCAAAATGGAATTAGATGGAACCGAGAAAAAGTCAACATTTACGATAAATTCTCATTTAACGTAGCGCTACATAAAATGAATGAGATGAATGAGAATGAGGATCAAGAACCAAGGTCTGTTAAAGAATGCAGACAAATAAATGATTGGCCAAAATGGAAAGACGCAATCGAGGCAGAATTAAAATCACTTGAGAAACGAAAAGTTTTCGGACCTGTAGTCCGCATACCACAAATTGTAAAGCCGGTTGGATATAAATGGTTTTTCATCAGAAAGAGAAATGAAAACGGTGAAACTGTGAGATACAAAGCACGGCTTGTTGCACAAGGCTTTTCACAACGACCTGGTATTGATTATGAGGAGACATATTCTCCTGTGGTGGATGCAACTAATTTTCGTTATTTAATTAGTCTGGCAGTACGTGAAGGACTCGATATGCGTCTAATGGATGTTGTCACTGCTTATTTATATGGATCACTTGACAGTGATATATATATATATGAGACTTCCCGAGGGATTTCAGTTGCCTGAAAATTCAGGGTCCCGAAATGAGTAATCAATCAGGCTAAATAAATCTCTTTATGGATTAAAGCAATCTGGACGTATGTGGTATAATCGCCTAAGTGAATATTTATCGAAAGAGGGGTATAAAAATGATCAAACTTGCCCGTGCATATTTATGAAAAGATCTGGAAATGAATTTGTCATCATTTCAGTTTATGTTGATGATATTAACATAATTGGAACTCCTGAAGAGTTATCAAAAGCCGTTAATTGTTTGAAAAAGGAGTGTGAAATGAAAGATCTCGGTAAAACAAAATTTTGTCTTGGACTACAAATCGAATATTTAAAGAATGAGATATTCGTACATCAAGAGACTTATACGAAAATGGTATTGAAAAGATTTTATATGGATAAAGCTCATCCATTGGATACTCCAATGATTGTTCGATCTTTAGATGTGAATAAAGATCCGTTTATACCTTGCGATAATAATAAAGAACTACTTGGTCCTGAAGTACCATATCTCAGTGCTATTGGAACCCTAATGTATTTAACGAGTCATACACGACCTGATATAGCGTTCGCTGTAAATCTATTGGCAAGATATAGTTCGTCACCGACTCGTAGACATTGTAATGGAGTTAAACGGATATTTCGATACCTTCAAGAAACAACTGATATGGGATTATTCTATCCAAATGAATCAAAAGCAGATTTGATTGGGTATGCAGATGCTGGTTTTTTATCCGACCCACATAATGCTCGATCGCAAACAGGCTATTTATTTACGCATGGCGGAACCGCTATTTCATGACGGTCAGTTAAACAAAGTTTAACGGCTACTTCATCTAATCATGCGGAAATTCTAGCTATTCATGAAGCTAGCCGAGAATGTGTTTGGTTGCGATCGATAATTGAGCATATACAACAAACTAGTGGGCTATTATCGAAAAAGTTACTTCCTACGATTTTATATGAAGATAATGTTGCATGCATTGCCCAATTAAATGAATGATATATTAAGGGAGATAGAACAAAGCATATTTCACCAAAATTTTTCTTTATACATGATTTAGAGAAAAATAGTGATATTGATGTACAACAAGTGCGATCAAGTGAAAATCTTGCAGATTTATTCACGAAAGCACTTCCCCCAATAATTTTCAAAAGATTGGTATATTCAATTGGAGTTCGAAGACTTCGAGATTTGGAATGATGTTATTATCAGGGGGAGTAAATACGCGTTGCACTCTTTTTACCTTCACTGAGGTTTTTTCCATGTGGTTTTTCCAGTAAGGTTTTTAATGAGGCAACAATCGAAAGCGTATATAAAAGAATGTACTCTTTTTTCTTCATTAGGTTTTTATCCCATTGAGTTTTTTCTAATAAGGTTTTAACGAGACATATTATTTGAAAAACATCCAAGGGGAAGTATTATGAAATAAGTTAATTATGGATGGTTAAATAATTAAGATGTGGATGTTTTTGGATTATTGATAATTTGGAAGTATAATATTAAATGATGATAAGATGATAAGATGAGGTGTTTAATTGAAGAGTTTGTATTTTAGTATATGGTGTATAATTATAATTAATGTGATTAGTTGTAATAGTGAATTATTAGTAGTATAAATAGGTGATTAGAGTTCATTGTAAAACACACAAAGTATTGAAATACTTAATCTCTCTCTAATCTCTCTCATTATTATTATAAGCTATATTATCATTATAATCTAAATATAAATATAATTATAATAAAATAATCTTAATATAATATTAATCACAATTAATATTTTTATAACAAATTCAAATACAGCAAGCACATACGATTTGAATAAATTCCGAGACACCTCAACTCATTATGATAATGCATTCCGACATAAAATGGCGTGCCATGTTTTGACATCTTTGACTTGTACATTGTCCCTTTTATTATTATTATTATTAATCCAATAGATTCGTCTCACATATATAATTCACTGAGCTAATATATTACAAATAATTATAAAAATAATACTAATTAATTTTTATATAATAAGGCCCGGCATGAGTTCTTAAATCTTCCGTTAAAAGGCATAAACTATCACACAACGACATGTGTTACATGAAGGGAATATGAAAAAGGATGTCTGCGCGTATATATATATATATATATTTGAAGAATAACTCTAACATTTGGAGCATAGTTTTAATAAATCAATTAGATATGATTATAAACTCTTAATTATATGTTCAAAGCTATATTTTTTTCTAAAGGGAGTCCCATCATTTATTGGTATCTTATATAGGGAGTTTCACTTTAATCCTTCTACTAAAAGCACCTAGAAGAAGATGAAGGCGACGACCTAGCCATTAGCATACGGTAAAAAGAAGGTAATGAGTTGATATGTTCTTGCTTTGCAATGCAAATAATTATTAATGCAATGATAAAAATTGTGTCTTTATGAAAACTTAAATGTTATTTTCATCTTCTTCCTCGTAAAAGCCCAGTTTGCTCTAACAGAAAAAGGACAATATATGCAGTGCAACTTCCAACACAAAATAATAGAACTGAGATACTAAGTTGATAAAATTACTGTAATTCTTTTCTGGTGAAATAATATGAAAATAGTAGAGAACTGATAGTTGAAATAGACACAATAGGGTAATTGGGAGAGTCTCCATGCAGTGAACAACTCTCCTAAAGAACCTACCTACTACCTCCTTTGCTGGCCTATTTCCCTCACTGACAGAGAGAGAGAGAGAGAGAGAAAGAGAGAGAGAGGCTTAACTTTTACTACTACTAGCATTCCACATGCATGCATGGATCTGTGTGCATATGTTATGTAATAATAATCCTTCAGTTGTGCGCTGGCTGTATGTTTGCTATCTTTTGGATGTGAAGAAGTGAAAGAGGGAGTTAGTTGTGCCTCGGAAAGGTGCTAAGTTCAGAGAAATGCACGTGTAAGACACTCAGTTGCCCCAACCCAACATTCATACGCTAATTACTATGCAGTCAAACCCAAATTTATTAATCAAAAACCCCCTTACCTTTCCTTGTTCTTCACTCGACAAAGAAATCCCTTTGTGCTCCTCTTCTCCTTCTTCTTCAGTTTTAGTTTTTTCTCAGTTCAGTCTTGGACGAAAGCATTGCAGATGAATTATGAGGTTCTTGAATGGTGTGTGTGTGTTTTGTGTGTGAGGGTTTAATGCAAGTCAAGATGTAGATCTATGGAAGTGATGTTTTGATACAAAAGAAGTGTAAGTACACACAGTTAAGGTTTCAACAAAAAATAAAAGGAAGCTTAAAGAAACAAATTGTCCAACCATAGACCAACCTAAATCCAAACCTCTTCTGTTTCTTCAGATGAAAGTGATGATGATGACGATGAACATATGCTTGTGAGGCAAGTCAATTGCTGTTCAACAAGAACTCACCGGTTTGTAATAAATGAATAAATACTATATAAGCTAAGCTCCTTTCAGGGATTTTGATTAATTGACTTCATCTTCAACACCTACTGCTGCAACCAACAGCAACTAATAATAACTCAAAAACCATGATGTGTTGATATTTAAAGAACTAAGGAAGAAGATATACGGAAGAAGAGAATAAGATTCAACATGGAATTCTTTGTTTTCCCTTTTCAAATTACAGCAAGTAATCAGTAAATCACTCATCGTCATCATCAACCTCATCACAATTATATTAATCTGAAAAGAAAGCAAACAAAAAAACCTTAAAAAAAAAAGAAAGAAAGAAAACACTGGTTTCAAATCCTCATTACACCCCTACAACACACATTACAAGAAATAATCATCAAAACGGTGGTCTAACACCACCCCAATACCCTTCACCACCACCACCACCTCCTAACTGATGAGTACTCATATGACCGCTGTTCATCATCGCATGAAAAACGTTATTATCACCACCAGCGCTACTGACACTAACGTTATTGCTGGTCTGATCGCCGCCGCCGCCGCCACCCAAACCACCCATATTCATCTCCTGACCAGCACTGGCCGTGATCTCATCATCTTCCAGGGGCAGCCTCTCGTATGCTGCGTTACTAAACGATGCCGCCATGACCACCACAGGACCCGCCGCCACCAAGGGGCCCACCACCGCGCCACCTACTACTTGACCCTGACCTCCGGCTAGGTACACCGTCAGACCAGAAGCAGCCGCTGGCGCAGGAGCAGGAAGAAAGCTACCCGAAAGAGACAGAATCTCGAACCTTCCTTGAAGCGCCACGACGGCGTTCGGAGACGTGGGCTGGCGCAGGCTGACGTTAGCCACCGTCCCGGTGGCGCTCAGGATGCAAATGCCACGCTGGCGCCTGCTGGCGTAGGAGGAGAGGCTCTCGTGGACGTCGCAGCCCGTCGAGATCTCCATCACGTGTGAACGGAGAGAGTTGGCGCTGTCTCGGGTTATTATGACCGGAGGCTTGGGCTTGTTCTTGGATCCAGCTGGCCTGCCACGGGGGCGCCGGCTCGACGGCGGCGTGGCGACGGTATTCTGATCTTCGGACTTTAGGGTTGGGCTGAGGCTGTTAGGGTTATTAGGGTCGTCGTTGGCGGCCTCGTTTTCAGGGTTTTGCTGGTGGTGGAATTGGTGGAATTGGTGGTGCTGAAGATGAAGGTCTCTGGCGAGGAACGGCGGCGGTAGAGCGCGGTTGTGAGCCAGTTGATCCATTTCTTCTTCCCCTCTTCGAGCTTTAATTAATGGCTGAAAAACAAACAAAAGTGGATTTCTCTTCAAAAGCTAGAACTTTTTGTTGAGGCTGATGATATCTTTCACTTGTTTCTTGAGGATTATTCAGGACTTTAGATTATAGTATTCATAGAGATTCATAGTAGATCTTTATGAGGGTTTCTTGGTGAAATCAATTGTGTGTTTATGATGGTTTGAGAAGAGAGAATATGGGTAGAGAAGTGTGTGTGTGTGTTTATGTGTGTGTGTGTGAGAGAGAGAGAGAGAGAGAAAGTTGACATAGGTTTTATGTCGCTGGGGACTATGTAGTTTAGCAGCTAAGCATGGTTTGGGTTGGGTTAGTGTTAGGATCGGTTAAAGTGTTTAGAGGGGGTGAATAAACACTGACTTATCTTTCGGTTTGTGCAGTTTCTGATGTGACTGGTGAGTGGTAATCGGTTTGTAAGTCGCAGTGTGTATTTGAGTGCGCGAAATTGTTTCTGGAAGTTCGGAGCAAAGTCTCCTACGTCTCCCCTTCTTCCCCTCAAGGAAGGATATCATTAGCAACTGGTTTTACACGTTACACGGAGCACTCTACTCACTAACAGTAACTTACCAAAGCTAATGCAACACATGCAGTTGTATACAAACAATCCACCTAAAACTTCAACAGCTTTTTAAAGTCCGTTGAGTACAAATCTCTCAAACTTTCTAATCGCTCTTGATGAACAGTTGCGAGAGAACTTCTGAGTTTGGTTTTTGTTTGTGAGTTGTGTTGTTGATCGTTCAAAAGTTGTGTTGAGTCTTCACGCTCTTGGTATTTATACTTGTTCGGGATTGAGCCGTTGTGTGAAGACTCTGACCAGCTTCCAGACATTATTAAATGTCTTTTCCTGAAATAGGCTGGTTTCAGAACCTGGTTCAGGTTCTCTGCAGACTGCGCCTTTCACCAAAATGGGTATATGTCGGGCCAACGTCTCTTTGGTCGCAGTCTTGACTTAAATGCATTTGTACTGCATTGTTCTCCTTAATCGATGCATATTTGAATTTTGGCTCTGGCTCCTGGTCTGATATTGAGTTCTGACTCTTAAGTGTAAGTCACCAGTTGCCACAGCCTTGAACATCGGGTGCCTGTCTTGAGGACTGGTTTCTGGTTCCTTAGCGTTCAAGATCAGGTGCTCTGCCAGTTCCTTAGATTATCGGGCGCTTGTTTTAAGTTTTGGTCACCGAAACCCTTACGTTATGGGTTCTGGATTCCTTAACAATTTCCCCCTTTTCGGTGACTGCCAAAACTTAAATACTTATGACTGGAAGAAGGTTTCTTTTCATTTATCAGGAAGTTACAGACTAGTCTATTACATGAGATATGTAAAGAACTAATCTATTTCTTCCTTGATCGTCCCTTGTCGTCTTCCTTCTTCTTCTCCAGCTTCTTCAGTTCTGCCTGAGCCTTTGCAGTTGACAGCGTCTGCATCTTTTTGTCATGCAACCAAGTAAGCTCCTGAAGCTGTTGTCCAGTTAGGTTGCATGCTATCGTCCTTAAGGACTGAGGATTGTAGATGCGTTCTAGAGGCAGAAGCTCCTTGCCCGAGCGAATCGAAGAGTCCATTTTTGGCAAGATATCATCCGGTAGCAGAGCAGTTTCTTGCTGTTGTCGATCCTGATCTTCTGGTGCATACCGGATAGTGGACATTTGATTCGATCTCTGAGTCGGGCTAGGATCAGGCACTGAGGCATGTCTTGATGACTGCTGCTCCTTTCCTTTCCCACTTTCCCCCTTTTTGGTAGCACCGGAGGCTCCTGATGATTCCAGGTGCTCAACTATCACCGCCGTCAGGTCCTCCCGGATCGTGTCTTCAACACCCCTTAGGTCAGTGCGAAGAAGGTTCTGATCTTCACTGAGTTTGTCGCACCATTTCTTAAATTTGGTGCGTGTAGCGACTTGCTCAGCATAAACCTTTTCCGATTTGGTCCGCGCAATCTTGGCCAGTATCTCAAGGGTCCTGACCTTAGAATCTGTCATGGTCTGAGTGACCATGAAGTCTTCGATGCGGCGCTGGAGCATGGGAAGTGAGCCGGTGTTAGAAGAGCCGGGGACTTCACTTGGTCGGACCCTCTTTGCTACTTCTTCGAAGGACAAAGTGGCTATTGGTGTGAGGCAGGGGACCGACTTAGGTTCCGGTGCCGGTAGCAGCAATGATGTAGCAGAAAATTGGAGAGGACCAGAAACCAAACGGGAGAGGGTGGAGCAGATACCAAGTCTTTGGAGGTCCCTGAAGAAGCTTGTTCTTCGAATCGTGGACTGCTCGCCATCTCAATTGGTTCCGGAAGAATTAGCCGGGACTCAGTGGCCAAAACAGTGTCCGGGTCCTTGACAATCCCGGAAAACCCTACAGCAGGAGGGGACCTGATCGGTTGCATCTGAACTTCAGCGATTTGCGTGGTCCGATCAGGTTCTGACGATACTGAAGGATTGGCGGGATCCGATGGTTGGGCTTGCGCGGACTTGGACTGATCAGTGACTTGGAAGCTGGGGAGTCTGGAAACTGATGTCCCAGCTTGTTGAACTCAATTCTGTACAAGTCCTCCAGCTTGAGCCGTTCTACTTCAAGGCTTGCCAAGATCGCTCGATCAGATGCTGCCGAAGGAGAGACTATATCAAAATTTTGTTCTCTGGTATTCAGATTCTGGACCAGGAACGTCAGGCATAGGTGTAGCCTGAATAGATCTCTGGATTGCAGAAGGACGTCAACATCGTCAATTTCCATACTTTTCATCAGAAAGTCCTCTGTTTTCCTAGCAGCCGCCATCAGATCCTTTTTGATGCGCTTCTTGAGAGGAGTGAGCCTTACATTTCTCCACTCCTCATAATCATCCATGTGCTCATCGGCACGTGCGCATACATCCTTCAGTGTTAACTCAACTCCCATAGCAACATCATTCGTGGTGATGGAAGGCATCTCGACAGCAATTGTCTTCCCTTTCCCTTTGTCTCCTTGTGGGGCAACTGGTGCCGATGAAGCAGCCGGTTCCCGTATGACAATACCGGTTGCTTTTGGGCGTTGGACAGCTTGTTGAGGAATCAGGGCAGTAGATTCAGGCACAGATGTGGCCTCCATCAGTGGTTCAAGCCCTAAGATTGGGTCCGTGATGATGTTGGATATCACCGTATCCAGATTTGGCATCTCGGCACCCGATTCTGATCCCTGCAGTTCTTTTGCAGTGTCTGGCTCAGGGATCAGGTCCTCATGTTGTTGACTTGTTGTTGGACTGGGAGCCCCTTGGTGCGTTTCCTCAGGCTCCGCTTCAGCACCAGAAGCTATCATCGCCACTTCCTGTTCAGGGGTCGCCTCCTTTTTCTTCTTTTCTGCCTTCTCCTTTTTCTTCTCTGCCTTCTCCTTTTTCTTCTTCTCTACTTTCTTCTTTTCCTTTTCTTTCGTCTCCTTCTCTTTTGAGTCAGCTTTCTTCTCTTTCTTCTGCTTCTTCTTCTTCGTCTCCTGATTTTCAACAGCGGTATCAGGGGCTTGGCGCTTTCCTGCCGTTTTTGTATCGGACACTACTTGGATGGCCAGGAACTGTCTAATGGACTCCGTAGTGAGGAGTTTAGCTCCAGAGACGGGTTGGACCGATTCCAGTCTGCCCAGCTTCTCTTTTATTATACTTGTAATTTGAGGCACAAAGTTTTTGAACTGACGATCCCTGGCCCGGACTACATTGAGCAGTGCCCCAAACACCACCTTGCCCCAATTTACCGCCAGACCCATCATGATTGCTGTCATGGCTTGTACCTTCTCTGTTGTCAATACATCGAAGGATCCTCCTTTGCCAAGAACTGACTTAGCCACCAGATCGTGGAGTAACCGATATGATGGTTTGAGTGCAGTTCGCTTGTCAGCCTCTTTGAAGGTTTCGATCGATATAGCGAAGATACCGGCCCCTTTCTTCCTCATATCGGCATCAATCTCTGATAACGATGATACGCCAGAAGTTGGTAAATGAAAGAAGGTTGAAAACCATTCTTCATTGAAGGAGATGAGGGTGCCTTTGATGGTGGCGCTAATGATTCCGTCAGAGATCACGGCGGATTCAAAAAATTCCTCAACTTCGGCCGTCGCCACCTCTGGCGCGCAACCCAAGAATGGTCGAAGCCCACTGTTTTGCAGGGCAAGAAGAAGTCGTTCAACATCGGAGTCTGACGAAGTAATGGGCTCGTCATAGTAGATGTGAAGAATATTCTTAAAGAGAGCGCTTTTTGATGTGGCCATGGTTGAAAGCAGAAGTTTTGACGAAGACAATCGGGAGGTTTTAGGGTTTGGGATTTTGATTTGCAGAGAGATATATGATGAAATGAAGAAGATGATAGGGTCTGGGTTTAAGTACGGCTGTGAAGGGACGTTTTCTCTTTCCTTCGTTTTCCCGCTCACTTTATCAGTACTGTAGCACATAGTCTGTCCTTTCAGCATTAAATTCACGCAGTCCTTTGTACCGTCAGTTACCTTAAACGTGTTACTGGCGTACCCTGCTTTTGTATGTGTGCATTTAAAGGTGTATAGTAAATAAGAACGAAACCGGTGAATGGCTAAACGACAAAACAAGGTACCGGTTACTAGAGACCGGATAATTTAGTACTCTTTTGGAAAGAGGTTCCGAAGAGGTACCCGAATGAATTTATATATATATATGAAATATCAGCTAGGTAACTGATGAGAAGGAAAGAGAATAAGGCAGAGTCTATTAATTAGACCGATTTCGAAAATGAGAAGAAAATAGCCTTTTGAAGGAAATTCCGGTGGAATGAAGATACACCTATATTAATGCAATATTTTTGTTAAAGTGTAGGCAACTGGTTAAGACAATATGCACAGTTAGTTCTGATTAAGACTTATCAAAATCAGTACTAACCCTTTGTTGTGCTGTCTTAACTTCGTTCCCCCTCACTTTATCCACTTCCGTATCGGTTACTGAGATATATCTAATAAACCGAGTGCGTTACGAAAGTAGATGAACTTAGCTTCCGGCAGGGGCTTAGTAAATATGTCGGCTACTTGCTGATCGGTGGCTATGTACTCCAGTCTGATGTCCTTGTTGAGCACGTGGTCCCTGATGAAATGGTGTCTTATCTCAATGTGCTTGGTTCTAGAGTGCAGCACTGGGTTCTGGGAGATGGCTATGGCACTCGTGTTATCGCAGTAGATGGGTGTCTCCGTCTCCGTTATCCCATAATCCTTGAGTTGATGCTGAATCCATAGGATTTGAGAGCAGCAACTGCCTGCGGCTAGATATTCAGCTTCTGCGGTTGAAGTTGCAATCGAAGTCTGCTTCTTACTGAACCAAGAAATCAGCCGGTCACCAAGAAATTGGCAGGTACCACTGGTGCTTCTTCTATCAATTTTGCATCCAGCGTAATCAGCATCTGTATATCCTCGAAGAGTCAGACTTGAATCCTTCGGGTACCACAATCCAACATTTGTGGTTCCTTTGATATATTTGAGGATTCTTTTTGTTGCAGTGTAGTGGCTCAATCTAGGATCTGCCTGGAACCGGGCACATAGACATACGCTGTACATGATGTCTGGTCGACTAGCTGTAAGATACAGCAGTGACCCTATCAGTCCCCGATACTTGGTTACATCTATTCGTGGCCCATCTTCATCCTTGTCTAACTTTATCGACGCACTCATCGGAGTAGTTGCTTCTGAGCATTTATCCATCCCGAATCGGTTCAAAAGATCCTTAGCGTATTTGCTTTGATTGATGAAGGTTCCTGATTCCGACTGTCTGACTTAAAGTCCTAGAAAGAAGGTCAGTTCCCCCATCATGCTCATCTCGAACTTGTCCTTCATCAATTTTGCGAACTTATCACAGAGTTTCTGATTTGTCGAGCCGAAGATGATGTCGTCGACATAGATCTGGACGATCAGGAAATGTTCCTTCTTCATGTACCGGAACAGTGTCTTGTCTATGGTTCCTACTTCAAATTTGTGATCAGTCATGAACTTAGTCAAGGTGTCATACCAAGCTCTTGGCGCCTGCTTCAGACCATATAGAGCTTTCTTTAGTCTGTAGACATGGTTCGGAAACTCGTGATTCTCGAACCCAGGTGGTTGTGCTACGTACACTTCTTCTGTCAAGAGTCCATTAAGGAAGGCACTCTTGACATCCATTTGATACACCTTGATGTCTTTTGAAGCAGCATAGGCTAAGAAGATTCTGATAGCTTCGAGCCGAGCAACTGGTGCAAAAGTCTCGTCGTAGTCTATTCCTTCTTCTTGTCGGTACCCCTGAGCTACTAGACGAGCTTTGTTCCTTACTACCAGTCCTTCTTCATTAGCCTTGTTCTTGAATACCCATTTGGTTCCAATAATCGTTTGATTAGGTCTTGGGACCAGGTACCAGACTTCATTTCTCTCAAATTGGTTAAGCTCTTCTTGCATTGCGTCAATCCAGTAGCTATCCTTCAATGCTTCTTCAACCTTGTTTGGTTGGACTTGTGAGATGAAGGCATAGCTGAAGAGATTCTGCATTGACTGCCTTCTAGTCTTCATTGGAGCGTCTGCTTCTCCAATGATCAGCTGTCGAGGATGATTCAGTTTCGTTCTATTCCATTTTATATGTTCCCCCTCAGCTGGTGCATTTCCTTCTTGGGAGGAAGTCGCTTGGTTTGATTCAGATTCTATAGTAGGTTCCTGGTTATTTGAGTTACTTCCATCACATCCAGTATCCTCTGGAGTTATTGATTCGACTGGAGTCTCAGCAGCTGCTGGTTGACACCCAGTTTCTTCAACAGGTATATCCAGTAACTCAGTGTCCGGTTCTTCATTGGTCTTCTCCCGACTGTTTTCAGCTGGAAGCTCCTCATCACTGGAATCAATCAGATTCGTCTCTTCGAGCTGATTGCTTAGCCGATTGATATTTCTGAGAGTCTGATCTTCCACGACTGATTCTTCAAATACTACGTGAGCTGACTCTTCAACTGACAATGTCTTACAGTTGAACACCCGGTAGGCCTTGCTGACATCAGAATATCCCAGAAAGAATCCTTTTTCTGCTTTCGCATCAAAGGCTGAAAGATGGTACTTTCCATTGTTGTGGATGAAGCATCTGCTTCCAAATGTTTTGAAGTATCCAACTGATGGGATATTCCCGGTCCAGACTTCATATGGTGTCTTTCCTTGCATCTTGCAGATCATGGACCTGTTCTGTGTGTAGCACGCCGTATTAATTGCTTCAGCCCAAAATTTCTGTGAGATATCTGCATCGGCTAGCATGGTCCTGGCAGCTTCCTTGAGCGTCCGGTTTCTTCTTTCAGCTAAACCATTCTGCTGCGGTGTCCTGGCGGCAGATAACTCATGACGTATGCCATGGTTCTCAAGGAATTCGGTTAGCATATGGTTAATGAATTCAGTACCCCGGTCACTACGGATTCTATTTATTTTCTCACTGCGTTCGTTCTGAATCCTTTTAAAAAGTTTTATAAGGTTTACAGGGGTTTGATCTTTTGACTTTAAAAATATCACCCATGTATATCTAGAAAAATCATCAATAACAACTAGAGTGTACCTGGTTCCCCCTAAGCTGGTTACCGATATGGGTCCGAAGAGATCCATATGCAGTAAGTCCAGGCAACGGTTGGACCCAGTACACCCTTTGTTTTTGAAGGTTGATCTGATCTGTTTTCCTAGTTGACATGCGGTACAAATTTTGTCTTTTGAAAAATTTATTTTTGGCAAACCTTTGACCAGATCATTTTTCAAGAGAACTGAGATTGTTTTGAAATTCAAATGATTTAATCGTTTATGCCATAACCAGCATCTAGAATCTTTGGCCAGAAGACATGTTGGTGAAGGTACCGATTGGTCTTCCCAACGCACCTTATAGGTTCCTCCGATTCTATTTCCGGTTAGGACAATTTTACCGGAACAATCTTTAACACAACATTTATTCTTTTCAAAAGACACGTTAAAGTTATTTTCACAGAGTTGACTGACACTAATCAAATTATAATGTAAATTTTGTACTAAATGTACATCTTTTAGGGTAAGGTTACCGTGAATAATCACTCCATTCCCTATTGTTTTACCTTTACCATTATCACCAAAGGTGATGGTAGGCCCGGTGCGCTGCTTCAAGTTCCTGAGCAGCTTACAATTTCCAGTCATGTGTTGACAGCAGCCGCTGTCCAGATACCATTCAGACTGGTTCAGCTCCTTATTGTATACCTGAAAAAAAATATATATATATTTTTAGGTACCCAAATTTACTTGGGTCCCGGGTGAATTAGGCTCTTAGGCACCCAGATCTGAAAGATCCGAATGGTTCTTCCAGTTCTAGGATCTACCAAAAACTTAGGTGGCTGGTTCCTATTTCTATATCTTAGATCCTTATTATTTCGAGGGTTGGTATGGTAGACACCTTTTCTGATCGAGTTACCGTTCTGGTTCCTATGGTTTGGATAAGGTCTCCTAGATGTAGTTCCTGGATTCCTACGTTTTTCAATTCTAGAGGGTTCTGCTTTGTCTGAAAACCCTAAACCTTTTCTGTTATGCTGTATAGGAACTGGTCTAGCTAGCTCAGGGAGTTTCCTCACAGGAACTATCCTCTTTTCTGCTACCTTCTCAGGAGTTAATATGGGAATGCTAGAAGGGATGAATTGGATGCTATTTGATTTTTCAGGTCTGGCTACTGAGTTTGGTGAATGGTTTCCGAAGCCCAAGCCTGACCTATCTTTCCCATATCTCAGATTCTCTTGAATACATTCTATCTTTCTAGAGGAATCAGTCCAAGACTGGATGGTTGCACTCATCCTAGCGTTCTCTGCCACTTTCTCTTCAGTGGCTTTCTTCAAGATTTCATTTTCGGCCCTAAGTAACCTGATTTCCTCAGTTACTTCATCGGGCTGTCTACTTTCTTCTTGGGCTTCCTGGTTATCCTTCAGCTCAAGCTTCTTAACTCTTAATATGAACTGCTTATACTCAGCAGCCAAGTCATTAAGTGCAGCTAATAATTCTTCCTTTGATAGATCAGAGGAGAATATGTCGGTTACCTCATCCTCAGTCAGGTCAGCCATCAGACACTTGACCACTTCGTTGTCACTGTCTGATTCGTCAGAAGTGCTTGCTTCTGAGTCGGAATCTGCCCATGTGGTCCTGCTATCGGCCACCAACACTTTGTGACCTTTCTTCTTGTACTTTCTTACTTCTTTCCCTTTACCATTCTTGGGTTGTCTGCATTCGGATGCAAAGTGTCCTTTCCTGTCACAGTTAAAACAGGAGATATCAGATTCGTTAGCATCGGGGGACGTTTTCTTACCAATCCGAAGATTCTGATCTTTTCTCATGAATCTTCCGAATTTCTTGACAAAGAGAGACATGGCCTCTCCACACAGTTCCTCTGCTGTTTTAGCCACATGAACTTCGGGTGCTACCAGTGCCTTGACCGGTTGCTCAACGACGACTTCTTCCATACGAGTCTGGAGTTCAAACTCATATGCCTTGAGATCAGCGAAGAGATTGTGGAGCTGCATCTGGTTAAGGTCCTTTGACTCCCGCATGGCCATGGTCTTCACGTCCCACTCTCTGGGTAGTGCCTTCATGACCTTTATTGCGACATCTCTTTTGTTCATGGTTCTGCCAAGAGCAGTCAAGTCGCTGATGATGCTGTAAAATCGTTTCTCAAACTCAGCCATTGTTTCTCCGGTCTTCATCTTGATAGTATCATATTTTTGAACGGCCACAATGAGCTTGTTTTCTCTGGTGGAGTCATTTCCTTCACAGATCTGGCACAACGTTGTCCAGACTGAACTGGCCGTTTTGCACAGCATCACATGTCTGAATGTTTCAAGGTCTAGGGTCTTGAATATGATGTCCTTGGCCACACTGTCCAAGTTCATCAGCTTCTTCTCGGCAGGAGTCCAATCACTCCTTGGTTTTGGAATCGTTTGAGGCAGGGACTGGTCTGCTGCATGGGCTATATTAATCTGTGTAAGCTTGGGAGGCCCCGAGACAATAATGTCCCACATGTCTTCATCATGAGCTGTTAGATGGGTTTCCATTCGGATCTTCCATTCAAGGAAGTTTTCCTGGTTGAACATCGAAAGCTTGTTTGATGCACTCATGGTTCCTGCTCTGATACCACTTGTTAGGATCGGTTAAGGTGTTTAGAGGGGGGGGGGGGTGAATAAACACTGACTTATCTTTCGGTTTGTGCAGTTTCTGATGTGACTGGTGAGTGGTAACCGGTTTGTAAGTCGCAGTGTGTATTTGAGTGCGCGGAATTGTTTCTGAAAGTTCGGAGCAAAGTCTCATACGTCTCCCCTTCTTCCCCTCAAGGAAGGATATCACTAGCAACTGGTTTTACACGTTACACGGAGCACTCTACTCACTAACAGTAACTTACCAAAGCTAATGCAACACAGACAGTTGTATACAAACAATCCACCTAAAACTTCAACAGCTTTTTAAAGTCCGTTGAGTACAAATCTCTCAAACTTTCTAATCGCTCTTGATGAACAGTTGAGAGAGAACTTCTGAGTTTGGTTTTTGTTTGTGAGTTGTGTTGTTGATCGTTCAAAAGTTGTGTTGAGTCTTCACGCTCTTGGTATTTATACTTGTTCGGGATTGAGCCGTTGTGTGAAGACTCTGACCAGCTTCCAGACATTATTAAATGTCTTTTCCTGAAATAGGCTGGTTTCAGAACCTGGTTCAGGTTCTCTGCAGACTGCGCCTTTCACCAAAATGGGTATATGTCGGGCCAACGTCTCTTTGGTCGCAGTCTTGACTTAAATGCATTTGTACTGCATTATTCTCCTTAATCGATGCATATTTGAATTTTGGCTTTTGGCTCCTGGTCTGATATTGAGTTCCTGACTCTTAAGTGTAAGTCACCAGTTGCCACAGCCTTGAACATCGGGTGCCTGTCTTGAGGACTGGTTTCTGGTTCCTTAAGCGTTCAAGATCAGGTGCTCTGCCAGTTCCTTAGATTATCGGGCGCTTGTTTTAAGTTTTGGTCACCGAAACTCCTTACGTTATGGGTTCTGGATTCCTTAACAGTTAGGGTTAGATCAACATTTGCTAATTGTAAATAACTAAAAACAATAGTCATATATTCATTTCATGTGTAATAAGACAAACATCAAATTGTTTTACCTAATACTTTTTTTGACTGGTTCAAGTCAAGATTACATTAATTTTACTTTCACTTTTAATTAGGTAAGTTTTTTAATATAAGATAATCGAGCATCTTAATTTTGTATATATTTCGACGGATGAAATGTGAAATTATAGGAAGAGAGCGTCCGCCTTGTTGTCTGGGTTGTTAGCCTGGGACCCACTTTATATCTACTATGTATGTGTATTGACATTTTTATTTCCTACATGCTGCAAAGCAAAAGTTCAAAGTTAAGTTAGTAAAGATTGTGCAACTTAGGATGAAAGATTTAAATTTCCGAAAATAAAAAATAAAACAAAAATGAAGAAAAGATTTGTACATGGATTAATTAGTGAATTCTTCGTTCATGCATGCCAAAATTTTATGTATTTGGAGATATAGATGTCTCTTCTGAAATAGAGGAAGTGACATGAAACTAACATCTTTGAAATTAAAAAATAAGAAATTTTGTTTTTCTTATGATAGTTAATGTAACAAATTGATCAAAATGAATAATAGCAAGTGGGATGATAATAATAATAATAATTATCTCTCCACGTAACGCCTACTGAGTTTGACCGTTCATACTACGACATGAATTTTAACTTCTGTCCAAAGTTGATTTCGATCTTTCTCAATTGCATATTGTCAAACTCATTGTTTTATGTATATATTTTATTTTCAACTCATATTGTTTGAGATTATATTACTATCACAGAAACTCATTTTTGAACAAAAAGTGCGAATATATTATTTTTTGTCACTTGAGATAAAAGTGAAAACAACGTCTTGTTAAGGTAATGTCTAAGGAAAGTACATTTGGGAAAGTTGTCTCAGTCTTAATTGGGGCAGCCTTCATTCGGAAATATGTAAATACATATATTCATATATCTATTTATTTATATATTTTATAATATTTGTTTTTATCATATTAGTGAAACGTAATTATTGACACCTTATGCGGCTTTCCCGATGAAGTTGTCGGCTTTGCATTCATATCTTTAAAGTTATTAATATATATATTTTAAATAGTAAAATAATGTACTTATTCTAATCAGTAAAAAAGACTTGATGATTTTATACAAATATCTTATCAACTTAAACATTCCTCATGTTGCCTTCAACAAGAAGATTCAAAACAATGTTATTCTTTCGTCCCTTTGATTTTAATATATTCAAGGTAATTTTATAATTTTCTTTTGTTGATTAATAATAAAATGGAGAAGTAAAGACAAAGGTTGCAGTGCAGAGGTTGCCATGGGAACAACAAACCATAAGGCATGGGCTTGAATGAGAAGCACGCGCAGAGTTTTTGAGAATTAATTATAATTTATAAATATATTTCATAAAAGTCCCTTATTGATCTTATTAAAAGATAAATATTTTATACTTAAGTACAGTATAAACTCGATAAGTTAATACTCTATTATTTAATAAACTCTTTAAGATAATACTTTTTACCGGTCTCGACTCGGGGATAACGTACTAAATTAATAAACTCGCTAAAATTATAAGATAATAGATTTTTGGTGATTCCTATAGGTCCCATATAAAATATAAATTAATAATTCCTTATATTCAATAACATATATAGGAAAATTTTGACCAATAACTATGTGTTTAAGGCTTTTATAATTGGTGCCCAAACTAATTTTCGGTCCATATAGGTACACATGTATTTAAGGTTTTTCCAATTGGTACTCAAACTAATTTTTCAGTCCACGCAAGTACTCATGTGTTTAAAGCTTTTTCAATTTGTGCACAAATTATTTTTTAATTTCCGCAGTTATCTATGTATTTAAGGCTTTTCATTTGATGTCCAAATAAATTGAGAAATTACTATGTGGCGCTCACGATTTATATAGTGATGGACAATGACGGATAATGACTTTTGCACGACAATCTATACTGTATATAAAGTGCGACCACACACGTAGTAACTGCCTAGTTTATTGGGATGTCAGGTGGAAAAGACTTAAACACCGAGGTAACTATCGGAACTGAAAAATAGTTTGGGTGCCACTAGAAAAGCCTTATAAATGCATTGTTACCTATTAAAATTGAAAAATAATTTGAACGCCAGTTCGAAAAGCCTTAAACGCTCGGTTACCTACTGAAATTTCCCATATTTTTATTAAGGTTTCTTGAATACTCAATTGTCTTTTGCTTTTATTTAAACGAATTGAACTTTGAATCAGGTCTCTATTAAGGTAGGTGATTGAATAATTTTATCAAATTGAGCCCTTTATTTGATATATACACATTGTATGGTAGTTAAGTGAAAGTTTGAGAGGCTTTTTTTTAAGGAGAGAGGAGTTTGAAAATTAAACATTTCATTATAAATTAATAAAATATTAATTTATCGATTAATTAATAACTCTTTTAATTAATAAAATTTGCTGGTTCCAAGCATATTAATTTATAGAGTTTCTACTACAAAAGAAAACTATATAAAACGAGTTGATAAATAGTGACGAGATACCATGTTGCTTTCATTCATCCTTAGGTCAACCTATCTCATACATATATATATATATATATATATATATATATTACGTATTCATCAATTATGTTCACGTATATTTCGTAACACACGCACCTAACAAAACCTTATTTATGATGTAATATTGTGAATAGATACGTGGATGTATATTATTTATAATGGTTGGTTAGATAAAGTTGAATAAAGATGATGTGTATTATGAATAATGATTGATAAATAAAGATGGTGGTTAAATAAGGATGATGAGAATATAAATTAGATGTGTTTATTTTATGTTGATGTAATATTTTATTTTGTGGTTGTAATTTGAGAAATTTGCCTATAAATAGGCACCTTGAGTTGTATTGTAAATATACACACAAGTATTGAAATACATTTCATAATTCATCTCTCTAATATTTCTCTCCATAATAATAATATCATAATATAAATAATAATCATAATAAATATTTTATAACACGTTATCAGCACGAGCGCTCTCCGACAACGATCAACCTCCGGCGAAGATCTTGTTCGAGTATAATCGGACACGAGCACTTTTCGACAACGATCAACATCTCTCAAAGAAGTTATACGAGTATAATTGAGGTATGATACTTTTATTTTGTCTACGGTAATATTGTTATCGTACACTTATTATGAATAATTAAAAATAAATATAATATACAACAAAACGCCTATAGCCGAGTGGTGTCGCGGAATATCGTCGCTAAAAGTGATGAGAGGTCCAGATTTCGATTCCCCTTGGTGGCATGTGGTGATTTTTTTTTCAAGAATAAAAAAGGAAACAATTTTTTTTTGAGAAACTTTGAATTAATTATGGATTGTACGAATCTTGGACTATGGACACGAATTTTGGACAATGAATCTGGACTGTGGACAATAGACACGGATTTTGGACATCATAATTACCTTACCGGAACTTGAAAAAATTAAAGACAAATAATAATGAACGCCTTATTATTATCTCTTGCTTTGTGATTATTTATTTTATCTTATTTTATTGTTAACATGTTTTTATATCTATGATAGTAAATATGTCGAACTTTGCGAGCCTTGAATTTCACAATTACTTCGGTATATTATAAAGCTGTCACCACGTTCAGTCCATCGGATATAAGACGAATAAATATCGTGAGAAAATGATCAGAAAATATTATGATGGATGAATGAAAAGCATAAGTCCGACTAAATGATTATGTTGCATTCCCTGAAGTGAATGTATTCGCAAACAACAAAAGTGGTCGTGAACATTATATTTATCGTGATTATTATTAATATTTCCCCCGAAGTGGACATCTAGTAAATGATTGAGATTGATGTATTGAGCAATATAAAGATTATTGTAATATTATCATTCGCACCAAAAGATCCCGTTGATCTTTATAAAGAGCAATTAAAAGTGAAGTGTCAATGAAATTTAATTTTGCTCAAGATTGCAATATTACAGAAAATTGGTGTCGGATCTGATAAAATACTCAGCTGATATTGTGAAATTTCTTAAAGATCCGAATAAAGAAATTTGATCCCAAGGGACAAGTATTTTATTTTACGCGTTATTTATATTTTCGATTTATTATTTTATTCGTATATATATTATATATATATATATAATTTTATTGTGTTGTTTTATTCATCAATAATATTATTATATATTTATTAAAGATATTGATACAATGGATACAAACATGTGCAATGGGGAGTTATGTCTTGCAGATTGTGCAACGACTAATACGATTCTAAAAAAAAATATTTCTCCCATATTGAAATGAAAGAAACAAGTGTTATCACTATATCGGGTAGCACAAATATAATTGAAGGCTCCGGAAGAGCTAATGTTTTATTACCTAGAGGAACAATGCTGATAATTGAAAATGCATTATATTCTCCTAAGTCTCAAAGAAATTTATTAAGCTTTAAAGCTATTTGACATAACGGATATCATGTTGAGACTGCAGAAAAATGAGATGTTGAATATTTACACATCACAAAAGTGATATCGGATGATAAAAGAATTGTAGAAACATTACATTCATTTGACTCTGAGTTGTATTACACGTATCTTAGAACGATTGAATCGTATGCTATCGTAAACCAGAAGTTTACTGATGACAATACATTTATTATTTGGCATGACCGGTTGGGCCATCCCGGTGCAATTATGATGCGGAAAATAATTCAAAATTCACGTGGACATTTAATGAAGAGCCATAAGATTCTTCAATCTAATGAATTATCATGTGCTGCTTGCTCTAAAGGGAAGTTCATTATTCGTCCATCACCAGTAAAAATAAAGAATGAATCCATAAGGTTTTTGGAGCGTATACAAGGTGATATTTGTGAACCGATACATCCATCGTGTGGACCATTTAGATATTTCATGGTATTGATTGATGCATCAACTAGATGGTCCCATGTGTTTTTGTTATCAACACGGAATGTAGCTTTTGCGAGATTGCTTCCTCAGTTGATTCGATTAAGAGCACATTTTCCGTATTATCCAATAAAGAAAATACGCCTTGATAATGCTGGTGAATTTACTTCCAAGGCATTTAATGAATATTGCATGTCTATTGGAATTGATGTTGAGCACCCCGTGCCACATGTACATACGCAAAACGGTCTTGCAGAATCGTTGATTAAAAGGCTGCAATTAATTGCAAGACCATTATTAATGAAGTCGAAACTCCATTCATCTTGTTGGGGACATGATATATTACATGCAGCGGCACTAATCCGCATCAGACCAACAAGTTATAACGATATCTCCCCGATACAAATGGTTTATGGTCAGGAACCAAATATTTCCCATCTGAGAATTTTTGGATGTGCGGTATATGTTCCAATTGCTCCACCACAACGCACTAAGATGGGACCTCAAAGGAGGTTGGGAATATATGTCGAATTTGAATCTCCATCGATAATAAAATATTTAGAACCTCTAACTGGAGATTTATTTACGGCTAGATTTGCCGATTGTCATTTCGATGAATCGAATTTTCCGATATTAGAGGGAGAAAAGAAACAGCTGGAAATGAGTATTAGTTGGAATGAATTATCGCTAAATCGTTATGATCCTCGAACGAAAGAATGTGAACTATAAGTTCAAAAGATAATTCATTTACAATGATTAGCTAATCAACTGCCAGATAGCTTTATTGACCTTAAAAGAGTGACTAAGTCACATATACCAGCTGCTAATGCTCCTGTAAAAGTTGATGTTCCTGGAGAACATATAATGATCGAGCCTAAGCCACAACTAAAACATGGTAGGCCCTCGGGTTCCAAAGATAAAAATCCTAGAAAAAGAAAAGGAGCAAATAATAAGAATGGTCCAGTCGATGATTTATCGACTCTAGAAGAGTCAATGGGCATTAATGATTATGATAATGAAAATCAGGTACCGAAATTTCTGAGAATAATGATAATGAAGAGATCTCGATAAATTATGCCCAAAATAGAATTAGATGGAACCGAGAAAAAGTCAACGTTGACGATAAATTCTCATTTAACGTAGCGCTACATGAAATGTATGAGATAAATGAGAATGAGGATCATGAACCAAGGTCTGTTAAAGAATTCAGACAAAGAAATGATTGGTTAAAATGGAAAGATGCAATCGAGGCAGAATTGAAATCACTTGAGAAACGAAAAGTTTTCGGACCCGTAGTCCGCATACCAGAAAATGTGAAGCCGATTGGATATAAATGGGTTTTTATTAGAAAAAGAAATGAAAATGGTGAAATTGTTAGATACAAAGCATGGCTTGTTGCACAAGGTTTTTCACAAAGACCTGGTATTGATTATGAGGAGACATATTCTCCTGTGGTGGATGCAACAACTTTTCGTTATCTAATTAGTCTGACAGTACGTGAAGGACTCGATATGCGTCTTATGGATGTTGTCACTGCTTATTTATATGGATCATTAGACAATGACATATATATGAGACTTCCCGAATGATTTCAATTGCCCGAAAATTCAGGGCGACGAAATGAGTACTCAATTAAACTGAACAAATCGCTTTATGGGTTAAAGCAATCAGGGCGTATGTGGTATAATCGCCTAAGAGAATTTTTAGTGAAAGAAGGGTATAAAAATGATCAAACTTGACCTTGCATATTTATGAGAAGATCTAAAAGTGAATTTGTTATCATTGCAGTTTATGTTGATGATATCAATATAATTGGAACTCTCGAAGAGTTATCAAATGCTGTTAATTGTTTGAAAAAGGAGTTTGAAATGAAGGATCTCGGAAAAACAAAATTTTATCTTGGACTACAAATTGAATATTTAAAGAATGGGATATTCGTACATCAAGAGACTTATACAAAAAAGGTATTAAAAAAATTTTATATGAATAAAGCTCATCCATTAGATACTCCAATGATTGTTCGATCTTTAGATGTGAATAAAGATCCATTTAGACCTTGTGAAAATAATGAAGAACTACTTGGTCCTGAAGTACCATATCTCAGTGCCATTGGAGCACTAATATATCTTACGAGTCATGCGCGACTTGATATTGCGTTCGCTGTAAACTTATTGGCGAGATATAGTTCAGCACCGACTCGTAGACATTGGAACGGAGTTAAACGGGTATTTCGATACCTTCAAGGAACAACTGATATGGGATTGTTCTATTCAAATGAATCGAAAGCAGATTTAATTGGGTATGCAGATGCTGATTTTCTATCTGACCCACATAATGCTCGATCGCAAACGGGTTATTTATTTACATATGTCGGAACCGCTATTTCATGGAGGTCAGTTAAACAAAGTTTAACGGCTACTTCATCTAATCATGCGAAAATTTTAGCTATTCATGAAGCTAGTCGAGAATGTGTTTGGTTGCGATCGATAATTGAGCATGTACAACAAACTTGTGGGCTATTATCTGAAAAGATACTTCCGACGATTTTATACGAAGATAATGCCGCATGCATTGCCCAATTAAAGGAAGGATATATTAAGGGAGATAGAACAAAGCATATTTCACCAAAATTTTTCTTTACACATGATTTAGAGAAAAATGGTGATATTGATGTACAACAAGTGCGATCAAGTGAAAATCTTGCAGATTTATTCACGAAATCACTTCCCCCAATAATTTTCAAAAGATTGGTATATTCAATTGAAGTTCGAAGACTTCGGGATTTGAAATGATGTCGTCATCAGGGGGAGTAAATACGCATTGCACTCTTTTTCCCCTTTACTGTGGTTTTTCCCATGTGGTTTTCCCAGTAAGATTTTTTAATGAGGCAACAATCGAAAGCGTATCTAAAAGAATCATGCACTCTTTTTCCTTCATTAGGTTTTTATCCCATTGGATTTTTCCTAATAAGGTTTTAACGAGGCATATTCCTAAATATACATCCAAGGGGGAGTATTATGTAATATTGTGAATAGATATGTGGATGTATATTATTTATAATGGTTGGTTAGATAAAGTTGAATAAAGATGATGTGTATTATGAATAATGATGGATAAATAAAGATGGTGGTTAAATAAGGATGATGAGAATATAATTAGATGTGTTTATTTTATGTTGATGTAATATTTTATTTTGTGGTTGTAATTTGAGAAATTTGCCTATAAATAGGCACCTTGAGTTGTATTGTAAATATACACACAAGTATTGAAATACATTTCATAATTCATCACTCTAATATTTCTCTCCATAATAATAATATCATAATATAAATAATAATCATAATAAATATTTTATAACACTATTTGATTTATATATATATATATATTGTGTATTGATAACCTACGTCAAATGCCTCTAATAATGCATTCATGATGGTGACAGCACATTAAATAATATACATGTATATCTTTTCTCTTAGGAGGGACGGTCAACAATTTAATTAACCCCCACCATGTCACAAATTTATTTATTTATTTTAATTAGATATAAAAATGAAAGACGTAGTAATACATAAACATGATAATTTTCTTTTATTATTATTATTATTATTATTATTATTATTATTATTATTATTATTTTATGTTTCTGAATGATTTGCAATGTTTATACATTGTTGTAATTGTTCTGCAAATGATTGGCTAGAAGTATAAGTATTTATTTAATAATTGTATATGGGATTTGGTGTGATGTGTATGTATCAACGGTACCTTTGAAAATATGAAAATGTAATAATCTTTTGTCTCATCGATAACTTCTGATTATTCACTAAAGTGTCGGTCAGTGATCAAAGTCAAATTAAGTTGGGTCCGATATATTAATTATTTTATATAAAAACTATTCATAGTCATCAGATGATCCAAGTTAAATTATATTGCTTGTCGTATTCAGGGTATATATATATTTATATATGCGTGTGTGTGTATCGATTCGATTATTAGTTTTATTCCCCATTTAAATAATTATTAATATGTTATTTTAATTGTCCTAATGCTTACTTAATAGTGGGTTTAATATGGACCACAACTTCACTGTTTGGGATGCGCATATATTAAGATTTTTATGACTGTTAATAATAATAATCTAAGAATCTTGTACGTAATTTACGAACAATAAAAAGTTATTACATGCTCCACTTTAAACGCTGGCAATTTTTAATGCTAACAAATTATCAGTCATTTAATTAATTAATTAATTAAAATAATTCACGGGCAAGATCGATTGCATAACCATAATAATGGATGAGTCCACATTGTTATTAGTTTGCTAAAGTACAGCTACGAGTTAGGTAATTTAGTTATAATAATTTAAATCTTCTTAAATTTTGATAGTTCCCTATATTGTTTAGGATTTTTAAAAATTTTTTATTTTATATATGTTATTGAATAAATTCGAAAGACAAAAGGCGTTATTACACCCAAAATTGTCTGAGAGTGGCTTGAAGTTGTCTACAACCTCCTTATATTACTTTCAAGTAGGATTGATTAAATAATTATAATCGATTTGGAAATATTAAATTATCTAATTTAAGGGGACAAATAAACAACAGCCGACCAAATTGAGCTCTCCATGTGAATGGATGTTGATGGCTTTGGAATCTCCTAGTTAAATAATTTTCATTTAATATAATAGTCAATGGCGTACACTAAGTTAATGATAATTCATAAACTTCATTGTGTCAACCGTTACTTTTATATATTTTATATTATTATAATTACTAAATTGGCAGATATAGTAATATTTTATTTGTACAAAAAAGCCACTTCGAATATTCGCCATTTCAATTAAAAAAAATGGAGAAAAAAAAAACGAACTCGCTTTGGTTTGTAAAACATGGAGAATTAATCTCATAAATTAATATTTAAAAACGATATATATCAATTCAAACGATTCATTGCCATTGCTTAATTCGTTGCTCGAAAGTTATATCACAATTGTTCGATATGCATAAATCATTATTAGCACAACTGTTTAGCCGCAGCCACAACGGCCTCAACGGTAATACCAAACTCCTTATAAATCCTCTCGGCCGCCGCGCTCGCGCCGAACCGATCGATCCCTATGACTTTGCCCTTAGCCCCGACGATCCTCTCCCAGCCGAAGGTCGAGCCCGCCTCGATGCTAACCCTAGCCGTCACCTCCGAGGGCAAAACCGTCTCTTTATACTCCTCCGACTGCTCGCCGAACAACTCCCAGCACACTAGCGACACCACTCGGACCTTTTTGCCCTCCTTCCTCAGCTCCTCCCCGGCCCTAGCCGCTATCTCTAGCTCCGAGCCCGTCCCTATCAGAATGACCTCGGGCTTACCGCCCTCGGAATTATCCGAAATTATGTAACCGCCCTTCTCCACGCCCTCGACGGATGTCCCGGGCAGTTGGGGCAGCTTCTGACGGGACAGCGAGAGGATCGACGGCCCCTTTGCGTTCTGGACCGCCACCTTGTAAACGCCCGCGGTCTCGTTGCCGTCGGCGGGCCGGAGCACCAGCACGTTGGGCATGGCCCGGAAGCTGGCCAGGTGCTCGACGGGCTGGTGGGTCGGCCCGTCTTCCCCGAGCCCGATCGAGTCATGGGTCATGATGTAGATGACCCGGGCCCTGGAGAGGGCCGCGATGCGGATGGCGGCCCGCATGTAGTCGGTGAAGACGAAGTAGGTGGCGCAGAAGGGGACGAGCCCCGGGCTGTGGAGGGCTATCCCGACGCAGATCGCTCCCATGCCGTGCTCGCGGGCCCCGAACTTGATGTTGCGGCCCGTCGGGGTTTTCCTCTGGAAGTCGCCGGAAGCCCTGAGGAAGGCCATGTTAGAGGCCGTGAGGTCCGCGCTGCCACCAATTAGGCCCGGGAGGACCTTTGCGACCTCGTTGAGGGCCTGGTGGGAGAGGGTTCGGGTCGGATTGCCCGGGCTCTCGGGGGTGTACGTCTGTTATTCCAAGAAAAAGGCGCATTTAAATATCCACCAACATCGTTATATATATAAGGTATTCGATTTTCCGGGAAAATATTAAAATCGAAACGACGACTCACCGGCAGAGCCTTTTCCCAACCGAGCGGGAGTTCGCCGGTGATGATCGATTTAAGCTCGGCCGCATCCGCGGGATATTCGAGTTCGTACTCGGCTAACTTTGCGTTCCACGCCGATTCCAAATCCGCGCCCTCGGATATGTGTCGGCTCCAATGCCTAGTCGCAAGTACCGCCGAAAACAACGAAATAAGCGAAAATATATATTATCTTATCATATTGCGAATCTAAAAGTATAAAAAAAATTAACATTTAAGGCGTCTCCTCACTTCTTCACGTCGTCGGGGACTTGGAACGGTTCATAAGCCCATCCAAGGTTCTGCCTTGTGGCCTCTGCTTCTTTCGGGCCCAATGCGTTTCCATGGACGCCATAAGTGTTCGCCTTGTTTGGAGAACCAAAGCCGATTGTCGTATTAACCTGATCGAGCCCAAAATATATAACTAACTAATCGATCGTTCGACGGAGAGATTTAAAAAAAAACCCAAAAGAATATCCGCCAAACCTTGATCAAGGTGGGCTTGTCCTTAACCGATTTAGCCACTTTAATGGCCTCACGAATCTCGTCCAAATCCTCATTGCCGTTCTTGACCGATAGCACGTGCCAGCCCAAAGCCTCAAAACGCTTGCCGACATCCTCGGTGAAGGCCAACTCCGTATCGCCGTCGATCGTGATGTGATTATCGTCGTACAAAGCGATCAACTTCCCGAGCCCCCAATGAGCCGCGAGGGAGCACACTTCGTTCGAAATGCCTTCCATTTGACAACCGTCGCCAAGAATCACATACCTTTATAAGGAGAATTTTTTTTTTGTCATTTTTCTTTTTTCAAAAAAAAAAAAAAAAAACTGCCCATAGCGCACAAATTAATAATACGTGCAATGGTCGACGATCTCGAATTCGGGCTTATTGTATCGTGCGGCTAAGTGCTTCCCCACAAGCGCCAAGCCCACCGCGCTCCCAATGCCTTGGCCAAGCGGGCCTAATAATCGATCGAAAAACCGTACGTCATTACAACGTTTCCTTAACACACGAAAGAAAAACTGACGGAGCTCAATCTCAAACCTGTCGTGACTTCGACTCCCGGAGTCTCGAAGTTCTCGGGATGCGCCGGCGTCTTGCTTCCCCACTGTCTTAAACCCTTCAAATCCTCTACCTAATGTAATAACATAAGAGTTCTACTTAGCCAACGACTCGCAATGAAAAAAACATATGCAAATGTCCGAAAATAAAAACCCTAACCTTGACGGAATCATATCCCGCCAAGTGAAGCAAAGCGTACTGCAGCATAGCGCCGTGGCCGGCCGACAGCACGAACCTATCCCTATTGAACCAATATGGGTTCTTGGGATTGTACCTCATGAACTCATCGAAAAGCACGTGGCCCATCGGGGCGCAGCCCATGGGCATGCCGGGGTGACCCGACTTGACGTTCTCCACCGCATCGATGGCCAGGAACCTTATGGTGTTCACGGATTTCGCCACGATCTCCGAGTTGGGGGACGGTGCAACCTTGGCCATTGGTTCGAAAGCTTTGTGTGAAGATATAATGGCTACGTCCCTCGGCTTTTTATACCCGAAAAAACGGACCAACGGCTAATAACGAATAATAAACGAAATGCAAAATAAATTCATTTTTTTCTTTCAATATTCATTTATTGCACGATGGAGAC
Source organism: Lindernia subracemosa (assembly GCA_028392965.1). Classification (NCBI taxonomy): domain Eukaryota; kingdom Viridiplantae; phylum Streptophyta; class Magnoliopsida; order Lamiales; family Linderniaceae; genus Vandellia; species Vandellia subracemosa. The sequence continues at coordinate 5,983,994 of JAQPCC010000002.1, read as the reverse complement.
ATAGTTGCACGTGTCAAATGGCTATTTAAGATTGTGACATATTTTTGGAGGGAAATGTTCAATTATTGCATGAGGGGAGAAGCTCGACACTCATTTCTACGAGTGAATGAGATTGCGTTCGTACAAAATGTTATCATGTATGAACTATGAACCATAGAAATTTAGGGCAAGTCGCCATTTTTTTTATTAAATGGTTTCGATAATAATTGAGTGTGGGCATAAAAAGGACCACTTTGTGTTACTTTCAAGTGTGGGTGCATTTGAGATTACGAATCTCTACCCTATCTTGGACGTTAATGCTAGTCATTACACTTCCAATAGTGTGGTCTATTTTTATCTTGGTTTCTATTGATCAATTATTTCTTTTGTTTTTAAGCATATAAATGAATAAATTGGGAATGCAAATGGGATGTAACGCTACACTTAAATTGAAGTTTCTGCCTCTCATTTATTTATAATAATTGTACCTCGTGGTTCGTATGTTGGATTAAATAATGAGTATAGTCGATTTCGAATTTTTAATGTATTTGCAAATGTAGGTAAGCCATTATTTGTAGAAGCCACATATGCAATTTAAAAATATCAATGAACACTTGTGATATTAAGCATTCATTTTTAATTAATAAAGTTTCAGTACAACTTACGCGAATAGTTTGAAGAATTTGGTTATATGATGAGAATAATCACATTAGTTTCTAACTTGGGAAGTTGACAAAAAGAAAAAAAATAAATAAATTGCAAGTTGATCAAGACCTAGGAAAGCCTAAGCATAATCGCAAATTCAAATTAATTAATAATTTATTAAAATCGTTTCTTCGATGCTTTCCAAACAATAAAATAAACATATATTTTGTTGATTAGTTAGATATAGGGTTAATTCAAATTTTTGTGTTGTGAGATGGTAATGATAAACATTATCAGCAGTACTTAAAATTCCTTGATTTCGAATTGCCCGCATATATATAATATATATATATATATATATATAATGTGTATAATTAAAAAAAAAAAAAACACAACAGCGATATGATAATATCCTAACCATCAATCCATATCGATGTCACAAACAAACTTGCCTCCTACGGAAAAAAATGGTTATATATATTAATTACCTCAAGTCTCATATTGTCCGAGCAAGTTAATTGAGATATATATATAGGGAGGGTCATACATATATAAGAGGTTCATCAGTTTCACTTCTTGAAATCAAGCAGATCGTGGCGGCAAACCTGACGACGGTGGCGATGACAAAGGCCGATGATTCGTGTTCAAAACCTCGTGAGCCAGCTCTTGCAGATCGCCCCCACGACCACCACTACTACTCGAACCTCCGGCCGTGCTCGGGGCGGCCAACCCTATCTCTCCGGCGGTGGTCGTCGTGGCGGTGGAAAATGGATGCTGACGTGGATGTGGGGTCCACGGAGGATGAAGGCTGACGGGCTCGAACAGCGTGGAGAGGTCAAATGATGTAGGACAAATTGATGATGATGGTATTGAAGGTACTGTTGGTAAGTCATATATGGTTAGGGTTGACGGGAAGTGAAGCATCGCCGGAGGCTGTTGTGGCGGCGGCGGTGGTGGTGGTGGCGGCGGCTCCATGGTGGCTAGGTGGGCTTGGAGGTAGGAGAGTTCTGTTTGTAGGTTCACTACCTGTAATAAATACCGATAGAGACAAGGGTTTTTGACGGACTAAATAGAAGTAAATCACACAATAATTACGTAATAATATTTATGTGTTGCAAGTGTAATAGCATCATTATAAAAGTAATAGTCATTAAATACCATTCTATGCATAGTACAACGGATATATTATATTTTTAACGAATTTTCCTATATACTATTGCATCTTCTTAAAGCATGGCAAAGGTTGAGGACAATGGCCTACGTTTATTTTAGTCCTCACACGTTAACACAAACATAGCCGACAGTTTCCTTAATAGCGGCAAAGTTTTAAGGAACTGATGATGCAAAAGAAAGAATGCACAGAATAATATTAACTTATTAAGTATGTATATATATATATATATATATATTTCATATATCATGGTTTAAATAGGTCAGAATCAGATTTCTTGATTTCAGCAAAGCTAGTAACTGCTTCCTCAGTTCAATACATCATGGTCCACACTTCCAAAGAGTTTTAATAAAAGATGAATGCTATCTATGTTTCTAATGAAAATGTATTTCTTTTTTTTTTAATATTGACTAAAGTGAACTATTCTTTATTGAGAGGAAAACATAAATAATGTAATAATACGATTACTCAACATACGCCACGACCAGTGAAGTCAAACTGACTTTTATTCTACGAAATGTAGAGAGAACATCAGATCCCAATTCATCTTTCATTTTAGAAAAAAAAAAAAGTAATTTTTTTCCTAATGTTAACGGTGTGTTTGATTAGAACTACATCAGATGGTTGTATTTTCACCATTTCAATCAATGCTGAAACTATATTATTGCAACAAGGGTCTTTGATTTTTCTCTAGTAGGGAGGGCGAAAAAAAAAAGAAAAAAGAAAAATGGTGTGAGATTGTGATCTTACAATTGATAGACTGATGTGATGATTAAGCTTGCAAAATGAGAAGTTCGTAACTGAAGTTTTCTGTAAAAATAGCTTCTTTTTTTTTTTTCCTCTTTCTAAAAAGTATTGATTTCTTCCTCAGAATTTACTAAGTAAAACTTCTTAACAAAGTGAAGTAATCTTGTTAATTATTTTCGACATAAATTCTTGAATAGCAAAAGAGAGCTCTATCATCAAGTATATACAACTTACTTGTTGCTGTAGGGCGAAGATATGTGCCACACATCCATAGACAGGATCTCTAAGCCTGGCCTGAGCTTCATAGCAGATAGTTACCACCGCATCGAGCCGCCTGTGGACGGGTATGTGCAGCAAAAGCTTGGACACATTGCTCGCGCCGAAGACCTTATGCACGGCCGCAAAGTGAGCAGCACCTTGCTCGGAGTCGAAATAGGGGGCGAATATGCACCCCACCACGCATTTCCTCCTCAAGAACTTGCATGCCCCACACGGCCCACCACCACCACTCCCACCACCACCACCACCAGCGCCGCCTCCACCTCCACCGGAGGTGGCCTGGCTACTGCTACTTGGGATGGTATTACCACTCATCAGCATCAAGAAAATAACATATAGAGAAGAAGATTATGATCATATGTAGTAGACAAGGGCTTTCTCGGAAGTGTTTGTTTTCCTTTTTTGCGAGAGAGAGAGAGAGAGAGATTATTATCTGGCTTTAGGGTTTGGTGAGCATGTTGTTTTTTATTAGTCTTGTGAGGGACAAACAAAGAGGTGGGATTTTAAGCACTTAAGTGCAATGCTTTGAAGCCACGCGATGAAGCAAACCCCATATAGTTGCTTGCGTGAAGCAAACATGCGATGAGCCACACCTTACTTTGTAAAAAAAAAATATTTAACTTGTAAACATATATATGTTGCATATATCTCGTGATCATCTTAGCGAAAAAACCCGATGGATCGAACCGTGTTTTCCACGGTGCGGCGAAATGGATACGGTTCGAAAACGGGGCGGGTTTGGGTACCCGTCGGTATGTGTAGTTACACCTAGCTTCCTAAGGCACAAAGTGTTACATCTTTTCCATGGATGGAAAAAGGGTTTCTTTCTTCATCATGTATTACAGTTAATCCAAACTATTAAGTTCAATATTAGGAGAGGCGAAGAAGTACTATTTAGTTGTGGTTGTCATCATCATTAACTACTTTATATCCTTTAAGAAGGTTGTATTTTATTTTATTACCAACTTAGCAAATACAGAAAATGAAGGTAAGGATAAAGAAAAAGAACAGCGACCACGCAACTGCCGACTCTTTTCTGTAATTAAGTAGATTATGTAAATAATTACCGATTTTTTTTACTGTTATGTAATGTAATATAGATATATAAGCAATAACCGATTATGAAGAACTTCTAAATTATTTTAAATGAATACTGACAAATAATATCATAAATATAGAACTTCAAAAAATGACGCATGAACTTCGACAGACAGATCGTCAAAGGCCAAGAAAAGTTCAAACCTTCTTTCCCGCAGATCAGACTGCCACGTAGGACGTCGATGACGTCACTCGTAACCGAAGGGGGGCAATGCTCACCTCAGCAATTTATTACTACCTATGTAAGTGAATTGAAGATAGAGAATTAGTCTGTAGTAACAGTACGTAACGGCGGGCGACTATGTAAATACTTTTTTTTATATTAATAGTTAAATAAATATATATATATTATATATATATAATATATATAAAATGAGTCGACAGATATAACGCGCCGTCCGGTTTTTGTCTAAAAGCGTGTGGTGTGAAGAGGAAGCAATCGACGGTATGGTATGGTATGGCTTTATTATTATTATTACTATTAAGTTTACATAAAATTTTGGGTCCCATAAATATTAAATAAACGTTGACTGCCACGTTTCGAAAAACACAATAATATTGTATGTTCTTTGACAATATAATTTACAAATATAATAACTTGAAATAATGATGTATTTTGCTAAGTAAATGAATGAATTCATGTCGGCCTTAGATCTTGCAGGTTTAAACTTGGTAGATGTAAACTCATACTTTATATAAACCTATGAACCAAACACTTCAATATGCGCTAAACTAACTTTTTAAATGTCTAAACCCATAAACCAAACAAATTGCTTAAATATATTAGACCAGTTTTGTATAGGAAAGAGTTAGAGGACTAAAAAATGATTATTGTAAAAGTTTCGAGACCAAATTATAATAATTACTTCTTAAATTAAGTAATATATATTGAGTAGTTAGAGAATAGGGTTTTTGTCTTTATTAGTTAAATAATCAACGCATCTTTGGCCAACTTACTAGCAACCAAGAATCTGACGTAACCCTCGATATCTATTTCATTTTGTTAAGATGTTATATTTGGTCAGGAATCAATAGTTTTTAGAAATATATATATATATATTTATTGTAGAATTATGCTTATAAAATAAAGTCTTAAAAACTTCAATCAAATTGTAGCGTTGCAACCCCCATTTGCATACCAAATTTATTTAATCATATGCATAAATTATTGATCAAGAAATCAAGTTAAACATAGACTGGACATTTTGGAATTATAATGATCAGCATTAACATAAAAAAATTTGGAAGATTCGTTATCTTGAGTGCAGCCACACAAGAAACTAACATTAAAGTCGTCCAAATTACGCCCCCACTCTCACTATCATTTAATAATAATACCGACTTACCATAATTTTTTATGGTTCGTAATAATTAGAACAGCCCCATATGCAATAATGATATTGAAAATTAATTTGCATTTCGAGTATAAAAAAGCCTAGCAGAGAAGTCGTTGCATGTCTCCACACTAAAGTTGTGAATAAATGGCGGCACAAATCACCTTATCTACCTCGTCGGAGCTCATGGCTAAATCCGTGAACACCATAAAGTTCCTGGCCATCGATGCGGTGGAGAACGCCAAGTCGGGCCACCCAGGCATGCCCATGGGCTGCGCCCCGATGGGCCACGTGCTGTTCGATGAGTTCATGAGGTACAACCCCAAGAACCCATATTGGTTCAACAGGGATAGGTTCGTCTTGTCGGCCGGCCTCGGCGTTATGTTGCAGTACGCTTTGCTTCACTTGGCCGGATATGATTCCGTCAAGGTTAGGGTTTTTTATTTTCGGACAGTTTGCGTATGTTTTTCGTTGCGAGTCGTTAGCTAAGTAGAACTCTGTGTTATTACATTATAGGTAGAGGATTTGAAGGGTTTAAGACAGTGGGGAAGCAAGACGCCGACGCACCCCGAGAACTTTGAGATGCCGGGAGTCGAAGTTACGACAGGTTTGAGATTGAGCTACTTCTGTTTTTTTTTCTTTCGTATGTTTAAGGATCGTTGTAATGACGGTACGGTTTTTTGATCGAATATTAGGCCCGCTTGGCCAAGGCATTGGGAGCGCGGTGGGCTTGGCGCTTGTGGAGAAGCACTTAGCCGCACGGTACAACAAGCCCGAATTTGAGATCGTCGACCATTGCACGTATGATTAAAGATCGACCCGTCTTATTAATTTGCGCTCTATGGGCAGTTTTATTTTTGAAAAGAGAAAAATGGCATTTTTTTTTTTTGCGTACGAAGGTATGTGATTCTTGGCGACGGTTGTCAAATGGAAGGCATTTCGAACGAAGTGTGCTCCCTCGCAGCTCATTGGGTGCTCGGGAAGTTGGTCGCTTTGTACGACGATAATCACTTCATGAGCGACGGTGATACGGAGTTGGCTTTCACGGAAGATGTGGGCAAGCGTTTCGAGGCATTGGGTTGGCACGTGCTATGGGTCGAGAATGGTAATGAGGGTTATGACGAGATTCGCGAGGCGCGGCTAAATCGGTTAAGGACAAGCCCACTATGATCAAGGTTAGTTAGGTAGTAGATATTGTTGTGAACGGCCGAGTTGTCGACCGATTAACATGGTTATATTCGGGTTCGAGCAGGTTACTACGACGATCGGCTTTGGTTCTCCAAACAAGGCGAACACTTACGACATCCACGGCAAAGCAATGGGCTCGAAAGAAGTAGAAGCCACGAGGCAGAACCTTGGATGGGCTTACGAGCCGTTCCAAGTCCCCGACGACGTGAAGAAGTGAGGAGACGCTTTAATTTTATTTTATTTTTATTTTTAATTTTAATTTTTTACGTTTACGTTCATAATATGATAAGATAATATATGTGTTCGCTTATTTGTTGTTTCCGTGGTACCTGCGACTTAGACATTGGAGCCGACACATATCCGAGGGCGCGGATTTGGAATCGGCGTGGAACGCAAAGTTCGCCGAGTACGAGCTTAAATATCCCGAAGATGCAGCCGAACTTAAATCGATCATCACCGGCGAACTCCCACTCGGTTGGGAAAAGGCTCTTTCGGTGAGTCAACATTTCGATTTCGATATTTTTTTTGTCGGGAGATCGAATACCTTACATATATATAACGATGTCGGCGGATATTTGAGCGCTTTCTTGGAATAACAGACGTACACTGCCGAGAGCCCGGGCAATCCCACCCGAACCCTCTCCCACCAGGCCCTCAACGAGGTCGCAAAGGTCCTCCCGGGCCTAATCGGCGGCAGCGCGGACCTCACCGCCTCGAACATGGCCTTCCTAAGGGCGTCCGGCGACTTCCAGAGGAAAACCCCGACGGGCCGCAACATCAAGTTCGGGGCCCGCGAACACGGCATGGGCGCGATCTGCGTCGGGATAGCCCTCCACAGCCCGGGGCTCGTCCCCTTCTGCGCGACCTACTTCGTCTTCACCGACTACATGCGGGCCGCCATCCGCATCGCGGCCCTCTCCAGGGCCCGGGTCATCTACATCATGACCCATGACTCGATCGGGCTCGGGGAAGACGGGCCGACCCACCAGCCCGTCGAGCACCTGGCCAGCTTCCGGGCCATGCCCAACGTGCTGGTGCTCCGGCCCGCCGACGGCAACGAGACCGCGGGTGCCTACAAGGTCGCGGTCCTGTACGCCAAGAGGCCGTCGATCCTCTCGCTGTCCCGTCAGAAGCTGCCCCAGCTGCCCGGGACCTCCGTCGAGGGTGTGGAGAAGGGCGGGTACATAATTTCGGATAATTCAGAGGGCGGTTATAAGCCCGAGGTCATCCTGATAGGGACGGGCTCGGAGCTCGAGATAGCGGCTAGGGCCGGGGAGGAGCTGAGGAAGGAGGGCAAAAGGGTCCGAGTGGTGTCGCTAGTGTGCTGGGAGCTTTTCGGTGAGCAGTCGGAGGAGTATAAAGAGACGGTTTTGCCCTCGGAGGTGACGGCTAGGGTTAGCATCGAGGCGGGCTCGACCTTCGGCTGGGAGAGGATCGTCGGGGCTAAGGGCATAGCCATAGGGATCGATCGGTTCGGCGCGAGCGCGGCGGCCGAGAGGATTTATAAGGAGTTTGGTATTACCGTTGAGGCCGTTGTGGCTGCGGCTAAACAGTTGTGCTAATAATGATTTATGCATATCGAACAATTGTGATATAACTTGCGAGCAATGAATTAAGCAATTTCATGGATCATTTGAATCAATATATCATTAAATATTAATTATAGGCAGGTATTATAAACCATGTCTGTCTAATAATGAAACTCGATTGATACTATGTATATTATTATAGTACTACTTATTCGAAAAAAGAAAAGAAAAGAAATCCATAGCAAATATACAAAATTCAAAACTCCTACGCCACCTCAGCAATCGTGTCGATCTTCTCTCGATGATTTTTTTAATAGCTGGACATTGTCGGCATCCCATTTGTAGAACTCCATTTTCTTACCGTCGAGTATCTTCCTCGCCACCTTAGATCATCATGAGATAAATCGAACATACGATTGTTTCACTAAATTACTACAATATATATCACATTTGCGGTAATCACACGGTAGTTATACACCATAACAAATTATATTAATCTAGTTTAATTGATTCTCTCCATTTATATAAACTTGTTGCTCTAACTTATAAATATATATATATATATATATATATAATATTATGTTATATTTTAGTTGTTCTAACATATAAATATATATAATATTACTTTTTATTATAAAATTACTTCTTTTTTTTAAAATGTGTAATAAATGAAATCATAATTATAATTTTAGTCGTGTATTATTTTCGAGTAGATAAAAGAAAATAATTAATTTGGATGTACATAATTGGAATAAAAAAAATAAAGGGTGAAATAATAATTATATAGGACAGAACAAATAAATTTGAGGAATCAATCAAATACCAATATTTGGCATTTAAAATAAATTCATCTCAATGACAACCTTGAAGCTTTTCAATTTTACATAATTTAGAACAATATAAGGCCGATAATCTTCTCAAACAACATGAATGTTTTCTCAGTTTCTTCAAGGCAACGATCCTTTTCCTGTTGGATAAGCTCAATGTGAGATCCACGAAGAAAAAAAAGAAAAAGAAAAACAAGCAAGCGTGGCATAGCAGTCAAAGAAAACAAACAAGTCAAGGAAAAAATGCTACAAAGATACACGCATGATATAGTATAAGATTGTGTGCATTTAATTCTCAATTATCTTTTCTTATCAGGTATGTATTATATATATATATATATATATATATATATATGCATGGGTGTGTAATAAAAAGAACAGAGAGTAAGCAATAAAATTTGCTTTGAAGACTTTTCCTTCATTACTTCTTCCTGAGCGTGTGCACTTAGAGAAAATAAAAAATAAGAGCGAGCAGTGTACGTGAGGTGTGAAATAACATGCCCGCAACGAGTGTGTAGGAAGTATAGAGAAATTACTTGCTCTAAAATTCTCGGTGTAGTATTCGTAGACAACAAATTGGTATCAGAGCCATGTCGTTCATCGCAGCAACCAACGGTCTATCCGTTCTGCGCCTCACCAAATTTCAACTACGACAACTGGAGCATCCAGATGAAGGTGTTTCTCAGTGCTCGGGGTGTATGGGAAATTGTTCAAAACGGACACACCGAACCCAAAGATACGAAAGGATACACAGAAGCCCAACGCAATGCGTTGAAAGAATCTAGCGGACAAGACAGCGCCGCGCTCTCCATCATCCACCAATCTCTAGACGAGGCCGGTTTCGAAAAAATAGCCGGGGCGAAAACTTCGAAAGAAGCTTGGGAGGCGTTGGAGAAAGCGTATAGAGGTGCCGAACGAGTAAAGCAAGTTCGATTGCAGATTCTCCGTGGCGAATTCGAAATGACGAAAATGAAGAAAAGTGAAGGCGTGTCCGAATATATAACGAGGGTTCAAACCATCGCGAACCAGTTGAAGAGAAACGGCGAGGTCTTAACAGACGCCCGAGTTGTCGAGAAAATTCTACGCTCCCTCACGAACGATTACGAGAACGTGGTGTGCGCAATTGAAGAATCCAAAGACCTTGAGAACATGACGGTCGATGAACTCTCTGGTTCGCTCGAAGCTCACGAGCAACGAAAGAAAAAGAAAAAGCAGGAGTCTCTGGACGAGGCCCTACAGACGAAATTGTCACTCAAAGAGGACAAGGCGTTGTATACGCACCACGGCCGAGGACGAGGACGTGGCCAACGAGGCGAGGTTTCGGCCAAAATACGGGCCGAGGACGAGGATACCACCAAGAAAAAGAACAAAACACCAACCAAAATTGGAGAGGACGAGGTCGAGCCCGAGGACGAGGCGGTCGCTCAAATCGATCGAGCGTTGAATGTTACAACTGCGGAAAGTTCGGGCATTTCGCGAAGGACTGCTGGTCCGAAAAGAAAGTAGAAGAAAATGCAAACCTAATTGCACAAGAAGAGCCAAAAGACGAAGGCGTTCTCTTAGTGGCACTCGAAGATACAAATCCGGGCAGCGACATGATATGGTATCTTGACACCGGTGCCAGCAATCATATGAGCGGGCACAAACATCTCTTTACTGATATGAAGAAGATCGAGGATGGACACGTGTCTTTTGGCGATGCGTCGAAGATAGAAGTCAAAGGTCGAGGGAAAATATGTTTCTCTCAAAATGATGGCAAACAAGGATCGGTCGAGGATGTTTACTTCGTACCAGATTTAAAGACCAACATCTTAAGCATGGGCCAACTGCTCGAGAAGGGATGTTCGGTATTCATGAAGGACCGATCACTTCAACTAAGAAACAAGGATGGCAGAATGATTGCACGGGTCGAGATGGAAAGAAACAGAATGTTCAAACTCAATCTGAAGACGATTAAAGAAAAATGTTTGCAAGTCGACTTGAAAGACAAAGATCATTTGTGGCATATGCGTTTCGGACACTTATACTATGGAGGCCTGAAAGAACTCTCCAAGAAGGGCATGGTGCATGGAATGCCGATGATAGAGGAAGGAAAGAAGCTTTGTGAAAGCTGCGTGATCGGGAAACATTCGAGGATGCCATTTCAAAAGCAGGCCGAATTTCGCGCACGCAAACCGCTCGAGCTCATCCACACAGATATATGCGGACCGATCACACCGGCGTCTTTCAGGGGAAAGAGATACTTCATCACTTTCATCGACGACTACTCGAGAAAGACTTGGGTGTATTTCTTGAAAGAGAAATCAAAAGCGCTGGAGACGTTTAAGAGATTCAATACCATGGTCGAGAAGGCGACAAGCTTGAACATCAAAGCGCTCCGATCAGACAGAGGTGGAGAATACACGTCAGGTGCTTTTGTGACCTTCTGCGAGGAATAATGCGTAAGGAGGTTCCTCACCGCACCGTATTCACCACAACAAAATGGCGTGGCCGAAAGGAAGAATCGAACTATACTTGACATGGTTCGATCAATGTTGAAAAGCAAGGAGATAAGAAGGTTCGATCAATGTTGAAAGGCGTACCGACTGTTCGATCCAGTAGATAAGAAGGTGATAGTGAGTCGAGATGTTCGTGTAGACGAAGAAAGTTCGTGGGACTGGAAGAATGAAGAAAAAACAACGCAAGGAGAACCATTGAGCGTGACACCAATACCTGTCTCGGTACCATCTCAAGAAAATAACGACGGGGACGAACCGAGACAACCAAAGACGAGGAGCTTACAGGACCTGTATGAATCAACCGAGGAGGTTCACTTAGTCTGCCTGCTAGTCGACTCAGAACAAATCAGTTTCGAAGAGGCGGTAAGAGACAAAAGATGGAAGGCAGCAATGGACGAGGAAATCAAAGCAATTGAAAGGAATGATACATGGAAGCTTGCAGAGTTGCCAGACGGGCACAAACCCATAGAGGTGAAATGGGTTTATAAAAAGAACTTGAACGTCAAGGAAAAATCGAACGTTACAAGGCGAGACTAGTCGCGAAGGGCTACCGACAACGAGCGGAAATTGACTACGATGAAGTTTTTGCTCCCGTTGCAAGAATGGAGACGATTCGTTTGCTCCTGGCGCAAACTGCACAACTCAACTAGCCAATCTATCAGATGGACGTGAAGTCTGCTTTTCTAAACGGGGAGCTTGAGGAGGAAGTTTACGTTGAACAACCCCCGGGATATTCAAAACCAGGAGAAGAAGGCAAAGTGTTGAAGTTAAAAAAAGCGATCTACGGGCTAAAACAAGCGCCTCGAGCATGGAACACCCGGATCGATGGATACTTCAAAAGTAATAAATTCGAGCAATGTTCGTTCGAGCATGCATTATACGTCAAAAGAGAAGGAGCGGAAATGATCATCGTAGCTCTCTACGTCGATGATCTTATTTTCATGGGGAGCAATGAAAAGATAATCACAGACTTCAAGACGGCGATGATGAAGGAGTTCGAGATGACGGATTTGGGTCTGATGGTACTTTCTCGGTCTCGAAGTCGATCAAAGAAGCACGGGAATATTCGTGTCACAAGAAGCATATGCGAATGACATATTGAAGAAGAACAAAATGGAGGAAAGCAAACCCGTGGCAACACCGATGGAACTTGGCACAAAATTGTCCAAGTTTGAGGGAGGAGAAGCAGTAAGTGCAACCGAATATCGAAGTCTCGTAGGAAGCCTGCGATACTTGACTTGCACGAGACCCGACATTGCTTACAACGTTGGAGTCATTAGCCGCTACATGGAAGAACCAAGGCAGTCACATCTCAAAGCAATCAAGAGGATTCTACGTTACATCCGAGGAACTCAATCACTCGGACTATTTTATTCTAAGACGACTGACTGCAAACTGCTCGGATATTCGGACAGTGATTGGTGTGGAGATATCGATGATCGGAAAAGTACGGGCGGCTATGTATTTTTTCTAGGAGACACTGCATTCACGTGGTTATCAAAGAAGCAGCCGATCGTGACTCTATCAACCTGTGAAGCGGAATATGTAGCAGCATCGTGGTGTGTTTGCCACGCGATCTGGTTGAGAAACCCGTTGCTCGAGTTGAATCTTCAACAAGTCGAGCCAATTGAAATTCGAGTAGACAACAAGTCAGCGATCGAATTGGCGAAAAATCCAGTTCATCACGAGAGAAGCAAACATATTGATACTCGATATCATTTTATCAGAGAGCACGTTAAAAACGGAAAAGTGAAGATGGTGCACGTTGCGAGTCTGGACCAAGTTGCAGATATTTTCACAAAGCCGCTACCTACCAGCACGTTTGATAATTTGAAGATGATGCTCGGGATGAAAGATCGGAAGGCATTGAGCTTAAGGGAGGAATTTGTTGGATAAGCTCAATGTGAGACCCACGAAGAAAAAAAAAAAAAAACAAGCAAGCGTGGCATAGCAGTCAAAGAAAACAAACAAGTCAAGGAAAAGATGCTACAAAGATACACGCATGATATAGTATAAGATTGTGTGCATTTAATTCTCAATTATCTTTTCTTATCAAGTATGTATTATATATATATATATATGCATGGATGTGTAATAAAAAGAACAGAGAGTAAGCAATAAAATTGCTTTGAAGACTTTTCCTCCATTACTTCTTCCTGAGCGTGTGCACTTAGAGAAAATAAAAAATAAGAGCGAGCAGTGTACGTGAGATGTGAAATAACATGCCCGCAACGAGTGTGTAGGAAGTATAGAGAAATTACTTGCTCTAAAATTCTCGGTGTAGTATTCGTAGACAACATTTCCTCTCTTGTCCAGCTCTGCATGACCAACATTTTAACCAATAATAATAAAAAAAAATCCGTAATTCCAAAACAGAAGAAACTAAATAAATGAAAGATTATAAAGTAACATAATAAGTTACAAAAAAATAAAAAATAAAAAATAACATTCCTATGTGCACCTCAGGAATTGTATTTATCTTATTCCGAGCATTCCTCAGTAACTGTGACACGTCATCATCCCACTCGTAGAACTCCAATTTCTTACCATCGAGGATCTTTGTTGCAGCCTGCGAAATATCATATCATATAAATTATCAAAACATATATAACTATTACCCTAGTTAGTTTAATCCTTTTGCATGTGTAATTATGTATAATAATTACAATTAGTGACTCATAACCATTGTGCCTATGATTCTTCCGCCGGCATTATGTCCGAAGTACATGCTGTAGAAGTGACAGAGAAAGGCTTGAGGATCTTTCTCAGATATCTCTTCAATGTACTTAGCATAGCCAATACCATGAGACGATGGCTCATAATAAGCACTTGCACTTATTTTCTGTACTTCCTCGAACCATTTCAAATCTCTTGCAAGCCTTTCTGATCTCTCTAGCCCTATGTTTCTCAGCTCTACATCTGCTTATTACACACACACACACACACACATACACAGGCGTGTGAATTAACTAAATGAAGATGAGTATTCGTAGTAAGAGAAAAAGGGTTTCGTCTTAATTAGTTATAACTTATTACAGCAAGGAATAACGCAGCTTTGGCCACAATCCTCTCGAGAGAATCGAAGACAACCTTGCTAGAAACCAAGAATCTGACGTAGCCCTCGATGGTTGGCTTCCATGCAGCCATTGGTGGAAGCTGAGCATTCTCTCTCTGCCCTTCCTCCGATTGGTCCCTTGTGTGAAGTCTCATGGCCGCCATTCTCATTTCATCCACGAAACCCTTAGTTTGCTTCTTCGTCGACTCCATCACCTACTGTGTGTGTGTGTGTGTGTGTGTGTGAAAATGGGCTTGGTGGCCAGTTGATCAAATAATCCATCAATATATAATGGAGTCATGGGGCAAGATAACATTAATTAATAAGGTATGGTGCCATAATAATGAAACTGTATTTGATGCTATATTATAATAACTATTAGGTGCCAGTTGGATTATTTAAGTCACAACCATATATATTGATTGAACGCTATCGCACATAACATTTCCGTGGAGATATGACACATACAATTATATATATATATATATATTTATGTGGTATTATTGGTTTCTAGTTATCTTACTACAAAATTATTAGAGTCACATAAATTGCAGTTTGTGGCATTCTTGATGATTGTCCAATTCATTTGCACAAAAAAGTGACTTAAATGAATGATTTCTCAGTATCTTCAAGACATTAAAAAAGTTTTAATATATACAATAAATGCTTATTTAATTACAATTTGAAGCTCCCTCTTGTCCAATTTTCAGGATAGTATAAGACCAAGGATCTTCTCAGAGAAGATGAATGATTTCTCAGTTTCTTCAAGACATCGATCTTTCTCCTCTCTTGTCCATCTCTGCAATAGTAATCAACATTTCAAAAAAATAAAAATAAAAATGAAAAGAATAAAATCCATTAGCAATATACAAAATTCAAACTCCCACGCACCTCAGCAATGGTTTCGATCTTCTCTCGAAGATTTTTTAATAGCTGGGCAACGTCGGCATCCCATTTGTAGAACTCCAATTTCTTACCGTCGAGGATCTTCCTCGCCACCTTAAGTTCATCATCATGAGATAATAATCAAACATACCATTCCTTCACTAAATTGCTTACAATATATATATATATATATATATCACCTTTGTGCCTATAATTCTCCCACCAGCAGTGTGTGCAAAGTATACGTTGTAGAAATGGCAGAGAAACGCCTGAGGATCTCTCTCAGATATCTCTTCGAGGTACTTAGCATAGCTAATCCCAATAGACGATGGCTCGTAAGTATGGCTCATCACTTTATATTCAAACCACTTCAAATCTCTTGCAAGATTCTCTGACCTGTCCAGCCCAGTGTTCCTCAGCTCTACGTCTGCCATGCCATATAAACACACACATACACATGTGTGTGTGTGTGTGTGTTTTGTGGGAGGTGCGAAACGAACTAATAAACGGATAAACTAATGAAACTTACAGCAAGAAAAAGCAGCTTTAGCCACAATCTTCTCAAGGGAATCGAAGACTAGCTTGCTGTCGGCCAAGAATCTGATGTAGCCCTCGATGGTTGGGTCCCACGTCGCCATTGGTGGAGTCTGGCCACTTTCTCTCTCGCCTTCCTTCGCTTGGTCCCTCGTGTGAAGCCTCATGGAGGCCTTTCTCAGTTCATCAACAAAGCCGCCCTTTGTCTGCTTCGTCGTCGTCGTCGTCGACTCCATTAATGTTACAATCTTTGTCAATGCTGCTTCATCGATGGAATATATAGGATTGTCATTGTGTAAGAATGATGTAGCGTGCACGATGTTATTATGTACGTAGGAAGGGTAACTACTATTCATTGCTTATGCGTGGAGAATAATTTAAGACAAGGAAGAGTTGAGAAAAAAAAAATGCCCCTAGTTAGTGCCTATGAAGAGGAATCGTTACGTACCTTCTGCATTATTAAAATGTCGACATTATTTATCTCTGTGACATAACATCGAATAATAATATAAGGAATGCATGTAATATATAAATTATTGATTTCTTGTTATCTATCACTGGAACATTTTAATGGTCTTTTAAAAATCCAAAGTTCCCCCATCCGCCGTGGACTTGGCCCTAGTGATGTGGAATAATGAAGGGCATTTTGATCAAGTCTTACACAATATATATATATATATATATATATTACTTTATCTGTCTCTACAATCCGACTAGTTTAAGTCTTAATCGAATATGAATATTATAGTCGACTACAGAATGACACCGACTTCCAAAGAGACCGAGACTACTAAGTCCAGACTCACTCTAATATGAACATCATTGTCGGGTTATAGAATGACCCGACTTTTTCCATGGGGCCAATCATCCCAGTACAAGTCCACACATGCCGCTAAATTCATACTCATTATAATCTGAACATCATTGATAGTTATATGATGACCCGAATTTTAGTGGGGACAATCACCCCAGCACAAGTCTATACTGACTACAATAGTTAATGAGTATAGGTAAGATCGAACCATTGATGTCTATATATAGAGATATCAAAAGCTCCAACCCAAAATTTATCATTTGAGTAAATGTTAGAAGAGTGGACACTTTATATGAAAGCTAAATGAAACCCTTTTCCTTACAACTTCGAATTGCTCCATCCAACATATCCTCTAGACCATACTCATACTTGAACCCATCTTCTAACAGCTTTCTCGTTGATAGCCCAGATATTCTAACGCCTATTACATCCTTCCATGACCTTCGAATGCATGCAATAAAAATCAAATAACATAATGATTCTAATCATTCAATTCCCACAAATAAAACATGAAAAATAAACTTATATGCAATATATATATGTATATATATACATACTCTGGGCTTGGCAAGTTATACTCGGGATACTTGGCAGATATGAAGCTATATAGCTTCTCTATCGTGACATCAATGGCGGAGCAAATATACCGTCCCTTCGCATCTGTCTTCTCGAAGAGGAAGACGTGGGCTCTCGCCACGTCATCGACGTGCACAAAGCCGGCGCTCATTATGTATTTATAGTATTCTTGTTCGCCTGCATGCACACACGGACACAAACAACAACCGTCACTAACAGTAAACCGTCTTTAATCCTTTTTCTAAGCATTGCATGGACGTAAGGGCTCTGCAATCTTGGTCATCAGATCATTACCGAAGATCAAAGCGAGGGCAGTTCGAACCGAGTTAGGACACCTCGAGCCCGAGAATGGCCCGACGATCCAAGAAGGGACCACGGTGACGACATCGAAGCCTCGATTCTTCTCGCCAAACTCCAAAACCATTCTCTCGGCTTGAGTCTTGCTCACGACGTAGGACGGCCGTATAGCCCTAAGCTCTTCAAGAATTCCAGATCGGTCCAGGCCTCCTCGTCCGTTGCAGCATCGGGTTTGCTGCCTGAAGGGTTGAAGACCACCGAGCAGGCGGTCGAAGTGTATACGAACCTCCTCACGGTCTTAGAATCGAGGGATATCTGCAGAATGGCTGATAAGGAATCAAGAACCCTTGTTCTTGTTTGTTCTTCGTTCTCGCCGCCCCATTCCATGGGGTGGGCGACGTGAAAAACCCCGATGCACCCTTGGATCGGCGCAGCGAAGCTGCTCGGATCGTTGAGATCGGCGTTGAAGATGTTTAGCCTTAGTGATGCTAATGGAAGGTTCGTTAAGTGGCTTATCTCCTCTCTGAGCCTCCTGGACAATTATACAAACACCTTATCGTCATTAGATATTGAGATGATAGTATAGTATGTTTAAGATGTTCTGTTTTATAGGCTCAGCTCCTCGTTTTATTCTAGTCAATGTGTTATTGGGCTGTTTTATTTTTTATTATGGGCTTATTCCATTAATAAGTAGGCCCAATTTTAGATACAGATATATATAGGACTTTTGTTGTATCAGTGAGTGAGCGCGCAAGAATGTAAGCTGAAGAACAAGAATCATCTATACAAGAAAGCTTTCTTTTTCGATTTCTATGGTGTTTCTTTACTTTTTTACATGGTATCAGAGCCAATAGGCATATTCGAACTCGTTGAGACACAACAATGGCGGATCAACAAGAATCAGCTGATACTGGAAACAACAATGGCACAGTGAAGACACTGGATTTCAATAATCCGATGTTCATCCATCCATCTGACACGCCGAATCTCGATTTAACAACGGGAATTCTCAGAGGATCAGATAATTACAAGATCTGGAGCATGGGAATGATTGTAGCGCTTGAAGCCAAGAACAAAATTGGATTTATCGATGGAAGCTGCAAATGTCCAGATAAGAATTCTCCTTTATTTTCTCAGTGGAAACGTTGTGATGCATTAGTCAAGACTTGGATACATCGCTCTATATCTGAGGAATTGATATCTGGTATTGTTTATCATCAAAGTGCATTCGAGATTTGGAATGATTTGAAGCAAAGATTTGATAAAATCAATGGTGCTAGGATGTATGGTTTGTTTAGAGAAATATATGCTAGTACTCAAGGTGCATCTAGTGTTTCTGAATATTACAATAGACTTAAGCCTCTTTGAGATGAGTATGATTCTTTAATTCCATCACCTGCGGCTGAAGTGACAAAGGAATACAAAGATTTTTGTAGCTGGCAGAAAATGATGCAATTTCTCATTTGTCTGAATGATTGTTACCAGAATATTAGATCGCAGATTCTCCTAATGTCACCTCTTCCATCACACAATCAAGTGTACTCAATGGTGATCAATGAAGAAGCTCAACGGGGAATCAATCTACAAGCCACTAATAGTGATTCATCAATGGCTCTCATGACAAATTTCTCTTCCAGCAGCTACAACAATGTTAATAATCAACTTGGAAAGGCTAGTTTGTTCTGTGATAATTGTAACATAAATGGCCATACTAGGGATAATTGCTTTAAGATACATGGCTACCCTCCAAACTTTGTTCGAGGGGGAAGAAGAGGTTCTGGTGGAAGAAGAGGCCAAGGCAGAGTTGGTGGTGGAAGAGGATATAAAGCCAATAATATCATGGTTCCAGAAGCAAGCAATGATAAGATGAAGGGGGAGATATCAAACATTCAGCAAGGTCTTACACAAGATCAATACTCACAACTTCTGAAGTTGCTAGAAAGAAATGCCAATTGTGAGGACTCAAAACCTGCTAACATCTCAGCTACTGTGAACACCTCAGGTACATGTTTTAGTAGCAATAGTATTTTTCTTGAGTCTAATAGCAACTGGATAGTAGATACAGGTGCAAATCATCATATCACATGCAATAGTGAACTATTCAATAAGATAGATAATGATTTTAGTTGCATAAACAGTGTGAAATTGCCAAATGGTTCGTGCAACAAGGTTTATTTATCTGGTACTATCATTATTGGTAGGAATCTCCAACTTAGAAACGTACTATATGTGCCAGACTTTAAACATAACCTCTTGTCTGTGTCTAAGCTAGCAAAAGATGAAGATATACATTTGATTTTCTTTCATGGTCATTGTGTTATACAGGAAATCTTGACTGGCAAGATAAAGGGGATTGGTAAACAAGAGAATGGCTTATACATATTTAGGCCAAACCCCAATATTCTGCCAGTGAAAGATAACAAGGTCATCACTAGTTTATGCAATCATGCTAATAAAGAGACTGTCTCTAGATTAAATAAGACTGATGATGTGTCAATATGGCATTATAGACTTGGACACATGTCTTTTGGAAGGTTCAAATATATGAACGACTTGTATTTGAATGTAAATGATTCTGTTAAATACTGCACTATATGTCCATTAGCAAAGCATGCTAGATCAAAATTCCCTGTTAGACAAATGAATGTTAAATCTGTGTTTGAACTTATTCACATTGATGTCTGGGGGCCATACAAGGAGATGACATACAACAATGAGAGGTACTTTCTAACTATAGTTGATGACAGCTCTAGAGCTGCTTGGACTTTCTTGATGAAAAACAAGTCTGAAACAGTTCAGATTCTGGGAAGTTTTATTGAATATGTTGAAAATCAGTTTAAGACTAGGATTAAGATTATTAGAAGTGACAATGCATGGGAGTTCTTCTCACATGAGTGTAGTATTCTCATGACTTCTAGGGGCATTATTCATCAAAGTTCATGTGTTTATACACCACAACAAAATGGTGTGGTGGAAAGGAAACATAGGCATATCCTTGATGTTGCGAGAGCATTAAAATTTCATTCAAATGTTCCTATCAAATTTTGGGGTGAGTGTGTGAAAACTGCTGTGTATATAATAAACAGGACTCCCACTCCCATTCTAAATGGTAAGACACCTTTTGAGATACTCTTTGGTAGAAGCCCTTCATATTCACATTTTAAGGTTTTTGGTTGCCTTTGTTTTGCAAAAATTCTGACACAAAGGGATGAATTACAGCATAGATCTAAACCATGTATATTCATGGGATATTCTGTAACACAAAAAGGATATAAATTGCTGGAATTAGATACTGAAAAGTTTATTGTTTCTAGAGATGTATTATTTTTTTAGACTGTTTTTCCTTATGCTATGGATGCTACTAATCTCGAGAGAGAAGACTTTCCTACATATGATGAGCAGAGTTATTATGAAGACTTTGTTATACCTTATCAGCAGCTATATGATAACAATGTTATAGATCAATCTCCACATGATACATATGAGCAACCTGAACATGATGTACCAGAAGAACCATCACAGGGAAGTAGAGGGACACTTCAGAATGACACAGCAATGACCTCAAATCAGCCAACAATGACCTCAGATCAGCATTCTGTTGTGCAGGTAAGGAGATCAGGTAGAGTGTCTAAACCTCCTTATTGACATGCAGATTTTGTTTCTCCCTGTATATCAGATGCAAACATGACTGATGCTGTGAAATATCCTTTATCAAAAGTGATTCAGTATGATAGTTTTAGCCCTGAATATAAAGTTTTCTTGGCTGCCATTTCAAAAGATTATATTCCTAAATCATATGAGGAAGCAAAGATAGATAAGAAATGGATAGATGCAATGAGATCTGAAATTGCAGCTTTAGAATTAAATAGAACTTGGAAGTTAGTTGATCCTCCTCAGGGAAAGAGTATCATTGGCTGTAAATAGGTCTATACTATAAAGTATAGATCTAATGGTGATATAGAGAGATACAAAGCTAGACTAGTTGCTAAAGGATATACACAGAAGGAGGGAATAGACTATAGTGAGACATTCTCACCCGTAGTTAAACATGTTACAATCAGAACTGTTCTTTCTCTTGTTGCTATTTTTGATTGGCCTTTATTTCAAATGGATGTTACTAATGCTTTCCTTCAAAGAGACTTGAATGAAGAAGTGTATATGGAGGTTCCACCAGGTTTTATCATTCCAGAAGGCAGAAGGCATAGTGTTTGTAAGCTCGAGAAGGCATTATATGGATTGAAGCAAGCTTCAAGACAATGGAATCATAAGTTCATTGAGGTCATCTGTAAGTTTGGTTTCATTCAGTCTAAGCATGACTATTCCCTGTTCACTAAACAGAATGAAGATAAATTGATCATCTTATTAGTTTATGTTGATGACATATTAATTACTGGAAATGACATGATGATGATTGATGAATGCAAAGGATGTCTCAACAATACATTTCTCATGAAAGATTTAGGAGAAATGAAATTCTTCCTTGGTATTGAGGTTGCAAGATCTAAGGAAGGTATCTATTTGAATCAAAGGAAGTATGTTCTTGACCTTTTAAGTGAAACATGTATGATAGGTTGCAAACCTGCTAGTACTCCCATAGAACAAAACAGCAAAGTATTAAGGGAGAAAATCAGACATGATGATCCTATTCTTGATGATGTCTCTGTTTTTCAAAGACTGGTTGGAAAGTTGCTGTATTTATGTATAACTAGACCTGATATCACATATGCAGTCCAGGTTCTTAGTCAATACATGCATAATCCTAGGCGTATACATCTAGATGCAGCTTACAGAATCTTAAGATATCTGACATCAAAACCAGGACTTGGATTGTTATTATCTGCTCACAGTGCACTTAAAATTGATGTCTTTTGTGATGCTGATTGGGATTCATGCCCAAACACTAGGAGATCTTTAACAGGTTATTTGGTGAAGCTTGGAGAGTCCACCCTGTCATGGAAATCAAAGAAGCAGACCATAGTTGCAAGAAGCTCAGCGGAAGCAGAATATAGATCAATGGCTTCAGCCACCTCAGAAGTAATATGGTTGCTTGGTCTGCTAAATGATCTAAAAGTTGATAATATGTGTCTTGTGCAGGTTTGGTCAGACAGTAAGTCAGCCATACAGCTCGCTGCAAATCCTGTTTTTCATGAGAGAAGTAAACACATCGAGGTTGATTGCCATTTTATTAGAGACAAGATCGAGGACAAGACCATAAAGACAAGTTATATCTCTACATTGGATCAGCCAGCAGATCTATTGACAAAGTCTTTAGGAAGGAATCAATTTGATTATCTTCTTAGCAAGTATGGTGTGATTGATCTTTATACACACCATGCTTGAGGGGGAGTATTGAGATGATAGTATAGTATGTTTAAGATGTTCTGTTTTATAGGTTCAGCTCCTCGTTTTATTCTAGTCAATGTGTTATTGGGCTGTTTTATTTTTTATTATGGGCTTATTCCATTAATAAGTAGGCCCAATTTTAGATACAGATATATATAGGACTTTTGTTGTATCAGCGAGTGAGCGCGCAAGAATGTAAGCTGAAGAACAAGAATCATCTATACAAGAAAGCTTTCTTTTTCGATTTCTATGGTGTTTCTTTACTTTTTTACATTAGACTTGATAAATTCAAACACACACACACACAATAGCTCATCAGCTCAAACCTGAATTTGTTCTTACAGTTGTGTTGACGGTGTAGCCAGACTGAAGAAGCCTCGTAATAAGCCATGATGCTAAAAACCCTGTTCCTCCAGTTACACACACTAGTTTATCTTCCATATCTCTCTCTCTCTCTCTCTCTCTCACTAAATTCAAGATAAGATGAGCATTGAGGTCGACATGAATGGTCCAAAGAACATCACAGAAAACAAAAAAATAAAAGATGAGTGCTTTGTAAGAAAATCTGCTGCCGTAAATGAAATCCCATTGACTGCAGTTAATAGTACAGTAATTCAGATAGTTTACTATTTTCTTTTTATCATGGCGAGCCATATCCATATCCAAAGGCTAGAACTTTCGTACGTGGACAAAGGAATCTATGAATTCTATGAAGAAATGGCAGGAACAATCTAGTGCAAGCAGCTTTCAAGAATTAAAAAAAAAAAAGAAAAATCAAAATTAGAAAGCGTGGCACAACGAGGACAGCCTGATGACATACTATATATATAAGCGGATGCAAGTTCTTGAATCATCTCTCATCTTTCTTCCCTCGTTCGAATGACATTCCCCTTAATTACGAAGCACATATAAGGTAATTGAAGAAAATCCCATCAGCGTATTCATGGCGTTTGATTCAATTCGTAGCTTTATAAATAACTTTGATTGATACCCATGTTCTATCTTTATGCTTGAAAGTTTCGTTTTTTTTTTCGATTGTTGGAGCCTTTTATAGCTGGTTGATTTATCAAATGGTACAGCAGGGCTGGCTACAAAACCTTTTTCGATCAAATGGGAAACTGTTGTGTAAGTTGAAATCGGCTCAGAATGTTTGCACTCAAGCTGTTTGTTTAATTGTTTGCTTGGGTTGAGCTGCTTGTGATCAATTTATCATACAGTTATCTTTGATTTGCTTAGTTTCAGTGCACTTCTAATCTTTGCTATCTAAATGTCATAGGGGTTTACTAGGAAAATGCAGAGAAACAGTGAAGCTAGAGATAGTAGTGAACTTCCATCAAATGCCCGATTCGATAATTTCGGAGGAGGTTTTCGTTCTGTAAAGGGAATGTTCCCGACGATATTCGGAGAAAAAGATCCTTTCGACGATCCTTTCTTTACTCGCCCCGTTAGCAGTGCCTTCGATTCGAGCACACCCTATAGGTCAGATAGTTCTAACTATGTGCCACACACGAAAAGATCAAAGGGGCCTGAGATAAAACAGATAGACAGCGACGGTGAGGAAATTCCCGATGTAGATGAAAATGATGGTGCTACTGGCGGTGCTTCGTGGGCTAATAGGAACCCGCACGTAGAACTTCCCGAGGATCAAGCAAGTGGTAAGTAGCTATGTATACTGTTTTGTCAAGATGATCTTTTTTATGTCATTATGTAGTTGCGAGTAATCCCTCTTATGTGACGCCACCGATGTGATAGAACACGAGAATGACGAAGGTGGTCAAAGGAAAGAACTCTATTACACGAACGGTCATGGTAAGCCCGAAGAAAATAAATCGAACGCTCGGACCGTTAGCTTCCAGAGGGTGACTTACGGTGGCGTTGATGGTGCGTATTATACTGCAACTACCAATCGAAGAACGGGCAATGATGGAGTAAGTGCCATAGAAATTCAAAGGAAGCTTATATTAATATGTATTGCGCTAATGCTGTATTTGATCGAAAACTAGGCCACTGTGGAAGAGCATAAACAAGCTGATCGAACGACGGGTCAGGCAACTCACAGAATCTCCAGAGGAATGAACAACAAGGTGCCAGTTCGCCCTATGTTATCGTTATTCGAGTCGAACGTGAATTTGATCCTCGTAAACTTGCAAGGTTGTATGATTTTGGCCCTATGAATTGAGTTATACCTTAAAGCTGATAACGATGATGTAAAAATGTGATGAAAGGGTCATTCTGTGATGAGGAAGCTTGGCTCAGATGGCGAGTGGACACAATGCAGGCATTACACAACTTAAACCAAGGTCAGATTTTTTCGATGTATCATTTTCGTTAGTTATTCTGACTGTCTCATAGTATCAAACAGAGGATGTACACATATATATATATATGTCCGGTTTATATCTTTTGTTTCTGTCTGATCTTAGACGAGCTCCCTGGCTTCGAACAATCATGGAGTTGTAGCTCCGAGGGCAACTTCCACGGATGGGATGATTCAAATTTCATGAGGGATTCAGGTGGGAAGTTTGAAAAAGACTTGCAGACACCTCTATTGATTTCTTTCTATTCCGTGTCATTTAGGTACTAAAAATGCGGCCGGGCCAGTTTCACCGTGGGCAAGTTTCTTCGATCCCTTCAGCAGACAAAGATCGACTGACCGTAATGTCCAAGCTCAGTCTCCTAAGAAGGTAATAAGGATCAACATCGACTGATTCATCCATTTGTCTCAGTCTTTTGTTGTTACCTTTGTCTGAGAATTTCTTGGATATGTACTACACATAGTAACGTTCTTAGGGCAGTGTAACCGCAAATATCAGATGTTCACACTAATACTGAATCACATCAAGAATCTAAGATGAAACCAAATGTTCGTACCAAATACCAATGATTATCTGTCTGGGATTATATAAGCTTACAATAGAAGGCAAAATCCTCTTCTTATTTTATTAGGATTGAAGTTCAACAAAAAAAAAAAACCAACTTTTTAACACAACTCTTTAGCTGCAGCAACAACAGCTTCAACAGTAATTCCAAACTCCTTGTAACTCTTACCAGCCGGCGCGCTCGCGCCGAACCTATCGATCCCTATGGCTTTGCCCTTAGCTCCGACGATCTTCTCCCAGCCGAAGGTCGAACCCGCCTCAATGCTAACCCTAGCCGTCACGCCCAAGGGAAAAACCGTCTCTTTATACTCCTCCGACTGCTCATCGAAAAGCTCCCAACACACTAGCGACACCACTCGGACCTTTTTGCCCTCCTTCCTCAGCTCCTCCCCGGCCCTAGCCGCTATCTCAAGCTCCGAGCCCGTCCCGACCAAGATCACGTCGGGCTTATTCCCCTCGGAATCATCCGAAATTACGTATCCGCCCATCTCCACGCCCTCGACGGATGTCCCGGGCAGCTGGGGCAGCTTCTGACGGGACAGGGCAAGAACCGAGGGCCTCTTAGCGTTTCTGACCGCGACCCTGTAAGACCCGGCAGTCTCGTTCCCGTCGGCGGGCCGGATCATCAAGATGTTGGGCATGGCCCGGAAGCTGGCCAGGTGCTCGACGGGCTGGTGGGTCGGGCCGTCCTCGCCGAGCCCGATCGAGTCGTGGGTCATGACGTAGACCACCCGGGCCCCGCAGAGGGCCGCCAGGCGCATGGCGGCCCGCATGTAGTCGGTGAAGACGAAGAAGGTCGCGCAGTAGGGGACGAACCCCGGGCTGTGGAGGGCTATCCCCGTGCAGATGGCCCCCATGCCGTGCTCGCGGACGCCGAACCTAACGTTGCGGTCCTCGGGGGTGTCCTTCTGGAAGTTTCCGGAAGTTTTGAGGAGGGTCATGTTAGAGGACGCCAGGTCAGCGCTGCCCCCGAGCAGGCCCGGGAGGACATTGGCGAGGGCGTTGAGGTTCTGCTGGGAGAGGTTCCGAGTGGCATCTCCCGGGCTCTCGGGAGTGTATTTCTGTTCAAAGAAATGAACATTATATTCGATCTTTGAGATATATTGAAATCAAAGTATATATATATTATATATATATATATATATAAAACTCACGGGGAGAGCCTTTTCCCAGCCGAGTGGGAGTTCGCCGGTGATGATCGACTTAAGCTCGGCTGCTTCTTCGGGATATTTCTTCTCATACTCGGCGAACTTTGCGTTCCATGCTGTTTCCAAAGACGCCCCCTCGGATATGTGTCGGCTCCAATGTCTTTCCATTAAAAAAGGGCGTGAAAATAAATTTCACAAAAATGATTTGTAAGAAACGAAAAGAGAAAGAGTTCGCCTCACTTCTTCACGTCGTCTGGGACATGAAATGGTTCGTAAGGCCATCCAAGGTTTTGCCTCGTGGCTTCTACTTCTTTCGCGCCCAACGCACTTCCGTGCGCGCTGTAAGAGTTCGCCTTGTTCGGAGAACCAAAGCCAATGGTCGTAGTAACCTGCTCGCCTCTCGGTTGAAATAAATAAATAGCCAAAGAATATATTGTCTATAATCCAACAACAAAGAGAGATGTAATAAAGGCCAGACCTTGATCATAGTGGGCTTGTCCTTAACTGCTTGTGCCTCTTTAACAGCAGCACGAATCTCGTCGTAGCCATTGTTACCGTTCTTCACCCACAGCACATGCCAGCCCAACGCCTCGAACCGTTTATCAACGTCCTCGGAGAAAGCTATGTTCGTATCACCGTCAATAGAGATGTGATTATCGTCGTAAAAAGCAATCAGTTTCCCGAGCCCCCAGTGGGCTGCGAGGGAGCATGCTTCGTTCGAAATGCCTTCCATTTGACAACCATCGCCCACAATCACATACCTTTTTTTTTTTTTTTTTTTGCATAGAAATTTACCATAAACATGTCAAAAATTAATTCTTTTCAACAAAACTGCGTGTGGAACAGAAATTAAAAAAGAGGGCTGATCTTATACGTGTAATGGTCGACGATCTCACAATCGGGCTTGTTGTACCGTGCGGCTAAGTGCTTCTCCGCAAGTGCCAAGCCAACTGCATTTGCAACGCCTTGCCCTAGAGGGCCTATATACACGCAGAGTAATAATGCGATTCGATTAAAAAAACTCTTATTACAACGCTTGTTAAACGAATCAATGAAAGATTAAGGAACACAAAGAGTAAACCAGTTGTGACTTCGATCCCAGGAGTCTCGAAGTTCTCGGGATGTCCAGGCGTTTTGCTTCCCCATTGTCTGAAACTCTTCAAATCCTCTTCCTGCGTAATAGAGTCAGCTCATCATTCGCAAACTATTTAGGGGAAGAAAATCAAATGAATGCCCACCAACTAAAACAGAATCCACAAGAGGGCTACAACATAAGTTACTCGAAAAAGAGTTCAGAAAAGACGAAAATGTATAGAATCAAGACCTCTCAAAACCATTAGAAGCAAAAAAAATAAAATCAAGAAAGTATAAAAGGATAACCAGATAAACTAACAATCAATCTTCATTAGAATAAAAGCTCAGACAGACTATTAACAGTCACATCACTAGCCCACCATCATCTTCAATCTCATTCAGATAAGCTTTCATGCTTTAAGAGATGAAACACAGTAAGGAATTTGAGAAAAGAAATAATCGTACTGAGAAACAACCACTAGCCCAAAGACTCCACATTTGATAAATCTGACTAAAAGTATCCAATTTTCGCACATAGAAGCGAAAAATCATGTAAAGAATAGATCCCCATAGAAAAAAAGGGGGGCTGAGAAGACCCATAAAAAAGGACCCCAAACCTTAACGGCGTCGTATCCAGCCAAATGGAGCAGAGCGTACTGCAACATACACCCATGGCCAGCCGACAAGACGAACCTATCCCTGTTGAACCAATACGGATTCTTGGGGTTGTACCTCATGACCTCATCGTACAGCACGTGACCCATCGGGGCACAGCCCATGGGCAGGCCGGGGTGACCCGAGTTGGCCTTCTCCACGGCATCGATCGCCAGGAACCTGATGGTGTTCACCGATTTATCCACGAGCTCGGCGTCAGCAGTGACCTCGAGGGCGTGGGCGTCCACGGCAGCTGATGGGCGGAGGGGCAGAAGCTTAGCGTGGCGGCGCAAGGATTTGAAGGAGATGGACGGAGTAGCTGTGGTGTGGGCGAGGGTAAGAGGGGTGGGGCCTTTGCGGGGGAGGTTTGGGTTGGTGGTGGCGGCACGTGGGTAAGCGAGGGCGGCTCGGGAGAGTGCGAGAGAAGAAGCCATGGCGGGTGAATACAACGGAGGTATTAGGCGATGGTTCACTTTCAGATCGCTTGTTTGTCCACTTTTCTGAGATCAAAATGATGGAGGAAATATTTAGCTTTTGCTTATTATATGTAACGTAATAAATATTTTTAAAGGTTAGAATAATAATTACGAGCTAACTTTAATTACCATTTATTTAATTAAATATTTTATGACATCTGTGTACAATCAATCACTCACCAAGAATTAATTAATATCAAAGGCTCATCAGTCAAGCTAAACTACAGCTTATGGCGGCGAAGGATTAAGCAACAATTAGTATTTTTTTAAGATTGGCTCTAATATGTAAATATATATAATATTATTATATGTTTTAAGAGTTGTTTTTAATTTAACATGTATATTGATTGATTTAAAATATAATTGAGAATAAAATAATAATTATACATGACATCAAATTAATTAAGGACAAATTTTAAAGAAAAGTTGCTCGATGTTTATATATAGAGAGGTGATAACATCACGACGATCTAACTAGACATGCCGTGAAGAAAGAAAGAAAAGTTGGCAAGAAAAATTAGCATAGCACGCACGACAAAATTGAAAATAACGTCCAATATCAAATATATTATTATTATTATTATTATTATTATTATTATTGAAAGGTGGTGACTAAGCTCATGAAAATTTTCGAAAATATCAGCTCACTTAAACGACCATACTTTCGACATATTGTCTAAAGATTATTCGATCACTTCGAAATCTTTGCGGTGAGTTCTCTGACCAGCTTAGCAGCGACCATGGCCGTCATGCCGTCCACCGTGTCTCGCTGAGGGTTGAACTCGACGACGTCTGCGGCGACAATGTCCCCTTTAAGGTTGTGAAGTATGTTCAGGACATCCCTGAAAGAGAGGCCTCCCGGCTCTATGTGGGACACTCCCGGCGCAAACGCCGGGTCCATACAGTCCACGTCCACCGATATGTACACCCCTTTCGCCCCTTCGCCTAGTTTCTGCTCAGACGACAGAGAGAGAGAGAGAGATAAAGTCGGCAAGAATGCATAAAAGACATACATTTATAGGAGAGAGAGAGAGAGAGAGACCAGATTCTCGAGCATCAAGCGATCCCGGGAAAATGTCCTCATTTCGTATTGCTCTACGCCGAACCTCTTCCCTTGTTCGCGCCCTTCCTTTGTTATCGATCTGATTCCGACCTGTGAAGCATCTTATTACCATATGCGATGTTTCAATACATCCTTGTCGAATGAATCTAAGAGTTTCTTGCCCGAAAAAACTAACTGACAGCTTCGAAAGGTTTTGTACAACACGGTAATGATTCACCTGTAGAAGCCTCCGAGCATAACCGCCCTCCATGATTCTGGCGAAGGAAGAAGCGTGGGAGTATTTATTACCCTCGAACTCGTGGTAGATATCAGGATGGGCATCTAAGTGAAGGATATCGACGGGCCCGCCGAGTTTCTCAGACACAGCTCGAACCACCGGGAAGGAGATCGAGTGATCGCCTCCTAGGACTAAAGGGCGCAGAGGTTCCTTTAGAAAAAAAAAAAAAAAAAAAATTTATTCAATATTTTGCGCGAGAATATGTTTATCGAAAGGTTTAATCGAAAGTAGAAGAGCTTAACTTGTTCCATCACCAGCTTCACGGATTCGCTAACAAGGCTCATTAGCCTATCGTCGTCTACTCCACAGTCTCGTAATTCTTGGATAGGTACATCGCCGACGTCTGTCAGGACCCTCGGGTCGTTAAGGTCTTTTCCTGCATAAAATCCCGGGATGTGACTAACCAGACAATTGTTTTTAGTTTTCGAAAAAAATATATCCAAAAGTGGGAAAATACCACCAATGCTATTATTACACACAGCAAAACAGACCTTCTTCTGTAGTGGAATTTGTGCTTCCACACCATATGGCTTCTCTTATACGAGGCGGCGCAAATGCCGGGCCCTGGAGGAACGAAGAGTTGTGCCCTAAAGGAACTCCGAGAAGAGAAGTCGAGGCAGTAACGCCCCCCAAAGCACGCAGAAGTTCGCCCTGTTAAAAGGGCAAAATGGGGAAGCATTCAAAACAATTCTTGATCAGACTGAACTGCTAATAAAGCATATGATTATATGCTCTGTTTCTTTGAGTTAAAGATGGAAGTTTTTTTAAGTGGGAGAATGGTATAAAAGACCTTGAGCTTCGCTCTCTCGCGGATAAGGGTGAGTGATGCTTCGATAACTCGATTTTGACCTCTTTCGATTATGTCTTTCGGGACGTTTTCAGCGTTGAGCCTCTGCAAGTAATGTATCCCCATCTTTCCAATGTTCTTCATCTTTTCCTTTTTCTTGAGTTTCAATAAATTCTGCTCCAACAAAAATAATCAAGAGAATTCAGTCTCTAGAAAACAGTTTAGACTAAGATCAACGTATATTTCTCCTGGGCTGGAATCGTGGCAGAGAGATCTTCAAATTAATCAATCCCATGAATAAGAGGGAAAAAAAGAAGCCCATAAAAAAAAAAAACTTT
The DNA here is from genome assembly GCA_028392965.1 of Lindernia subracemosa. Classification (NCBI taxonomy): domain Eukaryota; kingdom Viridiplantae; phylum Streptophyta; class Magnoliopsida; order Lamiales; family Linderniaceae; genus Vandellia; species Vandellia subracemosa. Next base: position 5,952,499 of record JAQPCC010000002.1, on the reverse strand, counting down.
TCTTTCCCAAATTTCAAACATGAAATTCGACTCCATTTCTAGGAATATACTCATGAGCTTTAATACAACCTCGGAAACTCACCACTCTGTCAAAGTACTAAGAATTTCCTAAGCTCTTTCACAAACACCACAAAAGGGCCATAACGAACGCATTCAAGATAATCAGCAGAGGCAAAAACAAATAAAAAAGATAGTGAATCCCTAAAGAAACTAATAAAATCAAGAAAAGGGAACTTACCGTTGCACGCGGAGGAAGGTGCGCCGGCGGCTATCGGCTATTTCTCGGCGGCGACTCGCCGACTTTTTCGCTCGACTTTATAGCTGCTTGCTTACCCGGCTTGGCTTGTGTTAGTTAAGTGGGGAGTAATAATGCATTTATTTTTTTTAATCAATATTTATTATAAGTTCATGTAATAATATATTCCTATTAATCTTTACCTCGTACGATGGGCCGCGTCACGTAGTTCAATGTGTTAATAATACGCCCACAACATCCATCGTTTAATTACTGCATAAAACTCAAAATAATTCATAATATTTACTCTATAAATTAATTTTAGTCTTCAATATTTCGACTAAATCAATTTAATCTTTAATGTCGTCGTTTTGTACAAATTTGATCATTATGCCATGATAAACGTCAATTTTAACGAAAATCTCACATGTGGCCCATACTAAATCATGTATGGATCGAATTTTGTAAAATTTGCAGGATTTTGGGGGATTCGTACTGTTTTCTTCTACTGTCAATGAAGCTCGATGGGGGATTCGTACTATTTTCTTCTACTGTCAATGAAGCTCGACGAAGTAGATGATCTAGAGCTCATATTCGAATTTTAGAGGAGAAATTTTTAGTTCCGTGCTCTAATTTCAGTAATCATTACAATTTTATCGATCCAGACATGATTTATCAATTTTATCGATCCAGACGTGTGATATTTCCGTTAAAATTGACGTTTATCGTGACGGAATGACCAAATTGATCCAAAATCGACAATATATCGGACTAAATTGATTAATGCAAAACATCGAAGTCTAAATGGGTACAGATGATAAACATTGAAAACCATTTTAAATTGTATCCCTTTAATTACCAAAATTTATATTGTCCTATAAATAGTAAGTGCTTGTATTTGCTGGAATTACATAGAAAAAAAGATTTTCTACTTTATCACATTGTTAGTAGTTGTCTTGATATCACTATTCACAAATCAAAATAATAATAATAATACTAACATATGGAAACAAAATGATACATACAAAACAAATGAGCCATCAAACTCTTACACCATCATACATCTCTTCCACAACTTGCGGGTCGCACAGTCGTGGACCGACTTGACCCGAGTCCGAATCCTCTCGAACTCGGATATCCGACAGGGAATGGTAATCCCGCCCTGGTAATGAAAACCGAATTCATCCTCGGACTCTTTCAATAAGCCGCCAAACAAAGGGTGGTTGATATACATGATAGGAACCAAAACCCTCTCGAACCCTTCACCGTCATCCTTCTGACCCACGTAAACCGCCATGTAACCCTTGGGCACGCCCACGGACCTTTTCGGACTCGGGTCGTGCCCGACCCGGAGATAACCGTCGGGACGGTCCGTATTAGCACAGTTCTTGGCAGCTAGAATTGACTTGGCCTTTGACCCGATTCGATTCGTCCATTTTATGAGATCTGAGATGGGTTTGACCCGGATTTTGCCCCACGAGCTGCTCACCAAAGTCCGGTAAGACGGCGGTGAGTTCCTCCGCCGGAATATTTGCCGGAAAAGTGTTGTGACGCGGCGTTTTAGCAAGAATACGCGCGTACGGACCATTTTTTTTTTTAGGGTTTTTATGTTCTTCAAGAAGACGTGACTGAGCGGAGAGTAAAGAGTATTATAAAGGTTGAATCTTTTTAGCGATGATTGAATCTTATAAAGTCTTGGGAAATGGCCAAGGGTCGGCTATGGACATGGCTAGACGTAAAAGAGTGAGGTTAACTTCAGAAAGAGAGGTAGGTATATTAGACATGATTGCTTATTCTTACACCAACACTACTTTTTATGTAAGAAAATCTCATTTGGGAATTGATAAACTTTCTATGGCTAAATCAGTGGCGATTGATGATATAGAGGTGATGGTGGTGGTGGTGATGTGACGATGATATTAAACAGTGAGAATACTTGTGGGATAGCTTTGTAAGAAATTGAATTGCGTGACATTGAATTATATACACACTCATACATGTATATATATATAAAACGATAGAGAAGTTTGAAAATGTCATATTAGCTAAAATGTAGGCCAAGAGAGGAATAGAAATAGTCAAGAAATTAGGAAATTTCCTTATGTATTCGGTAGCAAGTGAGGTGTAAGATTATCATTGATTGGACGGAGAATCATTTATTATTCATTATTATTTTTTAATTAATCTATGTGTTTTTCCTATTTTTCAACGGTCAACCCAAAATATATAATGTATATATGTGTGTATTCGGTTTATGTAGAACTGAATATTTCAAAAGCTTAATGGTGACATTTTCGTTAAGTTATAAACTAATTGAGCTTTTAAACTTGATAAATATATAATATGTTAACGTGTCGTGTAACCAACCATAAATTATATATAAATACATCACCACCTTATTTTTTCCTATTATTATGGACTATGACTACAGCCATGCGTGCAATTCTATAATCTTTTTTTAATTAATAATTTCATTAGTGTGAATTAAATACATTAAAATTTAAAAGGACCATCGTCTCTTGGAGGACTCAAAAGGTACGAATTATTCCAACACTCCGTACATACGATTTTGTACTTTGTAGTAGTATCCGTAATGTCACGACTAATCTTAAGATTAGTGGTGGTGGGCCCTACTTAATTGAAAGAAGCTACACCTATTCTAAAGTTGTGGGCCTAACGATCTAGTGGAGCATGGACCATAAGGCCCACGTCGAAGCTTTATATCTCCACGCATATCATTTTCGATAATGGAGACATTTATATCATTTTGAAATTTAATTAAGATCCACAAGAAAGAAAACTAGGGATCAAAATTGGTTCCAAATTATTTTAAGATATACCTTTCTTTATTTTATTTTTTTAAATAAAAAAGCGTTAGTGCGTGCTAAAATGATTTATCTTGGACGGTCTTATCTTCAAATATTTTATATAATTTATATATACGTGTTCTATTAACATATTATTGCTACTTTATTTACTATTTCCAATATGGTATATAAAACAATAGTTTTTTATGGTATATTAGAGTGATCCATATTTTGGCCCATTTGTAATTTCAAAATATTTATGGGCCTTAAATTAACGAATTCTCTCCTCTCGTAGGTAGATGTAGATATGCTAGAACACACCATATTGACAACATTTGACATGCGAATTAATCATCATCCAATTTTTACTTGCCTTAATTAACCTTTTGTCAACAAAAAACAAAATGGTTTTTTTTTTTTTTTTTTGTCTTATTCTGATAAATCTTTTATATAATTATTACAAAAGGCACGTTTATTATATGGTATCTTTGATATATGAAAGACAGTGAAGGAGTAGTACATCATCACGATCTCCCATCCCATCTATGACAAACATGTCACTGCACAATATGGAAGGAAATATTGAAGACCATAAACAGTTGTGGTGGACCATTAGCAATAGCAATAGCAAAGGCAGTGATTTTTTAATTTCTCATTTTATTTTATTTTTTTTCATTCTATTCTTTTTCATAATTTGGTTCTTACAAACTTTTCAAACACCTTGGATGTGATAGTTTTCAATTGTGTTAAAAGAAGTGGACAGCAACATCTTTTTCAGCGAAGTCTAGGGTTTCTTCTCTTTTGTGTCCTAAAAAGTCAAATGTAAAAAGAAATGCATTCAATAGATGCGAATATATATAATATGAGAAAAATAGGAGGAACATAAAAATTTTAAAAGAAAAGGATGTAATAATATAATTTGTTATCTGTGCTATCTAAAGGGATGATTTCAGGAAATAATGAGAGGGCAAGAAATGCCACATAAATGGAAAATATTATATATATATATATATATATATATGTATGTATATGCCTTCTGGTTTCACTGAATAATGTATGTGAATGTGTTTGAGTCTGTCCATCAGCCGAACTGTCAAATCAGAAAATATTAAATTAATATGTAACATGTCGACCCTCTTAATGAATATTTGTTGTTATGTCCTCTGAAATATGTTATATAATATATATTATATATAGGGTCATGGTTATCGTCTAGATGTGATAGTGCTCTTTGGAAAATAAAACATTTTTAAATGGTAGTTAAAATTAATGGAGATGATGGAATGATGTAAGAACAATATCTGCATATTTCGAATGGATTAAATTAAGAACACAATATAGTTCATGAATTAGATATGTTCATCAATCACAGAGGAATTAAATTAACAAAAACAATATCAAAGTTGAACTAATAAATATTGACGGAGTAGCATGATACTGCCATTTAAGGCTTATAAGAATTAAAGGTAGTCCTAAAGTTAAGTGTTTAAATATATAAAATTTTGAAAATTAAAAATAGTTGGAAAGGGGTAAAATTTAAAATTAATTATGATAACAACAGGTGAATGAGTGAAAGATAATGAGGGACATGCAAACGTCCTTTTCTAAGTCTCTCTCTCTCTCTCTCTGTGTATATATTATATATATATATATATATATATTTACAGTAAAAATAAGTTCATCGACAATCAGTTTTATTTTAATAATATGTTAGTTATATAATAGAGATAGTAGAGCTACAAGAAAATCACATTCATTCCTACAGCCTAATAATCAAATCAAATAGTGAGCAAACGTCTCTAAAAACATAATAAAACACACTTCACTTTCTCCTGTAATAAATCCGTTATACTATATTAGTGAACACACACACACACACACAGTAGTACTCACTCCCGGCCATTTCTCTCCTCAACTTCTTTGTCTTCTAACAGCCATCTCAACCCCCCTAAAAAAAACCAAAAAATAAAAATAAAAAAAAATTATTATTTTCATCATTCAGAAGATCAGATCCAAGGTTGTTTTGAGATCATCCATCATTTTATATATTTATATATATATAGACATACCTCGATCAGTCAATCTATCAATCAATCAAATCAAATCTCAGAGAGAGAGAGAGAGAGAGAGAGAGAGAAGGAAAACAACATTATGTCATCTTCATCTGTTTTTTCACCGGACCATCATCACATCTCTCCTTCGGAGCAGCTCTGTTACGTCCATTGCCACTTTTGTGACACTGTCCTTGCGGTATTTATATAAATCACTGTGTTGTCAATAATCATAGCCTTTTCTTACATAATAATCTTGTATAATATGTTACTGTCAAATTTTTCAAAGACCCTTAAAACTTTCAATCTCTTTCCAAAAGAAATGCTTCCACTGATATACGACGGCATCGTCCCTGCCTTTTCTTGAAAGGTTTTTATAGATTCAGTTTCTAATTAGGGTTTCTTTTTTTGGTGGGCTTGAATCTTTTTTTTTTTTTTACTTAATTACAAGGTGAGTGTGCCTTGCTCGAGTTTGTTCAAGACTGTGACAGTGAGATGTGGCCATTGCACCAACCTCTTGTCCGTGGACATGCGTGGCTTGCTCCTTCCTGCAGCTAATCAGCTTCACCTTGGACATTCATTCTTCTCTCCTCAGAATCTTCTGGTAATAAAATTTTTCAATTCTTCTGTAATTTTATTACACATTAGGGTTTTCTGAATCTTGATGCATATGCTAAAGCTAAACTTCTAGGGTATAATAAATGTTATTTTATTGAGATTAAAGTTTATGGATTACTTATCGAACTTCGTTTATATAATACGACGTATAACTGCACTGCAGGAGGAAATTCGAAACTCGCCGGCGAATTTGCTGATGAATCAGCCAAATCCAAACGAGCCTTTCAATCCTCTTCGTGTGATCGATGAGCTTCCTAAGCCTCCTACACCTAACAGACGTAAGAATACATTCAGACACTCTTTAAATGAATTTAAATTCACTATAAAAAGTATATATGATATGCTTTTCACAGAAATCCCTCCTACAGTCCATTGGAACATAGCATTATCCCTCGTGCTTTTGAGTGTTGTAGGAAAGTTTTTTTTGGTCAATTTCAACACAAGCCTCTCAAAACAGTAGTAGTTTTTCTTTTAACGAAAGTAAGGTTTTTCCTTATTTTCTTTTCCTTTTTCTCAAAAAAAAAAAAAAAAAAAAAAAACACTTCTTTTGTATTAATATTTTCTTCATAACAGACATAAATATTTCCTTCTTTTTTCCTGAGTTATTCAACATTTTCACAAGGCATAGTGCTCAAGTGAGCCACATGTTCTTCAACATCTTCTCAATTTTAAGGGATTATTCTCCAAATTTCTTGCAAACCCTAATCTTTTTAACTTTCATTTTTCCATCATCTCTGTAATTTGATATATTTTCTCCCCAAAATTAATAATGTTGTTTGCAGTTAAAGAATATTGTTAATAACTTTAATTTGTTTCTCCTAGCAAGGGACATATTTCATTTTATTTTATTTTTTTCCCCCGGGAATCAAGATAGCATCTGGGGAACATTACTGGGAACCTAAGGAAATTTAGTAAAAAAGCAAAATCATTACACAATCATGAAGTAGTGATGAGAAGGAGAAAGAAAAATAAAGGAGATTGTGACAGTGAAATAATAAATGAAAGTCAGCCAACTATGCTCTCTACCTTTTGTTTTTTTATTCTTTGTTTTCTTTATAATCTTCCCCCCTTTTCAGCCCCAGAGAAAAGACAGCGAGTCCCATCTGCTTACAACCGTTTCATCAAGTAAGAAATATTATTATATTAATAACTATCATCATAAATCATTTTGGAAGTATTAATATATATATATATAGTTATTCATACTTACACACCTTCGTAGTATAGATGTGCAGCTTTGTATTGTCAAGCAGAGTCTTTACAATATATAACATAATTGTCGGTTCCATTTATTACAATTTCTGAACATAGGCACGCCGATTGATTAAGGGCAGAATCTGAGAAAGAATCTATGGTTTAAATTTACTGAAACATAGTATTATTTTTTTAAATTTTTCTAGGGATGAGATTCAACGTATCAAAGCTGGAAACCCTGATATCAGTCACAGAGAGGCCTTTAGTGCAGCGGCGAAAAATGTAAGATCCAAGAAAACAATTACATAAAAATAAACACCTTTCTAGGGTTTTGTTTTTTTTATTCATTATTGCAGCTTTTATCAGCTGTCTCATTTAAAAGGTAGCATTTTTTTTTTCTGGGTTGAAGTATATGGAGCTTAATGATTATTGAAATTAGAGACTAAACTGTACTAGGGTATTGAATCCCTGAGAATTTATATAAAATTCTGTAATAAATAATGTTTTTTTTACAGTGGGCCCATTTTCCACATATTCACTTCGGACTCATGCCTGATCATCAACCCGTGAAGAAACCTAATGTTTTCCAAAAGGTACTTAATCTATCTTCTTCTATATCTCAGCCCTATTTCTTGACCACTTGAATTTCTGACACAATATTCATTCAGAAGTAGATACTAATATATATATCAATCTAATGTTATTTATTTTTGTAATAGGAAGGAGATGATGTTCTGATGAAAGATGGATTTCTTGCCAATGTCGGCGTGACTCGTAACTAATAACAGAGAGAAGTGGATTATTCCATGTACCGTACTGTTTTTATGTATGAATCTAATATATGTATGCATCTGTCTTATGATCTTTAAACGGTGGTTAGGGTTCTTAAGATGTGTTGCTGCAGCAAGACGACTTTGTATGTAGTACGTTTTCAATGGGTCTTATTTCCGTCATGTCGGAGCTTATTACATCAACCTTTGGCAGGTTCGTCTGGTAATAACTAAGTCGGTTATGGATTTCACATTGCGTCGATGTTATCCTTATTTAGGTTCGACATATAATATATGGATTGTGCCTACTACTATAGCATCCAATGCAATGTATTGCATTATGTTTGTATACATCTTTCAAATGTGTTAGGCTTTGTCATTGCCAAAATCAGGCACCTAACTTGATAATATAGAGCAACATAAGGATAATATCTCGAGGGTTTGTCATAACGTATTATAGTAATTAAATATGTAAAGCAAGAAAATGTCTTGAAAAAAGCACTGCAAAACAAAGGGTTTGACCTTAGGGATGATATGGGTGAAGTCAATTATTGAACTCACTTGAAGGACCACCCATAGACAATCACCTTTACAAACTCTAGAAATTGCACTCTCAAATTAGGAAGAAAAGAGTTTCATACGTACAATTTTTAAATCAATCAATAAAATAAATAAAAAAAAGATCATTTAAAGATATATATTTCTAATGACATCGTGGACAATAAAGAAACATTAGATTTTCCCTAATACAAAGACAAAGGGAAAGAACACCCTTTTTGTTACTATTGGTATTTGGAGGGGATGTCTTTTATCCGTAACGTGGAACTTTTAACAAAATTGATGAAAGTGATTTGTATGATTTTCCTTTGATGTTGTTATTGCAGTTTGCAAATATTTAATTTCATATATAATTCGTTCCCTATGGATAAATATACTATAAAATTGACTTACCCACCTTTATTACCTATACTACATATAATGTGAGTGTGGAGAGAGAGAGAGAGGGGAAATTGGGCCAAGCCCAAGAAATAATGGTTTAATTGGTATTTTGTACTTCATATGCAAAGTCGTTTTAATTATATATACTGTCAAATTAAAGACTGAGTTTTACTGCCCATATAGATAAAATCTTGATGAAGGTTAGGAGCCTTATTGAATGTAGTACGATGATTGGGAGTTAGGACATCGCATTGAGTACACACCCTATGAATTAGGCATTGTGCGACTGTAATAATCTTGCACTAAATTAACTCTTCTGTCTTAAAGTTTAATTAGATATACTATTAAACAACTAGCCAATGACAAGACCACAAGAGTAGTTACATGGCAAATTCAACTAGTTTTGATTGGACATCAAATGATCATCAATAACCTCAAGATTTCATATATATCTCTGCAATAGAATAATAAGAAGTGCATTAATATAAGGTATCATAGTTCATTTTGTACATCTCTACACATGCCCTTAACCACTCGCATCACCCATCTTTGACCATCAAGAAAATTTTGAAAAGGGATCACAAAGCACAAAACCCTCAAATCAAGGAAGCTTTTTCAAGAGTTGCTCGTTAATTTTTTTATTTTTTTTAAAGGGGATCATTATGAAAGTTAAATCAAGAAATAAGAAGTCAATTGTGGGATGGAGGATGAGTTTTTGGTGGCAAATAGTCCAAATTAAAATTTGGATCTTTTTCTCCTTTCCTCTCGTGAGGAACCGACCAAGAAACGGTTGCTTGTAATGACATGCGATGTTCTTCTTTCTCCGTGGCTCGAGTGACTTGTACCTTATCGGCCTTTTCTGAATCAGATTCCGAGGTTGTATAGTTAACTGACGATGAAACTGTAGTTCGATTAAAGATCTTGTTATGCTGCATAAGTATATAACAAAATGAAGATAATCAGATTTTCGAGTAATGAAATGAGCTCTCTTTGATCTTCTTGAAATTTGAATAAATCACATTCAAGTTATAAAGTTTCAGAAAGAAAAAAAAAAAAAAAAGAATCATGACTCATGATGATATGATATGATCATATGATCCCTTAAAGAAAACACGAAATACCTAGACTGAGTTTAGTTAGTTATATATAGAATAATGAGATCATACATGAACAACAAACCTTAGCATTATTCGATTCTTTTTCGGAGGATTCCTTGTGAAAAACCCCGAAACTTCGAGCACTACAAGCTTGGTGCCAACAACATAGAAGCACTACAATTACAAGGGAAGACGACTTGATTGACATTTGAAGCAAAAACAAAGATGCGATCTTCCTTCGTCAGTTAGGTGCAATAAAATTATAACTTCCAGCAGATGATCGAGCTTGTCGTCGCTATTCGACGATAAACGAATGTATATTCTTGGAATGTCTGAAGCTACTTCGATCTCAACGTTCAGAAAACATGCAAATGTCAAGCTCTAGAGAAGAAACTTGGATATGATGGGGGACGATCTTCTCTCTAATGGCTCTCTAGCTAGAAAAATATATATGATCACTTGGGATTATCTTTTGCTCACTGTATGATGATGGATCATTAATAGAATAAGTGAGATTTTTCGCTTTTGTAGACAATAATTTAAAAAAAAAAAAAACATTAGATACAATAAAGCAAGAGCCTGTCTGAATTTTGATTAATCCGAGGACATTAAAAACCCTTGCTTGTCTTCGAGCGAACTGGCCTGTGGTTGGTTATAAGTATTAGCCTTCCACCCCCCCAACTTTATGCTATTTTATGGGATGAAAAAATGGTTTGTCTAGAGGATTTTATAATTTTAATTAATTTAGTTAATTGGTTTGTTAACGGCCTATTTAACTATATTAAGATAGAAGGGCAACAAATGAGAGACATGTCCGCATGGCTTAACGTCCTATGGTTCTCATGTTAGAGACAAAGGTGAGTGCCCTAACCACCAAAAACGGTCATAACTTCCACGTGGCACACCCCCACGTGACATGATGTGCCAAGTGGACGTTAGCACTTGCCTTGTTTTGTTATAGCACGGTTTCAAATTAATCATATTGATAACGTTTATTAATGTATTACTACCGATAATAAAAGTAAATTAGATGAAGTATATTTCATAATAAGAAAAAATATTTAACAACGCATTATCTAATTTTAAACACCCCAATAAAAATAAATAAATAAATAAAACGTTCTATCCGCCATGCACGCATTTCGCAATCCCAATAAAGATTAGTATAGGTAAATTGAATATATTTATATTATATATCTACGTTAGCTTTTTAGTTTCTCATTACATTTTGATATATTACGAGATGTAATTTCATGTCTGGTATAGCTTAGATTTGGACATAATAATGCACATATCAAGAAAACAGATTTCATCGATAAGTCAACATGTATATACATATAATTTTAAATAACTACTTATATATATATATATTATATGGTGAATGTACCGAGTGGATTAGGGGTTTGTGAGATCATCAATTTAAACTTGTGTGTCTTCCTAAAGCTTAACATTCTTGGTAATTGCATCTATTCTTGTCCCCACAACACAATTCAAGAAATAATGCCCTTTATAATTATTTATTATTATTATTCACATGTAACTAATCTTTATAAACTGAGATTTATGAATGTGAATTATATATTGCTTAATAATTTTGTAAAAAAACTGTCACCGTATTGACATAAAATTATTTTATTTGTACCCATTGCGACACTAAAGAGAAACTTGGGCCGCAATGTGTTCATCATGGGCTGGTATAATCTTTAGCCCAACTAAGACTTGGTGATAGGGCCCACCTACTCCAATTCTTAATTACAACCCTAAGGTCGAAACTATTTAATTATTTCTCAAAACGGCTGATATTTGACAATAATGCATATAGAATGAATCATTATTATATTACATTTAAATGAGGCGTAATCATTTTCAGTTATTATTATACCCTTATTTATTTATTTATTTTTTAACATCCCTCCCCTATACATATTTGTTTATATACTTGCGAAAAAAATATATTATTATTTATAATTCAAAGCATGGTGATGAAGCGAAAGTAATGACCTTGTACATTGCAGGTAGGCCATATATTTTAAAATTTTATGCCTCCCTAATCATGGGCTGGCTATAAATTATATCAATACATAATTTGTTGCAATTATTGTGTAATTAATAAAAGAAACATTTTAAATACTTGCTTATCATAGGCAACTATTGTGAACAAGGTATTCCTTGAGCCGAGAGAAAAGAACATGCAATCATCCCTTTAAATAATCACATTTATTTATAAAAGGGTTAGATGATTTGATAATATTTAATCAATGTAGACATAGGGTTATGTATAGGGGAGGCAAAGTAATGATAATCACGAGTTGGATACACTTTCCAATTAGTTGAAGCAAGAAAACCCCCATTCACATCACATGGAGGAAAGGAATGAAATAAAAAATATATTATAATCATGGTTTTTGCTAACTAATATAATACATATTTATTAATGATGAAACCTAAGCTTGTCCCTATTTGATTTAATTCGTTATGTACATATGAATATTATAATCAAATATATTGAAATATGACGCTTTACGTTATTCACTTCGTTAATCCTATCCGACCACTAAAAACAATCTCCACCGTCCAATTCATGACCCGATCAGTAAATCCTGACCGTAGATTTTGCAATCTCGATTTCTTCGAACTACGCAGTAAAAAACTCTTTTCATCGCCTTCGTGTCAGACTGTAGCAACGTTTGTGAATGTACGAAACTACCCCTAGACATGCGCATAGGCTAGAAGGGTAGTTTCGGAAAATGAATGCCAGCTCATCGATCCACTCAACGCCCATTCATTGGTCCCTGTTAGAAAGCTACGCAGCGAAGGCACTTATTTTTCTATCCTCCACGCGCTTTCTCACTCGCGTGACGTACACCGGTCAAATGAAAATCCACGCGCGCCTCGTCTGCGAGTGCGCCTCCGTACGGAAAGTAAAAAAACCCTAGATAGAAAAGATAAGTACTTCTGTAGACAAGACGTAAAAAAATTTAATAACTCAAAAAGAAAATTAAAATATAAAATAGCGAGAAGAGAGAGAGAGAGAGAGAGAGAGAGAGAGAGAGAGAGAGAGAATGTATGAAGAAGTCTACTACTTTTTCATACTACACGCATCCATGGCAATAATGTACAGAAACTACTTACTACGGTCTGTAAAAGCATTACAATTTTAAGAGAAAAGAAGAAGCTTGTTATTGTGTTTCACCTTCACGCATGCATTTTACTTGGTACAAATGTTTCCTTGACTTCTTTCATCGTCTAGAGGTGCTCATCCCTCCTAAGCTTTCTGTTATTATTTGTTTCTTTTTTCTGATTTTCTTGGAATTCTTTATTTCTTTCTTATTTTTTAACCTTTCGTTTGAAGGAAATTCTGGAGAAATTTGGTTCTTAGATGAAGGGAATGCCCTTGCCCTATGATTTTCAGGGGAAGGGGGCGTTAGATTTAGACATAATTCTTCAAAAAAATCAACCTTTCCTCACAAATAATCTCTGCGCTGATTTCCCACCTTATTTCTTGGAAAAAAATTGCATCTTTGACCCTAGCGAGCCCAAATCGGTCTTGGACTCCGCCGGATTTCCCAGTAGGCCCGCATCTTCCGCAACGCTGTCTTCCTCCCACGGCGGAGGTAGTGGCGGAGGTGGCGGTTCGACCGACACGGCGAGGACAAGCCCATCTCCCAAATGGCATCAACGACTAGACTCAGCTACTGCTACGAGCTGCTCGAATCTCGCGGCAGCGCGTGAAGAATCTTTAAACGTGAGGACAAGTGGTGGTGGTGGTTGGGGCGGCGGCGACGGTGGTGTTGGGAGGCTGGCTATGGAAGATTGGGGAAGCGTTCTGTCCGACGTGTCACAAGCTGGGCAAGAACAGTCTCTCCTTGGGTGGATCATGGGTGAGGATCCTAACAAGGTTGTTCACCTCGGCGGTGGTAATAACGACGGCCTGGCGTTTGATTTCAACTATAGCAACGGAGGTTTCGGTGTGGTCGATCAAGAAAGCTTTAGCGTCGGCGGCGTTAATCTGACTCCTAACAATCCAATCCTCGACAGTTCGAGCCCCATGCCGTCGAATCCAACCCCTAATCTCGCATTCGATTCGTGCCCTTTCGAGACGAAGGCTCATCATATGCTCAACTCACACCTCTTAATGGACCAATACCACCCTCTTTCATACGCAGCTCGGGACAACGATCACGGCCTGTTATTACCGCCTCAGTCGAAACGGCACAATCCCGGGATTGGCGTAATGGATAATTCGTCTCTGCTTGGTAGCCATATCTCAAAAGGGTCTTATTCTTTCAGCCCGCAGTTTCTACCTCATTACCAAGCCGGCCCCGCTAAAATGGAACGGAAGCCTAAGGAAGACGTTGGACAATGTAATCACCAAGGGCCGATTGCAGACCAGCTTTATAAGGCGGCGGAGCTTGTCCAGGCGGGAAACTTGGCACTCGCGCGAGAGATATTGGCGCGGCTCAATCACCAGCTCTTGTCTCCCATTGGGAAACCCTTTCAAAGGGCTGCTTTTTATTGCAAGGAAGCTCTTCAGAAGCTGCTTCTTTCCTCCGATGGCAACGATGTAATGATCCCATCTTCGGTCGGTTCTTCTTTGCCCTTCGGTCTAGTGCTCAAGATTGGAGCTTACAAGTCCTTCTCCGAGGTCTCACCGATGGTTCAGTTTGTTAACTTCACTTGCAACCAGGCGATTCTCGAGGCTGTAGAAGGGTTCGACAGGGTCCATGTGATCGATTTCGATATAGGGTACGGTGGACAGTGGGCTTCCCTCATGCAAGAACTCGCCCTTCGTAATGGAGGCGGGCCGCCACCATCGCTCAAAATTTCAGCTTTACCCTCGAACCCTTCGAGTCAAGAACAGCTCGAGCTAGCCCTCGCGCGGGAGAATCTGACCCAATTCGCGGGGGAGATCAATGTCCCCTTCGAATTCGACGTTTTGGGCGTTGATTCTTTGAATCCCACTTCGTGGGCTTCGCATTTTCGATCCCCCGACGAGGCTGTCGTGGTGAATTTACCAGCTGGCGTTCTTGCAAGTAGTCGGGAGATGTCCGCGCCTTTAACTCTCAGGTTCGTGAAGCAGTTGTCTCCAAGAATCGTAGTCTCCGCGGATCGAGGATGTCATAGAACCGATCTTACGTTCGCAAGTCAAATGATTCACGCCCTCCATTCTCAGTCGAACCTTCTAGAATCTCTCGACGCCGTGAGTGGGGACGCCGACTCTTTGCAAAAGATTGAGAGGTTTTTATTACAGCCAGGGATCGAAAAGTTAGTGGCGGGCAGGTTTCGAAACCTTGAGAAGACGCAGCATTGGAGGGCTTCGTTCATATCTTACGGTTTTTCGCCCGTGGGGTTTAGCGATTTCGCTGAGTCGCAAGCTGAGTGTATTGTAAAAAGGACGCCAGTTCGAGGTTTTACCGTGGAAAAGAGACAGTGCTGTCTTGTCTTGTGCTGGCAAAGGAAAGAGCTGATCTCTGCCTCGGCTTGGAGGTGCTGAAAACTTTAATGTTCGAATATGCGACGAAGAAGGTGACTTTCGATGTTCGATGTATTGCGATTTAGTTAACTTTTTAATGACGTTTTCTCGCCGGAATTTGATTTAACTGTACTAATTTTCGACGGAAAAAACAAAAAAATTCTGGGCTTGTTTTAGTGCTGGATAATGGATGTTTCTAATGAATGTATTTGTGTCTTATTTTGTAATCCTTGGTATGTTTTCTTGCATTTTTCATTTGACTTTATTTATGTCTGTTTTATTGCCATTGGAGATTTGTCCCTTCACTTGTGTGTTAGAACTATTACATATAGGATATCTTTTTTTTTTTTTTAATCTACACTTAAATACCAATTTTTATAAAAAAGTTGCAATTCAGTATCTTGTCAGAAAAAAATTATATTTAAGTACCCAACTGGCTGTGTGTATCATTTTACCATCCTTGACGTACCTTTTTATATGTATATTACGTACCACATCAGGCGTTTATGTGGTATCTATATAGGTTTCTTTATGTTACCTAAATTTATTATGTAATGTACATTTTCTTACAGTATTATGTATCACAATACATTTCTACATTGTACTTAAATATACTTATATGGTGTATATGTGACGCAAGCGGGTACTTATGTGTAAACATTTTATTCTACTAGGTACCTACATGTAAAAAAATTATGATAATGGACTGAATTCCTTTTTTTTTTTTATATTGGTTTGATAATGTAATAAATAATAATTGCTATGATTAAGGTATTATTATATGGTTTGGGTTAGTAAAAGGTGTATTTTTTTTTCCAAGGCTAGCACGTTACGTTGCATGCCAAGAATTGTTTTATATGTTAGTTAAAAGCTGATTTGTTTTTAATTGATTGTCCTAATCAAATCACATGGAGGTTGTAATGCTATTGGACCCCTCCAATGGCTATGTCTTTTTTTAAATATTAATTGGATGTTAAATAATAATTTGGAATAGGTTATATAGCCTACACGCAATTAATATTTTAATTATATTTAAATTATGTATGTAATGTTAAATTAAAGACGCTTCTATTTCAATGACTCAAAATATAGTGATGGGATTGAGATTTTTTTAAGTATGGCGTAAGCACTAAATGTAATTAGCCATTTACTTTTTCTTATTTATTTATTGTTAAATCATATTTAAATTTAAGTAATTGACAAAAATTAATATTTTAATTTAGAACTAAATTATGTATATGATGATTAGATTAGGTTGCAATTAAATTAAAAGACGCATCTTTTTCAAGAACACCTAATGGGATTGAGATTTCTTTGATATATATTTATATATAACGTGACAGACTGACAATGGCTTAAAAGCAATAAATGCAATTAGTCTTTTATTAATTTTTTTTCTTTATTATTAATTCATATTTAAGTAATGGCCAAATGGAGCCCACTAATCGTAGTAGAGATTGTTAATATTTAATACGGATGATTTTATCTAATAATTATAATTATATTTTGCTGATGAAAAGGAAAGCTCACCAACGACCTAACCCCTCGATGACTAATCCGAATGATTAAAAGAAGAAAAAAAGAGTAAACGGTTTTATTAAATAATAGCCTTTTGTGACAACAAGAATTATTTCTATACTAAATATGGATGTCGAGCATCCTAGAATGTCAATGAATTATTATATTTTACGGTCTAATTATTTAAATAAAATCTTACAAATTGGGTACGTTCACTGCACCCCTAAATATTCTAGGAAATATTGCTATTATTATAAGGATCTTGATTTTTTGATTAATGGAAGATTATATTCCATGATGACGCACATTTAAAGTTTATGTATCAATAATATATTTAAGACCTCAAGTTATTTTCAGTTATTAGATAACGACAAAACTCATGCTCATACAAAGAAGTCAATGTTAGTTGAGAATCCGAGTAAAAAACAGTATATATGTCAGAAAATAAAACATATACAAATATACAAATGATAGAATAAACAAATGTTGCTTAGTGGTTTAGCTTTTTTTTTTTTAAAATCTCATCTATATTAATATATATTAGAGCGAAATATTTTTTTTTTTCATTTGTATGTATGCTCATCTCAGACATCGCACTTACTTCAGTTTAGTATGAATCGAATCCAAACCTCATTATCGACTATAAAACAATGCTTATTTCCAGCGGGACTAATCCTCCATGATCCTCGTGAATGCCTCAAACTATAATAAACTTCGATAATCATGAAATTTAAATACATAGACAAGGAAATCCACACCTCTCAACCACTAGACAAGGCGACATTTTACTTTACTTATACCTATAGAAATAACAATAAAAAATAAAATATCTTTAAAAAAAAAATCGCCAGTTGCATGCACGTGGGAGTATCACAGGACGATTTTATGAGGGGTAATTTTTGTTTCAGGCCTTGTCATAAATATAAATTTAGTATTCAGACCCTATCAGAAAAAACAAATTAGTTTTAAGGATCCGATTTTTATAGTAACACTTTATTGTACTGCAATAACAATACATTGTAAGTTTGTAACACAAAAAAGTATGTTTGATACCTCTTCTATAACATTTTATAACATTTTTGTAAGTTCATGTCCTTATTCCTATGTTTTACAGAAATTAGGTCCTTTGAAATAAATTTTTTTCTGACAGGGTCTAAACACTATTTTACACTATTTTAAAACTATAAAAGGGCCTAAAACCTAATTAACCCTTTTAAGAGAGAAAAGCCATGTGAAATGTAAGAGGCCCTATTGTCTGCAGAAATTATGATATTCCAATTAAAAATATATTATTACATATATATATATATAGGTAGTTAATCTTATATCATAATTACGAAACCTCAAAGCGCTCGTCTTCTACGGACCAACGATACTGCTAAAGACTCGCACTAATTAAGGTTTTTCTGACAAGACAAATACTTAATGTTTCATGTCATATTAATATGGAGATTGAAATGTATAAAACATGGACTTCTCCGACTGAGATTAGACGAAATATTACCATCTCGTTAGAAGGTATCCCAGCAAGACGCCGACGAAGCCGATTATGACGACATAAACGAACGGAATACCGCCGCTGCTTCTGTTACCTTGGCGCCTCAACAGCTCCTTCATGACACAAATGAAAAAGGGTAAATAGCTTGAGGTTCGTTCATCAACGGTTAAGGTTGTCATTTTTCAACTAAATTTTTTTTTTTCATTTTTTTTTTTTTTGTTCAGATATAGACAAACTTATATTACCAGAATGTTTATATCGAATATTGGATATTGGATCGGAAAGAAGATAACCAGTGGATATACCAGTTCTTGCCGAAGCTTGCTGTTTTGCTGAGTAACAGAGTGTTTCTCCTCGGTGAGCTTGGAAATCAGAGCCTTCACCTACAATTTACAGAGCGTTTCTCTTTCAAAATGCTTTCGACGGGGACAGGGAAGTGTTTTTCAACCAAACGTATTCAACATACAACTGAAACTCAGTATTCAGTTTATCACATTAAATTGGTTGGCTGGAAGATAAAAGAGGACGAATCTAACCTCTGTTGTGCTCTCCCTGGGATCAACAAATCCTTTGGATGCCTGAAGTTGAAACATAACATGAACTATCAACAAATTCTTAAGCAACAAAATAAAATTTAATGATTAAGATCTATGGAAAATCGGAGTCACAAAACTACTTGCTCACATTGAAGTCCAAAGTCTGATTCACAACCCCATTATCTGAAACCGAGTCCCGCGGTGAAGAACCTTCCTCTGATCCCTCATGCACGGGCGAAGGTGGTCGCGGAGGAGCAACATAAGAAACTCGCAACTTGCATTCATCGACGCGATTCCCAGAGTCTTTGCTAAACTGATATGCACAACATGCACATGGAATTATTGATTTGTTTATCCTTCTATCAACTAAGCGTTGACCACTCAAAATAACATTAAACAGATAGTACAAATAATTTACGTACCATTTCAGCAGTTATATCCTTTGCAGTGATTCCAGGGTTGACAACTACGCTCTGGAGGAGAAATTTATCCCTGCATTGCATGTCGGGTGGGAATTCCTTTTGAGCTTGCATCGTAACTGAAGAACAATTCAGCTTATCAGTTATCAATTTGATAAATCAACACAGTATAACCTATAAAGCGAGAGAAAAAATTGTTGCACATCTTCGATAAAGGCAACGCTTACAAATCAGCATCAAGAGCTGGATCCAATTGACTATGAATTCAAGAGTTTGGTCATAACTAAAAAGACTAGTTTTCTCGTTTAAGATATCGAGTTTCTGTCGTAATTCAACCTCCAACAATGTCAAATCAATGAATCATTAGAATACATATGCATGATATGAACCTTTTTTAGGATGCCATGTACACACACACACACACACACACAGAGAGAGAGGGAGAGAGAGAGGCAGAGAGAGGGAGAGAGATGAACCTATAACTTCACAGCTGGTATGAGGAACCACAACTCCAGTGTTAGGCCTCACACAATACTTCTTTGGATTTGTAGTCTTCACCTGAATATTTAATCAAATGAAAAGGGATAAGTTTTGTGGCAGCTTTAGCAATCAATATACCTCTATTGTTCATGGAATAAGCTGAAACACACTTTAATCAAAGAAATAAACGAGCTCTTACCTTAAACGCAACCTGATACTCTGTTTTGTTCGTCAACAGCATCGTACATGCGATTTGCTTCTTCAATTCAACTGCTCGGAGATACAACAATCCAAAAAAAAAAAAAATCAGCATAGAAGCAAATATTCCACACGCAACAGATCTAATCGATTGAACATAGAATCTAACCACAAAATTCATCCTAAAAGAATCGAACACACAAGAGAAAAAGAAAATCAGACATAATAATAAGAGAGATATAGAGCAAATGCAGTGCCTACATGGGAATTGAAGCTCATTGGGTTCAATCTGCAAAAGCTCGCCGCTGGACATTGCGCCGGTTAGATCTGTGTCTAATCCGCGGGAGAACTGACGTGTTAGGGTTCCGCCGCCGCGGGGCGATTAATATGGTCTATATTGTTTCCGCAAATTTCGAATTAAATTTGTGCATTTTTTATATATATATATGTACTGTACAAGGAAATAACTTCATTTTTTTTTCTTTTTTACTTGTTAAAAAAGTAATAAATAACGGTGAACTAAGAAACACTAAGAAATTTAACCAAAAAAAAAAGGCTAAATATCAGAATCATATTTAATGAGTTTGACGTCAACAAAATCGTAGCTGCGTGATATCATTCTATGCAAAATTTTGGTGACATCACTTATGTGTATTTGTCGGAATTTCGTTGAACTTTCCATGTGAATTGACAAAGTATAAGCATCATACCCCATTTTGAAAGCTATATACACCATTTTGAAAGCTATATATTCTTGGACACAATTACTATGTAAAATAGCTATTAGTAATAGAGTTTCACTTGCCGCATTCTCTCTACTACAGAATATATATATATATATATATATATAGAAAGAAAATTCAAGATTATTACATAGTTAGGCATTGAATAAGAAGCATTGCAATGACGAATACAGAAGAAACAAGGTCGCCGTCGCCGTGCAACGAAATCGTAGTGGAGACGGGCGGCGATGATGTCATCAACCGTCCGACCAATCGCCATTGGAAAGTGAGCAACCGTAGAACAACAAGGAGAAGAAGATTTATCACAAGGTTAGAATAATAAAGTTTCTCCTTGCTTCATTTATTACAACTCCAAACACTATCCCTTTCTGTAGTAAGTCGAAAGGGCGAAAGCCCTTCTATTTCCATCACGTCGTCCTCAAGTACATCAACCCATCTCTACTCGCCTTAGTGATATCGCCCAACATCACATTCGGACAGAAAGAAGGCAACATCGTACCCTTGAGTTGCTTCTTGATAGGCATTGGTCTCTACGGTGCCATAGAATATGTAACTACCTCTCGAGGCTGCAAATACTTTCGGGTGCTCAACCGTCTTGCCCTTTCCTCGGTAGTTCTTACCGCGACCTCTTTGGTCTCCATGCTAGTTGCAAAACATGTCTATGTGGCATCTTTCGTGATTTTGATACCCTTGCCTCTGATAATACTGGCTTGGCCCGTGGGTCGCCTGGCGAATACTTGGCTACTCGGGAAAGTAAGTAATAAAGTCGTTAAGAAATTGGCTTTGTTCGAAGAAGGCGACGATGGCTCGGAGGAAAGAGCTTCATCTTCACCCGTGTGACTCGAAGGATTATGTAATGTGCATGTTGTAATAATATTTTGAGTTGTGTTGTTTTGTGTTTCTTTATTCTTGTCATAAGCAATTTTTAATACATCTAAATATGTGTCAAAAATATTATAAAATCTACCTTATTATTTAAATTTTTTAATTACATCTAAACACGCATCGTTGCTAATTTTAAACGAACATTATTATTTCTTGCCACCATCACCCTCTTTAGTTAATTACCAAAAAAACATCCTAAATTCATGGCTTCAAATACAAAATAATTATAATTATGTGTTATTTTGCATGAAATGTCATTTTCTTTCTTACTCGTTTCTACCTTAAATGGGGACATATAGCATGATGCTAATGTCTACAAATCATTATATATATAGGAATTTTGTGTGTGAGCACCTTGCGTGGGCACCTGTTGATGTGGCACTGATTCGTGTCATATCAACATGCCACATCAACATCAGAGGTGATGTGACATTAGTTAACACCTCCTAGGTGTCACTGATCGACAAATTTGGTGCTAATGTGGCATCTTGATGACCTATGTGGCACATGATGTGTAATACTAATATGTGTCACGTCAAGATGCCACATCAACAGGTGCCCACGCATAAAATTCCTATATATATATATATATATATATATACTTGATTTTTGCACAATGAGTTTCAAGTCAATGCATGCATTTATTGTGATCAATATTATTTGGAAACAAAATAATAATAATAAAAGGTGTATTTAGGAAATACGAAGGACATCACAGGTCCTATTATAAAATATTAAAATAAACGCAAAAAAAAAAAAGAAAAAGAAAACATATGCCTATCGATATAAATGTCGTTTTAGTTGAATTTATGGTCAAAGCAAAACTTAAAAGCGGCGGGGGTGGTGCACAGCATAATCGAGTGAAATTATTAATTTTTCTAAGTGTATATAAATGTGTGATTTAGATGTTTTTAGTTCTTACCCACCAACTAATTAGGTTTACGATGGCTGACTTTCGAAACAAAATATCAATATAGGATATGTTTAAATTTTAAATATTACTCGATGTGTTTGTATGATTTGTCCATTGAAATATGGTACGGCATAATACAACAATAAACATAGTAATAAATGCATTTTTGTCACATTTGGTCCAAAGAAAAAAAAAAAGAAAGAAAAAAAGCACTACCCTACACTCATTCAAAATTATATTAAATTTTACACATTTTTCAGGAAAAAAAAAACTGAAAATTCCATTTTTTTTTCTTTCTATATCTCCAAGTATAAGTGTATAACTCAATTAGCTATCCATTACGCTGTTATTAACAAATATATAAACAACACTAATATTAATGACCTCAAAGCAAAGATATTGGAACACAACAAAGTTGTTATTAACAAATATATAGTTATTACACAACCAAATCCACAGCCATATCATTCTAACAAAGGACGATGAACACACTCACAAAATACATATATATATATATATATATATTATATAAAGACAATATAAAAATGATCAAATGAATGAAGTTTATGTAGTTTCAAGCACCACCAAAGAGCTTCTTCTTCCTTATGCAGTCCACTTTCTTCTTCACGCCTTCGAGTAAAAGCGACGGAGAAGACGGTATCCTTCGAAACCCTCTAGCGCTCTCAGACCTCTTAAGCTCTTTCTCCTTTAGAACATTCTCACCGCCGACGCTTACTCTTCGCTTCTGCTGCTTCTCGGCAGAGGCTGCGGCCGCTTCTTCTTCCTTTCTCTCTTTCGTTCTTGCGGGCACTATTCTATAAGGAGGGTTCTTACTAAAAAGCGTTGCTTTCGCCTTGACAGCTTCTATGTTCTTGTCCGCATTCTCCTTCCCTTTCCTCGTAATAGAACTTCTTGCTTCAACCTCAGCTTTCTCTTCCTTTTCCTCTGCTTCTCCTCCCCTCTCCTTCTGTGGATAGATTTGATTCAGCTTCTCTATCAATTCATCCGTCGTGTTGATTCGATTATTCGTTTCATTACCATTATCGTCGCCGTCTACTTCCGCCGAGTTTTCGTAAAGAAACTGAAGCCATTTCTCGATGTTAACCTTCCCACGTAATCTCCTGCTCTCTTCGCCGTCATGGTCTTCTTCTTCTTCGTCGTCCGATCCATGGCGGGACGGCGGGAATTTCATGCTGTATATTCTGCCTCCGTCTTCTATTTCGAGGCTCTGAAGCCTCTCTTCGACGATATAGTCCCTCTCTTCAAGAACTAAGGCTGCCTTGGTATTCTTATCCGGGCCGGGCTTTAGTATCTTTATACTCGTCGGTTCCTCGGGCTGCTGCCTTTCCTCCGAAGAAGAATCCCTTTGCTCTTCCTCTAAGAACTTCTTTAACTGCTTATGCAGACGGTCAGAAGAAGTTCCACCGTCGCCGCCATAGCTTGTCGTCTTAGCTTCTTCTTCCCCTCCTAACATCTCTGGCTTGTCTTCTTCTTGCAAGCAAAAAGGAGAGATCTCAAGCTTGTTTACTTCTTCTTCATCCTCCTCGTGTTCGTCGTAGTAACTGTCGATTCTTGACCTTTTTCTCGAACTTTCCCACTCGGGTTTTTTCTTTAGTACCTTATTCTCCAGCTCGTCGCGCTTCTTACACCTCCTACGAAGCTCTCTCTCCGCGGAGTCGCAGATCGCCTTCTGGGCTTCGAGCCTGGCGAGCAGAGCGTTCGCCGCTGCTTGGTTCAGCCTTACTTGCTCCTTGTAAACCACACTTCTGCAAGAAAATAATAGAAAGAAAGAATTACTACAAGCCTTGTAAGAAGATCAAAGATTCCCACCTCTATTTATATCATCATCAAGCAATCTTAACTGATGCATGGCGTCTCTGATCATCTTCTCCAGTATGCCCTTGTAAGAAGACTGAGACTCGGCCAGCCGCCTGCACTTTTCGACCCGCCTCTTCTTCTTCAGCAGCACAGACTCCAATTCTTGAATCGTGAGCTTTTCGTCCTCTGTTTTCGTCTGAAGCTCGCTGACCTCGTTGTCGAGCTTGTGTATCTCCGCCTGCATTTTATATGCTTCTTCCCTTTCTTTCAAGGAGTCTCTGGCCATGACGATGGCTTGATAACTCAGCATCAGTGGATCGTCGTTTTCCTTCGAATTCTGCTTGAGCTTCTTCGAAGCTGCCCACATAATCAAACGCATCGATCTAACTATCGAAACGAACGATGAGATTCAAACAAAATGATGTCACTTGCTTACCTATGATAGGTGTGCTTGATCTAGGCCTTCGATTGGCATCGAGTGACCTCAGCGGAGCATCGAACGATTCCCGTCTGGGACGAACAAGAGCGGCCGGAGCTAACCCTAATCGATCTTTCGAATCCAAGAAATGCAGCGGGAAAACATGGGAGTCGACCATCTGGGAATCATTGAGCTCTTCGCATTCACCATTTGAGAACAGCCAAGAAAATGCCCTGTGCCTGAAAAAAAAAAAAGAAGCATATATATCCCACCCAATCCAAAGATCAATAATCTATTACAACTTTCTAGGAATGAATCGATGAATCATCGAGCTATATATTCTTACCTGAAGTCCGAGTTCGACGAAGCAAAGATGGACAAGAACTGATTTATCGATATCCCCAACTGAAGATCCCACCAAGGAATGAGAAATTCAAGCTTGTTATGCTTTCTCTTGCACACTTGCCATTGCAATAACCTCAAGTTGCTTGCAACAGTTAATCCACCTCCTATATTAGTTTTTTTCGATCGAAGCAGCACATAAGTAAGTTCTATAGCGCACAGAAAACTGACACAAAGTTACAATTTTTCGGAAGAAACGAAAGAACTTCACTCACTTGTGTAAGGAAACCAATGATCGACGTCCCAAGCTAGAGGCGAAGCAGCGTCGGCGTGGTAATAAAGAACGTTTCCGTAAGGATCCACCCGAATTACCTCGGGATCGAAGCCCGCATTCCCGAGATGATTGAGCTGCTTCCATAGGAGAGACACGAAGATCTTGGGCTTCTTCGCGGGCTTCGCATTTTCATCGATAATGGGAAACATCGCATCCATTTCCTCCATTCTTGCATCCTACGAACACAGAAGTAACTTAAAAATTCAATCTTGGCCGTAAAAAGCTCAGACATAAGTACGAGGTAATTACCAGAACTGCAGTGCAGGCTATAATTCAACCATCAAGAACATCAGAAAATAAACCATTTCCTAAGCTCGTCTTACTAATCATTCGAACTCAAATCAGCTGACATAATCATGAAATAAGATTGATTTACCTCCTCTTGAGGCAAGCGATAAGGCGTGAAGCTGAAAGGCGGGCCGTGGTTGAACGGCCCGAAGCTCTTATCCCGGCAGAGCTTGGCGTAGGCTTTGGGGTAGCCGAGGGCTTCGTCTACGGCGACCTCATTTTCGGTGAATACAAAATCGGTAGCCATGATTAAATAAGTATCTAAATTATCTTCTTCTTTTTTAAGAAAGAATATGAAAGAGGCTGAGGAAGAACAGCAAGAGTATTAAGACTGAGTGGCTACCTCGTATAGTAGAGACTTAACGGTCGTTTCTTGATTTTAAAATAAATATTTATTTATTTGGCACTTTTTCAAAATGTTTGGTAGTGTAATGTAACGGCTATATTGGCTGACCCACTCCTCATAATACTCGTGAGATATTATGTCTCTTGGTTTGGGGGTGAAATAGGTATATCGTCTAATTAATGATTTAGTATGCAACGATAATGATGGTATATTTGAAAGTATGTGAAAAGATGCTTTTTAGTTTTTGGAGACATTTTCAATAAAATTTAATTATTTTCAGTGAATATTTATTACGTTGTTAATTATGGAGATCAGATTACTAGCGAAAATATTGAAATATTTTTATAAATGCAAGATGAAAAATAAGTAAAATAATTTTTTATAACAAAAATAAGTAGGATTACACCAACTATATCCTGCAAGAACATGATGAAAAGGCCATGTAATAAATCAAACAACAAAAAAGAGATTCGTTCAAAAAATGGGAAGTCATGGAAATTAATTTATACCTCCTAATTAATTTCATCCAAGAAAAAAAATAATGGAAAAACGTTTATGAAGAGTCAGCCATAAAAGATGCTGATGCACTACTAGTGGACTTCAGTTGAAACTTGAGAGTTGAGTCCCATTAACTTATTTCTTATATTAAATTTAGGGTTTTCTACTCCAACTTAATTACATAATGGCATGACTTGAAAGGCCAAAAGGTCAACAATTAATTTGACAAAATATACAAAAAATTTGATTGACTTTAGCTGTGACGAGCATCACAAACATCAAAAAGTTGAAGCTTCGGTTATGATAATGTGCATTTATTAGTAAAAAAGAAAAAAAAAAAAGGTAATTCTATTCACACCCCATTAATTACTATATACACCCCTTAATTAATATGACAAATAAATGTATAGAAGTTTTCAATTAACTTGACCAATTCTTTTAACTTCATTTATTACTTGTATTCCTCACTTGTTTATTCTATATAAATAAAAAAAATACAACGCACAAATATATATATTATATATTTTAATACCTAAGTTGATATTGATCCTTTTCTTTTTAGTGTTGGTTTAGATATTTGTGTGTGTATATATATACCCATTAATTATATAGTGAAATTGAAGAAGTAATTATTTTATATAAATATTTAAGAAAATATTGCTCATTTAAATAAAATTTTCAAGTCTATCTATATAAACTAACGAGGTGTATGAAATTTTTTAGTTAAAATAAGATAAATATTAATATTGTTAATTTAAAATATTAATAATTTCTAACATACATATATAATCTATAAAATAAATTAAAAAAATTAAATAACTGGTGCTAAAATTGATGTATTAATGTAAAATAAATTAATAAATTAATACTCATTAAAAATATCATAAACTTATTTTTACTGATTCCAATGTATGAAAAATATTCTTTATGGAAAGTATTTAATTTAGCAAGGGGGGTATAAATAGCATTTTTGAGTCAAAGGGGGTATGAATAGTAGCAAAAAAAAAAAACGAAGAGAAGTTGGGAGTTGTAGATTAATTGATTGACTTGTTCTATGATGGACAATTTCATTTATTCACTTATTATATGCATCATAAGTTTATTCATATGAAAAAATAATAATAATAACCTTCATATATGGCAGTTCATTCATAAAAGAAAATGTAAGTATATTCTCCCATAAATTTATTAACAATAGATAGCACTTTTCTTTTAGCCCATGTCCTCTTTATTCATGAGATAAAGCTAGTAAGATAAGAATCTTATTACTATTTTGTAGAACTATATCGTGTCGTAATCAATGTTGTAAAAATCGCTAGGCGCTAGTCGGGCGCCCGAGGGGGGCCTAGCGCCTAGACGGTCTAGGCGGGGCCTAGGCGGTTTCTAGCGGAAATTAATCGGTTCACCTATTTTTCATCTATATAACATAAACTTTCAACACTTCCAAATATACAACATTAATATTGGTCAAAATACTTCAATACAACAACATATCTCAAAACAACATCATATTGTTCAAACCGTACAATAATATGTCCCTTATTGTTCAATATTGGTCAAAATACTTCAATACAACAACATACCTCCCACTTAATCCTCGTTTGCCTCATCCTCAGATTCGAAATCGTCATCATACAATTCCCTTATTGTTCGATACTTCACACTTCTTACCTCATCTACTCCTTGATGTCCCTCTTCCGCCACATCATCATCACTAATTTCATCAATTCCATTGACAATCCATTCTTGTGCTGTAGATGCATCATAGGATGATAACACATCTACATCACTTCTATCTTTTTCTCTTTTTTGTCTACACAACAACCTTGCATTAAATTGGATAAAAACAAGATTATTGAGTAGAGTTGCATTAAGCCTATTCCTTTTCTTCGTATGAACCTACAAAAATAAGTTACAAAATGAATAATATTAAAAAGTATCAAGTAATATAACATTATTAATTGTGACAACTACACTAACCCCTTCAAATGCACTCCAATTTCTTTCGCAACCGGATGAACTAGTTGTCAATGAGAGGATTCTCATAGCCAAACTTCGAAGGTTTGGAGTTATTGAACCAAATGTTGACCACCAAGTCACTATATAAATAAATAAAACAATAGAAAACCGTCATTACATAAAAAAATTATTGTAGAAATAAAAATTTAATGTAAAGAATGTACCTGGATCAAAATTGTCGTCGTTCGAGAGGCATCTAGATGCTACATTTGATCTTCCAAAAATTGAACTTTTTCTTTGTACATAGGAAGCTCATCCAACAAAATCTTATTTTGCATGACATCATCTCCAGGAAATAAAACATCCATACAATCCATCACACCAATCGATACCTCATTTTTGAATTGAAGGAGAGGATCCTTGTAATGATAATATGGATTCAATAAATAAGCCGTCAAATGCAAAGGACTATCGAGTCTACCTTTCATTTTCTCTTCAATAACTTCAATGATTGACTCGTAATTGCTCAGAATATTATTTTGAGAAACCTTGATCTCTTCCTTTGCCCGAATAAGCTCACCATATAAAAAGCCCATGGATGGTTTTTTATCAAAATCAGCAATCCGAAGTACTTTTATTAAAGGCGTGAACACTTGTAGACAAGATGTCACCCCATTCCAAAAACCCAAACTCATTACTGTTGTGTAAGCTTCCTTTCCTTTCCCGGTCTTTGAAAATTTACATTCTTCCCATTCAGAACTTCCAAACATCATCTTCAACTCGGATTTTTTTTCCATCAAACTTTGTAGAGTAAGAAATGTTGAAGCAAATCGTGTCACCCCCGGCCTCACAATGTCCTTCTTTTTTGTATGTGCTCTCATCATCGCTAAGACTTTGTGGTGTGCATAAAGAAAAATAGTCAATGTCTTTGCTTGATCAATGACATTCTTGAACCTTGTCTGTTTCCCAATAGCTTCAAGCATGAGATTCATTGTGTGAGCCGCACACGAAGTCCAAAAGATCATTGGCCTCTTATCCTTTAATAACTTTGAGGCGCCAATATTGTTCGATGCATTGTCCGTAACAATTTGAACAACATTCTCAGGGCCAACTTCCTCAATGCACTTATCAACATATTCAAATATGACTTGACTTGTGTGTGCAATATTTGAAAAATCATTTGAAGATAGAAAAACGGTACCTAAACGAGAATTGACGCATAGGTTCATGATGCTCCTCCTCTTTCTATCACTCCAAGCATCTGTCATAATTGAGCATCCATTTATCTTCCACTCTTCTTCATGCGTCTTCAACAAACTCTTAGTTTTATCAACTGCTTTCCTTAATATTGGATATGTCAAATCATATCTTGTCGGTGGCAAAAACCCGGGTCCAAATTGACCAATAGCTTCCACCATCAATTTGAAGCTATCTAGCTCAATAGCATTAAATGGAATACCTGCTTCATAAACCCAATCGCCAACATATTCTCGCACAGCCTCCGTTCTTTGTTTGAAAAGTGCTTCATTGATGTTTTGATCCCGTAACTTGCTCTTACCACAAATTATAGAATTCTCCGGACTAATAGCACTAGCAAACTTATTCATAGGACCAAGAGAACGAGGTGATTTCAATAGCCCACGAGACTCTTGTTGATCTCCAAGAATTTGCTCTTCATTAGAGTCATTGCTAATATTAACTTGTGATCTCAATTCTACACTTTCCTCCTTCCTTTTCTTCTTAAGTTTTGCGTCGTTGATTGCGTTTCTACAGATAGCTTGATCCTCTTTAGAAGATTTTGAGCACGGAGCAACATTCCCGCAAATATGTGCTATATGTTCTTTGATTATGTAAACTCCTCCACTCATCACCTTACCGCATTTGGTGCATTGAACTTTGTCCATGTTCTTAGCATCTACTAGCATGCCATAATCCCAGCCAACATCTTTTGAATTTCGTTTAAGAATAGACGGAACACTCGATGTTTGAGAAACGCTCTGAGAAGCTCCACTCGAAGCTGCCATCTTCAAAAAATCTGAAATAAATCACACACAAAGGGACAATATAATATAAAAATCAACAGCTATCTCCATTCTCCACAGCAAACAACAACCCAACACAAACCAAGGCAATGGTGTAGAAATAAAAAATCTGAAATAAATCACAAGGGACAATATAATATAAATCAACATCTATCTACATTCTCCACAGCAAACAACAACCCAACACAAACCAACGCAGTTGTGTAGTAGATTGAAGATTATCACTAAATTAATAAATTTCCACATTTCTAATCAAGAGCTCGGCAACACTGGCGCTCACAATGGTATGTTAAAATCTTACCTGCAAACAGTGCGTCACGGGTAGGGCGGCGGCACAGCGACCGACGGAGGTGGTGGCCGGTGCGGTGGGTGGAGGAATGATGAGCACACAGAGCTTAGAGAATGGAGCAATGAGGGGCTAGGTTAAAAAATTCAATGTCTCTTTCCTGTTGTTCACGTAAGCTTTAGTTTTTTTTAATTATTTTTTTAATGGACCGATTAATCGGCCCATTTATTCGGGCTAGGCGCCGCTTAATCGGGCCAGGCGCCGATTAATCGGGCCAGGCGCCGATTAGTCGGTCCCAGCGATTTTATGGGCCGAGTAGCCCTTTTTCGCCACGGTCGACGGCGCCTAGCGCCTAGGCGGCCGCCTAGACCGATTTCTGCAACAATGGTCGTAATTCTTAGCCACAACCAAGAAACAAACATTTATGTATTTACCAAAATAAATAAATTAGTCAACTTATTGCCGTAATTCACCTTCACTTTGATTTATTAGTGTTGCAAAACGTAATCTTACTAATTAATTATAAAATCTAAACGTGGCTATTTGTGGTGATTGGTGCCTCGTTGTCTTTTAAATTTATTATACACTATTATACGAAATTACTAATAACTAAAATAGTGCAAAATAATATGTCAAATAAAGTCCAATAAAACTATAAATTTATTAATAAATAGGACTAATCACTTACAATAATTAAAACCATATATTGTTTGTGTGAAATAGATAGCCAATAAAAAAATTTATTTAGTGATAAAATAACAGCAACGTGGGTTGAAAAGCCTATATATTATATATCTTAAACTAAATCTTCTTTTTTTCTTGAAATAATTTCGATTTACAACTTGCATTTCTTTATTCAAAATAGGATTTTGCTTTTATCCCTAGACGTAGATCCTATAATCCTATTATTTCACATAAGCAAAAATATAAATAAAATAGAATTGATTATTTTAGCCACCAAAAATGTTGGCACATACGTTGACCTTTTATTAGGAAATTGATATTATTTTTGAGAGAGAGAGAGAGAGAGAGAGAGAATGTGCCTACGGCCTTCTTTATCGATTAAAAGTCTTACTTTAGTCTTACACCAAGAAAACATAATTTCAGAAAAAAAAAAAAAGATTCCACGGTAAAAACCATCTGACCAAATATCTTGACAAGAAGACTTCAACATATCTTTCAAGTAATAAAATCTAACCTCGAAAAGAAACTATCCCAAACAAAACTCATTCATAGGATTAGAACAAACTGTTAATAATCTCATCATCTCCATCAACTGAAGCAGCAGGAAGATTCAGATCTATGCCCATCATCAAACTCTCACCGCCGCCATTCGAAGTATGAATCCTCTTATGCCCGCCAAGCGCCTGACCTGAACCGAAAACCCTTTCGCAGAAGGGGCATTTATGCAGCCTCTCAAACGGTTCCTCGGGTCGGATCCTCTCGCCCGCGGGCTCCTCGGGTCTGACCTTCTTGTGGCTCGCTCTATGACCACCTAGGGCTTGATAGGACTTGAACAGCTTACTACACGTCTGGCACCTATACCTCCCTCCAACTTTGTTGCTGCTAATACCCTTCGACGGAGGCTTCTTCGAATCATCGTATCGACGAAGGCTACTGTTGTATTCGATGATGTCTTCCCTTTCCCATTTGTCCCTCGAGAGCATGATCAGACAGTGAGCGAGGTGCTCGTCAGCAGTAGTTGTCGTGTCTGAAATCGAACTCGAATACTCATCATCGTCTGTAATAACGAACTTCCTTTTGAATCTTTTGGAGGCTATGTTTTCCTTCGATGGCTCCATTTTTTCTTGGCTTTCGGGCCATTCTTGGACGAGGTCGGAGGAGAGTTCTTGATCGGGAAAGATCGAACTTTTCTCGGGACCTTCTCCTTCGTCGTCGGAAGGATGCGAAGAAGGTGAAGAGTACGATCGATCGATCGATTTGGCATCTTTTTGTTCTTTACTATTCTTCGATGGATTGTAAAGGTTCATCGTCATGTGAGATCGCATGTGTTTACTTAGTGATCGGCCTTCATCAAAGTTTCTGAAACATAGCTTGCACTTGTGTTTCTTCTCCATCATATAACTTGTAAGAAATCTCTCTCTCTCTCTCTCTCTCTCTCTCATACTATGGTTTTTTAAGAAGCATATTAGACTACACAAAAGGCAGTATATATATATATATACACACACTGGCATGTGAAAGTGTGTGTATATTAAAGAATGTGATTTTTTTTTTTGGTCAAGAGTTATAGGCGCAAGATTATATACAGTATTGGGGTTGTATTCTTTTGTATATAGAAACGGTAATGAAATTAATTGGAAGTGGCGTTCATTTAATTGAATTAAAAGGGGGTGATATACAAACATGTAACATGCGAGATTTGCAATAAATTTACTTTTAATTCTTTGTAATCCCACAAGAAATCCTTGACTTCCATTGATTATTATCCTTGACTAGTGAAAAGAAAAAGTCACACATGTAATATATAATCCACAAGGGCTTTGTGGGAAATTGTAGAGAAGAGAAGAGATGAACGATCTTGACTTGCTTTTACATGAGTCAATAACAAAAGTGATGACATTGTATTTCCTCTATTTTCTTTTTTTTTTTTCGTTTTTTTCTTACATTTGATAATCCCTCAATTAAATAGGGTTGAAATGATATGATTATTATATTTGTCTATTGCCGTTTTGTTCGGGCAAACCTTTGACTTATATTTTGCAATTTTCAATATTGTTATGGTCCACGTCTAAAAAAAGGGGTTGACTTTCTGTTGCTCCGTGTTGACTAGTTGTCATCCTCAATTCTCTAACCAAAAAAAGTCAACGTGATAATCCGACAAGAGAAGTTGGAGAGTTGGCCGTTAATTTGAAGTTATCTCATACACCACACGCCGTTGTGTAAGAGAATAGAAAAGTTGACATAGCGTCAATTAATATGTAAGATAAGAATATCTATTATATTATACTACTATTTTATGCATACGATAGTGCTCTAATATATAAATATATAGAATATTTTTTTATTTTAAGGTTTGTTTTTTAATTTAAAATATTTAATATATAAAATTATAATTGAAATAAATTATAAATTAAATGATAAAATAATAATTTTACATGACATACCAAATTAATCAAAGATAGCCATCTTTTATATAAATTAATTCTATTTAATAATGGAAGAGGTACACTTAAAAACCATCAATTAATTGGTATGTAAGTATAATTTATAATTTTAATCTTCAATGATTTAATTTATTTTAATTATATCGAGGAATTTTATGGTGCTCACTTTATATGAGCACCTTGCGTGGGCACCTGTTGATGCGACACTGATTCATGCCATATCAACATGCCACATCAACATGGGATGCGATGTGGCATTAGTTGACACCTTTTATCTGTAATTGATCGACAAATCCGATGATGATGTGGCATCTTGACGACTTATGTGGCACCTGGTGTGTAACACTAATCTATGTCACGCCAAGATGTCACTTCAGCATCTGATTTGTCGATCAATGACAGATAGAATGTGTCAACTAATGTCACATCATATCCCACGTTGATGTGGCATGTTGATATGACACGAATCAGTGCCACATCAACAGGTGCCCACGCAAGGTGCTCACATAAGGTGAGCACCATAAAATTCCTCCAATTATATCCTCACAAATCAATCAACTAAATTCAAAATTTAATTTCATACATTAAGCATTTTAAATTAAAAACAACTTTTTAAATGTAAAATAATATTCTATATAGTTAAATATATTAAAACACAAACATGAGAGTGTGCTTAAATTAATAGTATACATAAATAGTGAGAACATCCTAACAACTACCAATTGATATAACAATCTGAGCTATTAATATAAAATTAATAAATATTTTTAATATATTATTTGAAATAAATAGAAAATTAAAATTTATATGGTATTTGAAATTAATTATTAAGAATTTTTAATTTTTTTCAATGATTTATTAAACAAATACAGAATTACTAATACTCGATGTAATAATTTGTGATATAACTAACCATTGCAGCTGCAACTCCGTTCATCCAATCTTAGCCCAGCCCGGCCCGGCCCAGAAAATAACAATACTTAATTCATTAAATTTTTATAAGTACGCATTGGGCAGAAAATAAGTGCTCACCTTAAGTGAGACGATTCACATCAACATCAGATCCTATAATGTGTTAATTACCGTCACAATCTCTAATATTGATGTGGCACGTTGATATAGCACGAATCAGTGCCACATCAACATGTGCTAACATGAGGTGATCACCTTAAAATTTCTCATATATATATATATATATATATATTTACTTAATTGAAAAATTCTATGCACTCACTCGCATGATAATTGATCAAACCATCCACTTTTTGTTAAAGATTTTAATTGGATTTTATCTCTTGTACTTCAAAAACGATCATCACCTCTCACCTGCCACGTCGTCCAAAAATAGCTGACGTGGCCGGATATGATTGGTTGACGTTCATCTCATAAATTAACATTCAAAAGCATTGAGCACCCCACAAATATAATCTAATCGGAATGGCAACGAACCATTTCCAGAATAATTATATTTAGATATATATTTAAATAAAACAGAGAAAAGGAAAGGAAAGTAATTCATTTTCATAGTCCCATTTTCAGATGACCATTTACATTTTCTATCTAAATGTATCTACAAAATATTAGATTCACATAAAAAATATTAAATAAATAAATAAATAACCAGATAATAACACGCACCCACGGTGAAAATAAGGCCTCCATTTTCCTCGGGGGGAAAACTTTCTTGTTTAACACATTCAGCGGCCGCAATAACGACACCGTTTTGAGCTCACCGGCGATGCGATTAAATTCTATCAGCTGTCAAAACCCTATTTCTAAGTCCGTCGGAACGAAATGCCATACCCATCCGATAAACCTCCACTCATCGACCCGAGCCCTGAACTTGAGAAGCCAAGCTCCAACGCTGGGCCTCATCAATCCATACAGTTATTGCCGAATCGATTCGACCCGAGCGAACACTTGAAGCATGTGGTTCGCAGGATCCGAAACCGTTCGGTTTCGAATTCAGGGTCAACAACGCCGCTATCCGAGTTCGAGCTCGAATCTGAATCTGATTTACAAATCCCTGGGGATGGTCCTGATTATAATGCTCTGTTATCCGATGAATTGTTGCTGAAGGTATTGAGCAGGGTTAGTGAAAAAAGCCAGTCTTTTTCGAATGCTTTGGTGAGCAAACGGTGGTGTACCTTGGCGGGTAAGTTGATTGAGTCGATTAGGGTTTTGGATTGGGAATTTTTGGAGTCCGGGAGGTTGGGCTTTCGGTTTCCGAATTTGGAGGATGTCGACATTGTGAAGGCTTGTGTGAGGTCTGATAGGTGTAGTGGGATTTTGCTGAGTAACAGATTGTTCGATGTTAGTTTAAGTCCCGGGGTGGTCCCAAATGACTTGCTTTTTGTGCAAAGACATCACATTTTGGGCAGGACGGTCATCGACCGCGGACTGAGGATCTTGGCTGAGGGCTGTAGGAATGTTAGGAGGATTGTTTTGATTAACCCTAGTGAGGAGGGCTTGGGTTGGTTAGGCACAGATTGCGAGATGTTGCAAGAGATGGAGTTGCATTGTTGCGATGAGACGTCGTTAAGAGGACTTAACAAGTGTCGTAACTTGCAGATACTCAAGTTGGTCGGGACATTGGGTTGTCTTTACGATTCTTCCATTTCGGATATTGGGC
Source organism: Lindernia subracemosa (assembly GCA_028392965.1). NCBI lineage: Eukaryota > Viridiplantae > Streptophyta > Magnoliopsida > Lamiales > Linderniaceae > Vandellia > Vandellia subracemosa. The sequence continues at coordinate 5,916,034 of JAQPCC010000002.1, read as the reverse complement.
TAACTCTATTGGCTCAAGGGTGTAGGAGACTTCTGAAGCTTGAGTTGATAGGGTGTGAGGGAAGTTACGATGGGATTAAAGCTATAGGGCAATGTTGTCAAATGTTGGAAGAGTTGACCATATCTGACCACAGAATGGAAAGTGGATGGTTATCTGCATTAGTTTATTGTGACAACTTGAAGACTCTGAGGATCATGTCGTGTAAGAGTATCGATGAGAACCCGGGAGAAGATGAGCACTTGGGAAAGTGTTTAATGCTTGAGGATTTGTATCTGAGGCACTGTAAGCTGCGGGACAAGAAAGGTGTGAGGGCATTGTTTTTAGTATGTCGAACCGTTAGGAATTTAGTCTTCGAAGATTGTTGGGGATTTGATGATGGTGCGTTAGCTTCTGCAATTATGTTAAGGTACTGCAGTTAAGTTCTGCGCTTTAATGATTTGCATAACATGGTTTATTGCTGCAAATGATGATGATTACTTCATTATTTTTCTGTGGGAAAGCATGTTTCAGCTGCCAGATAATAGCGTGATCAATGCGAAATTTAATTTTCGGTTGTTATATTCAGAAATAAGTGAAAAAGTTAGGTTCAATTCCATCAGCCGAGCCCGAGTATTTGTCTTTATTGAGTCCATTCAGTAATAAATCGATCTATTAGACTCATGCTTCTATAATCAAATTCAATCCCCCGAATGAGCCATGCCCATCAAAAAAGGGTGTTCGAAGAAAGTTTCATGCCATTATATTCCTATTTTTGCTTGATAAATCGAACCATTTTGTGCGAAGTCACATCATGCAATAATAAGCTGAATACGAATATCTAAGATAGTTTGTTGCATAATCAGCAGTTTATTTATTTCATATTTTTTTCTGCTTGTAGGAATATAAGATCCCTTTCGCTGGAAGGATGCTCCTTACTAACAACAGTTGGATTAGAATCGACCGTTCTTTCCCTGACCGAGCTCCAAAGGCTCAAAGTAATCTCTTGCAACAACGTAAAAGACAGCGAAATAACGCCCGAGCTAGCCACCCTTTTCACAGTGCTCAAAGAGCTGACGTGGCGGCCCGATTCGAAGTCGCTGCTGAGTTGTAGTCTTGCTGGTTCTGGAATCGGACACAAAGGCGGTAAATCTTTAAGGAGGAAGTGATACATTACAATGTAATGAGAGATAATGATTCATATACTTTTCTTCTAACATTATGTGCTGAACTTAGGCTACTGTATGTATACGTTGCAGAAAACTAAAATGTTTGTAAATTCTTTCATTGTAAGGAACAATTAGACACGATTTTTTTTTTTCTTTTTTTACTTTTTTTTGGCGGTTTGGAGAACTATAGAATATAGAGCTGTTATTCTTTCTTAGGTTATCTGAATTTGAAAGTTTTTATTTTTTAACTTTCTCAAGTAAGTTTGATTTATTCTAGTCGATATTTAATGAAAGCTTTTTATATTTAATTAATTTTTACCCTTTTATAAACGACATTAGCCTATATTCCTATCAATATATCTATACCTTTATATAAAAGCAGCTAAGGGGCCTATTGGTGAGGCATTCTATTAAATTTGGGTCATTAAATTTATTTATAATCAACAATTGTGATTTATCTTCTATTATATTAAATTAAATCTGGGCCATTAAATTTATTTATAATCAACAATTGTGATTTATCTTCTATTATTATATTAAGAGCCTTGATATGATAGTAACTGACATGGTAGTCAATTTTAATTTTATTGATTAATTACTAATTTACCCTTATTTTGATTTTAATTCATATATTTACCATTTTACCCTTCAAATTTTAAATTTATTATATTTATATCCTTAAAAATCAATTTAATTTTTTTATATACCTAAAAATAATATATGATTAAATTTAAAATTATAAATTTCATCAATTAAATATTTTAAATACATATAAACTAATTATATATTTATATATGATGGCACACACATCGAGTGTGCGTAAAATACTAGTATATAATAATCTTGACGATGCTTGGCGGAAGCATTAAATCAAACGGAGGATATAGTGAATTTACAACATCAACCCTAAGAAATAATTAAATTACAATCTCACCCCAACAATTCAATTCCACAAGCCCTACTACAGCTAACATATGACAGGTACGACGTTTTCCTTTTGTAGTAATTCACCTTTGACCTTTTTTTTTCATATTAATTACCAACTTTTTTCACCTCCGTGGAAAAAATTTGTTACCCACTTTCAAGATTTTGTATTGTAGTCCTTGAAGATTGTAAATCCTCAAATAATACACCCAAAGTTAATGACGTCATGTCTTCCCCATAAAACAGCTGCTTATCTCATAAAACCATATAATATATATATATGGTATATATATGCTTATGTGGGGGCTTTAACAATTCGCATGCGTCTGATCTGAGTAGTGCTCTTTGACTTTTGTTAAATACTAATAATAATAATATTTTACTTTTTCTTTGCTTGTAATACTCTCAATCTTTGCATATATCACGCATAGTCATACCCCTTTAATTATGCAGCAATTAATATGTTCATAAAGTTAATGCTAATGGCAATTAGCAATACTCTCTCTCTGCCCTCGGGGGATATATACGTCATTTTCGACATTCATACTAAAATAAAATAATAAAAAAAAGTCTTCACAAATATATATTTTTTTTCTTTCCAACTGAAAACGACTGGAAGCAACCTGTGGTCTACCTGTATCTCTCCGTATAAATAAATAAATAAGATTATAAAATCATTTCTTGCACGATATACATAATTATGTATATATATATATATATATATATAAATATTTGTGTATATAAGAGATTGCCCACACCGACTTGAACCCCACTTGTATTACCGTGTTCTTTTCCATCGTCTGAAACCTCTCTCTTTCTCTCTCTCTCAGAAAAAAAAGATAAGAGAGGAGAACAAAAATGGTTGATTTCGAAACTGCTGTGTGCTGTCTGTGTGGTGACGTAGGGTTTTCTGACAAACTCTTTCGCTGTTCTAAGTGCAGATATCGCTACCAACACTCGTAAGTCTCATCATTATATATTTTCTTACATACATATATATATATATATGTGTGTGTGTGTGTGTGTGTGTGTGTGTGTGTGTTTGTGTGTGTTTAGGTCTATGAATATGATGATTACTGCACAGATAAGAAGCCCATGATCTTGTTTTCATATGGGTTTCATTACTTTCTCAGAATCAAGAAATGATATAATTGTCTTGTTAATTACACTTTTGGTCTTATAAATATGTATGATTGTCTCTATGTCTATGTTTACAGTACTATTATGGTCAGAATCAAAAAGGGTTTTTAGGTTTTCTTATCTAACATTGCTTGTTTATTTTATATATAGTCACTCACTATATTTGTGTTTTGTATTGCTTTTAACTTTAATCCATCCCACAAATAGAACCCTATTCCATATTTGTTACAATTTGCAAGTTTTAGACTAAGCAATCCTTTTATTACTTGTTAGTTTTAGATTAAACTGCTCCTTTTCTTTTTCTTTGTTCTCAATTAATAAAGTGATTCTTGGACGTTTGTGATAACATTAGACGTACATGTGTGTGTATTACATGTGTTCCAAGGTTGGTCCTAGCGAGTCATGCAATAGCCACCTTTTAATTTTTTTTTTTAAATTCTTCTCTACCTAACTATGATATATTGAATACCACAATTAATATTTCTAGATACATGTGCTTGAATGCATGTACGTTTGTATTGTTTAATATTTAATTGTCACAACTATGAGAAGTATTAAAATAATACAATTTCCTCAAGTGAATATAAGTTTATGAAGAAGTAATAATTAATCGATTTGAATTAATCTCTCCCTACATACAGATATTGCAGCAACTACTACAGCGAGTGCGCCGAGCCTATCCAAACCTGCGATTGGTGCCAATGTGAGGAAAGAAATTCATCTTCAAGAAATGGTAATACTTCTTCAAGAAATAATAATCAAATTAAGAACAAGAATTGTAGCGTTAAATCAACACCGCCGCCGGCCGAAGTTCGTTCGGCGTACTCCGGCGATAAAGTCAAGCGGCACCACCACGACGAGGGTGGCTCCTCCTCCTCCGCCGAGGCTAGAACCACCGCGCAAGCCCCTTCTCCGAGGCCCACCACTAGGAAGTATAAGCTTCTTAAGGATGTTATGTGTTGATAATCGTATGATATATAAATATATATATATATATATATATATATTATGTGATTTGTGTTGTGGGGTTGTTTCCATTTAAAAAGAATAGGAATTTACGTGGTTAGTGTTCCCCGCTAGCTAAAAAAAATGAGTTTTTATTATGTATGAAAGTGGGACGGTACTATTAATATTGTAATGTATTAATTTACTAAATAATTGTAGGGTTTTACTAATATAATAATTATGTTAGTCAATGCCGAGCTCTAATAACTTGTCTTCTTGCCTATTTTTCTTTCGTCAAATTAAATTAAAGAAACTTTCAATTTATTTTTTTTACCTATTTCTTGATTTAGGGTTTTCTTCGAGAGAAAGAGAGAGAGAGAGAGAAAGAGAGTATAGGTTTGGGGATGGAAGCAATTTATTATGTTGTGTCTCTTAAGGATAGAATTGAATGCGCTTGCCTTTAATTTTTTTTCCCCAAAGATAAAAATTTATAGTACAATGTAAAGCTGCAAACTTTATCAGATTCATTAAAAGGCTTTGTTTTTTTCGAATATATAATAAACATGTATATTTTTTTTTTCACTAAAAATGACAAATTTCTAACTTTGAGCGAGTAATTCAGAAAATAAGTTGACGTGTTGGACAGTCAGCAAAGCATATAAACATGTAAACGTTACGTTGACACTTTTATTTGGAATAGTTAAAACATATCTGGAAAATACATATAATTAATAAACGAATTATACCTCAATACAAATTTTAAGATCACGTCCAAAAAAAAAGATTTTAGCTTTATATTCAAATCATAAAATAGGGTGATTTCATAAAACTAGGACGCAATGAGTAAAAAATAATCTCATGTACGAATATGAAAAAATAAAAAATGAATAAATACGTTTTTCAATAAAATACTAGGTAAGTAAGTACAATGATATAGAATTCCATAAATGTCCTGAACACACCATCAAGAAAGCGAACTCATGTGTGGCTAATTTCAAGGCTAAGGAAAGCGATCGTAGCCATTAATTAATATTCAATAAATAATTGACCCCACTCTCTATATCATCATAAAGCTACTAGCTTCCTTGTACGTATACGCCTTTCTCTTTTCTATGCTACCAATTTATATATATATATATATATATATTTTATCATAGAAAAAAAATATTAATAATATAATCACATGTGAAATTTGCTTGCCTTGGGCATACCAACTTTTGGTCTTTCCTTCGACTTATAAAAGCAACGATCGGAAAAGACATTTTAGCCCCTCGATATTTGAATTTAGATTTATTTGTCTTCCTTTTTTTTCTCTTATAATAATAAGGAATCTTACACTTAAATACCTCTTTATATAAAATTGTCAATTCAGTCTCTTGTCAGAATTTTTTTACATTTAGGTACCTAATCGAATAAAGTTTTTACACATAAGTACCCATTTGCGCCGCAGATACATTATATAAGTATATTTAGGTACGATGTAGAAGCGCATTGCGGTACACAATAGCGTAAGAAAAGATACATCACATAATAAATTTAGGTAACATAAAGAAACGTATATAGATACCACATAGACGCTTGATGTGGTACGTAATATACGTATAAAAAGGTACGTTATGGATGATAAAATGGTACACACAACCAGTTGGGTACTTAAATATAATTTTTATATAAATAGGTATTTAAGTGTAGATTTTCCAAATAATAATAATAATAATAATAATAATAATAATAATAATAATAATAATAATAAGGGTAAATTGCATATAACCTACCTGTAGTTTAAAAAATAAGCACCAAAACCCCTATGATTTCAAAATAGCCTAAAACACCCTCGTGGTTTATTTAATATTACACACGCTCCCTACTCGGTCAAATATGGGCTAACGGTCAAACAAAACTGTAAAATTCCCCTTATACCCTTGTATATATAACCTAATTACACCTGCTCATCTCTCTCCACAGCGCAGCCACCAAAGAAAATCGGAAATCTGTGGCCAGAGCCTTCGTCGTGGAGGTCATGTTTCCTCGCAAGCAGCACAAACTCCTCACATCAGACGGCATAATTCTTCATCATCCTCGCGGCTCTCCTCCGCGCACTCATCTGCGACCTCGGCCTGGTCGCCGTTGCAAGATTTTCTTGGGTCAGCGCCGCACCAGCGTAACAGAGCCCCAAGCAATCACAATTCCACCACCGCAGCCAAAATCTCTCACGTCGGGCGTGTGGGGAAATCTCTCCAGCCACGAAGATTTCGCCGTGGGACTGGGACCTTACGGAATTGGATGTGGCGGTGGGATTGGGACCTTACAGAATTAGGCATTCATATCGCTGCGGTGGGGCTGACACTTTCTCAAATCCGCTGGGATTGGGTAAGTCAGAACCTCTCAGAGTTTGATTAATCTGATTCCGTGAGGAATTTGAGAAGAATTAAGAGTCCAACTCCTCGGTGCGGAATTTGATAAGAGGAGTTCTCAAAGGTGGGATTTGGGGACCTTACGAAGATCTCCACCTAGAGGTGGAATTGAAGTTCTCAGAACTTCATTAAACTGGTTTTGGTTTACTGTGGCGAAGATGTCAAATTCTGTGTTGTTTGGTATTGGTAAATGCATTTCCTGTATTATTTTCTTTTCAGTTTTCTTGCCTCTTTGTTTTCTTTGCTAAATTCCATTTTTTTTCTCTTGGATCTGCAATTTTTCATATTTTAATTTTGGTGTGATGTTTGTATTTGTTTCTCGTTGTTTCTTTATTTTAACTGTATGAACTCATGATATGTAATTGGGGAGGAAGATGACTCTGAGGGGTATTCTAGTCATTTAATGTCAAAAAATATAGTCAAAACCTATTTCACTCGCAGTAATAGCGCGTGTGATGCATTTTCGGTCAGAAAGTGTTGACCCGGGGATACGGTGCTACGTTTTAAAAACCATAAAGGGGTGTCGCGTAAAAAAAAACGACAAGGTATTTATACGCATTTTAACATAACCACGTGGAGTTATAGCGCACTTTACCCTAATAATAATAATAATAATAATAATAATAATAATAGTAGGATGGTGACGATGATAATTCATTCGTATTGACTTAACTGATCAGTGAATAATTGATGTAAGACATAAAGGCAATTTTCAAAATTTGTCAAATATTATTATAATATCACTTCAAAAAAAAAAATCACATTGAAGAGGAAGACTGTCACAGAGTTCCTATTGAATTATGATAAATGGAGAAAACGTGCGCATCACAGTATAATTTCTCAAGTGAGATTCCGACATTTTCATTTATTTTGTTCAAGTTAATGCATGACGTTGCGTATTTGGCTATCATATCATATTATATAAACAACAGATAATAAAATATATAATGCAGTGCAGTAAGTTAGAAATAGTAATTCACGCCCGAATGAGTGTTCCTGCCATAATAATCCCTAATAATAATAATAATAATAATAATAATAATAATAATATAGCGAAGCAACATAGATTATTTATTAAATCAACCATTCGGATAAAAGAGTTAAGCTTGTTGATGAATTCGAAGCCGCGCGGCGCCATTGTTGTTGGTGTCATAAAGTTCTGTGCCCGAAGCAGTCGCCGGAAATCCTCGGCGGTAAGACGCCTATGGTGACCGACGAAGAGTAGGCGGCATTGGAATACGGCGAAGACCCTTGAACTAAAAAATCTGAAGCTTAGTTATTTAGTACATAATCTTGGACCGTAAATTATTTCAAGATTTTAAGAAAAACGCTCACTAGGTGCAGTATCCGATGAAGAAAGAGCGGCGGCGTTGTGCCTCCTATTAGCATCATCGTCGTCACTTTTGTTATTACGTTCTTCATTGGGCTGCTGCTGGGATTTTCTCCTCCGGCGGTTATGATCGGCCAACCTTTTCCTGCAGCTTCTCTTCCCATTATCGAATTCAGACAGCAGATGGAATCTGAAAATGAATATTAATTAGTGGGCAACTGTTCAAGAATAAACGAAGAAGAAGGGCATTTGAGTAATAATTTCAGACCTGCTACACTGCTGGCAAAACCTCTGATTCAGACCGTTGGCTACGACGGCCGCAGCCTTGGAGTGAAACTCGCAGACCTTATGCCTCTTGTGGTAGTGCTTGGCGTAGGACAAGTCCGCGCTGCACCCCTCGGCCTGGCACCTCGGGGCGTTGGCGGAGCCCGGTTCGAGCGTCCTGGACCGGCGGTAGAGACGGTTCACGAAGTCTTGCTCGGCGTAGAAGGTCCTCCCGCCGAGGTTCAGCCCTAACCTACTGATGCTGCTGCTGCTCGAGGGCGAGGCGGCGTTGCTGTTATGATCAGCACCGTTGCTACTACTGCTAACACCACCGCCGCCGCCGCCTCCGCCCCACTCGAACCCGGCTGGCCGCTGGAGTGTCAACGGCGGGTACGAGCCGTACGGAATCACGTCGTACGACGTGACGGTGCTGCTGGCCGGGAAGTGGTGGTGGTGCTGCTGCTGCTGTGGAGGGATGATGTGGGACGGATTATGGGACGAGATGAAATGGCCGGTCTCGGCGTCGTGGAAGTGCGGGGGGTTGAAGGGGTCGCCGTGGTGGTAGATGGGTCGGGTCGGGTCGGGGTCGTAGCTTCCGCTCTCATCGACGGGCTGCGAGTTGTTACTGCTACTACTGCCCCAATCATATTGCAGCATTGTCAACGGCTAGCTAATTCTATTCTTCTATGTAAGAAAACCTAAAAGATGTTATTGTGAGGCGTATTTGAAGGTAAGAACGACCGTTACTGCAAGAGAAGAAACGTTAGAGAGAGAGAGATAGAGAGGATGAGAGAGAAGTGAGAAAGAAATCTGTCAGCTTTAAAGGGGAAGAAGATATACTGAGGACAATGAATCAGAATGGAAAAGTAGGCAGTAAAAAAAGAGAAAAAGAACTTCACTTTATTTCTCTGTCAATCTTCTATTCGTCTGACGTGTGTGCTATAGGTTGGGGAAAAAGAGGGACGATAATGTGATGAAGAAGTCTTTGGAAGTGAATGTGAAAACTGAGTTTCGTTTAAGGAAGATTGTCGGAATTTGAGGGTTTCTTCCTACTTTTTTTTTTCCTTTCTTATTTCATTTTGTCACGGTAAATAGATGCTTCTTACAAAATATAGATGCTTCTTTTTTACCAAATATAAGAGAAGTGAACGAACCTTTTTTGTTTTCTCTACGATCCTTTTCATTGCATTTTCTTATTATTACTTTGTCAAGATGAATAGATAAACCTAGAAAGAGACAGTGTCTTTAGATAAACCTAGGGTTTTAGTTCATCTCTCTCTCTCTCTCTCTGAAGTGAACTGAGACTTGTTAAGGCGGCTTGGCTCAATCAGTCAGAGATAGGTAGGTAGATAGGGATAGCTTAGGTGTGCAAACACATACTGTGCGTACTTAACTGCACTTACCAAATCTCATCCTTTCCAATGTTTTCTATTTATTTTTTATTTTAAATTAAAGCCAACCCTTTTTTTTTTGTTTGAAATAGTATGTTGTTGGTTTATATACACAAGTACGTTGCCTATTTAATCAATTACAATAGACTACACACCACTCATAGGGAACATAGGGTATATTTCTTTACAATTTCTTATGATCTTTGGATATATTTCTTTTTTCCCTAATTTTTTCATTATTTTTTTTTTACTTCTGAGGTTGAGACAACATAGGGTATATTTTAATTGTCCTAAAGTTTGTTTTGGAGTAAAAAATAAAAAATTAATTGAATTGTAAGATGAGAGGGTATTATGTATGTATGTATGTATGTAATTGAATGTATTTTTTCTTCCTATAAAGCAAAATAATTCGGCAAGGGTTAATTTTCTGAATATTAGGAATATTTGCAGGTACACATTTCTATGTATAAAGGATGCAATTACATGTTTCTGGCTATTATAAATGATATTGATTGGCGGATTTATTAAGCATAAATGTATGAACAAATATATATATATATATATATATATATATATATAACACAAAGGGTGTTAAAATGGAAAACCTATCTGACTTCACTACCAACCTTCACTTAGATAATAGTTTAAATATAGAAATGTTTCTTTTATCTTAACCATGTGCTATGCAGACTATATATAATCTCGATATTAGATGTCAAATCATATATTGACCGTTTATAATATATATTTTGTTAATTTCTTTAGAGCAAAAATCAAAGGGGGTAACAACTACGGAGTTATAATAATTCTACGCAGTTGAAATACAAATAGGCAATAGTATAAGGAGTTAGGCGTAATTATTCCCTTCTATATAAATACTCTCCATGGACCTTTTGTAGGTGGCCAATAATTTATGATATTGCCTTATTTAAAGGGATTTTTAGAGATAAATACCTAACGAAGTTATAGAGTTATGATTCAGACCCTCCATATATGATTTTGTAAATAACTACTGAGGCTGAAAATGATTTTTAACTCCCCATTGATTAATTACCATAATGTCATTTCTTCTGATATTTTCTTTTTATATTTTAATTTATTTTTAACTTTTTGATTACATATCTACCAAATCATTAAATCATTGTTATTTCATGTGATTTATATGATAATAACAAATAAACATATCTAGTTTATTCCATATTTCATGACAATCAAAATGATATCCATATGTCATATTTTTTGATATTCATAAGAATAATTTTTTTCTTTTATAAATTCTGCAATATGTGACACGAAATATTTGAAATAAGGGAATAAATACTTAAATCGAGACAAAAATACTTAAAGTTCAGCAAATAATAACAATATTTATACAAAAAATACAAATCAATTGGATCGAGTATTTTAAGAAAAAAATGCATTCTTCCATCATAAATCTTATATGGTAATGGCATTTAACATCAACAACATGAAAAAAAAAATATTTTTGCTCTCAACTTCACATTCAATGTATGTTAAATACTTAAATCCAGATTTAAATACTTAAATTTCTGCAAGTATCTTACATTGTAATAATATTTGTCATCATAAACACAAAAAAGGAGTTTCCTTCCAACTTTACCTTAAACTAACTCAGGTACTTGAATTCGATGTTAAAATACCTTAATCGAAACTAAAATACTTAATTTTAGGTCAATAATACTTAGGGTCCTACTATTCACACAAGCACAAAAAATGAGTTTCTCGCAACTTTACTTTAGACTAATTCAAGTACTTGAATTAGATGTTAAAATACCTTAATCGAGACTAAAATACTTAATTTCAGGTTAATAATACTTATATTTATGCATAAAATACATCTTAATTATACCTAGTCATTAAAGACCAAAATAGTAGTTTTCATCAAATATCTTACATTGTAATGATATTTATCTTCACACAAGAACAAAAAATGAGTTTCTCGCAACTTTACCTTAGACTAATTCAAGTACTTGAATTCGATGTTAAAATACCTTAATCGAGACTAAAATACTTAATTTCAGATTAATAATACTTATATTTATGCAGAAAATACATCTTAATTATACATAGTCATTAAAGACCAAAATAATAGCTTTTCATCAAATATCCTACATTGTAATGATATTTATCTTCACACAAGCACAAAAAATGAGTTTCTCGCAACTTTACCTTAGACTAATTCAAGTACTTGAATTCGATGTTAAAATACCTTAATCGAAACTAAAATACTTAATTTTAGGTCAAAAATACTTATATTTGTGCAGAAAATACATCATAATTGTACCTAGTCATTAAAGACCAAAATAGTAGTTTTCAACAAATATCTTATATTGTAATGACATTTATCTTCACACAAGCACAAAAAAGGAGTTGCTCGCATCTTTACCTTAGACTACTTCAAGTACTTAAATTCGATGTTAAAATACCTTAATCGAGACTAAAATACTTAATTTTAGGTCAATAATACTTATATTTATGCAGAAAATACATCCTAATTGTACCTAGTCATTAAAGACCAAAATAGTAGTTTTCATCAAATATCTTACATTGTAATGACATTTATCTTCACACAAGCACAAAAAAGGAGTTGCTCGCATCTTTACCTTAGACTACTGCAAGTACTTGAATTCGATGTTAAAATACCTTAATCGAGACTAAAATACTTAATTTTAGGTCATTAATACTTATATTTATGCAGAAAATACATCCTAATTATACCTAGTCATTAAAGACCAAAATAGTAGTTTTCATCAAATATCTTACATTGTAATGACATTTATCTTCACACAAGCACAAAAAAGGAGTTGCTCGCATATTACCTTAGACTACTTCAAGTACTTGAATTCGATGTTAAAATACCTTAATCGAGACTAAAATACTTAATTTTAGGTCATTAATACTTATATTTATGCAGAAAATACATCCTAATTATACCTAGTCATTAAAGACCAAAATAATAGTTTTTCATCAAATATCTTACACTGTAATGATATTTATCTTCACACAAGCACAAAAAATGAGTTTCTGGCAACTTTACCTTAGACTAATTCAAATACTTGAATTCGATGTTAAAATACCTTAATCGAGACTAAAGTAATTAATTTAGGTCAATAATACTTATATTTGTGCATAAAATACATCCTAATTGTACCTAGTCATTAAAGACCAAAATAGTATTTTTCATCAAATATCTTACATTGTAATGACATTTATCTTCACACAAACACAAAAATGTGTTATTTGCTGAAAATTTAAGTACTTAAATCTCAATTTAAATATTTAACATACGTTGAATGTGAAGTTGGGAGCAAAAATAATTTTTCATGTTGTTGATGTTAAATGTCATTACCATATAAGATTTACGATGAAAGCATCCATTTTTACCTTAGAATACCCGCTCCAATTGATTTGTATTTTTAGTATAAATATCGGTATTATGTGCTGAAAGTTAAGTATTTTCATCTCGATTTAAGTATTTATCCCCCTATTTCAAGTATTCTGTGTCACATATTGCAGAATTTACAAAAAAATAAATTTATTCTTATGAATATCGAAAAATATAAGATATGGATATCATTTTGATCGCCATGAAATAAAGAATAAATTAGATATGTTTATTTGTTTTTATCGTATAAATCACATGAAATAATAATGATTTTATGATTTAGTGGATATGTAACAAAAAGTTAGAAAATGAATTAAAATATGAAAAGAAAACAAGAAAAGAAATGGCATTACAGTAATAAATCAGTGGGGGAGTTAAAACTAATTTTGAGCCTCGTGTCTAGGGGTGTTCAAATGGGTGGATTATCGATTTTCGGGTTATTCGGTTTGGGTTATTCGGGTTTTTGACACTTAGGATAACCACCCGCAAACCAAACCAAAACCAATTAAATGGTTTGGTTTTCGGGTTATTCGGTTCTCGGGTTAATGGTTTGGTTTTCGGGTAAACCAATTAAATATTGTAGTTTGTATATTTTTAATTATAAAATTATATAACGAATTTTTTTATATATATTTTATATTAAATATATAATTTTCGGGTTAATCGATTCGATTTGGTTTGTGCGAGAGAGTAAAGTTCGTTTGAGCGATGATATCAATTTTTTACTCTTCATATAATATATAAATATATTTTTAAAATAATTAAATAACTCTTATTCGGGTTTCGGGTGAGCCCCGAAATTTTTTACTCCAGCCGATACCCGAACCATTCCCCCATTTAATAGTTCGGGTGACCCAATTAACCACCCGTTTATCCAATTAATCGAACCGAATAAGCCAAATTTAAAATGGTTCGGGTGGATAATCGGGTCACCTAAAGAATGAACACCCCTACTCGTGTCAGTACTTATATACAAAATCAAATATATAGGGTCTGAATCATAACACTAGAAGTCCATTGGGTAGTTATCTCTAAAATCCCCTTATTTAAATTGACAATCTTAAAACGTGAAGAGTGATATGAAGGTCCTGACAATAAATTACATTTAGGTATTAAAATAAATGAATCACAACTACAATATTTCATTTGCATATTTTTTTTTAATAGAACAATGAGTGATGGTGAAATATTCACATCCAAAACTAACTTTTCTAAATTGATAACATAAATTAAAATATATATCTCATGAGAATGTGTACGGATAGTTGACCAAGTAAGGGACTATTTTTTATTTTTTGTTTATAATTTTTCTAATTTAAACAAAGGACTAGTTGCATTTCAAATTTCAATATTCTTGCTTAGTGGGCCGAAATTAATCATTATTGGGCTCAACCATAGGATATGGGCCATGATGTTGGCCCATTAAAACCGCCCATATAAGTACGTTACGTTGCACAGTCAAATATTCAATGTGATATAACGAATGAGCTAGAAATGAGTGAGAGCTGCGAATAATTAAGAAGCAAGAGCTTAATTAGGCTCCGCCCATAACATCGAGCTTGAGAATTCTTGTAATTAAGCGCAGGAAATGATGTATGGAGTTTAAAGATGGGTGTGTTCTAGCGTCTACGTGAGTCATACACATAGAGTGTGTTTTTTTATATGAACTGTGATTGATTGAACGCCTGGGAGGTATTGTTGCTATTCTGGGGTCAATTACGATTGATACCTGTTAATCTGTGTGCAAGATATAGCGAAAGGAAAAGGGTTTTGGAGGAAAATGCGATTCTTTAGGTCTCAATTACTCGTCCGTCGCTGTTTATCGCTGAGGAAGAAGAGTGCTCCCACATCGTATTGCGGCAGAAGTCTTTCATCTTTGAGCAGCAATCCACTGATTGATGAATCCGACGATTTGGTCAGTTTTGTTTCTGGGAGCTTTTTGTTTTTTGGGGGTTTCGCCATGCTTTTGATTTACTGAGCTGTGCGATTGGCGGCCATTGTAGAACTGATTTTGTATATTCCAGGTGATTGTTGAGGGAAATGCTAATTCGAGAACGGCTGTTCTCAACCGGCCAGCTTCTCTCAATGCTCTTAACACCTCTATGGTCAGTTTCTTAGTGTGTTTGATTGTTTTTATGCTTTATTTTTTCTTTTCTTTTTTTTTTTATCTGATATGGCCGTGGAATTGTTCATTTATGGTGTTTGATTGCTACATGACGATTCAATGTATTGTCTTGATTTCGTGTGATCACCGAATTCGTGTTTCGCTCTTGAAAACGTGCCTTTACGTTGTTTCATTAGATGCTCAATTTGTCAGCCATTCATATCCCTTGCTGCTTTTCCTGTTTGTTGAGGTGTTTGCTTAGTTTCATCTCGTTCGTTAAGCTAATGGCATATAATCCAGCCATTTGTGTTGTTGTGAATGCACGTAGGTGGCCAGACTTCAGAAGCTGTACAAAAATTGGGAGGACGATCCGAATATTGGGTTCGTTGTTGCAAAGGTATATTGGAAGTTCGTTATTCGAACTATGTCTTCTGCTGCTTACTTCCTTTTGTTTATATTTTTGTTTTCTTCTCGGTTTCTCCTAAAATTCCATGAAAATTTGGGTTATGTTTTTTTTTTTGTCGTTTAAATGACGAAAGGCTCTTTCTCTTTCGTTATTCATGAAGGGTTCGGGGGGCAAGGCATTTTCAGCTGGTGGAGATATCGTTGCTCTATATAATTTAATAAAAGAAGGTCAATTAAATCTCTTATTCTCAAACGATACTATTCTGCTAGATTGTATTATCCGACTCAGTTTTTTCAGAAAATTAGTAACATTGAAAATTCAAAATGTGCAGCAAATCTAGATGAATGCAAGCAGTTCTTCCGGACAATATACAGTTTTATATACTTTCTCGGTACCTATATGAAGCCTCATGTGAGTTAACAGTACCTAATTTATCCTTGTCTCATTGCTTGTATATAGATGTGAGTGTGTGTGTGTGTGTGTGTTTTGGAGATAATGTAAGAAAGTCTGAGCGTGGCTCATCTCATAATTAGAGTTGTAAAGTCAGTATAAGACAAATAAAATCAGAAACATGAATAAATCTCATATCATAAACAAATTAATATATATATGATATATCCATATAATGAATGTGCATTTACATATACTTGAAATTTACTCACAAATCTTACCGTATAGTACCGTCCTTTTTTATTCAATTTTATGCAGGTGGCTCTCCTAAATGGGATTACTATGGGTGGTGGGGCGGGAATTTCAATTCCCGGCACGTTCCGTGTCGCAACCGACAAAACTGTATGGAGAAATATTCCAACTATAAAGCCTTTCCGATTTCTTTAGTTCTATATTATATATTAGTATTGGTTTGCTTAAGTACTCGTAAGTTGTGATTTCTTAAACTTTTATTTATTTTCCCGAATTATCTCAAAATAATTTCAGATTTTTGCCACGCCGGAGACATTAATCGGATTCCATCCAGACGCAGGAGCATCCTTTTACCTTTCTCATCTTCCTGGTTATTTGGGTAATAATATTATATCCTTGCACTAGTTTTGTTCTTCGTAGGCTACGTAGCTTTTAGTTTATACTATCTGATCAAGCTTTGCTAGTTATCTTGGCTTATGTTACATTCTGTCAGGAGAGTACCTTGCTTTGACCGGCAATAAACTTAACGGGGCAGAAATGTTATCTTGTGGGCTTGCATCTCACTTCTCGCTCTTTACGGTCAATGCACTGATTCTCAATCTTCACTTGATTCACTTTTAGCTTAAATGTATCATCATCTTAGTTTCCCTAATCGTTGCAGAAGCTTCCTTTGCTCGAGGAGCACCTCGGGAACTTAGTAACTGATGATCCCTCTGTAGTTGAAGCTTGTTTAGGGAACTATGGAGACATTATAAGACCAGCTCCAGATAGTGTTATACAGAGGTAATTTTATTAAACAATACTCTATTGAGGCATGCTTTGTGAAGTTCGTATAGATTACCATGAGCTAATTTATGTTGATTTAATTAATCTTTTGGTCCATTTTTTTTCTAATTTTCTTTCACGATGATTGAACGCATAAATATTCTCCTCGGTGCTACCTGGTCGAATAGGATCAAAATGGTGGACCGATGTTTCAGCCAAGATACGGTTGAGGAAATTTTCGAATCGTTGGTAAGATAATCGTCTTTTTTTCTTACTTCTTTCTACTCTCTAGTAACTGCTACGGCCATGTATAAAAGAAAACTGCATGCAATAATAAACGTAAAGTTTCACAATCTCGAGTATACATTTCGTACATACTTTCTCAGAAAAGTGAGGCAGCCAAAACAAATGACGAATGGTGTGTTGCAACTCTGAAGAAACTCAGTGAAGCCGCGCCGTTGAGCTTGAAGGTTTCATTGCGATCTGTAAGTTCCTCCCCCGATAAAATACGAAAAAGAAAACATTATATACAAAAGATGACACTTTACGCCACTACTTACATTATTGCAGATACGAGAGGGCCGATTTCAAACGCTCGATCAATGCCTTACTCGCGAGTACAGAATGTCCTTACAAGGAATATCCGGGCAGATAACGCATGACTTCCGGGAGGTATTGTCTTATCCCGCCCGGGATTATAATTTTACGAGCACAATATAGTGCTTGATTGTATTACGATTAAAATCATTACTCTAATCTTTAGGGTGTTAGAGCAAAGCTCGTGGATAAAGATTTCGCGCCCAAGGTGAGTATCGCCCTGCATCGTCTCTTCATTACTAATGAAGCTTATGCCCTAATTACGTCGATTTACGGGTTTTTTATTTTTTTTTTTCAGTGGGATCCTCCAAGCTTGGAACATGTATCACAAGACATGGTTGATCGATACTTCGAACCTTTGTCTGCATTCGAGCCTGAACTAGAGCTTCCCACAAACCAGAGGGAAGCATTTATTTAATCATTATTATTTTTATTTTTATATGGAAAACCAAATAAATAATTGTAATAATAATTATTTAACATCCCCATTCTTGATTTTATAAGGTACCTAATTGCTTTTTTTTTTTTTCAACAAGAAAGTAAGAAACCATGCGTGTTTAAATTCTTGATACGGACAAGTCAGCATCATACAAAGGATGTAATTTTCC
This sequence comes from Lindernia subracemosa, assembly GCA_028392965.1. Classification (NCBI taxonomy): domain Eukaryota; kingdom Viridiplantae; phylum Streptophyta; class Magnoliopsida; order Lamiales; family Linderniaceae; genus Vandellia; species Vandellia subracemosa. The sequence continues at coordinate 5,897,953 of JAQPCC010000002.1, read as the reverse complement.
ATATTCAATTAATAATTGATGAAAGTAATATCTTACCAACAATTCCAAATTATTCGTACAATCATTTAAAATTGGTGGGTCGTAGATATAATGTACATTCTTCCTCAGTTCTTTGCTGTTGAATAACACACTTCTTTTTGGTATTTTATGTTTATGTACTTATGTGTTTCTACCACCTTTTATTATAAGGTCTATAATCATACATGGTTTAATTAGCTTGTATGCATTGATTTTCGATTTTAGATCACTGTATTTGATGATTATAAAAATAAGCTGCTAATTTTATAAGACAACAAACTTAGATCTCCGATCATTTCGCTTGCTAAGGTGAAATATTTTCAAATATTATTTTCAATATTTCTATGAAGATAACTGACAAGACAAGGCATAGGATACTTAGCATGTGAACTAAATTTAATGCGATGTGTGTAGCAAAGATACGTAAGACAGCCTATATACATGAGTCGTTGTCTGGAATCTAACATGTTAAAGTGCTTCTGAAGAGACTTGAAAAAATATATATATATATATATATATATAATAACGGTAATTCTATTGACACTCCTTTTTTTTTATTTGCACCCCCTATAATTAATAAGTAAAGTAAACTATTAAATACTTACCAATTTTTAAAGTACTTAAATAGTTAAATACTTACAAATTTAAAATCAAATACTTACCATTAAACTAAACCAATTCTAATTTCCAACTGCATCAATTAAAATACGCAATTATTCAACAATTCAAATTGCATCCATTTCACCAATTAAAATCGATTCAGCAAGGCAGTTTCAAACCACTATATCTGTGTTTATTTGATATTAATATATTAAGTATTAAGTTTTAATTTTTTTAAATTTAATATAAAACTGCAGCGATTAATATAAGGAGTAATATAATTAGTGGTGTTCAACCGGTTCCAGTTTCGGTTCTCGTGGAATCGCCGGTTCCGGTTGCATCAAAATCTCAAACCATAATCGAACCGCGGTTAACCACGGTTTGGAACCGTCGGTTCCATTTCCAAACCGGTTCTTATAATTATTTTTTTTAATTTTTTTCGTTCAAAATCGTCAGTTTTCCAACGGTCAGTAAATTATGGTCGTTGATCTCCAACGGCCACGATATCTGAACCGTTAACAATTTTTTTTATTTTTTATTTTAGAAAAAAACTGGCGGTTGCCCACGGGTTTTCGGTTTTGAAAATATAAAAATCGGAACCAAACTCCTCCGGTTATAACCGAACCATTGACTCCGATTAACCGAACTGTTGATCACCGATTCGGTTCAGATTTTTCAAGCCGTCTGAACATCTCTAAATATAATAAAAAATAAATTAAATATTATATCGCTGTATCTTGAAAAAATAACTTAATTAATATTGTTGAATAACTCATGCAATTAATATTGTTAAAAATAAATTATAAAATAATTATTGTTGAATTCATGTAGTTAGTAAATGTTTTTTTAACAAATTTCATGTGTTTTGGGGGTGTAAAGGGGGGGTGTAGGGGTGTGAATAGTAGGATCCATATAATAATTGTGTGTAAATTTGATAAATTTTAGGGTCCTTTAAGCTCAGATCAACTGATTTAGTAGCTATTTTACTATAAAGTTCACATCTTTAATACATTCTTTGAATAGTTCATTCAATCATTATGTACTCTCAATCGTCAATAGTAAACTAATTTATTATCAAGCATTACCCAAAGACCTTTTTTCTTCACAAATTATGACTTCTAAAAAAAAAAAAGAAAAAAAATACTCATACTCCCATGAAAAATGAATCTTCAAGCCTACTAAATCCCACGTCAGCACCAGCCATTAATGGCCAAGCATTAGTAGCATCGTAGCAATACGAACCATTAAGATGGCCCTCCAATCTATTAAACGAAAGGTCCGGCAGACGATCGAACACCTCTTCGTCGTAATCTCCGCAAGAGTTCGACGATTCTTGCACGTTATTATTGTTGCTCTTCACGGCCATGTCTGCCGGCGAAGACTGATCGGAGCTAACCACCACGGCCAGGCTCGGTTCGGACGACGACGAACTAAAGACAGTTAACTGAGCAGCTTTCGCAGCCGCCGCTTGTATGTCCTCGGCCGAGGTCGAGGCCGGTCGGGGCAGCAGGTGAGCGAGGTGTGGGAAATTGAGGTAAGCCGACGAGCCCTTGATGGCTAGAGCCGCTACGTCGTGGGCTCGAGCCGCCATCTCGGGCGTGGCGTAGGTCCCCAGCCATATCCGAGATTTCTTCTTGGGCTTTCTGATCTCGCAGACCCATCTTCCCCAGCTGCGCTTCCTTACGCCGCGGTACCTACTGCGTCGCTCGCCTTCGCCACCGTCGCCGTCGTCATTGTCCGACCGTTCGCTGCCACCTTTGTGGCCTTGACCTGATGGGAATATAGGGTTTTTCTGAGTCTTTGAGAGTTCTTTTTCATGATCTGCTGTGATAGTGATATATTCTGTGCTGCTGTTGGTGGAAGAAGACGATGAGGTTGATGTGGTGGAGGAAGCGGTTGATACTGCGGTGGCGGCGGCGGCGGTGGTGGTGGATGAGGAGGAAGATATTGATTGAGTTAGATTCTCGAGGATGATCTTCGCTTCCATGAGGAGAGAACAACACAGTGAGCTATATGGAGAATGGAATAATGTGAAATGATATGCTATGAGTTAGGCAGAAGTTCATAGGATACTTTCTATGTATAGGTTGGATTATTAATTTATTTAATTATTTTTAATTAAAATTAAAGAAAAAGGGAGAGAAAACAATAAGCCACATGTGTGGTCTAGGGTTTCTCTTCCAATTTTCTTCGAAAATGGAAGATTTACTATACGTACACATGATGTAATTATTCAAAATTTTATGACATGATGGATACATTCATAAATGTTACAATTGCGGTCAATTTTGGTAATTGAATTAAGGGGGCCATGATATATATATATATATATATATATATTTGAACCCATGAATTTATTTTTAGGTAGGGGCCAAGGGTACGTTTATTTAAATGATTCTTTTCATTTATTTATCAAATATCAAGGACTTCTCACTTCATTGCGTTGTCAATTATAACAGTGTTATATAGATATGGTAATAAAAATAGTTCTCCCTCACACACACACATATATGTACACACACAAATATACATCCAAATATAATAAAATAAAAATGTCTTTGAGTATAAGTTTTGTCAATAATGCGGTGACCGCCTTGCATTGTATAATATATTATTATTATTATATATCACATGAACTCTGTTACTATCATCTAAATTAATTAAATATCATCACAATTCACAGCACCGAATTGAATGAATGCTTTCAATAACGGCGCCCATGCATGTTATTGTGTGACTAAAAAAACATCAAATTTGTCGAATATAATAATATACTTAGCTTAAAAAAAATATTGGTGTAAATTTAGATATAATATTAGTAAAGATCAAATAATTGATCACGGACTAATGATAATGGGTCTTTCCCTATATCCCTTTTGTTTTATTTCTGTGTAATTTTGATTGTGAGAATTTAGGAATGTAATTTTCATTGAGATATATATACATTCACGGCTAAACTTTTATATCTAAATAAATAATAATTGATATTCTGAAATACTTATCCAAACCCAATTTATTGACCCATCTAAGACTTGCCCATTTCTCTCCAAGACCCATATTTGTTCGACAACACTTGGGCCAAATATCTCAAACCTGCCCATATAATATTCAAAAGTGCTATTTTGCCCCATTATGTAACAACAACAAAAAAAAAATAGGCCTAATATCTCAAACCTGCGCAGATCATATGGTAGGGTAGAGAAACTACTTATGTTGTAATATCTTTTACTAACCTAAATATTATTGAAACTTATTTGTTTTTAGTATTTTCAAGTATTTATTTAGCAGAATCAGGATAATGCTGCAGTTTGCTTATTCAAGTAATGCATCTTCCAAAGCCTTATCTTTTATAAAAATAAATTAAAGCTTCAAAAGTCCTTCTTGATAAAAAAAAAAAAGGCATACCAATTATTGACCTTAGCCTCGACATATTCATTTTTATATAAAGAAGATATTGGGCTCGACAAATGGTCTCCACTTTACACGTCTATGTCCAAGAATCACTCATTAGTAACCATGTAATAACCACTTTAATCATTTATATATATATATATACGTGTGTGTGTGTATTAAGAAAATAAATAAACAACATGATTAAGCAAAGTGGGGCTCTTCTACAACTAATTATTAGATAATTTTACAGAGAATAAAGTAAGGGTTGAAGCTTTTCTTGCAAGGCTGCGACACATAATTTTAATTGTACGGATCATTTATTTTTATATTTTCTCATGGACAAAATCTTCCACTATAATCGAAGTAGGCAAACATTGCACGTGCGGGCCACGTGCTGTATCCAACTTGTGGCGGCACTACATATGATATATGTTCGAGTTTATTACGACATGTTGGTTTTAAAAATTAAATAAATTTATAAGTAGTAATATTTTAATGATGTATTTGAGATATAATGTTTCGTGATGTCTATAGTTTGATGTACATATATGGGGTGCATTATCCTTGCGAATCTCTTTATTCACACGATTGCATTTATTGCATATGCTTTTAATTTAAATATTAAATGTTAGTTTTTCACTCTCCATATATAGATAGATAGTACTAGGGGGATGATTTTGCAAGATCTTGGAATAAAGTATTTAATCTGTAATTATTCGATATATAAGAATATAATTACGTTGTTAGAGAATATAAGGTAGATTACACTGTATTGTCGAATATATATTTGTATATGGTTGGCTGTGAATAAAAGGTATGGTAGATATATATTTTGTCCATGGTGAATAATTATATGAATGAAGGTATGAATGTGCTATTTGTAAGCATGTTTTCATACATGCTTATGGATCCTTTGTAGTTCTTATCGGACATGCGCAGTAAGTATTTGTTTGCAAGATAATGGTATATTTGACTTAGCATCGTTTCAACTTAATCGGGGTTCTGTAATTATAAGAAAGGAAAATAATTATATATGGAATTTGGATAATGAACTTGCCACAAACGTTTGTTACTATAATAATATAAACATTCATCTTTAATAATTGCAAGACTGTTGACATTCAAATGCCATAATCAATAAACTACCACGTTACTATATTAACTCTGATCGATTTGAGAGTGAAATATAGAAGAAACAGAACAGAATAGAATCAGAAGTAGAAGAATAGCTTCAAGCCAAGTTTCATTGATTACTCGCAGTATTTCATGGATGAATTGCAGATATATATATATATACAAAGCACACAGCTAAGCTAATCTATTAATATCCCAACAAAACCAACAAATTAACTTATTTGCCAGCTGTACAATAGAGTCTAGCTGTATAGCTAGGTGTCACGTTGGATCGTCTTGTATTTCTTCAGCCCCTCCCCAAGTTGGTGATTGATGATAATCCTTCAATCCCAACTTGCCGGTAAGAAAATGAAATTGTGGAGCTGCCAACGATTTAGTAAAAAGGTCTGCCAATTGTCGGGAAGATGAAACATGATGGAGTGTAAGAAAACCAGCTTTGTAATGATCCCGAACAATGTGACAATCAAGTTCAATGTGTTTGGTGCGTTCGTGGAAGACTGGATTTTCCGTGATGTGTATGGCAGCTTGATTGTCACACCAAAGAGGGATTGGCAAAGAAACTGAAACGTGGAGATCTTGCAAGAGATAAGAAATCCACTTAAGCTCGCACACGGTAGAAGCAAGGCTGCGGTATTCTGCTTCAGCAGAGGATCGAGAAACCGTGGACTGTTTTTTCGTCTTCCAGCTAATAAGTGAATTACCAAAAAAAATGCAGTAGCCAGTTAGTGATCTTCGAGATATGTGACAGGAAGCCCAATCTGCATCACTATATGCTGTTAGAGAGTGATCATTCTTTGCAGAGTAGAATAAACCAAGAGAAGGATATGTCTTGAGGTATCTAAGTACCATGATCATTGCTGACCAATGCCCTGCTCGAGGTTCGTGTGTAAACTGACTTAACTGTTGGACTGCATAAGTAATGTCTGGCCTTGTGAAGCCAAGATATAATAGTTGCCCCACAATGGTGCGATATCTAGAAGGATTATCTAATAGAGGACCACAATCTGCATCCTTCGGAAAAAAATGATGTCGAGGTAACGGAGTAGTGAGAGGTTTAGCTCCTGTGAGTCCTACTTGCTGAAGAAGGTCCAATACATATTTTCTTTGATTCAAGTAGATGCCATCAGAAGTCTGTACCAGCTCAATGCCAAGAAAGAAATGTGTTGTTCCCAGATCTTTGATGGTAAAAGCATCATCAAGAAACCTTTTTACTCGAGTTATTTCTGCAGAGGAAGAACTAGTGACAAGAATGTCATCCACATACACTAATAATGCCAAGAAAAACTGATGCCCTTTTAGGATAAAAAGGCAGTGATCATGAGGAGATTGAAGAAAGCCATATTCTTGCATCTTTGAAGTGAACTCAACATTCCATTGCCTTGAAGCTTGTTTAAGGCCATACAATGAGCGTTTCAGCTTGCACACTAGATTAGAGTGGACTGTATAACCTGGTGGAGGCTGCATAAAAACATCCTCATTAAGATATCCATGAAGAAAAGCATTATTTATATCAAGTTGCTCCAATGGCCAAGCATAGGCTGCTGCAAGAGCAATAACCAGTCGAACTGTAACTGGTTTTGCAACAGGTGAAAAACTGTCGAAATAATCAATTCCTTCCACTTGGTTGTATCCCTTGGCCACTAACCTGGCTTTATGCTTTTCAACCGTGCCATCAGCTCTACATTTTACCTTGAAAACCCATTTACATCCAATGGTTTTCTTTCCTTCAGGTAGAGTGACAAGATCCCAGGTCTTATTTTCTTCAAGTGCCTTTATCTCATTATTCATGGCAGCAATCCACTCTGGACTGTTCTTAGCTTGTTCATAGGAGTGTGGCTCTTGAATATTTTGTAGGTTAGCCAGAAAACATATGTAATCATGAGGTAATAAAGGATTTATATAGAAAGGATATGTGTAAGGTGTGTGAGAAGAAGAATGTACCAGACTACACTGTTGGTGAGCTGCTTCACAGACTTGCACACTGTTAGAAATATAGTCATTCATCCAAGCAGGAGCACCCTTAGCTCTAGTACTACGTCTGAGGGGAGTATTTGATGGTTCAGGGTCAAGAGGGGCATCAAGGTCTGTAGGAAGATGTGAATTATTCTGACCTTCAGAATTCTCATTCAAAGGTGTTTCTGTGGGCTGATCAAGGTTTGTATTTAGAAGTGGATCATTGACTGGTATAGGTAAGATCACATCATCTAAAATATGGTCATAGTTTTCTGTATTTGGACAAGGAATTGAGAAATGGAATGTCTTCTCATGGAACATGACATCTCTCGAGATAATGACAGTATGTGATGAGAGATCATATACTTTATAACCTTTTTGTCCCTGAGGATAGCCAACAAATATTCCTTTTATGGCTCGGGGTGCAAGCTTATCCTTATGTGGGGTGGTGTTTGTTGCAAAACAAAGGCAACCAAAGACCTTAAGATGACTCATATCTGGAGGTTTATTGTGTAGAATCTGGTAAGGACTATGCCATTTTAGCACAGGTGATGGTAGTCTATTTATAAGGTAAGTAGAAGCAAGAAGTGCATCTCCCCAGAATTTTTTTTGAAGGTTAGACTGAAATATAAGGGATCTGGCCATTTGTAAAAGGTGTTTGTGTTTTCGTTCCACGACACCATTTTGTTGAGGTGTATAGGGACAGGTTTTTTGGTGAACAATACCTAGCTCCCTGAGAAGACTTTGGCAGCTATAGCTTAAAAACTCAGCTCCATTATCAGTTCTCACTTGCTGAACTGTTTTATGGAATTGAGTTTTTATCATTGACAGGAAATGTTTCAGGTAGGTGACAGCTTGTGATTTAAAGGTCATTAAGAAAGTCCAGGTGCATCGACTAAAGTCATCAACTATGGTTAGGAAATAGTGTGCACCATTGTATGTGGCATGTTTATAAGGTCCCCATATGTCTATATGTAACAGCTCAAAACAGGAAATCGAATGGATAGAACTCAAAGGAAATTTTTGTCTATGTTGCTTTGCAATAGGACAAATTTGACAGTCATTAGAAGGTTTCTTTTCTGGTTTAAGGAATGACAAATGATTCATAACAGCATAAGAAGGATGACCTAAACGGCTATGCCAAAGTACATGATCAGATTGGCTTATTTCTTTACTGGTAAATGGTTGGGAAACTGGTATAGTAGTACCTAGAGCTGAAAGACACTTGATCCTGCTTAGATTGAAAGATTCCGCATCCAGTATGTATAGTTTGTTCACAACTCTTCCAACAGCAATGATCTTTTTAGTCGCTTGGTCCTGCAAAATACAGTATTTAGCACAGAAAAAGGTGTCAAGGCCACTGGTTTGAGCAAGTTTGTTAACTGAAATTAGGTTGAATTTGAAATCTGGTACATGTAGAACTTCAGGTAGGAAAAGTTTATTTTTGAAGGTAACGGTTCCTGTGTTTTTGATGGACTTAATAGTCCCATTTGGTAAGTAAACAGGGCAGAAAGAAGTCATTGGCTTACAGGATTTCATGATATTCATGTCATGACACATATGGTTAGTGGCTCCACTATCCAATATCCATGTCCACACGCCTAGAACATGAGCTGCACTGAGAATTAAGTTGTATTTTATACCTGAGAAATCTCCAAAGTGCGCATAGTTAACCTCATTTGTTTGAATCTGAGCTCCAACATGTCTTTCTTTGAGAATTCTTCCTACTTCCCGCTGAAGAACACTCAGATTATTCATGACTGCTTCCAGGTCACTAATGTTGTCTTCTTTCATTTCTAGAGGTGTATCAACAACATTCATCACCTTATTCTGTGTCATTTTATTATGCAGAACATTCAGTGGTGGTTTGTAGCTCGATCCACCCAATGGAAATTTCCCTTTTTTTGCCTTAAAATCCTCCCACCAATCTGGAAAACCATGCAACAGAAAACATCCATCTCTGTTGTGTCCATTTCTTTGGCAATGATTACACCACAACTTCCTTTTCTCTTCCCTGCTCATAACAGTTGTTCTGCCCAAATCCTTTCTTTGTGCTACAAAAGCAGTGTTCTGCCCAGATTCATTTAGGAACATGCTTGCCTTCTTCTGGCTTTCAACATTCAAAACCATAGAGTATGCTTTATTCTCATCTGGCAGTGGTTCAAGCATGAGAATGTGATTCTTAACCCCTTCATATGTGTCATTCAACCCCATCAGGAACTGAGTTAATTTGTTCCTGCTTTCTTTCCTTTCTACAGCATCCTTAGCAGCACAAGTGCATTGAACAGGCGGATCTATATGGTTAATCTCATCCCAACATCTCTTAAGCTTTGTGAAATAGAGGTCTAGAGGTAAATTCTCTTGAGAAATAGAAACAATTTCCTTCTGCAGATTAAAAATCTGAGGAGCATTAGAAGTTCCATACCTTGATTTCAAGGATTCCCAAAGGACTTTAGCATTCGAAGCAAACGCATATCCTGATGCGATCTCCTTAGTCATCGAATTCAAAATCCAGGACACTATCATGAAATTCACTTGTTCCCATGCTCCATGACTTGGATTTGTTCTCTCTGGTTCTGCAATTTCTCCATTCACGAAACCTAGCTTCTTCTTTGCTCCTAGGGCGACTTTCATCGCATGACTCCATGAAGCGTAGTTGTCTCTAGTCAGCAGATTTGTGACGAGGATCATTCCTGGAGAATCTGAACCATGAAGATCGTACACATAGGAATTGCTAGAGCTGGAATTTTCTGCAGTAGACATGTTCGTGGAGTAATCGATTTTCAGAAAAATATGAAGATTGAAGATAGAAATTGAATCAATATGGCTCTGATACCATGATCGATTTGAGAGTGAAATATAGAAGAAACAGAACAGAATAGAATCAGAAGTAGAAGAATAGCTTCAAGCCAAGTTTCATTGATTACTCGCAGTATTTTATGGATGAATTGCAGATATATATATATACAAAGCACACAGCTAAGCTAATCTATTAATATCCCAACAAAACCAACAAATTAACTTATTTGCCAGCTGTACAATAGAGTCTAGCTGTATAGCTAGGTGCCACGTTGGATCGTCTTGTATTTCTTCAGCCCCTCCCCAAGTTGGTGATTGATGATAATCCTTCAATCCCAACTTGCCGGTAAGAAAATGAAATTGTGGAGCTGCCAACGATTTAGTAAAAAGGTCTGCCAATTGTCGGGAAGATGAAACATGATGGAGTGTAAGAAAACCAGCTTTGTAATGATCCCGAACAATGTGACAATCAAGTTCAATGTGTTTGGTGCGTTCGTGGAAGACTGGATTTTCCGTGATGTGTATGGCAGCTTGATTGTCACACCAAAGAGGGATTGGCAAAGAAACTGAAACGTGGAGATCTTGCAAGAGATAAGAAATCCACTTAAGCTCGCACACGGTAGAAGCAAGGCTGCGGTATTCTGCTTCAGCAGAGGATCGAGAAACCGTGGACTGTTTTTTCGTCTTCCAGCTAATAAGTGAATTACCAAAAAAAATGCAGTAGCCAGTTAGTGATCTTCGAGATATGTGACAGGAAGCCCAATCTGCATCACTATATGCTGTTAGAGAGTGATCATTCTTTGCAGAGTAGAATAAACCAAGAGAAGGATATGTCTTGAGGTATCTAAGTACCATGATCATTGCTGACCAATGCCCTGCTCGAGGTTCGTGTGTAAACTGACTTAACTGTTGGACTGCATAAGTAATGTCTGGCCTTGTGAAGCCAAGATATAATAGTTGCCCCACAATGGTGCGATATCTAGAAGGATTATCTAATAGAGGACCACAATCTGCATCCTTCGGAAAAAAATGATGTCGAGGTAACGGAGTAGTGAGAGGTTTAGCTCCTGTGAGTCCTACTTGCTGAAGAAGGTCCAATACATATTTTCTTTGATTCAAGTAGATGCCATCAGAAGTCTGTACCAGCTCAATGCCAAGAAAGAAATGTGTTGTTCCCAGATCTTTGATGGTAAAAGCATCATCAAGAAACCTTTTTACTCGAGTTATTTCTGCAGAGGAAGAACTAGTGACAAGAATGTCATCCACATACACTAATAATGCCAAGAAAAACTGATGCCCTTTTAGGATAAAAAGGCAGTGATCATGAGGAGATTGAAGAAAGCCATATTCTTGCATCTTTGAAGTGAACTCAACATTCCATTGCCTTGAAGCTTGTTTAAGGCCATACAATGAGCGTTTCAGCTTGCACACTAGATTAGAGTGGACTGTATAACCTGGTGGAGGCTGCATAAAAACATCCTCATTAAGATATCCATGAAGAAAAGCATTATTTATATCAAGTTGCTCCAATGGCCAAGCATAGGCTGCTGCAAGAGCAATAACCAGTCGAACTGTAACTGGTTTTGCAACAGGTGAAAAACTGTCGAAATAATCAATTCCTTCCACTTGGTTGTATCCCTTGGCCACTAACCTGGCTTTATGCTTTTCAACCGTGCCATCAGCTCTACATTTTACCTTGAAAACCCATTTACATCCAATGGTTTTCTTTCCTTCAGGTAGAGTGACAAGATCCCAGGTCTTATTTTCTTCAAGTGCCTTTATCTCATTATTCATGGCAGCAATCCACTCTGGACTGTTCTTAGCTTGTTCATAGGAGTGTGGCTCTTGAATATTTTGTAGGTTAGCCAGAAAACATATGTAATCATGAGGTAATAAAGGATTTATATAGAAAGGATATGTGTAAGGTGTGTGAGAAGAAGAATGTACCAGACTACACTGTTGGTGAGCTGCTTCACAGACTTGCACACTGTTAGAAATATAGTCATTCATCCAAGCAGGAGCACCCTTAGCTCTAGTACTACGTCTGAGGGGAGTATTTGATGGTTCAGGGTCAAGAGGGGCATCAAGGTCTGTAGGAAGATGTGAATTATTCTGACCTTCAGAATTCTCATTCAAAGGTGTTTCTGTGGGCTGATCAAGGTTTGTATTTAGAAGTGGATCATTGACTGGTATAGGTAAGATCACATCATCTAAAATATGGTCATAGTTTTCTGTATTTGGACAAGGAATTGAGAAATGGAATGTCTTCTCATGGAACATGACATCTCTCGAGATAATGACAGTATGTGATGAGAGATCATATACTTTATAACCTTTTTGTCCCTGAGGATAGCCAACAAATATTCCTTTTATGGCTCGGGGTGCAAGCTTATCCTTATGTGGGGTGGTGTTTGTTGCAAAACAAAGGCAACCAAAGACCTTAAGATGACTCATATCTGGAGGTTTATTGTGTAGAATCTGGTAAGGACTATGCCATTTTAGCACAGGTGATGGTAGTCTATTTATAAGGTAAGTAGAAGCAAGAAGTGCATCTCCCCAGAATTTTTTTTGAAGGTTAGACTGAAATATAAGGGATCTGGCCATTTGTAAAAGGTGTTTGTGTTTTCGTTCCACGACACCATTTTGTTGAGGTGTATAGGGACAGGTTTTTGGTGAACAATACCTAGCTCCCTGAGAAGACTTTGGCAGCTATAGCTTAAAAACTCAGCTCCATTATCAGTTCTCACTTGCTGAACTGTTTTATGGAATTGAGTTTTTATCATTGACAGGAAATGTTTCAGGTAGGTGACAGCTTGTGATTTAAAGGTCATTAAGAAAGTCCAGGTGCATCGACTAAAGTCATCAACTATGGTTAGGAAATAGTGTGCACCATTGTATGTGGCATGTTTATAAGGTCCCCATATGTCTATATGTAACAGCTCAAAACAGGAAATCGAATGGATAGAACTCAAAGGAAATTTTTGTCTATGTTGCTTTGCAATAGGACAAATTTGACAGTCATTAGAAGGTTTCTTTTCTGGTTTAAGGAATGACAAATGATTCATAACAGCATAAGAAGGATGACCTAAACGGCTATGCCAAAGTACATGATCAGATTGGCTTATTTCTTTACTGGTAAATGGTTGGGAAACTGGTATAGTAGTACCTAGAGCTGAAAGACACTTGATCCTGCTTAGATTGAAAGATTCCGCATCCAGTATGTATAGTTTGTTCACAACTCTTCCAACAGCAATGATCTTTTTAGTCGCTTGGTCCTGCAAAATACAGTATTTAGCACAGAAAAAGGTGTCAAGGCCACTGGTTTGAGCAAGTTTGTTAACTGAAATTAGGTTGAATTTGAAATCTGGTACATGTAGAACTTCAGGTAGGAAAAGTTTATTTTTGAAGGTAACGGTTCCTGTGTTTTTGATGGACTTAATAGTCCCATTTGGTAAGTAAACAGGGCAGAAAGAAGTCATTGGCTTACAGGATTTCATGATATTCATGTCATGACACATATGGTTAGTGGCTCCACTATCCAATATCCATGTCCACACGCCTAGAACATGAGCTGCACTGAGAATTAAGTTGTATTTTATACCTGAGAAATCTCCAAAGTGCGCATAGTTAACCTCATTTGTTTGAATCTGAGCTCCAACATGTCTTTCTTTGAGAATTCTTCCTACTTCCCGCTGAAGAACACTCAGATTATTCATGACTGCTTCCAGGTCACTAATGTTGTCTTCTTTCATTTCTAGAGGTGTATCAACAACATTCATCACCTTATTCTGTGTCATTTTATTATGCAGAACATTCAGTGGTGGTTTGTAGCTCGATCCACCCAATGGAAATTTCCCTTTTTTTGCCTTAAAATCCTCCCACCAATCTGGAAAACCATGCAACAGAAAACATCCATCTCTGTTGTGTCCATTTCTTTGGCAATGATTACACCACAACTTCCTTTTCTCTTCCCTGCTCATAACAGTTGTTCTGCCCAAATACTTTCTTTGTGCTACAAAAGCAGTGTTCTGCCCAGATTCATTTAGGAACATGCTTGCCTTCTTCTGGCTTTCAACATTCAAAACCATAGAGTATGCTTTATTCTCATCTGGCAGTGGTTCAAGCATGAGAATGTGATTCTTAACCCCTTCATATGTGTCATTCAACCCCATCAGGAACTGAGTTAATTTGTTCCTGCTTTCTTTCCTTTCTACAGCATCCTTAGCAGCACAAGTGCATTGAACAGGCGGATCTATATGGTTAATCTCATCCCAACATCTCTTAAGCTTTGTGAAATAGAGGTCTAGAGGTAAATTCTCTTGAGAAATAGAAACAATTTCCTTCTGCAGATTAAAAATCTGAGGAGCATTAGAAGTTCCATACCTTGATTTCAAGGATTCCCAAAGGACTTTAGCATTCGAAGCAAACGCATATCCTGATGCGATCTCCTTAGTCATCGAATTCAAAATCCAGGACACTATCATGAAATTCACTTGTTCCCATGCTCCATGACTTGGATTTGTTCTCTCTGGTTCTGCAATTTCTCCATTCACGAAACCTAGCTTCTTCTTTGCTCCTAGGGCGACTTTCATCGCATGACTCCATGAAGCGTAGTTGTCTCTAGTCAGCAGATTTGTGACGAGGATCATTCCTGGAGAATCTGAACCATGAAGATCGTACACATAGGAATTGCTAGAGCTGGAATTTTCTGCAGTAGACATGTTCGTGGAGTAATCGATTTTCAGAAAAATATAAAGATTGAAGATAGAAATTGAATCAATATGGCTCTGATACCATGATCGATTTGAGAGTGAAATATAGAAGAAACAGAACAGAATAGAATCAGAAGTAGAAGAATAGCTTCAAGCCAAGTTTCATTGATTACTCGCAGTATTTCATGGATGAATTGCAGATATATATATATACAAAGCACACAGCTAAGCTAATCTATTAATATCCCAACAAAACCAACAAATTAACTTATTTGCCAGCTGTACAATAGAGTCTAGCTGTATAGCTAGGTGTCACGTTGGATCGTCTTGTATTTCTTCAAACTCTCCACGTTATACTATAAGATAATAAACATGCATCAAAGCTATCTACCAGCAAAAGTACCCAAGCTGATCATTGGAGTCTTACAATTGTAGGACTGTTGACATTCAGACTTATCCAGCCAACCTTACTATATTAGTTTTATGACTTTTGAATTGTATTTGCAAGTTTAAAACATTGGCAGACGTGTGAAGAGGAGGGAGCATCTCGTTGATAATGTTTTAGCAAATGAAGGTCCCTATCCAACTTTTATATATTATAGATTATGAACATTATAAAGATCAATAAACAAATCGGTAACAATGGTGGTAATAAATAATAATAATAATAATAATAATAATAATCATCATCGTAGTTCGAAATATTTTGAGTGAAAACGTGAGAAAGGGACATGCGATGATAAAAACACAATCCTGCACCACCTTATCTTTTTTTTTTTTTTTTATTCGGAACTTTTATTTCATTCTCAAATATATATGTAATTTTGGAAGGTTTGAAATTGACAAAATGAATTGAAATATATATATATATATAGAGATTTGCTATGGTGCACACCCTACCGTGAGCACCCCCGTGAGCACCGCACACATACTCCGCCTCTTTTCGATCTAAAACGAAAATTTTAGCCCAATGTTGATCATATCCCCCTTACACAACAACATGATGTTGTTGTAAAACAGATTCATCTTCATAAAAACACGAAGAAGCATCACACGGATGTGATATTAAATAAATTATTTTTATCGATATTTTGGTGTTTTTATGAAGATGAATCTGTTTTACAACAACATCATGTTGTTGTGTAAGGGGGATATGATCAACATTGGGCTAAAATTTTCGTTTTGGATCGAAAAGAGGCGGAGTATGTGTGCGGTGCTCACGGGGGTGCTCACGGTAGGGTGTGCACCATAGCAAATCTCTATATATATATATATATACATATATTTATACATATGTGAATGAATATATTTGAGGGGGTCCAAAATCACGTGATGACAGCAAAACCATATACAAAGAAAGGTAGGGCTTAGCGATGAAGACTGTTTGGTAATAAGTTGGCATCATTGAATGGATAAAATAATTTTGTACCACAATATTTTTTTTTTCCAATGCTAAAATGTAAAATTCATTTTGATTTCGACAATTATATAAAATAAAATAATACCTAACCTAAATTGTAATATTTATCAAAGTTCAATTCCAAAATTATTTCATACGAATTAAACTACTATTAAAATTCAATTTTTCTTTTTCCTTGTATTGTTTTCAAGTAATTCGAAAACTCCATTAATAGCAACATGAAAGAGTATCAAATATCTTGGAATTGACAATTGGGTTCCGAGGTGGACCAAAAATTTTAATGATTGCATTGTTCTGTAATTTGGGCAAAAAAAAAAAATATATTGCAAAACTAATTGAATATTGTTATAAAAATATTAATTGTGATTAATATTATATTAAGATTATTTTATTATAATTATACTTATATTAAGATTATAATGATAATATAACTTATAATAATAAAGAGAGAGATTAGAGAGAGATCAAGTATTTCAATACTTGGTGTATTTTACAATGAACTCTAATCACCTATTTATACTACTAAAAATTCACTATTACAACTAATCACATTAATTACAATTATACACCTCACACTAAAATACAAACTCTTCAATTAAACACCTCATCTTATCATCATATCATCATTTAATATAATACTTCCAAATCCATCAATAATCCAAAAACATCTACATCTTAATTATTTAACCATCCATAATTAACTTATTTCATAATACTCCCCCTTGGATGTTTTTCAAAGAATATGCCTCGTTAAAACCTTATTAGGAAAAACTCAATGGGATAAGAACCTAATGAAGGAAAAAGAGTACATGATTCTTTTAGATACGCTTTCGATTGTTGCCTCATTAAAAACCTTACTGGGAAAACCACATGGGAAAAACCTCAGTGAAGGGAAAAAGAGTGCAACGCGTATTTACTTCCCCTGATGATAATATCATTCCAAATCTCGAAGTCTTCGAACTCCAATTGAATATACCAATCTTTTGAAAATTATTGGGGGAAGTGCTTTCGTGAATAAATCTGCAAGATTTTCACTTGATCGCACTTGTTGTACATCAATATCACCATTTTTCTCTAAATCATGTGTAAAGAATTTTTTTGGAGAAATATGTTTTGTTCTATCTCCCTTAATATATCCTTCCTTTAATTGGGCAATGCATGCAGCATTATCTTCATATAAAATCGTCGGAAGTAACTTTTCCGATAATAACCCACAAGTTTGTTGTATATGCTCAATTATCGATCGCAACCAAACACATTCTCGGCTAGCTTCATGAATAGCTAGAATTTCCGCATGATTAGATGAAGTAGCCGTTAAACTTTGTTAACTGACCGCCATGAAATAGCGGTTCCGCCATGCGTAAATAAATAGCCCGTTTGCGATCGAGCATTATGTGGGTCGGATAGAAAACCAGCATCTGCATACCCAATCAAATCTGCTTTTGATTTATTAGAATAGAACAATCTCATATCAGTTGTTCCTTGAAGGTATCGAAAAATCCGCTTAATTCCATTCCAATGTCTACGAGTCGGTGATGAACTATATCTCGCCAATAGATTCACAGCGAATGCTATATCAGGTCGCGTATGACTCGTTAAATACATTAGGGCTCCAATAGCACTGAGATATGGTACTTCAGGACCAAGTAGTTCTTCATTATTATCGCAAGGTCTAAACGGATCTTTATTCACATCTAAAGATCGAACAATCATTGGAGTATCCAATGGATGAGCTTTATCCATATAAAATCTTTTCAATACCTTTTTCGTATAAGTCTCTTGATGTACGAATATCTCATTCTTTAAATATTCGATTTGGAGTCCAAGATAAAATTTCGTTTTACCGAGATCTTTCATTTCAAACTCCTTTTTCAAACAATTAACGGCTTTTGATAACTCTCCAGGAGTTCCAATTATGTTAATATCATCAAAATAAACTGAAATGATGACAAATTCATTTCCAGATCTTTTCATAAATATGCATGGGCAAGTTTGATCTTTTTTATACCCCTCTTTCGATAAATATTCACTTAGGCGATTACCAGATTGCTTTAATCCATAAAGCGATTTATTTAGCTTGATTGACTACTCATTTCGGGGCCCTGAATTTTCAGGCAACTGAAATCCCTCGGGAAGTCTCATATATATGTCATTGTCAAGTGATCCATATAAATAAGCGGTGACAACATCCATTAGACGCACATCGAATCCTTCACGTACTGCCAGACTAATTAAATAACGAAAAGTAGTTGCATCCACCACAGGAGAATATGTCTCCTCATAATCAATACCAGGTCGTTGTGAAAAGCCTTGTGCAACAAGCCGTGCTTTGTATCTCACAATTTCACCATTTTCATTTCTCTTTCTAATAAAAACCCATTTATATCCAACCGGCTTTACATTTTCTGGTATGCGTACTACAGGTCCGAAAACTTTTCGTTTCTCAAGTGATTTTAATTCTGCCTCGATTGCATCTTTCCATTTTGGCCAATCATTTCTTTGTCTGCATTCTTTTACAGACCCT
The DNA here is from genome assembly GCA_028392965.1 of Lindernia subracemosa. NCBI lineage: Eukaryota > Viridiplantae > Streptophyta > Magnoliopsida > Lamiales > Linderniaceae > Vandellia > Vandellia subracemosa. The sequence goes on along the minus strand of JAQPCC010000002.1, from coordinate 5,879,400 downwards.
GGTTCATGATCCTCATTCTCATTTATCTCATTCATTTCATGTAGCGCTACGTTAAATGAGAATTTATTGTCAACGTTGACTTTTTCTCGGTTCCATCTAATTCCATATTGGGCATAATTTATCGAGATCTCTTCATTATCATTATTCTCAAAAATTTCAGGTACCTGATTTCCATTATCATAATCATTAATGCCCATTGACTCTTCTAGAGTCGATAAATCCTCGACTGGACCATTCTTATTATTTGCTCATTTTCTTTTTCGAGGATTTTTATCTTTGGAACCCGAGGGCCTACCACGTTTTAGTTGTGGCTTAGGCTCGATCATTATATGTTCTCCAGGAACATTAACTTTTGCAGGAGCATTAACAGCTGGTATATGTGACTTAGTCACTCTTTTAAGGTCAGTAAAGCTATCTGGTAGTTGATTAGCTAATCCTTGTAAATGAATTATCTTTTGAACTTCTAGTTCACATTCTTTCGTTCGAGGATCATAATGATTTAGCGATAATTCATTCCAACTAATACTCATTTCCAGCTGTTTCTTTTCCCCCCCTAATGTCGGAAAATTCGATTCATCGAAATGACAATCGACAAATCTAGCCATAAATAAATCTCCAGTTAGAGGTTCTAAATATTTTATTATCGATGGAGATTCAAATCCGACATATATTCCCAACCTCCTTTGAGGTCCCATCTTAGTGCGTTGTGGTGGAGCAATTGGAACATATACCGCACATCCAAAAATTCTCAGATGGGAAATATTTGGTTCCTGACCATAAACCATTTGTATCGGGGAGATATCGTTATAACTTGTTGGCCTGATGCGGATTAGTGCCGCTGCATGTAATATAGCATGTCCCCAACAAGATGAGGGAAGTTTCGACTTCATTAATAATGGTCTTGCAATTAATTGCAACCTTTTAATCAACGATTCTGCAAGACCGTTTTGCGTATGGACATTTGGCACGGGGTGCTCAACATCAATTCCAATAGACATGCAATATTCATTAAATGCTTTGGAAGTAAATTCACCAGCATTATCAAGACGTATTTTCTTTATTGGATAATCCGGAAATGTGCTCTTAATCGAATCAACTGAGCGAGCAATCTCGCAAAAGCTACATTCCGCGTTGATAACAAACATACATGAGACCATCTAGTTCATGCATCAATCAATACCATGAAATATCTAAATGGTCCACACGATGGATGTATCGGTCCACAAATATCACCTTGTATACGTTCCAAAAATCTTATAGATTCATTCTTTATTTTTACTGGTGATGGACGAATAATCAACTTCCCTTTAGAGCAAGCAACACATGATAATTCATTCGATTGAAGAATCTTCTGGTTCTTCATTAAATGTCCACGTGAATTTTGAATTATTCTCCGCATCATAATTGAGCCGGGATGGCCCAACCGGTCATGCCAAACAATAAATGTATTATCATTAGTAAACTTCTGGTTTACGATAGCATGTGATTCAATTGTTTTAAGATATGTGTAATATAGCCCAGAGTCAAAAGATGGTAATATTTCCACAATTCTTTTGTCATTCGATATCACTTTTGTAATATGCAAATATTCAATATCTCCTTTTTCTGCAGTCTCAATATGATATCCGTTATGTCGAATAGCTTTAAAGCTTAATAAATTTCTTTGAGACTTAGGAGAATATAAAGCATTTTCAATTATCAGCCTTGTTCCTCTGGGCAGTAAAACATTAGCTCTTCCGGAGCCCTCAATTATATTCGTACTACCCGATATAGTAATAACACTGGCTTCTTTCATATCAAGATGATCAAAATATTTCTTATTTTTTAGAATCGTATTCGTCGTTGCACAGTCTGCACGACACAATTCTTCGTTGCACGTGCCCGCATCCATCAAATAATATCCTTTATAAACAAACACATAATATTTATTATTGAAAAAGAAATATTGCATTACAACATATAGATAACTTAAAACAACGATATATAATAAAACACACAATAGTAAAGCATAATGCATAAATAAAATCATAGCAAATTAATTTTCTTCGATCAGAAAATCCGCAGCTTCCAAATGAGCATTTTCATCATTGGCATCAGAGGTAGATGCGAATTCACCCTGAACAAAATTCATTTCAATTTTCTTTCCTTTGCCCTTTTGAGATTCCTGATATAGCTCAACAAGATGTTTGGGAGTACGACAATTGCGCGACCAGTGACCAGAACCACCGCGATAACATTTTTCATCATTATTCTTTTGTTCAGTTTGCCTCTTCTCATCTTTATTATCAAAACTTTTCCTCTTCTGGAGAATATTTTGATGACCGCCACAATAATTATGATAACCACCACGGAAATATTGATAACCACCATGATACGGGTAGGGTCCCGATCAACGAGATTTATGGTCCGGGAAACGTGGAACGATGTTAGAGCTACGATTGAGATCGAGTTGGGTGCGATTTTGGGATTAGAGGGGCGCGTTGTAGAGAAAGAACAAGAAAAAGAAAGAAAACACAACACCAGGATTTACGTGGTTCGGACTCTGAAGAGTCCTACGTCCACGGGCCGGCCAACAACCATTCTCACTATGATATTGCAGATTACACACTCAGCTCACTGTTCCCTCTCGATTTACAGACTCGAAATAGATGAAGAAGACAATGAGTTACTTAGAGAGTGCTGGTGTGTGCGTTCTTGGTGTGTTAGTGTGTGTAACAGTGATCACCCTCCTTCAAATGAGCTCTTTTCCTCTTCTTTATCGATTTCCCTCTCCACGTCAGCTGCTGGAGCTGTCTTCTGCGTCTTCAAGGACCGTACGGACGCCTGGCGCGCGCGCAGCACTGTAGCAGAGGGTGTCCTTTTGTCAGGAGATGTCCCCCAACTCAGCTGGATTCTTTCAGGTTTTTCCACAACTCAGCTGGATTCTTTTCTGTTAAGTATTCAACTTTAAGATTTTCGTGAATGTGGTGGCGAAGAAAAATCATAGCTTTCGCCTTGTCTTGTTCGGTTGTGGTTTTCGTGGGATCAATGGTGTCACCTAAACCTTTTGTTTTCAAATGGATTTCAGCATCTAGTACCCAAGGTAAATAATTTTTTCCAGTGATATCGAGCGCAACAAACTCAAGGCTCGCCAAGTTCGACATATTACTCGACTAAACTCGTACGAGATCTTCGACGGATGTTGATCTTGACGACGGAGAGCGGTCGTGCTGATAACGTGTTATAAAAATATTAATTATGATTAATATTATATTAAGATTATTTTATTATAATTATACTTATATTAAGATTATAATAATAATATAGCTTATAATAATAAAGAGAGAGAGATTAGAGAGAGATTAAGTATTTCAATACTTGGTGTGATTTACAATGAACTCTAATCACCTATTTATACTACTAATAATTCACTATTACAACTAATCACATTAATTACAATTATACACCTCACACTAAAATACAAACTCTTCAATTAAACACCTCATCTTATCATCTTATCATCATTTAATATAATACTTCCAAATCCATCAATAATCCAAAAACATTCACATCTTAATTATTTAACCATCCATAATTAACTTATTTCATAATAAATATAATATTTTAAAGTAAGGTATTATCCACCATTGACCACCATGGGGACGATTAGCAAAATTGGACCACTGTAATATATATTTTGTAGACATATTTCCATCATTACCATCATTATTCAACCAATGATGAGAAAGTAAAAATAAAGTCATCAACCATTATTCTTTCTATATATTTTTATTTTTTAATTTTCATTAGAATTAATGAAAGCAGACAACAAAAGTCGTCCCACCTCACGTGAATTATCCTGAATTTCGAATATATTAAATGCCCAATTTACGTCAAATCCACGTGAACACCACTTCCCCCTATCCCCACACTTTGTATATATATATATATATAATTTACATATATAAAATTATTTTTAAATTTATTACAAAGTGGTCGGAATGATGATACACGTGGGACAGCGAAAGGGCACACGTGTGGGCCGAACCGCAAGCATCCAAATTATTGTTTGAATTCGATCCACCCAAAATATGGGTCGGGTCGTGAGTTCCAATGATTGTATGCAACGGTATGTCGGGTCGGAAAGAGACAAGTAGTTTCAAAGCACGCGCTAAGTGGGTCCCACTTTCTGCCACGTGTGCGGACATCGGCGCTGGCATGCACGTGAACTGCGCCCCTCTCGCACGTGACACTATTTAATAATTTATTCATGTAGTAATTATGGACTAATTAATCTAAACACTAACTTAACCATAACAACTAATTAATTTAACCAAGAGGAACAAGACAACCTCGTTTGAACCAACACGTGCACCACACGCGCAACCTTTTCCTTAAACGAGTAGTCAACGGTCAACGCAAGAGAAAAAGCACCTTTATTTATGGTTAACTAAGAGGTTCAAGATTAAAAGATTAATGAAGAGGAAGAAGAAGAAGAAGAAAAAAAGCAATATTTGACTTGAGCCATTAATATTTTCGAAAATGTAAAATATTTTTTTTATATTTTATTTTATTTTTCTTTAAAGTTTGAGTGGGCCATGCTGATTTGTTGAGACACGAAAAGCCACTCACATGATTGAAGTCTTGTAATAAATAAGGGATAGCTCCTTTGTCAAAAGTGGACAGACAATCATAATAGTGGGAATTTATTGTTTATACTTTTTTTAGTGTTAATATATAGTATTTTTCTTTTGTAAATTTACAGTTTTTTTATACCAAGGAGAACATATTATAAATATTACTTTTGATAAGGTATCTTTTATTTTATAAATCCCTAGAGTAGAGAGCTGTGACCAAAACCAAAATCCCATATACATACACTATGATTGAGCCAATGAGCTCTATCTGACATCTGAATATATATATATATATACACCTGCGTTATTACACATACATACACGCACAAATACACACACAAAAGGTCCTCGGACCTATATATATATTTCCTTTTTCTCCATACTAAATGGTCCAAACAAATAGCTGTAGTAACTCCTCCCTGCCCAAAAGAAAGAGACTAACCAATATATCTCTTCGTTCTGTCTGTCCCCTACTATTACTGTGTGTACTCTCCCCCTCAAAAAACAGTCTTTTTCGACAAACCCATATAGAGAGAGAGATAGGGGATATTGCTTTGGTTGTCTATAGTGAGAATGGGCGAGGAAGAAGATGATGGTTTTGGTCTGGGATTGGGTTTGAGCTTGGGAAACTTTGGTGATAATCATAGTAGTAAAAGCTCGCGCCTTTCTTTTACAAAGCCATCTCTTCCTTTGAATTTCTTCAAGCCCGATGCATTTCAGGCACCATCTACTGCTGGTACGATGTTATTGTGCTGTCTCAAAGTCAAATCTTTGGTGTTTTATGTTAAAGTTTTAATCTTTCTTTCAGATCTGAGCAAAGATCCCAGCAGATCGTCGTTTCGAGGCATCGACGTTAACCAGCCTGTAGCAGTGGCTGAATTGGAGGAGGAGAATAACCACCTCGCCGTGTCCTCGCCGAACAGCACTGTCTCAACAAGCCTTAGCGGGAAGAGAAGCGAGAGAGACGACGGCGAGAGGGTCTATTCGAGCTCCCCCGAGGCGGATGACGACGGCGGAGACGCCGCGGGGAGGAAGAAGCTGCGACTCTCCAAGGAGCAGGCCGCTGTTCTCGAGGAGACCTTCAAGGAACACAGCACTCTGAACCCTGTAAGAATCTGACTTGTTTTTTCTTTCTTTTTTTTGGTATTTTCAAGAATTTGTGGGGACTTACGATGGTTTGTCTCCTTTTTTCTTGATGGTTTTTGCAGAAGCAAAAGATGGCCTTGGCCAAGCGGCTGGATCTGATGCCCAGGCAGGTGGAGGTGTGGTTTCAGAACAGAAGGGCAAGGTGGGTAATAATTCTTACATGGTGGTGAAGTGAAGAACTATTACTGAAAAATAATCATATGAAATCCATTGGCAGGACGAAGCTGAAGCAGACGGAGGTGGACTGCGAGTATCTGCGGCGGTGCTGCGAGAATCTGACGGAGGAGAACAGACGATTACAGAAAGAAGTGAGTGAGCTTAGGGCCCTTAAGCTCACCCCTCAGATGTACACCACCATGAGCCCACCCACGACCCTCATCATGTGCCCTCAGTGCGAGCGCGTGGCCTTGGCCCAGCCGAGCCACCACCACCACCACCAGAGGCCGGTGGCTGTGGGCTCGTGGGCTGCCGTAATCTCTCCTCAATCTCTCGATGCTGCTACAGATCGTCGTCCCAGGACATAGAAAAAACCAACTAGAATTCAGGACAAAGGCTGTAAATTTTTTTAGGATACATTGTTTTTAAGACCATTGTATGTATGGTATTACTATGACTTCCTTTCTTTTATTCGTAATATTTGGAAAGAAAATCTTAGCAATGGCATTGTAAAGATAGAATCATCAGACTCATAACATATACACAGAGAATAATTACATTATGAACAGAGTGTAAGGTAAGGGGATGATGATGACTATGAATTTGATCATTCCTGGGAATCATCAAGCTATCGAATCAAAGACAAAGGTTTTAAATTTCCTCGCATTTCAGCAATAAATAGGCAAATTATTGAGTGGGCTTCTTTCATTTCGACGAACAAAAAGGATGTGACAGTTCGTCCGAGGTTAGTGAGGGCACAACTCAAAGACTTCCGACTTTTACACTATTCTTAAAAAAGGCGAAAGCTTAGACTGTTTTGTTACTTCGCAAGTGTGATTGATTCTCTTACTGAGGTCTCAGAGTTTAAGCAGCCATTGAAAGAGAAGCCTTCTAAAAAAAGGATTGCGCCTTGTTAGAAAAAAACGAGGCTAAGAGCTTCGAAGAGGGTTTATAGCAATGCTTATAATGTGAAGATATATATATGGGGACTCAATCAATCTGAATAATGAGGAAGTTTTCTATATTTTTAAATTATGCTTTGCTTGTATGTTTGTGTGTGTGTGTGTGTAATGTTACACTCTTTTATTTGATTTATTTTTTGTAATATATCTGAAATAAAACTGTCAATTCATAGCCCAAAGTCTCATGAAGTGAACCATGTTGACAAGAAGCTTGCATACTCGAATATAACGAATATAATATCGCATCTGAATAATAATAATAATAATAATAATAATAATAATAATAATAATAATAATAATAATATTAAGTATGCATTCGGCATATGAGTAAATATGGTATATTCATTTCACAACTATTAGGAGAATACGAACATTGGCCGAACTATAGTCGTTTAATTCAAATTCTTTCTATAGATATTCTTCTTATATTGGTTCTTTATATATATATTATTCTTATATTGATACTTCTTTGTATTACATTATATTTATATTGTATAAACGTATCTTTTATGAATGTAACGCAGCATCCATTGAATTCAAGTAGCACACGATTATCATTAATTACGATTATCATTAATTGTTAGTTATTATATTAGTTTAATGTCCTTCACCATGCCGCCATTGGATGACGACTTGCTAATCGAACTATATTAATTAAAAAAAATAAATTATATGTTATCCACTTATATCTGTAGTAAAATATGTATGGTTATTGGTTGGGCGTGTGTGAACTCGCGATGTATATTTTATTCAATATAACATTTATGGACCTTATCTTATCATTAATAAATGAGAAAAGAAACTTACTCCTTTGAAGTGTAAAGAATGGTTGGGTCAAAAGTTAAGTAACGGTCAGAAAGAAAGTCGTGTAAGAAAAACTTTAAATAAACGTAGTAATTGAAAATCGGCGTTATATATATATATATATATATATAAAAAATTGTAACGGATTATATAATGTACATTTTTTTTTGTTGAATAATGAATAGACATTAGTATTAATCTATAATCTATAATTCTAGCTCTCTTTTTGTCAAATTTTGATTTATTTTAATTTAATTGATTTGAGGGTTGTTATCTGTGATTTTCTAATGAACTTTGATGTGGAACTCCTTTACTTTCACCAAACAAACTCACCTAATTTCACCGAATATATATATATATATATATATATGAAAATTCCGAAATGTATTATTATAATATTATGGTTTATCCTCGAATATACCACGAAATTCCCTCGAATATATATATATATATATATATTGTAAATAACAAAATGTCCTAGGTTTTGTTCTATTTCATTTTGGTTGATTCGTATTTATTAATATGTGGTTCTTTCTCTTTGGGTGAAAAGTTTTTATTTTTCTGAAAATCTAATTTCATATAATAAAAACCAAAATATATTTAAATCAAGGGATCTTTAACGATAAGGCACGAGCAAAAATATTCAGTCCATGCCTGAAAAATATCTTTTTATTTATTTTTCAATATACAATGGTAAAAAAGGGTAAAGAGTTATTATTAATTCTGTGAAAATATTATGCAAAAGTCTTATTACATAAATAAAACGGCCCCCACTTTATATATTCGCACATTTCGTCATAAGGAACTAAAAAACGGATCAAAAACATTAAAAATATGTAATAAATAATTTTTTGTTGAGAATCAAAGGAAAGCGATTTCTCTCTCTTCCCTTCCGTTCTATTTTTTTTTCTTTTGTGTTCTCCCCATTTTTCTTGGCGCACGCAGTTTGCAAGAAAAACCACACCCAACAACCCATTGAGAGGCCCTTTCCCTCTCTAGATTTCCCTCCTCGAAAATCCATTGTTTTTATTTTCAAGTTTTATTCCTCGTCATTGGCGGGCGTTCTTTCTGGGTAGATTATTGATCAAGGACATGCCAATTCTTGATCATGGTTTTCTTTTGATTTCTTCTGATTGTAGACTATGTTGTAAGGTAAAGAGAGTGATATAATCTTTCCTTGTTGTCCTTGGTTAGTGTCTATGTGGTAATGAAGATCCAGGCTGTGTTGTTTTCCTGTAGGTTCTTGAATTAGGTTTAAATTTGGGATTTTTAATTACTTTTTTATCTGTGGATTAGGCTGTGGGGGGTTAGTTATAGCTTGCTTGTCCGAGAAAAAAATCGGATCTTTATGTAAATTCTTCAAGGGTGTTTATTTCTTCTGTTTGTAGTTGTAATATAATACTTATCCTTAGACCTGAAGTTTTCGTGAATCATTCTTAAGTATAGCTGAGAAAGGATGTATATTGAGGAATTGAACGAGGGTAATGTTACTACGGAGAGTTTAGATAACAATGTCTTAGGTGATCCCTGTAAGAATGCTTTGGTTGTTTCGGGCACGAAGAGAGCTTTAGTCGGAGTTGGTGCTCGTGCCCTTTTTTACCCGACACTGGTCTACAACGTCGTGAGGAATAAGATTCAATCCGAGTTTCGATGGTGGGATAGAGTCGATGAGGTATATATATTTATATTCCCATCCCATATCCACATTTGATTGTTTTAAGCTTCGATCTCAGTTAATTAGTTGTTTTCTTTGTAAAATCTTATCTTTTAATGGCTTAGTTTGATACTGAGAACTGATGAATACGTCTTTGTTTGGTTCGTTAAGGAGGTTTATTAGTCTTTTAAGGCCATAAAAGTTAAGTCAATCATTGGGAGTTTTTCGATAATATGTTCATTACTTGCCACAGTGATAGGTGATTTTTCTTTATTTTATAATGTTAAAGAAATCTAGAATTTCTATCGGCAACTAGTGTCCATATCCGTCGCGTCATTGAACACTGTAAAGCTATATATTAAGGAAATTTTTCGATCATCTTGCGCATTTTTGGGTTGTCGTATATGCATTATGGTTTGAGAAAACACCACCCTTCATTAAAAGCAACCGCTTCGTTAAAATGGTAAGAGAATCATGTGTTTGATCCTATGATGTCACTTGAAGAAGTCCCACTTGACTTGCATTGTATCCCATGTTGAGACACGTAGTCCGCATACATGCTACTTTCTTTACACGTATTTGCATATGTTTTTATTTATTATCTGTTTTACAATTATAACTTCAATTAGTATTTATTACGTTCAACTTTTCTTCCGTCAGTTCGTCTTGTTAGGCGCTGTTCCGTTTCCAAGTGATGTACCCCGCTTGAAGGCACTCGGCGTCGGTGGTGTTGTTACATTGAATGAACCGTACGAGACTTTGGTTCCTACATCACTGTACTATGTAAGCTTAGATTGGCTCAATTTTTTATAGCTTTATTCATACCTTTGTTTCTTGATTTAATGTAAATTAAGATTATTTCTTTCATTTTTCAGGAGCATGGCATTGAGCACTTGGTGATTCCTACAAGGGATTATCTTTTCGCCCCATCCCATGAGGATATTCGCCGAGCTGTAGAGTTCATCCATGGTGAAAACTTAGTATTATTTCACATTATCATCGATAAAATTAGTTCGGGCTTGTCTCTTCTTTACTTTGTCTTGAAGCTTTCTTATGTTAGTTTTGTGCTCTCTTTTTTTAAGGTAATGGGATCTGTGGTAAAACTACGTATATTCACTGTAAGGCTGGGCGAGGTCGTAGCACCACCATTGTTCTCTGTTATCTGGTAAGATTTATTTCGCTAGCTCTCTTGAATAGATGACATTTTCATGTTCGAAATCGTTGATATATATATATATAGGAAGTGATAGTCAATAATTATTTGTAATAAATATTAATTAAATATCAGGTAAAACACAAGGAGATGACTCCCGAGTCTGCGTACGAGTACGTGAGATCCATTCGGCCGAGGGTTCTTCTAGCCCCTGCTCAGTGGCGGGTATGATTCATTCGCTCATTCGTCTGTAAAATAAAAAATATTCATCGTCAATTTACCTATTTTTTTTATTTTTTTTCGATTAATATTCACAGGCCGTTCAAGATTACTACAATGGACTGAGAAAAGACCAGACTGGCCCGTGCAGAGATAAGCTACCACCAAAAACTGCTGCTATGCTCACTACTTATTCCTCCTCAAAATTAGTCAACGCTGAAGAAAAAGAAGAGTTTGACGACGACGATGCTGATGATAGCTCGCTGGTTTTAATAACCGAAGCAGACCTCGACGGGTACGAAGAGGAAGGCCACGATCCTATTACAGCGTGTAAGAACGCTTCGGAAGAGTCGAACCTTGCCTGTAGGGTACAGTTCGTCAGCCAAGCGGCGATGTCGAGGCTTTCTTGCCTTTGGCTTCGTACTCACAATGAACAGAAAGCGTCTAGGAATGATAGCAAGCTTCAAAGCTCGGTGAGTGGTAGTAATAACAGTAACGGCGGTGGCAACATGGGAGTTGATATCCATGTGTTCGAAGGCGAATCTTACTGTCTTTTGGCAGTGTGAAAAAAAAAACAAAGAAGCTTTCTTTTTTCGTGTCCTATCGTTAGATTTTACCGACTGAGAACTTTTCTTCTTTTCGTATGTGTTTAGCGTCATGGTGGGGGTTTGACGAGGGTTCTGGCCGAACTCTTCCCTCACCTTTAAAGGGTCGGAGTAAATGTAATGCGAAGAGTCGAAGCAGTCGGTATATGTTTAGCGCTGTTGTAAGATCGTACTTTGTGTTCCGACGTAGGGAAACATGTTTAATAGCAGAAATATATTCTCAAGCTTATATTAATTTGCTGTATTCAAGCCCATAATATCATTACAACATAGTACAGTACATAGATAATCTAATTTTTTTTACAACATACGTAGCAGTACTAAATCACACTACTCGACTAGCTGTCGTAGGATCGGCATGATACTGGCCATAAAATGCATAGACACCAACTGTAATAATGCTGAAAGCTACGAATCGAACCCAAGCTTCATAGTGAAGCTGCAAACACAAAAAAAAGGGGGAAAATCGAGTCTTTTTCCGAAAACTGCTGTAAATCAAGGGAAAAAAAAGAGAGGAGATAAGTGATTTGGATTTATTATTACCTGAGCAAATAGAAAGATGTTGAAGAAGATGCTAACGGATGGAACTAATGGAACGCCGGGACATGAGAAACCCGGCGGAGGTATAAAAACCTGCGCAGAAAATAATGTAGGTCTTATTGGATACATTGTTGATCTGTTGGACATAGATTTAGTGATAAGGTTACAATGAATATGCTGTAAGAAAAGATACACACAATTCTCGCAACATAAATAGAAGCGATTGTTACTTACATGGCGTGTATAAAGACCAACAGCACAAGCGATTGCGATAACGGAGGGTATAATCAGGAAAAACAACGAAGCATCGAAACGGAAGATTGCTCCAGAGGCAAAACCGCAGCAAGCTATTGCGAGGAGGCAAATGATGACTTCCACTCTGTTATAAACCCAACGATTCGATGCCTCACTGGAAGACACATCCTTCAAGCGGAGGGTAACTACACATGCTGAAACGACTGAATATCCTGTCTAAAAAAATAATTAAAATCATAATTCTGTAAGATTATAATACTTGGAATTATTATCTAGGAAAAAGAAATCAGAAAATATCAACTTTAGTCTCATGGGGAAGGAAGATGAGAATGAGAGAATGTAAAAAGATATGATCTTTTGTAGTTTCGAGCAAATGAGAATAAAATAACAAGACCAACGTACCAAAGTTCCAACTGATAGTATATGCGAGAGCACATGCACGTTAAGGAGACCAGCCAAGACACTTGCAATAAGACCGACCCAAATTTGTGAATGAACTGGGGTATGTCTTGTTGGGTGAACTTTAGCAAACATTGCCGGTAATAAACCATCCCTTCCGAGGCCAAGATACAACCGAGACTGAAGAAAAAAGAAAGTTCAGCCATAACTTATCGTGCCAAAAAATGTGATACCGTATAAAATTTGAAGACTTTGTTTTTAAGGCTAAAACTAATTGGTGTGGGGAAAACAACCATCTTTGATTTATATGCTAAGTGAGAAATTTACCTGAACATAAAGCCCGACTAGAAGTGTCGTCGTGAGCCCAGCCACAGCACCAAAGCTGATTAGAACGGATACATACTTTAAGCCCTTTGATTTAAATGCTTCAGAAAATGGTGCTTCTTCACCGAGATGTTGGTATGGTACCATTCCAGTTAGTACTAAGCAGACTGCTACGTATAATACAACACAAACTAGGAGGCTGCCTATTATGCCTATTGGCAAGTCCCTCTGAAAAATACAACTTCCCTAACTCAGAAATTGATCATGAAAAGTTTCTTAGCATTTACAATGAAAGGCCTCGAAAGTTTGTACTTATTCACTTCATTAAAGCGGCCATATGTAAAAACCTTGATGGTTCAAATGATGAGGCTGACCTGTGGTTTCTTGGATTCTTCTGCAGAATTAGCAACAGCATCAAATCCTACATATGCAAAGAAGACAACCGTTGCTCCTGTCAGAATCGACTTAAATCCGTGCGGGGCAAATGGCGTCCAATTCGATACATCGACTTTAAAACCTCCAACAAAGATGACGAAAAGAACAATGATAACCTGCAGAAAGTTTTCTTCTCCTATTAAAATCATGGAGAGCCAAAGGTCATTATTTCGAAGCCATAAGCTCCAATAGAAATAGAAGTATTAGCTAGCTCATGAAAGAATGGTTTCATGCTCATTGTTTTGAAAGATTTCTTCTGTACTTTGAAAAAAACACAAATAATTACAGAAGAAAAGATTCTTGTTATTGCACTACAGAAAGAAAAACACGGTTTGAAAATTACAACTCAGTGTAAAGACTACAGATTATGAACACAAACAACTAGATAAAGTCCTGATTACCTTCACTAAAACCAAAAAACCAAAAATATACTATGTATCATGCTTGTAAACCTGAAAGCTACTCGATTTTCATCTCGAGCTTGTTGATAAAGAAATCAAATCAAACTCAAAATTTAAAGCTCATAATCTGATAGAAACAAGTTGTTTGGCTCGGCTATTAACGGACCTAATAATTAGAAAAGCTACCTTGGTCGCTGTCATGACTTTGTTCAACAACGAAGACTCTCCAACACCCCGGCAAAGCACCATTGTCAGAACCATGAGAACGATAGGAGCCAATATATCAATAGACAATGCTCCGAAAACTTGTTCGCCGTGGCCCACCCAACTCGGTATGCTATGGCTAAGAGAAGGAATCATCTCCAATAAGGACACGATGTAGCCTGCCAAGCTACGGGCAATGCTAGCTGCACCTATGTGGTAATCGAGCATTAATTGGGAGAAAACAAGAAAGGCCGTGAGCTCGTTAAAAGCCGAGTATGTATACAAGTATGCTCCGCCAACAACCGCTGGGAAACGAGAGGACAGCTCGGCGTAGCATAGTGCGTTTAGGACACAAGACACGCCGGCGATGGCGAAGCTAATCGTAACTCCTGGATTATTGCACCACAGAGAGAAAAAAGGTTCAGTGGGAATCCAATAAATCAAACGTGGTGAAAGTAATGGACAACGAATCGAAATTCAGGCGGCAATTTTGATTTTGCCGCGCCACATTTCGAGCAAAGTCGAAAAAAATGGTAGCCAACCAACATCTCAATTCGCCCGCACAATAGCAAAACTAAGGTAACCGTGGCTCACCGGGACCGGCGTCGCGTGCGACGGTTCCGGTGACGACGAATATCCCGGCGCCTATCGACGCTCCGATTCCGATCAGCAAGAGGTCGAACATTCCCAACCGGCGCACCAACCTTTCCCCGGAGACATCACCGTCTCCGTCTTCAGGCAGCGGAGAGATCGGCTTGGACCTCATCGCCGACGACAGGAAGCGAGAGAGCCACGACGGAGGCGCGGAGGGGGAGCGCGACGGCGTCATCGCTGGCTAGGAAATGGGGGGGGAACGTACAAGCAGCGAAGGTGGAGGTACAAGCCGTCGTCTTCCAACAGATTCAGGTCGAGGTTGGTGGTGGTGCTAATTTAAAAGAGGAGTCGTCCCATTTCAACGCATGCAATTATTAAAGCAAAAAAGGCAAATATTATTTATTACGTCACCAAAAAAGGGGAAAAAAAAAGTTATTTATTACGTGACGTTCTCATCTCCATTTCATTTCATTTTAATATTAATAAAAAATAAATGTTACTACGGTCATTATCATCATTACAATTACAAGGTTTGTCAGTATCACTAACCTAAGCACGAGCTTATATTCCTATGTTGCAAAACTAGATAGTTGTTATTTCATTATTTCTAAATGTGGCAATAAATCTAACATTGCATGTGGGATTTATTTGGTTTGAATAATGGGCCCATGCTCTCTTGTTGGCCCATTAAGAGATCTAAAGGAGCCCAATTAGTATTTCATTGAAGTCCACATCCATCCCATAGGCCCACCCAACACAACGATATATTAATTATTATAATTAGGTTTAGCAAATATATATATATATATATGTCACCCCGCCGCCCTCTCCGACGCGGTGGAGGTGACGGTGGAGCCGAGAGGGGCGACGGATGTGATGGTGGCACCGAAGATGGAGAAAAATCACAATTATCGAGAGATTTACTAACGGTGCTCACGGTGATTGCGCACGGTAGATATGCATCATAACAAATCTTTATATATATATATATATGTCAAGGTCAAATTGTAAGTATTTTTCGAAAAATAGTTCAATAATAAGAATTATCATTACCATATCAATAATAAGAATTATCATTACCATATCCACCCTTTTCGGCGTCGAATCTGAACGTTATCATCGGCTATGAAACGATCTCCGACCTCCCGCAGGCTTGTGGAGAGTTATGTGACCGATCATTTGTTAACTATTGTGGGTTTGAAATTGATGTTTTTGTTGTGTATTGATGATAATAATAATGATTGTAATTATTATTACATCCACCATGAATTATATCATAATATTGCGCACTACCGTGCCATTGTCTAATTATTGCCCGTTTAATATTGATGCTTTTGTTCCCTTTTGGTGTGTATTTTATTTTGTATGTTTCTTATTAAGGGAAGAATCGTATTTTTATACATCTACACGTCTAAATATAATCTATATAGACATTTATACACTAGTAGAATATTTATCTATGTGTATATATAAATTATTATTTTTTTCTATTATATAATAACTTATGTTAAATTGAACTACATACCGAATGCAACTTGCAAGATCGATCTTATCCAATGTTCACATGTACACAATTTATGCAAAGACATACATACAATTCAAAAGATTTTCAAAATCAAATAGTTTTGTCGCCACAACATTAGTTATAACCTCGCTTATCACAATTCAATTAAATAATTCAAAATATTTTAATAATTTTCGTATGTATGGATGGAATCTTATCACCTGTCCCATAACTATATTTTTCTCCCCTTTCGAAGAGTCGCTAACGTTAAATCTAATCTATGCAGGCGATTGGCTTGGCCCATCCTTTTATTTTTTTATTCAATATTTAATAATTTATATATAATTTGGACGGTGCAATTGTTTCAATGCTTCATTCAAGAATCACGAAACCCATAATCTATTTTATTATCTTTTTAAATTTTTTATTTTTGATTTTGTATTTTGTTTATTTTCGTATGTTGGTTTTCTTTTTATCGTATGAAAATTTTCTTATTTCATATGAGAGTTTTTTTTTTTTTTTCTCTCAGAGTCTACAATGATCTTATAAATTATATATGGGAAGTGGACATTACTGATATTAGTGATTCAAACAATTGAATTATGGATCTTTGATTGGATAGTGTCAAAAGTAATTAAAGAAGAGATTTCAATTTTATAAAACTATTTGAAAATTTGATTGCAATAGATGATATTGTCTATTGATATATCTATAGTTTTTTGTTATTCCTTCGTAATTTTCAACAATTTTGTTTATTAATTCCATCACAAGATTTTGTCCAATTTATATTACGGAATAAAATTATGGTTTCTCTAAAAAAAACTATAACAAAAAATAACATTATCCCCGTGCATCATTATTTAGTTTAATGAGTTATGATGGCAATTTATGATTTCGATTTATAAAATAAAATTCAATAAAATATTCTTCATGTTCGAAGAAATACTATGCATAACCTGCCCGGTGCTGACTGGTGACGAACATTAGTTAATATCTATATTGTCTCTCACCAAATATATTTCTATATATATTTAATTATATACAATTTGCAATAAAGAACTAATATTGACGTGTACTTTCATTACTTATTTATCAACGTGACAAAAAACTCTTTGTTCATAGTATTAATCAATATATTATATTATATTATATTATTCCTCCTTTTTCCATCCCATCTCGGAGAATCATCAAGGAAAGCACATCAAGGGTTTTCCATACCCTTTTTCAATCTTTCACTCTATATAAACAACTCAATGGCAATTTCAACACTCACTCAAATACTTAATATTCCCTTAATCAATATATACATATTTCCAAAAAAATATATAAAAAAAAAATGATTCCCCCAGAAAATATATCGGAATACGATCAAGAATGGCTCGAATCGATAAGCAACTTCCTCCTCGACGATTCCTATTCGCTCCAAGATCTGATTTTCGATGGCCCGATCGATAGAAAACCCTCGGGATCAACCGTAAAAAACTTGCTAAATACGATCGCTTCGTTTAGCAACGTTCACAAAGGGCCGTCGTCTCAGACCATCCAAGGGTTATTACACACGAATGTCCTTGCTGCCTCGGGCAGCACTAGCCCTAGCAGCCAAGAGGACGAGGGTTTTATCTGCGAAGACGTAAAAAATGTCTCTTGCGAGTATGTAACCAAGGAAATTGTCCCCGAGACTGAGAGGAGACGTCACTACATAGGTGTAAGAAGAAGGCCTTGGGGTACATTTGCTGCTGAGATAAGGGATCCTAGCAAGAAAGGTCTGAGAAAATGGCTAGGAACCTACGAAACTCCCGAGGAAGCGGCGTTGGCCTACGATCGATTCGCTTTTAAACTGCGTGGATCGAAGGCTAGGGTTAATTTCCCACACCTGATTGGATCGTATGATGTGAAGCTCAGAAGGGTTACCAAGGGAAAGTGTTCATCTTCTTAGTTTTTGTTCGATTTATTTTCATGAAATTTAATGTATATGTAAAAGGGTTTTTTATGTATGAATTGGTTTATTCATTATTTCGATTTGTTCTATGTTATCAAGAAAAGTTATAAGTATCCAACTGAGATTAGTTTCCCTAAAGCAAATGGTTAAGTTCTTGCAATGTATATACATATCACTTTTATTGCGTCATATAATATATATCCATTATATAATGTCTCAGTTTCACCTTTCAAAGATGGCAGTTGTCATATGTAATAAGTGTTGATATATCCATTGAAATGGAAATAGAATGCTCATTTTAGGGGTTTGAGATTCACAACAATCTCTTCTTCTAGATAATGTTTGGAAAAATTAAATAAAGAATAAAATAATATTTGAAAGTTGCAACTCTTCAAAACGAGGAAGCAATACTTCAAGATATGTCACAACGTCCCCATCTATAAATATGATAATGTTCAATTGCATCATAAAAAACATCTCCGAGCATTCGTAGCATTTAAAAGTTCTCTGAAATATCGTTTAAGTAATCATTAAATTTTCGTAGAGTCCAAAAAGCTTTAAAATAAAAAAAAAATTTGGTGGTTTGAAATTTAAAGTGATTCTATTTCGAACT
The DNA here is from genome assembly GCA_028392965.1 of Lindernia subracemosa. Classification (NCBI taxonomy): domain Eukaryota; kingdom Viridiplantae; phylum Streptophyta; class Magnoliopsida; order Lamiales; family Linderniaceae; genus Vandellia; species Vandellia subracemosa. The sequence continues at coordinate 5,860,877 of JAQPCC010000002.1, read as the reverse complement.
CGTCGAGAATCGATCGCTATATGTCGTCTGCATCTAGAGCGAGACAATATCGTCTAAATAATTACATAGTATTAAATACTAACCTCGACAAAGTATTTGTATATCATTTCCATACTCATCTTTTTCCTAACATATATATAAATATGTATATATATATTGATTATGGTAAAATAGTTGAATTATTATTTATCAGGAGTCTATTAAATCTTTAATTATTGAGTTTTTCAGTTTTATTCGAATGCTATTATAGTTATTTACTAATAGTAACAAAGTTGCTACGTTTTCAATCTGTCACGTTTCCGTTGACTATTAACAAATATGTATTATATAAACTACGATGACAAAAACAAGGTTTTTTCAATATCGAATATATGAAACAAAAGTCAATAACCTTAGTTAAAATCATAATTATATTATTAATACAATATTAATATACACATCCCACGTGAAAACTAAGAATCTTCCTAGAATTTACTTGAATTGAATCCATTAAAAGAATATTTTTTTTTTTAACTCCGTTTCCTCCTCGTTTCTTATATAGTTAAAGAGCAGTTGAACTAATTTATTCAAATACACGTGCTCTTGACCTCCTGAATATTTGCTTCTGCCAAAAATTTAATTCTTAATTAAATTTATTTTTCATAAAAGATCTAATTACATAGAGTAGTGTGATGTGATCTACAATATATATATATATATATATATATTTGTATAATTTGTAACCTCACCTTTATCACAACAAGAAATAATAAGGTAATAGGGATGTAAACGAGTCGAGCGAGCCCAAACATGGCTCATCTCGAGTTCGGCTCGATTAAGTATTATTGGGCTCGAGCTCGGCTCGATTAAAAACAATAAAGCTCTGCTGGACTCGATAAGCTCGATAAGATTAGTGTAATTTGAGGTATTTGAGCTCGAGCTCGAGTTCGACGTATTTTAATATATATTATAAAATATTTAAAAAATAAAAGTATAGGCTCGATAAGGGCTCGACGAGCCATGGGCCCAGATATGATAGGCTCGAAGCTCGACTCGATTGTTAAAGAGCCAGCTCGAGCTCGGCATTGATCGAGCTCGAATCAAGCTTTGACCGAGCCGCTCGCGAGCGGGGTTCGGCTTGTTTACAATTTACTCCCCTATAAGGTACCCATCAACACAATTAATCGTATTCATCTGACCCCGGAGATTAGTCCCACCACTGGAGTGTGTGGCACAATTAAGCCTCTGCCAGGTCTGTGTGGCGCAATGCCCACGCAGTATTTTGGGGCTAGCCCATAGCCATATCGAGTGGGGATACCTCCGGATCGAAAAAAAATAAAACAATTAATCGTCCCTATATATTCGCCACGTAGATTAGTATTATAAAAATAGTACCTAAGTGACAGGTGAAAATCTTGAGGCAAAGATTTAGTTGGCTTACTCTTAATATTATTTCATTTTTAATATATATATTAAAGGTACGAGCACATTTTCTAAGTTAGGACGTGGTGTCCCGACAAAGCTGATGAAGCATCATGTGAATGGCGCAATTAATTTAATTTAATTTAATAAATAAACTTACCATTCTTTATTTAATTCCATAAATATACGCGTGTTGAGCTCCCTATAATAAACTATATATATAATCATTACATGCTTTTGCTTGCTGATGCAATAATAAATATTATTGTATCTACAAGCTGGCCCCTGCTGACCGTAGATAATCAATATCTATTATTCGCTCCAACCAAGATTGAATCATATAAAAAATAATAATTGAAGATGATAAAATAATGTGGGCATTCATCAACGTGACAAAAAAATTCCATTTATATAATATATATATACACACAATATATATTTTTTTCTCTAATAGTTCTAGAACGAATATTCGTGGAAATCGCGGTTTCAAATCACGACTTTAATCATTTGGGCACTCTATATAAATGGGAGAAGTGCCCTAATAAGACTTATCATTTTTATTTATACACTTTAGAGATCTTCTTCACTCAAGTACGAAAAATGCTAGCCCTAGAAGATTTGTCGGAGTTTAATCTTCAATGGCTCGACGAAATACAAACCTTCCTCCTCGACGATTTCGACTTGGCTCAAGGTTTTACGGTCGCCGCTGAGGCACCGCCGCCGAGCCAAAACAATGGCGGTGAAGAACCATCGCACGCTACTGCGGATGGAAAACCGCCAATAATGGTCAAAGAAACCCTAAATAGCATTGCTTCGTTTAGCGGCGAGGGCAAGCAAACTTCCCAAATGATTCAAGAGCTGCTATGCGTCGATGATTATAAACCGAAAGAAAGTGTCGTGGAGTGGAAGCGATATAGGGGCGTGAGGAGGCGGCCGTGGGGTACTTTTGCAGCCGAGATAAGGGACCCGAATAAGAAAGGGTCAAGAATATGGCTAGGGACCTATGAAACCCCCGAGGAAGCGGCCTTGGCCTACGATCGATATGCTTTTAAACTGCGTGGATCGAAGGCTAGGGTTAACTTTCCTCACTTGATTGGATCGTACGATGTGAAGCTCAAGAGGGTTACGAAGGGGAAATTTTCTTGTTCGAAGGTCGATTGAATTTACGAAAATATATGATGAATGTGATTCAAGATTTTAGGGGGTTTGATCATATGGGCATTTTTATAGTGCAATCGTTTTTGTTGTGGTTCGAATGCATTTTGTAATCTATATTGGCTTATTTTTCATAGTAACCTTAAAATGAATAAATGTGTTCTTTGTCATGAAATATTCAACAGCAAAATCGAATATCTTGTTAAGGGTCGTTCTGATTATATTTAATCGATGAAAATTTTTAGGTCGAAATATCAAGATTACACGAAGATTGTAATATTATAGGTTAAGAAATGAAATGAGAGCTGAAATTTTACTAGCGATCCGATCAATCGAAAAATGGTACATCAACTGCGTCGAAGTCGGAAATGTCGTACGTGGTTTCAAAATTCGACATATTTAAGCTTCCAGCAAATCTATAGAAACTATTCTACAATTATTTACCAAAAAAACTCAAATTATATTCTTTTTTTTTAACCGTATTTATTAGGGTTTCTATTTTCTCCGTCTAAGCTCCGACCACACATTAGTATTGTTAGCTTTGTATTAATGAAAATCTGTATATGGGATTAATGAAATAAGATTTTCGACCAAAAAATTATAAACCAAAAACCTCACAGAAAATAAAGTACAACCCTAAGTACAATACAAGCCTCATTATCATCAACGTGATCAATAGGGCTATGAATATAATATTTGCATGTACACATAACTTTGAAAAATGAAAAAATATGAACCATCACAGAAATCACTTGAAATCAATAATGTGGGCTATTATTTAACCTTCCACTTGACATATCCTTTTTTTTTTTTTTGTTGTTTAAATTACTATGAGAAAAGGCCTATAGTTTCAATATGTATTTTTGAAGTAAAACATTTAAGTTTCTAACAAGTATGGTAGGAATATTTACGAAAAAAATGTTCGAATTATACTCACCCGATCAATGCCCGTGTGGGTCCGGCCCATTCATTTTGGGCTGAAATTATGGGCTTGGCCCATATGTCAAATAAATAAAAGAATAAGAAGTAGAAGGGTAAAAAAAACTAAATCTTTTTCCTTAGAATTTCTGATAGCCTAAGGCTACCAAAATGATAAATAAGCCTAATTTGCTTTAACATAAAAAACACTGTGAAACTGTTTAAATAGATAACAATTGTAATTTTTGTTATATATTTTAGTATAATTAGGATATAAAACATATACGAGTTAGGAGGTGCGGAGTGCACGCACGTAGATCGTTTTATGTCGGAACCCTAATAGCATGCGGGGGTCAAGGGGGCGGCGCTCCCTTTGCGGGATCCTAAGGCAACGCCCTTAGCGGGGTCTAGGGGCAGCGTCCCTCAGTGGGTGGGGTCAAGGGGCAACGCCCCTGCAGGGCTCGAGACAGCGTCCCGAAACCTCACCACTCGAAAATCCTAAAAATACCCGAAGAGGCATCACTACCTGAACTGAAAAGATATGTATACTTCAAAGGATACCATCTTTGGAGAAGTCATGTATGCTTACGAATGGACACAACTGATCATATTTTGGATTATAAATAAGCATTGAAACACTTAACACAAACACACAGAATTCATACAAACACAACAGTTTTATCTAGTCTTATCTCGGGACAGATTTGGTGTAAACTCAAGCAAATGGTCCAAATATTGTCTTTGGAGAGTGAATCCAAATATACGATTCTAGAGAATATCCGACCATACAAATCAAAACCCTAGTTTTGCTAACAATTTCTGTTGTTAGCGTTCCGAGGTCTTCGTCTATTTACCTATAATTAACTTGTCCGTATATTTACAAATAATGCAACTAACTAAATAGACGGCATGAAACACGTTAATTCCAATCGAATATCTTAAGTCAACCTTAAAATAGGATCATTTTTCAACAGTTATCATTATGCGTCATGCACGATTAAATAGTAGAACTCAATGATTTGAAGTTTGAAAAGAATTCCCACAATATATTTTTAAATATTGACTTGTCATTCCTACATTTTTATTTACTTATTCATTCTTTTCAAATTGCGAATAAGAATATTATCGAACTTCTATCGAAGGGCAACATATATATGATGGCTCATCATGCGTAGCCTTTTTCTAGTTGCCTTCATCTTGATTTGAAACATGGCATTCACATTCCGACAAGATAGATGCGAAATCATGTGAAATTGTCCGAGCAATTTGACATATAATAAAATATAGGAAAGAACACGTAAAATGAGAAGTGCTGTTAATATCAATTAGTTAAATTAAACAGTTGGTAAATTAAGAGATAGGTTTGTCTGTGGAGCGGGGCCCGCCCCGTTCTCCGCCTCTAATTCTTTATTGTGACCCCATTCCCCTCTCTGATCCCCGTTTATCGATGTTGCAACAGTCTGCACCGCATGTCTGGGGGACCCACACGGGGTCTGGGGACGTGGGCAATTTAGTCCTCATTTGCTTGGCAGGAACGAGGACCCGAGGATTCCCCGAAAACGCAGGGCTAGGGACGTGGATAAACCGCCCCGCCTGCATTGTTTCCTGCCTCTAATTCTTTATTGTGGTCTCATATTCGCCTCTCCGATCCCCATCTACTGAAGTTGCAACAGTCTGCACTGCGAGGCTGGGGACCCACATGGGGTCGGGGACGAGGGCTTTTATTAAGAAATCGAGGTCTTCATCATAAAACTAATTGGTGAAAGGTGATAATGTTGCCTCTTGAGTATATTAGGTGAAGTATGCGAGCTTGATTTGTTCGATGTGGGACACCCACTTAATTAGAATCTCAACACGTCCCCTCACGTGTGACATGATCGGCCTAACACAATGACATATGATTCGGGTGACGGTGAGGGAAGATCGAATCGACTCTCGATTGGAAGATTGCTCTGATACCATTAAGAAATCGATGGCTTCAGGTTTTAGGATGAAGCCCTTGATTTCTTAAGAGTTTTCGTCTTCATTTGCTCGACTGAGACGGAAATGATGACTAGGATCCTCCGAAAACGTAGGGTCAAGGATGGGGTAACCCGCCTCGCCCCGTTAACAAGCCTACTTCTAGAAGTTATATATGATTGCTAGCTTTTACGTTATTATCATTCAAAAAATAAATATTATGTTTTTTAGGCTGGCCCATACTCTCTAACAATAAGAAGAAAATGCAAGAAAATATCCCATATCACGTGTAATAATTAAGTCAACGATACTACAATTCATTCTTGCATAGTACCATTAGGTTAGGTCATATCATAACACATAATATAATATCCTTGCCATGCATTCTCTATATAAACCCCCCCCGAGTGTCCCCTTTATTCTCAACGTCTTTATAATTTCTTTCACCATCTTCTTCATTTTCTCCGAAAAAACTATGCAAGAACTCGACAATACGTTCGACTATAACCGCCAATGGCTCGAGTCGGTGCAAACCTTTCTTCTCAGCGACTCCGACTCGAGCCATGGGGACGAAGATTTGTCCAACGTAATAATGGTTGAAGAACAACCGCACGCTACGGTGAGTGACAAGCCGTCGGTCAAAGAAACCCTAAATAGCATTGCCCAGCTCAGCGGCAGTGCGTCCGTAATGATCCAAGAGTTGCTGAGCATTGATCACCTGAATTTCCCATGCGATGATAAACCGAAAGAGAGCGTTGGCGAGTGGAAGCACTATAGAGGCGTGAGGAGAAGGCCGTGGGGCAAGTTCATAGCTGAAATGAGGGACCCGAAGAAGAAAGGCTCGAGGGTGTGGCTCGGAACCTACGAAACCCCCGAGGAAGCAGCTTTGGCTTACGATCGAACGGCTTTTAAGCTGCGTGGGTCGAGGGCTAGGGTTAATTTTCCGCACTTGATAGGGTCGTATGATGTGAAGCTCAAAAGGGTTACGAGGGGTAAGGTTCCTATTTCTAGTTCCTAGGTTTTTTTTTCTTTTTTTTTTTAAATAATGTAATTGAATAAATGAAAAAAATAAAATTAGTAGCTAGTTGAATAAGGGTTTTGATCATTTGTGAATTATTATGAAATTTCCATCGATTTCGTTATCGAAGAATAATACAATCTCGAAAGCGATAGTCAGTTTTACTTAATAACCTCGTGAAACTATAACCGACATTCTATCTGTCGAAAAATAGTCGATCGAAACCGAAATTTTGGGACCATGTTTTCGGGATTTTAGTTTCAAAGGCCGTACTATATTTTTCTTTTCCTCTTGTATGTAGCATCATGTAATAATAATAATGAAATATTACTTGATCATATTTAGGATGAAACGTTATCAATATATGAAAGTTGTATGGAATTGAAGCTATTCATAGGAAACGTGCTATTATAATGTGGTTTAAATTTCTATGAAAATTAGTACACGAGCTAATATTCATATTTCTTTTTTTACTACTTTGAGTATAAAATGAATACAATATGTAAGGACGAGTGATACACGTTTTTTTTTGTTTTACCAATCAAATATGCAAAACCAAATGATAGTATTAGGGGTGAACAAAATTATCCGAAAACCGGATTCCGATCCGATATTCGATTTTCAAAATCCAAAAAATCGGATATCCGATTTTAAAAATCGGATCGGATATCCGATCCGCTTTATTTTAAAATAAACCGGATCGGATCCGGATAGTGCTCGGCCTAAAATTCGGATATCCGATATCCGATAGAGTATTATCATGTAATGCAATTGTTAAATCATATCTATACTATAATATTTATAAATTCTCAGCATTCTATGGTAATCACTTACCAAATAATTTGGTATGTAATTTTTATTACAATTTTACTCTTTGTATTTTTAATTATTTCAATTATATTCTCACAAATCAGTTTTTCTTTTATTAATAAATATTTAAAATAAAAACTTTATATTAAAAGGCTTAAAATAACCCTTAAAATTAGAAAATAATTAGAGCACACGCATCAAATACATTTAAAATATTAGTATATTTTAACTGCATTTATGTTTTGTATGAATTATTATCTGTAAGAAGATATATATATATATATATATAATATATATATATATATTTATTGGGTAAGAAATAAGAATAATAAACAACTTAAAAACAAAATAAATATCAATTATAAAAAAGAAGTTCAATTTTAAATTTAAAAAGCGGATGCGGATATCCGTTTTAAATATCCGAATAAAGCGGATATCCGGTTTTCGGATATCCGAATAAAATCGGATTGGATGCGGTCTTCATTTTTACCTATCCGAAAATCCGAATATCCGAAATTCGGATATCCGAAAATGCGGATATCCGCATTTGCTCACCCCTAGATAGTATGATAGAAAGGTCAACACAGTACAAACATCAGCATCGATTGATTATTTTGTATAATTTAGTACAATATAAAATTTTACACTTGAAACCACGTGAAATAAATCATTGTAGAAAATTCGAAGTTCCTTACTTTATTGCTCAAATGAAAAAAAACCAGTCTTAGTAAAAAAAAAAAAAAACCTTCCTTTTCCGACTAATTTAATTAGCTTTATAACATGTATATTCTTCCCTACCCAGTTAGAAAGCAATTTCGTTTTGTGTCGAAAATCAACGGAGATAGGTTGATTTACTGACACAGATAGGATAAAATAAATCCTTAGTTTTTTTTTAACTGTCCCGATCTGGCTTATGGGCTAGCCCCTAAATACCGGCGTGGGCTTTGCGCCACAAACTCACTCCGGTGGTGGGATTTAAATACCGGCGTGGGCTTTGCGCCACACACTCCAGTGGTGGGACTAGACTAATCCCCGAGGTCAAATGAATACGTCACAAGCCCACCTGACAATGATAGTCATGAGAAATAAATCACATGTGGACTACTCAAACACTCCAGTGGTGGGGCTAGACTAATCCCCGGGGTCAGATGAATACGTCCCAAGCCCACCTAACAATGATAGTCATGAGAAATAAATCACATGTGGACTACTCAAACACTCCAGTGGTGGGGCTAGACTATTCCCCGGGGTCAGATGAATACGTCCCAAGCCTACCTAACAATGATAGTCATGAGAAATAAATCACACGGGGACTACTCAAACACTCCAGTGGTGGGACTAAACTAATACCCGGAGTCTGACAATGATAGTCATGAGAAATAAATCACATGTGGACTACTCAAACACTCCAGTGGTGGGACTAAACTAATCCCCGCGAGAAATAAATCACACGGGGACTACTCAAACACTCCAGTGGTGGGACTAAACTAATACCCGGAGTCTGACAATGATAGTCATGAGAAATAAATCACATGTGGACTACTCAAAAACTCCAGTGGTGGGACTAAACTAATACCCAGAGTCTGACAATGATAGTCATGAGAAATAAATCACATGTGGACTACTCAAAAACTCCAGTGGTGGGACTAAACTAATCCCCGCGGTCAGATGAATACGTTCCAAGCCCACCTGACAATGATAGTCATGGGAAATAAATCACCGGGGACTACTCAAGGAATTGTGAGAGGGGGATTCGATCCCACGACCTAACCCACAAATCCTTAAGGTCTCCTCCTTGACCACTAGACCAAGGCCTCATTGGCAAAATAAATCCTTATTACAACACTAAAAACATGCATATATGTATATGGTCCTCCAACTAAAAAATAGTACAATATTTTCTCAGTTTTCGACCTATTTCACTTATAATATGTGCCCACTTGATCTTCTCCTGAAACTGAGACGAGTAGGTTTTCAAATGTAGACAGCCTAAAGAAACATTCACAATATAGTAAAGGTCTTTGCTACAATGCCCCTCTATGTATATCGATGCAATGTTATAGAGAAACTATCTTACCGTATGAACTCCTTCGGGCGAAAAAGACTCGCCAATTCGCTAGCATCTGAACCATATTGCTCGACTGTCCAGATGTATAAGATCCCTCCCGGCCGAAGATTGGAACTGAAAGTTATCAATTAGACTATATCAACCTATCATATGGACGACATTCAAGCAAAGCTAACAAAAATAAAAAATAAAAAAAATTCAAGATTGACATTAGAATTCAGGCATCAAAGCACCTTTGCAACTGATGGAGCTTTCCCCTCACTATTCCATGACTGTAAGTAATTAGAGCATCATCAATATTTTCGAAGTTATTTCACCACATGATCAAAGAAAAGGCCAAATAAACACATGGATAAATGCCACCCAAGACAGCGAAGATTACGTGGAATTACATTGTTGTCTGCTGCTAGTTTCGTATACAAAGAAGAGTTAAGGGTTAAAATGCATAATAGACATTTGTAATATCCAATTCCCGCATCAGTGTATCATATGGCAATACTGCATTTAGAAAATGACAGAAAAGAAGTAAAAAAAATAAGAAAAAAAAAAAAGAAAATCTCCCAGGGACATAGTTCAAGCATTATAAGAAGGCGCTGTAGAGTTTAAGATTAAGGATACCTTATAGTTTTCGGTAGGAAAAAGGGATAGCTTGTTAGTCTCAGATAGAGTTAGTACAGCTATAGTTAGTTTCTTCAACTTATGCATTTGGTCAGGGAGCAATTGTGGAAGATGACTAGTAGAAACACCTACATGATCCAATTTTTGTAAAATTAGATCATCAACAACAAGCTGCATCAAGCAGAAGCGTAATAGCATATTTTAAGTTCACATTGCAACGATATAGTCAGTAGATGTTCACTCTAACAACCTTCCAACGCCCCTCTTACAGAAACTATAAGTGCTCAAGAAATCTCAAACACGAAGAAGAAGGCATGTCGTTCCATACGCTGGAAGTCACTATAGAATAGTAATATCCAACTAGATTCCAGAGTCTAACATCCCACAAGCACCAATGAGCAAGCAAATTAACCGAGCTGTAATAAAGCTCTATTAAGTTCACAAACATGGGAAACACAAAGATCAAGAATCTACGTCATCGACTAACATGCACAACTAAATTATGAATCTTGTCAATATGCCATTATTCGTCGAAGGATTAATTGAGCGACCATATCGAATATCTTGATGCAGACAAGTTATGAGGTAAATGAACCAAAAAGCTCGTGTCAATCAGAACACTATACAAAAAGTAAACAGATAAGAAGGAGAATCGAAACAAATTACCGTATGCAAAAATCCGAAGTATATCTAGGAAGATGCTGTTTTCAGTTCCTTCAAGCTGTAAAAATATTCACCTATTGCTATAAATTTCACTACAAAGGTTGAAAGAGACAGAGTAAGTTGCTTCTAATAATGATCAAAACATAATTATCATCATTGCAGATGCAGAAAATGAACTTCTTTTAGCTTCCATTTGCATTGTCAACAACTTCAATCAAAAGCCATGACGACCCACTAATGAAGCCACGCTAATACTATCATCCACGACTTTCTCAAATCCACCTTCAGAAATAATTCTACCAAAAAAAAAACAAAGTAAGCGACAATGTGTGGCGATTATCTTACCTCGCGGACGTTAGCTACGCATAGAATCTCCGAAAAAGCGAAGAGAGAAGGATGTGAGGTTGCTTCAACGATTAAATTCGACGGTGCAGAGCCTTAGACTTTAGAGATTCGACGCTTGCTCCACGAATTAGTCAATGAACTCCGATTGTTTCCGATCAATGTCCATACTTGATCCACAAAATTTCCACTTTAAATCAGAATTTTCCGACAGCTGCGGAGGATCAACGAGCTGTAGTGGATTCAAGCACGGAATGGAGTGTCCTTCCTCTGGGGGAGGTTTTGGTGGGGACTGAAATTAACAAATAAAAGTCCATTTTAGTAACGGAAAAAAATATTACGGGGCACTGGGCCGCAATTTTGAAGTAATGTTGGGACTAAATAATAGTTTACAATAGATTTGGGCACATTTACAATTTGCGTGTAAATTGCGACTAGGGTTTCAACAAACCCTACGACTTCACTCGCTCTCTTATCCCTCTGTGACTGAGATACTCTTCTCGCTTCTTATCATTTACGGTCTACAGAATCTCTAGCTATATCATCTAGCAATGGATGATCAATCGAATTAAGTGGAGTTTCTCTCGTAGTGAGATATCTCGTGAAGCTGAGGGAGGTTTCGTTTGATTGTGAGGTATGGCGACGATGAATCCTTTTGATTTGTTGGGCGACGACGACGCTGAGGACCCGTCGCAATTGATCGCTGCTCAGCAGTTGAAGGTGGTCGAGGCGAAGAAACCATCGGTGAAGCCAACGACTAAGCCGGCGCCAGCTCAGGCCAAGATGCCTAGCAAGCCTCTCCCTCCTTCTCAAGCAGGTTACCTCCGTCGCAAGCTGTCTGCCTGGTTTTTTCATGCTTAAATTGATGTTTTTTGTGATTCCTTTTGTTTGAGAAGCTGAAGAGTGGAGGCGTGTCTAATTAGTTGTGAACATTTTCATGTCTTGTCAAAATATATTCGAAATGTCTGATTTTATTCCCAATCATTCGAGCAGTTAGAGAAGCAAGGTCCGAACCTGCTCGTGGTGGTCGTGGTTCCCGTGGTGGGTATGGCCCTGGCCGTGGTGGTGGGGCTTACCGTGACTCAGCCCCCAGAGATAGTGCGTTCGGCTCTGTGGATCTTTCTACTGGTCAAGGCAACTCCAATGTGGAGAATAACGGAAATAGAACATTTGAAAGGCGTGGTGGCTATGGTGGGCCACGTGGTGGTCGCCGGGGTGGTTTCAGCAATGGAGAGCCCAGAGAGGGTGACTTTGATCGCCCTCGTAGGACATATGACCGTCGAAGTGGAACTGGTCGAGGGTAAATAATTTACTATCTTTATTTGGAGACTACTTTTACTCCATTATATATTTTATTTAAATTGATTTTACTTGATTCGGATTTGACTTGATTTTGTTAGTATTTTGTATTGTAAATAAGAATTCCGATCACGATATCTGATTTATTGTCCTAATTCTTTACATATTTGCCTTGGAAAGAAATGAGATGAAAAGGGAAAGATCTGGTCGTGGGAATTGGGGAACTCGAACTGATGGAGATGAAGTGGCTAAGTGAGTGCTTAAGCTATTCCCTTTTTATGTTCTACTGTAGTGTCTTCGAGGAGGGTTTTTCTTTCTCTGACTGAGAAGCCGTATATTATACCCAATGTTTGATAGTTTCTGTCTGATTTACTGACTTTCCCTTTTTTCTTGCTCAGAGTTGTTGAGGAAGTTGCAATTGAAGGTGAGAAACCTTTGATCGTCAAAAAGACCTCTGGAGAAGAAGATGCTAAAGTAGATGCTGACAAGGAAGCTCCTAAGAACAAGGCTGAGGTGAAGGAACCCGAGGACAAGGCGAGTCAATAAACAATGATAACAAATTCGATATACAGAAGCTATAGTGCATCTTCATCAATTTCTCCGATTAAAATTTGTATCAGTTCCCTGAAATTATTCAACCGCAGGAAATGACTCTAGAAGAATACGAAAAGCTCCTAGAAGAGAAAAGGAAGGCTCTCATGGCTCTTAAAACTGAGGAAAGGAAAGTTGACCCAGATGAGTTTGCCTCAATGCAACCACTTGCTAACAAGAAAGCTGGCGATGACGTGTTCATCAAATTGGTAAACCATCTTATCTTGTCTTCACTCCCATCGATGGTGTAATAAAACCGAATAAAATTTATGTTTTCTGATTTATTTACATAATCATTCAGGGCTCTGACAAGGACAAAAAGAAAGAGCAAGCTGAAAAAGAAGAGAGAGCCAAGAAGGTACTAACTAATATCTCCATTTCATTTGTTTTTTCTTTGCTTTAATAAATGGACGCCTAATTTATTTCCGTTGTGACTATCCCCTCCTCAGTCTATGAGCATCAACGCATTCTTGAAGCCAACTGACGGCGAGAAAAGCTACAACCGAGGTCGTGGCAGAGGCCGTGGTGGTCCGAGGGAAGCAAGTTATTACAATGGAAACAACACAAGAGCAACTCAAGCACCTGCCATCGAAGATCCAAGCCAGTTCCCTTCTCTGGGTGGAAAATGATGGATTTTGTGTTAGTTCATCCTTTTTTTTTTGTTCTTCATTTGTTGTGTCTTGTTTTTCCTTTTGCTCTGTTCTTTTTGAGTCAGGGTTTCGACACCCTTTGTGAAAATTTACTCTGTTTTGGTATTATTCTCTCAAGATTGTGAATTTTGAATGAGATTCTGTTTTTACCATATTCTTAAGCCTTTCTGTGTTCAATAGTTATCAAACTTGTTAAAATTTAGGCTTAAATATATTTTTAGTCTCGTATGTTTGAGGGATAGCATTTTAAGAACACTTAAGTTAAAAATGATAATTTTAATCCTTGTAAGTATCAAAATTGAAGCAATTTAGTGACATTTAAGTTAAGGGTGACAATTTCAGTCCTATAAGTATTCAAATTGAAGCAATTTTAGGACAGTTATACCCAGAAATTTAATTTCAGTCAGGAATTTACACATGTAGCGTCGAAGATGCTGATTTGAACTAAATTTGTTTTCTTTTCTTTAATTAAACGGACATGTATTTTAATTTTCATTTTTCTATCTGTAAGTTTTTTAATTACGTTCTCGGTTTTGAATAAGATCATATGATTGATATCTGCAGAAAGAGGTGAACGGTCTCATTTTACTAAAACTTCTTAATTATTGCAATTTGAGATAATACATGCAAATCAAGGGAATAATTCTTCTTGGAAGTCAAATCGTTCGTTCAATAGCCGACAATTAAGTTTATATTCGATAAAGTTATATTGAATTTAGTTCATTAGTGCCCTTCCTTTAAAACAATTAAGTTAAGATTCGACGACTCAAGTTGAACTTACTTATAGTGTTGCATTCTGTAAGATACCTTCGGACAAAAAAAAATTAACAAACAAATGAAGGCTCGTATAACTTTTTCAGTATAAACTTAATAAATTAATACACTTGGAACCAATAAAATTTATTAATTAAAAAAATTATTAATTAATGTTATTAATTTATACATTAATATTTTATTAATTTATAATAATATACTCCATTTACAAATATTTTTTCAAATTTTCATTATTGTACGGTTTACATATATTATATTAGATTAGAATAGATAAATGGTTAAATTCAAAAGACCTCTTTAATTTTAATTTATCGAGTCAGATAATAAATTTGTTTTTAATTTTAGTTTTCAGTTCAGATCGTAAACATGTTAAAACCCTTACGGGGAGCTGAGCTGAGTGAACAGCTGATGATTGGCATCGATTTAAAGGCCGACGCATTCCAATTCAGTGAAACCCAAGTTAGGGCTTCTCCGAGGTGACGGCCGATGGCTAATTATTTCTAATTATTGACGATAACAGGGAATTTCTCCTTGAATGCATGAGGATTTATTATGGGAAACCAATTTGAGAAGAGGTCGTTGGTTTAGTGATCGTATATTACTGTTCGTATGTTTAGGGCAAAGATATAATGCTTTATGATATTCTTTGTAAATGCCTTTTGCTATCTGAGTATATGTACCTGCTGATGATTTAAAGCTTCGTCGGGATGAAACTTTGATGTTCACGTGTAAGTAGGGTTGCAAATGAATAAAATCTTTTTGTTCGATTCGAAATTCGATTCGAAATTTAAGATTCGAATTCGAAATATTAGAATATCAAATCCGAATAAGAATATTTTTTTCGATTCGAATAATTTTCGAATACGAATACAAAATGACAATATTCGATTCGAATCTTTTCGAATATTCGATTCGAATAATATATGTATTAAATAATAAAATATATTATAAATACTTGTAATTAAAGTAACATATTAATATGAATGAAATACTTAAAAAGTATGTATGGCCCAAAGTGAAAAGTCCACATGATTTAAATGAAAATAGTTAAACTAATAAACAATTAAAAGTAAAGTCCTAGACATATTGAATTGCTACTTGCAATAACGTGAGCGGCAGCCGGCATGCCACATCGTCTACCCATGCCTGACGCCACCGTAGGTCTGCTCTCCCTCGCACAGCCACATGCGGCCACCACCACTCGCATCTCTTTCTCACGGCCACCAGAAGTCGGCTCTCCCTCGCGGCCACCATCAGCAGCTCTCACACACGGCCATTCGCGGCTACCATCACCGCTCTCTCGCACGACCATAGTCGGCCACCGTCAGTTAAGGTATTTATCCTATGTAATAGTTCCAATTTGAAGTCTATGTGGTATTGCATGGGTGATGATCGAAGCAAGCTAAGTAAAACAATTATTATCGGAATTTATCGATGATAGATTTTTTTGTGTGTTTCGTATGATGTACTGGATAAACTAATGATATGTTTTGCTATGTTTTTCTTTTTATGTCGTATCCGTATATTTCATCCACTACGTATTTTTATTTTGCTTTATTTGTTTTTTTAAAGCAGGTTTTCTAAAAAAAATATTATTTGTATCCGAATATTCGAATATATTATCAAATCGAATATGAATCAATTTTAATATTCGAATAATAAAAGAATACGAATATGAATATTCAAAAATAATAGAATACAAATAGAATATGGTAGTATTCGACTCGATTCGATTCGTTTGCAACCCTACGTGTAAGTATGCGAATAGAATGTGTGTTTCTGCTAGATTTTTTTTGGGGGGGGGGGGGGGGGGGGGTGGGAATTAGCATTATTAGTTAGTTGTACTTTCGGTTTCTGCATTGCGAATGACGTGTGGCTGCTATTGAAAATGCCTCTGATTGACATATCTGTCGTTTTTATGCATCGCCAATGCACGTGGATGGATAATCGTATTCATTCTTTTCTTTTCGTTTGTGTAAGTACGCCAATCAGTTGTAAGCTGAGATTTGTAGCCGAAAAGAACTACATGCCATATTTGTGTCGGAGTTTTATGATGTCAAGTGATTGAATTGAAGCATTTTGTAGACTCCGTCTTGAATGGTCAAATACTTCGTATTAGAGCTGGTCTAACCATAACATGGCGCAGCCGTAGTGAAGCCTAAATTAGTTAAATATTTAGGAAGTATCAGTTATATATTCACCCTTGTGATGTTTTAACCCATGACCTTCTTTTCTGGCGTGTTTTCGACGATTGGCTTGCCGTGGCATCTAGTGGTAATTCTGACGCTGAATATTCCTGCTTGAACTATCGCAGCGAAGTATATATCTAGTTAAAAAAGGACGTGGATCGTGTAGATCTAAACTCTTGCTTTTTTAAAACAGCATTTTTCTGATGATTTAATTTCCAAACGATGGCCATTCATGAAGTTTTCTTTCTTCAGCTGTTAGTGCTGTGAAATCAGAGCTGTAAGAGGTGTAATTAATTTTATTCCGTTTGTCCTATAAGCATCGTTGATTAAAATAATGTCTTAGATGAAGAATATATTGCACTTGCTTATCTGAGGAATAAAAAGGTAATGCATTTATATTCATAGTTAAGCATGATCTGCATCATCCCAATGCTAGGACAGACATCATATATCCAAAATGTAGTTAATTATGTTTTCATGATATTATATAACCACTAATTTTGAGTAATTGTTTAAATACCATCGAGGGTTGGTTCAGTTCAGATCATATATTATATATGTAGTAGTATTAGAAATTACCCCCACCAACGCCTAACTTATTTAGTGTAGTCGTTCCACTATTACAACTTTCCTCGACACGAACTAATGCTCTATATCTTTCTTTTTTTCTTGTACCTGTGAGTTCCCTAATAATTGATAAAGACATGTCGAATAGAAACACTGCTCTACTCTTTTACCACCGCCTGTAAAGTTGTTCTCAGTGTGTCAATGTATTGTCCTTCCAGTATATCTCTTTCAGAAATAAAGTGCAGAAAATCGCCAAAGCTTCCTTCTTTTTGTAGCACAAAGGATGTTCGTCATCCACAAGTTCGCCAAAGTTGCTCTGTGTATATCGCCTTTGTACCGACCATTGCTAAGCACTTCCATTTGATCTCCTAGCTGGACCACCAAGGCATCTTTTATCATGGGAACAAATTGCCACTTTCTTTTTTTGTTCATGATCTCTAGGCCATTCTGATCTTGGAGTATGACCGTTAACAATCCGATAATAATTAACGGCCATGACCTGTGAGTTTTGCTCAAGACTTTCCTGTAAGTAGTCTGGCCTTAGACGTAAGCTCTCGAGTAGTACTTCCATTAGCCTTTTATGCAACATGTGCACAGCTTTTGCATAATTTCCCATTTTCTTCCTGGCAAAATAACGACCACAAAATTATGTTGTGCACTTCTTTTGTTTTGTCTCAAAAGTTTTATTATAAGGCTCGCTGAGGAAGAACTAATATTTTGCTTACTTGTAAGTTGGAGGATGTGATGGCCACAAGTCGATCCAAGTTGAGAGTGGGTTAGAGTAATGTTTGATAAAGTCTCGCCAGTAGTGAACTTTATCCCTGATGTGATTTAGACTGGTCCCATACCTCACAGGTTTATGAACATCAGACGACGAGTAAGACCTCTTTGTGTCGTTTGGTAAGTTGAAAAACTCCTCCGCAACATCTAAAGCCTCCTGCATTGATGAAGATGAAATTCCATGGTTGATCACCTGCCAAAATGAAGGTTCAATGCATATTTTCAACATTCAGTCGTTAAAAACAATATGTACACGACGTCTAAGGAAAGAGACACACTATCTGATCTCATGCAGATAGAGTGAGAATCAAATCATTAAATGCTGATAGATAGAGCATTTCGCGATGACAGATTCTCTCAAAGCTTTCTCTAGCTAACTTGGACGCGCTTTCTAATAAATTATAGATAGTGATACTCGTGCTACCATGCATCTACGTAAAAAAATTATCTTTTTTCTGCCATTTTGCTATTAAACTGCCAACTTCAGTGTGATCAAAACTATTGAAAGCGATAGCGGCTGCCCTATTTATAACCTTCAAGAAAAGGCTGCATTGCAGTGCAACCTCTTGGAATATTATATGTCATATTATATATCATTTGATATTGATAAAAAAAATATGAATTTTGTTGTGATAACAAGCTCTTATCTGTTTGTGCTAGATACAATGTTCTGAGCATGTTATGCTGACTTGTAGTGGTTTTCTAGGTAGATGATTATTTCTATGTGCATTTGTAAACTATTACTGCATTAGTGACATGAAAATGGACGGACGGACGGATGCATGCATGTAGTAAACGGTTATATTTGTTTTTCGAAACCGCGGATATCGTCTCAAAAACCAGAAACCGTTTTCTCAGAATGGTTTTTGTAATTTTGTTTTTTGAGTTCTATTATATATGTCCGTTGGCTATGTTGAAGAGTTCATTACACTTTTCTCTATGCATCCTCGTTCGTCACTGCTTATGTCTTGTATGTATTTGTCTTGCAATATTTAGTAAACATTTAATTTACATGTATGTCACAACTTTTGGGTTCTATGAATTGGAGAAACATAAATATCTTTCTTTGGCGGTGCCCAAGGCTAATTTTAGCAATGTCTTGCGTAGTTTTCACCAGCAATTCAGTTATGGCGGAGACCCATCGATTAAAAATTGTATGTTCTAAACAAATATTCAAATATTCAGTTTTATGATATCTAAACACTCCTTAAGTTGGGCCCGAAAGGGTGGTCGAACACACATGGGTTTGATCCCAACTTGAATTCATTGACTTTCGTCGTTTGTATGGACTTTGGGACTGTATGTAAAGGCTGAGAGTATTAATTCCACTGAAATCGATTAATTTGCAGTTTTGCACTCAAGTTAATTGGACTGCGAGAACTACTGATATATTAATCTTAATAAAATAGAGAAAGAAAAACTCAATAGTAAGTTGGCATGTGATAAAGATTACTCATTGAAGTATTATTATCTTAACGTTAGAAAACTTTCTCCCAAAAAAAAAATGTCAAGAACCCAATAACAAACATAGATTAGTTATCAATTAAAATGATAATAATAATAATAATAATAATAATAATAATAATAATAATAATAATAATAATAATAATAATAATAATAATAATAATAATAATAATAATTTAATTAAATATAGTCCTATCATATCCTAGTAAGTTTATATTTTTATCATTAAGATTAGCAACTAACGCGTTTGTGTTGACCAATAAAACATCATCATGCCAACCTACTATCATTGCCAATCTTCTACGTCGACATGTATACAAACAAAATATAGGATTTAATTAGTTATATATATATGTATAAGATTGACTTAATTACACATTTTGTGGGTTCTGATCAACTGCTGAATATTTATTTAATCACACAAAAGAAGGGCGGAAACGAAAAATATTCTATATCTTTAACTAAAGAAAAAAAGTGAAAACAAATAAAAGAAATTATGATTAGCAATTTAGCATCAACATCGTTGCACCGAATCTATCGTTGCTTGGAGGAATCGATTCTCTAAAAACTTCGATGAATGGTCATAAAGAGTTAAACATATTTTGTTTCATTACTTAAGTATTATCATAAAATATGTATGACAAAATCGTTTAAAAATAATAGTAAATCAATTCAACAACTAAATAGATATACCAAGAAAAAAATAATAGTAAACGAATTAGGTATATATAAGCATGGAAATCAAGATTCCCTAATATTATAAAAAAATTAATTGTATTATTAAACGTACAATATTAAGTGTATCTTAAGACTTCTCTTCCATTATAACTATTGACACTGCCTATATAAGTTGCATGTACCACTAAACATTTGTCACTTTGAACTTACAATAATCATCATAAGCTACACACAAAAATGGGCATAACTAATATACTTTTGGTTATTTTTTTTATGTCTTCCGCAGCGTATGCCGACGATATCACCGTAGGCGACTCGAGCGGTTGGACCAATGGCTTCGACTACACTACGTGGGCGGCTAGCCAAACATTTACTACCAACGACACCTTAGGTAAGTCTAAGTATTTCTCTTCAATCCCAAATCTATGTATCTTTCAAGAAACCCTAAAATTCTCATGAGTTTTTGCTATGAAGTGTAATGCTATAGTTGAAGGAAAATCACACTCCATAAATACTTGAAATATATAAATATATAAGTGACTTGCTGCAAATCCTTTATCGCAACGTCGGCCAGTGTTCAACTATAGCCCGTTGCATGGCCTGAACGAGGTCGGCCAATCAGATTACACCAGCTGTAATCCGTCCAACTTCATAACGTCGGCGAGCTCGAGCCCTACGAGGATCCCTCTTACAGCCACGGGCACGAGGTACTTCAT
Organism: Lindernia subracemosa; assembly: GCA_028392965.1. Taxonomy (NCBI): domain Eukaryota; kingdom Viridiplantae; phylum Streptophyta; class Magnoliopsida; order Lamiales; family Linderniaceae; genus Vandellia; species Vandellia subracemosa. Next base: position 5,840,217 of record JAQPCC010000002.1, on the reverse strand, counting down.
ATGCCCTAGGTCTAATCACTGCCAGAACGGTATGAAACTAGCCGTCACAGTCTCCTCCGGCGGCGGAGCCACCACGCCCGCACCCTCCGCCGGAAGCCCAGCCACCCCAGGGACTCCTTCCTCCACCGCGCCGGGGACTCCGTCCTCCACCACCCCAAGGACTCCTTCGCCAGCTCAACCGCGATCCTCCTCCATGAAAAGCGGCGGCGGTGGGGGTTTTGTGGGCGGAATGTTGTTGCTTGTGGTGGGAGCTGTCTTTGGATTCATGGGTTATTAGGGAAGAGGCAATGCTTGCATGTTTGTGTTTAAGTTCTTTCTCTTTTCTTTTTTAATTAAAGTTGGTTAATATTTTTCATTACATTGAGTTTTCTTGATGTTTGTATTGATCATGATTTGCTTGAGATTACTGTCTTAATTGCATTTATGGTTGATATTGTCTCTCTTATGAATTATGATAGACAATTGATATTATTAAACTTGTCTAGAATTAAGGTAAACAATTTTTGAATTAAATAGGGATAACATAACAACAACTACATATGTTGATAAAGAATAATATCTCTTGACTAAGATTATGGACTAATCATTTATAAAATAATTAGGTGTTGACTAAATAATGATATGCTAACTAATACACACCAAACTCGGGACATATGACAGCAAGGTCTATCATTACGTTCAAATAATAAAAATATATAATACCAAACAATAGTTGAATTGCTGATGCTTGTTAATACGCAAACTATGGTATATGGAAATAATAATAACAAAATATTTCATTTCATACAATAGTAATAAAATGAAATCCAAAAACATCATTCACAACCAGCAGAGACCACAAAAAATTAAAAATATTTAATTTCATATATTGCAAATATGGAGTATATACAGCCATCAAAATAGAACACAAAAAAAGGGTGAAAAAGAAAAGAAAGAAAGAAAGCTTACATAGGTGGAGGATTAGTCCATCTTCGCTTCATCTCAGATTTCCATCTCACTTCTTTGAGTTTACCATCCAAACCATAATCTCTCTCCATTACAAGGTTAATACCTTCATCTGAGTACCATCCAACTCCAATACAGAGTATTCCATCCTTATTCACATCGACATAAGCCGTCACACCGCCGGGGAGCCAAAGAACTGTCACGTCTTGCATGTCGAGCATTTCTTCTTCTCCAAAGTAGACAAGATTATCGGGCAAACTTCGGTTTTAAGGTTTTCGGTGCATAGATACACGTAAGGTGTGTTTTCTACTTCATCTGCCGTTGGGTCTTCGATGAGTATTGGAGTGGCACTTACCTCGAATACCTTCCAAGAGCCCGTTAACTGAGAAGGTTGGACTCGTTTTCTTTCAGAAAATGGCTTAAGGTCCAACTCCAACTCACTATGGCAAGAAGAAAGTGAGGGAAAAGATATGCAAGAAAATATTTGAAAGTAAGAACGGTTTATGAATTATATCTTCTAAATTGACAATTGATACCTGGAATCGGGGATATTGGATGGGCTAACCCATTCTTCTTCATATACTGCAACTCTCATTATTTGGATATCTGCTCCCCCGTTACTGAATTCTACGGTATGCACGACCCGTAGTCTTTTGTGGCAGCCTTTTACCAAACACTATAAAACAGAACACGCGAACTATAATTACTAGATTTGGCCTGAAAGCACTTCATGCCAGATCACCGAAATAAACTGAGTTTCTATTTGTGACTACTATTGAACTCTCTATTAAAAGCTGAGAAAACGTCCCAAGAGTAATCTAAGGGGAAGAGGAAGACACCATACTTGTTCAAACTTGAAGGTTGGAGAAAGGTAATATGTAGACTCATCGAGTTCACCAACAGGAATATCCACTGGACCTCTTGAATAAGATCCATCCTGTGAAAATTTAGTTTTGAAAACTTCATATAACACACTCATGACTCAACTTTACTCTGTATACACCGTGATAAAATCATAAATGGGTATCAACCTACATTTGCAATTTAAACAGTACCTCGAAATACACCAGACCAGGTTCTATTCCCATGACATCTTCCTCCATCACATCACTCCTCCCAAAGTCAAAAGTTTCGATTTTTGGCAAGTAATCGACGAACGGTGAGTCTTGTTTTCCTTTTCCATAACCTTGCTTACTTTTCTGAGATTCTCCATATGGGTTGAGTGTCACCCAATTAATTTTTCTTCGAATTTGAGGCTTCTGAGACCCAGAAGTCGAAGGAACAGCTTCAATGTGTGACAGTGTATAGCAGTCGAACAAGTTCTTATTCTTGCTCCCTACATCAATTGGCTCCATTTCTGCAGTGATTGGAGAATATACAGCACCCACTCCCTTCCATATCCCACTGACACTGCTCACAAATGTATTCCATGCAGGGCGAATCACAGGTTCCTGCATTAATGGCATTTTTCTTGTAAACTGAAGTTAAAAAATGTATTTACATTCTTGAGATTCAATTACCTGGGCCTGTAGCACGTTTTCTAGTTCCATCAACATCAACCCACTGACCATAACCCTTTCACCTCTCTTATTCACATTCCTCACTCTCTTCCCTCCTCTCTTCTTCCTCCTCCTCGTTTTATCCCTCTCCTTCTCGACGTTCGCCAGCTCGTTGTCGATGCTCCACACGTTTTCTTTACCCTTAGCCCTCAATTTCCCACTTCTACGAAAATCACCCGAAGAATTCTCACCCGAAGTGCGCGTCTTTCCGTAACTGCAAGAAATGCAAGGGTATCGACTGTACCCATTGGGTTTAGCAGATGTGACTGAACATCGTTCGTCGCGATTGAGGTGGGTTTTGTGGAATAGTGAGCTGGTGAATGTTTTGCAAGCGTCTAGGCAGGGCGATTGCATTGCTTGACTAACTTCAGAGCTGTAAATTGGGGGAATTTTCAGATTAATTAGGGTTTTGCATCTCTTCAGTGATCAAATTGGAATGGAAGATGACAGAAGGCAGTGGTACACTCGAGCGAGGATAGAGATGACTGTTCTTGAAGTTTTTTGGGCCTAATAGACTACTATAGCCCAATGGGCCCAGAAATTAGCCCAAACGAAAATGTAAATCTACTATTCCCAAAAAAAAAAAACAATATAACTATATATTGGAATAAATTAATAATATATATATATATATATATATCGAGTGGAGTTTTAATTTCAAACATATGATTTCATTCTTTCGAACGTATTTACCACATACATTGCAAGCACGTTTAGGAGGTATTAGATGAGCTAATTTAAAGAAAGTCTTTATATATATAAATTAATTGATGACCAAAACAAGAATATTACTTAATAGAACAATTCCGACATTAAAATTTTAGATATATGCAATAAAAGAAATAAAGCTAACTTTTTTAGAATTTCATATGACATTCCCATGCGATGTTAGGCCTCGATTACGACTTGAATTTCTTTTGATGATCACTATATGCATATAAACCTATACCCCAAAAAACATATCAATAATAAAGAAAACTATGCCAATTATATATAAATTACTATTTTTGAATTGAAAAAGGATAAATAATTTTTTTTCTCCAACACAACATGTGGGGGAAAAAACATGCAAACAAACAAAAACAAAATCCAAGTTACGATGCATGGTTATTAATAATATTTGTTACTTATTTTATTTGTATATTTTCAATATTTTTATGATAAGCGCCAAATATTTCTAGTACACTAAAGTCTATTTATAGTCGAAAATAATATAGTTAAATGCATTTAACCATCGGTTAACTAAGAAAAAATCGAATTAATTAATATATAAAAAGAAAAAAAAAACCGTTACGATATTTATTTCTAGTACTAAACCATCTCTCTCTCTAAAAAAACGGACGAGCAGGCCACCCAATCAATGTTTTAAAAAGCGTACTGTAGCGCGCTATAGCGTAAATTTTTTCGAAAACGCGTTAAAGCGCATCAAATTTAGAGTTTTTCCCGAAAATCGTACGCTTTATTACGCTAAATTACGCTATATTGCGCTAAATTACGCTAAATTACGCTATATCCGCGCTATTTGAGCCGATGATAATTTGATGAAAATCAGCGGTATAATGTGCAATTTTATTATTTTTTATTTTTTATAAAGCTAAAAATAAATATAAAAACATAAAAAGAGTATTATATATATAAATAATATTTTTATAATGGTTTATGGCACGTGTAATTTTGTTTGTTGACACTGTAACTAAATGAAAGAAGATAATTGAGGAATCGATGGGAAGAAAAAGAGTAGAATGGGGTGAATTGAATATATTATTTATATTTAAGCTATTATTTAACAAATAATTGGTAATTATATTATATATTATGATTTTTGGCATTATAATTCGCGTTCTCGAAATACTCACCAATGCGCTATGCTATTTACGCTACGCGTTATCGAAACCAAATCGCGACGCATTGCGCATTACGCGTTTTAAAACATTGCACCCAATACAGGCGAATGCATACAAAAACCTCTCTTTCTCTATAGTGAAGAAATGTAAAGCGCGGGACGGCATAGATTATGTACGTGGAGATAGATTGAGAGGAAAATTTCTCTCCAAACGCGCAGAATGTAGTGGTGCGGCGCAAATTCAATGTACAGGGCGGGCAGTTGATGAGAAGCTTTCGTTTGTGTGTGTGTGTGTGTTTTTTTTTTTCATTTTATTTGGTGTGTTTTTCGGATCTAGAAACCCTAGGTTGGTACGATTTTTCGGAGGTTTGCGGATTTGTTTAGCTGATATCAGTATCGAATTCGACGTAGCGTCTCGAGGAGGATAAGATTCGCATTTGGGAGAATTTTTTTGATCCGGTGAAAGTTGAATTTGCTCAGAGATAAATACGAACATTTCGCGGCGTGGATACGAGTACGAGAGTTTTGATTCTAGAACCTTTTTTTTCTGAAGAATTTATTGGATTGGAATTGTGATTGTGGCGTGGGGATGGATGGTAGAGGAGGATCGTTTGTGGCGGTTAGGAGAATATCGGAAGGACTCGATCGAGGAAGCGCTTGCCATTCTACTACTTCAGGTATATCTGTTGGTTTTTTTTTTTTTTTTTTGGCTGCTATTAATTGTTTTGCTTCTTTTTTACCTTCGGTTTTTTAACTTTTTGTTGTTTACCTAACTGTATATTATATTCATTTAATGTAAAACCTTCATCAAATCCTTACTTTTACTGTTTATGTGTATAAGTGTGTGCGAAAATTCGGAGGAGGTTTTACATTAGTGAATAGGGAATTTTAGGTTGACTGATGCTTGCTTGCCTTGATTTTTGCGGTTAGTTTTCTAATTCGTTTGTGCCTTTGAAACTTGTGTGAAATGCGTTCCCTTTTCCTTTAGTTGGTTTTTTATATCATGTATCATATCTAGAAATTATTGTCTGAAATTGCTATATTCTCCTTAGATTGTCTTTGTCTTATTATTTATAGGCTTGTGAAAATTTTATTTCTGGGGCCAGTAAGTGTATATCGTCACGTAATGGATTAGATATGCTATATGGGGCAGCTGGTTGTAGATGTGATTTTTAGTTATATGCTTGATTGTTTTCAATTGGAAGATTCATGACAATCTACTCCTGTTCTACATTACGATGTGCTATTTGAACAGGATGAAGTTTAAGGTTTTCTGAGTTTATAAAGGATAAACATGAAATTTTTTTCTGTTTATCATTATTTTAGGTTGCCAGTGTGACTAGCCACTTGAAATTCCTGAGACACTTTTGGTTTTCCGCATCTTAAATGGAAAAGGAAATCGATGTGATCGAGCTTCTACTCTCCTGCGAGCTTTTTAGTTATTTGAAAACAATGATTTCTAATTGTTTGGGCAACTTTCTGCATGAGAACTTACCGAACCGTACCAAAATTTAATTGAGTTATGGCCACTGGCATTCAAATAAAGCAGAGATGACATACTATTGCACTTCTGAGACAACACTGACTTTTTTTAAGTATGTTGCATCTTCCTTCTCTAATGTTTTCCACTTCCAACTATTTATTTCTTGCAGCAGAGGTTGTGGCTGGATCAGCTGCATGGTTAGGAAGAGGCCTTTCGTGTGTTTGTGTTCAGAGAAGAGACAGTGATGCTCGTCCATCCTTTGATTTGACACCAGCTTTGGTAATATCCTGATTGATTCTTTTGGGTGTACTCAGCACTGTTCATGCATCAGCTCATGCAAAGGATGTTCAGAGTATAGAAACCCAGCACTGTTCATGCATCAGCTCTCATCAGTTACCCAAATTTTGCCATCTTAGTCATGAATTGATAATGTCATTTTTTCTGAGTCCTAGAATATCAAGTCTAAATGGTGATCCCATGAACAAAACGTGGTTTGCTTGTGATAGTTGTCGCTTTTGTTGTACATGCATAACATTATCGCTGATTCACTTGAGTGATCTCATGCACAAATCTATTTCAGTAATGTGTATATAGAGCATTTTCTGTGATTGACATCAATGATATGTTCAAGTTCATATTGTTCATCTTGGTCTTGCTTCACTCACTGCTCATATAGGAGGAATGCTTTACGAGGCTACAGAGTAGGATTGATGTTTCCTATGATGGTTCTCTTTCAAAACATCAGGTGAAGAGTATCTTTACACTCATTATCATCTATAGCCTGGACACTTCATACAAATTTTAAGTTTATTTTTTTTCTCATCCCTTTTCGTCCCTTTCTTTTATAGGATGCTCTTAGGTCATTGTGGCACGCTGCATTTCCCGGGCAGCAGCTCGATAATTTAATATCAGACAAGTGGAAAGAAATGGGTTGGCAGGGGAAAGATCCATCCACTGATTTCCGGTATGACGTTCATTTTTCCTGGATCCCTTGGGATAAGCTGCCCTAAAGTTTGGCTGTGTGTATGGTGGAACTTTGAAGACCTTACTTCTAATATCGACGCAGGGGTGGTGGCTTCATATCATTGGAAAATTTGTTGTACCTTGCAAGGAACTTTCCGGTGTGTTCACCATCTTTCCTTCATTTGTATCTTGTCTGTGTTGCCGATGTTATCTTCGTTTTAGCTCTATAATATTCCCGGTAAAATCTCACTAATGATGATTATTTCATTGGTCAATTATATATCGCTGAAACTGCTTTAAATGAGTTATGTTCGAAAGGACATAAGGAAGTTATCGTCGATTCAGCTCGAGCTTTGTGTTCTCTTTCTTTTGCTCTACATATAAATAATAGTCTTGCTGCTAAAACTCACAAGTGGTATTTCTCCAGAATACTTTTCAGGACCTTCTTTGGAAGCGGAAAGGTGACAGGGCATTGTGGGAATACCCATTTGCTGTGGGTGGTGTAAACATCACATTCATGCTTATCCAAATGCTTGATCTTGAAGCCGGTGAGCCTATTTCGATTTATGAGTATGTATTTGCATGCCCACACACAATTCATACACTCTTTTGTTTAATGACGGGAACGGCTCGACTTAACCTATCGCTTTCTGATACGAGTCAGCCAACATCTTTACACCTGACACGTCAGATATAAGTAATGTATTGCTTCTTAATCTTACCCGTCATTATTCATTCTCTGCTCCAAAGATTTACCGAGACGGCAGTTAAACCAAGATCAGTTGTAGGAGCTACCTTCTTAAAGTTTCTTGCTGGTAATAATCTGCATCTACTGTAGTGTAATCTATAATTTACCTTCTTATAGTGTTTTCTTTTCTTAATTAATATTGTGTGCATAATCGATGGGTTTCATCATTATCTATATCTGACTGACAGAAAATCAATCAGCCTTTGATCTAATGTATTGCATTGCTTTCAATCTAATGGATCATCTGTGGCTCTCGATGCATGCTTCTTACATGGACTTCAATGTGAGTTGATAATATAATCACTCAAGCCTTTCTTTCTCCTTCATCATAATAAGTCATTCACAAGTCACAGTTTCTTCTTTCTCATTTTTTCTCTATACACAGACTGTGACCAAAGCCGCTCGTCGTCAAATTGAGAACGAGCTTCTCCAAGACGACGTTACACGCCTCGAAGAAATGCCCTCTTACAAGCTCCTTAGTCCGTAACCCCAAAAAACAAAGGTTCGATCTACGTGTTTTGACGCCACTTTCTGTTAAATGGCTGCACTTAATTCCTTTCTTTTCTTTCTTACATATATTTTTTTCCTCGGATTGGTTCGTTTTGTGACACGATTATCTGAGATTCGACTATTTGACTATTATGGATGTAGTTTCCCTCGTCTATTTGATACCCATTTTAATCGACATTCTAAAGTTCAAACTTTTTGGCTCCAAAACATATATTTTCTCCACTAAAACGTTACTGCAATATTCATCGAACAAACAAGCAAATGTTTTACATTATTCAACTCCCATAAATGTATGTAACTTGAGGCCACACCACACTATACTATATGATGAGCAAAGCCTTAACAAGAAACATTGCGATATATTTGATGGGGAAAGAAAAGACTTGCGAAAATTCACTCGTAGATCCACGAGTGAAGGCTGCTCCTCCACTCGGCAATCCCTTCAGGGAACCATAGTGCAATCTCCTTCCTTGCACTCTCAACTGCGTCGCTACCATGAATCACATTCCTACATAGAAAGAAGGCTCGATCTCAAATGAGAAACTAATCCCCGAGTATTTGTGACTAGATAACTTATCTTACCTGCCAATATCAATTGCATAGTCACCACGGATGGTTCCAGGAGCAGACTCAGCCGGGTTAGTAGCTCCGATGATCTTCCTTCCCGTGGTGACGACGCCTTTGCCCTCCCAAACCATAGCGACGACTGGGCCAGATACGATGTACTCGACCAGCCCATTGAAGAAGGGCTTGGCGGATAAATCAGCATAGTGCTTCTCAGCAAACGGACGGTCCACGGTAATAAGCTTGAGACCTATCATAATTTAGCAGTAGCGTGTTAAATTAAGTCAAAGATCACACCTTTATTAGTTGAAATAACAAAGCAAAACCACACTTTACTAATCGAAGCTCCATACCAAAAAGGGATGAATGACACTATTGGCCGCAATATATTTATTCAATGTTAGAAAAGCTTAATGTTCTAACTTCCTTTATTTCTTGAAAAAGAAATGAAATAATTGGATTCTATCCACCATGCCATCACAAAAAAACACAGCTGGTAATAAATCTTACAAATTTCGAAGAAAAAATTGGGACTAACGTTGTTGATCCACCAAAGTAATAGAGAAATTCCATGTTTTTTCATTTGGTTTAGGCTGTAATCTAGTGTCAAACATGGTTGGAAGTTTGAATAAAGTGAAATATGAGGCATTTGATTCGTTATCAAGAAGAAATAAAACACAGAATCACACAATAATTCCAGAAAGAATCAAAGTTGTAGCAAACAATACCTTTCAAAGTGAAACCCTTCTTCTCAAACCTGCCGATAATCTCGCCAACCTAAAAAAAAAAGATGAATTTCATAGTTATAATCAGATCTAGTTGCTTAATCTGAGAAAACATCAATCAGTTGCCCAATTTCCAATTCGAACCACTAACAGGAAAAAAAAAACATCACGAAAATCATATACAAGAAATTGGGAAGAGCATCGAATCAAACAGAAAATCAAAGGAAAATTATGTGGCATACTCACCAGGCCTCGTTGAACACCATCAGGCTTAATCATAATAAAGGTCTGCTCCATCTCTTGCGTCTCCCTTCAAACTTCGTAGTGATGGGTTTTTTATTATCAGCTGCGTGCGGCGGAGTGAGAGAGTTGAGAGGGTTTTTATACCTAGAGATCTTCGTAAAGCCCTAGGAGAATATTCTGCTATTTCATCAACCTTCTTTTTTAACTTTATTATTTTTTTGAACCCTATACTTTCTGATTGTTTTATATTTCATCCCATGATAGGATCGAAATGAAATATCATTATTTTTGAAGGGTTGAGTGTGCAATATCGAGGCTCTGCTCTATATTTCTATTTCGGCTTAATGGATTGACACATCATTAAAAAGTATCCGACGTGGCACCACGACATTGTCTAAAATTAAAAAAAATAAAAATTAAATCAATTTTTGAAATAAAAAATGTTTGTTGGGGTGCTTCAGACGATCGACGGTGTTGGGTTTGAGACGCAAAAACAAAAAATTGATTTTGTTTTTATTTTTTTAAATTCAGACGATGACGTGGCGCCACGTCGGATACTTATAATGATGTGTCAAGCCATTAAAGCGCATATGTTAGCGGATCGGACGTTACATCAGTGAGTTTAGGTCAAAATACACGGACGGAGACTCGTTGCCATTTTTTTCGAAGGCCGTATTTTGCTAACCCCTAATTAGTTATTCTTACAACGCTACTCCTACATTAAGAAAAAAAAAATTAAGCCTTCTATTTCTACGCCCCTTTCTTTTTCCCCCTTAGTATCTGAAGAACGATGGATCGCAAGTCCAAATTCATACAAGCTTATGGTACTCTGATCTGACATGGAAATTTTCAATTTCATTTGCTCGATGAATTCATGAGCTGATGATTTGCACGCACTTCAGGTTACGATCTGTTGCTGGGCTCAATTGCTGCTTTCTATGTCTTGATGGCACCTTACACTAAAGTCGAAGAAAGCTTCAATGTTCAGGTTTTGGTTTCAGGAAATTGTTCGTTTATTTTTCTGGGTTTTCATTGATTTTATGTTCTCCAGAATTTTTATTTTTTTTTGGGTATTGCGAAAATTGGAAACGAAAATAGCTCGATGATCTTGAGCTGATTTCCCTTCTTGTGTCAGGCAATGCACGACATACTGTATCACAGACATCATATTACGAAGGTAAAGGCCTATATCTTTTTCATGGCTAAGTAGATTTATTGTGCAATTTTGGTTTCAAATTTCGTGGTTTTTGCTTATTTATGTTGTATCATTGCCGGCTGATGCAGTACGATCACTTGGAATTTCCTGGGGTTGTTCCTCGTACATTCCTTGGTAAGTCTCCCTTCCTTCTCCATGTTTTTGTCCAGTTGGTCAGTAGAGAATCAGTATGTTCTTGTATTACTTCATTACCTGAGACTTGAAATTATACTTTCATAATATGTCAGTATCTGATTGAGTTACCTTTTCTAATGTATCTAAATGAGTTTGGTCAAATGAAACGTGTTATTTATTGTCTATTTTCTACGCCGTGAGGTCATGGTGTCTCATGAAAAGGTTTTTTTTTTATATACAGGTGCCTTAGTTGTATCGTTTCTGTTCTCTCCTTTTGTAGCAGCAGCCAGCATAGTAAACTTGCCAAAGATCTATAGTCTTTATGCAGGTTAATCTTTTTCTTGGGAATTTATATATATTTTTTCGTTTATCAAAGGTAATCTCTGACAGTGAACTTGGTTGAAATCATCGTCAAAACATATTTATCAGGCTAGACACTCCATTTATTTCCCCCAAAATACAGTTGTTTGCATCATATCATTGAATTGGTCCTGTCCATATTACAAGTTTTGTATTTCTACGATTATATTTTGATATGGGGGACATAGGCTGTTAAAAATCAAAATTTCAGTTCCGTTTTGCTGATCTATAGAGCTGTTTATAAGCGTTGCTCCTTATCGATCTTAATAGTTCCTGTTAGTTTGTTTCTTGCAGTCCGTATGGTGTTAGGATGCCTTGTGTTGCTTACATTACGGTTTTTCCGTGTTAAGGTATGAACTTTTCATCTTTATTCTTCTTTATATAGGTTGATAGTGTTCTAGGCTTCTAGCCAATGATTGGTATTTCCTGGCTTCTAGCCAATGATTGATATTTCCTCTTTTTACCTCCAAATTAGGATTGCTTGTAAAATAAGTGTTTTTCACCAATCAATTCAGTCACATCGCAGTTCTTTATTCAAGAAAATATTTTTTGCATGGCTCAAATTTATAATGTGAGACAAAATGATCCGTGACAACTGATATCGAATTGTTATCCAAATGCTGAGCAGATCAGGAACATTTTTGGATCACAAGTTGAAGCTTTTTTCGTAATATTGACCGCGCTTCAATTTCACTTGCTGTTCTATTGCACACGGCCACTTCCTAACGTATTTGCATTTGCCTTAGGTATTGTTATTTCTCTCACTGGGTCCATTCTTCTAAGACATTGCCATCTTTAATATAGTACTGCTATGACAGGCATTGTTGATACATTTTTGTCTCCAACTATGGACTTCTGTGAATAGAAGTTTGATGTTTTATGAAAGCTTATTAAACATGTCATTTTTGTATTTAAGATTGACATATCTCATATCGCTTATATAAACTTTTTTTTTTTTCTGTTTGCAGTTAATTTAGCTAATGGGTTCTGGTTTAAGCAGAGCTATTACGCAGCATTAAATTGTTTGGTATGATGTAATAACAATGGATTATCTTGTTGTCTTTGTCTCTGTAATAACTGACGAATACGAGTTTCAATGGATAGATTTTCGCCACTATCGTCTTCAGATGTGACATCTTGCTACTTATTTCACCTCTGGGCCTTGAATTATTGTTGGTAAGCTGTACAGTTTCGCACAATTTTGTGCATGCCTGACACTGCCTTTTCCTTGTGTTGTCTAACTTGGCTTAGTTAATTAATTCAGTCTAGGTCAATTACATTGCCCAAAGCAGTTATGTCCTGCTTGATAATGTCATTACTCAGCATAGGTTTGTTACCTAATCCAAGCTATTAACTGTTATTTCCATTCAGACGATCAGGGCCTTCATTTTCTTAATGTATGTATCTCTTATTACAGGTCTGACGGTATTAATTGATTCGTTCTTCTGGAGGAAGTGGCTTTGGCCTGAATTTGATGTGTTTTGGTTCAACTCAGTTTTGAACCGAAGTTCTGAATGGGGCGTATCCTTAGTTACTAAATTATCGTTCAGCTCGGAATTGAAAGAATGAAGGGAAATGCAGTTTTTTTCTTGTGTTAATTGTCTGTTATGTGTAATGATATCATTAGAACGTATATTTGTGTGTGTGCCCTGCTCGTTTCTTTATCCTTAATGTTGTTTTCTTCAGACACATCCTTTCCATTGGTACTTCACATCAGCCCTTCCTCGCTCTCTATTGGCAGCATATCCTCTCTTTTTGGTTAGTGTATATATATTATATTTATATATATATATGTTCTATTTTGATTTGCTATCGTACATTTTCTCAACTTTTGCTCTCAAATTAATGGTTCATAATTTAACTTATATACATAGAACAAGCTGATTCGTCCTTTCATATTTATGCTACATGTGGATATCATTGGAATCAAGTTAGTCTAGTTTTATGAGTATCATGTATTTCTTGGTTCTACCATTTTTTCTTGGTTTTAATTTGTGTAAGTTTTTTTTTTTTTTTTCAGTTGGGAATTCTACTTGACCGAAGAGTCCTTTTCTATGTAATCCCCGTTTTTTCCTTTGTTTTCCTTTATTCCAAGCTTCCTCACAAGGTAACATTATCAGGTTTGGGGGAAATTATTTTGTCTGAACTTTGTTTCAGAATTTTATTTTAACCATTGTGATTCCTATTGCAGGAGCTTCGCTTCATTATTAGTTCTCTTCCTATGTTCAATTTATCAGCTGCAGTTGCTGCTAGCAGAATGTATTGCGTCTTCCAATAAAATCTGTGTTTTCTATGAAAAAGTAGAAAAAGATGAATTTAAGTAATTATGGGTCGCGAAATTGCATCCAAGTCTTTATAAATGACATAAAGATAGAATTATTCTGGTTTTCCGACCTAAACGAATTGAAATGTTTATCTAGGACTGTGAAAATGATGAAATTTATACTCTCCCTGAGATTATCTTTTTTCTATGATTTATGAATTTCTTACATATTTAATATGTATGTAATTCTACGTCATTTCTCTGATATTCTATCTTTTATTTTCAGCTACAACAACAGAAAAAAGAGTATGTGGAAATTTCTCTATGCTGCTATGCTCGGTTCATTCCTAATGAGGTTAGATTAATAGTTTTCTTATTACGTCGTTTCTGAAACAGTTTTCTACTTGTACTGACTTCACCTTGTTTAGTCTAGGATGCACGGTCTTGACATTCATAGCCTCGTACGAAAACTATCCAAGCGGTTATGCCATGGAAGCTTTGCATAAGATGGGTAAAACTTTCACTCAGGCAGCATTTTGTCTACAGTTTTGATTAATACGTACATCAGCACGAATTATATGTTTTCCTATAGAAACAAAACCAAAGAGTCACTATGTAATAGGTTTCCAGACATGAGGGAAATAAAATTTTACGAAAGTAAAGCTTTGTTGCATAATAATGGCATGAAAATGTACTTTGTCCCTGGCATTGTCTATACCAGGACATGACACTAACAATTCAAAGGAGGTGTTGGTCCATATTGACACTTTCTCGGCAATGAATGGAATCTCACGCTTCTGCGAAAATTCCCAGGCATGGAGGTATGATTACTGAAATTCTAAAATTTGTTCAAGAACGCATGTTAATGTTGTAATCTATCCATTCATATCTACATATTTATTTTCCACGCGTTAAACTTTCTCCGAGTATTATAAGATCACCACGTTACAAATTGTTGAAAAAAAAAAGAACAAACTTGCTTAAGAAAGCATCTATATTATCGCCCAATTGACCGTTTGGTGGTTTAGGTACTCAAAAGAAGAAGGAATATCTCCACAAGAGTTTCAGCATCGTAATTTTACTTACCTTTTAAGGTTAGTTCTCTTGTAAAATACATCAAAATCTTGATCTGTTTTATTTCTGATAAGTTAGTTGAAATATGACGGAAAAAAAAAAAACAAAACAAAACCAATATTTGGGGAATCAATTGGTTCTTTGATGGATTAATTGCAGCGAACACCCTCAAATCGAAGGCTATCAGTGCTTACTTAGCGTAAAGGGGTTTTCAGCTGCTCGGCTTCGTGTTGGATTTCCTCCGATATCACTGGTATATATATATATATATAGATATTTGTCATCACCTTTTGTATAAAACTTTGTCTTACTGATAGATTCAAATGCTGCTGTAGGTTAAGACACCCAAGGCATTCGTACATGGCCAAGTACTCGCCGATATAAGCTGGCCAGGTTGTTAAAAGAGTGAGTACTTCATCTTCTTGAGAAAAATTAATCTTGATAATCTCAGAGTTGTAGTCATAAGTTGTAAGAATTATGCAAATGCAAGTGATTGTCACATTATAGAATATACCAGACTTGGTAAACTCTGCATTAAGCTGAAGCTGTTAGACTTTTGTCTCAGTGATTTAGTCCTTTTTTCTAGAAACACTTATCAACCTCACATTGTTGTAAGAATTCTCCATTGTTGACTTTGACTAGTTCCATTTCCTATTCCTACACACACTGTTAGAAGCTATATAACTCCCTTATCTCAACCCTATGGTTCAATCACATAAGATTTCATCCCTCTCTGTAATAAGGATCGATCTCCCCTCACCCGATAGGAGCATGTCTACTAGTCATACCGCCACCGTCCCTAACCCTCGATCTCCTCCGAACTACAAATCCGACAGTTCGAACCACGGAGAAGATAACATCATCTCGCTCCATTTCTCTTCACCCTTCAGCATCCCACGAACGCCAGAATCAGCTGCTGTAAGAATCATGAAGAACCTCCAAAGCTTAGCTCCGTACTATGCAACCTTCTTGTGGACCGCTCTCTTCATAGCCCTCATACCGAAACGCAAAGTTTCGATCGTATATTTGGTTTCGACCACGGAGGGGGTGTTCTTGTACTATCTGTTGGCAGAGGGCTTTTCCTAATTCTGCTTTACTACGCAGTGTGGTCGTTAAAAGGGTTGTGCTGTCTCTTTTGTTTCTTGCTGCATCTGTGGAGCTCGCTTTGACCCGAGCTGCCGTGCATCTCCTTGTGGTTTTGGGCGTGGGGTTTCCTCTCATTTTGGTCCATGCGCTGGTGAGCAAGAGAGACGACGAGGAGCTAATTGGCGACAATGATCGTATTCAGACACAAGGATATGAGATATTGTTGTAATGATTCAGTTTGGTTGACGGGACAATGCCTACGAACTGCATGGAGTTCGAGACAATAAAAGGGAACAATAAAATCAATGTTTGTCATCCTATGTACTGAGATGTATTTTAAAAAGAAACAGCCATTAGATTCGAAACGGAGTTTCATAAGAAGGGTAAACATATCTTGAAGAAACAAAATCACGATCGATGTCATAAAATTCGAAAAAATCAAAGACAAGTCGATTGAAACTTTCGAAGAAAAATTCTAACTCTCAGTCTGCTCCCTGAGTCTTCTTATCGTGCTCCTCACAGTCACGGCGCTGGCAGTGCTGCAAACGATTCGAAAAACAAACTAAGATGTGCTTGATTCACAAATAAGCTATAAGAACAAAGCAAAACACAGTGGACAAGATGATTACTTCAGTGTGTAAGCACCGCCGGCTTTCACTTTTCCACAGTCCTTGCAGCCCCAGATGCCGACGGCTTTCCTCTTCACTGCATACTGAAAAAATACGAACGATCGTTTCGTTCCATGTTATTAGAGATACAATATGATGTGTACTAAACTTTGTATCTCATCTTACCTTCCCACAAAACTCGCACAAGTATTTGCTGTGCTGACTAACTTCCATTTTCTTGATCTGCTTTCTCAAACTCGCGCCATACCGCGTGCCTGAAAATGACATAAACTCGAGGTTAAGGCGAAGCCCAAATAGGCTTTAGTTCACACTATAAATCGCAAGCAATCGTGAACGGTGGAGCTCATGATTAAAATCTTTAAGAGGATGAATCAGTAAGAACGTAGTGAAAATAAAATGAAATTTGATCATGTTGTGGATTGACCATCACCATTCGATTATTCTCATCATTTTCATCCCCAAGAGAAAGAAAAACACATAAATAGCCGATCTCTGTTTTAACTTTCGAAGAGCAAAATAAAGATCAACAGCATTAGAGTTACTGAATATGTATTCAATAATGAAAAGATACCATATTTCCCAACGATTCCGACCTTCTTGGTTCTCTTGGCCTGCACAAACAGTAAACAGTAAAAAAAATACACACAAGCATAAAATAAAAGGAAACCCAGCATTTCAGTATACAATTAATCTCGACAAAATAAAGCCATACAAAACTCTTATCACTAGCGATTAGTTAACTCAAACAAGCTCAATCACTCCAAATCCATTTTTTCTTTTTCAAAATAACATGAATCGGACTACCAATAATCATACATCATACGGTCGATCTGTACAACTGAAGCCTTATTATTGATAAACACAGGAAGATGAACAACATATCTGTAAAACAAGCTTAGAAATGGAGAGCTGATTACCATTTCAGACGAGTGAAGAAGAAGGCTAGTTGATGAGCTGCGGCGAAGGAAAACCCTAGAAGATGACACTCTTACTCTTAGTACTTATAGACTAAGTAAACACCCCCTATAATGTTAGCTATTATCAAAATACCACCAATAGTATAGAAAATTGACATTTACGTCCCTACACTCGCAAGCACTAAAACACCAAGTATTTAATTAATTAAAACAATGCTCCATATTAGGAGAAAATGATATCAGCATGGCTTTGTTTTTATGATATATTAACCTTTAGATTGATAGTTACGCATTTTATTATTAAATAAATTGGCTCGTATAAATATAAAATTCAAAATCATTTATTATAATTAATTGGCTTGAGGATTTATCTATACTACAATATATACTTTTTTATAAACGGAGAGGTGTATAGTCATTATCTTTCTATTTTCTTTTATTTTAATTTGAATAATTATCATTTACACTTAAATTTTTTTTATTGATTATCATTTACAAATAAATATTTCTTTTTATATCCTTAATAATCATACATAATTATATTTTAAATTATTATTTCATCCCTTTAATATGTCAAATTATAAAGTAATATAATATATTTATATACTAGAGCACACTATGCATACTAGTATTAATGTTGAGGGGTCTATAATTACTAGATCCAACTAATTTATTTCTTCTAATCATATTGTGACAAAACAATTTTTTTTCTTTTTATAAACTTGAAAATGATAAATAATTAAAATTATAGATTATAATTTCACATATTAAATATTTTAAATTACAAATAATCTAAAATATAAAGTAATATTATATATACACAGCCATGGTATAAATTATAAAATATACTTGTTCCAATAATTGATTTTATTGTTTATATTTGGAATAATAATTTGGTGATTTGATTTATAAAAGTCTAATAACTAAGGTATCCTATAAGTATGGAAAGTTCCATTATTAGTTTTGAAGAAATCTCAAATTTTATTTCCATCCTTTGCATTAAGCTAATCACAGTTTTCTCATCTCATCTCTTTGCGTTCTCTTCTCATCACATTGTTTCTTTCTTTCGTCTTCCCACTCAACACGGCGGTTGTAATGGACAAGTTTCTCGCCGCATAAGAAAACCCTAATCGCATCCTCACCCAGCCAGGTAATTGAAAAGCCTAAATCGAATGTTTTCCCTTGAAGGATTTGAATTAGGATCCTTTTTCCATTGATTGGTGTAATGCGAAGCGACGGTCGCCGATTATCGCGGTCCTAATTCGATCGTTGGATCTCGTTGCAGGTTGGAGATTTCTGATTTTTGAGAAAAAGAAGCGCGTTTTCGGCTCGATTAAAGGTCGAATTTATGTCCCATAACCCATCAAGACCTGATAGGAGCGAGTACAGAAAGACCGGCCGATCAGGTAACCCCGGTCAGCAGCGACAGTTCTCAGGAAGCGGCGCCACTAAAGGCGGCGGCGGCGCGCCGTTCTCCGCCGCTGGTAATCGCAGGTGAACTGTCGTTTTTTTTAATATAATAAAAAGCTAGGGTTTTTTGTGTTTTTTTTTTGTCCGCTTTATTGTTCAAATTTGACTGAATGTGTGATTTTAGGCGTTTCTTTAAGCATGACCTAGGACTCTTGTACATGTTCGTGCCTCCCTCTCTCTCTCAAGTAGTTTGGTCGGTTAGTTTAGTAATGAGTTCTTCTATTGGTCGTTTTTCAGTTTTAAGAACAATGCACGAGGAGGCCAACCAGGTCCCAGAAATGCCGGACATATAGAGGCTGGTGATTCGACTACAGCTAATGTTGTGCCGAATGGTGGCCATCAGCAGCCACAACAGAGTCAGAGTACGTGTTTTTTTTTTTCCAATTTGGATAATGGGATCTCAATATCATAAATGATCAGTTGGAACATTGTTGTTACTTCTGACGTGAATATTATGAATGTATGAGCAGTATGAAGTTGGTTTGGTTCTTATTTGAATTTCCGTTTGATCTGGTTTTATCTGACAAATTCACTTTCTTAATTGTGGTTTATTTCAGGAGTTTCCGACACACCGGGCCCCATTGCCTCTGCTAATGTCAATCCATGGGATGCTAAAACTGAGAAAATCACACAAGTTGTTCCCAAAGTTGCTTCTAATGCCTCTTCTGGAGTACCACCTGCTAATGTTTCTGCATCTTCTACTATGCCCGAGGCTAATATCCCCAGGACACCGTCTAAAGGTGTGAGACACCAGAAGCTTCCCTCCTCGATTAATTTGTAAAATAATTATACACAATATTTTGTAATTGATGGGTTATTTGTTCCTTGCTCAGCTCCACAAGATCCGAGCAAATCATTTACGCTGCAGTTTGGGTCCATAAGTCCCTGTCTCATGAATGGCGTGCAGGTGTGCGACTTGATGAGCCGGTTTATCTTACATTTATAATTTTCTTTTTTCTTTTACTTTCTGGACTTTGCACGGATGAAGACCCTTTATGATGTATGTCTCTCTTGTAGATTCCTGCCAGAACAAGCTCTGCACCACCAAATTTGGATGAGCAGAAAAAGGCTCAGGTTTACGCTTTTTCACCCACTATTTTAGCTGTATATGCCTGAATTTTCATTGCAAGGAGATGCATGTTATTATTGAGAGATATCGTGTGTAATATATTTTGACTATGAAAGCTTGATTCTGCTTGAGTGTCTCGTGTTTTCCACTTCTGTATAGAACAGTGTAATCAGGCAGAACGCTGTGACATACAATTTGTCTCAAAGTTTCTTTAGTTCTCCTTTCTTCTTTGGATACTGCACACTTGCGTATGTAGCAGAACATATTAAAAACAGCACAGATGAAGTGATTGAACATCTTCCTTTTATCTGAGATTGCAACTCGTATGGGCTGCTTGTATGTGGTGATGGATGATATCTTTCTCTGTATCTCTTGCAGGCACAACATAGTGCTATAAAGGCTGCTCCTACAATTCCAACTCCATCTATCCCGAAGCAACAATTTTCTAGAAAAGATGAAGGAGCCTATGATCATACTAATACTGGTATTGGAAACACTGGGCAGCCTAATGCTGGTGAGGCTCAGCCGGTTTCTAAGCCGAAGAGGGATGTCCAAGTTCCAGCTTCCCCACCTGTAACCAATACCCAGAAACCACCATCTCTACATTCTATACCTGGCATGCCGATGCAACTTCAATTCCACCAACCGCCGGTTCATGTTCAATATGGTGGCCCCAGTCCTCCATTACAGTCTCAACCTATGCCAGGAACATCTTTGCCTATGCCAATGCCAATGTCCTTACATCCACCAGTGCCACATTCTATGTTTGTTCCCGGGCTTCAACCACACCTGATGCAGTCTCAAGGAATGATGCATCAGGGACAACCCATAAGCTTTTCATCGCAAATGAACCCACAGATACCTCCTCAGGCAGGTAATATGGGAATGAACATTCCCCCACAGTACCCTCATCAGCAGTCGCCAATAAAATTTGTTGGAAGCGCTCGCAAAGCTGTAAAGATTACTCATCCGGAGACACATGAAGAATTGAGGCTGGACAGCTCACCAGCCATTCCTAAACCACATGCCAATGTCCCTCCTCAATCACAGCCATACCCTCCTAGTATTCCCATTAACTTCTATCCGAATTCTTACAACGGGCCTCCAGTTTTCTTGCACCCAGCAAACTCTGTCCCCCTTAATACTGCTCAAGTCCCCCCTTCTTCTCAGCCACCCCGGTCATATAACCAGGTTGGTTATTTAATGTATGTTCTTGTGCTAGCCAATTGATAATATAGCACTCAGCAAGGCCATTAACCAACATTGAGGTTGGTGGGGCGTTTGTTTCTTTCTTTACCATTTGGTTTATTTTGTGCAGGTAACGATTAGGCCACCTATTAGCTCTCAAAAGGAGAAATCCATGGGCTTGCCAACTTCTGTTTCTGTCGGAAAGGCCGAGATATCTAAACCTAATGATCTGGGTCGTCCCCAGAAGGAAGTGGAGCAATTGAGTTCTGTACCAGAGTCCAAGCCTAGAGTCGGAGCATCATCTGTATCTGCAGCCTCGTCTGGTCCAATCATTGTGGAGAAAAAATTGACTTCTGCTTCAGCTCCCGTGGATAAGTCTGAATCAGCATCAACTAACTCCTGTGATGAAGCAAGTGTAGGAACGCTAGTAACTGAACTTGGCACGGATAAGCATAAAAAACCAGAGACAATAACACTTCAGGATCAGGTACTTCATAGTTTTTTTGTGGGCCTGTTGTGAACTTTAAGCATATTTGTTTTAGTTCTGAATGTGATTTTACAAGCATTTTCAGGGAGATAGATTGGGAGTTGAGATCTTGGACTCGAAATCTGTACCATGTAGAGAAAACTTGCTATCTGAAACCGAAGAGTTGCCATTAGAGGGTGGAACTGCTTCCTCTAGCAAACTGACAGGGGTGGCTTCTAAAGAAATAAAGACAAACGGTGAACCTGTTGTGCCTGAAAGTTCGGAGCCTCATAAACATAGTGTAACATCATCCATGAAGCCAGCATCTCTGGAATCTGCTGAAATAAGTGGGAAAACAGAAGAGATCTCTCTTCAGAATGTGCCATCCACTGGTGGTTTAGCTGCACTATCGCCACCTCAGCCAGATGAATCCTCTGATGTTAAGATGAATGATGATTCAGTAGGGTCTGAGCAAATATCTACGGGTGCTAATAGTGGCAGTTCTGGATCAGCATCTGCTCTATTGGTGCAAGGCGATAAAGTTTCTACATCAGACGTATTACCAAGATTGTCTGATAGAGTTGATGCAAAAGAAAAATCTTCAGCCGGAAATCAGGGCCATACCCCTGTTCTAAGTCAATCTCTTTCTAGAAATGATTCACGTCATAAAGATGAAGAGTCTGAGAATTCCGAGGATAGAGTCTCATCTGGTGCTAATGTCACAAAAGCTGCTCCGCCCAAAATGAAGAAGAAAAAGAAAGATTTGTATCGAAAAGCAGAAGCTGCTGGTACAAGTTCTGATCTTTACATGGCATACAAGGATCCTGAGGATACGAAAAACACCGTTGTGGCATCTACAGATGTCTCTGAAAAGAGCTTGACCGTTAGTGTAAAGCAGAAAACAGCTAGTGAGACTCAAGATGATGCTGGTGAAAAACCTGCCAACGTTAAATTAGAGGTGGATGATTGGGAAGATGCTGCTGAGATCTCTACTCCGCATCTAGCAGGATCCAAGGATACGAATCAAGATGCTCGTGAAGATAAAAATGGATCAACGACTAAAAGTTATTCACGAGATTTCCTCCTGAAATTTAAGGATCAATGCACAGATCTTCCGCTGGAATTTGAAATATCTGCTGATTTAGCCGATGCTCTGATGACCTCCATTGTCAATGTCTCACCTCATCCTAGTCCCGGGCGAAACGTTGATAGGAACAATGTGGGTCCCAGGTTAGATTCTCGCTCAAGTGGCTTGGGGGAAGAGGACAAGTGGAATAGATTTCCTGGGCCTCTTATGATGGGACGAGGAGATTTAGGTGCAGGTAACATTGTCGGGTTTCGGCCAGGTCAAGGAGGCCATTATGGTGCTATGAGGAACCCTAGAGCTCAAGCACCTTTCCCATATGGTGGTGGAATCTTCTCTGGGCCAATGCAGTCACCTGGCCCTCAGGGAGGTTTGATGAGGAACAACTCTGACTCTGACCGTTGGCAGCGGGGTACTGGGTTTATGAAGGGGTTGATGCCTTCTCCTCAAACGCCTACGCCTATTATGCACAGAGCAGAGAAGAAATATGAAATAGGCAAAGTTACTGATGAAGAAGAAGCAAAACAGAGGCAATTGAAATCCATTTTGAACAAGCTTACCCCGCAGAACTTTGAAAAATTATTTGAGCAGGTTAAGCAAGTTAATATTGATAATGTCGTGACTCTATCAGGGGTGATATCACAGATCTTCGATAAAGCTTTGATGGAGCCTACCTTCTGCGAGATGTATGCAGACTTCTGCTACCACCTCGCTGCTGATTTACCTGATTTGAGTGTGGATAATGAGACAATCACTTTCAAGAGGCTGCTTGTAAACAAATGTCAAGAGGAGTTTGAGAGGGGTGAGAGAGAAGAAGAGGAGGCTAATAAATCTGAGGAAGAGGGTGAAGATAAACAGACACCTGAAGAGAGAGAAGAAAAGAGACTAAAAGCTCGTAGACGCATGTTGGGTAACATACGACTCATTGGGGAACTTTACAAGAAGAGAATGCTGACAGAAAGAATCATGCACGGCTGCATAAACAAGTTACTATATGAGAATCCCGACGAGGAGAACATCGAAGCATTATGCAAGCTCATGAGCACGATCGGGGAGACGATCGATCATCCCAAGTCGAAGGACCATCTCGATGCGTATTTCAACATGATGACTCAGCTGTCCAATGACATGAAGATCTCTCCCAGGGTCAGGTTCATGCTGAGAGATTCGATCGATCTGAGGAAAAACAAATGGCAGCAAAGGAGGAAAATTGAAGGCCCGAAGAAAATTGAAGAGGTCCACAGAGATGCTGCTCAGGAGAGACATGCACAATCTAGCCGGTTGGCTCGTGCTCCCAGCATGGGTGGTTCAGCTCGGAGAGGTCAACCCATTGATCTTGGCGCAAGATCTCCTAGCGTGCTATCACCGACTCCACAGGTTGGTGGTTACAGACCCGTTCCACCACAGCTACGCAGCTATGGTCCTCAAGACGTTCGAACAATGGACGACAGGCATTCGTTTGAGAACCGGACTATGTCTATACCTTTACAGACCCAAAGGCCCCTCGGTGACAATGCCATCACCCTCGGGCCTCAAGGTGGTCTAGCGCAGGGTATGGCTTTTAGAGGGCAACCATCATCAGCACACAGTGCTCCCATGGCTGAGACGCAAGATCCACGGAGAATGGTACCGGGCCATAATGGGCTCAGCTCTGGACCTGAACGTGCAGCTTATGGGCAAAGAGAGGAGCTAAATGTTTCTTACGGAAATAGAGATGCCAGAAATGTGGATCGTGGCTACGATAGATATACATCTAGTTCTCCCTCTGTCCGAAGTGGTGGTGAGCTGCAAACTAGCGTACAGAATGTAAGTTCAGAGAAGGTGTGGTCTGAAGAGGTTTTGCAAGACAAGTCTGTGGCCACGATAAAAGAATTCTACAGGTAATTATAATGTTGTCTTTTTTTATTTTTTGACAATTCACAAGCACAATTTCAACACGGGAAGTATAACATAGACTAAATCCCAGTTGCATAATCTAGTAAGCATACATTTAATGGACATGATATAAACTTATGCAATCCTATCAGTAGTTGTTTGAGTGGAGCTTCACATTTATACCGTCTCTTTATTCTTTTGGACGTATTGTACCCGCCAGCACACTTCCTTGGTTATAAAGACGTTACTACTATATGCACTGACATCAACTGCGTTTTTTTGGTTTCCAGCTCAAGAGATGAGAATGAAGTTGCTCTATGCATCAAAGAGTTAAATGCCCCTAGCTTTTACCCAACCATGATCTCAACCTGGGTTACTGACTCTTTCGAGAGGAAAGACGTGGAGAGGGATCTCTTGACAAAGCTTCTTATCAACTTCACCAGACCAGACCGTGGCATAATCAGCGAAGAACAACTCCTCAAAGGGTAATATACCTAAATCCCAGAATCTCTCTATTACTACACGCTCATCGTAATAAAACCCATCGTCTTATGTTTTTCTTTCATATATGACCACTACGAACAGGTTCGAATCTGTTCTGGTTATCCTTGAGGATGCAGTAAATGATGCCCCGAAAGCAGCTGACTTTCTCGGCCGTATGTTCGCTAAAGTTATAATGGAAAATGTCACGTCGCTCTCAGAAATCGGGAGATTAGTGCAAGAAGGTGGCGAAGAACAGGGTAGACTCGTTGAAGTAGGGCTCGGATCAGAAGTTATTGGGAGTATCTTGGAGATAATCAGAGCAGAAAAGGGCGATTCCGCGCTAAGTGAGATTATTTCGGGCTCTGAGTTGAGGTTAGAAAACTTTAGACCTCCAGGCTCAAGTAAAACACTTAGAATAGATAGGTTTATTGCTTAGATGATCGATGGTAATGGTAATGGTCATAGGATGGATGTTCCTCTTTTCATCTGGTATTAGAGGAATTCTTATATCCTTGGTTTTTTGAAGTTCACAAATTTTTTAATACGCAGATTATATTTAACTGTGGACTAATCTTCTTATGTTATTTGTTACAATATGCATTTTCTATATATATATATATATATATATATATATATAAATATTTATATAGCTAGCTGATAAAGATGCATGCTTAAAGAATGAAAATGACGAATGGTGCAATTACATTGACTTAGTAAAGTTTATGTTCATAATAGGGTTGCAAATGAATCGAATTTTTTTGGTTCAATTCGAGATTCGAATTTGAAATATTAGAATGTCAAATCCGAATAAGATTATTTTTTCCGATTCGAATAATTTTAGAATACGAATACAAATATCGCAATATTCGAAATTCGATTCGTAAAAAACTAAATATAAATATTAATATTCAATATATAATTGAAATGTAATATATTATAATTCAATATATATATTCATTAAATAAAACATATTATAATTCAGCATATATTTAAATATAAGATACTATAATTAAATATATATTTTAATTATAATATTATTTTTATTTTTATTAAATAAAAAAATATAATAATAAAATATAAATTTGAATTATAATATTCGAATATTCGATTCGATATTCGAATGTCATAATCAAATCGAATTCAAATCGATTTTTAGTATTCGAATAGAGTTCGTATTCGAGTTCGAGTTCGAAATTTGATAATAGAATATGAATAGAATATCATGATATTCGACTCGATCAGATTCGTTTGCACCCCTAGTTCATAGCAAGAATCTTATTTTATTTCAAATATTGTAAATTGTTCCAACAATTAGTAATTATACCCCTTTTTTCTAAAATAAAAATCTTCTAAATATATAGAGATTTATACCTGAAAGTGAAAGATTTAAGTTGCATTTATTATGTGTAATTTGTGTGTGAAAAGCATGATGAAAGATTAAGTTAGTGCATCGAATAATGATACATACTACTACTTTACGTTTCTACTGTTGTACTTGAAGTACAAAATATGCCTAAGAGGGGGGGGGGGGGGGGGGGATTAGGCTTATAAAATATCAATAAGAAAATATCAATAAGACTGTAAAAATGGTTATCACTTGAAAAACAGATCAGTATCAATGTTATCTCCTTATCCTTTAAAAACGTTCCAAAGATATCACGTGGTTTTGAAAAACGTTTCGGGTTTGTCTCACAGAAAGTAAATGACAGAAAGTAAAGTGAGACAGGATTTTTATACTGGTTATAATATCCCCAACCGGGGTTTACTCCAGTCCTTGAGGTACGTCCCTCAAGATTTCAAGTCAATCACTAAGATATTACCGTTTATGGTTACAAAATGATTGACACCCTTACACAACCGAAGCACGATGAACACTAGACCACCTAGGCTGCTACACGCCGAGTTTCGTTCCACGTCGTTTCCCTGGGAATCACCACTCCCCGACTGGACACAGCTCGCTACCGAAGGACGCCCGAATCCACCGATTCTTTCCTTCGCGTGCAGAAGACTTCACTCGTGCCTCCTTGTGCGATCAACAAGTCGGAAGACAGATTTTCAGAAGGTTTGGAAGGTTATCGCTCAAGGGTATGGATTCGCAAATTTAAAGCTCTAGCAGAACAACGAATAATTCACAAGTTAACGCTCAACACTCTAAGGAATTCGTTCTTCGGCTTTTCTCAATAATCTCGTTGTTTCCCTTGACGTGAAGTGATCCTCTTCTTATAGCCAATCATAGCTTCTACACTTCACATGGAAAGTTAAGCACATAGAATATGCAAAGATATGCTCAAGAATAACGTGCATTAACTTCATAAGATCATGCCAAGAATAAGTCAATTAAGCACAACGGTCATGCATGATCTCTTACCATATATACATGAACTACTTACCACGCATGGTGATCTCATCCGATTCAAAACACATTCCATATATAGTTCCAGTCAGCATCTTACCATAATAAGCCCAATCAATTAACTACTTTCCATAATATGAAAATCAATACGCACAAGGAAAGATATAATTGATCTTCTGGATATTAAATCAATCAAGATGCATTCAAACGGATATCTGAAGTTCTTTCCTAAAATAGATTGATCTCGTGTACAGCCCATATATCACATTTGACAGAATATCTTTTCCATATATAGCACACAATGTGATTCCATTCATGTCACAGAATGATTACATATATAGCACACGAAATTTCCATACAAGCACAGTGAGACATGCGAGATATCAAGAAATACTTTATTCCTAAAATAAACAGAATCTCATATATTCCATATAGAGCATAACAACTTTCCATATTTAGCACATGATGATATTCCATTCATACGAAACGTTAATATCCAGGTGATCACAATAATATTCCAGTAATGCACAAGATCACATATATTCGACTATCTAACAATTAATTCACATTTAAGCATTTAGTCGAATATTCATACATACTTAAACATCATAAATCATACATATTGAGTTTTCTAAGTTGCACCACTCATTTTACATAATTACTTGGAATAATCAAAACTCTCATAAGCATATGACCAAAAAGGTCAACAATCTCCCCATTTTTTATGATGACAAGTAATTAATGCCTAACTTAAGCATATGAGTACACTCGATATGAAACCATTGATGCACATAACATGTTTAAGTATATCATGGATATGATCAGAGCATGGAAAAAAAAATTTCATATTGAAGGATGCATGCTCCCCCTGTCTAAGTGCTAATATTCCTATATATCACATATCAGTAAAGTTTTAGCAATTACCAGGGCATATCATATGGAATGTCGCAAGTTACCAGATCATATCAGTATGCTCCCCATGCCTATGTGCGGAATTTCCTTAATCCTTAGCAAATCACAAACTCAAGCACAGAAGGATTATGACATAAGCAAATCATAGCAAGCTGATAACAAATTTATAGCATATGGACACAAAGACCCCAAAAACTAACAACCCGAACAGCAAACAACGACCACTAGCAAGCGACCACCAAACACACACAAACAGGGCATTAATTCCCTAGATTCTTCTCCCCCTTCAGCATAAAAAAGGAGGGACCAAGTACGACTATCACAAGCTAACAACCAAAAGTAGTCACACAGAAAGCTTAAGGAACTAGATAGACTAAGACTTAAGGGATTTCTAGGATAGAAGTGCTAACGGCTGGAATCACTATCAGATGAAGCAGAAGATGATGATTCAGAGAGATTCATAGCCGTGGAGATCTCCTTCATGAATTTCTTAATCTTCTTGAAGTGCTGGGAGATCTGCCTGAACTTCTTCCTATTGTCTTCCTTAATTCCCTTGATGTTCCGTTGGAGATCAGCTATCGTTCCTTGCTCGTCATCGCTTCCTTCGTACCTTTCACGACCTGACCTTTTCTTCGGACTCTTCACAGGTGTCTTAAGGTCTCTGGTCTTAAGCCAGCCCTTGCGGTCATCATAGCGAATACCAACTCGCTTCAACGTGCTCAAATCTACGGCGTGCTTAGTGTTATCTTCCCACGCTTTGGGCAGTGAGATCCCTTCGGATTCAAAGAGGTGCGCAAGCAGCATTCCGTAGGGAAGGACCCTATCAGAGCTTTGAAAGGCCGTGACCATGTATTTCAGGATGAAGTATCCTAAGTTGAGAGGCTGATTTTGAGACACCAGGTAAAGCGTGAGCATGCTCATGTTGTTCATCGTCGTGGAGTGGCCTCCACTTCCAACTCGCGCGCTCCATAAAGTCATATGCAGCACTTTGTAAAGAAAGAACAGGTCGACATGTAGCTTGTTCAAGGCTTCGCCTTCTGAAAATTTTGGTTTGTAAGGGGAATTCCACAGAGCTTTAACACAATCTCGCAGTTTCACATGGGAACTGCACCAATCAGTGAAATTGAAGTAGCATAGTCCTTCGTCCTCAACACCTAGCATTTCGTTCATCTTGCTGCGATTCCACTGGATCCTCTTCCCCAGCACGTATGAAGTCACGGTGATATCCGATTCGTCTTCCACGAAATCGAGATTGGCGTAGAACAGCTTCACTGCTTCTACGTACAAAGATTTGTCGATTCTCAAGAAGTTCTCTCATCCATACTCATTCATCCACGTTACAACCTTGCTTTCAGCCAGTTCTTCGAAGTTGACGCATCTGCCTCGAGCGACTTCTCTCTTTTTGAGCTTCCCATGTCGTTCCTTGGTTTCTTCGTTCATAAACTTCACCTCGTCAGTGATCTTCTCGAGATTGTCAGTATTGAACAACACCTTCTTCCCGTCCTTCATGTAAAAACTCACTTCTCTGCCATACGTTTCCCTTAGAAGTTTTTCAGTTTCGTCGCTGACCTCTTGATGTACGACTTCGTGTTCAGCTTTGTCATGCGATGGAGAAGGAACATGTGTAGGAGTTTTAGGTGGTGGAGAAGCTGATTTTTCGGGAAATTGAAGCAGAATAGGATGGTGGAGCAACCTTCGCTTTCTTCTTTAATTTCGGCGTAGCTTTCTTAGAGATAGTTTTGGAAGAGCTGCTCGTCTTTGAGTGAGTGGCTTTCACAGCAGGAGAAATAGGAGATTCCTCTGTGACTGGAGCTTTGCGTTTTTTATCGGAGATGGAACCAGCACCTTTTGTCTTCACCATTTTTGCAGATGGAAGTTTAAGAGATAATTTTCGAAAAGAAGAGCTTTGGATGATTTTAGAAGATGAAGATCAATGAGGTTATAAAGAGCAAGACTTCCTGGATAAGGATGAGAAATAGCGGTTATCTCATAAAGATATCGACGTGACGTCTGACAGATATGGAAAAGATTTCAAAAATTCAAAATCCTTGTTAGAAAGAATCTGCCCGTTAGGGAATCAAATGGAGATTTTGAAGATATCTCGCGGAGATAAGGACGAAAATATCGAGTAAAATCAGGGATTCAAATAGGAATGATTTTTCGCTGAAAGAAAGCACAATTTTTGGAAAAATTCAAATAAAGGATTCGAAAATATCTTCCTTATGAATGAGAAGGAAATAACCAAATAAGAAAGGAAGATTCAAAATGAATTTTGGGGAAGGATTTTCAAGAAAATCATGATCGATGATATGAATGTGATAACTAGCAAGTCATATTTCCTATTTAAGCTCGACAATTCCTAATCGATCACGAATAGCACAGAATCTACTTCAATGAGAGGTTTCGTGAAGATATCAGCCAGCTGATCATTAGTTCCTACGAATTCCACGGTGATATCCCCTTTCTGAGCATGATCTCGAATAAAATGATGTTTGACCTCTATATGCTTAGTTCGAGAATGATAGACATGATTCTTAATGATACTAATGGCACTAGTACTATCACAGAAGGTAGGAATTTTGTCATAACCTAACCCGTAATCACTTAGGGTTTGTTTCATCCATAGTAACTGTTGACAACAACTACCTAAGGCCATGTATTCAGCTTCGGTTGTGGACAGGGCGACATCATTTTGTTTCCTACTAGACCAAGTCACAAGGGAATTTCCAAGTAATTGGCAAGTTCCACTTGTACTTTTCCTATCTTCCCTAGACCCAGCAAAATCAGCATCTGAATAACCCATTAATGGGAATTTCTTAGTGCTTGAATACCAAAGTCCTAAATTAACGGTACCTTTCAAATATCTAAGTATCCTCTTGACAGCAGTCAAATGAGATTCCTTAGGATTCGATTGGTAACGAGAGCACAGACCAACAGCAAACATAATATCAGGTCTACTCGCGGTTAAGTAAAGTAGGCTTCCAATCATACCTCGATATTTTGTTTGATCAACGCATGTACCTGATTCATCGCTATTGATTTTTGTGGTCTGATGCATCGGAGTGGGAAGTACCTTGGAATCAACCATTCCAAATTTCACCAGCAATTCCTTGGTGTACTTTGTTTGGGATATGAAGGTTCCTGTATCCAGCTGCTTAATTTGCAATCCCAAAAAGTAGTTAAGCTCTCCCATTAGGCTCATTTCGAATTCTTGCTGCATAGACTTAGAAAAATCCTCACAAAGCAGATTGTTAGTACTTCCAAAAATGATATCATCAACATAAATTTGTACTAACAACATGTGATCTCCTTGATATTTGATAAACAGAGTGTTATCGATAGTTCCAGTAGCAAATCTCATGTCTATCAAAAACTTACTAAGTCTATCATACCATGCCCTATGAGCCTGTTTCAAACCATATAAAGCTTTATTCAATTTAAAAACATGATTTGAAAACTCTTCTTTTATAAAACCGGGAGGTTGTTCAACATAAACTTCCTTATTTATAAAACCATTTAAAAATGCACTTTTCACGTTCATTTGAAAAAGTTTGAACCCTTTAAAACATGCATATGCAAGCAGAATGCGTATTGATTCAAGTCTAGCTACGGGTGCAAAAGTTTCTTCGAAATCAATACATTCCTCCTGGGAGTAACCTTTCGCAACTAATCTGGCCTTGTTTCTGGTCACCTTACCATTTTCATCAAGCTTGTTGCGGAACACCCATTTTGTGCCTATGACAGACTTTCCATTTGGTCTTTCCACGAGTGTCCATACTTGGCTCTTTTTGAATTGTAACAACTCTTCTTCCATGGCAATCACCCATGATTTGTCATCAAGAGCTTCATTGATACTTCGTGGTTCCACCATGGATAACAGTGCATTAGGTGATTCCTCTGTAACTTGGTTGCGTGCAGCTGCTCTGGTCTTGATTCCAGAAGTTAAGGAGTTTTCTTAATGATAGGTCTAAGGAAAATACGATTTGAAACATAACATGCCGTGCTAACAGCTTCTGCCCAAAAGTGTTTTGGAAGATTATATTCACTTAGCATAGATCTAGCCATTTCCTGTAGCACTCTGTTTTTCCTCTCAACTACTCCGTTTTGCTGAGGCGTTATGGGGGCTGAAAAATTATAGCTATATCCATTTTCATTACAAAAAGATGCAAAAGATTTACTATCAAACTCAAGACCATTATCACTTCTTATCTTGCATACGCTCATCTCTTTCTCATTTTCTAATCTCTTAATTAATGGTGCAAAGTTATCTAATGCCTCATTCTTATGCGCAAGAAATAATACACATGTGTCAACAATAACAAAGGCATATCGTTTACCTCGCAGTGACATAACCTGAACAGGACCAAAAAGGTCGAGGTGCAGCAGTTCCAGTGGTCTGGTGGTGGATATTACATTCTTTGGTTTAAAGGACGTCTTGGTTTGTTTCCCCATTTGACATGCACGACAAGTTCTGTCCTTGGTGAATTTCATAGTTGGAACGTCCCGTACTAATTCCTTATCGGTTATGTGGGATATCAATTCCATGTTTGCATGTCCGAGACGTCTGTGCCATAACCATGTGATATCCTGCATGACTGCTAGACACTTGACATTCTGGTTAGTGATATCATCAAGAGTAATACAATAAATGTTACCATATCGAGATGCACTTAAGATGACCTTGTTATCTTCCTTAACTAAGCATTTATCATTTTCAAAAATAACTGAATAACCTTTGTCACATAACTGACTAATGCTTATCAAATTATGCTCAAGATTTCTTACCAACCAAACATCATCAATGGTGGTATTTAATGAGTTACCAACAGTGCCGACGCCAATGATCTTGGCTTTAGTGTTGTCAGCGTATGATACATATCCTCCGTCGTACGCTTTCAACGATACGAACTTAGAGATATCACCTGTCATATGGCGAGAACACCCGCTGTCGAGATACCACCTGTTTTTCTTGCTGGAATTCCTCCTTTGTACCTGTAGGTAAAAGTACTTTTCTGAGGTACCCAATTTCTGTTGGGTCCTAACATGTTAGTGGAGAAATAACTTCTATTTACACGTGAGATATCATTCTGCATGGAAAGTGATCTCCTGTTATGATCGGATATAACATTGGCATTCCCATGGGATTTCTTTGGTCTCCAAACATATTTAGCTCTATCTGCTTTCTTTAAAGGACATTTATAAGAATAATGACCATTCCTACCTCATGAAAAACACTTAAACTTAGGTACAGATTTTTCAGCATGCTTTTCTTCAATGCAATAACCTATTCCTGATCTACCAATGTTCCTAGGAGTGTTTAACAACATATCTAGGTTCTGCTTTCCCTCAAGGAGTCTATCAACCTTATGTTTTTCTACATCTAGAAAATTTCTAAGTTCGACGATATCTCTAAATAAGTCACTGTTTTTCTTTTCTAATTCCTTGCAGTCACATGGAACTTCCTCTTTCTTAGCAGTATCTAACTCTCCTTTCAAACGTGAAATCTCTCGATCAGCTTCATGTTTTTCCTTAGCTAAATCGTCTCGCTGCTTCATTAATTTTTTAGTTAAGGAATTAAGCGACTTGATCTTCCTCTCTGCATTTTGTAGTAACTCACATAATTCTTCCTTACTTTCTTCTATATCAAAAACAGATGAGGCACTTTCGCAATCATTATGCAAGTTGTTTAGAATATGTATTTTCTCAATGGAGGAAGAAAAAGATACCTGATCCTCGTCAGCCATGTAAGCGTGATCCTCGTCCTCGCTTTGTTCAACTTCAGAATCGTTTGTTTCCATCACCATGGCCTTCTGTTTCCTTGGCTTCTCATCGTTGTTGAATGGACAGTTCTGCGCAAAGTGGCCTGGTTTGTTGCATCGGAAACACTTTTGACCATTCTTTCCTGACGTGGATATTCCCTTATTTTTATTCTGGAATTTGTTGAAGTTCCCTTTGAATCTCCTTTTCTGTTGAAACTTCTCAAATCTCTTTGTTAGCATGGCTAGTTGATTCATCATGTCCTCTTCATCTTCGTCTGAGTCAGATTATTCTTGGTTGGATTTGAAGGCGATAGACTTCTGATTTTTGTTCTGCGTCTTCTCGTTCATTGAGGCTTGAATCATTTCATATGAGGTAAGAGATCCAATCAACTCGGAGATGCTTAGCACTTCCAGATCCTTTGCTTCGTAAATAGCAGTAACCTTGGCTATCCATTCTCGTGGAAGTGATCTCAGTATTTTTCTGACCTGCTCACTGTCGGGAACTCTCTTTCCAAGAGAAAACATTTGGTTGATGATTCCCATGAATCTGGCATACATCTGGCTTATGGTCTCGTCAGATTCCATTGAAAACAATTCGTACTGATGAGTGAGCAAAGCTAGTCTTTCTTGAACAACTCGTTGGGTTCCTTCATGAGTAACTTGAAGCATGTCCCACATGTCCTTAGCCGATGATCAGGAGCTTACACGGTTGTATTCTTCTCTTGTTAGTGCACACGC
Source organism: Lindernia subracemosa (assembly GCA_028392965.1). Classification (NCBI taxonomy): domain Eukaryota; kingdom Viridiplantae; phylum Streptophyta; class Magnoliopsida; order Lamiales; family Linderniaceae; genus Vandellia; species Vandellia subracemosa. Next base: position 5,805,578 of record JAQPCC010000002.1, on the reverse strand, counting down.
GAGCATGTTTTTCGCCTTTGCGTTTCGCGTGATTCCCTTTTTATCATCAGCAGTTAATTCTCGGCCAGCCTTTGGAGTTCCATCTGGTTTCACAGCCGCATACGGTCCATTAATGATTGTTTCCCAAAGTTCATAATCGACAGCTATAAGAAACTCCATCATACGATTCTTCCATACAGCGTAGTTCGTTCCATCGAAGAGCGGTGGCCTAGAGTGGGATTGAACTTCTGCAAATACATCAAAACTCGAAGAAGCCATTAGATCTTGTACTCAGGCGTGTTAGGCCTGTCGTTTGAGTAACCTGGCTCTGATACCAATTGAAGTACAAAATATGCCTCAGAGGGGGGGTGAATTAGGCTTATAAAACTTATGGCTTTTTCTTCTTTGAAAATACCTTCCTTTAAGAAGATATCAATAAGACTGTAAAAATGATTATCACTTGAAAAACAGATCAGTATCAATGTTATCTCCTTATCCTTTAAAAACGTTCCAAAGATATCACGTGGTTTTGAAAAACGTTTCGGATTTGTCTCACAGAAAGTAAATGACAGAAAGTAAAGTGAGACAGGATTTTTATACTGGTTATATCCTCAACCGGGGTTTACTCCAGTCCTTGAGGTACGTCCCTCAAGATTTCAAGTCAATCACTAAGATATTACCGTTTATGGTTACAAAATGATTGACACCCTTACACAACCGAAGCACGATGAACACTAGACCACCTAGGCTGCTACACGCCGAGTTTCGTTCCACGTCGTTTCCCTGGGAATCACCACTCCCCGACTGGACACAGCTCGCTACCGAAGGACGCCCGAATCCACCGATTCTTTCCTTCGCGTGCAGAAGACTTCACTCGTGCCTCCTTGTGCGATCAACAAGTCGGAAGACAGATTTTCAGAAGGTTTGGAAGGTTATCGCTCAAGGGTATGGATTCGCAAATTTAAAGCTCTAGCAGAACAACGAATAATTCACAAGTTAACGCTCAACACTCAAAGGAATTCGTTCTTCGGCTTTTCTCAATAATCTCGTTGTTTCCCTTGACGTGAAGTGATCCTCTTCTTATAGCCAATCATAGCTTCTACACTTCACATGGAAAGTTAAGCACATAGAATATGCAAAGATATGCTCAAGAATAACGTGCATTAACTTCATAAGATCATGCCAAGAATAAGTCAATTAAGCACAACGGTCATGCATGATCTCTTACCATATATACATGAACTACTTACCACGCATGGTGATCTCATCCGATTCAAAACACATTCCATATATAGTTCCAGTCAGCATCTTACCATAATACGCCCAATCAATTAACTACTTTCCATAATATGAAAACAATACGCACAAGGAAAGATATAATTGATCTTCTGGATATTAAATCAATCAAGATGCATTCAAACGGATATCTCATGAAGTTCTTTCCTAAAATAGATTGATCTCGTGTACAGCCCATATATCACATTTGACAGAATAGTTTTTCCATATATAGCACACAATGTGATTCCATTCATGTCACAGAATGATTACATATATAGCACACGAAATTTCCATACAAGCACAGTGAGACATGTGAGATATCAAGAAATACTTTATTTCTAAAATAAACAGAATCTCATATATTCCATATAGAGCATAACAGCTTTCCATATTTAGCATATGATGATATTCCATTCATACGAAACGTTAATATCCAGGTGATCACAATAATATTCTAGTAATGCACAAGATCACATATATTCGACTATCTAACAATTAATTCACATTTAAGCACTTAGTCGAATATTCATACATACTTAAACATCATAAATCATACATATCGAGTTTTCTAAGTTGTACCCCCATTTTACATAATTACTTGGAATAATCAAAACTCTCATAAGCATATGACCAAAAAGGTCAACAGTACTTCTCAATCTTTTTCTTTCCTTTTTTAAGCTGAATTCTACCTGTCAAACGACAATCTTAAAATATTAATGAACTGTTTTTCAAATTGTATTCTAAATTATGTGAATTACATTTGGAGTTTCACTGTTATTTTACTCGAAAGAGCTAAACACCATAAAGTCTAATATTCTAATATCGTCCATTGACCAACAATAGTCATACGACTGACTTGTCTTCTCCAAGACATTGAAGCCTAAACTAAACTCCTCTTTATTGACCAAGTCAATCTTAAAGAAAATTATCTATTATAATATGATATAGTTTGAAGTTCTATCCCTTAATCTCATATGCCCATTATGATATTTATGTGTTATACATTACCAAGTCTATAGTCTTAATTCATATATCTGCCTAAACACACACTACACACGCAGTGTGTGTACATATAACTAAGCAGCAGCCACCACCATAGAAAGAAAGAAAACCATTTTTCTTGGTTAAATAGTAACCTTCAACCGTGTTGAAAATGAGAGCCGTAGACAGACAAAGAACTTTTACTTAAGGTAGATAATATGCAAGAAAATCAAAAGAAGATAATATGCAAAGAAACTGTCGTTGTAAATAACTTAAAAGAAAAGTCTTTTCTGACAGTTGAGACACGTCAAGTAGAGAAGCATTTATTGGCCTCGCACCTCATCATCTTCTTCGATATGTTCTAGAATCTGGCTTTATCTTCGAGCTCGAGGAAGATTAAGATTTAAGACAAAGCAATGAAGTGTTTTAACTGCTTCAGAGACAAAAACAAGAAAAGGGCTCGAAAATCTGACACCACAGACTACTCACAAAGGCCGATCAAATCGTCGCCATGCTCGGCTGCTTCCCCTCGGAGCATACCAGAAATGTACGAAGAGAAGGCCAAGAATCTGAGGGTATTCACATATTCCGAGCTAAGCAAGGCAACCTGCGACTTCAACAAGCTGCTTAAGATCGGAGAAGGCGGCTTTGGGTGTGTTTATAAAGGAAAGCTCAAGCCCGTCGATGGCTATGGCAAGCCTACAGTTGTTGCTATCAAGAAGCTCAACAGCGATAGCCATCAGGTAATAACATATGGATACTTCTCCTTATCGGTCGAACTCTTTGGAGTTGTAATAGTTTTGAGATCGAAATTCTTACAGGGCCATAAGCAATGGATCACAGAAGTACAGTTCTTGAGCATTGTAGCTCACCCTAATTATGTGAAGTTAATCGGCTACTGCGCCGTTGATGGAGACAAAGGTACTAAGCAGAGGTTGCTTGTGTATGAATATATGCCTAACAGAAGCTTAGACGATCATCTCTTCAACAAAGCAGTCCCATCTCTGCCGTGGGAGAGGAGATTGAATATAATGCTCGGCGCAGCTGAGGGATTGGCTTACCTTCATGAAGAATTAGAGATTCAGGTCTAAATATTTCTTGAAGTTTCATTTCATGTCATATATGATATGTGGTATGGAGCAGTTTTAAGAAAATAACGTTCTTTTGCAGGTCATATACCGAGATTTTAAGGCGTCGAACGTTCTTTTGGACGAGGAATTCAGGCCGAAGCTTTCTGATTTTGGGCTGGCAAGAGAGGGGCCGAGTGCAGACAATACTCATGTCTCCACAAACGTATGGCCATTACAGTTGGAAAGTACTAAGCTTGAGCAGTTCTAACCTATGATCAACTGATTTTATGCCTACTAGGTTGTCGGGACGCATGGCTACGCAGCGCCGGACTACGTCGAGACGGGCCGGCTAACGTCGAAAAGCGACGTCTGGAGCTACGGAGTAGTCTTATACGAGATGTTAACGGGTCGAAGATCGCTAGAAAAGGGTCGGCCCAAATCGGAGCAAGTGCTCGTCGAATGGATCAAACAGTACCCTTCGAACAGCAGTAAATTCGGAGGTATAATGGATCCCAGGCTAGAGAATAAGTTCTCCCTTAGTTCAGCTAAGAAAGTAGCCAAACTGGCTGATATGTGCTTGTCGAAGAATGCAAAGGATCGGCCCACAATGAGCAGCGTGGTGGAGACTTTAAAGGAGATCATATTACTGCTGAACTCCGATGCCATTGAAAGCCCTCTAAAGCATTGTGGAGACGATGATGAAGATGAAGGAGAAAAGCCTGACATGGGATTATCAGAATCAGCAAAGAGACGTATGAAACACTTGGCAAAACTAGGCGAAAACCTCGGCGTGGTTAGTCGAAAACGGTTCATGCTGGTCCAGGCTTAAAAATCGGATCTTTTTCATCTCTTGCGAAGAGGGCTGTGAATTGTGATGTACATAACTTTGTGACTTTGGTGAGTAGAGTCGCCAGATAGGGTTCGGGCGGAGCTCCGGCGAAAGTTGCCGCCTTGGGCTTCTATAGATGGGTAGATAATAGGGGCTGTAGAAGTATGGGCTTAGATGTACATACTACGCCCAGCTTTGTGATTGATTAAACATTTCTTGAAAAGATGGAAGAATTGAATGCTCTTTTTAAGTGTTTGAAGGAAGATGCCATTTGTCTCCTTGATGATCATAGATATTACAACCCCCTTGAAAAGGGCTGTCATAAATAGAGGTGCAAATCAAGAAAAACCGTAACTTTGATTGATTAAAGGTAGTAAAAGTACATCAAAATTTGTGGGATGGATCTTTCATCACAGCCCACCTTTTCTTTTCTTTTTTTTTTTCTTTTTTCTTTTTTCCGATGGCTCATCAGATCAAGCTGAACAACTCCATCATCATCATCATCATCATCTTAAGTAGTTGGGAGGATTATTTATGCTACAGCAACAGTTCCTGCAGTTCTTACAGCAGTTTGATTCGTGTCAGAATCCTTACTAGCAGATTCTCCGTTCTTCGACCTAACTTTTCCCGACGAAGAAGACGATGATCTCTTCGAAGAAGCCTTCCATCTCTTCTCGCTTGCTTCGTCCATTTCAATCTGTTCTTGCCGGCACTCTTGGCTACAAAACGGCGTGTTCCCTCTGCAACAACCATTACAAATAAACATCAAAATCCCAGAAAAAAAAAAAAAGAAAGCCCTTTTAACTCATCAGAGACAACACAGATCCAAGAACAACAACACAACGAAAGATTATTGCATAAGCTCCAACCTGTACATGAAGATGTCACTGTTATGGCTCAGCTGTCTGTTGCAGAGGAAGCAAGAATCAAGGAAATGCGGCTGGTAGTCGTCGTCGTCGTAGCTGCCTGAGAAATATGCGTATGAACCCATATTTCCTCTGTTTTTTCGAAACAAAGATTAAATGAAAAATTAGCGAGTGAATGAATTCAGAGAAAGCTGTAATAGGGTTTGTGATTGTTGAGTTGAGTTTTCGATGAATGCAGAGATTGTAAGAGAGCTTATTATGGAGTTTTGGTGCTCTTATTATATAGAGGAGGAGAAATGGTAAGAGTGTAGAGAGTTATTATATGGTGTGAGATGGTGCATGATAAGAACGATGAGGTCTTTCTTCAATAATTTCTTGTTCCATTTTTCTTCTATATTTATAATTAAACAAAAATAAGTCTTTACCTAATCAAAGAAGCCCAAACAAAGGCAAGTTGAAACCATTAAAAAAATAATATAAATATAATAAAGATGATAACCACTAATACCTCTCACATCACCCCGTCATCAAAATAATGACAACTCGTGAAAAAAAAATAAAAAATGAATTTATTATTATTACATAATTGAGTCCCCACTATTTTATTTTTGTCCATAAGTCATCCTCCCACCTTGGAGCTGCGTCGGATTGGGCCCCACACAGCATAAGCTAGCACCTACGATTGGTCCCACCAAACTCAATAATTGATTTGGGCAAATTATATTTCATCACATCACAATATAAATTTAGTATTCAAGTCCTATCGAAAAAATAATTAGTTTAATGATTCGATTTTTATAATAACACTTTATTGTACTGCAATATCAATATATTTTAAGTTTGTAACCCTAAAAGTATGTTTGATACATCTTCAATAACATTTTGTAAGTTTAGGTCTTTATTTTCAAATTTTCCAGAAATTGAATCCTTACAATAAATTTTTTTCCATACAGGATCTGAACACTATTTTAAAACTATTAAAGGACTAAAATCTAATTAACCCTAATTGCTTTTCTTTGATTTCATTTTATATTTATATTCAATCCAAATTATTTATTATTATTGTTAATATATAAAATAATAATTTAGAAAATTTCAATTATTACCTTTATATAGCAAGCAAAAGATTGAGGCCACATGGGGGGACCGATATGGTACATATTAACTCAGATTCCAAGCCCATTGTCTCCCTCTGCCCGCGGGCAGTTCCTTATTTTAATTATATAAAAATAAATTATTAAAAAAAAATGGTCCTTGCCCATTACACGTGTGAGAGATTAAAGATTCTCACCCTTGGAGCTTTAGTAACTACGTGGACCGTTGTAATAAATTCTCACGTTCTTTTATTATTTGTTTTCTTTTATGTCTTTATAATAAAATATATTTATTTACCGTCGATGGGTTACATTCTTATAGGTCGATCATAAATGGACGGCTGAGCTTTTAATATATAAATTAAGTTTTGTATGTATTTTATTATTTAACGTAGCTTTCTATTTAGGCAATTTTTTAGGACCACAAATTACTCTACGTTTATTAAAAGGATGATTGAAAGTAAATATGTGTTTAGTGTGTAAAATATCACCGTTGATAGTGTTATATATATATATTGATACTATATTGAAGAAGGCTTCAATGACTATTTTATCAATTAATAGATTAAACTTTGGTTTTCGCCTAGTTTAAGTAATGTCTACACTTAATTTTTTTAGGGTTCAAGTAGAAATTAAATAAACATTATAAAGTAAACAAACCCCTCGGATTTTATTTTGTTTTATTGACGGAATTTATTATTGAATCATTTAATTATAATATTATTGAAACGTTGTTTTCAAAGGTGAACCATGTGTCACACGTAGGATTGTTGTGGCGTTGTCAATAAATAATTAAATAATAATGTTCAATGAATGAACTTGGTTCAGAAAATAGGCCACGTGTTTGATCATCTTTGAATAATTGTATAATTTATATTTAATTTTGATTGATTTGAGTTCAACATTATTGAAAAGGTCTACCACCATTACGTTACCATATGTATTATTTTAAAATTTATTATCATAAAAAAAAAACAAATTGAACCAAGTGACTTGCAAGGGAATAATACACTCTTTTATTGAAAATCAATCTTCAACGGTATACTTTGATTTTCACGCAATATATTGATATCTATAGTATATAAGCAACCTATAATAACTATCATTTTTTTATATGTAAGATATAATTACAATTTTATTCTTCATATTTTTATTTATTTCGATTATATCCTCATAAATCAATTTTTTATTTTCTATATATATATATATATATAAACAACAATCAATTAAAATCGAATTATAATTTATATATTCAACATTTTAAATAATATTATATATATTCATGATGTCGCCATATGCTATCATTATGCTAACTTTTTTAAAACATGGTGACATCCATATAAACGTAAGATTACGATAAGTCAAGTATCTTACCTAATAGTAATACGTATTCGATATCAGTGCAATTCTATAGTTTAAAAAAAAAACAAAAAAAATAATGAATCACAATTATTTTTGTTTGCTTTCACTTTAGTTAGGCCAACCTTTTCAACCTACCAAATACCAATTATATAGAAAATATATAGGTTAAGAAGCAAAAAATAATAACATTAAGCTAATTAATAAACACATTTTTTTCTGATGGTTTTCCAATCATTGAATCTCATCTCATCTCAGCGAAGAATTATAGTATGATGATGTAATAATATTGGGCTGACAAGTTTGTATTTGTTTTTTTACATAAATTGTAATAAATTAATTAATTGAGAAACGTTGATCTATTATAATTGGGCTCTATATATTGGGTTGAATGAAATATTGAACCTGCTCAATTAGTAAATGTTCTCCATATATTCATTGATATTTCTATATTTTCATAATTATTTTTGTATATCGCAAGTAAAGTCGAATAAATTACAGCTCTGAGTAACCTTAAATATAACTATTTCAAATATAATAATTTATGATGATCCTCCCTTTAGCACTCTTTGATGTGTGAACAAAGTCTCCCTTTCATCTTTTTAGGTTGAAACTGCAAAATAAGAATTCTGCCGTTTTGAATATCAGCTTTTTTTATTTTTTTCCCTATTTTATCAATTATAATAATTGTTACTCCTGCAAAAATCAGAGCATGCGAACCTTCTTTTGGAAACTACACGATGCTGATTGAAAATCAATGTTTTCCTTTTAATTTTAAATGTTTTTATTTTTACCTAAAAAAAGGATATATATATATATATATATTTATTTAAAAGAGTCTATTATAATTTTTTTTATATAAAAATAAAAGAAACGCTTGTCATCGTTTGTTCTTAGCTTCTCGTCCACTTATTCCTCAAAAAAGCTCGTGAATTAAGGAGATTTTCGTATTGTCTTATTGTCTTTTTCTTTTCCCCTTTTTGGTCTTAAATTAGGCTGAAAATGTGTTCAAATATCACATGCCTCATGCAATCCCAGCTAAAAGAAACAAATATATATAAACATTTTATTTGCCAGTATATAATAATGGCCAATATCAGATTATATATCAATAATATTCAATAACAAAAAAAAAACTTTTAAAAGAAATAAAAAAATATTGTGCTTACAACAAAACCACAAGGGAAGGGATAAAAGGAAACCAAACCCAAAAGAGTTTTGAACAGAACCAATTAAATACCCAACCTAAACCAAAATCATTTTATATAAATAGATAATTTGGAAATATGCTAATTGCAATTTAATTGAATTCCATAATAGTTTTTAACGTTATATTTACGCTAATAATTTCTATTTAGAAACTTTAAATCCTTCATTACATGCATTGAACTCGGACTCAAAGCACTTATGTACTTCAAAATTAATAAAAATAAAAAAAGGACACGTGCCAAACACGTGATACCTCTCGTCCTATATAACTTCACATTCACCTCATACTTCTTCCTCTTCAATGTCATTCTTATTACCACCCAAAATCATTGTAATAAATACCGCTCTCACCGAAACTGCAAAACATGTCGTCGGCTACTCTCACGTCGCCGCCGCCGCCCGCAGCAGCCTCCACGTCATCGTCTTCCTCCACCGCCGTCATTGCCGTCATCGTCGTTGCCTCCACTATCATCGCATCCTCCTTCATCTACCTCGTCCTCCGATGCATCTCCAAGTACCTCAACGACGACGACAACAACCGCAGCGTCACCCGCCGAACGCAGCCGAACGCCGGCTTGACCAGCGCGGCGGTGGATAAGAAGGAATCTGCTCTCCTCGACTTGCTTCCTCTGTTTAACTTCCGCGCCGTCAAAGGTAATAACCTCACCGGCGGTGACTGCGCGGTGTGCCTGTCCAAGTTCGAGAACGACGATCGGCTCAGGCTGCTGCCCCTCTGCTGCCACGCGTTTCACGCCGCGTGTATCGACGCGTGGATCGTCTCGAATCTGACGTGTCCTCTCTGCCGGTCGAAGGTTGTCGTCCCCACCGACCGTCAAGTGCTCGAGAAAATACAGCAGGCGGACGCTGCCAGCAATGGCAGTCGTAGCAGCAACAACAACGGTGGTTTTAACAACAGCAACCGTTCGCGTAGTTTCAGAGTTGAGATAGGAAGCGTCAGCCGCCGTCGTGGTGGAGGAGGAGCCGTCGCGGAGGGCGGCGATCAGAGGTCTTATTCCATAGGCTCGTTTGAGTACGTCGTGGATGAGAGCGGGAGTTTCGAGGTTACCGTGGCGGACAGCGCGGACAAGGAGGCTTCGGTGGTCGGAATGACGGCGTGCGAGGAGGAGCTTGCGGCGGAGGTAGGCGGCGGTGGAGGCGGGTGGAGGAGTGGTAGTAATTACCACTGGTTGAGGGATTACATTGACAGGCTTGGGTTTTCTACTCGAGCCATGTCGTTTAGGAGTTCGGGCAGGTTCTTCACCGGGAGTAGTCGCCGGAGCGAAGCCGTGGTCTCGGCGGCGCAGGTGGGTGATTTGGAGGCGAACCGCGCCGGAGAAGAGATCAGCGAGCTCTTCAGGTGGCTCTCGGGGGTATGAAGAACGAAAGCTGTAAATTCGGGGAAAAGTGAATATGATGGGTATTTCAGTAATTTGCATATAACATTTGTTTTTAGATAATTCTAATTTTTTTTTTTTTTCTGTATTTTGGTCGTTCGATTATTATTCATTTCTGATATGTGGGATTGGGAATATTAAAACTGAAATTATCAATTCAGAAAATCGAAGTTTAATTTTTGTAGGGAAAAAAAATGTATTTTAAAATGAATAACATATTGCTAATAATCTTTATCTTAATATTAAATGAAGAAAAATACGTATATTTATTTTGGACTAAAACGCATAATAAAGTCAAACCTACGATTTGGACCAACTATTCAATATCGCATTCTGGCCCTTAAGCCCATCCGAAATTTCACTATTTACTTTAAATGGGCACTTTGTTAATTTTCAGGTCCTAGATCGTTAATCTTCTGATTTATTTATTTCTGTATTTGAGCCCACGGTATTTATATTAATTCCAAAATATCGATATATTAATTATTAATTATTATTTTTGCAAATATGCACCTTTATATCCATTGCACATTCACTAATACACCAACACTTAGTCAACATCAAGTTAATTATCTAATGACATTAAGTGAAGTGGCCTGAGAAATGGGTCACCATTTACTTGGTAAGAAGTTTATATTAGTTCATTAGTTTCACCAATTGTTAGTTTTAAGGTTGTGTGAAATGACCTTATGACATTATAAGATACAAAGAAAAGTTACATCTTTGGAAATTAAAATAAAAATTCAGACGCCAATCTCAAGTCTTCTTTCTATATTCATTTCACGCAATCATTATTCTATTATTATTATTACCACATACACACATTATTATATTACATAGTAGTTTCCATCGCTTTAATAATCACTGCAAGATGGATGAGAAGAATATCTTGTGTAATATCGTCTTCAACCTTTAGACTGTTTTATGGAGGGGTTCTAAGGGTCGAAAGCCATGCTCAAGGCTGGCCCGCCATATCTTCTCGATACTAAACATCGTATCCCCGCACTCGTGGACGTCCCACCCCTCGACGGCGTGCAATATTCCCGCTATTCTCCACGCGCTCATCACCCTCCTCGGCAGCCAATTCTAAAGAAAAAATTTTTAGAACATAACGTCGACGTTGTAATATCATTTACGTTCGTAGAAAATACGACCTCGCAAGAGTCAACGTTTTCCAAATGCTTTGGAGCCAGCATGGCGGGCGTGCTGCCGTAAGAACAGTCCTTGCGCGTGCCCTTCGGAGGGAACTGCGAGAAAGGGATGATCAACGTCCCTTTCGCTGCCTTCGATTGGTCGTCTTCGGTTAGGCCGTCTCCTACTAACCATACCTATTACCAAGGAAAAGAAAAATAATCTCACTTCATGTAATAAAATGCACTGAAAAAAAACAAAAAAAGAGAGAAAGAAGTAATTATCGTCGACGACCTTAGGAGCATCAACTTTATCGCCGGAGAGGACTAAATTGTTCCCCACCTCCTTGTTTAGCTTCGACTTGAGAATCTCGTATTCATCCCCATTCGTCGCGTGGACCTTTTTTTTTTTGGCAAAAAAAAGAAATACGTGAAAAAGCAATCTTAATGATTTTTATAACGAATAAAATGTTATTACCTTAACGCCGCCTTGGCACAAAGCGAGGGCGATGGAGCAAGCGACCTTATTCAAATGGCCTCGGAGGACCACTCGATTGGCTCCCTTCGGTATACTGTTCAGCACGACGGCGACGGCCAAACTACTGCCGTCGACGAGCTTTACATTGAGCCGCGGGTTCCTCTTGACGAATATCTCGCCGTTTCTATTAAGCCCTTCGTCCTTCGTTTATTACACGAATATATATAACATAAATTACTTACTATAAGGAGGGTTTTTGAAACGTAAAAGGATTCTTGCCCTAATAACTTGCCTGGTTCAATAAGCAAAGGCTCAACACCTTTACGCCCTTCTCCTCCGCGTCTAATATCGCCTCGTCGATCATAGCATTGATCGACTCCTTTTGCCATTGCATGAAGTACTTCAAGAAAACCGACGTAAGGTTAGCATCATGCAATAACACACATGCGCGCGTATATATATATGGTTTACGTACTTGAACGCTGTATTTTGGGACGGCCCATGTCTGCAAATGGACGTTCTTGAAAACGTTCCTCTCGACTACGAAGGTTCGGCCGTAGACCCAAGTGACGATCATGGACCATAAGGTGACAGGCCACATGAGCCGTAGGTACCATCTGGGCCCGTGGGGCTCGGAGGCTAGGTAGGCGAACCCCAGGCGGAGGTGGTATATGGACTCGGGCGTGGTTAGGTGGGTCAGGTGAACCACGTCGGGCGCGCCTTCTTTCCTTACGAGGGATTCCTCGTACAGAGAGTCGGATGACTTGTCCATCGTGTTGTAGACGTAGTCGTAGAACGGCATGAACAGCGAGTAGTTGGTTCGGAACTGCGTGTGATGCAGCGAGTGGTACCTATAATACATAGTCACAAAATTTTGTTATAGGACAAATCTGTAATAATAATCAACTAGCATAATACTTACAAACTTAAAACTTATGAAATTGGACAACTTTTTTTTTTGTGTGTAGGGTGTCATGACGCAACCACACTGTAATTTTCGTACTCCGACTACATTCGGTTAGAGTCGATTCTGTAGTCCTGACACTTTGACTAAGTTGAGTCTGAATCGAATCTGGACCTTATTATTAGACTAGTAATTTACGCACACCCGATGCGCGTGCTATGATATATATATATATATATATATACATATATTTGAGTTATTATTTAGTATTCATAATATTTAATAAACGAAATCATAAATTTAATTTTAATTAAATATTTGTATGTATATAAAAGTAATAACTATAAATTAATATTATAATAAACTTAAGAAGTAAAGGGCAAAATAGTAATTATACTTGTCATACCAATTAATTGGAAAATTACTATATTACCCTTAATAAAATAGATAGATTAATATAATAATATACTTAAGGAGTAAATGACAAAATGGTAACTACACATGCCTTACCAATTAATTGGAAGGTAGTTACTCTAAACCCTCACCCTTAATATATAGTATAGATATGCGACGGTCCGACTACATTCGGTCTGAATCGAACATGCAGTCCCCGCACTCCGATTATGTACAGTTTGGACGTAGTTTCCATGCTCCGACTAAATTCGGCCAGAGTCGAATCTATAGTCCCCAACACTTTGACTAAGTTGAGTCTGAATTGAATCTGGACCTCATTATTCGTTATGCGGTGATCCGACTAAATTCGATCTAAATCAGATATGTAGTCTCTATTCGTCGGCTAAATTCGGTCTGAATCGAATTAGAACATCATTGTCAATTTTGTGACTATTCGTAACTTCTTCTAGCAGGACATATATATCGTCTCAAGTTCACAACTGAGAGATTTCAAAGAAATCAAATGGAATCGAACTCATGACCTCTTCGTGGAAGGTCGTGTAATTGGACCAAAATTGGATATTTTGGTTGAGATTATAAAATTAAATGTGAAAAAATAAAAATAAAAAATTAATAAGATTTTAGGAATTTGGGACCATACATATGGTTAGAAAGTCACGAACCCTATCTCCTCCCCAGGCGACTAACTAATCACATGTATGCCATATGGTCAAGTGGTCCAGAAAATGTCTCGTGATATCAGCATTTATATTCTTCGTATTAAAGTGTTTATAAGTAGGTTTCTTAATAATTTCGCTATCGTTCATAATAGTATAGTTGTATTTATATTTATACATACGATAATACATCAAATTATAAATTCGCCTGATCACTAATTAAGACTTTCTCTTTAAATTATTAATAACCCTTCTTTAACCTTTTATTACCAACCAATATACTCAATGCCCATTAACCATGATTTCTCTCTTGATCAAATATATATACTATAGTATTTTATGAACCCTCAATGCGTGTGCTATAATATATAAATATATAATTAGTTTATATATATTTAAAATATTTAATTGATAAAATTATAATTTAAAATTTAATCATATATTATTTGTAGGTATATAAAAAAATTAAATTGATTTATAAGGATATAAATATAATAATTTTAAAATTTAAAGGATAAAATGATAATTACATGAATTAGAATAAATAAACAAATTAAGGATCAATTAGTAATTAATCAGTAAAATTGAAATTGACATATATCCTGACACTTACTATGATGGCATGGCTCTTAATATAATAGATAGATAGATATATATAATAATAAAAATAACTTTTTTCTTCTCTGTCTAAATCTTATAAATGCATTGAATTTTTATTTTATGCATTTATTTATTTATTTTAATAGATGCATACTCACCTAATTTGCACAAAAGTAAAATAAAATTTTAATATACCTCCCATTTCAAGACCTAAATTATAGGGTACTTTTGGACTAGTATAGATGTATGTATGTGGGGGGACGCAATGCTCTATAGCATTAAAAAAAACAATAGGTGGGGGACATAAATCTATGCATGAAAATAATAAAAATAAAAAAATATCCAAAACTTAATATAGCAAAGATATTTTGAGAAAGATAAGGTTAGAGAAGTACTTACGAAGGAGTGTACATTAGATACTTGAGCGGCGGAAACACATCGAAGAGCCACTTTGGGATGTGCTCGAAGTTGCAGTGTCCCATATTGTTCATAAAGTCAATGTATAAGATGTAGCCAGAAAACTGCAACAACGACGCCGTTTCGTTGTACAAAGTCGACAACAAAGGAATCGCAAACAGCATGAAATACGCTATGTGCTCTCCAAACGGATGTATCACAGCTGCCCACAAAAAAAAACAAAAAAAAAGAAGATATTTTTTATGTTCTTGAGAAAAAGTCAACGCATGAAAAGTCATCTCAATTCAGACAGACAGAAGCTTGTGGTGGGTGGGGCCGTAAGCAAAATACTGCTACTATATCGACTGCTTCACTTTACCTAATTTTC
Source organism: Lindernia subracemosa (assembly GCA_028392965.1). Taxonomy (NCBI): domain Eukaryota; kingdom Viridiplantae; phylum Streptophyta; class Magnoliopsida; order Lamiales; family Linderniaceae; genus Vandellia; species Vandellia subracemosa. The sequence goes on along the minus strand of JAQPCC010000002.1, from coordinate 5,790,553 downwards.
AGTTCAACCATTATAGTAAAACAAAAAAAGAGCAATGGCGGTGGTAATAATTCTTACAAGTGATGGGCTCGGTGACAATGGAGGAGTGATGGTGGGAATGGTATCTCGAATACAAGAAGTGGTGGTGGAGGGCTCGGTGGAGCCAGTAGTACAAGAACTCCACCGGGCCGGCGTGGAGGAGCGCGGTCCATACGACGCCGTCGGTTCTCCACCACGGCAGGCGGTGGGCCGCCTTTATGTAGTGCTGTCCGACGTAGAATAGTATGCCGTTGAATATTATCTGATCGTCCCTGCAAATATAATAAGGAATGGATACATCAAGAATTTCGTACGGACAGGACAGACGACATTGTTGTTGTAATCATATTCATAGCTTATTACCAATTTCTTTCTCTATCGACTTGTTCGAACTCGATGGCCTTGTCGACGATGCGGCGGGCACCTCTGGCCGTACGGTGGCGGGACAGAGAAATCCATAGCTGGTTGTGGAGCATTCTTGATAGGAGGAATGGGAATATCATCAGCTGTGTGAAGTCTCTCTCTTCTTTGCTCTTTGCCAAGTATGAGTACGTCGAGTGGATCGCAAATGGCGCTATTACCAAGTACTGTGGGCGGAAAGAAATTTTTGAGTTAGTGAAGGGTCAGTTTGTAATTTGATGAATTGAAGAAGATGAAGAAGAAGAAGAACCTTAAAGTTTCCGAGCCATGTCCAAGGCCATTCGGTGAGAATCCCAGGTCTTGAAGCCATTTTTTTTTCTTTTTTTTTTTATGTCTTTCTTAGAGTTTGTTTCTTTAAAGAAATGGATGGATGTGCGAAGTTTGTGATGTGGATATAAAGGCCATTTTTTCTTGAGAATTGGCGGAAGGAGTCCTTTGAAATAGATGTATTTGCAGTTTGGACCCTCAAACAAAAGGGATCATTCTTGAAATATGCCTTGGGCGGGAGGTTACATAAATGTTAATGTAGCACTAATTAGCACGGTTGGAAGGGTGCCAAATTGTATAATTTATTATAATCTAAGGGTCTAAAATGGCAATAATTAATGCTTATTTAAAGAGTTCACTTCCACAGCATAGCCAAAGAAAATCAAGTATTTTTCACGATGGAAATGAGCTTGGCGAAGGTACGAATCTCGACTGTCGGTCTCATATATAATCATAGAATATTTTTAGGCCCGAAAATCATAACCATCGAGACAATCATTGACTTCTAGCGAGACTAATCCCTTTACTTCATGCTTGAAGTCCCATGTTCACATAGGACCTCACAATTCGCTATGTGACTACCACCGTCTTCCGAAGGGGTTAAATCCCTGGTTCATGCTTTACGTTTAGCCCACACAGAACCTCACAGTCGTCTATGTGAGAAGAGAACCATTGATTTCCAGCATAATTAATCCCCATAGTCCATGCTTTAAGTCTCAAAGTCCAAACGGAACATCATCATCAGCTATGTCAACTATGTTAGCAAAAGTATGGTTTTGATTTGTATGGCCGGATACTCTCTAGAATCATGTATTTGGATTCACTTTCCAAAGATAATATTTGGACAATTTGCTTGAGTTACACCAAATTTGTCCCGAGATAAGACTAGAGAAACTTTTGTGTTATATGAATTCTGTGTGTCTGTGTTGAGTGTTTAGATACTTATTTATAATCCAAAATATGACTGATTGTGTCCATTCATAAGCATGCATGTTCATTCAAAGGTGGTGCCCTTTTAAAATACACACATCCATTCAAAAGGTGATACCTCTTTGGGTGTCATGCCTCTTCGGGTGTTATGCCTCTTCGGGTGTTTACTAGGGATGCTGCCCCTAGACCCCGCTAAGGGCGCTGCCCTTTAGGATCCCGCAAGGAGACGCGCCCCCCTTGACCTCCGCATGCTATTAGGGTTCCGAAGTAAAACGATCTACGAGCGTGCACTCCGCACCTCCTTACTCGTATGTGTTTTATTTCCTAATTACACTAAAATATCTAACAAACTATCGTCTTGTGGCGGAACTAATCATCATATTCCATATTTTCAGTCCCCAAGCCCACAATCGGCTCTTGGATAACCACTAGGTTCCAGCTAAACTAATTCCATTGATCCATGCTTACAGACAATGATTACAAGGCAATCAAGTGGATTCGAATTGGAAATAAATTATGTAAGTTAAATTATGATACACTCCCTCAAGCTTTAGGCTTGTAGGTGAAGTATTCATTCAACATGATATCATAGCTCATACTAACAGAGGTCACGGATACGAATCCTCACGACCACTCATTTAAGAAAATTACACGTCTCAAACTAGATTAGAAATGAAATCAGCCTAGACGTGATGAGACATATTGAAAATAAATTACATAAAATTAAAATATGATACGGAGGGAGCATATTGGAAATAAATTATATAAAATTAAAATATAATACATTCCCTTCGTGCTTAAACTTTTAAGGGAGTGATCAACGTTATGTTTTTTAATAAAGCAATCAATAAATATACTTAATAAATATACTTAATAAACGGCGGTGTATAGTAAGTACTAAGTAGGTATACCAAGAAACCAATTTGATAAAACAGTTGGTAATAAATACTCCCACATTTATCGGTTTTACTAATTGTTGCCCCCATTAAATGAGATTAGGACAATTGCTGTTTCTGCATAATTAATTTATTCTCAAATGAGAGTCTATTTTATTGAGCTGCTATGATAGAGACAGTTAGTGAATTCAATTTAAGCCTACGTGTCATATGTTTAGATGCAATCTGTTTTTTTTTTTTTAGTTTAGTATATTGCTTACCATATATAAATTATTTAAGCACCATACCTACTTTAAATGACTAGTTTTATGTTATAATAGATTAGGACTGAAAAAAATCTATAACTTTGATTGAATGCGATCCATTTATGGTGTCTTGATTTTTGCCATTTGATCATATGTATACTTACGCAATGGCTTTGAAGGAAAGGTGGCCATTAAATGCCTGCAAAATAGTCTTATTTGAAGTACAAACATTTATCTTTTTCATTACATGCATGGCTTCTGATTAGTTTACGTGTGTATATGTGGACCATATTGCTGTTGAACCAAGTAGGGGTGGGCAAACAGGTGCGGGTATCTGGTACCCGACTCGAACCCGATCGGGTCAGGTACTCGAAAAAATATTAAATATCGGGTACTACCCGATACCCATCATTAAAACATAGGGTCGGGTACCATTTTGCTACCCGAATTACCCAATCGGGTATCCGATCATAAATTAAAAATTAAAAATTTTATGAAAAAATAGTATAATCAATTTCTTATAGTAATTAAATAATTAAGAATGATCTAAAATTAATTATTACTCCTCATATTAAAAAATTTAAAAGAGAAATAACATAAAAATATCATAAATGTTATAAATCTTACTAAAATATTAATTAAAAAATAATAAAATTTTAAATAACGTACCCGATACCCGACCCGACGTGTACCCGACAAAATCGGGTACCCGATTGGCGGGTACACGTCGGGTCGGGATCGGGTAGGAAAATTACTACCCATCCTAGTCGGGTACCCGGCCCAAATAACCCGATCCCATCAAAAACCCGACCCGCACCCACCCCTAGAACCGAGTAATAAAGAGAACTAGTATTTTATGTACACTCAATGCGTGTCCGCTAATATGCAAATATATCATATTATTTTATAAAGATTCTGTGGGAGTCTGAAATGATGAAATACACTTATTATTTTTTGAAGATTTATTTTTAATTTAGAATATTAATATATGAAGTTATAATTTAATTTAACTTAGTATTATTTAAAAAGAAAAAACTTGATTGGTGAGGATATTATTGAAATATATAATAAAATGAAGGATATAATTATAATTTGACATGACATACCAAATTGATTGGAAGACAGTTACTATGACATGCTCACTCATTATATATACTAGTATTTTACGGACACTCAGATGCATGTGCATTAATATATAAATAAAAATGTAAAATTATTTTTATAATTAGAAGTTATAATATTAATTTTAATTGTAAATTATATTAAAAATATAATTTTTGGGATATAATTGGAATAAATTCGATAATCAAGGGTAAAAGGATAATTAGTATTGTCATACCAAAACAATCTGATGGTAGTGCTCTCCCTTAATATATAGTATAAATAATAGAGATATGTAAACGTAAATTTGAAGTAAATGGGCTAAACATCGTACAATTGGGCCTCAATGGACCTAAGAAGCCCAATTAAAAGCCCACTTAAATTACATTGCAATGAAATCCATTTAATCTCCCTCCAAGAAAGTTGAAGGCGGGAAATTATTAAAAAAAATAAAAATCCAAACGACGGAATTAAAGGAACCAAACCCTTCGTAATCGACGGCATCCACCGAAACGGTGAAAGCTCCGACAGTAAATCGGATTGAAGAAGAAGATGCCGCCGAAGAAGAGAGCCTCGGCCGGCTCAGGTAAGAAATCGAACCATCACCAAAGCCGTGAAGCGTCTCAGCCGTCAAAATTTGGTATCCAGCACTTCTTCGATCTTCACTCTCAGTCTCAGAGAACAATTTCCCAGAAGAAGACCGACGCGGTTGATGGAAATTATGCCGACGATGGCAATGGGGATGGGAATTTACAGACTGCCCCTAAGCCAGATGAACTGGGTGCTGCTGAGCGGGAGCATCGTGCGCCTGTTTCGCGTTTTTTGAATGGGGGTAGCTCGAGTGAGAATACAGCTTCTGATGCGAAAACGGAGGATGCTGATGATTCAGAGAACCGATTGGAAGTGTCGCCTGAGCCTACGAAGAGTGTGTCTGTTAAACGGCTTAAGTTTTCACCTGGAATGGTAATGCTAAAATATTATGAGTTGCTTGTGAGCTGGTCGGTTTGCTTAATTTCGTTTGCGCTTTCTTAATAGGGAGTTTTTGTCGCCTGGTCAATTGTATGGTAGTCTGGAAATAGCCGATTAGAAATTATCATGTGGGTATCTTCTTATTTTCTATAGTTTTTGATATGGGTCTACTAAGGCATAAGAAAAATTGGATTTTTATGTTGTGTATACTATGGTTGAGATGCTTTGTACTTTACCACAGTACTAAGGCTATATTTGAGGATTGATTTGCTATTTTGATAAAATACTGAATAAACTCGATCCAAATGGGCGATTTTTCGCTTATTTTCAGACGCAATCACTGTATATTAGCATACTTGCGCTTTACTGGAATTGTAGAAAGAGATCTAATTTTCTTGGCGGAATATATATGTTGAGCTGGTAATTGAGTCGTGATACATGGTTTCGTATTGTATTATCAACTGTGTCTTCATCCACATTTTTCGATTTTGTAGTTGATAAAACAGAGCCAGGATGATGTAGTTGATGAAGTGATATGGAAGATTTCACCAGTTAATGAAAGGCTCCGCGCAATTTCAAAACACCTTCCTGGGAGGACTGGAGTATTGAAAGAATCGACAAGGTTTAACTCAATGAATTTCCAGCGATGTTCACAAAACAATGTAATCGAAGTGGAGATATTCTGTCATTTATTCCATTTTTTTGTATCCTTCAAAAGAAAATATGTTCGCGCTTTCTGTAGGTTCAAACTTCTCCTCTGAAGTCAGTCAAGCTTGAAAAGTGGCTTTCTTCCCCCCCTCCACCAAAGGTTAATAACAAGCCTTTGATATGCTCGGACTTGGTGTCCCTCCGAAACGCTAATGTAGATTGTGAAGTAAGTTGTCAAGGAAACAATGGGAGTGATGATCTCAATGATAAATCTGTAGTACTCGGTACCCAGACCCCATTCAGTACGCCACCTTCTCTGACTGGTTGCATTGGAAAGGTATTGCAATCTTATAATTCGTATACACATGTTTTTTATGCTGATTGTTACTCATTTTTATGACTTTCACTATATATGAGCAGCACACTCTGGATGACCCAAGGCAGCACAAAAAGGTTTGAGGTCATTTTGATTCGCATTGTGGCTTTAATAAACTGTTTTTTTATGTAGAAGCTCTTACCGTTAAAGAGTCATAACCCAGAAACAGATACACTTACCAATGTGCAAGATTCTCTCTGTGCACTCTGCAGGCACTCATTGAATTATTAGATCAAGTGGAAGATGTGATATGTGATGGAGATTCATCTGTTAAGGATAATAAAACGTCATTAGATGCCCACCAAAGACCTGAAAAAGTGGATATTGCTGTAAACCCCACAACCAGAGAAAAGGGAGAATTTAAATGCAGTAGAGGAACTGATAGCAGCTTTCTTGTGCTGGAGGTACTTGCATTTTACTTCTTTAATTGTCAATTGCTAAGTTGTGAATGACAGCCCATTGAAGTTGCCTTGACGTTTCTGTTTTAGGTTTCTGAAAATCACGGATTGGAATCGTCGGGACCTCCATCCTCTTGCAAGGTATATAGCCATTATATTGTAATAGTAACTAGTACAAAATGCTTAATGGGCTATGCATGGCAGGTGCTCCGCTTATTAGATGAACAAAGTGGAGAAGAACGTGTCCTTTATCTCCGGGATGAATGGTAGGTCATGTTTTGTGATATTTGTAAGCTTTAAGAATAAATTATTCTATTCAATGTTGCGATGAGGGAATACCGCTACATGCTGGAAACACAATATATTTCCAACCACAAATATCAGTAGCTACAGCCTACTTTTTAGTGTGAATTGATTTTACTTCTGATCTAGGTACATTAGTGTGGTTGCCCCTGGAGACATTGTCGGAGTCATTGGTGAATTTGACTCCCAGGGGAAATGTGACGTGAACCATGAGAAAAATTTTATCATTGTCCACCCAGATACCCTTATATCTGGTACTCGGGTATTGCAAATCCTCCAATCTATTTTCTATAATTGTTCTTCGCAGCTGATAAAATGCTGCCTTTTGTGTTAGAAGATTGACTTTCACCTAATGCTTAGATTGTATCTTATTCTACTTAAATAACATATATGCTCTAGATCTCCTCAAGTTTTAGCTGTCCAAGGCGTGCCGTCCTGGATGAGAGGTTAAAACAAAGTGAATATTCAGTCGCAGCGTTGATGGGTACCTTATTACATCAGATATTTCAGGTTATCTATCATTGACAATGAATTGAAATATGATCATATAGAATGACTTAGAAAATGCATTTTTGAGATGGCTTTATTATATCTTTGTTGATTTCCCTTCAGGCTGGCCTTATTAGTGAATTTCCCACGAAAGAATTCTTGGAGGGCTACATCGGGACAGTGATCGAGAAGAGTGTAGAGACCCTATATGCATGTGGAGGTGGATTAATTTTTTTCCCTCTCATTTGATGCTTACTGTATCGTCATTTACCATTATAATGCTTTTGAAACTAAGCTTCCTCTGATTGTACTGATTAATAAAAAGAACTTTATAACTCACTTTCCTGCTCCACTGCAGTTAATGAAGGTGATGTTCGGAAGACTCTGACCGAGGCCATTCCAAAGATGTTAAAATGGATATCTTCCTATCAATATTCACAGGTGAAATGACTGTAATTATGGTAATTCAGTAACGTGCCATTCATGTGAAATAGTTTTGATATTTCCTAGCACATCATTATCTCCACAAACTTGTCCTGAATATTTTCTGGGTCTTGTTCTATCAAAGCGACGCGCTCGATATAGTTTAACATTGATAGGAAAAAAGGTTTTCCTGAATGTATAACGGCAAAGCAAAAAAGTTGAGACAGATGCTTATGTTTTAAACACTAAGCAATCTAAGTAGTCTCTCATTTTATATGCCATGTCGTAGAGAAGAGATAGTTCCTTCAATGTAAACTTGCAATGTATGTCTAAACATGTCCGACAAGGTGTTGTTTTTAGACTGTCTAGTCCTTTTAAACCGATGAATCAACCTTGGACACAATTTTAATGTTTCACTTTTTCAGGCTTACGCAAGTCCAAGTGTTGATTTCAAATGTGATGATGGGTTGAAGACCATCAAAGTTTCTGAGGTTGGATTGCTATGATTTAAATTTCTGCCTATTGGCTGTAGCCTTCTCAAGATAATAATATCTGAATGGATTTCTCCTAGAAGGTTACCCGCTTATTGAACTGTCTGCAAATATTTTAGGTGATTGACATTGAAGAAATGGCTTGGGCTCCAAAGTATGGACTGAAAGGGATGATTGATGCTTCTGTGCGAGTAATAATGAACAAAAACTCTGAGCGAACCAATGAAATAATTATGCCTCTGGAATTCAAGACAGGGAAGGGAACTAGTGGACAGGCAAGTATGTTGTCAGGCAAATGAATGAAGGATTTCATGTCAACCAGCATGTGTACTAACATGCATTTCACCGATCAAACTCAAGATTAATTTGAACCTTCCTTGACCTCCATTGCCATTTACACATGATTTCATGCCCATCTGTATTGTGTTGCGCAGGTTGCCATGGAACACAATGCACAAGTGATGTTGTATACACTTCTAATGTCAGAACGGTGTGTAGTTCTGCTAGATTTTCTTTCTGCGTCATATTTATATCACTCTACGTCCCATTACGTAATCTATAATGTGTAAGCTAAACTCCTTTGTCATATGTTTTTAGGTACATGATGAATATTGAGTATGGTGTACTGTACTATCTTCACACAGACCAAACACAGGTACAATCTCCCATGCCTGCTCTTTCTGCTAACTGTGTCATGAATTTGATCATCTCTGAGGCGGAACATTTTATGTAGGGAATCTCAGTTAAAAGATCCGAGTTAATTTGGCTCATTATGCGCCGCAATGAACTTGCAAGCGATCTTCTTAAGGCATTAACGACGCAGCAGTTGCCAGCTATGAATCAGGTACGTGGAACTCGGATTAGTTTTATCTTCTTTTTGAACATTTTTTAGTAATATCCTATATCTGATTGCATCAATACCATGCAGAGTCCAAATATATGTGGGAATTGTCGCCATCTCAGTGTCTGTGCGGTATCCCATAAGGTCTGCCATCTTGCTCAGCAATATTTTTTATACTGTTTCCGTTTTAGATAGAAATAGGGTATTTCTTGTGGCACTCACGATAGAGAGAAACATCAATATCTCTGAGCTGAAACTTCAGTATCCAGAAATAAAAATCATGTTTGAACAACTTCTTTTGGATGTGTGATTTAGAATGTAGAAGTATATTTGACCTTTTACACTGAGTTATATATCTGTGAAGCATTTTCTGTGCACTGGATGCTATTGCCATGTGCAATATATGTTACTCCCCTTTCATCTAAAAACACAATCCTGTCAATTTTTTTACTGTGAAGGCGCATGGTGGAACTACTGCAGGAAGTGGACTTGGCAATGTATATGATTCACTTGTCTACCATTTAGATGAAACTCATGCTCTTTTTCTTAAGAAATGGGAGAGATTGATAGATCTCGAAGCTAAATATGTGGAGGTAGTTTATATTGAATTTTAACAGTTTGTCTGAAATAAAATATTATACTAAAACTATTAATTTTGGTTTTGAAGAAAGATAGGTGGTCAGAAAATTCAAGGAACGGTCACCAGCCTCATAGCCTGTCATCTCTTGTTCTGGATGCTTCACATAAATCATCCTACAAAAACAAAGTAAGAGGCAACCAGTTTGTTTACCATTTTAGGCTCCAAGGGTCCCCATCATCTCCATCCTGCTCTGGAGACCTGCATGAAGCTACTACAAATTCGTCTTCCGTATATCCTACTCTAAAGAGTGGGGACTATGTGGTATGTTACTATTCTTCCTAATTTGTGTCAGATAACTCAGGCTTTCCTAGCATTCTGAAAATGGTTTTTTGAAGTATAGGCTTGCATGCTAGAGTTGCAATTTTTGTCATTGCATAACATTCGATTGTTTAGCGTATTGTTTTCCATCTTATACTGCTATTGCTTAAACAAGTCGTTGTTAATTAGATACTGAGCACAGAACCTGGACAGCAACGAGTTGCTAATGGGGTTGTAGCGGAGATTGGGAATTCTCATATATCTGTAAGTACTCTAATAAGGACTTGAATATCTCACAAGTCAGTTGTAGCTGGTAATTATGTTGTCGTGCTAAAATATGGTAAAAAAGAGGATATGTGAAGAATTATAATTAGTATCAGCAAAGTAACATGAGCTGGGAATGATATGTTAATTTCAATAAAATGAAACTGAATTTAACCTCTGGCCATTCCAATCATTCAGATATCTTTCGGAAAGCGTTTAAGGCTTCCAGGTCACCATTCTGGTTCAATGGTGGAAACTCTTCAACAGCAATCATGGCGAATTGACAAAGATGAGGCAACCACATCATTTGCAATCATGAGGTGAGCAAGATTTCATGTTTCAATTATACATGGTAACTAAAACAATTCTAAACAAAGAATGTGATAACTGGTATGCATATTAGGTACAATCTCATCCAAATGTTTCTGGATAATGAAAGTAGTTCGCGTATGAGAAAGGTGGTTGTTGACCTCAAGGTGAATTTTTTATACTCCAGGATATCACTCTCTTTGATCTTTAATATTTCACAAAGAAAAATATCACCATATAACCTCGTCAGCTTGACTGCTAATGCGTTGGACGTAGGCTCCAAGATTCGATAGTGGCTGCATATATAGTCAAGACTCTTCAATTTCATACGTACATTCTGAGAAAAGTTTGAATGATGATCAGAGAAGAGCAATAATCAAGGTCACTGTATTATATTAAGCGTTTGATTGCCCGTCATTCTACATTTGCTTTCGTTATTATAAGTTCTTTAGTTGAACTGTTGCCTTCTTGTTCTTATTTGTCCAGATACTCACAGCAAAGGATTATGCCCTTATTTTGGGAATGCCTGGGACTGGAAAAACATCTACTATGGTTCACGCTGTGAAGGCTTTGCTCATTAGAGGCGCATCCATTTTGCTCACATCCTACACAAATTCAGCAGTTGACAATTTATTGATCAAATTGAAGGCTCAGGTCACTATTTCTGCCTTGCTGCATCTGTTAATTTCTGTTCTTTTGCATCATCGATAGTGCTAGAGTTATGCAGTTTTTTTTAGTTTTCTTCTGAAACACTCATATTTGGCTGAGAATATTGTGTGCTACCGTTTAAATCCATTTTCAAGAGGGAACTGATGATTGACATTGAGTATCCTAGGTTTTAGAACCTGAAGTTAAATGATGATTCTAGCTCAAAGACATCCGACTTATATTGGTAGAATATGTTCTTGCTTAAGTAGTAGAGGATATCTCAGCAATCAATGACTTCAAAAATCCGGTATAAAATTGATGAAAAGCCGATGGAAAACAAATAAAGATTCAATTTAACAATGTTACTTGTCCAAAAAAATTTATTAGCTTCCAGTTTTTTCCCCTTCTCTTAGCAAGTTATTTTGGGGTTCTGTTGTTTGAATACTTGACAAGTTTTGCAGGGAATAGACTTTATAAGAATTGGCAGATCTGAAGCGGTGCACGAGGAAGTTAGGGAGAACTGCCTATCAGGTTGCTCTTTTGGTTTGTGTCAATTTTTTTCTCATTAGCTAAATGACTGACATTTCTATTTATTTGCCATGACAGCAACAAATACTCATGATATTCGAGAAAAGTTGGGTAAGATCAAAGTTGTTGGTGTTACATGCTTGGGGATAAATAGTCCTTTGCTTGCAAATACAACATTTGATATATGCATCATGGACGAAGCGGGACAAATTGCACTGCCGGTAAGTTTCTCTCATTATCTAATTATGAAGCGCTCGCAGTTTGATTCCTTCTATTCTCTCATACAGATATTAAGATTTTAGTTGGGCATATAACCCAACAAGTTATGTTATGGTAAGCATGTAAGGCGGCATACTTACATCACTGACATCCTCATTTCTTACAGGTATCACTGGGACCGCTGATGCTTGCATCAAAATTTGTCTTTGTTGGGGATCATTATCAATTACCACCGCTCGTCCAGGTGTTTTTCTTTCTCACCTGTTTCTGCATTTGCTTGTTTTGGTTTTTCCCCTGACTAAGAATATACTCAAATTTCACAACAGAGTCCAGAAGCCAAGGAGAATGGAATGAGTGTTAGCCTTTTCTGTAGGCTCTCGGAAGCACATCCGCATGCCATTTCCCCTTTGCATTGCCAAGTAACTACGCAATTGGAAGTTCTTTTTTCATTAAAGGGAAACTAATTTCAATTTCTTTTTCTTTTATCCTGAACCAATATGCAGTACCGTATGTGTGCAGCCGTAATGGAACTATCAAACTGTTTAATTTATGGAAACAAACTCCGTTGTGGTTCTTCTGAGATAGAGAACGCAAAACTCGAATACAAATGTTCACCTTCCGCAGCTTCATGGTTGATGGAGGTTGGTCGAAATGTATCTGTTTTAGGCAACTTATTTTATCACATACTAGTACTTTTTCTCAAGAGTAAATGTTGATGTCGAACAAAATGTTCCCCACCTGCACATCAGCTTGATGATTACCTTCTTTATGTAGTCTTTACCATTGATGCAATGGGCTAAGAGAAAAGATGGAATAAGACTTTTCTATCTAAAAAGTGTCATTTCATTTTTATTTTTTATTTTTGTTGGCATTACATGATAACTTAACCTAGTCAATCTGAGCAGGTTCTGGACCCAAGCCAACCTGTTGTATTTCTTAACACAGGTTTATTCAACGGTTCCAATTTTGAGTGAATAAAATTGTTTAACTAACTTGCAATAACATACTAATGTTTTTTTTTTTTTTTGTTTTCTTTCAAACGCAGATTTCTTACCTGCATATGAATCTAATGATCGCAGAGCCCTGAACAACCCCCTTGAAGCATATATTGCTGCAGAGGTGATGCTTTAACCTTCTATTATCAACAAGCCTTCTCTCTCTCTCTCTCTCTCTCTCTCTCTCTATATATATATATATATATATATTCATTTTATTTAATAGGTCACCAAAGCACTCGTAGTCCGAGGCGTTGAAGGGCAAGATATTGGGATCATTACTCCCTATAATGCTCAGGTGAAGCTCATCCAAGAAATTGTACCTGAACCAGTGGAGATCAATACAATTGATAAATATCAGGTTATACCTTACTCTCTCTCTCTCTCTCTCTCTCTCTCTCAGACACACACATCGACCATTTTCATGAGACATATAGTGTATGGAACACTTGTAGTAATTTGTTCCAAGGCTGGTTAGCCCATCAAGAAAAATTTCATACAGTTTTGTAAATAATGAGTTGCCCTCCCTAACCTTATTATCTGCTGAAACACAGGGAAGGGACAAAGACTGCATATTGGTTTCCTTCGTGAGGTCAAGTGAAAATCCAGTGAGTAACAACACATCTTCCCTGCTCGGAGACTGGCACAGAATCAACGTCGCCCTCACACGCGCAAAGGTTCGTCTTACGATATTTTTATGAACTGCTCAAGAACACTACGGATAAATGCAAGGCAACCTTGTCAACTGAACTAATTGAGTATTGTTTTTGTCGTATAAATATATTTGGAACAGAAAAAGCTAATCATGATAGGATCTTGCCGGACGCTTTCGAGGGTGCCATTGCTAAAGCTTCTGATAGAGAAGGTTGAAGAGCTTAATGGTATGTTAGTGGTCTCTAAGAAGGATATCGACTACAACGATGTCGAGCTGAAGGGATGTGCATGAATCGAGGTTGCAGGACCGATTTTGCGGCACTTAAAATGCGACCTAGGCCCGGGATTTCATTAGAATTTTGTAAGGCAAAGGAAGCAAAAAATATGGTTGGATGGAGCCTTTGTTTGGGGAACTAACTACTCTTGTAGATGGAAAAAAAACAAAACAATTCAAACCGACCCCCTCTTTAATTCTGGTAAACAATTTTCAACTGAAAATTTTGTTTTCAAATCAAAATGTAATAACTGTGACATTAAATAGTAATTCTTTTAATGTTTTTGAAATATTCTCTTCCCAATCGATCTTTACAATCTTTCAATACTTCTAGGGATGTCAATGGGGCGGGGATTCCCCGTCCCCGCGGGGATCCGCCCCGAACGGGGCGGGGAATCCCCAGTTTTTTATCCCTGCGGGGCGGGGACGGGGGAACATCTCTCCCCATTGGCGGGGATGGGGACTATAGTCCCCGGCCCGTTCCCCGATATTATTATACTATATATAATATTTAAATAATACATATAATATTCAATTTATAATATAAATAATATTTAAATAATATTTAGTATACCTAATTTATATTATTATAATATATAATATTTAAAATATAATTTAAATAATATATTTAATTTACATATTATAATATAAATAATATTTTTTTTAAAAAATATTTCGCGGGGCGGGGATCCCCACGGGGATGGGGACGGGGACGATTTCGTCCCCGTTTACTTGGCGGGGACGGAGACGGGGATTCCCCGTAGATGCGGGGACGGGGATGGGGAGTAGATCCCCGTCCCCGTCCCCGCCCCGCCCCGTTGACATCCCTAAATACTGCTTATATATTTTACGACTTTATAAATTAAACCGTGATATTAGAGAAAATGTTTACTAAAATTACTAGTTACTGTTTGTATGTAAAAAAACATGGAAAAATGTTTATAAAAAATAAGGATCCTTTTTAATATTTTTATTCATTTTTTTATTTTTTGTATACAGTTTGCTTTAATAATTTAAAACAAACAAAAGGGATGTATAACAATTAAAACGGTCATTTTTAAACGCATATTGTAATTTGATAGAGAGAAAGCATAAAACTCATTTTGAATTTACATTTCTAGTATTGTTAAGAGTATTTTTACTGCATTTTTTGAGTTTTTGTATTCGGTTAGATGTGCTCTAAGAAAAACAAAATCGAAATTCTAACTTAAAATAAGCATCATATTCGAACCCGAAAGTAAAAGAATTGCATTACTTAGACGTTGTAAAAACGAAAATCATTCAAAATTGATAACCTCTTGAGAGACGTCAATCACCTCCTCGACCTCAACGTCTTTGGCCTCGTACTCCTCTTCTTCGCCATCACTCGCTTCACCGTCACGTAGTTTCTGCCTCTCGAGCTTCTCTTCCTCATGCCGATGCTTCCACTCACTGACCCACTTATCCCACTCTTCCTTCAACATCTTCCTCTTCTCACGGTCTTGCTCGCTAAGCAGCATCGACACGTCTTGATCCTCAGCTTCGTACTTCTTGCTATACTTCTTTAGGTTCTTCGCAATCTCTTCCTCCTTCTCAGGGCTCAACAAAGATGGTGGCCTTGGCCTCCACAAGAACTACAGCGAGAGTCGTAATACGTTAACTTAGCATCACTCATAATAAAATGGTATCTCATTAGAGCATGTTTGGTACGTTATTCGTTAAATGTCATAGTAACCATGCACGAGTGAGCCAGTAATTAAGGCGGACTATTCAAGACCACGAGTGCTAGCAAGCAAATGTATAGAGATCAACTATGAAAAATTAATTTTCGAACATTGATTCCTGAATTTATTGCAAGCAGGAGTAAGAAAATGACTTACTTGAAAGAAATGGTCTCTGAGAATTCTGTAGAGCAGTTTACCACTGAAGGACCATACGTTGAATCCATTCTCCATTTCATGTACAGAGGTGACAGCCGTCACTACGTACCTAATCGAGGGGAAGTGAAAAACAAAAGGTTAGTTTGAACACAAACCAAATAGAGTACATCAACCAGGAACTTTAAGACAACACAAAAAAAAAAAATCATATTTGTAAAGATACGGAAGATTATTCAGTACCTTCCAGTTGGATCCCATTCAACATCTGTAGCCATGAAATGCTCGGCTTGTGCCATGGTCTCAAGCTCATCGACATTGTAAAACTCCAACTGCCCATTGAAACCTTTCAGACCAGCCAATAGAATGAAGGGGCCGGCAGGGGACCAGTAAAGTGCATTTGCTTGCTTTCCCTTGAGCGTGGTGAGCTTTGTAACACGGTTGCTAGCACCACGCATGGTGTAGAAGCTCACGTCGGGCCTTGGATTATCACCATGGATAACTGCAAATCTGTGGCCTTTTGGCTCCCAAGCAAATGCAATGATTTTGTCGTTCTTATTCTCGAGCTCCAAAACTTCGATCGGAATGTCTCTCTCTTTGATCCTAAATAGCTCAAAGCCAGTGTATGTGCTCTTTTTGGTTTTCGTATAGCGATCAACTTTAACTGCAAGGTAATCTCCATTACTTTGCCAATACATCTTGCAGTCGCTGACGCTGAAAAGATTCTTCTGCCTCAACTCCTCTTTTCCCGGGATTTGCAAAAGACTCACCTGGAAATAACATGTAGAATCAAAAATTAAGATAAAAGGTGAAATCTTAACCGAGAACATAAACATAGGTCTTCTTCCTTCTTTTTCCTTTCCTTTTCTTTTATTTTTTTTTTATTTTACCCTAGCAGGTTGATTTCCTCCGCCCAGTTCAGGAACAAATATTGCCAGTATAGGATCTGTAGGAGACCAGCAGAAATCCATGACATTGTCGACCTTGATAGTTTTCTTGTCAACAAGTTTGAATGTTTCGGTCTCATAAACTGAGACACAATTTTTTCCTATTCTGGCAAAGTACTTGTCATCTCTTCCACCTCCCCATCTGTAATGAAGCAGTCCCATTAGACAATATTCAATCAAAAATGAAAATAGTCTCTCGCTGATCTATGATATTAAAAATTCAACTCAAGATAGCATATAAAATTACCTGAGAACAGGCCAGGTAACACCACTAACGCCACCAGTTCCTCCCACTGAAAACTCATCAGCACTGCCTTTAAAACATGTCTCAATGTTTCCAGTTCTCACATTAAAAATATTGACAAGGACCCTCTGAAAAAAAAAATTATGTCATTCAGACAACATTAGGCCATCAGAACAGTAACGAGAAAATCATAATGATATTTACATGAGTGTCACGGGGATTGCTTGGTTCATGGCTGCTGTAGGTCACCAAAAATTTTTCACAGGAGAAAAATCAATAATTTTAACCTGCAATAAGAATAACTTTTTAGAGAAATAAAGGTAGATAAGTTTCCAAACATATCACTAGATAAGGGAAAAGAAAAGAAAACCATGAGATGAGCGTATCGCATCAGGCGGTCAAAAGTGTTTGCGCCACCCCAAACAATAGCGCCCTGCTTGTGCACAGTGGTTAAGTAAGTTCCCAAGGGGGACCATTGCACAAAACCTTCGGTCCAGTGCTGCACGAAGATAGAAACAAATGTAAGAAACTAGCAGGTCTCCCTCCAGATCAAAAACAGACTCATGACCTCGGAAGACATAAACTGTTGATATTATTGTTCTTTCAGGAAAATCGCAAGCAAGCGATCAAGAACACAAGCGCAAGAACAATGGATAATTCTATCTACATACAGGTTTTTTGAAAACAAGTTCGGGCTTTGCTTGTCTTGCATCATTCCATAGAATCTCAGTATCTGACCCAGATCGAATCACGAATTGGTCTCTGGCCTTTTCATCTGTCAACCATTTTTGCAGATTCTCCTGAAGGATAACAATACATGCATTCAGAATAATGGAGAGAAAACACTATCAAGCAAATAGAGGAATTTCTTATGCCTCTAAAGGAGGTTTTGATACATAAGTGAAAGGAACATGATCAGATGTCCACGTCAGTCAGGTGTGGGGGTGTGTATGTGCATGTGTGACTGTGTGTGTGTGTGTGTGCGTGTGTGCGTGAGAGAGAGAGAGAGAGAGAGAGACTAACCCCAGCGACATAAGTCTTTGTTTCTGGGGGTGCCCACTCCTCAGGAACCCTCATAAACTTGTCAATGTCATCGAACATGCTCACAGCAAAGACATGGGATCTGTCTAATTTGTACTCATCTGTCTTCGCCCTGGCAACGTCAGCTTCCTGCAAGAAAAAGAGATATCAAACGCCTGATAGCTGCTAGCTATTTCACAAAGGCAATTAACGTGCATGGCGTGGCCATGTACAACCGAGTACTTTGTATTCTTAGAATGTAAGACCCAGAATATGATACACAAAGAAAATGACGTTGTTCCATTTCATTACGAGGACGAAAAAATCTTAATTGTACATTTAGCTTGTCATTACCAATAAGAAGACCAACATAATCATAGCACCTGTGGAGTATTAAACTCAATAAAACAGTATCCAAGCGTCTTCCCTGTGTCGGGATCAACAGGCATCCACAGTCCGTTCTCCTTAATCACCCCAATCCGACTATATATTTTTCGAACCACCCCTTCTAATTTCTCGAATTTCTCTTTCGGAACAAAAGGTAAATTGTCCACAACAATTATGTTTCCCAAATCCTCCTCAGATTCCAGCAGTTCCTCTTCCCTCAAATCCTCATCATCACTACATAATTAAATTCCAGAAAAAGAAAATCCATAAGAATTTGAACTCTGACAAAACAACGAAAAGTGCAACACACAAATATCCCAGCCATCTATCCACAACTAAATTTACAAATCCCACAGTCATGGCATCAAACTACAACAGAAGCCATAAACATATATCCACAAAATACAAATCAAACCCGACTGATACCTTACGACGCCGAGGTCGTCACCAGGCGGCAATTGAATCGCATCGAGATTAATTTCCGCCAAATCGACGTTAAGACGGGACGCGATCGACTGTATGTCTTCCAACATAATAATATCCTCCACCGCCATTGTCGCTTGTAAACTCTTTACGTAGTTGCGTCGATTAAACCAGCAAGAAATGCAAGTGTCGACTGTTCACAAACCGCTCGGCTCAACAAGTTGGGTTGTAAATATAGTTCCAATCCAAAGGAGACAAAACGAAGCCCTAGAATTGGATAATTATACTGTTAAAGGGGCTAGAAAAAGAAATTGGTCCAAAACATATTGGGCCTAAGATATATGAGTACTAATCACAAGTCTACTTTTGGGCTTATATATAGATCGAACATTTTTTCGAACGATACAGTAGAAACTCAATAAATTAATACTCGATTATTAATAATCTCTGCAAGATAATATTTTTTGCTGGTCCAGACTCGGAGATGGAGTTCTAAATTAATAATTCGCTAATATTATAAAATAATATATTTTTTATAATTTATATAGACTTCATATAAAATATAAATTAATAATTTCTTGTATACTATGTACTATTACATGAATGAATCACTAAAGTTTCTTGAATTGAGAAGTATGCTTGTTTTTATTAGCATATTTCATCTTTTATTTATATTAAAAAAAATTAATTTTTCATATCAAATAATTTTTTTTGTTGACCCGGAGTATCCCTACTCGACCGGCTGTGGACTTGGCCCACACACTTCAGATTCATTGAGCCGACTGCGAGCTTGCGTCACATATTTCAGGCCCCACAGGGTTGGATATGTGACTATTCTCCTGAACCAAATGAGGAGGATAACCCACTCCCCATGCAACGATAACGCTAGTCAAAATCTCTAATTGAAATCGAACTATGACCTCTAATTTTAAATATTAAGAACATATCCGTTGCGTCATACTGTTATGCATATAAAGCCTTATTTCAAGACAATTTGATAAAAAAAAGAAAACGTATTCAATCAATATGTATACCAACTATAAACTATAGATTAATGTGCTAAATAGATCACAAACAAACTCATAGGAGATGAAAAAACAAAAACATCAATCCACTTTGCTCACAATAAATACAAATAATCATAAACCATCCTATAAAACCTCGGAACTTCAAGAATGCACTGCAGGCGCAACGCCACCTCCCAAACCCATCTTCTTTCCCAAAAATGCTAGCTGTTCGACGAATTCTCCGCCTGTAAGAATCTCCGTGGTCCCATATACGACGTGCCTCTGAGGCTGTTGACGCTGAGCGTATTCATTCAAGCTCCCATACTCCACGTAGTTCCCACCGCCGATCACGAACACAATCGCCTCTTTAAAGGGCCCTTTACCGACGTGGGACCCGCCCGACCCGGATGCTGATTTGGGCGCCCGCGGGTCGAATAGGACGTAGGATTCGGTCTCCGGACTGTTAGGCTTACCCTCCATCAGAGCATCGACCGCTCTCGTCAGTGCCAGTTGATGATCGCCGGAGAGTAGGTTTTTAACCCCGGCGGTCACTGCGCTTAATGCAAACGTCTGCCCGAGCTCTGCCCAATAACCTATGTTGCCTCTGCTAACAGAGTTAGCTGACGCAAGAGAAACGTTCAGTGACTTCATCTTCTTCACGTATTGGAATGCACTTGTATCAACCTCAGACTCCCTCAGAGCAGATTCAACAGCTTCGATCTCCGACGAAGGGATGTTCTCTGCAGAGATAAGGTAGAGTATGGCGAAACGCAGCTTATCCATGTTACTACCTTTGCCCTTCAGCACAGCCATGAGTTCGTTACGGTCGATCCCGCCCCTAATCATCATATCGCTCTCTTTCTTGGAGTAAGAATCTAAAGACCTCTCTTTGATCTCACCCAACAGTGCAGTGGCTATATTCGTGTGCTTATCAATAACCTGTTTCGTCTCTGTCAATTCGGGCAAAGAGTTCACAGCATTCATCAGATGCTTTGTGTTTCCAATCAGATCCGTGCCATCGAACTCAGCCCCAGAAGCATCGCCCGTGCGTCGATTCACCTCTTCAACGTCCTTCTTGTATTTATTCAATTGTGCCTCGATCTCCACAGCCACCTCGGGGAACTCCAGCAACCCATTGGCAGCCCAAAATTGGTCCATGTAATCGAGTTCGAAAGATTTCATCCCACCCTTTTCACCTTTCACGTTCAGCCTGTTCAGTCGCAGACCAAGAACGTCGTGGACAAGTGGTTTGTACCTAAAATCGTGTTGTATAGCCACAGACATCTCGAAATTCCTATCGAATATGCACAGTATGGGTCTCTGGAAAGAACTTGTGAAATTCCCGCCTTCGGTGAACAGATTGTTCTTCGCCAGCAAATGATCTCGCAGCCTCTGATCGAGTAATGATGCAACCATCTCTGCTGGCCCACCGCGAGGGCACCTGATAATGGGGACAACTGCTAGAGTCGCCAAGACACAGAACAACCCTCCCACGATCTTCTCTATTATCTCCTCAATCTCCTTATCACCAGCAGATGGATCATTCAACTGGACGTAACAGTTCTTGTTGGCAAGTGAAAACAAATTGTCTTCGAGTGTAACAAACTCCAAATACTGGTCGTGCACCTTCGAGATCCGCTGAATGGATTCTGAAGCAATTGTTCCTGAAACATGATATAAAATATAAAGCATTTGGGTAGCCTCTTACACTTGTATAGTGAGTCAGACCGATATATTTTTCCTAAGTGGGATAATATTTTAACCCTAAACAAGTAGACGTATCAAATGGGGTGATACTGAGTTCACATGATAGTGAATTCTCAACAATTTCTGGCAACAGATCACACGAGCTAATTCTACACTTCTAGCTTAGCTAGCTCATAAGAACTACGAATCTTGTCCTCACTCAATAGATAATAATACCTGTGGCAACATCCTCAAGGAGAGGTCTGGGGATTGATGAAGAGAAATTGAGATGGAACGAGTCGTAAAGGGCTTTGGAGGCATCGGAGATTATACGCTGCACATTGCGCGGTGTGGGCTGAAGGAAATACACAGCAGGGACATCGTGTATGGGGTTTCTTTCCTTGTCCAAAAGGAAGTATAGCGTGACACCATGTTTGCGCAAATCTTTCACGTGGATTAGCGGGGACAATATGTCCTGGCAAAATCGGTCATAGATCAAGATTTTGTATACATTTTCATCAGCAGTCCCACCAGGTGCATTCACCGCTTGGTTCAGATTCAACATTCGGATTATGCATTCTGCATCGTCAAACATTTTAGTCGATGTTACTAATATCTTTCAGGGAAAAATTGAAGTCATATCTTCACACAAACAGCAGATTATTCAATCAATTGATGGTAAAAAATCCAAATACTAACATAGACAGACAATTGATAAATCAGTGAAACACGCACACAAAATCACCTACATCCACTTTCCATCGTTCATCAATTTAAAATCCATCTGAGACAGCAACGATCATAAAATAATCGTCGCACTACTTGAGCAAACATAAACTCATCATATATAGGAGGATCTGTTTACCTGTTTGCTTCTGACGAAGATTTAACGTCATCTTGAGGCACAAGTGAAATCGATCACAGCACTTAAAATCGGAGGATTGATCCGCAAACTGAAGCTATATAACTCAACGAAGATGTTCGAGCGCGCGAGATCTTGAGCTTGAAGTCACCGACCACGCGAAAGCGTGAGCTGAGGAAGCCAATTTTAATCGAGGCATGTTTGTTTAGCTGGGTTGTACCTCTTGCATAGAGTGTGATACAAACATCTCTCCGTGGGGGAACTAAGTTGGGCCTAATATTTTATATTTTGGGCTTTTTGGGCCTCCATCTAAGGTCTCTACAAGTAATAGTTTATTATTACAAATTAGTTGTACGATTGATCCATAACTTTTTACTAGTATTTTTCGCAACATCAATGCGTTGCAATAAAAAAATATATAATATTTTATATTTTAACATTTTTTTAAATTAAAATATTTATTTACTAAAATTTTAATTAAAGAATAAAATTGAAATAAACTTACAATTGAAGGGTAAAATTGTAAAAAAAATATGACATACCAAATCAATTGAACCGTTAGTCTAGGGTGCTGAGCACTAATAAAACAGAAAGATATTATTATTATTATTATTATTATTATTATTATTATTATTATTATTATTATTATTATTATTAATGTGATCATATATAATGTTTTCGCCAACAAGGCCTTGGCTAATGGTGAGGAAGGAGGTTTTAAGGAGTTGTGGGTTATATCGTGGGATCGACTCCGCCCTCCCACAATGCCTTGTAGTCCCCATGAGATTTATTTCTCATGACTATCATTGTCAGGTGGGTTTGGGACGTATTCATCTGGCCCCGGAGATTAGTCCCACCACTGGAGTGTGTGGCGCAAGTCCACGCCGGAATTTAGGGGCTAGCCCATAGTCAGATCGAGTGGGGATACCTCGAAACAGAAAAAAAAAAATCATATATAATGCACGGACTTGGGACCAGACATATAAGTTAGAATGATTAGTCCCGTTGGAATCCAAGGTCGTATGTGCGGACTTGTAAATATAGGTCAAGAAGATTAATCTCGCCAAGAAGTCGGGATCGTTTCATATCCAAGAGAGTGAAATTCAGATTCACTCGTTAGTCGAAAGTGACGATTACGACACGACCGAAATAATAGTATATAGATCACCAATGTTGGTACATCAGCCCAACTACCTTAGATGTTTGATACATAATAAAAATAATTTATCTTTGCTTATGTATCACAATTTTCATATAGTTAGGGTTTTTACCAAAATTGGTAGGGTAATGTGTACATGGCTCCCTCCATTATTAAAGCTACATTGAATATATAATATATATCGTGACGTCCGTACATTCATTTACAAGTGGAAAGAATCCAAGAATAACTAAAACTTTACAACTAATCACTTCCAAGACTCTTCAACAAAAGCTGTCCCTAATCAAACCCCCATTTTCATCCATCACTTGTAATAATAATTTTCAAACCACCCAAAAAAACACAGCCAAAAAAAAAAAAAAAAGATGCCTAACATGAACCCATCAAACGACTCCTCCCCCATCAAAACCCTAGTCGTCCTCGTCCAAGAGAATCGATCCTTCGACCACATGCTCGGATGGCTCAAAACCCTAAACCCCGAGATCGACGGAGCCACCGGCTCGGAAACCAACCACACCTCCGACCGGCGAGCCGTCCGCTTCACGGCTCAGACCAGCAACGTCGAACCCGACCCGGCCCACACCTTCCAGGCAACCTACGAGCAGATCTACGGCGTCCCATGGTCGGAAGGCTCGACCACCAAGAACCCAACCATGTCGGGGTTCGCTCGGCAGGCCGAGACGGTGCAGAAGGGTTTGTCCGAGGTTGTGATGAGCGGGTTCGAGCCCGACAAGCTGCCGGTCTACGCCGAGCTCGTGGCGAGCTTCGCCGTCTGTGACCGATGGTTCTCTTCCATACCGACGCTGACTCAGCCCAACCGTCTCTTCGTTCACTCGGCGACTTCCTACGGTGCGACGGAGAACGACACGGAGATGATGGTGAAGGGCTATCCGCAGAAGACGATCTTTGAGTCTTTGGATGAAGAAGGTTTTAGCTTTGGGATTTATCATCAGTATCCTCCCTCCACGCTTTTTTACAGGTTTTTTTTTTTTTTTTTTTTTTTGAATTTTTGTTCGTCTATGATTAATCGTCATCAAGGACGTATTAATTAATTATCTCTAATGTAATATGGTCTTTTGTCAATACGTTAGTCTTCTAATCCATTATTGATATTTGTTAGTTGTATATTATATTTAATTTAGTTTTTTTTTAAGATTTTTTACTATTCTTGCATGCCAATAATGACATTTCCTCAGTTTGAAAATCTCGAGCATATAGCTCTATTTTAATCTTATGTGTATTAGGTACAAATAAATAATTATTACTATTTTGACCTTTATCGCCTCCACTAGTAGATAATGTCCCACCTTATGCAAATAATATTATTGTTAATTAATATAATCATTTAATATTTATTAGGATTAGATGTAGGGATTTGGAGCACTTTGAAGTCTTTGGTTGGATACCAAGCTGTCAGAATCAGCCGACCATGTGTCTTATTTTTTTTTTAAAAAAAAAAATCCAATAATCATTATTTTATTCAAAGTCATCAAATTATGAAAGTCAAAAGATTTACTTGAATTATTTCTAGTAGAGAAGCCCATATGTGACTATTATCAAGTAATTTGTGAATTATCTTTTAATATAATATATATATATATATATATATGCAGAAATTTGAGGAAGCTAAAGTACATAAAGAAGTTCCACCAATTCGACCTCGACTTCAAGCGACACTGCAAGGAAGGAAAGTTGCCGAACTACGTAGTAATCGAGCAGAGGTACTTCGAGACAAAATTATTACCGGGAAACGACGACCACCCTCCTCACGACATTGCCGAGGGCCAAAAGTTCGTCAAAGAAGTCTACGAGTCGTTGCGGTCAAGCCCGCAGTGGAACGAGATCCTTTTCTTGATCGTATACGACGAGCACGGCGGCTTCTACGACCACGTCCCTCCGCCCTTCGAGGGCGTCCCGAGCCCCGATGGGCTCGTCGGGCCCGAGCCCTACAAGTTCGAGTTCGATCGGCTGGGCGTTAGGGTTCCCGCGATACTCGTCTCTCCCTGGATCGAACCACGGACAGGTTTGGCATAGTCGATGTTTTTTTTTCTTTCTTTCTTGCAATAAACCCTATTTTACGAACGTATTGTTATGATTATCGGAGACTAAAATGTAGTGCTCCACGGGCCAAACGGGCCATATCCCACGTCGGAGTTCGAGCATTCTTCTATCCCGGCGACCGTGAAGAAGATTTTTAACCTCAAGGAGTTCTTGACCAAGCGAGACGCTTGGGCCGGGACGTTCGACTGTGTAATAAATAGGACAAGCCCAAGAATAGATTGCCCAGGTAATATTCTTTCATATAAAAAATGACACTTACTTTAAAATTAAGCTTTTAGGTGAAGTTGTCATTCAACATGATATCAGAGCTCATGGACCAAAGATGTATTGAGTACGAATCCTCACGACCACCCATTTAAAAAATTACACGTGTAAGGCTAGATAAGAAAGAAATCAGCCTAGACGTGGGGGGACATTGAAAATAAAGTATATAAAATTAAAAAATAATACACTCTCTCTTCAGGCTTAAGCTTTTAGGTGAAGTGAACATTCAACAAATATCATTTGAATCCCACATTCGACGTCATAAATCGAGCGAAGTATATATATATACATTGCAGTGACTTTGTCGGAGGCGGTGACGACTAGGGAACCGTCCGTCGAAGCGAACGAAGAAGCGAACCTCAGCGACTTTCAAGAGGAGATAGTGAAGCTATGCGCGGTGTTGAACGGCGACCACATATCGAAGAAGGACGCATTCCCCCACGGCTTGGTGAAGGGCATGAAGGTCGGCCAAGCCGTCGAATACTCTAGGGCTGCCTTCGACAAGTTCTTGAGCGACTGCGACGGCGCAATAAAAGCCGGGGCGGATGAGTCGCACGTCGTCTGCGACGGCATTTCGGAAGGGAATAAGCGCGTCGTGCCCAAGACGACGACGTTTGCGCGGAAGATGTGCTCGTGCTTCGCTTGCGGGGGCGAAGAATAATGATAATTTCAAATAAGTTTGAATATTAATATGCATCTTGTAAAATGTTTCCTTAATTTGTTGAGTTATATGACTAATAAAATCATTGCATGGTGAATGATAATGTCTGAAATTGCCATTTTCTATCTCTTAATAATCATATGATTATATGTGTGTATATCAATTTTGTGTTGGGCTTCGTACAATTGGCGGCCATTTTACCTATTTATAGGCAAATAAATTAATACTGATCCAATTGACAAGCGCTAATGATCTACAATTAGAATTCTCTAAATACAACAAATTATTTTAACTAGTATTTTTTCACACTTAACTGTGTGTGCTATAATATATAAATATATAATATAATTTTATATTCTAAGTTATTTATAATTCAAAGATGTTTGATATATATGAAATTATAATTTTAATTTTCATTTTAAATTAATTTAAATATATAAATAAAAACTAACTTGTGAGGATATAATTGGATAAATTAAGATATTTATAGACAAAATGATAATTATAATAAAAAATGTATAGATAAATCACAATCATTCAATATAAATAAAATCAATGGCTTATATTTCAATTCAGTGACATACCAATAAGGTGCTTATACTTTATATAAAGGTATAGATAATAATGACGACGAGACGGACTTATATTTTATTTTCAACATGCTATTGATTTATTTATTGTCTATATTCAGACGTGGTGGGGATTTATATACATGACTGCTTAGCATGAACTCTACTCTATGACTACTTCACTTATGTATCATATATTTTTTTTTATTACAATAAGCTACCTACGTTTAAATTGATTTCTTTCTTACCGAAACATCGATAGGCGTGAATTTTTCTTCGGATAATGGTGGCCTAAACTCTACTATCAAGTTAATTGAAGTTTAATTTTGTATGGGTACATCATATTTTGTAGACAATGATAATACATGCGAAGAAAAGAATGTTGGAAATATTTAATTTAAATTATGGGCTCATTACATATGGACTACATATATTATTATTAATAATTCCTAAGGTTTTTTTTTTTTAGTTTCATGAAGCTTAGAGAAGACAAAAAGGTAACACACCATAGTTTTATTTAATTGCAAGTACATATATTGTCTATACGAAGAGTGGGTTGGTTTATTTTCATTAGGGCCCACCATCGACCGACCATTGTCTTGTTGATTGGACCAAAACTCTATTTTAATAATTAAGTTAAAATAAAATTTTGCATGTCACTAATATTATAGTAAGCTACGTGTAAATATAAGGCGAGATTCGATGGAAATTAAATAAAATGATTATCGAAAGCTTTGATGTGAAATACGCACGAAAGAATTAGATTTGTTTTGGAGGATATAAATTATTTAAATATTTCGTTATATTTTTTCACTTTAGAAGTAAGAGATTTGTACTACGTATACAACAAGTGATGCATCATTTAAAATTTAATAATGCGACAGCCCGCAATGATGTAGTGAAGCAAAGTATTTATCTGTAAATAAATTAGTAATAAGCATCAAAAAAGATAATATTAGATAAATACGGCTGAGAAAGTGACATGCCAACTATAGAGAAAACAATAAATTAAAAAACAAACAAATAAAATAAAGAAAAAGATAAATAGATACACCCAGAAAAGGATCACATATTACTCATAATTATTCTTTTGTCAATTTTCTAAGTGGGACCTTTTAAATATCAATGTCACGATATTCCAATCTCAAATTTTTTATATTCCAAAAATATATTTTCGATATAGCCGCTCGGAAGAATATTTTATGATAATTTAAAAGGTTGATTTTTTAGTTATCTTCATATATTCTTCAATTTAGCTTGTAAGGAAAGCATTGATGTGAGACGTTAATATACTTATATATATATATAATATATATATATATATATATATATCAATCGTATCGATATGGAAAATTAGAAAATTCCAAGATTATAGAATTGATTTCTTCTTCGTCAATGATTGAAATGATCTTCAAAATATTTATGTAAATAGATTTATCTCAGTAGTTTAAGTTGGTATAACCACTTTATCTATATTCGTTGGCAACTAGCCGTTAATAAGACAAAGAAAAGCTTCTATACATTATACATTTCTACAAGATTAATCATCCAATATCAACTTACTAATACTGAGATTCGAAGTGCAATTATTGGAAATTTATCATTCCCCCCTTTTATTTCTATATTTATGTTCAGTCCCATGATTCCATTTATGAAGTATTGCATCAAAATTTGTAAATATATAACATAACATGGCAAATTAAAATACCAAGGTTGAATCTTTACTTGGTATTATTATCGAGATTAAGTTTGGGTGTTTATGACCCTTAGTACAACTTTGGTATTATTATCGAGATTAAGTTTGGGTGTTTATGACCCTTAGTACAACTTTGGTATTATTATCGAGATTAAGTTTGGGTGTTTATGACCCTTAGTACAACTTAGAGTAATATAAGTTTGAAATAAAATATATAAAACTAGAATATGATATAATCCCGACAATTTTAAGATTTTAGTTGGAGTGTCATTCGATATGATAGCAGAACTCAGTCTAAGAGGTCATGTGTACGAATTCTTAAGATAACCCATGAAAAGAAAAAATTCTTACAACTTGGTGGCAACGTTCAATCCAAGAAGATGTCATCTGAACGAATTCTTACGACCACCCATGTAAAAAAAAAATATACGTACAGTAAGAATTCAGCCTAAATGTGGAGTGACGTTTAAGAAATATAATATATAAAATTAATATTATACATCAAATGATTTGATGCTAGCCAATAAAATGGCAAAAGGTCAAAAATATTGTATCACAACTCCAATGATACAAGTTGATCATTTTCTTATAATCATAATAATGTAATTATATAAAAATTATTATATATTTCATTTGTATTTTTCTTGCGTGTGGAAACAAAACATCAATATTATGGCCACTCATATATTTGGAGGACAACTGGCTTTTGGGTATATTTGCTTATCAATAGGGTTCACTAATGTAATTGTTATTTTATTCCTAATATAAGTTTGTCATTATCAAGTTTTTTGGTCAATCCTAGAAAAATAAATTCCTTAGAATATTTAATATATAAGTCTATCCACACATGCATGGACAGATAATGTTCCGAGACTTATAATGCAACTGAGTAAATGTTGTAATAAAATTTATTTTTAATATCTTAACCATTTAAAAAAATAATAAAAACTACTACATCATCGTATTTTGACTTTCATGATAATAATTGAATAAAAAAATGGCTTTAGCTGGCCAAACCCACTAGTATTCGAGGGACCATTTCTTCATTAATTAAAATATTAATTGTTTTCCAATCAAATGATGTATAGTTGCTATTATCTTTAATTGTAGATTTAAATTGTTTATCTTCAAACCAATGAATATCTTTTCCATTCCTCCTTTTTTTTTTCCTCATTTTTTTTACACTTTCTAATATTATTAAAATATTCATAGTTGTCTAAAATGATTTACTATATTCACATGCATGCAAGCTACATCACAATTAAACATGATAAAGCGATCAACATAATAAAGAATTTGCAATCAACTTTAGATAATATACATTATGTCTATATATTCCAGGATCTAACGAAAAAAATGATCCAATGACTAAACTTTGTATAAGTGAATAATTTTGCAATTATTAAATACAACGAAAAAAAATAAAGAGAAATTATGGTTGGTAACCCTGTGTTTAATGCTTTCTAGTTGGTGTTCAAAATAATTTTCAATTCCGTTTGGTACCCCTATGTTTAAGACTTTTTCAGTTGGTGTTCAAAGTATTTTTTGATTTCGGTTGATACCCCTGTGTTTAAGCTTTTTCCAGTTGGTGCTAAAAGTATTTTTAAATTTCGGTTGGTAACCATAAGTTAAGACAAAACATAACCCCGCGATTTTAAAAGACTAAAAATGAGATCTTTAGGTATATGAACCGTCTTTTATGTTTTCTATAATTCTATTAGCAACTAACATGTCTACACCTAAAGATCTCATTTTTTAGTCTTTTAAAATCGCGGGGGTTATGTTTTGTCATAACTTAGGGTTGCCAACCGAAATTTAAAAATACTTTGGGCACCAACTGGAAAAGCCTTAAACACTGGGTTACCAACCGGAATTGAAAAATACTTTAGGCACCACTTGGAATAGGCTTAAACACAGGGGTACCGATCGAAATTGAAAATATCTTTAAACATTAACTGGAAAAGCCTTAAACACAGTGTTACCAACCGAAATTTCCCAAAAAATAATAAAAAATAAAATTCGAAAACCCATATAATTAGAGTCTCTCTCTCTATATATATTATCACACAAAACATTCAAAGCCACGTATATATAAGAATCATTCATCAGAAGACACACAAATACACTACTACACAACATATCCTATACTTCTAGGAATAACAACACTAATGGATAAGCTCCATCACTGTAATAACTATTCTCAGTCTTTCTTCCTTCTTCTTCTTCTTCTTCTCTTCCTCCATGTACATGCTTCAGCCTCCTTCAACGTATCAACCATACCCTTCTCCAAAGGCTTCACTCCATTATTCGGCGAAGCCAATATCTTCTCCTCCGACGATGATCGATCCGTTCGTCTTCATCTCAATCAGTACACAGGCATGCATATGTTATGTTTTCCATGATTTTTAATCTATTTTTCTATATATAATTTCTATGGATGATCATTATGATCATGAATGTATAAAGAAAATAAAGACAATAAAAGGGTTTTCTAAGTTTCTTTTTTTTTTTCTTCAATCCTTTATATATGTAGGGTCAGGGTTCAAATCATCAGACCTTTACAGCCATGGCTTCTTCAGTGCTAAGATAAAGTTGCCATCAGATTACACTGCAGGAATAGTCGTGGCCTTCTATGTAATAAGAAATCGAAATTCAATACATACAACATATATATATATATATATATATATTAATAACCATGATGATCATCTTAATTATGGGGTAATAATTTGCAGACAACAAACGGAGACATATTCAGGAAAACACACGACGAGCTTGACTTTGAGTTCTTGGGGAACATAAGAGGCAAAGCATGGAGATTTCAGACAAATATGTACGGAAATGGAAGTACACACAGAGGAAGAGAGGAGAGGTACTACCTCTGGTTTGATCCTTCCAAAGAGTTCCATAGCTACGGCATACTTTGGACCACCAAGAATATCATGTAAGTATATATATTTATTTTCATCACATATTCTAATTATTTCTTTTCACACACATTTAGCTTGCCCAACTTGTCAAATAGCGTATATGAGTGAAATTTGACCGTTGCTGCTTCAAGAAATAAAAGGGTTACTGCCCGATGAAATATTAATAGGGAGTTGCAATATTTTTAATACTTTTAAACAATATATATATATATATTTCTAATAAGCCATGGTTTTTTCAAAGATGGCTCACGTGTGTGAAAAGGAAAATATAACAGATAAAGTCTATAGTTCATTGATGGCCATAATCACGGGCAAGCTTTCTTTGTCGAAATTTGATTTGCAGATTAATAAAAGCTTCGTATTTAATGAATAAGTAAAGCTTTTTCTTGCATGATTTCGTGGACGAAAGGGAAAAGGTTGTCTCGGTCAAAAATGGAAGGATTAGGTTTTATAATTATGACATGAGCCAAACAGACCTCTATGCGTTGTACCATACTTATGGATGAAAATTAGGCAAGAAAATTAATTATGATCGTTGAAAATTAAGTAAAACATCTTTATTTTGCATATTCTTTGTTCATTAGATTTTACATCGACAATATTCCGATTCGAGAAATAGTTCGCAAAGACGAAATGGGAGACGACTACCCTTCGAAGCCCATGAGCCTATACGCCACGATATGGGACGCATCCGACTGGGCCACATCGGGCGGCAAGTATAGGACAAATTACAAATACGCCCCTTTCGTCGCGAAATTTACCGACCTAGTCCTCCACGGATGTGCCACCGATCCTCTCCAAGAGGTGGTGGTCGATGACAACTGCCCTTATGACGAGGGCCTCGACGGTGCTCAATTTACGAAACTGACCCTCAAGCAAAGACTGGCCATGAAGAAATTCAGGTCGAAGTACATGTACTATTCTTACTGCTACGACACGGTTAGGTACACCGTTCGACCGCCGGAGTGTGAGGTCGATCCCGAGGTTAGAGGGCTGTTTAAGCCCACGGGCCAGCTCAAGTTCGACGGGGCCCGCCGTGCTCGGAGGAGTAATAAGAGGAAGGGACAAGTTATGGATGCTAGGAAGTATGTCAATCAAGATGATGATTGAGGCCTTTCACATTGTGGAGTAAATAAAAACTATGTATATAGTATTCATACGTGAATTATTTTTTTTCAAGATTGATAGAGTTGTGTAATAAAACATTTTGTGTAATAATTCAAATGCGCCATGGACAGATTCTACAAACGTTTTTAAACTCAGAAAAATGGTTGACACACATATATATAAGTGGCATAACTTACAGCATCTCTCTTTCGAGCCATCTTTCTTGTAATAACAGTCGGAGTTGGGCGGAAGCGAGCCTCGGTCTGATGCTAGTGGTGGTAGGAACCTGAAATACCTTCTAAGCTTTCTCCAAGTGATACTCTGCAAAGAGAAGTACTTTCAGGGAAAACATTAAGGAAGCACTAGAATCTGTGATTCCTACTAACAATAGAATATTTCGTCTTTAACAAGTCTAAACTCCAAAACGAAAGATAGATACTATCGACCTTCATCATTTCAATAACATCCTTCTTTCCACGTGGTTCAATCCTCAATACACGACGAAATCTTTCCTTATCAGACTTTAATCTAAAAGAAATCGTTCACCACATAGCCATTTCAATGTGTATACGTTTCAAAAGAAACTGAATCAGATAGCTAATAAACCTATGCAATTACAGGCTATTTACAGTGAACTTAACAGCAGATGCAACGATGAAGATGGAAATATGAAGAAGACGAACAAACATAACGGACACTTGGAATCATCACGGGACAATTCGAAAAGAATCTTACTTGTGCATACAATACTTGTATTCCGAACTCCGTGTATAATCTTTCTCCCCTTCCTCCAACTGAGAAAAATTCAAGAAAAAGAAGGAATTCCACTCCTCAAATTCGATGAAATCGTCTCTAATAATCATAAGCTAAATAGTACAAGCAGTATAATTTCAGTACTGGGTCACTCTCGTATATAAGTTCATAGCAAACAGGGGAAAGGCATCTCAAAGCACAATTCTCCTTGGCTACCATTGAAGACTTGCATTGCTGACCCCATAAACCGCTTCAATCACACATAAGCCACATCAAATCAGAAACGCCACAATATAATTTAAGAATCAATCAAAGAGAAGGCGTATCATCCTAGGGCAAAAGCAACGATCGATAGTTGATACCTCTCAATATCTGAATAGCATTCGTTTTTCTTCTGCCTAATCTCTTCATCCTGTAAAAAGGATCGAATACATCAAAACAGAATCGTTTGCCCCAAAATCGAGCAGCGATTTCTTTTTCCTCTTCAACAGCTTAAAGGAAGGAAAAAAAAAAGAAATTACAGATGCTCACCGAGATCGGGACTCTAGAATTCGCAAGAACAGCGCCAGAACATAGCAGAAAGACGCCGCAAACAATGGCTAGACGATGATAATCTGTGATCTTGGCCATATGTTGATCTTCCTTCAAGGATGAGGTCGTTTGGGTAATTCTGTAATTTAACTATAAACCAGCGTATAGTCACTCATATGAAAAAGCGCTGGCGCCAATAGCGATTTAAGTATATGCAGATGGAGCTATTTTACGAAGAAGCGTTGGCGCCAACAGCGAGTTTTAAGTAAATGAAAATTGGAAATTAATAGGAAGATCCTCATAACATCACACCTTGAAAATTCACATTTAAGACATTCTATACAAACTTTTCTTTAACTACATTTAAGACATCAAATCTAAGAATACAAATCTTTCCTTGTCTTGAAAAAAAAAATTATTATTATTATTACAATTATTACAACGATCAATCACCGCGGCTATATCTCCGCCGCCTCGCCCTCCTCCGAAACGGCCGGCACGCCTCGATGCTAAGGTCGACGGCGGCCACTAAAGCCATAAAGATCGCCGCGTCCTCTATACACTTGACGTGCCTCATCGCCAGTTGAACCGACGGCTTACTACACTTGCCCTCCCCCCTAACCCTACACCTCATAACAAACCCGCCGCCGCCCGCCGGGCTCAAGCCCGCTAAATCCCCACCGCCCTCCGGGCTCGGAACAGCCGGCGTACCACCACCGCTGCCGCCACTGCGAACATTCCGATCGGTGTCTATCAAGAACTCCCCGCCCTTCTCCGCGCTTACGGAGATCTCCGACATCACCATCTCCTCTTCGCCGCCTTCGTATTCATCCGATAAGACGCGGAATCTAAAGCACACATAGTCCCGAGCGCCGCCCTTCTCCCTCCACGCCTCGAGCTTCCCCCACGGCCGCCAGCTGACATCGGACCGGGCCGGGCCGGGCCGGACGACGATCATCCACGCGCCGGGGTTCGACCTGGCGACCCACTCCCTGCCCGACGACGGGACGAACGGCGTCGCGATGAAGGCTGCCGCCACGGCCGAGCCGGAGAGGTCGTGGATGGTGACCTTCCACCCCTTTCGCTGGTAGGACGCCGCCGACGGCGTCGAACCCAGTGGGTCCGCCGCCTGGGCTAGCCTGTCCTGGCTGAACTTGCAGCTGAAGATGGGCTGCTTCGCCGAGCCGCGGAGCTGGACGATCTGCGGGCTGAGCTTCGTGTCGTCTTCGAACTGAAAAATGAACCTCGGGTCGGGCTCGAGCTTCACCGTCGCGTGGAGCTCGGCGCTGTTCTTACCTATCCCGACCCAGCCGTCGAATAGGGTCGCCGGTTTGCCCCCGGCCCACTCGGGCCCCACGGCGAGCTTAAACGCGCCAATCGTCTGCTTCTTACCGCTAACCCCAACGCCACAGTGGGGCTGCGTCATCCCTTTCCTCCCGACGAACACGGCGATCTCTAGACAAGCCTGAGGCGTGTAGAAACAGCCCGGCGCTAGCAGAGCCTTTAGGTCGGATTCTTCGAGGTAAAAGCTGGCCGCCGCCACGGCGGCGTTAGGGTTGGGATTTGGTTCGGAAGGGGATAGGATCGGTACCGGCGATGTCTGAATGGGAAAACCTCGTAGGCGGATTTCGCACGCGCAGGGCGGAGGGTTCGTTTTGATGGTTGGTTTCGAGGCGGCGGTGGGAGACGCCGCCGGGAATCTGACGCCGAGGGATACGATTGACAGGCGGATGAAAGCTTGAGGGTCCATTTTGCTGTGCCTTTTCACGAGCGTTTCTCCATTGTTAGGGCAAAAAGACAGAAGGAGCTCAAACGCATTTCTGTAAGAGATCAAAATGAGGACAGAAAGGAGATTAACTGAAAAGGAAAAGCCACCTTAATCAAAGATCAAAAGGCGCGAACTGCCGCCGTTCAATGGCTTTTCTTGGCTCTCTTTTTTCAGTAAAATGCCAAGAAAAGATAATGCAGAGCTGTAATAATATTATGAATTGGTGCGTGTATTAGTGTGGGTGTATGGCTTCTTAGACTATGCAGAGATCATGAGAGATGATGATGATGACGATGATGATGGCTTCTTAAGCAGTATATGGTGCGTGTATTAGTGTGGGTTGACTGTGTGAATGAATTTATAAATACGTACGATAAAGATATATTTTTTTTACAAATTTTCATAAGATATATATATTTTGCGATCCCGAGGTATCCAACTCGATCTGGCTATGAGATAGCCCCTAAATACCGTCGTGGGCTTTGCGCCACAAAGACCTCCCAAACCCACCTGGCGGAGGCTTAATTGCGTCACGCACTCCAGTAGTGGGACTAATCCCCATGACCAGATGAATACGTCTCAAACCCACCTGACGGAGGCTTAATTGCGCCACACACTCCAGTGATAGGACTAATCTCCGGGATAAGATGAATACGTCTCAAACCCATCTGACAACGATAGTCATGAGGACTACTCAAGGAATTATGGGGGATTAAATCTCACAACCTAACCCACAAATTCTTAAGACCTCCTTACCACTAGGTCAATGCCTCATTAATATATTAAATAAGAAATGTAGTATTTTGAATGTGGTGGGCCCCATGCAATTGGATACAGCTGTGTCCAATCCCATGTTTGTATAGTGAGAATCGCTTGACATGAGAGACTTTGTGGATATGGTCGTAAGGATTTTCAAATATTCATAATGTATTATTAAGGGGTAATTCGATTGGCACCCCTTTTTTCTATTTGCACCCCTAATTAATAAGTAAAGTAAACTATTAAATACTTACCAATTTTTAAGGTAAATACTTATAAATTTGAAATCATTAAATTACTTACCATTAAACTAAACCAATTCTAATTTCAAACTGCATCAATTAAAATACGTAATTATTTAACAATTCAAATTGCATTCATTTCACTAATTCAAACCACTTCAGCAAGGCAGTTTCAAACCACTATATATGTGTTTATTTTATATTAATATTAAATATTAAGCTTTAATTTTTCTTAAAGTTAATATAAAACTGCAGCAATTAATATAAGGAGTAATATAATTAGTGGTGTTCAACCGGTTCCCTATTTGGAATCATCGGTTCCGGTTGCACCAAAATTTCAAACCGTG
Organism: Lindernia subracemosa; assembly: GCA_028392965.1. Taxonomy (NCBI): domain Eukaryota; kingdom Viridiplantae; phylum Streptophyta; class Magnoliopsida; order Lamiales; family Linderniaceae; genus Vandellia; species Vandellia subracemosa. The sequence continues at coordinate 5,753,670 of JAQPCC010000002.1, read as the reverse complement.
ATCGAACCGCGGTTAACCACGATTTGGAACCGTCGGTTCCGTTTCCAAACCGATTCATTGGTTTTTTTTTTGTTTTTTTTAATTTGTTTTATTTTTTTCGTTCAAAATCGCCGGTTTTGGTTAATCGCCGGTTTTTCAACGGTCAGTAAACTATGGTCATTGATCTTCAATGGCCACGAGATCTGAACCGTTAATATTTTTTTATTTTTTATTTTAGAAAAAAACTAGCGGTTAACCGCGAGTTTTCGATTTTGAAAATATAAAAATCGAAACCGAACTCCTCCGGTTATAACCGGAACCATTGATCCCGGTTAATTGAACCGTTGATCGCCGGTCCGGTTCCGGTTTTTCAAGCAGTATGAACATCTCTAAATATAATAAAAAAATAAATTAAATATTCTATCGATGTACCTTGGTAAAATAACTTAATTAATATTGTTGAATAACTCTTGTAATTCATATTGTAAAAAATAAATAATAAGATAATTATTGTTGAATTCATATAGTTATGTAAATATTTTTTACAAATTTCATGTGTTATGGGAGGTGTAAAGGGGGGGGTGTGGGGTGTGAAGGGGGGTGTGAATAGTAGGACCCATTATTAATTCATCTACGAATATTAAGAGATTAAGACACAACATAATGTAATAATATATCCTATAAATCTCCAGTAATAACATTTAATCGTACAAAAATAATAATATTTATGATAATAATAGAAGTTGTGGCAATTATCAATGGTCGAACAAAGATTTCGATAACACGAAAATATATTGCAGGTCATTTAATAATTTTTTTTTTCTTTTTCAAATCTCATTGTGAATGCTAGTTTGGCATGAAGCTTCATTTGCTGTCATATAAATTATCTTAGTTTGACATTTATGTATTATCAGTAATAACCAAAGCTTGGAATCGATATTAAGTCTTCCATGAATTGAATATCCTTCTTTTTTCCTCTTTTACATCATATTTTCTTACTATTTGATTTGACGAATTGTTTTAACTAATCTTAAATCCACGAAAAGTATATTGGAATAAAAAGACAAATAAAAGACGGTTATATGGGGTCGAAAATATTGAATATAATAATGATAGAGTCATTTTTCAATCATTTGCCTAAAATCAAAAGTTAGTCCTCTCCGTTTCATTCTTTTATTAACTTCTTAATCGTACTAAAAGCATAATACATGTATATATATATATGAGTAAAGAAAATAAAACTAAAGCTCTATCAAATTTAGAAAATCAACCGTAAAAATTATATATATATATATACATACATATAACAATTTGGATACTCTAGTCTACACATATACCATGTGTTAGTTGGGTTCATTGAATCCAAACTCAACATATGAACACATGTGAATAAGCAAAATTTATACTCGTACGTATGCATGTGCAATATATATATTATATATATATATATATTTAATAAATTAGATAAATATGGCCGTGATTTATATATTTTTTTTCATCACCCAACACCTTTGAATATTGACTTGAGACGTAATTAGGTTAACTATAATTGCATGCGATGCGATGATCGATGTCATTGGATTCCATGCAAAGTGTTACGATTTATATTATTTATATATAAATATGTATATATATGTCTATAGTAACATCATCACGTGAAGATAAAGTAAACATTTTTTGAATAAAGGAGTTGACAAATAGAACAATTAAATGTCATCGAAGAAAACACGGAAACATGCCGTCTGACAACGCTATATATGTTTGTAGCATTTCCCTTACACTTTGGATACGTTTAAATTTTTCCCTATAGGTAACAATATATATATATATATATATTATGAATAATAATGTTATATAAAATGGTCCTACGTGGAGTCAAAACTATGACTATCAACATGTTACTTGATATGCGACTAGTTTTTCGTGGGGACTCTTTGCGTCATTTGTCAAGATTTCACTGCCTCATATATATTTGGTGTGGACATAAATGATAATATAATTATATATAAATTATATATATGTCACAATATAGACTATGATCGAAATTGACCAGACAACTTGTGCTCGCCTCGTCACATAAACTGTGGGCATTTCCTTAGCGAGAAAGCCAAATGCTATTTATTACATTTAGATAATAAAGGAGACAATCCCACATGGTATAGTTAGTCGAAACATACTTTGGGGATTATTGCCCCATAAAATCCATCATATTAAAATAAAATAAAACAAGAACAGTTGAAACATAGGAAATATGAAAAAAAAAAAAAAAAAAAAAAAAAAAACAACGCCAACAAATTCAATATTTGATGGTGACTCGATGGATTTGGTATACCCCTATCGCCACGATCACCACAATGATCTAATATATATCCAATATCCATACTATATATAATATATATGTAAATATGGATTAATTGGGCCCTTAATGGACCGTTGAGCCCACTTACTTGGGCTGCAATAATTAAATGTGTATTTTTTTTCAGGCCTATGAGAATATAAATTTAATATTCAGACCCTATCAGAAAAATAATTTGTTTTAAGGCCTGATTTTTATAATAACACTTTATTGTACTGCAATAACAATACATTGTAAGTTTGTAATACAAAAGGTAATACTTCTTCTATAACACTTTATAACACTTTTGTAAGTTTATGTCCTTATCCCTAACTTTTACAGAAATTGGGTCCTTTGAAATAAATTTTTTTCTGATAGGGTCTGAACGCTATTTTGAAACTACAAAAGGACCTGAAACCTAATTAACCCTAATTAAATTTTATTTTCGTAAACCAGAATTAAAGGTACTATTTACAATCAATGCACAAGAACATCATCCCCATGTACAATACTATTATTTATTGTTATATTATAGAGTACGATATATTAATAAATCCACAATACAATCTATTAATACGGTATTATACAAATATAACATATAAAATACACATGTATGTATATTGACAATAAGAAGCATTCTTATGACAAAATAAAAAGCTTTACCTTCACTTTTCTGATATCACTTCCACTTCTTGAATTTGTGCCTCCCAAACATTCCATGCTTCCAACGTTTCCCAAACTTACCATGCTTATACTTCCCATGTCCGAAAAATCCGCCATGGTAATAAGGGCGGTGATGCTGAAAACCACCGTGCGAGAGGTGGTGGGCCCCGTAGCCTACGGCGGCGCCGGCCAGGAGCGGCCCTAGCCCGACCCCGTGTCCTGCAAATGATAGTTGTAACAATCAAAGATAAGAAAGCCAAAACAAACACATTTTTATTACCCCAAATAATGTTATGTCCAGCAAATGGTAGCATAGCAATTACCCGAATGAGATGGCCCGGGATAACCCGAAGGAGGATAGCCATGCGGAGGGTACCCTGGCGGTGGTGGAGGGTACCCAGGCGGTGGTGGTGGAGGAGGGTAGGCGGTGGGTGGATATGCGGTCGGTGGATAAGCCGGCGGGGGATAACCATATCCAGGATAAGGCGAGGGGGGATAGCCACTTCCATAATAAGGCGGGCGGTGCATTGCAGCTCCAGCGGCATATGCTGCTAGGTTTGTGAACAACCCTTTGTCCTGAGAATCGTGATTCTCATTTCGATCTCCCATCTACGCTTTTGAAATAAGAGCGAAATCAAAACGAAGGTCTCTAAACAACGGAAATAAATCGACTAATCGGGCAACAAATCAGGGACGACGATTAACTGATCATACATACACAAGTAGAAACAATCATTACACAGTTGAAGATTATGAAATAAGAAAATTGGCTTTGTTTCTCCTTATCTCCTACTATAGAACAAGAAGGCCTTCCAAGGGCATGATTACAAAAGGAAAATCACACATTAGAGCAATTTTTCAATTATTCGACAGAATCCCTAATCATTGACAACATCATATATTGTCCTCCTCCTCCTAAGGTTGGGAAACAACCCTTAAAACTACAACTCCAATCTCAGACATAGCGAAAACATGCAGATATAAACAATTCTAGATTCTCTTACAGGCCAAAGGAAAAAAAAAGTAGATATAAAAAGCTGAATACGAAAAGCTTCGTTTCATCCCATCAACTCAAACAAAAATAATAAAAAAACAAAAAAACAAAAAAATCCCACCAATCACACATCCACGGTGGTTTAATTCCGAGCTGAAAACGCTAAACGATTCAAGAATAAAATAAGCTGACGATGATCTTACCTTGCTCGATTTGGCCCTCTTGCTCTGATGATTTCCCTTCTTTCTTCAGGTTTATTTGTTGTAATAAAAGAAACGTAGCAATAATAATATATGATCATGGAAAAAGCGTCAAACGCGTTATTCCGACGCATTTTTTAGTTTTTTATATAATAAATTTATCACTTTTAAGATGAGACAATATAATAAAATATTAATTTATTTATTCAGAAATTAGGTGCTGTGTATGACCATAATTCTAATATTTTAAGATTAGAAAATTAAATTACATCATCATTTTGTATTTAGACAATGGACAATAGCACACGACAACAAAAATCCAATCAAGAGTGGTTAAGATTAGGAAATTTCATCCATGAATCTTTTTATCTTACTACCAAAGCAAGTTTGTACACAAACTTCCGACCCGACCCGACCCATATTAAAAGGATAGAGCCATAAAATATTAACATTGGCATCTCAATACTATTATGTGATATGACGAACATACAATTGACTATATATAGTACACCTTTTCATTATTAAAATCAAGCCTTCTTGGCATAGATAACTTTATCTCGCATGCAATGCAACTACAATGAATAATAATATAATTTATTTGATGCTAACAAAGGGGCACTAATCTTTCGTTGTTATCGCTTAAAATATATTAAACAAACACACAGATAGCTCTATATATAACTAAGAATATATCTATATATATAGATATATATATTTAATGCTCGATATCATCAGTCACATACGCACTGAGATGAAATTCTTATTTTTGTTATCATTATCACACTCTCATATGCTATAAATAGTCACGTATGCATTGCATTGCATGGTATAGAAAGAAAATAACAATTGGGGCTCTACCATGTTCTTGCGTATTTATTTGATTTATATATATATATATATATTATATCCTATATACGAGGCATTTAAATCTTTTGATTGATCAATGTATTATTGATGCTTTCTTGATAATCAGAGATGATCGTCGAATGTATAATCCCTTATCATGCACCGATTGAAGGTTCTTCGTAAATTTGCATGCAAATTCTGACCTTTTTTTATTTTTATTTTTATTATTTATATCAATAAGATTTCTTGGCCTTTTTTTCTTTTTTTTTTTTTTTTTTTTGCAGGGCTAAGTATTCCTTCTTAATTACATGCCTTCTGAGCATTGTTCTTCGTCGTTACGATGTTCGATTCTTCTTACAAGTCGCAGTACATAGGCGGTCAGAAGGAGAAATTCGTAAGGTCGTAATAATAATCATTCCGATCAATCGCAGCCGTTGAAAATCCCCGACGAAAAAAAAAAAAAAGTTTCAATCTTTCTTCCCTCGAATTCTTTCCCAGGTTGAACGACTTGGAATCGTCGCTGTCCTTCAAATCGGACATGGCGGCAGGAAAGAACCTATGCGGGTTCAGCCTGGAGAGCTTCACGGGCGGCCCGTCGAAGCCCACCAAACCCGACCCGTCGTCCAAATCCTTCCGGGTCGGGCTCCAGCGGAAATCCGAGGGGCTGGTGATGTTCGGGCGGTCCCTTAGGTCGGGCGTCACTCGGGCGGTCTTCCCCGAGGACCTTCGAATCTCAGACAGGAAGATCATCGATCCTCAGGACAAGTCCCTCCTCTTCTGGAACAAGCTCCTCGTCATCTCTTGCATCCTCGGAGTTTCCGTGGACCCGCTTTTCTTGTACCTCCCCGTCTTCCAAGAGGACAAAATGTGCCTCCACATACACAAGAGCCTCGCCTATACGACAACCACCCTTAGGACAATAATCGACGCCTTCTACGTCCTTCGCATGGCCCTGCAGTTTCGTACGGCGTTCATTGCGCCTTCTTCTCGGGTTTTCGGTAGGGGCGAGCTCGTCATCGACCCCCATGAGATAGCCAATCGGTATATCCACCGTTACTTCTTCGTGGACCTTTTCTCCATCTTGCCCTTACCTCAGGTAAAAAAAAAAAAAAAAAAAAAGGAGCCATTTTTTTCGCAAGAAAATCTAAATTTGCTCGTCTGCAGATTGTAGTGTGGAGCTTCTTGCACCATCCGGAAGGTTCTGACGTGCTAGGAACGAAGAAGGCGCTGGTAATAATCGTGTTTCTTCAGTACATCCCGAGGTTCGTGCGGTTCGTGCCTCTTTCCTCGGAGTTGAAGAAGGCGGCCGGCGTCTTTGCTGAGACAGCTTGGGCCGGAGCGGCGTACTACTTGCTGTGGTTCTTACTAGCAAGCCATGTAAGTACCATAAATTCGAAGATGTAAGATAAAAGAGTAGTTGAAAACTGAGAACTTAATGACGAAAACACAGATTGTTGGGGCATTATGGTACTTACTGGCGATCGAAAGGAAGGACACTTGCTGGGACGCTGCTTGTCGGGAAAGTGGGCAGTGCGACCCGAGCCTTCTATACTGTGCCCACGAGGCCACGAACATGACGGAATGGTTAAGCGTCAGCAAATCGATCCTCGAACCTAAGTGCGCACTTAATGACGACGGGACGCCTCCGTTTAAGTACGGAATCTACGGGCAAGCTTTGACCGCCGGGATTCTTGAATCAGACCATTTTTCGTCAAAGTACTTCTACTGTCTGTGGTGGGGTTTGCAGAACTTGAGGTACGAATGCTTTTCTTTCTTCGGTTTTTCTGTTTGCCCAAATGTAAGAAAGAATACAAAATTCGACATGCGAGGAGATGACTTACCTTGTAAGAACCTCGAAACAGTACTCTCGGGCAGGGGCTGATCACCAGCACGTACCCTGGAGAAGTCCTTTTTTCGATAGCAGTTGCCATCTTAGGGCTTCTCCTCTTTGCGCTTCTCATCGGTAATATGCAGGTAGGCACAGTACTATGTTTTGGCTTTGTGTCCTAAAACGTTTAAGAATCTACATCTCATTCGAACTGCTGCCTTCCGTGTGGTGGTGCCAGACGTACCTTCAATCTCTAACGGTTAGGCTGGAAGAGATGAGAGTGAAAAGGCGAGACTCCGAGCAATGGATGCACCACAGAGTGCTCCCACCTGAACTTAGAGAAAGAGTGAGGCGTTACGATCAGTACAAATGGCTCGAAACTAGAGGGGTCGACGAGGAGAGCATAATACAAAACTTGCCGAAAGATCTCAGAAGAGATATCAAGCGTCACCTTTGTCTGAATTTGGTTCGAAGGGTATGTAAATGCTGTAAGAACTTCAGACATAACTCACACACTTTCGAATTGAATAAAGAAACTGCCCTTTTTTTTTCCTTCAGGTACCTCTTTTTGCAAACATGGACGACAGATTATTAGATGCAGTTTGCGAAAGGCTCAAACCGAGTTTATACACGGAGAGCACATACGTACTTCGTGAAGGTGACCCTGTCGATGAAATGCTCTTTATCATCCGAGGCAGATTAGAGAGTGTCACCACGGACGGTGGAAGGTCGGGCTTTTTCAACCGAGGGATACTCAAAGAAGGCGATTTCTGTGGAGAAGAGCTTCTTACATGGGCTCTCGACCCTAAATCAGCTTCGAATTTCCCGCCTTCGACTCGTACGGTAAAGGCCCTTACGGAAGTAGAAGCTTTCGCGCTGATAGCCGACGAACTCAAGTTTATTACAAGCCAGTTCAGACGTATACACAGCAGACAAGTCCAGCATACCTTTAGATTCTACTCTCAGCAGTGGAGGACTTGGGCTGCCACTTTCATACAAGCCGCCTGGCGACGTTATTACAGGAGGAAGATGCAAGACCTGCACAGAAGCGAGTTAGAAGATGAAAGTGGCAGTAGTATTGGTGGTAGCAGCGACGAGGATGAAGATAGAATAACAGAGTACGTCGACGAAGATGACGATCGAGCCCGTCTGATCACTCGCACCTCTTCGTCGTCGTCGTCGAGGTTTGGCGCTACTGTGTTGGCCTCGAGATTTGCAGCCAATGCTATGAAGGGAATTCATAGGCTTCGTAGTGGGTCGGGGACTGGCATTGTGATGAAGCTGCCGAAGCCCCACGAGCCAGACTTTGGCGATAATGATTAGCTTCCACAGCTTGCTTCTTTCGGTTGTATATTTCTAGAAGTTTCTTGTTCTTACATAGCTCACATACACACACACACAGAAACATAGACACACACAGTCATGCAAAGCTGTAATACGATTCTACAGCTTAGGAATTATGTACTAAGATGTCAGGAAATGACAAAATAGAACTCATTTTCATTCCACAGCAACAACGAAGAAGAAGATGCAATGAACTAAACTGGGCAGCAAGAACAATAAAAGTTAAAATCAAGCTACTTATCAACCCACAAAAAGTATGATATTACAAGGCAAAAGGTACGGTCTTTAAAATTTTGAAACTAGTTGCTAGGTATGTTCTTGCCCACGATTTTCGCCGGAGTAATACGAAGGAGATTTCCAGGCTTACCAGGGACAGCTCCTTTGATCATCACGACGTTGAGCTCGCTATCGATCTTGACGATCTTAAGCTTGCGGATCTTAGTCTTCGTCCCTCCCATTCGCCCGGGCATCTTCTTGCCCTTGTAGACACGCCCGGGTGTGGTCCCCGCGCCGATGGACCCGAGCTGTCGGTGGCTCTTGGAACCGTGGGTCATGAGCCCTCTCTTGAAGTTGTGCCTCTTGATCCCACCTATTAGGACAAACAAAAGCTAATCAATCAGTTTTCCTTACACAGCCCAGAAAATCATCCCATGAGGTCAAATGATTGATTATCTAATGTTATTATTACCTTGAAACCCTTTACCAATGGTGATGCCTGAGACATCCACCAAATCACCTTCCTTAAACAGCTCATCGACGGCCAAATTCTTACCAACCTCAAACCCTTCGACGGTCTGCAGCCTAAACTCCTGCAAATGCCTCAACGGAATAATCCCAGACTTGTCCAGGTGGCCTAATTCCGGCTTGGTCAGCTTCTTATCCCTAACCCGGCGGTACCCCACCTGCACGGCGTCGTAGCCGTCGGTGGCCTCCGTCTTCACTTGGGTCACGATGTTACCCTCCCGGAAGCCCACGACGGTGACCGGAACGACGGTCCCAGACGGCTCGAAGAAGGACATCATGCCGAGCTTAGTGGCCAAAACCCCTACACCGGCCTCAACCGAGGCCGAGACCTTGAGAGACGTCTTGCTCCGAGCTAGTGACGCCGTGGAAGAAGGCTTGTTAATGGCCGGCGACATTGGGAGAAAGGAGGAAGAGAGCGACGATGACATTTTTGTGGCGGTGGTAGCGTTGAAGAGAAGGAGAGAGTTGAGCGCCATTGTTTACTGTGTTAGCCTGCCTTATCCACGATGATAAGAGAATGTCTTGCGAAGTAACAAACGGCTAAAGCCTTTGTAATAATTAAAAGGCTTAAAATATATTTTTAGTGTGCGGTGCGTTTTAAGCACACTTAAGTTAATGATTACAATTTTAGTACGGTAAGTATCAAAATTGAAACAATTTAGAATCATTTAAGTTAAGGGTGGTAATTTCAGTCCTATAAGTATTATAAATGAAGCAATTTTGGGACATCTTAACCTAAAAATCTAATATAGCGCCGAAGATGCTGATTTGGACTAAATTTGTTTTCTCTTTCCTTTATTAAACGTCAATTCGTAGTTCAATTCAGCTTTTTGGTTCTCTGTGTATAAATTTCGGACCGAAATAATATTTTCGGGGTTAACTTTCTTAAAATTGTTTCAATTCTGATATTTGCATGACTAAAATTTATTCTCTTTCCTCCAAATAAGCTATTACTTGTTTTTTTATTATGAGGTGACGATTAATTGGAGGAAAGAGAAAATAAATTTAGTTCAAGTCAGCATCTTCGGTTCCACATGCATAAATTCTGAGCTGAAATTAAGTTTTTTTGGTTAAATTGTCCTAAAATTGCTTTAATTTCAATACTTATAGGACTGAAATTGACACCCTTAACTTAATTGACCATAAATTGCTTCAATTTTGATACTTACAGGACTAAAATTATTACACTTTAACTTAAGTTTCTTTAAAACGCTACCCTACTAAACATACGAGACTAAAAATATATTTAAGCCTAACTTAAAACAAATATTGTACGGAAGATTTAGGGGGTGTTTGTTTTGGGGTGATCCTCCAAAATATCACCGTAATCCTCGCTACTGCTCTCTATCACTGCGTTTGTTTGATCTAAGTAATGAGTCAACACCGTAATGAAAGATCACCTAGGTGATGAAAATTGGGTGATATTTCGCTTTACGGATCACCCCGAAAAATATCAGTGATCCTTCATCACCGTGATGGGGTGATATTTCTGATTTTTTTCGGGACAAAATTATCCTTTATAATTAACTTAATTTCCTTTCATTACTCCTAAATCAAATCAATAATATTGAACAATTAAATTCTTCGATAACCCAAATAATATCCCATCGTTCATGCTCCTGCGTAACTCCAAAAAAAATAAAAATATTCTCATCTTAGAATTATATTTTTGCTGCATAAGACATGCATTTTTTTATAAAGTTGTATATTAGAGACTTATAAAAATAAAAGTTGATATTTAAATATTAATCTTTATCACTTCTCAAAAATCACCATGAAATAAACACGTTAATCCACATCACCACGGTGATATACAGAGGATTAAATACGACATTTACACAACATCACCCTACATATCACCGTGATTAAACAAACACAATATTCTAATATCACCATGATATGCAAAATAAAATATCACCTCAAAACAAACACACTGATTACATATCACGTTGATCCACATCACGGTGATCGGATCACTTTAAACAAACACCCCCTTAGTGTTAAACTAAGAAAGAAAATAAGTAAATCATTAAATATCACAAAGACTGCTAAAACGTTCATTCTACTCGGCAAGAACTACTCTAAGCAGACCAATCTACGGGCGAGAAACCGCAGAATCGACGTGGTCGAGTAAAAATCCGTACAACTTCTTCTTCAGGGCTTTGATTCTCTCGCCATCGATTCTTCGGCCATCATCGTCCTTCAGTTGTAATGCTTCATCTTCTAACCACTGATCAACCCTCCTAAGCTGTCCGAGAAAGAGGGTTTTACTCAGCTGAGAGCCATCGTCTCCATGTTTTAGCCCAACGAATCTGCCGCTGCTTAACGAACTTTCCAGACGATCCAAGAACCACGAACTCGAGCAAGTTAGCAGATTTTCTGCTGAAGCCAATGCGTGCCTTAGTCCCAAGCCTTGAGCCCATGTCAGTTCTTGCTTAAAAGACGAGCCTTTGTTTCTACTTGAGCCATGGATTGATGGGATTCTCTTGTTTTGAGGCGAAGGTGTGCTCTGTGTATGGATTTTCTCAGAAGGGTTGTTGTTCTCTATTACAACATGGTAACTCTCTTCTTGATCTTTCGTGTCTTTTCCTGAACTTTTTGTCAGTAGGGAGAACTTCGAAAGATCTGTTGTAACGGCGGCGCAGACCCATGTTGAGGCGTTTTTATTACCGGCGGTAGGCGCACAATTTCCTGAATCTAAAGCTTGAGAAGTGCAGTCGCCATAATCTTCGTTTTCTGAGATCAAGGAATTGATACTAAATGCTGCTTTTGTAATGCTACTGTGCAGATTCAAGAACTGTTCTACCAATGAGCCTGGAGAATCTTTTTCAGACAACTTATTCAGTTCTGCAAACACACTACGACATAAGGACAATGAGACGATGTTAGAGATTAAGATAACGAACAAGCGATCGAAGAATTATAAACCTCAGACACCGAAGAACATCTTCGTATAGCGAAGCTTCTTCTAACGCATGAGCTGCAGAAGCAAAAGCAGCTTTCTTATGGCATCTAACGTCCTGAAAAGGATGGTAATTAAAGGTCTTAAAACTGCAAGCTCATTGTGAAAAGAACACACATACACAGAGACTTGTTTGTTCATCAGTTTATGACAGAAGAACTAGGTTTTACCTTTCCTAGGTTGGAGATCGAGGGACTCAGCGAACTCCACGGGATTTTCGGGTTAGAACCGAGGGTAACTTTCTTGAAATCACTAGGAAAAATGTTGCCATCATCTGATGATTTTGAGGTTTTCACCACTGGCTTAGGTAGATGCTTTGGCGACATTGAAGCCACGCCATTCTTGCTTTTGAGCGGCGATGCAGCTACTGACGATGTAATGTTCGAACTCGTCGGCGAACTTCGTGCGAAAACCTTATCAGCAGAAGCATGTAATAATCAGACATAAGCTACCTATACCTTTCACACTAAAATCTACACTTGCATGACCTACTATAGTGAAAACTTACGAATTCAGAGCCCATCGAACGATCTTTCGATTTCGTGTTTTTGTGATCCCAAACTTTTCTCGATGAATCCAAGCTCAGCCGTCGATTATCTGAAACTCCCATCTTTCCATTTCCCATAGACAGCCTTCTAACATTATCCCCTTTACCTTCCTTCTCTGCAACGATCTTCTTAACCTTCTGCCTGGCTATCAGCTTTGTTTCCGCCTTCTTCGCATTCAAGAAATCGCTCGAAATCAAATCTTTCGGCTCGCCTACGCAAGGCCGCCTCTTCGGTATCGGCTTTAGGCCCATGAGGATGGGGACGGGCGAGCCCGAGTCGAGCCCCGACAAGTAAATGAACTGTCCTAATTGGATTTTATCACTGAGTATCAGCTCCACGTCCTTCTCAGACACTGATACGTAGGCTGAGTGAAGTGAATCTGAGACCCTCAAGAAGTATCCTCTGCTCTTCCATGGATCTTCTTCGAGCGAAGGCGTTATGCTTATTACCTTTTACCCCAGAAAAAAAAAAGATTAAATCTTTACATCAAACGTTGTAAGATAAATACAACCCAACACATACAACACGCAAAGATTTCATTTTTAACACAAAAATATATATTTCCTACGATGAAGAAAGAAGAAGCTTCGAAGCAAGGAAAAAACCTGGAGAACAGCAGAACGATGGTCGCCAGCCACCTTATAATCTTTATTACCAACATTTTCCAAGAGCTTCTGTAAGGTCCCTGGCGTGAGAGAACTCATGGTATTGCTTTTCTTTTTTCCCTTTTTTTTCACATTCTATTGTAGCAGTAGTATTTCAGTTCAAGGGTTTGCTTGCTTGCTTTACGCCATTTTCAGGGACAAGAATGAAAAGGATGTAATAACTCGAAAGAGTTCAGAACAAACTGATGGAAGGAAGTGAGGACTGAGATGGGCCTGAGCGAATCTCAAAAAAAGGTCGCTTTGGGACACGTGTCAAGCTGGGATTATGGGCTTTGAGCTCTCTCTTTTGGCAGGCGATTTGCACGGCAGACGAGGTTTTAATGCCAAAAGCTATAACAGACAAATAATAAGCTGACCTTGGATGAGATTCTTGAACCTATTAGCCAGCGGGCGAAGCCATGGTTGATGGCATTTTAATACAAATATTTTGATTTGGCTAATGTTGTCGTAAACTAGGATTAGATTAGTTTAAGCAGTTCATTCGCAGATCTCCATGCTTTTTTTGAAATGATTTTCATGGAATAATGTGTGATGACGTATCGTTCTACGTAAAGGGACAGAATTGAGATAATGAATTTGAAATCTGTCTTTTTACATTATGGTACTTTTTTGCAAGCAAGAATCTTGATAGGGTCCGTCAGTCAAGAAATAGATTATCTTCATGCAGAATCACTTTGAAAATGATGTGTTTTTCTTGATTTTCAAGCAATTTAGATATAAAATCTTCTATTTATATATACCATTGTGATAAATTATTATTATTATTTATCTTAAAATATGTGGACATTTTGAATAATTGTTCGAGGATTCTCCGCGCCTCGGGGAGGAAATTCTACGTCCCATTACCAAGCCTAATTGTTTGATTTTAACAGAGGATTAAAAATTCAATAACAACATACGTAATTAAAAAGTATACTATAATGTACTATATCTACCAATAAAATGCAATGATTTGAAGAGGATAACATCTTTCAATATCATCACCATCCCAAAGATGGTGATGGACTAAAAAATATTTCCCACCATCAAGAAGTAAAAAATAAATTACATTAGTTCTTTCTTACCATAATGTAGTAATATTTTGTCTTTAACCTAAGCCAACAAAGGATCATTCAAATGAGATGATAAAGCCTTCTTAGGCACATTGAATTCCATGGTAAGAGTGACCAACACACCAAGTAGGGCACATGTTCCTGGTACAAGACCTAATCCACACCTTGTAATGGAGAAGTCGAAGAAGCTCGGTCGAATCGAATTACGAACTTCTTGGGCCGACCCTTAAACAATAGAACGAAAAAATAAATAAATAAATAAAATCTTGAAAAAAATAAAGAAAAGAAAATTGAATCTTGATTCACTCCCGAGGGCTACTTACGTTGATACGATTCGAGAAAATATAGAGCTACGCCGCACGATATCTTGTCGAGGAAGCTTAACGAGCCGTAGACGAATGCGCAGCCATTGACGTCTCTGTCGACTAGAAAGCTCTGCATGCTCACTCCAGAAACCTACGACAACGCCGTTATTTACAATAAAAAAAATATAGTTTTAACTACTTTTTTTTCGTGATGCAAGTTAGAATAGTGGCAATTTCAGGACTACAACTTACTAGGTTGCAATTTAAGGACACTAACTTTTTGAAACAATTTAAGGACACTATGCATCAAAATTTGCCGGAACTTCGACATGCAATCCGCACATGCCACATAATCTGGGGGATAAATCCTACGTGGCGTCAGATTTGCTTATTCGGGAATGAATCCTACGTAGTAGTTTCAGGACACCCAACTTACGGGCTGCAATTTAAAATTGAAACCTAATTGTGTCATTTAATTGCAACCCCGTAAGTTAAGTGTGCTGAAAGTATCACCCCCTAACTTTAGGTGACGAAAAAAGTAGTCAATCCAGAAAAAAAAAATATAGAATATATATACATTAAGATCAATCAAAATGAATTAAATATATTTGAAACTATTATTTTACCATCATGAGCGCATTTGCCACTCCGATCGCTATCGATACAACGTACATAAGAGGCTTCAAGTTGCTCGGCAAAAATAGGATGCAAATTCCCGAGATCAACCAAATGATGCCTCCGATCGAATATAAAGCCTTTAAACGTTGGCTCGTCCAAGTAATTTCCTGAATGACGTATTATATTATATGGTATTTATATATACTTACGCAATAATAATATGCAAAAGCTACTCTCTTGTCGGTAATTTAATTCGGATTTTGGACATTACCATACCTGTAAGAGAACTGATACGATGAAGCTGCATATGTATATAACCGCAGGAACCTGCGAGAAACAATGTCGAAAAGCTTGATTACTATATATTATTATTATTTTCTAATTTATATTACAAAATAAACGTTTATTCGACAAGAAATACTAACGAAGTACCAGGGCTTTCGATGACTGCGTCATTTGTAGATCGTTGATCACATAGAACGCGAGAAAAGACTGGTCCAATTACAAAAATATATAAGTTCGTAAATCTATGAAAAAAAATTGCGGGAAATGATATATATATATAATATATATATATAAAATAAAAAGATTTGTAAACCTGAGAAATATTTGTTGCAAGCCTTGTTAGGACATAAACAATGGCCACTTGGTAGTAGAGCAGTCTCTTGAGCCAGAATGTCCATGAGATTCTTGAATGGCCTTTACTCTCGGCTTCCTTCTTCAGTCTGCGGCGAGAGTTCGAAAAAATAAAATGTTCAAATTTGTCTTAAGTTATTACCAACATAGTAAATTCTAAGGTTTAATGGTAAGAAATTGCTTACCTCGGTTCTTCGGTTCCAAGGTGAAAGATTACGACGAAGCAGCACCCTATGAAGATCGACAGATACGCTATCCACCGATACTGAATCATTTTTTACATCAACGTCGAATTAAAAGTTCAATTTTTTTTTTAAAAAAAAAAAAATCTTACAAGGAAATAGAAATCTTACATACCTGACTCTCAACGTTAATGGCCGATTCACCGTTCGAATCGACGTTGAACACTACGAAAGCAACTCCATACAGACTCAGATTTGCAACCTTTCGACATATCAAACAACTAATCACCCTACGGCTTTAAAACATAAAATATAATCACATACATACATATATATATATATATCAGCAAATAAGAAAAAAAATAAACCATGGTAAAAGCATTGCGGCAGCTAGTCAGCACGGCCCGGCTCGTCGAATTCAAAGTTATGCAGTTCACCATCGACCTACAAACGGATAAAAACCGAAAAAAAAAAAACGTATATAATTAGGGTAATAAACAATCCATCTCAACATTTACACTGTTATTAGCAATGAATCTTTTGTCTTCTTATTACATGTGTGATACTTGTGTAGCAGCCCAGCCAACGTTAAAAACCGCCGCGAAAAAGCTATAGCTCATCGTTTGTGTCAAGAAAGAGTTTGACCCTATGAGTTTGCAAGGCAAGCAACCGCCGAAAACCGAAGAAAACGAGACAGCTACTAAGATCGAACCCAAACCGTGCCATGTCTTGAATCTCCCAAATCTATCTATCTACCAAAAACAAAGGGGGGATTATATCAATTATCGAAATAGATTTACATTAGTAGTAACTATTCGATTTTGCATATACCAATTCGCCTGCGAAGATCGTCGTGAATCCATCTGATATCTGCCCCGAGAGCATAACAATGGCAGCATCGCTGATCAGGCAATATAGGGCACATATAAAAGAAGATATTATTACACACTGAAGATGCAATGCTTGGACTATATCTATATATATATATATATATATATATATATATAATCATTCATTACTACCTCGAAGGCAGTCCTATATCTGTAAGAAAAACCAATAGGTAAGTGAACCAACAAGCAGATGTAATATCGTTCAACATATGGCCGACCCCATAATAGAAAACCGAAGACCTTCCGACAAGATTATCATTCGAGGGTGATTCGCCATCAACGATCGATTCTCCGGCCATATTTTGACAATTTCGAATAGTCAATATACGTACCCAAATTTAAAACGAAGAAAAACCCTGCATTTTGTGGGATATATTATCAACTATTTCTCAAATCTGATTTGTGGGAGGCAAGGCAAGGATCTTGGTAAGAAAAACCCAAAATAATGATCAATAAACAAAAGCCACCAAGAAATTACGTACACAAAGGAGAGGCGGAGCTTTTGGTAAGAACTAAACTAAAAACGCCCCATCATCAACTCATATATTCCCATCAAGAATCTGTTTTGCTTGAGGTTGATTGATTAAAGAGATTGAAGTGTGTGAAAAGGGGGAGTTGAATGGGGTTTTTCGGACCAAGAAAAAGTTACGTTTTTTTGACTTCGATGACGAAGAGAAGTGTCTTTTTTCTCTGCTTTGCTCACATGCATAGGCTATTATTACACTGAGCTCAGCCGCCTTATGATGCAAGAGCGATAATGCAATAGGAGTAACGTAGCGGTGGCGACCATTTTAGCATGTTATGTCTTGGAACTCAAAAAAGTTGGGAGAGGGAAAATTGCAGTTTGGTCCTCCAATTATGGTCCCTTGTTACATTCACTCTCCTATTAGTTACAAATTACATATATGCATAGGGATTCAAGAGCCAACTCATAGAAGTGAAGTGTGATGCCCATAACTACAATTGTCGGCAGCCAAACGAAAGTTCACGAAATAAAATTAAAATTGAAATAAAATTAAATGAAATTGTTATCTAAGGAAATCCGAGATGAGTGAAGTACACAGAATCTTTTATCTTCTTACCTATCCATGTTCAACAAAAGAAAAAACCAATCAATTGCTTTTTGTCCTTAAATGTTTTGATGGAAATAAAGTGAAGAGAATCAAACTCCACGTTTTTTTTTTAATTTTTGTTTTCTTCCTCTTTTTTGGGGTTATTTCGAATGTCCTAATAAAATATTGGGCTAATTAGTTGATTTTCCTAGGATTACAACGATGGATGTTATGGAGTAGTTCGGGCGTGGGCCTTGGGCATTTGGGCCATATGAAATTGGGCTTTCTGATATATGGTTCACATATCATGGCAGTTGAAATCATAAATCATAGACAGAGCTACATTATATTTAGACCTAAAGCTGAAAATTACACCGGACTTACCCGCCCGGCCCGGAAAAAGCAGAACGTCCGAAAATTACCGGGCCGGGTCGGACTGATGCTCTAACATGGCCTGTAAATCCTATGCTCTAGTTCGTGGAGATTTGGGCCGGGCTGGCCCGGCCGAGCTATCGAGCCTGATTTTTTTAATTTATAAAAAATTTAATTTTTAAAAATTACTTAAGTAATCATTATTTATTATAATTTATACATATGTATTATACAAAATAATACAAATACATAATTTACACAAAAAATATATTTTTCAATTATAAAATTAAATTTTATAAAATATTTATATAGAAATAAAATTTAAAATATAAAAAAGGGACGGGCCTTGTTTGGCTCGCGGCCCGTCGGGCTTTTCTGATCCGCAGCCCGCTGGCTCGCCGGACCTGTTGGGTCGGGCCAAAAGGCCCGTTCATGTTTCGGGCTGAAAATTTGTGGGCCCATGTCCGCTTTTTCCGGGCCGGGACTTTCAGATCTATTTAGACTCCATCGAAAATAATTATTTATTAATAATATATTTTGAATTTTTTAATAATTGAAGTAAAATTGAACAAGATTAAAATAAAACGACCTCAATAAAAATTTTAGAAAATATCCGAATATGATTAAACCCAACTCACATGATTTTCGGCCACTGATTGAAATCCTATGTTACCGAGGGTTTATTCTTATCTACCCACTTGGGTATAAACCCAAGTGGGTAAAGATTGTGACATGTGTCACACCTTCCCAATCCAAAATGTTAATCTCAGCAACACCTTTGAGATTCCCAATCCAAAGTGTTAATCTCAGCAACACCTTTGAGATGGGACACATGTTACAATCTCAACCCACTTGGATTATACCCAAGTGGGTAGGATAGCATGGACCGAGAGATTTATATTACTATCATGATGTGATTATTTAATAACTATGCTTATTGCACATTTCTAGAATAACAAATTAATCCTTAGGTTTTTTTTCTTCTTAATTTGAATATATTTCCTAAATATATGATCACATTTTATTAACTTTAATAACATGATGACACGTTTCCACGCACAAAATTGGAATTATTTGCAAATACACAACCAAGTGGTTTTGCAACTTTTTTTTGGATTTGATCCAATCTATGTATGAAATGGGTCCCTCCAAAAAATAAATATCCGAAGTGATCGATCATAGTCTTGGACCACACATATCATATATATATATATATATAGATATGGTTAGTGAAAATTAGCCATTTTTTTTAAATAAAGAACATTTGTCAGTGAACCTGAATTTCCCAGGACAATCATACAATAAAATAGTAGAAAAGGTTAATCAAGCTTGGTTTAGGTGTCGATCTGTTAAAAATATAGAAAGTACAAATAATAATAATAATAAAATAAAAATTGATGTTGATGGGTGACTCGTAATCGAGAATATTCTTCAGATGCTAATTAGTTAATTCTTAGTTATGTCTGAGGCTTTCTCTTTTTTTTACTAAAATAATAATAAGCCCTTTTAATTAAGTTATTAATCAAATCGGTTTAAATTTATAATAATTAATAAAATAGACATTTTTATGACCATTAATCGCCACGTTCATAGATTTAAGGCTATTTAATAAATTCAATTAAAACGCTTCGATGATACTTAATAAAAAAAAGCCTTATGTGGATTCATATTAAATAGATATTGCACAAATACAAAAACATGAATTGAATATATGATTTGCACAGAAAATAAGAACACAAGAATTTCTAACTATATATTTCTATAATGAAAAATTATTCAAAATGGAAAAATTCACATTTTTGGGTGTGATAACTAACCATTAATGGAAGCTTGTAGCAATAAATAGCCTAGGGAGTTTCCTTCAATTATTCACTAACAAAAGGAGGGGACACCCTCCTATTTTATTACAAAATTTAATACGTATTTATAACTCCAAAAAATAAACGATATTAATCACACTATATAAATAAAACAATTAATATAAAATAAAATAATAACAATAATAAAAATAATAGGGAAACTTACACTTAAATACCTATTTGTATAAAAATTGTCAATTCAGTCCCTTGTCAGAATTTTTTTACATGTAGGTACCTAGAGAATAAATTTTTTACATATAAGTACCTATTTGCGCCGCATGTACATCATATATGTATATTTAGGTACGATATAGAAACATATTGTGGTACATAATACCGTAAAAAAAAGTACATCATATAATAAATTTACGTAACATAAAGAAACGTATATAGGTACAACGTATACGCGTGATGTGGTAAATAATATACATATAAAAAGGTAGGTCAAGCATGGTAAAATGGTACACACAACCAGTTGGGTACTTAAATATAATTTTTTTCTGACAGGGTACTGAATTGCATATTTGTTATACAAATAGGTATTTAAGTGTAGATTTCCGAAAATAATATATACATATATATATATATATGCGTTGCATGTGTGTTACTTTACATAGGTCTGAGGGACACCTCAAATCCCTACATGGACGGTAACACGTGTCACCCTGCCAATGGACAGATTCGCTTTGGACATTGAAAGCTCTCACCGACCTTAATAAACAAGGAAGCAAGTACATTACATTCCCTTTTTAAAAATAAAATAAAAATAAAAAATAAAAAAAAGGAATTCCATAATGCATGATAAAAGCAAGACTTAATCGACTCAAATTTCACTTTTAAAGCTGCTTTAGTAACATGCACAAATACGAAAATGTTAAAGTATATGATAAATTAAGTAATATAATATTGATATGGGACGATCTTGATCTTTATATATTGAATCAAATTTCTTATATATTTTTTTGTTCAATATATTCACATCTAAATCTAAAATAACGAGGACGATGTAACGCTACATAATAATGGTTCTCTTACATAACGTAATAAAGCCTGGTCAACCAAATAAGTTACACCCAATATAAATAAAGGGATAAAACCCAAAATAGTCTATGATTTGGGCTAATTTAGTCTCCGATGTGTTGTCTGAACCAATTTAGTCCCAGGTGTTGTCGATTTGGATCAATTTGATCATACCATCACGAAAAACGTCAATTTAAGCGGGAATTTCGCATGCGCCCCACACTAAATCACGTTTGGATCGATAAAATTGAAATGGTTACTGAAATTAGCTCACGAAACTAAAAGTTTCTCCTTCAAAATTCGAACATGAGTTCTAGACCGTTTTCTTCGCCGAGCTTCGTTAATAGTAGAAGAAAACAGTACAAAACCCCAAATCTTACAAATATTCCAAAATTCGATCCAGACATGATTTAATGTGGGACACGTGTGAAATTCTCGCTAAAATTGACGTCCATCGTGACGGAATGACTAAATTGGTCTAAGATGGAAAACATCGGGGACTAAATTGATTAAGGCGAAACATCAAGAACTAAATTGGTCCGTAGGGTAAACATCATGGACCATTTTGGGTTTTACCCCACAAATATATTATATCTATATATATATTAAAAAAAATAAAAAATAAAACCCCTTCTATATAAAGAACTCCGACGACCACCACAAAACACTACAAAGCAAAGGCAAAAAAAACAACATCCCAATATCTAACTCCATTGCTTCATCAATATCTCACGCCATGTCATCATCGTCTTCTTCCTCTTCATCTTCATCTCCATCGTCCATATCAGTCCACCTTTGCTGCTTCATCTTCATACTCCTCACCTTCTTATGGCTCACATGGTACATCAAGTACGACTCCATATTCGAAGGCCTCATCGATCAGATAAAGCTCGTCCTAATGATGTCGCCATTGCTGCTCTTGCTAGTCCTCCACTTGATCTCCACCCTCGAGAAGTCCGTCTTCTTCGTGCCCGAGCAAGAGTCGTTCCATCGGGTCGGCGGGGCTCCGTGGGGCCTCGGGTTTCTCCTCGTGCTGCTGTTCTTCATGATCTCCTATCAGTCCGACTTCAGAGAACGATGGTTTCCTCTACTCAGCTGAAAACACACACAAACATGTGTAGTAGGTGCTGTATTTTTCAGTCATCATGTGAAGTTAGTGAAAGGGAGAGGTTTTCATGGATGTTCATAGTATGTATTATATATGTAATATATAGTAGATAATGGAGGTTTTCTGTTTTTTTTTCCTTCTATCTTATGCCTGCAAGAAGAAAACACTTGTGGAACTTCCCTCTAACTGTAATGGATTTATTACTAATATGCCATAATATGTAATTAACCTTAAACTCCCTCTAACTATAATGACGATTACAGTTAAGTATCAAGGAAAGAGGACAAAGTCTTTCATTTTCTCTGTGACATAACCATATTTGTTCAAAAACTAGGATTATAGCAGTATATTACATACATATAGATACATGCATGTATATAAGTGCGTGCGTGTGTGTTTGTGTGTGTTTCATTTATTCATTATGGTTAGGACTCGAAAGCAATCTTAGCCGCCGATATGTATCATCGGTCTGTTGGGCGTCTGCGCAATGTCGAACATTCCAGCATGCGACGCTTTCTTCCTCTTGACCTGTCAGTACAAATTAGGAAGATTGCCGAGGATTTAGTTAAATGATTTATCATCGTCATACATTTTTTTTCTTGCATTAAAATTGCAAAAGGCGAGAAACATACTGCAGCCCCGATGATCCGTTTCAGCTCATCATCTTCTACGCCGCTACGCATTGGCTCCCTCAAGCTGACCTGTTAATAAGGTTATCTAACTTAGAGGGAGAGAGATGGAGATAGAGGGAGAGAGATTGGTTTACCTCGGACGGGCCAAAGAGGCAAACTTTGAAGTTCCCATCAGCCAAAAGGCGTAGTCTATTACAGCCTGCGCAAAAATGCTGAGTCATCGATGTAATAAAAGAAACTGTGCCACGGTGACCGTCGATTCTGAAATTCTTTGCTGTCTCAGTGGGATGGTCTATGATCCTTTGAATGCCTGTAAATTTTTTAGCCTGCTCAGTAAACATGGAAAGCCCGACTCAGAGAAATGTTTGTTGTTTAAGGATGTCCAAGAAAACGAATAAGATGACACTTATCGGGGTATTGTACCTTACCACGATGTCCATCATTTCAGCGTAAGGTACGAGCTTCTTCACGTTCCAAACATTCCCGTCGAAGGGCATGAACTCGATGAACCGTACGTTGATCGGCTTCTCGCGGGTCATTTCCACAAAGTCACAGATTTCATCATCGTTGAATCCACGCATGACGACGCAGTTAACCTTAGCCATTGCATAAATTTAGAATACTCCTTCAGACAGTATATGCGATAAATACGACCGTATATTACCGTACCTTGACTGGATTATAACCCAAGTCTATAGCAGCATCGATGGACTTCATCACTCTGTCATGCCCTTTTCGCCGACTCATGAACTCAAACTTTACGGGGACTAAAGTGTCCAAACTTATGTTCAGATGGTTCAGACCGCATTCTTTCAACTTCGGAAGCTTATTAGCCAGGACAAGACCATTGGTTGTCATAGCAAGAGTCTTCAACCCGCTTATGTTCGATAGCTGTAAGCAAACCTCTTCGATGTCTTTTCTGATGGTCGGTTCTCCACCAGTTAAACGAATCTTCGTAACCCCGGAATTTACGAAAAGGTTAGCCAGACGCAGAATCTCGTCAGTGGAGAGAAGCTCGGGCTTTGGTGTGAGCTGTACGCCTTCATCGGGCATACAATACTTGCATCTCAAATTGCAGCGCTCTGTTAATGAAATCCTTAAATATGTGTGTAATCTCCCGAACGAATCGATTAGCATGTCAGAAACAGGGGTGTCTTTAGGAGGAGAATCTTCGGGCAGCAATTGGCTTGAAGTGGCATATACGTTCCTAGGCTGCCTTTTGATTAGGGCATCACTCGAACACGGATCATTACTGATATTGTGTAACATGGACGATATAACTACGCTATTTCCCTGTATATATATAAGCAACAACGAGGCCTTGTCATTGGTAAAGACAACATATGACATGGTTGAAGATAAATCATGATATGAGTAATAGAAACACTATACTGTAATGATCTTCACAGAAGCTGACTAAAACCAATAACACGGCACCCTCGGCCCTCGATCGTTATGAGCACATTACTACGAGTAAATACACAGCAACTAACCCAGCAATTGCAAAAATCAAAAATGAAGAAAAAACACCCAACAAATATAATCCAAGTTTGAATAAAGCTACACCTCGATGGACATGGATACATAGCTCATAACTTTGACTTATCAAAAGTAAGACTAGCACATAAGTTAATGTAAGAAAAACATATGCAAGAAGCAATCTTTCAGTGGAACAAAACTTACCGAGCTTAAATTTCTCCAACCCAGATGCAAATTCGCAATCTTTGAGATACAACTCCTCATGGTAAACCCACTTCTCAGACAAAAAAGGAAGAGATTTCCTTCTCTAAGACAATATTGGATTTCAGTGAGCAAATAGGAGATAAAGATAAAGCTCTTGTTTGTTATACTATTCTACTACACAATCACGTTGATGAAGAAGAGAGGTGTTGGATTTGAACTCTGATAAGCCTGGGATGTTTCGTGGATATCAATGCTCTCCAAGATTGATTTGTATATATATAAATAACGTAATTGAATCGTCAATTGGGACATAAATTAATTAGGGTTTAAACGAATTGGGGGAAAAAGACAATCAATGCAAAGGCGGCTCACATCTGTAAAAGGATTTGTTCTTCAACGGCTTACGACAACGCTCTGTGGCTCGATGGTTGAGCCAAAGGTCACTGAATATATATATATATATAAATTGGAGCGAGTTTTTTTTTTTGGGTTATTTATCTGAATATGTAATTATATTTTCCCCAATTTTTCCACAAATAAAAAATAAAAAAAATCAAATTGCCACGTGAGTCACACACACACATACTGTACGAAGAGGCTCTGCTCTCAAGCCACCGATCAAGCTAGCTTGCAAATTTGTTTATTCGTTTCTTTGTCTTGCAAATTCTTTCATTCGATCCTTGATCTTCATATTCGGTAAGCATTTTTGGCCGATGCTCGTATTCGTATCTATTTAGTTTCATTAAGATTAATTTTGTCGTGTGAGTCTGAGCTGATGGTGGTTAGATTAGGTGACGCAATTCTAATCCTTATGCATTTGCGGTTTTTTTTTTGTTTGTTTGATTTTGTTTCTTGCGTTTAAACTCTTAAGGTGTAGAAATGCTTGGGAATTGTACTGTGCTGTTTGGATTATGGCAACGAATTTTTGACGCTACTGACTAATTGGACTTGCAGTGAGGATTTGGCTGTCCTGGGCAATGGTGTTCTATCGGTGCATTTTGCTGTTGTCTAAGCTGCGGTCACGTGCTGTATGTGGTTTTTTTTTTATGTAATTTAATGTTTCTCTTGATGTTGATTACATATTTCATTTGCAGTTCTTACAACAGAAAGAGATTGATTTATTCAACAATGCTTTGTTTTCTGGGTTGTTTTGTTCTTTTGATACTTTGAGTTTTCTGTTTTGTCAAACTTGAATATTTTTTTGTATAGATTCAAAAGCCAGGTGTTCGCGATTCTGTGCGCTGGCTTCAAGTGCAGACATCCTCTGATTCCGTGAGTGTACTCTCTTGTTGCATTATTTAGCGTTCACACGGTTCATTAATGTGTAGAAAGCGATCGTTTCATCTGTCCTGGTTCTCCCAATAACTAAAAAGTGTAGCATGCCTGAATCTAACTGGGGTTCGCGGTGGTGGAGGAACTGGATCGGAAAAAAGAGGGATTCCAAATTTATGCACCAGTCTACACAGTCAAATTGATGATTGTTCATCCAACATGTACAATCTTTCTTTTTCCTTACCAAATGATTTTATACTATCGACGAATTTGTAGGACCTTCGTACGCATCTGATGGAAATGATTCCCGAACAACAGGTACATTTTTCGCTTACCCGATCTCAACTTAATATTATTAGCAGTTTTTCGTTCTGTGTTTGATGATACTGTTTCATATACAACTGAAATCTACTTTAGGAATGTAAAAGATAACCTGTCTGCTTTTATCATATTATTGATTGCATAAACCGACTGATAAATAGAAATGGTCTCGATGTATTGCTGTATTGATATTAACTAAATTGATATCATTGATTCTTCTCAGGAACGCTTGAAGAAACTCAAGTCCGAACATGGGAAGGTTCCGCTGGGCAATATTACTGTTGATATGGTATGTACTTGCTCTTCTATATTCATCAGTTAATTCTGTGGAAGTTAATAATGTTCCAACTGACATCGTTTGTAAAATTTCTAAGGTAATTGGTGGGATGAGAGGAATGACAGGACTGTTGTGGGAGACGTCATTACTTGATCCAGAAGAGGTACACACTTCTTGGATTAATCTAGGATTCTTAACTAATTAGCATATTTAGATGCATCACGCTAGTTATTTCAATATCTCTTGAAAAAATCATTTAAAAGTTGCTTTATTGTTGTTCATTATCCTCTTGCTGTGTCTTAGGGGATCCGTTTCCGAGGTTTGTCTATTCCTGAGTGTCAGAAGTTGTTACCTGCGGCAAAACCTGGTGGAGAGCCATTACCTGAAGGTCTCCTTTGGCTTCTTTTAACTGGCAAGGTAGGTTGCTATGCCTCAATGCTTTATATCTGTCATTGCTAAATACCAGTTTATATTTTGGAGACTGGTTTTCATTCTTATTTCTCTCATGTGATTCAGGTTCCAACAAAAGAGCAAGTTGATTCGTTATCTAAAGAATTGAGGAGTCGTGCTTCAGTACCAGGTTTGTCTGCTAACCGTGTAGTTAAAACTGATGTCGACTTCTTCATATGAGCCATAAGCTGTTGCTTTTACCTACGTGATTTCTATTACGAGCCTGCAAACTTAAGTTGAATAGTAGTATCGCCATGTTCCTGTGGTTCTTTTCTAGGCTTTCAATGCCTGTGTGTGTCATGTTTTCTTTCCTGCCTCCTATACTACTTTAAAATTCTTTTATGTGTGTTGTTTGATAATGCAGATCATGTATATAAGGCAATCGATGCCTTACCTATTAATTCCCATCCTATGACTCAGCTTACAACTGGCATCATGGCTCTTCAGGTGAATTGACGGATACCCTTTTATTTTGAAATTATTTGTAGGTTTGCTCATCATGTTCATCCTTGTAGTCATCTTACCTTAAAGCTAGAATATGGTTAATCATCATATCGTTTCGGAACTGGTCATGATATTAGTGAGATGTTTATAAGATAGAAAGTCTCTACAATTCTGTATAGGACATCAGATATTTTGATGTTTTTCTTGATGTCCTTACTTTCTATAAACAGTTTATCTGCCTTAATATGCCTTTAACTTGGGAATTCCTGGATTGCTGGTCTGAGTGATTGTAAATTTACTTGATCGGCAACGATGGTTGTTTTGATCTTAGTCTTTTTGCTATTAATTGCACTTCATAAAACCCTATTGAAGTATGTTCAGTCGTTGAACCTGATGCTATTTGTGTTAAGGTCCAAAGTGAATTTCAGAAGGCATATGAGAAGGGGATCCACAAATCCAAGTGAGTTTTGGACGCCTTGTGCTTCAGCCTTCAAGGAGAATCTTCTTTTTCCCATACTACAGATGTTTATGTTTGTCATTTAACTGAAGGTATTGGGAACCAACATATGAAGATTCCCTTAGTTTGATTGCTCAAGTCCCTGTTGTAGCTTCTTACATATACCGCAGGTTGGTTACTATGCTTATATATTGGGTTCTCGAAATCTCATATTCATCTAATAGCATTCCTATTCTGCAGAAAATGTTGGCCTGACTAGAGGTTTTTTTTTTTTTTTTTTTCCTTTCTTATGATCTTTTTTCTGTGATCTTTATATTACAAATAAAATCTCAAGGATGTACAAGAATGGGGAAGTTATTCCCATGGATAACTCCCTAGATTACGGTGGTAATTTCGCACACATGTTGGGCTTTGATGATCCAGCCATGAAAGAGCTCATGAGGCTCTATCTTACCATCCATAGGTGCGAATAGTAGTTATTACACCATAACTATCAGCAAATATACATCTCGTATTTTTTCAGTTAATATTTAGTATTGCTCCATGCACTTTATATCTTTATCCTACTTGATGCAGCGATCATGAAGGTGGAAATGTCAGTGCCCACACAGGTCATCTGGTAAGTGGTTTTGCCTTTTTCAATGGTTCTAATGAAACACCATCAACAGTGTTATCTGCATCCTGTAATACATAATTGTGCAAAACATGCGATTTATTTGATGAACATGACATTATCTTGCATTTGTGTATTGCAGGTTGCTAGTGCCCTTTCAGACCCTTATCTCTCATTCGCTGCTGCCTTAAATGGTTTAGCTGGTCCACTACATGGCTTGGCCAATCAGGTGATTTTCTACTGGTTTCTCTTTCTCATAAAGAAAACGGAATATTCCATCTTCCTTGGTCATGTTTTTAACCATCTCACACCTCTTTTTTTCGTTTTTTAAGTCAGAGTTGTCTAGTTAATCAGGAGTAGCAGTTTCCTTGGCCTTTCCATGGAACTATGTCTGCCTAAAACAGATTATACTTTCTATTCTGTACAGGAAGTGTTGCTCTGGATCAAGTCTGTTGTGGAAGAATGTGGGGAGAACATCAGCAAAGAACACTTGAAAGACTTTGTCTGGAAAACATTGAACAGCGGCAAGGTGGCTTTTCATACAATTAAGATTTCTGTTTTTCTTCCTATACACACAACCTCCTCACATAACATTTCAATTGTCTCCTTTTCCGCACTATGGTTTGAGTTCAGAGGCTGAGGCCATTATGTCTGTACTCTCAGCATTTGTGCCAGTTACTGTTCTATCTTGTGTCATCATCATGGGGTTATATCATTAGTCTCTTCGATATCAATATAATAGCGTCATCAATATATGTTTTTATCTCCTCTTTGCCTTAATCTATTTTTGACATTACAGGTTGTTCCTGGATTCGGGCATGGCGTTCTGCGCAAGACTGATCCTAGATACACATGCCAGAGAGAATTTGCACTAAAGCACATGCCTGATGATCCACTGTTCAAACTGGTAATAACTTTCACCCTTTTGATTTATTATGAGGCAGCCTAGGATTAGCCAAGCCACCTTATTGATTTGGTGTGGTTGTAATCATTTCCATTTCTCACGCTCATATTGTGTTCAGGTTTCAAACCTTTACGAGGTTGTCCCGCCCATACTCTTGGAACTTGGTAAGGTAAGCGACTGTTCTGGACCGGAAAAAGTTTAATTCTCAGATGACCTTTTTGATTGACCGCCTGGTTGATATTTAATACTTAAAAGATGCCGATAGAGAAGACTATCATTGAGGAAATATGAAATATGTGTTATATATTCCAATCTCGAGCTTCGAGCCTTCTTATCGCCAATCCCTATCCTTCCGTTTCTTGAATTGAAACACATTATACAGGTGAAAAATCCTTGGCCCAACGTGGATGCCCACAGTGGAGTGCTGCTGAACCATTACGGTTTAACTGAAGCAAGGTATCGTCTCTTCTCTAGCGTGTAAATTTAACTGTAAAACCCGATTCTGCCCTAACTACGATTGTCTGTATGAAAACCAACACAACAGATATTACACTGTACTCTTCGGTGTTTCACGAGCTATCGGCATTTGTTCCCAGGTGCCGTCCTAATCATATTCCCGTCATACTTTCGTTTCTTTCTCGTGATGCATGGCTCCAAGATAGTTGTTTCTCCACACAATTTTTTTTCTTTTCGAATCGGAGAGTAAGAGTTTTACGCTTGTTGTAGCTTATATGGGACCGAGCTCTCGGACTACCACTTGAGCGGCCGAAGAGCGTCACCATGGACTGGCTCGAAAACTACTGCAACAACAACAAATCAGCTTCAAAATAGATAAGTTTCGAAATTCAGTTAGGACATTTATTGTTTTAGACTCTAAAAATAGTTGTCATATATTTAACAAATACCAAGAGGCAGCAATACAATAATAATAGCACAATGGTCAAGGTTGCACTGTAATTGTACATATCTGTCGTTTAATGATGTTCGAGGTCGACTAAGGTGGAAACAACATATGATATTATCTTTAGGGTAATTTTGGCTTTATTTAAACATATGATAAATTGGAATAGTGTTTATTAGTATGTCCATGTAATTAGAAATGATATAATTGTTAACTTCGAGAGACTAACAACAATCTTTAACATATCAATCATATTCGATGAGATATAAGAACATATTTGATTAGATATTTTTACCAATCATCTTGAAGTTAATGGTCTTTAACAATTGAGGTCAAATATTAGACATCTGACTTTCACATTCTTATCTCCTCATTCAATCAATCCTCCAAGAACTAAAATATAATGTCATAAAAACAAATTGCCCTTTTCTCCAATCATATATATAATTAAGAACAATTCAATCACACGCAAAAAGAATATAGAAAAATGGGTTCTTTGGTTCCTCACCAGACAGCATTTTAACATTTATTTATTCACATAGGCAGATACTGCATGCTTACCATTAAAACGTTGAATAAGCCTTCTAACCTCTCTAAGTCATTGTTTAAATATACATTACAAAAGTCAACTCCTCTCCTTATTACAACGCTCCTCCATTGTTCTTCCCATATCTTCTTTGAGAGAGAGAGAGATCAACATGAAAAATACAAGCCCATCAGATCAACCATCAACGAAGGTTCATTTCAGCCATCCCCATAACCTAACCCTAATCGACCTCGACAGTCCTCACCATTGGCCGCCACCACCGCCGAACCTGCCTTGTGCGGCATGCAAACGAGGCCCTTCCGGCCCAATCTACGCATGCACAGCAGCGTGCAATAACAGCTACTTCCTCCACAAGAAATGCTTCGACATGCCGAGGAAGATAACCCACCCGTGCCACGACGGCTGCAAGCTGACCCTTCTGGCCGAGCCCGGCTACCCCAACGGTCTATTCAAGTGCGACGCTTGCCATGAGACGAGCCGTGGATTCTCTTACCACTGCAAGCCATGCGGCGTGGACCTCCATATACTGTGTGCTGTGCTGCCCTTATCAACCACCCATGCTAGCCATGAGCATGGCCTCAAGCTAGCCTTTGGATGTCCTTACCCAAGCAAGGGCTTCTCCTGCGACGTATGTAAGAGCCTTGGTTCGAACCACTGGCTATATAGGTGTGCTGCTTGTGGGTTCGACGCCCATCTAAAATGTGCGAGAAGCAAGGCAGCACCGCCGCCGAAAACCACCGCTAATAGGTCGGCTGCTGCTCCGTCGAACCCTCAGTTCATCGTCCCTCCTCATCAGCCTCAGCCCTCTCATCAGTTTTATAATGGTCCGCCGCCTATGAATAATCAGTCCGTTCATCCGTACAATACGGTGCTCAGCCCTGCTATAGGCGTGCCGGCGGTTGGGCTTAACGGTAATGTCAATATGCAGCAGCTGCTTCAGCCGTGCGGTCCGATGAACTTACAGCAGTACCAAAACAGTCAGATGATGTTCTTGCAGGGGCTTCAACAGAAGATGCAGAACGACCAAGCTTTCCTTCAGGCCATGATTGCCGGCGGGTTCGGCGGTGGCGCTCTGCGCAACGGAGGTGTTAATAATATGGGTTTGCCGGAGCTTATGAGGATGATAAATGCATTTAATGGTGGTAATGGTGGTGGCGGTGGCGGGCTTTTGGGGCTCGTGAACAACATTGGTGGTGGTGGAGGTGGTGGACTCGATTTCTTCGGTGGTGGTGGGTTTGATTTCCTCGGCCGTGGTGGGCTCGATATGATCGGCGGGTTTCTTGGAGGGTTTTGCTAAAGTGTGTGTGTGCGCGTTTGTGTGAATTTAAATGCTCTCCGTTAAATTTCGTTATCGGCCTATTCATACGGGCCCGATAGGAGTAGAGTTAACCGCATAAGTTGTGGGCTTTCATCCTAAAACTAATTGGTAATAGGTGGAGTGACCCACCAACTTATATAATAGTCAATCCCTCCCGAATTAGTCAATGGGGAAAGACATGTAAGTTATTATCTTAACACTCTCAAGAGAGGCTTAACTGCGTGAGTTGGGATTTGAAAACTCTCAAGTTTATTTCTAAAGTGTGTTTATTGAAGTTTGTAATAATAAGAAATCATGTCCAAATTATACGATCATGGATTTATTTTTGTTATATATTTACTTTTAGTCGAGTTTATTTTATCATCATGTAAATATATGTTAACAAATTATACTTAGAATTAAAATATATTGCACTCTCTTTATGCTCAGGTGAAATCATCATTTAAAATGGTATTCAACCATCACCCTTAAAAACAAATAAACGTCTAGGTAAAAAAAAAAGGAAATCGTTTATTTAGGTGAAGTGAAAATAACAAACTAGATAAATTGTGAAACTAACTAGCTTAATAAAACTATGGAAATATCGCGAGAACTATAAAATTGTTGATGAAAAGGATTGAATTAAAATCTTCAACAAACTCAAATTATCAGATTATTAAATTAAATAATAAAATTATAAATTCCATCTTTCAAAATTAAAGAAGGCGAAACGGCGTCGTACGAATCAGTAACGTAAATCATTTATTACAACAGACTCAGCCAACACTTGCAGCGTACGTCTCACCGACTACAAATACGCTCAAAGTTTGCGTTTTTTGTTCCCTTTCTCATCTGTTCATCTGAGAAGATTAAAACCGTCGACGAGCTTTAATGCGAATCATCTGATATGGGTCTGATCGATGGATTGGGTCTGTTGATCACAAGCTAGGAACCTCGAAAACACAGAGATTTTTCTTTTTCTTTTTTGCCGCAGGTTTGCCAATTAACCGTGGAAAAGATCGATGCGATTGCGTAAGTAATGTTTATTTTTGCTCTTTCTCTGCTTCGATTGTGTTCCCCAAGTAGTTGCATGCATAGAATGGGCTAAAACCCTCGCTGAATCGATGATCCTAATTGCTGTTGCTTCCAGGTTCGATTTCTCAGCTTCGTTTCTGAAGCCCACATCGTAAAATTCAGTTTTGATTTCTCTGAATCCTTCCATGTTTGGGCATTTTCTGAGCTGTTTCTGCTATTATATGATATGGGCTGTGGAAATTTGAGGTTTATCGATGGAGTTTTGTAGTTGATGGTTGGTGATAACTCTTCCAATGGCTATGATGGACATTGACCTGAACCTTCCTTTAAATTCCGATTCGGAATCAAGCCAAGAATTTACCGATAGTTTTCCGAATGATTTTGTATCCGAGAGTATGCCTATAGAACAGAGGATTGAATTCATTCAGCACCTCTATACTCATACGAACAAGCGCCCAAGATTGGACCAAGGCAGCCCGAGTGGATCGGCTGGCAATAACCGTAGATGTTACAATAAGGATGGTGCTCGTTTAATCGCGAAAGCATTGAAGAAGGAGAGGTTGGATGTAAAAAGGGAGGCTAAGAAAGCGATAAAGAAAGGCGGAAGCTATTACGATTGCAACGTATGCTTCAAACTGGCGAAAGAGCCCGTCTTAACTTGCTGCGGCCACTTGTTCTGTTGGAGGTGCTTCTATAAGGTACCTTACGTGGATTCGTTTGCTAAAGAATGCCCCGTTTGTGTTGGAGAGGTTTCTGATTCTACTGTTATCCCTATCTACGGTAATGGTTGCATGAAAAATGATTGTAATGCTGTGGGCACTACTGCTTCGAATATACCTCCTAGGCCTAAGGCTCGTAGGGTTCAGATCGTCAGGCCACAGAGACGGGCTAACCCATCCCAGGTACCCGTGGCTGTGCTTTAGTTTGGCTGCTGGCTGGGTCAAGCTTTTCGAACCAGCCCGAGACGCTGCTCTTACATGTGAGATCGGTAGGGTTTAGTCTGTATATCGTCTTCTTTCGGTATTTTAGAAGATGTTGTAGTATGCTCTATTTCTTTGCTTATTAGAACATTAAGATCACATACTTCTTGGGTATAAATCTGATGCTTAATATGTTGTTATATGACAGAAAAATAAGAATTGCAACTTGTTCAATCTATTCTTGTTTCTATCATGACATTAATAATAGTGTAATAATGTGTCTTTTGAATCATCAGATCACAGACTATTGGAGTAATGAGAAGCAGTGTTGCAAACAGTTTAACCTAACCTGCCTTTTAAATCAATTGCTTATCAAGATTATAAAAATAGAACAGAAAAATGGCTAAGCATCTACTAAGCTTTCACTGGTAATAGATTCTGATAAAAAGGAATGAATCAAACATATTTAAGTTCAGTACAACAGAAGAGCTAGTACACTGACAATGGAGAATCCAAAGTAAAGAAGATGAAGACTATACGATCAATTCTTCCGCCGACTTCTGACACTATTAGTACACTGATGAGAGGAGAGGAGAGGAGAGGAGAGGAGAGGAGACACATTACCAGCTATGATTTGCCTACCCTTAAAGGGTCGGAGGACGAAAAGAAGATGAACTGAAGAAGATGACTGGCGATTTGGTGTTTTTAAGACTAAACTGAAACAAAGTTATGTGGTATTATACAAACAAAGATGGCCCTAATATCAATATGGATGTCTTCACCACATCGATTATCGTTAGATACAGTGAATCCTACCCAGCATTCACATGATTCAGTCTCATTCCATCGGTTGACCATGTCCGAACCGGCCAGTGCCGCCTAATACAAGGCACGTATAACAAACAATCACAAAGTGCATATACTAGATAAGAAGCAAGCTATCATAGGTAACCTTAAGCCAAGCTAGTAGTCATAACATAGTTAGTTATACAAGATGTTGTCTCCTATCAATCATTGGTATCCGGCATACGCAAACCAGACGACATTGTGTGTGTGTTATGCAGTAGTGCCCCAAACAACATACCGTTTTCACCATCGGACAATTCTCCGAGCCTTGCAATTGCATCCGTGAGTGCTTGTTCATGATCCTGTTTTTGTAGAATGAGAAAAAATTAATGAACATAAGACTTAATATTATATTATAATTATGTGTATGGTAGACTCTTTTAAGTATTGGCTAAATTAACCTTAAGAACTTTCTTTGCCTTCTCTATCTCACCAGGGTCTGGCTGACTAGAATTGATAACTTTTTCAACCTGCCCAAGGGTCAACAATTATTTCCGAAACAAATAGCTGGATAAGTACAAGACATCAAAGTTCAATACCTCCTTAATTAGTGATTCAGTGTGAAGTAACTGAATGTCTTCAGGTTCCTTCTTTCCAATGCCGTTCTGTGATGGTGCAAAGTCCTTCCTGGTGGGACCCTTTGTTGATCCTCTACCACGTCCTGCATTGAGAGGATTGTCACGTCCAAGCAATCTCTCAACTCCATGGCCCGATCTCCCATGCCGAGAAACCACGGGATCTTCACCTTCCCATTGAATGTCACCAGGAGAAATCTGCATAGAGATGAGAAGCAATTTTTAATGAAATAATACACGAAAAATTGTAAATATTTGTTATATTTCCACTTTCTCGTGGGTTTGTATCTTAAGAAACTACACTCAAATTAGCGTTAATGAAACCCTATGTAGAACTTCTGAGGAAACGAATACAAACTTTGGCTTCCTACATATAGATGTTCTAAGTGGTGCAAAGAATAACTTTGTGAGCTAACACTTGTTATTCTTAAACTTCAAACTATAACAAGCTTGTCTGTCGCATCTGGGTCAGGGATAAAACTTGCACAGTGCACACTCAATGAAGATAATTTATATAAGAAGATCCAAATATCTTTATCCAATGACAGATTGGTAAGGTAATAAAACCAGAACAATGGAAAACCACATATCAACTATACTGTCTTTGAAATGACATTGCACATATTTACCTCGGAAAGGTCAACCCATTCAACTGTTTCATTAACCGTACCCAGATCATAACTTAGAGCATGTCGACCCTGGAAAACCATTAAAACAGAAACTTGAAGGACCAATGAGAAAATAATATTAAACTTATATATTCATCACCAGGCACCAACAATGCATACATCTATTGGATTGTAGTCCGTTATCACAGCTTCATAAAAATTGTTATCATCAGGCCACCTAGTCCTGACCCTCCTCCCAATCAATGGATTGGATGAAGTTCCTTCTGCAGGCTCAAAACCACCGGAAGCAATGCGGCTTGCAAACTGACCTCTTGCACCTGGACCAGGAGGAAACCTCGTTTTCATGGAAGACGGGCCTGAATGCATCTGTTAAGTACAATATATTAGCAAATGAAGTCTATGCAGATATTAAAGAATATTACACGGCAAACATGGTAATGAAATCCAAAACTCACAGATTTCTGCTTTTTCCCCTTCACTCCCATCGCTGATCCATGCTTTCCAGCTGATGAAGCTGGCTGTCTTGTTGCAGCCATTGCCTGCGGGTGAAAAGGAGATGGGGCACCAAAGGATTGAGAAGGTAATGCTGAAGACATCTTCTGTTTTTTACGAGAAGCTGCGATTGAAGGGCTAGGAAGTGGATCATGGACAGGTTGATTGGGAGCATGCGTTCCAGGGAAAAAAACCCCTGATTGTCTCCACTCCCTGAATATATCCAAAAAAATTGTACCGATCACAAAAAATAGGAAACACGCTCGTACCGGAAAAGGTATATCCCACAAGATTTTTTGTGAGGATCACAAGGAAGCAGGCTGAGCTTTTACCTTATTCTTCGGATAGTTTCATCTCCATTGACCCTTTTAAGAAGATCACTGTGCTCTTCATTTGTTAAATTTAACTCTTTCCGAAGGTCAGACATCAAAGTTTCTTTGTCCTGAAAATATGCATTTTAAGAATTCGTAAGACAACCTAATAGTTATTTTTTGCTTACCGTATTCAAATTCAATAAATATGGAAGTACCCAGCTAATTGCATCTGCTTGAGCTTTAAAGGCTCTTAAGACAGAAACGTATGCTTCGCGCTCAAGTTCGTGAATTTTAGCTTCCATATCAGTTTCATCGTACGCCCTTGTATATGGAATAGAACCAAAAGCACCAGGCCTTCCATTGCCAGACATATGGCTCCCTCCTCTTACCATTCTATTTTGCTGTGGTGGAGGAAGATCATCATCTGTCCCTGCAATAGTAAGAAAAAATTACCAGGAAACTCATAAAACCAGGGATAAACCCAAATGTATAGTAACTGACTTTTCAAGAAACAATTAAAACTGGCCCAACCAAATCGTAGAATTAAAAAAAAAAAAAATATTTTCTATGCTACATGCATGGGAAAGGCAACCCAATTCCGTTGATGTATTGACACATCATCAAAATTCAGATTTTTTTAATGTGGCAACATCTCAACGGAGTTGGGTTGTCTTCCAACATGGGTAGGCAGTGTTTGTAAAGGCGAAAAGCGAGCCAAGGCGATTCGCGGCCTAGATTGCCTAGGCGAGCCTAGGCGAAAAGCGAAACGCCTAGGCGAACGTTATTAAATTAGACTATGTTTATGTTTTTGAAGATAGAAATAAGATTAAATAATCTTTACATAGGAATAAAAACAAGAGTAGTTCAAAATAAATAGTTAATGAAGCAATTAACAATAGATTTAACAAGTAATAATCGCTTATGGTTCAAATCCATCAAGGGTTTGGAGCTTCTAGGGTTTGCAATTTGATTTTTTTAATATAAGTAAGGTTTTTCTTATTTTTAACTATATAAAAAAGGAAAAAAGTAAAAAAAATATATAAAAAATTTAAAAATTAGACAGTCGACCGAGGCGGTCGACTCTCGCCTTGGCCAAGGCGGTCGCCTAGGCGTCAGAGTCGACCGCCTCAGTGATTTCGCATCGCCTGAGCTATGCTCTTGCTCAGGCGATTTCATGCTCGACTAGAGTAAGCGGTCGCCTAGGCGCGCCTAGGCGATCGCTTTTCAAACACTGTGGGTAGGTAAGAAAAAATACAAACGAGTGTAACTTCGTAACAGTCTATCAGTTAGGTAGCAGAGCGATAATCAACGAATAATCCGTCATTCACTTTAACAATTCAGGACATATAATTAATGTAGCAAAGATTTACACCTAAAAGGCAAAAAATCAAACAGCATTTTAAACCTTGCGAAGCAAGGAGTTCATGATCTCAGTATAACAGGAAACCCACAAACGTTGATCCAGATTATTCAGGGGCCGAAAATAAATTAAAAAGGTATGCTGCAACTACAAATCGTTGTAAAGATCTCACGTGAAATGTGTAACAAAGAAATTCCTAGTTGTTTCCATCTTAAACTTCCTTTTTATGAATCAAAACACCGCTGAAACTACAACCACAGCAGAAAGTTTATCTTCTCGGTAATTCACAGATGAGATCACAATGGCTCTCAGCATCCCAATAATTTGCGCTATAATTGTACTACTCACTACCTTCAACATTCTACAAGACAGGCCGCATGCAAAACTCAAAAACCCGAGAGCACAAGTTAACAGCAAAAGCATAAAGACCACTCTTTTTTGGCGACTTCTCTGCCAATCTACACAAAACTAACTGAAACTAAGAACCCAGAAAATCCATAATCCGAAGCCCTAATTTCGGTGTCGCCATAAAAACCCAGCTACCATAACTTCACCAATCAAACCAATGAGCACAATTAAGGGAGCCCCACCATCCCAACGCAACTCGAAACCATATCAAGTAACCCCAAATCGATACAAAACAACTAAATTGAACCCTAACACTCACCACTGCTGTCGTACGAATTCATACCCAACTTCTCAGCACGGAAGATCCGAATTCCAGCACCAACGCCACCAGAGGAAGTCCCAACGTTTGCTGACGAACGAATCGATTACCCTCGCCTGCAATTTACGGGGGGGCTGGCTCAGGGGTACCGCGGACGTGAAATGGCTTACAAAACTATTATGAACGGAGAGCTTTGAGTTCCGCGTCCGATGTGTGTCCTCTGCGTGCGAGGCCCAAAACTTTCGCACGTGCGACAACTCCAGGGGTAAATTTGGAATACGAAATTACACGCGCTTCCTACTACAAAGCAAGGATATGCTTTACAATTAGGGGGTAATTGATGGCTTTGAAAAAAGAATAGGAATGAAGCGATTAAAATTAAGGGTTAATTATTTTTTTTAGTTAGTTAGTTTATGAAATGTGGCATTATAGAGACATAAAATTGAGGGGTGATATTTTACGGATAATAATTTTCTAAATTAAGCATTATTGGGATATTATACTCTGTAACATTTTTATCCCCAATTTGATTAATTTTGAAAGTTATTATCCGTAAAATGTTACCCCTAAATTTGTCGGAAGCCTAGATTGTACGCCGGAACCCTAGGATTTGAGGCATAATCTAGGGTTCCGATAGCGTATAATGTCCCAAAATTGCTTAATTCTGAAAGTTATTGTCCGTATAATGTTATCACTTAAATTCATTGTTCCTATAATAACATACCCCCTAAATTACAAGACTAAAAAAATATTTAATCCTTAAATTAAAGGATTGCAATATTAAGATAATAAATTTTAAAATGAAAGTATTTTGAGGATATTTAAATTAAAGATTGTAATTTTGGAAGAGTAAGTTTTTAAGTTGAAGTAATCCGAGAATAACTAACTCCAAAATTTTGAAATTTAATGAACTCAAAAGACAACATTATTTATGAAGTGCGTGTTTGAATGCTTTTGCCGATTAGTAGCTAATATACATACATATACTAATGGGCCGTAAGCCCATACCAATTGGCCCAACTACATTATGGGCCGAATTACGCAATCCATTGGGCCTTGGACCTAAAGTTAAAGAAAGTCCATATTTTGATATAGAACCCTTTTTTCATATAAAATAAATAAATTGTCCCGTGGGATAAATCAAGTTTTCATACGCATGACTCTTCATAAGCCGGTCATGAGTTCGATTTTGTTTGATCGCCGTCGATGTGGACTTAGGACGAGATACATGGTTTAGAAGGATAAGATTCGTTGAAAGCCGAAGATCATTTTATAGCTGACGATGTATTTTAGATTCGATTAAGACAGAACTTAATCACAACTAAATTATAATATACACTAAGAATAAAGTGAGAATTGGGTGCTTATTTTATGACCGTACCTACATATGAAGTGCTTCTAAACAAATACAAGAACCAAAAGGCACATCTTTTTCACACATGAGAAATAGGAAAATATATATAAAAAAAATAAATGGGCCCAACATTAACAAGTCTTGGAATTGAATGGGAATTTTATGTTGTATAAAATAAATCAATTGATGATATTGAAGGGCTTTAAATGCACATGGGAAGGAGACAGTTCCCACATGAAAATAACATGGGCTTTTCCTTTTCTTGCTTCCTAAACTAAGACAAGACTTTGTTTTGGTTCCTCATTCCATCGTATAATGTAATGTATCATTAAAATGATATATATATATATATATATATGTAAGAGTATTATGTATACTTATCATATTATTGTCAACAACCCTTGTAGTGAATTGACATGGAGAAGCTCTAATCCACAAATCCTAATCCTCCAACAAGAGAAATAATAAAATAAAAATTAAATAAATAATAATCATGTTCAAAATGAATAAAATAAATAGATAGTGATTTTATGAGTGTTTTTTCTAACTCATGATTGATTCTTGGGGATGATTATTATTGCTTTGGGAATGTACAACTTGAAGGTTTCTTAAGGTTGATTGTAATAATAACTAAACCCCAACCGCCGAATTTTAATTTAATTAATATATAATAAATAATATACTCATTTTAAAGCTTTCAACCAAACAATTATATTTTGTTTCTTCCACAAGCATAACAAACAACTGCCCCAATAATGTTTATTCCACTAACAAGCAATGATAAGAAATTATACTTCAAAAAATATAAATATAATAATAAAATTATGTGAAATTTATATTTGAGTTTTAACAGTTACGATATCGACTCTTCTGACTTTTCTAATTTTAATGATTGATTTTGACTTTTATGATAAATTGCAACAAACAGGCCATGAACATTACATGATGTGTGTTTTTTTTTTTCTTTTGTAATAAATAATAAAAATATATACACGTTTAATATATCTGCCCGTTTTATTATTAAAATTTCGAAAATGAAAAGCGTTATGCATGAAAAAATTTAGTTGAATAAAATTAATAATCTGTCATCGTGGAGTTATTTGGAAACATGTAAGTTATGCTCTTAATCTTAATCATTCGTTTACAATAATTTCTTTTATAAATTTATTTTTTTATTTTATATTTTCCAAAAAGGAAACTCTATCTCTGTTATGTGGGCCCAGATTCTTCGGGAATGTCGAGGTGGCCTCGGCCCGAAGATGTGACGTCACTATCTGCCACGTCGGAAAGCTGCCAGCGTGGTCATTGGTGTCTCCAGCTGGACTATTATCGTTATTCGAAGAAATTGGAATATATTATAATTAATACTATTTTCAACGAAAATTGCAATATTTATTTTTTAAAAACTCCTGAAATTTACTATCATTGCTGTAATCATACATTTATTTATTTATTTTATCAGCATTACTTATAAATTTATGGGTATATTAATGAGTTTATATTTTTAGTTTTTCTTTTTATGATGAAAAGGTAATGAAGTTTTTGTTCCTTTGCGTATTTCTTGAAAAATACAAAACCAATGATTGATATAATAATAAAAAAATCACAGCCATCTCATACTTTCATTACAATCTTCCCCACTCAAAAAAAGAAAAAAGAAAAAGCAATTCCTCCAATAATTCCATTTAATAATTATTTTCACTAATTTAAAAATTCTTGCAATAGAATCTCCCTCATATCTACATTAGGTGACACTTGAAGCATTGAACTTTCACATTAATAAGTGATTACCAAGTGATTTGTTTATCATTTCTAAATCAATAATTACTTCCGTACATATAATATATATATATAGAGAGAGAGAGAGAGTACTTGCATATTTTCTTGTAATGAAAGGAAACTATCAAATTACACTCAATTCCAGCTGTTAAAATTTGTATAATTGATCAATTTTTTTTTAAAAAAAACATACTTTTATCCATTGGATAACTAAAGGACTTTACTGCAATTTATATGAAATTTCAGACAACAAACGTACTTTTATTCTGACTCTGTTATAAATACCAAAACTAAGGTCCCAAAGCCCACAGTTCGTCTTTGTGTTCCCTTCCCGCCGTCAAGTTTTGCCAAGAAAGCTTAATAACACGCAGACACACACACACCCGCACGTATGTGTGTGCGCCTTCCATAACATCGTAAGATTCTTGCAAGAAGCCATTGTTAATCCTCCTCTTGTCTGAAATGGCGGTCTCAAAGAAGAAGAACCATAAGCACATCCATCAACAAAGCTACATCTCAGTCCCCTCTGAGATCATCTCCTCAATCTCACAATCATCCCTCGAATCTCTGCTTCACCCACCCAAGAAAAAGCAGAGCCCTTTGAAGCTCACAGCCCTCTTCAAGAACCTCAAGTTCCTCGTCCTTCTTACATTCGCATTCACCTTTCTCTACATCCTAAGGGTGCTGCCTTTCTCGCAAAACCCATGTTTCGCCTCGCGAGAAAATGGGTCGGCGCCGTTCGCCGCCGCCGGCGGCGGATTCTGGAAGCAGCCCGACGGCATGACCTATAGGCCGTGTTTGGACTTCAGCGAGAGGTATAGAGAAGAAAGCAGTTTGGTCGTGAGGGATAGGACGAAGTACCTTTTGGTCGTCGTCTCCGGCGGCTTGAATCAGCAGAGGAACCAAATCGTCGACGCCGTCGTTATTGCAAGGATCCTCGGCGCTGCTTTGGTTGTTCCTAATCTGCAGGTCAATGTCATATGGGGCGACGATAGGTTGGTTTTAAGTTAGCTAGGGTTCATGTTCTTCCTCTTCGTCATTACACAATTTTCTTGATGTTCAGACACAAAATGCTTGCAGTGAGTTTGCAGATATATTCGATTTGGAGCACTTCAAGGCCGTCCTGGCCGGCGACGTTCGAGTGGTGTCGTCTCTGCCTTCGACGCATTTGATGACGAGGCCCGTCGAGGTGAAGAATCCGCCGCTCAACGTTTCGCCCGAGTGGATCAGATCGAACTACGTTAAGCGGGTAAGAAACGTTAAGGTTGATGTAATGAAATCATAGCCTCCTCGTAGTGAAACTTGAACATCACGCAGATTCGAAGAGACGGCATATTGCTCCTCCGCGGCTTGGATTCGAGGCTGTCCAAAGATCTTCCGTCTGATCTTCAAAAGCTTCGCTGCAAGGTTAAATTCAAGCCATGCTCTATTACACA
This sequence comes from Lindernia subracemosa, assembly GCA_028392965.1. Taxonomy (NCBI): domain Eukaryota; kingdom Viridiplantae; phylum Streptophyta; class Magnoliopsida; order Lamiales; family Linderniaceae; genus Vandellia; species Vandellia subracemosa. Next base: position 5,710,263 of record JAQPCC010000002.1, on the reverse strand, counting down.
TGCCTGTCTTCGTATTAGTTCGTCATCTTTTGGCCCATATTCTCGCAGGTTGCTTTCCAAGCCCTAAGGTTCGCCCCGCACGTCTCAGAACTCGGAGAAAAGCTCTTACAGAGGATGAGAACTAAAGGGCCTTACCTCGCACTTCATCTGAGGATGGAGAAGGACGTATGGGTAAGAACGGGCTGTCTCCCGGGCCTGACGCCGAAGTACGATGAGGTAATAGAGAATGAGAGGAAAGCCCACCCCAAACTGCTGACTTCCCGGTCGAACATGACGTACGGCGAAAGAAAACTCGCCGGTCTTTGCCCTTTAAATGCAGTCGAAGTCACAAGGTAAGAAGGGTCCTTAGCCTTACCACACAGCAATGTATATGAGAAAAACTTAAGATCAGATTTTTAGGTTGTTGAAAGCATTGGGGGCTACTAAGGATGTTAGGATATATTGGGCCGGAGGGGACCCTTTGGGCGGAAAAGACGCCTTACGCCCTCTGACGAGGGAATTTCCGCATTTCTACGACAAGGGAGACCTAGCAATGGCAGGCGAGCTCGAGCCCTTCTCGAAGAAGGCTTCCCTCTTAGCTGCGATCGACTACATAGTATGCGAGGAGAGCGACGTGTTCATGGCTTCGCATGGCGGGAATATGGGCCACGCCATTCAGGTCATAATAAATCCATCAAAATTCATCGTATCAATGAAATCATATTGCATTGTTGACACTCTTTCTTCATTGCAATGTAATAAAAAGGGGAAAAGGGCATATTCTGGGCACAAGAAGACTATCATCCCTAACAAGAGACAGATGCTGAGTTATTTCATGGATACGTCTCTGCCCGAGCCCGAGTTCAACCGAATCATTATGGACCTTCACGCCGATTCGTTAGGGCAGCCCGAGATTAGAAAGGCAGGAAGAGACGTTACTAAGTACCCTATCCGAGAATGTATGTGTAATAACACAGTTGCAGGCCATTCTTCTTCTTGAGTCTTTGAAAGAAGCCATTGGTTTTTGCAAGAGCAACAGAACAGAGAGAGATGCTTATACAATCTACATATATGTATGTATATATATGATAAGTAGTAGTACATCATATTCTATTAATTTGTTTCATTCTTTTAATGATATAGAGATTTTGTATGCATATAGATATATTTTCTATAAGCGGATTATTATTTAATAAATGCTATTTAATTCTGTATCAATTTCATTTCCGACAATTGTGATACTATATTTATAGTTTAACAACTAAAATTAGTATGTAATAATAATATCTATAACGAAAATAACAGTGCAAATTTCTTCTGAGTGCTATAAACGTTACAATCCCCCTAAAACCATTGTCGTTTTACTCAAAACGTTACAATCGATACGGCGACTTATTGAGAATAAGAAAAAAAAATTCAATTTGCAGCAATTTGTTCCTCAAAACATGCAAAGAGCCAAAATCTTATATACTAAGCCTTGGCTTTGCCTTTACCTTTCGACTTCAGAGAACCCAATCCCCGGCCCAAACCCGCCGGAGCTTCCATGGGTGGTGGTTTTGCTTCTCCGTTCGATGGCTGGTCAAGATGGTCAGTGTTGTCTTCTTTCTTCGAGCCACCATTGTTACCGCCCTCACCGTTTGCCGATTCTTGCGAGCTGTTTATGACGTTGAGGAGTTGAGTGAGCGGCGGAGTGGCTTGAACGGGAACGCCGTGTGGTCGAATCAAGAGCCCACGTGCAGCTGCTTTCTTACGAACCTCTGCAGCGGCTCGAGCCGCACGTTCGTCTACGCCTCTTCCGCGCTCGCCTATTCCAAAAGGCCTGTTTGCTGGGGGAATCGAGTTGCTTGAAGAAGAGCCAGCGGCAGTTTGAAATGCTTTCATTAGGTCGGGATTAGCCTGGTGAGGCATAATAGCAAGTGACAATGGGTGATCAGCACTTTAGAGAGGCATCGGTGGGTTGATATGAGCGACTGAAGGTGATAATAATATGGAAGTACCGTAAATACCTTTAACACATCCATGGCTTTCTGAGCAGACGTGGCATTTAGAGCCAGACCCTTCTGCTTTTGAGCGTTCATCTATGCCAAGGCGACAACACAACGGTCAGTAAAGTTGCTTAAAGGTAGGTACTTTACAACGACGAATCTAATGAAACTGATAATTACCTGCAACTCTCGCATTTTAAACGTATTAACCCAATTTTGAGATTCCTTTGTCCTCGTGTCATCCTCACCGAGCCGTTTCACGAGAATGTCATAGGTTTTCTTTTCATGCTGCCATATAAAATTTGTACGAAGGGTGTTTTTTTTTCGAGGCAATAAGAGAACACGGTAAACATTTAGTTTTTGGACAGTATACCTGGTGAGAAAACTTAAAAGCACCCATGTAGTTGAAAGCAATGGCCAGAGCATGGTAGCATACAGCAGTTTGAATGTGATCCCCACCAAGCAATTTTTGGTTCTTTTTCAATGCTTCTTGAAGGTAGCGAAGGGCTAAGTCCATCTTCCCGATGTCTTGATACATCATCGCGACGTTAATGAAAGTAGCAGCAACATCGGGGTGATCTGGACCGGACGATAAACCTAAAAGCAGCAAAGCACGGGCCATATGACGTAATGCCAGGTCTGTCTGGTTAAGACCATGGTAGAAGAGAGCCATATTCCCGTAACTGTCGCAAAAGATACACAAGTGAGAATCAAGATTATCGTAAAAGAGCCCATCATCAAATACGATCAGATTTAACCTTTCACTGTCATCTCTTAGAGAAGTGACATAATATTTGAATCAAATCAGCAACCTTTAGGTGATGTGATTTCGTTGACTTACAAAAGGCACATTAGCTCTAAGCAAACCAGTTGATGAAGCAAATATATGCTGCTCTCAGATATAATCGGTGTATGTTATTGCAAAATGCTCAATATTATTATTCCCAGAAGTAGGTACCTGTGAGCAGTATCGGGGTGGTCCAGTCCAAGGCACCTCTCATTAATTATCAGTTCCTTATGCTGTTGCATTATGGCTCCGGCCATATCTCCAGCATGATACAAAACCATTGCCAGATATCTGCAATAAGTACCAACAAATATAATGGATTGTTGAAAGCATAAGTTTCTAGTTTCTAATTTCTAAAAAAATCTAAAATACTATAACTTGACCAATTTCCAAAATCATGTCAAGGCTGTCAGAAATAAGGATGAGATCAGCATATTTTATAATAATTACCGGCAACAATTGGCAACCTCTCGATGCATCGGACCAGTCACCTGGATTTTTCTGTCAAAGGTTAGTGACATTTCTTCAAATAATGCACATGATGGACCAATAAGCAATAAATCACCTGCTGCAGAATGGTGAAAGCTTCAGAAAACAGGGTATATGCCTCACCAAGCATTCCCTGAGATAAAAAGAAAAAGATTTCGTGAGTTCTCCTTAAATCAGCAGTAACATGTACTTAGCTCACAACTATGCAGCTAATATGGAACAATTTTTGGATTTAGAACAAACCATATGTGCAGATTTTACATTATTTGAAGTTCAAAAGAGCAACAAACTACCAAAGTGACCATATATCCAATAGAAGACCATATGCAAGATAGTAGAAACAGTTTAATCTAGTCAACAAAATAAAAAAAGAACACCGACTCGAACCTCTTCAAGTTGAAGTTTTCCAGTTTCAACCAGATCCTTTGCTTCTGAGCAAAATGGAATTGAATGCTTCACAACAGGCTTAATATCTAGTATATCAGAAACTTGGAATGGAGCTGCAGCATCAAGATCATACTTTCGAGCAGAAATAGTGACCCCAACCTGTCATATCGTCATTGGGATAAAAACAAGAATCAATCCGTCATGTAGATTATCAAATGATTTAGCAAAAACATCACCCATAGTAGCTAGTGGCACACGTCGCTTTATGGCGCGAATATCGAAGTACGGCACATGTTTGATTGAACTTCGGATCCTAACCTATACCAATAGTTATCCAACCCATTTTCTAATAGCTCTACTGTTGTTGAAGTGACCAAACTTAAGGCTAGTTCACGGTCAAAACATCTGCAGATATACACATGAAATTTCATGTATGAATGTGCTGGCACCCTTGACAACTTGAAATTCGGATGCAGCCTTCACATGGTTATCAAGTCTCTGCAACCTTGATGAATTTACAATCACACAAACACTAAGGTTTCATCCAACATGACCATGACAGAGATCAAGCACTATTTAAGGCCCATGCGAAGGCAGTTGCTTTGTAGCGCGCCATGGTAAAGCAAGCACGAGCCATTTTTGAGAAATGATGCTGGGCTCTCGCATGCTCGCCATTTGCCATGACGCGCGCCATAGCGTGCCATTGACTACTATGACATCATCTAAAGCAGACAAATGAATTTGAATTCGCTTCAACAGTAAGTTTCAAATGAGAAGTGTTCCATGCAGGTAGGGTCATTTAATTTATCGTCAAACCAATAATTTAATTGTAAATCAGAACATAACTACGGAATGGTAGACACATGTAATTCTCCTCACTGAAGCACACATATGAAGGTGTAGACTACCTTTTGGCAGAAATTGCGAATAACTGACATATTTTTTACCCACTCCCTAGAATCGTCTGGCAAATCAAACTGCATATGAAATAATTTCTAATTTAAGAATGCACCCTCTGACAGCAATATGCATAATAAAGTTTGATCATGAAACCTGGTATTTATGTTTTGAAAAATCTTGAATATCAGACCACAAGCTGTCAGAGGAAATATTCAAATACAGGGACCGTTCCTTCCCTTTATACCCTCCATTTCTTGACTTAGGTTGTCCTTTAGAAAGTTTCCCAGAAGCATTTACTGAATTAACCTGTATAACAGCCATACTATTTAGAGAATGATGTATTGGCATTAGATTGCAAAATTAAAAATTCCATGCCCAATGAATATGCAAATTTAACTGGAGAAAACAATCCTAATTTACAAAAAAGGAAAAAATCTACAGAGAAATAAGAGGATTACAATGGAGATATCTCCGATCGACACACAAAAACATTAGTACAAGTATCACTGAATCAATATACCTTCTTATGGTTTTTGGACTGTGTACCATTTGTTACACCTTTAGTAGAGTTAGACTGCGTTTTCCCCAGGAAACAGTTGAAAAAATGTGAGATAGCATGTCCAAGATCTTGATCTTCTGTGTCTCTTAACATATCCTGCACGCCAAAGAAAAGGCATGGTATGGTAAATCTGCATAGTGGCTGGTTCAACGACTTGAGAAATCAATAAGGATTGTACAAAAAAAATTGTAGTTACCTTGACAATGTGTTTTGCGGATCTAACAACAATCTCAGAGGAGAAAAGGTCCCACAAGTGAGGCATATGCCGAGTTCCTTCAGCAATCTGCACGCCAATGATAACCAATCACTAAACTGATATTTGTAAATCAATGTTTTATGACTTCAAAGAAACAGAGATTCAAATTCAAGATACATAAATTTCAGGGAATGCAATTATGAAGGTTTTTCTTACTTTCCCCAGGTATCGGACATTAATCCCACGCGCATGAAGTGCTTCAGTCAAAGTTTGTCCATCCATTGGTGAAACTTCAAGACTGCAAAGATCCTCTATGAATTTTGGCAGTACAACATCTTTGAGATAAAAACTGGCACTCTGCACAGTTTTCTCATCCGCATCTATGTCCTGTAGAATTTTTTTTGAGAATTCACGAGAACGGCCTAAAAATGTTGGTTCTAGCGCAACTTTTAGCAAAAGATACCACCTCTGGGTTGCCAGCTAATTTGAACTCGGTGAGAACATTAGGGTTGAAATATATTTCATTGGTCGTCGATCCACTCTCAGATTGCGAAGTGGCTTCCTGAGTTGTTTGCTCTTCATCTTTACCATCATCCTGTGGAAAACCAATTTATAATCAGAACAACAATCAACAGATACGCCAACATAGATATCAATTTTTATGCAAGTATTAACTATGTCAAAGGTGTATAAGGCATCCAGAAAATACTATCGTGAATTACCTGAACCAGTGCATCTGTTGCAGCTGATGTTGTATCTTCTCCAGCTACTTCCCTTTCTTTAGCATCTTTATTGTCCAAAGAATCAGAAGCAGCGACATTCTCCTGTTCCGACTCGGATTGAACCTTTGAAGCTTTAGCTGATTCAGCCTATTCGTGACAAATTGTTGTTTTCAGTTTGAGAGAATCCCATATTACAGAAGTATAATTCATCCACACAATTAAATCTTACTTTACAGAAGGCAGTTGTCAGCTCAGGTCTCAAAATGCAGAATCTGGAACCTGATCCAGTATAGTTAGCATCACGAGGGGTAACCCTCATCAAATCCAAGAGATAATGCCTGGGTATTAGAAAATATTAACACCATCAAAGAAAAGCCAATGAAAGCAGAATTAGTGGGGTCATCAATGAAATATGGGAACTGATAATCCACCCAGAACATTTTTGGCAAGGGCAACCAATACAGTTAAAGACCTCAATACTTCCAAAACTAATATTAGGAGTTAGATAACAAAAAACCCGCAAAAAAGGTGCATTGCTGAGGGGCATAGATTAGGATAGTTTCAGAAAACTTGCTGCATAAAGTGATAATCATTAGGGGAATAGATGGACAACCAGAAACACAAGTTTTCACCTGTCATCGCTACCAACGATGCCCTTACTCTCAACTGGTGCAGCCAGCTTGAAAACATTGCCGGCTCCATCCAACACAGAGTGCTCCTTCAGATGAAGACGTTTTGCAGCTTCCAGCACCTAATTGCACATATGCTTGAGCAATCAAAATCAATTCCAAAAACATTAACAGAAGAAATCATCATAACAAAAGGCTTCAATTTCTGGTAACTAGAAATCAAGTTCAGTTCAACCATCACCAAGCTAACGTCACACTCGTCCACAAGGCTTCAACATAACGATTATTATGTCTGCTCCTAATATCATACAGTACTACAGCACAAAACCATCCAATGACGACCACCGAACGCCTCAAACAAAACATATGTGCAGTATTTTAAGAACATAAGAAAGGTATAAGTTCGGAATATGGGAACCAATAAAAATCCAGAAAATTTCTTCAAGGTTGAACTGTTTTATGGTGCAAGAATTACTCATCAATATCATAGATAAAGAAGTTTCATAAAGCTACAAAAATTTCAGGCAGCTCTAGCTGATGATATGGAAGTAGAATAATTTCATGTCTTTCTACCTTTGAATGAAAATCTTCATTCCAGCAAATTTTCTTGCCACTGTCAACAGAACCATATAGAAGAGAGTCTGATTTATCACCTTGCAAGATCCCGGGCAGGACACTCTGGGCGAAATTGAAAAGAAGGTGAACACAATAATCTAAACATGCCTAGTTTTGGCTAATTTGATAAAATATAACAGGAAAAAATTAATGAACAAATGAAAAACTTTGACAGGACGACGTTAGTAGACATATTAATTTGATGCTGGCAAATCAGCAGAAGTGGGAAACCTACATCGATGTTAATTGATCATAGGAAGTAAAGTTCTTTTTAGGGGGAAGTTCAGTTTGCATTAAAAGTACAAAAGAAAAGGAAGTAAAGTTGTTGAAATAAGAAGGGTATAACTCAGTCATGATACTCCTCGAAGATAACAACACTAAATATGCACCTGTGCAACCACCCTATGACCTTTGTAGTCAATTATGGCCATTGCCAGATTATATAAACCGGGAACATCAGCTTCCTGGAATGCCTTGGTGCCTTTCAAATCATTGTTAGCACTAGCATATGTCGCTTGTTCACTTTCAGCCAACTGCGACTCAGAAGGCGTGTCCGGAGACAAAGCACGGGGGCTATCTGTTTTTGAAATATCTGCATCTTGGGAATTATTCTTCAAGGAAGATGCTGCATCCCGTTTGGAATTTTCTTCCAACAACAGCTTTCGCGGCAATTGCTCAAGATCGGCATCAACAGCAAAACTGAAGAATATGTTGTTATGAACGTACCTGAATTGGCAAGAAGATATCAAATCATATGCAACTCTGATAGTGGACTAGTACAATAACGATAGAAAAGCAAATGCACAAGACAATGAGATGTTTCAGGACATGAACTCGTCCATGCGAATAATCTACTTACATATGAAAGCACTCGGGATCGGTCGGATTAATTGGTGGAATACACCTGCTTATCACTCCAATGGCACCACTAGTTGCAGCATCAACAAAATCAGAAGTCACCTTGTAAAGGGCTCTGTCTCTTACGATCCTGATGACACAGAAGTTACAGAAAGAAATCACTAGATAAAACAAAGTCATAAATAACATAGCAGGCACACAGTGATGTCAGCAAAGTTTACCTCTCCTGGTACGAAGTACGAGGGAATTCCCGACAGGATTGCAACTCTTCATTCCAATCCCTCTGCATGCCAACCAGCTCACTTCCAAATGAAAGAGTAATTGAGTCTTCAGCTCTGGCCGCATCTCGTTTATGATCTGCTACCACCATCATTCAGGATATGGTTGCATAAATGGGCAGATGTAAGAGAGTGAAAAGTCATATGTGACCCTCAAATAAGAAACATATGCTGCTGCAGGCAACAATTTTTTTGGCTAGACTGTTTGCTCAAATAGCCAGACAAAATAAGTGGTCATAACTACTCAAAAGGTCAATTTTTAAGGTAACAGAGACACCGACAACACCACCAGGACATAGCTAAATACTAAACAGAATGGCTAACAGTACAAGCATCCCATCATGGAGACACGTGTTCATCTACCAAATAAAGGGGAAGGATTATGCTTCCAAACAAATAAACTGCCATAAGGACATACCAGGAATAGGATATGCGCCAAGCCATGGATTAGGTGGCAACATAGATTGGATATTTTCAAATGGATGTACAGAGCCCTTACGCTCCAAAATCTCACGGAAAGCTACAAAGACCAGAGACAGAGTGCTTGAAAAACCAGCAATTTATATACTTTCAGCAGGTTAAAAAAAAACAAGAGAATGATCTTACTGTAACCATAAATGCCATTACCTTTCTTGAACTTAGGACTAATCTTTTGAAGAAGTCCAACTAGAGACGTAGTTTCTGAAGTATTTTTGCTTGGTCTTGGATCAAGAACATTTCCTGTGCTTGCATTAACATAGAAGGCTTTCGTTGCTCCTGTAATACAATATTTATTTCCTTCTAATGTCACCACATCGAAATAAAGTAAGTCTCCAGCAAGTCTGAAAAAAAGCAAATAGCATGATGCATATCAGAGGTCAAGCATACAAACGATATGATACTCAATCTATTAAAAAACAAATAATTAAAAGATAAACAGCCACAACTATAATATAATACTGGGAATTTTCTTCCACAAAATCTCCGTGAAATCCAAACATTACAACCTTCTATAGCTCGGAGGAGGGTTGAATGAAGAGTAAACGACACTCTCAACACATCTAATCTCTATCGACGGTGATGAAAATATATTAGAGAGCGAGTCGGTAACATTTTCCATAAACCCTAAATTTTCAAGTTCCGGCACTTCAACTTTCACTGCATCTGTACAAGGAGAGAGGAAAGAAGGAAGTCATATGTCTTCTTCAAAGCAGCTTCCCGAAGGGAAATAACACGATAAACTGTTGAAAAGAAAGGAAAGCTAAGAATGTTCGTTAAAAAAAAGCGATGGCAGAAATGGCACACCTCCTCTATTATTAGGTGCATTTTTCCTAGTTTCATGTTGCAGGGCTAGCGTTGTCGATAAAGAGGAGTCTAATGTTGAAAGGGAAATCAACTCCCTAGTACGGTGAACATGAGCTCTGATGGACCGATCATCATACAATGCTGCAAGGAGTAACCGTAAGTTTGAAATCATTAGCCCCTTCCACGAAGACACTTTCTGCAGTACCGCTGGTGAATTTCAAGAAGAAACATACCTGGAATCATCTCCAAAAAGCAACCCCCACTGGTGATATCAGCAACTTCTGCAATTTCATTGTAGTCTCCCAAATGATGGACAGCACCATCTTTTGTATGCAGGGATAGATCATAACAAGTAAAATAACATGTCTCAGGGGCATCAAGAAGAAACTGCCTCACATCCATTACAGTATCTCCGGGACTCAACTGTCAATATTGAGTAATTAAAGCAAATTATTACACACGCTTGCATTAGCCTGTCAAAAATCTGAATTGAAAACAACAGGCATGACAAACATAACTGTACTGTACAGTAAACAAACATCCAGAAATTACCAATCATTCTCCACATAAGCATGTCATTCAGGCATAATAAACATGGACTTACCTGCAGCTCAAGTCTTTCGCCCCCCATAGTTTTCACCGATACGGGATAGAGATGAACATCAGCTGGCAAAAGAACGAAACATCAGCGGCCAGCACATGCATGTGCTCCATACAAAAATAAAGGCACATATGACCAAAAAATCCACATGTTGAACCTAATGGTGCATTGATTATTTTTCAGTGAATGCATGACATTTCCAGCATTAATACAGACTTAAGAACCTAATATTGATTATTGTATACCTTTAGTTGTAGGGTGCTCTTGGTCTGAGTTGTCCTTTTCATTCACTTCGGGCATTGTGCCACCTGATTTGGTCAAAGCGTCTCCATCAGCTGGTACAACGCTAGAACCTTCGTTTGAAAGAGCATCAGATGGAACAACCTGCTCCGATGAATTTGAAGTACTATGCACTCCTTTACGATTCTTCCCACGGTTCGACTTCCCAGCCATCCTATTCCTTGTCTGAAAAACATAGACCCATCAGAAACATGGCAAGAAAAAGGTCAGACACGACATAGCTGTAGTTCCATCAAAAACATAAAACCTAAGTATAAACTAATAACTTATATGACCATATGCATGTGAGTGGGGCCGTGAAGGTTAAAATTTCATCTCTGTCTTTGATCAAGTATAGATCACCAAGAAATGATAGAATAAAAACCATGCCCGTTCGTTGATCTAACATCTTATTAATGCCTTTTACTCTTCAAGAATCGCAGGTTTGTCTCACCTTCCCCTTTGGACTGTACCTACACCTTTCCGATGTATGACACATGTGCAAAAAAGTAGGTACAGCTACGATTTTTCGACAGTTTAGTTTTTGTTTTCCACACGTGTCATTCGCTGGGAAAGTGTAGGTAAAACCCGAATGGGTAGCCCCCAAGAAACGCATGTCCTATGTACGAGATTCAAAAGCCTACTACGACATAAAAAACCCCATTTACAGATTTACCAGCTAAATACGCATACCATTAACCACATGAAATTGTAGCTCACTACTACTCAGTGGCACAAAACGATAAAGATTTTACATCCATTCACTTTTTCACATCAACAATCAGTGGCAGAGCCACTTCGAACACTGTACAAGTCATCGCCATCGCTAGAAGCAAATATAAACAAAATTGAAATCGCACCGAACAAACGTACGACAACGGTTAAAATCTTCACCTCACGGCCGCAGAATCAACGAATCCGATCGCGACGGCTGCTATCGAGCGTATGAGTGTCAGAGTATATGCGAAACCCTATTACCCTTTTTCGTGTGTGTGTGTGTGTGCCACTGTGTGTTCTTGGCGACGAAATGAGACGAATTGTAAAACAGCACCGTATATGAAGGGTTTTGGCCTGGCTCGGTTAAGGGTTTAGGTGGTTATATTAATTATTAAAAATTAAAGGTAAAAAAATAGAGAAAATGTAATAAAAAAGAGCAAGTTTTACTGCGAAAAATGTAACAGACTTGACCATATTAATTATTACACTAATGTATAATTATTATAACAAATCATTTTCCTGCAATTATCAAGAATTTTAAACTCATAATCAAATGATTACTTTTAATATTTATTACAAAACCGAAGTAGTTTCCAATATAAGGTAGGTCTACACCTAACAATACCAAACTTTTACTTCATTTACATAGGATGTCATGAAGTCCATATTGTAGTGTTAGGCCCATTTTGTGCTTTTAAGGAAACAAATGAGCCCATCGAATTTTGATATGTATATAAATTAATAATCCATGAAAACTTATTAATTGAGAAAAAACAAATGAAAACTTAACAGAGTTATAATTAATCAATTAATTAATATATTGTTAACATATAATAAAAAATTAAATTTACAAACACATTTTAAACTTCCACTTAATTACAATACCATGTTGAATGACTCAATTTAAAATAATCATTCAATCTCTCACTCACTTTGTCATACTGATGTTAAATTAATTACTTTATGAACATTCAAAAATATTCGTCAAAATATGCTAACACAAATAAATTATACATATAAGAACTCTTCATAAATTATTCAGGTAATAAATATAATATAGTATAATTATATTTTATATGAGTTTATATAAATTATAAAAAATATATTATCTTCAAATTTTATTGACTTAATTATTTTGAATCCTATATTTTTACTCGGAAATAATAAAAAAATATTATCTTAAAAAGTTTATTAAATAATTAAATATTAGTTTATCTAAGTCTAAGAAAATAAATATCTAAATATATGATCGCTAAAAAAGAAAAAATAAAAAATAAAATAAAATCATATGATCAAGTGAAAAGCAACGAATGGCATAAAAAAGAGACTCCCGCCATTTGCCCCTTTCCATTAACCTTAGCTGACCAAAATCTACGACGGAGAAGGAAAAAGAGAGTGATCTACGAGCTATGCAGATTCCAGTGATTGATATCGCGAAATATCTGGAGTTCTACGGCGAAAAGAAGGTGATCGGCGAGCTCGATTTGGATCTGAAGAATCTGTGTAGGGAGGTGAGTCTAACCCTAAAGGACACTGGGGCTTTGCTGGTGAAAGATCCGCGATGCACGGCCGAGGACAACGATCGATTCTTGGATATGATGGAGAGGTACTTTGAGATGCCAGATGAGTTCAGGCGCAGACAGGAACGGCGACATCTGCATTATCAGGTGGGTTGATTTTTAGTACTGGGGAAGTGTTTGCGTTGCTGGAAATCTAGGTTTGGTGTATTTGATGATGCTGTTTGGTTTATGCTGGAAATGCGAATTTTTTTTGAATCGTTTGCAAATTAGCTTTGAGTCGGGTCTTTGAGGTTGAAATGCTGGCGTGATTTTCGATTGTTTGACTACGTCAGATGCATCAATAATATTCACCGTTTTAAAAAATGCAGCTTGGGAATAATTTAACACTTTAACTTTACATTTTAGCTTGCGGGAAGTGTTTACTTTGTTGGAAATCTAGGTTTGGTGTAAATGATGATGCTGGTTGATTTGTGCTGGAAATGCGAATTTTTGGAATAGTTTTCAAATTAGTTTGCAAGATGTGTGTGCGTGGATCTTTTCTTATAGTGCAAAGTCTGATCTTCTCATGAGCTTCTCGTTATGTTTACTTTTAGTGAAATAATGACGAAGCAATCCAGCTGATAATTGAAGAAACTAAATGCCCTTTGTTTGCATTGCACATAAGTATTTCGATGTTTATTTTGTCAGGTTGGAGTTACACCTGAAGGAGTTGAAGTACCTCGAAGTTTAGTTGATGAAGAAATGCAAGAGAAGCTAAGGTCTATGCCCCAGGAGTTCAGACCATATACTCCCTCTGGGCCGGACCCTAAGTGGCGATACATGTGGAGAGTTGGCCCTCGACCATTAGATACCCGATTTAAGGTAAGCAGAGTATAAGTGTTCTTACATTGAAATGAGCGACCTTTGTGTACTGATGAGTGTTAATTATTACGTAGGAGCTTAACTCCGAGCCTGTGATACCTGAGGGATTTCTCGAGTGGAAAGATACGATGGATTCTTGGGGATATAAAATGATATCTGCTATAGAAGTAAGCATCATGAAACAAACTTTCTCTCATTAATTGGCCTCCCACCTTTGTTTGTCTTCTACATTTTTCTCATGTTGATGCCATTGAATGTCAGGTTGTTGCTGAAATGGCAGCTATTGGATTTGGCTTGCAAAAGGATGCATTCACTTCTCTCATGAAGCAGGTGACAGCTATTTTCAGTATCTTTAACACTTGCTTATCCTCATTCGTCGTGATAAGTTTTTGTGATATAGAACATTTATTACAAATTACGATCTTATAGGATTTTCCTCTTCATTCACGAATCTCTTGCTTTAATGAACCGGAGCTGATCGTTTCTCATTTTCAGGGACCCCACCTACTTGCTCCTACGGGAAGTGACCTAAAACATCAAGGTCAGATTGGTATGGTTTTCGCGGGATATCACTACGATCTTAATTTTCTTACAATCCACGGAAGAAGTAGATTTCCGGGGTTAAACATATGGCTAAAAAATGGACAGAAAATGGAAGTCAAGGTTCCTGTTGGATGTCTCCTCATTCAAACAGGAAAGCAGGTAAACTAACTAAGTCTCTCCATAGCAGAAGCAATTTGATATTTCTATTGAATGCACATAAGGTGTACCTGATTTACTTCAATATATGCCAGTTGGCTGTGTCACGAAAACGTTAGTTACTCTTAGCTTAATGTCTGATTCTAACCTTAGCTTAATGTCTGATTCTGATAATGTTGTGTGAAAGCCGACTGTTACCTTTCTATATACATCTTTCTGTCTCTATTGTAAGAGCTCACTTGACATGCAAAAACACAGATAGAGTGGTTGACCGGCGGTGAGTGCCTAGCGGGAATGCACGAGGTTGTTGTTACCGACCGTACGATCGATGCAATAAAATTAGCTTCAGAACAGAACCGTAGCTTATGGAGAGTGTCGTCAACGGTGAGTAAATTGCAATAACGACGAATTACTTTCTTTTTACCATAACTTTATTATCTTATCGAATTTTACAACTGTCTAGCTATTCGCACACATAGCGTCCGATGCAGTGCTAAAACCTCTAGGCCACTTCGATTCTCCCTTAGCTAGCAGCAAGTATCCTCCCATGTGTGCTGGAGAGTTTGTCGAACAAGAGCTTGCAGTCATTAACCTGAAAGGAGACAAAGGAGCTGTCTTGTAAAAGTGTTCTTCCATTGATTTATTACCATTCTCCTCATTTTCGATAACTGCTTGTTAATGTCTGAAACTTCAAGTTTTGATTATTGTTCTCTGTTTCATCTCTATATGATGATACTCTAAAGTCATTACATTACCACTTTATTTTCATTTAAACATTTGAGTGTGTAATGAAACCATAAGCTTGCAACATTTTGAATGAATGAGTGCTTAAACATGAAATAAGTGTGACAGAGTTAGGACACAAGCATGAAACAGCCTTGCTCACCATCGTCATCATCGTCCCCCTTATAAATTGTCTCAATCTCCTTAAAACATTACACCATAAAAACACAATGCCATAAAAAAAATAAAGAATTAGATAAAATGAATCTCCCCGAACTGAAGAAATCCCTTTTCTTGATCTTAATAGCGTCCGTCTTTACTTCTCAAGTGGCTCGACGAACCAATGCTCAGCCGTGCGGCAGCACATTCTTCTCTGCGCTTGTTCAGCTCGTCCCTTGTCGGGCCTCCGTGGCACCGTTCAGCCCGATCCCGCCCACCGCGGGCTGCTGTGCAGCGGTGAGGGCCTTAGGACGGCCTTGCCTCTGTGTCTTAGTGAACGGTCCACCTATATCTGGCGTCGATCGTACTATGGCCATGCAGCTTCCTGAGAAATGTGCTGCAAACTTCGAACCATGTAAGAACACACACACACACACACATATTGCAATGAGATTGTGCTTTTTAGGTGTTTCTGATGGTTTATTTAATGGTTTGTTATGCAGGTGAGATGGCTAAGTGAGGGAATATTCGTAGTGACTATGGAGAAGATAATGAAAAGCTAGTGATGACAATAAGGATCAAAATAAATATGATTAACTTTTCAAGAAGACATGAATTATTAAATAAACATGATAACTTTTTCCAGCAATTTTAATGTGTTTATGGCGCATTTATACTTCTTTTTTTTTTTTTCTTGTTTAATGGGGTTTTTTACGACATGAATTTCTTGAACCAAACAGATCGGTTGGAAAACGGTTGCTTTATTCATCACAGTCCAACAAAGTAACAGTAAAAATAATCCTACAAACAGTAAATATTACATCCATGAGCAAGAAACATAATCTGTGCCTTAATGCTAGAAGATAACAAAGAATATATATTGTTTCTTCTTGCACCTTCTACTCGCCATATGCGACCAAACAAATCATCGACGGTCTTTTTCTCGACTGCATTTACTTTTACGGCATAGCGACGATATTCTTCTACAGAAAACCGTTACGTTTCTTGAGCCTTCTTCGGACAAACACACCTTGCTTTCCTTTCCTCGAGCAACTACCCATGCAAGAAAATAAAAGAGGTTTGGTAAGAAGAAGCAGCCACTGAAAGGGACTGCACATCAGAGCTTTAATGACAACGTATGTGTTTTATTACCAAGACTTGCTTCTGAAGCTCTTTAATGGACTCAACCGCCATGTCCAACATGTCTGCTGTGTTTGTTTGCTGCTTTGATTCAACGAAAGGGATTGTTAATGAAGAAAAGGACAAAAAGAAAATAAGGACCCAACTAAAAAGCAATCAAATGCAGTAAATGCATGAGCAAAAACATCATGTGATGGAGCTTTCATTACTACCTTGTCAAGGTTTGGGAAAAGATCTTGCAGCTTCTTCATCTTCTCACTAATCCTTGTCCTTCTCATCTGGCAAGTAGTTAATTCATTAGACTTAATGCTTTCATTACCATGAAAATTTTTCATTTGCTAATGACGATACGAAAGTTTGTTACCCTTTCGGCTATGCTCCGCGGATGAGTAGCGCAGCCTCTCTTGGCCCGAATTTGAATCGAATCTTGCTGAAAGTGAAGAAATTTCTCGGCTGTAGCCATCTCAGAAGCAGTTTTCGGCAGGCTCGAATGGTGAACTAAGCCCGCAGGCCTCTTCCCATTTTCTCCATTATTCTGATTTGAAGGAAGAAATTAAGAAAACAGAAATTTAAAACCAGCAATACAAACAACCTTTTTTTTTTGGAAGCAAAGAAAGATCGAAAATTGTAACAGCAATCTAACCATATTCAGATCACCGTCTCGGTTTCTTTTCAAGGCGTTGAACGAATCATTACCGTTGATCCAAGAATCATGAGCTGGGAAGAATTCTCTACTGTTGCTACTACCAGGATTATGGGCACTTCTTGGATGTAAAGAATCGCCGCCGCCCCGCCGTGTAATGACGACGGCTTCATTTCCATTTTCGGGTATGCTTGGCATGTAAGAAGAAGAAGCTCTTGAGAAGTTGATGTGGTTGCTTAAATGGCTGGCTGATGTGCCCGTTTGGAGCCTGTAGCTTCCTACATCTCCCATCACACTGAACCCTGAGTTTGCAGACAAAGCAAAATACTATCACCAAATGGTAATAAGAAGAAGATGAATGACTGTCATAACTCATAACTACTGATACAAAGGTACTAAAATATCATGGTAGAGATGCACAAAATCTCTCTCTCTCTCATTCAACAACAGAATAAAAGTCAACTCTACTACAAAGATTTTCAGGGAAATGAAAATCTTACCATTGAAAAACCCAGCAGGTGAGCTACTTTGCCTCAGAAGATTAGAGCTATTATTAGTACTATGCATCCCCAAGTGAACATCAGCCTCCATACCCAAGCTGTAAGATCCAACAACAGCGCCACCGCCGCCGCCGCCATAGCTACCCATCTGATGATTCTCAACTATTTCCTGCTTCATACCGCCATTAACACGGTGAAGAACATTAGGGTTTTTATCCCCACTGTGATTCTTCCGATTCAGATCAGGGTTATCAGCGGCAGTACTATGAGACCCATTAAAGAAATCAGAGAACATCAAAGCTTCAGCTTCAGCTTCATCGCCGCCATTGCTGCTGCTGTTATCACTATCCAAGAGGGCGGCAAGGAAAGAGCTCGGCGCCGATCTGTACCTCGCTAGTCCACCACTTTGATGGTGGGCTTGGTCGGCGGCTTGAAAGTAGTTAACTTGATTCGAGGGGAAGAAGCTGCCATTCTTGTTCATGTCTGCTGCTGATGTTGATGCTGCTTCAGAGCTAAACATGGTTTTTTTTTTGTTTTTTTTGTTTTTGATGAATTTGGAGATAAAGATCGAAGCTTTTTCTATGACCAAAAGCTGTTAATGTGACATTTTTGGAAAGATTTTAGATTTGGTTGTGCCCATAAAAAAAAAGAAAGAAAGAAAGAAAATCTATTACAGAAAACACTGAAAACAAGGGCTGTTTTTTTTTTTTTCTTTCTTAAACTGTGATGAAAGATTTGGACAGCGTTTGTAGGTGCATAAAAATGGAAAATCAAACTGTTCCTCAATCTATTTATTGAGTTTGAGGGGAGTTTACATATTGGTCTCAATTTTTTTTAATTTTTTTTTAAAATTTTTATTTTTGGCTTATGCTTATCTGAATGGCAAAAACTTCACGTGGGGCCCACCATCTGAATGGGCTGTTCGAACAGGGAAGTTGTGATTGGCGAAAATGCCCTTGAGTTCATGAACTTAGATTTTTTTCTTTCTTTTTTCTTTTTTTTTTTTCTCTTTGAAATAGTAATAAAATGGTTTTATAGTTTAGACTTTCAAGGAGGGTGTGTGATAAAATCTAGAGGCACGCCATTTTCGAGGTCGAATTTAAGAAGGAAAAAAAAACGACAATATGGAAAAAAAAATAAAATCATAAACTATAAAAAAAGGCAATGATGGTAATTCTAGCAATTGGCTATAGTGTTGTACTTTTTTTTTTACTAGAAAAAATTTGGAATATTTTATTTAATGGATCAGAGTTTGCCTGAGAAATGATAATTAAACCCCCCAAGTGGTCTTATTAAATTATTATTACAGTCAAAAATCAGATTCAAGAAGCTCGTGAACGTTAGACATTTTTATGGGCTGTCATGCATTAGCCACAAAAAATGTAATAATGTGATCTTATTACAACACAATATATTCATTGGTTAATACAATATTGTCGCCTTGAAGAACATGCAAGATTAGAGAGCTTCAATCAATTATAGAAATAAACACCTTCTTAATATTATTTTTAAAAAATATATATATAATATTTTGATTATTCGGGACCATGGAATTTTTTGGTTCTTATCTAAAACTTTTTTTTTTTTTTTTGGATTTTTTGGTTTCGTGTATAGCCAAATATGATGTTTCCACCTATCTTTCCAACGTCGAAGCGATCAAAAGCTTCAACGCATAAAAAACGTGGCTTTAGGGTTAAGTAAGATTTTATTTTTATTATTATTATTATTATTTAGAAAATCATATAGTCGACATCCAAAGACCTTTACAGTATTCCCACGAGCCAATGATATTTTTTATTTAAATATTTATCATCGTGATTTTAGAAGATCCTTTCGAGTTTCCTTGTGAGTGAAGAGGAGATTCGTACAATTAATTCTTATTAGTTATTATATATATGTTGAATAATAAATTATGGCTGCATACGACAAATTTAATTTTATACATATTTTGTCGTTACCTTCTCTAGCAAATGGACAAACGAATATATGTAATAAGTGTAGGTGGGCTACCATATGTTAGCTATCAAAATCACTATGCTTAAACCTTTCTATGTTCATTTTTATACAAAATGCATGAATCAATATAAAGTGACCTTTTTAATTTTTTTTTTAAATAATGGGTATTTGATGTGGACCTTTATATATATATATATATATATTAGTGACGAGGCATCTTTATACAACCTCACTATAATCACATACTTCGATTAGATTCAATTTTACGTAAATTTGCATCTCATTATCCGCCCCTTGATCGGTAAATTGAACTAAAACGATATTGTAAGTCATTTCAATCATATATTTGCTTTTAACCATTTTTTTTTATTTTAAATTTTCTGAAATTGAAGTAGGTTCATGTGGCGACCCTCATTTTCTAAATACTATTAGTGGCGGATTTCCGCAACGAAAGCCGCGGAAGACCCATTTTAAAAAAAACTTTTTCGTAAAATAGAATATATTATAGTACATACGGGTTACAAAGTCGTATATTTACAAAGGCCGTAGCCCCAAAATATTCAAAATATCAAAACGCCCTAATGCCGCTCCACAGGTCTTCATCCATGTACAACCTCGCTCTCAAAAGTCCGTGGAGTTACCGCCATCAGCCTGCCTCAGTCGCGACGTACCTCGACGTCGGACTCGGTCGTACCTACGACACATAAAACTGAGCGATTGCCCAGTAGGTGAAAACATGCATGAATGCAGCGTGCGCTCACCCATCATCCCAAAATATCTCACCATAAATGCACGCTCGACTTTTACCTCTCAATCCATCTTATCATATCTCAACACAGGGCCCTAAGTTAGACTCGACACCTCGCGCGCCCATAACAATCACGGTAGCCTACACTGATAGCGTTTAGACGATCACGCTACTGCCCTACCAGGTCGCTCCTTCCGCGAAAATAATATAAAAGACGGTAGCCTACACTGATAGCGTTTAGACGTTCACGCTACTGCCCTACCAGGTCGCTCCTTCCGTGAAAATAACATAAAAGACGGTTTTGCACCTCGGGACGTTCACGCCCGAGTAGACAGATCGATCACGCCTGTCTGCCGTCATGTGTCATATATGAGTACTAACCTCGATTCTTCTACGAATCATCAACGCGATCACGATCTACCCCGCTCGTTGACACTATAAAGTGTCACCGTGTCCACACGGTCATCACTCACTCGTACTGATATGAAATGCATGTGTGATATACAAATGAAATGCCACAGTACACATTAAAACTACCTTCCCTGAAAATATTATTTTGAACCTGGAAAATTTATTTCGAAAACTTTTAATCGGGCGTTAAAATAGACTATGCCCGTTGGACTCGGAACATTTTTCTCATTCAATGATGTAAAAATAATTTTCCTCCAAAAGACTTTTTTTTTTTTTTTTAACAAAGACCCGAATTTTATTCGAGCCCGAAAGTTGCTGCCCGAAAATGAGTCTGACGCCGAAAATGTTTTGACCCGAAAATGTGGCCCGACAGTTCCATCCGAAAATCTTAGTTTTAAACGCCGAAAACTTGAGCCCGAATATCTTTCGAAGGCCCGAAACTCTTTACCCGAAAATAAACACAATTCGCCGAATTTCCTTTCTGACTCAGAATATTTAAGACCCGAAAATTATATTTTTTTTGTGAAAACCTTGTTACCCGAAAATACTTTGTCCGAAAATATTAAAGACCTGGAAACGTATACCTATCCGAATTTATATAAATTCCAGACTACAGTACAAAATACTATGCCCAAAAACTATTCAAACACCCGAAAACATTCAAGTGCCCGAATAACATCTACCCGAAAATATTCCTAACTCATTCAACTTCCATGTTAATACAACTATAACACGTAACATAGATTCAAACCCAAAAATCTGGGTTTTTAATGCATATAGCCACCCGAAAATTCACCTAATCATCATGTAAGTCACGTAAGATCATAACAAAATACGTTATCACATAAAACACATAATATTTTCGTGTTTGTAGATGAAAGATTTCACCTACCTCACGTCTGAAACTTTGAAGTTTTAGGATTTTTCTCGAGCTCCCTAATCTTTTGTTAGCCAAGTTCTTTGTGCGATTCTTTCCTTCTCTTTTCTTGATTTCGAAAATGTTCTCCGTTTTTTTTTACTTAATGGGGTGTAGATATACTTTGAGGTAAATGATGATAAGTAGGTGACAAGGAGGTGACGAGTTTTTCCTCTTAGGTTAAGAAATGTCTAGCCCGAATTCTTCCCTTTGTTCTTACCCGAAAATTGCTTCACCCGAATTTATTTGGGCTTCACTTAATGCTGCCATCACCCGAATTTTAGCCCTCTTTTGTCCAAACATAACATTTTCGGGTGTTCCTTCTATTTTAGTTGTCTATGTTTACCCGAATTTTTGAGATTCTTCACCTAAATAAAATTTCTAAGTAACATAATTATATAGTTAATTACATCAAAATCCCGTATTAAATTTTACGGGTATTACAGTTCATGCATTTTGATTGTCGTAGCAGATTTAAGACCTGAGAAAAGTAACGAACATATACATCGTATTTGCCTTATATTTAAGCAAAACAATTAAATGCAAGTGCAAATTGGAGAAGCGTATTTATTTTTCATACATACATAATATAAACACCACACAACTACTTTGAAGTGACACCTCGTGGGGCCTCGTAAATTAAATTTATTTAATAGTTCAAAACTATAAAATTAGCAACTATACATTAATATTATAGCATGAGGAAAAAAAAAGGCAATGCATCATAGGTTTGGCTATACAATAGTGTGATCTAATGGACGTTCGGTAGGAGAGGTTATATATGATTAAATTAAACGGAAAGTTGACTATTTAAATTTGTAATAATATTTCTAATCTTCATAGAATTGAAAGTCAGCCCCTTAAGGAAAGTTGAAGGGAAACCACGGAAGAACACATAAAAGTCAACTATTGAATGTATTTATTTGACTTGGAAACTATTTTCAACTCTTGCAGAATAATAACATGTAAGGTCAAATTCAAAAATTTAAGAAGAAATAATATATGTATATATACATATATAATTTTTAGCATCATATTTTAATCCCCTTATTTAATTGAAATGTTTAAAAATAAAAGGCCTGCGTTCAACGGAAGAACCAAACACGAACAAATCAATCACTAGAATTGGGGAGCAAAAGTCAAACAAAAATAATATTGGCTACTTACTATTATATTACAATATACAAAAATGCAAGACATTTTACTTTAACTTCTTGATTATCGAGTATATATTATCTTGATTATCAGTATATATTATGTCGGGACAATACACACAAGTCTCGCTAAAAGATGAGACTGTTTCATAGCAAAAAATAAAGTTTAGATTCACTTCATACTAAATTTAATGAACATAAGACTTATGTTGGTATTGTGTGGAAATAATTCCCAATAAAAAAATAATTTAAAATTGCTAGCTTACTATTCAACCAATATTAAAGAACTAAATTCAAATTCGACACGACGTCGACTTTGATATATATATATATATATATATATTGATTCCAACTTTATTACGAGGAATAGAACCAAAACACAATTCCTATGGTCAAATATTAAAGCCAAATTGAAAAAACAAAACACAATGTAGTCTCAAATATAATGAAACTTCATTAAAAAACGTCTGCAAAAAAGAGTTTTTGTCCAAAAACAACGAAAAGGGATGTAATAACATAACCCTATAGAAGCCATAGCATAAAAGAAGACGAAAATCACTCATCGTCTTCAATGACTTGGGTGATCGTACCCTTAAACCCACCTACGGGAACATCAGCAACCGTCACGAGAGAGTAAAGCTCCTCCTTTGCATCTTCATCGTCGTTCCTCTTCCTCGCGATACGAACTCTGATTCTCCTCGGGACGCTTCTGATCCCTCTACTCCAAATGTGTTTGTTCAGCTTCACGTCGACCCTAACGTCTGTTGTGCCCATGGCCTTTTGTGCGAATTTCCTGATTTCTTTGATTGCATTTGGAGCCTTCTTCTTGAAGGTGCTGAGATTGAATCCCAAAGAACGAACAAATGAGATATAAAGAAACTTGCAGAAATGGTGCACTAACGTAAGGCCCTATCTGGGTACCCTCTGAAGTGTTAGTTAAGGATTAGTTCGTAAACCGTGCTATGAAGTTTACGTTCATCTAGCGACGACATGCAACGGCAACTTTAATAAGTATTCTATATCTAACCTAAGTTTACGACAATTGTTGATAATTTATACCCAGCCACGAAGCAAAACAACCTAATTCAGAAAGAATCTTGCAGTGAACTGACAAATAGCTACATGGAGAATGTATAATGTTAACAAAAAATGACGTGTTAGAAACCATCATCCTTAAACACATGTCCGAATTGCAGCATGCTCAAGAAAGCTTTTGAGTAACACAAACAGTTCACCCCAATATTATCTTCAGGATCGAAATTTTAATCGAGCAATTATGCCTCAGCCGTGAAGCTCTGCCTCCTCGACCAATTTGCAGAGATATAACATAAACGTCTACCCAAGCCCTCTTATGGAGAAAGGTGGATTCTTACAACAATGAAACAATGCATAGCAACAACTACTCCGTGTCAAGAACACTGATAAACAGCTAAACAGCACCACTACGACGAGCATACAATCACCACGAACAAATAATCGAGCCACACTATGCAGATTGGAATAAAAAAATCAAAGCAACCCAAACCCATAGATCCCTTTGCTAACAAGCCCTAGTCTAATTAACCATCATTCACCAGCTGAGCATTGATAGAATTTCCAAGAAAGTCGTACTCCAGTAAATAAAACACGCTAATTTCACTCCCAAGCGAATACAATACAATTACTTACCATCCATGGAGGCGTTTGTGGAGATTGATTGTGTATTCCCTGGTGACGACCTCCTCTTTCCTAGCTTTGTTCTCCTTTCCCACCATTGTGGTTCTCTTTCTGCAACCAAAGAAAACGCAGCGCCTCACTCAATAGTTGTGTCTTCCTTCTTCACTGCCTCAGGGGGGGGCATAAACCCTAATCGTTGTTAAAAGGCTTTTTTATGTAGCTAAGTAGCCATGGTTTATTTCGGAATTACGCATCTGCCACAGATAATGGGCTGATTGGGCCAAGTAAACGGCCCAATAAAAATGGACCTTGTGTACTCAATACATGAATTAAATGTTCTTTTCTTACATTTAGTTCGTAAAAATTAGCAGGGAATGGAAAATGAAATGGAAAAGAAATTTTTTATATTTAGTTAATTGAATTAAATGTTCTTTTCTTACATTTAGTTCGTAAAAATTAGCATGGTTTAGTTAATTTTTTCGCTCAAATGATGAAAAAAAATGAAAGAAAAACTTAATAAAACTATATTCTATCCAATTTTCTTTTTCACACAACTTTTCTTCCTCAATGAAAACTGAAAAAAAGTTAAATAGAGGTGGGCAACCGTTTGCTCAATCCCTAACTGCAATCAATAGTTTATGACCACTTTCTTTTCATAACCACCTCGGATTTGATTTTTCATTTAATGAAGATAACCCAGCCGGCATAAACTGCTTTCCGAAAAAAAAAATATTTTTATTTTCACAAAACTCTCAAAAAAATATTAGAAAAACAAATCCGCCGTTTACAAACCGTATCTAAAACCGGCTAAACGAGATAAAATCCGAAATGGTTTCCAATGTTTATCTTATGTACCAATTTAGTCTCTCATATTTCGCCTGAACAAATTTAGTCTCCAATGTTGTCAATTTTGAACCAATTTGATCCTTTTGTCATGATAACCGTCAATTTTAATAGAAATCTCACACATGACCCATACTAAATCATGTATGGATCGAATTATGGAATATTTGCAGGATTTGAAGGGTTCAAACTGTTTTATTCTACTGTCAAATGAAGCTCGACGAAGCAGATAATTTAGAGCTCATTTTCGAATTTTAAAGGAAAAATTTTTAATTCCGTGCTCTAATTTTCGTAATCATTTCAATTTTATCGATCAAGACATGATTTATCCAGAAGCACATGTGAGATTTCCGTTAAAATTAACGTTTATCGCGACGAAATGTCCAAATTGGTCCAAAATCGACAATATTGAAAACTAAATTAGTTCATGCGAAACATGAAAACTAAATTAGTCCATAGGTTAAACATTGGGGACCATTTTAAGTTTTATCCCGTCTAAAAGACATACGGTTCGGAGACTGTAACCAACCGTTTCTAACAAAAAATCGTGAACGGTAGGAACATGTCTAAGAATTACGAAGCAAAAGAAAAAGGGTGCTCAAAACAAACATTTATGTATGAGAAGCAAGAAGAAATCACCACTATTATTACCAGCAAGCGTCACACTAAAGAAAGAAAGAAAGCGTCCGAACAACAAATAAACTAGCAAACCACACACAATCAACCATATAACGACACGGCATTTAACATTCGATTGAACTCCTTGCACGAACCTGCAAGTTCGTGTAAGGACGACGCAGAGGTTGCATTTTTACTACTCACTTCCCTAATGACACCTCAGAAGCTTCACAAATTCGAGTAAAGCCTGAACTGTTCTCAGTTAGGCCATTTTCAGAAGTTCACTTACCACATAATTTCTATATCTTGTCGAGTTTTTCGGCTCTAACAACAGGGTTGGCTTTAGATATTGCTTCCTGGCCAGCAGAACGATAGTCAAACGGGCACTCATGCTTGTCCGAATAACGATGGATGCCGCAGAAAACGTTCCCACACCGACAGTTGAATCCAGTCAGCCCGACCCGTTTCTTGCACATGGTACACCTTTTCGGGCCTGTCTTGATTTCCTTGGTTTCCTCTAATTTTGGAGCAGAAGGTGTTAATAGTTCAGGTGGTGGTGCCAGCACTTGGACATCAGACGAAGACGTCTTCGATTCGATTATCAAGGTAACTTCTGGGTCTTTCTCGACAGCATTAGAGCTACCGTTGACGATGCTTTGGATTGACGAAGCTGCAAGGTCGGCTTGTTCTTGTTTGAGGACATGGTCTTTGTAGCATTTGGAACACATGTTCATGGTCGCTGCTGTTCCAAAGAATCCGCAGTTGTTGACGCAGAGGATTGGAGCTTGTGGAGCTTGGCAGCCAGTTTCGTTCTGTTCCATCTCAGATTATATTTTGTTTTATTTTCCTGAGAAAAGGGTACTGTAAGAGAAATTTCAAACATTTAAATACATCATCATAGTCCCTCGTTGGCTCAATTCCAACACGCCACTGCAAACACAAACACACCACAACTGCACTCAAGAACTCAAATTCCTTAACCTCCAACTCCCTTAACAACGGAATTCAAAACGTCAACAAAGAATTTGTAAGCCTACACCATTGTTATTTGCTCAACTAAACATCAAATTGAGCCTTTGTGACTCAGTGCATAATTCGGTTCAGCGAATATTATCCCGAGAATGGACCTCAATTAAATTTAATATTACAAATAAAAACACGAGAAGCTCTAAGTTCATCAATCAAACTAGTGTATTAAAGTTACACCTAACCTAAATCATCTATCTCCCCGTTAATCCCCTCATAGCATTTGAATGAATGGTTGGATTCATTACTACATAACTTTCTACCACCGTGTTTTCATCAATCAATCAAACACCAAAAAAATGAAACCTCTATACCTCAGCCTATATTCCAAGGGTCAGCTACAAAGCACCATAATCAACACCAAATCCACATAATAGATAAATTAATAAACAGCTTAATCAAGGACAAAAAAAAAAAATAGGGGAAAAAATCAACGTAATCAGATTTCAGCAATAGAAAACAAAATCTGGACGATCAAAACCGACCTGTCCGCGAAGGAGACAAACGATGAAATTGCTATAATCGTGTTGGCGAATCCGCTTTTAATTCCCTGTCAATCAAACAACAAAACAGATCACCCAACGATTAACAACAATCAATCAAACATGTACCTAAAACATACAAGGTTTGAATAATTCGACAAATATGAGAGAACACAACAAAACTGTATTCGAATTAAACGCAGGAAGAAGCTAACCCTAAAAGCGAACAGGAAAAAAAAGGCTGAAAGCTAAGAGAAGAAGGTGCGTGTTCGTTCGTAAAGCACGTATATATAGACAAATTCTGACGAAGCACGGAAATCAAGATTCAGCACATATGGTCCACATGGTCCTGTGGTTCACCTCGTGATGTGATTGGTTGTCGAATAATTATCCTCTTCGGCAGTAATGAAACTATGAGGGTGTATGTTTTTAAGGTGTGGTCGAGTGTACATGATTATAGTCACGGTCTTATGAGGGTCATGTCATACGTGGCAATTGTTGGCGGTGTCTGAGTTTCATTTTAGATACCGACTTTATAATTCTGATTTGTAATTTAATAATAATTGTATTATTTGTCTTGAATCTTAATTCATTATGATGTTATAATGATGTTCTTATGATGCCATTTACCAAGATATTTTTCATTTAAAATTAGTTTTCGTGTGCTAATTGCTAATTCACTACATGCCATAAGATTTAGGAAAGCAAATAAACCTTAAATTATGTAAAAATGAATTTAGATTACTATATATATCATTTTTCCATTCGATTTAATGTATTTAATAATTTGTAAAAATAGTTCACCAACACGTATGATCGAACAAGCTGAGTTTTCGATAAATTTTTTTGCTAAAATTCTAAGTTATCAAAAAAATTTCAAAGTTGTCAAGTAGAATTCTCAACATATTTTCGATAGGAGCATTAATTTATTCAGAGATATAAATTTAGTAATCCAAAATAAATAAATAAAAAACTCATTTAAGTAATTACACAAATTTATAATATGCCCCTTAAATTAACACTAATTTGAAATTGGTGATAACGTGAAGTAAATATTATTGTACCGATAACTTCAATTTGAGATTAGCTAAAATTTTCGATATTTAATTATTAGTTTTTTTTTTTTTTCATTTTTTCACGATACAAGTTATTTTATCCTAGGGTAGGAAAGAGAGAATTTTTTTATATCGTCAACATAAATTTTTATTGTTTTTTTCGATAGTTCGAGTAACACACAATGCATGGTAAAAATTCGAAGGATTATTTCCAATTTGCTATGGACAAATCAAACATATAAAGTGTTATAAAATAAAAATTTAAATATATTTCGAGAAAGAACAACCATAATTCCTCTCCATGCATCAACATATGGAAAGATCATTACAACCAAACAACCGAAAACTTGAAATATTACAATAAAAATCATGATCATCATCATAAATAAAAAGGTTGTTATCTCAATCCATACTATAACAACCTAGTTCATGTAAAATGCGAAGAACGCCACTATCGATGCCCCCACAATCGAACCAACCGCCGGCAAAGCTGCCACGGCGTCTCCCGACGGACCTGGAGCCGGAGCCTCGGTTGTGGCGGCGGCGGCGGCAGAGGTCGCTGAAACGGCGGCCAATAGGGCGGCATAGGCAATTTTCTTGGCATTCATCTTTATGATGGGACTTTTTTTAAAAAAGGAAAAAAGGCGAAGTTTTTTTATTAAAAGTTGAGAAAGATTTTGTGAGCACTAAATCATTTGAAGCGTGACGTTTGGTATATATAGAAAGTAGGATTATATTTTGACCGTGAATTTTGTTATAATTTATTAAGTTTTAGGAAATAATATATTTTTATATATATATATTTTGGGAAGCTCAACTTGAATTTCGCTGGTTCATTTAGCTAATTATTGAAATCCTTGAACATAAAGATTGCAAAAAATCCAAATTCCATGAACCTTAATGTAAGGATTATTATTATTTTTTCCACGCTCAATTTGTATGTGCTTTAATATATAAATATGTAATATAACTTTATATTCTAAGTTATTCATAATTCAAAATGTTTGATATATATGAAATTTTAATTTTAATTTTAATTGTATATTAATTTGAATATACTAATAAAAACTAACTTGTAAGCATATAATTGGATAAATCAATATATTGATGGACATAATGGTAATTACAATAAACAAATGTATAGATAAATCACAATTATTCAATATAAATAAAATCAATGATTCAGATTTAAATTGAGTGTCATATCAATAAGGTGCTTATGCTTTATATAAATTAGTATTTTACGCACACTCAATGCGTGTGCAATAAAAAATATATAATATTTTATATTTTAAAATTTTCTTAAATTAAAATGTTTAATTGATGAAATTTTAATTAAAGGATAAAATTGGAATAAACTTACAATTGAAGGGTAAAATTGGAAAAAAAATATGACATACCAAATCAATTAAGCAGTTACTTTAAGGTGCTGAACAATAATAAAATTGAAAGATGTATATATATAAATAAAATCAATGGTCCATATTTAAATTGAGTGACATACCAATAAGGTGCGTATGCTTTATATAAATGTATAGATATATAAAAGTCTAGATATTTGTAAGGATTTATTATTCAATAAACCTAATTGTCTCAACTAGGGGTGCAAACGAATCGAATCGAGTCGAATACCACCATATTCTATTTGTATTCTGTTATTAAATCTCGAATTCGAATTCTATTCGAATACTAAATCAATTCGAATTCTATTTGACTATATATTCGAATCGAATATCGAATATTCGAATATTCGATTATTATTTTTTATACTTTTCATAAAATGTATTTAAGACTATAAATAATATTATATTTAAATATCTATGGAATCATAAATATTATATTTTAAAAAATGTTGAATTATTTCAAATATATTTTGAATTATAATATTTTTTTTAGAAATTTTGAATTATAATATTTTGTATTTAAATAAATATTTCATTATTATTAAATATATATTGAATTGTAATAAGTATATTAAAATAAATATTTAATTATTCTAATCGAATATTCTATTAATATTCGAATCGAATATTGTGATATTTGTATTCATATTCTAATATTATTCGAATCAAAAAAATTATTCTTATTTGAATTCTATATTCTAATATTTCGAATTCGAATCGTAAATTTCGAATCGAACAAAAAAAACTCGATTCATTTGCAACCCTAGTCTCAACTAGATAATTGCATAAGATAAAACCCATCTTACGTTTTAGTAGGGACTTGATCCGAAATATGAAAATTATCAAGATTTAAACGTGAAGGACTGATTTGTAATTATATTGAAGAAGGACTGAAATGATATTGATTCATCGATATTTCTAACACCACCAAAAATAAAGAAAAACAAAAACAGAAAAAAAAATCCACACAAAATCCACTTACAACAGCACCATGTCCACAATCTTCACCCCCACCGCCATCGTCTCTTCCACCACCGCAGCCACCACCACCTCCACCGCTAAGCCACCAAACAACCACCAACTGGCTATAACCACCACAGCCCTCGCCGCAACGCTGCTCACCGCCACCCCCCTGCTACCCCCACCCTCCATCGCCGCCCAACCACCCTACAAGCTCTTCTACGGCACCGCCGCGAGTGCAGCCAACTACGGCGGCTTCGGAGGAAACTCTGACCCCAAAGCCTCCGCCGAGTACACCTACGACGTCCCCGAGGGGTGGAAGGAGAAGCTCGTGTCCAAAGTCCAGAAGGGCACGAACGGTACGGACAGCGAGTTCTACAACCCCAAGAAGAAGACGGAGAGGGAGTACGTCACCTTCCTCGAAGGGATCAGACAGTTGGCCCCCAAGGACGCCGTCCTCAACAACCTCGCCCTCTCCGACGTTAACCTCCAGGATCTGATCTCCGGCGCCGACGACCTGACCTCCGAGGAGACCAAGGACGATAAGGGGCAGGTTTATTACTTGTACGAGGTTGATGGGATTGGTATGCACAGCTTGATCAAGGTCACCTGCGCGAGGAACAAGCTCTACGCGCACTTCGTCAACGCGCCGGCGCCGGAGTGGAGCAAAGACAAGGAGACGTTGAGGCATTTGCACGACTCGTTTAAGACCGTCGGCTGAGTTCTGATTATACTGTCTGAGTTGTTTTTGTTTCTTGGCCGACACAGTTTATGTTATAAGCATGTTCTTGTATTTGACACAACTCAATTCTTGAGCAAGATTTGCTTCTTTCTTACCAATTTTCGCATCTATGGTCGGAAAATTCAAGCAAAAATCGCATATGATCAAGAAACTGAGCATTATTTTAAAATCCCAGATGAAAATCGAGATAAAGAGAGACCTTTATATAACATTTTCTTCTGGGCAATGTGAATTTAGGATTAACTTTTGGTAAGTATGGACCTTCCTCTGTGAAAAATAAAATATGATTTTATTGTTAGAAAACAAGGTGGGTCCTAGAAACGCTTTCAATTGATCATATACAGCAGGAAGGAAGATGTAGTAGGGAAGAAAAAAGCTGCAATTTTTATCTCTTTTTTGGTCAGAAAAATGAAAGGTCGCTTTATAAAATTAAGAGCTAAAGAAAAGCTGGGTCCTTTCCTTTGTAATTAACTTTGAATCTTAAATTACAATTATGATGGCCATGTCTTGATATTCCTTCTTTCGTGTGAATAAGGTGAAATATCACAAATACATATACATCGTACAATGTTAGAAAACATATCCCATATTTTCAGAATTAGTTTTAAACACAATATTGTAGTGCGCCAGCAATACTAATTGTTTTTATTACCCACTACAAGCATAGGAAGAGTCGTTTATTAAGTATTTAATATTTATATTAATTAAGTTTTACATGACTTTGCACCATGAGTCATGACCTTCTGGTCTGTCCCTGGAGCCTACCTTACAGAGCTGCTCTGTTTTGGTTTTGCTTCCCATCTCTATCCCATTTTCAAAAACTTTTGAAACTCATTTTAGCTTCCATATAAAACCTTAATATATTACTTCAATATCCATACTGTCATGAAATATCTCAGTACACTGCGAGGCCCTGTAAGTCCTATTGCTTCGTCATGATTCTCCTTTTCGCACTTTCTTTGATCTTTATGTTTCTGTAAGCCTTTTCTTGCATTTGGGCTATGGTTCTTATGCCTTATTGCAAATAAAGATTTGATTTTTTTTCTTCTTTGTCTGCTGATGAAAATGAATTGTCTTTATATATTTTACTATTGCTTGTTCAAGTGGATTGTTGCCGTTGCTGTCTGTAATCAGACCATATTTGCTGAATATTCACTTCTTTGATTCTTCCTTAGTAATTATAGTTAGCTAGTTTCTTGTATCACCGCCAAGGCTTTGAGTTCTTGCGAGGAAATTATAGATTTTAGTAATTTCTGCTATATAGCGTGGATTGAATTTTATCAATCTTTTGTCTGCATTTTTTTGGTAATAATACTATTCTCTTGCTGATTTCTATTTCTGCCTCGTGAATACTATGGCATCAGTAATGGTCTATACCTTCTTCTTCAGGATTGTCCTAACAGAGGAAAGAGAGACTTTCATGTCTGAAAGTATGTAGATGGTCTCTGTTTGAGCTCTGCAATACATTTTACTTGCAGTAATCGAAAGCTCTTGGTGCAAGAAAACTCGGTTATTCTTCCATTTCGGCCTGATAATGCTCGAAATATGGCTTCAAACCGTCTTGTTATTTTCTGGGATCTTCTTCACTACAGTAGGTAAAGCTACACTTAGAACAATTTCTTGGCTAGTGTTTAAGAAAAATTGATTGTTATAATATTTTTTTTTTGGTTTTTGCAGATGCTTATGTTGGGATAAACATCGGGACAGATCTCACGAACCTCCCGTCGTCATCTGCCGTCGTCTCGATCCTAAAATCCCGTCAGATCACACACGTTCGTCTCTTCAATGCAGATGCTCGAATGCTCAAGGCTCTCTCAAACAGTGGGATCGAAGTGATGATCGGAGTAACTAACCAAGAAATTCTAAGCATAGGACAGAAGCCATCTGCGGCAGCTTCATGGATTAATCGAAACGTCTCTCCTTACATACCTTTTACGAACATTACATCGATCTCTGTGGGCAGTGAGGTTCTTACAACTATCTCAAATGCTGCAGCCGTCTTAGTGCCCGCCATGAACAACATTTACAAGGCCTTGGTGGCTTCGAATCTGAACGATCGAGTTAAGGTTTCGAGCCCATTTTCTACGTCCGTTATTACACAGTCTTTCCCTCCTTCGACGGCTGTGTTCAACGCGACGTGGGACAGTATTATGCTTCAGATGCTTAGGTTCTTGAAGAATACGGATTCTTTCTTCATGCTGAATGCTTACCCTTATTACATATACGTCGACAGCGATGGGATTTTTCCACTCGACTACGCCCTTTTGAAGCCCATTTCGTCAGTCAAACAGATCGTTGACCCGAACACTCTGTTCCATTACAGCAACATGCTCGATGCCATGGTGGATGCTGCTTATAACTCCATAGCCAGCTTGAACTTCTCGGGGATCCCTATAGTTATTACAGAGACGGGCTGGCCCTGGCTAGGTGGTTCGAACGAGTCCTACGCCACTGTTGAGAATGCAAAGGCCTACAACAACAACTTGGTCAGACGTGCGGTGAATAACAACTCGGGCCCGCCGAGCCAGCCCGATATCCCCGTCAATGCTTACATCTACGAGCTATTCAACGAAGACTTAAAGCCCGGCCCGGCTAACTGGGGTATCTCTTTTGCCAACGGGTCAGCCGTTTATGACGTGGACTTTAGCGGTTTGGATAGTAATAATAATAACAATAATAACAGTAACAGCGGTGGCAGTGATACTACTCCTGGTGGAAATCCTTCGGGCCTTTTTTGCGTAGCAAAAGTTGGCGCGGAGGAGAAATCGCTGAGGGACGGACTTAACTGGGCATGCGGGCCGGGCCATGCCAACTGCTCGGATATTCAGCGAGGCGGGCCTTGCTACGATCCCGACACTCTGAGAAGCCACGCTTCTTATGCTTACAACAACTATTATCAGAAAATGCGGGATAAAGGCGGGACCTGCGATTTTGGCGGCTCGGCTATGTTAACTAAGACGGATCCAAGTAAGTTTTGCATTATTTTTTAAAAAAAAAAAAAGAAAAGAAAAATCATATCACATCATCGTTTCTTCATGAGCTTCTTTTTAGTATCATTCTAACCGGCTTAACAACATTGCAAGAAAATTACGGCTTTCGAATGTTGTTATATGAAAAAATTTACGACGCTCGAATATCCATCACTGTTAGTTAACTATATTCTCGTTTTCTCATGCAGGCTATGGCTCGTGTAGATTTACGGGAAGGTACGCAATGCAAAAAATCTGCAGATTTTGATGAACTAAAGATGAGTTTACTTTTCTTACTTTCGGTTAGTTAAACTTACGTTCTTTAATTCGAACGCAGCAGTTCGAACTCAAGTAGGGGACGGAACGTTCCGTCGAGTCCATCGTCGAAGGGCTCGAGAAATATTTTGAGCAATGGTTGTCTTCTTTGTATTAATCTTGCAGTAGTTTGTGCAACTGCTCTGTCATTGCTGCTGTGTAAGAGTTTCTTGATCATGGATTTCTTTTAACAAGTTTGTCTGAATTTGTAATGTCTACTTAGTGAAATATTTCCTTTTTATTTTTTTGTAAATGGTCCAAAACATCTTTTATTCCAATTTGAGATAACATACCGTGGTAATGTGGTGGAGCTGCTGACATCTTTAGATAAAAGTCCTCTATATATTTATTATTTTGAAAATTGCATTGAAGTCCTTTTTATATTTATTTATTTATTTATTTTTCTCTAATATTGAGTTGCAACAATGATACAATTTTAAAATTAAAGATCGTGCTATTGAAATAATATCGTGGTCTAATTTGTGGGTGGTATTGAATAATATCGACGATTTGTTTTTTCTCTAATTTGTAATATTGTAAAATATGTGAGTAATATTGAAAAATTGTAAACGTTTGTGTGAAAGAGAATAATTCGAGAATATTTTTTTTTAGTTTAAGAATGAGTTTAAGGGTTTGATGTGAAAATTACTGCATTTTGAGTTTGAAAGTAAAATTTTGGCTTAGAGATGATTTTAGTGTTGAGATATCTTCTTAACCAAACAAAAAAAAAAGAAACAACACAAATTATTCTCAAAAAAGCCCAAAAAAACAAATGTGGAGTTAGAAAGTTGGTCCCAAATGTTGATGTTGAGGAAAGGCTATCAACAAACAAATAATAATAATAATAATAATAATAATAATAATAATAATAATAAATGTTAGTAGACACTGTTTTTTACAGGCTAAAGGAAGCTGCTTTTACTGTTTTATGGGGACCAAAAAAAACATTTTGGAATTGCAGAGGACATAAATTGCTATAAAAGTAAGTAAATAAATAGATAGATAAGATGATCATTTAATATAAAATAAAAAAATTTAATTATTTTGGATATTAAGGATATGTTTGTTCATACTAAGTGTGCAGACAGCTGTACGGCAAAGATTTTTCAGACAGTGATCTCTCTCAGCCTCGATATTTACATAAATCGGCGGTAGATACGGCTTTACATTCACATGCCTATTGTGCCCACTTATTTCAATTATTTTCTTCTTTGAAATATAACAATAATCCTAAAATAAAACCCATTAATAATGTTTTTATACAAAAGTCTCATCTGGGAAAAGAAAAAGAAAATTATATTATTATGAGACGAACAAACATTCATCACATCTTCTTGGAAACAGAAACACTATCCCAAATAAATCTTTTTTTTTTGTTTAATTTTGAAAATAATTAATTCCCCATTCATTAATTATGTGCAGTGTAATGTAAATGTTTTTTTTAGTCAATTAATTATTATTATTATTTGGAAAAAAAAAGGTTCAGTTTAATTCAAGGCTGTCCCTATCGATAGACACAAAAAACAGAGGAAAACAGAGAGATGGTCTCTCTTCTCTTGCCGTATCTCTTTGTAAATGTAATCCAACAGACGAACCCTTTCTACTCAGCCACACTCACTGTCCACAACTAGACAACAAAAAACACAGTGTGTATCTGTGTCTGAATCTGCATTTCATCTTCTGTAAGCCGAGGTATGCGAAAGCCCTTCAGGGAGCCATCGTTTTCTATTTTTTTTTTGTGATTTTGAAATAAATCTGCTGGTAATGTGTGTATTGGGTTATTAGGTTTACCGATTATTGATTAAGAAAAAGAGGGAAATTGCATGACTGATTTTTTTGTTTATTTACTTCTTTTTTTTTTTCTTTCAAGTGAAGGGTTTTTTTTAGTACTATTGGCAGCTGTTACATTGGCTTGGGTGAAGCGATAATGAACGGCAATGAGCATATGAACATGCCCTATTCGGACAATGGTTACTCTTACACTACGCCGCCGCCGCCTGGTTTCATGGGATTCTTCGGTGGTGGTGGGCAAGAGTTTCCTTTGCATTATGTTGATGTGGGCCCAGTGAATCATCAGGTATGTTGTTTCTTCTCCTTAAAATGTTCTGATTATTGTAAGAAATGAGCTTAGTTGCAGTGTATTGTGTGCTTAATTGTTTGTTTTTGATTATTCTTGGTAAGATAATATGTTGTCATAATACTGATTCTAGATTATATCTCTATACCATTTGATTTCAATCTTCTATCGTTTCCTTCTAGGAATCTGCGTATTGGTCGATGCATATGAGCTCGTTTAGATACGGGCCACCTCTTTCGGAGGGCTCTGCTTCTTATTACAGTCACTACAACTACGGCGATCATCATTACAATCCTTCGGCGATGGATTTTAACCGCAGAGCTTGGGAGTATCCATCAATGGCTACCACAGCTGAGCCTGTAGCTGTAGATGTTATACCATCAGAAGAAAACACTGTCTCCGTCGTACATTCCATCGCAGACGAGCGTGAGTACATTACATCTCGAGGATTTTATGTTGACATTACTACCGTATTGTTCATGTTGTCTTAACACGCAGGATCCTCGGATCAAGAGGCTGTCAGTAATCAGGTCTGTTCTGCTTTGTATTCGATTCAATGTGAAAGAAGCAAGAAAAAATGAATGCTTGGCTGTTCCATATCATCTCATATTTCTTATATTTTGGTGAAGAATTATCATCGATTGTCTTGTAATAATAATCAGGTATGGCAAGATGATATCGATCCCGACAATATGACCTATGAGGTGAGGAAATCCTAGCAAGGTTATATATATATCTCATGCTATCAATCATCAGATTATATGATGGCCCATAAACAAGATTAATCCTATCTTCGGTTAATTTTTAAGATGAAAAGCTCACATTTGACATAATCTCAGACATTTTCACCCTTCCATTACATCATATTACCTGGTGTAAGAGAATCATTATCTATAACTTTAAAGTGTGTTGTGCATTATCATAGGAACTGCTTGAACTAGGAGAAGCAGTGGGATCTGAAAGCAGGGGACTATCGCAAGAGCTCATCGATCTACTCCCAACCTCGAAATTCAAATCTGGCGGGATTTTCTCGAGACGAAAATCCAAGGAAAGGTGACACAAAGCTCTTTCTTTTTTTTTTTCATGATCGAAAAAAAAAAAATTGTATTGTGATCATTGTTTTATCATGAACGAAAAGGCCCGAAATATGATAATTCTCTTTAAAAAATAAAAATAAAAAATCATACAGATGTGTGATTTGCCAGATGAGATATAAAAGAGGCGATAAGCAAATCAATCTACCTTGCAAGCATGCTTACCATTACGACTGTGGATCTAAGTGGCTTAGCATCAACAAGGTAATTAATTGTTCGTCGTATTCACGAAGAATTCGAACGTTGTATATATATATATATATTGTATTTTGGTGTCATAGATAAACATGTATGAAAGTTTCTTTCTTTGTGTTTGTTCTTCATCTTCAGACATGTCCAGTTTGCAACACAGTGGTTTTTGGAGCAGAACGGCAACATTAACTCCGACGAAGTGGATTAGTTCTTGCTCGAAAAATAGTTTTGTTTTTTGATTAATGGCTTGTTTTGTTTCCTATATAATATATATATATATATATATATATCTTCAAGATATATCTTAATACATAGGTGTTATGTTCATTTGATGTACTTAGGTGGGAACTACCAACTAGTTCAAATTTTTCTTACATCTGCACAAGATCGATACCAATTTCATGTCTGATAAGATTGCCATTAGTACATGTTTTAAATAGAATAATATTATTTTACTATAAAATAAGAGAAATACGTTTTAATTTATAATTTTTATTATGAAATAATTAAATAATGTGAATTTTTTAAATAATAATATTATTTAAATTATCGATGATTTGGAAGTATTGTATTAAATGATGATAATGTGATGAGATGATAAGATGCGGTGTACAATTAAAGAGTTTGCATTTTAGTATGAGTTGTATAATTGTAATTAATGTGATTAGTTGTAATAGTGAATTTTTAGTCGTTACAAATAGGTGATTAGAATTCATTGTAAAATACACCAAGTATTGAAATACTTAATCCCTCTCTTTAATATTATAAGTTACATTATCGTAATAATCATAATATAAGTATAATTATAGTCTAACAATCTTAATATAATATTTAATCACAATTAATATTTTATAACAATTTTTTATTTATTTAGACTAATTTCTCTCTTAAAGGTCATTTTTTTTATGGATGATAATGAGAATAACCATGTTTTTGGACGGTTGTAAGGATTCATATCCATAAATTTTGGAAAGGGCTATAATGTGAAACTCCTCCTAATTTGCTTTAAATCTTAGCTTATGAAAGCTAGTTTTATATATTTTTATTCCTAACAATATCAAAAAGAAGTTATGAAAACTAATTAAATGAGCAAACCCCTCTTCTAATTATTTATGGTCCTAATT
Source organism: Lindernia subracemosa (assembly GCA_028392965.1). NCBI lineage: Eukaryota > Viridiplantae > Streptophyta > Magnoliopsida > Lamiales > Linderniaceae > Vandellia > Vandellia subracemosa. The sequence goes on along the minus strand of JAQPCC010000002.1, from coordinate 5,671,012 downwards.
TATTTGCTATAGCAACTAATTTCACTTTTATAAATTGATAATGCATTATATTATAATTTGTTTCTTTGAGTTAATGACCTAAGTTTCCAATCCCGAATCGACAGACACTGATCTGATGAGCTGAGGCCAACCTATTTATAGAGAAAGGTTAATCAATCAAAGGCAGCGATCTTCCGATGGCTGGCGAAGGAGATTCTCAGAGCTGTAGGTTTTTCGTGGCGGTGCACGTTGGCGCGGGATATCACTCGCCGTCGAACGAGAAGGCTCTCCGATCAGTCATGAAACGCGCCACGCTCGCCGCAGCTTCTGTTCTTCGAAAGGTAATCCTCATAGACTCAGCATGCGGCTTAGTTTATGGAATTCATCTATTAGTAATCAGAGACTGATGATGCTATTTTTTAGCTGAATATTTGTTTATGGTGATGTTGATTTTTGACGAGGATATTTCTGTGTTTTGTTTTAGAGTGGTGGCTGTAGATGCGTAGATGCCGTCGGAGCTGCGATTCAAGTTCTGGAGGTATGAGGTTTTGATCAGAAACTAATGTTTGATAAGTTAATCCAATTGTCTCTCTGTAATCCAATTGTTGGCCGTAAGTTAATATGACAGAGTTTTGAGAACTTGATATCTGTGTCTTCACTGAGAAAATACGGATGATTGCCTTCAATGTTGAATAACCACTTCACCGAAAAGCTTAAGCTTGAAGGGAGTGAATCATATTTTAATTTTATACACTTTATTTCCAACACACTGACACTATACAAAATTTTCAATCGCAGAGTAATTTTTTTGAGTTGTAACTTCTTTCTTTATTTTTTTACGGGGTATAGGATGATCCTTGCACTAATGCTGGGAGAGGTTCAAATTTGACGGAGGACGGTGTTGTTGAATGCGATGCCAGTGTAATGGATGGGAGCACGGGAGCTTTTGGTGCTGTTGGAGCTGTGCCAGGTAAAGTAATGAGTGAAATCAGTTGGTGTGTCATGTTCTTATTCTTGTTGCAATTGAAGTCGGTGGGATTTTGTTATATAGTGGAAAGGTTAATGGTTTTGCTTTCCTATGAAGTTTGTGATTTTCAGGTGTTAGAAATGCTATCCAGATTGCTGTTTTGCTTGCAAAAGAGCAGATGTTGGGTTCGTCCCTTTTGGGTCGAATAAGTCCCATGTATGAGTACCCCTATCTTGTTTTCAATATATGGTTATTTTCTATTGTGATGCCTCAATCAAGGATTTTCTCATCATGTTCTCTCAACATTTGTTTTTCATTCTTTTATTCAATCTGTGCTGCTCTTCGCTCGATTCATTTGCTTGAAAACTCTATTTTTAAGGTTTTTAGTCGGAGAAGGGGCACATCAGTGGGCTAAGTCCAAAGGTATCGCTCTTGACGACACTGTTGCGGAAGCAAATAAGGTATTATTTCGTAGTTCTCGGTTTAAAATGTACGCCTGCTAATCCCTTTACGGTAAAATTTTACTAGTTTTCAAAGTCACATTTTTAAAAATTCAGAACAGTCCTTTTATTCTGCATTTGCATTTCCCTCCATTTAAACTTGCCTCGTAATGATGTGTGGCCCTGTGTCAGTGGTTGGTGACTGATAAGGCAAAATCTCAGTGGAAGAGATACAAAATTATGCTTGATGAAGCCAAAACAATGGATGATCGTGAATCCACAAAAGAAGGTAGCATCTAGCCATCAACTAACCTATAGACTTTGCAGTATCCTGAAATGCATTAAATCTTTTATGCATAAAGTTTGACTTCATTTGCTGAAGATTAATATTTTAGGGTTGATTCTATGCTACTTGACCAGATACAATCCAATTCTATCTAGATCTTGACAAGCATGCTTAGCTGGGTCCCATCATTATGTTGTAGCTATAATTTTATATACTTGTCAAATGTACAAAACTTATTTACTCTATGTTGGATGTTTAACTCCTTTATGAATATCTTGCAATTGCTGATATATTTGTTAATCAGTTGAGGTGCAGCCATTTCACGATTTTAAAGAAAAAGAAGGTAACATTCAACCTTGGCCTGTAAATGCCATGGAAGAGGACAGAGTGAAGGACACTGTTGGAGTAATTTGCGTGGATTCAGAAGGAAACATAGCATCGGGAGCCTCAAGTGGTGGTATTGCCTTAAAGGTGACATCTTTTTTAACTATAGTAATCAACTAACCTGACAAAATTAGTTAAAAGCTGTTTTTAATGTCTAGAACGAAATACGGTCTATTCTATCCTACGTAAGTTGATAGCTATACTTCGCTGTTGGATAGTTTCGAATTCATAAAAAAAACTTCAATACATTACGAAGTAGCAACAATCCAATAGAAAATTATTGCTGCATAAGTTGGTAGGTAAGAAATTTCCACTTAACTGTTTCCTAATCTGAAACCATCTAGTTTTTAGAATATAACTCTCAAATTTTAACACCTTTGTTTTAATAAATGTTTTTTTTGCCATTACCGCCTCCCCATTCAGATTCTTATTGACCTCTATCCCACAAGGTCTTTACGAAAAGGAGTTTTATGTTTTCAAGTCATCAACATACTACGCAGGTCAGCGGTCGTGTGGGACTAGCTGCAACGTACGGATCAGGCTGTTGGGCCTCTACGAAAGGCCCTTTCAGGTCTCCCCATATCGTTGGCTGTTGCGTGAGCGGCGCTGGCGAGTATCTAATGAAAGGATTTGCTGCTCGTGAATGCTGTGTATCATCTGCATCGTAATGCCCCTTTCAATAGAATTTTACCTCTCAAAGAGTAATAGGTTATATACCTCTTACCTCAGGAATAAAACAATTTTTTTCTTACAGGTCAGAAGCCGGTCCAGTCTCTGCGTGTGAGAAAGTCTTACTATCCGTTAACGAACAGCAACAGCAAGACACATGTGGCGATGAAATTAGTGCTGGAGTGTTGCTCGTCGAAGCCGAAACTTCTTTACCTACGGTGAGCACACACAAACAGCTCAGTTAAGCCTTCTTCTGTGGCGTTGAATTGAATGATCACTTCACCAAAGCCTAAGGCTTAAGAGAGTGTATCATATTTTAATTTTATATACTTTATTCCCAACATGCTCCATCGTGTTTAGGCTGATTTCTTTCTTATCTAGACAGCTCAGTTAAGCCTTATTCCGTTGTGTTGAATTGAATGACCCACTTCACCTAAAAGTCTAAGGCCTAAGAGAGTGTATCATATTTTAATTTTATATACTTTGTTCCCAATACGTTCCCTCACGTTTAGGCTGATTTCTTTCTTATCACGACCTTTCTTTAGCCTGTGCTCTCATGTCATATTGAATGACCGCTTCAACTAAAAGCTTAAGCTTGAAGGGAGTATATCACATTTTAATTTTATATATATTATTTCCAACACGTGGAATGAATATTTCATGCAAGGCTGATTGATTTAGGGTGCTGGTAATCCCGCGAAGCTTAAATCCGTTGAAATTGTAGCTGCATACACTTCCTTGTCTTTCGGGATAGGATATTATGGTAGCTCCATGAAGCGTCCGAAGGTACGCACATTTTCTTAAAACATTTATCCAATCATATAGGCCTTACGAAGCACAGTCTAACTGAATTCCAACGTCACGCATTTTTTCGAACTGAATTAGAATAAATTTGCATAATGTGTTATATAAATATATATATATATATATATATATAATCAGTTGCTAGTTTGAGGCTCTCTTTATTATGTTTTGAGGGTCTGAGAATGAAAAGTGTTGATGTGTTTCAGGCGTCTGTTCTACGGAGCACAAAGCTCCAGGTTCAAACTAGGGTTGATCAGTTCGCTGCCCGGATTAATCTTGGTTAGTTAGAATAGAATAGAATAGAAGAAAAAACTACTAATTTCAACTTTTTATATTTCTAATTTTCTAACTATATGCTAATGCTGTCTAATTTTTATAATATCATTTTTTCTATGTACGCAGCACATTTACTCAATCGGATATTTTTCAGTTACATGACAAACTTCATCATCGTCATCGTATTTTGTTGGTTTGCATCCTTTGATTTTAGCAACCTTTGTAGCTGGGTGAAAGATGAACCGATAATCAATTCGTAAGCTCGATGAGCTGACTCGACTGAAGCTCAGAGCTCGAGCTCAAAACTGTCGAGCTCGTGAGTGAGTGATCAAAAGCTCATGAGCCGGTTAATTTTACGTAATCGAGCCCCAAAGCTAGAGCTCGCGAAAAAAAAGGCCTAACCCGGCTTTAAATTTGTCGGGGACAAAATAAATAATAATAATAATAATAATAATAAAAAAGAAGCAACGAAGCAAAGCTTCAAATGGTTTTCAATCTACAGAAGATTTGAGCTAAGAAAGCAGAGTGATTACTGCATAAACCTAATTATTTTAAATTAAATTCAAAGTCAGTCTCTTATATAGATGAAAAATGATTCTTTTTCACCCCCCAAAAAATACGGATGGTAAGACAAATCTTCTCTTTTTTGGGCCAAAGATGCATGCTATATACACAGTCTTCATAACGGTGTTTTCTTACCTTGAGAGAGAGAGAGAGATTGTCATATTGCCAATGACCCTTCCGAGATTTGGTTGTCGTCTGAAGAATCCGAAGGTTGCGATTTAGGCTTAGTCATAACTCGAGAAAACCCATAACCAAGTGAGCTTCCACTTGCCTCGCTTAGCTGTCACAGAGAGAGAAAGATTTGTAAATGATGCAAGACTATGTTCTAATGATCAATTTATGCAGGTTTATTTGAAACATACTTCGGCGAGCTCGGAGAGGTGGCGAGATCTGAATTCATTAATCGTAGACGTTATCTCCGACATGGGCAGTTTGGCCTGCGGACAAGTTTCCATAAATCACGCACAAAAAATAGAAAAAAGAAAAAAAAAAAACTATTACAATCTTCACATTCCACCGTGAGATCGAAGATAGATTAGTTTCAACTTACCTGCGCAAGAACGGCAGCTGCTAACTGCAAACTGGGCTCTAACGTCTCGGGGACCACCTGCTCACAAGGTTATCTTTGTTAAGAAAGACGTCAATTACTTAGGGCTGCGTTTGGTATGCTGAATCCGTGTGTGGAAAGCAAGAAGGAAAAACTAGGTTAGCGGATCGAACAACGATACTTTGTGCTTCGGCCGCTGTACTGTCACACTTTTTCTTTTCGTAACCGAATTCCGCATACCAAACGCTTTGCCGCTCTAACTTGAGGAAAACGATGTAAAGGTTGAAACTTGAAAGTGTGTTTTCTACAAGCAGAAACTTACGGCAGTTGCACCAGCCTTTTCTAGATTGAGGCCATGGTCGACGTCATGGGCACGAACAAACGTCTTCACGTTGGGAAAGTATTTGTTCAAAGCCCAAACGGTTCGGTAATTTGCGCCGGGACTGTCTAATGTTACTGCCGCTGCACATGCTCGTTCAGCGCCTACTTTGTGTAGCACCTATCATATAAGGTGTAACGAGTAAATACTAAGTGTTCTCTGACTTTTGAAAAAAAAATAACTAAAATTTATTTTGAGATTTGGAAACTAATTTGAGTTTTTTTTTTTTACCTCTCGACTACCAGCATCGCCAAAGTACACGGGAAGGTCAAGTGCTCGCCCGACTGAAACTCGGTCACTGGGATTGAAGAAGAAGAGACATGAGAGTGTCATTGCGTCGAAAAATTGTATCTGAGTTGACGCTCTTTAAGAAAGATACTCTCCACTTTGACTTAAAAGAGTGCTAGAAAAATACAGTCGTTAATCTGCAGTCTTTTGCCCTTCAATGGGATTATAAGATTATATAATAAAAAGAGTGGTACCTCCTGACATCAAGTGCAACGAAAGGAATCAGTCGTTCGGACAGAAGTTGGGCAATTATCTGTACAGTTCAAAACGAAAAAAAAAAACGAAATGAAGTTCAGATAGAAGTAATATGCATAACAATAGGCTGAGTAATTGTTCTCACAGCATTGCAAACAGCTTTAGGTAAAATACCTGGCCTACACGTCCAAAGCCGCAAATGATGATATGATCTTGCAAATCATCAGTCTGGATTTAAAAAGAAAACCTAGTTATGTCCCGAACTGGAAATATAAGGATGCGAGAAGAAATAGAAGATGCTTATGAAATTCAACTGTAATAGCTTTATTTATATGGACAGCAGTACTAGGTATTCAGAACTTATTGCAGTTCCCTAAGTTATGAAGCATTAGATTCAGAGACCTCACAAATTCAGATACAGAGGATGCTTCTCGCATTATGACACTTAAAGCATATAGTAAGATAACTTTATATAGATAAGAAATGACTTAATGTTTCAGCATCAGAAAATTCACCTCACTTTCGACGGGTAACAGACTTCGAACATCGTGCAGCTCAAAACGCGATGCTATTAGTTGACCTCCAGCAGCTAACCATGGAGTGAGTGCCATTGAGATCCCAACCACAAGGAAAAGCAATGATGACAGCTGTGGAGTCATTATACCCTGAAAATAGACAATAATTGACGTTTCAGTATAACACTAGCTCCAAATCATGACTAAAATTTCATTGTTCCTATTACTTAGATCCAGGAAGAAAAGGTATTGAGTTTTTTAACAGAAACCATTCTGTTTTAAAATGGCAAAGATCCAGGAACTATATGTGCTTGCTCTTATCTACCATGGAAAAAAACATATGGGAAACTGTACACAAATTTATTTTATTTCATTAATGCTGATCAGAAAGCAATGTTCTTTCCAAAATCTTTCAAATAAAGTTGGGAAGCTTCACTGAATTATATATAAGGAATATAAAAAATCTAGAAGAAAGATAGAACATCAGTAGCATTATAAGGCAACAGTGTGTTTCAACAGTGACCTGGTTAACAGCTTCTCCAAAAGCTACAAAAGCAAACTCTCCACCTGGTGCAAGTAGAAGACCTACTCTTATCGCTGATACAATTGAAATACCAAAAACTCTGCCTATAAGGGCAACCAATATGGTCTTGCCAGCAATTAGGAGTCCTAGAGCTCCAGTAACAACTGGGAAGTTAGAAACTAACAGCCGAGGATCAATAGACATTCCGACCTGTAAATGAATAATAAAATGCATTATTCTCACAACAGACATTAAAATTAATTAAGGAGAGCAGAAGTACTTCCAAAGAAAAATAAGACCCATGAACCTTTCAATAACAAATTATTGTTTTAACAAATAACTTAAATTAAAGAAATTTTGATCCTTAGCAACAAGAAATGAATATTCTTTTTCTCTCATAGAATGACATCAAAAGCCATGTAATGATACTGTGTACCGTCATGAAGAAGAGTCCCAGCAGAAGACCACGGTATGGGGCAATATCAGATTCAACCTGAAGAGAGAATTCAGTTTCTGCAAGCAGTAGTCCAGCTAAAAATGCCCCTAAAGCCATGGAAAGCCCAGCCTATTTCAGCAATGAAAAAATTAACAATAGCACAACACTTTAGGATTGAAAATGTCAGAAAGGTAGTGGCAATTATCAAACAGATAGAATGAACAGTGAACCCTCTTACCCTGGCAGTTAGGAGACTAGTTCCTAAAATAACTAGAAGAGTATTCGCCGAAAAGATTTCTGCATTTTGATTCTCTGCAATTTGCCTGTAAATTGGCCGGAGGAGCTGCACAGGGAAGAAAATATTCCCTTTTGTTAAACAAATTTAGATATTTTTTTTTTGCAAAAAGTATTGTCCACTTATATCAATAATCACAAATAACAAATACGAAGTTTCCTTAATCATACGAGACATTAAAGAAGCTTGGTAAAGCATTATCACGAGTTATCAAAAGAGGCACTCCACTTCCATGATCATTCTGGAGAGCATTTGAAATCAAACATATTTACCAAGCGTCCTCCTGCAATTATGGCCGAGATGGCAACAACAGCCTTAACAGCAGCCAATCCAAGAGCTTCAGCAATGGCTTGAAATCCAACCTGAAAGCCATTGAAATGGTCATACAAATCTCTCTTTTTATCTAACAGTCAAAATGATCATTCGATGAAGTAGCATGATATGGGCCAAGTAAAACTAATATAAGATAACCATTTCGCCCAGAGCTGAAAATGAGAAAAATAGAAATGCAGAGATAATATTAATCATTATATTTTTTGGTTCAATTGAGTTAAACATAAATGCAGAACCAAATTATTTTACCCCTCCTTTGGATGAGCTAGGTGATATGAGGGGTATAAGTATGAGCAGAACCACCACCGCCAAATCCTGTTATAAGCAGAGAAATCATGTAAACTGATTGTATGTCCTCAAGTTACAGGACAAGAAAATAATCAGGAGACACAAAGGCAATGATTATCAGAGAGAAAATGGAAAAAAAGAACAAGTAATGCAGAAAATGACTGGGGAGACAAGTGAGGGGGTACCTGGAATAATAATACAGAAAATGTGGCTCGCCCATGACGTGATGTGCTCTCCCCTCTTTCCTGTAGCACCTACATATATCCCACATCTACCATTTTTAACAACCTCAGCGGTGCTAGAATCATATTTCTATGAAGTTGCCAGAATTGATAAATAGTCAAAACAGTACATAAAATTAAATGACAGCTCCAAAAGAATAGTAAAGAAATATTCATTAAAAGACCCATTATCTTCAAACCAGACAAATCAGATAATGAGTACCTGGAGGACTACAGCAGTGGACGACAATGCGAGACCATTCCCTATGACAATTGAAGCGGGACCGGCTAGCCCTGAAACATAGTGAGCAATCAATCCAACCGCCACAGCTGTTGCCAAAACCTGCAAGACAATCATCATCCGTGTCAAAACAGATCAGATAACAAATCTACTGATAACACAACTTATATAGTTTGACAAGTTTCGATTTCCAAGGTCATGCTATTTTTATTCACCTGAGCTGAGCCCAACCCAAAAACGTACTTCTTCATTGAACTAAGTCTTTCAACAGACAGCTGCGAGAAAAACCATCAGTTATTAAGCAAACTTCCATTCCACATATGTAAGGCCAAATATAAACATTTCTCAGGTGTCCAGTTTTGAGAACTGTATAAACTTTACCTCAAGGCCTATGTTAAATAGCAAGAAAACAACCCCAAATTCAGCAATTGCCTTAGTTGCATGGACATTACGGATAATGGAGAGACCATATGGTCCAATTAAGATTCCAGCAGCCAAATAACCCAGAACAGGACTACCTACAAATGTCATCGATTCACTATATTAAAATTTGAAAATGAATAGTATCGGAAAGTTCAGACTACAGGAGCTATTGCTGCCTCATGCCATATTCCTCTTACCTCCAGGAATTTTCTGAAAGATCGGCACAAATACGACACTGGCAAGGAGTAACCACAGCATGTCAAAGAGAGAAGCTTCCTCCTCATTTATCTGGAAAAATAGAAAGTTAAAAAAAATTAGGAAACTAAAAAAAACATTCTTATCAATCATACATTACAAAAAAAATAAATTGTTACTAAACGAGACACTGCTACTCCGGAATAATGTTGAACAAGTAAGAAATTCATGCCTCTTGATGAGGAAGCTTCTCCATTAGCTGCTTTATTTTCACAGGAAGTTTACTGATCTGTCGGACAAGAGGTTTTGCACTAGTTGAAACTTCATCTACACTAGTGGAGATGATATCTTGCTGCTGAAACATAGAGATCCTTCCACCTCGATTCAAGAAGAAGGTAGTTCTGTCATTTAAAAGCAGCATATGTAGGATTATCATCTTTTCAACTTACAATTAAAGAAAGGAGAACAATTACTACACTGTAGCAAATCATAACGATATGCATCAGTTAACAACATCTTGTTTAGGTCTTGGTCAAGTAAAGCAACATACCCTGCTCCTACAAGTAGTGCTCCAAGAACCAGCTTAGGAAATTGCTTTCTAGCAGAATCCACAAGACCACGAAAAACTGACACTGGCGTAAACTCTTCACCATCAGCAGCAAAGGAGAAGAAAGAAGCAGAAAAGAACCGAGATGACTTCTTTAATAAATTTTTGGGAGTACTCTGAGGTGAACTTTCCCTCATTGATTCCTTTTGCATTTCCTGTACCTTAGTTTGAATATTCTTTAACTTAGCTTCATCGGCTTCAGACTCTTTCTCATTTTCTACTTCACTATCTGAAACACGTGACTCAGCGATCTTGGCAGTTTGCAAAGATTCATCTACATCTTCAGCAGCACTTGAAATCTCATATTCCTTCTCAACATCATCTTCTAAGCTCGCTTGATGAAGCTGATCATAGTCATTTTCCTCTACATCACCAATACCAGAAAGTGCAAGGTTCTTCTCTGCCCTCTGCAAAGCAATCTCAGCATCATCAACACGCTGTGCAGCCTCAAGTTCATGAGCTACAGCTTGCTCTGCCAAAAGCATTATATTTGCTACTTCTTCCTCTGCTTTAGAGGCATTGATTTCTGCTCTCTCTGCAATTCCATTCAACCGGTCCACCTCCTTTTGCAATTCCTCTTTTCTGCTTTGCACCTTACTGAGCTCATCTTCACAATTTGTTAAATGATCTTGACATTCTTTTAAGTCCTGCTGAGCAGCCAAGAGCGATTCTTCTAAATCTTCTTCATTTAGTTCTGCAACTCCGGCATAATCAGAACCATTATCTTTGGAAGTTGTGGGAGAACCATTATCTATAATGTTTGATGAATCAACAATTATTTGGAGTCTAGCCTCAGCCAAAGAAAGGGCCATTGTCGCATTCTGAACACTTTCTTTGGCAATAGCCTCTTCATTTATAATCTCCTGCACGTGAACAAGGGCATCGTTAACATCAACCCAAGCGTTAGCCGCTTCATCCTTTAATGTTATTGCTGTTTCTGATATCTTCTGAGCTTTTTCTTCAAACATCGTACTGTTGAGCCTAGCAACTTCTAATTCTTTTAACGCCTTCCGTAGCAGTTCCTTTAATTCATCCAAACTAGGAGTTTCTTCTCCTCCCTTTTCTGGATTTTCCTCAGAAACGGCGGATTCGATGCTGGCCTCTTCAATCCCATTCCCAATGACTTCAACATCTCTACCATTTCCGTTTATGTAAGCTAAAGACTCATTTCCCTGGCATTGTGATATGCCCACATGCTTCAGCGTCCTAATTGCATGTCCACAGTTGTAGAGAGACGACCCATTGGAACTATTACATAAAAGCCGTAAACTGCCGTTGTGAATTTTCATGTTTGCTAAAGTAGTGCTATGTGCATGGTTTTTCTTCAACTTTTTTGATACACGTGCTTCTGAGAAGAGTCTTGAATCTCTCAAAAGTCTAAAACCCCCACATCTCAAACTTTTTGCAGGATTAAAAGTTTCAATTGACAGACATCCCGCGACTTTACTGCTGTAAAAGATATTTGACTGATACAATCCACACGCAATATCCATGATCCCTTCTATGTCAGCAAAATAAAACTTATATCAGCACATGCACATTCAACGTCAATATCTCAAGTAATGCTTTAAAAGAAAATGAAAACAAATCACGATTTTAATAATAAAAGAAAACTAAAACAGAACAGAAGCTTCAAGGAATCGCAATTGCAGCTCAAACATTAATTTCACGTCAAATCCCTTCAGCCACCCATTTACGAAGACTTACATAATAGACACCCGACAATTTAAACACTTTTTATTCAAACAGAATGATAGTAAAAAATGTAAATGCGGATAAGCGAATGGATAATCCGCAAAAGTTACAAAGATTCACGTGATAGTCAAAAGTCTAAAAAAGCACGTGCTAAAAGACTCCCCCAACACACGAGCACCAACACTTTCCATTCAATTGAATGATAGTCAAAACAACAAATGTACATAAGTGAATCAATAATCTGCAAAAGCCTAAAAGCACAGGTTACAAAGGCTAATGCAACACACATGTGTCAGCTTAAACACTTTTTATTCAAAATTAGAAATGTACATAAGCAAATGCAAATGGCTAATCATCAAAAGTCAAAAACTATAGGTTTCAGTTTATTGGCCTCGTCATATAATATCATCTGTATCAAAACATAAATCATATCATGCTTAAGCACCATATACATACAAAATAATAAACACTCAGATGAAACCAATAAAAATCACATATCTAGCTTAGTAACATGCTAAATAATCTCATCCAACTGATCAATTCCTAACCGCGAACTCTACCCACCACTCCCGCACTTAGCTCAGTCAATTGTCACTGGCATCACAAAGCTATACATCAAAAATATTTTCAGTAAACACTACAAATCAAATTAATAAAGAATCAATGTATTCTACAGCTAATTCAGCTCAGAATTATTCTTTTTTATTTTTTGAAAAAAAAAATTCAGCGAAACTCAAGCGATAATTGATCTTCAAACAAACGAAAGCAAATTCAAGCACAGAGCGACGTCTCCGCAGAGTAGCAATGAACTTACCGATGAGGAGCAGAGATTTTTCGCATGAAGCTCTGAGGAAAAAAAAAATAAATTGGAGGCGGAAATATTAAGGTTTGTAAATAAGGAAGACGAACATGACGGACGTGATAACGGTAGTTGTGGTAAAGTACAGAGACGCTGACGTCCGTTAATCGACGTTATTCGTGTCCTATGGTTTATTCCGTTAGCGAAATTTGCAAATATTTAATAATTAAATAAATTTCCTTAAAAAGGTGAAATGCGTGGAGGCCGTGAGAAATGGTCATTATATATTGGCCTTTGAACTCTTTGTAAAGACTGTTTTCCCTTTCTTTATTATTTTCGAAATAATTATCTTATTTTATATATCAATTGGCCTTTGAAATGCGTGTGAGCTTGAGAAATCGCTGATGCGGCCGACGGTTTATGGCTTAAAAAATGAATTAGCTATTACATAGACCTATTGGGGTCTTTTTATAATAGTTTAAGAATACGAGCCCCAATTTGCTAAATAGACCTACCCTAGAAGGCTAGAACGGTCCTTAGTGGACTTGCTTTATTTCACTTTCTTCGTTTTCAAAAAACCCTCGCTTTCTGTTCTTAGCATTGGATTCCCATTTCCCTCGTTGTTTGTCCTTCTAAAAGATCTTATACGACTTGTTTAATTGTAATCTGTGATTTACATTTCAATTTTGTGTTTACCGATCGAAAAGTAGGATTTGGCGATGAATTACCGGGCGAGATATCCGCCGCCGGGAATGGGTGGTGGACGTGGCGGAGGAATGAATTCGCAGAGCGGTGGAAACTCGAATTATCAGATGAGAAACCCCAATCAACCGAACCAACATTACCTTCAGAGGCCAAACAATCAGTTGCATCAAAATCCGCAGACGCAGCAGTGGATGAGGAGAAATGCTGCTGCCGACTCGGCAGTTGATGAGGTCGAGAAGACCGTTCAATCAGAATCATCTGAATCGAGGTTGTTGAACGCTGTCTTTCTCTTTTGTCAATTGTGAGCGGGTTGTTTAATGTCTTTTGTATTGATTATTGAGTATGTGTGCTTATTATATTCTTTAACTTTTTTATTAGGCTATGGTGTGTGATAATTTTGTTTATGATGTGATTGGAATTTATATTTGTTCGTCTTGGTCAGTTCACAAGACTGGAAGGGAAGATTGAAGTTGCCACCACCTGACCTCCGCTACAGAACTGAGGTATGACTCGGTTTAATGGAGTTTTACTTTCTTTCTTTCTTTCTTTTTTTAAAATTGGAAGATGAAGTTGCGCTTCTGATGTTGTTATTGTTTTCCTTTTAAGTGGTTTCAAGATTACCTATTACTGTAATTTTTCGTTATTAACTGATTGTCATGCTTTGAAGTACAATGTTGCACTCTGATGATTATGAGTTTTAGATGACAAGTTACCATTCGGATATCATTTTAATTTATTATGAATCATGTTTTGGCATGTGTGCTTCCCTTATTGGTGTTTTTATTTTTCCCAGTTCATGTTTGTACTTTATTTTCAATTCAGGATGTTACCGCTACAAAAGGGAATGAATTTGAAGACTACTTCCTTAAGCGTGAGCTGCTAATGGGCATATACGAGAAAGGTTTTGAAAGGCCATCTCCCATTCAGGAGGAGAGTATACCAATAGCACTTACTGGAAGTGATATCTTGGCCAGAGCCAAAAATGGAACTGGGAAAACTGCAGCTTTTTGCATACCTGCTTTGGAGAAAATTGATCAAGACAAGAATGCAATTCAAGGTTTGCCTTATAATTGTTTAGTTTTTGGGAACTTAAACTGTTGCATCAAAATGTTGTCTGCTATAAGTAGTTATCATCTAGCTAAAACGTTGTGTGAGATAAATTCATAGGAGGTATATACTCACAAGATGGTATTATACTGGCTAGTTAGCATATTAATTGGTACAAGGGTTTAATGTGGATCATCAGCATATAGGGTTTTGGCCTTCTAATGACTGAGATGCTCGGTTACAGGAAAAAATGGGATCCAGTTGGCAAGTAACCATTTGTACTATGTCTTCCGTTTGCGTATTAGAGTATATTACGTAGTTACGGAAAAGTGCATGTTCATTAATGCACGTTGCTTAGTTTTTTAATTGCAGGTTGTAAAGACCACCAGACAACTGTTAGTTAGGCTGATTGATATTTTTATTTTCTTTTTGATTTCATTATAACTGAAATCGCTGCTATGAACCGACATTTGGATTTATAATGGGCTGTGACGTGGAACTGTCCTATTTTGTTAATGAGCTGAGTATTGAACAATGAGGCCTCTTAGTTGGAAAACAAAACAATGAAAAGAAAAGTAAAAAAAAGGAATTTTGAGATCGTTGAGCAGTATAACAATGTCCATTTCAAAATCTATTTCTTCTTCCATCTCTTCTTTCATTCATATTTGGCTCACACAATTCTGCAATGCCTTTGAACTACCTAGTGCTCATAGATGAGGTGCCAGACAGCCTAATAACACTGAGCTGGTGTTATTTGTGGCGATCCAAGCCACCTAGCGCCTAGGCCGGTGTTTTCAGCCATGTTAAGTTGTCTGGGTTTATAATAGTTACCTTAAATGCTTGTATTCTTGCAGTTGTTATTCTTGTTCCGACAAGAGAACTGGCCCTTCAGACATCACAAGTTTGTAAAGAACTTGGCAAACACTTAAAAATTCAAGTAATGGCTACTACTGGTGGAACTAGTTTGAAGGATGATATAATGCGTCTTTATCAACCTGTTCATCTTCTTGTTGGAACTCCTGGAAGAATTCTTGATCTTACCAAGAAAGGGGTTTGCGTGTTAGCTGAGTGCTCTGTGCTAGTCATGGATGAGGTACGGAACAATTCGTCATTTAATTTTCACTGTTGACTAGAATACATTGTGGCTAATACCATATTGGTACTAGTAATAAATTGTCACGTTTTGATATTTTGACACATTCTCTATCTCAACGTCGTTTTGGCTCTGCAAAATCCAGAATATAGTCTCGTTTATGCCGTTTGTTAGTGAAAGTCCATCTTTGCCTTTTGCCTAATGAGTATTGGACTCAGATAGATTTTAATACTTCCGTAGTGAACGTAGGAATGGAGTCGAAAGAGGTGGTCTTATTTATATGGACCCCCTTTGTCTGTGTTCGATGGGCATCCTTAACTCTACTAAGATTGGATTTCATTGTCCATGAATATGTTGCTTCAGTCTCTGGCTTCTAGTGTTCCTGGCTCTTTATTGTGTTGTTTCATTCTAGCTCAAAAATATGAGCAATTGACTGATCTTCTACTCAATCTCACATTCTCTACAATGCATTTCAGGCTGATAAACTTTTATCACCAGAGTTCCAACCTTCGATTGAGCAGTTGATCGCCTTTTTGCCCCCAAATCGTCAGATCCTCATGTTCTCTGCTACTTTCCCTGTCACCGTAAAAGACTTCAAAGACAGATACCTCCGGAGGCCATATGTAATTAACCTTATGGATGAGCTTACCCTCAAGGGTATTACGCAGTACTATGCTTTTGTGGAAGAAAGACAGAAAGTTCATTGTCTCAACACTCTGTTTTCAAAGGTTTCTTAGTTGTTCTCTTAGTATCCTTTCTACAATACCATGGTAATTTTCGTTGTGTACGCTTGAATTTGATTCTGACACCTTTTTTTTTTATCCTCTTGCAGCTTCAAATTAATCAGTCCATTATCTTTTGCAATTCGGTGAACCGAGTAGAGCTGCTTGCCAAGAAAATCACTGAACTTGGTTATTCCTGCTTCTATATTCATGCAAAAATGCTGCAAGATCATCGCAACAGAGTGTTTCATGATTTTCGGAATGGTGCCTGCAGGAATCTTGTTTGTACTGGTAAGTCTGTTCTCTAGCTCCTTTTTCTTCGAGAAGCTTTGGGCTGTTTTCCCACTTTTGACAAGACGCATTGACTGGTCTATGTTCTTGTATTTGATACTAGTCATGGTCTCATGGATAATGTCTTATAACGAGCTTCCTTTTTTACTACCATTTATTCTATTCTCAATTTATGCTTACCCATCTTGTAGATTTGTTTACCAGAGGAATAGACATCCAAGCCGTAAATGTTGTTATTAACTTCGATTTCCCTAAAAATTCTGAGACGTACTTACACAGGGTGAGTTTCTGTTATTATAGCCGGTTCACTTCTTCGTGGTTTCAGATTTCCTTGGATTTACATCTGATTTGCCAGGTTGGTCGATCTGGGAGATTTGGGCACCTTGGCTTGGCAGTTAATCTGATTACCTATGAGGACCGCTTTAATCTGTAAAAGCCCACATCATCCTTTCATTTCAACTAGTCGTAGCAGTGCTGTTATTTTTACCCCGCTCTCATTTTTAGCTTATGCGCAAATTCTTCTGATCTGTGTTTGATCTCATCTGATAGGTATAGAATTGAACAAGAACTAGGGACAGAGATCAAGCAAATCCCACCTCAAATAGATCAAGCTATATACTGCCAGTGAATGGAGTTGGTGGCGTCTAAATCTTACATCAAGAACCATGACGGTCTGTTTCTGAGAGATTCACTTTAATCCCGAGTCTCCTATCATGCATCATGAGCTTGTCTTATTGATTGTTTGTAATCTTTCCTTCGACAGAAATATAGCTGCCTGACGTGGAGTGAATCTCTCGGTTAATCTGGTATTGAAATCCTACTTGTTCGTGCTTGTATTCTAACTTCCAAAAATCTGCTTGAGGATTCGAAAGTTTGTGGCCTTGTGAAAGATTTGAGATGGACTCTTTATTCTGCTCTTTCGGGCTATATTATTAGCCTTAACTTATGTTTTATGTTTCAAGACTAGAGATAGGTGCCATTACATGCACTTGTAGTGCTTTTCATTGTCGTTTTTACTTGCATTGATCTTACTCTTATTACCTTAAAAGAATAAACTGTTTGTTTTATTTGTGTTAATCTTAATACATTTGGTGATTGTATGTTATTGCCTTATTGCAAGCTAAATCGATAATAATTTGTGAATTCAAAAGTTTTGTATCTTTTTGGAATAATATTTCCTAAATTTCGCTAAAACATTGAGACACACAGAGACTTCTTCTAAGTGTTACGTCAAGTGGTCGAGTTTTTTTATATCCCCATATGGATGTTAGGGAAATGAACCCCTTGACTACTCTGTAAACTTATGTGGATTTGGGATAATGATGTTCAGATTGGATTCAGACTCAGACTGAACTTATTTGAAATGTGAGGACTACCGTGCGAAGATAACCGTTATAGAAAATAATAATAATAACTTTCTTTCCCAATTTCTCCTTTATGATTTGTGTTAATTAGGTTTCAGCCCCTTTTATAGTTTTAAAATAGTGTTCAGGCCCTGTCAGAAAAATAATTTATTCTAAGGACCTAATTTCTGTAAAACTTAAGAATAAAGACAACTTAAAAAAGTGTTATTGAAGGGTTATCAAATGTACTTTTTGTGTTACAAACTTACAATGTATTGTTATTGCAATACAATAAAATGTTACTATAAAAATCGGGTTCTTAAAATTAATTATTTTTTTGACAGGGTCTGAATACTAAATTTATATTCTGACGGGGCATGAAACAAAATTTGCCCTTACGATTTTACATTTTACTCCATATGAGAAAGAACAAGACAATAGGAGTCTCACATGGTATTCATTGCATGCATGTTAATGGAAGCTCTACCTCGCCCTTTCCAAGACACAAAAAAATAAGCTTGTCATCTTAACTCAGTGAAATGAGAAGATTAAAAAAAAAAAACGTTATAGACAAGAAATTTTGGCAAGCCATTAGATTTATACCTACTTCTAGAAAAGAAACAAATAAATGGGACTCTTCAAAGTTTTCAAACTTCAAGGCAGAGTTTTGAAAATTGAAATTTATTCATATATATATATATATATATATATACACTCATATATATATTAAATTTAAGACAACTCACAGAGAAAAGGGATGTACATTCATTTTTTTCTTTCTCTGCGGTCCGTACTCTCTCTTGTAGCATGAATATCTGTCCCCAGCAATAAATGCTGTGGTTATTCAATATTCATAGACTCTGTGTTCTTGACATTTATTATCATATCATATCATCGTTTGTGTAAGAGATTTATAATTGGTCAACAAGTCTTATATATGCAAGATCAGAATAGTAATATATGTTAACATTATACAACATATATCTATTTAATATATCATCAAATTTATTCAATACCAAACAGTCATTACATGCATTTAATGATAGCATATAACAGGAAATGAAACTGGGAAGCTTTCGAGATGGCAAACTATGTAAAGAATTGAACAACAAATAAAAAAAAAAACAAGATAAAAGTACTGTTTGTCACTGTGTGTCTTTTGCATGTGGTAATAAGTAAATGCTGAGATAGTGAAAAGAAAAAAAAAAAAAAAAATATATATATATATATGTAGAAGAAAGAAGATGAGAGTTGAGACAGATGATGCTTACCAAAGCTTAACCAAAGAGGGACAAGAGAAGATGCTTTGAAGATGGGATGCATTTAATGGCCCTTCTTCAACAGTGAAAGGACATACCTCTGCATTCAATGCATTGCCATTGCCATTATTATTATTTCTTCCCTTTCACATTATTATTTTTTTCAATTCAATGCATAGTAGTGGAAGCATTAAATGATTAGTTCCATTGATGTATTGAAGATGCAAAATCTTGGTTTCAGACACCATTTGTGTAGTATCATTATCATGTTTATCGAGCAGTTATAGTTTTAGCCCATGATTCTTGAATGTTAATCATCTACCAATAATCAGACACAAAGGCCATGCATGGATTTAATACACATATATATATATATAATGTAAAAATATCTATGATGAGCTACCTGAGAGTAAGGGAACAACTGGGCTCATCAATAAATACAAGGACTTCAATCATTCAATAATAACCTCGTCCATTTTGTTAGAATTATTACACATATATATATTGAAGAAAAAGGAAAAAAAAAATATATGGGATATGAACAGTAGAATAACTTCTGCTGTTATCTGCGAATATCTCTATATTTATATGTGCACATAATCAGCGTGAAGTGTGAGCATTCAATGCATAGCCGGCTTAGAAATCGCCGGTCTGATCTCTGAAAGAGCTCTCATATGTCAATTCACATATTTAATATTTTATCAAGAACTCAAACACCCTTTTGCTCTCTCATTAGCTATTCTTTTCTTTGAAGGAAAAAAAAAAGTATCAGTGTATATGATCCATTTTCTTGCTCAAATTGCCGTTTCTTCTTACACATATGTATATGGTTATTGCATGGTCTTGTCTGATTTCTACTCTCTCTCTCTCTCTCTCTGTGATTTGAGCTAATGGGGAGAGCACCATGTTGTGAGAAGAAGGGACTGAAGAAAGGTCCATGGACGTCCGAGGAAGATGAGAAGCTGATTGACTACATTAACAAGCATGGCCATGGAAGTTGGAGATCTCTACCAAAGCTTGCAGGTTTACTTCATTTTTTCTTTTAAATATTTTCTTACTTAGGTTACATCCAAGAAAAAAGGTGTACTTTGGTACGGCAATGTAAGACATTGATGAACCCTTCTGTAAGAATTTGAAACTGCTACTTACCTGGAGATTAACTTCATCTGCAAAGCTCTCTTTCATGGCAAGAAAGAAAACCATTTACTATATATACTTCAACCTCTGTTTCCTTGGCAAGGTCTACTTCGCTGTGGAAAGAGCTGTCGCCTCCGATGGACTAACTACCTCCGACCGGACATAAAGCGCGGCCCCTTTAGCCTCGACGAGGAGAAGCTCGTCATACAATTACACAGCATCCTCGGAAATAGGTAGTAGCTAGCTATCTCTTGCTAACTTCTTACAGCCATTTTGGTTCTTATTTCTGATATACTTTTTTCTAACTGAAATTCGTAAACTTTAAGGTGGGCTGCAATAGCTTCCCAGCTCCCCGGCAGGACAGATAATGAGATAAAGAACCTATGGAACACTCACCTCAAGAAACGGCTGCTGTTAATGGGCATCGATCCACACACCCACGAGCCCGCCTCGTTGGCCTCGGCGAACCGCCCGCCACCTTCCCCGTCGACCCGCCACATGGCGCAGTGGGAGAGCGCCAGGCTCGAGGCCGAGTCCCGCCTCTCCCGAGAGTCTCTCCTCTCTATCCCGCCGCTGCAGCCGCCGCCGACGTCGTCGTCGCAGGAGCCCGATCACTTCTTACGCCTATGGAACTCCGAGGTAGGAGAAACCTTTCGAAAGTTTCAAGAAAATGCCGGCAGCAATGGGGCGGACGATAAAGATTCGTTCTTGGGGATTATGAGCACAGTTCTGACGGGGGAAGAAGATTCGTCTAACAACCTAGGCAACGATCGAGAGTGTAGTAAGGTCAAGCGGGAGATAGATTCGATCTCTTGCTCGAACGAAATGGACGAAGATTCGTCGGAATCGACCCTTCAGCTCCTTCTTGATTTCCCGGGGAATAACGACATGAGCTTCCTGGAGAGTACGGAGTGCTACGGCTTGATCTACGGTAAGAACACCTTCGAAGATCATGGAGATGGATTTCTCAAGACCTTTGGCTGATCTGTTTATTGCATTGTATTGTTAAAAAATGGAGCCAAGTAGGGATTTGTTCTAACAATGTTATCCATTTGTGCTTCAAAATCTCTGGTAATAATGGCTGCCATTGTAATATCAGAGAGAAGCACAGAGCATTGGCTTCAATTCAATATGACTCTTTTGTAACATCAACAATGGATTATGTGTTAGGATCGGTATAGTGTTTAGAGGGGGTGAATAAACACTTTAAAATTTTTTTAAATATATTTGAGTTGTATTAACTCGGGTTCTTGAAATATACGAGCACTGGGAGAGTAAGCGAGTTACGATTTTAAACTAAACGGAAAATATTCGACCTAATCCTCTTAAAATCGGTTTTGCGGGTCTTTTAAAAGTGTTTCAAAACTATGCAAGTTAAAAATCGGTTTTGTTGAAGCATTTTATCAAACACTTAAAATGCTTCAACTATGCATGCTATACTTATGAATGCAATGAGGTGAACACGAGATTTGTTTATGGAAGTTCGGAGTTTAATCTCCTACGTCTCCCCTTCTTCCCCGCAAGGAAGGTTCCACTAGAAGATTCGATCACATGTACACTTAAGTACAACCATCTATAGCTAGACTCCCGCTAACTAAATTCCTAGCACTCAACCATAGCACCCCGCAAAGTCACTATCTTCGATAGCTTTTTAAAGTCCATCGGTACACAATGATTGTAGGCCGCAACCTCACAATCCCCTCACATCTTTAGAGTCTCTATGCTAAGACTATAAGCACTTGTTTTACGTCGTGCGA
Organism: Lindernia subracemosa; assembly: GCA_028392965.1. NCBI lineage: Eukaryota > Viridiplantae > Streptophyta > Magnoliopsida > Lamiales > Linderniaceae > Vandellia > Vandellia subracemosa. The sequence continues at coordinate 5,649,309 of JAQPCC010000002.1, read as the reverse complement.
AGACTACAAACACATAGTTTAACGTCTTTGTGTTAAGACTCTCACTCAACTAATCTATTTCGCTCATCTCTCTATTGTGTGAGTGAAGTGTGTGGGATTGAACTTTGTAGCTCTCTCTATCTTTTGTATCCCACACATGAAAGAAGAACTCTCTTGATTAGCCTCTTTGATCTTGTTCTTCTTTCTTGGATCTCTCTTTGAATGTGTTCTTATTGTCTCTAGGATCCTTCTTTTCTTTGTTGTGCTTGGACTGTATTTAGCCTTCCAACCTTGATGTAGCCGTTAGACACAATAAAAGGGCCGTTAGAAGCTTTTGTCCTTACTTGGTCAAAGCTGTCAGCTTCAGTCGTTTGTACCTGCTGCAGTAAGGTGCTTGTACATCAGCTAGCATCCAGTTGACCAGGACCAGTAACCAGCCAGCACCTGGCCAGAACCCGCGGTGACCAGAACCCAGCCAGGTGCCTGACTAGAACCGAGCCACTGACCAGGACCTGACCAGAAACCGCGACCAGAGCCTGACCAGAACCCGCAGTATCCAGGTCCTGACCAGAACCCAGCCATGAGCCTGACCAGAACCGAGCCAGTTACCAGATCCTGATCAGAACCCAGCCAGACCTTGACCAGGACCCAGCCAGCAGCCGACCAGGCACCCGAGTTAACCAGGCGTTGACCAGTGCTGACCGACAGTTGACCGACTCGATTTTTCACACTGAGCTAATATCTGATATCCGTTTTTCGAGTCGGGTTCATCTGCGCACTCAAGTAAATATGTTAGTGACACAATAATAAGTTTTGCGTTTATCAAAATCGGATTGCTAGATATTATAATCCAACATTATGGTATTAACATATCATCCTATCAACTGTGTTTTTTAAACTTCATACGCACTCGACAACACAAGACAATACGACGGGAGGGACAACTCAGAATCACATGCAAGAACGACGGAAAATATAATAATGAGAAAGAAAGAAAGAAAAAAAAAACTAGACATTGAGAGGTGGTTTCTTTATTTTACTAACACCCGAGGCATCCGAGGCCCTTCTTCGGAGCATGGCCCGTCGCGCGGTACTTTGCAGCCAATTCGTCGGCCTTGAGAAGCTGCTCACCGCGCTGGGCTTCGACCATGGCTTTCTTTTCTTCGGCTTGTTTGTGGATTAGGGCCACTTTGTTCTTCATCTTCTCTGCGTACTCTGCTTTCTTCTTCTCCAGCTTTTCCTGGCAAAGTCCAATATATGAACACAATATGCGAGAAAACAAGCGATGATGACGTTAGTTAGTTACCTCGATTGTCCTAAGCTGAGCTTCGAGGGCTGCTTTCTTGCTGTTCTCCCACGACAGTACATCCGCGAGCTTCTTCTGAGCCCTGTAAGAAAATCAAAATTCGTTCTTTCTTTAGTAATCGCCATTAACAAATCTTCGGCTTCGAAGAATAAGATTTTACGGTCGAACGAAGGAAGCCAACAAAGCAAACACACATCATATGAATCTTTATGATCTTTCTTTCATTACATTATGTCAGGGCTGCAAAGAGGCTTACTTGTTGTCTACTTTAGACTTCTCACTGTCTTCCCATGCTTTGATGAAAGACAGCCTCTTGTCGTCTTCGAGCTTCGCAAGAGCCACATCTGCATTACATCACACACAAATATCGTCTCTTCGAATATCAAAGAAAAAGGGGGGGAAAAATCGTTCAAACTTGAGATAAATGTCTCTCATATTCATTCAGACACACACAAAGTGAAGCAAGATCTTCGAAAACTGTATGTTTGTCTGAGGATTCAATGCTTCTTAAGTACATATTAGGTGGAGTGGATCATATCACAAAGTTGCAGACAAATGATATAAAGACAATAAGGATTATAGATTGATCTACTTCGTCTACTTTCTTGCAAGCTAAACACAATCAAATGGCGCAGAAGATCCAAAATATTGTAATAATAAACAAGAAATTCTCAGCCATGTGATATCTGTTAAACATAGAAAGATATATCTATTTATATGATGAGATCCTCAATAAATGGAGCTGCGTCTCCTCCTTAATTGTTGTGATATGGAGCTGCGTCTCCTCCTTGATTTCGGCTATGTATGTATCTATCCAATTGTACAACATCTATATATATGAGAGAACAAGACCCATAGGGTCATCGAATGTCATACAGTCTAACATGGTATCAGAGCCATAAGGTCCAACACGACCACATCTACCATGGCGACAGCCTTTGCACCAATTCCCCTCCACCATGCCGTTACAATTCGTCTAACCAAGAACAATTTCATCATATGGCGCGCCCAGCTCCTCCCCTATCTGCGGAGTACGAAGCTTATGGGATATCTTGGTGGATCTATCACTGCACCCGCCAAGCTTGTCGCCTCTTCGACTGCTGCCGGTGCTGACCTGATCCCTAACCCGGTTTATGACCAGTGGTATGATCAGGATCAACAGGTCCTTAGTGGCCTTCTCTCCTCCATCTCCGAGGAGATCCTCCAAGATGTGGTCGCTGCTACCACGTCCAAGGAGGCATGGGACACGCTGCAGCGGATGTTCTCCTCTACCTCTCGCGCCCGCACTGTTCAGATCCGTGTGGAGCTTGCCACGACCAAGAAACGAGACCTCTCTGATGCAGATTATTTTCGCAAGATCAAAGGGCTGGCCTCCGAGATGGCTGCCGCCGGTTCTACCCTGCGCGATGATGAGGTGATCGCGTATCTCCTTGCTGGTCTCGGCCCTGAGTATGACCCATTCGTCACCTCGATGACAACCAAGAGTGAACCACTCACGCTTGATGATGCGTTTGCATATCTGATGGCGTTTGAAGCCCGTCAACTACAACATCAGGCTGACCTGTCACAGCATCATGGATTCTCGGCCAATTATGCTGGTCGTGGTGGTCAGCAGAGGAACCGTGGGCGTGGGGATCGCGGTCGTGGTCGTCATGCGTATACTCGGGGTGGTGCGCCCTCTCGCTCTTCTGATGGTCGTGGTGATCGTCGCGGTAATTCTTCTCGGCCTTCATGCCAGATATGCGGTAAGATGGGTCATACCGCCATCAAGTGTTGGTATAGGATGGACGAATCCTATCAAGATGAGCCTCCCTCTGCAGCTATGGCGGTTACCTCCTCCCATAAGATTGATCCCAATTGGTACAGTGACACGGGCGTCACCGACCATATCACAAGTGATCTCGACCGTCTTGCTGTTCGTGAACACTATCATGGAGGCGACCAAGTCCAAGTCGGCAACGGTGCAGGTTTGCAGATTATGCATATTGGTCATTCTTCAATTAATACTGCTGCCCGTCCTCTTGCATTGCGCCACGTTTTGCATGTGCCTAACATTTCCAAACATCTTCTTTCCGTTCATAAAATTTCTCGGGATAATAACGTCTTCTTTGAATTTCATCCATGGCATTTTTCTATTAAGGATCGAACGTCGAGGAGAAGCCTTCTGGAAGGGCGATGTGAGTCTGGCCTCTACCCTATTAAGCCGTCTGTTGTCGCTGCTCTCAAGCACGCCTTAGTGAGCAGCTCTACTAGTCACGCCCAATGGCGCGCACGGCTTGGCCATCCTTCATCCCAAATAGTTCAGTCAATTTTGCGTCTTAATAATATTTCGTGTGCTAAAGAGTCACCCGTGCCAGTTTGTAATGCATGTCAGCTCGCCAAGAGTCATCAATTGCCATACACTAGTTCTTTTCACCGTTCTTCGTCACCTTTGGATATGATTTTCTCTGATGTATGGGGCCCTGCACCTCAATCTGTTGGGGGTTTTAAATATTATATCAGCTTCATCGATGATTTCAGTAAATTTTCTTGGATTTATCTGATGCATGATCGTACTGAAGCCACTCGTAAATTTTTGCAGTTCCAGGCACATTTTGAGCGTCTCCTCAATACTAAAATTAAGTGTGTCCAATCCGATTGGGGTGGGGAATACCAGAAACTTCATAACACATTTTTTCGTTCTCTTGGCATTGCTCATCGTGTTTCGTGTCCTCACACGCATCAACAAAATGGTTCTGCTGAACGCAAGCAATGTCATATTGTTGAAACTGGCCTTGCTCTTCTAGCTCATGCAGCTGTGCCTCTTAAATTCTGGGATGAAGCATTTCTTACAGCCACATACCTCATCAATCGCCTTCCTACTCGTGTCATTGACAACAAATGTCCTCTGGAACGTCTCTTTAATACACCACACAATTACTCGTTATTAAGAATTTTTGGGTGTGCTTGTTGGCCTCATCTTCGTCCCTATAACAAACAAAAGCTCTCTTTTCGATCCAAGGAATGTGTTTTCCTAGGCTACAGTTCTTTGCATAAGGGGTACAAGTGTCTTGACACTGCTTCGGGCCGTGTCTATAGTTCTAGAGACGTTATTTTTTACGAGAGTGTTTTTCCTTTCACTAGGACTCCCCACAGCCCTTCCCAGAACTTGCAAACGACGCCTAACAATTCTGATTTGCGCACCTTGCATTTGGGTAACAGCAGTAATAATTTGGATTGTGATCATATGCATGCATATGTGCCTGCTAATTTTTTGGATGCAGAAAATATGGGTGGACAGATTAATTCCCCATCATTGGGTCCTCAGGAGTCAGCGCCGGATCAGCCTCAAAATCCGGGCCAGCCAACCGCATTGCCAGATCCTGACTTGGAGGCATCGGGACCATCGTTGGCATCACCACATCCTGCGTCCCTGCCTCAGGATTCCACGGGTACGCCTTCCGCAGCAGGTATGTCTATATGCCCGGCTGCTGCTGCGGGCCAATCAGAGTCTGGCAATTTGGTTCCACACGCCCATCCGTACGGCACACGTCTCAAAAATAACATCAAGCAACCAAAAATTCGTACCGATGGGACGGTCACATATTCTGCTGTCCGGACTTCTAATGAAGAACCCACATCTCATGTTATTGCTATGAAGCATCCACTTTGGCGTAGCGCAATGGATGATGAATTCCGAGCTCTTGTCAAGAACAAAACATGGTATCTAGTTCCTCCTCGTGCTGGTCTTAATATCATCGACTGCAAATGGATTTTCAAACTCAAGCATAAACCAGCTGGATCTATTGATCGTTATAAGGCACGTTTGGTTGCCAAAGGATTCAAGCAGCAGTATGAGATTGACTATGATGATACATTTAGTCCAGTGGTCAAGCCTACTACTATTCGCCTCTTATTATCTCTTTCAGTTTCTCGTGGCTGGTCCCTACGGCAAATTGATATTTAAAATGCATTTTTACATGGTCTTCTTCATGAGGATGTCTATATGAAGCAACCCCCTGGCTTTGTGGATTCGGCTCATCCGAATTATTTGTGTAAATTGGACAAGTCTCTCTATGGTCTTAAATAGGCTCCACGTGCTTGGTTTTCTCGCTTGACCTCTACACTTTCACAGCTGGGATTCCACGCCTCTAAAGCAGATGTCTCACTCTTTATTTTCAACAAAGGGGGTGTCCAGATGTATATTCTCATCTATGTTGATGACATCATTATTGTGAGCTCCTCCTCATTGGCCACTGATCGTCTTCTTGCTCAACTCCAGGCTGACTTTGCAGTAAAGGATCTTGGTCCTCTTAATTATTTTCTTGGCATTGAGGTGCATCACACATCCCAAGGTCTTCTCTTGACACAACAGAAATATATCAAAGATCTGATGACTCGAACCAATATGGTTGCTGCTAAGGGTGTTCCAACGCCTATGGTTCTCAACGATAAATTATCTTTGCATAGCGGTGATCCACTCTCTCCTAAAGATGTCACCCAATACCGCAGTGTTGTAGGTGCTCTCCAATACCTCTCACTAACGCGGCCGGATATCTCATTCTCTGTTAATCGGGTCTGCCAGTTCCTCTCAGCTCCGGCTACTGCTCATTGGGCGGCCGTCAAGCGCATCTTGCGCTATGTTCATGCAACATCTGATATGGGATTGTGCATAACCAGATCTGGATCCACCTTACTCAGTGCCTTCTCTGATGCCGATTGGGCTAGGAATCCTGATGACCGTCGCAGTACTGGTGGCTATGCAATATTCTTTGGAGGCAATCTTGTCTCTTGGAGTTCTCGCAAACAACCAATTGTCTCTCGTTCGAGTACTGAGGCCGAGTACAAAGCTGTTGCCAATGCCACTACAGAACTCATATGGATCCAAGTTTTATTGGGCGAGCTCGAAATCTCTCAGTTACAGCCACCCAGCTTATGGTGTGACAACATTGGAGCTACTTACTTGTCTGCCAATCCTATCTTTCATCGCCGTACCAAGCAAGTTGATTATCATTTTGTTCGAGAACGGGTTTCCGCTAAGCAACTTGATGTCCGGTTTATCTCCTCTAAGGATCAAATAGCCGACATCATGACTAAACCATTGGCGACCTCTCTCTTCACTCAATTCCGACACAATCTAAACTTAGTTTCACACCGCCCAGATTGAGGGGGGTGTTAAACATAGAAAGATATATCTATTTATATGATGAGATCTTCAATAAATGGAGCTTCGTTTCCTCCTTAATTGTTGTGATATGTAGCTGCGTCTCTTCCTTAATTGTTGTGATATGGAGTTGCGTCTCCTCCTTGATTTCGGCTATGTATTTATCTATCCAATTGTACAACATCTATATATATCAGAGAACAAGACCCATAGGGTCATCGAGTGCCATACACTCTAACAATATCTACCTCTGTCCAGCGACCCTTTTGAGGCTTTCTTGGGCTCAACTTCAGGCACATCTGTATCATAAACACTCATTTGAAATAACGAAAATAACGAAAAAAAGAAGATTAAACAGAGATGGTTATATATATATATATATATGTATGTATGTATATTCACACAGCAACATACTTGCTGGGACTAGAGCCTTTTCTTCCCCGCCGTGAGGTGGCTCAGCTACGGCTGGCTTATCGTGCGCAACGGCGTCGTTTGGCTTCTCAGTCGCCGGCGAGGGCTCCTCAATATGATCGGCCAGCTTCTTTGGTTCTTCGGGCGCGTGGGTTGCTTCTACTGTTGCCATTTTCTGTGTGTATCAGTGTGTGTAGATAAATGAATAGATATATATATATATATATTTTCTCTTTTCAGAGCAGAACAGAAAGTATCGATTCTTCTGTTCTGTGATCGAAGCACTGAGATTTCAGACAGAGTTTTAAGATTGTTATGAACTAAATTTAGGACTATGGCTAACGTTCATCTTTGAGTGTGTGTGTGTGTGGGTGTCAATGTGTGGGGCCCTTCAGAACTATCGATATTGATTAATCTTGCAGTAGCCGTGACAGAGTGATCGTGTGTGATGCGGTGCATGGAGCTTGCGGTGGACCGCTTAATCTGTACCGTTGGATTCGTTTAGCGTTTTCTTTTGAACATCATCGAAAATATCCAATATTACTCTAATTTCTGTGTAAAATCTCTTCTTCTATCAAAATTTAAATTTAAAACGCTATATTGTGTTGGGTGTTACTAAATATATTTAGCGTAACATTATTCATCAACGTTAAAAATAGCGTTATGATTTTTATTTTTTATTTTTAATTTTAAACCTTATGTAATTATATTTAAAATATTTTATATCATTATAATAATAAATGTTTTTTTTTTATTCAATAAAATTAAAATTAAAGGAATATTCCTAGATATTTATTGTAAGTATAATATGTATGAAATATTATTTTTATTGAAGAAAAAATAGAGTTAATGAATTTGAGTAAAAATTAATGTAGAAAATAGAGTTAATAAGTTGAAGTAAAAATTAGTGTAAAAAATAGAGTTAATAGGTTGGAGTTAGAATTAATATAGAAAATAAAGTTAATGGATCGAAGTATAAATATTACTCCCTCTGTTCCTAAAAGAAAGTCGTTTAAAAAATATACACACATATTAAGAAATGAGTTGAAATGTCTCTTATATCGCTCAATAATTATTTGATCATATAACCACTTTTCCACACATGAGGGTTAAATTTGAAAATATACAAATTTTTTTTTATATAACATCAAAACGACTTCCTTTTAGAAACAGAAAAAAAAAATACAAAACAACTTTCTTTTAGGAACAGAGGGAGTATGTATTTTGTGTAAAATTAACCGTAGTTTTTGTAGGGTGGATTAAGCCGCAGTACATGGAGAAACAGTGGAATAAGCCGCAGACGATAACTCCCTTTTGCCGACAGGTTAAAATAGACAAAGCTGTTAAGTGTTAGGGTGAAGACAATCAAAGCAAGCTATGTATATATATATATATATATATGACGACAATAATCAAGTTAATTGGTCATAATTATTAAAAGAAAATAAGAAAATAAAATCCCGATCTTAATTAAAATCAAGTACGTATCATAATGTTATAGGAATTACATATAGGAATGATATTCAAATTTTTATGTTTATTTTTACGTATGTATGCTATTTAGTTTTACAAAAAAGAAAATGGAATTAATATCAGTATTTATGCTATTTCGTTTTTTTTTTTTATGTATGGTATGCGTACAAAATAATGACGTTTTAATTAATGGCTCCACATGCGAGGATATTAATCATTTTAGTGTACATTATTAAATGCTTTCGACATGTAACTTTCTTGGCCACATATATATATATATATATATATATTCATTCTCACCACGATAAGGCTTAGGATCCCACAAAGCAAACCTACTTGCATGAATTATAAAGTGATAAATATTTCATTTAAAATTTCAAAGATTCGAAAAAATAAATTATTAATTCGTATATAAAGATGTGAGATTACTACTAATCCACAAATGTCCAGAAAAAAGCCAGCAAGAAGGGCCTTTGCTGCTTACCACGTATTGATTGCAAATATATATATATATATATATATATATATTAAACCAAGGGCCGTTATTGCTTGCCACGTTATTATTTTAATTTATTATATATATTTAAATTGAGATATGCCCATATAAATGATTGAGAAGTAGCTGGTTAGTTGCTTGCCATAACATATAAGCATGATTAATTTGTATTTTCTTTTAGTTATTATTATTCAGACGAAATCAACAGATCATTAATTTACAGGAAAATTTAAAAATAATAATAATAATAATTGGAAATTTTTTGGAGGATGGAGATGGTAGCAGTTGTTTGGATGTATACGGATTAATAAATGACTGAGCACTTAACTATATATAGTCAGGACGCCAATCAACACGTTTTATTACATCATAAAAATAATTTAAGCATAGCAAAGAATAATTCCAAAAATAAAAATAAGAATAACATTAAAATCAATATCTATTGTAAAAATATAAATGTCGACAAGACAAGACAGTCCGGCCTCTTCATATATCAATTGGGCCGTAAAGTTCTAATCAGCCCATTTTTGTAACAATTCTTATTAAATGGGCTCGGAACCCAACTTTCATAAGGGCCCAAAATCTCATCCGAAAACTCGAAACTTATTGTGTAGTACTCTGCCACGAACTCATCGCAATACAAAGATCGGTCTGAATGTTAGCAGAAGTCGACGAATCCCCGACGTTGCCCGGCCGAAGGTCGATGAACTTCCACATACTTCGGGTTAGGTTTTTTAACTAATACGAAGTATCAAGAAGCTTCCAACGAACTTTTGTATGTGTGCGTATCGAAAATACGAAGATGATAAGAGCTCATCGACGAAGTATAAAAATACATACTGGCCCGAGGGTCTCTTACTACCCGAACAACGCTAGCTGCGATAAGAACCGCGCCTCGACCATCGGGGCCCGAAAAGAGTGACTTTCAGACCGCCCATCGGGCCGTGAGGGGCATCCACGTCATTTACGTACGATCCCGACAGACTTAATAACAGACTACACCACCGAGGCGACACATACGCTAACAATTATTTTTCTTATTTGAATGGAACAAACTCCGTCAAGTCGTTCACTAGCTACATCCATTTTCTTTGCCAAAGCGGCATATCGATTCTGAGAGAGATTTCTTACGAGAAGTACAACACTGTTAGTTAGTTAGTACTCACATCTTCTTACCAATTGATATGAGGCGACACACAACGATGATTGTAGACAAGATCTTCATCCTTGTCCCAAAACATATATGATCACAGCATTGCAGCAGCTTCTTCTGTTTCCTCATCTTCCGAGAAATCCTGCAAATCGGGCACAGCTTCACCTGCAAATCATCACGAGCTTAAAGTTTTCAACTAAGGCTTCGTTTGGTCCCCATTAAAATCATATGTCTATATACTGGTTTATCTATCACTAACACATGCCATGAACGAAGAGTATGATCATTTTTCTAGTAATTTAAGAAGTTGGGTGGACTCTAATTATACAGATATGATTTTATTACCGTGCATTCTTTTCGCGAACCGTTCGAACTCGACGAAGTTACGTTCTTCTATGAGTGACGGGCTAAGTCTGAGATACGTAAAGGCAGATAAATGCCTCCCATCAGGATCGTTGAACGGTTTGGCATTTTCTAGTATCTTGTTGTAGCCTCCTCTATCGTAGCTCGGAAGAGCATTTTCACTTGCTACTGGTATCCCGACATCCCATGCAGCATTTAATACCTAAAAGATCATATCAATGAACGGTAAAAATTTATTTCGAAATTTGATTAAAACCGAGTGCATAGACTATAAAGTATAATTAAAACTTCGATTTTTTGTAAAACACATTGCAAGTGTTGACCTGCCACACTAATCCCTCTGGATCAGCTAAAGCCTCTGGAAAATCCTCGTGTTGATCCAACGTTCTTAGCTCGACGCAAGTGAAGTTCAGAGCCGTCTCATATTTCTTGAGCATCGATGCAATTGGTGCGTAGCCGTCGCGATTAGCCGGGTTATAAAACCCGGCAGTTAACTCAGCTGCATGACTAGCGGTCTTATACCACCAGTGGATTCCAGACAGCTGCGTACGGATTTAAAGCATCTCATGAGACAGTCTTTTGATTCTTGATAATAGTGTAAAGAGATCTTTGGAGGATGGCTTACCTTTGCAGCAATAGGAGTACCCTCGAAGGCTAAATTAGCCAAGGCGAGAACCCGATCACCGTGATCAACAAGAGCTTTAGAGTACCAATTTAGGAAGAATCTTCCATAATAACTATCGTAATCGCCTCCATCACAGAAGAACTTGGTTTCATGCGGTTTGGAATTATAAGAACCTGCGTTGTCAGGGCCTCTGCCCCAAAACGAATGGCCCCTTACTTCTGCTGCCTTGTTCAGATTGTTCATCAAGTACTCGTCGTAACACTACAAGAGAAAGAAGATAAGATATGTTTGCAACATAACTACTTACAACATATATATATATATATATATATATAATCTATTAACCTGAAATTCTCCAATACCAGGGTACTCCCAGCCATGTTTTGCAGGATAAGATGGATACCGCAACTCTCCACAGGGGCCTAGTCCAACTTCAATCTCAGAAATGACTTTATTTTCAAAGAATTCGTCAAACTCTACACGGAAGCTTCTCATGTAATCAAAGTAGACCTGAAAGTTTTATCACAGGGAACAATTCGAGGGATTGTTGAGGATTTTGAGTCTTTGACTACCTTTTATCATAAATGCAATGTGAAAATGCCATCACAATATAACTATTCTATCTTTATCGTTTTATGATAAAGTGAGATTATGCAACTTTGTTACACCAAAAAGAAAAAAAAACCCGCAGAATAACTAACAACTTGAGCAAACATTAAGGAAAGGCAGGACAAACCTCAACAGCCGTGCGACCTCGTAACACCCGTTCTTTGTCAATCCCCCACGTAAGACATTCATGATTTCTTCTTCCCTCTCTGTCCGTGAAGAAAATATCCAGATTTTTACTCCCAATTTCCATCACCCATTGCGGAAGGGGAATATGCACATCATCACCGATGTTTCCTCCACATTCATGAAAAGACATGACAACCTGTCCAAACCAAAAAACATGCAGGCTCTAACACATCAAAGAATCAATGTAGGTTATAACACGTGCACTTGAAGTGATAATAAGTTTCGAATACCTGTAGCTTAAGCTTTAGATTTTGCACAATCTGAAAGAGCATCTTGTAGCCACTCCAATTGTATTGTTGAGGAGAAAGCTTTTCCACTATCCCCCACCAGCAGTCAATCATTACACCATCGACATTAATAGACTTTAGGATGCTAAGTCGTTGAATCAAATTTTCAGGATCAATCAACTCACAATCCATGTTGATTGTCCCAAGCTGTTCCAAAAGCACTCGACAAGTCACTATTTCTATTAACTTATAGACAGGGATGATATTTTCAATGAAAAACAATAAAAGAATCAATGCATGACAAATTGGCACACAAATAATTTGCGCTAAGCCAAGCAAATTAAAGAAGGTAGCTAAAGTCACAGAACATGGATGTGTTATTCGATAGAGAAGCCTGAAACTCACCGGAAGCATCACATACACAGGAACATAAGGAGTGTCTGTAAAGTCTCTCTCGGGAACTTTCGGGACAACAGGAGTAACCTTTACAGGAAAAAGAAAACGTTAAAACAAACAAACGATAATTCAAAAAGACTACTACAGATTTGGGAAAAACTATTTGGTTTAGAGCATTGGAAGCATAAAAAAGTGTGCTATATTTTTATTTTTTTATCACAACTTTCGTGAATTCGCAGATTCGTTCGTAGTTTCATTTTTCATTCCAGTGTACTAGCTCGATACGGCGCTACTGAGTTGTTCTACCAAAAGGCAAGATCAACATACACCCAATAGGAAGAATTAAGTTACATTACTCAAGAATATTCATTTCTACCTAAGTCTGTTCAACTTTATTATGAAATGGCCCAGAAAGTCAAGTACTCTCGATCAAATTCAACGTTTCTGTTATTGCTTCGTTAAACATTCATAACATTACCCAACATGCTCCTCCACAAAATGTTCGACCGCATGAAAACAAAAAAAAGATAGACAGATCAAAACCAAATACAAATTAACAACTGTAAATAATTTATACCAGAAGCTCATCTTCGGGGAGATCACCAGATAACTCATCTTCAACACTCGAAACATCGTCACCATCGATATTTTCCCCAGCCTCGCCGACGAAGTCACCCATACCATCATCGCACTTCGCCATGACGCTACTCAGTCTACGAAAGACCACGGTGCGCTTATCCCCGCAACTGACTGGCAAAGAACGCAGTGGACCAACCAGAAATCGAGCGGAAGCAGCTGAATTACGCAAACCGAGGGGAGCAGAAGCACTTAACAGAGCAAGCGACGAGAGAGCACTCGCCATTTTCGCAGCCTACGTTCTTCTACATCCACCGATTTGAGTGCTCTTATACTTTTAACAAAGTACTCTCACACGTGAAGCTCCTCCGTGATCTTCGTGCACTTTGAGAGAGATGGCTGGCGCGGTATGAAAATCAGTGACATGAGTGATCCAATAAAGAGAGTATAAAAACGGGTCGGGTCGAGGCCTATCGGCCATTTGGGCTAAACTTGATCCAATAAAGCCCATTAATCAATTCGGCCCTTGATCTAATAAAGCCCATTATTCTTTGGGCGTGGAATCAAATTTTATAAAAAAAATTAAAATTCAGTTGCTAAGATCACATCATATCTCAATATGGGTTATATCTCACTTGAATTTCTTGACTTTTATTGTCTGTATGAACTTGAAACAGTACACATAATTAAGAATGATTAATTTTGTTGAAAGCCTTAGTTGTCTCATAGTCGACGTTGATGTTGAGATTTGATTCAGACTAAAAGTTAGGTGAAGTGTGAGAAACAAGAAAAAATAAATAAAAATAAAGTAAAATTATGATATAATATATTGAGCTAATGAACGTCAAATCTTGCATAGTTGTAAGAAAAAAAAAAGGTTAACTATAAAAGGGAAATAATTCTTTTTCTTTCCCTAAATTTGCATGTTGGAACCTTCACCTCTTGGAATCATTATCTTTTTTAATTGTATAAATGATTGGTCTAGTCTAGTATATAGGTGTTAATTTATGTAACCAAATTTAAGAATATTACATAGTTTTTTTCTAGATAATACAAAAATCATTATCATGATAGAAAATGTGATTTGCCATATAAAGGTTACTATCTCTTTTACTTTAGCGATATGAGACAAATCTTTGACTATATTTAGTATTTTATTGATTTTGGCAACCCCACAAAAATATGCATAATAAATCGATTATGGCCACCAATTACTAATCACGAGGATCATCTAAAATGCTTTGTGTGTTAAATAACCAATAAAATAAAACCATGTCGTTAATATTAAAAAAGGCGTTTCAATATAATATATCTTCATTATTTTATATAAAGTAACTTCACGATAAAGATAATATACATAAAAATCAACAAAGTTAGTCCCGTGATAGTGTTTTTCTTTTCTTTTCTTTTTTTTTCCTAATGGAATGTGATGATATTTAATATTATATAAGTGAAAATGATTTTAATTGAGATAATCATATATATATGTATCTTCATATGATTTGTAATAGTCAAATGCTGCAATTAGAAAATATTTTTGGCTTACTAGTTAAGGCTGAGGGTCAAAGTCTTTTAAATGATCGTATAGTCGAAACTTTTTTACTACTAAATAGATTGATTGAGTAAGCATGTAACCTCATGCCGATATTTAGGGTTAGCCAGATCGAGGGGGAATACCTCGAGACAAAAAAAAAAAAAAAATATGTCACACGGATACTTATCCTTAGTTGACATAAATAGATTGAGTAAGCATATCACACATAGACTTATTCTTATTTGACATAATTGCAGAAAATTTGTATTATATTATTACTTGTTATTATATTTATATAAAGATATTGTTTTCCAATCACAAGTATTAAATATATATATATAAAGGAATTTTATAGTGCTCACCTTACGTGAGCAACTTGGATCGATGTCTGTTGATGTGACACTTATTTGTGTTATATCAAGGTGACGCATCAACAATTAGATGTGGAAGTAATTGACACATACCAACTGCCATTAATCGGACACATATGATGCTGATATGACATCTAGGTGACATTGATTGACACATCTAATATTGATGTGACATCGTTGTATGTGCAACGTCAACATGTCATATCAGTGAAATATATCGATTAATGACACCTGATATGTGTTAACTACCCCCACATCACCACTAACGTTAATTTGACACGTTGATATGATACGAATCAGTATCACATTAACAGATACCCGCACAATTTGCTCACCCCCATAAAATTCATCATATAGATATATAATATTAACAAGTTGACAATAATTATAGCTTGACTTACATAAGAAAAGAAATATAGACACATCAATAAATTACATTCAATGCAAAATATAGAACTACACACATACATTACATAGTTTAATAAAAACTTAATTCATAATTCAATTATTTCGTAGACTAATCAACTTCCAACTTTCAAATCATCATCATCATCATCATCGTCATCATAATCAATCCCTGCAAAATCTTTCACAGTAAATCCAACTTTCTCAAACTTACCTATCTCATCATTCTCCCTAAACTTCACATAATCCCTGCAAACGAAAGCATCGTACATCCTCCTACTACCACCCCCTCCACGGCCGCCGCCGCCGCCCACAATCTCCTCCGGCGAAAAGACCACCTTATCGTCCTCAAAACACCAGAAAAACGCCAGAGAAAACCTACCCGCCACCGCCCCCGCCCGCCTCGGATCGAAGACCACTCTGTGCTCCGACGACCTCAGCCGATCGTTGCTCCACGCCTGCAGCATGTCTCCGACGTTCACGACGAGCGTCTCCTCGCGCGGGGCTATGTCCAGCCACTTCTTCCCTCGCCTCGATCTGACCTGAAGCCCGCCCGTTTTGTCCTGGTATAGTATGGTTAGGCAGCTCATATCTGTGTGCATGCCTAACCCTTCGGTCTCAGCATGGCGGCCTTGCTCGTCTCCTTCATCATTAGGGTTTTGCTTCTGTTGATCGTCGGGCGGTGTGTAGTTGTTGATCCTTAGGTATCCATGGCAGTTCTTGAATTCAGACTGGAAGTACTTCCTTTCTAGCTCTTCGTCGTCCAGTCGGAGGGTTTTCAGCAGTAGCTTGACGATGGTCTTTGATAACTCAGTCACTTTCGTCCCATATTCTTGCACGACTTCACTGTGTAATGGAATCAAGACTCAGAGAGAGAGAGAGAGGAGAGAGAGAGAGATAGACGATTATTACCTGAACTGGGAATCAGGGCTGAGATCGTCAGGGAAGAGAACGTCGACAGAACTCTGAGAAGAGCCGGCGAAGTGGGGCCCAGAAACCCTAAGGCTCTCGAAGTAAGGAGAGGCTATGAACTGAGGGGTGTAAGTTCTGAGAGAAGACGATGGGCCCAGCCTGCGCTTCACGTCGGCCGGCAGCTTAAAGATGTTGTCCGAAAGAGAGTATATCTTTTCTAACATATCTTTGGAGATCCCATGATTAGTAATCTGGAAGAAACCCCATTCTCTGCAGGCGGAAGCTAAGCAAGACAGAGAAGATGGACTCAACGGCTTCGATACATCGATGGCGGGTAAGTCCAAACGAGCGGTTTGATCTGACGGTTGGTGATTAGTCATTACATATATATATATATATATATTTCTTAATCTTGGAAAGAGGAAAGAATAGCTACTAGCTAGGGTAGCTAGTTGAGATAGCCTTTTGTCTCCCTAAGTTTGGTGGAAGTCAAATGGTGGCTCTCTCTGTAAGAGAAAGATGCATCATTATAAATATATATATATATATAAACAAGTGTATATACGCGCCATAAACGCGGGTTGAAATAATAATAGATACTATTCAAATATTTAAATATGCATTATTCACGTTTTATGTGGGGATAATTTTCCACAATAATATTTCTACTAATTAAATTTAGATATTAAAATTTAGTTCCAAGTATTATCAGCATCGGATTCCATTCAAGTCTATTCCACGAGTAGGGCACCACACAGCCAAGTATGTATTACCAGCAAGTAAATTATTATTATTAATTAAAAAAAAGGTATTTAATGTTTTTCTATTGTGCAAGAGGGGAATGACAGCTATTTAGTTAAACTATACTTTATAAGCACACCAAACCACTAATAGAAAATTCCAATATGGCTCCTAATATATATTTGAGGTCCACTATATTCAATTTAATGCTTAATAATGATGATCAAGCAATTATGAGCTTTCTAAAAAAAAAAAAAAGTAATATTGGGGAATATTAATAGAAGGCCATCTGTTATGGGCTTCTATATGTGGCCCATTTTTTTGGACCCTTTAGGCCTCATATTACTATGTATAATTCTTTAATGGTAGGCTTCAAAGTCTTTGGGGGGAAGATAGCATGATCATATCTTTTTGGCTTTGAGCTATTTTAGTGTCGATTACATTATTGGCGTAGTTTGCAGTTATTGCGCTAGTCGAAGTCTTTCTATGGCTAATGGCTATCAGCACAATGTTGTGCGCATCTTATTGGTCGGCGTGGACTGTCGAATAGGCAGCTATCGAACAAGAGAAGCACTTAAAGGTTGGCCATGTATAGTCCTTACCTTAAAAAGCATCTTTTGTCTGAGATAAGACAGATGTTTTCTTAACTCATATGGTTCGGTTGAGTACTACTTCAATCGGGACGCAAGTCAAAACTGTGGCTTTGTAGATATCAATGTTGTCGGCTAGCTCTACAAGTTGATGCCTTTCTGGTTCATCGAGGTTGTCGTGGTTGTGTTCTCTGTTGGCGGCATAGAGGTACGATGATGTCTTGCTTTCTCTCTACTTCGTCGATGTTTGTGTCAGAATTTCGGTTAAGTTCAAAAAAATGCAATCTTTTTACCTATTACCTCGAAAATCTTACCATATAATCTTAAGGCATAGAAACTTAATGGTACGTATTCTAATGGCACAGTTTCAGATGGTTCGAACTAGCTGCAGCGTCGTTCGTCAAAGTGCCTCTCGTGGGACCCGTGGCGATCGCTGTCTCCCGTTCTGCCCCGTGTTCGACGTGTCCACTTTTTGCTTGGATTGGACAGAACACACTTGTGAGAAAAGATGTTAGTTTATTACCATAGGTCAAAAAAACGAGTCCCAAATTTAAAGACGACGATCGATTGTCCTAAAGGATTCGCCTTTTCTCTTTGTACGTAGGTAGCTTGGGGTGGCTGCAGCGTCATAGGGTTAGATGATTACACGGGCTATAAGTTGGCTTTGCACCAAGGTTTTCGAGTTAGAACGCTTTTATTACCATATACTGCCGATTGATCAACCATAACATAAATCCATTCCACACCACAGCCATAGCATATATTTACAAGCACATAGAAGTTAGAGTTGATATAATACACATGATGAAAAACTTATGGGCATTCATGTTTTCTCATGCCTCATTTTTAGGATCTAAGAATCGATATACGCTGCATAAGGGAACATAATAACACAGTAAAGGATACATCGATAGCAAGTAAAGTCTGATTTACGCTGAACCGTTTAATCAATGCTTGTCTTTAAGAACGTTGTGAGCCTTTCGCCCGAAAGGTCAATCAATGTCCAGCAGCTGAGAACACTCTGATGTGAGGACTGTTTTGAGCACTGAGGGTGGCAACACTTTTAAGCCGAGTAGCGGGGCCCACTATCCACCTTGATCCCTGTATTGATGGAAGCAAGATGTAATAATCTAGACATTTCATGTTTGCAAACAAAAAGCCATACTAAAATAACAAATACCTCATCATGAACGACCAAACGTGGCTTGAGCTGCATGACTTGTTGCTTATCTCTGTGCCAACGGTACCCAACGATTGCAAGCCCCACAACAGCAGCAGCAACAACGATAGACCAAACTGGGCTTACATTTTTGGCGTGTTCATATAGCGACAAAGCATGCTTTCTCCACCAGGCGTCGGGAGATAGATCGTTGAATTCATGTTCTTCAACGTGCTTTGGCATATCTGAGATCTCAGAATCATCTTGGTCCAGAGATTCAATTGATTCAGTGATTGCTGATTCGTCCAGCAATGGCCTGCCCCCTTTGGCTTCACTGAAAGAGCCAGATTTCTCAGTATCGAACATGCTCTGCTCTTTGTCTATCAAGGTCGAGCACATTACATCATTGCCAAAATCAGAGCTATAGAACGAGATGTCATCAACTTTCTCGATGATCTTTTTCTCCCCAGAAAACTCACCAGATATCAACCTTTCTATATTGATATCCTCATCGTTTTTCGAACCTAATTTATCAGTTTGCTCCGCCTTAGGACTTGGAACAGCACAGTCTCGTTCTTGAGGCACATTCTCTTGCTCACTCGCAGATCCAAAGTGGCCAGACATGAACATGGCCTGACCAGTCGCAGGATTCTCAACCCCAACAATGCTACTCTCTGAAGTACCTTCTTTTATGGGACCTGGGCTTGCAGCATAGGTCGACTCAGTGAGTGTCACAACTTCCCATTCGTTTCCTTTGGGAACACTATCATCAACTTGATCATGTGACATCTGCGAAAAGAAATTACTATTAAAAATAAGCTAGAGTAGACATATCTAACGAAACAGGATGATATGGATCCCAAGACTTCTAGCTCGTGAGTATCCAACACCTACTCACGGAGGACCACGGTGAAGCAAATGGATGAAAACCATTACAAATATGGATAAACAATGAAGTTAATTTTGAAAACATAAAAACAAATACTTCAAACTATAAGCATTCAATTCATCTTGCATTCAGCATGTTGATTGATTCAGTCAAGTAATGCAAAGTTCCATGAGTGAGATCGCCCTTTCCAAATCCAAATCAATCTGAACACAGAAATGCAAAAACTTATACATCGATCGGCTTCTGAAATTGATAAAGGTCAACCGCAAAATCCATAACATTATCCCATCTACATCCAGAAATTGACAATCCAAATATGTCATCAAGACAGTAATTGTCTAAAGGAACTTTTCATATCATAGAAAACCATACGTTAGTCCTAACATAATCAGGCTACCCAAACAACGCCGAAGAACACGCAGTTCAAAGAAAAAAAAAATTCCAACTAAAAACCCAAAAACTCTCGCAGGAAACAAAACGTAATCACACGCAATCAGATGAAACATCACTCCGCAAAAAAAGGCCAAAAGTGGAAAACAACCTCAGAATCCCCGAAGAATTCAAGGAAACGTAAAGGATCAGCAAATGATTTTCACATCTAAGTTCCAATAATCAACAACTCAGCTGATTTAAGATGATCATCTACTGAAGTATCTATGCTTACCTTCAGGCGTACGATTCTATTGTCAATCAGAATTCAGAAGCAACTGTAATTATCGAGAGAGAAAAAAAAAAAAAAAAAAAGCAGTCCATTTATAGAGATTTGGGGCTTACAGGAAACTGGTACAACCGGTCGTGGTGTTAAAGTCTTACGAATAAAACGACGTCGTAGAATGTCACAGTTGCCTTGAATATTACCGATTATTCCGGTCACCGAGCGACTGCTAATTTCCTTTATTAGTACTCAAACCTCTCATTTGTTTATATGACCAAACGAATCGTAAGAGAGGAAAACGATATCAATTTCGATTTTCCTTTCTTTTATTTCGATTCTCTTTCGTAATATACAATGAAAATGGAACTTTATATATATTAAAGGAAAATATTCGCAGGGATTTTCCAATGTATTAGATTTTAATTTTCTTTAGTATTGTAATGTCATATAATTTATTTTTTTATTTTTGAGTTAAATACAAGATATATCGGTGAGCTGCCAACATGGGCCTTAATATAGGGTCCATTATAGTACTCATGTGGGCTATAATCCAGGCCCAAATATATGGGCTAGCTAGAACAAGACAAGACCAATCCTCGTACGCATCGACTGTAGTTAGGTACAGTGGTGTGGCGGGTAATAAACAGAATATTATCTATTTATCTTCGATTTTTCCTCTCTTATTAATATATAATTTTTTTTTTTCTTGAGAAAAATAATCAGCTCTTCACGGACGCCACACAGAGCGATGGGCGATCTCTATGCTCTTGATTTTGATGGGGTGCTATGCGATAGCTGTGGGGAGAGCTCTCTTTCAGCCGTCAAGGTTTTATTTCGTCAATCGTGTTTATTACCTCCCTCGACGATATGTAGTAGAATCTCGATTTTGACTCGCATTTTACTCATTTTGATTCTTTTTTTTTTTTTTTGATGGAGAATGGGTTTAGGCTGCTAAAGTAAGATGGCCGAGTTTATTCGAGGGAGTAGATCAGTCAATGGAGGATTGGATTGTCGATCAGATGCACACCGTAATGTTTTCTTCTTACCTTCTGTAGTTTAGGTGCTGGAAGTTGAGAATATGTAAGAAAAAGATGATTTTGATTGATCAAATGTAATGGCGGACAAGAACATTCGTTATAGTCGATAGATTATGAACAAAGTTCAGCCATTGCTTGCTAAGAACTCTTGATCAGACCCATTTTTTCGGGCGGTATAAAATTTCCAATTTTTTTCGTTTATCGATTAAAGAAAAGTAAGGCGTTGAAATGATTTCAGGTTCGCCCGGTGGTAGAAACTGGCTACGAAAACTTGCTACTCGTGAGGCTGCTATTGGAGACTCGAAAGCCCTCTATTCGTAAGTCTTCGGTGGGTATCAGCTAATCTAATCTAACCTTTTACAGTTGATATTCAGACATGCCTATGTGGGAATTAATTATCTCTTTCGAACGTTACTGTTTAACTAATCTCTTGGGAACTAAAATCTTATGGGGTGTGTTTGAAGGTTTCGGAGGGGCTCACGGTCGAAGATATACTGGAAAACTGGCCAAGTTTAAAGCCTGTGATCATGCAAGAATGGGGCGAGGATAGGGATGAGTTGATAGACCTTTTCGGTAAAGTAAGAGATGAATGGATAGGCAGTGATTTTGCTACGTGGATAGGTGCAAATAGGTATGCGTTTTCGTCTTCAGATAATCAGTTTGTTACGCTGAAAATCCCATATAATGTGTTCGAAATCAATCACACAGAAGTCAAATATGAAAATTTAATCATTTTGTAATAATTCGTATGTTCTAGTCCTCGGGAATATTTGATTACAATGTTGTTCTAAAATGCACAGGTTCTATCCCGGCGTTCCCGATGCTTTGAAGTTTGCAAGCTCGAAGATTTATATTGTCACGACCAAACAGGTCGGTTCTATTATTACCACGATCAAGGGTTCTTTTACTATGTTGTGTAATAAAGAAAAGAAAGAACTAATTTCTCTTCTATTTCTACATTTGTTGCAGAGTCGTTTTGCTGATGCTTTACTTAGAGAACTTGCTGGAGTTACTATTCCAACTGAACGAATCTACGGTCTTGGAATGGGGTTAGTGCGTGTATATATATATGTATATAGTACGTGCAAGAAAAACGTATTTTTCGCTCTTACTATGTCATGTCATTTTGTCTTTATGTTTTTTTAGTCCTAAGGTACAAGTCTTGAAAATGCTTCAGGAAATGCCAGAACACCTAGGCCTGACTCTTCAGTTAAGATCTTTCTTCGCCTTTGTTTTCTCAGTTTAGTCATTCGTCTTAGCGAACATTATTATATGCTTCTTCGGCAAATAATGATGTACAATATATATCTATATATACATATTCGTACACGCATTGGTTTTT
Organism: Lindernia subracemosa; assembly: GCA_028392965.1. Classification (NCBI taxonomy): domain Eukaryota; kingdom Viridiplantae; phylum Streptophyta; class Magnoliopsida; order Lamiales; family Linderniaceae; genus Vandellia; species Vandellia subracemosa. Next base: position 5,626,731 of record JAQPCC010000002.1, on the reverse strand, counting down.
AGCTTTGTTGAAGATCGGCTGGCGACTCTAAAGAATGTGATTAAAGAGCCTGAATTGGACAAATGGAGCCTTTATCTAGGTATAGTTTGCACTGTTTTATATGCCATTGTATTACTTATATCGTCGATTAAAGTTTAGAATGAAACTCAAATTTATTTAAAATTTTTTGCAGGTGATTGGGGTTATAACACCCCGAAAGAGAGAGAGGAAGCTTCGAAAATTCCCAGAATTCGAATCATTCAACTCCCCGACTTCAGCCAGAAGCTGAAATAACTTATCAATTCTTGACAACATTCTTGTACTTTACATTATTGTCTGAGGTATTGCCCCCAACACACTTACTATGCTAGTCATTATTCTTGCATATTGGAGACAGTAGAATCTCAAATAAGCACATAAAGTTTGAGAAAATCCAACTTTTTTGGCACAAGAAAATGTAAGAACAAAAGGTAATCTTGCATTCTATGGAGAAATCTTAAAGTACTCAATGTTTCATTTCGTCCAAAGCATGTCCCTTGGAGACAATAGAAACTCAAATCAGCATATAAAGTTTGAGGAAATCTGACTATTTTGGCACTAGTGTAAGAACAAGGTCTTCTTGCATACCTTGGAGAAATCTTGAAGTACTCTGTTTCTTTTCGTCGAAAGCACGTCCTTTAAGCTAAAGTTCATCTTTAACAGAGGCTTCATCAAGATCAAGACTTGTTGTTATACTCTTCTCAGTCCTTAGCTTCTCAACAACTTCTTCGAACGGAGGATCTCCATGTCTTCTAAAGAGCTGATCGCCGATCTTTACCTCATAGGCTTCTTCTTGCTCCAAGACAAACTCTTTCAGCTGGGAGTAAATCACAAGGGACATGAAAACAATGACAGTAAGAAAATAAGTAAAAGCTTTTGAGTTTTCAGTGGAAATAAACCTCTAAAATGTCTTGACCATTCTCCATGGTGACCATGATCGTGCTCACGTCAAAGCCGGTGAATTTTGCTTCGATTCCTCCCGTCCTCGCAACCTTGGTCCATTTCCTGGCGATGTCCGATACCATATTCTGTAAGAAAACAACCAAAACGAATGATCGAAGCAAGCGATAGCGAGGAATCTTCATGACTTTAAGATCACATGCCCGCATGCCTCTTGCTGTTAAATCCTTCTACAGAATAATCCCACGTTCTTCCCACCATTGAAGCAATTACTACGGACGGATGACAAAAAGATACATTATGCAACAAGGCTCGAATTCAACGTTCAGAAAAACCCCAAATTAGCCCTTCGAGGTTTAATATTCAAATTCATGTTTAATTTCGCAATTTTACATAAAAGCGAGAAGCATCGCCGGTGAGTTCATTGACTGGACTTACCGGAGTCCGGCGATTGCCGGGTCGGAGCTTCACGAACCCGAATACTGGCCCGAACTGCCTCTTCATCATCTCGTCCTGCATTTCGGCGAGGTTCATTTTGGTAAAATCCGGCGGCGGATCGAACTCGGTCTGCTCCTTCTTCTTGCCCCATTGTCTCCAAGCTTCGTCCTCTTCGTCGTCGACGACGTCGTCTAGGTCGTCTGTAATGTGGACCTTCGCGTGGGCAAAACCGTAATTTCGGCATGTTTCGGCGGCTATTAGGAGGAGGAAAACAACTAAGAGGAAGTCTAACGTTGAGCTCATCCTTCGCCGCCGTGGAGTTGATGATTAACGCTTTTGGTAGTGTAGTTGTTTCGTTTGATTATATTTGGGAATTAAAAATAGAAAAAAATTCTTCAATCATGCATTCGACGTGCATCTTAAAATAGATATTTTTCTCCTATGTAGTAGAAATTTATGATAATATAATATTTTTGGCATGTTCTAACATCGGGATATAATTTTAAATTAATGATTCCGTTTATGGTTCATATAGACATTGCATAAAATATAAATTAATAATTTTTTATATATTATTGCTTACATGAATGTTGAAGTTTTCTTCTATGTATGAATAGACATGTTGTGCATATAATTTGATTATATTAGCATAATTTAATCATGTATTTATAAAAAAAGTAATTTTTAATGTTTGATACATCGAAAAACATAATAAAGTTGGAAATTGAATAATTCTTTTAAATTCGTACATGTTATAATAATTAAGCGAATTTGGAAGTTTATGTAAATTAAGTATTTTATTATAAATTGATAAAATATTAATTAATAATTATTACTTATTTATTAATTAATAATTTCGAAATGTATTAATTTATTGACTTTTTATTATAATGAATTTGTGTAGAAATCATAAATTTAAAAGAAAAATAAATATTGAAGTACTTAAAGAAATATATTAATAAATAAGCTAAAATAATAAGTCCGACCTTAGCTCAGTTGGTAGAGCGGAGGACTGTAGTTGGTTTGCTGTAATCCTTAGGTCGCTGGTTCGAATCCGGCAGGTCGGAATTTTTTATTTTTATTTTTTGTATTTTGTTTTTCCTTTTTTTATTCAAAATTTCTCCAGAAAAAAATAAAATAATAATTAGGAACGGCAAACAAAGTGAAAGAAATCGAAGACATATATTTATTTAGTAGAAACTTTCTATTATATGTAGCATTAATAACCAATATAAACTCTGGCCAAGAATATCATCTTTTCAACAATATAAAGCCATTTTCTAGTTCAACCAATGAGCCATCAACCCTTGCAAATCAAAATTTCAACGCGAATCATATCATTTAAGGGATTTAATATTTCAAAATAAAATATATTTAATAGCTATAAATCACAATTCATTTTGGTAATACAATTTAAGTCAATTCAATAGAAAATTACATTCAAAACTACGCTTGTCATGCAGTCTACGCAACATATCGACCCCTTTTACTAATCAAGTGAATATATACATATATAAGGCCATATGTGTCATTAACCACAGCTTGGGTTCACTTTCCATGCTCGTCTAACCATGGTTAGTTGGTTTATAAGCCATCAGCTTAACCACAGCTAAGTGTAGAATGACAGAACTGCCCTTAACCATGGTTAGTTGGTTTATACCTCGTTAGGGCACTGCTCTGCTGCCTCTCACCAGTTATATAGGAAATCGCAGCGAAGGGAGTTGAAAAAAAAAAAGAAAAAGAAAAATCCAATAAATAATATCCGTCAAGTTCGGGAAAAAATCTCCGGGCAGCATCAGATCGGTCTTCGCATAGGCCCCACGTGCAAAAAAGCCAAATCTTTTTATAGCGGTTTTGAGGGATTTACTATTTTTTAATTCGAAATTGTTGTCTAGGCATATGCGTGCTTATGTGTGCAATTACTTCCTTGTGGGACATGGGGTGTGGGTAAGAGCGTCTTGAGTTGCTGGGATCGGCGTGATGTGAAGGCGTTTGAAGGTTTGGCACGGAGAAGTTGCGAATTTTTGACCGAGGGTTTTTAATTGGGGATTATCGTAACCCCCTTTGTTGTCAGATTTTTTTTTTTTTTTTTTTTTTGAGTTAGATCTTTCTTGTTGTTGTGTTTGGCTTCAGTGGAATGAGAGTGGAAAGGGGGTTGTAATTTGTGGAAAGAAGTCATTTTGGGTCCTTTTTTTTTTTGCTTCTCATCTGCTGGGATGGTGTAGTTTTGGGGTTATGCTAAAGTAGCCATTTTCGTCGGTTCTGTTGTAGGGTGGTATTTATTGGACTGCTTAGAATTTTGGGCTTGGTGTAACTCTTCGTTTCTTCTGGTGGTTATTTGTGTAATTTAAGGCATGCAGTCTGGGGGTGGGCCCCAGCAATGCGGTGGACATGGGCGAAGCACATCTGCCTCTGCATCGCCTTCGTCCTCGTCATCTGCTGCATTCGATCAGCAGCAGCAGCAGCGACAGGTTGCGTTTCTTCATTGTTTATTATGATTCTGATACTGCAATGTTATGTTCATCTGTGGTTCTCATTTTTCCGTTGATATTATGACCTGTTATTTTATGCTCAGTGAGGTTTTTAAATTTCTCCGATGTGGTTTCAATGGTTCCGTGGGTGCATATTTGTGCTTTCACATCTTATTCTACTGGGTTGGATGGGTTATCTGCTCTGTTTGTTCTGGTGAATCATGCTATCCAATTTTGTTCTGTTTATCTGTTTGATAGCAAATTTTTAGGGACGTAAGGAGATAAAGTTTTTCATTTCTCTGATTGTTTGTTCTTATGTTTTTGACATGGTTGTGTAGTGTATATGGTTCTTAAGAGTCAATATGGAAGCGACAGCGAGTACTTTTTTCTAGTTTCGCGGCTTTCTCATTTATTCTGTGTGCTATGGAATTTGTTCATGGATTTTGTGGTAGAAGTTCCTTTTGATTTGATCATGCTCTGTGTTCGGTTAGGGATGCATCTATGTTTAGTAATTAGCAAGATTTAGATGCTTCATTGTCGAAGATGGAAAAATGAAACAGAAGTACCTAATACTTGAATCTAGTTGTAATGATATTAAATTTTCAGAACACTATCATTGCGATGGATTTCCAGGTCATGGCGACTTTCTGTAATGCTATGCTAGTGAGAGTGTGAGACCTTTACTCAGTTCAACTATTGTATGCTTTTTGATGCAATCACTGTAAAACTATTTTACTCATCAGCCCGTGAAAGCTATATTGGCCTGCTCTGCCAATTATTTATTATCTTCATGTGTTCAACCTTTTTAGCTGCTCCTAGCTAGTTCTGTTTTCACTGTTGCCTTAGAAGCAGTTATTATTTTGTTGAATTTCTCTGGTCATATCATCCTTGAACATCATTTTTGTTCTTGTGATTTACTCACTTGAACAATCTTACTGAGCTGTGATTACTTCCTTCTCCATTGTTGTTTTAGCACTTCTATTTTGAAATTAGCTTCCTAGAATTCAGTTGCTCAAGCTAATTTGCAGTCGCTTCAACAACAATTTACGAGGAGACCTGAAACGAATGATGCCCTTTTAGCCTACCAAGCAGCCAACATGGGAGGGGTTAATTTTGCTGCAGCATCTGGATTGATGCAGCTTCCGCAGCAGCTGAGGAGATTCACCGACTTGGGTCAGCATCATAGTTCCCCCAATGTTTCAGATCAAAATAACAATAGGAGTCAAAATTCTGAGCAGCAAATGTTGAATCCTATTCAACAAGCGTACCTGCAACAATATGCTTTCCATGCTAGTCAACAGAAAGCTAACGTGGGCATGCAATCTCATCAGCAGATGAGACCAGGAATGTTCAGTCCGCTTGGCAAAGATCAGGATTTGCGTATGGCTAATATGAAGATGCAAGAACTCATGTCTTCCCAAGCCACGAATCAGGCTCAGGCATCCTCTTCCAAGAAACTGTCTGAACAAAATATTGAAAATCAATCTGAACATAGTCTGTCTGATAACAGAAGTGAGTCAAGACCGACTCATCCTTCACTACCTGGTCACGCAATCCCTTCCATGTCAATGATGGGGCCACAAAATATAATGAACATGGTGGCCAACCCGAATACTATGGCTGCACAGATGCAGGCAATGCACGCGTTGGCACTTGAGCGTAACATTGATTTGTCTAATCCTGCTAATGCAAATGCAATCGCACAACTCATGCAGTCGAGGATGGTTCCTCAGCGAAAGGCAAGCGAAAATAATACTGGGATGCAGTCTGCCTCATTTGCCAAGCAACATGTTAGCTCACCACAGATTGGAAACGAAAGCTCTCCTCGTGGAAACTCCTCAAGTAATGCTTTGGCATCATCAAGCTCTTCTAAATCCAGGCAGGCTAATTTGCCCAGTACTCTTGGCGTCACGACAAGTGCAGCTGTAGTAAACAACTCTGGAAATACACCCGTGCAACAGTTCCGTGTTTCTGGTAGAGAAAATCACTTGAACCCGAGGCAGCCTACCGCACTAGGTAATGGGATGCTTCCTATAAATCCCCTGCAATCATCTTGAAATTTCAACCAAGCAGCTGACAATTTATTTCCCTCAAAAGCTGCAGGCTCTGGAGCTGAATTTTCTCAGGCACAACTTAATAAGTCTCCTCTACAATCTGCAGCTTCATCTAATGATAGGGAAGGGGGTGATCCATCAACATCTCATGGTGGATCACAACCACAGATGCGACAGCCAAATATTGGGTTTACAAAACAGCAGCTGCACGTGCTTAAAGTACAGATACTTTGTTTTAGGCGATTTAAGGTTTGAGAATGAATATTGGCATATCATTTTGTCCTAATTTTATTTTGTTTTTCCTGTATCTTCATGTATTAAATTTCAAAGTTCGTATATGGTTTTTCTTGCAGAAAGGGGAGGGTAATCTTCCACGTGAGTTGCTCCAAGCTATTGCTCCTCCACCTCTTGATGTGAAGATGCAGCAAGGTTTTCCCCGTCCTTCTACTGTTAGCCAGGATAGATCAGCTGGAGAAAATAATGATCCAGTCCAATCAAATGAGAATGGGGCTCAGGTTGTCAAACCAATGGCCGGAGCAAAAAAACTGATAGAGGAAGGTTCAGGGGACGATAAGGCAAGTCCATCTACAGGCATGCAGAGCTCCATTACTCCGACAATGGAACCAAGGTTTGTGGTTCCTCATGGAAAAGACGAGCAGCAAAGTCTTGGTTCTTCGAGGAAATCTGATGTGGAGGATGAACAGGGAAATCAGAATACTACTATGAAGAGTGATGTTGCTGCTGAAAGGGGCAAATCAGTTGCCACTCAGCCTGGCTCTTCGGATTCAATGCAAGCGAAGAAACCTTCTCAACCCAATAGCATAAGCCATCCAAAAGATGCCAGCTCCAGTAGAAAATATCACGGGCCTCTTTTTGATTTCCCTGTTTTCACCAGGAAACTTGACACTCTTGGATCATCAATGATGAATGGCAACAGTAACTTGATTCTAGCTTATGATATCAAGGATATTTTTGCCGATGATGGTGGAGAATTTCGTAAACGAAGAAGGGCGGAGAAAATTGACAAGATCAATAAAATTCTGTCTATAAACTTAGAGAGGAAGAGAATTAGGCCAGATCTTTTACTACGTCTACAAATAGAATCCAAAAAGCTACAATTAGTGGAGCAACAGGCTCGGTTAAGGGATGAGATCGAACAACACCAAATAGAGATAATGGCTATGCCAGACAGGCCTTATAGAAAATTTGTTCGGCTATGTGAGCGTCAGCGTCAGGATCTTAACAGGCAATCACTGGCTAATCAAAAGGCAACCAGGGAAAAGCAATTGAAGTCCATATTCCTGTGGCGCAAGAAGCTCCTTGAGGCACATTGGGCAATTCGAGATGCTCGCACTGCTCGTAATAGGGGTGTTCACAAGTATCATGAGAGGATGCTAAGAGAGTTTTCGAAGAAGAAGGACGATGACCGAAACAAAAGGATGGAAGCCTTAAAAAATAACGATGTGGAAAGATACAGGGAAATGTTACTGGAGCAACAAAACAACATACCAGGGGAGGCTGCAGAAAGATATGCTGTCCTTTCATCATTTCTAACTCAAACCGAAGAGTATCTTCACAAGTTAGGGGGTAAAATAACAGCTGCTAAAAACCAGCAGGAGGTCGAGGAGGCAGCTAATGCTGCAGCTGCAGCTGCACGTGCTCAGGCACTCTCTCTCTCTCTCTCTATATAAATATATATAGATATAAATAAATAAATATATCTAATGATGGGTTGATTATTATGTTCAATATGATCTATTATATTTCGCTTATCCGACATCTTACTGAGTTTATCCATCATATTTTTCCTTCCGTTAGTGGATTCTGAATTAAATTTACCATTTTTAAGTCTCTATGTCATACTTCCCTTATTCTACTTTTTTTTTTCTTACCTATCACTTTTTATCTTCACTTCTCTTCTTGGTTTGTAGGGTCTATCTGAAGAAGAAGTAAGAGCTGCAGCAGCCTGTGCTAGAGAAGAAGTGATGATAAGGAATCGATTTTCTGAGATGAATGCGCCACGAGATAGTTCGTCGGTCAATAAGTAAGCCTCATTGCATCTTATTAATGATATGTTTGGTGTATTGAATATTGATGTTAGGAAAACATAACTACCAAATTAGCTAATGCTTTACTCATCAGTCTTTAATATAACGTGCCTTCTGATTGTCACTCGTAAGCTTTTCCCATTTCGTTTTTTGCTATACGATATGATTTCTGTTATTTACATGCAAATGAGGTATTATTCTCTTACGAATGGTTGATGTTTGGATAGCTTTTTTTCTAACTTTTACTTCTTTATCCTTTTCTCCAGATACTACAACCTTGCACATGCTGTCAACGAAAGGGTCATTAGGCAGCCATCAATGCTTCGAACTGGAACTTTAAGAGATTATCAGCTTGTCAGTTTTTGTTTTATTTTTCAGTTATCTGTGAATCATTATTCGGATGCTGATTTTTATGACAATGGCACGTTTCTTAAAAATTATGCAGGTTGGGCTCCAGTGGATGTTATCTTTGTATAATAACAAACTAAATGGAATCCTTGCTGATGAGATGGGTCTCGGGAAAACCGTCCAGGTGGGTTGATTTATTAGCTGCAGGCTAAAAGTTTGGTTTCCATTAGTATATGGTTAGAGCATTTTAATTGCAAGTTTATGATTTTTTGATTTGTTCATTTCTCATCCATTTTATGAACAATCAACAAAGCTATAATGATTATAAACGGTTGCAATAGACACTCACCCCTGGGCTTGATTTGGATATTTGTTGTTTATGCAGGTTATGGCACTCATTGCGTATTTGATGGAATTCAAAGGAAATTATGGTCCACATTTGATTATAGTTCCCAATGCCGTCCTAGTTAACTGGAAGGTTGTATATTATGTTATTCCTTCAAAAATAATATGAATTCTTCGTCAAGTAGTAACTAACATATTTTGCTGATCCAGAGTGAATTACACAATTGGCTTCCAACAGTGTCGTGCATATACTACGTTGGTAGTAAAGACCAAAGGTCAAAACTGTTTTCTCAGGTAAGAATAGCTTCTCATTTGAGACTTGACTTCATTAGTTTAGTTACATTCTAGTTGATTCACTTACTCTTTTTTTTTTTTATCTTCTGTGTAGGAAGTTTTATCGTTGAAGTTTAATGTCCTTGTAACTACCTATGAGTTCATCATGTATGATCGTTCGAAACTTTCTAAAATTGACTGGAAGTATATAATAATTGATGAAGCTCAAAGGATGAAAGATAGAGAATCAGTTTTGGCGCGTGATCTTGATAGATATCGCTGCCAAAGACGATTGCTTCTAACTGGGACTCCACTGCAGGTTTTCTTCTGTGTGCATTTAGTGTTGTAATTTGTCAATGCACACTGTTATTGCTTTTTCTTTCGGTTGAGTTTTTAACCGAAACTTATCTATTTCTGTTCGTCCATTCTCTGCAGAACGATCTCAAAGAACTTTGGTCTCTTTTAAACCTGCTTCTCCCAGAAGTTTTTGATAATCGAAAAGCATTTCATGATTGGTTCTCTCAGCCTTTTCAAAAGGAAGTTCCTGCACATAATGCTGAAGATGACTGGCTTGAAACTGAAAAGAAGGTCATAATTATTCACAGGCTTCATCAAATTTTAGAACCTTTTATGCTTAGACGCCGTGTTGAGGATGTTGAAGGATCGCTTCCTCCCAAGGTACACCTTTTTGGAATACCAGCTAGCTAGTTGACTCGGATAAACTGTCTCTAATTTGATCTTTCATTATGCAGGTTTCAATTATTTTGAAATGCAGAATGTCTGCAATTCAAAGTGCCATCTACGACTGGATTAAGGCCACTGGTACTCTTAGGGTTGATCCTGAAGAAGAAAACCGCAAAGCATTAAAGAACCCAAATTATCAGCCTAAAGTTTATAAAACTTTAAACAACAGATGCATGGAGCTACGGAAAGCTTGCAATCATCCATTGCTCAATTATCCATACTTCAGTGATCTTTCGAAGAATTTTCTTGTGAGATCATGTGGAAAATTGTGGATTCTGGATAGAATTTTAATGAAGCTCCATAGAACTGGGCACAGGGTACTTTTATTCAGCACAATGACCAAGCTTCTTGACATAATGGAGGAATATCTGCAGTGGCGAAGGCTTGTATTCAGGAGAATTGATGGAACTACTAGCTTGGAAGATCGTGAAAGTGCCATTGTGGACTTTAATCACCCAGAGACCGACTGTTTCATCTTCTTGTTAAGCATTCGTGCAGCTGGACGAGGTCTGAATCTTCAAACTGCTGATACAGTCATCATATATGATCCCGACCCAAACCCAAAAAATGAAGAACAAGCTGTTGCTCGAGCTCACCGTATTGGCCAGACAAGGGAAGTTAAAGTAATATATATGGAGGCAGTTGTGGACAAAATACCAAGTCATCAGAAAGAAGATGAGTTCAGGAGCGGAGGTGCAGTTGATTCAGATGACGATCTTGCCGGAAAAGACCGATATATGGGTTCTATTGAGAGCCTTATCCGGAATAACATACAACAGTATAAGATTGACATGGCTGATGAAGTTATCAATGCTGGCCGCTTTGACCAGAGGACCACGCACGAAGAGAGACGGCTGACTTTAGAAACACTGTTGCATGATGAAGAAAGGTACCAAGAAACACTTCATGACGTCCCATCTCTTCATGAGGTGAATCGGATGATTGCTCGAAGCGAAGAAGAAGTGGAGCTTTTCGATCAAATGGATGAAGAAGATGACTGGGAAGAGGAGACTACTCGATACGATCAGGTCCCTGATTGGCTCCGTGCTAGTACGAAAGATGTGAATGTTGCCATTGCTAATTTGTCAAAGAAGCCTTCAAATAGAGCTTTGTTTGGTGGAAACATTGGCATTGCTTCTGCTGAAGGGACTAATGAGACTGAGAAGAAAAGGGGAAGGCCCAAGAAAAAGACACCTATTTACACTGAACTGGACGATGAAAATGGAGAATTTTCTGAAGCTAGTTCAGAGGATGGTAACGCATGCTCCAGACGAGACGACGATGACGAAGAAGGAGAAATTGGCGAGTTTGAAGACGACGAATCCAATGCTCCTGAAGTTAACAAAGAGCAGTCTGAAGAAGAAGGCCATGCTTCTGAAGATGGATATGAATATACGAGAGCTTCTAGGAGTATCATGAATAATAACAACTTGCCTGATGAAGCAGTTTCATCTGGATCCTCGTCACACAGTAGACGACTAACACAGATGGTCTCCCCCTCTGCGTCTTTGCAGAAATTTGGGTCGTTATCTGCTTTAGAAGGCCGATCTAACTCCCGCTCAAAGAAATATGTATGCATATACTTATTTTTGACTTGCATATGTACTTATTCTGATTGATAGCTATCTGACAATTTTTTTTCTCTCCAATTTCTCAGTCAGATGAATTAGAAGAAGGTGAAATCGCCGTATCTGGGGATTATCATGTGGACCACCAGCAGCAATCTGGGAGCTGGATACAAGAACGTGATGAAGGTGAAGACGAACAGGTTTTGCAGCCAAAGATTAAGCGAAAAAGAAGCGTTAGGCTTCGTCCACGGAACAGTGCAGAAAAGCTTGAAGAGAAACACAATGAAAAAGCATCTCTTCGCAAGTCTGAGGAGAAGTTTGGTGAGAGACTTTTTGCTAGAAGAGGTGATGCTTCTCAGGTTCCATTTCAAGTTGACCGTAAACAGAAGTCCAAAACAAGGGAAGACCTATCACAGAAAGTTCTTCAAGAATCTAGTTCAGTGAAATCTGAGAAAAAGGAATCTTCCACCAAGAGCAAACGGATTTTGCCATCAAGGAAAAACTCGAATATTGCTGATGGGCCTCAGTCTATTAAATCTGGAAGATTAAGTTATGGTTCTGCTTCTTCTGAAGCTGCTGCTCAACAATCTGGAGAATATTTGGACAAGAAAGTTGTTAAAGGTCTGAAGACTGACAGCAGTAAGATGTCCGAGGTTGTCCAGAGAAAGGTACATTGCTGTTAAGCTTTTCAATTTGTTGGCTTTATATCTGCTACTGCTTATCTATTTTGACTTTGTCGCTATGGAGCAATACATTGGATCAATGAGTGTTGATTCTTCTGGCATGATTAGTATCTGAAGGAACATGATGGATGTGACAAGGATTGATCATTTCCTATTAATTTTGCGTTAGTGGACTTCATTTTTGTTTACCACTTGCGAATCATCGTATGAAAGAACATTTGCAAGATTTTCCTCTCTTGTCTATGTTGTGTTGGGGGCATAATATGAGCTCTCTGGTCATCCATGTATATTATTTTCCTCTCATGGCTTCTCTCCTCTTTGAGTTCTTTTGCCTCACGCTTTTATATTTTGTTGTTGCAGTGCAAGAATGTCATAATTAAGATCCAAAGAAGGATAGAAGATGAAGGCTTTCAAATAATACCTCTACTGAACGAACTGTGGAAAAGGGCCAATAACTCCAAGGACTATATTTTGGATCTACGAAATATCCTCATGCGTATTGAAAAGCTCGAGTATGGTGGGGTCATGGAGGTTGTGTCCGATGTGCAGCTTATGCTGAAATCTGGCATGCAGTATTACGGATTCACATACGAGGTGCACCGCCTTTTCCTTTCTGTTATAAATCCTTAGTATATACATCTAATGTTCTCTTATCTTAGCTCACGATTTGCGATAAAAAATACGATCCAATAAAAAAAATGAAAACGGATAGAAGCTATGCTATTGTCACATTCATGGTTGCTACTTTGAAAAGTTTTGTTTTTGTACTATCATGTAAACTCTTACATTGCTCCAACCTAACCTTTTGTCACTTATATTTTGCTCTTGGGTTATTCAACCCTTCGTGATATTATTGTACGTCATACGGTTAACTGCTGAGGAATGTAACCCAATTCATCTTCTGAACTAAACAAACTATATGATGCTGTTGCAACAGGTGAGGTCCGAGGCAAAGAAAGTTCACGAGCTATTCTTCGAAATAATGAGAGTAGCATTCTCAGAAATCGATTTTGAAGAAGCCAAGACCTCCATGTCCTTCTCTAACCCATCTGCTACAGCAGGGGCGGGCTCGTCATCGAGGCAAGCAATCGCTGCACTCGGCAAACGCCCGAAACTGCCAAAAGACGCGGATTCTGACCACAAAAGCCCGTCCCAGAGACCACAGGCTCGAGCTAGCCCCTTTCCGGACACGGAAGACACTAAAGGGAGAAGCCTCCTCCTACAGAAGGAATCAAGGCTCAGCCGAGAACCTAGCCAATCAGATGGCTCGAGGTCACCGTTCACACACCCCGGGGAGCTTGTTATATGCAAGAAGAAGAGAAAACAATCATCTACAAAACCAGGGAGTGGGCTCTCTAGTCCTCTGTCTCCTAGTGGTATGGCTCGTAGTCTAAGGAGCCCAAGTTCGACCTCTGGCGTAAAAGAGAGCGGCTCGAGCCAACAACAGCCGTGGGCTGGTGTTTCACCAAAACAAGGTAACAGTGGCGGCGGCGATGGCGTGGCTTGGGCTAACCCAGTGAAGAGGATGAGGAGTGACCCTGCAAGAAGAAGGCCGAGCCATTTCTGAAGAGCTGTCGAACTTTGCTTTCTGTTGTAATGGGAAAAAGGTTGTTGTGATTGTAAGTGAGGAACCTTTGTAAAACTGATTGTGTTATGGAATGATGTCTACTTTGTTGATCGAAAACTGAATGAGATTATATGAACACATTTCTTACCACCAACAGTTTGACATAATTACATTATATTTACAAGAAAATGGTAAAAACCCAAATGAACAATGTAGTTCTTTTGAATACATGCAATGAATGGTTTTCCTTTTGGGTGAAAACACCTATTGAGCTGACAAACAGAAAACCATGGCTGTACATTGTTGTTAGGGACACATTAACTTAAGTTGTCTCACAGAGTTCAGACAAGTTTTAAGGATCTAATTTTCCAGCGGCTGCCTCATCGCCCGAATCATACGCCTCGTCTTCTTCGCTCATCTCATCGTCGCTCGATTTCTCTTCTTTCGCAGCTCCTATATCTTCTGGCTTGGCGTATTTCTGACAATACTCTGAAAATTATAATGGACGAATACATTGAAGAGAAGATGGTTTCATTTCAAGTCAACAAAGCAATCCTTATTACATGATAAGCTATTCGATATAATCACATTCACATACCTTTGACTTTCTGTTCATACGCAGCTCTGTCCCGCATCATAAGAGCGGCAGCTTCACCGTTCAATGGGTCGGAAGGATTCGGATATAAAAGGAGTTGAGGCAAGAAAACCTCGAACACATTCACGAGATCTAATCATAAAAATCGAAACTTTATCATATATCTGAATAAAGGATCGAATATTACAATCTAGTGGAAGTCTATATTACCAAACATGGGGCTCCAAGTCTGGTTGATGACGTCTAGACAAACCGAGCCCGACCTGTAAATATAGATCAAGAAGCAGAAAATAGCTTTCAAAACTCTGTAAAAGCTCGATTTTTTGTGGAGTTTAAAAGGTAGTCTAACGTTTCGAAACTAACATTTCGTCGACATTAGGGTGATACATCTTGTTGATGAACCCTATCGATGGAGATTTGTAAGGGTAAGCGTCGGGCAGCTCGACCCTTACTTTCCATACTCCTCCATGGTAAGGACCTAATACATCATAGTACATTGGAAATAGATTTTACTCAAGAAACCGAAGATTTAGACAGAATATGTTAGTCCTAGAGTGTAATAGATCGGAAAATCATCTGCAAAGTGACAATTTCTTAGCTGTTCATATGCTACATCAAGTCAAGAACCGCCTAACACAACAACATAATCAAAATGGCATCTTTATTACAATAGTCTTCAAAGAAAATATGAAGTTTTCTTTCTTTTGGAAGCTTTGTAAGTGAAAAAACTGAAAGAAAAAAAAAAAAAAACACACACACACACACACACACACACAGAAACCCCATAAATAATGAACTCTTAGCTTGATTAAAGGATGAGATATTACTCTCACTCGGGCCGTGTAAATGCACATAAAACTCTTGCATCCCATCGTTTATCATCTCCACCTTGTAATCACTCATCATACTGTCCCAAAAAAAAGAAATGCTGCAAATTAAAAAGAAAAAGAAAAAAAAAAAGAATAATACAAAGAACAGTAGAAGACTAGCTTGGGAATGTATATACAGTTTCATCAAGTCCATCTCGCGCCTCTTGCTTGGTGAAGACATGGTGTGTTCTTCAGATTTGATCTTCTGCCCTGATTAGTTTCTGCTGAAAGAATAGGGAAAAAAAGGGCTGTTGTTGAAAATCAAGAAAAGGTAATAACTTTTTCAACTCCGTGGAAAGAAAGAACAACAAAGAGAGCAGACAAAGACACGGTAAACAATGGGATAGTTGTGCCTGTCTTGATTGTGCACAATATTGGACTCTCTCTATACTTTATTGTAAAAATCTTTATATTATATAATATATATATATATATATATACTGTGCTTACTGTTCTCAAGATTCCTTTGTTGACCCAACCCAAAGTAACTTCATTTTCTTCTTACCTCAAAAAAGATTACTCACTGTCGTGCCAAAGAAATGATCAAACTTGGTAATGCATCTTTAGAATTGAGCAATCTTCTCACACGCAACGTTCCATGGCTTGTCATGGTACCCTTTCTTTAGAGTATACTTGCGAGATATGACAACTTAGTACTTCAATACGAAGCAATTTGAGAATGCAACGTTTAAAAAAAAAAAGCCTTTGAAAAAATATATAAACCAAAGCCATGGATTCCCATAATTTTTTTTTTCTCAATCAAATGTTTCATTAATGAAAATAAATTCATAAGAGACTAAAGAGCCTAGGAGATCCATATGGTAATATTCGACAATTCAGAAGAAAAGAAAGCTCTTATTAGGCGAAAAAAAACATAAACTTAGCAAGAAGAATTCGAAGAATTTGCAATCAAAACTCCATAAAAATGGCTATGAACGTCAGATTAATAATACTATTCACTTTCTTACGTCTTTAACTTCAAATAACTCGTCTTCTTCGGAAAGATTTCCATAAGGAGAGGCGCAACTCTTATATGAGAAAACAAAAGCTCCTAAACCGAGAAATAAAGAACGAAAAAAAAAAAAAGCAAAATGGGCCTCATGGTATGATCAAATAAGCTTAAAGAAGCCTTTGGGCCTTCAATTTTCATTATGGGCCTAACCCTTTGGGTCAATTGGCCCAAATCACATGTTTTGTCTTTTTTCTTTTCCATTAAAAAAGGCTTAAATATATTTTTAGTCCTATATGTATAAGGGAGTAGTTTTTATGGACACTTAAGTTAAGAGTGACAATTTTAGTCCTGTAGGTATCAAAATTGAAGCAATTTAGGGCCATTTAAGTTAAAAGGGTGGCAATTTCAGTCCTATAAGTATTATAAATGAAGCAATTTTAGTACATCTAAACCTAGAAATCTAATTTCAGCCCGAAATTTATACATGTGCCGCCGAAGACGCTGATTTGGACAAAATTTATTTTCTCTTTCCTTTAATTAAACGTCAATTCGTAGTCCAAGTCAGTATTTTCGGTTCTATGTGTATAAATTTCGGGCCGAAATGATATTTTCGGGGTTAACTTTCTTAAAATTGCTTCAATTCTGATATTTGCATTACTAAAATTTATTCTCTTTCCTCCAAATAAGCTCCTTAATTTTTTACTTATGAGGTGACGATTAATTGGAGGAAAGAGAAAATAATTTTAGTTCAAGTCATCATCTTCGGTTCCTCATGTGTAAATTCCAGGTTGAAATTAAGTTTCTGGGTTTAATTGTCCTAAAATTGCTTTAATTTTAATACTTATAGGACTGAAATTGTCACCCTTAACTTAAGTGACCATAAATTGTTTTAATTTTAATACTTACAGGACTAAAATTGTCATCCTTTAACTTAAGTGTCCGCTAATCCATTAAATAAACAAGACTAAAAATATATTTAAGCAAAAAAAAATAAGATTAAATCTCAACTTATTATTATTATTATTATTATTTTATTTTTTCAAATGTCTCAGTAATTCATCATAATTATCATTTTTTTACTCTTCGTTACAATTCACAGACTCATCGATCTCATTCCATTTTCACCGTGCAATTTGATGCTTGTGAATTTGTTGTTCTGAAGATTAATGTCTCTACCCGCGTAATTCGCGCGGAGTTGAACAGCCGAGGAAGATGTATATGGCATATGGATGGCCGCAGGTGATCCCATTGGAGTCGTCGGATTTCCCTTCGTCGCAACAGATCGTGTACCTCAAGGTTCAGGATGGGATGCTTCTCGTTGTGGCGCCCACTCATCTTGAGCTCTGGTCTTCATCGCAGGTATGTTATTTGTATTTCGTGCAGTTTAATCGAGCTAATTCAGTTTGTGGTTGTAGATAATGGTGTTGTTTTTGGAGGAAGTAATTTTGTTGATTTTTCTTTTTCCTTTTTTTTTTTTTATCATACCGCAGCATAGAGTGAGATTGGGTAAGTACAAAAGAGACGCTGATTCTGTGGCGAGTGAGGGTGAGAATCTGCAAGCTGTGTGGAGTCACGACTCAAAGCTCATCGCAGTTATTGTGAGTGTAGTTTCGGTGGATCTTCTGCTATTGTTGAGTTAGTTGAGAATGCACTTTGAGGTTTTCTGATTTGGCGATGGATTCTATATAACTTGTTCAAAGATCCTTGTAGTTTGTAGGGAACCACTCATAAATTTTGAATAAAATTGTTGATAGAGTGTTAAAATCTGATTTGATCTGTGGTGATGTTTGCGCGCCTGGAAGGCATAAGGTTTTTTTATTTAATACGTGCAAACAGGATGAATATATGTTACATGTGTTTCCTGAATCATTTTCCATGTGTTCATTCGGTTGCTCCACATTTTGCAGACATCGTCCCTTTATCTGCATATTTTTAAGGTGCAAGTTACAACTAAGAAGATTAACATTGGTGGGAAGCATCCAAGTGGATTATTTCTTATTAACTTCACTTTAGTCCTTACTGAGCAAGTCCCCTTTGCAAATAAGAGTCTCACAGTGTAAGCATTAAGCGTATTCATGTTTTTGCTTGTACTTTTTAACCTTGTTTCCTGCCTCTTTGAATTGTGGCATAAGATGTAAACTTATTACTACCTGAAGTGATGGCGCGACACACCCACTCCAGAATATTTTATCTTCCCCTAAACTTGGAGTGAACTTATCTTATTTGATTAATTGCTCTTTTTTTCGTACAAGTACTAAATTAGAATCGAATCCCACAAAATGGCTTCCATGTCTGAACATTTGTTTTTTTTTCTCTTGTATAAGGTTTCGTTTCTGCTTTCTCTTAACTTCAAAGTCTATGAATCTGGAGACAAGATGAAATTTGACTGATTTGATTAGGTTGACCCGAACCTTTGGAATTATGCTGTATAGAGGGTAGATTTACATGGGTTTGGCTGGCTTGTAGTTCATAAACAAAGACGTGTTTCTGTAATATTAGATCACAGTATTTTGAGTATCTCATCTTTGAATGACAGGAGCAACATCATTTGTGATAACAAACACATGCTAATTGGACTATCTGATGGATCGTTGTATAGCATATCTTGGAGGGGTGAGGTATGCCCTGTAAATGGTTTTCTTCTTCCTTGTAAGTTCATTTCACCTTTGTTCTTTTTATGAATTGAACTTTTGAGATGCAAACATTTCTATTCATTGTTGTACAGTTCGGTGGTGTCTTTTCCCTTGATTATGGCACTAATAGATTATCGCAGCACATGAACAATGGGTTAGCCTATGGTGGAACGGAAGGTGTCCACGGATCCAACAATGTAAATCATGCTATGTTTCAGAATTCTGCCGTGGTCAAGCTCGAGTTTTCTATCACATTGCGGTTGCTATTTGTTGTGTTTGCTAGTGGAGAACTCGTGCTATATACTGTGAGCAAGAAAGGATTAAAGCACAATGAAGCAATTCGATTTGAGAGTCAGTTGGCTTCTCGAGACATTGTGTGTGTCTCCTTAGCTCCAGATCAACACATTCTTGCTGCAGGTACCCGGAAGGGAACAGTTGAACTATATGATCTTGCAAATGGTGCATCTCTTATTCGGTCTATTTCTTTATCTGACTGGGGGTAAGCCTTTTGTTTCATAAATCTTTTAAAATGCAAATAATGGTTTGTATTATATGTTGATAGCTGAATTTAAATTCCAATAGTAACTTGTGGATTTTTTTTTGTCTATGATGCAATTTTTTAAGAAGTCTCTTTCACCCTATGCCATTTAAGCTAGATTTCTCTTCGCTTTGTGTTCATGCTTGCAATGTGAATTCATCTCTCTTGGGCTTTCTTGCAGATACTCTGTGGAAGATACAGGTCCTGTGAATACTATTGCTTGGACGCCAGACTACTCTGCTTTTGCTGTTGGGTGGAAGCTAAGAGGACTTGCAGTTTGGTCTGTCTCTGGTTGTCGTTTGATGTCTACAATCCGCCAAATAGGTTTAAGTTCTGTTTCCTCTCCTGTGGGTAAACCCAATCGGGATTTTAAGTATGAACCCATGATGGGGGGTACCGCTTTGATGCACTGGGATGAACATGGATATCGACTTTATGCTGTCGAGCAAGGATCTTCTGAGAGAGTTATTGGGTTTTCTTTTGGCAAATGCTGCCTCAACAGAGGTGTTTCTGGGATGACGTACGTACGTCAAGTTATGTATGGTGAAGACAGATTGCTTGTTGTACAGTCAGAAGATACTGATGAGCTTAAAATACTGCACCTCAATCTTCCAGTTATGTTCAAATACACCTATGGCTGCCTTGTTCTCCTCAATTACATAATTATGTTCCTGATGGACTGTTGTTTTCCAGGTATCTTATATTTCAGAGAACTGGCCTGTTCTACATGTTGCTGCTAGTCAGGATGGAATGTACTTAGCAGTTGCAGGGCGTCATGGTTTAATCTTGTATGACTTACGGTTGAAGAGATGGAGAGTTTTTGGAGATGTTACTCAAGAACAACAAATACAATGCAGCGGTTTGTTATGGTTGGGGAAAATTGTTGTGGTCTGCAACTATGTGGAACCTTCCAACACGTACGAAACCAAAATATTTTTTAATATTTATCTTCACATGAATATTTCTTCAAGATAATATTTATACTTGGATCTGCAAATTATTGAGGGAACTTATTTTCATTTATCTTTTTTGCTTTTACAATGTGGGTTTTCCTCCATTAGATTAATATCCCACCAAAGTTGATCATCGTTCCAAATAAACTCGAGCTGTTATATTGTGAGCAAGTCATTCTGTGCATTAAGGGTGAATAACTTGATGTTCAGTTTTGGCAGTAAATTTTGACTTACAACAAAAACTGTATATGCTATCTTGGCACCAACTTTCAATTTCAATGGCCGATGATTGCAGATATGAATTGCTCTTCTACCCAAGATATCATCTTGATCGGAGTTCTCTGCTTTATCGGAAAACGTTGCTCACAAAACCTATGGTCATGGATGTTTATCAGGACTATTTGCTTGTCACTTATCGACCATTTGATGTTCATGTGTACCATGTGAAGTTATCTGGGGAATTATCACCTTCTAGTACTCCCGATCTTAAGGTAATAGAATTTTGTCCAGGATGTGTCCGAACACTTCAAATATTCTTCATAAATACAGCACTTTATAGTCCTGTTGGTGTTTACTGTACTAAATTTTATTTGCAATATGCTATATGTGTTTGGTTTTTTCTTCATGCATTTTTAAGTGATAAAATGACAAACAGCTTTCTACAGTACGAGAGCTTTCAATCATGACTGCGAAGAGCCATCCGTCTGCAATGCGGTTTATTCCTGATCAGCTTCTAGAGGAATCTGCAGTCCAAAACTCTTCTGATCTATTAGCTCGAGAACCCACCAGGTATTTGTTTCTTAGCTGAAAAATCAATCGTTTGAGTTGGCTGATTGTCCAGTATGGTTTCTTTTAGGTGTTTAATATTGCGGATGAATGGGGACCTCTCCATGCTTGACTTGGATGAGGGAAGGGAAAGAGATCTCAGCGACTCTGTTGAGCTATTTTGGGTCACATGTGGTCAGTCTGAGGAGAAAACAAACTTGATTGAGGAAGTTTCCTGGTTAGATTATGGCTATCGAGGGATGCAGGTAATAGTTTCTATATTGTGGTCTTTCATCCTGAAAGATCACTGATCAAACTTGTAAATAATGGATAATGATTGAATGTGCACTGCAGGTTTGGTATCCTTCTACAGGCGTCTATGCTTTTGAGCAGGAAGACTTTTTGCTGGTACTTTTCTAACGAGTCCATGCACATTCTTTGTATGAAACACATTTTGCCATTTACCATTCTATGCATTCGTGAATATTAACATACTCATTAAACCTTAAGCTAACCATGCTTCTGGGGGTTATTTTAATATTGAAAACTGTGATGGAAAATCATAATAACTATATAAGCTCTTCTAATATATTTTGGTAGCTGTTAGCGTCACTTGATAATTATGCGTGAGTGCTAAATCTGTTTTTGTCTTTATCTGATAGCCTTTTTATTTCTTAGTGACTGATCCGAGTTTGTATTTTTTATGCTTTGTGTGAGATGTTAAGATTATTTCTATTGTTTCGTTTCATATGCCTAAACCATGGTTTACTCCAATATACTAGTTGGATCCAGAGCTGGAATTTGATCGTGAGGTTTATCCACTTGGGCTACTTCCGAATGCTGGTGTAGTAGTTGGTGTTTCTCAGAGAATGTCATTTTCTACATGTACAGAGTTCCCATGTTTTGAGCCATCCCCGCAAGCGCAGACGATATTACATTGTTTACTTCGGCATCTTCTTCAGGTAAGGCCAATCAAATTATTTGGGCTAAACATCAGTGGAATTCATCATTCTTACTTGATTTCAGATTATGACACCAAACATTGTTGAGTAGTTCCTATTGGTGAATTTTCTTTTGTGAACAATATCAGACCAAGAATTTTATTAATTAACAGCAGTTGTCGATTTTTTTTTTTTCGCAGAATCTCATTCCATAATCCATATCAAAATTAAATTGTCTGTTGGAATAAAACTCATATTAGACTGCAAATATAGACATGATTTATCTGATTTAGAAACAATTTCGGTAGGAGAGTGCACATTAGTGAGTTTTTGGACCTTTACTGAATGAGGAAAAAGTCAGATTTTCTTGGAGTTTAATTTGTCAATTCTTTCTTTATAAATGAACATTAACTTTGCCTTGTTGCATACATATATTGGCCAGAAATTTTGAGAGCTTGTTCTTTGTAACCTTTGATAGAGCACCATGCACCATAGTTATCACGAACAGGCTACATTAAGGCAATCCAACAATAAAATAACCTATATTTTATTATGAGTGAGCAATTTGAAAATTTCTATTCACTGGTTCTGCAGAGGGATAAGAAAGAAGAGGCTCTGCGGCTAGCAAGGTTATCTGAAGAGAAGCCACATTTTTCTCATTGCCTAGAGTGGCTTCTCTTTACAGTTTTTGATGCTGAAATTTCCAGGTATATGTAGTTATGAATTTTATTCTCTTTTCAAATAGACTTGGAAATCTGATAGCTGCAATCAACTAGTTTTGGGACTGATTATATACCTTTGTATTATCTTTCTAGTATGAAATTGGCCTTCATGTGAATCATATAAGCCTGAGCTGTCTCTACATAGTTAAAAGCAGTACCAAATTCTTTTTCATACAAGAAGTTTTCTAAATGCTGATGGAGGCTGCATTAAATTGAGTAAAATTTCTACTGATCTCTACATCGTAGTGGTTTCAGTTGCAGATATTCTTACGAGATTATATTGATTTCTAGGCTCCTGCATCTTTTATATGTTCTCTGCGTATTCTGGTATCGTGACATTGTTCCTCTGAATAAGTGAATTGAAGATTATAATGAGTTCGGGCTCCTACATCTTATAGATTTCCAATGCCCTTATTTCTTATTTTTTCTTATCAGGGACTGGTTATAGTAGTGGTTTGATGTAGCTCAATCACATTGGTTGACACTAGGCTGATAAATCATTTTGCTTTTATAGAAAGACCTGAGAAATGAAAAAACATACAATTCTTAATCACCATTATTTGCAGACAAAGCTTAAACAAGAACCAAGCTGCAGTAGATCATGGCCCACGCCCATCCCTTTTGGAAAAGACTTGTGATCTTATCAGAAATTTCCCCGAATACTATGATGTTGTTGTCAGTGTAGCACGGAAAACTGATGGTAGACATTGGGGAGATCTGTTTTCTGCTGCCGGGAGATCGACAGAGTATGTGTGTAGGTTTATTCTTTTCTTTGAAACCAGCATAAAACTTAAATGAAGTATTTGGTTACTCTGTTTTAGCTACCTTGAGATTCACCTGTCATGATGTCTTTTTTCTTCTTTGCTTCAAATACTAATAACGTTTATATAACTAAGTTAAATTACGGTATCCAATCCTTGTTCTTTTCAAATGAGTAGCAACCTAACTGAGGTTAGCAGGGTAGAATGCAAGAATATGCAGTTTCAAGGTGTATGCAACTTGTTAGGCCTTCAAAAAGATCACAATGATGTGTTTCCCTGAATTTGTTCTTTATGTTATTCCTCCTATCGTCACATCTAGAAGGCTCATTATTTAGCAATTTTTTTTAAATATTAGCTAGTTTGCTGTTATGAAATTTCTCTTAACCTTTCAGGTTGTTTGAGGAATGCTTCCAAAGAAGGTGGTATCGTACTGCAGCCTGCTACATACTTGTAAATCTCTTTTTCATTGCACCCTTTTTTACTTCTTTACTTCTTTCATGCCCATGTAGTTGTTATAACATTTTGTTAGTAGTTAAGATAGATGTGTCTTGTTTTGACTTTCTCATCACTTTGCGTAGATTGAAGGTCATTATGTTAGTTTTTATAAAAAAATTTAAATATTGATCCTCCATCATAAATTCGGCTCATTGCTTCAGGTCATTGCCAAGCTTGAAGGTCCTGCTGTGAGTCAATATTCTGCCTTGCGTTTGTTACAGGTGATGACGTGCCTCCTTATTTAGCCTAGTGGATACTTGTAGTGTTATGTCATACTTGTGTTGCAACAAGAAAAATTTCTTACCGGGCTGTCCATTATTTTTCTTTAATATCAGTTGCTAAAATTATTGATTCCATAAACTGCTAGTTCGCAGTTATTGCTGTAAATTAGTTTTTTCATTTACTAATAAATTCCCGTAAAAAGACTGAAGACCTTTAATGATGTCAGTGCGAATTTTGTGTTGCTTGTGTAATATTGTCCATGCATGCTTGCTGATTGGCATCCTACAGTCCCACTTGATCATTTAATCTATTTCTATTGTACTTCCGAAAAAATGGTAGGGATACTGCTTGTTCTCGCATCTGAGCATATGCTACATTGTGATAGGCTTGTTTGTGCTTGTTTGCATATATGCATGTATGTATGTATGTATGTATGTATATGTATATATATATATATATATATATATGAGGAATTTTATGGTGTTCACCTTATGTGGGCACCTTGCATGGACACTTGTTGATGTGACACTGATTCGTACCATATCAACATGCCACATCAATATCATAGGTGACGTGACGTTATTTGACACCTTTTAGGTGTCATTGATCGACACACGGATGCTGATGTCGCATGTTGACAACTTATATGGCACCTGGTATGTGAAACTGATATTTGTCACGTCAACATGCCACATCAGCATCCGTGTGTCGATCAATGACACCTAGAAGGTGTCAACTTACGTCGCATCACCTCTGATATTGATATGGCACGAATCAGTGTCACATCAACAGGTGCCTACATAAGGTGAGCACCATAAAATTCCAGGATGCTGATGTGGCATGTTGATAGCTTATATGGTATCTGGTATGTGAAACTGATATTTGTCACGTCAACATGCGACATCAGTATCCGTGTGTCGATCAATGACACCTAGAAGGTGTCAACTTACGTCGCATCACCTCTGATATTGATGTGGCATGTTGATATGGCACGAATCAGTGCCACATCAACAGGTGCTCACATAAGGTGAGCACCATAAAATTCTTCTATATAGATATAAACAAAAAATTTGCAATTTTCTTCCATAAATAAGTTAAATGTTGGGTGCGAGTTGCGACATCACTGTTCTGATTTGTATGGTACGACGAAATCTTGTGTATTCTTTTTTTTTTTTCAGATTTAATTTGTATGTTAATATCAATGTTTGTGGCAAACTACAATCTGGATGCATAGTAATTGATAGATCAGTTATGTTAGCAAACATTTCGTATTTCCCTTTTTCTCCTCCCTTGTGGATATATTAATTTCACTGTTGTTTTGATGGAGATTTTACCATTGCATAGGCTACCCTCGACGAATCTCTATATGAGTTGGCTGGAGAGCTGGTATATTTTCTAAATAATCTCTATTCAAAAGAAACGCATAATCTGATATTTGTGGCTTTTAAATTCCTGTATATCTTCTGATTGTTAGGTGAGATTTTTACTAAGATCTGGAAGGGAATATGGACCTGAAATCACTGATTCGGAGCAAGACTCTCCGAGATTCTTGGGATACTTTCTTTTCCCTTCCGGTTTTAGAAAGCAACCTCAAAATTTGATACGGTAAGTTAAGGTTGTAATTGAGTGTTTTAGCTTCATTTTTCTTCTCTACTCACATAATCTTGATGAAGCATTGGAAACTTTGCTTTTGGTTCATTGCGCGCAGGAGCTCCTCAGTGAAAGAGCAAAGTCCACATGTTACATCAGTGAAAAATATTTTAGAAAGCCATGCTAGCTATTTGATGTCTGGGAAAGAGCTTTCGAAGATGGTTGCTTTTGTCAAAGGCACACAATTTGATCTTGTGGTGAGTATTATATTTTAGATTAATGTTTACTGCTTTGTTTTTAATTTAACCAAAAGATTACGTTATTACTATTATTTATTGCAGGAGTATCTTCAACGAGAGAGGTACGGAAGTGCTCGTTTGGAAAACTTTGCTTCGGGCCTTGAGATGATGGGACAGAAGGTATAAGCTTGTTTATATCATTTATATTCTTAATGAATTTGATTTCTCTTATGTTTTTCATTGCTCGTGAACGTCTACCATTCCACATAAAGATTACCAATGTTCACTACCATTTTTACGAATGTTAACTACATTTTGATTCAATATTTGTTCTCTTCTGTACAGCTCCCAATGGAAATACTACAAAACCGTCTAGACGCGGAGTTCCTTTTGGCCCACATGTGCTCTGTCAAGTTTAAAGAGTGGATAGTGATCTTGGCCACTTTGCTGAGGCGTACCGAGGTAGACACCCATAACCTACAATTTCACATTAGTTTCTCAAATCCATGCGTAGATGGCAGCTCATGGTTTTACGCCCATAATTTCATATAATTGTCGGAAATTTATTTGTATAGGTCCTATTCGACTTGTTTAGACACGACCTAAGGCTGTGGAAAGCATACAACGTGACTATACAGGTATGCTCTCCGTCTAATAGCGTGTTTGAGGATGGCGTTTAGTTTAATCTCAAGACGCATTTTCTCTTTAAAACGTGAAGGCGCGCGAATCTTTTGCTAAATACCATGATTTGCTCGAAGAGTTGGAGACAAAGCTTTCATCGACAACAGCTGATTCGGAGGAAATAAGCCCGAATTAACTTGCACTTCTGTGATCCATCCATATATATGAGGATTTGAAAACAAAGGTCTGTGGCTTCTTGTGGTAATGTTTTGTCATTCGAAAGCATAACTCTATGAAGCAGATAGACTGCACATTTCACACTTGTAGTTCAAATACTAGCATAGCATACGATTTTTTATTACTTTTATTTTCTTTTTAACATGGGGTTGGCTTTATTTATGAAAAAAAAAATATCGCCAATGAGGTCTTGGCCTAGTGGTCAAGTATGGGATCTTAAGATGTCGGGAAGGTCAGAATCCATTCTGCGTCCCCAATATCTTGAGAAACATTTCACACATGTCTCAATGTGGCTTACCTATTTTGTTTAGTTTGCCGGCTATTGCATCAGCCTTCGAAGTTTTCTAGCCTATAAATCGGTCAATGTTTCCCGGGTTATTACTAATGCACATACGTATAGCCCAATAAAAAGGAACACATATATTGCGACCTCGTGCCTCATCTTCTTCGGCCCACAAACCAAAACTCCGATATTTTCAAAGTCCTACGTATATTGGTTCGTTCAAAATTGCGGGAAAAAGCAGACGATGCTGCCTACAGACTTGATTTGCGCTCGTCGTTAAAGCCTTGAAAAGGCACTTGTAGTTGACGCCATTGATGAGTAGTAAGTGCTGCTTAAGTTTCTCTGTTTTTGTAAGCATGGAAAGAGAATGTGTCCCAACAAATTTACAAAAAGGGCCTAAAATACGTTGGCCAAATGACAATTAGGTATAATTTTGAAGAACTAAATTCTTTCACACACAGATTAGACAGATTCACAAACACTTCACCATATTTCAATAATAATTGCTTTCTACACATGTGAACTGATCCTTCCGCTGCATATATACTAAGTGTGAGAAAAGGGAAGCTCAAACCCTAATTCACTCCCTCCCATTCATCCTTCAAATGCTTGATGTGTAATAACTGTGAAAAAAGATCCCATTAGTATTATCTATCACCAACTGAAGCTAATCGATTCGAAGTGAAGATTAGTCTTCGAACCGTAGGAACATATACTTGCCACCTCGTGCCTCATCGCCTTCGGCCCACAAACCAAAACCCCGACGTTCGACTCCTTAAGCTCCGAAAGATACTCTATACATATCACATATACGTACGTACATTGTTGATTACAATGATATATAACAATGTAGACATAAAAAAGAATTATTGGTTGATGACAATTTTGCTTTGTTTCTTACTCTTTAGGTTGGGCCGTTCGCCGTAGTAAACGTTGATACATTCCGAAAACGACTGCTGAGGAAAGCTCTCCAACTCTCTGTCAGCATTGTAGTCCATATTCTGAATCTGCTGCTCCTTCTCGCCGCTGCTCTTATTCTTGTTCCAGACGAAAGCCGCCGTAGCTGCAATGACTATGCCCATGCATAGGAATAAGACGTGGAATAAAACCGTGGCGAAACTAGGGTAGATTTTGTTGGTGTGACCATCGATGGGAAAAATGTAGTATCGCGTCAGAATCCCGACGGATATGAGGTAGATGACGAACGACGAGGCGATGATAGCACCGAGCCATAGCCAGCTGTTTGGGCCCAAAACTGGGGTTATTACAGCATCGGATGGATCGGTCTTGAACCATATGGTTCGGACCGCCTTCTTCTCTTGGGTCGGGTCGGGCCGTTGCTTCTCTCTAGTCACGAAGGCCTCGATTTTCAGCGAAATATTTGAAAGCTTCGACGGGGCGTCTGCGATGGGGAGTATTAGGTCTAACATGGTTAGGTCGTTTGAGTTCTTGAACGAACTGATGAGGATGACTTGCGGGGGCTTCGATTTCGACGTCCCGCCAGCGTGAATGAGCTCTCGAATTATGGAAATAAAAGGCGCCAATCCGCTTCCTCCGCTTATCATTACCAATAGATCGTGCCTGTCATAAGACAGACACAATGACTTCATCAAATTGGATTCACATTTAGAACGAAAACCCTAATTTTTTTTGGGATCCGAGGAACCCTAGCTTGAGGGTTGGGGGGTTAGGTAAACCCTAAGGGGTCAGCGCAGTAGCCTGAAAACCACGCCAACTAGGCATGCTAACCCAAGAAAATGTTGGCAAGGGAAGAATCTATTGTGTGACCTTCCGACGAGCCTAAGCGGCCATGACCTAATTGGCGAAACCCTAAAATTTTGACAGCTTCGTTTTTTAGTTACCTTAGGAAATCCGTCGAAGTTGGTCCGTAAGGTCCTTCGATAGAGACACGAAGACTTGGAGAAGGCGAAGAAATCGATCGATATAGCTTAGTAGTCCAACTGCCTTCTCTCTTGATGATCACACTGAGCTTATTAGGCTCCAAACCGCTGCTCGAAATCACCGTAAAAGGATGCCATTGAAGCTTCGACACGCTCGCAACGTTCACGAACACAATGCTCGTCGGAGAATAGTTCAAATCTGATCGAGAAAAAAGTATAAGCCAAGAAAATTAAATTTCATCTTCGAAGCGCACCTACCTTTGGCCTTGGAGAAGGTGAGTTCGACGGTCTCGCAGGGAAGAACCCTAGCAGACAAGAGGCGGACGTTCCTTCGAGACTGTAAGAACCTTACGTAACGATCAATCATGAAGAGGAAGAAGCCGGGCAGCATCTGGCAGGCGTAGCGTATTCTGACAAGACGACGTACATGTGATGCGTATAGAAGAAGAGCTCGAACGTCTTCCTCCTTATCTGAGGGAACGTCGCGGCCCATAAGACCAATCCCGCCAGTAAAGAGATCTCTCCCGCTATGTTCGATACGCCCGTCTTGTCCCATTTTAGAATCTGCATTTTTGTTCAAAGAAACGTTAGAATCACTCTCGCTTTTTCTCTCCTCTCTCTCACTCATTACCTTGGACAGTCGACGGGTCGAAGCCCAAAAGACGACGTAGCAAAGACTATGAGCCGTGAAAAGAGCCATGGCGATGTGGCCCAGCCATATGTGGTACTTGACGCTCGACTCAGAAGTCAAGCCAAAGAGGGGCAAGATCGAAGAGCCACGTGCCACTGGGAAGAAGAGGAAAGTCAACGCCACGTTCCCCGCCAGCCCTAGGCAGAGGCCCGCAAACTTCAGCTTCGCCTCCCACCTGAGCGCCGCCACGTCATCAACCACATCGAAATATATATTCATGCGAATGAAGTTATACTATTCATTCTTCTTACACTTCTTCTCCTTTCTTCGCAGCTGTCTCCGGCGTGATGAACTCAAACCTTCGGCGCAGATAGAAGGCGAAGCTCCAGGCGAGGAGGGCGACGAACATGGCGAGAAAGGCGAGCTCTATGCGCGAGACTATGCCCAGCCCTTTTACTATCATCGGCCTTCTCCATATCGACGGAGGATCTTTCGATCTATACGCCAAAATAAACCACTTTAAACGAATAATAACGATAAACGACAATAACAGTTCATCTTCTTACGCTTTTGTACGATAATCCCTTGATTTCTGTCCTAAATGAAGGTAGATGCAGCCCATGAGAGCAATGAACAGCACTGGCGATAAATATAGTAGATAAGTTCCGCCTGCATATGCATGGCATTTGAATTATCGAAATCGTCGAAAAGATTCAAAAAAATAGGTAATTAGGGTTCTAACCTAGGAAGCCATAGTAAATGGAAGCTGTTTTTTTAAGGAACTTCAACGGAGTGGCTCTGAATTGAGCTGTGGGCATCACCACCCACAGCAGTATGTAGCCGGCGGAAACCACCGCCACAGCCGCCATTATCGCCGCCCTAACCACTTTCTTGCCACCGTGGGAAGACCTTTGAGGATTATCCATTGATGATTATCTCTGAGGGTTTATGGAGCTTGGGGAAGGAGATGAACAACGATATATATAGACACACACACTCGCAGTAAAAATAGGGACATGCACGTAGGTAGGATCTCTCGAATATTTTTAATTTTTTTTTTTTGAAAAAAAGATATAATATTGTATAATATTTAATTTTATTTACGTAAATTATAGGGACATTAATTAAGGAATGAATGAACGAAAGCAGACTTGTGTAATAATGTGCCGAGAAATATGGTGCGTGTGCATGTAAGTGTATATCCTCGTGTCCAGCGTATGGCCGCGCGTGAGGCTACTCTACATGCAAGCGCGTGGGAATATACGTCTCCTATTTTCTTTTAGTTTTCTATAAAATTTTATCCCTTTTTTCACCGTCTCCTCTCTTCCTTCTCTTCATTTTTCAGAGGCCAACACGCACAAACACACACAGACACAGCATATAGATGAAATGTATCGATATATGTAGAGAGATCTTTAGGAAGAAAATATTTGCATCTATGTAGGTGTTAATGTGTGTGCTGATATGTGTCGCTCTTTTTTCATGTTGATTTGATAGGTAAATGTCGATGCATCTCGTTGATTTCAAACCCTATTTCGACGCCTAGGAAAAGTATATTCCGTTCGTTTTTGGGGGAGGGGAAACTCAGATTGAAGTACTGATTCGATTAGATTGACGAGGAGGTGAAGGGTTACGGATTTGGGAGCTGTAGCTTTTTAGGATTAGGGCTCGGAAGGGGGATTTATTTCGTGTATAACGTGTTTAATTTAGACGAGGGAATGGATTTTGGATTGAACTAGGTCGAATCGGCGATTCAGCTTGCTGTAATTTGTCACGGTCTGCTTCCTTAATTTTGGAGGTTAATTTGCATTGACTTGGAAATAAACGTTGAATCAGGTGAACAGAGTGGGAGTTTGACGGTTTGGGGTAATTTGAATCTGAGTGTTTTTATATGATCTGGGGACTAGGTTTTGTTTTTGACGGAATAGTTGGATAAGGTTTTGTAGGGCTTGAGATATATTGGTGAGGTTTGTAGTTGAATCGATTACCTTGTAGTGGACATTCTTCATACGCGTGGAGCTGCATAATGAGCTTGGAAGATCAGAATCCCCTCAACCCGGTTTCTGACGTGTCCGCGGAAGTCCCAAAGTGAATAGTTTTTATTTTTAACTCTATCATAATCTGGCTTATTGATGTTCCATGATTAAATATCCGTTATTGTCATAGGAAACCGAGTCTAGCATATTCGAGAGAATTCCTACTGTCTTTCAGTAGTTTGGACATATGCAAGAAGTTGCCCTGCGGGTTTGACGAATCAATTTTAAGGTAAACATTTGTTGAGAACCACAATGTGATTTACGTGATGAAAGATAAATGTGACTTCATCTAGAAAATGTTGGAAATATTATCTTCTTTATATTCTTGTTTTTTTCCAAAAAACTATTAAATATCCTTAATTTTTTGAGAATGTTGTCTCTTGGCTTTGAGTCAGGGAATTTGAGGATGCATTGCTAACTAATGCTGATCGACCAAGAACTCCTGGGAGCTTACCTTTTCTGGGTTATAGAAGAAATGAGCACAGCTCTTCTCCTCCCACACGAGGCGATTCTAGTAATTATTCAAGAGGATCTTATGGGAGTAGATGGGACAGCCGTTCATCTGGGAGGAGTGATCGTGAGAGTGATTCTCAATCTGATAGGGACTCCGGTAATTTTGTATTAGTTAACATTTTGTTTAAATCATATTATTCTCAATTTTTCCGACTGTAGCGAGTAATGGATTGAAATTTATTTTCCATACTTGGTTAAGTTGATGCATTTGCCTAGATTTAATGATGCTATAGAGGAATGTCTTATCATATCCTAAGTTACTTATCTGCCTACTATCTTGAAACGCATACCATATTTAATTCAGTTGGAAGACCAAAATCAAATTTGGGTGCTTTTTATGTCAGGAAATATGCCATATAAATAGCAGGTGCAAAATGATCACAATTTCTGTTGAAGTTTACTGCTGTCGCATGCATATATATGACGTGTTGACGTGAATTCTTTCACTTAATATTTTGAGAGTATATTGTTCTATTGCAGAATCTGGAAGACGTTTTGACCATCAACATCGACGGTCTTGGCAGACCCCTGAGCATGACGGGCTTCTGGGGAGTGGGTCTTTTCCTAGACCACCTGGATATGTGGCTGGAGCCGCTTCAAAGATGCGAACTAACGAGCAGTATCAGCTAATCAAGAGCCGTGAACCACATCATCCTCCACGACCTTACAAGGTTGAGTAATTAGTTCTGTGGAGTATGGAATGATTGAAGCCTAATCGTTTTGTTGACCGTTTTTCTTCCGTCTTGTCAGTCTCAGAAGTTTGTCTTTATCATCTTCCTTAATTAAAATCATCTTTGAGGTTGCTTACTGGATCTAATTTCACTGAACATTATCTGATGAACTCTTGATGTTCTTTTCAGACAGTATCTCATTCAAGGAGGGACACAGATTCGTACAATGATGAAACTTTTGGTTCGAGTGAGTCTGCTAGTGATGATAAAGTGGAAGAGGAGAGGCGACGGAGAGGTTTGAATTTATTTTACTTAGGGGGCAGATTTACTTGCTGCCTTAGTTATATCGGTCTTCCATGTCTTTTCTTTAATGCTTTCTGCATGTTCTAAACTGAACTTTCAGCTTCCTTTGAGCTTATTAGAAAGGAACAGCAGAAAGTACTGCAGGAGAAGCAGAAAATGAATATGGAGAAACGGAATGCTAGTGGTAACTCTGAACTTACTGAACTTTTGGAGAATGATGCTGGTGTAAAGGAACCTTTTGCCCTGAGTAATGAACCTGAGGTTTCTGCCTCTTCTGTGGTCGATAATAATATGGAGAAAACTGCATTTGCCGTTCAGTCTCCTGCGTCGAGACCAGTTGTTCCACCAGGTTTTACCAACACCCAAGAGAAGAGTTCTGAATTGAAGTCACTGGTTTTTCCTTCCTCAGAGGTATGCTATTCTTAACTGCTTTTTCCTATCTATTGTTTTCGAACTTTTGGCCTACCTTGTTGCCTCGTAGGTGACAAAACCTGTAAGTGAGAAGAGCCTCTTGGATGCTGAAGTCAATCTTATGCAGAATGGAAGTACAAAGTTCAATATAGTTGGGCAGCCTGCAGAGACAACACAGCCCACGACCCTTTCGGAAAAACTTGATAAGGAACGCTCGCAAGAAAGTTTAGATGTGCATTTTAGAAAACTTAGCTTTAAACACCAATCTTCTCTGAATTCAAGCCATTTGGACTCGTACGGAAATCCGAAGCATCCTGAGATTACTGAATCTAATACTGAGGTGTTGAGTGGCGAAACTGTTGGTGACCCCAAAGGAAACGAATCAACATCAATTTTTGAAAAGATTTTCGGGAGCACATCATCCATGCAGAATACATTTTCTGGTTCTGTCGAGGTAATTAATATGTTAAATGTTTGTTGATATCTAATATATCCCACAATGATTCCCTGAATGGATCGTTATGATCCAGTAATGAGATTAAACATGGATGGACTTTAATAATTAGGTCAGTTTTAGGGATACTGGTCATAAATTCATTTTTATGTTAAAGATGGTCATGGCCCAGAAGTTCTTTTTATGTAGCATGATTTATTTTATGCTGACCTTACCTGATATTTGTTATTTAGGTTGATGCTGGTAAAACCGATGATGAACGAAGCCACAGTTCTGTTCAGTCGTCCAAATTTGCTCAATGGTTTTTTGAGGAAGGTATGCTGACTGAGTTTAATTTTTTTGATTTTTTTTATATTTTTGGTAATATTGTAAATTTTCTGAAGACATTTCAGTTATCTGTTCTGATACTCTCATTTGTACACTTTTAGAAGACAAAAATGCTTCTGATGAAAGCTCTTCTTCAAGGCCAAACAATCTCCTGTCTTTAATAGTCACTGGTGATAAAGGTAAGTGCTGCGATTTGTGTTGTTTTTCCACAAAATATTGCTAAGCCTTGAATGTTCATTTTGCAGCAAATGGAAATTCTGACCCATTAGGCATCATCAGCAGTAAAGAGGAGGCTATTCCGACTGTACTAACTTGCGAAGATCTCGAACAATCAATTTTATCCGAGTACGACACAGATGGTAAAAATGTGGAAGCGCTCTTCAGTAGCCAGACTAATAATGGTGTCAATACCAATAAACCTTCTGAGGACGCCGACAATCATGCATCTCTGAAATTGCTTTCAATGTTGCAAAAAAGCACCGAGGGTAATGCTAGTGTCAAATCTGATGATGATGTTAAAAGCACTTCAGTATTGACAGTTTCTCAAAAGCGTGACATGGATCCTAAAGTTGAAGATAATATTCAGAGTTCAACTGACCTGGGCAGACCACTCACACTTGAAACTCTCTTTGGAACTGCTTTTATGAAGGAGCTACAGTCTGTTGGTGCGCCAGTATCTGCCCAAAGGGGCCCCATTGGTTCTGTTCAATCTGATAGCCAAGAGCCCCATGGACCACCTTATCCATTCCCTGATAATGGTAGTTCATCAAGGGTAGGCAATGAGTTACAAAGATCTGGGCTTGATAGTGGCAGTGACCATCGAAATCAACCGAAGCAGATTAACATTGGGAACTTTTTAGGCTTCAATGATCCTCAGATTGAAATAGTTCCTTCAGGGCATTCTGAAGCAACCTCGAAGCATAATGGACATGAAGGGATGTATCACAGCCTATCTGAAGATAATATAATGTCTTCAACCGATAAACAAAACCATCACATGTCAATGTTTATGGCGACTGAGAGACCAGACTATCAGACTCCTTACCAAAACATTCCGCATCAGCATCAGCAAGTTTGGGGACCATTTAATCACATGGAATCAAAATCCGCTCACATCAATTCGCCGGCAAACTTCTTAGGTTCAGATTCCATTTTCAACCATAATGCACCCTCGGAGCACCAATTCCATCCCAATATGATTGGGCCTCAGTTTCATCATCATGGTAATCATAGATTCGATGCTTTACATCGCCGTCCAGCGCTGCATCAAATGGCAGGTAACCATCCTCATCACATGTTCGCTGATTTTCCACCGAGGGGAAGTTTAGTCTCAGGCCATGGAAGTGATGCTCGGGTTATCCAGGAAATGAACAACATTCAGGGATTCCCTTTACGACCACCACCACCCCACATGCCAAACATGCACGGCGCCCATCCGCTATCTGGCCCAGGTGAATAAGATATATACAGAAAAATAAAAGTGGTTATATCTCTTGCAGTTTTTCGAAATGATTTATATTCTTTTCTTGGTTTTTGATTATTATTATTATTATTTCCAGCGGGGGATATTAACTTGGGAGGAAACCCACCCGAAGCTTTCCAGAGGCTCATTGCAATGCAACTCAGAGCAAATTCAAAGCAAGTCCATGGCCCTGCCGGCAATGAGGTCGATATGGGCTTTCGATATCGATAAATTGCAGTAAGATAAGCACTTGCTCTTGAGATTGTAATGCATACATACATACATACAAGTGATGGTATTTCCTCTGTTTGACATCACAAGGATCTTTAGTCCTTGATGAATGTTGTTTTATCTGTGACTTCTCTCTCTCTCTAACATCTCCTGAAAAGATGTCCGGGCCGGGCCGGATCGGGCTATTGGCTCTAACTTAAAGGTCCTCAAGCCCAATCACATGATTATCACATCAGTTCAGTTAGCTCTTATTTTACAAACTACACCATTTTCTCCCTAATTATTTTTTTTACCTAATTTATTGGCATATACTACAAATGTACACCTTCGTCAGAGGCTTTTTTAATTAAATTTTTTATTTATAAAATAAATGAAAAATAATATTTATTAATAAAATAAATATTTTCGTAATTAGAAAATACGAATTATAACTCGGATCTTAAAGATACGAGTTACTCCACTTTATAAAAAAAAAGGTTGGACCCCACATGAAAATACTTTTTATTACATATTTCACCAAATCATTAAATCATAGTTACTTTATGCGATTTATGTTATAAAAACAAATAAACACATCTAATTTATTATTTGTTTTATGACGGTCAAACTGATATCCATATCTAATATTTTTCGATATTCATAAGAATATTATTTTTTCGATATTCATAAGCTTGTATTATATCAATATCCACTCCCTTCCAAAACATAGATCTCAGGTAGACATGTTCATACGGTTCCAAATTTATAAATTTTTTTTTTCAAAATCGGACATTTTTTTTATAAATTTTATAAACCGACGGTTTGAACCGCCAGTTATAACCGGGTTTGCAAACCGCTGGTTTCGGTTTTCAAAAAACAAAAACCGAAACTGAACCGTTTTAATTTATTCATTGTTTCATGACGGTCGCATTGATATTCATATCTTATATTTTTCGATATTCATAAGAATAATATTTTTTGATAAATTGTGAAATATGGAACATGGAGTGGACATTGCTGTATAATACATGATTAAATTTAAATTTGGACACATGAGATTAGACATGTTCATACGCTTTTAAAAATCGAAACCGAACCGGAACCGAACCGATGGCCAACGGTTCGGTTAACCGGGGTCAACGGTTCCGATTAAAACCGAAACCGAACTGTTATTTAAAATGGTTCAGTTTTGATTTTTGTTTTTTGAAAACCGAAACCAGCGGTTTGCAAATCCGGTTATAACCGGCGGTTCAAACCGTCGGTTTATAAAATTTATAAAAAAAATGTCCGATTTTGAAAAAAAAAATATAAATTTGGAACAGTATGAACATGTCTAACTGAGATCTATGTTAAATTTGGAAGGGAGTGGATATTGATACAATACAAGCTTATGAATATCGAAAAATACTATTCTTATGAATATCGAAAAATATTAGATATGGATATCAATTTGACCGTCATGAAACAAATAATAAATTAAATGTGTTTATTTATTTTTATAACATAAATCGCATAAAATAACGATGATTTAATGATTTGGCGAAATATGTAACAAAAAGTATTTTCATGTGGGGTTCAATCCTTTTTTTTATAAAGTTAAGTAACTCGTATATTTAAGATACGAGTTATACTTCGTATTTTCGACTTACGAAAATATTTATTTTATTAATAAATATTATTTTTAATTTATTTTATAAATAAAAAATAAAAAATTATTTATTTAATTAAAAAAGCCTTCGTCAGATGTATCGAACTCATTTAATTCCTTGGTTGTAAGGCCGGGAGGGCCCTTACCAAGGTGGAGAGAATTGTAGTATGTTACTTTAGGAAAAATTGAAGTATTTGTGACATGAAAATGAATAATGAGTTGACATATATTATATTACACAATTTATTATTGTCATATTAATTACTAATGTAGGCCGGTCATCTCTCTGCCTTAGGATTGACATAAAGTGAAAGCCCCTAAGTTTTCAGTCTCCCATAATGATATTATTTTAAACAAATTACTAAAATTACTAAAACCTCAAATTTTTATTTTTTTATCTTTTTTGGCCGTAATATAGATGATATATGTCCGATAACTCTTTCTAATTGTAAGATCAAATCGAAACTAATATAAAAATGATTCTACCATTGTGAAATTCAAACATTCAATTCAAGATCGAAATACCTCGGTTAAGACTAATAAATTTAATCGATGATATGTTGAACTGGCTAGGTTATGAAATTATAATGAGCAGAAATTTGGTTGTTATATGAGAAAAAAAATATAAAGTCAATATGTGACTAAGAAATTTGTTATATGAAAAAAAAAATATATCTTATATATTTGTACGGGGGGAAATATATTATTACTTCACGTTACTTACTAAATTTGATATCATCAATAATCAAACCCAATTTAATAACTTGGTCAGGAATTATCCATGGAGCACGCAACAACTCTATCGAACTGCAAATGTCTATTTATTTCATTATTTAAATATCAATTATGCTGTAAATACGAATACTTACATACATTATTACTAACAAACTTACATTTAAATACCTCTTTATATAAAAATTGTCAATTCAATTCCTTATCTGAATTTTTTTACATATAGGTACCTAGTAGAATAAATTTTTTACACATAAGTACCCGCTTGCACCGCAGGTAAATCATATAAATATATTTAGGTACGATGTAAAAACGTATTGTGGTACATAATACCATAGGAAAAGGTACATCACATAATAAATTTACGTGACATAAAGAAACGTATATATATACACCATATAAACGCCTGATGTGGTACGTAATATACATATAAAAATGTACATCAAGGATGATAAAATGGTACACACAACCAATTGGGACATTTTTATTTGATAGAATACTGGATTGCAACTTTTTTATACAAATAGGTATTTAAATGCATATTACCTTATTGCAAACCTTAAATTATTCATCACAATTTATATTTTACGACAAAAGGCCAAGAAGTCCATGAAATAATGCACGTGACGAGCACGCTCTCTGGACCGCGCGTGAAGCTTCCCGAAGGCCGCCACTTTGCATCGAAGTCATATTTGTTTTCTGAACTGCACATGGCGCTGATTCTCATACATATCAGTTTGTTCAAACTCGTATACAACATATACATATATATATATATATATATACATATAATAATTGATAATGTAATGAAAAATTGATAATAAGAAGAGGTGGCCATCAATTTATTTCAGCAGCATTTGTTTTCTTGCGAGTTATAAAAATAATATTCAACTAATTTATCATCGCCTTCCCTGTCATACGAGCCATCATCATAATTCATAATTCAACACTTTTTCTCTATTCCATCTCTCATTCTCTTCCTTTTATCTTCTCCATTTTTTTTCCTCCATATTCAAATACTATCTCTCCTCTTCTTCATAATTCTACTAGTTAATCATCTGATCTATGGCTGCATTCTTGACTCTCAATTGAAGACCTCTCCCATCATCGTCCCTCAAGCTCTAAAGTCAAACATGAAGGTTAGTTTCTTCACTAATTCTTGAGATACTTTTGTTCTCTAGTGGTCTGTTATATATATATAATATATATATATATATATATATCGTCTTCTTTCTGCAGAAGTTTGTGCTCAGATTGGAACTATTTGAAGAAGAAGACAAGCGCAGGGCTCTTAAGACAGTGTCCACTCTCTCAGGTAAGAACAAGCCTATGAAAAAACCCTTTAATGTTTCAACCTTGAATATGCGAATGATCATGTATAGGCATCGATGAGATCACCATAGACATGAAAGGCAAGAAGCTAACAGTGGTGGGAACGGTGGACCCCATCACCGTAGTAAGCAAGCTCAGAAAGAAGAACTGGACGGCGTATATAATCTCGGTCGGTCCGGCCAAAGAAGAGCCGAAGAAAGAAGAAGCGAAGAAGGACGAATCGAAGAAGGACGATGGGAAGAATAAAGAAGACGAAGGAGGAGCAAAGAATAAACAACAGTCGGAGGAAGGAACTAAAAAAGAATCTGAACCCAATAAGAAAACAGAAGGGAACATCAAAGTAATCGAACCTCCACCACACTACGTCTACGGTGCAGCGCCGCCGCCGATGATGATGCCGCCGCCGCCGCCGCATTATAGGCCTTACTATTATCAGCAGCCGATGAATATGAATCCCAATTACTACTTCCACTACGTGAAGCCTCATAGCATGGAGGAGAATCCAAACGCTTGTGTCATATGCTAAAAAAAAACAACTTAGGTTAATTGTGAGATTATTACATGCATTATTTCTTGTCATGAGTATTGAGTCATCACTGTTCTTTGGTGTTAAGTCAAGTTTCTAAGTGTGGTGGTGGCCAACTTGAAGTTGAATGCTTTGCTGGAAAGTTGATCTTTTCCTGTCGTGATATATATATATATATATATATATATTATTTTTTGGGTTGAGACAAATGTTTAGGACGCATGGATGATTCATTTAGGACAAGAAAATTGCGTCCTCTTCGACATGAAAATAATAATAATAAAATAAAATAATATATAGTAGTCTATGGGCTAAATAGATCACTATAAATTGTTATAATATTCATCCTTCCATGTATCTTTCGATTATGAAATATTATGGACATAGTAAATAAATTGAGATTTGAATTTTGGTCACCATTAAATTGGTTGGCTGTTATTGTCTATTCTTTCCCTCTCATCTCCAAATCTACTTTCTGAATATCTATTGTACGATATTAGTTGGTTTGGTAGGCCATGTTAGAAGAAAAATAGGACTTATTTTAGCAAGTTGGTTGATGAATATTAATATACACTTTTGGCTTAGCCTTAATATGTATATAGAGGATATGACTCAAAATTAAATTCCATTTTATTACATTAATGTAGAGAGGACAAGCTTGTAACGTCAGCTTCTTAGAAGAATATATGCAATATAATATATATATATATATATATATATATATATTATATTTAATGAATAAACAATCTGGGCTTGAGACCCAATAAACAAAACATACAACTTTCGGCTGCTTGAACTGAGACTCGACTTGACTTCTAAATGCATTTGAACAATATTAACCTCTATATCATCACCAAATATATGTAATAATTAATTACATATATTACTACAGCAAAGAATTATATATGAAACCTTAACCTAAGTCCTTGTGCCAAGGAGAGGTGACCGAGGGAGAGGCGAATGAGGAGACATTACACAAGGCAACGAAGAGGAAGAAGCAATCTTCTCATCATACAAAACCAACGAAGAAGAAGAAGGAAAACTAACCCTCAAGGCCTTCTTCTTCTTCGCCTCTAATTCTTTTCGTCCCGCTTCATCCCTCCGTCTTCCCACGAAGTTTCGAATCCTTCTCAGAGCAACATTGACCGTCTCGTCGTCCATGTTAGCGAAGCAAACCCTAAACCAGCCTGGCTCGTGGCAATGAAACGAAGATCCAGGCGAAACGTTAAGCTTCACCTGGCCGATCACAACCCTCCACAACCCTAATTCACCTTCGAAACTAGGGTTTTCAAGCAAGCCCCTCAAGTCCATCCAGCAGAACAACCCCGCATTGCTCTCTAGGCAGCCTATCCCAAGCTTCGACAGCCCCGTCCTAAACCGATCGTGCCTATCCATAAGCCTCCTTCGGCTCTCAGACAAGAAGTTGTCCACAAACGCCTCGTCGGACAGCATCGAGGCCAGCAAGTGCTGCGTCTGAGAAGATACGAGCCCGAAGCTTGACATTCTCCTCGCGCAGCTAACCACTTGGTCGTTGTAAGAATAAACCACCCCGACCCTAAACCCAGGGAGGCCCATGTCCTTGGAGAGGCTGTAGACAATGTGTATCAATTCCCGACTGCATGCCTTCGACTCTTCGACCAGCTCGGAGACGCTGACGAACTCGGGGGAGCGAAAAACCGTCGAAGCGTAGATCTCGTCGCACACGAGGTGGATTCGCTTGTCGCCGACGAACTCGATCAGGGACTTCAGCGTCGATCGGCTCAGCGTCGTGCCTAATGGGTTCGAAGGGTTCGCTATGATGAGGCCTTTGACTCTTATGTTGGCCCGTCGGGCTCTTTCGTAGGCTTCTTCGAGGGCTTCTTCCGTGATTCGAAAGCTGTTCGAGCTTTCGCATGTCACAGGGATGAGCTGGACTTTGGGTCTCCATCTCAAGTCTCTATCAAATCTGCCCAAGAAGAACAAAAAAAAAGATCACATTTTTATTACATTTACGTAAGAACATAGTTGTGTTTATACTAGAATAGAGATTGAGACGTACACAACACAAGTCAGACAGATAATATATTTCTCAGGTTCATATCTTATTACATTTAGGTTATACTTATTGAAAAAGACTTCTAAGGTTCTATCTTTCTCATTCAAGATTTCATTAGGCATTTGTGCTTAATGAGTCTATGTTAGGTCACCACACAGCCTACGTGGCAAGATAAAGCAGACACAAAGAAAAATAAATAAATAAATAAATAGTTTAAAGTGGATTATATTTCTTTTCTAAATTATTAACTAAGCATAAAGGTCAATTCCTTCTTGTCTTT
Organism: Lindernia subracemosa; assembly: GCA_028392965.1. Lineage (NCBI taxonomy): Eukaryota > Viridiplantae > Streptophyta > Magnoliopsida > Lamiales > Linderniaceae > Vandellia > Vandellia subracemosa. The sequence continues at coordinate 5,584,386 of JAQPCC010000002.1, read as the reverse complement.
AAATTAATGATGCACGAGTACAACATTGAGTTGAAAACTCAACACACTTCCTTATTAAAAACTGCACAGCTGTAAGAGTTTTGTTGGCTGAAAGAGAATATAAAATAAAGTTGGTTGTATATACTGTCTGCTCTTGAATTTACAACTTATATGTGGTGGGGTTATGGTTAGAATATTGACTTTTTTTTCTGAAATAAAATAGGAAAATAAATACGGCTATTTTACACGCAATCTGCCAGACAGATCATCCCAGAAAGATATATGTTGACCAGTTTAAGTATCTATCTTACTTTGTGAACTAAAAAACATTCCAAATTATAAGTCAATAATATGGCTAATTAAGTTTATCTTTAAAAAAAAAAAAAAACGAACTTCCTATATCAACTTCTTCTTTGTTTCGTGTTCATACCAAGTAAATGATCTTTATTATTAGTTCCATGAATGAAGGGCTTGTTTGGATCGAAGACTTACGCGGGATAGTAAGGCGTGGGAATCAAGAATCCATCCCCGGGATCAGCCAAACAGAACATTAACGTCTCGTTAGCGCCCGTCGCTCCGCCCGCCATTACTATGCGGTCGGGGTCGAAACTAACCCTTTCTCCTCTTGCCTTTGCCATGAATCTCGCTATCGCCTGAATATTCAGTAATATGCTTATTTTATTTTTCATATATACCGTAAATAGTGAATGTATATATATATATATATATATATATATATAAGTAGTTGTATAATCATATTTTCATCAAAAGCTTACATTTCTAAATTCAGGCAAGCCATGATAATCTTGATACAAGGCAATATCCTTGAATGCAATATGGACTCCTTCGTTGCTGCAGATTGAAGCTTTTGGGTTCTTTTCGATCCATTCTTCGATAAGATCAGTGCTAAGCTGCGTGAAGTAGAAAGCAAATAAGAAAAGAAGAAAAGAAAATTTCATGACATTTAGAGACTTAATTAATAACTTGTCAATAACCTGGTTTTCGGCGAGGCCCATTTGAATAACCCCATTAGGGTTTTTGGTGGGGTGGAAAGGATCACTGTCATAAGCTTTCCATCCTTCGAAGTATGGAGAGTTTTCGCCATGTTGATCGTTTGTTGCTAACTCGGAAAGCAAGTTTGAATGGTTGTCTTCGTTCTTACATTCTTCCATTGTATTTTCTCTTGTTGATATTATGTGTGTTTATTTTATAGATAGAGATAGTTTTATTGCATGAAAGAATGAAGACGAGGGCGAATATATATAGGCGCAAGGTCATTGACATGCGAAGTGAGAACATAAATAAATTAGTAACTCAAAAAGCTTGTAATAAACACATTACTTAGTGGGAGGGAGTAAGTCGGTTTCAACGTTCAACATTCTTGAAAATAAACACTGCTAAGAAAGAAATAAAGATATATACATATATATATTTATATATATTCTCTTCTATTTTTCTTTCTTCTCTTTGTGTTTGGAAGTGTGGGTCAATGGAATGACTTGAAGATCCATATGTCGTAATCGCTTGCATTTTCAAAAGTTGTGACTCGGATTTTTTTTTATGTTTTATTTTTTCTATTTATGTTGTGATATTATATTATTTTTATTTTTAATTATGTTTTTTTTTAACAAAAATTTAAGGTGGGATTCTTTGTCAACAAGTCGTACGTAGCAGTGAGAAATATTTAATATTTGCCGTTGCCAAATATACACTTGTGATTGTGATAGTTGCAAATAATTCTATAAGTTGACGAATAATTAATAAATAAATTGGTTCGGAAAAAAAAATAAATTAATAAATAAATTGGTAGCAATAGAAGAGAGGAGAACCTGCATTTATTTCCATCATACTTACGCATTATTATCAACAATAGTATGACGGTGCTCTTCCCCCTATTTTCTATTTAACATTTGCAACATATATATATATATATATATATATATATCAATTACAATTACTAAGAGAAACTAGTTTAAACTTAAGTGTAAATTAAATTTAGGGAAATTATAAACTTAAGGTCTCCATTTTAATAATTATAAAAATATATCTTCGATCATTTTTCTGAAAAAATAAATTTTAATTATATGACATAGAATATTTTCCACTCGCTGCTGATTGGCATACGATGACATGATATTTTTGGCTCGTTATAGAAGAATGATATGAGACTCGAATTTATTCTGTGATATACAAAGTGACTTACATATTATTCGCAATTATCAAACATATTAATATTCCAAATTCGAAATCTATATACTTGGTGATCCAAATTTATAAATTTACCACTACATTAAAAAAAATTTCAAGAGAATTTCGCGAGGCCTTAATATAGAAAATCACCATGCATAGTTATATATAATTAATAAAATGGATCCTAAATTCCAAATCAATTAACATACGAATTTATTTCTTCTATAATTGCGGAGTATATTGAGACTTGACAATTACCATAACTTAGTTTTCAACAATTATCTCCATCTTCTATCTCGTTGATGAAACTATTATTGCATTCCTTGTAAAACTCTTATCTTAAAAAAGCTAAGTCCAATTATATGTAATTATGCATCATTCTATGATGATTAAATGACTATGATAATTGATTTCTAGATATAAAGCACTGTCTGCATTTAAGATATATAAAGGTGAGTTTTGTATTTATCTAATATTAGACAATGGACTTTTAGATTCCGTAAGTCATTACAATTATCTAATGGATAATCGTTTACGTTGTTGCACCTTACCCATATTTAGAAAAATATTCAATTACATCGTCGAGTCAAATGATACATAATGTAATAATTTATACTATGGTGCATTGCATTCATCTTCTATAATAATTTAAATAATGTACACTTATATGTATACATATCGTGTTAGTACTCTAATTTATATCATTAAAAAAAAATTAAAACAATTGAATTGTAAGAACCGTAAAGTGAAAAACCAAATAAAAATCAGTTAAATTCAAGGAACCTAAGTAGTTAATGAGTTCATAACTGATTTTGTACCGACAGTTCGACTCGCATCCCTAAACGGTAGCAAAACTATTTTCTATTTTCGGAAATATTCAATAAATTAATTCGGAAAAATAAATTGTATTTTCTATAAATGGTATCTTCAATATTTCCCGCGTGACCCGCTCCATTTCTTCTTTTAGGGCCTTCTCCAAATTAAATATCGTCATATGGAAGTTGAATCTTCATAATATTTCATATGGGACTGTTAGGAATCGGTGCACGTAATCATGTATTAAGCGCAGCGGAAATTTAAAATTTTTATATCAATATATATCATACCGATTCCACCAAGATCCATGCGAATTAAACTTAACCAGTTCATAGAGATTATATCTGATATTACCTTTGAGACGGATGTGTATTTAAATACCAAACGTATGGTATCTCTACCGATATCCACCAAGAATTCGATCAAAGAATCGTCTTTTCTTTAGCTAGAAAATACTCCGACGATCTTACTTGATTCACAGTTTTACGAGTAACTCAAAAACCCCTTTTTGATTACCGCAAAAAACCTTTATATGAGCTTTATGAACGTGTTTTTTTTTTTTTCTGTTCCTTGTACACAAAGGATATCTATCTTGTGTTACCAACGTATGTATCATATATGTGTAGGCTAGGATATAAACTTATATTTATTAAATATTCTCTAATCTCACTTAAAGAAAAATAATCTATTTCATGAAATAGATATGATTGGAGATTATCTAATAAGCTAAATAATGGAATAAATCAAATCATGGAATAACAACTTTCATTGATTGTCATCTTTCCTAAAGTAAATCAATATAATTCCATTAAAACAAATCTTCATCCATAAATAAATATATCACATGGATATTATATATATATCATATATATATATATTTCTCATATAAATAATTTGAATCTTTTGTTTTATATGATGGATAAATAAATTATCCTATAATTAATTTATCATCATATTTACATCTCCATGTAACATAGAAAAATTAGTTTCTTTGACCTTTTCTTTTCGGTGTGACCCAGTAGGATCCATGTCACGTTGGCAATAGAATTAGAACTCTTTCTCATTCTATAAATCATAATTAGTACCTAGCAAATACATTATGATTATCCAAGTGACATAGATAATAAGTATCTCGAATACGTATCACCATCCTTAAGCAGTAATTGCCCATGTCAATTCCTTGTCACATAATATCCTATATAAGTTCAAGGTAGGAATGTGTCATCCTTGCAAACTTATTTATTTTCTTGATTCCAAAAGTTTATCGTAAATATGATTAACTCCTTAATCACATTGCATGCATTACGATATCACTTTTATCAAGGGGCCCATGGATACTATCACTCACAAACTATGAGGGACAAAAATATTCTTGATGAACCAAATCCACTACACTAGCCACGCCTATTGCAGCAATACCCGTATAGTTACCTTTTACGGCTAACGTTGGGCAATACCAACAAACATGCATGTCTAGTGTTGGAAACTGAACATCTCATGTTATAGAATTCAAGACACGTATGAAACATTAATGACACAAACACAATCCATAATCCGTTTCACTTTCGGGTCTATCCGATATCATAATCTCCATTATATATCTGTGCGATTAAATTGATAACTCTTTATCAAATAGTTTGTAGAATATAACTATCATTTAATCCACACATTAATCTTAAACACGATAATTAGTGTTCCATGCTAAAATCAAGATTAAGGATATTTGAGTAAATATTATATATTACAATATGAAATTCTACAATTTAAGCCATCGACTTAAATGATCCATAAATAATAATTTACTCAAGGAACAAAATGATATAAATCATTCAATTCATGAAATAACATTTAAAGCGCAATAATCCAAATAATTGGCTTTTAGATCACAAAACTAACAGGGACGGCTATAAAATAAAATTCTTGATAATAACGTGACAAATAAAAATATTAAATAATAGTATTATATATAATTTCGTTTTTGGAAAAGTAGGGTACAATACAACTCGTACTTTAATGGTATGGATAATGTACTTTTAAGCACCGCCCTTTTGTTATATTTTCATTAGTCAATAAATCATTCTGCATTGTAAGAATTTCACAAGTTAGTACAAATAATTGGTGCTTCATTATTATTTACATTCAATGTCATCAAACTATGAAACCGATTTATAACATTAGAGATTATTGCAACGTGCTTTGATTGCTTCATATGCCTAATCATAAGTATTTGCCTTAATGATTCCCCGCCGTTTAATTATTGACATATGCTTAGGAAAATTAAATATCATTAATGCACATTTTTTTTATTATAGTCTATCGATCTTTATGGTGTCATATGATTTGAATTAAGCTGAGTCGTCTATTTATATCCATTTATTACGATACTATAAATGTAATAAAACAATTGACATTCGTTGGGTGGTATTTAGGTGTCGATGAGTTATTTAATAGGTTGGTTTCAAGTCAATTCTTTATTCTAAAATCATCGAATTATTTTGAAGCTTCGAAGAAAAGTGAGAAAATGTTTACCCTTTCACTGATTGACTATAGAGTTAGTGTTCACATTTCATTCTTCGACAAGTTTATTTATTTATTGATTTACTCACTTGACTCTTGGGTTGTTACGCAAAATATCTCTACAATGTTATTTCGACTTTTTAAAATAATTTCTTTATTTCTACTTATGTGTAATAAGCCGTTGTTTATCACATGAAGAGGGAAAAAATAATTATTACAAAAACTTAATTCACATCTCGTCAAACATAATTTTATGTCTTATCCAAATCCACGTCATATCATCGTTGATTCATTCAATTTTAATTATTCAACAAAAGGTTAGATGTAAGTCAATTTAGAAACAGCATAATATCTAAATAAATGCCTTCATATGGAAATGTTATTGACTAAGTTAAAAACAAACATACCAAAGTCCATGCATCACTATTCACACCTGCTCCATATTTAAAGTTATAACACACGACTATAGTCACAGAAAACATATGGCAAGAGTCAAAATAGTCAACGAATTTCGGTTGACTCTTACATAGTCAACGAAACATCTATGTTTTTAAATATTTAGTCTTACACGTCTGTCGGGGTGCCTTGCCTTTCCACGAGATAGATTTCATTGCGATAATTAATGAATAAATAAATAAATTAATCAATTAATTAATAGAGTTTTATTGCACAAGTAATAATACATGCATGCAATGAGTTATAAATGTTTTAACAAAGAGTGGTCAATGAGAAGATATATGCTGTCGAAATCTAAGTACGAGGGAACTAACTATGGATATGTTGATTCTTCAGACCAATTGTTCTCTATATATATATATATATATATAATTCAACTCTTAACTTATAATATTTATTTTATTTTGGTCAAAATAAAGTACGAGGGTAAAGTTTGTTCATGCGCATGCAAATAAATTTATTATTTTTTGACTCTTGACTTAAGAACATCGTTGGTTTTGACTACTTGCCCATCAAGATTGGGAAAATCCAAAAATCTCAGTTTGTTTTCACACACTATAAATAATAAAAATATAAAATTATTTGAACTTACCATCCGGGAATAATATATTTTTAAATCGTATAAAGTTGTTTTTTTACTCTTTCTTTAATTTTTTGGGTAGTATTTATTTATAAATACGACCAACGTAAGGTAAGGATTTAGTGGGCCGTCTTTCAATGGTAATTGGGTTTCTATTTCATAGGCCCATTCTTATATTGGGCTTTTCGGATCCTAATGTTATGAAATGGGCCGGAGGCCTAGTGGGTTATGTTGCCTAATAAATGAGACCTCTTGTGTAATTTTCAATTTTAAATTATGCTTTTCGCAAAATTATATATTCTACAAAAACTATCTCACTTCACTTATCGTCATCATAATCATCACACTACATTTAAGATGTAACTAATATTTCTGATCCATGTATTCCATCCCAAGTGCACATAGACAGCTATCTCAAAGACTAAAGTCTCCGCACTCCACTAAATTTAAGGCGGGACAAATCTTTCTAATCAGAGGCGGACTCATGATTTTATAGTTGAGGGCACCGTTACAATTACATTTCTTTCCATCGAAAAATAAAAATATTAGAAATCTAAATCGCATGTATAGTTCATGTCAAAATCATCAATACAAGTCGAATGATAATGCTAAAAAAATTAGAATAAGTTTCTACGGTTGACTGAAATGTAACAATAGAAGAATGAGTCTTTGAGGAAAATTGCATTATACGAGATCTCATCATCTGAAATTCAAGCTATGAGGTATAATACTACATTTTCATTCCGGCGGTTGGGGGATCAATTGACCCCCCGAGCCCCTACGTAGGACCGCCCCTGTTTCTAACCCATGTGTTCCGTCTCAAGTCCTTAGAGACATTTATCTCAAGGAATGTAGTCCTCATAGTGCTGGACTAATCTTTCTGATTGATTTATCCGTCCTAAGTCAAGATAAATATTTATATCAATGACTATCATCCTCACAATCCGACTAAAGCCTTTTCGGGCCACTGTGTGCTGTTTTTAATCCTATATGTATATTAATCTCAAGGAAATTAAGTGACATTAAATTTATAATCTTCTTATAGAAAGTCATGTGCACCACCAATTAAGTGTTGTATACTTTATGCAACATGGGAATACTCCATGAAACCTTTTGGAGATAAGATTGAAATGATGGACTGATACAACAACGCCACTCATGGTGGGAAACGTAATGGAATGGAACTAATATATAGTATAGATATACATATAATTGTTATAACTATTAAATATTTTACTAACGACGATTATATAAATATTAGAGAGATAACTAAAGAGATAAACAACTTCTTTATTCAATACTTTTCAATATATTTTTACACATTCCAAATCACCTATTTATACACAAATCTCTCAAATTACATCCACAAAATAAAATATTACATCAACCACACAAAAATCACATCTACCATTCTAATCAATAAAATAATCAAATCTAACTTTCTCAACCTCCATTCTTAACTTAACAACCAATCCTTTTACTTAACCACCATTCTAAATAATATACATCCACATCTTTATTTTAATATTTCATAATACTCCCCCTTGGATGTATATTAAGGAATATGCCTCATTAAAACCTTGCTAGGGAAAACCCAGTGGGATAAAAACCTAGTTAAGGAAAAAGAATACATAATTCCATTGATACGTTTTTCTTGTTGCCTCATTAAAAACCTTACTGGGAAAATCACATGGGAAAAACCACAGTGACAGGAAAAAGAGTGCAACGCGTATTTACTCCCCCTGATGATAATATCACTCCATATCTCGAAGTCTTCGAACTCCAATTGAATATACCAATTTTCTAAAAAATAATAGGAGGAAGTGCTTTTGTAAATAAATCTGCAAGATTTTCACTTGATCGCACTTGTTGTACATCAATATCACCATTTTTCTCCAAATCATGTGTAAAGAAAAATTTCAGTGAAATGTATTTTGTTCTATCCCCTTTAATATATCCTTCCTTTAATTGGGCAATACATGTCGCATTATCTTCATATAAAATTGTTGGAAGTAGTTTCTCAGATAATAGCCCACAAGTTTATCGTATATGCTGGATTATTAATCGCAACCAAACACATTCTCAACTAGCTTCATGAATAGCTAGGATTTCCGCATGATTAGATGAAGTGGCAGTTAAACTTTGTTTAACTGATCGCCATGAAATAGCAGTTCCGCCATTTGTAAATAAATAACCAGTTTGCGATCGAGCATTATGTGGGTCAGATAGAAATCCAACATCTGCATACCCAATTAAATCTATTTTTGATTCATTTGAATAGAACAAACTCATATCAGTTGTTCCTTGAAGGTATCGAAATATTCGTTTAATCCTGTTCCAATGTCTACGAGTCGGTGACGAACTATATCTCGCCAATAAATTTACAGCGAACGCAATATCAGGTCGCGTATGACTCGTAAGATATATTAGTGCTCCAATAGCACTGAGATATGGTAATTCAGGACCAAGTAGCTCCTCATCATTTTCACAAGGTCTAAATGGATCTTTATTCACAACTAAAGATCGCACAATCATCGGAGTATCCAATGGATGAGCTTGATCTATGTAAAATCTTTTCAATACCCTTTTCGTATATGTCTCTTGATGTACAAATATTCCATTCTTCAAATATTCAATTTGAAGTCCAAGACAAAATTTTGTCTTTCCGAGATCTTTCATTTCAAACTCATTTTTCAAACAATTAACAGCATTTGATAACTCTTCAGGAGTTCCAATTATGTTGATATCATCAACATAAACTGCAATGATAACAAATTCACTTCCAGACCTTTTCATAAATATGCACGGGCAAGTTTGATCATTTTTATACCCCTCTTTCGATAAATATTCACTTAGCCGATTATACCACATACGCCCAGATTGCTTTAATCCATAAAGCGATTTATTTAACTTGATTGAGTACTCATTTCGGGATCCTGAATTTTCAGGCAACTGAAATCCCTCGGAAAGTCTCATATATATGTCACTGTCAAGTGATTCATATAAATAAGCAGTGGCAACATCCATAAGACGCATATCAAGTCCTTGACGTACTGCCAGACTAATTATATAACGAAAAGTTGTTGCATCCACCACATGAGAATATGTCTATTCATAGTCAATACCAGGTCGTTGTGAAAAGCCTTGTGCAACAAGCCGTGCCTTATATCTCACGATTTCACCGTTTTCATTTCTCTTTCTGATGAAAACCCATTTATATTCAACTGGCTTTACATTTTCTGGTATGCGTACTACAGGTCCAAAAACTTTTCGTTTCTCAAATGATTTTAATTCTGCCTCGATTGCATCTTTCCATTTTGGCCAATCATTTCTTTGTCTGCATTCTTATACAGACCTTGGTTCATGATCCTCATTCTCATTTATCTCATTCATTTCATGTAGCGCTACGTTAAATGAGAATTTATCGTCAACGTTGACTTTGTCTCGGTTCCATCTGATTCCATTTTTGGGCATAGTTTATCGAGATCTCTTCATTTTCATTATTTTCAATATTTTCAGGTACCTGGGTTTCATTTTCATAATCATTTATGCCCGCTGACTCTTCGGGAGTCAATAAATCCTCGAATGGACCATTCTTAGTATTTGCTCCTTTTCTTTTTCGAGGATTTTTATCTTTGGAACCCGAGGGCCTAACACGCTTCAATTGTGGCTTAGGCTCGATCCTTGTATGTTCTGCAGGAACATTAATTTTTACAGGAGCATTAACAGCTGGTATATGTGACTTAGTCACTCTTTTAAGGTCAGTAAAACTATCTGGCAGTTGATTCGCTAAACTTTGTAAATGAATTATCTTTTGAACTTCAAGTTCACATTCTTTTGTTCGAGGATCATAATGATTTAGCGATAATTCATTTCAACTAATATTTTTCTCCAGCTGTTTCTTTTCTTCCCCTAATATCGGAAGATTCGATTCATCGAAATGGCAGTCGGCAAATCTAGCCGTAAATAAATCTCCAGTTAAAGGTTCTAAATATTTTATTATCGATGGAGATGCAAATCCGACATATATTCCCAACCTCCTTTGAGGTCCCATCTTAGTTCGTTGTGGTGGAGCAACTGGAACATATACTGCACATCCAAATATTCTTAGACGGGAAATATCTGGTTTCTGACCATAAACCATTTGTATCGGGGAGACATCATGATAACTTGTTGGCCTGATGCAGATTAGTGCCGTTGCATGTAATATAGTATGTCCCCAATCGGACGAGGGAAGTTTCGACTTCATTAATAATGGTCTTGCAATTAACTGTAATCGTTTGATCAATGATTCTGCCAGACCATTTTGCATATGAACATGTGGCACTGGATACTTAACATCAATTCCAATAGACATACAATAATCATTAAATACATTGGAAGTAAATTCACCAGCATTATCAAGACGTATTTTCTTTATCGGATAATCTGGGAAATGTGATCGTAAACGAATCAATTGAGCAAGCAATCTCGCAAACGCCACATTGAGCGTTGATAACAAGCATACGTGAGACCATCTAGTCGATGCATCAATCAATACCATAAAATATCTAAATGGTCCACATGATGGATGTATCGGTCCACAAATATCACCATGTATACGCTCCAAAAATCTTATGGATTCATTCTTTATTTTTACTGGTGTTGGCCGAATAATCAACTTCCCTTTAGAGCAAGCAGCACATGATAATTCATTAGATTGAAGAATCTTCAGGTTCCTCATTAAGTGCCCACGTGAATTTTGAATTATTTTCCGCATCATAACTAAACCGGGATGGCCCAACCGGTCATGTCAAACAACAAATGTATTATCGTTAGTAAACTTCTGGTTTACGATAGCATGTGATTCAATTGTTTTAATATACGTGTAATACAACCCAGAGTCAAAAGAAGGTAATATTTTAAAAACTCTTTTATCATTCGAAATCACTTTTGTAATGTGCAAATATTCAATTTTTCCTTTTTTTTTTGCAGTCTCAACGTGATATCCATTATGTCGAATAGCTTTGAAGCTCAATAAATTTCTTTGGAACTTAGGAGAATATAAGACATTTTCAATTATCAGCCTTGTTCCTCTGGGTAATAAAACATTAGCTCTTCCGGAGCCTTCAATTATATTTGTGCTACCCGATATAGTGATAACACTTGTTTCTTTCATTTCAAGATGGGAGAAATATTTCTTATTTCTTAGAATCGTATTAGTCGTTGCACAATCTGCAAGACATAACTCCCCATTGCACATACTCGTATCCATTGATCAATAATAAATAAATATATAATAATATTATCGATGAATAAAATAAAACAATAAAATTATATATATATATATATATATATATTAATAAACAAAAAATATAAATAACGGGTAAATAAAATATCAGTTCGTTGGAATCAATTTTCTTTATTCGGATCTTTACGAAAATTTACAATATCTCACTGAGTATTTTATAAAATCCGGCACCAATTTTTTTGTAATATTTCAAACATGAGCAAAATTCAATTTCAACGTCACTTCACTTTTAATTGCTATTTAGAAAGATCAACGTGATCTTCTAGTGCGAATAATAACCAACGATAATATTATAATGATCTTTATATTGCTCGATATTTTTTTTCGCTCACTCATTAATTTTCCACTTCGGGGGAAATAATAACCACAGTAAATATAATTTCCACGACTACTTTTATTGTTTGCGAATGCATTCACTTCAGGGAATGCAACATGATCATTCGGTCGAAATTTATGCATTTTTCTTGATTTTCAAAATATATCATAATATTTTTCGCTTCTTCTTTTTTCACGGCATTTGGTCGTATCGATGAAACATGGCGACTCATATAACATATGAACAATTCTCAAGCCAGTGTATCAAAAATCTCGAGAGTCACAAATTTTAGTTTTTCTTTACCCAAATATTAAAATCATAAAATATAAAAACATGTTATAACAATTAAAACATTTTAGGAAAAAAAAACATATAATTAATCTTCTTTGATATCTTCTTTTGAAAAAGTTCCAATGAAAAATAATATCCACATCCAGATAAGTGTCGCCGTAAGAATAATCATAACCAATAGATCAAACATCGGACAGAGCGTCATCCTTCAAAATAAAATATATTTAAGTAATTATCATATTAAATAAAAATTACCATTAATAATTATATTTTAAAAACATTGGTAAAAACAACATCCACGTAGCGGTAAGGATCACCGTAAATAAAGTGAGAACCAGGAGATCCATTTTTGTATAAAATGACATGTTTCTATAAAATCAAAAGTCATAATATATTAATTTAGAAAAATATATCATGAAATATATTTAAAAGTATAAATAAAAATTATTTTAATATTTTTTTTTCGTAAATCTCATAAAAAAAATTTCCACACGCCACCACCGGGAATCGAAATCTGGACCTCTCGTCACTTATAATGAACGATATTCCGCGAAACCACTCGGGCTAAGGCGTTTAGTTATACGCTTATAATATATATTAACTTATACACAACTTTGTACGATTAGTATAAATATCAAATAAAAAAAAAATTACCGAACCTCAACTAAACCTGTATAAGATCTTCGACGGAGGTTGAAATTGACGACGGAGAGAGCTCGTGCTGATATCGTGTTATAAAATATTATAACTATTAAGTATTTTACTAACGACGATTATATAAATATTAGAGAGATAACTAGAGAGATAAACAACTTTTTTATTCAATACTTTTCAATATATTTTTACACATCCCAAATCACTTATTTATACACAAATATCTCAAATTACATCCACAAAATAAAATATTACATTAACCACACAAAAATTACATCTATCATTCTAATCAATAAAATAATCAAATCTAACTTTCTCAACCTCCATTCTTAACTTAACAACCAATCCTTTTACTTAACCACCATTCTAAATAATATACATCCACATCTTTATTTTAATATTTATTAATATTTCATAATACTCCCCCTTGGATGTATATTAAGGAATATGCCTCATTAAAACCTTGCTAGGAAAAACCCAGTGGGATAAAGAGTACATAATTCCATTGATACGCTTTTCTTGTTGCCTCATTAAAAACCTTACTAGGAAAACCCTGTGGGAAAAATCATAGTGAAGGAAAAAAGAGTGCAACGCGTATCTACTCCCCCTGATGAGAATATCCTTTAAGATCTCCAAGTTTTCGGACTCCAATTGAATATACTAACTTTTCAAAAATTCTCGGAGGAAGTGCCTTTTTGAATAGATCAGCGAGATTTTCACTTGATCGAACTTGTTGTACATCAATATCACCATTTTTCTGAAGTTCGTGTGTAAAGAAAAATTTAGGTGATATATGTTTTGTCCTATCACCTTTGATGTAACCTTCCTTTAGTTGAGCTATGCATGCTGTATTATTTATCAAATAATGTTGTGGGGAGTAATTTTTCAGAAGATAACCCGCAAGTCTCTTGAATATGTTGAATAATAGATCTTAGCCAAACACATTCTCGACTAGCTTCATAAATTGCAAATATTTCAGCATGATTTGAAGAAGTAGCTGTTAAACTTTGTTTGACTGATGCCATGAAATAGTTGTACCTCCATATGTAAATAAATAACCCGTTTGTGATCGGCCATTATGCGGGTCAGAAAAAAACCCTGCATCTGCATAGCCAATTAAATGAGATTGTGAATCATTAGAATAGAATAATCTCATATCCGTAGTTCCTTGAAGGTAACGGGATATTTGTTTGATTCCATTCCAATGTCGTCGGGTTGGTGCAGAACTATATCTCGCTAATAAATTTACAGCAAATGCTATATCTGGTCGAGTATGACTTGTAAGATACATTAATGCGCCAATAGCACTAAGATATGGAACTTCGGCACCAAGTATTTCTTCGTTATTTTCGCATGGTCTAAATGGATCTTTAGTTACATCAAGGGACCGTACGATCATTGGTGTAGTTAATGGATGCGTTTTGTCCATATAAAATCTTTTCAAGATTTTTTTCGTATAAGTCTCTTGATGGACAAATATTCCATTATTTAAATATTCAATTTGTAGTCCGAGACAAAATTTCGTTTTTCCGAGATCTTTCATCTCAAATTCCCGTTTCAAACATGTAATAGTTTTAGTTAACTCTTGAGGAGTTCCTATAATATTTAAGTCATCAACATAAACAGCAATGACGACGAACTCTTTTCCACTTCTTCTCAAGAAAATACATGGACATGTTTGATCATTTTTATATCCCTCACTCAGTAAATATTCATTTAGGCGATTATACCACATTCGCCCCGATTGCTTTAAACCATACAATGATTTATTCAGTTTTACTGAGTACTCATTACGAGGTCCCGAATTTTCAGGCAAACGGAATCCCTCAGAAAGTTTCATATATATGTCACTATCGAGTGAGCCATATAAATAAGCAGTGACAACATCCATAAGATGCATATCGAGTCCTTCACGTACTGCCAGACTAATTAGATAACGAAAAGTAGTTGCATCTACCACAGGAGAGTATGTCTCATCGTAATCAATACCGGGTCTTTGTGAAAACCCTTGTGCAACAAGTCGTGCTTTGTATATAACAATTTCACCTTTTTCATTTCTCTTTCTGATGAAAACTCATTTATATCCAACCGGATTTACATTTTTTGGTATACGGACTACTGGGCAAAAAACTTTTCGTTTCTCAAGTGATTTTAATTCTGCCTCGATTGCATCATTCCATTTTGGCCAATCACTTCTCTGTCTACATTCATTTACAGATTTTGGTTCATGATCCTCATTTTCAATAATCTCATGCAGCGCTACATTAAATGAGAAAACATTGTCAACGTTGACTTTGTCTCGGTTCCATCGTATTCTATTTTGGGCATAATTTAACGAGATCTCTTCATTCTCAATATTTTCACAACTTTCAGGTACCTGATCAAGATTATTTACGCCCATTGACTCTCTTGGAGTCGATGTGTCCTCGATTTGGCCATTTACAATATTTGCTCCTTTTCTTTTTCGAGGATTCTTATCTTTGGATCCCGAGGGCCTACCACGTTTTAATTGCGGTTTCGGCTCAGTTTTGTTCGCATCTCCAATAGAAGTATCAATTCTAATAGGGGCATTAACAGCTGATATATGTGATTTAGTCACTCTCTTTTGGTCAGTAAAACTGTCTGGCAATTGATTGGCTAAATTTTGTCAATGAATTATCCTTTGAACTTCGAGTTCACATTCTTTTGTACGAGGATCAAAATGAGCCAATGATAATTCATTCCAAGTAATATCTTTAACCAGCTGTTTATTTTCTTTATCTCCCCCTAATGTTGGAAATTTAGATTCATCAAAGTGACAGTCGGCAAATCGAGCAGTAAATAAATCTCATGTCGATGGCTCTAAATATTTTATTATCGACTTTGATTCAAATCCAACATATATTCCCATTCTCCTTTGAGGTCCCATTTTAGTGCGTTGCGGTGGAGCAATAGGAACATATACCGCACATCCAAAAACTCTCAAATGGGAAATATTTGGTTCCTGACCGAAAACCATTTGTAATGGGGAAACATTATGATAACTTGTTGGTCTAATGCGGATAAGTGATGCTGCATGTAAAATAGCATATTCCCAACATGATAAAGGAAGTTTCGACTTCATTAGTAATGGTCTTGCAATTAATTGCAATCTTTTTATCAATGATTCTGCAAGTCCATTTTGAGTATGAACATGTGCTACGGGATGTTCAATATCAATTCCAATAGACATACAATATCTTTATAATAGCCGTCATCTTCACAAAGTAAGATAGATACTTAAACTGGTCAACATATATCTTACACCATTCTTAACACGGGATGCCTTACAATATCTGCAAGTCCATTTTCTGGAATGTTCAACATCTACCATTCTAATCAATGAAATAATCAAATCTAACTTTCTCAACCTACATTCTTAACTTAACAACCAATCCTTTTACTTAACCACCATTCTAAATAATATACCTCCACATCTTTATTTTAATATTTATTAATATTTCATAATAATAATAATATATTTCTTTCTTTCTTTCTTTTTTTCTTTTTTTAAAAAAATATATTTCGAGGGCTCACTTAGCTTTATTTGTGCGATGCGATTCGTTCTTTTCCCTAACATTTCTGATGTGCCCTTTGTCTGAAAACATAGTCCATGTCATGTCGTCTAAAAACACCACCCAACCCACTATAGAACTTCAATAAAAGTAATTCAATTTTCAATTAAAAAAAGCATCATCATATAAGACCTCATCGAATTGAATGGCATTGCATGACGATATGATTTATTTATATATATATATATATATATGTATACATTATCATTATTATTATTATTATATGAGTTGCATGGTGGGGTGAAGTATGTGGTCTCAAGTGACTGAGAGCGGTGGTGGCCTTGTATGGTGGGTCCTACAATGTAATAAGATATGGTTAAACATTATTAAAACTTTTAATCATAGGATCTAAATCCAATGCATAGGACGGCAATGTTTATCATTACCATCTGTATTGTAAAACAATATTGCTCGTATTATTTTTATTTGTCTACACTATACTCGAGTATACTTGTAGTAAGTATCTATCGACAATTGTGCCGAGTTATGACATTGTGATACGAATCAATCTCCATTTTGACATTTCCAAAAGTCAACTACGTACGTCCCAATGTAATAAAATATACTTATATATATTAAAAAAATAGGTAAATTTCTTAAAGTAGTGTCTATTTTATAGGATTTAGGTATTTTAATAGTTCTCTTAGTTTTTGAATACAATAAGTGAAAATTATTAATAATTTTTTTTTTATAATAACATATTAAATTTATTAATTTTTAAATACTTTGACATTTGCACCATATTTCAACTCCATCCTTATCTCTATATGGACTTTATTTCTCTCTCTCTCTCTCTCTTTCTCTCATATGACTTTTCTCCTTCATCTATCTCCTCCACAGCACCAAAAGTCAGCGCATTCTTTTATTTTGTCTCGACCTCATTAAACTTCTTGCTCAACTAAAGAAAAGAAAAGAAAAGAGAAAAGCAAAAGAAGCAAAAATGGAAGATGATTGGGATCTCCAAGCTGTTGTAAGAAGCTGCTGTATTAATAGAAACTCTTCAGCAGATGGCTCTGAAGATCTTCCCTTCGAGCCCAGAAGAAGAGATCATAGCTTATTTCAAGAACTAAAGTGGAACTACCTTCCCAAGCCTGAGAATTCTTCACTAAATCTGCTCTCTCAAAACTCTGTTCTTGCTGGGCTCCAACTTGTGCCATCATCACCTGAGCAGCAAATGTTACTACAACCTCAGAACCATCTTTTCTCTGCTTCAAACGGCTCGAAATCTCGCGGTGGCAGACATAATCATCATACAACTCCAAGGCCTAAAAGAAGGTAAATAAATAGATAAATAAATACTTCTTTATGAGTGTGACGATGGTGGTTCTTTCTTTTCTCAATACCTTTGATGTCTTTAATGGACAGAAAGACCACTGTAATGAAGAGGGTTTGCCACGTAGCTGCTGAGAGCCTATCTTCCGACGAGTGGTCATGGCGGAAGTATGGTCAGAAGCCCATCAAGGGATCTCCATACCCAAGGGGTTACTACAGATGCAGCACATCCAAAGGCTGTATGGCGAGGAAGCAAGTCGAACGCAACAGATCAGACCCTGGAATGTTCATAGTCACCTACACGTCGGAGCACAACCACCCAATGCCCGCTCACCGGAGCTCAATCGCCGGAGCCACCGGCCAGTCCAAGGAGACGGCCGAACCCACCACCAAGTCGCCGGATAAAACCGAGGTCAGCACTAGTGGGGTGGCTGAGGACGATGATGAGGATTTTAGCATCTTGAACATGGCGGTGGAGGAGCTGTTTTCCGGGGACCTGCGGCGGTTGACTTTTTATGGGATGGATTGAAAAAGTGAAAAAGAGATATAGAATCTTGCTTTTCTTGCCATTCACTCTTCTCTGTTCTTGTCACTTTGTAAGCTGTAGGAGACAGTTGTTTCTTTTTCGCCCGTTAGACAGAGAATACTGCTGATGTCATAATGTCCTCGAATCCTCTTATAAAGAAAGCATAAAGAACCTTGGAGAGAATACTAACCGATTCCATGTGTTAAATATTATTACACGGCCAATATTGCTCCTAAAAGAAGGAATCAAGAACTTCGCTTCGATCCTTACTTGACATCGACACGACGAGAAATAAGCGACAAAACTGTGTAAATAATGTATATCTATGCAGTTGCAGCAGAAACGGGATGGCCCTTGACGAAATCCTGCAGTTTCTTCGTCTCGCCGACGACAGAGAGCCACTCTGTAAGAATCTCCATGGTAATATAATCGGGATTGCAAGCTTCTTCGGTCATTCGATCCATATAATGCAATGCTTTGTCCAACATATTCATCTCCCTAAGCCCTTTGAAAAGAGAATTATAAGTGGTACTATTAGGCCTCACACCCTTCTCCTTCATATCTTCCAGCAGAGAAATGGCAGCCTCCACGTCATTTTTCTTGCACAGTGTCTCGATCAATATGTTGTATATAACCGTGTTTGGCGCGACTCTCGAGGACGAGGACATGTCCTGGAATATCTTCACGGCCGATTCGAAACCATCGTTCTTGCAATATGCCTGAATCAATGCACCGTAAGTGACCACATTAGGTGTCAGCCCATCCTTGATCATATTCTTCATCACCTTCTTTGCATGCCTGAAGTCACCATGGTCGCAGAAGAACGAAATCAAAGTGTTGTATGTTATACGATCGGGTTTCAGCCCCGTGCTATTCATGTCTTTAAGTACCTCAGTGGCTTTATCGAGCTTGTTCTTCTTGCAGTATCCGCCGATCAAGATATTGCAGCAGACTATATCTAAACCGTAGCCCGATTCTTTCAACCTCAATACCATGTCTGAAGCATCGTTCATTCTCCCAGCTGTGCAAAGCCCTGAGATCAAGCTGTAGTACACCACTGCATCAGGCGAGCAACCTTCTTGCACCATCTGATCGAACAATCGCATCGCCTTGTCTATGTTATTTGCACCGCAGAAGGCTGTTATCAAGATGCTGTAAGTCACGGGGTTACCTTTCAAGCCCTTCTCTCTCATGTCCTCAAACAGCTTCATCGCGGTGCCAACTCTCTTGTGCTTGCAGAGCCCATCGAACAAAGCATTGAGTGTTATCACATTCACCTCAACACCCTTCTCATTCATCTCGTGGAAAAGCACAAGCCCTCCGTCGGTATCTCCAGCTTTACAAAACCCGTCGATCAAGCAATTGTATGTTATCGTATTGGGCTTGCAATTTTGCTCCGACCACATGTTCTCGAGCAAAGCCAGGCCTTCGGTTTGGCGCCCCACTTTACACAGCCCGTCGATCAACGTGTTGTACATGATAACATCGGGTTTGACACCAAATTCACCATTTTTCATCTTTTGGAACAATTCCAAGGCCTCTTCTATTCTCCTCAGTCTACATAGATTCTTCATCATGATCCCACATGTTACTACGTCTGGTTCGATGAACTTCTCCTTCATTTCCCTCATAAGCAAGTTCATCCTCTTGAAGTCGTTTTCCTTCCCCAAACCTGACAGCATGGCATTGAAACACCGTACATCTACATCACTGCCTGAATCCATTGATTTATGTAAAACATCCCATGCCTTATCGTACTCCCCGTGCTTACAAAACCTCGTGATAATCTGCGTAAACCAGTAAACGCTCGGGATTACGCCGTGCTCAACAAACCTCAGCACCAGCCCGTAAATTTCCTTATCACCCAACTCCCTTTCACCACTTTGATTCCACCTCAAAACAGACCCAAACACAATTCCTGCAGTATTCTTGTTCGGTGGGTAGCACGAATCTTTGTCAAGCATTTCGTCGAGCAGCTTCAACGCATTGTCCCACCGACCCAACTTCATCAGCCCCGACAAAACCAAATTCAACGTGTCCGTGGTCTTTACCTCGTCGTCAACTGAATCAAACACCATGATCATCTCCTCGAGCAGCCTCGCCTCGCCAAAGAATTTGATCAGCAGCCCCGCAGCATTGACCGAGAGGGGGATGCTCTGATCTTTCGACATGAGAAACAGCTCGCGGAGCTTCGAAGCAGCGTTTCGCCGATCGGAGGCCCGCGTGGCGTGTTCCAGCACAGCTTGGAAGGCGAGGGACAGTGTCTTCGGGTCGTTCGGAGCATCGGCGGCGGGTGCGTAGTTCACTGTCTTGAGTACGTTGACGAGTTGAAGGGCATTTTCGTAACTAGGGAGGTTGCGGGAAAGGGCAAGGATGGCGGGTGGGGTGAGAGAGGAGAGGAGGGTGTTAAGAGTAGGGTGTGCAGACCATGTCTCGGGGTCGGTGGATTTGAGGAGGGTTAGGGCTTCAGATGCGGGGGACGCCGGCGACGGTTGAGAGGGTGGTGGCGGAGGATCAACGGCGCAGAAGCGGCGGATAAAGGCGGCGGCCGCCGTGGGCGATGGATTGGAAGGTTTTAAGAGGGTTCTCATGCTCGTTTCGTTCTGAATCCTCCTCGTAGTGTAATAAAGGAAATATACAATTTAAAGTCAAATATCAATTAGTACTTCTTGTAAGTTGTATGTAGCATCAGTTCTTTTTCTCTCATTTACAATCATCGTTTGCCTTTATATATGAAGTGTAATATGCAAATATATAGTGGATCAATTTACTCTGAACCAATTTAATCTCCGACGTGTCCATTTTGGATTAATTTGGTCATTTCGTCATGATTAATGTCAATTTTAACGGGAATCTCGCACGCACCCCACACTAAATCACGTCTGGATCGAATTTTGAAATATTTGCAGAATTTGGAGGTTCGTAATGTTTTCTTTTCAACCGCCGATGAAGCTCGACGAAGCAGAAGATCTATAGCATGCGTTCGAATTTTGGAGGAGAAATTTTTAATTTCTTACCCTGATTTCAGTAACCATTTCAATTTTATGGATCCAAACATAATTTATTGTGAGACCGTTAAAATTGACGCATATCGTGACGAAAGAACCAAATTGGTCCAAAATCGACAACATCAATAATTAAATTGGTTCAGACGAAATATCGATGACCAAATTGATCTAAATGATAAACATTGATGACCATTTTGAATTTTATCCCTATAATACAGTATTCCCAAGCTATAGTAGTCCTGCATTCTGATCAGTTCTCAAGCAAATTTAAATCTTTCTATCCACAATTTTACCACAAAATCTTCGAGTGAAGCTAATCCTCGTCCATTAACTTGCCTCAAGCCATTCAAACATTGGAATTTAGGCCCATTACCGAGGGAATTCAATAATTTTCCCGACTTGAGATTTTCTTACAAATATGGAATAAGGATGTTGATAAAATAAAGGAAGGAAGAAAAATAAAATGTTTTAATCTATCCACTGCTATTATCCCAAAAACATAAGCATACTCATTCACTTTTTTTTTTCTTCTTTCAAAATCTCTGCGTTAAAGTGTCAGTGTGAACTCTCCGATGTTTATGATTTAGTGCTTTCGAGTCTCTCGGCAGCATCAGCTGCTGCAGATGCCGCACCTCCCAGGCCCATCTTTTCCAACTCTTTCAGAAACCCGTCGATATCAGATGGAGAGATCTTATAAGGGCTATGAGCCGAGCTAGGAAAGGTACCGTTTGTTACTTCTTCTTGGTACTCCGTAAGAGCCTTGTCGATCACATCCCCGACGTTTGCATAATGTTTACAAAACTTTGGAGTCACCTGTAATAACGACGACACAAATCCCGAATAAAAAATGTTAATTATCTCACGACAGTCGACGGTGAGGAAACAATGAAAGGCCGACCTTGGCGTGGTGAGGATGTTGTAGCATTCCCAGCAGATCATGGTATACTAACACCTGAAGGTGAAAATCTTATATCATTGATTTGATCAGAACACTTTGAAGACGAATTAAGATATAGTAATGCTGGCGAAGCTATAATTACGCATATAAATACGAACCTGGCCACTGCAAAAAGGCCCAGCGCCTATACCGATGGTGGGGATCTGAAGAGCCGACGTTGCTGCAGCAGCCACTGGAGGAGGGACACATTCTAACACCACGGAGAAACAACCAGCTTCTTGCAAAGCCAGGGAAGTCTCGACAACCTTAAGAAAGCCCGCAAAGAAGTTTGTTTCGAAATTCATTAACGTAAAGTTTGCTTTTTGTCTTTCTTTATACCTTGAGTGCACTTTCTACGTTTCTGCCTTGAGGTCTAAACCCTCCAAGAACGCTAATGGCCTGAGGGGTGAGTCCGACATGGCCCATTACAGCAATCCCGGCAGTAACGATGGACTTGGCTGCGGTGATTCGCGAAGGTGCACCACCTTCGAGTTTAATGGCATCCATTGCTCCTTCTTTTAGGATTCTTACAGCTGAATCAACAGCCTGAACATAGTGGCAAATGTCTTAAAGAGTCAAAAGCAAGATCGATTAACACAGTAAATGCAGTTTGTTGAATGCTGAAAAAGCCTTTTTCTCCTTTTTCCTTTTTTGTTAGAACAGAAATTTCACAGAGATGTTACGAACCAACAAGACGAAATTGCCTCGCTTTCGAAAAAAGGAAAATTAGCCCCACCTGTTTGGTACTCGACTCGTAGCTCCCAAAGGGCAAATCGCCGACCAACAAGGGCCGTTTGGCCCCACGCGCCACCGCGCGGCAGTGGACCAGCATCTCGTCCAGCGTGATCGGCAGCGTCGTGTCGTGTCCGTGGACCACCATGGAAGCCGAATCTCCGACCAGGCACACATCGATTCCGGCCGTGTCCACGTGCACGGCGGACGGGTAATCGTAGGCGGTGACCATGGTGATGGGCTGCCCCTTCTTATACTTCTGCCGGAGGTTCGTGAGCGTCACTCGCTGGTCCGGGCTCTGCGGCTTCGGGCCACCGTACACGGCGTTTTCCGGCACGTTGCTCATCAGGCGGCGCGCGAGGGCGTGGGATTTTAGGGTTCGGCGGAGGGAAGAAGAGAGGATCGACATTTTCTGCTAGAGTGGATCGATTGATTGTTTTTTGGAGCTGAATCACCTGCCAAGAAGGCACTCATGTCAAGAAGATCATCACTATAAGCTTGCCTGATTAATAATTAATTAATGGGATTAATTAATATTAATACTATTTTTAAAAAAAATTAGTATTAATATTAATTTAAGACGGCCCATTAAGTAGCTATGATGTGAAAGGACAAAATTGACCTCAACGACTGAAACCCCTAATCGGCCATTTTTGCTCTCAAGCTCAGCTTTGAGCTCTCCTTTCTGCATTGCCTTAGTTCGAGTTGGTTAAGCGATGCAGAGAGCGACGTCGTATTTGGGACGATCGGTGAGAGGGTTTTCGGCAACAGCATCGAAGGATGGGGGCGAAGAGAAGATAGTAGCTTCGGTTCTGTTCGAGAGGCTCCCCGTTGTCGTCCCCAAAATCGATCCTATTGTCTACGCCTTTCAAGAATTCTCGTAATTGTTCTTTTATCTTTTGTATTTGTAATCTCTATCTTTTTTTCTTAGTTTTAGCTTGTATTTGCTTATTTAGTACGAATTTGTGAACGATTTGGACAGTCGAGTAGGACAAAATGATTGGATAATGAAGGTATTTTCACGGCTAATTTACTGGGAATGTAGTAAATGTGAGCTCTTTCGAGGTGTATAATTAAGACAATCAGTTTGAAGTGCTCTTAGCTAAATTGAGCTGTTCGAATCGTATGTCGCGTGGATTTGGAGTTTGTTTGGTGGCTTTCTAGCTGTAATAAGTTTAACGGATAGTCTTGTTTGAATTTCGTTCCGCTGTTTGTAATGCTGTTCGAATTAATGGCTATGGATATGTGTAAGTTTACACATTCAGAGTGGTTTTTTTATGGTGGGAGTGTATTTCAGGTTTCGGTGGAGACAGCAATATCAACGGGAATATCCTGAAGCATTCTTAAAGAAGGCTGATAAAAGGTGTGTTTGTGTTTTA
The DNA here is from genome assembly GCA_028392965.1 of Lindernia subracemosa. Classification (NCBI taxonomy): domain Eukaryota; kingdom Viridiplantae; phylum Streptophyta; class Magnoliopsida; order Lamiales; family Linderniaceae; genus Vandellia; species Vandellia subracemosa. The sequence goes on along the minus strand of JAQPCC010000002.1, from coordinate 5,559,850 downwards.
TAGTTTTCTTTTCTTTTTTCCTAGTTCTGATCATAAACAAATTCAACATTTGAAATCGCTGTTGTTTTTTTTTTTTTTTTGTGATAATATATGCAACGAAGATTGCGGTTTTCCCTTTTATGTTTGTCCGTGAAATTCAGGGGTAAGGGAGATCATCATATTGATTACACACCAGCTCCACGAATCACCGAAGCAGATAAGAATAATGATAAAAGGTGTGGCTGAAAGATATATTTCCATCTTGTTCGATGTGAATCAAGAATGCTTTTAGTCTTGGCTGCTGAAGAATAAAATTTTTATACGGCCCTCTTCAGTTTTTTTTTCCCCTAACGTTTGTTGGATTTAAATCAAATCAGATGTTGTTATTTTTGAATTTGAGTTGCATTGCAGTTCTGTTCAGTTCTGGCATGCCTCTTTGGACATAGGATATGGTATATAGCATTACCAAAATAGTTGGAAAAAGGGAAAATAGTTATAGTTTAGACGCTCAAATGGTATCTTCAGGAGATGTTATTGCAAGTCAATTAGCAAATATTGAACTTTCGGCTTGTCTTGTAGGTCATTGCTAAGGGCACTAGACAAGAGACTCTATCTTCTCACTTACGGTAATGCGTATGGCTCCAAAGGCAACCCCGTTTGGCACTTCCCTGAGAAAGTATACGAATCTGAACAAACATTGCGCAAGGTAACTTATGTTGTGAAATTGTCAAGGAACATTGTTCCATCAGACTTGGTTTTTTTTTTTTCGTTTATCTCACCGAAGTTGGTTTTTAACTCTTACCATTCCTCATCTGAAACTGCACAATAATGTATTGTGTGTAATAACCTCATCGACTGTGTTTGAAACTTGTGTAGTGTGCTGAATCTGCCTTAAAATCTGTGATCGGAGATCTTTCCCATACTTACTTCGTTGGAAATGCACCGATGGGCCATATGATGCGGCAACCTACGGAAGATAATCCCGCTCTCAAGGTAATCCTCCATCACAACTACCCCTTACTTTTGCCCCCACGAGCTAAAAGAATCCTTAAAGAACAGAGATTGATTCTCCTATCCTCTTCTGCCAGCAATTCTTTTTCAAATCACAAGTCATCGCGACGAACTTGTTCAACATGCGGAAGTCCGAAGATTTCGTGTGGGTGACAAAGGACGAATTGCTGGAGTACTTTCCCGAGCAAGCCGAGTACCTCAACAAGATGATCATCAGCTGATTGCTCTTTTATTACAACTCTGTTTCTTGGTCCCAATATAAGATTCTCCCATTATTGGACTGTGCCATGAAAATTTTGAACATTGCCATTTGAGTTTCTGCAGCCATATATATAGGGTTGCAAACGAATCGAATCGAGTCGAATATCATGATATTCTATTCATATTCTATTATCAAATTTCGAATTCGAACTCGAATACGAATACTATTCGAATACTAAAAATCGATTTGAATTCGATTTGATTATGACATTCGAATATCGAATCGAATATTCGAATATTATAATTTAAATTTATATTTTATTATAATATTTTTTTATTTAATAAAAATAAAAATAATATTATATTTAAAATATATATTTAATTATAGTATCTTATATTTAAATATATGTTGAATTATAATATATTTTATTTAATAAATATATATATTGAATTATAATATATTTCATTTCAATTATGTATTGAATATTAATATTGTGAATTTATTATTTATTGGGTCAATATAACTTGTATATATAATATATTAAATTATTTATATAATTCGAATCGAATATTCTATAATTATTCGAATCGAATACTGTCATATTTTATTCATATTCAAAAATTATTCGAATCAAAAACACTATTTTTATTCGGATTTGATATTCGGATATTTCGAATTCGAATCTTAAATTTCGAATCGAACCAAAAAAACTCGATTCATTTGCAATCCTAGCCATATATCCACCAGTGGACTCATTGCTTGTAGTCATGAAACTGATGGAAGCCTGCAGTTCAAAACCCGAAAACCGAACCGGCTTAAAGGCCCATGAATATTGCGGGTTGAAACCCGACCCGGGTCAAACCTTTGGACTTTGGAGGCCTAACCTAACCTTCTTTTCCACGTCTCACATATAAAAGCCAACACGCACTATTTCGTTTCAGCACGTATGTAGGAAAAAATCACTTTGTCGGCAAATATTAATCTCTTTGCCCTCAAATCACTCACTGACTTTCATGCTGGTAAGTTCCCAACAGCAAATAACACACGTGGTAATGACGGCAGTCTCAATCCCATTGCTATTATTTGATAAGCAGCTTGAAGATAAAACAGAATAATATCTATCTATATCTCCAGGGAATTATAAATCGATATAAAAAAATAAACCAATCTTCAAAGCTAGTGGAGAAGAATAATCAAAGCTGGTGGACAAGGCCGAGGACTTCGTGGCGGAGAAGGTTGCCAACATAGAGAAGCCCAAGGCGTCGGTGGAGGACGTCGACCTGAAGGACGTCGGCCGCCACGGAATCACATATCTCGCCAAGATCTGCGTCGAAAACCCCTACAGCGCCTCCGTCCCCGTCGGAGAGATCAAATACTCCCTCAAAAGCGTCGACAGGTGCGACGACTTCCTCTCTGTCTCCCTCTCTATAGCTGACCATCGTCTTCTTTGTTTTTAGGGTTGTTGCGTCTGGGAATGTGCCTGACCCAGCCCAGGGTCACTCAAGGGAAACGATAAGACGATGCTCGACGCAGCCATTAAAGTCCCACACAGTGCCTTGGTGAGCTTGATAAAGGACATCGACTATGTTCTTGAGCTGGGGCTCGTCGTCGATCTGCCGGTGGTCGGAAACCTTACGATTCCGTTGTCTCACAAGGGCGAGATGAAGCTTCCGACTTTTTCGGACATGTTCAAGTGAGATATGGGATCAAGAAACTTTAGTAGAATGTAATACTAATAATACTTTCAAACTTCGTTGTATTGTGAAATATTATATGATATGAGAGTTGTGTTTTTTCGGAGTTGTCCCATGATAACAAACTGTTAAAAGAGTAGTAGCCATGCTAGTTTGACATTTGACTGAAGTTAATCTAATGTCCAAATATGAATGTTTTAAAGTGGCTTTGTGTGAACCCTAGAAAAATAACTCTACCCCCAAAAAAAAAAATTTTAAAAAATTAAAGTGTCACTATTTTTTTTTAATAAACAAGTTCCAATTGATACTTCAAGATGTCTAGTTTTTATCTTAATTGGGCTTTTTTATTCTCTATTTAATTTGAATAGTTGGAAGCCAAGATTTAAGTTTAATTTGGCTTCCTACTAAATTTAGGATGACAATGAGGTTTAGTTTTGTTTCCAACTAAATTTAATTAAAGTATAGAGACTAAAAAGAAAATTATCTTATAACTTATAATGGGTTTAGATTCACTTCTAAGTGTATTTAGTCGAAGTGCATTTAGTCAAAGTATAGAGATTACAATGAGATTAGTTGTGCTGAAAATGGATCATTCTATAACCCATACAAGTCTTATTCAAAGTTATGATCATTTTATAATATAGTTGATAATGAGATACAAATTTACTACCTTTAATTGAAATATAGAGAATGGTGGCGTGAGACAAAATAGAAAAATAGGTTCACTATTTCTTGATAAGCGAGATGATGAATTTCTTAGCTTTTCCAAAGATTTGTAGCAAGGCTCAAGAAGGCGGTTGACCATCGTGTAATCTATAAAATGTTATAGAAAATAGTTCTTGAGAAAATCAAATAAGCATTTTAATTAAAATAAAGTGGTGATTTGAAAATTGTATCCTAAATTAAATTTAATTGATGGCAAATTTAATATAACAATATAATACTACTTTTAAATATCGTATGCAGCGCTCCCCCCATTAAATGAGCAGTTGTCTCTCTCTGTCTCAGTATTAAATGCTGCTGCTGCTACCAAATTTGTAAAAGCCCAAATGGCCATTCACCTCCTCTCCACCACCGCCGCCGCCACACCCCAATGGACACGCCACCACCTCCGCCGTCACCTCGCCAGCATGGACCCACCTTCCTCGGCCTCGGCTACTCCATCGCCACTGCCCTAGCCTTCCTCGTCCTCTTCTCCGCCCTACTACTATCTTCCTACATCTGCCATCGCCGCCGTAGAAACAACGCAAACCCCAACAATCCCCACCACCGTCGGAACTCGACGAACGTCGATCCTAATAGCCCCAATTCAACCACCACCTACCTCCCGAGAATCTTATTCGTTTCCGAGGAGGACGATGGGAACAACCCCCAAAACGCCGTCGTCGGGCTGGACCAGGCCGTTATCGATTCGTACCCTAAGTTCGCCTACAGTAAGGGGCAGACGAACTGCGAGGCGGCGTGCCCGATCTGTCTCTGCGAGTATAGGGATTCGGAGATGCTGAGGATGCTGCCCGACTGCCGCCATAGCTTCCACCTGACGTGCGTCGACGCGTGGCTGAAGATGAGCGGCTCCTGCCCGGTGTGTCGTAGCTCTCCGCTGCCGACGCCCATGTCCACGCCGCTGCAGGAGGTCGTTCCTCTGTCGCAGTACGCCGATGGTCGGAGAAGAGGGTGATTGTTACGGCGGGGGCTGGGCTGGGCGTATTCTTTATTACCTTGGGGGGAGTAAGTGTAATTTCGAGTTTTCTCGGGGGTCAAAGTGCAAAAATTGGGTTTAGCTTGGGTTTTGACGACTCGACGAAATCATGTTTCTGCAGAATTTAGTACCGAGATCTTTTTGTTGTAGGGGTTAGATGCCATATATTTCTAATTTTGGGGGTTCGAAACGCAATTTTCATAATTAGTTTTTCATACGCATTATTTATTGCCGGTGGGTGGGTGATGTAATGATAAGTGGTAAAAAAGTCCTCTTTTGTCACAATCTGTTCACATTTTGTCCCAGACGTGGACAAACGGTTAATAATTTCCATTACAAATGTCGTTTTAATTTCTATTTATTTCATTTTGAAAAAAAATATGAAAAATGAAAAAAATATATAAATTACAATGAAACGGCCGTAAAAGTAAATGTCAATTTGGTTTTAGGCCCTTCTTATTTTTTAAAATTATGTTCAGTCCCTATCAGATAATAAAGGATTTATTTTTTAAAATTATGTTCAGTTCCTATCAGAAAATAAATGGCTTAATTTATGTTAAAACTTAGAAATAATGACTTAAACTTAAAAAAGTGTTATAAATTATTATATGAAGAGGTATCATGGGTTCTTTTTGTGTTACAAACTTACAATATATTGTTATTACAGAACAATAAAGTATTACTATAAAAATTGAGTCCTTAAAACTAATTTTTATAGGACCTAAAAATTAAAATTTCTGATAAGACCTGAAACAACATTTGCCCTAAAATTAACCCTAACGGTTTTTCAGACCGTTGCCTACCTCTACAAGTCAGTCAGTCACAGCCCACCCATAAAAAAAGGCAAAAGATAAAGTGGATGGATGTACATACAAGTCCGTATACAGGCAACATAGGAGGAGGAGCTCACTAATTGAATAAAAGGGTTGAAAGAATATAATGAAGAAACTCAAAAAGACTTGTGATTCTTTCTTGTATTTACAACTACAAATAGAATAAAGTTTATCTTGTAACAAACCTCGAGCCTTGAAAGGTGCTTTCCGACGAGGTCAGAGGAACGGTCGAAAACTCCGAATTGGAATTCTCACGTCTCATGAAGTCTCCTCGTGAAGTGGATGACGACGACGGTATTTGGTCTTGGGTATAATAAGGATTTGACCTTGGAATATTCGAAGGGTTTCCTCTGTAATCTGAAGACGGCGGGGGACTAGAGCTGGTAGTTGATCCGCGTTGGTCGGGGTTGGCTTCATTAGAAGACGATTCCCTCTTCTCCCTTTCCGTCTCGTTGAGAAGAAAATCAACCCATAGATCTGCAAATGTCTGTACATAATCCCCACAAAAAAAACAATTTTCAAAGATGATGATGATGAAATTCAGGAATACTATCAACAAGATTTAAAATTTTGGCTTAATTGTTTTTTCGTCCCATAAGTTGGGGGGTTGGCACTTTCAGGACACTGAACTTGAGGAGTTGCAATTTTAGGACACTCAAAATCGAAGCAAATTAAGGACAACAAGTGCCAACTAGACGCCACGTGGCAGTCCAACTGGACGGTACGTCACCACTTTTGACACAACCATGTAAACCTCTTCTGTACGACGCGGCGTCCAATTGGATTTCAGATGGACTGCCACATTAGCGTACTGTCCCGTTGGACACTGAACTTGAGGAGTTGCAATTTTAGGACATTAACTTTCGAAATCGAAGCAATTTAAAGGCAACAAGTGCCAACTAGACGCCATGTGGCAGTCCAACTGGACGGTACATCACCACTTTTGACAGCCATGTAAACCTCTTCTGTACGACGCGGCGTTCAGTTGGATTTCAGATGGACTGCCACATTGGCGTACTGTCCCGTTGGACTGCCGCGCCATCAGAAGATGTGACGTCGTGTCCAGTTGGTGCTTGTCCTTAAATTTATTTGATTTTGCATATTAGTATCCTAAAATTGCAACCCTTTAAACTGTGTCATCCCCCTAACTTACAGGACATATTGATTGGAGAAAGTAAAGAGATGGGATAAAACAATGGTTACAAAGGAAGAATAATGACAGAAAAAAAAAGGAATCACCTGGTTATCAGATGCCATAGCTGGAGAAGAATCGGCGGTGGAACCACTACCCAAAATACCACCAACTAATCTACCTGGAAGACCCAAGACGCCCCTCACGACACCTTTTCCAGCCCCCTGCTGGGCCAAACCTATCCTTTGCTTGTCTTCATCAGAAAACCCAAGCATCCGCACCATTAGATCAAGAACCTAAAACAAATAGAAGGCAAGCAACATTATGTAAGAGATAGGAATATTAATGTTTCCATCACAATATTCATATAGAAGTGTGGATTCTGTTTTTTTTTTTTTTTTTTTTTTTTTTTAAATATAAGCTCAGGTTGAACTCCACAAGTGTAAACTTGGTCATCTAGGAATTAATACCTCTTTGCTGTGGTTTCTCTGGAAATACGTCACCAGTAATTTAATCACAATGCGCCTGCAAAAAAGTTCATACACTGAAACATATATATCTCTAGTAAAAGGAAAGCGAATAAATGAATCAGCATAATGCATGTCTAAAGTTTTACGAGGCAAGAATGGAAAAATGTTTAAGATTGACATACTACACATTGATAACAATGAGATGCACAAAACAGCGTTGTGAACTTCCAAGAGAATACCCAATACAATATAGAGAAGATATGGTAAAAATAAGTTCTAGACTCAAACCTGTCAACTAGAAAATCAGACTCCACAGACATTCTGTTTAGCCTAGTCATGCTTTGCTCAAGTGCTCGGCGGAGTTTTTCATTGTCTTCTTCCAGTTTCTTAACTCTGTTCTTACCATCAGCCTGCGACCTTTCAGCTTGCGAAAGCATTCCTAAAATTTGCTCCTTTTCTGCCTTCGATATTTCTGCCTGGTGCTTTGTTTCCTGGAGAAAAAATGAATATCAGAGGATTTAATGATTTGATGAAAGAAGCATAACAGTTAAACTGACGTTCAGTGTCCGTATTTTCATCAACGGACCGAGGGATAAGTAAATTGGATACCCAGTCATTATGCGTTACAAATCAACTCATATTGCATGGAAAATTTACATCTCTTTCAGCTTTAAATACAGCAAATCACTTTTACGCAGGGGATAAACCTTTAGTTTTGAAGCTATGGGTTTATTTATATTGAAAGCCATACCTTCAACTGCTCGGCAAGTCTAGTAGATTCTTCTTTCGCCACTGACAATTCTTCTGCAAGGCGTTCCTGAAAAAGCATACACGAAATGACTATAACATAAATTTGCACTTCATCGTTTTCTATCCATTAAAATTTTACCTTAGCTTCAATTTCAGCATAATACTGTCCAAGAGCAGTTTGGAGATTGAGAATTTCCATATTCTTGGCATCTATTGTGCTTAAGCAGGTACTCAATTTTCTGTTAAGCTCATTAATTGTTTCCTTAGAATTCTGAAGCTCATTATTGTTGGAAAGTTTAATTTCTTCCTGGCCAGAAATTGCCTTCTTTAGAGCATTCTCCAAACGCGATATGTTAACTCTCTGGAGCTCATTGGTCTCTTGCAGTTCCTCGATGATCTTACTGTCATTATCCATTTTCTCTGACTCTTCTGATTCCTGTGAAAAACAACTCATGGAATTTATTGTTAACAGTAGGTTACCATGGCCAGAACAGGCAGCAGAATTTTATCCAGCAATCTCAACCAGAAAAAAAAAAAAAAAGAAGAAGACTGATTTTCGAAACGGAAAAAGTCAATTAACCTTTTCCAACAAATGCTGCTTCAAACGGTTCAGCTCTTGAAATGCTTTATCTCTCTGTCGCCGAGTTTCCTTCAAATCTTTTTCCAGTTTCTTTAGTGATTGCTGCATTTCTTCCATCCCTGGAAATCCCTGCAAAAACTCTTAACTTTTACAGTCAATACCTTGAAAAAGAGATATGAAACAATTATAGGAACAGCAGCTACAACTAAGAAATGATAATTAAAAACCCCTTCGATGAAGTGGAAGAAAAGTGATTAGCTGTTGACCAATTAAAAGATAAACTATAAAGACCTTCATCATATATCTGATGATAGGTTTGGGGGAAAAAAAGTGAAACAACCTCATTTTTGTTGCTTGAATGGCTGTTTGTAGAATCAGTGTCACCAGGTATGTCTTTACGAACTGGAGAAGTACGAAGTGCTTTTAAAGCAGCCTCGTATTCCTCTTTTTCTTTCTACATAAGAAATGATTAGTTTCAATGCATAAGAATACAATTGTGAGAGTATTTACAGACCCAAATAACAAAAATAGATAGAGGAATGTGTATTCAAAGACAAGAGTAACAATTATGACAAGAGCCTAACCTTAATGCTCCTATTATTATCCTCGAGGATAGCAATTCTTTTATTCAATTTCTCTACAAAGTCACTCGTATATGCACTGTCTCTTCTCTGAAACTTCAACTCCAGTTCACCTATCTCTGACATTTTCTTACTAAGCTCATCATGGGTTTTCTGTATCTCTTTCATCATCTAAAAACAGAGAGAACCAATCTAAGAAAAGATTGTACACTATATCTTCTAAGGTAGTCTCCAGGCAAATGCCATATTAGTATTGATAATAAAAAAACAACAAAATCACTCACTTCATTCCTGTCTTCTTTTAACAAGCTCAACTCCTTTTGAAATGACTCATTCAACTTCTGCTCCTCTAGACATTAAAGAAGTTAGTCAACCCAGATATTTGAAAGAGCATAAAATTCTGCATGTAGCGCCAAGGATAGATATATACCTATCAATCTTCCCTGTAAGTCTACCAATTTGCCACGTTCGATTTCAAGTTCTGCTTTTACTTGTTTAATTTGTGTATCATGAGTTGCCTGCATCAATGAATGGGGATCTATATTTTTACATTTTGTATCCAACTCCTTGAAGTCATTTAAAAAAAGTGTAAGCAGGTTCATCTCCAATAACAGATATTTTAATTTTCTAAATGAAACAGAAAATAGAAAACATCCAACGGTGAGTGACACAGCCCAAGAGATAGGAAATATCATTGAAACTCCAAATCATTTATAAAGCGCAAGTTAAAAACACGTTGAACATAGGTAGCATGGGAAAATAATTCTAGATTTCTGGTGAGTACCCAAGAACCTAAGGAAAGCAAATGCCATCGATCACGATTTATCACACCTTTGAATTTTCTGAAGTGGTACTGCTGCTTACTGCATCGAGTTTATGATTGTTACCATTCATTTGTGGACTTCCTGCATTACGTATTCTTGAGGCAGTTCTGTTTTGGCGATTGGGTGAGATATCACCACTACCCTGAAAAAATTTAGATAAGATCAGTCAAGATCACATATGGAAGGTAAAGCTCAGTTAAATCAACGTTAATAGAAAATCCTAGCAAGTAATATGATAAATGTATCTTTAGATTTCTAGTAGTGCGTTTTCTTATTTGGCCCACTTATTTGTCCCCCTAGAATTAATATCATATCAAGCTGGAGATTAATTATACTTTCTATGACACACTTGAAAGGAAAAAAATAGTTCTTAAATAGCAATCAAATGGTGCACACAACTTTATCAATCTTCACTACATTTAGCATCTTGCACTAAATGCTAAAACACATTAATTCCAGAAACATATTTGCGCAAATGTAAATCCTCTCGAACTACTGGTACCTACTTTAAGAACAATTTTAGACGCACTAAGAGTGGCATTTGTTGCATGGAGATTTTGTTTCAACGAATCATTTTCTTCAGCAAGCTTCAACATCTGAGCCTGTCATGAGGACATCGGTAAATCGAGAAAATATGAGCTTTAACAATAAAATTTTCCATCAGTCATCGGAAAGATAACATGCGAGTCGGATTTGAAGGAAAACGACCATACTATAACAGTATCCATCAAACAAGATAGGTAAATCTCCTCCATATGCACAATTGACTTATTATTATTTATCATTCAGGAAAAAAGAAAGATGGGTTCATGCAACAAACACAGACGGGTATTAGTATCATCAAGGGAGTATTCCACATAATTTGGCTTCAGCGAAGCGACTCATGGCGCATCAATAAGTATAATACAAGTATGCCAGTACTTTAGCAACAGTGCCATGATGATAAATCAGACAGGAATGCCCAAGTCCATAAAATGCTCAAAAAAATAAATACAAACTTAGTTTCATCAAAGAAAAACTTTAAGGGGAAAGGAACATAGAATGAAAGACAGAAACTTCATAGATAGTCAGCAAGTAATGCCAATGTTAACATTTTTTTTGGGGGAAATAAGCCAATGCTAACATTACGGGTCCAATAAATTTTAAAAACCAATGACAGCATAAACACCAGAAAATGAACTTAAAAAATAAGGGATGCCATTGATTCAAGGTATTAGGGACGAAATTATCTATCATATGGAAATTGCAGTCAGAAAATTGAGTACCTCCTTTTCTTTCAGCAAAGCTGCATAATTAACCGACAACGCTTTGATTTCTGCCTCAGATTCCTGTAGTCTCTTGATTTCCGATTTGTATTGCTGGATCTAATAGATTAAGATGCATTATACCACAAACTTAAAGAACACAACAAACAGCAGAAACTGAAATCGTGCCAATTAACATCCAAAGAATTCATGATTAAATTACATGGCAGGTTCACCCAAAGAATATTATATCAATTTGCAATTACCACCCGAGATTCACCAAATAAGTTCAGCTCAAGACACTGTAGGACCTGTACAATACAATAACACAAATACCCACCAAAAAACTAGTAACGAAAAGTCAGTAGCATCTTTCATTTGCGGCTCACGACACTAACGTTAAATGCTATCAAATTCCATCATATCTGAACCCCACCAACATTATTGATTAAAGACTATCAATGTCGTTTCTACCTAGCCAGAGCTTCAGCTTATTAAGAGGATCAAGAATATAAAGGCCGTCTCCTCTCTCGGTCAAACATAAGCAAAAGAAAACCAATAACGGAACGATAAGAATATCAGACAGCCGAAATACTGAATACCTCCGGAGTAAATGGATAATCTAGACCATTCGGGATCGGCGAACTAGAACTACCAAAGCTGCGGGAAGAATTTCTCCTCTCCGATACTGAATCACCATTTCCGATTCGATCACGCCGATTGGGGCTGTAAATTAGGAGCTCATCATCGGAATTGGAATCGTCGTACACATCATGCGCGATCTTACTCAAATTTTCCTTCAAATTAGCCACCGAAGTCCACATCGGTATCACAGACCCACCCTGGATTTGATCTTCTTTCTCAGACAAACTTTGAAATAACAGCAAAATCAAGGCCAGGGAAGATTGAAAGGAGATTTGATTTTTTGGGGGGTTTATAATGACGTTATGGTAGATCTGAGGAAGAGAGAAAGAAGACAAAACATAAGAGGTAAAATTGAAATGCTTACCTGGAAAATACGTCGGACGATGTAATATTAATCAATTCAATGAATTGATGTCCTTTTGGTCAGCTATATAAGATGGGCTTGGGCCGTCACACTAAAGCTAATTGGCCCATACTATCATAAAAGTCAGCTAGTTGAAAACTTTTTTTTCTTTTTTCTTTTTTGTCTCGAGCTAACCCCGTTCGATCTGGCTATGGACTAACCCCTCCCACAATTCATTGAGTAGTCCCCATGGAATTTATTTCTTATGACTATCGTTGTCAGGTGGTTTGAGACGTATTCATCTGACATCGGGAATTAGTCCCACCACTGGAGTGTGTGGCGCAATTAAGTCTCTACCAGGTCTGTGTGGCGCAAAAACCCCACGCCGGTATTGTCATTTTTTCTTTTAATAAGTACCGACACAATCCAATCGTAGTTCCCACACTTCAATTAAGTTCAATATGAGTCAAATTTGAACCTCATTATCAACTATAAACATCCCCGACTTCTAGTAAGACTGATTCTCCTGCTATGTACGACCGTCTCAAATCCATACAAACGATAATTAAAGAATTCAAGTGGAATCAAAACCCAAACCTTTATTTAAAAATATATGGAGCTGGGATTTAAGTTGTCTAATCTCTATATGTAGGAAAATAAAACCAATTGAAGTACATCTATGACTGATTTTAATGAAGTGATCAGCAAATTTGGCCAAGGTTTTACACAAAGGGTAAGATTTGAGATGTTACTATGCAAAAGCTTTACTAAAAAATCTACTGTAACAAACCTAATTAGGTTTGTTCTTGACAAGGTAGGATGCCCAAACATCATCTGCCGGAGGTGGAGGTTGAACCCAGTGGCCGGGTATACGACTGTTCTTGCATTTAAATTGAAATTAGTTTCCATAAATATATGTTATATCATGAATGAATATGAAAGATAAAAATGATGCTACATACCTTCCTCCGGGTCGTAAATAAGCATCCCATGTTCTTCTCACCTGAACCAAAACGACCGTAAGAATCTTCAGATGAAGCCATGGACTTGCACGAAATCGAGAAATTTTGATCATAGAAGAAGAATTTACCTCGATAAGGGTTCCCATGTCGGCATTGCTTCCATAATAGTAATGATAAAATTCCATTGGTAAATTAGCAGCAGAAGAGGGTGCAGTTGAGGCAACCTTTTGAGTTTCTTTTTCAAGAACCATGCTCTGAACTGATTTATTACCAGCATCGTTCTTACATTCTTCGATTTCTCGATTTTGTTCGTTATTACGGTCAGATTCTGCTGAGCCTAGGGCAGGATATGGTACTACTATGTGTTTCCTATATTCCTCAGTATTTGCAATTGCATCTTTAGAGGCGTCCGTATCAGCTGCAGACATGGATAAACGCTCCTCTTCCTCAACAGCAGCTCTGACTCTTTCTAAGAATTTGTCGTCTTCTTCAGGAAGAAAATGGCCTGCATTTGTATGATAATATAAAGCTCTAGATTAAGTCCCAGATGACAAACATCTTTGTCTGTATTGCTAGGGGAAGAGCAGTAATTACTATAGAGCCTAGGTAAAGTAGTCTGAATCAACATAGATATCGATGTTGTCACCTTGTTTTTTCATTTTCTCTACTCTGATGGATCGTAGCTCCTTCAGCTTTTCAACGATCAACACCATTTCAAACTGAAATGGTATGATGAAAACAATAAGATTTTTGAGATATAAAAGAATCGGTAAGTTCGAGGCCGGGGTTATGTCACTATTCGAAAGAGTTATGCAATTAAAGAAAGAGGGGAGAGTGATTAATTCAAGATCCATAGCTGACATTAGCACATATCATGCTCAATGCGAACAGCTGTTACCTCTCCTTCAAGTTTTCTCTTTTCTTCTTTTGCTTTAAACTTCGCTATTTCCTTCATCTTTTCTACCTGCAAACGACAACGTGCCTTAAAAATCAGCAGAGTACTCAGTCAATGGAATCATCACAATGCTTCAATATACATCTTGTTTTCCTAACATTCAGTCATTTTCTTTCAATGCCACGTGATGCACGCACTATCAACTTCAATATCTCCAAGAAAACACAATATTTGCAAATTTCATCACCTTTCTTTGAGCAACATCTTTGGCGATCTCTCTAGCCCTCCATTCATCAGCTTCTTTATCCTTTTGATCGTATTGTTCACGCTCCTTAAAAGGGAAACAAAACAATTAGCTCAACAAATCTTTGCGTGGTGGATATAGAGCCTGAGGGCAAACATCCAAGAACAGAGTTTATCTAAGCTTTCTACCTTCACTAAATTCTCGGCGATACGCTTCCTCTTCCTTTTGCGCCACAGTTTGTTTCTTTTATGCTTTTGCATCTTGTCAGCTAATCTTTTAAGGGCAGATTTTTCCTCCCATGGAATATTCTCATCTGTGACAACCCTAAATGGTTCCAGCTGATATCTTAATTTATCAAATATGGCATTTGCTGCGTTCAATGACGCCGATTCATGAAATCCATTAGAAATCTCATTGTCCCTCGTAAACCTAGAGACTGCATCCAAAGTCCCATCATCAGGCTCTCTGTTTTCACCTTCATTAGTACCGTCCTTTTCTTTCATCAAAATCAACATTTGCAATTCCTTTTGCCTGTTACACGCAATGGGGATGGGCAAATTAAAACAGAGCGAACAATCACTCAAATTGACAAGAGCATCTAAGCTCTACCGCTACAAATCAGTTGGAAAAAGGAGAAAGTTTTGGCAAACATATTTTCCAAAACAAGCATTTCCCGTTTGTCTATTTGAAGCCTCAACACAATGATGTATCCAAATTTAATGAGCATTGATGGAAATCTTCAGGTACATTGCCTTCATCAAGCAAGCATAAAGGAAAGACCAATTTGTCCACAATCTGGACTGTAAAGCCATTCAGATAAGGCTTATAGACAAGGTAAACTTAGGCTTTTCTAATGACAATTTTCTTGATTGGCTAGGACTGTCACCATCTTGCCAAATTCTACAAATAGACTTGATAGAAGATAAAACTCAAATTCATCGCACTCTTAACGAAAACAACATTGATCCACAGCTCAATTCCGATTACCCATGTCGTGGCCAAACTATAATACCCAACTACCAACCACATGCCTCCAAATAAATTAATAAATTAGGAACTAAGTTTCGCAACTCCTTACATTGCTCTGCCGGTGCTTACAGTGTCTCTGAATTCTGCAAGACGAGTACGCACGTTAGCGGCGTTCCAGAACGCGGCGGATGGTGGCGGCAGAGGCGGAGGTAACTGATGTCGTGGCAGCGGCGGAGGGTGAGCCACCCACGACGCCGGCACCGAATAAAACGGAGCCCAGCCCGCTGGATCCATCGGGTTCATTTCATTTGCTCCCGCGATTTCCTATCGAACTCCGACGTTTTTAGGGATTCGTTCTGTTGCTGCAGTACGGAAGGACAAGAATGTCACATTATTTTCCATAGGAATGGCATAGGCATTTTATATATATTTTTTAAATTAAATATCGCCTTTTCATAGTTACTAAAACACCCTTCTCATATTATCCAAAATGAGTGTTAAAATGAGCCGAAGTCGTCTAACGAGTTCAATGAGTCAATTCGACTGAAGCTCGATTCAATTCAAAGTAGCTCGAGCTCATAGTGTCGAGCTCGATCTCAAGTTTTCTCATGATCTTTTTTATATTTTTTTGGATAAATTATCTTATACCCTACGTGGATATACTGAAATGCGTATTACTATCCTATTTTTTTTTTATTTCGTGAAACTCCCTTATGCTGTCTAAAACTTAGCACCATACCCTCCGTGGTGTCTAAAACATAGCATTGTACCTTCCAATTGGGCGATGAAAATGACAATGAGCGCATAATTAAATAAACCACTAGGGTGTTTTATGTTATTTACAAAGCATAAGGATTTTGGTGTTTATTTTTTAAACTACAGGTGGGTTATATGCAATTTAGCCTATTTTTTTAAATTTTATATATGTAATCGAACCTCAAGGCTCGAGCTCGAACACAACAAAAACAGCTCGAGCTCAACTCATTTACCGATCTTAGGGTTTAGGTTTTAGGATTTTTCCCCCAACGACACACCTCCCCCTCACTTCGACTAAGTTCAACCTTAAAAGATGCATTTGAACCTTATTGTCGGTTATCGAACGAAATCATCCAGCGGGGCTAATCCTCTTATATTCGTATATTCTCCATTTGATTGCGGATGTGACTTTCCCCAAAACACGTTCCCATACTCCGACTAACTTAGCGAATTTAAACCTCATTGTTCGCTAAGGAAAGGAGATTTAACAACTCCAGCCAAACAACGATAAAAAAAAAACATGCCCATCAATAACAACGTTTATAGGACGTCTCCCAAAGCAAGAAAGGCATGGATTTAGTCTTATTGCAAGCATACAATGGATATATAATATAACTGACTTTAAAAAGTCACACACACTTTCGACATACTACGTTATATAAGTTAATATTTGCGAGGTAATAATAATAATAATGATAATAATATCTGAAATTCATTTCTTGATCTTCCTCTGATCCCAACTGAACCTCTTATCCAACCACCTCCTAGGGCGCCATGTATAAATCCCATCCTCCAAAGCGACCCAACTAACGCTCCACTTCCCTATTAGGTCAATGTGGTACAACTCGCCCTTGAGCTTCGGCGTAAAAACGTCGAACGACTTCTCCTTTGAGCCCGAATAAAGGTGGCAGAAGTAGAGAGTCCTACCGAACAAACCTTCGCAGAAATTCCAACTGTACATTTGGCGGGGTTGGACTCTGTGAACCCCGAGATCGGAATCGCCCGACTGGCACCGTACGTCCAACGGCTGTTCGAGGTAGTTTTTTATGATGACTACGCACTCTCGCCCGAATAGGCACGACCCTACGCAGAATGGCCGCAAAGCCACGGCGAGGAGGAGGAGGACGGCGGGCAGCTTTCCCTCGGGGGAAGTCATCATTCTATAATAGAAACTTTCGAAGTCTACAATGATGTGAAGTTACAGTGTATATAAATGAGGAGGCAGCACAATATAGATGGATAGTTTCAGTAATTTGGCAATAAATGAAGATCAAGTTTTAACTGAAATGCATTTATTACACTATTGTTACGAAAAAAAAGAAGTGGATAAAAAAAGCAAAACACACATATTGAAACTAACCAATCGCAGAAGAACTAGTTTTAATATTGTGTTTCAATAATCTGTATTTAGGGCAAGTGTACGCCGATATTTAGGGTCTAGTTTATAGTCAGATCGAGTAGGGATACTTCGGAACAGAGAAGAAAAATTATATATTTATGATTGGAAATTGGACTTCTGAGGGGAAAAGAAAACATTTTGGAATAATGGTGAGGGACAAATAAAAATAAAAACCGTCAATTTTCGGCACGTAAACTTATTTATTATTTTATCATTTCATTTATAATTTATTTTAATTGAGTAATTATCATTTTATTCCTAATTTTTTTATTATAATTATAACCTTACAAATTATTTTATATACATATTAAAAAATTAATATTTCATCTATTAAACAATATAAATTATAAATAAAATATAAAATAATATATTAGTTTCTTTTATGCTTTTGCATCTTGTTAGATAATCTTTTAACAAGGAGATTTTTCCTCCCATGGAATGAGTATTGTCATATGTAACATCCCCAAACACTTAGTTTGGTTTAAACAAATATATGGAGAAAGGAAAATGAAATAAAATGAAAAAGAACTAGTTTTTATACGATAATGACTCTTTTAAATCATTTTCATACAGATTATTATCTTTGATGCATAGAATGAAATAAGGCAAAATGTGATAACGATGACTTTTTAAGGCTTTTCTTTTTAATGATCTAACCAATTTTAATATGTTAATCAATTGAATAGGGTTAATTTTGGGGGGAAAAAAAATAGTGAAATAGGTGTTTTCGTGATCATTGGACATGATGTTATGACTAATGGTCAGAATTTTTTTTATGGCTCAACTCAATATTACGAAAAATAACCATCACAAAAAATATGAAACAAAAGTAGTATATCTTTGTTTGTTTGGACATAAAATGTAAAAACATATAAGATCAACTCCAATAGTACTAAAGTAAAAGTACTCCAATGGTACACCAAACTTAAATTCAAAATGAGTTTTTTATCTTCTCTTTCCTACTTGAGACTCATTTTTGCGTTTGAATTAAAAATTAGTATAGATGCCCTATTTACTAAATCACATATACACAAAATAAAAAATAACTAAAAATATAAAAAAATTACATACTTATTTATTAATAATTATGATTGTCATTTTAATAAATAATTTTTTATATCTTATTATTTAATTTTTATATTTTGTTTATATGTATTATAATAGTGAAATATTATTTTGACCATAATTTTATTAAATATTTTCTCATCAAATTAAATTTTATTATTAAAAATAAAAATTTATTATTAAAAATGTAAAAATAAAAATTTTATTATAAATTTAAATTAATACTTTTTTCATCGAATTTAAAATAATATCGTGATTTAATTTGTAAAGTCATTAAACGCGTGGGTAATATTGAAAAATTATAAACGTTGGTATGTAAGTGAATATTACAAGAATCTTCTTTTGAGTTTGAGAATGAGTTTAATGATTGGAGAAAAATTACTGCATCTTGAATTTGAGTTTGTGAATATTTTTTTCGGTTGGAGATAAGTGAATCATATAACATTTCGTACTTTTTTTTATATCTGATATATTATTCATACATTCTTCTCATATATATATATTTCAAAAAACCCTCCCAAATGTTAAATCCCTTTCGTCCTCTTACCCCAATTATACGCTTTATTTACCTCACGGCCATCGTTATAAATCCCATCTTCCCTAACGATCCAAGAACACCCAATCCTTCCTCCCTTAATCGGCTTGCAAAACTTAGTCTTGAAGTCGTCCGGCCTAAAAACGTCGAACGCCTTCTCCTTCGAGCCCCAAAAGGCAAAGCAGGTGTACGGAGGCGTAGCGAATAACCAACCCTCGCAGAAGCTCCAATGGAATCCTTCGTTGGGTTTGGGCCATCGACGCCCTTGATCGTCGCCCTCGGTCAGACACCGTATCTCCAACAGCGGGGAGCCCGGCGGGAGTTGATTTGTTATATAAATTTTGTACCCAGTGGTACTAAAAAAGCACCCTTGGCAGAATAATGGTTGCAAAGCCACGGCGAGGAGGAGGAGGAGGAGGACGGCGGGCATCTTTCCCTCGGGGGAAGTCATCGGAGGTAGGTCTTTCTTTTATTTTTATTTTTTTTTCTTTCTATAGTAGCTAATAGTAGTGTGACAATATATATATATATATATATATATGGCACATCACATAGATACTTTGTCAGTTATTATTGGAAATAAATACGATGAAAGTTTTAACTGAAATATTACATTCATTACACTGATGTTACGAAGAGTGCATAAATTGCCAGACAGAATACAACTTTTGCGTAGTATCTTTATACAAAGGTGGTGGGAATTCGATTTATAAGAAATAATTCCCGAATACCATGAAAAAAATGCATAGGATTCTATGAAAATGCATTATATTTATATTATATATATATATATACTATATATAATTGGAAAACAAGTGATAGTAACGGTTAAATTAATTTGGTATGACAATGTAAATGACCATTTTAACTTTGATTTCAAATTTATTCTAATTTTATCCTCCAAAAATCAATCTTTCTACTTAAAAATATAAATATTATAATTTCACCTATTAAAAATAACTTAAAATATTAATTAATAATATATATATATATATTGCGTTGCGAACTGGCATTAGATAATGTTGAATGATTGCCAATAACGTTTCTGACAATATTGAGTAGGCTGATTATATAATCTTATGAATTAAAGAACTACGTAATTTTTAAGAAAACTATGAAAAAAAGAGTTGAAGGGGTTATAGTATAACATTACATGTTAAGTATTCATCTATACATTCGATGCGTAGAATTTGTTGAAATTAAAACTTAGATTTATGCAACAGCAGAGAGTGACCTAATAATGTTTCTTAAAACTTACATGAATAATTTTGAAAATTTCCTGTAAATTCTAAGTAGCTATATGTTTATATCATTACACAACATTCTCGTATAAAATATGCCTGGGTTTTAAATTAACAATAAGGACTAAGTCGTTCTTTGGATATATCCATATTTATTCTCTATTTTGACATTACATTATAGCCTATGAAAAAAAAAAAAAATAAATAACATGTTGTGAGTGTATACACTATTATATACATTCGATGCGTAGAATTTGTTGAAATTATAAATGAAATTTATACATCAAGAGTAACCTAATAATGTTTTAAAAAGCTTTGATTAATTATCTTTGATGCATAGAATAAAATAACAGCCATAATACTATAACAAAACAAGATTAACTTCCGACCACCTTTCTTTTTTTGGGTTAATTTGATTTCAGTCCTTTTTATTGTTTTAAAATTGTGTTAAGACCCTATCAAAAAATAAATTTGTTTTAAGGACCTAATTTACATTAAACTTAGAAATAAGGACATAAACTTAAAGAAGTGTTATAGAGTGTTATATGAAGATGGATCATCCGTTCTTTTTGTGTTACAAACTTACAATATATTGTTATTGCAGAATAATGAAGTGTTACTATAAAAATCGAGTCCTTAAAACTTGATTTCAGTCCCTTTTATTGTTTTAAAATTGTGTTCAGACTCTATCAGAAAATAAATTTATTTTAAAGAACTAATTTACATTAAATTTAGAAATAAGGACATAAACTTAAAGAAGTGTTATATGAAGATGTATCATCCGTTCTTTTTGTTACAAACTTACAATAATGCAGAATAATGAAGTGTTACTAGAAAAATTGGGTCCTTAAAACTAATTTTTTTCTGACATGACCTGAAAACTAAATTAAAATTTCTGACAGAGCCTGAAACAAAATTTATCCTTTCTTTTTTTTCGGTTACTCAAGAGTGAATCTACAATAACATATCATCTCAAAACTTTCGATTGATATTATTCAAAAGTTATATATTTCATTTCAAATCTTGATCCTGCGCTCACCCCACTCATACTTCGCCTTAAGGTTGTAAATCCCATCTTCCCTAACGACCCAAGGGCACCACTTCTCGCCATTATAGTTATAGCACGTCGTATCCTTATACTTCGAAATAAAAACGTCGATTTCTTTGATCTTCAAGGGGCCCCAAGAAAACAAACATAGGTTCAGATTATGCGAGGCAAACCCAACTAAGTAGTTGTTATCGCAGAAACGCCAATCGAATTGGTCGTTGCGCTTGAGCTTCATAGCCCCGAAATCCCTTTCGCCCGACTTGCAGTGTAGTTCCAGCGGCGGCGAGTCTTTAGGGAGGTTGCTTATTATGAAGATGAAGCAGTCGTCAAATAAGAAGAAGCAGCCTCCTTCGCAGAATGGCGGCGGGACCACCGCGACGACGAGGAGGAGGACGGCGAGGAGATTTCCCTCGGCAGTCATCGATATATAGGACGTCTTTATTTATTTAGTCTTGTATGTAGGTAGAAGATACATGCGTATATATAAATGAGTAGGCATGGCAGTAATTGGTAATAAATAAAGCTTTAAGTTTTAACTGAAGCACATTTATTACACGATGTTACGAATAAAAAAAAAAAAGAAGTGGATAAAAACATCAAATTTCACCTTTTTGAATAATATCTTTCTTGACAAATGTCCTAAGTTATATATATATATATATATATATATATTGAGGATTTATTATGTGTAATTTAGAGAATGTGGAATTATAGGTACAATGAATTGAGGGGGTGACAATATACGGATAATTACTTTCAGGATTAAGTAATTTTAGGACATTATACAATGGAATATTAGATTTTGTCCTAAAATTGCTTAATTTTGAAAGTTATTGTCCGTAAAATGGCACTTTCTAAATTCGTCTAAATCCTGAATTATACACCGAAACCTTAAAAATTTGCTGCAAAGTCTAGGGTTCTGGTGTATAAAATTCTAAAACTATACTTAATTTTAGTAGTTATTGTCCGTATAATGACATATCCCCAAATTACATGACTAAAAAAGTAATTAGCCATATATATATATATATATATATATTATAAGGTTTTGGAAATTCGTCTCAAATTAAATAATTACAGAATACTACGGAAATGCACGTATCGTACGAAAAGGCATAGAGAGTGCCTATAATTACCATTTACCAATAACATTTCTGACAATATTGAATTGACTGATTTTATGATCTTATAAATTAGAGTATCATCTACCAAAACGGATATCCTTATTAATATTTTCATCATTTTTATGACATTGCTGGCTTTTGTTGCAATTAGGTCTGTGACTAGGGTTTGTTCTTCCATTAAATTGCACTTAACATAAAATCATGAATTTTAGGTAAAATGGTGGAATAGTATGATGGTGTACAAATATTTCGTCACACATCATTAGTACAAATAGATAATACGATATTTTTATAAGATCATTGCATAAAATCTTAATTAAATTACCCCTCCCAATCATACTTCTTCATGGGCTTTTTCTCGGTCTTATCTGTATGAAGATAAAACCCGTCGGCGCGAGCTTCCCAAGCATATAGATGATCGTACTCGGCAAACTTTTTCCCTATAAACGTCGAAAGACTTGTGCTTTTTGTCGCCCCACCTAAAGGTACAAAAGAACAAAGTCTTCTTCGCCCTGCAAAACCCCAATGAAACTCATCGCCCAAGTTGAGAGTGTGGTTGCCGACGTCATCGTCGTCGCCAGAAGCACAATGAGCTCGTAAAGGCGGCGAATTATTAGGAAGGGTTGTCTTGTCTATGACCATTATGAGTTTAGAGGAAATATATTGATTAGAAGGATCAGAAGATTTTGATTATATGAAGTTTGGAACTAGCTAGAAATGATAATAATCATAAGTCATTAAAATAATCAAAATATTGAGAAACCTGTAAAATAATCAAAATTGTTTTCAACATTACAAATATTTAATTAATGACCACATTAATGAACCAACAAATAGTCAAAACAGTTTTTCATATTTACAAATGTTTGCTAGGTGATAATGATATAATGGAGTACAAAGTTCTAGAAGCTTCCCATTCTTGATTTGGGTTCTCTACTACCTTAATTGAATAAACATTGTGGAGACATTGCACTTAGTTTTTTCATGTCTTGCTTACAATTATCAATTAAAACATTATTCGAAGTATAATCTTATCTATAAATATCATATTGTTACTGGCATGAAATATTTTCTACCAACTTGGTTGATGACATAGAATAGTACTGTGTGAAGTATAATTTCTGACTTATTTTACTAGAAAATTGATTGGAGATCCAAATTTATTTCGACATATTAAGTTATGATCTATTTTACAATTTCGAATATATTGAATTGAAATTAAAAATTTGTATACTTAGTAATTCAAATTTATAATTTTGGTCTTATTCTTTATTTCAACAATCATGGTATCTTTTGCTATTATTTTTGTTTTAAACAATAATGCTATTCTCGATATTTTCTCCATGTGATAGATATATAACATATCCTAGATCTAACTGTATATACATTCGTTGACTTCAATTTTTTTTATAGTCATTATATATATATGTATACACACACATTTGTGTCTCTTTTGCGATATGCCTGGTTTTTCAATTAACAATAACGAGTAAGACGTTCTTTGGATATATCTATATTTATTCTCTATATTGAAATTATATTATAGCATATGATTAATTGATATATAAACAGATTGCTCACCATTGACCAAATTATTCTAATAGAAATAGTATATCTCAACATAAAAGAAATATTCAACAATTTAGTTTAGAATTATCGAAAAAAAAAATGCATTAATTCCTAGCAAAACGGTTGTTGAGTTTGAGTATTTCTGATAGGATCGGTTACTGTGTTTAGAGGGGGGGTGAATAAATACTTAGATAATTTTTCGCTCTTTTGGGGAGTGACTGGTTTCTTGTTCGGTTTGAACTAGAAATCGGTTTCCAATCGGTCAGTAATACTAAGGTGCGGAAGTTATCTAAGTCATCACGGTGAACTGACCAGTATCGATGTGCGTGTGTGTGTCGGTTTGCATGAATAACACAGATTTGTTTATGGAAGTTCGGAGCTCAATCTCCTACGTCTCCCCTTCTTCCCCGCAAGGAAGGTTCCACTAGAAGATTCGGTCACATGTACACTAAGTACAACCCTCTATAGCTAGACTCCCGCTAACTAAACTCCTAGCACTCAACCATAGTGCCCCGCAAGGTCACTATCTTCGATAGCTTTTTAAAGTTCATCGGTTCCCAATGATTGTAGGCCGCAACCTCACAATCCGCTCACATATTTAGAGTCTCTATGCTAAGACTATAAGCACTTGTTTTACGTCTTTGTGCGAAGACTACAAACACATAGTTTAACGTCTTTGTGTTAAGACTCTCACTCAACTAATCTATGTCGCTCATATCTCTATTGTGTGAGTGAGGTGTGTGGACTTGAACATTGTTGCTCACTCTATCTTTTGTATCCCACACACTTGAGAAGAACTCTCTTGATTTTGTGCTCTTTGCTCTTGTTCTTCTCTCTTGGATCTCTCTTTGGATGTGTAGTTGTTTGCTCAAGAATCCATCTCTTGTTTGCTGCCCTTCTTTCTTATTTATAGTCTCTCCTCTTGATATGACCGTTAGACGCATAAAGGTAGCTGTTGGAGACTTTAAATGTCGTTTTCCTGAAATAGGCTGGTTTCAGAACCTGGTTCAGGTTCTCTGCAAACTGCGCCTTTCACCAAAATGAGCATGCATCAGGCCAACGTCTCTTTGTTCTGCAGCCTTAACTTAAATGCATTGTTCTCCTTAATCGATGCATTTTTGAATCTGACTTCAGGCTTCTGGTTTGATGTTGAGTTCCTGATTCTTGAGCATAAGTCACCAGTCGCCTTTGCCTTGATCTTCTGGTCACCGGTCGCTGAACTGGTTTTGCTGCAGTGAAGGCTTGTACATGAGTCCAGTCCAGGAGCCGACCAGTTCCTCCAGAAATTGACCAGTTCCTTTCCTTCAGAAACTGATCAGTCCTTCCAGCTCTTCCAGGAACCGTCCAGTCCAGCCAGTTCTTTCAGAAGCCAATAGTTCTTCCAGGAACCTCTTCCAGGAACGACCAGTCCAGCCAGTTCTTCTAGGAACTGGTCAGTTCGGCCAGTTCCTACAGAAGCCGTCAGTTCTTCCAGGAACTGACCAGTCCTTCCAGGAACTGATCATTCCTTCCAGGAACCGACCAGACCTTCTAGGAACTGATCATTCCTTCCAGGAACCGACCAGACCTTCCAGGAGCAGATCATTCCTTCAGGAACCGACTAGTTCTTCCAGGAGCTGACCCAAAGCCTGACCAGTCCAGTTTTTCGCACTGAGCTTATATATAACATCCGTTTTTCAGGCCGAGCTCAACTGCACACTTAGTAAATATGTTAGTAACACAAATAATAAGTTTTGTGTTCATCAAACTGGATTGAGTAGATATTTAAATCCAACAATCTCCCCCTTTTGATTAACACAAAACTTTAACATTAGCGCACATATAACCTAACATACTTCTCCCCCTTTTTGTGATAATCAAAACCTTATTCTTTCACAAAGGCATATATCATTGCTAATCAAAAGTGAGACTAAGGCATATATCAAAATCAATCCGATTTATCATATGATTTCACAAAGGGTATATAAATGCTAGCATATTTCTCCCCCTATCAAATATAAATAATGCTCCCCCTAAATCCAACAATGATCTAAAGGTTATAAGCTGAGAGCACATATAAAAGAATTAGGAAACAATAAGAGCAATCAAGAGTTTAGTGTGTCAAACCGGGGTATCGCACCGGTTCCTTGAGAAGCTGATGCATCACTTGATCGGTGCATTTTAGCTATTTCTTCAGAAGGCATTGTAGCTATTGAGGAAGTGGCGGGGACCGGCTTAGGTTCTAGTGCCGGTAGAAGCAATGGTACAGGAGTCTAGAAGACTGGACCAGAAGAGAAAATTGGAGATGGCGGAGCAGACATCAAATCTTTAGAAGTCCCTGAAGAAGCTGCTTGTTCTTCGAGTTGTGGACTGCTCCTTACCAGCTCAACTGGTCCTTGCAGGAGAAGTGGCTGGGACTCAGCAGTCAAAATAATTTTAGGGTCCTTGAAAGTCCTGGATGAACCTGCAGCATCTAAAAGAGGCGCACTGACCGGTTGCATATGAGTTTCGACTTGTCGTTCAAACCGGTCAGATGGATGCTGGTTGAGGAGACTGGAGTCGGTGCCTGGGCTGCTTCTGGAGCGGCCGATGATGTCGGGAGCTCCATTTGGGAAAACTGGAAGGATCCACTATTTGATCAGTCAGTCTGAAGAAGACTGTTCTGTATTCTGCCTCCAGTTTGGCCCGAATCTGATGCAACTGATCCAGAATAGCCCTATCAGCTAATGCGGTTGGAGATATCAGATCAAAATTCCGCTCCAATTGGTCCTGATGAAATGTTACCAAGAGACCCGCTTATGTTCTGGTGCAGGTAGAAGCAGAGGAACAGTGGTTCGAAAGGCTGGACCGGATGATACAATGGGTGACTGAGGAGCAGATATTATATCTTTAGGAGTTCCTGAAGAAGCTGTATGTTCTTCCAGAGGAGATCTGCTCCTTTTTGCATCAACTGGTCCTGGAAGAAGAGGTAAGGACTCTGCTGAAGTTTGGACCGGGTCCAGGAAGATCGGTTACTGTGTTTAGAGAGGGGGGGTGAATAAACACTTAGACAATTTTTCGCTCTTTTGGGGAGTGACTGGTTTCTTGTTCGGTTTGAACTAGAAATCGGTTTCCAATCGGTCAGTGATACTAAGGTGCGGAAGTTATCTAAGTCATCACGGTGAACTGACCAGTATCGATGTGCGTGTGTGTGTCGGTTTGCATGAATAACACAGATTTGTTTATGGAAGTTCGGAGTTCAATCTCCTACGTCTCCCCTTCTTCCCCGCAAGGAAGGTTCCACTAGAAGATTCGGTCACATGTACACTAAGTACAACCCTCTATAGCTAGACTCCCGCTAACTAAACTCCTAGCACTCAACCATAGTGCCCCGCAAGGTCACTATCTTCGATAGCTTTTTAAAGTCCATCGGTTCCCAATGATTGTAGGCCGCAACCTCACAATCCGCTCACATATTTAGAGTCTCTATGCTAAGACTATAAGCACTTGTTTTACGTCTTTGTGCGAAGACTACAAACACATAGTTTAACGTCTTTGTGTTAAGACTCTCACTCAACTAATCTATGTCGCTCATATCTCTATTGTGTGAGTGAGGTGTGTGGACTTGAACATTGTTGCTCACTCTATCTTTTGTATCCCACACACTTGAGAAGAACTCTCTTGATTTTGTGCTCTTTGCTCTTGTTCTTCTCTCTTGGATCTCTCTTTGGATGTGTAGTTGTTTGCTCAAGAATCCATCTCTTGTTTGCTGCCCTTCTTTCTTATTTATAGTCTCTCCTCTTGATATGACCGTTAGACGCATAAAGGTAGCTGTTGGAGACTTTAAATGTCGTTTTCCTGAAATAGGCTGGTTTCAGAACCTGGTTCAGGTTCTCTGCAAACTGCGCCTTTCACCAAAATGAGCATGCATCAGGCCAACGTCTCTTTGTTCTGCAGCCTTAACTTAAATGCATTGTTCTCCTTAATCGATGCATTTTTGAATCTGACTTCAGGCTTCTGGTTTGATGTTGAGTTCCTGACTCTTGAGCATAAGTCACCAGTCGCCTTTGCCTTGATCTTCTGGTCACCGGTCGCTGAACTGGTTTTGCTGCAGTGAAGGCTTGTACATGAGTCCAGTCCAGGAGCCGACCAGTTCCTCCAGAAATTGACCAGTTCCTTTCCTTCAGAAACTGATCAGTCCTTCCAGCTCTTCCAGGAACCGTCCAGTCCAGCCAGTTCTTTCAGAAGCCAATAGTTCTTCCAGGAACCTCTTCCAGGAACGACCAGTCCAGCCAGTTCTTCTAGGAACTGGTCAGTTCGGCCAGTTCCTCCAGAAGCCGTCAGTTCTTCCAGGAACTGACCAGTCCTTCCAGGAACTGATCATTCCTTCCAGGAACCGACCAGACCTTCTAGGAACTGATCATTCCTTCAGGAACCGACTAGTTCTTCCAAGAGCTGACCCAAAGCCTGACCAGTCCAGTTTTTCGCACTGAGTTTATATATAACATCCGTTTTTCAGACCGAGCTCAACTGCACACTTAGTAAATATGTTAGTAACACAAATAATAAGTTTTGTGTTCATCAAACTGGATTGAGTAGATATT
Source organism: Lindernia subracemosa (assembly GCA_028392965.1). Taxonomy (NCBI): domain Eukaryota; kingdom Viridiplantae; phylum Streptophyta; class Magnoliopsida; order Lamiales; family Linderniaceae; genus Vandellia; species Vandellia subracemosa. The sequence continues at coordinate 5,531,494 of JAQPCC010000002.1, read as the reverse complement.
TAAATCCAACAATTTCGTATCTCGATTTATTTATTGTAATATTTTATCTTAGAGGTAAACGATAAATTTAGTGCTTACACTATATCGAAGTCCCACCGTTGGTGATGAAATTTTCAAATGTGCCCTTTTTGTTTCTAAACTTTGTAAAACTTTTTCTTTTTTATCTTTTGACCTAAAGAATCGATAAAAGAACAAAAAAAGAACGATTTTGCAAAGTTCAGAAACCAAAATAGCGCATTTAAAAGTTTGAACACCAATAATTATAACTTTTTTTTACATAAATTCTATTGCGTAAACTTGATATAAAATTCAGCATCATTCACCACGAGATTTTTGAACTTTTTTTCTGTTTCAAGAGTTATACAAGCACAATCACATTGTAATTCCAAACTTTTGGGATTACGTACATACTATTGTGTGGGGATTACGATGTGATTGTATTGTGATAACTCTTGAAACAAAAAAAAATAGAAATTCAAAAATCTCGTGTTGGTCGAAGCTAAATTTTATACCAGGTTCACACAACAACATGTATGTAAAAAAAGTTCTAAATATTGGTGCTCAAACTTTTAGATGCGCCATTTTAGTTCCTAAACATTGCAAAACCGTTCAATTTGTTTTCTTTTACCGGTTCGTCAGGTCAAAAGAGCAAAAAAGGAAATGTATTACAAAGTTTTGAAACCAAAATAACACATTTGAAAGTTTAACCTAATTATTATCAAAATAGATGGCAAAAAAAAGGAAAAAAAATCAAAATAGATGGAAAAAGAAAAAGGTCGAACCGTGACCAAAACGCACATCACAGCCCGGTCAGTCTAGACTGTACTCCCTAATTATTATTAACGAGTACTTTACGCACACTCGATGCGTGTGCTATGATACCTATAATATTACTTTATATTTAGTATTCATAATATTTAATAAATGAAATTATAAATTTAATTTTAATTAAATATTTTTTGTATGTAAGTAAAAGTAATTATTATAAATTAATATTATAATAAACTTAAGAAGTAAATGGCAAAATAATAATTATAATTGTCATACCAATTAATTGGAAAATTATTATAGTTTTTCTTAATAAAATAGATAGATTAATATCATAATTAACTTAAGGACTAAAGGGCAAAATAGTAATTACATATGCCACACCAATTAATTGAGAGGTAGTTACTCTAATTCCCTCATCCTTAATATATATAGTATTGATATAAATATTTAACCTATCAGACTCTCGGCATTACCTTTGCCTCGCGTTCTTTCCTTCTAAAACAACGCCACCAAATTCTTGCCAGCTCTTCCCTCACATCATCTCTCTCTAAGTGTAACAATGGCGATAGGATCAGCTACGACGGAGAGACCGAAGAAACGAGGTGGAGTTTTGGATATGCTAGGGCCGGGTTTCCGATTTCATCCGACCGACGAGGAGTTGGTACGGTACTATCTGAGGCGGAAAGTCTGCGGCAAGGGTTTCCGCATCGAAGCGATTTCCGATATCGACATCTACAAGAAAGAGCCTTGGGATCTTCCTAGTAAGTCTTAATTCTTTGATTATTATTGGTCTATGTTGGTGATTAGTTCGAATGCGGTGTGTTATTGCTGTTGGCGATTTTAGAAGTTAGGGATTTTGTGTCTTTCTTTTCGTTTGTGATTGATGATGGAGCCAGTGAATTGGGGAAAATGATCGTCCTCGTCTTGTGTGTGCAGGCTTTTCGAAGCTGAACACAAGGGATTTGGAGTGGTATTTCTTCAGCATGCTCGATAAGAAGTACGATAACGGGGGGAAAACCAACCGTGCTACTGAAAAGGGGTATTGGAAGACGACTGGAAAAGACAGGGCTGTGTACCATAGATCACAGATTGTCGGGATGAAGAAAACTCTTGTTTACCATATCGGCCGGGCTCCAAAGGGTCAGAGGACTAATTGGGTTATGCATGAATATAGGCTTGAGGACTTGGAGTTGGATAAAGCTGGCATAGCTCAGGTGGATTTTCATGACCTCTTGCAATTTCGTTTCCCTTATCCTATAAACAATCTTTATAGTTGATAGAATTAGGTGGATTTTGCTGCTGAGTAACCTATAACGGTGATTTCTTGATAAGCCTTAACTACGTCTAGATGACAATGTAATGAATGTTAGATATTTTAGTGTAATTAGGAAATAAAACACGTACGAGTAAGGAGGTGCGGAGTGCACGCTCGTGGATCGTTTTATTTCGGAACCCTAGTAGCATACGGGGGTCAAGGGGGCCGCGCCCCCTTTGCGGGATCCTAAGGGCAGCGCCCTTAGCGGGGTCTAGGGGCAGCGCCCCGACCCATCACCACCCGAAAACACCCGAAGAGGCATGACACACAAAGAGGTATAACACCCAAAGATGTATTACCTTTTGAATGGATGTGTGTATTTCAAAGGGACACCACCTTTGAATGAACATGCATGGACACAACCATTCTTGTTTTGGGCTATAAATAAGCATCAGAACACTCAACTCAAACACACGAGAATTCACAAAAAACACAAAGGTTTCTCTAGTCTTATCTCGGGATAAATTTGGTGTAACTCAAGCAAAGGGTTCAAATATTATCTTTGAAAAGTGAATCCAAATACACGATTCTAGAGAGTATCCGGCCATACAAATCAATACCCCATTTTTGCTAACAATGAATACTTATTTTCTCGCTGAGCGCCATCTTTAGCTGCTACTGTTGTGATGATAAAAGTCTTTTAGTGTTATTAACATCAACAGGACAGTGTTGCGATAGTTGATCGATCTTGAAATTTCTTTTTTTAGAAAGTAATTATATATATTACAGAATATTCTATCACCATATATTTTCTTGAAAAAAAAAAGGATGCATTCGTGCTCTGCCGAGTCTTCCAAAAGAGTGGTACAGGCCCGAAAAATGGTGAACAGTATGGGGCACCATTTGTCGAAGAGGAATGGGAGGATGATGAGTTTGAGGTCAAACCTCAAGTGGAGGCTGCAGTGGAAGCTGATTTCGCCGAGGATGCTTACTTGGATGGTGATGATCTTAAGCAGGTTTGTATTCCTACAGTGAATGGCCTTTATGAATTTAATCTTAAAAAAAAGTTCATTATTTTACTTCAAAAGTTCTTGAACAGTGCACCACAACTATACTGTACTGTATATTTTCTACGGTATATGCTATTGTTTTTGTCAATCACTGGTAGAAACCTCTGCCTCTGTATTGCAATATTTTGATTGTATAACGCTTCTCTTCTTACAGATTCTTGGAGCAGAAGTTCAAGCTGATGCCACAAGTCAATTAAAACTTCAGTCCTCAGATGAAAACACTGGTGAGGAAGAGAAAGCTGTAGAATCTTTCAGTTACACCCGTCAGCACTTAGCACGTGAAGTCGAGCAACATAACGAAAACAAGCAACCCGATGATGGCGGGAACTTATACTATACTCTTGCACCGTATGCTAGTGATGTGAAACAAGTTAAGCACGAATACATTGGTGAATCTAGCAGATCTGGGGATGATGATCTCTTGTACTTGCTTGACGAACCCGCCATGGATTCATATCCTAACCTACAATTCAACAGTGAACAATACTTTGATTCCCAGGAGTTCACCAATACTATTGAAACTAATAATGACCCCCGTGCCGTCGACATGGTTGATGAGTATCTTTCATTTGTTGATCCCGCCGACAACATTCAGCAAGCCCTGGCATTTGATTCTTCCATGTTGCTCGGAGACAAATCCCTTGATTCTGATCAAGCATCACTTCCTAAAATGGTCAATATCACCTCAGTGACCTCACAATTTTAACCATGTGCTTTGTAAGATGCAGCATTATGACTTGGCTTGTTCTTTTGTTTTAGGAAGTTGATGAAGGAACTAGCCACGGTAGGCCTTCAACTAGCAGATATCTTGCTGATGGAAACGTTGATGATGCTCCGTCACTATCTAACAATTTAGATTCTGCAACAGGTAACTGCTAAGAGTTGTTATCTCGCTTCGAAAAATATATCAACTGACTCACTATATAATCAAATAGGTCAATCCATCCTCAAATTTACATTTATCCATTCCATGGCCTATTGATCCAATATCCATCATTTTTCTGTAAGATTTACAGCGTAATAACGAGGGACTTGATTATTTTCTTTCCATGTCCTGCAGATATCGAATTTCCTCATTTCTTGGACAAGCAAACGAGTCAAATGTTGGGAGACATCCCTGCCCCGTCCGCATTTGCCTCAGAATATCCTTCGAAAGATACCAAGCATCGCCTCAATTCGCTGTCTCTGCCTTCGAGTTCTGTCCACGTCACAGCAGGCATGATACAGATAAGAAGCTTGAACTTGGATGGAAATGGTGGGCTCGAATCAGTGGAGAAGCTTTGGAATATCAAGATTGTTCTCTCGTTTGGATACCCACCCATCGATGATGGTTACACGAGAGTGATTCCAGGGAAGGCCATCTCTTCTTCTTCGATCTCTAGTGTTTGTTTCTGCTTGTTTTTCTGGGTTCTACTCTTCTCCATTAGCTCGAAGGGGAAAGCATTCGTGTTTGCTCAATAACGCATCATGAAGTGTTGATGCTGATGCTAATAGGAACTTTTTAATAGCCATCACTTTTGAGTATGAAACTATCTATAATATAAACATACTTGAATGTGTTAATTTTACTACTTTTTAGGGTTTAGGATTTAAGGTGGAGGTCATGAGTTCTAATCCACTTGAACTTGGTCAGACCTACGATGGGGCTCGGAGGATCCGTTTACCCTCCCTTCGGTTGATTGGATTAACTCTTAGTGCATGTTTGGTACGCCGGTTTATATATAGGAGGATTTACATGATTAAGGTTTATATATAACTAATTGATATGTATAAAATAAAATGTGTGTTTGGTTAGTGAGTTTACAAAAATTCATCTGAGGTGGTTATACATATAAACCTTCCTACCAAACACATCAAGATGTTTTAAACCATGTTTTAAAATGTGTGTTTGGTTAGTGCTCGTTTGGCATGCTGATTTATATTTAGGAGAGTTTAAATAAGTAAGGTTCATATAAAACTAATAAGTGAATATAAAATAAAATGTGTGTTTGGTTAGTAGATTTATAAAAACTCACCTAAGGAGATGGGTTTATCTGAATCCTTATACATGGGTTTAGAGTTGTTATATATAAACCTATGTTTTATATAAACATTCCTATCAAACACACTAAGATGTCTTAAACTAAGTTTTAAAAACCTTAAATTCATGTACCAAACAAGGGCTAAACCTATTAACCAAACAAGCTATTAGGGGTGTACAGACAGCAATCCCACCGTAACTATTCCTCATCTGCAGAGCCCTCGTTGTAGGGAAGAAGACAACCGTAGGGGCTGAGTTAGGGCTGCGGGCTGCCTTGGAATTAATATATCTTACAATAATAAAATTAAATTAAAATAAGAAGATGACATTCAGATCGCTAATCTGGAAGTCGTGATCGTCTCATAGCTGATAATGATATTCACATCGCTTTATACTGAATTTAATCAGAGTATGTAGACTACGATGGCGTTGTCTGAATATCTTCCGACATGAAAATAAAATAAAATAAAATAAAAAGATGACATTCATAGAATTTTCGTGTTTTGGTTTGGTTAGGCATTCATACACGAAGGTGGGTTATCAATGATATCGATTAGGCTAGGCCCAATTAACAACAGTACAGCCGCTTGGAGCCCAAGTAGAGGCCCATTTATTATAATCCTTCAGACGAGCTATAGGCCCATTAAACTACAGAAATTTCGAGCCGACGCGCTCTTTACGACGTCGTATCCGTAGAAAATAACACTCCGTAGGATTAGGGTTTCTCTCATTCACAAATTCGGTGATAAAGCAAAGCCCTAGCCCTAGCCCTCAAGAAATCTCATACTTAAATCGGCGAAAATGGGAGGGAAATGCCCGCACAGAAGTCAGAAGAAGCGCAGATACTCGCACAAAACAGCTCGGAGGACCAAGTTCCTTGTTAAAGATATCCTTTTTTGTTTTGGGCTTACTTGCCTTTTGTTTCTTAAGTTTTTGCCTTGTTAAGCTTATCCAATTGTCGTGTAAATTACATGATTTCTCCTTGATTGTTATTGGTTATACGCGATGATGCGGTTTACGATGAGCTTCAGAAAGTTGTGGGCAGTGAGAAATCGTTGCCTGTGGATGAAGATTTACCTGGGATGGGCCAATATTATTGTCTACATTGCGAGTAATTCTTTTTCCCTGATTCCTTGGAATTCTTTAGTTTTGCTAGTTCGGTTAAAGAATTGGTGGGATTGTGTTATTCTTTACTGATGATTTCTTTTTCTCCCATCTTTGTTAGTCGGTATTTTGCTAACGTGACAGTGAGGGACGAGCACTTCAAGACCAAGCGGCATAAGAAGCGGTGTGTTCCCGTAATTATGTTATCTTTTTCTTCGATCTTTATTTTGTTGTTGTTGGGCGTTTTATAAGATAACATGTTGCTTGTGTGCATTTGATTTGATTAATAGTAAGTTTTGTTTATGTTGCCTTCGTTAGTTGGAATTGGAATGGAAGGATGGTCATAGGCTATTGATGATTAGTGTAGAAGATGTCATAGACAATGTGTTTCCTTATTTATGCAAACATGCATATGCACTAGATATTTGGAGTTGATAAATATCCAGTTATCTTTTTAGTATGATAAATATTAGGGCCATCAAAGTTGTACGACGGGTAGATTGATTTCTTCTTTGGCAACATTGGTTCAAACAACATCTAGGCTTATCCATCGTCTCTTCCTTAGGGTGATGGGGTTTTTGTTGGCTCTTTTTCCTCCGCCTCTCATTTAGAGTGCGTTTGGTATGCGGAATTCGTGTGTGGAAAGCTCGACGGAAAACTACGTAGCGCATCAAACAATTGTACTTCACTCTTCGACCGTTGTACCTCTATACATTTCCTTTTTTTTCTTATCGAATTCCGCATACCAAATGCATTAGTGTTGTGGTTTCTTTTTCATATCAGTATACCATTTTAAAAATAACAGTGAGGAAAAGGAAAGGCCATTGACAACCTAATCAAACTTCAGTTTTTTTTTAATTCTGACTAACTATTTTCTTTGTTTTGCTTCCATTGTTTAATTTGTTTGTATTTCAATAACCCAAGTTTTCTTTTAACCGACGAGGAAAGTGCCATGGACATATGATGCCAATGTGTATGTGTGTCTATACCTGCTTGTGTGGGTGTGTGCTTTGATTAAAGAAATCAGCTTTATACCCTATTAGGACTTACAAATTTCTTAGTTAAATGTTATTTCTATTAAACATATGTTACATATCCATTAGTGCATAGGCATACCCTTTTGTTGGGCCGAGGTCTAACCTTGACAAGGTAGTACTGCCAAATGCCTGCTGAAAAACTTGCTTGCAACTCTGTCTTTATTATATAATATGCTCAAATGAGTGTTATTTGCTTATCCTTGCCAAATGTGACTTCCTAGTATGTTATGAGGTAACATATAGTTTGTTGTCTTATTATATGCCTTTCTAACTATACTCTCGAAGCACCAAACTCCATCATATTAAACACGATTCTCTTGAATTAACAAAATGAAGTCTTACCAATCGACCTCATATATTTTGATTAGTTTACTTAAGGGATTGACCAATCGATGAGAATTTTTGTATGCTAGCTCAAATATTTCGATTTTGTTCGCAGATTGAAGATGATGAATGGACCCGCTCCGCACACTCAACTAGATGCCGATCTAGCCGCTGGGATGGGCATGCCTGACAATGGCCCAAAGCTAATGTCCATGTAAAATGTCGTCTTTTAGAAACTTTTAGAAGACATACATATCCTTCAGTTTCCTTCAGAAATGTTTAAAGACAGCATCTTTATGTTTCGCCGAATCATTTCTATGATATCTCTTATTTCTGAAATCTTTCCGATGATGTTCGGTATATTTTCTTTGATCTTCTAACCTTTATCTTAAAAGGTTCTTGTCTGAAAAAAAAGATTAGGTAAGTAAACCTCTCAGTCCCCACCAAACATGATAGAAAGTTAAGATAAAGGGTAGGGTTTTTAGTACCGTTTGAAACCACTAACGGTACAATTATGGAAAACAATTATTACATATTTTTTTTTTTTTGGAATTTGTCTGTCACGTCCTAACACACGCTTGAAAAAATAGCAATCAAAATCGAACAATAAAAGAGATTGTAATGAATGTTAAAATGGACCACTAAAGGCAAGCATGCATGAATGAAGCCACTCATTATCTTATCCATGCCTAACCTATAACCCAATGAAACCATCATCACGCACTTGTCTCTCTCATTTCCCCAAATCAACATGAGATATGATTTCTTTTGTCTAGTCTTTATGCAAGTCTCCTTTTATTTTAGTCGATTATATATATGCATATATTTATTTTCTTTTCAACGATTTTCTCATTTGTAATTTAATAAACAACTATGTGAACTTGGATATCCTTTCGAGCGGGAGGTCAAGGGTTCGAATCCTCGAGGGACTTTGACTATCGTTGTTTGTGGGATTTTGGGGATCTCATGGACCAGGGATGATTAGTCACATAGCCGACGATGAGTTTCAGTTTCGATTCAGACCAAACGTAGTCAGAGTTTGGGGACTACGGTGGCGTTGTGTATGGATAGCTACCTGACCGGAAAAAAAAAACTTGGATATCCTTACATGATTAGGACTTCTTGAATTTCGATTTATGGGTGGACTTGGGGACGTTATGGGCGGTACACTATGTAGGAGGATTGGTCTTATTGGAAGTCAATGTTGTCCTTAGTCGATTTAGTATGGGGTACATAAAATATTCCCATTAAAATTGATGTTAATCGTGACAGAAGAATCAAATTGGTCCAAAATCAACATCGGAGACTAAATTGTTCCACAAAGTAAACATTGAGGGACCATTTTAGGTTTTGTTTCTTAAAAAAACTAGGGGCAATAATTGTGTTCCCCATCTTTATTTAACATAGGATGATTCATGATGGTTGATTTTCCATAATTTAAATCGTTATTGTATATGATTAAATAATTAAGCAAAATCAACTTCAATCACTCGTAGAGTACGAACCCATTAACAAAAGCTAATATGGGATAAATCTTGGCTCAACATTCCTCTACAATATTCAATTTTCAAAAAAAGTACGTATCAAATTTTTGTAACTTTGGAGCTAAATCATATAACCCCATTTTTTTTTTCCACACGTACGCAGCCCACATACACTTTTCCCGCCCTCGATCCTCACAAACCCGCCCCCGAAAACTGCCCGGGACTGACCCTCTGCAGCTGCATCATCCTCGCGTAAATTCCGTCGGGGAAATTCTTCAACAGGCCCGAGTGCGAGCCCTGCTCGGCCACCTTCCCCTCGTCGAGCACCGCGATCACATGCGCGGTCCTAACCGTCGCGAGCCTATGAGCCACGACGATGATCGTCTTCCCCGCGCAGACCCGCTCCAGGGCCTCCCTCACGGACCCCTCCGACTCGGCGTCGAGGGCGCTCGTCGCCTCGTCGAGCAGCATTATGTCGGGCTTCCTCAATATGGCCCGGGCAATGGCTATCCTCTGCTTCTGACCGCCCGAGAGCTGCACCCCTCTCTCCCCCACGAACGTCTGGTACCCCTCGGGCAGCGACGAGACGAACTTGTGGGCGTTGGCCAGGCCGGCCGCCTCCACCACCTCGGCCTCGGTGGCCGACTCGAGCCCGTAGGCGATGTTATCGTAGATCGTGGCGGCGAACAGGCACGGCTCCTGCTGAACCACCGCCATCCGCCGCCTGAGGGACTTGAGGTTGTATTTAGCGATGTCCTTCCCGTCGACGAGCACCCGCCCCGAGAGGGGCTCGTAGAACCTCTGCACGAGCGCGATCACCGAGCTCTTGCCGGACCCGCTGGGCCCGACGAGGGCTAGGGTTTTCCCGGCGCGGGCGCGGAGGTTCACATCGGCGAGGACCGTCACGTCGGGGCGGGAGGGGTAGGCGAAGTCGACGTGCTTGAGCTCGACGTCGCCGCGGAGGCGGTCGGGGACCGCCGCGCCGTTGGGGTCGTCCGGGTCGATCTCGGTCTTGCGGTCGAGGAGCTCGAACACGGACCGCATGGCCCGCCCGCCCTTGATGAAGTCGGGGGCTAGGGTTAGGGTTTCGGCCGCTCCGTTGGCGGAGACCATCAGGACCATGAAGACGCGGATGGTCTTTGAGAAGTCAGATATGCCGTGCTTGACGAGCCACGAGGCGTACCATAGGCCCAATGCGTACGAGGCGTAGAGGAAGAATTGGGCTACTCCGTAGCCGCTCCCCGCTATCTGGCCTTTCCAAAAGCAACGGCGTAGAGGAGGGTCGAGGCTCGAGGTGAAGAGGTCGACGATCTTCGACTCCGAGTTGAACGCCGCCACCGTCCGCACGTTCGACACCGCCTCGCCGGCGAGCTGCGTGGCCTTCGCGTGCGAGGCTTCGAGGTCGCCCGAGAATCCGTTCATGAACATTTTCTGCAAGGGTTCGATCAAAACTTTTGATGAAATAATCAATGAGGTTGCAATTTAAAGACACTAACTTTCAAAACTGAAGCAATTTAAGTACATTAACTCTCAAAAGTGAAGCAATTTAAGGACAATAAGTCTCAAAATTGAAGTAATTTAAGGACACTATATTTCAAAATTGAAGCAACTTAATGACACTAACTTCCAAAATTGAAGCAATTTAAGAACACGATGTGCTGGAAACCTAATCATGTCCTTAAATTGTTTCAATTTCAAAAGTTATTGTCATTAGATTGCAACCTCTTAATTTGTTTGTTCTGAAAGTGCCACCTCCCACAACTTACGGGACGAAAAAAAAAAAAAGAAACAGTTAATCTAAATACATACGCAATCAACCGAAAGATAGAAATCACCTGCAAGACGGTGGCCGCGACCACGACGGGAAAAACGGCGATGAGCACGAGGGCGAGCCGCCACTGCAGGACGAAGCCCGCCGTGCAGGCGACGAGCATGAGCGCGGAGTTCTGCATGATCACCGAGATCCTATCCCCGATGGCTGACCTCACGTTGTTCGCGTCGAGGGCCAGCCTAGCCGCCACCCTCGAGCTCTCATTCCCTTCCCGGTCGAACCAAGCCACCTCGTTCCTCATAACGGCCGCCAGCATCTCCTCCCTGACCCGCCTGGTCAGGTTCTCCCCCACCACGTCCCAGAAGAAGTGCTGGAGCGTGTTGAATATCAGCGCCGCCGACGACACTCCGATCAGTAGGTAGCAGTACTTTGCGATCTGCTCCACCATGTAGCCGCGGTCCGTGCTGTAGTACACGCTGAGCACTGCGCTCAGCACATAGGCGAAGAAGGCGCTCAGCGAACCGCAGACCACCGACCCGATCGAGCCCATCAGGGCGTAGGCCCACTCCGGCGAGTTCATCTTGGCCAGGCGCAGGAACGAGCCCGCCTGCTCTTTGAACGGCAGCTTCTCCAGGCGGTAGCTAGGGTAGGCACCACCGCCGCCGCCGCCGCCGTCGATGGTGAAGCTGAAGTCCGAAGTCGAGAAATCGGACAGCCTCCGAGAGTACGGCGACCGACCGTAGGAAGAGTTCCTCGTAATAATCGGCGAACTCACCGAGTTCCTCGCGCTCGATGGCCTGTCGTGCGTGCATGAACGTCAATACGCCGTCCAGAGAGAGAGAGAGAGAAGGAGGGAGAGAGAGACGACCTGGCGCTGCTCTTTCTTGCGTGGGAGAGGGCGGCTTCGTGGGCGGCCTCGTGGATCTTGATGAGCTTGGCGTAGAGGCCGTCGTCGCCCTTGGAGAGGAGCTCATCGTGGGTGCCCATCTCGGAGACCGAGCCATGGTGGAGGACGGCGACTAGGTCGGCCTTACGGATGGTGGAGAGGCGGTGGGCTATGACGAGGGTGGTTCGACCGATCATGAAGCGGTCCAGGGCCTCCTGGACCAGCTTCTCGGACTCAGAGTCCAACGCGCTTGTAGCTTCGTCCAAGAGTAGGACCGCCGGGTTCTTCAGCATTGCCCTTGCTATGGCTATCCTCTGCTTCTGCCCACCTGATAGCTGCAGCCCTCTCTCCCCAACCTAAAATTTTCCATTTTTTTTTTGTTATAGCCAATAATTATGACAATAAACTAAAAAAAATTCATTTATTTTATTAGGATTTTTATTTGTCGCGAGGTATCCACACAGAACGTCACTGTAGTCCCTACAAGCCGACTAAGTTCAGTCTGAAACGAACCCTCAACCTTAAAACTCCACGTGGGGCTATGGGACGACCCCAACTTCCAGCGGGACTAATCCGACTAATCATTTTGATCCGACTGACCCGACCCATTTAGAAAAATGGGTTTTTGTGATTAAGTCTCTAAATGTTCTTTCATAACTCACTTATTACAATCTCATACCACATGTCTGGGGGACAAGAACTGATACCTAATTTAAAAAACAAAAAAAAAAAATAGAAAAAAAGAACTCCCTTTGTCAGCATTTTCTTGATTTCACATGAGTGAGTTAGAGAAAACCAACAAAAAACTCAGCACATGCATTGTTGACCAAAACCATGTTACCCTTTCTTTCACCTTTTTTTTTTAAAAAAAAATATGGCCACAACCTTTTGACTTCAGACATACAATAATGTTAAAGAGTTAGGTTTCTGTTGACCAAAGAAAGCTCAAGAAGACATTGTGCCAAGCAATAATAAATACTAAGAGAGAAGAAGTTTTCACAATTTTTTTTTTCTTATGTGGGGCCCACGACCAAATCCACCTCCCATGCAATTGAATTATAAAGGCAGACATTCACATTTAATGCCATCTTCACTGTCGTGAGTCTTGGCCTTTGTCTTTGCTTCTTAACATGATTGATCATATTATGCAAAGTAGATAACATTAAGCTAACCTAAGTTACCTGAGTATCGTAACCTTCTGGAAGTTTGACGATGAACGAATGAGCATTGGCGACCCTCGACGCCTCTTCGACTTCGACTGAGCTTGCGTTGGGTCGGCCCAGCAGTATGTTCTCGGTTATGGTGGTGGCGAACAAGGCCGGCTCTTGGCTCACGAGCCCTAGTTGCTGCCTTAACCACCTTAACTTCAACGTCTTTATGTCGTGCCCATCTATCATGACTTGCCCTGAACATATTCGAGACAGCTTAGGATCAGACCAATTGCTGGGATGGTAATAACAACTCAAAGTCTATAATGGGGAGGATGATTAGTTACCTGAAGTGGGATCGTAGAACCTCTCGATGAGGGAGACGACGGTGCTTTTCCCCGAGCCACTACTTCCGACCAAAGCTATGGTCTTACCAGCTGGGACGGTAAGGGAGAAGTTGTCAAGAACTTTGATCTCGGGCCTCGAAGGGTACGAAAAGATGACATCTTTCAGCTCTATCTGTCCCGTTATGGATCCTAGCTCCAATCCCGCCTCGTTATTTCTGTCGACGCTCGGTTTGTGATCGACCATCTTGAATATCTTTGCAGCTGCTACTCTGGCCTTGGCGAATGCAGCCATACTAGGCGCAGCTTGTACTAAAGCCCTGTAGAAAGGTCGAATTTTTCGCGGCGTTAAGAAGGTGTGTCTACGAAAGAAAAAGGGGCGGCATGAAGATTAAGGAAAAGGATGAAATTACTTACAGCCCGCCGATCATTACAGCGAACATCGTAGCTATTGCAAGGCCTCCGTTGGTAAAATGGTGTCTGACCAAGTAACCACCGTACCACAGCAGAAGCGCATAGCAGCAGAATGCAGTGAAGTATGTGGCTCCCAAGCCTAATCCCTTGGCAAATCCACTCTTGTAGCCAATCCTTTGGGACACTTTGAGGGCTGCCGAATAGGCTTTCAACGCTCGAGATTCGCCCACGAAGGCTAGCACGGTTCGAATTTGGACTATGGTCTGCAGATTTCGAGCACAATGTAAGCAAAACCCCTTGTCATAAAACTAATATCTTTTCAACGCTGTTATTACCTACCTGCTCTGCTATGTTCCCTGCCTGCGACAGAACTTCTTGGCTCTTCCCAGACAGCTTTGTCATGGTGAACATATGAATGGCTCCGATGATAGCTATCAAAGGCACCACGGCGAGTGTTACGAGCGCTAGCTGCCACACCGCCGTAAATCCCACCGCAAATCCAGACACAAATGTAGCCATGTAATGCAAGAAATTCCCCAGCTGTTTGAAAAGAATTCAAGAGGGTTTGTTCATATGTAGTAAGCTTAGCCAGGAAGGTGAAGATGTAAGAAAGAAGGGAAAGAAGAAGCTCACCTTTTCACTAATGGCGTCTTGGACCATGACAGCATCAGTGTTGATTGCAATAACCACATCTGATGTCCTAACCTCAGTATCAAAGAACTGAACATCTTGGTTCAGGGCAGCTTCTAAGTACTTTATCCTCATCCTAGTTGATTGCCTCTCCCCAGTCCACATCCAACATGATATCTCTGCAAAAAGTATTATCAAACAATGAAGAAGCTCTACCATGGAAAAAAACCCAAAAAGAAAAAGAAAAAAAAAAGGCTTTTTTATATCTTCTTACACTCACCTGCCCATGAAGATGCCCAAATAGCAGCTCCCACTATCAGAAAGTAAAATGCATACTGCAAGAAATGATATAAAACATATAAATCATCGAAGGGAAAGATTTCAACAGTATCAAATCAAAGACAAGATGAGAAAAAAAAAAAGCTTTCACCTTTAGAACTTCTTGCGTCATCTTATCAACATTATCCGCATTGGAGCCAAAGGAATTAACTAGATCAGCGAAGAATCTAAGGAACAGAGGCAATGAGGTGCCATGAACGATTGCACCAACCGTACCAACCGCCATCAGGACATAGTCGAGCCCATCTGCGAACCTAAAGAGTTCGCCGAAACTAGCACTCGGCTGCGGCGGTGAAGCAGACGGCGACGGCGACGACGACGATGATGATGACGATGGACCACCATCATCTTTCTTCGCTTCAACTTCCATTTCCTCCTCTACTACAGTTGCTAGGCTTGCGTTTGTGTTTATTACACTGTCGTTGTTGTTGATGATGATGTCTGATGAGTTCTCTGATTGAGCTGACACAACTAGTTCGAGGCCTTGTAGTTCAGACCATCTCCACTGCTCTGTGGTTTTTAGCTCTTCTCTATCTTCTTCTTCTGTCATTTTTGTTCTTCTTTTTCTTCCTTTTAAATAATAAATGTTTATGTTCCTTCTCTCTCACTCTTCCCTTGGGGTTTATTCTCTTGCTTTTATTTACTATTGTTGGTCAAGTAAATATAAATAATATAACCCCATTTTTTGTTTATTTATTTACTCTCTCTTTTTTTTTTAATCATGGTCAACCTCACCAAGCATAAACTAGCAAAAAGTTACTACCTTTCATCGATTCTTGACCGTGGTTTGTTGAATGGAACATTTTGATGAGATCCCTTGAAAATAAAAAAAATAAAAAAAATTATATACATATAATTTTGTCCGATTTTGTAATAATTATCTACATATAATTTTGTCCGTAGATAGCATATCATAGTGACCTACAAAAATGAAAGAAAAATTGAACAAAAGGCTACACGCGTGAAAGAGACAGTGTGAGTGAGAAAGCGAAGAAAAATAAGTCTGTAGCTCCGACAAGAAGTACTGTTGTAGGAAAACTTGACGTTTTTGACCAAATGAAAGATGGTAATGATCCAAGGTGCTGAACTAGCCGTTCAGTCCTGACCTTTCAGGCGGAAGGTTAGGCATTCGAATCTCTAAGGACCTTGACTATCGTTGTTTGTGGAATCTTGAGGTGGGTCTCGTGGACCAAGAAGGATTAGTTCCGCTGGAAGCCGTGGTCATCCCATAGCCAACGATGAGGTTCAGATTCGATCCAGACCGAACCTAGTCGAAGTGTGCGGACTACGGTGGTGTTGCCGTTGTGTGAGGATACCTACCTGATCGAAAAAAAAAAGATGGTAACGGCGTTTTAGATTAAATAGTGATTTAAGAGAATTAATGTCCAATAAAAAAATTTATTTATATATATTTTTTATTTTATTACCATTCTCTCTCTATTCTAAGTCACCTATACATTTTGGTGGTATCATCAAAGTCCAATTTACTGCGGTCTGAATCCACCCGAAATCTAACTATTCATTATTGAACAATCATCATTCATCGGCTTCCAGCCAGACTAATTTCTTTCCCGGATAAGCGATTTTCGTCCAAAGTCTACACATACAATAATAATAATAATAATAATAATAATAATAATAATAATAATAATAATAATAATAATAATAATAAGCGAGTTATTATTTATAAAGATTTGACTTTTATCTCTTAAAAATGTTTGTTTGCATGGATGGTGTGAACTCCCATTTTTGCCATTGTGTTCATTCATTGATATCTACATAATGCACTCACTGACTTTACTGTCGTTTACGTTATAATAATTGTGGAAATTGTTGGGACATTTAAAGAGAGGAAAAATTTATATATATCATAGTCTACGAGGAATACACTACAACCAATCAAATTTCTACTATATTTTTTTATTTTTCCATTGTTTTTGTTGACTATATATATAATATAATTAAATAAAAGGGTAGCCGTGTGAACTGTCAAAGGCCCAAATCGCACAACAAAAACAAGAGAGCACAACGGTCATATTAACTATTAAGAATTATTATATGTAAGATGATATATTAAATAACAATTTGAGTAATTTGTTAATATCCATTAAAAAAACACATATATATCATTTAAGTGACACATAAGTATGAGAAAACGTATGTTAGAACATTGTTGGTCTTAGATCAAATTATGGGCATGTGAGGCTGAGGTGTCACGCATTGTAAGATGCTCTTAATTAAATCCATTTTTTTTAGAATATTAGATAAAATACAATTATCATACATCATATATACATGTAATAAACACACCTGAATGAGTCAGCGATACTTTAGCTACCTAAATTACATAATTAAAAGTAGTTACTCTACTTGGATCTTACTCGTCGGAATCTAATCCGTACAAATAATGCACAATTTTCACCAAAAAAGAAAAAGAAGAGGAGAAATACATAAAGCATTGAGTATGAGAATTATGAAAGCGTGACTTTTTTTTTTTCTTTCTGAAATTACTTACAAAGTATTCTTTTTTGCTTCCCACTTTGAAGTTTCATGCATTTGTGTAATGTGTTAGGTGGTTCGGACAAAAATAAATAAAGTAAAAAAAAAAAAACAATTAGGGTTTTCCCAAATTTCACTATTTAAAAATAATATATTTATAGCAAAGATATCTCTGGCCTTGAACAGTTAGGTCGAATCGAGCTTATTATTATGAATTCATATTATTGTAATGTAAATTACGAATTGAAACATTCATTAAATATACCATTATAATTATTCTATCATGTCTTGTTGGTAACTATGGACGGAGAAATAAATGAAGAAAGACATATATAATACGGTGCGACTTTATATAATAATAATAAAATAAGGAGACGTTGAAGAAGACTTTGCACGAGTACATTTAATTAATTTTTCTAGATATATATAGATATATATTGAATAAAGAGACGTTGGAGAAGAATATACACTAATATATTGAAGCCGTTGAAAATGTAGAATGGGGATGAATAAATAATAATCATGTGGTAGTTGAAAAAGGAAACACAAAATGTCACAAAGTCTATGAACTTAGGTATAAAGGGAAATTGTCAGTGTAATGGACCATTTATAATAATTACATCAATTGATTGATTACCAACAAAAAAAATGTAATGTGCCTAAGGATTTAATCTCTAATAAGCAATTGGGCAATAATAATAATAATAAAATTATTTATTCATTTTGAAGAGTTAACTATCATGTTCGTTCTTTATTCCTACCTATTGACGCCGACATGATTTTGGGGAGCCCTTTGAGCGTGACTAATGCCTCTGACAAACTCATCTGGCACTATACTAAGCATGGGTCCTTCACTGTGAGATCGGCCTACTATGTGGCTCGCGACGTTGATCTCCAAGAGCAGTCATGTTCGAGCTCGAATCGTCAGTCTTGGAGCTTCTTGTGGAACGCTAAGGTGCTTTGTGTAAATGCTCTCCCAACGGCCGTAAATCTCGTACAGAGGCGCTGTCTCACTAACACTACTTGCCAACGATGTGGACAATCATGGGAGGATGCTCGTCGTCTGTCTTCACGGCTTGTCCCGCCTCGAAATCTGTTTGGAAGGCTTCTGGCTTTTCTTCCAACATTTATCGAAACTGGACAACCTCAGCTAAGGCTTGGCTTCAGGATTCGTTTGCTAGCCTGGGAAAAAGTGGCTTTGACCTCTTTCTTTCGACTTGCTGGGCCATTTGGCATGCACGTAATAAACATATTATGGAGTCTTTATCCATCTCTACAAGGAGCACGCTTGGAAGGGCGCTTGAAGGTACTGTGAGAACT
Organism: Lindernia subracemosa; assembly: GCA_028392965.1. Lineage (NCBI taxonomy): Eukaryota > Viridiplantae > Streptophyta > Magnoliopsida > Lamiales > Linderniaceae > Vandellia > Vandellia subracemosa. Next base: position 5,513,078 of record JAQPCC010000002.1, on the reverse strand, counting down.
GTTGAGATTGAAGCCCAAGAGCTTCCCAAGCGAGAAGCCTCCCGTGCAAGGTACTTCCCGAACAAGAAGTCAGAGGAGAAGTCTTCCAAGAGAGAAGAGCTTCCTGAGAAAGAAGAATCTTCCGAGCATAAAGGATGGTCTTCCCGAGGAAGCCTGGAGGTGGCTTCCCGAGAAGGCTCTACTGAGAAGAATATGAGATGTCCAAAGGACGGTTACGGAAGACAAATGACATTTACGGAAGACAAAGGACGATTACGGAAGAGATAAGGACATCAGTTAATGGGAAGAAACTGTCAAAGAAACTGCCAAGGAAGTTAGTGGATAGAAACTGTTTTTAGTAGTATAAAATCGTTCCTATGTATTTCTATGATAGAAGTCTCGAAAATATTTTGTAAGCAAGAAAGCTTTTCAGTAATATAAAGTTCTTCTCCGATAAATTCTCTTGTATTCCCGGAATCCCCTGCAAATTCCCTTCCAAAAACAGCTTTTCGATACAGGAAAACCCAACAAAGGGTATCACAACAAGCCTTAAAACATCAAGAACTCCTACTGATCATAAGTTAGTGATGGCCAATGGCGATCAATGTCCAGCTTCTTGGTGGCGGCCGAACCATGGGGTGATCAAGCTCAACTTCGACGGCGCATTACACAAATTACGGAACGGGGCCTCGATTGGTAGGTGGTGGTCAAAGTTTTTCTTTGGTGATTTTGACCGGAGGTGATTGAATGCATGGGCGCCCGATGGGCTCTAATGATGGCACGGTTGCAAAACTGGCGTAATATTGTCGTTGAAGGTGATTGCTCTGAGGTTATCTTGAAGCTTAAGCGACGGGACACGAACTCCTCTAAGATTGGAAGCCTCTTACAGGATTGCTTGGAACTCGTCGTCTATTTCGATCATTTATCGTTTAGTTTGGTTACACGTAACGGTAATGCTGTGGCTCACTATCTTGCTAAAGAGCTTGGAGTAGAAAGTGAGGGACGATCCCCACCTTCCCAAGCAATGGCCGACTTGTTATTTTTTGATATTCGTTCATAATGGAATATATCAATTTTTCTTAAAAAAAAAAAAAGAAAGTAAAACCCTTGATTTATTTTTTAATTATCATTATTATATTAGATTAGTGTATGTGTCCAATGTGATTGAGGTCAACCTGCTTATACACTTCATTATTATCATTATTATTGTTATTATTATTATTAGTAGTAAATCCCCATATTAACGTTATGTTTTGTAATTTTATGCGCTGTAATAAAACAAAGCATTATCGAACTCTTGCTCGAAAGATTCTTAATTAAAACTTCAATGTAATTATTAAATTATCGATGTATAATGTGAGGAAGTATTGGTATTCATGATCCTTTAACACCTTTTATTGAGCGGCAAGAGCTAGTGGAGTTCATGTTTAGAAGAATCATAAAAATACTTCTAAAATATATAAAAAAAAATTGAAATTTTGAATTTATTTATCTTTTCCTTAACTTTATCATATATCAAATACACACACATATGAAAATTTACAAAATGACAAAAAAGATTGCGTTATTTTATATTTATGTTACTTTTTTATGATTAAAGGTTTGCTTTTTTTCCTTCTCCATTATTGCATCGATGGGAAGTAGTAGGTAATTCATGTGTAAGCTAATTACCTTTTTGTCTTTTTCTTATTTACTATTATTTCTCCAAAACCTTAAATAATCTACAATACTTCTCTTTTTATGTCCTAAAGTTTATTGTTGTTATGTTATTTAAAAATGTCTTTTTAGAAACATGTGTTGCTTTTCATATATCCTTTTTGCCAAAGCGTGACAAGCTTAATTGTACGAATACATTTAAATAGAGTCCTACTTGTATAAGTTGGCCCAGGCTGTTTATCACAGGAAAATCAGATAAAGGGAGATTATATATTATTTGTATATTATATATTATATATATATATATATATATTTCGAGAACATCTATAAATAAAAGGCGAAGACGAAAGAATTACATTATGGGCCTAGATGGGCTTCAGCCCAATATAAACGAAATCAAGCCCATAACTGTCCCATGCCACATTGTCCTAAGCCCATAATATGAATTCATTTATTTCTTTTGGGATAACCCAAAATGGTCTCCAATGTTTACGCTACGGACCAATTTAGCCCACGATGTTTCGTCTGTACCAATTTAGTTCCCGATGTTGTTGATTTTATACCAATTTGGTTCTTTCGTCACGATAAACGTCAATTTTAGCAGAAAGCTCACGCGTGTCTCACAATAAATCATGTCTTGATCGATAAAATTGAACTAGTCACTAAAATTAGGGCACGAAACTAAAAAATTCTTCTCCGAAATTCAAACATGAGCTCTAGATCGTCTGCTTCGTCGAGCTTCATTGACAATAGAAGAAAACAGTATGAACCCCTAAATCCTGCAAATATTTCAAAATTCGATCCAGACATGATTTAGTGTGGGGCACGTGCGAGCTTCTCGCTAAAATTGATGTTAGTCATGACGGAAGAACAAAATTGGTCCAAAATTGACAACATCAATGACTACTTGGTACATAGGGTAAACATAAGGCATCATTTTCGGTTTTATCCCATTTTCTTTCTATTTGAAGTCTTTAGGCTACTTTTTTCTTCTATAAACAATATTTATATATAAACAATATATAAACAATATCACCCCCCATTTATTTTATTTACTTAACTCTCAAAATCTTGAATGTCTTTTAAAAGCAAAGCACCTAATGACATAACTTCTGAAGTCTCTGAGCATTCAAAACTGAAACCTAACTTTTGACAAAGGTTTGATTATTATTATTACAATGGTTTATATTTCAACGTTCAACCTCGATAATCAACAATACAATGGAAAACGTTACAACAGAAAAGAGGAAGAGATATCAAAGATAGGCCCTAAGTGCTGCCGCCTTTGTATATAGACTTTGAAATATATTACAACTTTACAAGGAATAGATGCAAATAATGTAAGAATAGTTTATAATAATACTTACCATATCATTAATTAAATATGGTTTAGTGTGCTGTTGTTTCTGAAGTTCCCACTTCTTTTTTGAAAAATATTACAAACTTTCTAATTAAAGTACCTTTTTTTTAAATTAATATATTTTTTAGGCACTTTGGTTAATTTTAGTTCTAGCGTTAGAGAGACTTGAAGGTTGTGAAGTTACCATGTCATTTCCCATCTCCATTGTATTAGAAAAAGACATTAGTGGATAAACTTAAACTCTTCCCAAAGCTCATAATTATTAACTCCAATATGCAATCAAATGATTAATTAATTAAGATAAGGTATATGTATATATAAATATATGATTTTCACATAAAAGACAAAAGGATCGGAAAAGGTCAATGGCGTAATTATATTTTAAGAGTATGCTTAAATTTTTAATTCATCTTAGATTATTGAAAACCCTATTTTTTATTGTCTAGTCCTTGGGACAATGCCAGCCCATCAAGTTATTATTACTTCAATTGTTTGTACTAAAGTCATATAATTTTTTTATGCCGTTGGACTGTTTCAAGATGGGAATCTTTTCAATTTAATCTTTTTAAATGACCTCAAGCATCCACACTTAGTCAATGGTGTTTCTTTTCTCCCCAGTTGAAATTAATTTTATTTTACTTTTTTTTTTTCGATATAAACCGTATTATTCCACGTTTGGCAGCCGACAGAAGTATTCACGGCATTAAGTATGATTTCTGACTTATTTTATTAGATAAGGGATCGAAGGTTCAAAATTATTTTAAGATGAAGTAGCGACATAGGTAAGAAAAAAAAAATCCCCGAAAAGTGTAGGGTACAACGGACGAAGCGCAAAGTACAATCGTTTAATGCGCTAACTTTTTTTTCCGCCGTGCTTTCCACGCACAAATTTTGAATACCAAACGAACCCTTAATGACCAAATTTTATAATTATGCCGTCAAGGCCACGTTTTTATTTTAGCGATAGTAATTTCTTGTCAGATGTCCTAATCCAAGTCATATATTTTACTTAGTCATTAGTCTCCACTCGCATTGATTTTAATTAATTAAGAAGCCTAATCAAACTTCAAAAACAATAATCATGCTTCATTAAATATTTTTTAATGTATGTATATATATATATATATATATCTTCCCCAAGAAAATCTGCGTAGATCTTTAAAATTGACAAAAATGCAATTTTTTAAAGTTATGATATCTCGACCAATCACTCATACAAGGAGGTGCTATAGAATATTACCAAAATTAAGATTGTCAGAGAAACTGATAATATTCAAGCTTTATTGCACATACGTTACTTAGGGTAACATACCATAATGTTCATATGTCTGATTAAATGATAATTTACGTCATTATATAAAATGAAAGAAACAAAACATTTCATTACGAAAAACACACTTACAACATAATCGGCCTACATAGTAATTTATGCCTAACATTACATAATATTAAGAAATAAAAATATCAAAACACAGCCATCATCTTTATCACAAAGCCATCCTATCTGTCTATCCAAGTGCTACTTCTTCTTCTTCAGTTTTAATCATATCAGAGAAAGAGAAGCTGAAACCATCGCTGCAATTACCTTTATAACCATCACCGCCGTCACTAAGCAAGTTCTTGATATCCTCCATACTGTAATAATCAAGGCTAGTAATCAGATCATCCAAATTCTTACAGCAGCTTCCATCCGACGAACTGGTCGTCGCAGCTGCTTCGTAGTTTCCGTACATTAAGACATCATCGCTGCTCGAACAATCTTTCTTCATCCCCCAATCATCGAAACCGTAGTTGTAATAGTTTCTTGAATCAGCCAACATGGGCTGGTGAGTATATCCAACTGGGAAACTCCACGAATGAACCGCCGAGGAGTCGTAGTGAGATGAAATTATATTAGGGTTTTCTGGGATAGAAGGCGCCATTAATGGGTATTTGGCGATCGCTGAAGACGGCTGATGATCATCGGCACGATGGTTATGAGGGTTGGAAGATGAAGTTCTCATCATCCCCATGGCTATCTTCTTCTTCAGCTTTGTGTTCCAATAGTTCTTGATATCATTATCTGTTCTTCCTGGGAGCTGAGCTGCTATGATTGACCACCTGCAGATTTTTAATTTCATTTTTTAATTATTTATTTATATATACAAACAAATATATATTCATATTAATCAATAATTGAAGACAAAGATCACCCACAAACCTGCTGCCAATGCTAGCAAAGAATGCACATATGATCCTATCTTCATCTTCTGAGAACTCTCCATGCTTGATGTTTGGTCTGAGGTAGTTCAGCCATCTTAGCCTGCAGCTCTTCCCACATCTCTTAAGACCTAAAATCGTCGATTAATTAGTTAATTAATCACATATATTATTGCAATAACCATCATTACACAAGATCTTTAAAGCAGTAGATGTAATAATAATATATACCAGCTTTCTGAGGAAGGGCAATCCAATTTCCGCCGGTACCAAGTTTCTCAATGTAGTCCTTGAGCTTAGCATCTTCGTCGGGAGACCACGGGCCTTTCTTCACGTTGGCCTTGTCGCAGCACGGCGCTCGTCCCATGATCGACGATGAGATATGCCTCTTGTGTGTGTGTGTGTGTGTGTTTATTTCACTTTGATGAGATTGATATAATAAGATGGTTGTTAGAGTTGAGGTTGTTTGTAAGATGGGGTATATATGTTTATGTCTATACATATATATAGTGTAATAATTATCACTATCATAATAGTGTGGATGTGTTGGGAAGAGAGGGCAGAAGTCAAAGTGGACTGCAGTCTAATTACAGTTTATGAATTATTTAATCGTAAGCTAAGGGAGATATCAATTGATTGATTTTGAACGTTAATTTATTGGATTAAAAAAAGTGACACATTATTATTATTACCATAGGTACTTGGGCAGTATATAATCATAGCAAGATAAAAGAAAAAAATCAAATCTTTGTCCGAGTCAATGAATTATTATGAGTTTCATGCATGTACATCATTGACCAAGTCACTAGAAAATCTTATTGGTGATGCATGCAAATAATATCATCTGTAAAAAGCTAAAAGAAAAAAAAAAAATCATATATGTGCCCTTTCAACATGCTTGGTGCATGCGTGCATGCTTTCGATAGCGTATATGATGTAATAAAGATGTTTGTAAGCTAAGGTTCTTCTATATTATTTTAATATGGATATGAGTAATTATTGTTTGTGTTCTTATTTTAAGTAATAATAAGAGGTGATAAGTAATTATTGTTTGTTGAAAGTTTTTATTTATTTTTTTGGACTATATCGTTTCTTGATTTTAGGAACAAAAATCTATCTTATAGACCACAAATACACACAAACATGTAGCCGTCTATATATATGTAGATAACTATGGAAATGTAGTTTTCCTATTCTTCAGCCACGTGTCCATCTATAAAAAACCTTCATAACTCCTAATTAAGTTAATATATATTTTATAAAGAAATTATGATTGATAAAATCCAAAAAAAAAAAAAAAAAAAAAAAAAAAACAACACGTTCTGAAAAATAAACCCACGTTCGATGTAACTGCTGTAAACCACGAAGGTGAATATGGAGAACACCCATCACAGAAACACCTCTAAGGTACGATATTTGTTCTCCCTATTTTTTTTTTCAGAGATAATGATTCCATATTTTTTATTTTTTGTTCGATAGTATTCGATGTGGCACTAATGTTTATGTTGAGAGTATTTGTCCCACATCGAGAAATTATCTTCATTCGACTCAATATATATATCAAGAGCCTCTCCTCTTATCACCAATTGGTTTTAGGAAGGAACCCTCGATTTAACAACTAAGAAAAACGAAAGAAGAAATCTGGGTTTTTTTTCTCCGCTAATAAAATGGAGCTCCATTGAAAAAAAAATTAAGGCCGAAAGAGGGATGAACTGAATATTAGAGGCGAGATACATCGTTTCGTTGGTAGGAGATCGCAAGTGTTTTGTTCACCCAGGTGATTGCAAACTTCGACTGAGAAAGGTATATTAGAATAAATATTAACAGGGCTTAGGACATCTCTGTGGCCTTAGATATTGAGTGGAGCGAAGGATCATATTCAGAAAATACTGACCATCGATCCTAAGAAGAGGATCATATTAATTTATCAGAACAACTGATCTGATACATACTATATATATATATATATATATATATATATATTATGACCATCAGAACATTCGTGGCTTAAAGAAGATGACAATGCATTTGATACTCTGATGGGATGGCTAGCGCCAGACTGACAAGAATGAAACATTTTCGAGCTATGAACAAGCTCAAGAAATTTGTTGTCAAGGTCATTGCACAAAAAGCGGATTAAGGCATATGTTTAACAACGTTGACAAAGAAGGGAGTGGAACTATCACCTACCACGTGTCCAAGTTAGGCTCCAAACTTACTGAATTAGAGATTCAATTGCGCTAATGGATATAACTATATCACATAGAATATATATATATATATATATATATATATTTCTTCAAAGAAGCATAACTATTTTATTTATGTTTTTGCATGCAGATATTGACAAGAACCATAGCATCTACTACATCTAATCAAATATTAATATTTTATGATACATAATTAAGTTATCTATTAATGTTATTTTGTTAATTTTATTTTTAATTACATTCGTTATGCACACGCATGAGTATGTGTAGGAATTATAGAAGATAATTTATAAAAACAAGAATATAACAAAAAAATTTATAATTATATCTTAAAAAACTCAACAATTGTTATAATCATAGCTTAATAATTATAAAATAATATTATTTTTTTTAACACATGATTAAATTATCTTACTAAGTTAAATTAGTTATACGTAGTTAAAACCCGTGCATTTGCACGGACAAAAAGCTAGTATATAATATATATTATTGTATTGTAGGACTGTGTAATATAATGAGACATTGTTTGACACGTAAAAAGATTACAAAAAGTCTAATAAAGATTGGCATGATTAGGTTTTTGGCTAATTAACAGTAATAGTAGGTGCAGATTCTTTAATGGTCATTGGAAAAAAAAAAGATAAAACTCAAAATGATCCCTAATGTTTACTTCGTAGACCAATTTAGTCCACAATATTTCGCCTGAACCAATTTAATCCTCGATGTTGTCGATTTTAGACCAATTTGGTCCTTCCATCACGATAAACGTCAATTTTAACGGAAATCTCTCATGTGTCTCACAATAAATCATGTCTGGATCAATAAAATTGAAATGATTAGTGAAATTATGACACTGAACTAAAAATTTCTCCTCCAAAATTCGAACATGAGCTCTAGATCGTATGCTTCATCGAGCTTGATTGACAGTAGAAGAAAACAGTACGAACCTCAAATCCTGCAAATATACCAAAATTCGATCCAGACATGATTTAGTGGGGCACGTGCGAGATTCCCGCTAAAATTGACGTTAATCATGACGGAATGACCAAATTGGTCCACGATCGACAACACCAGAACTAAATTAATTCAGGCAAACCATCGATGACTATATTGATCCACAAGATAAACGTTGGGACTTTTGAATTTTCTAAAAAAAAAAAGAAAAAAAATCATATCATTCGTCGAACACATAAGTTAAGTACAAAATAAATAATAATAATAATAATAATAATAATAATAATAATAATAATAATAATAATAATAATAATAATAATAATAATAATAATAATAATAATAATAAACACTATAATTGGAATCTACTACTAATTATCATATTGCGTGAGCGTATTTACTACATACATGTTCTGACTATTCAACGTATATAATCTCAAGGAGTTGCTTATGTAATACTTTATACAATCCTCGATATAGTAAATAGGAAATAATAATTTAAAACGACCTTAGTAACGACCATCAACCTAAAAGAGCTTCAAATTATTATGAAATAATTAAATGTGGATGTTTTAAATAATAATATTAGTTAAATGATTGATGATTTGGAAGTATTGTATTAAATGTTGATGAGATGATAAGATGATAAGATGAGGTGTTTAATTGAAGAGTTTGTATTTTAGTGTGAGGTGTATAATTGTAATTAATGTGATTAGTTGTAATAGTGAATTATTAGTAGTATAAATAGGTGATTAGAGCTCATTGTAAATGACACTAAGTATTGAAATATTTAATCTCTATCTAATCTCTCTCTCTTTATATTATAAGCTATATTATCCTTATAATCTTAATATAAGTATATTATAATAAAATAATCTTGATATAATATTAATCACAATTAATATTTTTATAACACGTTATCAGCACGAACGCTCTCCGTCGTCAAGATCAACCTCCGTCGAAGATCTCGTACGAGTTTAGTCGAGGTACGGTAATTTAATATTTAATTTATACTAATCATATATTAATCGTGATTAATTAAAAAATATATATTATAAAAGTATATTTTAAAAGTTTTATAACTAAACGCCAATATCCGAGTGGTTTCGCGGAATATCGTTCACTATAAGTGACGAGAGGTCCAGATTTCCATTCCCCCTGGTGGTGTGTGGAATTTTTATTTACGATTTATTTATTTTTATATATTCACGTACACAACACTAAAAGCCCACGAGGTCTTGTGGTTATCCCCACCTCAGTAGCGGCATATTATTAATTTATTTATTGAGCAATTTTGAAGTTATTATTGAATCGAACAGATTTTGGACAATGGACAAATTTTATTACCACAATCTTACCCGATCTTGGATAATAATTATGAAATAATAAAGAACGCATTTTATGAAACTATACATATATTTTATCATTGATTTATATGTTATCTGATTATTATGTTCTTATTCATCTTATAGAATCATGTCGTTTTATACAAAGATGGATCTTCTGTTGCTTACTTTATTTACGGTGATTCTTACGGCTATGTGGATAATGTTTTTACCAATGTTTTTAAAATATAATTATTAATTATAATTTTTCTTTAATATTATAATTACGGAAATATATTTTATTTTGAAGGATGACGCTTTGTCCGATGTTTGATCTATTACTTATGATTATTATTACGGCGACAATTATTTGGATGTGGATATCGTTTTTCATTAGAACTTTTACAAAATAAGATATAAAAGAAGATTAATTATAATTTTTCCTTTTAATATTTTAATGATGATTTTATTTTTATGATACCAATATATTGAATTTGGCAAACTTTGATTTATCACTCTCGATTTTATACTTGCTAGTGATTTACGCAATTACTTCGGTATATTATAAAGCATTCACCACGTTCAGTCCATCGGATATAATACGAATAAATATCGTGAGAAAATGATCAGAAAATATTATGATGGATGAATGAAAAACATAAGTCCGACTAAATGATTATGTTGCATTCCCTGAAGTGAATGTATGCGCAAACAATAAAAGTGGTCGTGAACATTATATTTACCGTGGTTATTATTAATATTTCCCCCGAAGTGGAGAACTAGTATATGATTGAGAAAGATGTATTGAGCAATATAAAGATTATTATATTATCGTTGGTTATTATTCGCACCCAAAGATCCCGTTGATCTTTATAAAGAGCAATTAAAAGTGAAGTGTCGATGAAATTAAATTTTGCTCAAGATTACGATATTTCAGAAAATTGGTGCTAGGTCCTATGCTCATTTGAATATTTTGGTTTTTGTTAAAGATCCAAATAAAGAAAACTGAAGTGTCGTTATAAATTTTATTTAAGCATTATTTATTTATTATTTTATTTTTATATATATAATTTTATTTTGACGCTTATTTATTTAATAATTCTAGTTATTATATATTTATCAATTCAATGGATACAAGCATGTGCAATGGGGAGTTATGTCTTGCAGATTGTACAACGACTAATACGATTCTAAGAAATAAGAAATATTTCTCCCATCTTGAAATGAAAGAAACAAGTGTTATCACTATATCGAGTAGCACAAATATAATTGAGGGCTCCGGAAGAGCCAATATTATACTGCCCAGAGGGACAAGGCTAATAATTGATAATGCCTTATATTCTCCTAAGTCTCAAAGAAATTTATTGAGCTTTAAAGCTATTCGACATAATGGATATCACATTGAGACTGCAGAAAAGAGAAATATTGAATATTTGCACATTACAAAAGTGGTTTCGAATGATAAACGAGTTGTTGAATATTACATTCATTTGACTCTGGATTGTATTATACGTATGTTAAAACAATTGAATCGCATGCTATCGTAAACCAGAAGTTTACTAATGATAATACATTTGTTGTTTGGCATGACCGGTTGGGCCATCCCGGTTCAATTATGATGCGGAGAATAATTCAAAATTCACGTGGACATTTAATGAAGAACCAGAAGATTCTTCAATCTAATGAATTATCATGTGCTGCTTGCTCTAAAGGGAAGTTGATTATTCGTCCATCACCAGTAAAAATAAAGAATGAATCCATAAGATTTTTGGAGCGTATACAAGGTGATATTTGTGGACCGATACATCCATCGTGTGGACCATTTAGATATTTCATGGTATTGATTGATGCATCAACTAGATGGTCTCATGTGTGTTTGTTATCAACACGGAATGTAGCTTTTGCGAGATTGCTTGCTCAGTTGATTCGATTAAGAGCACATTTTCCGGACTTTCCAATAAAGAAAATACGCCTTGATAATGCTGGTGAATTTACTTCCAAGGCATTTAATGAATATTGCATGTCTATTGGAATTGATGTTGAGCACCCCGTGCCACATGTACATACGCAAAACGGTCTTGCAGAATCGTTGATTAAAAGGCTGCAATTAATTGCAAGACCATTATTAATGAAGTCGAAACTTCATTCATCTTGTTGGGGACATGCTATATTACATGCAGCGGCACTAATCCGCATAAGTCCAACAAGTTATAACGATATCTCCCCGATACAAATGGTTTATGGTCAGGAACCAAATATTTCTCATCTGAGAATTTTTGGATGTGCGGTTTTATGTTCCAATTGCTCCACCACAACGCACTAAGATGGGACCTCAAAGGAGGTTGGGAATATATGTCGGATTTGAATCTCCATCGATAATAAAATATTTAGAACCTCTAACTGGAGATTTATTTACGGCTAGATTTGCCGATTGTCATTTCGATGAATCGAATTTTCCGACATTAGGGGGAGAAAAGAAACAGCTGGAAATGAGTATTAGTTGGAATGAATTATCGCTAAATCATTATGATCCTCGAACGAAAGAATGTGAACTAGAAGTTCAAAAGATAATTCATTTACAAGGATTAGCTAATCAACTGCCAGATAGCTTTACTGACCTTAAAAGAGTGACTAAGTCACATATACCAGCTGTTAATGCTCCTGCAAAAGTTGATGTTCCTGGAGAACATATAATGATCGAGCCTAAGCCACAACTAAAACGTGGTAGGCCCTCGGGTTCCAAAGATAAAAATCCTCGAAAAAGAAAAGAAGCAAATAATAAGAATGGTCCAGTCGAGGATTTATCGACTCTAGAAGAGTCAATGGGCATTAATGATTATGATAATGGAAATCAGGTACCTGAAATTTTTGAGAATAATGATAATGAAGAGATCTCGATAAATTATGCTCAAAATGGAATTAGATGGAACCGAGAAAAAGTCAACGTTGACAATAAATTCTCATTTAACGTAGCGCTACATGAAATGAATGAGATAAATGAGAATGAGGATCATGAACCAGGGTCTGTAAAAGAATGCAGACAAAGAAATGATTGGCCAAAATGGAAAGATGCAATCGAGGCAGAATTAAAATCACTTGAGAAACGAAAAGTTTTCGGACCTGTAGTCCGCATACCAGAAAATGTAAAGCCGGTTGGATATAAATGGGTTTTCATTAGAAAGAGAAATGAAAACGGTGAAATTGTGAGATACAAAGCACGGCTTGTTGCACAAGGCTTTCACAACGACCTGGTATTGATTATGAGGAGACGTATTCTCCTGTGGTGGATGCAACTACTTTTCGTTATTTAATTAGTCTGGCAGTACGTGAAGGACTCGATATGCGTCTAATGGATGTTGTCACCGCTTATTTATATGGATCACTTGATAGTGATATATATGAAACTTCCCGAGGGATTTCAGTTACCTGAAAATTCAGGGCCCCGAAATGAGTACTCAATCAAGCTAAATAAATCGCTTTATGGATTAAAGCAATCTGGGCGTATGTGGTATAATCGCCTAAGTGAATATTTATCGAAAGATGGGTATAAAAATGATCAAACTTGCCCGTGCATATTTATGAAAATATCTGGAAATGAATTTGTCATCATTTCAGTTTATGTTGATGATATTAACATAATTGGAACTCCTGAAGAGTTATCAAAAGCCGTTAATTGTTTGAAAAAAGAGTTTGAAATGAAAGATCTCGGTAAAACGAAATTTTGTCTTGGACTGCAAATTGAATATTTAAAGAATGGGATATTCGTACATCAAGAGACTTATACGAAAAAGGTATTGAAAAGATTTTATATGGATAAAGCTCATCCATTGGATACTCCAATGATTGTTCGATCTTTAGATGTGAATAAAGATCCGTTTAGACCTTGCGAAAACGATGAAGAACTACTTGGTCATGAAGTACCATATCTCAGTGCTATTGGAGCCCTAATGTATTTAACGAGTCATACGCGACCTGATATAGCGTTCGCTGTGAATCTATTGGCGAGATATAGTTCGTCACCGACTCGTAGACATTGGAATGGAATTAAGCGGATTTTTCGATACCTTCAAGGAACAACTGATATGGGATTGTTCTATTCTAATGAATAAAAAACAGATTTGATTGGGTATGCAGATGCTGGTTTTCTATCTGACCCACATAATGGTCGATCGCAAACGGGCTATTTATTTACACATGGCGGAACTGCTATTTCATGGCGGTCAGTTAAACAAAGTTTAACGGCTACTTCTTCTAATCATGCGGAAATTTTAGCTATTCATGAAGCTAGCCGAGAATGTGTTTGGTTGCGATCGATAATTGAGCATATACAACAAACTAGTGGGCTAGTATCGAAAAAGTTACTTCCTACGATTTTATATGAAGATAATGCTGCATGCATTGCCTAATTAAAGGAAGGATATATTAAGGGAGATAGAACAAAGCATATTTCACCAAAATTTTTCTTTACACATGATTTAGAGAAAAATGGTGATATTGATGTACAACAAGTGCGATCAAGTGAAAATCTTGCAGATTTATTCACGAAAGCACTTCCCCCAATAATTTTCAAAAGATTGGTATAGTCAATTGGAGTTCGAAAACTTCGAGATCTTAAATTATGTCATCATCAGGGGGAGTAAATACGCGTTGCACTCTTTTTCCCTTCACTGAGGTTTTTCCCATGTGGTTTTCCCAGTAAGGTTTTTAATGAGGCAACAATCGAAAGCGTATCTAAAAGAATCATGTACTCTTTTTCTTTCATTAGGTTTTTATCCCATTGGGTTTTTCCTAATAAGGTTTTAACGAGGCATATTCTTTGAAAACATCCAAGGGGGAGTATTATGAAATAATTAAATGTGGATGTTTTAAATAATAATATTAGTTAAATGATTGATGATTTGGAAGTATTGTATTAAATGTTGATGAGATGATAAGATGATAAGATGAGGTGTTTAATTGAAGAGTTTGTATTTTAGTGTGAGGTGTATAATTGTAATTAATGTGATTAGTTGTAATAGTGAATTATTAGTAATATAAATAGGTGATTAGAGCTCATTGTAAATGACACTAAGTATTGAAATATTTAATCTCTATCTAATCTCTCTCTCTTTATATTATAAGCTATATTATCCTTATAATCTTAATATAAGTATATTATAATAAAATAATCTTGATATAATATTAATCACAATTAATATTTTTATAACACAAATAAAATAGTAGACGTATTGTTTCATTATTTGCGTTGACTTAATAAATTATCCAATTAAGAACTAAGAAAATATAAGATTAAATAAAATCAAAATAGAAAATCCTCCTTAATGCATCATATGTTTGTTTGTTCTTTTAAAAAAAAAAAAAAAACTTTCAATAATTAGCATCCTTTTAATGTACATTTCATCAAGAATAAACATTTTCTAACGTAAAGTTTTGAACTTTCTTCAGTAATAAAAGGTAAGGTAACAATCAAACAGTTCAACTGAGACTAATCAATTTCAGACAGCAACCTTGGTTCGAGCTTCTTTCGTAAACAATCCGAAGCCTCTTCGATTCTTGTTTTGTCCTGCAATAACGTTAAATTTCACGTCGTCATCGCATAATGTTATAGCCCACGATTCGTTGTACGTAAAAGTCGATTTTTTATTTCGTTACCTTTCCTCTGAATTTAATGATAAGAGGGCCTTCTCTTGTTTCCCTATACGCACCTTCGAAATTTTTTAAAACAGAAACGAACTGAGGGTTCGGTTGTAACAGTTAATCGACGAGTCGAATAAATCTTGATCGATGATCACAGGCAATATCAAACCCGATCTTATACTGCGTTAAATTTGAGAAATAAAGGTCAAGAAAAGATTCTTACCAGCGTAGATATCGGGAAATTCGTTACAAATTTCAGAAAGAGGCTTCGCCAGTTCTACCTGCATTGATGCATAGCATAAGGATTACGCAACATTAGTAACTTGATTGTTTTTGTAATGAATCAAAATGTGTGAATTTTTTTAGGAAATGGAAGTAGAATATTCACAAAGGCTCACATCGAGGAGAGTTGTACGGAGCCTCTTTGATACAAATGGTTCTGTGGGGAGAAGCCCGCTCGACCTCATTAGTTCGATGAAGCAGTCCCATTCTTGCTCAAGCTCAACAACGTTCGCCGAGGTAAGAATTATTACATTCTGGCATTTGATCTGCAAGAAAATGTTAAAACTTTCTCACTGAACTTTGTTGTCAGGGACTAAAAGGCGAAGATACGAGCACGATGTAAAAGGTTCAAGTACGAAGAGATAAAAACCGAAAATGCTGAAAAGACGAATAGCTTACCAAAGGCAAACTCAGTTTCTCGTGATGCAATAATTCGGCGATGCCTTGGGGCAATCGTGCCATCTGGAAGGAACGATAATATAAACGATCAAAAGTGATTTGAAATAAAAACGATATCTTATTTAATTGGGGACACAAAGCTTGCACTGTTTACCTCAGTCCTTTCTCCTATGAACGTTTCACCGGGCAGATGAGTTAGATATTCTTCGAACTCTTCATGGGGTGCCTTTAAGAAGAACGGCGGAGGGCATTTAATCACTTCAATTTTTATATCGGCAGACGTTGTATGTAAGCAAAGAGAATCGTAAAGAAAAACATGCCATTTGGACACCAAATGCTTTAGCAACACCAGCTATTGTGACGTCTGAAAACAGTGGACCGACCCCTCCGTTTATAAAAACCTGTAATAACAGACAGTCTCAAAGCTCCGTTATTGCTGAAGGTGAAGTAAGAAATTCTACTGTGTTGATTGTTGTAATAATCGAAAATCGTACCATATCGTTCACAGACTTCTGCTGCTCAACTTCATCTGCAACAGAATCAATCTGTAAAAGGAACGAAGCAAAAATAATGATGAACTTCGATGCTTAAGCTGGAAGAGAAAGAAATATACGAACAGTTTCGACAATCACTTCCACGAAATGCAAAGGCTTAAACCCATGTAATGTCGTGTCCACTTACGTCGTTCCTTGTGACAGCAGCGTGTGTTACAGCCCATCCTATGGAATGGAGTTTTCTGCATAATAAGGATCCCATCCGATCCTCAACAGTGCCAAATCTGAGCTATGAAATCAAGACAAAGATAGATATGACTTAGAAACTGACGAAGGTTCATATGGAAGATATACAGAATGCTACAAAATTTATATCATATTGGACCCATAAAGTCTAACGTACAGAAGCATGAATTGGAAGGGGAAAAAAGGCAACTTTTTTCAGAATGACACGATTGACAATCAGTACAAGAACATACAGTATTTCATCTCCCACAGTAATGACCGAGGCTGTTGACGTGCTTTTCCAATGTGAATCTTCACATTTCAAGCCATTGCTTACAGCAGATGGTGGTTTAGTAATAAACTTTTTAACCCTGCCCGCCCTTTCTAACCTTCCATCTAAAAGCTGATAAGCTGGTTTGTATTCATTCTCACTACCATTCAGTTTGCTACTGAACAAAAGTGCATTGGGAACTGTATCGTGGATGCTGCCAATTGATGTGTATCTGCGTAAATTCAACAAAAATATAAACCACACATGAAAGTGAAACAAGCAATTTTATCCAATTCTAACATTCGACTACGTTGGAGCATTAAAGCATTTCAAAGACGATTTACCCTTGATCGTAAAGGCTGCAGTATGGAACTTTGCAAGCCAAGAGGAAATCCCATACATCTCTGCCATAAAAGTCAAGTCATCAACTCGTAAGCCACAACCACCATGCGAAGAAAGTAATTTTCAAAAATGCAAATCTGATAAGTAATCATACAAAATAGAAAAATACAGAAAACAAATTTAAGTAACCTGTATGACCAATCCAGTATGGGATTCACTCTCATGAAAGGTGGCCAACCAGGCGAGCTCGGGGAGAATTGTTCTTGTCCCACCTGAGTAAGTACGGCCATAAATACACAAATAGTGACGTAATTCTTCTTCATAACATATAATTTAGCGAAAAGACAAATGATAAATAGTTCTTCTATGTATACTGCAGTAGGATCGCCCATTCGAACACCCAAGAAAATAGCTCTAATTGGGTTGGCTTTAAAGAGAGCCTCCAAGCCAGACTTGAAATCTAGGCGAATGACATCCAAACGCAACTTGTAACTACAAAATATCATCAGCAACACTTATCAAGAATTGAGTCAGTGAAAAACCTAAAAGAAAAATTCCGAATATAAGCATATGATGTCTTTTTTTTTTTTTGCTAAACTTCCGATAAAAGGTAGAGCAGATGTATAGCAAAACGAAAATTAATAAGGAATCTAATCAGGGGTAATGCGACAAGCCTGCCAGTATGCACTAACATAGAAGAAGTTTCGTAAGTGAATGAATTTATTTCAGGGAAAGCTGAAGCGCTCTCGAAATAGATCGTCCGAATAGGAAATGTTATCTCAGTATCCTCAACATCCCCAATGGACTTGCTCTCTGAGATTTTATGCAGATAATATCCCGCCCTGAGAAGGTGCAATAAGACCTACAAACATCAAATGATTCGTCATAACCAAATGATTCGTCATTACTTACAACAACATTAACATAACATACATTCTAGTAAAACCAAAAGGTTGCATTTATGTAGTTCAACTCACAGTTGAATCCTTTCCTCCATTGAAGCTGAAGGCCACTTCTTCAACCCTGCAGTAAAATTATATAGGGTTAATCTGTTCTTTTTCCCCGACGAAAAAAAAAAAAAAAGATATACAGTCCCAGCCAACACATTTATCCAATGTGCTGGATTCAAACATTACAAGCAAATCCCAAGGAATTCACTTTACCAATTTCGCCAACCACAAAATGTATCAATTCATAGCCAGAAACAAATCAATATAAACCCACAACTTTAGAGCCATATAGAAGAGAAAAACGAAAAGGCAACTCACGAATATAGGGCAAGAGCCCTTTGGATAACATAAACAGCGTTGTTGTACTTCGTCTTCAACCTCTCATCACCACTTGCTTTTATTGCTTCGTCGACCTCCATCTTTGACTATTACCCAACGAACCCTTCCTAATCAGAAATCACAACTAAGAAAAAAAAAAAAACAATCAGCAATAATTCATCCCATCATCAATCTGCAGCTGAACAAAAAGAAAATGCAATCTTTGAATGGTTAGAAGCTCGCCTTACCACGCGCGAAACAACGAGAGCGAATTGAACAGAACAGTCAAATCAAAACGTTAGAATCGAAGGAAAAGTTTACAATATTTGAAAGGGTTTTAGGAGAATCTTGTTACCTGAATGGTGGGCTGGGAGATAAGTAGAACGGAAGGTTCAAACTTGTACATGAGAAAATCGTGCTATTATTTATAGGATAAAAAATAAATCTTTTTTGTGCTCGAGAATAGAATATCCATTTCATTGCATTATCGTCATTGCGAACAAATAAATAATAAAAAAAATAAAAATAATATGGATCACACAAAGAAGTCGGAAGTATCACATACATGGCCGGACCTCAGCTTCTCTCTCTCAGACGCCGGCCAAATATCGCCGTCGTCGATGTCAGGTTATTGTTCATGGATTCCATAGTTTCTATTGTATGTTTGATATCTCTTCACTTTGCTAGCGATACTTTCCTCGACAAATTTCCCCATTTCGTTGAAGCTGCTAAAGGCAAAGATACTCTTGTTTTCATACTGTGCTCTCAGCCAGGTCTTTCCTTCTGTTGCTTTGATTTTGAATAGATTTCCATAGAATGAATTACAGCTTTGTGTATGACAATCAAGCAGCTATACTTGGTAATCCATGGTGGTGGGCATATGACAATCTATTTCTTCTATTGCTGATATGTTTCCAATGTATTTATTTCATGGTTATAGTTTGTGGGCTTTTAGTGATTCCCTCATATGAACACTACCCCTTTTGTTCAGCCTTGAAATTTTTGCTAATGTAGGGAAATGTATGCATTCGAAGTTGAGGTTTTAAAAATGTGCTTCAAATATATGAAATGCTTACTGCTTGAGATCTAAGGGTTAGAAGCAAAATGTTGTCTTGGCCATGGATTGTAATTCTGAGAAATTCAAGTCAAGCTGAGTATCTTAGCGTGATGGCTGTTTAAAAACCATGAAAGTGAAAACTTTTCAACTGAGCCTCTTGGGTTCCTCTCGAATGGAACGGTCGGGTCGGGTCGGGGCGGGTCAAATCTGAATAGCCCTGGTTAGCGGGCAAGCTTCAACTGTTTCTGAACTCAAAAAATGCTATGAAGATTGGTTTGATATGTGATTTACATGAGGTGGGAGATGCTTTTATCTAATGATCTCTTTGTCGTTTTGATTCTTTCTTTGACTGTTGTAATAATAGATAGCCTTCTCGGCACTAATCTGTGAGCTGATGCTTTGATCATACGAGCTTCAATGAACCAAACCACCATAGATTATGTCCAAAGCTTGACAAAATTCATGACATGGAAATAAGCCTATGCAGCATATTGACTCTTTCATCTTATCAGAATATTGCAGGTGGCCAGGCCAGAGCCATGCCAAGCCCGACCCTTCCTTCGCAAAAGTCGATAGGAGGGTTCACGGCGACAAACAAGAGTGAACATTGGTTTCATCTTACGCTGTCTCATGTTTAAATAACTGCAATCATATGACGGTTTTGTGTACACAAAACTTATATATAGGACATAGAATGATAAATAACTAACCATGGCTCTGACCATTGTCCCAATAATCTCTGGGAATGGTAAGAAGGTTGCTGATATTGGGATCTTCCTGCTAACATTGATGCCATCCCCAAAGCTCATTTCTCCCAAGATTAAAATCAGAAGTAGAATCGCTATTGCTGTTAGCATTTTCTTCCCTTTTTTGTTGTGGTAATAAACTGTAATACTTCATTGATAACCAATGCGTGCATTTGTTTATATATAGTTGGGAGAGAAAGTCGTAGAAGAGTTGAATATCGGAAAGTGGCGCATGGCATAGCTCATTATCTAATCCTACGCCCTTTTTGCTATTTCAAAAAGGTAAATGATTACTAAATTGATTTCTTATATATATAGATAGATAGATAGATAGAAATAAGCCACATCTTCCATTCTCTATTGTTAATCTTTGTTGATGAGGCGAATCATACCTCACTTTATTATTTAATTTTTTGTTGGTAGGAGATGAGTTATAAAGTTCGTCATCTTCTTGGAACTTATTATGTCATTTATTACATTAATGATACAATCAATGATGACAAGATAAAGGGCATCGAATTCGACTAGTTATAAGCTACGTTGGGCACATACAATTTGTTTAATCTATTTTTTAAGCCAATTCTTATTTTTGAGAGAAAAAATAAAACACTAGAAAAGAAAGTTAGATGGAAAAGAAAAATTAACTTTTATATTTGGTTGATTAAAGGAAAAGAGAAGGAAGGGAAAAAAAAAACAAATCTAGTTATATTTACACTTATAACTAAAGAAAACTAATTTCTTCACCAAATGGTGAGGAAAATAAAAGAAAAACTTATGAAAATCGTTTTCTCTTTCATTTTCTTTTCCCTACTACTTTCTTCATTCCAAACACACCCTAAGGAGGTAAATTCGAGGAGAGTAGTGAAGAAAAAGAAATTATTGAAAATTATTAGGGAAATGAAAATTATATGAAAAAGAAAAACTAGTTTTTATGTTTGGTTGATTGAAGAAAGAGACAAGAAAAAGAGAAGAAAAACAAATCTAGTTAAGTTTACACTCGAAGAATTTTGGTATAAGGATTTTGATGCGGAAAAGGAAAGAAAAAGTGTAATGGTACGACACTCGAAGCGTAATGTACAATTGTTCGATGCGCTAACTTCATTTTTCTTCGTCCTTTCTATGCACGGATTCTGCATACCAAACGCACCATAAGAAAAATTAATTTTTTCACCAAATGTTGAGGAAAATGAAAAAAAAAACTTATGAAAACTATTTTCTCCTTGGTTTTCTTTTCCGTACAACTTTCTTCATCCCAAACACACACTAGAGGTCTCAACCTTGACAATAAGCCATACGAGTTCTTTTTTAATGAAAAAGAAAGGATAAAATCATATTAAAAAATCTGATATTTCAAAGGACTTTATATTAATTTACCTATAGCAAATAATGTGAATTGAATTGTGGGCTTGATTTAAGCTATTTTCTTCATTTGAATACATGAACAAAGTGTTTATTTTTGGAAATAAAAAAATAAATAAAAAAACCAGTGTTGATACTTAATTAAGAAGTTTACAATGTGGGCCATGAAAAATCAGAAAAAAAGATTTTGTCAAAAATCTTACCAACCCTCAAATCCTCGAATTTCATTGGCTGTCTGCTTAAAGACGATGCCACGTTTCAATTTTCAACCTCGTCAAAGATTCAATTCAACTTCGCATTCATATCATTAATCTCCTCACACACGTGTATTTTTTTTTATTATAATATTATTTATATCGCCATTAAATTAATCTCCGCGTATTCCATCTCTGCCACAGAGAAAGAGCTTTTGATGAAGATGATGACAACGAAGCTGCCAAGCAACTGTAATCTCCTCCTCCACCGACTTACTCAGATTTTTTTTCTTTCTTCACCTGTCGGCGAAAGATCGATTTCAATCCAACGCCTATATATGTACGAAGTCTCTCTCTCTCTCTCCGCTCCCATTTCACCGACCATTTTTTTTTCTCATTTCCGCGAAAAAACCCAAGAAAGAAAATGGAGCATGAAGGAGAAACGAATCCACCCTTCTTCAGTTTCGAATTTTCCGATTGTGATTTTGAGCTCAAGCCCAAGAAAATCGAGGGTTTCTTACTATCCGATGATGTCCCCAGGCCGGTCGAATCGTTGTTCGAGGCGGCGGTTCCACCGTTTCTGTCCAAGACCTACGATTTAGTGGGCGATCCTTCGTTGGACGCCGTGATTTCTTGGGGGGTTAGCGGCGATAGCTTCGTGGTGTGGGATCCAATTGAGTTCGCGAGGGTGGTGCTGCCGAGGAACTTCAAGCACAACAATTTTTCCAGCTTTGTCCGCCAGCTTAATACTTATGTGGGTACATTCACTCAGCTCTGTAACTGGGAATTTTTTTTTTCTTCTTCTTTTTTCACCCATCTGTTTCTATTTTGGGATTTCATTCCGTGTGATCGTTTGGAATATGTTTAAATATATTTTTAGCTACGTATGTTTGAGGGATAGTATTTTAAGTACACTTAAGTTAAATGTGACAATTTTAGTCCTGTATGTATCAAAATTGAAGTAATTTAGGGACAATTAATTTAAATGTGACAATTTCAGTCCTATAAGTATTGAAATTAAAGCAATTTTAGGACATTTAAACCCAATAATTTAATTTTAGCCTGGAGTTTACACATGTGGCGTCGAAAATGCTGATTTGAAATAAATTTGTTTTCTCTTTCTTTTAATTAAACGTCATCTCACAAGTAAAAAAATAAGTAGGAGCTTATTTGGAGGAAAGCGAATAAATTTTAGTCATGCAGGTATCAAAATTGAAGGAATTTTATAAAAGTTAACCCCGAAAATAAGTAGGAGCTTATTTGGAGGTGACGATTAATCGGAGGAAAGAGAAAACAAATTTAGTTCAAGTCACACATTTGGTGCCACTGTGTATAAATTTCGGGCTGAAATTAGATTTTTAGATTTAGCTGTCCTAAAAGTGCTTCATTTATAATGCTTATATGATTGAAATTGCCACCATTAACTTAAGTGTCCTTAAAATGCTGCCACTCAAACATACGAGACTAAAAATATATTTAAACCTTTGGAATATCATTCCTGTAAGTTTCTGTTTGTGGCTGGTAACGATGGCTTTGCTTGTAGATGAGATTCCTTTGATGTAAATCTGTAAAACAAAAGAAATTAGGAAAAACATTGATCAAAGGGGAGATTTTGGCTGCATTTCCATCACTATAGCTTAGAGGTAGAGTTGGAATTTCAATAGAGAACATATTTGGATGCTTTTGTAATTTCTTGCTGCATACTATCATTCTAGTTTTATCACTCAGCTGTGAAAAAATGCAGATCTTCATCACTATGGATGGAAAATTTTCTTCTTCTTATGGCTGTTGAAGCTTCGAATTGCTTATATATGCAGACAGATAGATGAACTTTGAGTATGGAATAGTTAATTTTGAGGCAAATTTTGTACAGGGCTTTCGCAAAATCGATGCAGACAAGTGGGAATTCGCAAACGCGGGATTTGTCAGAGGACAGAAGCATCTGCTGAAAAGCATCCAAAGGCGCCGATCGCCGTCTTCTCAGGGCGGGATCTCCGCCGAGGAGCAAGGAAAAGCCTCGTTGGAGAACAACCTCGAGAGCCTAAGAGAAGAGAGAAACTTAGTGATGCGAGAATTATCCGAGCTGAAAGACGAACAGCTCAGCACGGCTCGGCGCATGGAATCAGTGAATGAGAAGCTCGAAGCCGCCGAGAGGAGGCAGAAGCAGATGGTCTCGTTCTTGGGGAGCGTTGTTCAAGGCCCACGTGGGATTACTTCTCCAAGAACGGCGAGGAAGTTTGTTAAGCATCATCGTCAAGCAAATGACCCGCAAGGGCAAATCGTCGGGTATAAAAATGGGCGGGAGAACCTCGGGGACTTTGTGATTTCCTCTGGTGATTCATTGCAGATCAACGGAGGAGAAAGCATGGTTCTTTTGAGGTCGGAGAACGGGCCGTTTCAAGGCGGGCATATTCTCGATGTGTCTGAGGAACGTACCGACGTGGGACCCACCCGGGACGCGGTTGTTCACACGCTTCAGAAAGGGAAAGGCGCGGCGGCGGCGATGGATGGTTCTCACGGACCAGAGTACTTGGTTTATTTTCCCGAGGATTTGGCGAAAAATGGAAGTAACGGTGCTGAATTTTCCAAGTTGACGCCGACTGAAGCTGAGAATATTGCGACGGACAGTAATATGTGGGACTTCGAAGGCGGTGCTTTGCTTTCGAACTCGACGCCTGAGTTGTGGAGCGGTGGCAGCAGCGACTGCTACTTGCCGGAATTAGGTGGGCTGTCCGACGCTTGGGATTTAGGTACAAGCGTCGGGAAGTGGCGGCACGTCGAAGAGTCCGATCATCGTACTAACGATTGTCTTTGAGTAAGATAGAAAGAAAATGGACCCAGAATAGTTTTTTTCTTTTTTTTTTTTCCAATAATATGTCATATGAATATTATCTATACTATATATTATTGGTGAGGAATTTATAGTAACCATCTTTAATTAATTGGTATGTCACTTTAAATTATTATTTTACCCTTCAAATTTTTATTTTATTCCAATTATACCCTTATTAATTAATTTTTTCAATTTATGTACTTAAAATTATATACTATTAATTAATTTTTTCAATTTATGTACTTAAAATTATATACTATTAAAATTAATAATATAATTTTTTATATCAAAAATTTTTGAATTATAAATAACTTAAAATATAAAAAAATAATATGTACATATTTATATATCAATGCATATACATCGGATGTTCAAAAAAATTACTAGTTCCTATTATTGAAGTGGCTATCTATATCTATACGAAATGATTGTTTGCAATGGCTCTCCTTGCAGCAGTTACACAGTTAAGGTTTTGATAGCCGTTAAAAGTCGATCATGTGATCTCCCTTCCCTTCTATAGATAGACATTGTGATCGAAGGATGTGTGCACAGCACTATATATATATATATATACATCTATTTTATATTATTTAAAAAGAAAAAAAATAATTTATGAGGATTTAATTGAAATAAATTATAAAATGAAGAATTAAATTGTAAATTTATATCTAAACTGAAAGCTAAAATTATGTCAAGTGTTCAACACATGACTCACTATTATATTACACCACAATATACATCGATTCTCTCTTTCCACCACTCCTCACAAAAAATAAGAAATCTATGGATTTTCTTGGCGTTCACATTGGCTGCGCTGCGATCGTCGTGCTTTTGGATTATCTTAGGATTAATTTGCCACAGTAGATAGCGAAGCCCAATTCTTGCACATCATCGGAGACTTCTCTCTTTCCACCGCTGCAGTCACAAGCCCTAAGAAAACAGCCGCCAAAGCTAATCCGAGCACGACAGAA
Source organism: Lindernia subracemosa (assembly GCA_028392965.1). Taxonomy (NCBI): domain Eukaryota; kingdom Viridiplantae; phylum Streptophyta; class Magnoliopsida; order Lamiales; family Linderniaceae; genus Vandellia; species Vandellia subracemosa. The sequence goes on along the minus strand of JAQPCC010000002.1, from coordinate 5,487,320 downwards.
TACCTAGCAAGCTATCGTTCTCATCAGAGGTAACCTTTCTCTCGGCAGTTTACCTGTTGAATTTAGCTGATTTTTTTTTTTTTTTGATTGGATGATTTGTCGCTGTGTGTAGAGGTGATTAAGATTTCTGATGAAAGATGTTGATGCTTGTGGTTTCAAGCATATGTGATTAAGATTTATGTTGTGCATCCACTTCAGATTTAGGGTTTTCTTTTTATTATTATTAGGCGAAATTTATAGTGTTAAATCTGAATTGAATTTTGATTTGAGTTCGTCTAGGGAAAGCTTTATTTTTCAGCTACTGGGAATTTTTCGTTGGGAGCTTTGTAAAATACATGGATTGTTATTGTTGGAAATTGTGCTTTCAATCTGCATTCGGTTAGTTATCCCTGAATTCCTTCTTGGATGTTTTAACTTCTATCAAGACACATACTGTAATATATAATCACGGCGTAATTAATCTCTACAGTACTATCCGCAGGTACGTCCAAGAAACTCGTTGTTGTGAAATGGATTTCTTCTCAAAGCTGCCAGAAGATGTTATCCTCAAAATTCTGTCAAGAAACCCGATCAGCAGCATTTTTTGCTGCAAACGGGTGTGCAAGTCATGGCACGACCTAATCGAAACTTCAGAATTTGCCCGATGCCATCTCCCCAACTCACTCCCTGGAGTACTTGTCCACCACATTGATACAAATTACGCCGACACTGATGTAGTCGAAATCTTGGAGCTCGAGGACTCCCTCGAGATCGAACCCCTCAATCTTTCTTACATAGCACCACTAGAGCTGAAATGCAGGAACATGTTTGGTCGAGGTTTAGCCTCGACGACTCAGATCGACGGCTCGACAAATGGTTTGCTCTTTGTTCGAAACCCGTATGCCTTTCCTGATGCCCTTTTCATCTGCAATCCAATCACCAACGAGTACATGAGGCTTCCAGAGCCAGAAAGGACCCACGAGAATAGCGCGATAGCCTCTTTCGGATTTGGTGCCAGCAGATCGACCGGTCAGTACAAGGTTGTAAAGGTTTCCCACTACCGCAATCCTGGTGTGTGCTCGGTTTTCATACGTGTTTGTCAGGTTTACACCCTTGGTGCAGAATCATGGAGAAGCAGTACTATCCCCTGCGAGATGCTGCTGGACTGTAGCTGTCATTCGAGCGGTAAGCTTTCGAACGGAAATCTTTTCTGGCTGGCCAGAGATTCCGACGGCTCATGGTGGATTTCTTGCTTGGATCTTGAGACAGAATCTTTCACCGAGTTCCGAGCTCCTCCTATGGTGAAGTGTAGAGCAGACCGATTGAACATAGGAGTTTTAAGGGATGATCGTCTGTGCTTGTGCCACAATTCATCCATCAGTGAGGTCCATATATATCTGATGCGTGCGACTGATGGAGATGAGAAGTTGTCGTGGAACGACGAGTATGTCAGCATCAAAATACCTTATAATGTTGACAAGTGTTTCCAGGCTGTCGGGACTGTGTATGTCGTGAAATCTTTTGGTAATGGAGATCTGTTGCTGGCGCGGGATAATGGTGGCTTGTATTATTACTCCAATTGGACCAAGACTGCCAGGGAAGTCGAGCGGTTCAATGCGGAGGACATAGGCTATTTTGAAGCAATATCGTATGTCCCGAGTTTTTTATCTCTAAAAGATTTCGAGACTGAGAATGCAAAAGTGTCTGAGTTGGGTTTTAGCCGTTGGCACGACCTCTTGTAAGTTTGGCATTAAGTGCTTGTGTGTGTGTGTGTGTGTGTGTTTTTATACTTAAAACATTTATGTTGGCTGTGAATCTTTGATCTGTATGAGCTTTGCTTTGTGTGGAACAAACATATCAAATGGGTGCTAATAAACTCTTTACTACAAACTATATCTTTGTTCCTATCTTCTTGCCTTACGGGGTGACTGCTATTCTGTTAATTAAGGTTCTCTGCGGGGTACCGACGAATTCAATAGTATGTGACAAACTTTATCTCCGAGTTGAAGAGTATTTTCTGTCGGATCATCGCAACCTTTGCAAGTTCATTCGGGTTGGGAACTTTGAATTGGTTGATGGAATATCCAGATACATGTGTATTTTTTCTTGACAGAAACATCTTTCCAATAATATCCTCGCAACGGATGGGCTGGCGCGCCTTTAAATCTACCTATAAGCAACATAACGTGATCATATAATCATCGCCGAAAAGATATAATGATTGGCGGACAGATATAATGATCGGATCCTGTTGTTTGCGGCTAGATTTAACGACGGAGCCGGCCCATCACTTGCCGATACCGGTGGAAGGATTTTTGTACGAGAATACAACGCATCTGAATTCTATCAAGCACTTACAGGTCAGTTGTCCGGGTGAACATGCTAGGATTGAGGTGATCGGAGATAAACTGCAACTGCTCGGTCTCGGAGATAGAGTTTGGCACACAACATCAGATTTGGTCGTCGGAATTAATTACACGAGGATCTTATCACCATGAAACGAGACTAGTTTAATACCGATTCCCAAGCAATCAGCTCGAATAAGAGTACGGCGTCAAACCAGAAAATAATTCCATCCAATGTTCTTTATGGGAATCAGTACAAAATTAGTCCGGTTTCATTGTGATAAGGTTATCGTGTAATTAATTTGGCCATACAAGAAAAATGTTTATCTTTGAACATGCCATACAAAAGTTTGATAATTATCCCATCGGCAAAGATATTATATCCTTGAAGCGAAGGGTTTTCAAACATCTTTTTGAGATATGTTGCATTCGCGAAAAGTTAACATTTCAAGACTGCAATGAGTGCGGATACCTCGAGACAGAAAAAAAAAAAAACTTGCAATGAGTAGAGTGTCTGGGTTTATAAATGGAAGAGACTTTAAAGAACAAATAACAACAAAGAAAGCTCCATGCTTTTAACATGAGTGCCAACAACAAAGGAAAAATGACAAAAAGAAGGCACAACTTCTTTTATTATTATTATTATTATTATTATTATTATTATTATTATTATTATTATTATTATTATTATTATTATTTCATGGATATCTTTATTAATGATTTACTTTAATTTGTGAGATATCCCTTTGAGACTATTGGGATAGATGGAATGCGATGAATCGAGAGAGAGAATTTGATATTAAAAGAATTGTCGTATTGAACTGAACGATTGTCCACTCTTTATATACAAGAGAGAAATAAAGGTTAATGACTAACTTATGCTAATCAATACCGCCACGTCACGCCCCACAACCATGACATGGCGGAGGTCACCGGCGAAGTACTTAGACCTAGAGGGGTGCATAAATAAGGGATGTGACGTTATTTTAAGTAATTTTATTGGTTTAAGGGACCGTATACAATGTAATGTTGGCATCTTCCAAGGTATTTGCCATTTAAATCCTCCTTGATATGATTTAATTATTTCGATTTATGCATGTAAAGAACAGACTAAATCGGACATATACTTGTCAAAAGTAAGCCGCAACTACAGAGAACAATATATATATATATATATATATATATATAGATATAGTGCATGTGTATCTACAAAGGTCAGGGCAGGAAAATTAAGATTGATCATTCATTCATAACACTAATACCAAGATAAGAAGAAAACTTTCTTAACACAACTGCAAGAAAATGGGATAAGTGAGAAGTGCAAAAGATTGAACAAAAAACCTATCTTTATCAGTATGTCTCATTGCTGTTGTGCCATTCGATCCAACTCTTTCTCCCACTTGAACCCGAACATCTGGCGCCCGAACGGAACAATCAGATTGTAACGAAAGACCTATGTATAGTATGAAGATTGCAAAATAACTTTCAATAATGAAATAACTGTCTCCATATGGACTAACAATGAGAGGGGTGTGAAGAAACAATAAACTTATCATAACGTTTAGATTGCAAGCACCTACATAAGTTTTCGAGTGGTTACACAGCAAAATTTCGTAACAAATGGGGCCTTTACAACAAAGTACTCATAAAAAACTAAGTCACTCATCACTCCAAATAGGGACAAATAATCCTCCTTTGGCCTAAAAATTTAAAGAACCGATAAGAGAATCCCAAAAAAGACGACATAGTGTGAACTACGAAACAAAACGTAAATGGAAGCAAAGAAAGTGGTAAAGAACCGTTATAAAACAATCATATTCTCCAGAGTGAAGCACAAGCAATTGTCAAGCAACGCATTGCTAATTTCATTTCACCACATGTTTATTGCATATATCATAAAAGAATCCACGTTCTCTATAATATGGGTAACCCAATAAAAATGAAAGGAGAAAAAAAAAATGATACCTTGTTGTTCAAATCACGTAGCTGGATTTTCAAAGCCTCCGAGGTGTCGGACCATTTCGAGTCGTCGGCCCAAGCTTTGGGCTTTTCGCCACGAGGAAATTCGAAAACGTATCTCTTTATTAAGCTCGACCCACTCGGGCGCACATCCATTCTTGTTGAGAATCCTGTACAACGTGTCTTCGGCGGGGTCCACGTGCGGGTTGCTGTTAAGGTTCAATGGCTTTCCCTTGCCGGGCAAATTCTCGAACTGACCCTCTTCCATGGCGTGCCATACTCTGTGCTCCACAACGTTGATGATATCAGTTTCTGATCTGGCGAAAAGGAAAACGTTCAAAGTGTCAAAAAGCAGTGATTTTTTTGTATTATTATTATTGTTAATTGACGGATAGAAAGAAATAAGCATGGATATAGATATCGTCTCCCAAGTAGAAATCATCAAAAAATTGAGAACTATCTAAATGAGATTATAAAATTAGGGTTCAGACTGAAAGGGGGATGGGCATTTACCGAACGTTATTTCGTTGACCGCGTAGCTCAGGCGGAAGCTTGCGGTCGTTAACGGTGTCGATGACGGAGGCGAGACGATCGGTGGCCGATTTCTTATCTGGCTTGGGCGACGACGACGACGCCCATCTGCTGCAGCACGACGAAGATATCGCCGTCGAAGGTGGAAGCCTCAAAGCGACGGCTCTCCCTGCCGCAGCTAGGCGAAGCGCCATTCACCGAACGGATTGATTATTTTAATGGGTTCTCCAATCTACTCATCGAATCGAGCCATATGTACGAATTGATCGTCTGCTGCAACGTGGACGAGCAAAAGCCAAGTAATGGGAATGGATGCATTGAAGCTTCTTTTAGGTAAATCGCATTAAGCCCCCTTACATTTTAATGTAATATCAAATTAGTCCCTAACTGTTTATTAAGCCCCCTAATATTTTAATGTAATATCAAATTAGTCCCTAGCATTTTATTTTCCCTATATAATAGTTATAGTTGGTCTCTTTTTGCAAGAGTTGAATTGTCTTTCCTTGCTTTTGCCCATTTTTATTTTATTAGGCAATCGACATCTCATTTTTATTTTTACGTGTATATATTTTTGATTAAATTAATATTTGATAGTCAGATTAGATCTGATAAGTGAATTGTAGTTGAAGTCATCTGTTGTAGTTTCACTTCTTTACGCTGTCTATCGACAGTTATGTCAACTACACGCCATCAAGGTTCAGTTTATAGCATCATCGTAAATATCTCTATTGGATGAAACGAATAGTATTTTATTATAATTATTATTATTATTTATTTCAATTGTGTTAGAAGATGTTGACTCGATTTTATAACATATTCGTGCTAATATATATATCGGAATTTGGGCTAGTGCAATAGTTTGCCAAATTACGTAAAATTCACAATAGGAAAATCCATGTGCGATAGACTCGGTGGTCAAGGTATTTGATAGTCAGTAAAATTCTATCATACGATTTCTTCATATAAAGACGTTGTTGACCAATAAGTCAAGACCTCATCGACTAATATATAATAGGTTTATAAAACCGCGATTTTATCCAATTTTATTTTTTGTTTGGGTTAAATGGAAGATGAAATCGTGAGTATAAAAATTATAATCGTAATTCACTTACCATAATATGCATGGGCAATAATAAATAAGATTTACATATATTACTCATTATTATTACACACAAAAAATATTAATAACTCATCAATTCTCTCTTTTCACCGCTCCTAATAAGACACTCACTCACTCACTCCAACTCGCCATAAAACAAACAGCCAAAGCTTCTAAGCGAGATAGAAAGTTATGCTTTCCTCACATTCAAAGAATCCATGGATTTTCTTACCGTTATTAACATTGTCTGCGATCGTCGTGCTTTTGGTCGTGACGAAGGTGCCGACGAGTTCTTATCTCTATTCTGGAAATTATCCTCGGATTAACGACTTGTGGTCTTTGAATCCTAGCCGCCATGTTAACGAAGGTCCATCTGGAAAATTAGTAAGTTTACTGTTCTTTCATATATATAATATATAATATATGGATTCATTTTCCTTCTTCATTTTTGGTGCTTACTATGATTATTGTCTGAAATGATATCTATATATAATATTCAAGGGTTTTTGCTCAATTAGGTTTATCAATTCAGCCTGTTTGATTATATGTTTTGGCTAATTATCCACCACTTTTTTTGGTTTAAGTCCCTTCATTGATATTAATTATATACTAACAACGAAAATGTGAAGTTAATAATATTTAATGTCTGCAGTCTACGATTATAGTAAAAAATCATTTGATATTCAATTCGATGCAAGTGATATACTGGATGTAATTCGGGTAATGGGGATGGGAATAGGAATGGTCGTCATTTTATGTAAGTAATGGGCATATTAAATTATAATTAAAAAAAGGAAATAGGAAATGATTATGCACTAATTTTTCTATATTATATATAATATTAGTGAGATATTATGTAATAAAGATGAATTAACATATAACATATAAAGAAGGATCTGTACAAAAAATTGTAAATATATAATCAAGAACTTTAATTTGACAGGGAAATGAAAATATTTCAAGCACAATTCCAAGAACACAAAAGGCATCGAGCTTAGAGATGATCGAAGCCGACCTTGGCCAAGCTCGTGCTGCAATAAAATCACCTTCGAAGCTCAGATCAAACGACGATAATTCTGATGATTTTGTCCCAAGTGGTCCGATGTATTGGAATCCACAAGTCTTTCGGAGGTAATAAAATAGTCGATTATTTATTTATTTATTTTTTGAAAAAAGAAAACCCTAATTGGGTCTTGTATAAAGGAGCTACATGGAAATGGAGAAGAGGATGAAGATCTACATATACGAAGAAGGCGATCCGCCCGTCTTTCACTTCGGGCCATGCAAGCATACGTACGCTATCGAGGGTATTTTCATCCAAAGCTTAGAAGTCAGCACAAAGTTTCGAACTTTCGATCCCTTGAAAGCACATCTCTTCTTTCTCCCCTTGAGCGTGACGGAGATCACCCAGGTTATCTACGTGCCCAAATCTCACGACTGGTCCCTCATGAAGGAGACAACCTCGGACTATGTCCACGTCATCTCCCAGAAGCATCCTTATTGGAATCGAACCCTTGGAGCTGATCATTTCTTGCTTGCTTGCCATGACTGGGTAGGTAGTTTTGATTATTATTACACCCCACATATATATATATATATATATATATATAATGTGTGTGTGTGTGTTTGTGTATATGTGTGTGTTTTGACAGGGCCCAGAGCTTACATTTTCAATCCCAGCCCTATACGAAAATGCAATACGAGCGTTTTGCAATGCCAACACGTCGGAGAAGTTTGTTCCTTCGCGGGACGTTTCGATCCCCGAGATCCATCTCCCCATGGGCTCGACCCGCGGGTTGCTCGGCGGGCCGCCACCTTCCCAAAGGCCCATTCTTGTCTTTTATGCCGGCGGGCTTCACGGCCCGATCAGGCCCGTCCTTCTGCAGCATTGGGAGAACACGAGCGACCCCGACGTAAGGATCCACAGGTGATCACAGCTCCCTCAAACTACACAGTAGTTGATGATTTCAGATTATTTTTGCTTACGTGGCATAATTTTCATAAGATCGTCTGTTGAATGATCATTACACTACACCTAAAAGTTTAAGTTTCACGGGAATTTATTATATTTGAATTTTTATATATTTTATTTCCAGACTGATTTCTTTCTTATTTAGCCATAGACATGTAATTTTTTTAAAAGGATGGTCGTGGGGATTCATACCTATGACTTTTCTTGGTTTGTGGTCTGATACCATGTTGAATGTCCACTTTACCTAAAATCTCACGCCTGGAAGGGAGAATATCATATTTTAGTATTGTGTACTTTATTCCAACATCATCGATTATTTGTTGACATTACCCAATCTCTTTATCATGTAGAATCCGCGAAAAAAATATATATATATTTTTGTTTTCTACGTGATTTTGGAAGATCATTGGGTTTTTGAGATTATTCAAAATTTATGTGACTTTCTTGCAGTTACCTCCCGAAGAACGTGTCGTACTATGGGATGATGAGAAAGAGCCGTTACTGCATCTGCCCGAGCGGGTACGAGGTGGCGAGCCCGAGGATGGTCGAGGGCCTCTACTTAGGCTGTGTGCCCGTCCTCATCAAGGACGGTTATGTCATTCCATTCAGCGATGTCTTGAATTGGGAGACATTTTCGGTGATCGTCGACGTGAAAGATATACCGAATCTGAAGGACATCTTAAATGGGATCAGTCGGGAAAAGTATCAAGAGCTGCAAGAAAATGGGATTCGAGTGAGAAGGCATTTCGAGGTTAATACGCCCCCAAAAAAGTACGATGTTTTCCACATGATACTGCATTCGATTTGGCTGAGGAGGCTCAATGTGAGGTTGCAAGACTGTGGTTCGGCCCATTGACTCGTCGTCGTGGCTTAAATAATAAGATTATTACAATAATTAATGCATGTGAAGCAAGCAAATTAGGTCACAGAAATCCTAAGACATGCATGAAAACCCTAATCCATTATTACACAGCTTCTAAGTTTGAAAACAAAAGTAGTAGTGGAAGTTTATCGTATTAGAGAACTAATTTGGCAAGAAGCAAATACTGAGGATTCAATGAAGGTCTAAATTTAAGCAGCCCAATTATTGTATGGAGTCATCATAACTTGAACGTAGTCATCTTCCGCCACATTATTGAGCACTTCGTCGTCGTAGTTGCATTCTGCAATTTGATTGCCGACGACGTTGTTGATGGCCATTATCGTCGGTCGAGACTTATCATTGGACGCACTTGGAATTATCGACGTGCTTTCGACGGTTTCTTCGTTGGAAATCTCCGCGGAAACTACTTGGACGTTCTTGTTCAAGACTTGCTCTTTTAGCATTGCCCTCAATGCCAAAACCTTCATAGCGGAAGAAATAAAACTTAGTAACATGAATTCGATAATAGCTTCATAACTTTGGCCGCCCAATTCATAAATATATTCGTGATTCATAAATATTAAGTATTGAGCAATAAATGATGTATCCATGCATGTCTTCTCAAAATTAGAAAAAGGTTCATCTATGCCATAATAATATCTTGGATAGCTCAATTTTGTAATGAATGTATGGCAAACTATTGTTGCAATTTAAAGATCCTTTTTTTTTGTGTGTAAAATCTTGTAAAATGGTTGTCTTTTTTAATCAAATTCTTTTACATGTTAGATGTTATCAACATGGAATGATTTCAATATTTAGGGTTAGGCCGGTCGTCTTACCTCTTGTTGCAGCTTATGCTTATCCTTAGAAACATCGTCGTACTCCTTCTTAAGACCATCGTAGAGCCGCTCGAGCTGCTTAGCCTTCCACCGAGCCCTTCGGTTCTGAAACCAAACCGCAATCTGACGTGGCTGAAGCCCAAGCTCCTTAGCCAGCTTCTGCTTTCTCTCAGGGTCAAGCTTAATATCTTCTTGAAAGCTATTCTCCAAAGACTCCAACTGCTCGTTGCTTAGCCTTTTCTTCCTATTGTTAGGATCGTTGTGAGCTATAAAATTAGCACCGTCGATCATCAAGTCGCCGTTGTTCTTGTGGTCCGTTAGGGTTGGAAACAGTGGCGGATAATGCTGCGATGTTTCTTGCTTCATTTCTAGAATCGTAACGAAAACCTTAAAATCGTCGATGAGGAAAAAAGAAAGCAAAAAAAAAAAACAGAAAATAGACACGATGTAGAACAGAAAAAGAAACCTTCGGTTAGTTACCTGGAAACTGGTCGTAGTTGTAGTCGTACATTAAACCGAAAGGGTTATTATCGGTGGCTGGTCGTGGAACCCTAACGTTGCCATTATTATTCCATAATTGATATTCCATTCTGATCACCTCTTTCTTACAATGAGGAAAGTATCGAACAATGCTTTAAGCTAGTTTGATCAAATGTTAATGAAACACTAAGACAACATAGTATTATACATTGATCATATATATATATGCTTTGTCTACGAAGGAAAAGGAAATGAACTTAGGTTTTGCAAGCTCCATGGAACGCTTCTAACTTTGGATGCAACTAATAAATACTAGTAGAGAGAGAGAGAGAGAGAGAGAGAGAGAGAGAGTCAAATGGTAGTCATATAGATAGTGATAGTGTACATGAAAGATGTTGTTAAGACAAGAAAAGGGTAGATGTATAGGGATCCAATGGATTTGTATTTAATTAGGCGCCGAAGCCTATGTTTAGTTTTAGTACGTAAAAGTGATGACTTGTTGAAATTTGAGCCGTTGGAACGTTACCATTCTTCTCTTCTACAGTAGAATAGAAACCCCCCAAGTTTATCAAGTTCACCGCCAATTGTATTGTTGTAGTACTTCAACTCTAGGCGGCTCAAAGTAAATGACACGTTTGCCAATCTTTAAATCGCCATATAAATGAACTCAATATATATATATAATGTATGTATGTATATATCACAGAGAGAGAGAGAGAGTAGTTCTATGTCCTGATAAACACCAGCAGTTATACTGCGGACATTACAAATGTGTGAGGTTAACTGTTCCCAAACTCCCAACTACCATTCTGTGATAATTAAATAGTAATAATAACCCAAAATGAATTTATATATGTGGGTGCAAAATTTAATATATATGCAAACTACATATGTGTAATAAAATATAACCGTTGATAGGCGCGGTTCTTGTCGGCTATAAATAAATAGAGCACGGCCAGCCAGTGGGATAATGAGGGCTCTTTTCATTTACGATTATCTGATTTTTATTTTGTAAGAAGGAAATAGAGAAGATAAAAATAAAAGACATACTAATTTAAAAGATAAAAATGAAAACAATCTGCCTTCAATTCAATTGAAAAAATAACAGAGGAACCAAAACACAGTCTATTCTTTCCTACCCAAATGGATGATAACCCAACTCCATGGAAAGTATAACACATAAGGAAATGGCAAACAACTAACGAGTTGGGTGAGTGTACCAATATGGGTAGGGTAGTGGTAATCGTCAACCACACAGTCTATATTAAAAAAAAAAAAATGAAGGCAAAATACTTAATAAAGCGCTCCTATCAAACACACACACACACACGGTGTCTTTCAATCTTCGAGTTCGATGATTTTCACGACAGAAGCATCTCCAACTTTCTGGCAAACAACCACTCGGTCGTGAGACTTGATCAGACCAGACGCTTTCCCATAGTCGAGCGCAACTTTTAGGACCGACTCGTTGGATGCATCCGTGGACTCAGCCTTTCGTCAAGAATAGGGACATTACCGTAAATTTTATGGAACAAAAACGTCGTATACAATCAACTACCGAATGTAACCGCTTAACTAACTTACAGGGTGTCGAGGATCTGCGAGCAAGGGGAAGAGACCTCGTACTACGAGTGATTGTCTTGCCTGCAACATGAATGCCAATATTCTACATTTATGTTTCAATTTAAGAAAGAAAAAAAAACAACTAAATTGACTTATTTACCTCCAATGCGCCGCTGAAACTCCACTTCAGTTGATTCGTCTTGAGTCGAGGGATCACAACGGATAACACAGGCATTGTCGGCCTATACTTTGCGATCAGTCTGAATTGAGAAAGAAGAAATATTTAAAAGAAAATAACAATATTCCATATATTATTGGTCAAATAGAATGACTACTTCACTTAAAAGCTTAAGCTTGAAGGGAGTGATTATATTTTTAAATTTATATATAATATTTCCAACAATTATATTAGATAGCCAGGGCGACGTCTAAGACCGCCGCATACCTTGCAGCTCGACCAGACGAGGTAAAACATATGATGACAGATGCTTTCACTTTAAGAGCAGCGCGTACCTAGGGACAAAATATATGACGAGTTTAAATCTTCTGAAATATAGAATTTTGTTGTCATTGTAATCTTAATTCTTTCTTTTTTTTTTTCCCACTATTTCTCCTAAAACTCACCGCGGAAGAGGCGATAGATTCCAAGTGGGTCATGGGTTCGCCCACGAATTTTACCGTCTTCTTGAAGTATTGGTCTTGATTGAAGACCTTCCCTGCCTGCAGTGTAATGAGATGACGAAGAATCTCCTTATCGTAAGGAAAAAAAAAAAAAAAAAAAAAACTTTGAGTTGACCTTGCATGGTTATGAGACTCTTATTCTTACCTCAGCACAGATTTTTCCGACGGTGGATATGGTCTCGACAGGGTATAGCCCACGCAGTGTCTCGGCACCAAGAAGAATTGCATCACATCCTACAGTAATAATTATCATTAAAAAAAATTATATACAAAAAATTGAGAATGTGTGGAGTGATTTTATTACCGTCGAGGACAGCATTAGCAACATCAGTTGCCTCGGCACGAGTGGGTCTGAGGTTGTCTGTCATACTATCGACCACACGGGTCACTACAGCTGGCTTACCAGCCATGTTACATTTGTAAACAGCAGACTTCTGAAACAAGAAGACCTACGGCCAGAAAAAAGAAAGAAAAATAATTAAGGAGTTGATTGATACAATAGAACATAAATAATAACCAGGACTGTGTATTTTATTGGATAAACTCCGTCTCATGGAGATGACGAGAAGCCGACAAGGAAATAAACTTCGGGAATATAATGAGAGTGAGAAATGGCAAACATAAACAATAATTGATGCAATAGATATGTCCAAATGAACCTTCTCAGGAGGGAGATCGATTCCTAAGTTTCCACGAGAGAGAATGATCCCATCTGCTTCTTGAAGTATCTCATCGAAATGGGTCAAACCCTGCAAATGTTTGTCATTAAAACTCCTTTTGAGGAAATGTCAGACGACAAAAACATATGATAATTTAACTTACCTCAACATTTTCTACTTTAGCAAAGATTTGCGTCTGGCTTAAATCGCCAAGCTTGGACAGATAATCGCGGGCCTAAATAGGGTGAACTCATCAAAGTGATCGGACAAAACATGGAAGAATTTATTTTCATACGTAATGTATAACTAGAAAAAAGATTTTGCTTCGTCATTTTACCTCTCGGACATCTTCTGCATGCCTGGTATATGACAATGAAAGGAAATCAATCTTGTTCTTAGCACCCCATGAGCTGATAATCTAAATTAACATTCCAGAAGAGTTCAATCGTTACGAACATGTAATAAAATACCACAAAATCAAAACGAAAGGAAAACTCTATGTGCGGGAATTCATGCAGAGATAAAAAATTTAAACACTACTTGTGCTCCTAAATCGTCACGGCCGCTATGTTACATCTTAAATTTCAGCAACATTGTAACCAATAGTTTTGATACATTTCCAACAGTTTTGATACATTTCCAACTTCTTCAGACATGAAATCCAAATTTCAATAGCCAGCTATCGGATTAAGAGATCAATGCCAACGTTTATTCATCATATTACAACTACTCACCTCCTTGTCCTTGTCTGATAGAGTGGGGAGATCAATACGAACTTGTGAGGCATGCAAGGTGAACAACGATCCAGCCAATGTTGCAGAATTCTTGATCACGCACACAACATCATCACCGTTGACTTCATCAACCTGCAAACAAATGATAAATGCATTCAAACAGTTTTGCTTAGATGATAACGAAAGATTCAAGGCAAAAAAGATGATCATGGAGAAGTATATGTTCAATTACATGGCATATTTCAACTTAAACACTACAGTGCAACAAATAACTTCTATTTTACTAACCGTTATCAATAGACATAAAGCAAAAACAATCATTCATTATGAAGACAGTGCTATAGGTATCGTCTATTACAACCTCTAGCCAGACAGAAGTGGTTTCACTCCCCGTAAACAGGTACTGGCCCATAAAAATAGTGTCACCATTCTTAACAGCCTGCAACAAACAATCATACAATAAATGAATCAGAAAAGAATTGAACCAACCATACTACACAAAATAAGAGTAAAACATTTATGTCGTAATCTTGATTTTTCGATGACTTCAGTCTCCAACATCGGGATACAGTACAAAATCCCACAGAATTAAACTACATTTCCAACTTCCACTGTAGTCCCCTCACTAATTTGACACTCATAGACAACAAGGGGAAAACATTTGAGAGTGTTCATGAACCTTGGCTAGTCCCGAAAAGTTGATAGGCAACACATCAGACGTTGCTTCTTGACCCTGGTCTGGCGTTAGCGTAACCTTGTCATCTGCCTTAAGTGTTATAGCAGTCTCATTTTTATTGACAACTTGTAATTCAGGGCCCACAGTATCTAGCATAACCTGCACGACATTAAAAGTAAAATAATGCACAAAGCTCCCCGTATTCTCGCAGGGAAAAGGAATACTGCACAACCATTACAACAAAGCTCAATAGCCCGAAATGGCCTTGAGAAACAGATTTAAGAAGATTCATTCCCACAAATATCTTTTAAGATTAAAAGTACTCGAGATTCAAGCTGTTAACCTAGTTCAAATTCAAAATATAAATGGAAGAACTTGCAAAAGGCTGAACACATTAGAGAAAATAGAAGAAATCAGCAAACTTACAGCACAAAGCCTTCTAGTGCTCCTAATAGCAGTCTTCAAATTCTCAAGAGTCTCCTGATGATACTCACCGTCTCCCCATGAGAAATCGAATCTTGCAACTGCCTCATTAAACAAAATAAAGCAAAACAAAAAATCACAATCAAGATGCAGCAAAAGGACAAATCGAAGGAATACATACGAAATTAAAAAAAAAAGAGTTCAAAATCATCACCAGACATCCCAGCTTTCAGACAAGATGAGATAACTTCGACGGATCGAGATCGTGGCCCCAGCGTTCCGACGATCTTCGTCATCGCAGAGAACGAACCCTATAACCGCATACCAAAGAATCAAGCTCCGAAACACAAACACTCGGTACAATACAAATCAACCAAATACACGATGATGCGCAGAGAGAATCCATACCGCTTTGGACGGCTCAAGAATGGTGGCCATACGGATTGGTTCCTCCAACAGCAAGTGATTCGAATGCATTTTTCCCCAATTCCTTTTTCAGATCAGCTGCGTTCTTCTATTGTTCCTTGATTTAGCTTTTCTAAGCTGCACTTTCTAAAAGACAGAGGGGAGAACGAAGAACATAATAAAAAGGGAAGTATTTATAATTACGAAAATATCTTATTAATATTAGTAAATGTGGAAATAAAATAATCATATATATAAAAAAGTAGAATGATGATACTCATGTGCTGACTCGTAAGTTTAGCACCCCCAACCAATAGAAGTGAGCAAATGGATTGCATTAAATGTTTTATGGACTAAATGAGGTGTATTTACCTCTTGGTTCCATGCAAAAGCTGACGTGGCGCGAAGTGGTAGCTTTGATTCATTTTTTGTTACTTTAGTTGTGGAATTGGTACGTATTTTACATAGGAATGCATTAATTATTGCAATTAATATATTATTTATTGTACAAAAAATGTGGAAAACATTCTCTTTCTCTTGAGCGTAATTTTTTTCTTGGAAATACATTAATTAAGGTAATTAATATATTAATGAATGTAATTAACATTGATAGTTTTTTTTAACATTAATAGATAAAGATGAAAGGACGCATCATGTAACGAGGAGTCAACAATGATGCAAAGAATATATCCAAAAATATCTTTATACAAGTAGACAACGAAGAGACTAATTTCATCATATGCTCAAGGACGTGCTCGGCGACAAGGTGGAGAAGGTCGTCGTATCTGACCAAATCGTGGACTCGCCGTGCTGCTTAGTGACTGGTGAGTACGGTTGGACAGCTAACATGGAGAGGATCATGAATGCTCAAGCGCTCAGGGACTCGAGCATGGCGGGCTGCATGGCGAGCAAGAAGACGATGGAGATCAATCTCTAAATCTCATAATGAAGGAGCTGAGGAAGGGGCCGACGCTGATAAGAATAGGTAAAGTAGAATTGATCTCTGGCTATTCCTTTTATTTTTCTCCTATCAATATTTTTGGCTTCAAATCCTAAAGTTCTCGAAAACCTATTTCTAGGAGAGTAGATACAATCGACGGGGAGAGCAAGCAGTGATAGATAAGATTCTAATTGAGCTGGCACATGAAGTTCACACGTCGGTCGGTGTAAGAATGTATCGTTTGGGTGTTTGTGAGTGGGAATTCAAGCTGTGGATATCTTCCGACGGAGCTAACGGTGCTTGGCGAGTCGTGGTCACTAACGTGACTGGACACATTTGTGTTGTGCATGAAAAGTAATAGTCTTTATGAAGATTAAAATTCCATTTCTTTCAATTCTGAAAGAATACATCGTATGGAGCTATTGTTTTATTGTACTTACAACATTACATCTGCTTATCACTATTATATTCTGAATTTCAGACATATAGAGAAGTCGAGGATCTCGAAAAAGGCGTAGCAGTATACAGTTCCCTGCCTCGAGAATCCCCTTTGCATGGATTGCCCGTGAACGCACCTTACAAACCTCTCGGCGTTCTTGACCAGAAACGCCTTTTAGCCCGAAGAAGCAATACCACTTACTGCTATGATTTTCCATTGGTAAATATTGCTCAAATCTTTTTCCTCTTATGTTTGATATAATTACACGAAGTATCATCCATTTGAAGCTGCTCTTAACCAAGCATGGGCCCCACATCCCGGGATCGAAAATCCCAAAGACAAACCGTTGCTGAAAGTCAAGGAATTGGTATTTTCCGGCAAGGATGGTTCTTGGGGCACGACTCTAGCTCCCGCCGAGCAAATATCCGGGACTAACGACGTCGGCATGGTAGCATGACGCATGGAGATGTCCACGCCTGAGTTCCCCTCGGGTTGAACCGTCTTCGTTGTGTCGAACGACGTGACGTTCAAGAACAACTCATTCGGTCCCAGAGAGGACGCTTTCTTTCAAGCAGTAACTGCACGACTGCTAGGTTGTGCAAGGCTGCAAAGCTAATTTGTAAGACTGCATAATTGCTGGAAGGTCCAATGCTGTGGTGAGAGGTTGCACGACTGTGCGACTGCGTGATTGGCTGGATTGTGCAAGGCTGCAGTTGGTCTTCTTAAAGTCTGCATGACTGCGAGACTGTTAGATTGAAAAAAGCCTTCACTACTGCTGGAATTCGTAAGACTGCGAGTTTATGAAAATTCAAAGATTGTGCGAGCACAATTTCCTTGATCCATTTGGTGTTCGAATAATCAATTATGTACGATAAGCTATGGGTTAATTCTTTCAATTGTCGACAAGTCAGTGGAGCAACTCATGGCGGTTTCAAGTACAACAGAATTCGTGTTCAGAAGTATGGTCGATGGGAAGCCGGAATGGGTCAATTCGTTGGGAAAAAGTAAGCTAAGCTAATTTCTTTTCAATAAGTAAAATTCAAATTATCTGTTTTCTTAGCAAGTTCAATTCTCTATTCTGTTTCATGGCTTATGATAAACCAGTCATCACCAACTGCGATGGAAGGGACATGAAAATCTCTCTAAAAGATGGAAGTAATAGATATCTATTATCTCTTCGATCATTACATGATGACGACCCAATGAGGCGACCCTCTTTTTTTCTAAATACGATTAGTGGCGGATTTCCGCAACGAAAGCCGCGGAAGACCCATTTTACAAAAACTTTTTCGTAAAATAGAATATATTATAGTACATAAGGGTTACAAAGTCGTATATTTACAAAGACCGTAGCTCCAAAATATTCAAAATATCAAAACGCCCTAATGCCGCTCCACAGGTCTTCATCCATGTACAACCTCGCTCTCAAAAGTCCGTGGAGTCACCGCCATCAGCCTGCCTCAGTCGCGAAGTACCTCGATGTCGGACTCGGTCGTACCTACAACACATAAAACTGAGCGATTGCCCAGTAGGTGAAAACATGCATGAATGCAGCGTGCGCTCACCCATCATCCCAAAATATCTCACCATAAATGCACGCTCGACTTTTACCTCTCGATCCATCTTATCATATCTCAACACAGGGCCCTAGGTTAGACTCGACACCTCGCGCGCCCATAACAATCACGTAGCCTACACTGATAGCGTTTAGACGTTCACGCTACTGCCCTACCAGGTCGCTCCTTCCGCGAAAATAACATAAAAGACGGTTTTGCACCTCGGGACGTTCACGCCCGAGTAGACAGATCGATCACGTCTGTCTGCCGTCAGGTGTCATATATGAGTACTAACCTCGATTCTTCTACGAATCATCAACGCAATCACGATCTACCCTGCTCATCACTATATCAAAGCGTTACCGTATCAACACGGTACTCATCCCTCATACTGATATGAAATGCATGTGTGTTATGCAAATGAAATGTCACATTACCCATTAAAACTGCTTTCCCTGAAAATATCATTTCGAAAACTTTTAATCGGGCGTTAGAATAGACTATGCCCGTTGGACTCGGAACATTTTTCTCATTCAATGACAAAAAAAATAATTTTCCTCTAAAAGACTTTTTTTTTTTTTTTTTAATGTTTTGACCCGAGAATGTGGCCCGACAGTTCCACCCGAAAATTTTAGTTTTAAACGCCGAAAACTTGAGCCCGAATATCTTTCGAAGGCCCGAAACTCTTTACCCGAAAATAAACACAATTCACCGAATTTCCTTTCTGACTCAGAATATTTAAAAGACCCGAAAACGTATATCTATCCGAATTTATATAAATTCCAGACTACAGTACAAAGTACTATGCCCAAAAACTATTCAAACACCCGAAAACATTCAAGTGCCCGAATAACATCTACCCGAAAACATTCCTAACTCATTCAACTTCCATGTAAATATAACTATAACACGTAACATAGATTCAAACCCAAAAATCTGGATTTTTAACGCATATAGCCACCCGAAAATTCACCTAATCATCATGTAAGTCACGTAAGATCATAACAAAATACGTTATCACATAAAACACATAATATTTTCGTGTTTGTAGATGAAAGATTTCACCTACCTCACGTCCGAAATTTACGTGTTCTAAGATTTTTCCGAGCTCTCGATCGTTGGTTATTGAGTTTGAAGGTTTTCTTCTCCCCTTTTCTTCTCCTTTCTTGGTTTCGAAAATGTTCTCTGTTTTTCACTTAATGGGGTATAGATATACTTTGAGGTAAATGATGATAAGTAGGTGATGAGGAGGTGACGAGTTTTTCCTCTTAGGTTAAGAAATGTTTTGCCCGAAAATTATTTACACTTCACCCGAATTTGGTCTCTCTCTCTTTCTTGCCCGAATGCTAGAACGGCGAAAGTCATCCTACTGCCCAAATTCGGGCCTCCTCGAGATTTTGACTTAGTCATCTCCCGATTTTCCATGAAATTCGCCGAGATTTTGCATTGAAATTCTCTTGCCCGAATTCTTCTTCATATTCGGGTATTTCCTTTACTAAATTTCGAATTAAGTCCGAAACTTCTACTTTATATTCTAACTTCAAAGTTTCGAGACAATTAATCAAAATTTCGAAGTCACATGATCATCCCGTTACTTACATCAAAATTCCGTATTAAAATTTACGGGTATTACACCCAACTTGTGGGCTGATCTTGGTTAAAAGTATGTATGGAGAGCGGTTTCGACCTCAACCTTGGAATGTATTTATCGTCCGATAACAAAGATTATAACACGAGTTTGCATTTTCCATATCATCGCTTGGACTCAGTAATGGAAGGAGAGTGAATGCGCTACTGCTCTCAAACTATTAAGAATTGATCTGAATTCTGACTATTTTCAATCAAATAAACAAGAAATTCTTACTTTGCGAGGTATCAAATTTGATATTTGAAAGTGTTTTGTGTCTGAATTCCAACCGTGCTTATGTTAGATCAATAATAATTAAGTGGATTTTGTTTCTTTTATGTTTTTTCTTTTCTGGTTCTGTAAATTATGTGATGCTTCATAATCATTTTACTTTATTGTTTACGAATCTCAAATGTGAGTTTTTTTAATATATATTTTTTTTTCTGGATAGGTCGTTCAAGTCTCCACTTCAAAGATTGGCAAGCCTGGACACGCAACGTTTTCAGGTTCGTGCGTAAATATGTGCTTATATCTCTTTACACGAAAGTCTTATAATCCAGGTATGTGGAATCGCTCAATACTCCGATCTCATCGGTATAACGACTGGATACTCCATCACAATTCACGACCTCCATTAGCATGCTGTAAGTATTAATCAATTATTTCTTATGAACTTCATGTAATATATATATATATATATATATATATTTATATCGATATATATAAGGCCATAAACAAGGACACAAAGTAGGTTGTCACTGTTTAACAATCCTTTTATTGTGAGCTTTGTCGAAGCTCTAGATCTCAGTTACAACAAAATCGAAGGTATATTTATTTAGAAGCGGATTTTGTGTTTTTTCTATGGTACAACACTGCTTTGTTTCACGGCTACTTTTTTTTCTGCTGACTTAATGTTTTTATTTAATGTGACATGATTATTTTCGGTGATTGTTGAACAATTGGCATGTTTTAAATGTATGTAAATTCAAATTACTGATGACTCAAGCTTATTTTAAGTAAAAAAAAATTTCGTTTTGTGAACTTGATCTATTCAAGGTATGTCTGTGATATTTGAGTTGCTGGTTTTATTCCCCATTTGTGAATAAAATATTTTAATTCGGACCTTGATATTGCAGGCAAATTCGGATTATAAAGGTGTTTGTCATGTGGCTCTTGCTCAAGAAGGTCACTACCGACCCGGAGAGGTATTAATGTTGGATTTGTCTTTATTTATTTTATTTTACAGTTGCTTCAGAGATTTATTTCATGTTGCTTTTTATTTCTAGGTATGGCAGGATCATTTGGTTAATTTGCTACTGGAATTGGAAACATCGATGCGGGTTTTGCTCTTGGTATTGGAAAGCTTTTGCTCAATGTTTTACATTTTCGTTATGTCTATTCACTTTATTCCTTTAAAATGTGGTTTCCTTTTCCATAAACTTTATGATATTGGTAACTTAGAAAATTGCTTTTAAAATTAATTAAGATTTTGAAAATGGACTGTTTGATATAATAAAATCTTGTATTTTCTTTCATTTTTTTTTTCAGAATCCCTTCTTAAGAGTATCTAGGATTGTCGAGATGAGATGATATGTTCCCGTCTGCAAGATCATAGCGTTGAAAAGAAATATGACATGGAAACCTTTGTGTTTGCAGCCATTCGTCATCGAGGTAGCTTCAAAACTGCATTTCTCAGTTCAAGATTCCTTTTTCCCTTACACGAGCATTGATCCATCAGTATGCTTCAATTGTGCAGCAATATTGTAATTCAAGTCATTTTCTTCGCAGAGAATCCTTTACTCATCGAGTGCTTTGATTTAATAGCAATAGAGGTATATAGTGCCGTTTTTCCTCATGCATTTCAACTTTATTTTCTCCTATTGCTTCATCTTTCTTAGTAATATTTGTGTGCTGAGATATTTCCACAAATAAAAAAATGCAGAAATTGATCTATGTACTTAAAAGATTCACCAAACTTATTCTCACGGTCTTCTCGATTCGGGCATCATGAAAATGTATTGAAAATTCATATTCATGTGAATGAGTTCCCCAAGACACAGTACAACTTCCTCGACTATATATCCACCTGATTGAGTTTAGCTTCAGGGTTGATGTGGATTTTACTGGTAGCTACCTTCTCCTTAGTCCAGCCATATCTTTGGTCTATTGTGTTTTCTGTTTTCAATAATTATCGCTTTGTTATCCTAAACGGGGGTCTCCTTTCACATGCATAATTAGGTTGATACAAAAGCTCTCACTAAAGAGAAGCAGATCGACTATATATGTTTTAAATGATAATGAAATGAATATTATTTTAGTATTTTGAGGGAATACATACGATAATTTATAAAGTTAATGACTCGATAGGACTATTTATGACACTTCAACTTAATATTATTGTCTTTGGGAACACGGTGAGTACATTCGCGCTGGCTGTTATCTTGGTGACTTCAATCATCCTGGGAGTCCTAGATCTCTTCATTTTATTAACCCTTCAGCTGGCCTTGAAGCATATCACAGGTAACTTAAGACATATCTCCTCATCTTTACCTCAGATCAGGATTTTAAAAACATAAGTCGCCGATCGCAGATGCTGAAGAAGAAACGGATGCTACATTATTTCTGTTGTTTTGATTTGGATTTTATATAGACCGTGATTTATAACACCTATGGAAACTTTGGCTTTCACGCTATCTTGATTTGTGAACTACAACGAAATTGATGCTGATTTTTGTTAGTCAATGTTGAAAATATAATTTTTTTTGGTTGTGTTTTTCCACAGGAGTACTGTTTCAAGACATTACTATATTGTTGCTCGACCAAAAGGTCTTCAAAGACACCATTGATTTGTTTGTTGAGCGTCACAAAAGCAAGAATATATATTTCGTCATTGGTACATGTTCTTCAGGTTTGTCATTTTCTATTATTAATTATTTGGTTGTGTTTTTCCACAAGAGTACTGTTTCAAGACATTACTACATTGTTGCTCGACCAAAAGGTCTTCAAAGACACCGTTGATTTGTTTGTTGAGCGTCACAAAAGCAAGAATATATATGTCGTTGTTGGTACATGTTCTTCGATTTTGTCATTTTCTATTAATAATTATTAATTCACCTTTATGTTCTATTGACCTTTTTTTTGCAGGGTGTCTGCCTCTAATTGTGTTTATCATATTGTCCCTTTTCCTCATCAAAGAAGACAACGGAGATTTTTATTATTAATCAAACCTCTGTAAAAAAAACTAAACCAACAATTGGATAACAACAAAGAAACCCACCACGGCTTTTTGTGGGTTCGAGATGAAGGAGATATGTCGATTCTTCTCGGATTATTCATCGAGGGCTGATGACGTGGACAATTGGGCTGCAAAGAACGGCTTCGTTCTTTCGAAGCTGAAGAGGTACGTGAAAAGAGGAGTCTTTGAATTGTGTTCGGGCAGCAACTATAGCTCAAATTCTAACAATTGATTGAGTTATAAATAAATACTTCTCCGTTCATTGTTTGTCAGGTTTGTGCAGCTACAGTTTAGTGAAGACAATAGAGCGTCACCACCTAACACCATCAAATTATAGATCATGTGAAAATTGAGGGCTTTTCTTGATGTTGTCTATGAAGATGCAACATGGTGGGAGAATGCTCAATAGTCAAATGTCTCTGACTCAGACGGGTCAAATCTCGGGTCCTTTGAGTAAGTCGAAAGACGAGGAAGAGATCTCCAAGTCTCCTCTCTCTGCATTCAAGGGAAGAAGAGATTGAGAAGAAGAAGCTAGATGTTAAGGAGAGAGTTCAAGACCAGTTGTGTCGTATTGAGGAAGAAACCTGGTGTTTGGCAACTATTCGCGAGTTTTGTGCTCACTTTGTCTTTCAATGTTCTTTTCATGGATTTCTTTCTGGTTCGTTGTAGGATTGAAGTTAAAAAAAATATTTTCGACAAATTTTGTCGGGTCTTAAGCTGTCTTTATTTAGGATTCTAATATGGATTCCTCTATTAGAATGTTTCATTGCCTCGACAAACTATCGCAATGCAAGTCGAAGTAATCAGCTCGATGAGCTCAGATGTGAAGGACTTGGTCATGCAGCTGTTTGAGACCGCCATGTTGACCTCTGGCTTTAGCCTCAATGGCCCCAATACTTTCGGTAATAGAATCCACGTAATGTTGAAGCTTGGGCTGAGCATTGACGAGGATGCTAGCGGGGGTGATGTGGGTATGCCTCCCTTGGGGCATACTGATGCTGCCGATGCTGAGAACAAAATGGAGAAAGTCGATTGTTTCTCCAATCAAGTTGTGAAAGGCTGCACGACTATCTGATTGAAAGGTGCAAGTGAGAGTTTGCACGACTGTGCAACTGTGCGACATAGCTGGATTGCACGACTGCTGGAAGGTGCAATGCTGCAGTGAAAGTTTGCACGACTGTGAGACAGCGGACTGGTTGGATTTTGCAAGGCTGCAGTTGGTCTTCTTATAATCTACACGACTGCGCGACTGTCTGGATTGTGCAAGGCTGCAGTTGGTCTTCTTAGACCTGCACGACTGCGCGACTGTCTGGTTGAACAAAAGCCATGCACTACTGTTGGAATTCGTAAGACTACGAATTCTAAATGAAAATTCGAAGATTGTGCGAGCATAATTTCCTTAACATAAATTTGCCCCCAAAACTCTGTAAATTCCATTCGAAATGTAACATCAAAGAAGCTTTGTGATCATCTCGAGCCAATATGTTTGATGCAGACAATGAGATGATTTTCTTCGTAGACCCTTCACTTTCATTACATCGATGTGGAATGCACACAAAATACAAGTAGAATTTTTCCCGTCAATTGTAATTCGTGGTTTAATTAGACAACATCTTACTTCAAACATAGCAGTTGCATAGTATAAAATTCGAGAAAAAGAACCATCTATATTGGAAATACTTCAAACAAATCAACAGTGTGTATCGCTATAAAGCGATTTACTACAGAAAACTATGCTCCAAGCAATTTCGTCAAAGCTTCTCAATGATTTTCCTCAACGTGAAAGAAAGCTTCATATCATGCCTTAACATATTTGGACGGTGACTTGAAACAAGCCTCCTATTTTGCAAAAAATAATAAGATCAACATGCGTTTATTTATTCATTTGCAACATAAAATGAAAGTTCAATAAATATATCACGTGCGTCGACAATATGAATATTCAATAAATATATTTATCATGAGTTCTATCAGGAGCCAACGTTGCGCAAATATGAAGGTTCAACTAACATACCACGTGCATCGCACGGGGGCCAACTCCTAGTAATAATAATAAAAAAACCAAACTTTGAAACCTAATTGATCTCCGTGACATTCGTTTTGCGCCGCGACGTCGTATTGACGCAGGTGATGTGTCATGCGGCGTCTCATCTATATTAAGTGAAACAATAATTTTTTCTTGTTTATAGGATATAATCATATTATTATTATTATTATTATTATTATTATTATTATTATTATTATTATTATTATTATTATTATTATTATTATTATTATTATTATTCGGAACAATTATCTAATAATAATATAAGGGGTGACAAAATTTCATGATGAATCTCTTGCGATCCGAAGTTATTGCATTGTAATACTAATTATACATCGTCATCAAATACATAGAGAACAGAAGCAAAGAAAAATATTCACTATGCTTTACCTCTGAGAAAACAAGTCTTAAAAGGGTCATGTAATAACAAATATATTTCTAGTTAATGCTCAAATTTATCATAAGAAAAGGAGACTATGTATGTTGACGACTATTCTAATATCTTATGGAAAACAAATTGACTTGTATCTTTTTCTTATAAAAAACGAAGGTCATGAAAAATGGTGGCATGGCATATATAGAATTTTCTATTTTATTTGTTCCCCCCAAGATAAAAAGAACTACGCCACATTTAGCTTAGCTTCTTATTTCCTTTTTTATTTTCATTTTGCATTGACAAAGATGATTTTGTTTTGTTTTTTTTCGTGTAATAAATATCAATTATTTTATCAAATGGAAGTCAAAGATTTTAGCTGAAAAGAAACATTCAGTTACAATCTTTATTTCTTACCAAATATCACATATTTCAAAAATGTTGTGTAATGTGGGCTGTAAAGATAATGCTACATATGTAATTACTCTATACGTGTGTTTATTTGTCTCTCTATGTGTCCAAAATACAATGAATCACATTGTGAATTGAATTATGATGTGTTCGAAAGAAAACATCACAATCTTTCCTTGACCACTTTTCTGGCGAGTCCAACACTGTTCCAGGCAAGTACTAAGGTCTCTTTATGGACTGGCGTTCGAGCCCTCCTCGGGACGTGACGCTCTATCGCCGACCTCTGAAGCTTGCAGCGAGCAATCTTCACCCAGCTTAGGAAGAATCTTTCCGTTAACTAAAAGCAGAAATTCGCATTAGCGCGATAATTAGAAGAAAAAACCGAAACGAAAAAAACAAAGCCTCGAGAGGAAGAGAACTACTTCATAGGGTTTCATCGTATGCTTCTCATGCAACGTATTATCTGCTTTTCATGGCTAAGCAATTTTTTAATCCTCCAAGAAACTTACATTTGGAAGGTCGAAATCGCCATCCACCGCATCGCATGTGTCTACTGATATTTTTCGAAGGTTTGGCAGCTGCAATCGAAATTACAATCGGTGGATGTTTGTTAATCTGTTGGATGTTAGTTAAAGATGGCCCAAGTGTATACTCTGCTTACTTTTGAAGCAGCATCAAGGATGAAGTTCTTTGGGATTCCTTTGCCCTACAAAATAGGGATTGTTCAGAAGATGGGGCAGTTTTGAAGATTAGGTAAGGACATATTTGAATGTTCAATTCAGATATCGTTCTTACACTGACCGTAAGAGGGAGGGAGAGAGAGAGAGAGAGAGAGAGAGAGAGCAGCACTAACCGTGTGGCGTAGCTTAAGATCTTCAAGTGCATAACAGTCCAGCAGAGAACTGACGCAATCTTTTGTGATTTCTCCACAATCCTTGGCAAACATCAAACACAAACGAAGATGAAGATATCATGAGTGTAGTGCGATGCCAGAATGTGTTTCAACGCTATTTGAATGACTCTATAAAGAAAAAAAAGATTAACACAACGAGAAGCAGCAGACCTCAAGATGTAGAGATGTCAACCCTGGCCAACCGCTTGATACAATAGCCTGTGATTCTGCAGACGAACAAAAACAGAAGAATGAATTTGCTTTGAGCATTTGGACACTTGTACTAAATGTGACACTTCTCTTGAATTATCATACGAATGTAAAAATTGAACCGACTTTCATCGAAGACACATAATGCTAACCAGCATTAAGTAGTATGCATCCCGTCAGTGATAGTTCAAACAAATTTGGACAATTCTCAGCCAGAATAGCCAATTCTTGATTATTCATCAAAGGCGTTACTCTCTCGAGTTTTAAGCTCTTCAGATTGGGTAAACTGACATTAAAGCTATGTGATGATATTTCACCAGAGCAATAGCAGAGAGCCAAGCGTTTCAAATGTGGCAAAGATCTTGTAATGCTGGCTATGGCAGAATCTGAGATCATCTATTGAAAAAAAAAAAAAAACTGATATAAGACGACTAAAATGAGGTAAGATAAGTTTAATAAAGAAATTAAAAAGAAGGATGAAATGTCATATTTTGCTTACAGTACCTGGAAATAAAGGGATAATTCCTCGAGCAATGGACAGATAGTAGGTATCAGCTTCAAACCATCAAGGCTTAAAGCACCACCTAAACCTATAGAAAATGCTTTTAATGTTCTCATTGCTGGTTCAAAGGCTTCAAGAGACAAAAATGAGAATCCCCATCCAAGTTCAGCCTCCTCTAATTTGCAGATCTTTCCCAGCTCAGTGTAGATATTCGAGCATAATTTTCGTTCTATAGCTGGAGTACCCTCTTGGCACAGATGTCTGCAGCCTCGTGTTTTTAGAGATATCAGATGAGGATTTCTGTAAATAACACGCGATAATGAATCACTAGAAACCTGCAAATTACAAGTAGGACTGATAAATATATATTGTATAACAACCATCTCATTGACAAACAGAAAACCAATGGTCCAAGAGCTATTGATATATATATATATATATTAGTAGAAAGAGGTTTGGTATCATTTCTTCACACCTCGGTACCAGAGACATCAAGCATTTCTAAGGAAACTCCAGATAAACTGTCAAGAGCATAATCAACAAACTGAATTTCACTGAGACAGAGACTCCTCAGACAATCTACAGCAGACATAAGATCAGACAGCATCTTTCCAGTTACTCCTGAAAATGTATGGAAATGAGTTAACTTATGAATATTGCTCTTTAAATATGATGGAAAACTCATATCCATAGCATGTTAGCTCACAAAAAACCATAATATTTCTTATATATCTACCATCACTTAGTGTTCAACAAAAGCTAAAATTTATGTTGGGGTGGGAGTAAACTCAAGTAAAAAAGATTATCGGAAACAAAATGAAGGCAACAAGGTATAATCTTGGGGGGACATGATCAGCATAAATTTAAAGGATAGCCAAGGAAAAACTCCACGGTCATATACCATTACAGTTACCAATATGTAGCACTAGAAGCTTATAGGCGCTTTTCCCCGCTGCTTGACAAGCACCAAAGCAGAGTGATTGAATCGATTCTTCACCAAACAACGTATCACATGCCAAAACTGACACTAACATTTTACAATTCAAAATCATATCTGATATGCCCCAGTCGGTAATAGCTATGCAACCATTTATGTTAATGTAGTTTAAAAGTTTGCAAACCCCTGATATGGCACGAAGATCCTCATCTGCGAAAAGAACATCAAATCATTTTGGCATCACTGTTGATCGTTAGCTTCACAAAAAATAAATAAATAAATAAAACTACAACTCACAAACATGAAAATACTGTTCCTGTATTTATCCAATGCAACAAGGAGTTTTCATTTCCCATCATGGATAAATTGTGAGCTATACTTACAGAAACACAGGGAGGAAGAAGAGAAAAACTAACCACCAAAGTCAGTTCGGCCCTCCAAACTCAGTTTTGTAATATGTGACACAACAGTGCCGGAATTTATCAAAGATGGAGATATGACATCTGGCTCTCTATACCCTAGCAGAATTTGCTTTGCTGAAGAAGATGTATAAGACAATTTGGAAGGGGTGAGAGGATCAACATCCAGAGTTAGGTCAACATCCGTCAGTAAAGGAAATTTTGAAAGTAGATGGTACAAGTTTATTGTCGTGTAGTTTAAGAAGTAAGCTGCTTTTAGAATTTTCAAAGATGGAAATGCCTTGCGAAATAAATCACTGGCTGAATCTAGGGAAAGAGATGGACAATTTGAAATATCCAACTCTTTTACAGCTTCAAATGTCGACATCTGCTCAAGTGCCTGTGAAATGTGTGAACCATACACACAACAATTTGTGTAGTTTACAGAAGACTTCTTCATGATCTTTCTCAATGCCGAACCTTCAATGGTTGAAGGAAGAACAGAAAGAAGAAATACACCCAACGAAATGAATGGGGAACCGGAAACATCCATTCTCTGTACAGTTGTATAAGTAAAGTAAAAAAATGAACTAAAGGGCAACAATCTATAAAATCTAGATACATCAGATGAATGCAAAATGATACTAAGTTCTGGTTAGAAGAAAATTCTGACGTGATTCTACCTATAGTGATCAATATGTGGATTGCAAAATTATAGCACATTATTCGAGAAAATAGCCGTATTGTTGGAGTCTATTTTTACATAAAAAAGAAAACGTGTATGCAATTTTGCATGTTATATTTATAAAACAAGAAACCACAGCAAGCTAAAGTTCAAGAATGTTAACCTTGATAAGGAGAAGGCACGCATTGATACTCCAAATAATGTGTTGTAGAGGCAATTAAGCGTAAATATTGGCAGAAAACGTGTTTTAAAGGTAAAAATGGGAGAGTACAATATGTTGTTTTTAATAGTGTATGTTGCAGGATACCAAAGGGGAATAATCAAAGATTAGTTCTCCTAAATCAGAATAAATTGCAGTAGATAAACCGACATAGTCATATGTTTTTAGAGGAATATCAAGAGGATATATTTTTTATGTAAAAGAAGAAATTAAGGTTTACAATAAGCAGTCAATAAGTTCAGAATGAGAATAAAGCATTTTTTGTAAGAAACTAACCTGCGTATATTTCGTTAACCGGATCCTAAGGCGCCTCGAGGTGTCTTCTTTAGAGAAGTCCGTAGAAACTGTACAACGTCTTGTTAAACTAGCGTTGGCCTGAGGTTCTATATCGGCTATTTTGGAAAAGAATCGGCACCTTCTTTTTCCTGGAAAAGGCATTAACATAATCATAATTTATTGATCACTATACAAAGAGATCCATACAAAATCAGTACAAGTATACCAGCTGTAAACCACGAGGGAAGTAGTCTTGTACGTATCTGCCGAGACTGACATGAACATGCATGATATAAGTTAAAATAATGTCAATAAACTAACGCTCATTTGCCAAAAAAGACAAAGTGTCATCTGGCCAATGTATGTTGCCAGAACATATTACATATGTTACCTTGTGACAGTCAAGATCACAACTCCAGCACTCTGATTGTTCACTATTTGTGGTGAGCCAAACCAGAATTGCATTACAAAGATGCATCTCGCTGCCAATCAAGAAACTGTGAGGTGATATTTTGCAACTACTTTCCAACAACGGTAAAATTTAACCTGTCTATTGTCAATTCAGGATGCTGGATGCAGGACCAAAGTAGTTTTTCGGGGACATCAGCGAAAGCATTATATAATGATGCTGCCCACATCTGACAAAAATGCAAAAAACAATAAAGAGGAGAGAGCACAACTTTCTAATTGTTCTCAACATCCTGTGATACGACCCTTTTAACAATTTTTTATTTTGATTAGAGTTGTATCAGCTAGCAATATGAAAATGATAATAAGGTAAACATCTGGTGTTTGCGAAAATGGCTAGCAAAAATGGCTCTATTGAAAATCTTCTAATAACCATAAGAGAAAATACAGAAACCAAATCATGTTGACTTCCAAGAAATCATGAGTGCATATAAAAGACTAGTCTTATGGAAGCACTCACAAAATTCCTTGCCATGTATGCTATACAGAGCTCCAAAATATATTCATTTCCTGTAAAATATTACACATTTATATACAAAACTGGGTATGAATACATTGATATATCTAATATGGGAACCACTGAAACACTTCTATTATCTAGGAAGAACTGAAAACTAACCATGCTCAAAACCATACTCCCAGATATCTATCAAGCCTTCAAGACATAATCGTGGTGATCGAGGCCCCAAGAATCCTGTAACATCAGTCAACCAAGCTTGACACTTCAGCAGAAGCTTATCCACTCCAAAAAACAAAGATGCCTGAGAAATCCATATTAAAAAAAATTCGAATACCTCAGAAAAATATCCAATGCAAACATTTATTAATAGGTAGAGACCAACTACATGTACTTGTTAGCAAGGCATTAACATTGGAAGGAAGATAAACATATATTCTGTTCCAATGAAAAATTTTGAAGATTCAAGTTGCACGAACTGAAATGATCATCTTTACCACAGTTACATGATTGTTCCAGCGAAAATAAATATGTGACAAAGCACATATTGGATTCCAATAATAAAAAAAGGCGTGTAACTATAACACGAGGGGATGATTCAGAACCCTCGCATTCCACGAAAATAAGTCCTTAGCATGGATTTCAAGTAATGCCAACCTTCTTAGAGCTTATTTGTTTACAAAAAAATCTAAAATATAATTCAAACTTAATAGACTTCAAATTTTAACTAACAACAGTCAAAACCATCAGGTTTATCAAACGTGTCTTCTTGCACTAAAAACAAAATGCTAACGAAAACGTGTGACATGGCAATCATACTTATGAATATAATCTGAAACAACTATTTTTTTTAATTCCCTAGGAATAAGCACTAATAACAACAAAATTAAACTTCATCTAATGTGACCCTAAGAACAATTGATACGTAAAAAATTTCACCTCGTATAGAGAAGAAAAGTTACTAGCTGAAATATCCACTTGGCATCCGAATATAATCCTTATGACACCCACAAACGACTCCACGTCCCAATTCACAGGTACAAATCCGCTCCACTTTTCACTGTTACAGTACAAGATATTGAAACAAACAGATGCTTTTACACGATTTTCAGCTTTACAAATCCACTTCACTCACCTGAAGTCTCCACATAGAAAAGCGCGCACATAGGCAGATTCTCGAATAAGCCTAAAATTTTGGTGAAGAGAAAAAGCTTAGTCAGAACTCAGAATTAGTAACATTACTCCACTCGATCGTTCTTAAATCGAATTTTTGAAACATGAGCTTGCTTGTAGATATGCCTTTTCCGATCGGCTTTAATCGTGACGACTCTTCGAGCCACAATTGCAGGCAAATCCCATCGATCGATCTCAGCCGTCGACACCGTCAATTCGTCGGCATCGTCGTCCGTACTTGTGATTTCTCCACATCTCACCGTCACGAGGACGTCTTCTGGATGCTCATCGGAGCTCAACACCATTGTTGTAAATTGTAATGTAACTAACTCATTGCACAGTAATCACAGGAGAATATGTGTGGAAAATCAACAACGATATTAATCGATATAATCCCATAGGCTTAACTGTTTTTTTTAAAATATATTTAGGAAGTGTCATTTTATAGAAAATTAACTTTCAAAATTAAAATTTTTTTAGGACAAATAAATAAAATGTCATAATTTTAGAAAAATAAGTTTTAAAATTTAAGAAATTTCAGGATAGTACGTTTCAAAATTAAAGAAACGAGGACATTAAGTTTCAGAATTCTGTAATTATTTGTTTTAATTTTAAATTTATTTTCATAAAATTGCTTCAATTTTAAAATTAACTTTCCTAAAATACAACAATTTAATTTAGATGTCTTTATAACATCGCTCCTAATAATTAATATACTCGATAAAAAAAAAATCCTATCATATATTATCGATTAATATTTTTTGGATAAAATCCAAAGTGTCCCCAATGTTTACCATATTGATTAATTTAGTCCACGATGTTTTGTCTGAACCAATTTAGTCCCCAATGTTGTCGGTATTGGACTAATTTGGTCATTCCGTCACGATAAATGTCAATTTTAACGGAAATCTCACGCATGCCTCATAATAAATCATGTCTGGATTGATTAAATTGAAATGGTTACTGAAATTAGAGCACGAAACTAAAAATTTATCCTCTAAAATCCGAATACGAGCTCTAGATTATCTACTTTGTCGAACTTCATTGACAGTAAAAGAAAACAGTACGAACCCCATAAATCATCCAAATATTCCAAAATTCGATCTATACATGATTTAGTATGGATCACATGTGAGATTTTCGTTAAAATTGACGTTTATCGTGACGGAATGACAAAAATTGGTCTAAAATCGACAACATTGAGGACTAAATTAGTTCAGGAAAAACATAGATAATTAAATTGATCAAAATGGTAAACATTGGGGGACCATTTTTTGGTTTTATCCCTTTTTTATTAAAAAAATCTTATATTGTATGTATTGCCACGTAGATTTAAATGGGCGTGACAAAGACCAATGATCTATTGGGCCTATTATTTGCAGTGTTCCAATGGGCCCAATGTCTTCATGGGCTTGGGCTGACCCACACTATCATATTGTGTTGACCTTTTTTGGTCCTATGCTTAGGAGAGTTTTGATTATTCCAAGTAATTATGTAAATTGGGGGGTACAACTTAGAAAACTCGATATGTATGATTTATGCTGTTTAAGTATGTATGAATATTCGACTAAGTGCTTAAATGTGAATTAATTATTAGATAGTCGAATATAAGTGATCTTGTGCATTACTGGAATATTATTATGATCACCTGGATATTAACGTTTCGTATGAATGGAATATCATCATGTGCTAAATATGGAAAGTTGTTATGCTCTATATGGAATATATGAGATTCTGTTTATTTTAGGAATAAAGTATTTCTTGATATCTCATATGTCTCACTGTGCTTGTATGGAAATTCCGTGTGCTATATATGGAATCATTCTGTGACATGAATGAAATCACATTGTGTGCTATATATGGAAAAGATATTCTGTCAAATGTGATATATGAGCTGTACACGAGATCAATCTATTTTAGGAAAGAATTTCATGAGATATCCGTTTGAATGCATCTTGATTGACTTTAAGAATCAGAAGTTCAATTATATATCTTTCCTTGTGCGTATTGGTTTTCATATTTTGGAAAGTAGTTAATTGATTGGGCTTATTATGGTAAGATGCTGACTGAACCTATATATGGAATGTGTTTTGAATCGGATGAGATCACCATGCGTGGAAAGTAGTTCCTGTAAATATGGTAAGAGATCATGCATGACCGTTGTGCTTAATTGGCTTATTCTTGGCATGATCTTATGAAGTTAATGCACGTTATTCTTGAGCATATCTTTGCATATTCTATGTGCTTAACTTTCCATGTGAAGTGTAGAAGCTATGATTGGCTATAAGAAGATGTTCACTTCACGACAAGGGTAGACAAGACGATTGAGCCGAAGAACGAATTCCTTTGAGTGTTGAGCGTTAACTTGTGAATTATTCGTTGTTCTGCTAGAGCTTAAATTTGCGAAATCCATACCCTTGAGCGATTACCTTACAAACCTTCTGTAAATCTGTCTTCGGACTTGTTGATCGCACAAGGAGGCACGAGTGAAGTCTTCTGCACGCGAAGGAAAGAATCGGTGGATTCGGGGGTCCTTCGGTAGCGAGCTGTGTCCAGTCGGGGAGTGGTGATTCCCAGGGAAACGACGTGGAACGAAACTCGGCATGTAGCAGCCTAGGTGGTCTAGTGTTCATCGTGCTTTGGTTGTGTAAGGGTGTCAATCATTTTGTAACCATAAACGGTAATATCTTAGTGATTGACTTGAAATCTTGAGGGACAAACCTCAAGGACTGGAGTAAACCCCGATTGGGGATATAACCAGTATAAAAATCCTGTCTCACTTTACATTCTGTCATTTACTTTCTGTGAGACAAACCCGAAACGTTTTTAAAAAACCCACGTGATATCTTTGGAACGTTTTTAAAGAAAAAGGAGATAACATTGATACTGCTCTGTTTTTCAAGTGATAACAATTTTTACAGTCTTATTGATATCTTCTTTAAGAAAGGTATTTTCAAAGAAGAAAAAGCCATAAGTTTTATAAGCCTAATTCACCCCCCCCCCCCCCCTCTTAGGCATATTTTGCACTTAAATTGGAAACAAAATATCGAGGTATGATTGGAAGCCTACTTTACTTAACTGCGAGTAGATCTGATATTATGTTTGCTGTTGGTCTGTGCTCTCGTTACCAATCGAATCATAAGGAATCTCATTTGACTGCTGTCAAGAGGATACTTAGATATTTGAAAGGTACCGTTAATTTAGGACTTTGGTATCCAAACACTAAGAAATTCCCATTAATGGGTTATTCAGATACTGATTTTGCTGGGTCTAGGGAAGATAGGAAAAGTACAAGTGGAACTTGCCAATTACTTGGGAATTCCCTTGTGACTTGGTCTAGTAGGAAACAAAATGTTGTTGCCCTGTCCACAACCGAAGCTGAATACATGGCCTTAGGTAGTTGTTGTCAACAGTTACTATGGATGAAACAAACCCTAAGTGATTACGGGTTAGGTTATGACAAAATTCCTACCTTTTGTGATAGTACTAGTGCCATTAGTATCACTAAGAATCATGTCCATCATTCTCGAACTAAGCAGATAGAGGTCAAACACCATTTTATTCGAGATCATGTTCAGAAAGGGGATATCACCGTGGAATTCGTAGGAACTAATGATCAGCTGGCTGATATCTTCACGAAACCTCTCATTGAAAGAAGATTCTGTGCTATTCGTGATCGATTAGGAATTGTCGAGCTTAAATAGGACATATGACTTGCTAGTTATCACATTCATATCTTCGATCATGATTTTCTTGAAAATCCTTTCCCAAAATTCATTTTGATTCTTCCTTCCTTGGTTATTTCCTTCTCATTCATAAGGAAGATATTTTCGAACCTTTATTTGAATTTTTCCGAAAATTGTGCTCTCTTTCAGTGAAAAATCATTCCTATTTGAATCCCTGATTTTACTCGATATTTCCGTCCTTATTTCCGCGAGATATCTTGAAAATATCCATTTGATTCCCTAACGGACAGATTCTTTCTTCCAAGGATTTTGAATTTCGAATTTTGACATCTTTTCCAAATCTGTCAGACGTCACATCGAGATCTTTATGAGAGAACCGCTACTTCTCATCCTTATCCAGCAAGTTTTGCTCTTTATAGTCTCATTGATCTTCGACTTCTAAAATCATTCAAGCTCTTCACTTCGAAAATTCTCTCCAAATTTTCCATCTGCAAAAATTGTGAAGACCAAAGGTGCTGGTTCCAAACACAAATCTCCGATTACAGAGGAATCTTCTGTTTCTCCTCTGAAAGCCCTATGGAATTCCCCATACATACCAAAGTTCTCTGAAGCCCTATAGTCCTTTCGTACAGAATGCTGCTTACTCACCTCTTTGAATCTGAAGGGATCTCATTGCCCAAATCTTGGGAAGATAGGACTAAGCATGCCGTAGACTTGAGCACATTGAAGCGAGTTGGTATTCGCTATGATGATCGAAAGGGCTGGTTTAAGACCAGAGATCTTAAAGCGCCAGTGAAGAGTTCAAAAGAAAATGTCGGGTCATGAACATGAGGGAAGCGATGACGAGCAGGGAACGATAGCTGATCTACAAAGAAACATTAAGGGAATTAAGGAGGACAATAGGAAGAAGTTCAGGCAGATCTCCCAGCACTTCAAGAAGATTAAGAAATTCATGAAGGAGATCTCCACGGCTATGAATCTCTCCGAATCATCATCCTCTGTCTCATCTGATAGTGATTCCAGCCGTTAGCACTTCCATCTTAGAAATCCCTTAAGCCTTAGTCTATCTAGTTCCTTACGCTTTTCTGCCTTTGTTTGACTACTTTTGGGTTGTTAGCTTGTGATGGTCGCAGTTGGTCCCTCCTTTTTTATGCTGAAGGGGGAGAAGAATCTGGGAAATTAATGCCATGTTGGTTGTTTGATGTTAGCTTGCTTGATGTCTGGGTCGCTTGCTGTTTTGGGTGTTTGCTGATCGGGTTGTTAGCTTTTGGGGTCTTTGTGCCCATATGCTATAAATTTGTTATCAACTTGCTATGATTTGCTTATGTCCTAATCCTTCTGTGCTTGAGTTTGTGATTAGCTAAGGATTAAGGAAATTCCGCACATAGGCAGGGGGAGCATATTGATATGACCTGGTAATTGCGACATTCCATATGATATGCCCTGGTAATTGCTAAATTTTGCTAATGTGTGATATATATAGGACTATTAGCACTTAGACAGGGGAAGCATGCATACTTCAATATGAGAAATTTTTTTCGTGCTCTGATCATATCCATGATATACTTAAACATGTTATGTGCATCAATGGTTTCATATCGAGTGTACTCATATGCTTAAGTTAGGCATTAATTACTTGCCATCATCAAAAAGGGGGAGATTATTGAACTTTTTTGGTCCTATGCTTATGAGAGTTTTGATTATTCCAAGTAATTATGTAAATTGGGGGGTACAACTTAGAAAACTCGATATGTATGATTTATGCTGTTTAAGTATGTATGAATATTCGACTAAGTGCTTAAATGTGAATTAATTATTAGATAGTCGAATATATGTGATCTTGTGCATTACTGGAATATTATTATGATCACCTGGATATTAACGTTTCGTATGAATGGAATATCATCATGTGCTAAATATGGAAAGTTGTTATGCTCTATATGGAATATATGAGATTCTGTTTATTTTAGGAATAAAGTATTTCTTGATATCTCACATGTCTCACTGTGCTTGTATGGAAATTCCGTGTGCTATATATGGAATCATTCTGTGACATGAATGGAATCACATTGTGTGCTATATATGGAAAAGATATTCTGTCAAATGTGATATATGAGCTGTACACGAGATCAATCTATTTTAGGAAAGAATTTCATGAGATATCCGTTTGAATGCATCTTGATTGACTTTAAGAATCAGAAGATCAATTATATATCTTTCCTTGTGCGTATTGGTTTTCATATTTTGGAAAGTAGTTAATTGATTGGGCTTATTATGGTAAGATGCTGACTGAATCTATATATGGAATGTGTTTTGAATCGGATGAGATCACCATGCGTGGAAAGTAGTTCCTGTAAATATGGTAAGAGATCATGCATGACCGTTGTGCTTAATTGGCTTATTCTTGGCATGATCTTATGAAGTTAATGCACGTTATTCTTGAGCATATCTTTGCATAGTCTATGTGCTTAACTTTCCATGTGAAGTGTAGAAGCTATGATTGGCTATAAGAAAATGTTCACTTCACGACAAGGGTAGACAAGACGATTGAGCCGAAGAACGAATTCCTTTGAGTGTTGAGCGTTAACTTGTGAATTATTCGTTGTTCTGCTAGAGCTTAAATTTGCGAAATCCATACCCTTGAGCGATTACCTTACAAACCTTCTGTAAATCTGTCTTCGGACTTGTTGATCGCACAAGGAGGCACGAGTGGAGTTTTCTGCACGCGAAGGAAAGAATCGGTGGATTTGGGGTCCTTCGGTAGCGAGCTGTATCCAGTCGGGGAGTGGTGATTCCCAGGGAAACGACGTGGAACGAAACTCGGCGTGTAACAGCCTAGGTGGTCTAGTGTTCATCGTGCTTCGGTTGTGTAAGGGTGTCAATCATTTTGTAACCATAAACGGTAATATCTTAGTGATTGACTTGAAATCTTGAGGGACAAACCTCAAGGATTGGAGTAAACCCCGGTTGGGGATATAATCAGTATAAAAATCCTGTCTCACTTTACTTTCTATCATTTACTTTCTGTGAGACAAACCCGAAACGTTTTTCAAAAACCCACGTGATATCTTTGTAACGTTTTTAAAGAAAAATGAGATAACATTGAAATTGCTCTGTTTTTCAAGTGATAACCATTTTTACAGTCTTATTGATATCTTCTTTAAGAAAGGTATTTTCAAAGAAGAAAAAGCCATAAGTTTTATAAGCCTAATTTACCCCCTCTTATGCATATTTTGTACTTCACTGTGTGTAAAAAATGATGACGTCATGATGATTATATTACGATCAAAACCCTCGGAAAAAAAGAATTTCGTACGAAAATCTCCCTCCGTCGTCTCCCTCCAAAAAAAGATGAAATTCAAAGCCCTTCTCTCCGACGGCGGAGTAACGCTCCTCGACCGGCGAATCCTCCCATCCCTCTCCAAAATCTCGCACACCGCCCACCTCTACCTCACCCCAACCCACCTCTTCTTCCTCCACAACCTCCTCCACGACGCCTCCTCCCCGCAGTCCATCACCCAGTTCAAGGCCAGCTCCATCTTCGTCGACTACCGTATCACCAGCCAGAACGCCGACACCATCGCCCTGTCGCTCGACCTCACGCTCCTCCACCGCGCGCTCAAGTCCATCCGCGAGAACTTCCCGCCGAACCCCACCTCTCAGGTCCAGATCAAGCTGCTGAAGAAGCTCCCGCCGCACTCGACCCAGCCGATGCCCTACCTCTCCTTCGAGGCCACCTCCCCGACGCAGTCCCTCCTCCACGACGTCCCCGTGTCGAAGCCCTTGTCTAGGGCCGACGTGGATCTCCTCAGGGCCGCAATCGAATCCTCCCAGCAGATTCCTAGGGCTCTGATCAGAGCCCCTGATATCTCGACCCTACAGAACGTGGTGGAGAGGATGAAGCACGTCGGGGAAGTGATGACCCTTTCGATTGCGAAGAACGGCGAGCTGGGACTGAGGGTCGAGACTTCGGGCTTGGTGGCTTCCGGCGCGGTCTTTAAAGGGCTCGACTTGCTGGGCGGACAAGAAGTAGAAGAAGACGAAAATCAGACCAATGTGGTGGAGGTGGAGGTGAAGGTGAAGCACTTCGTCAAGAGCTTAGGCTTGAGCTTGGCCAAGCCGGACTGTGGCTACTATGGGGTCGAAGAAGGCGGCGGTTGCTTGGTGGTGATTTATCAGTTCTTTATACCCGGGACGAGGGAAACCGACCGGTCTATCAGCTTGCATTGCCGTATTCCCGTGCTCGATCCAGGCTCGAGTTGATCGTCGTTTTTTCAAGGTATGGCAGAAAACCGTGAATGTACTTTCGCTCAAACTTGTCGAACTAATGATTGTGTTGAATTGCTATGTGATGTGAAGTACTATGATCAAATTCAATAGACTCTCTGTCTAAAGCTGCTAGTTTGAGATTGAATACTCGGTTTTTATCTATGTTCTTGAAGCAGATAAGATTAGAACCATAATCCCCACAAAGTGTGTCCTTGTCTTTTGCCAGACTTAGTCAAATATTGTATGGCCGTTTAGTTATTGTAATAAGGGCATCTTATATGAGTTGTGAAGGTCTTCTAGCTGGTCGAGCAAGATAGAGTTTCTTACCATTTAATTTCATAAATTAATCTTTTGTCTGAGAGTTTGTAACGTTCTTTTGGCTCGTGAATAGGGCGCTTTCTTTCTTGCCATTATTTTTAAATATTATTTGCATAAAAATATTGCCAAGTCTTTTCCTTTTTTGTATCCGAGAATTGAGATGTTTTCTTATTATTAGGCTTCGTCAACGGGGCGGGTTTGTGGCGTGGGTCTAATCCCCATCCCCGGCCCCACCGTTTTCGGGAAATCGCAGTCCTCGATTGCTCCCGCGGTGCAAACAACTAGGACCAGGGAATAGTGGGGGAACGGGGCGGGGAACTTGAACATAGTAAAAAATAGGGGTCGGGAGTATAGACCCGTCCCCACCCCACGGGGTGAGATTTGGCCCCGCCATTATTTTGATGTTGAAACTTTAACTTTTTTTTCTTTTCAAAAAAATATTGAGTCTAAAATCGAACCTTTTTCTTATTATCAATTATTTTTAACTTCGTATTATTTACCCAAGAGAGTGTGACGCCTGAAATTAGTAATGTAGAATCTTTAGTATATAGTAATTTTGTGAAAATGGATGATGAAAAATTCATGGTACCGTTGGATATCTAACTCATGAAGCCTATCTATCTAAGGTTTAAAGTATGTAATAAAAAGGATAAGTTAAACTGAAATAAGTAAAACAAAGAAACAATATGAGATCCATGCTAATAGATAAAATAAGGGAGCGTGTCTCAAGACTCTATCCCTAATATCTGGGAAGACAATCTTGAATGGATTGCAATCTTGAAAACAATACAGCAGTATAAATACATGAGCATGCAATATGCAAACTTCACACTTTCATCTAAAAAGAGAAAAAAAAAAAGAAAATCTTTTCCTAATACAAAAAATATGAATGCTCTTGCCGCAACCGTCCGCAACTTCGATAAAGCTGCTCGCATTCTGAACTTGGAATCTAAGCTGAAGACGAGCCTTTTGCTTCCCTACAGAGAAGTCAAGGTGCGTATGTGTGTGTGTGTGTGTTTTTTTCTTGTGAGGGTTATTGCATTATGAATCTCTAACATTTTGAGATTTCTCATCAGGTCGAATGTACTATTCCCAAGGACGACGGTACCATTGCGAGCTTCGTCGGGTTCAGAGTACAGCACGACAATGCACGTGGGCCAATGAAAGGAGGGATTAGGTTCCATCCCGAGGTTGAGCCCGATGAGGTGAATGCACTCGCGCAGCTAATGACTTGGAAGACGGCTGTCGCAAACCTTCCCTACGGTGGAGCTAAGGGCGGGATTGGCTGTTCGCCTGAAGAGCTGAGCATAACCGAGCAAGAGAGGTTGACCCGCGTGTTCACCCAGAAGATTCATGACCTCATCGGAGTTTATACTGACATCCCGGCGCCAGACATGGGCACGAATTCTCAGGTTGATCTGCCGTTCATCTTAGTTTGTAATAATAATAATAACCGTTTTCGTTTTCGTATGATTTCTATATAACCTCTGTCAAACTTTCGTTCAGAACATGGCTTGGATTGTGGATGAGTATGCAAAGTTTCACGGCCACTGTCCTGGAGTTGTCACGGGGAAACCCATTGTAAGATGATAAAAATAAATTCGTAAAGACGAATAAAGCCATCCTCAAGAACGTAAAGATCCGATTTTTGTTTCGATGTTTTTGCTATGTTAGGACCTCGGAGGTTCGCTGGGTCGAGAAGCTGCCACGGGGCGTGGCGTCGTTATTGCCACGGAATCTTTACTCAACGAGCACGGAATGTCTGTCAGAGGTCAAAGATTCGTCGTCCAGGTACTATATTACCTTTCGCATTCTTACCACTCCATTCAATTGTTTCCATCTGACGTAACAGACAAACCATGTCCTAACGAATTGAAATCAATTTGAATGCCAAACAATATTTTAGGGCTTTGGAAACGTTGGGTCGTGGACTGCGAGGCTCTTACACGAAGCTGGCGGAAAGGTGGTCGCTGTGAGTGATATTAGCGGAGCTGTGAGGAACGAGCAAGGGCTCGA
The DNA here is from genome assembly GCA_028392965.1 of Lindernia subracemosa. Classification (NCBI taxonomy): domain Eukaryota; kingdom Viridiplantae; phylum Streptophyta; class Magnoliopsida; order Lamiales; family Linderniaceae; genus Vandellia; species Vandellia subracemosa. The sequence goes on along the minus strand of JAQPCC010000002.1, from coordinate 5,444,981 downwards.
TATACCTGCGCTGCTCGAACATGTTGAAGCCAAAGGAAAGTTATCAGATTTCAACGGTGGATATTCGATGGACGGGAACGAACTGCTTACTACCGATTGTGATGTGCTCATACCGTGTGCCCTAGGCGGGGTTTTAAACAGGTTTGGACGATTTTCTTTACGGTTTTGTTGGGATTATTACAGTCTGGAGATTACTTAAACATATTTTCTTTGTTTGTTCGAAGGGAGAATGCTCATGATGTTAAGGCCAAGTTCATAATAGAAGCTGCTAATCATCCCACGGATCCAGAGGCAGACGAGGTCTGAAACTGAGATCTGCTCCTTTTTTTCCTTTTCATTCGTTCTTTTATGACATTAACCGTACGATAAAATCTGCAGATTCTGTCCAAGAGAGGAGCCGTGATTCTTCCCGATATATACGCAAACTCGGGAGGAGTTACAGTTAGTTATTTCGAATGGGTTCAGGTGGAATATGCCTTTTTAAAATTTTCTTTTTATATCTTGTCGTCGAATGATCTATGAAGTCTTTTTTTACTCGGGTTTTTTCCTCTTTTTTTTTTTCTTTCCTCGCAGAACATCCAAGGGTTTATGTGGGACGAAGAGAAAGTGAACGCACAGCTGAGGAATTACATGACGAGGGCCTTCAACGACATCAAGGTCATGTGCAAATCCAACCTTTGCGATCTCCGAATGGGCGCTTTCTCGTTGGCCACGAGCCGTGTGGCTCGTGCTACCAAGCTTAGGGGTTGGGAAGGTTAAGGAGTAAAGGATCGCACGAGGAATAAGACAAGGCGATGATCTCTATTGCTGCTATTGTTTTGGATTTTTTTTTTTTTTGTTTGTTTTAGTTTTGTTGGATGAATTTTTTCTGACATTGGCTTGTCTAGTTTAGGACAATAACTACTCAGTTTTTGATGAGTTTTGATATGGTTTGAAATCCTTATCATTCTACACTTTGGATTGAGCCATTATTATTCTTTCATTTTTCCATGATTTCAAGCTTAAGAACCTATTTAATCATTAGCAGAAAGTTAATGATGAGTTAATGTTTGGCCAGTAATACTTGAATTATACTGGCAGAAGATGGTAGAAATGACCATTCAATGCAAGAAAAAAGATGAAAAAGAAAGAAGAAAGAATAAGGAGAGTTTCAGATTCTAAGGCATGGATTTGAGAATCTTAAAACTTAAAGATGGACTCTATATATTCTCAAGTTAACAACTTCTTACCTACTTTAAGCCACAAAAAAATAATGGGTTCAAAACATAAGCTAGATGTGCTATCTGCTGCTGAATATTAGTTCTAATTGGCTTAACTCATTTCTTACAATAACTACAGATGTTGATATAAGTCTATCTAGATAGGTTATTGCAATGATATACAGTTCTCTAATAGTTGGTGCAGCATGTCATTGCAATTATGTATCAACCTTAGGCTTAGTTCGGCTTTTGGTCCTTATAAAGACGGGCTTTTCTGCCAAACTCAGAATCAGCGAACGTTTCAGCCTGTCGAATTCCCGAAATGAAAAATATGCCTTTGCAGGCTTCGACTAATCGACATCGAGTTAATTAGGAGATCCGTAGATGTCTGAGTCTTTTGCGCTATCTTTCAATCGCTAAATCATCATGCGCAAAATGTAACAGTTTCTCTAGAGATGATCAGTTCTTCTGACTTCGTATATGGGGCCATGAGATGATGTTCTCGCATCGCTTCTTTTATTGTAAGAACTTTCCGCGCACAATCACATAAAAAATCTCATTGCTTCCCATCAAAGAAGCCGCCAAACTTCACTTTGGTACAAAAGATTCAGACTCTCGGCATCATCGCCTGGCTTCTGTTATTGGAAGAAAAGAGATTATGTCCGTTTAACCTCATATATGGGACGAAAGGGTTTATGTGTAGACATGGACCTTCGTTGAGGAAAAAAAAAACGACTTTGGATTCACATATTATGCGCCAAAATGCACTTTCTATACGCACAAAAGGCGTATTTAAATCTTATTTTACAGATATGGAAGCATTAAAACACGATGCTTCTATAAAGTCAACGCAGATAAGCGCTAGGCCCGCTTTGTGTCGAGCCTGAATATCTTGTAAGAACTTTCCGCGCATAATCCCATAAAAATCTCATTACTTCCCATCAAAGAAGCCACCAAACTTCACTTTGGTACAAAAGATTCAGACGCCCGACATCATCTGGCTTCTGTTATTGGAAGAAAAGAAATGATGTCCTTTTAACCTCGTATATGGGACGAAAGGGTTTATGTGTAGACACAGACCCTCGTCGCGGAATAGAAATTCACATATTTTGCGCGTCAAATTTACATCGAATCGATGTATGGTATTGCGCATATCTAATTCGCTTTCAACGAATTTGCTCACAACGTGAGTAGGCACAAATGCTCACTATAGGCATTATTCATATATATACGACAGAAGTTCTCTCTTTTACTACAAAAGATTCACTGGACATCATAACTTAGGATTCTATAGTCTTCATCGGTAATATTATGTGCTATTATAAGGACGAACTATCGATTTGATTTGTTACAGAAGCCAAAATAGACAAACATTAACACATACTAAAATTTGCAAGAGATTTTGAAACAATATGCATCATCATTTAAAAGCAAACTCTATGAGTGAGGAAGTTAATTGCTGCAACCTTAGTTTGAAACAAACCTTAGTGTAAATTTAACAACGACAAGCCAAGGCTCAATCCACATTAGATAAACATGTCCTTTTCGTCCCCATTAGCATATTGACAAATAGTGTTGTAGCATCCTGTCTCTGCATCGAGTGCAAGCAAATGGAAGAATAAGAATAAAGAGATGAGTTATGAAACAATAGACGATAAGGTTTAGGATGTGCTCAGTCAGAGAGTAAATAAAAAACACGAGCCAAGACAACGAAAAAGCTTATTAGATTAAACTACAGAGCATGCGACATCACAAGGAGTTGATGGCTATGGAGCCCACATAACTCACATGTTCTGAAAGAAAACGATTGTTCATCGCAGGGTTTGGTAGTCTTCCTCTTACAGCACTAGGATTTCAAGGGTGAACCTACTATAAGTACCACTTGACTACCGAAGAACAAATCACCCAACTAATACATAAAAAATCGAGTTTCAACCTGCTAATGTTGATTCGAACAAGAGCCAAAAACACAGACTTTACGTTTATCATTGAGTACTAGTTTAAACAATATTTCATGTGTGATTGGAGGGATAATAAAGAATGCCAACCACAATTTAACAAACAGAAAAGAGAAAAATGCACAACAGAAGGAGTAATTCTTCAAGAATCATAGTATTTTGCAACCATAAGAATCTGTGGTAAGTAGTAGCTTCCTTGGCTCCCCCCAAAAACCTCAATTTAGACACGCAAAGCACGATTCAGAAGGATATTAAGGTTCACTGAATATCTTAGCAAGACAAAATGATGCATCGCAGTACATCATGAGTAAGGTCAACTTCAATTTCACATTTACCGAAAGAATCGCCAAAATTGGTCCAAATTTCCGCGCGAATGGTATTGTTACTCTCCGCGATCCCAACGACCTCCATGAAGGTCGTCGGAGGGTTCGGTGGATTTCCATTGACGACCAGCTGCTTCTCGTCCGTCGACTTCCCGATCACCGATCCTCCTCCGTCGGATCTCAACACCTGAATCACAGCACGAACTCGCTTGCCGACGTGCATCTGCAACAGCTCACCGTTGGCGAAAACCGCGGGTTTCGAAGTGTCCATCTCGATCTTGGGAAGCAAAAAGAGGTGTTAAGGAATTCAGAACACATAGCGTAAATGGTTTCGGTGATCAAAACTTAAAACAAGCGTCCGATAATCTAAGGAACTGGCAGATCCCCTGATCAAGAACGCTTAAAGAACCAGAAATCAGTTCTCAAGTCAGGCACCCGATGTTCAAGGCTGTGGCGACTGGTGATTTACACTTAAAGAGTCAGGAACTCAACATCAGACCAGGAGCCAGAACCCAAATTCAAATATGCATCGATTAAGGAGAACAATGCAGTACAAATGCATTTAAGTCAAGGCTGCGACCAAAGAGACGTTGGCCTGATATATACCCATTTTGGTGAAAGGCACAATCTGCAGAGAACCTGAACCACGTTCTGAAACCAGCCTATTTCAGGAAACGACATTTAATAATGTCTGGAAGCTGGTCAGAGTCTTCACACAACGGCTCAATCCCGAACAAGTATAAATACCAAGAGCGTGAAGACTCAACACAACTTTTGAACGATCAACAACACAACTCTAAGCACAATCACTCATTCTCAGAAGTTCTCTCTCACAGATTCATCACGAGCGATTAGATAAGTGAGAGATTTGTACTCAACGGACTTTAAAAAGCTGTTGAAGTTTAGGTGGATTGTTTGTATACAACTGCCTTGTAGCATTAGCTTTGGTAGGTTACAGTTAGTGAGTAGAGTGCTCCTTGTAACGTGTAAAACCAGTTGCTAGTGATATCCTTCCTTGAGGGAAGAAGGGGAGACGTAGGAGACTTTGCTCCGAACTTCCAAAAATAATTCCGCGTGCTCAAAACACAATACTGCACTCAAATAATCGGTTTCCACCCTTAACCAACCAGAAACCAGTCAACTGATAATTCAATATCAGTGACCTGGCACTTCAGTTACCCAGAAACCGAAAAATAGCCAAGTGTTTATTCACCCCCCTTCTAAACACAGTAACCGATCCTAACAAGTGGTATCATAGCAGGAACCATGAGTGCATCAAACAAGCTTCCGATGTTCAACCAGGAAAACTTCCTTGAATGGAAGATCCGAATGGAAACCCATCTAACAGCGCACGATGAAGACATGTGGGACATTATTGTCTCGGGGCCTCCCAAGCTTACCCAGATTAATATAGCCCATGCAGCAGACCAGTCCCTGCCTCAAACGATTCCAAAACCAAGGAGTGACTGGACTCCTGCCGAGAAGAAGCTGATGAACTTGGACAGCGTGGCCAAGGACATCATATTCAAGACCCTGGACCTTGAAACGTTCAGACATGTGATGCTGTGCAAAACGGCCAGTGAAGTCTGGACAACATTGTGCCAGATCTGTGAAGGAAACGACTCCACCAGAGAAAACAAGCTCGTCGTGGCCGTTCAGAAGTATGATACTATCAAGATGAAGGCCGGAGAAACAATGGCTGAGTTTGAAAAACGATTTTACAGCATCATCAGCGACTTGACTGCTCTTGGCAGAACCATGAACAAAAGAGACGTCGCAATAAAGGTCATGAAGGCACTGCCCAAAGAGTGGGACGTGAAGACAATGGCCATGCGAGAGTCTAAGGACCTTAACCAGATGCAGCTACACAATCTCTTCGCCGATCTCAAGGCATACGAGTTTGAACTCCAGACGCGTATGGAAGAAGTCGTCGTTGAGCAACCGGTTAAGGCACTGGTAGCACCCGAAGCTCCTGCAGCAAAAACGGCTGAGGAACTGTGTGGAGAGGCCATGTCTCTTTTCGTCAAGAAATTCGGAAGATTCATGAGAAAAGATCAGAATCCTCGAATTGGTAAGAAAACATCCCTCGATGCTAACGAATCTGATGTTTCCTGTTTTAACTGTGGCATGAAGGGACATTTTGCATCGGAGTGCAGACAACCCAAAAAGGGTAAAGGGAAAGAAGTGAAAAAGTACAAGAAAAAGGGCCACAAGGTACTGGTGGCTGACAACAGAACCACATGGGCGGATTCCGACTCAGAACCAAGCACTTCTGAAGAATCGGACAGTGATAATGAAGAAATCAAGTGCCTGATGGCTGACCGATCGGAGGATGAGGTAACCGACTTATTTTCATCCGATCTTACTAAGGAAGAACTGCTAGTAGCTCTCAGTGACATGGCTGCTGAATACAAGCAATTCATCCTAAGAATTAAGCAACTTGAGCTTAAGGGTACCCAAGAGGCTCAAGATGAAAGCAAATTGCCCGATGATGTAACTGAGGAAATCAGGTTACTTAGGGCCGAAAATGAAAAGTTAAAGCGAGCAACCGAAGAAAAAGTAGAAGAGAATGCTAGGATGAGTGCAACCATCCAGTCCTGGACTGATTCCTCTAGGAAGATTGACTGTCTTCAAAAGATTATGAGGTACGAGAAAAATAGGTCAGGACTAGGCTTTGAAAACCAGTCACCAGTCATAGCTGACAGATCTAACAAAGCCAATAGCATTAAGTTCATTCCGTCTAGCACCTCAACCTCAGCTCCTGAGAAGGTCTTAGATAAGGAAGTAATGAACTTAGTAAGAAGGCCAGCTGAAACAAGTCAACTTAGTCCCAGGCAATCCAATAGAAACGGAATAGGGTACTCAAATAGAGCAGAACCCTCTAAGGCTGGAGAACGTAGGAATCAAAGGACTGCACCTAGAAGATCCTACCCAAAACGTAGCAACTGGAATGGTAGTACGACCAGTAAAGGACCTTACAACCATTATCCAAGAAATAGTAAGGGCCTAGGAAATAGGAACAGGTACCAGCCCATTAGGATTCTGATAGATCCTAGAACCGGGAGAACAGTTCGAATCTTCCAGATCTGGGTACCAAAGAGTCTGATTCACCCGGGACCCAAGTAAAGCTGGGTACCTAAATATGTATATATATATTTTTTTGCAGATATACAAAGAGGAATTGAACCAGTCGGAATGGTATCTGGACAGCGGTTGCTGCCAGCACATGACTGGAAATCATCAGTTGCTCAGGAACCTGAAGCAACATACCGGACCGACAATCACCTTTGGTGATAATGGTAAATGTAAAACAATAGGGAAGGGAGTGATTACTCACGGTAACCTTACCCTAAAGAATGTGCATTTGGTACAAAATTTGTACTACAATTTAATCAGCGTCAGTCAACTTTGTGAAAACAATTTTAACGTGTCCTTTGAAAAGAATAGATGTTGTGTAAAAGATCCTTCTGGTCAAATTGTTCTAACCGGCATTAGAATCGGAGGAACCTATAAGGTGCGTTGGGAAGACCAATCGGTACCTTCTCCAACACGTCTTCTGGCCAAAGATTCTAGATGCTGGTTATGACATAAGCGTTTAAATCATTTAAATTTTAAAACAATTTCAGTACTTCTGAAAAATGATTTGGTCAAAGGTTTGCCAAAAATAAACTTTTCAAAAGACAAACTTTGTACTTCATGTCAACTAGAAAAACAGATCAGGTCAACCTTTAAAAACAAAGGATGTACCGGGTCCAACCGGTGTCTGGACCTACTGCATATGGACCTCTTCGGACCCATATCGGTAACCAGCTTAGGGGGAACCAGGTACACCCTAGTTGTTATAGATGATTTTTCTAGGTACACATGGGTCATATTTTTAAAATCAAAGGATCAACGTCTTTAAACCTAATAAAGCTTTTTAAAAGGATTCAGAACGAACGTAGTGAGAAAATAAATAGAATCCGTAGTGACCGGGGTACTGAATTCATTAACCATGTGCTAACCGAATTTCTTGAGAACCATGGCATACGTCATGAGTTATCTGCCGCCAGGACACCGCAGCAGAATGGTCTAGCCGAACGAAGAAATCGGACGCTCAAAGAAGCCGCCAGAACCATGCTAGCCGATGCAGATATCTCTCAGAAATTCTGGGCTGAAGCAATCAACACAGCTTGCTACATACAGAACCGGTCCATGATCTGCAAAATGCAAGGAAATACGTCATATGAAGTATGGACCGAGAATACCCCATCAGTCGGGTACTTCAAAACATTTGGAAGCAGATGCTTCATACACAACAATGGGAAGTACCACCTCTCAGCGTTCGATGCAAGGGCTGAGAAGGGATTCTTTCTGGGATATTTTGATGTCAACAAAGCCTACCGGGTGTTCAACTGCAAGACACTGTCAGTTGAAGAATCAGCTCACGTGGTGTTTGAAGAATCAGCCACGGAAGATCAGACTCCCATAAATATTAATCGGCTAAGCAACCAGCTCGAAGAAATGAATCTGAATGACTCCAGTGATGAGGAGCTTCCAGCTGAAAACAGTCGGGAGAAAACCAGTGAAGAACTAGACACTGAGTTACTGAACGTACCTGTTGAAGAAACTGGGTGTCAACCAGAAGTTGCTGAGATTTCAGTCGAACCAGTAACTCCAGAAGATACTGGATATGTAGGGAGCAACTCAAATGATCAGGGAACTGCTGAAGGATCTGAACCAAATCAGGCAACTCCCTCTCAAGAGGAGAGTGCATCAGCTGAGGGGAAACATATAAAATGGAATAGGACCAAGCTGAATCACCCTCGACAGTTGATTATAGGAGAAGCAGATGCTCCAATGAAGACCAGAAGGCAGTCAATGCAGAATCTCTTCAGCTATGCCTTCATCTCTCAAGTCCAACCAACCAAGGTTGAAGAAGCATTAAAGGATAGTCATTGGATTGACGCAATGCAAGAAGAGCTCAACCAGTTTGAGAGAAATGAAGTCTGGTATCTGGTTCCAAGACCAAACCAAACGGTTATTGGAACCAAATGGGTATTCAAGAACAAGACTAATGAAGAAGGACTGGTGGTAAGAAACAAAGCTCGTCTACTAGGTCAGGGGTACCGACAAGAAGAAGGAATAGACTATGACGAGACTTTTGCACCAGTTGCTAGACTAGAAGCAATCAGAATCTTTCTAGCCTACGCCGCTTCAAAAGACATCAAGGTGTATCAAATGGATGTCAAGAGTGCCTTCCTTAATGGACTCTTGACTGAAGAAGTGTATGTAGCACAACCACCTGGGTTCGAGAATCACGAGTATCCGAACCATGTCTACAGGCTAAAGAAGGCACTATATGGTCTAAAGCAGGCGCCTAGAGCCTGGTATGATACCCTGACCAAGTTCCTGACCGATCACGGATTTGAAGTAGGAACTATTGACAAGACTCTGTTCCGGTACACAAAGAAGGAACACTTACTAATTGTCCAGATCTACGTCGATGACATCATCTTCGGTTCCACAAATCAGAAACTATGCGATAAGTCCGCAAAATTGATGAATGACAAGTTCGAAATGAGCATGATGGGGGAACTGACCTTCTTCCTAGGACTTCAAGTCAGACAACTGGAATCAGGAACCTTCATCAATCAAAGCAAATACGGTAAGGATCTTCTGAGCAGATTCGGGATGGATAATTGCTCTGAGGCTACAACTCCCATGAGTGCTTCTATTAAATTGGATAAGGACGAGGAAGAGTCACGCATTGATGTAACTAAATATCGGGGACTGATAGGGTCATTGCTGTACCTTACGGCTAGTCGACCAGATATAATGTATAGCGTGTGCCTCTGTGCCCAGTTCTAAGCAGATCCTCGCCTAATTCACTTCACTGCTGCAAAAAAAATCCTCAAATATATCAAAGGAACCACAAATGTTGGATTGTGGTATCCGAAAGACTCGAGTCTATCGCTCAGAGGATATACCGATGCTGATTATGCTGGATGCAAAATCGATCGAAGAAGCACCAGTGGTACCTGCCAGTTTCTTGGCGACCGGCTGATCTCTTGGTTCAGTAAGAAGCAGACGTCAATTGCGACTTCAACCGCGGAAGCTGAATATCTAGCTGCATGCAGTTGCTGCTCTCAAATCCTATGGATTCAGCATCAACTCAAGGATTATGGGATAACGGAGACGGAGACTCCCATCTACTGCGATAACACGAGTGTCATAGCCATCTCCCAGAATCCGGTGCTGCACTCTAGAACCAAACATCGAGATAAGGCATCATTTCATCAGGGACCACGTGCTCAACAAGGACATCAGACTGGAGTACATAGCCACCGATCAGCAAGTAGCCGACATATTCACTAAGCCCCTGCCGGAAGCTAAGTTCATCTACTTTCGTAATGCACTCGGTTTATTAGATATATCTCAGTAACCGATACGGAAGTGGATAAAGTGAGGGGGAACGAAGTTAAGACAGCACAACAAAGGGTTAGTACTGATTTTGATGTAAGTCTTAATCAGAACTGACTGTGCATATTGTCTTAACCAGTTGCCTACACTTTAACAAAAATATTGCATTAATATAGGTGTCTCTTCATTCAACCGAAATTTCCTTCAAAAGGCTATTTTCTTCTCATTTTCGAAATCGGTCTAATTAATAGACTCTGCCTTATTTTCTTCAAGGCACTAAAAGACCAGTTACCCTATATATATATATATATAATCCTCTTATCAGTTACTTAGCTGATATTTCATATATATATATATATATATATATATAAATTTCATTCGGGTACCTTTTCGGAACCTCTTCCAAAAAGAGTACTAAATTATCCGGTCTCTAGTAACCGGCACCTTGTTTGTCGTTTAGCCTTTAACCGGTTTCGTTCTTATTTATTATACAACTTTAAATGCACACATACAAAAGCAGGGTACGTCAGTAACACGTTTAAGGTAACTGACGGTACAGAAGACTGCGTGAATTTAATGCTGAAAGGACAGGCTATGTGCTACAGTACTGATAAAGTGAGCGGGAAAACGGAGAAGAGAGAAAACGTCCTTTCACAGTCTTACTTAAATCCAGACCCGATCATCTTCTTCATTTCATCACTATCTCTCTGCAAATCGAAAACCTCTCCAAAACCCTAACAGCTCCAATCGTCCTTCAACACTCATTCTTCCCTCAAATGGCCATCTCTAAAAGCGCTCTCTTCAAGGATATCCTTCACATATACTACGACGAACCAATCACATCAGACGATGCTGATGTTGGCCGCTTCCTTTTAGCCCTTCAACACAGTGGGCTCCGACCGTTCTTGGGCTGCGCGCCAGAAGTCGCGACGGCGGAAGTTGAAGAGTTCTTCGAATCAGCCGTGATTACGGACGGAATCGTCAGTGCCACCATCAAAGGGGAACTTATCTCCTTCAACGAAGAATGGTTTTCAACCTTCTTCTATTTGCCCACATCAGGAGCCGGGTCCCTGTCAGAGATCGATGCGGGTATGAAGCGAAAGGGAGCCGGTATTTTTGCCACCACCATCGATGGTTTCAAGGAATCTGACAAAAGAACGGCGCTTAAACCGGCATATCGGCTCCTGCACGATGTGGTGGCGAAGTCCATTCTTGGCAAAGGAGGATCCTTTGTCGTATTAACAACAGAGAAGATCCAGGCGATGACGGCAATCATGATGGGATTGGCCGTAAACTGGGGCAAGGTGGTGTTTGGGGCATTGCTTAACGTAGTTCGGGCCAGGGACCGGCAGTTCAAGAATTTTGTGCCCCAGATTACAATTATAATAAAAGAGAAGCTGGGCAGACTAGAATCGGTTCAACCAGTCTCTGGAGCTAAACTCCTCACTACAGAGTCTATCAGACAGTTCCTGGCCACCCAAACGACGTCTGATAAGAAATTAACCGGGAAAAGACCAGCACCTGACTCGGTTGATGAGAGTCAGAAAACGAGGCAGAAGAAAGCCTCTGCATCAGTAGAGGCTGATCCAAAAGAAAAGGAGACGAAAGAAAAGGAAAAGAAGAAGGCAGAGAAGAAGAAAAATGAGAAGGCAGAGAAGAAGAAAAAGGAGGCGACCCCTGAACGGGAATTGGCGATGATAGCTTCTGGTGCTGAAGCGGAGCCTGAAGAAATGCACCAAGGAGCTCCAAGTCTAACTATGAGCCAACAACCAGAGAAACTGATCCCTGAACAACCTGAAGCTGCTGAAGTAATACAGGGATCAGAATCGGGTGCCGAAATGCCGAACCTAGATGCGGTGATTACCAATATCATCTCGGACCCGGTCTTGGGAATGGATCTAACGCTCGCGGCCACGACAGAGCCTGCATCATCCATCCCAGTTCCTCCTCAAGCAACCGAACGCCCAAAAGCCACTGGAATTGTTATCCGGGAACCGGTTGCTACATCTGCACCAATCGCTGTATCAGGCGACAAAGGGAAAGAGAAGGCAGTTGCTGTCGAGATGCCTTCCATCCCCACGAATGATGTTGTTATGGGAGTGGAGCTAACACTGAAGGATATATGCGTCCGAGCAGATGAGCACTTGGAGGCTTATGAGGAATGGAGGACTGTCAGACTCACTCCTCTCAAAAAGCGCATCAAAAAGGACCTGATGGCAGCTGCTAGGAAAACAGAGGACTTCCTGATGAAAAGCATGGAAATTGACGATGTTGAAGTCCTCTTGCAATCCAGAGACCTTTACAGGCTTCATCTATGTCTGCTCTTTCTGGTCCAGAATCTGAACACCAGAGAGCAGAATTTCGACCTGGTCTCTCCTACAGCAGCATCTGATCGAGCGATCTTGGCAAGCCTTGAAGTAGAACGGCTCAAGCTGGAGGATCTGTACAGAATCGAGTTCAACAAGCTGGGACATCAGTTTCCAGATTCCTCCAGCTTCCAAGTCACTGATCAGTCCAAGTCCGCGCAAACCCAACCATCGGATCCCGCCAATCCTTCAGTCTCATCAGAACCTGATCGGACCGAGCAAATCGCTGAAGTTCAGATGCAACCGATCAGGTCCCCCTGCAGTAGGGTCTTCCGGGATTTTCAAGGACCCGGACACTATTTTGGCCACTGAGTCCCGGCTAATTCTTCCGGAACCAATTGAGATGGCGAGCAGTCCACGATTCGAAGAACAAGCTTCTTCAGGGACCTCCAAAGACTTGGTGTCTGCTCCACCCTCTCCCGTTTTGGTTTCTGGTCCTGTCCTTCAATTTTCTGCTACACCACTGCTGCTACCGGCACCAGAACCTAAGCCGGTCCCCTGCCCCACGCCAATAGCCACTATGCCCTTCGAAGAAGTAGCGAAGAGGCTCCGACCAAGTGAAGTCCCCGGTTCCTCTAACACCGGCTCACTTCCCATGCTCCAGCGCCGCATCGAAGACTTCATGGTCACTCAGACCATGACAGACTCTAAGGTCAGGACCCTTGAGATACTGGCCAAGATTGCGCGGACCAAATCGGAAAAGGTTTATGCTGAGCAAGTCGCCACACGCACCGAATTCAAGAAATGGTGCGACAAACTCAGTGAAGATCAGAACCTTCTTCGCACTGACTTGAGGGGTGTTGAAGACACGATCCGGGAGGACCTGACGGCGGTCAAAGCTCAACTAGCAGTGATAGTTGAGCACCTGGAATCATCAGGAGCCTCCGGTGCTGCCAAAAAGGGGGAAAGTGGGAAAGGAAAGGAGCAGCAGCCATCAAGACAAGCCTCAGTGCCTGATCCGAGCCCGACTCAGAGACCGAATCAAATGTCCACTATCCGGTATGCACCAGAAGATCAAGATCAACAACAGCAAGAAGCTGCTCTGCTACCGGATGATATCTTTCCAAAAATGGACTCATCGATTCGGTCGGGCAAGGAGCTTCTACCTTTGGAACGCATCTACAATCCTCAGTCCTTAAGGACGATAGCATGCAACCTAACTGGACAACAGCTTCAGGAGCTTACTTGGTTGCATGACAAAAAGATGCAGACGTTGTCAACTGCGAAGGCTCAGGCAGAGCTGAAGAAGAAAGACGACAAGGGACGATCAAGGAAGAAATAGGTTAGTTCTTTACATATCTCATTTAATAGACTAGTCTGTAACTTCCTTGATAAATGAAAAGAAACCTATCTTCCAGTTATAAGTATTTAAGTTTTGGCAGTCACCGAAAAGGGGGAAATTGTTAAGGAATTCAGAACCCAGCGTAAATGGTTTCGGTGACCAAAACTTAAAACAAGCGCCCGATAATCTAAGGAAGTGGCAGAGCACCTGATCAAGAACGCTTAAGGAACCAGAAACCAGTTCTCAAGTCAGACACCCGATGTTCAAGGCTGTGGCGACTGGTGATTTACACTTAAGAGTCAGGAACTCAACATCAGACCAGGAGCCAGAACCCAAATTCAAATATGCATCGATTAAGGAGAACAATGCAGTACAAATGCATTTAAGTCAAGGCTGCGACCAAAGAGACGTTGGCCTGATATATACCCATTTTGGTGAAAGGCGCAGTCTGCAGAGAACCTGAACCACGTTCTGAAACCAGCCTATTTCAGGAAACGACATTTAATAATGTCTGGAAGCTGGTCAGAGTCTTCACACAACGGCTCAATCCCGAACAAGTATAAATACCAAGAGCGTGAAGACTCAACACAACTTTTGAACGATCAACAACACAACTCTAAGCACAATCACTCATTCTCAGAAGTTCTCTCTCACAGATTCATCACGAGCGATTAGATAAGTGAGAGATTTGTACTCAACGGACTTTAAAAAGCTGTTGAAGTTTAGGTGGATTGTTTGTATACAACTGCCTTGTAGCATTAGCTTTGGTAGGTTACAGTTAGTGAATAGAGTGCTCCTTGTAACGTGTAAAACCAGTTGCTAGTGATATCCTTCCTTGAGGGAAGAAGGGGAGACGTAGGAGACTTTGCTCCGAACTTTCAGAAATAATTCCGCGCGCTCAAAACACAATACTGCACTCAAATAATCGGTTTCCACCCTTAACCAACCAGAAACCAGTCAACTGATAATCCAATATCAGTGACCTGGCACTTCAGTTACCCAGAAATCGAAAAATAGCCAAGTGTTTATTCACCCCCCTCTAAACACAGTAACCGATCCTAACAAGAGGAGATATCAATCTGTGAAATTACGACTTGGAATTGAAGCTGGCTTGAAATTCGATGCGATAATAGGGTTCTAAGTAGAGGAAGAAATCGGCGGCAAGGAACGCGCCTTAAGGAATTCTTTTTATTTTTCTTTTTTAACAAAATTAATTATTATATAATAGTTGCGAAATTGGAGAAAATAAAATTAAAATATAAATTTGATGAAATAGTGCTTTCAAAAACATAATTGGGCTTCTATGTAACAAAGCCCAAATTAGTAACATCCTAAAATCGGGGAGTACAGATAGGCTTGTCAATGGGGCGAGATTTTTTCGTTCGCCAGGGAGATCCGTCCTGACGATGGCGGAGATTCTGCGTCTTTTCTCTCTCCATGTAGTGGAGATGGGGATCATACTTCCCGCCTCGTGGAAACTTTCACTCTGTTTTTCGTGGGATTCGATATATTACTAATATCGTATACTATAATATTTCTTTATCATTTTTTTCTATCTTTCTATCTCAATTTTCACAATCTATATCTTGGTTTCTGATGTTCGCTCACAAAATTTGTGTCCCCTGTCGAATCGGCCATTGCAACAATCTAACCTTGGTGTTATATACTAAAAAATGCAGGTAGGATATTTCCCACGGGGATTTGAGACAGGGATGGAAATGAGGATCAGTCCTCCGACCCGCACTACCTCATTGCTAAGTCTAAGAGTAAGCGACACTAATGAGTAAGTGATGATAGATGGTTTAAATTAATGGACAAACAAACCTAGTTTCCACTAATTAGGTGTTGATAGAATCATGAAGATGGACACGTGTCAGTAACTAATTGGTGGAACACAACAATGGAACATAAAAATGAAACGGATGATCCCAAGCATGTGAGACTAATTGGAGGATTTCCCCACGTAACCCAAAGTCATGCTATCAAAATTTAGTTAAGGCCATTGAAGAATTCAATTGAAAGTGCTAAAACATTTGGAGAACATTTGATGGCTATTGAAGAATGCAATCCACGAAGTCTTAATGGGACGATTCGATTTCTAATAGTAAATTCAAATTACGAAGCTAGAAATGATCAATCTTGATATATATATATAGCCAAAGATAATTAATAATAGTAAATTCCATCTTTTTCTTAATATAAATCCAATACAAAGCTTCATATGAGCATGCATCCATCCATGCACAACGAATGAAAATCCAATACAATAATAAATCCCAAATTGTGTAATAAAATATAGATAATTCCCACCTCATGAATTCAAGTTAAGACCAAATACTAAACTAAATAATACGATGTGATCAGTCCGAACTAACCAAAATCTTCTTCATGTGATCGACAAGATCTCCCATCTGCTTCCTCGAATGCAAAGGCGACGGATAAACGAACACGCAGTCCAACGCCCCCTCCCTAACCGTGTCGAAAACCCCTATCGACGGCCCAATCCCATGGACCGAGGCGCACCCAACGTAGTCCTTCACACCGACCCTCTTCTGCACGTGGCTCGAGTCATCGACCACAGTGTCCTCGAACACGCAGACGAGGGAAGACCTAAGGGACGAAGAAGGGGTCAGGCTAGGGTTTTCTATGGCCTTCTTCATGAGGAAGTTGAGGTCCGCCATGTCCGTGAAGTGCCTGTTTTTATTCTTGGACCGTAAGAACTCCGAGTAGCAGCTCACCGCCAGGTCCCAGAAGCCCTCCGTGCCCTTCACGGCGTGACTGTTGAGGATCGCCGCATGGTAGAATCCTGAAGATTTATTACGTACGCAGACGAATGTTTATTGGAGGAGAATTTGTAAGTAGTGAAAATTTTGAAGTTAAAAGCGATGCTATATATGCTTATTACCGTATTGATGGGCGGAGAGGGATGGCTCGAGGATCGAACGGCAGTCCGTTAGCGTGACGATTCCGTACTTCTTCTTACTGTGATCGCTTTTCTTGGCCGTCGAATGGGCGGCGATTATGGCAGCTGCTGATAAGGCTCCACACAGTTTGATCTCTCTTGATTTACAGCCCTGTTAGAATAATGATTAAATTTTAATTAATTGAGAAAGTAATTCTATATATAGATAAATATGTATATATATATAAAGAGAGACATATTTAGCTTATTAGATCATTAAAGGCATTGAATGAGCTTTATCTGTCCTCTGGAGGAGCCAGTAAGACAAGGACCTTAGCATTGGTCAAAATCTATCGAAAGCACTTCAAAATGTGTTTCTTCCAACAATTTAGAAATAATTTTCAAATGCTCAGTTATTACTACCACATGGGCTGATATGTTTCACTAAATGTATATGAACAAAGAATTCTTTTTTCTTAGGAGATGAGATCTTTGCCCAACTGTAACACTTTTATGACAGTTCACAGAACTGTGCATGCATTTCGTACGGTGGCAGTTCAGAGTTTAATCTTAGCATTTAACGTTCACTAACCAAGAACATAGAGGCAGTTAGTTAATTTCCGTACGGTAGTTGAAATAAGAAAAAAAAGAAACTGACCTGAAGGATTCTAGCAGTCGTTTGCTTGTCGACCTTAAGCCTAACCACCTCGGAGGACCTCGGCGACTTATGGCTGCTAAACGCCAGGTTGGTCAGCCTCAGCGCGCTCACGGAGTAGCCCAGCATGTCCATCCCATGAGCCCATAGCGTCTTCTTCCTCAAACCGCTCGGGACCAAGCTCTCGATACCCATCTGACCCTCGTCGCCGTTCTTCAGTCCCACCCCCCATGGCGCCGTCTTCGGCCCCTCACCGCAGTTAGCAGCATCGGCGGCGACGGCATCAGCAGCCAGGACCAGCACCTCGTTGAGCAGGGACACGGCAGTGGTGCGATCGCAGACGGCGGTGTGCAGCCTCAGCGCCACCACGCACTCGGACTCCGACAGGGCGTACGCGTCGGCGTACATGACGTCGGCGCCGCCGCAGGGGAACGAGTCGAAGTCGCTCCACGCGCCGTTGCATCTCAGCGCGCGCTCGAGGATGTCGTTCGCAGGGTTGCTGCTCTTGGTGAAGGCGGCTTCTTCGCCGTGGAGGGCGACGTGGGCGTTTGGGACGGAGGATTTCAGGAAGGTGAAGTTTCTTGAGGTGGGGTTGAAGTGGAGCTTGCAGCGCAGCAATGGGTGGGATTCTTGGAGGTTCTTGAGGATTTTTTGTAGGGTTAGCTGAGTGTACGCCGGCGGCTGGGAGATCTCGAGGACGAGGACGGCGACGCCGGTGCCGGTGGAGACGGCGTGGCACCAGTTCTGCTCGGTGGTGCCTAGTGGCCGTGAGTTTGTTTCCGTCGTTTTGTTAGTTCCCGTCATTTTTTCTCTATATATATATATTTTTCTTCTTTTATATCGCACACTATTAGCTATAACGGTAATGTGGTTGCTTGTATGTTATAGAGCCTTGAGGTGGTCGACTGATATATATAGAGATGTGTTAGTGGATAGTTATATTTATTTTTTTATTAGAATATAGTATTTTTATTATATTCCCCGGTAGAATATTCTATATAATAATACAGTTCCTATTTATTATATTTTTTTTTATGCAAGATTAAACTTAAGCTCGTACGAAGTTGCTGTGAATCTAATCTTAACCGCTTACTTTTTTTTATTTATTTTATGCAAGAATTGAAGATCTCCATTGAAGTCCTCACAATCCAAAAAAGTTCAGTATTGATCTAATTCAAACCACATCGTTGATCAGTGACGGAGCCACCTTGCTGGTAGTGGGTCCTTGGACTGCACCGAAAGTAAATATTTGTTGAATTTTTTAATGATTAAACTAAAACTGAACAAAATTAATGTAAAAGAATTTTATTGGAAATTTTTAAAATTATTGAAGCATGATGTCTAATTAGCGGAGCTCACTCACATGATTTTCTGGTTTCGCCACTATCGTCAGCTATGGGATGTTTCCGATGGGACGCAGTTCTCATACTCCGACTAAATCAAGTCTGAGTTGAATGTGAACCTCATTCACAGTTATAAGATAATCCCGACTTTTACTAAAACTAATTTTTATCGGCATGTTGTATCGTCTAAGACCACACAAACTATGATAGTTAAATAGTTCAAGTGGAATCGTATCCTAAAATTCTACTTGAAAAAAAACATCAGAAACTCGATCACTTGACCTATTCATAAGGATTGGTTTATGGTTATTGATCTATGTTAATTAAGGATATTTGAGAATGATAACCATGAATGCAAATTAGAAATCTATGATGCCTATGTATTAATTAATAATGCATGTGATGTGTTTGTTTTCATGGGATATGCTATATATTAATTAGATTATTGAAAAAAAAATTAAAAAAAAAAAACTCAAAAGAGCAAAACCCTATCATCATCCAGCTAGCTTTGAGTCCTAACAAAAAATTCCTTGATTTTGTTTCAAAAGTAGGATGCGCTTTATACTTAATAATATTGGCAGATTTACATGTGATGTTTGTAATAAATATGTAAATGTAGGGTCATCAACTTCATTGCATAGCAGAATAAAAGTCAAAGAGGTCGCCAAACAACAATTAATATTTCGACTCATTAAATTCAATTAGATCTAGCTGTATATTCTAAAGTGAATATAGATCTAAAAAAATAAAAAATTAAACAACGTGTTACGTATATACATTATAATATACCTCCCAAATTATACTAAAACTATTAAGCTAGAATAATATAATAATAAAGAGGATGTTGATAATGCTAATGATGTCTTGGTCTAGTTGTTAAGGAGGATGCCTTAAGAATTTGTGGGTTAGGTCGTGAGATCGAATCCTTCCTTCCACAATTCCTTGAGTAGTCCCCATGAGATTTATTTTCCATGATTATCGTTATTAGGTGGGTTTGAGACGTATTCATCTGACCCGGGGATTAGTCCCACCACTGGAGTGTGTGTCGCAATTAAGCATCCGCTAAATCTGTGTGGCGCAAAGCCCACGCCGATATTTAGCGGCTAGCCCATAGCCAGGTTGAGTGGGAATACCTCGGCACAACAAAAAAAAATAATAATAAAATGGCAGTTATTAGTTTTCCACCCAAAAAAATACCTACTAGCATAAATTCTAAAAAACAAAAACAACAAAAACAGTAAATACGCAACCGTTTTCTAGCGCGTATTTACTGCGGCCGCTGGCATTTCATTTACTCAGCCAGCAAGAATATGATGAGTTTTTTTTTTATTTTTGGCATAAAAATTTACAAAAAAAAAAAAGATTTAAATAAATAAAAAAATTTCATTAAATAAAAACTACATATTGCATTGGGTTGGGCTTGCTTTTGCTTCCAAGAAATGGGCCGCTAAGTTCATTTCCAGCCCAAACAATAAATCCCAGAAAAGAGGAAAAATAGAGGAAATCAAAATCAGAAGTCACAGTCTGGCATGGCAGCAGTAATATTAAATCTTAAAGAAGCTTTAGTTGTTGTATGCCTTTGATCTTTGGTTCGAGCTGTTGAATCACTTCCTTGGATGTAAGAAGATCGGATCGCTTCGTCCAGAAGTAGTGATTGATTGCAACCGATAAGGAATTAAGATGGAGAGAAACGGTAGTAGCGGCGGCTTGCCGGTTACGTCTTCGAAGCGATCGAAATCGAAGAGTTCTGCTCAGAATACGTCCAAATCGTCTCTTCTAATGGCTTTTATTTCGTGCCTTGCTTGGCTTTACATTGCTGGAAGGTCACATTTCTCGGTTATCTGTTTTCTTTGATCTGTTTTGTTGTTGTTGGCGATGCTGATACTGTTGTTGCGGGGATATAGCTGAATAAGTATCGATTTGGATTAATTATGTGTATTTATTTCATTTGATTATAGGCTGTGGCAAGATTCGGAAAACGGAATGATAATGGCTAATCTTTTGAAGAAGCATAATGCTCAGGTTTTTTTTTTTTTTTTCTATTCTCGTTTTCATTGATTGTTTATTTTCCACCCATAGGATGCACCTGCAGCATCCGTAGATTACTGAATCAAATATGGTATGCAATTGCAAAATATTCATCAAGTCATACAAGTGATTGATTCATACAAGTCATACAAGGATATGGTACTTGCGCCGGCTTGTGAGGTTTTAATTTCATTGTGAGATTCAATTGGGCACGTTGATGAAAAGAGCGATTCTGTAGGGGAATCATATGATCTATGATTTTAGGATTTTGCTTTCTGGGATTTGGTTTTATGATAAGTGCAGTTTGATTGTATGTGTGTAGAGGGTGATGGATTTTTTCGGTCCATGTCGAATTGGGGTAAATCTTAAGTACAGTATGTAATTAACCTGTAGAATTATAGTGGATGGTGGCAAAGTTTATTTGTTGTTTTTAGAAACAGAAGACTTCATGGAAATGAGAATACTTGTACATTTGTGAATGATAGGTGTCTATATTCGCATAAATATCACTGAATCGCATGTGTAAAGGAGTTAGAATATTCAATGAGTAGTTTTCTTGTGTTTTTGTTAATAGCGGCCTAAGGTGCTTTCGGTGGATGATAAACTAATGGTCCTCGGATGCAAGTAAGTGTCCTTCATGACATCAATCCTTTAGTTCTTATGATACTATTTTCTACGTTCTTCAGCTTATCGTAGTACACTTATAGGGAATTGGAAAGGAAAATTGTTGAAGCGGAGATGGAGTTAACATTGGCAAAGAGTCAAGGTTATCTGAAAGAACAGTTCAAGAAACCTGGGCATTCTCCTAATAAGAAGTTACTTGCTGTAATAGGAATATATACCGGTTTTGGGGGTAGGCTGCGACGCAATGTCATAAGAGGATCCTGGATGCCAAAAGGTTGGTATAAACATTTTCTGCTATTGAGATTCTACTATGTGCCGTCTGACTTTGACGCAAAATGTTGAAGTTGTGGGTATCTTATATTTTTCTTTGACCTTCATGTCATAATATGGTTTTCAAGTGATGGAGTTGAATTTCTAGTGTAATCTTTTTATTATCCTCATCTTCTCCGTCTTCCACTTTTTTTCCTTTTGTGCTTTGGCTATGACATTATAGACCTTGCTTCATCTTCTCTATTTCATTGATTGCTTGGCATGTACGTTTAGATTTTCTAACATAAATTATTGCGATATTGCAGTTGATGCTTTGGCAAAACTTGAAGAAAGAGGGATAGTTGTCCGGTTTGTGATTGGACGAAGGTTCGCGTTCGAACTTTTTTGGTTATAGGGTCGGGGCGGTTATGTGTTTGTCTATCCTTTATCCTTTAATCGACTCCATGCCGTCTTTGTGGCTTTTCTGTTTTGCAGCCCCAATCGTGGTGACAGCTTGGACCGCAATATTAATGAAGAAAACCGAGCGACAAATGACTTTTTGATTCTTGTGAGACATTTCATCTTTGTAAATTTTTAAATTTGTGAACCCGAACATATATAGATGTTGGCCTCTATCTTGTAGTTTGATCATCTTTTTCTCGTATCTAGTTAATTGATCTTCAGATAGACACTCAATGGTTTTGAAACAAGAAAATCAATATGGGCATAACTAGTACCCTGATTTGCTTCTCAAGTATTATTGTAGTGAAAGGGCAATATCAGTTTCATGAATGTTTTTCGTTTTATTAAAAGTGTCACTTGCAGTTGTCTCATATATTTCTTTAAAACCAGGTTATAGTTCATGGAAATATAATTTGTGAAGTTTTTCTTGTTATTCTGTAGGAAAGTCATGAAGAGGCTCAAGAACTACTACCCAAGAAGGCAAAATTCTTCTTTAGCACTGCAGTTCAAACATGGGATGCTGACTTCTATGTAAAAGTAGATGATAACATTGACCTTAATTTTGGTAAGTTCTTTTTACACTCACGTTGAAGCTGATCATATCATAACTTCTCATTCGATTTCTTGTAATGGATCCCTCAACTTGTCAGATGGAGTGATTGAGCTTCTTCAAAGCCGGCGTGGTCAAGATAGTGCTTACATTGGTTGTATGAAATCCGGAGATGTGGTAACTGAAGAGTAATGCATCTTCTTATCTTTATCAACACATGCAATGATCTTATCTACAAACTCTTTGTAGGCTAAGCATACATGTTGTCAGTGACGTCTTTCACTATATTTGGTTCGTAAAAGCATTACATATTCCTTGTAATGTTATATTGGCAAAAACGAGTCTTCCCATATCTAATCTTTTGAAGAGAATTTGGATAAAATGTTTTTTTAGATCTGACATGTTGCTTAATTTTCAGGGGGAAACGATGGTATGAGCCAGAATGGTGGAAATTTGGTGATCAAAAGTCGTAAGTGAACTCTTATACTTTCAAGAACTGGAGATGCAAATTACGTTAATCGATCTATGACGATTTTAGAAGTTTTCTTACCAAGATATATCTATATGATCTGGTGTGGTCTAGAGTCATCATCCTGTTTCTGACTGGAAATCACTAATAACCATGGTTTCTCGAATTTTAACTTAGTTTTAATCTTCAAGTTATGCCCTCACACAAGAATCAATTTTTCTTTCCAGGTACTTCCGCCATGCCGCTGGTTCCATCTTTATAGTTTCAAAAGATCTAGCTCGGTATATACATATTAACAGGTTAGTTTTTGCAATTTACCTCGCATACCGTGCAACTTAATGCTGCTGCATTTCATCCCAATCACACTACGTTCATGCAGTGCATCGTTGAAGGCTTATGCTCATGAAGACATCTCCGTTGGTTCATGGATGATGGGTCTCAAGGCAACCTACATAGATGAAACTCGACTATGCTGCGATTACTCTGGCCAAGGTAACTAACTCTCCTAGTAATTAATCCGTGCTTGTTTTTCTTCTATTTCACTGATATGTTTTTACGGAATAGTTGTTCGATCCATGCTTTTTCCTAGTTAATTATAATTGCTGCTGCTTTTATTGCAGATAAGGTCTGCTCATTGTCTTGAGAAGGACAGTATAGGACCATATTCTTGTGTTCTGTACATTAGTGTTGTGTACTCGGCAGCTTTGCTTTTTGAACGATGAAAAACTTTCTTATTGATGAGATATTCATATCATTGATTTGTCACATCACACCAAATGCTGGGAGCCATTTGGGACTTATTAACAATCATGTCCTTACAGCAAAATCATCAACAATCCTTCATGTCCTTACATTAACTCGAAATCCACCAGAAAAGCGAATTTCCTCTTTATCAATGGTTCATCAGCCTCGGCCTGTTCATGCTCCACGCACTCAGAGCGTCGACTGTGATAACCTCGGAGCCATTATTGAAGACGAAAAGGTGCGCATTGTCATATATAGCGAGAGTTGGATAAACCCTCGATGAAATGCATGTCTTTCCTTTAGCTCCAAAGCTCTCCACAACCGAGTGATCAATCTGTGTAAGATAGCACAAGATGAGCCAAACCTAGCTTGTCCTGACTGGATATTACGATGAAGACAGGAAATTTATGGATTTTCTTACCAAACTCCTGAGTGAGAGCTTCTTGTCGCTTAAATCGACGTCCACAAATCCCGCAAACGATGGCCTATAATCACCCGCTGCATCCGCTAAGGTAGACCTGCATTTTATATTTTAAGTTATATTCTACATAAAAAAAGATCAGTATTTTATCTGGATTTTTAGATATAGATAGCATACTTCGATGCATCCGAGCACATAAGGACGAGATGCTTGCTTTCATCCTTGAAGACCCTAAAAAACACCGGCGTGTACTCTTCCAGCTTCTGAGAAGCCAACGTCAAGAATCCAAATGGTCCTAACCCGCCTTGAACGGCTGAGCCCTTTTGGCTGCAGATCCTTTGAGCATCATATCTGTCCCACTTCGGGTCGAACGGCTCGGCTTTATCCAAGCTCTTGAACGAGAAAGTTGCTTCGACGTCCGCCTGCAAAATGCATGGTTCATCATACGATTCATCTTCGCCAAAACGAGGTATTCTTTACTTTTTCTCTTCATCTGCGTTTTTGCAAGAAAATGGTTACCTGGGCTGCTGTTATTCCTTTTACTTCGACCTTTTGTCCCTTCACTAGCTTCACATTGTTCAGCCCCGCCTTATTCCCTCTTAGAGTCTCCACTTCTTCGACAGGCCATTGTAGCAACTGCCTCCCATTTGGGTCGATTACTATCGTCCGCGGGATAAGCTACACATGAAACAAAACAAGATCGATGAATCGAAAGTAGCATTCGCTGTTACTTTCAGTGGAATATTTCTTGTTTTTAGTACCTGAATACCAGCCCAGCCCTTCGTCACGTCATCATTCGTAGAATCCGACTCATTAGCCCAACCCCACAATACCCTTCTGTTCTTCTTAGGATCGAAGAACGTCTTCGAGGCGTAAAAGTTCCCATAATCATACCTCAGCCCATTCCACCCGTCGATCATGCCTTCATCAGGTACGTACACGTCCTTCTCTTGCAGATAAGTCCCCATCGTGTAATACTCATACCTCGTCACATCTAGGCTAAACTTCAAGACATGCTTGACGTTAGGACCGTTGTCAGAAGTATCCAGCCCGTTCTTACTGCCGACAGACACGGGGAAGAAATCGGGGCACTCAAAGTTCCCCGTCCCTGCCACGGCGTGCAATGGGCCGTCGCCCTTAACCCAATGCAAGAAGTCCTTGCTCTTGTACAGAAAGGCTATGCCCATGTCGCCCTTTCGACCGCCCAACGATATCCTCCAGCTCCCATCTTTGCCCCGCCAAGCGGTCGTGGGGTCCCGAAAGGCCGTCTTGTTGACGGACGGGTCGGGCACGATCACCGGGTTGTCATCGGGCTTGACCCATTTTCTCAGATACGGGTCGGACGGGTCGGCCGGGACGGCGTAGTTTTGGACCTGCGTGTTGTTCTTGTCTACGATCCCCGTGTATAGTATCACGGGCTTGTTTCCGGGCAGGATCGTGGCCGACCCTGACCAGCATCCGTATTGGTCGAAGGGCTTCGACGGGTAGATTGCGTTCTCGAGCCTCTTCCAGTTGATAAGGTCCTTCGAGACGGAGTGGGCCCACACGATGTTGCCCCAAACTGCTCCCTTGGGATTGTATTGGTAGAAGAGGTGGTATATTCCGTCGTAGTACATAGGGCCTGTTTAAAAAAAATCATGTTAGAAGTTCATGTGTCTTAAAAGTAACATAACAATAGTCTGAAAAGTTTTGAAGTTTAGCAGTTGCTCACCGTTTGGATCTGATGGTGGTTGGTTCGATCATGCCACGGAAGGTCCCATGAAAAAGAAAACATGTGGACGGGTTAGATTTTCATTTTTTTTTTCTTTCTTTTTTCTCGAAGTATTTCATACTGTCGGGCTATGTGGGCTTACGTCAGAACCACAAACTTAAAAAGATAGGTCTAATATGAAAACAGATAATACATCTCAAATTCATTCAACGTTGATGGTCATGGGGTTTTAAGCTGTGTCCAAATGGGTTGAATTATTCCCCTCAACCACTAGGTCAATATCATGAGATATTTCGTTTTTTTTTTCAAACGAATGTTTCATTAATAACAACTAATAAATATGGGATTAAAGAGCTCATATTATGATCCATATGGTAACGTTAAAGCATTTAGAGGATGAAAGCTATCATTAAGAGAAAAATGGACACAAAGAAAGGCCAAAAAGAAATTAAAGTTTGAACAACTTGTAAGTTAAAATCTTTAACTATGGGCATCATATACGCATGTAATAAAAAAACATTAAATTGTTAAGAACCATTATCCATAAAAAAATTTGTCTAATATTGATTATTTTCTAGGGACTATGACAAAGGTAGAGACAAACAATACGCTAATCAAGTCAAGATAATTAAAGACATGCATCAGCTTGAAGACAGCGAAGGACTTGTCCGTATGTAATAATTAACTCATGCCAGGAAAGACAATTCAAGTTTGACTTCACTTGGTCTTCTCTACTCTTATATGTTGATAAATATCTCAATCATCATCACTTCACAACCACACATAAAATAAATGTTCAAGAAATACATACATATATGAAACACTAGGAAAGAAACAGTACGTCGTCGTACCATTGATCCAATGCTTTGTGGGCTGAAAGTGATATGAAGTTCGATGAACTTTCCTGACGTTAATCGCCGGAGATGTCTGCAACTGAGGGTAGACCTTATGGGATGCTTCCACGACGCCATTGTTGAATATTACTGCCGACAGACAGCAAAGAAGAAGCATGAATGAGAAAGAAGAACATAGGGACTTTCTGTGTCTTTCCATTGTAGCTTTGATGTAGGAAAATAAACAAAAATTAGTTTAAATGACAGAGAGTTTGTGTGTTCAAGCAAGAGAATAATGGACTATTTATAGGAAAAAGTTTGAGTTGAGGGAGTAGTGTGAGTATTTGCTTGAGAAAAGTCAACGGGATAAGATGAGTTTTTTTTTTTTTAAATATATATTTTGATTTGTAGTGATGGGATTAACGTTGTGGTTAACAAGTGATTTTGTAGTTTGACCTTTTATGTTTTTTTTTTAATCTTTTTATGATAGTTAATCATTTTTGTTTGTATTTATTTAGAATGACGTGATTGTCTAGAGAAGTAGAGAGGGAGAATACTCAGAATAGGATATTATGCAGTTGGTTTGGTGTGAACTAGTTTGTTATATGAAATAATAATAACAATAATAGTCTTTTTTTTTTATAAAAATAAGTTAAATGGGACAATATAAAAAAAAAAGAGATCTTTCTATAGTATCTTCAATATTCAACCCATATGTCGGCTTCATTAAATTTATTATTATTATTATTATTATTATTATTATTATTATTATTATTATTATTATTATTATTATTATTATTATTAAATGAAATCAATTGATTCCCATGTACAATGACAATGTTACATAACTAGTGCATTTTTTGATTGGCGACAAGTACACAATGAAGTTGTTAGGACATAAATATGATACATGTATAGCATGATAATAATAATAATTTATCTCCACGTGTAATATTTTTTGTGTATCTAACAAAAAAAAAAAAAAAAAAATTTGAAGAAATTGTCTTAATATTACATTTGATATTATGCTATTGGCGAGACAAGCGTGACATATATATTTACTCCACTTATAATGTCTAAGGATGATGCATCGTATGAACAAAGACAAAATAGTGGACCATATAAATGAACTGATATGGAAGTTTGACTTGTTATATATATATTTATTTTTTTTCTAAATATATAAATAAATTTTATTCTCACGTTTGTGTTGGGTTGTTTCTCCCACATCCTTTTTAACATTTTCGGACAGCTTATTAGAAGATTAAAAAACTAAATTAGTTGACATTCAACAAGCATGGAGCACATTAAATATTTGTTATATAATTCAACAAGCATGGAGCACATTAAATATTTGTTGTTACATATATATTATATAATTTACGGACCATGTATACGAATGTTCAATACTTTATCTCTTAGATATATATTATGATACATATTATAAATAATAATTTATGGAGCATGGTTACTACTCGATAGATAAATTAAATACGACAGCCAACTTTCATACACCAAACACGTCCCATTAACACAAATACCATAAAGATATGATGTTGATATATTATATATAATATATGGTCAAAACTTATTTATCCCCATGCTTCCCCATGTCGTCATTTGCCTAAAATATTTAATTATTCTTTATATATATATATATAGCCCGTACTTGTGAGAGATAATGTATATAACTCTAACCTCATTAATATTTTGGAAGATTGAATTTTGAAAAATCATAAATGATTACTGTCTACGTGGATATTTATATATATGTAATGACGACATAGCTTGCTAAAATCCAAGAATTACTTGCATCTTCGTTGACTGCAAAAATCAAACTTGGCTAGAAGAATCCACACATACACACACACACACACACATATACATATATATATATATAAATTCGAAAAAGTGTTTGACCATTGGTCCTCAAATTTCTCGTGGAAATGCACGAGAAACTTTTGCTTCCACTTTTATCATGATGATAAGGATTCGTAGAAAATCAAATAAAACATATCTCAAGCTATATTTAATTTAAGATAAATGTCATGATGTAAAATTAAGTCAACTGGTCAACGCATGCCAGCCTTGACTGAACCATACGAATTAAAGAAAACCATACATAATAAACCAAAGCTATCATATAGATCAGATCAGAATGGATAGTACTTCGGGGATGATTATGGGCTTCAGCAGATAATGAATGAGTAGAAACTGCTGAGTCGAAAGGGCTGGCTAATCCTTGACGGCGGCCCGGAGAATCTTAACGTCGTGAATGGGTCTGCAGCGAATAAATGAATCATCCAACGAGATGATGAAGCATGAAAAAGACTAAACCTATCATCGACGATAGCTAGCTAAAATGCAGTAGCCAGCCACATGGAGAATCAATGGAGATATCGACTAATGAATGAGTTGTTATATGTGAACTGAGAGTGAGAACCTGTCGGTATTATCAGTTTGAACGCTGCCGAGTCTCTTGATGATTTCCATCCCTTTGCATACTCTACCGAATATCGTGTGTTTCCCTGTCGAACGACATTTTCAAGTTTTAGTAAATAGTGAGATGAAATATGAAGGGGCATATATCGAACCTCTAACTCTTACAGTAGCAGCTGATTTATCAAATCAGCATATGAAAGAATCAAATGACCAAGCCCCAAGTGTGACAAAGAACTCAACTCCCTTAGACTTCAACAAGTGTATTGGAAAGTGTATGCCCCATGGCTCATCCTATGCTTCATAATTCTTTCTTTTTAATATTTTTGACAGCCCTTTTGTACATTAGTCCAATTTTCAAAGGGTTTAGACTCCACAGCTTGGATAACAGAGAATATCCCCTACACAACGAAGGCCGTGTAATGACAGAAATGTCCTATATAGCTTTGCAAAAACAAGCCAATTCCAAGCAATCAATCCGTTTTCTGCCCAACTTTAGTTATACAATATGTCGCCGCAGGGTAAAATTCTGCCAAAAGAGGCATAGACCATCAAGAGAACCAAACGACAAGGCTTCCCTAAAATGTCCAAAATTGTCCGCAAAAGTTTCAAGAACATTCCCCCCCTCACAAGAGAATAGGAGGCATAAAATCCTTCATTTCCACCGTTTATACCCAATCGACAATACCATCTCCTTTTAACTTAACTAAGCCAAGCAACTAGTAGTTCGACATCGCTCGACAAGCACAAAACGATTCGAGAATGTAAAGGTAAAGTAATTGCGGTTTACCGTCGAGCGAAGGTGCAGGTGCAAGAGTTATGAAGAACTGGCTCCCATTTGTGTTTGGACCAGCATTGGCCATAGATATGATACCAGCGCCAGTATGCTTCAAATCCCTGTGTATCTCATCTTCAAAGACCTTTCTGCAGAAAAAAGCAAAACTTCGAAATAAATCTTCAACATAAAGGCATCGAAACAATCAAATCAGGGCACTAAACAACATCGATGCTACAATGAAGTTGCTTCAATCTTGAAAAACAATGTAAAACGACACATCGAGCTCAAGCCCTAGCAGCAAACCTCAGCACAAAGGAACATGAAAATACAAAACCTAGGCAAATCCCTATACGATCTCTAGAAACGTCAGAAAAATAGATGGCGATTGTCAAACCCGTAAATGGATTCCCCGCCTCTCCCCGTGCCAGTGGGGTCACCGCCCTGCACTATGAAGTCCTTGATTATCCTGTGGAATTTCACGTTGTTGTAGTATCCCCTTTTCGCCAGTTTGACAAAATTCTCGCAGGTGCGCGGAGCGTGGTGGTAATACATCTCCACCGTGAACGGCCCCATCGACGTCTCTAAGGTAACCTCCGGCGGTCCTCCGTCGGAGCTCATCGCCGCGGTGTCTTTTCGAAGTGACATAGCTGATGCGGCGCTGTATGCTACTCTTTGACTGCGAGCTTTAAGAATTAGAATTCGTAGTATTTAAGCCAATTTCGCTTTTATTTTATTTTATTCTTTTTATTTTTTTCACCGAAAGCAATAATAAAAAAGAAAAAAAAGGAAGAAAAAAAAAAAAAAAGGTTTCAAAAAGCGATCTTGAAAGCTGAATAAGCCGAAGAAGACCAATGATTTCACAGTAAGCTGCAAAAAGAAGCAAAGGTTTAGTTAATCGAAGCTTTCAGGCAATTTTGAGGTAATCAAATGCTCCCTTATTTACATTGCTCGAAACATGTTTGATAAAGTGTCTCACCGAGGTTGAAATTGAAATAATTATCTACCTTACTGTTACTGCATGAATATGTAATTGTATCATCCATGTTTTCATTTTTTTGTTCAAAGTAGTATGCAGAAAACTATCCAATAGCGTTCTTTACGACGATCTTAATGAGATAGCATTTCATTTCCTCGTCGCAAAGGAGAAGGCGCTCTTCGGCATTCGATCATGCATGAGCGCTTTCTTGTCGGTGACATACTTCCCATATTCTTAAATCAGATTTCTTGATTCTCTTGGGGTTCGTTCAATAAACATACCGTTCAATGTGTTCTACTGCGTAAACAGTGTTATCGTTGGTTGTGTAGCCTATAGGGGTTGAACTGTTTGACCTAAAAATCGTATCTTTTTTTGAGGTAGAGTGATAAATACATTTAACTCCGCAGTTTTAGGATGCTGCTGCGTATGTATGTAAACGCACTATCGATCGTCAAACTTTTCTATATTCGGCTTTAAGAAAATGATTGAATGCGTAAGTTTCTCATTATTTAGATGCTAACGGATTACGCTTGTGATCCATCTTTAGGGACGATATTGGTCGAGAATTGAGGCCTCGAGAGCACAAGAAGGAACAAGAGAGCCACCGAGAAACCCGACTATGGTTCCAAAGCTTCATCGAAAGGGAAGAATGGAGGGGATGATCTTCGTAAGTATCTGAAAATTAAACGACGCAATCCTTCTCATCTTTTCTTCGGGTTTCTTTATTTCAAGATTCAATCTTTATTCGTTCGTAATGGCCGGTTCTTGATTTTGCTGGGTTCTTTCTTTGTCTATGTTTTGATCTTACAAAGTGGTCCAAAAATGTGTCTTTAATTGTACAGACCACTTTATTGAACTGTTGAATCAGCTTGTTATATGTTATTCATAATTTAAATATATAAATAAATATATATATATATATATATATATATATATAAAATATAGATCATGCAGAGCAGAGGGAAACCTAAATTTTACCCTTATTCAATTCAAAAGCCGTTTTGAAGTCTTTACATCTCAACGACCTCTCACTTATTTATTTAACTGCATTTACTACCTTCGGATGGTACAGTGGCATCAGTTTTGCTTTGAGTAGTAATAATGCCATTTATGTTTGCAGATGTCTTAATTATTCCCTCTTCTTTTTTTTTTCTTTTAATTTTTTAAGCATGATGATTATTCAGAGAAAGACATACTGTATCAATGTAGTTTATATATTCAAAAAAATAAAATAAACAATATTATTTAAAAACCCACCAAACTCCTCATTCTTTTCTCATATATAAATCCAAATCCATCAAACTATTACATATATAATCTCTTACCAGCAAATGAACGTTACAAACAACTCTCAGCAAGAAACTTTTAATGCACCATCGCCAACAATATTTACACAACAATAAGACATTCCACAAAACAACACAATCTCAAAGCCAGCAAAAATATTTCAAAAGAAAAATGAAGTTGTTTCCATTCATCTTCAAAGCCAAACATTGCTCATCATGGGGCTGGCCTACATGCACAAACAGCCTCAAAACCCTATCTTTCCGACTAACCAAAGGCGAATACAGCCCGACCCATCTTCAAGAATGCGACAAAGACGCCATAGAATCTGACGATGATCCTAAGCCTGTCTTGTCCAATGCCGACGAGGATAAGTATTATCTGCCCAACGACGATGAATATGCTGTGATTAAAGGGCTAAGATCATCGGATAGGCTGTTCTTTGAGCCTGGAAATACAAGTTCTATCCTCGAAGAAGAAGAAGAAGAAGAAGAAGAAGAAAGAGCAGCAAAACCCTCATTTCATAACTCTTTTTCATCGTCGAGGAAGGGTTGTAATAATCACCACGCTGTCTCTATACTAGAAGTGGAGTCTACTAACCCTATGGTCGACTTCAAGGCTTCAATGGAGGAAATGGTGGAATCTCAAGGGTTGAAAAGCTGGGATTCTTTGGAGAAGCTTCTTGCTAGGTATTTGAGAGTTAATGAGAAAAATAACCATGGTTATGTCATCGAAGCTTTCGTGGGGTTAGTCCTCGGCCTTGGCCTGGATTATCGTCAGGTGGGAGCTAACCGTGATTACGCTGATGATGATTGTTCTACAAGTAATAGTGAAGATGTTAACAATGATGATGATGATGATCAAGGTAGTTGTTTAACTATGAAGAATAATGTTCACAAGTGTTCTCTTACATCTCCCAATACGACGTCGTATTCTTCATCGAGCTGCTGCGGCTCATCCACAAGCCGAGGTTTGTCTTCGTTAAGAAATCTCATGGATAATGAGGATAGTAATAATAATATCGTTGATGATGATAAAAAGAATTTGTATTCTTTGAAAGTGAAGCCATAAAGATAGATTATAAATTTGTATTCTAAGGGTTATTTTCTTTCCTTTTTGTTTAGTTCAACCGTTTTAATCCAAGTGTTGAACGATGTTAGATTAGAAGATTGATTAATGACAAAGATTATTACATGCTATGTTATACGTATATTAATTATTTAGTTCTATTTTTTTTTTTTTTCAATTTTATTACGAGCATTGACTGCTCAATTATTTCTTCCTTTGAAATTCAAAATTTAGGAGCTACGCCACATACATTATTATTACTATTATTACTAAAAAGTATTTATTGATGTTTTAGTTGTATAGTAGTGTGCAGAAGTGTCGTCCTTTCTGAAGCTTTCTTTTATTTCTGGCAAGATCATAAATTCGTCCTTGAAAAAGTTCAAGCAGCATTTACACATATGTGATATGAATAAAATTGCATGTGATATTTAAATTGCGACATCATATTCACAAACCATTATATATTCTATTCGTGCCATACAAATATTTTCGCACTGATGAATTGGGCCATATAAGCCCAATAATAGGGTTGATATACAAACGATATTCGCGGCCCAATTTGCCCTTTTATAAGCATCTAGTGGGGAATATCTACACTATGGGGGTGTTTGTTTGAAGTGATCCGACATTACGGTGATATACACATCACCGTGATGTTAGTATCACCGTGATGTAGATCAACGTGATATGTCATCACTGTGTTTGTTTTGGGGTGATATTTCATTTTGCATATCATGGTGATATTAGAATATTGTGTTTGTTTAATCACGGTGATATGTAGGGTGATGTTGTGTAAATGTCGTATTTAACCCTCTGTATATCACCGTGGTGATGTGGATTAACGTGTTTATTTCAGGGTGATTTTTGAGAAGTGATAAAGATTAATATTTAAATATCAACTTTTATTTTTATAAGTCTCTAACATACAACTTTATAAAAAAATGCATGTCTTATGCAGCAAAAATATAATTCCGTAAGATGATAAGAGAAGATAATAAAATAAGATGAGAATATTTTTATTTTTTTTGGAGATACGCATGAGCATGAACGATGTGATATTATTTGGGTTATCGAAGAATTTAATTGTTCAATATTATTATTTTGATTTAGGGGTAATGAAAGGAAATAAAGTTAATTATAAGGGATAATTTTGTCCGGAAAAAAATCAGAAATATCACCCCATCACGGTGATGAAGGATCACTGAGGTTTTTCGGGGTGATCCGTAATGCAAAATATCACCCCATTTTCATCACCTAGGTGATCTTTCATTACGGTGTTGACTCATTACTTAGATCAAACGAATACAGTGATAGAGAGCAGTAGCGAGGATTACGGTGATATTTTGGAGGATCACCCCAAAACAAACACCCCCTATATATAATGGTTGAACATATAATAAAAATTGTCTGTAATCAAAATTAATTTGGTATGTCATGTAAAGTTAAAACTTCATTTTATTATTTATTTGAATTATATTCTCATAATTAACTTATTCTTTTTAAATAATACCCAGTTGAAATTAAATTATAATTTTATATATTAAATATTCTAAACTAAAAATAAATCTTACAATATAAAATAATATTATAAATGTTTATATATCGATGCACACACAACAAACGTGCTTAAAATACTAGTATATATTAATAGTGATGAATGTATACTAACTAGTTCCAATTAATTTGGTATGTGATGCAAAATTATCATTTTACCTTTTATATATATTTTTATTTTTTCTAATTATATCTCGCAATTTTTTTTTTTCTTTACACACACAATTAAAATTGTGGTTAAAATTTCATTTATTAAACATTTTGAATATAAATAACTTAAAACTAATATTATATATTAATGCATTTCAATCAACTCTTGTTACGAGAAGGGGTCCTCACTGTTTAAATTGAAAACTACATTTAGGTAATATGTATTAATGTCGTTACTTACTAAGACGTGTTTGGTCGTTAATTATAAATACTGATAAATGCATATAACTTGTTTGAAGTTATGGCATTTTTAATACTTGTGCTTTTTCTATACTGATTAATTTCTGTTCATAAATAGCTTTTAATAGAATTTTTTTTTTCTTCCATCATATGTATTTGTATGTTTGATTGGCCGTGTAAGTTAGTAAGCTTTCGACTTTATTATATGTTGGCAGCAGCTCACATGCCGTTTACTTGACTTTGTTCCATTCTACAAATGTTGTAATAAATTTGTAGCTGATTCTATGTAAGCTGATTTTTTCCTCCCTAATTTGGAAAAGGTCCATAAAGTAAGGGACATCACAAAAGAAAAAGAAAAAAAAAAGGATAAGAAGAGCATATATGTCCCTACGAAAGAGAATTCATTTATTTTTTTCTCTTTTATTTAACATTGATTGATATGAACAAGAGCGATCGACCTTTCCCTATTATTTTGCAAATTACTATTAAATTGAATAAACTCGATTGACTACTTAACCAATTATAGTTTTGTCTTCAACAATGACGGCACTTTTTTTTTTTTTGAATAATGTATTGAGTTTCATTTTATACCAAAGTACCAATCTTTTCCAATGAATTATACATACAACAAACTCTAGCTAATACTATTTAATTCCAATGAAAATGTCATAACAACCGACTTCAAAGATACTAAATGTAAAGACATAAAATTGTTGACCTTTTTGGTCCTATGCTTATGAGAGTTTTGATTATTCCAAGTAATTATGGGATACAAGTTAGAAAACTCGATATGTATGATTTATGATGTTTAAGTATGTATGAATATTCGACTAAGTGTTTAAATGTGATTAAATTGTTAGGTAGTCGAATATATGTGATCTTGTGCATTACTGGAATATTATAGTGATCACCTGGATATGAACGTTTCGTATGAATGGAATATCATCATGTGCTAAATATGGAAAGCTGTTATGCTCTACATGGAATATATGATATTCTGTTTATTTTAGGAATAAAGTATTCATTGATATCTCACATGTCACACTGTGCTTATATGGAAATTCCGTGTGTTATATATGGAATCATTATGTGACATGAATGGAATCACACTGTGTGCTATATATGGAAAATATATTCTGTCAAATGTGATATATGAGCTGTACACGAGATCAATATATTTTAGGAAAGAATTTCATGAGATATCTGTTTGTGTGCATCTTGATTGACTAAAGAATCAGAAGATCAATTACATATCTTTCCTTGTGCGTATTGGTTTTCATATTATGGAAAGTAGTTAATTGATTGGGCTTATTATGGTAAGATGCTGACTGGAACTATATATGGAATGTGTTTTGAATCGGATGAGATCACCATGCGTGGTAAGTAGTTCCTGTAAATATGGTAAGAGATCATGCATGACCGTTGTGCTTTATTGGTTTATTCTTGGCATGATCTTGTGAAGGTAATGCACGTTATTCTTGAGCATATCTTTACATATTCTATGTGCTTAACTTTCTATGTGGAGTGACGAAGCTATAATCGGCTATAAGAAGAGGATCACTTCACGTCAAGGGTAGAAAAAAGACGATTAAGCCGAAGAACGAATTCCTTTGAGTGTTGAGCATTAACTTGCGAATTATTCGTTGTTCTGCTAGAGCTTAAATTTGCGAATCCATACCCTTGAGCGATAACCCTTTAGAAACCTTCTGAAAATCTGTCTTCGGACTTATTGATCGCACAAGGAGGCACGAGTGGAGTCTTCTACACGCGAAGGAAAGAATCGGCGAATTCGGGGGTCCTTCGGTAGCGAGCTGTGTCCAGTCGGGGAGTGGTGATTCCCAGGGAAACGACGTGGAACGAAACTCGGCGTGTAGCAGCCTAGGTGGTCTAGTGTTCATCGTGCTTCGGTTGTGTAAGGGTGTCAATCTCTTTGTAACCATAAACGGTAATATCTTAGTGATTGACTTGAAATCTTGAGGGACAAACCTCAAGGACTGGAGTAAACCCCGGTTGGGGATATAACCAGTATAAAAATCCTGTCTCACTTTACTTTCTGTCATTTACTTTCTGTGAGACAAACCCGAAACGTTTTTCAAAAACCCACGTGATATCTTTGGAACGTTTTTAAAGAAAAAGGAGATAACATTGATACTGCTCTGTTTTTCAAGTGATAACCATTTTTACAGTCTTATTGATATCTTCTTTAAGAAAGGTATTTTCAAAGGAGAAAAAGCCATAAGTTTTATAAGCCTAATTCACCCCCCCTCTTAGGCATATTTTGTACTTCAATTGGTATCAGAGCCAGGTTACTCAAACGACAGGCCTAACACGCCTGAGTAAAAGATCTAATGGCTTCTTCGAGTTTTGAAATATTTGCAGAAGGTCAATCACACTCTAGGCCACCGCTCTTCGATGGAACGAACTACGCTGTGTGGAAGAATCGTATGACGGAGTTTCTTATTGCTGTTGACTATGAACTTTGGGAAACAATTATCAATGGACCGTATGCGGCTGTGAAACCAGATGGAACTCCAAAGGCTGGCCGGGAATTAACTGCTGATGATAAGAAGGGAATCACGCGAAACGCAAAGGCAAAAAACATGCTCGCATGTGCACTAACAAGAGAAGAATACAACCGTGTAAGCTCTTGCTCATCAGCTAAGGATATGTGGGACATGCTTCAAGTTACTCATGAAGGAACCCAACGAGTTGTCAAGAAAGACTAGCTTTGCTCACGCATCAGTACGAACTGTTTGCAATGGAATCTGACGAGACCATAAGCCAGATGTATGCCAGATTCATGGGAATCATCAACCAAATGTTTTCTCTTGGAAAGAGAGTTCCCGACAGTGAGCAAGTCAGAAAAATACTGAGATCACTTCCACGAGAATGGAATGCCAAGGTTACTGCTATTTATGAAGCAAAGGATCTGGAAGTACTAAGCATCTCCGAGTTGATTGGATCTCTTACTTCATATGAAATGATTCAAGCGTCGATGAACGAGAAATCGCAGAACAAAAATCAGAAGTCCATTGCCTTCAAATCCAACCAAGAAGAATCTGACTCAGACGACGATGAAGAGGACATGATGAATCAACTAGCCATGCTAACAAAGAGATTTGAGAAGTTTCAACAGAAAAGGAGATTCAAAGGGAACTTCAACAAATTCCAGAATAAAAATAAGGGAATATCCACGTCAGGAAAGAATGGTCAAAAATGTTTCCGATGCAACAAACCAGGCCACTTTGCGCAGAACTGCCCATTCAACAATGATGAGAAGCCAAGGAAACAGAAGGCCATGGTGATGGAGGCAAACGACTCTGAAGTTGAACAAAGTGAGGACGAGGATCATGCTTACATGGCTGACGAGGATCAGGTATCATTTTCTTCCTCCATTGAGAAAATACATATTCTAAACAACTTGCATAATAATTGCGAAAGTGCCTCATCTGTTTTTGATATAGAAGAAAGTAAGGAAGAATTATGTGAGTTACTACAAAATGCAGAGAGGAAGATCAAGTCGCTTAATTCCTTAACTAAAAAATTGATGAAGCAGCGAGATGATTTAGCCAGGGAAAAACATGAAGCTGATCTAGAGATTTCACATTTGAAAGGAGAGTTAGATACTGCTAAGAAAGAGGAAGTTCCATGTAACTGCAAGGAATTAGAAAAGAAAAACAGGGACTTATCTAGAGATATCGTCGAACTTAGGAATTCTCTAGATGTAGAAAAATATAAGGTTGATAGATTCTTTGAGGGAAAGTAGAACCTAGATATGTTGTTAAACACTCCTAGGAACATTGGTAGATCAGGAATAGGTTATTGCACTGAAGAAAAGCATGCTGAAAAATCTGTACCGAAGTTTAAGTGTTTTTCATGTGGTAGAAATGGTCATTATCGTATAATTGTCTTTAAAGAAAGCAGATAAGCTAAATATGTTTGGAGACCAAATAAATCCCCTGGGAATGCCACTGTCATATCTGATCATAACAGGAGATCACTTTCCCTGCAGAATGATATCTCACATGTAAATAGAAGTTATTTCTCCACTAACATGTTAGGACCCAACAGAAATTGGGTACCTCAGAAAAGTACTCTTACCTACAGGTACAAAGGAAGAATTCCAGCAAGAAAAACAGGTGGTATCTCGACAGCGGATGTTCTCGCCATATGACAGGTGATATCTCTAAGTTCGTATCGTTGAAAGCATGCAACGGAGGATATGTATCATATGCTGACAACACTAAAGCCAAGATCATTGGTGTCGGCACTGTTGGTAACTCATTAAATACCACTATTGATGATGTTTGGTTGGTAAGAAATCTTGAGCATAATTTGATAAGCATTAGTCAGTTATGTGATAAAGGTTACTCAGTTACTTTTGAAAATAATAAATGCTTAGTTAAGGAAGATAACAAGGTCATCTTAAGTGCATCTCGATATGATAACATTTATTGCATTACTCTTGATGATATCACTAACCAGAATGTCAAGTGCCTAGCAGTCACACAGGATATCACATGGTTATGGCACAGACGCTTGGGACATGCAAACATGGAATTAATATCTCACATATCATCTAATGAGTTGGTGAGAGGTGTCCCCGATATGAAATTTACCAAGGACAGAACTTGCAAAGCATGCCAAATGGGGAAACAAACCAAGACGTCCTTCAAACCAAAGAATGTAATATCCACCACCAGACCACTGGAACTGCTGCACCTTGACCTTTTTGGTCCTGTTCAGGTTATGTCACTGCGAGGTAAACGATATGCCTTTGTTATTGTTGATGATTATACAAGGTACACATGGGTATTATTTCTTGCGCACAAGAATGAGGCATTAGTTAACTTTGCACCATTAATTAAGAGATTAGAAAATGAGAAGGAGATGAGCGTATGCAAGATAAGAAGTGATAATGGTCTTGAGTTCGATAGTAAATCCTTTGCATCTTTTGTAATGAAAATGGATATAGCCATAATTTTTCAGCCCCCATAACGCCTCAACAAAACGGAGTAGTTGAGAGGAAAAACAGAGTGCTACAGGAAATGGCTAGATCTATGCTAAGTGAATATAATCTTCCAAAACACTTTTGGGCAGAAGCTGTTAGCACGGCATGTTATGTTTCAAATCGTATTTTTCTTAGACCTATCATTAAGAAAACTCCTTATGAGCTGTGGAATGATAAAACTCCAAATATAGGATATTTTCATGTGTTCGGTTGCAAATGTTTTATCTTGAAAGATAGGGACAAAAGAGGGAAATTTGATTCCAAGGTAGATGAAGGGATATTCCTCGGTTATAGTCTTCATTCCAAAGCCTTTCGAGTGTTTAATAATAGAAAGAACACTGTTCAGGAATCAGTGCATGTGACTTTTGATGAATTCCCTGCCACAGATGCTACTGAGGAAGGTATAGTTGTGTCTCCTGCAGGTATACAGGTTACTGACAAGGAACTAAAAGCAATTCCAATGGAAGATGATACTAAGTCAGAGGAACCTGAGACTTCAGAAGAACAACAGCGCAGAAAATTCAAACATGCTTCCAGCCATCCCACGGATCAAGTCATATGGAATATCACCTCTGGAATCAAGACGAGAGCAGCTGCACGCAACCAAGTTACAGA
The DNA here is from genome assembly GCA_028392965.1 of Lindernia subracemosa. Taxonomy (NCBI): domain Eukaryota; kingdom Viridiplantae; phylum Streptophyta; class Magnoliopsida; order Lamiales; family Linderniaceae; genus Vandellia; species Vandellia subracemosa. The sequence continues at coordinate 5,404,345 of JAQPCC010000002.1, read as the reverse complement.
GGAATCACCTAATGCACTGCTATCCATGGTGGAACCACGGACTATCAATAAAGCTTTATATGGTTTGAAATAGGCTCCTAGGGCATGGTATGATAGACTTAGTAAGTTTTTGATAGACATGGGATTTACGACTGGAACTATTGATAACACGCTGTTTATCAGATATCAAGGAGATCACATGCTGTTAGTACAAATTTATGTTGATGATATAATCTTTGGAAGTACTAACAATCTTCTTTGTGAGGATTTTTCTAAGTATATGCAGCAAGAATTCGAAATGAGTCTAATGGGAGAGCTTAACTACTTTTTGGGATTGCAAATTAAGCAGCTGGATACGGGAACCTTCATATCCCAGATAAAGTACACCAAGGAATTGCTGGTGAAATTCGGAATGGCTGATTCCAAGGTACTTTCCACTCCGATGCATCAGACCACAAAAATCGATAGCGATGAAACAGGTAAATGCGTTGATCAAACAAAATATCGAGGTATGATTGGAAGCCTACTTTACTTAACCGCAAGTAGACCTGATATTATGTTTGTTGTTGGTCTGTGCTCTCGTTACCAATCGAATCCTAAGGAATCTCATTTGACTGTTGTCAAAAGGATACTTAGATATTTGAAAGGTACCGTTAATCTAGGACTTTGGTATCCAAATACTAAGGAATTCCCATTAATGGGTTATTCAGATGCTGATTTTGCCGGATCTAGGGAAGATAGGAAAAGTACAAGTGGAACTTGCCAATTACTTGGGAATTCCCTTGTTACTTGGTCTAGTAGAAAACAAAATGCTGTCGCCCTGTCCACAACCGAAGCTGAATACATGGCCTTAGGAAGTTGTTGTCAACAGTTACTATGGATGAAACAAACCCTAAGTGATTACGGGTTAGGTTATGACAAAATTCCTACCTTCTGTGATAGTACTAGTGCCATTAGTATTACTAAGAATCATGTCCATCATTCTCGAACTAAGCATATAGAGGTCAAACACCATTTTATTCGAGATCATGTTCAGAAAGGGGATATCACCGTGGAATTCGTAGGAACTAATGATCAGCTGGCTGATATCTTCACGAAACCTCTCATTGAAAGTAGATTCTGTGCTATTCGTGATCGATTAGGAATTGTCGAGCTTAAATAGGAAAGATGACTTATTAGTTATCACATTCATATCTTCGATCATGATTTTCTTGGAAATCCTTTCCGAAAATTCATTTTGATTCTCCCTTCCTTATTTGGTGATTTCCTTCTCATTCATAAGGAAAATATTTTCGAACCTTTATTTGAATTTTTCCAAAAATTGTGCCCTCTTTCAGCGAAAAATCATTCCTATTTGAATCCCTGATTTTACTCATATTCCATCTTTATCTCCGTGAGATATCTTCAAAATCTCCATTTGATTCCCTAACGGACAGATTCTTTCTTCCAAGGATTTTGAATTTCAAATCTTTTCAAAATCTGTCAAAAGTCACATCGATATCTTTATGAGATAACCGTTATTTCTCATCCTTATCCAGCAAGTTTTGCTCTTTATAACCTCATTGATCTTCATCTTCTAAAATCATTCAAAGTTTTTTTTCGAAAATCATCTCTTAAACTTCCATCTGCAAAAATGGTGAAAACAAAAGGTGCTGGTTCCAAACGCAAAGCCCCAGTCACAGAGGAATCTCTTATTTCTCCTGCTGTGAAAGCCACTCGCTCAAAGACGAGCAGTTCTTCCAAAACTATCTCTAAGAAAACTACGCCGAAGTCAAAGAAGAAAACGAAGGTTGCCCCACCATCTCCTATTCTGCTTCAACTTCCCGAAAAATCAGCTTCTCCACCACCTAAAACTCCTACACCTGTTCCTTCTCCATCGCATGACAAAGCTGAACACGAAGACGTACATCAAGAGGTCAGCGACGAGACTGAGAAACTTCTGAAAGAGACGTATGGCAGAGAAGTAAGTTTCTACATGAAGGATGGGAAGAAAGTGTTGTTCAATACTGATAATCTCGAGGAGATCACTGACGAGGTGAAGTTTCTGAGCGAAGAAACTAAGGAACGACATGAGAAGCTCAAAAGAGAGAAGTCGCTCGAGGTAGATGCGTCAACTTTGAAGAACTGGCTGAAAGCAAGGTCGTAACGTGGCTGAATGAGTATGGGTGGGAGAACTTCTTGAGAATCGACAAATCGCTGTACGTAGAAGCAGTGAAGCTGTTTACGCCAATCTCGATTTCGTAGAAGACGAATCGGAGATCACCGTGACATCATATGTGCTAGGTAAGAGGATCCAGTGGAATCGCCGCAAGATGAATGAAATGCTGGGTGTCGAAGATGAAGGACTATGCTACTTCAATTTCACTGATTGGTGCAGTTCCCATGTGAAACTGCGAGATTGTGTTAAAGCTCTATGGAATTCCCCTTACAAACCAAAATTTTCAGAAGGCGAAGCCTTGAACAAGCTGTCTGTCGACATGTTCTTTCTTTACAAAGTGCTGCATATGACTTTGTGGAGCGCGCGAGTTGGAAGTGGAGGCCACTCCACGACGATGAACAACATGAGCATGCTCACGCTTTACCTGGTGTCTCAAAATCAGCCTCTCAACTTAGGATACTTCATCCTGAAGTACATGGTCACAGCCTTTCAAAGCTCTGATAGGGTCCTTCCCTACGGAATGCTGCTTACGCACCTTTTTGAATCCGAAGGGATCTCACTGCCCAAAGCATGGGAAGATAGCACTAAGCACGCCGTAGATTTGAGCACGTTGAAGCGAGTTGGTATTCGCTATGATGACCGCAAGGGCTGGTTTAAGACCAGAGACCTTAAGACACCTGTTAAGAGTCCGAGGAAAAGGTCGGGTCGAGAAAGGTTTGAGGGAAGCGATGACGAGCAAGGAACGATAGCTGATCTACAACGGAACATCAAGGGAATTAAGGAGGACAATAGGAAGAAGTTTAGGCAGATCTCCCAGCATTCAAAAGATTAAGAAATTCATGAAGGAGATCTCCGCGGCTATGAATCTCTCTGAATCATCATCTTCGGTTTCATCTGATAGTGATTCCAGCCGTTAGCACTTCCGTCCTAAAAATCCCTTAAGCCTTAGTCTATCTAGTTCTTTACTTTTGGGTTGTTAGTGTGTGTTGGTCGCAGTTGGTCCCTCCTTTTTGATGCTGAAGGGGGAGAAGAATCTAGGGATTAATACCCTGTTTTTTATGTTCTGGGTCGCTTGCTGTTATCTTTTGGGGTCTTTGTGCCCACATGCTATAAATTTGTTATCAGCTTGCTATGATTTGCTTATGTCCTAATCCTTCTGTGCTTGAGTTTGTGATTAGCTAAGGATTAAGGAAATTCCGCACATAGGCAGGGGGAGCATACTGATATGATCTGGTAACTTGCGACATTCCATATGATATGCCCTGGTAATTGCTAAACTTTGCTGATACGTGATATATATAAGGATATTAGCACTTAGACAGGGGGAGCATGCATACTTCACTATGAGAATTTTTTTTCATGCTCTGATCATATCCATGATATACTTAAACATGTTATGTGCATCAAAGTGATTTCGTATCGAGTGTACTCATATGCTTAAGCTAGGCATTAATTACTTGTCATCATCAAAAATGGGGAGATTGTTGACCTTTTTGGTCCTATGCTTATGAGAGTTTTGATTATTCCAAGTAATTATGGGATACAAGTTAGAAAACTCGATATGTATGATTTATGATGTTTAAGTATGTATGAATATTCGACTAAGTGCTTAAATGTGATTAAATTGTTAGATAGTCGAATATATGTGATCTTGTGCATTACTGGAATATTATAGTGATCACCTGGATATGAACGTTTCGTATGAATGGAATATCATCATGTGCTAAATATGGAAGCTGTTATGCTCTACATGGAATATATGATATTCTGTTTATTTTAGGAATAAAGTATTCATTGATATCTCACATGTCACACTGTGCTTATATGGAAATTCCGTGTGTTATATATGGAATCATTCTGTGACATGAATGGAATCACACTGTGTGCTATATATGGAAAATATATTCTGTCAAATGTGATATATGGGCTGTACACGAGATCAATCTATTTTAGGAAAGAATTTCATGAGATATCTGTTTGTGTGCATCTTGATTGACTAAAGAATCAGAAGATCAATTACATATCTTTCCTTGTGCGTATTGGTTTTCATATTATGGAAAGTAGTTAATTGATTGGGCTTATTATGGTAAGATGCTGACTGAAACTATATATGGAATGTGTTTTGAATCGGATGAGATCACCATGCGTGGTAAGTAGTTCCTGTAAATATGGTAAGAGATCATGCATGACCGTTGTGCTTTATTGGTTTATTCTTGGCATGATCTTGTGAAGTTAATGCACGTTATTCTTGAGCATATCTTTACATATTCTATGTGCTTAACTTTCTATGTGGAGTGACGAAGCTATAATCGGCTATAAGAAGAGGATCACTTCACGTCAAGGGTAGAAAAAAGACGATTAAGCCGAAGAACGAATTCCTTTGAGTGTTGAGCGTTAACTTGCGAATTATTCGTTGTTCTGCTAGAGCTTAAATTTGCGAATCCATACCCTTGAGCGATAACCCTTTAGAAACCTTCTGAAAATCTGTCTTCGGACTTGTTGATCGCACAAGGAGGCACGAGTAGAGTCTTCTACACGCGAAGGAAAGAATCGGCGGATTCGGGGGTCCTTCGGTAGCGAGCTGTGTCCAGTCGGGGAGTGGTGATTCCCAGGGAAACGACGTGGAACGAAACTCGGCGTGTAGCAGCCTAGGTGGTCTAGTGTTCATCGTGCTTCGGTTGTGTAAGGGTGTCAATCTCTTTGTAACCATAAACGGTAATATCTTAGTGATTGACTTGAAATCTTGAGGGACAAACCTCAAGGACTGGAGTAAACCCCGGTTGGGGATATAACCAGTATAAAAATCCTGTCTCACTTTACTTTCTGTCATTTACTTTCTGTGAGACAAACCCGAAACGTTTTTCAAAAACCCACGTGATATCTTTGGAACGTTTTTAAAGAAAAAGGAGATAACATTGATACTGCTCTGTTTTTCAAGTGATAACCATTTTTACAGTCTTATTGATATCTTCTTTAAGAAAGGTATTTTCAAAGGAGAAAAAGCCATAAGTTTTATAAGCCTAATTCACCCCCCCCCTCTTAGGCATATTTTGTACTTCAAAAATAAAACCAAAAAATAAAAAAAAGGGATACAAATGTTATTACTAGGCTAGACAACAAGATAATAATATAATTAGCCCATCACTTCCGAAAATACTTGTAAAAAAAAAAAATCAAAATCGTTCCATTACATAAGGACTTTTTCATTACATTAAGGATTGAGCATATACTAAATAAGAATCAAACATGATAATTGCTACAATTTATAACACGATTATTACAATGGATAAGGTCTAAAACCCTTTGGTATACAAAGAGAGCTCTTCCAATCCCTAGCATGCGTCCTTAACATATCCTTAGCTTTATCTTTAACCTTAAGCCCACAATTAACTTGAAGCACCACACAAAGCTTAGCCACGACCCCAATCTGAAGCATCTCTTGCAGAACTAAGGGGCTCGCCGAAGACTTAGCGATCGAATGCAAAACCCTAACCGCGCTTTCGCTGGCAGCGTTAGAAACCCTAAGTATCTTCTTCGAAACGACGGCCAAACCCGCCCCGTGTTTCAGCAGCGAGGCCCTTCCTTCCGCGCACTGGCAGATTAAATCCAACGCCGCGAGCATCGCTTCGCAGGCCATTCGATCGGCGGAATTATCGAGCAAGAGCTCTATGAGTACCTCCGTGATCCCAGCCTCCGCCGCTTTGACCCTATTTCTGCCCCACGGGCAGGCGGCGACCACTGCCTTCAATGCCGCTTTGGAGGCCTTTGCGGAGATCTGATCGTTCAAGACTTGGGCCAGCTCGGCGAAGAACTCCCGCCTGAGGTTGATCAGTACGTCGGGGCCCGCCACTTCGAGCATCGAGTTCAGTACCATGACGGAATAAGCCCGCGACCCGTAGCTGCCGCATTGCATGATGAGGGCCAGCGACTCGATGAACTTGCCGCCGCTGTTGAGGTGGTTCAGGCCCGATTCCGACAGGTGGAGGCTGTGTAGTAGAGTCAGCGCCTCTTCGCCCGTCGTCTTGATGTCCGACAAGTCTTCCGACCAGTGGGCTCGAGACGCTTCTAGGGTTTTATCGACGATCAGCGAGGCTAGAAACTGGCCCGCGCCGGCCCTTTCCATGCACAGCCTATTCTCCTGGCTATGCGAGGACAATGACTTGAGCCTTTTTAGGGTTTTCATCTGAGTATGAGGCGAGCGGGCCTCGTTGAGGAGCTTCAAGACTTGGGCCCGAGTGATGGGCTCCTTTGGGTTCGGCGGCCTTTCGATGCCTATGGAGGCGGCGTGCGACTCGCACCAAGATTGGATCAGTCTTCTCAGGGTGAGGTTCGGGGTGGGCGGTTCGGACATGGAGATGGCTTGCTTTGTGACGGGGCATGTGGCGTTCTTACCGAGAAACGTCCATTTTTCGATGCTGTCCCGATTGTAAGTTATGCCCGTCGTGATTATCACGGGGTCTTTCATGATCTCTAGGCTTATGGGGCAGAGAAAAAACCTTGGAATTTCCACTTGATGATCTGCCATTGATGATAGGTGTGAAGAAGCTAGGTTTGTGGATGTAATAAGGGTTATGAGAGAGAGAGAGAGAGAGAGAGAGAGAGAGAGAGAGAGAGAGAGAGAGGTTCAAATATGTGAAAGTCAGAAACAAGAAAATGTCTGTGATGAGATAGGGAGTAGACTTTTATTTAATTTTTTTGTATAATATTTAGGTATGTATTGACTTTTCAAAGATACCTAAATGAAATACAACTCATGCTTTTGATAAAGTCAAAGTCTAATGTACATCCATTATTTGAATTACAAAAGGAAATGATTATATTTGGAGGTCGACGAGGGGGATGAAATATCATATATAGTATAATCAAATTAACTATTACAACCAAGTATGAAAATTTATTCACCAAATTGCTAACAAAAAAGCAGAAATATTTCGAAAAATCAAAACAAGAATTTTGAGCTAAAGAAAGTAAAGACGGCATAAAGCGAATCTATAGGCCAATCAGCGATCTCTATACTATAGAAATGGGTATGGGTTTGATGGGCTAAGAGCATCTCCAATCGTACTCCAAAACTCAAAATTTGGAGTAAAAATACTCCAACGGTACGCCAAACGCAAACCCAAAATGGGTTTTTTTAGTTTCTCTCTCCTCTTTTAGACTTAAATTTGCGTCTGAACGCAAAAAATGGGTTTGATGTTTCAAAATTACAAATCCTTTTACTTGTAATGAATTATTAAAGCACTCTATATAAAAAATAAAAATAAATAAAAGGAGGTTGTATATGAATATTTATATAATAAACAATTATTATAACATTTACTTTTTTTATTAATTATTTTTTATATCTTATTAATTATTTTTATTTTATTGATATCTAATATAATGGCATCATAGTAGAATTTAAAAATTTACAAATGAAGATGATCACATTGCACTTCGAAATGTTCTAATTGATCATTTGTGGAAGGAATACATCAATTCTGAAACTTAAAATATTATTTATCCTTTATTTGTACGAATAATATTTTTTATGTGCATCTCAATATATTTTTTCCCTCGTGTTGTTTAATTTCTATATTTTTAATAAATATTTTTCGATGTTTTTTATATGTACAAATAATAATTTTATTATCAATTTTATTAAATATTTCTTAATCAACTTTACAATAATATTGTGGTCTAATTTGTAATGTTGTAAAATATATGGATAGTATTGAAAATTTGGAAAAATTAATATGGAAATGAATATTAAGATAATATTATTTTGAGTTTTAAAATGAGTTTAATGGTTGGAGAAGAATTACTGTTTGAGAATGAGTTTGGGTTTGAGAATGTGTTTAATCAACTTATTGCCCGATTCTTTCTTAATATAAAAAATATAATACTTCGATCAAAACATATAATAATAATAATAATAATGATATTAGTAGTATGAACGAAAATATTTCACTTTCATTTGGCGTTGGTCCCACTGAGATTCGTACCTTTCGCTTATTTGTCCCTCGTCGAAAATAAATATTAATTTATTTCGGGATTTACTCACGAAATTGAGGATTCAATGTGAAAATAAAAATAAAAATGGCAGTATACTAGGAATATAAATTTATATCTATACATATATATATATATGTAATAAAATGTGCCTTACACACACAAACACACCAAGTCTTGTTGGATGATATTGCAAACTTATAATATATACTTTGAATTTTGCCCTATGAAAATAAAATTCGTTTTTTTTTAATTGTGGGTTTTTCTTGATAACGTTGCAGATGCGGCCTCCACTCTGTAATATATATATATATATAATATATGAGATTTGCTATGGTGCATACCCTACCGTGAGCACCCCGTGAGCACCGCACACATACTTCGCCTCTTTTCGCTCCAAAACGAAATTTTTAGCCCAATGTTAATCGCATCCCCTTACACAACAACATGATGATGTTGTAAAACAGATTCATCTTTATAAAAACACGCAAAAGATCGATAAGAACAATTTTTTTAATATCACATCCGTGTGATGCTTCTTATCGATCTTTTGCTGTGTTTTTATAAAGATGAATATGTTCTACAACATCATCATGTTGTTGTGTAAGGGGATGCGATTAACATTGGGCTAAAAATTTCGTTTTGGAGCGAAAAGAGGCGAAGTATGTGTGCGGTGCTCACGGGGTGCTCACGGTAGGGTATGCACCATAGCAAATCTCATATATATATATATATATATATATATATATATATAATATTTTGAACATACAAACGAAGTAAAGTAATATGCACATGCAGTCTTTTTAGCATGATAGAATGAATATTACTCAACCCTTTAATGCCCCACGAAGATATACATCTCCTCGCTAACCTAAACTAAAAATCATTTTTTTAAAAAATATTTTTTAATCAAATATACTCTATATAGTCAAACTCTAAATTAAAATGTCCCAACCCTATATATAAACCCCAATATAACAACTCATCTAAAAACCAAAACCTTCCACCACCACCACCACCACCATGACGGAAAAAGCCTGCGACTACCACGCCGAATACTACCGCAAAATCCTCCGGCGGTTCCTCGCCTCCTTCTTAATCCTCGGGCTCGTAATCCTCCTCATAATCGTCATCGTATGGGCCGTTCTCCAGCCCCGAAAACCCTCCTTCACCCTCCAGGACGCCACCATCTTCGACCTCAACGTCTCCTCCCCGAACGTCATTTCCGCCACCGTCCAGGTCACCGTCGCCTCCCAAAACCCTAATTCTAACATCGGAGTTTACTACGAGAGAATGACCGCCTACGCCACTTACCACGACCAGCAGATAACCTACTACTCCTCCGTACCGCCGGTCTATCAGGGACACAGAGGAGTCAACGTGTGGTCGCCTTTTCTCTACGGTAATAACGTCCCCGTCGCTCCTTACAATGGGATCGCCTTGGGTCGGGATCAAGGCCAGGGTTCTATATCCTTGACCGTTAGGGTCGACGGGCAGGTCAAGTGGCGGGTCGGGTCGTTCGTTTCGGGCCATTACCATCTCCACGTTACTTGCCCCGCCCGTATTCCCATCGGGAATAGCAAGAACTATGGGGTTGTTGTCGGGAATGCGATCAAATACCAGCTTTCGCAGAGCTGTAGTGTCAACGTCTGATGATGTTATGACCTTCTAAGATTTCGATGGAGCTATAATTAGGGCAACTTCATTAATCTTGTTATGAGGATTAGATATTTATATAGTTTCTACTTTCCTTTTGTTCCACATTTTCGTGTTGTAACAATGTATTGCAATTTGCTTTCTTGCATGATCTCTTTGTATTATTATTAGCAAGCTGTAAGAATGATAATTTATGTGAAATAATTCTTTATTTTTTTCTTGAAAATCAGATAAATTATACTTATATACGCATAATTATACAAGCTTTGAGAATTACTCAATCGTTTGAAAGATCCAAGAAACGAAGGAAGGGCCGCTTTCAAGACTAAAAGAAGTTTTCTTCGATTTCAAATAATGTTTATTACAATGAAATGTGATAATGAAGCAATGTATGTCGGGTTAGTGCATGGTTAGAAACCGTCTCCAACCGAGCTGTATAACCCAATAAATAGGGTAAAATAAATCTAACCGTACACCAAATCAAAACTCAAAATGAGTTTTTCTCTCTCTCTCTCATGCTTCAAACTCAAATTTGCATTTGGGTTTAAACAAATGCGTTTGACATTTTTATATTGCATAAAAGGCCTTTTATGTGTTTTAATTATTAAAGAGCCCATATAAAAAAAAATTAAAAAAAAAATATAGAAAAATATATAAAAATGAATTGCATTCTCATCTGGGCTTTCTGCTTTTATAATTAGTATTCCGGAAGTGGATTGTCGATTCAGATGCCATCGAAATATTTTTTGCAAAATCTTATTCTCTTATGTTTTTTTATGTTTTATTTATATATAATATAATATTAAAATATTGTTTTGAAAAGTTGTAAAATACGTGGGTAAATATTGAAAAGTAATAAAAACTAGTGTGAAAAAGAATATTTTAAGACTATATTTTTAATTTGAAAATGACTTTAATGATTGGAGAATAATTACTGCGATTTGAGTTTAACAATGAGTTTAAGTTTAAGAATGTGTTTTTTGGTTGAAGTGATAACGTGCCACAATCAAAGGAATGATATTACACACATTTACGTGGGCCGAGAATATTTCTGAAGCCCATATGTTTGGGCCAGAATCGTATATCTAAAAGCCCAATAGCTTTTGGTTGATACTTAAAAATATTCCCACATCGATTTTTTTCTTTTTTTTTTCCTTACACATGCATTGCATTGCATGGCATGCACGGTCTTCGTATTCTTTAACATAGGATTCTGGCAATAGAAAGTGTTCGAGTTAAAGAAAGCGACTTTAAGCGTGAGAGAAAGATCGATGCTTTTTTTACACACACACACATATATATATATATCATATATATATATATATATATATATATATATACTGCCTACGAATTCTCTACAAGTCATATCATGCTTCAATTTATATTTTTCTTTTATTATGTCCCCTTTTTTTTTTCGTGGATGTGTGTTGAAACTATAAATCTATATATTTATATTTAAAATGAAAAGAAAAGAGAAAAAGGCAGAGTGATTTATTTAAAAAAGGCACAAAAGTTGCTTGGATTAAAGAAAGTATGTTTGCTTTTAAATTTAGTGCACGAGGTGAAAAAAGGGATCAACTTTATGTTAAAAGGGCTGTCCACTTTCTATACTCTTAGAGTACATATAATAAATATTATTATCATTCATCGTGGAGTATCTTGCTCCCTGCTTTTGAGGGAAAATTAGATTCCATATGCCTTCACATCTACATTAATTTTAGATTATACATGCATACATATATATATATATATATATATAATTTTATATATAATTTGCAGTTTTATGATGTTGTGTTGTGACTGTAGTTCACTTTCACTAAATTGTTAAGTTTCTCAAACTGTAACAATTTATTTATTTTTACTAGAATTTTAGGTTTATGTGTGTTGTGTGTGTATTCACTTAAAAAAAATGACCCGAATAATGTCGAAAATCCGCTGGGAATAACCCATCATCGGCCTTACAATTCTATCAGACTCGTCGTCATATATTTTTTATTTCTGATGATGTGTTCGAACCAAGAAAATTCGGTCGAAAATCGTCGGCGGGGTCGCGGTTGATTTTTCTGCCGAAATGTTTGCAAATCTTTGTAGAGATTAATTCAAGGGTAAGAATGTGTAGTGGGTATCAAATCCAATTAATCCAAAATTGGTAAATGTAAAAAATTTGCAACATTAATATAAGCTTAGTAGAATAATTTAGTTACAACTACATCACTTAAGACTTATACGTTGGTCTTTTCTTTGGTTTGGACTTCAAATAATTTTATTTTCGAACAGAACGTTGGTTAACTATAAGTTAAAAGTAGGGAAAAGACCTAATTCCATTATGCAAAAAAAATTAAATTATTTCATATCTAATACAACCATGAAAAGTATTGATTTCTTAGACTTTCCTGTATTTTTCTATTTTATTCTTCAAAAGCAGAAAAAGGGCTTAACCCTTTGCGCAACAATTACGTTATGGATCGTTTCATGCCTTATTCTTTCCTATTAGAAACCTTCTAACATGTAATAACATTTGAATTCTTTTATAGCTTTACTTCTAATATTTGGAAAATTCAACATTAGTATCATCAAAAGACTCAATTAAACTCAAAACATAACTAGCAACTAACGTATCTCTTACAACGAAAATAAACCCTAAATTCTTACAAGTCCTTTATTTTGAAAACCACCCGCCCAATCAACAAGATCGATAATCCCCACCTTATCATCAACACATTGATCATCGTCATCATCATCATCATCTTCATTACAACCCAAAGGAACATTCAAATCAATCGTAACACTATTTGACCTAATCCCTTCTTCTTCTTCGTCTTTCCGAGCTCTCCTATCGTCCACTTTGTCCCTAGCCGAGGGCGAGCTCGAACTGCAAGCACCCTTAGAACACAACACAACAATGGCGTCAAGAAGGCTAACTTCTTCACTATCATCACTCATATTGCTTATCTTTCCTCTTTCGATAGCCCTTTTAATCCCCACCTTCGAGAAATAATCCACGCTGTCCCAATCTTCCACGAAGAAAACACGGCGAGGATTAGAGCCCACGGATTGGAAAAACCTATGAATAAAGCTCATGGAGCTCTCTCCTTCTCTACATCTTTTGCTTCGAGAATCGTCAGACGATGAACTATAAACGAACGTGCTCGTAACCCCGATGGATACGAAGCTTGAATAAGACCCAAAAACAAGTTTAGCCAATTCCCTTGAGATTCTCAGCTTGGCTTTTGTGTCTTGGCCAAGAAATAAGAGCCATGTATCTTCTTTAGTTAGGTTGTCTTTCCTTTTAACCCTTTTAGACTTGCATCGATATATAGTTGCTGTGATCTCTCGAATTATATCCTTATGACATGGATCCACCTTCTTCCCTAGTTCGTCGGAGAAGAACTTTATGTTCTCATCAGAGTTAGAATCTCCAAACTTTGGGCTGTGTTCGATGTCCATGATCACATCGCTTGACGTAGCAGATTTTAGGGTTCCTTCGGAGGACGATGACGAGGGTTTTCTGTGTGATGAGTTTCTGCAGTGTGCGTTCCACTTCATCGATAAATCTCTGATAGAAGATGACGACGAATCGAGTCTCTGAAATATATATAAAAAAAAGAACACCATAAGCAAAAGTTTTTTGAATTATTACTTGAATTATTTAAATGTTTTTATTACCACCTTGTGATCATACTGTTTGGTAAAGTTAAAGAAGGTACGTAAAACTTTAGAAAAAGTGGAGAAACCTTTTCTTTTGTGTAAAGATAACATAGATTAATTAGTGCATATAGTCTATTAATGCTGAAAGCAAGATAAAGCTTTGATAGATAGGATAATAGTGAGACCTGATGATGATCATTATTACAACTTGGCCTGATTTTACTTTCATCTCTGAGCCAACAAGGCAAGATTGACAATGTGGGCTCATTCGTGTCGCCCCCTTTCGACCTTCGAACTTCTTCTTCGAACTTTCCCCTGCAATCATCGCAGCACGATATATGTATCTCGCCATTGTTTTCGACCCTTGCACCTTCGAGCTGTTCATCGCTGATTAATATGGACAATGAAACTGAACTCAGTCAGTAGATTGATTCATTAAACAGTCAGTAGTTTACTAAACATGCTATTAATGTAATAAAAGGACAGACCTTTCTGAAGAAACAAGACTCAGTCCCAAGCTATTAGCAGGTATGGTAATAGGATGCAAACCCCAAAGAGTCTCCAGCGAATTGTATCCACTTCTGCACCTCATATACGTCTGAAAAGTGGCGATTCCCACGAGCCAAAACCTTCTCATCTCGCCGATGCCCCAAACAAATCGGCCGATCTCCATGATCATGTGTTCCACGGAACAGTAGTAGCCTCTCTCTTGCTCGGACTTGACCCTATAATCACTGATCCATTTAAGGTCTCCCAAGTACAAAACAACACCTTTGGACAAAAGACTCTTCACAAGGCAAGCTAGCTCTCCCATCTTCTGCTCTACTTCTTCCCTTTGAAGATTGCAGAAGGAGTAGAGCGGCGGGATGCTTACGAACTTCACTTCTTTCAGTTCCTCGGGTACTTCTCCTTTGTCGACCCTATTCATTAAAGCTCTTACCGTGTTGCCTATGTTAGAGATGGACTCGCCTACTACGACGATTCTGTTTCTCTTGCCTCTCATCAGCAAGCTCTCCATTAGGACATTTACGTCTTCCTTTCTAACTGGTTGATGATCTGATGATCCACTGCTAGCTATCATTTGTACTCGCTCGTCTTGACTTCTATCTAACTCTATGGACTTGTTACTGTGGTGGAGATCATCGTTATTACCGTCATTGTTTTGAGAACACAGCTGCAAGGAAACAGCTTTCTCCACATTGATCTTCACGTGAGTGCTCGAAAAGCCGGCCTCCCTCATCACTCTACTCACGCTGGGGTCGTCCAAGATCGATATTATAAGCTGCTCAAGTTCGATTTTGATAGCTAAAACGGGCGCCTGCTGCTGCTGCTGCTGATTTTCTATCGAGCCCCGCCGCTGATGAGCCTGGGCTCGTTTAAAAGCAGCCACTAGAGCATTCGATATAGAAGGGTACTGATTCTGCGCCTGAGCATAGTGAGGTCCCAAGATAGGGCTCGAAGTAGAACAAGCCGGCAGCCTATTGAGCGCCACGTTGAAGCAAAGCTCGAGCGCCTTACACTGCAGCCGATGGGAGTGCGACTGCAGACATGCCACCCGAAGCAAGCCGTCTTGAGCTGAAAGCATCGTGTTGGCTACGTGGAGGGGAGTCACCTGCCCATGTCCCCGCCTTTTCGCTAAGACCACGGCTTGTTTTACTACAGCCGCCGCTTCTGACGTTAGAGCTTGTTGTAATCCACAGTTTCCTGCCCTCATGATTAAGGATATATTATGCTTATTATAATTCAAGTACGAGGAATAATGTTGAGGAAGAACACTGAGGAATAAGGGATGATAGATGAAGAAATCAAAAGAAAAGAAGGGTTGGGGCTTGATTGAACTTGCATGTAGATGGAGATTTTGGGGCTGGTGAAGATAATATTATTGATTTTTTGAGATTAAAGGAATTTAGTAAAAATAGTGAAGTAGTGGGGTTCTTTTCTTGGTGATGAGGTAAATAATGTTAGGGTCCAAAGTGGATTTATTTCAGCAGTGGAAAGCATATGAATGCGCCAGAACCAAAGGCAGATCAGCTTTACTCTTAGTTTTAGATCCTATAAATAGATTTGGAGATATATATCATCTATATATTTATTTATTTATTCTGCATAAAGCAAAAGTAAGTGTGTGTGTGTGTGTGTGTTTGTGGAATTGTGGTCTGAGTGGGACTCCTCTATGCAAATGCAACATATAATAGATTTAATTAATCTTTTTATTACCATAGAACACATCTAATCTATCCATCTGTGAAAAAAAGCATATACTTTATCTTATTTTTCTTGTTAAACCTTATCCCTTATTAACCTAAACCCAATATTCTTCATTTATATTCATATGGTTATATATATATATATATATGTTGGGTATCAAACCCAATCCCACATCGGGTAATTCGAAGATGAGTCACTTGTACATAAGCTTGTGGGCTACTCCCTCTAATTGCCAATTGGTTTTAGAGTGGAACCCCACGAGCTTATAGGGTTGGGGTGGTTCGGGGTTGATTCAATCCTTTAATATATATATATATATATATATATATGTTTGGCAAAGCAAAAGCCCTCCAATTGCATCATTTCAAGAAAATCTGTATAAAAAAAAACCTTCTTTCAGTTCATTGACAGTGAGTTTTTAATAATATTCAAAAGCTAGCTAAGATAGAATCAAGAGAGAGAGAGAGAGATTAGGGCATATCTCAAACTACGAGGAAGAACAAGATGAGGCTGTCTTGTGTAAAAGAATGGGGAACTGTGTACGAAGGGAATGTTTTTTTTTTTCATTCCAAAACTCAAAGACTATATATGCACAGAATAAATTAAAGTGGCTCTCTCAGATTTTTCTTAAAGAGACTCTCTCGCTGTATGTTAAAGCTTTTGCATGTACCAAAGCAAAGCAAAATGCCTTATGAACGAGCCCTTTTCCTTTCCTAGATTATACATTCATCGTTAGATACCTTTATGCATAAATTCATTGCATGGAAATTTAGAACATAGTGATACTCATCAGGTATAATATAGTATATAACTCATTAACCTATCATCTTTATGTGTAATAAACCTTTTGATTGAGGGAAGTTTTCTTGGTCTCAGTCAAAAAGCAGCTTCCACTAATTCATATACCTTTGATGTTCTAAAAAACAAAAAAAAAAAAGATGTAAAGAGCACCAAATAACTTGAGTTATGAGATAAATATTTTCTTCAAGGCAGCTAAAAACAAAAGTAGGGTTTCGATAAAAAATGAAAGGAATAAATAATGGTCCCTTTTTCACCTCATTATACAAGTATATTAATAGCCTCAACCATCCTCGACATGATATTTCAAACTTGGTGGTATTTATATTATGAGGGATAATTATAAAATTTAAGTATATTAGTTTTCGATTTTGGATCACTATAGTTGATGATTATAAAAAAAATCATAAATTTCATATGTCGTAACAAATTTGGGATCTCCGATAGTTTTTCCGACAAAATTACTCGGAAAGCATTCTTGGCTGCTTACGTGGAAGGCTTCCTACCCACTTGCCTGCTGATAGAGAACACTGTCAAGTTGGATTTTCGACTTATTTAGTGACATATTGTTTCAATCATCAAATATAATGATCCAAATCGAAAACCGATATACCTAGTTACTCAAGTTGTTATTTCTCAAAAATCTCAAACATAATGAAATGTAGTTAAAATTACTATATGTCAATTAACATTTATTTTGAATTAATATGGAAATAAAACTAATTATATATTACAGCCCGAAATGATTGTTAGAAAAAAAAAGATCAATTTCGTTTAAACTTGGCTACAAGCTTGAAGTTTTCTATAAATTGAAGTGGAAGTCTTTTAAAAGAGAAAAAGATAACCTCGTTTGATTTCAAAATCAAGTGTGAACTTAAAATAGACTTTGGCTCGACTTGATTAATAGACGTACTAGTATATATATATATATATGTGTGTGTGTGTGTGTGTGTGTGTGTGTGTGTGTGTGTGTGTTTGTGTTTGTGTGTGTGTCATATCGACAAGATAAATAAAAATAAATAAAAGGATACAACAAAAGCTAGACAAAGATTCACAAATCATAGTGTATTAAAGCACGTTCTTTTCTTTTTTTTTTTTTGTGAGAAAAAAATATTAATTATATAAAATTATAACATTAACTAATTATTCATTTTTCTTCTTTTGCCTAAAGTAGTAAAATTAAAGCATTTCATAATCACCAAGCAACACAATAAAAAGTAATGTATGGAATTATCTACTCAAAAGAATAAAAGCATTTCAAATACGCATCTTGCCACGGCCATGTGAATAAAAGCAGCATATGACTAATTTAAATATAAATATAGGCTTATATGTTTATATATATTAATGAAGAATAAATGCTCTAAAGTATTTCTTTTGGTGTATGCATATTTATACTATTACACACAATACATTATTGCAATTCTCTTCGTTAGTGGCATGATAAAGGTACGTAATAACCAACGAAGAAAAGTTGCTCCAATTTTGACATGACAGCCTTCTGATAATAAAGTTGATAGAATTACGTAAACCTTTTTTCCCCAAAAGGCTTTCATTCCATTTTTAAAAATCGTTAATTGCGTCATTAGAGAAACTTAAAAAATGAGTTATCTCTTTTCTTATATATATATATATATATATATAATAATAATAATATCATATCATAACATAATGAAAAGCTTTTCAACAGTCGCCATCATCACGACAACATGATATGCTTACCTTCTTAGGCCAATGTTCTTCCTGTCTCTAGTTTTCTTTCTTTCTTTTTTTTTTAGTGATTTTGATATATATATATATAAAGCTAAGTGGGCCCTTTTTCTTAACATGGGACCAAATTGAGGCCCATTTTTATTGGGCCCTTCAATTTGGGCTTTTCTTGGCGCAAATGAGATTACAAAACTTGTAATTTAGATCCTAATTTTTTTTCCTTTTTACCAAGACATCATCATCATCGTAGTCCCTTCAATTCGACTAAATTCAGTATAAAGCGAATCTAAATTTCATTATCGGCTATAAGACGATTTCAATTTTCAGTGGAACCAATCATCTAGTCTGTGTGTACTATTTTCATTCTACACAGTCTATGATAATCAAGGAATCAAAGTGGAACCAACTTTTAATCTCAACCTAAAAATATCATGAGCTTGATCACTTAAATGAATAGGTATTAATGGGTTGTATATAAGAGAAATAAGATCTTTATATATAAAGAAATGTAATTTCTGAAAAAACAACTTGTAAAAAGCTAGCTCTAATAGAAAGTCTTACATCGCTGCAATGAATATATGCAATTTTTCTTTTATTGCCAGCTGGGCATGAGCAAATGACAAGTTGCAAAATAAGATGTTATTATCAATCACCTTTTAATTTAATTAATTGTTCCCAAAAAATAAAAATAATAATAAAAAAAGGGTCCCAAGCTGGAATGGAACAATGACAATTCCGTGGGCACAATTTACGTACGTTAATTTGCCATTTAAAGTCAAAGACTATACAGACAAGTAAGTCTCTTCTGTCTTGCTATATATAATAATTATTTCACAGCTAAATTAATCTAATATCCACATGACATTTTTTTCCCTTTCTTTTTATTTATATTTCATTGCGTTTTAATTTTTTTTATTATTATTAATGCAATTTTGAGGCCTTGTGTTTTGTATTTTTAATTTATTTATAGCCCTCTAGACATCTATAGTTAAAGCAGCATAGATTATAATATTAATGTATTTTTATTTCCTACGGTTTGATCTAAATTAATAGCATTATTACATTATTCTCGGTGAACAAAAAAGAAATAATGGACAGTTACGCTAAAAAGAAAAGATAATGAAAAAAAAGAAGGTTATATCATGTCTTAAATTAATGACTATATAAAAAAAAAGGTGTTCACTTTCAGCTGTGTGGTGGAGTGGAGCATTAATATAAAAGTAAATAATTATAAAAAGAAAAAGGTAATGTTTTTGGTTAATTATTTTGTAATCATCAGAGAATCGTGATTGTGTATATAACACGTGGAAGGTTTAAATGTTAGTTAATTGATATTTGGTAAACACGTGTGTGGACAAAAGTGTCAAGCCCACGAGCTCAGCCACTCAGCCACCGTCCCCACGCCGTCGCTATCACGTGCTTTGGCCGGCACCGCCACTTTTCGACGCAAGACCATTAGTATTTCTATATTATATTATATATATAGATAAAATCCAAAATAGCCACAATGTTTACCATATGGACCAATTTAGTCTCCGATGCTTCGCCTGAACCAATTTAGTCCCCAATATTGTCGATTTTGGACCAATTTGGTCATTCCGTCACGATAAACGTCACTTTTAATGGAAATATCACACGTGTCTCACGATAAATCATGTCTGAATCGGTATAATTGAAATGATTACTGAAATTAGAGCACGAAATTAAAAATTTCTCCTCTAAAATTCGAATATGAGCTCTACATCACCTGTTTCATCGAGCTTCATTGATAGTATAAGAAAACAGTAAAAACCTCATAATCTTTCAAATATTTCAAAATTCGATACATACATGATTTAAGTATGGTCAACGAGTGAGATTTTCGTTAAAATTGACGTTTATCGTGACGAAATGACCAAATTGGTCCAAAATTGACAACATGAGGAATAAGTTAGTTCAGACGAAATATCGGAAACTAAAGTGGTCTATAAGGTAAACATTGGGGACCATTTTTGGTTTTATCCCTATATATATTTATATTTATATCTCCCACTTCACTTGATATTATTGCATTAGTTTGAAACTTCGAGACGATCGTTATAATGAAATCTTTATTCATACAGTAAATTAAAATTTGTTAATCATAAATAACATAGAAAACCGATAGCGATTGAAAAAAAAATTATATGTAAAAACCCCAATTAAGAATATATATATATATATATACAGCTAAACCAAAAACCATAATTTAAAATACCGTAATGACCTTTTAATGGCGCAGGTGGATGATATCTACGGACACATCACGGCAGGAATATGTCCAATCAATGCCGTCAAGATTTTGTTCTTTTATGTACACAATGTCCAAATTTAATTTAATCACTACGCAATTAAATCAATCAAAATGTACACAAGTCTAAGATTCAATTTCACTTAAATTTCTTGAATTTGGTAATATGTAGTTTAGTATAATTTCCACTCTGAAAGTATGAGAACTACAGTAGTACTGTTCGGACAATTAATAATAATATAAATTATTACTACTGTTGTTATTATTAATATTATGACGCAATCATGATGAAATAATTCAGAGAAGACAAACAAAACATTTATGATTTACATGGATAAATAAGCAATCATTTTTTTGGAAATCTTGGCATTAACAAAAATGACAAAACGATGATAAATACATTTGAAAAATTTCATACTCTAAAAAGGTTATAAAAGGGTGGTACATATGATAATGAAATCATTGAAACGATAATGTAATGTAATGCCCTAACACTTAGGTAACTATAACGACCTCACGATGTTCCAACGATCGTTGCTTGCACGTCGATCGATATCACCATATATATGCAATTAGACGGCATTTTGTAAGCTAATGAGGTTAAAAATCATTTAATGTTAAAAGCCCTATTAAAATGACACATAGCCTAACTTCAAATTAAATGATTGTGATGCCACTCTATCACAACTATTATTACTTATCAAGAAATTGAATTTCAAGAAAAGTTAAAAGTATATTCACATCTATTGCAAACCCTAAAAATCTCATTATTAGCTAGTTACATTTTCGGTCATCAAGAGATAGATCAAGCGGCACGATCATGATATCTCCAAGTAGAGGTCATGAGTTTGGACTCCTTAATTATCGCAGTCAGTGTGGAATTAGGACATAATACATATGTCAGATAAATTAGTTCCGCTAGAAATCGGGATGGAACCGAAGTTAGATTTAAATTTGCCTTGATGGTCCATTGACCCTCCGGCCGGCCGGATTACCCCTTAAGATCCTGTTTGGTTGGGAGAATGAGTTTAGATGATATTAGTTTTAATTGGATTTAGATAAGAAGGATATGGGTTTTTGGGGTGTTTGTTGATGGATTTAAATAATGACGTCTGATCTGTTTGGTAGATGAGTTTAAATGGTATTATGTTTAATTAAATTAAATTACAATCTTAACCCTATTTTTTTATTTAAAAAATTTATAAATAAAAGATAAATTTGTCAAATATGCATGAGATTAGATAAACGGAGGATGAATGTATTAACTAAATCCTATCATTAAATAAACCCTCCGACCAAACACTGCATTAATTAAATCTAACCTCTCTAATCTCCCCTAATACCCCCAATCAAACAGGCTCTAAGGACATATCGGCAATAACCCGGACCATAGGCTAGGGATGGGTTAGAGTTTTACAGCCTTGGAATTGGATCACATTGATTCATAGTGAGCTTAGTAGAATTTTGTGGACAAAAAGAAAAGAAAAAGCTATAGTTATGTTTTCAAAATTGTAGGGTTGACAAGTATTCTCTATTAATTAATTAATTTTAACTATACATCGTATCAAGATTATGACAATCAGTGTGTGGAGTCTTCGTCTAGTTTGTTGTGGGCAGTCAAACATATGACTTGATGCTTATAAATATTAAATATAGCATGACTTCGTATACGATGTTAGATTATTTGAGAGTGTATAAATAAGCTCCTACGTACTAAAATTAAATAATAATGTACTCAACACATCTTTGTTAAAAGACTTTTTTTTCCCTAAATAAATATAAATTAGATGGCAGTATCATTATTTATTATTATTACTTCTATCATATCTTTACGTAAGTCAAGTATTTTTCAACAAGAGTGGAACTTATTAGTCATCTCTTGTGAATAACACCACATTTCAAGGGTATTTATGTAATTCTATTTCCTATCTAACCCCTTTATAAAAAGCAAACTCATTACATTTTATGAACCATACAAACGAAACTGTTTCTCCTTCGACAACTTCCATAACTGTACTGTACACACATCTTTCTTCCTCGGATCTCAGCTTCTTTCTCTACATTCATAAGCTGTAAGGATTTGCAGTACAACAATGGAGTATGCCCATAAATGCAATGATAAATAGCCTTTAAGCCTGAAAATCTTCACTTTATTTAATGACACTGAGTTTTGCCTTTATATATTACACGCAGGTTGTAAGAAAAAAATGACGAGCCTCATACGAACGAAGTCCGACCAGCTGGTGGAGACTATGGCGTCGGCCCTGGCGGCGATGAAGTCACCTATATCGTTCTCCGGCGAAGCGGGTGGCGGCAGCGCGGAGGGAGAGAGCGGCCGCCTGTCGAGGAAGTCGAGCCGAAGGATCAGCAGCAACAACGCCCACATCAGAAAGACGAGAAGTGCGCAGCTTAAGTTCGACGCCGACGACTTGAACCTTAACAGCGGCGCGGCTCTGAGCCGAGCCTCCAGCGCGAGCCTGGGTCTGTCTTTTTCTTTCACGGGGTTCACGGCTCCGCCCGACGATGAGGTCGAGGGTGGTTCGAAGCCCTTTAGTGACGATGAAGATGCAAGTAAGTTCACTGTTTCATATGTATTTCGTTATTTATTTTATTTTTATGATTATTATTTCGTGTTTCATTTCATGAACAAACTGCGTACCATGAATTGAGATATTATTATTATTGTTAGAGGTGAATTTAGGTGAATTATAATGTAAATAGAAAAGTACCCCACATACGTATGTGACAAATTCCCTCAATTCTAGGTAAGTAATTGACACCACTTGAAGAATAAATATATATAATATATAATATATATATATATATATATATATAGATATGGTTGATGCAAGATAGGCCAGGAAAAGTGGAGACGATGGTCGAATTGTATGTTTAATTAAAATATTTAAATGGGATATATGTAGGAAGGTTTAAATAGGCCTAAACGTTTCTCACTCTTATGACATGCAAATGCATGAAGAAGTGAAAGAGCCAAATGGAATCCCATGAGTCATATAAATATATGAGGACAAGCATAGTGTAGTTAATTAGGAAAACCTAGAATTCCACGAACTTGGAAAACAAATGGACTCCACTTAGCTTAATGGGTCAATGGTCTTGGAGTCATTTGAGTGACAAGTGTCTTATATATATTTAAAAAAACTTAAGTCAAAATTTTCATTATTTTCTTCCATAATTTTGAAAATAGTTTAACGGTTGGGTCACTACATCAATGGTGTAAGCGGTGGGGACCACTACGAACTCCATCTGTCAGCCATATGTTGTCCACTAAATCTAGCTGTCAGATTAAGGGCCACCAATAATTATGTAAAATATTTTAAAAAAATTGGTGAAAAAATCATTTTCACACTTATATTTTGGCATAACTAATAACTTAGTGCCTTATATATTATTAGCAGTTGATATAGAGGCTGGAAGACAAAAGAGGAAACTTCAGTCAGAGCCCACATTGCCAATCTATCTTAAGGTAACAATACCATTAAACAGCATTAATACTCAGCTTTTTAGTTCTGTTGAGTTAAGGATGCAGTAAAACAAACCCTAATATAAGAAGAAATCAATGTGAAAAAAAAAAAAAAAACTCTTGCTCGGACATTATTGATCATTTGATTGGTTTGGTACTATGTATTTGCACAGGAAAAATAAAGGGATTTTGGAGAGGTTTGTTTCTAAGCTAGAGCTCATCATCTTCTCTGCAACTCATTGAACAAATGGAAATTTATATATATTGTCAGGTTCAGTCTTGTACATACTTATCATTTTTTCAAGTGATTTTTGTGTACAAGACTCTTCCTTTTTTCTCTAACAAAAAGAACAAACCACACACACACACACACACGCATGTGTGTGTATATATACATAGGTCAAATGATGTATAGGAGTGTTGGTTGTTTGTTATGGTTCTGTCATAATAGACATATAGTGGATTAGTGTGTTAGCTTAATTATTGCATTAGCGATGTTATTAATTTGTCTGAGTCGATCGCGAATGCAGTTCACCGACGTGTCTTACAAGGTAATAATCAAAGGCATCACGTCGACGGTGGAGAAGGAGATTCTCAATGGGATCACTGGCTCGATCGATCCCGGGGAGGTCTTAGCCCTAATGGGACCATCGGGCAGTGGGAAGACCACGCTGCTGACCGTACTCGGTGGGCGAGCTAGACAGTCGATCGCGGGAGGTTCCATTACTTACAACGATGAGCCGTATTCGAAGTCCCTCAAATCCAGGTAATAACTAACGATCGAAAATAAAATCTCAAACTTTTTATAGAAGAAAAACCCTAATGTTTTCGTATGATAAAAAAAAATTGCAGAATAGGGTTTGTGACTCAAGACGATGTGCTGTACCCTCACCTCACGGTGAAAGAAACGTTAACCTATGCTGCCCGTTTAAGACTTCCGAAGACATTGACGAGAGAGGAAAAGGACCAGAGAGCGGTAGACGTAATATGCGAGCTGGGACTAGAAAGGTTCACACACACATATATTTATTACAAAGCAAAGCATCATCAACCAAAAAGTCTTGGTGTAAGAAATAATGGTGGAACTTATTCTATCAGGTGCCAAGATACGATGATAGGTGGCTCTTTCGTTCGAGGAGTTTCGGGCGGAGAAAGAAAGCGAGTGAGTATAGGAAACGAAATAATAATAAACCCGTCCCTGTTGTTCCTCGACGAACCAACCTCGGGCTTGGATTCTACGACGGCTTTGAGGATCATTGACACATTGCATGACATTGCAGAGGTAGCTAGCTGCTACTTATATGTGCATATACACACCTAAGTTTTGCTATTTTCTGATGTAATAACCTTGAATATATTATTAACTCAATCCCAGGCTGGTAAGACGGTGATCACAACGATTCACCAGCCATCGAGCAGACTCTTTCTCAAGTTCGACAAGCTGATTCTTCTCGGCAAAGGCAGCCTTATCTACTTCGGGAAATCATCCGAGGCTATGGTCTACTTCTCGTCTATAGGCTGTTCGCCGCTGATCCCTATGAACCCTGCCGAGTTCATGCTCGACCTCGCAAATGGGAACGTCACAGACATCTCCGTCCCATCCGAGTTAGAGGACAGAGTTGAGAATTCGTCCGAGCCAGAAACTAAGTCTTGCAGTGTAAATCCAGCTCCTGCCCTAGTTCATGAGGTGGGTCAGATTTGGGCAAGAAAGATAGAAAGTTATTACATATAGGTGACAATGTATACTAATATTATCATATATTATTGTTTGATATTACTACACAGTATCTGCTGGAGGCATATGAGACAAGAGTAGCAGAAGAAGAGGAGAAGAAGCTTATGAACCCTATCCCGATCGACGACGAGATCAAGAACAAGGCGGGCTCGGGAAAGAGGGAGTGGGGTGCGAGCTGGTGCGAGCAGTACTCGATATTGTTCTGCCGAGGGCTCAAGGAGAGAAAGCACGATTACTTCAGCTGGCTGAGGATCACCCAAGTTCTTGCGACGGCTACCGTTCTTGGCCTTCTATGGTGGCAATCTGGCGCTAATATCAATAACCCTAGAGGGTTGCAAGAGCAGGTAAACTAATACACATTTTCTTGTAATGAAATGATCAGGCGGTAATAAAATATCTAAGCGAAGGGGGGGACATTTTATCAGGCAGGACTGCTGTTCTTCATCGCCGTTTTCTGGGGCTTCTTCCCGGTTTTCACGGCGATCTTCACATTCCCGCAAGAACGGGCGATGATAAGCAAAGAACGAGCGGCAGACATGTACAGGCTGAGCGCCTACTTCGTGGCTCGAACCACCAGCGACCTACCCCTCGACATGATACTGCCTGTGCTTTTTCTGATCGTGGTTTATTTCATGGCGGGCTTGAGAATGCACGCCGCCTCTTTCTTCCTCACCATGGTCACTGTCTTCCTCTGCATCATAGCAGCCCAGGTATATATACACATCTATAGCCATATGGCCTTACAGTTTTCATCAAATATTCAACTTACATGCTTGGGCGGGGATGAACGAAATCGCAGGGACTAGGGTTAGCTATCGGCGCTACGTTGATGGACATGAAGAAGGCGACTACTCTTGCATCAGTTATGGTCATGACCTTCATGTTGGCCGGCGGTTTCTTTGTAAAGGTGACAACTTTAAACTCACTTTCGTCATTACCATCGTCAGATAATCAAAGGATTCGAAGCTAATTATTCTATGTGTGCATATATGCAGGATGTCCCAGTGTTTATATCGTGGCTTCGTTACTTATCCTTCAACTACCATACGTACAAACTCCTACTGAAGGTGCAGTATGAGCACATTACTAATACGGTCGATGGGATGGAGATAGACAAAGGGTACAAAGAGATTGGGGTTTTGTTGGCTATGGTGGTCGGCTATAGGTTTCTGGCGTACTTGTCTTTGAGGAGGATGAAGCTTGGAGCTTGAATTTTTTTTAGATGATTTTGATTTTATTTTGAGAAACTATTATATGGTTTTGCTCAAAGTGTGTGATGAATGTGACAAACGAAGACGTGATAATTTATGCTTTTTTTCCCCCTCCGATTGATAGAGGTGGTTGTGATTTGTATGTAAATATGATTTGTTTGAAGCAGTGTTTTAAAATGTGTATTGCGCGATGTGTCACGTTTTAGTTTTGATGTTGCGTAGCGTAAATAGCGTTGTATATTGCGTGAGCTTTTCGAGCAAGTCATTTATAATGTCAAATATATATATAGGGTAAAGTACACTATACCTCCACGTGGTTATGTGAAAAAACACGTTACTAACATATGGTTTTAAAATGACGAGTTACCCACTTGTGGTTTATGAAACTTAGCACATTACCCCCGGGCAGCACCTCTTGCCGCGATTGAGTTAAACGCGCCCACTATGTGACTGAGATAGACTGTTGTAACGTTCTTTTACGTGTATTGACTAAAATATCCCTAAAGACTTGTCTTCTTATCAACAATACACAATACGACAACACGACATTTACAAAGTTTCCCAGCGAAAGAAGGATTGCGAGAGATTGAAGCTTGAGTTCGGACAATAAACCTGAAAACTGTGAGTTCTGCGTATATTCCTCTAATATTAACTTGCATTGCAATTAATTTTAACGGGTTCTCTGTTTGGAGATGTAATATGGATTCTACGATTTTTGATTTAGGTCAGGGAAATTTGGGTTTAAATTCATCTCGTAATTGTGCAAAATATGATGAGGATGTAGTATGAGTGCTGCCATTTTTTATTTAGGTTAGAGAAATTTGGGTTTAAATTCATCTCGTAATTGTGCAAAATATGATGACGATATAGTATGAGTGCTGCCATTTTTTATTTAGGTCAGGGAAATTTGGGTTTAAATTCATCTCGTAATTGTGCAATATGAGACTAAATTCAGACATTGAAGCTTAACATTAAGATACAAACTGTGATTTTGGCATACTATGAAGTTAAATTCGTCTGGTTACCTTGATACAGGATTTAAGGGTTGGTAGCATGTCTTCTAATTCAAAGTATACTGCCAAAACGGAGTTGCGATACAAAAATCATTTGTGCAAATGTGAAAGATTGACTGCCGTTAGAGTTGTTGGTCCTACGAAAGCAACGAAAGGAAAATTATTTTGCAATTGTCGGAATGGAGATTGCGATTTTTTCATGTGGTTGAGTCCGATAGATGGTAACAATGAAGATGAAATCTCGGACACTGAAGATGCGCAATCAAGAAGATGTGGCATCAACTCAGAGCATATTGGTGACATAATTGATACATGCGAATACTTGGAGAAAAGAGTTGGGGCGCTAGAAAAAGATGCAAAATTATTGAAATACAGCATTGTAGGGATTGTGCTGCTGTTGTTTGTGATACTTTTCAAGTAGGTGTGTGCTTTTGGTGATGTTAAGTATGAATCCTTATTTTGTGATGCTAGGTGTGATGTTGAAGCCTTATGTAATTTTGAATCCTTTTGTGGTTGTATAAGAAACAAACACATGAGAACAAGAACTTCACAACAAGAACTTCAGACATAACAAAAACAGAATTGTCTTCAGAACAAGCAAATTGTCACCAAAACAGGCTAGTCATCAAAGCAAAGACAGTCTTCGACCAAAACAGAAATTCAACACAGTTAAGAACAAATCGAATTGTCACCAAAAACCATATTTCAAACAGAAATACCATAAAAAACACTTCAGACCAAACTTCAAAACTATTTTGCCTTATCTTTTGGTGGTCTTGGAGTCTTTGTTCTTGGCTTGTATGACACTTGAACACCCCGCAACAAACTCGATGCAGTTGGTCTGCACAATTTCTTAAATGCCTTACTGCTAGTCCCTATTTCTTGTCCCTTCCTTTTTTCCACATTTGAAGAACTTGAAGCTGAGGGCTTCTGCCTTCTTGGGGCCTTTGCCCGAACATGTGGATTGGTGCTGGAATCCTGTGGAGATTGTCAAATGAGATTAAATATTATTATGTCATATTTGTACAGTAATTAAATGTTATACATGTGTAGGAATCTCTGCATCTGGAGCAGAATATGTAGGAAATTGTGGAGCATCTTCCTGAATAGACTGTGCAGCTTCTGGACCAGGGATTGTAGCTGATTGTGGAGCATCTTCTTGACAAGGTTCTGCAGTTTGTACATTCTCTGGATCAGCTTGTGCATTCTCTGGAGCAGCTTGTGGATTCTCTGCATCCTCTAAGGCAATCTGCAATAATCAGTTATAAAGATCAGCAAGGATTCTGATAATGTTTGGTGTATAAACACATTGAATAGATTACCTTGTAGAATTTGGAATTGGGATGATGATGGCTTTTACATCTCCTTCTATTGTGTCCTTGTTGCAAACATATTGCACAAGTCACTGTCAAATCATTTCTAGTTGAAGTTGGATTGTGGTCATTTGCATCAGGTCTTCTCTTCTTTTTTGGTCTTCCTGTTCTAATTTTAACATGTAGAGGGGCCACTGGACCAAGTGGGGATACTTCAAACTCGTGCATCCCAGGGACTGGACAAATGAGATGCTCATAAACCTTACTATATACCTCTTTACTGAAAACTTTATCAATGTAAGGTGCATACTCAAGACGATGGAGATCTAAACAGGCAATTGCATGGCAACATGGGTATCCAACCATTTGCCACTTTCCACATATAAACTTCATTTCCTCTAAGTTCACCACATGAGTCTGATCCCAATGCATTACCTCAAACTGTGCACCTCCTCCCCACGTAGGAAAACAGTTTGCACTCTTAGTTCTTTCAACTTCAACTTTTTTTAAAATGTTAGGACATACCTCAGCATCAAACTTCAACATACCTTCTCTCTTCTTTTGGATTCTGGTCATGCACTTTTTCCTGATCCATTCCATCATATCGATGATTGGCAGGTCTCTTGCGGGCAATATATAATGATTGAAGCATTCACTGATGTTATTGACAAGCACATCACATTTACTTGATATTGGGAAATGACTTCTTGCCCATTGATGTGCAGGAATCTCACATAGCCACTCATAGGCTGACTTATCATCACCTATTTTGGGGTACTCCTTTCGAATATCAAGCATAATCTTCTTGTGCTCTCTCAAACTGTAAGTAGAGGCTGCCTTCCAGAAAATCTTCTTCAATTCCAGCCCTTTATAATTCCCTTTGAAATTGTTGTACATGTGTCTAACACAGAATCTATGCTCAGAATGTGGAGCAAGTTTTGCTATAGCATCAATAAGACCCTTTTGCCTGTCAGTTATAAAGCCAAGATTGGCCGCACATGCATCACCAATGTCTCGCAACAGCAGATATATAAATCATTCCCAAGTTTCCCCCTTCTCTATCTCTACAAATGCCCATGCCAATGGATATATATTATTGTTTTCATCCATTGCCACATCACTTAATAACTGCCCTTTGAAAACTCCCTTTAAGAAGCAACCATCCAACCCAATCATCTGCCTACAACCACCTTTAAAACCATTAATCAAAGGTCTCAAACAGTAATAAAACCTCTGAAGAACTGGTGGATTTTCCTCCCTATTGACATGTAGAATACATGAACTATCTCTATTGTACTTCACCACAGTGGCACAATAGTCATATAGCCTTGAGTACTGCACTATTACATCTCCTCTAAGCAACTTAAGAGCATGTTTTCTCGCCCTGTACACTTTGAAAATACTAACATCAACCATCACATCTCTCCTAATTTTCCTCTTCAGTGACATTAAATCCTCACTGGGGTTGTCCCGCACATAGTCTATAATCCTCGTTCCAAGATACTTGTAGTCAGCTTGAGAATTTATGGTACGGTGTGAACAAGTATGTGTCCCTTTGTGTGATTTAACCATCCACTCAGCACCTCTCATCACTGGGGAAGCATGTAGCCTCCAATCACAGCCATGTTTACATACTACTGTCACCTTCATTCTTTCATTCTTCAAAAATTTCAAGTCTAATCCTCTCCTAACTGCCCAATCCTTCAACGTTGCCTTGAAGGTTTGTCTATTTGGAAAACGAAGCCCAACAGTCAACTCAGCCTCACCCATATCCATTGTTTCATCCCATTCTGGGTGATTTGGACCACCATCATCACCAGATTCTGCCCTCTCCAACTCATCATAAGAATTTTCTTCAACATCAGTGAGTCAATCTTCTTGTATGTTTTCTTTATCTTTACTTGTCCCTTCTTGCTGTCTTTTCTTCCTTCTTGGTAGTTTATCTGCAGATCCACTTTCCTCTAGAGCATCATCAAATTCAAAGTCTTCATCTTCAGAATCAGTTGCACTAGATAGTAGACCCTCTGCCTCATTTTCACCCTCATTATCACTCTCTGCTTGATGCTCATCACTCTCATTATCACCCCCTGCTTGATGCTCATCACCCTCATTATCACCCTCTGCTTGATGCTCATCACCCTCATTATCACTCTCTGCTTGATGCTCATCACCCTCTACTTGATGCTCATCACCCTCATCAGCCTCATTATCACCATCATCACCCCTGCTTGCTGCTCAAATTCTTCAAGGTTCACACTTTTCCAAAAACTACCTGAATTATCATCATTCTTATCTGCTTGACCCTCACCCACCCCATCATTTTCTGCTATACCCTCCCCACCAGCAACAGTAGTCTCCTTATCAACACACTCAGTCATAGGATAAGTAAGTAACGGCACTTCCATGCTAGCATTAGATAATCTCTTACCAGCACTGTCAGAAGCATCAATGAAACCAGCCACATCTTCAACATAAATGCGAATGACTCTCTCATTCCTATGTTCATTAAGCAATATCCTAATATCGTCGTCATTTTTAATCACCCTAAGACCACAGTTCATATCCTGACCAGGTATGCAATAATAAAACTGAACCACACCACATTTCCCCCCTGCGTAAGAGTAAAATTCATACAAAGACCCGAGAAATAGCTTATCCTTATCGACACCTCTGAATAATACCTTTATACCCCCAAAATACCTCACATATGGAAGCCATTCAATCCTACCGTCCACCCATAAGTAAATGTTGCAATAGGAGTCTGTCATTGTTCCCTAAGCACCAACGAGCAGAATATCGCTTTAAGTCTCTGTAGAATTTGAAACCTCCGATAATATTGCTGACGACACAGTGGCAGCGAAGAGACTAGGTTGTGAAATTAGGGCTCCTCAAGAAAGAAAACAGGGTTGCTCAAAAAAGACGTGGATCTAGGTTTTGAAGGTAGGGTTTGCAATCTCGGTTGTGACAGACTTCAAGTTTATTCATTAAGTTGCCGCGCGATTTACAGTGTAATTCTAATAAGGGTAAAAAGGGAATTTGTGGAAAAGTATGACCGTAAGACCGTATTTGACCAGACATGGAGAGTGTGTATTGTTAAATGAACCACGAAGGAGTTTTCGCATATTTCTAAAACAAGGGGGTTTTCGTGCTTAGTTTTTAAACCACGTGGGGAT
Organism: Lindernia subracemosa; assembly: GCA_028392965.1. Lineage (NCBI taxonomy): Eukaryota > Viridiplantae > Streptophyta > Magnoliopsida > Lamiales > Linderniaceae > Vandellia > Vandellia subracemosa. Next base: position 5,371,999 of record JAQPCC010000002.1, on the reverse strand, counting down.
TATATGCTATTTAGCCATTATATATATAAGACACACAAGCAAACAAATCAATTTGAAACTGTTTCCAATCATGAAAGAAGATAAAATCCACTCAAGAGTTCAGATAACACCTAGAAGATAAAATCTTCTAAAAACATAAGCTTAAAGCTAAAAAATAGACTCCACTGGCTCTCAAATAGTATTAAATATGTATCCAAATTCCTAACCAATGACAGTAGATTATTGTTTGAAATTGACAGCTCAACAGTTTTGGTGTCACAAATAGCATGGATATTTTAAGAAATAGCGCGCTAAATCACACAGAATAGCATGCCAAGTAATATATAAACGTAAGTTTTTTGAGAGAAACGTTATTTTCTTTGCGGTATAGTGTGTTTTGCCAAAATGCGCTATAGCGTGCTGCACGCTATTTGTAAGGGAGGTTCTTGAAACGGGTTTGACCCACAGGTCGGATCCGGCCCATAATCAGTCTACTATGAATATGATTATTACAGCAATAACATAAATTATGTTGCAAACAAGACAAAGGAATAGCCGAACATATTGGATCAAATTTGTCAGTCACATATTGGAAATCCCTCGAAAAAAAAAAAAAAGAAAATTATCCCAAATTTTTGCCCCGAGTGACAGCCAATCAAATTAGGCCACCACCTTTACGCTCTAACGCTCTATCAAGCTTGAGATTCGCCACGCAGTTCACCGCCGAAGTTCCCCTCAGCAGGTACCCACTTTAGCTCTCATCTCTACCTTTGTGCATAATCTTTTTTTAATTGCGATGAAGTGGGATTTCGATGGATGGCTTTGGGTTTGGCGTATGAGTTTCTGAGATTTGTTTTTGATAATTGCCCTGTTTAAAAGCTAAGCAAATCGAATTGGGGCCTGCGAAAAATTTGATTTTTATGTTGATTGTGGATTGATTATGAAGGAGTATTGAGAAGTAATCGTTTTTCAGATGAACGAAAAATCGAAATCCCTCTGGTGTATATCCCAGATTAGTTAGTCTGTTTTTCATATGTAAGAATATGGAATTACCCATCGACTGTTGATTTCAGATGAATATGTTGTCATGAATAGAAATTTTGTGTTCAATAAATGCAAGCATACTCAGTCTTTTGTCATGAGAATTAATCTTTGTCCCTTCAAATCCACTTGTAAGCATCCATCAATGGTGATTGATGACTGTGAGAATAGAGTAAGGTGCTATCCCATAGCTTCGCATTCATTACAGTTATCATCCTTGAGTAATAAGTACTTTTTCCGTGTAGGCTGGCGACCTTTCTCGCAAATATGGATCGGCTTGCAAGTAATGCACGCCTTATGATCGTCTCTGATCTCGACCATACAATGGTGAGTTCGGATGATTTTCTTGCAATTAGTTTAGCTTTCTTTAGGCCTTAAGGAGCTGTTATCTAATGATTCGGTCGTATCTCAGGTTGATCATCATGATCCCGAGAATATTTCGTTGCTAAGATTCAACGCTTTATGGGAATCGCATTACCGTAGTAATTCACTCTTGGTGTTTTCGACTGGGAGATCGCCCACTCTTTACAAGGAGCTAAGGAAAGAGAAGCCCATGTTAACCCCTGACATCACCATTATGTCCGTGGGAACTGAGATAACTTACGGTAACTCGATGGTGCCAGACGACGGCTGGGTTGAGGTTCTAAATCAGAAATGGGATAGGAACGTAGTGTCTGAAGAGACGGGCAAATTTAAAGAACTTACTCTTCAGGTATATATGATATGCATTGAAATAAGAATAAACTTGCTTCTTGAAAATGCGTAGTTGTAATGAGAAAAGCCTTTTCGATCGTTGCAGTCTGAGACAGAGCAGAGGCCTCATAAGGTGAGCTTTTACGTTAAGAAAGAAAACGCTGTGGAAATTACCAAGGCTCTATCAGAAATCTTTGGGAAACGAGGGGTACGTATGTACGTATGATTCACATCTCTCTCATTTCGACAATGCCCTTTCTACATCATGGCTGTTTTACTTTTTTCTTTCTCGATGTTTCAGCTCGATGTCAAAATCATTTACAGCGGAGGAATGGACTTGGACATACTGCCCCAAGGCGCCGGCAAAGGGCAAGCTCTAGCTTATCTCCATAAGAAATTCAAGTCCGAGGGTAAACTGCCTAAAAACACCCTTGTCTGCGGTGACTCTGGCAATGATGCCGAGCTATTTACTATCCCCGATGTTCATGGAGTCATGGTTAGTCCTCTTTACCCTTTAATCCTTTCGGAGATTTGAGTTTGATGTATTCTAACAGGCAAGCAACCTCAGAAAGAATATATCTTTGTCTATAGGTCAGTAATGCTCAGGAAGAACTATTACAGTGGCACGCTGCAAACGCAAAAGACAATCCTAAGATAGTCCATGCTACGGAGAGGTGTGCAGCGGGCATTATACAAGCGATTGGCCACTTTAACCTTGGCCCAAGCCTATCTCCCCGAGACGTAGCAGACTTGTCCGAGCCTAAGCTGGAGAAGTTCGATCCCGCCTATGAAGTAGTCAAGCTTTACCTCTTTTACGAGCGATGGAGGCGTGGTGAGATCGAACATTCCGAGGTTTACTTGGCAAAGCTCAAAGCTGTCTGCGTATGTCGCCTCCCTCTACTTTTAAGTCGTTTTGTCTTCTTTTAATGTTACTTAGACGTCGTTTTTCTTCTTGCAGCTTCCATCGGGGACGTTTACTCACCCCTCGGGCTCTGAACGATCACTCCACGACTGCATAGCATCGCTCAAAAATTGCTACGGAGACAAACGAGGGAAGCAATTCCGTGCATGGGTCGATCAAGTCTTGCCGGCCCAGATCGGCTCAGACTCGTGGCTCGTGAAATTCAAGAAATGGGAGAAATGTGGTGAGCTATCTAGTCCCCTTTTCACCTCAGTAACACAACGCCTTCTTACGATTTGGAAGCCTTATTCGACCTTCCACGTTATGACATTATTGATTACCACACGACTTGAAAATTCATGCGAACTCTGACACTTACCGATCGATCGATGTCCCGTCTGAACGTATTGTCAATGGGTTCGGCAGGTGACAAGAGGCTGGGCTGTTTGACCACTGCTGTCCTAAGCTCAAAGGACGTGAGCGTAGGAGAAGGGCTCACCTGGGTTCACGTGCACCAGACGTGGCTCGACGGAGCTGGGCCGAGCGGTCAGGGCGAGGCGACGTGGTTCTTCTAGGTTACTACATTATGATAAAGAGTCAAATGTGGTTCTATTTGAATAAGCACTTCTCCATGCACATTATATGTTATATAGCTTTGATAATGTTAGCCACAATAATAATAAAGCACTTCTCCATGCATTTTCACATTTATCGCCCACCCTTTTTCTTACATAAAGCACACAATTATTAATACAATTTCTTATGTTAAGAGGAAAATATATTTTATCTGTAACATAGGGATAGTGTTTTCATTTAGGTTAAGGATTATAATTATCTCTACCTTTTTCTTTCATGATGCTACCGACAGAAATTTTGAAAAAGAAAAAGGAAAGAGAAAAAGAAAGTAAGGAAAAAATAAATAAAGTATTATCATGGGAAAAATCTTGCCAAAATGGGGAATGTTGGGCCAGTCTGAAATAATGTGCTGGTCCAAGAACGTTATTAATATTTATATATGAAGCATCTATTTATTTTTATTTTTATTTCTCTAATTATATATAGTTAATTAGCACATTGGGCACCGACGGAAACTATTAAGAATGAAAAAGACAAAACTAGGCAATCAATTAGGAGACATATATAAGAACACCACCTAAAACCCAATATTCCATTATTGTCTTGTCTAATTGTTTTTTTATATATTCTAATTATTTTCTGGTCGAAATACTATAGGTGAGATGTCAATCCCATAAATAATATTTGATTAGATACTAAACCCGTAAAATAATTTAATTAACTTTAAAGTTTTATATAATGATGATATGACAAACAAAAATCAATGATTTTGGAGGTGTGTCACAATCACAAACGTGAACTAAGCACCAAACTCCCACTCGCTCCACGCGCCAAGATGAGGGCGTGGGCCTCCTCTTTTTTAACTTGCCGTAGAAACGAAACGATGCCACTTATTCGCTGTCTGAAAGTGACAGCTCAGCCTTCTGACCTGAGTCTTGCTTAGGCCCGAATTTCCCAATTTACCCCTCTACGCGGATTTTTTTTAGGACAAATTTTTTTTCAGGCCAAGTCAGAAAATTTAATTTAGTTTTCAGGTCATATCAGATAAAAATTAGTTTTAAGGACTCGATTTTGATAGTAACACTTCATTGGTCTGCAATAACAATATATTGTAAGTTTATAACACAAAAAGAACGCAGATACATCTTCATATAAATAACACTTTATAACACATCTTTAAGTTTATGTCCTTATTTCTAAGTTTAACATAAATTAAGTCCTTAAAATAAATTTATTTTCTAATAGAGTCTCATACAATTTTAAAACAATAAAAGGACTTACCAAATTAACCAAATTAACCCTTCTTTTTATTCTTTCCGTACCAAATTAAAATTAAATTAGTTATTATTATTATTATTATTATTATAATTATTATTATTATTATTATTATTATTATTATTATTATTACTACGTAGGTAACTTAAATTGGTCTCTAATATTTAACTTATAGATCAATTTAGTCCCGAATATTTTTTGTGGATCAAATTTATTCCTTGACTTGTCGAAAATAACTCAAATTGATCCTTTTGTCAGTGTGGCCGTCAATTTAGACAGAGAATGACACGTATCACCACGCGTCAATTTTTTTTTTATTTTCTTATTGCTCTCATCGCGTGCTGATACGTGTCGCTCCGTCTAAATTGACGGCTACAGTGATTGAATGGTCAATCTGGTTCATTTTCGACAATATTATGTATTAAATTAATACACGCGAAATATCACTTATTAAACTGAATTTCAGGTAAACATTGGGGACTAATTTAGATATTCCTATTATTATTATTATTATTATTATTATTATTATTATTATTATTATAGCAACGTCGAGACTTTTTATTTTTTTTTACCCAAAGTAAGCACTTCATAGCACACTAACAATAATGTTGCAATAAAAACATATATACGACAGATCACCTTCTTCTTCACTTCTCTTCTCTCTCCACCTCTTCTTTTATTCCGCCATAACCTCAATCCAAAGCAAACTCCAACCCACACCTTCCTCTCAGAGAGAGAGAGAGATTACGCAGCCCAAAGAAGAAGAAGAACAGAGGACAAAAGCACATTCTAGAAACACAGAGAATACAATACGAAGAACTGTGTTTCATGGGTTCTTCTCAGATCTATGGCGTCATCACCATCGTCGTCATCCTCAGCACATTCCTCTCGTCCACGACGTCATCATCTTCGACATTGCCGCAGAATACTCAGATAAACTCCAACTCGGTCCTCATCGCCTTGTTAGATTCTCACTACACAGAGCTCTCCGAGCTAATCGAGAAGGCCCTCTTATTACAGACCCTTGAGGCGGCCGTGTCCGACCACAACCTCACCATCTTCGCCCCGACCAACGAAGCTTTGGACCGGGGCCTTGACCCGGACTTCAAACGGTTCTTGCTCGAACCGGGAAATATTAAGTCGCTGCAGAGGTTGCTTCTCTACCACATGATTCCGACCCGCATTGAGTATTCTAGGATTGTCGAGGGCGGCGGTGGTGGTGGTAAGAAGATGCGTGTGAGACACGCGACGCTTTTCGACGGGGAGCACTTGCACCTCCGCGCCGATGGTAGGGGGGAGAGGAAGGTGGATTCGACCCGTATTGTGAGCTCGGATAGTATTATCCGACCCGACGGGGTTATCCACGGGATTGAGAAGCTTTTGGTTCCTAAGGCGGTGCAGCAAGAGTTCAATGCTCGCCGGAGTTTGAGGGCCATCTCGGCGGTGATTCCTCAGGGTGCGCCGGAGGTTGACCCGAGGACTCACAGGTCAGTATGAATATTATTACTGTGTTAATTTTTTTGAAAATGACTTCTTAAAATTTCCACTCGCCAGGCTGAAGAAACCGGCGCCGCCAGTCCCCGTCGGAGCACCGCCGGTCCTCCCCATCATAGACGCCATGGCACCAGGCCCCTCCCTAGCCCCAGCACCGGCGCCTGGACCCGGCGGACCCCACCACCACTTCGACGGCCACAGCCAAGTCAGGGACTTCATCCAAACCATGCTAAAGTACGGCGGCTACAACGAGATGGCGGACATCTTAGTAAACCTCACCTCCCTAGCCACGGAGATGGGCCGCCTAGTCTCCGAAGGGTACGTCCTGACCGTCCTGGCCCCCAACGACGAGGCCATGGCCAAGCTCAGCGCCGACCAGCTGAGCGAGCCCGGCGCGCCGGAGCAGATCATGTACTACCACCTCATACCTGAGTATCAGACGGAGGAGAGTATGTACAACTCCGTGAGGAGGTTCGGCAAGGTCAAGTACGACACCCTTAGGGTTCCGTACAAGGTCGGAGCCGAGGAGGCCGATGGGTCCGTGAGGTTCGGACACGGCGATGGGTCGGCTTATCTTTTCGACCCCGACATTTTCACGGATGGGAGGATATCTGTCCAGGGGATCGACGGAGTTTTGTTCCCGGCGGAGGTGGTCGGCAAAGCGGCGGAGAAGAAGGCGAAGACGACGGCGGGGGCTAACGTTGTTACGAAGATGAGGAGAGGTACGTAGTTACTGCGCTGTTATAAACTAATTTAATCAGTGTAAAAATGATTAAAGTTAAAAGTAGTTATAACTTGATTAGTTGGGTAGTTAATTATGGTAAGATAAAGACATGCGCTTTTAGGACAAAGAATTTAGGAAATTAAATAGAAAATAAAATACGTATTTTTTTAATGGTTTTCGTCGGTGGGATGGAATGGGCGTTGTGGAATATTTGGGACATTTATTAGTAGTTATTTATTTTATTTATTTGTGGGGTTCATTTTAAAGACATATAAGAATAATACGAAGTTGTATTAAAATAGATTTCCAGCTTAGAAACAGCTGTGGTTATGTAATAGTTGTTTGTGATTGAAAACAGCCTGTAAAGGAAAAACATTGACATTATAAGCTGTCTATGAATTTATATTTTTGTAATTGTAGCCAACTTGCCACGTACTTATATATATAATAAATTACAATATTGTTGAAATTTTAATTATTGAATAATTTGTTTTTAATTAATTGCAGGGAAGTTGATGGAGGTGGCATGTAGGGTTGTTGGGGTTGTTGGGCAAGATTCTAATTTCTCGAGCTGTCATTAAATATTTTCTTCTTTTTTTTTTTTTTTTTTTTGGTTTTTTGGGAAAATTTTTACGAATAAAATAAAACTATGATGTAAAGGAAAGGAAACTCCGTGTTGCAGATGAAAAAAAAAAAGTGCGAATATTATATAGTGTAAATAACTAAAGGTATTCTCCATGGTCAATTATTTATTCTTTTTTTTTTCTATAATTATTTTGGTCATTTTAAAATTTTCGTAATTTCCCTAATAATAGGTTTTTTTGGGAATCATATTGAACATGTGAATGACAACTACATGAATGGTGGTAATTGTTGCTAGGAGAGTTACCCCTTTTTTTTTTCATTATTCTCCTTTTTTTTTTGTCATTTTGGTAGAAAATATAATACTTTAATTATATGTATATATATATATATATATTTGTGTTAATTTTATTCAACTTTGTTCCACCGACAGTGTACGGCTGTACGCTATGAAAAATAATAATCCAATTATTATCGTCACGGGAAGTAAGTGGCCTTGCGCTTCTTTTCTTTTCCTTTTCTAATTTTTTTGGGTTATTTTTAGTTTTTTATTTATATATTATTTGCGTTTTCACTCTAGAGGGACCCAATTTCCTGCTTTTTTTTTTTGTTTTTTTTTTCCTTTTTATTTGTCATTATATTCATATAAATGTATGAATGCCATTTTTTATGAACACATTTTTACACGATAGATAACAATGTTTTAAAACGAATATTGCGCAATGTGTCACGTTTTAATTCCGATATTGCGTAGCGTAAATAACGTAGGGTATTGTGTGAGTTTTTCGAGCAAGGCACTTTTAATACCAAAAAAATAATATATAACAACATAAGCAAACAAATCAATTTGAAATGGTATTCAATTAAGAAAGTACATCAAATCTAGAAAATAACATTCAGATGTTAATTGTCAGTGCAAATTTATCACAAACAACTCAAAGAATATATCCAATTCATAGACTCAAAATCTAATAATCGGTGTTATTATCATCGGCAATACTATCAGCGTGTAGATTTCCACACGTTATATAAAAATGAGATTTAATTAGTACTCGATTATTTTTACCGAATAAAAAAATTCATAAATTTTTTTATCAAAAAAGAAAAATTTGCACAATATGAGCAATTTAACGCGTTATTTACGCAATTTAACACGCTATTTACGCTATTACTCAAAATATTCACGCTATTGAGGACAATACGCTATATTCGATGCGCTTTAACGCGTTTTTCAAGTAAAATGTGCTACAGCGCGCTACGAAACGCATTATTTTACGTTATTTAAAACATTGATCCGAATTGATTAGTATAGACTAAATTGCAAATTTATCCTTAGTTTTTTTTTATTCTAATTTTATCCTCATAAATCAATTTTTCAAGATATTTACAAATATTATAAAATTAAAAATGAATTTATGATTTCATTTATAGTATAACTTTGAAATAACAATTAAAATATAAATTAATATTATATACTGATATATTATAAGCACGTTAGTATGTTTCATGCTTGAAATACTAAGTATATATAGACATATACTCCTTCATTCAAGAGATGCATGCATTATACACACTTGCCGAACTAAATAAACGACAGACAACTACTAAAGTTACTAAACAAAATTAATATTTATCGATTTCCAAACCTATATTTGCTACCCTAATAAACTGCAGCAGGTCGTGGTATGACTTGACAGACACAGAGGGCATGAACCCTTCTGTCGAAGCCACACAGTCGTGATGATAATGATGCCCACATGGAGAAATCGTTCGAACATCACTCGTACGACTGTCTTCTTCTTCTTCTTCTTCCCAGCCATGCCGACTCAAACTGTCCGAGCAAATATTGCATGTGTTCTCTTCACCATGATGATCGGCCACCTTCAGGCACCTTGAAATCTCTTCCTCAGACATCCCTCGTGCTCGATGACCGCCATCACCAGCAGCGGCCGGAAGGTCATCGCCTTGAATATGGTAATGATTATCTACGAGCCATGTCATCAGATTCCATTGGTAAGGACAGTGGCGGCCGTCGTGATCTTGATCTACTGGCGGTGGCCGTGGATAAATCCGTCGTCGGGAAGGGAGAACATAAGAAGGAAGAGGGCCGTCGTCGTCGTGGAGGAGTAGGTTGTTCCTTCGATCACCATCATCCATTCGGAGGGAGTTTGATGGCTTTTCATAGTTCTTTATTAAACGTGTAAAAGTGATGATAGAATGAATGCTTTTCTTGGTGGTGTATATCAATGTTTTAGAACGCGTACTGCGCAATGCGTGGCGTTTTAGTTCCTAGCGTAAATAACGTAGCGTATTACGTGAGTTTTTCGAGCTAGTCACTTTTAATGCCAAAAAAATAAGCAAACAAATCAATTTGAATGGTATTCAATTAAGAAAGTACATCGAATCTAGAAAATAACATTCAGATGTTAATTGTTACTGAAAATTTGTCACAGCCAACTCAAAGAATATATCCAATTTATAGACTCAAAATCTACTAATCGGTGTCATCCAATTGTATTTTATTATCATCGGCAATACTATCAACGCGTAGATTTCCACCCGTTATATAATAATAAGATTTAATTAGTATTAAATTATTTTTACCGAATAAAAAATTCATAAATTTTTTTTCTCAAAAAAGAAAAATTTGCGCTATATGAGCAATTTAGCGCGCTATTTACGCAATTTAACACGTTATTGCTCAAAATACTCACGATATTGACGACAAAACGCTATATTTAATGCGATTTAACGTGTTTTTCAAGTAAAATGCGATATAGCGCGCTACGAAACGCGCTATTTTACGTTATTTAAAACACTGATAGATAGTAAGTGGCCTTTGCTTTTTCCTATCTTACTTCAAATATTTCAACTTTTTTTAGTTATTGAAATGACCAATAATTATTAATATTACAGTTTAATTCTACTTTATTGTCTTGACTATCTATCTTTATTGCATCTCGTCATCGTACATACAGATCATGATGATTAGTTCGCCAAAAGTCAGATTCCTCTCATAGCCAATAATAAGGTTCAATTTCGATTCTGACTGAACATAGTTGGAGCGGGACCACGGTGACATTGTTCGAAAATAAAAAAAAAGATTAATGATTATGAGTTTAAAAACTTAATTTGCATTGTTTTCCTATCCTTTGTACACAACTTAATTAAAAACTTTACATCTTCAAAATCAAATATTTAGCCCAAAACAATCCATAATTTGATTATTCTTTGTCTTATTGCCAAAACCATGTAATTAATTACCTTCTAATGACTCTCAATCATTACACAACAAATCAAGCTTCTCCAAGAAAACACATTACGACATTCCCACTTGTTAAAAACACCCTTCGTTTTCTTCCTATTAACAAATATAACCAACGATACAAAATTCAAAAAAAAAAAAGAAAAAAAAAATTAAAAAACAGGCATCTCTCTAAAACCAACGCTAAAGTCACTACTCTGAAATCTCTTCCCCCCTAAATCAGCATTCCCTTTCTGCATCATCGTCACAAACTCATTGTAGTCTATTCTACCATCCTGCAAGAATATATAATATATATATATATATATATATATGTGAATATAGTAATAAATATGAATATTATGAAAAAACATCGAATAGGCTTACATTGTTTTGATCAGCTTCTTTGATCATCTCCTCCAAGTGAAAATCTGCTATGCCAAACTCCTCGCAGGCCTTCTGAAGCTCATCTTGAGTTATGTAGCCACTGCCATCTTTGTCAAAGTACGAGAATGCCCTAAAGAGATGATCTTCCTTCTCAATCTTGTTTAAGTGCAGCGTAGCCGCTATGAACTCTCCGTAATCGATCGTCCCGCTGTTATCCACGTCGGCCTGCGATAAAAAAAAAAACATATATAAAAAGAATCGACAGACTTTCAGGCAAACGAATGAGTTTCTTACAGCTTTCATGAGGCCGTGAATCTGGGATTCGTCGAGGTTAGCTCCGAACTTTCGAAGGCCCGTCTTGAGCTCTTCGAAGGTGATGTACCCGCTGTTATCCGCGTCGATCGCCTTGAACATCTCCTTGAGCCCGGCGATCTCTTCTTCGGAGAGATTCTCCGCTATGACCTGCGATTTCGATGGTTCGATAAGCCCGACCCCTTCAAGAGTGAATGTGCTTATACATTAATGACTTGATTCAGACAATACATACTCTGAGGGCCATTTTCTTGAGCTTGTTCATGGCCGAGAACTGCGTCAGACGGGTCAGAACCGCCGAGTCGAGGGGCTTGTCGGGCGCAACGCCTTCGACTTGAACCCATGGATGGCCTGCGATCGATATACGTATATGCGTTCAATATTCGAATACAAGCGAAAAAAGATATATGCATCGACCGTCTGTGCGAACGGAAGAACAGCTCACAGAGAAGTTGATGGGCGGTTATGCGCCTCCTCGGGTCACGGACGAGCATCTTCTTCACGAGATCCTTAGCGCCTTCCGAGATTTTAGGCCAGGGATCCGACGTAAAGTCGATGTCGCCGTGCAAGACCTCTTCGAATATTTCCTGCTCGCTTTCTGAAGGAAGATTTCGAATCGATTCCAAAAAAAAAAAACATTAATGAGAAGCGATTCACCGCAGTTTTTCGATTTAAATCAAGATTATATGCATCTCACCGCCCCAAAACGGCGGCACGCCGGAGAGGAGTATGTATATTATTACACCGGCGCTCCACACGTCAGCTTCTGGTCCGTAGCGCTTGCAGAGAACTTCAGGCGCAACGTAGTATGGGCTCCCCACAACGTCATCAAATATCTCCCCTGCAATATAGCAAAGAACGATCGTTCGTAAAAAAATGCAGAGAAATTTAGTTAAAAGGGCGCAAATCGATTGTTTTATTACCGGGCTTAAAGAATACGGACAGCCCGAAGTCGATAGTCTGAAGAGGCGAATCCTCGCCCTCGTCGACGAACAAGAAGTTCTCGGGCTTTAAGTCACGGTGCATCACGCCAAGAGAATGGCAAGCTTCGATCACGCCCACTATAGTTCTCGTCAGCTCGGCAGCTTTCTTCTCCGAATAATGGCCCCTTTTAACGATCCTATCGAAGAGCTCTCCTCCTTTGCAGAGCTCCATCACGACGTGGACGGCGACGACATCCTCGTACGCGCCCTTGATGGATATTACATTAGGATGTTCGGACAAGTGATGCATTATTTCGATCTCCCTCCTTACGTCGTCTACGTCATCTTGAGTCATCAGCTTCCTCTTGGCTATCGACTTGCAGGCGTACTCTTTCCCCGTCTTCTTCTCCGTGCAGAGAAACGTCGTCCCGAACTGGCCGTGCCCTAGCTTGTGGCCGAGGTTGAAGTGCTCCTTCAAATGGCCCGTCTTCGTCTTGAGCACGGATTCCACCTGCAGGCCGACGCTCATCATCCTCTTGACGTTGTGTGGCGTCTTGGGCTCGCGGGCTCGTCTGGGATCGGGTTTTCGGTTTACGGGCTCGATCGCCTGGCCCGATTCCGACGTAGTAGCTCGATCGGGCTTCTTGTCCGGTTTCGCGGGCTCGGTTGCTTGGCCCGGGGTAGCAGCTCGGCCGGGCTTATTGACCTCCTCGTTCACGACGGGCTTTGCAGGCTCGATTGCTTGGCCCGGGGTAGTAGTAGCAGCTCGATCGGGCTTGTTGTCCTCGTTCACGACGGGCTTTGCGGGCTCGTTCTTGATCACTTGAAACACGGGCTCTAGCTTTATTGGCCGACGCTCATTCTCTTCCTTGGGTTCGATCTTCAACACTTCGGGCGGGTCGGTTTCGGCCGGATTGGTATCTTTTGCGGCTGCTTCTTCGCCGGAGGCAGCTTTTTCGGTGCCATTCTTGCCGTAGGCCAACATATCCGGCGATTTAGACCACCACAGTGAGTGTGAAATGGTGTTCAATAAGCCCTCTTTGCCAGCCCTAGCGTTGACGCAATTGTTCCCCATTTTCTTCGTCGGCTAATGAATTACAACAAACAAGAGAAATAAAAGCTTCGATCTTCAAGCCCAGCCACAGCCCAGCACTACGCTCAAACAAGATTTATACACCTCATGACTACGAGCAAAGAATAGGAAAAAAAAAAAACATAAAATCGCAGAAATTTCAAGAGTCAAATCGAAGACTTCGAAACAATAATGCAAATGGAGAAAAGCCCATGAAGAAAAACGTCGAAAGATGTGATTTTGTTCATGTAGGCGAACGCATGAACGAAGGAATGAAAACGTTCTTCGATCGACGGAGTAATGGTGTGAAAATGTTTGATGTGTTTTAGGGTTTTCGGATTATATCATTTCGATGGTGCGATTCTCTCTTGAAATATTCAAACGAGAGAGAGAGAGAGAGAGAGAGAGAGAGATATTATCTGTTGAAGGGTGGGAAAGTTTCTAAAGTGGGAAATGCATTTTATTTGATTTTTATTTTTTTTTTCTATCTTCTAATGAATACGTTTATTGATAAGATAACTAATCCCTTTTTACGCAGTAAATCTGGCGCTAAATTGTTTTTCAATCATTTATTTTTTCTTTTTGTAGATTAATCTCCGTGGAATAACCGTCAATTAAAGAATTAAATGATCATTTAATGGTGTAATTTAGAGAAATTAATCAGCTTATTTATTTCGCATGATTGGCGTTATGACCTCTATCTCTATAATGCAGTTACTTGGAAGCACTTATAATGTAAGAAAATTGAATTCTAAGTGTTTATATTCCAAATCGATATATAAATAATATAGTATATATGTTGAAAATAAGATTTATGTCACACTTATTAAATCAAATAAACAAATACATAGACGTGGGAAAGATCTCTTGAACGTTTCCTACTATGGAAGGAAGATTTCGTCTTTCATGGAAGTTGCAAGCCACTAAGAAGATAAGCATTTGAACTATTCTTTTATGTATATTTATTAGAGTAATTATTATCATGAAAGACTTTGAATTATTCTTTGTTTTCATATGTTATACTTCACAATCATTGACAAAGTTATTTATTACTGGCTTCTAACAAATGTCAATATTTTTTATTTTTTTTTTTCGATTTATGAATGTTCATGTCTTAAGATTCAACGTCCGCCGGCTGCAGACGTGCGCCGGCGATGTTACAATTTAATTTTAATATTATTATATTTAATTTCAAAAGGATATACCGTATCTATATACGTACATAGCCTGCTAAATATTCTTGCTTTTCTTTTCCTTTTTACGATTAAACATTTATATTAATAATTGGGATTTTAGATGCTTGCAAGTTAAGTTACATATATATGCCTACTAAATTCCCTTGAGATTTATCTCTTCGTTATTAGTTCATAAGACATTGCAAACTGCAAAGAAATGAAGTTTGAGTCCAATCTCATTGTTGCCTTTTATCTGCTAATAATATGTAAGGATATTATCTTACCATTGTGCTGTGCATATATACATACCATTCGACTCCCTCGACTCCCTCATATATATATATGAGGAATTTTATGGTGTTCACCTTACGTGAGCATCTTACGTGGGCACCTGTTGATGTGGCACTGATCCGTGCCATATCAACATGTCACGTCAACATCAGATGTGATGTGACATTAGTTGACACATTTTAGGTGCTATTGATCAATATTTTCGATGGTGATGTGGCACGTTGACGCCTTATGTGGCATCCGGGGTGTGACATTGATATATACCACGTTAACATGCCACGTCAGCATCAGAAATGTTAATCAATGACACCTAAACTGTGTCAACTAATGTCACATCACATCTGATGTTGACGTGGCATGTTGATATAACACGAATCAGTGTCACATCAACAGGTGCCCACGTAAGGTGCTCACGTAAGGTGAGCACCATAAAATTCCTCTATATATATATATATATATATATATTATCTCATCACATTCTTGACGAGCCTGTAATAAGAGATTTGCTATGGTGCATACCCTACCGTGAGCACCCCGTGAGCACCGCACACATACTTTGCCTATTTTCGCTCCAAAACGAAATTTTTAGCCCAATGTTAATCACATCCGCCTTACACAACAACATGATGATGTTGTAAAACAGATTCATCTTTATAAAAACACGCAAAAGATCGATAAGAATTTTTTTAATATCACATCCGTGTGATGCTTCTTATCGATCTTTTGCGTGTTTTTATAAAGATGAATCTGTTTTACAACATCATCATGTTGTTGTGTAAGGGGATGTGATTAACATTGGGCTAAAAATTTCGTTTTGGAGCGAAAAGAGGCGAAGTATGTGTGCGGTGCTCACGGGGTGCTCACGATAGGGTATGCACCATATCAAATCTCCCTGTAATAATAGGCCTTCCTATATTATATTTAGATGGGCCGAAAGAAAATGTTGTTAATGGGCTTTGAATGACCTATCCTATAGATAAATTGAGGGATAAAACCCAAAATTGTTCTATCTGTTTACCATATGAACCAATTCAGTCTTTGATGTTTGCCTGAACCAATACAGTTCCCGATGTTGTCGATTTTGGACAAATTTAGTCATTCCGTCACGATAAACGTCAAATTATTATATGAGTCTCACAGTAAATAATGTCTTGATAGATAAAATTGAAATGGGTACCGAAATAAGGGCACGAAACTAAAAATTTCTCCTCCAAAGTTCGAACATTAGCTCTAGATTGCCTGTTTCGTCGAGCTTCATTGATAGTAGAAGAAAACATTACAAACCGCCCAAATCCTGCAAATATTTCAAAATTCGATCCAGATTAGTGTGGTGCACGTGCAAAATTCCCACTAAAATTGATGTTAATCATTACAGAAGGACCAAATTGGTCCAAAATCGACAATGTCGTGGATTAAATTGATTCAAGCGAAATATCATGGACTAAATTGGTTTATAGGGCAAACAATGGAGACAATTTTGGGATTTATCCCATAAATTAACGTCTGCATATCTAAAGTGTATATTTATTTATTAATAGGCCACCAACTTTCGATAATTTATCATATTAGTCCATTTGGGGTGGTATTCCAACCCCTAGGTCATGCGTTCATTCTCATAACTATCATGTTGTGTGAATTTGGGACAAACTTCACCTGGCCTCGGGGGTTTAATCTCATTCTCAGTATGTGGTCCAAACATATAACTAATAGAGTGGAGAAGCGTCGAGTTGCAAAAAAAAAAAAAAAAAAAAAAAAAAAAAAAAAAAAAAACACAATTGTTATTGTCCTCATTGGTTAACTAATGGTTCACAATAGTATAGTTCAATCTCCTTGGTCATGGACTCAAATCCAACAATTGTTGATATTTGTATGGCTGGGGAGAGCCACATGGACCAGGAGGATGGGTGATCGAGCAGATCGAGTAATAAATTAAAACGAATAACGACAAACTATCCTATGCTCAATAGGCAAGTGTACCTATCGAAAATAGTATAGAATTGGCAAGAATTCGAATATCGAACCCAAAGAAACTATGTAATCAGAAAAACTTACGTTTAAATATTCTAGTAGAAAATTGTTTTGTTTGAAAATTAAAAAGAACAATAAACACTTGAAATAAGAAGTTTGATAAAAATATAAAAACGAGACGACCTTATGAAAGCGAACGTATTTGAGACTTCGAATCCCCCTAGCTCGATCGAACGAGCGACAAGTATAATAAAATTTAGCTAACTATTAGACCGTGAGGATTCCTACAACATGCGTACGAATTTATATGACTGACGAAACTGCGCCTTATCACACAAGACTCGTAAACAACTAATCTACGAATTAACTAGCTGGGCAAGCTTCCCTAACTACTTAATCGAAGACTGCATTAAAGTACGGTGAATCCCGCTATTAGATTTGACTCTAATCCGGCGGGGTAGTTCAACCTATCTCTAGCGATGAGTTTATTCCGCTCGTTTACGAGTGGTTTAATCGTCCGCCCCTCTCTCGAGCGTAGCGTACGATTTTCCGGACTAAATCAGCTTAACCACATAGACATGATCAAGTTAACTAGGCAATTTTAATCACATAGACATAACCAAAATCATATGCTTCATAAACAAGTCATAACAATAGCAAAACATTAAATACACTTAACATACGATCGATCTCGCTAGGGTTCATCTCATCTCAAATACAAACGATTTAGCTACTCATCATGATCACAACAAAGAACATAATTAACATCGAAGATATCATAAATGCTTCCATGAATTCGGCTTCGAAGTTAATCCCCGTTCTTCGCTGAGTACTTTTATCGAACGCGTGGTGAGCGAACTAAATATGTGTGGAGAGGTGTTCTTGGGTCTTAAGGAGGTAACGTGTATGTATGTATGAGTGAATAAATTTGGCTTGTACCTTCTCACGTATTAAGCGTTATATGTCTTAAGGAGATGGATTTCCAATGAAGTAAAATGAGATCCAACAAGTATTAAGCGTTAGCTACAGCTTATCTTTATAGTTCCACGTCATTTATTTGAGCTTTGACCTGAAGCACGACCTTGGGATGACCAGCGTTTCTGTCCAGCAAAGTAGCAGTGAGTAACAAAATTCATATCTCCTAATATAGAGCTCGGAATGGAAATCCCTTCGGTCAGAATCAATATCAACGAGTCTTCTATCTTCAGTTAAAATTTCAGGTCCATCGGACATCGTTTACCCCCTGATCACCGAAGAAAACGAAACTGCCGCAAAACTGCCTGTATAAGTGTGATTTTGCTGTGAAATCATATTTAAGTGCTAAAATTATCGAAACGTCTTCACTTATCATGCAAACGACTTAAATTTAACAAATATAAACATAAAAAAATACGTTTATCAATGGGTCATCTCAAAGCTGATAGTGAGCCTCAGATTCGCTGAACTCAGTCGTCGTAAGTCCGAATTGTCGTTATCCGAAAATAAGGTTCAAATTCACTGAACTGAACTCAGCTAGAGTGTTGAGACTACATTGACGTTTGTTTGTTTGTTTGTTTGTTTGTTTGTTTGAGGACAAAACAAGAAGTTACTTTTTCTTTCATCCTTTCGTACATGTGCATTATGACACATATCAACAACCACCCCGAAGCCTCTATGGGTCGCGCCGAAATACCGAAGTTGAAAATAAAAGAATGCCAAAGTCAAGCGCCGACCTTTTTCAAGTCCTACGACGAACTCACATATTATATTTCCCACAGCCACAAAATACGTCTAATGTGCATGCAACT
This sequence comes from Lindernia subracemosa, assembly GCA_028392965.1. Taxonomy (NCBI): domain Eukaryota; kingdom Viridiplantae; phylum Streptophyta; class Magnoliopsida; order Lamiales; family Linderniaceae; genus Vandellia; species Vandellia subracemosa. The sequence continues at coordinate 5,353,575 of JAQPCC010000002.1, read as the reverse complement.
TCGAGGAACTTACCCCTATCAATGCAGTATATATATATATATATATATATATATATATATATATATATATATATATATAATATCATCCCATTTTCCATTTCATGAAGTATCCAACAAACTGAAACCATTTTCTCTCTCCAATTCAAACTCGGCAATATATATAAAAACCCTATTTCGGACAGATTCTATTCATGAAGTCATCGTCGCCTTCGTCATTACATTCTTCTTTTGTTGTCCCGAAGCGTGGAGCCATTAAACGTCGGATCTTTGCATCTCTGCTGAAAAATGGTGTGCTTTTCAAGGTGTTTCGCCCTTCGTTTTGCAGGGAAAAACTAACTGCGCGCGATGACGATGGTCTGCAAAAGTAATTTATTACCATGCATGGATATTACCATGTTATGTTTCTTTAGTTAATAATACGAAACAATACATATATATCTTTTGGATGTGTGTTTTGTGCTCGATGGTGTTGCTATTCTATTCTGTTGATTTATCAGCATGTATGTTAGTTATATAGTATTGTGTAATTGGTATTTGGTATGTTAATAATGAAAAAATAACTTACACTTACATTCTCTAAATGAAAATAAGTATAGCATTTCACAAGCCTAAATTATAAGGTTGGTTTTATTACAATGATATAAAATACTTCAAATATAATTAAAATAAGTTTTATAAATTGGAAAAAAAAATCGAAAAATTATAATGCTAGTTTTGTGTTTATGGAAATATAATTACCGCTCTTTTAATCTTGTCTTCTTTCGGGTTTTTTTTTTTGTAGGTATTGTTTGTTTCTCTGTCGATTAGATCTATTTTTTTCCTTCGATGGTGAAATGTTACCAGGGAGATCTTCCGCGCTCTTCAGCTCCTGTAAATTCATTTTAATTAATGGAACTTTCGGTTGAAAAAAAAATAGTATCACTCTAAAAAGAAAGTTATTATGTTCATCAACACAAAAATTAAGGAGAATTTAGCTTCTTGAGGCAAAATTAAACTGTATTTTTGTATATTGTATAATGGATTAGAGATGCATCTTACTCTTACAGGCAGCTTTCTCCTAATTTCAATTTTAGCCCCCTTCATACCTGATAATTATTAATTTAATATAGGCCTGAAAACTGTTGTTAATGGGCTTTAAGTCACATTGGAGCATTTAAAAAAAAAAAAAGAAAATCAAAATGATTTTACTTTGAATATAAATGAGTGAACGACATATTTGATGTTTACTCAATATAAATTGACAACCAACTTTGGATATAGCTTATCATATTTTATAAGCTGTTGTTGAAAAGAAAAGAAAATTAAAGAATATATGTATATCAAATCAAATAATCGAAACTTCAATAGCTTTTACATGCATGTAGATTGGAGAAAGATAAGTCTTCAACAGAATAATAATAATATTTGTAGATTTATTTGGTTTCTCTACGTCGCCGTTTCCTTCCTTGCGGTGGAAGTGGACTACTAAAAAGTCTACAATTATTCGTCGGCCTTTTAAAGACCTACGTGGACATAAAGCTGACGCTATCTTTTTCATTTTCATCCCCAACGTTTCCTTTAATTGTAAATAACCCCTAATAGTTTATTTTTCTTTTAATGCCATCCCTCAATCACTCAATATAAAGCTGAAAAATACTAAAATACTCTTAATAATAAACTTGTAGCAGTGAAACTTGTATATAAATATTTTATCAATATGAAAAGGTAATGATGCATCGCAAAAAATATTATAAAATTAAAGAACAATAAAAAAAACTAAACAAAAAGAATATTATATCAGATATTTGTATTTATAAAAAGTAGCTATTTAGGTGGCTCGTGAGGTTTGGCAAGACAATTTTATTTGGATTGAAGGGAAAATTAGTCAAAAATGTAATCCAAAAGGATGAAATTGAAAGGAAAAACAAATATTAGGATGATTTTGCCAATTAGATTGAAAACAATCCTACTTGAAGGAAGCTTCGACGAAATCACATATGCGCCGAGTGGTGTGAACACAAATACATATCTATATATATATATATATATATATATATATATATCTTCCCAAGTTCAGTTATTACATGAAAACATATATCATCCACATATACAAATAAATATATGTATAATGAGTAAGAGAAAATTATTCGATTCTTCCGAGGAGATCAAAAACCCCATTTCAGACAGATTCTTGATGAAGCCGTCGTTACTATCTTCTTCTTTGGTTGTCCCCAAGCGTGGGTCCGTCAAACGTAGGATCTTCGCATCTCTGCTGAAAAATGGCATTTTCAAGTGTTTTGCGCCCTTTTTCTCGCGGGGAAACTAACTCCACGCGCCGATGGTTCTACTAAAGACTTGCCCACGCGCCGCCGAAAAAGTAAATTATTATGCATGCATTAAACCTGCCACCGCCCACCTCTGCCTCGGTCGCTGATACCGTTGTTTCTTTGGTTGTAATAAAAAGAACACATAGTTTTTTCTTTTTTTTTTTGGGATTTGTTTCTTGTGCTCTGATTGTTGTTGCTTTTATTTATGCTTAAAAAATACTAAATGGAGGAATTGGTTCGTTTTTTCTGCATGGGTAACAAGGTCCCCTTTATTTATTTTTTTTTCAATTTATTGTTAATATATATATATATATATATATAGGAATTTTATGGTGTGAGCACCTTGCGTGGGCACCTGTTGATGTGGCACTAATTCGTGACATATCAACATGACACGTCAACATCAGATATGATATGACATTAGTTGACACATTTTAGGTGCCATTGATTGACATTTTCGATGCTGATGTGGCATGTTGACGCCTTATGTGGCACCCGGTGTGTGACATTGATATGTGCCACATTAACATGCCACATCAGCATCGGAAATGTCGATCAATGGCACCTAAAATGTGTCAACTAATGCCACATCATCTCTGATGTTGACGTGGCATATTGATATGGCACGAATTAGTGCCACATCAACAGGTGCCCACACAAGGTGCTCACGTAAGGTGAGCACCATAAAATTCCTCGTATATATATAGAGATGTAAGGGCGTGTGTTTTTCGTTGGATAAGGCGTTCGTTAGAACATGAAAAATAAAGGATACAATCCTCATACTATAGAATTATTACAATTACGCAACTTAACATATTATTAGTGATGTAAACAATATATATATATATATATATAATATTGATTATGGAATTAGAAAAGTAGTGTTAGTGGGATAATGCACACGACTTTGAAGAAATATCATTTAAGTGTTAGATTAAATAATGTAGGTGAAAACGACCCCGTTTGGCAAAGGCGTTGACCGCATAAGGAAATATGAAGTGTAACTTTGATAAGTTGTTTATTATTTAAAATCATAAAACATTATTCGAGTGTTGTCCTTATTATTCAACGGTGAGCGTGGATGTGGAATGTTATTAATATTCAAATATGAATTACTCAATTAAACAATTAATGCGCATCGCATGTCATGCATTCGAATTAATAGGTTCTCTGATTGAAGATTTTTATTGAATTCTTTAAATATCAATAAAATACACAACAACACTCAAATCAGTCGGAAATTCTTTCTTTATTTTCATATATTATAAAAAGCCGAAAAACATATCCAAAATTGAATAAGAGTGTCTATATGATTGAAATATTCTATTTGTATTAGAGAGAGAGATTAGGACTTTGACGAAGTTTCGAGATTCTCGATTCGAGCAAGCAAATCTCAAGACCAACTAACTTTATACAAAATCTAAATATATGTTACTTCATGCTGTGATGTTAGATATGTTTGGTTCATGTATTTAAATAAAACATGGATTTATATATAACAGTTTTGAACTCATGTTTGCGGATTTAGATAAACCTACCATCTCAGGTGGGTTATTATAAATCTACTAATCAAACACATATTTTATTTTTTACCTACTAATTAATTTTATATAAATCTTACTAACTTAAACACTGTTAAATATAAACTAACATACCAAACAAACATAGTTACGTTACGTCAGTTGATACATCTAATAATATACCTTATTTAGAGGAGGGAAAGGGAAAAAAAAGAAAAAAGAAAAAATAAGTACGGTAAGATGTAATTTTCTCTAATAGTAAAGGACTCTTCATAAAATACAATTAAAATTAAATGAAAGTTTAGAATACAATGTAATGTATATACAAAAGTTGCACTCGCACGAATAGCTTATCTTTTCGTATATTGATTGAGTCCATTTTTTCTTTTTCCTTCGAAAGGCCTAATTATTGGGCTTTCATTGCGTTTGTTTTTCTATCATTCTATGGATAAAAGGCCTAATTTTTGTTTTATATACACAAGTATTTTATAATGTTTTGGTCGCCTTGTACTTTTTCGTATAAGGTCGGTAATAAATAATACAACCTTTCTGTCACACTTAGAGAATCAATTATCCAAATATATATAAATATATATATATATATATATATTACACTCTCTAGAAGGCCCAATAGCAATGACATTTTTTTCTGTCACGAGGCTGTTGTCTGATTTTGTCAGTTTCTTTGAAGTAACCAATCGTTGTGTTTTAAATAAGTGAACCTTTAGCTATAATAATATATACCTTTTGTCTTTTTTACATTAAGAAAAAAATATAACTTATCATATTTAATATTATATTATATAAAAAACCTAGAGTAATATTATATTATATAAAAAACCTTTTGACGAAAACTTGCTAGAGTTGAGAATATGACAAGAGGAAGAAGAATCGTTCGGTGTAAAATGAGTAATAAGATATATAGATCAATTGTCGAATTAGAATATAATAATATTTCAATTCATATGTATTTGATTTGAAGGCCAAAGGTGATTTATATTTATTCATGTGGCGCTCATTTTATATTAGTTTCTGTTAAACTACAATTACTAGTGACAAACCATATGCTAAAAATATATATAAACTTTTATTTATATTTGAGTCGGCCAATAAAAAATTACTTTGTTGATACAGCCTAGCCTACCTCACTTATATTTGTTTTCTTTACATACATTTACATACATAAATATTTTTAATTCCAAATTTTATAGCCTCGACATCTGTTTTATATATAAATATATATATATTTATATTTTAAATATTCTTGAAATCATCAAAAGCTGCAACACACACGAGTCTTTTGCTTAACCCACGAATATGCTCCAAACGTTTGCATATGAAAATATCCTATTCTCAACTCCATACGCAATTGACTGTATTTTTTTTTTAAAATTATTAGATCGTTTTATTATTTATTATGATTAAAATAATTAAATTAAAAGAAAGTCAATGATCACATAATTTAGTTTCGTTGTTATTATTACGCATAACGGCATATATCAGCACAACCGAAATTAAGAACATTATTATATTAGTTTTGCCCGTATATCAATGTTGAACCTAAGAAGAGGAATTATATCATTAAAGTTGTTAGAAATTGAGATTTCTTTTATTATATATGTGTTTTCTATAATCAACAATACATATCAAATAGTTGAATTGCAAAATTCTATTGTTGGATTCAATTATGGTAACCTTATGCATTGTTGTTGACTAGTAACAAATAGTTGTCTTATCGACCCTTTTTTTTATTTCGAAAATACATAAGGTTACAATGAGCCGAATTCATTTCATAAGCTCTTTTTTTAATATATATATACAATAAAGAAAAATTCATGAGCTTTCAAATATTTCGGACAAAACTCGAATTCGACTCGACTTAAGTCGAAGACCTATTGAGATCGTTAGTTAGTTAGTTCGATTCATCTTTCAACCATGTCGTAGAAATCTATTTTGTACCATTTATTAGAAAAAAGTCATAAAAACGGTTGCAACTCATTTAACTTCTAGACACCATAAAAATAAATTAAATATGTAGAATATAAATTACACTCCAACCAATTTACCTTTACATTATTGATTTGATGATTGCTTCTTGCAAGATATATATACCGAGTAAATTAAAAGCATAAATATATATTTAAATCATTTAAACTCAATAATGCTTTGCGGATCAAATGCTGAAAACACGCCGAGACAATTATTATTTTACCCCTTAAAGGATATTTTATTTTTTTTGAAGAATTAAAAGGTATTCCCTCAATATATCTATTTCTATAAACGTATGTTTTTCAACTCCTTTGAAAAACAAATGCTTGGTCCAATCCCACTTTTAGAGAGAGAGAGATTAAAAGATAATTAAAAGAGTAATAATATACGTAGTCAAGATTTTACACGAATTATTTAAATCTCAACCTAATCTTGACATTAAATGGCCTAACACAAAGTCAATTTCCTGCGTTTTACGCCGTTTTATTTGCATCTTATTCTTGCACACATTGAACTTCTGTTTTTATTTATTTATTTTATGAAAGATAAATTAAAGAGTATTATATTATACCCATATGGCTATTTTTATATATGTGAGAAAAAAGTTTACATCTTTTTGAAAGGCGAACGTAACGGCACATTCCTCTCGCTTTCTAGTTGCTTATTTTCGGAGAGATCCTCAAAACCAAACACATGATTTGCAAACTCCATATTAAATAAATCCGTGTAATAATATTATTCCATTCATTCACCCTTACAAAGATTGAGTTTTTTATTTTCTTTAATTTTTTTTAACCTTTTTTCAATCCGACCCACATGACGAAACACCCTTTCCCACGCTGATTTCGGACCCTTTTTTTTTTTTTTTCTAAGTTTCTATCATGGTAGGGAAGATGATGAGGTGGAGACCTTGGCCGCCTCTTATTTCAAGAAAATACGATGTGATGCTCACTGTCCTAAGGCTCGAGGGCTGTGATTGGGCGGTGCATGAGGGCGTGGATAAGGGCAATGGCGGCCGTCTTGTGGTGGAGGTTAAGTGGAAAGGTCCTAAGTCTGCTTTTAGGAGGAGTGTGAAAAGGAACTTTACCAAAGGGGTGGTGGCTTCTATCTCCGAAAACGGCGGCGTTTTGGCGGTGTGGGACGAAGAGTTTCGAAGCGTTTGTGGGCTGTCTGGACACAAAGAGAACGCCTTTCATCCTTGGGAGATCGGCTTGACTGTGCTGCATGTGAGCTTTTTTTTTTTTTTTTTTTTTTATGGATGATGATTTGTTTCATAAATTCACGGTCATGATTTTGTTCATTTTTTTCATTTTTTTTTTGGGGAAATCTTTGATCTCTTTCCCTTGATAAAACTGGTAAAATCAGAAAGTTAGATGATCATATTAGAAAGAACTGTGCCATCGAATTATGACATGATCCTTTTTTTTCTTACTATTGAGGTTGAGGATTATGTCTTCTTCACTGGCTTGTTTGTCTCTGATCATTCTATGTCTTAGGTTGTCTTCATATTCATTGGACTATTAAGACAAACTGTCTGATGATTCGCCTTTCGATGATTCGTATCGTAGCATGACTGTTACTAATCGATTAATCGCAGCTTCTTTCGCATGATTAACGCATAGCTCTTTAAGGTTATTTGTTGTTATCTCGGCTTTTCGATACTGTCCACTGTGTCCCCAGCGAGAATTCATCGGGTAGTTGCAGCAGTCGCTATGTCTCGGAGCAAATGCTAATGTTTGCTCCGCTGGTTTTATTGTTAATGTTATTCAAATGTTTTGCGAAAAATTTATTGCAGGGGTCGAATGAAGGGACCAAGAAAAAGAACCCTATTTACGGTTCGACGACGTTGAACCTAGCAGAGTATGCTTCGAAATGCGAAGGGAAGTTCGAAGAAATAACGGTTCCTTTGGCTGTCCCTGGCGCTGATCTTGAACATGGTCCTTCCCTCTCGGTAAGTAAATCCTTCCCTGGTAATAATCTCGTCTTTATTCTCCATAACAATGGCTTCATCTTGCCCTAATCTTGCAGATATCTCTTCGATTGGTGGAACAAATGGCGCAAGAAGAACACTCCGACGCTCTGCAAAGCCCCAGCAGCACGGCCCTCTCATCCTCCCCTGCATCATCGTCTGAGAAAAACGAGACTTCGATGCTCAAAGCCAGCCTTCGAAAAGTGAAAACGTTCACCGAATTTGTGTACCCAAGAAAGGGAAAAAGCCCGCGTTGTCGCGAGGGAGAAGTCGGCGGAGAGAGAGGCTCTTCAACTGCTAAGAGCGAAGAAAGCGAATACATTTATCCCTACGATGATACAGACGAAGGGGAAGAAGAAGAAGAAGAATCGGACCAAATGAACAAGAAATCCGTCGTCCTGAGATCGTTCAGCTACGAGACAATAGCCTATGCGAATCACCCGGGTTTTTCTTTTTATTACCACAACGAACTGATATACTACAGCAACCGTCCTAAATCAGATGATGTGGGATTCTTGCGAGAAGGACCGCCTTGTGTTCTTCCCGAGCAGATGGTTTCGAAGAGGAGCATATTGCCTTGGAAGAAGAGGAAGCTTAGCGGCGGTTCGAAGGCCAGAGGCGAGCCTCTGATCAAGAAGGCCTACGCAGAATTAGGTGGAGATGACATAGACTTCGACCGCAGGCGCCTTCTGTTTTGTTTCGATGGTGGCTCAGCTGCTAATGGTTCTTCGGCCTCTGCGTTCGGTGAAGACAGTTTCGTCGTGGGCACGTGGGAGCGTAAGGACATAACGAGCCGCGACGGTCTTATGAAGGTTCAGACGAAGGTCTTCTTTGCATCCATCGACCAACGAAGCGAACGAGCCGCAGGCGAAAGCGCTTGCACTGCTTTAGTTGCTGTAATAGCCGACTGGCTGCACAGCAACGAGAATCTCATGCCCGGGAGGTCTCAGTTCGACGGCTTGATCAGAGAAGGGTCCTTACAGTGGAGGAACCTATGCGAGAACGACTCTTACATGGAGCTTTTCCCAGACAGGCACTTCGACCTTGAAACCGTTCTACAGGCGAAAGTCTGCAACGTTTGCGTCGTGCCCGAAGAGTCCTTTGTGGGGTTTTTCCACTTGGAAGAAGGGATCGAAGAGGGAAATCCCGAGCTCGACTTCTTGCACGGCTCGATGTCTTTCGACAGCATATGGGAGGAGATCAGCCGACGTTCTTGCAGCTACAAGGCTGAAGAAGCCTCCTCGGTGTTTGTGGTGAGCTGGAACGATCACTTCTTCGTCCTCAAGGTTGAGGCAGATGCTTATTACATCATCGACACGTTGGGGGAGAGGCTGTACGAAGGGTGCAAGCAAGCGTACGTGCTTAAGTTCGACAAAGATACAACCATAGAAAAGCTCTCGACAAAATCCGACGAACCAATGAGGACTGAAGATGAAGACAGTGACGAAGAAGACGACGAGGTTGTTTGTAGGGGTAAAGAGTGTTGCCGGGAGTACATAAAGAGTTTCTTGGCTTCGATACCCATCAGGGAGCTTCGAGAGGAGATCAAGAAAGGAGTGAAGCCTTCGACGCCTCTTCGCCGGCTGCAGATAGAGTTTCACTTCACTCGCCTTAACGAACTAATGAACGAAGCAGTTTCATCTCCTTCTTCGACTGAAGCGCCGAGTACTATAATCGATGATGTTTGCGATAAACTAGGAATTGCTGATGAGTAAGTATAAGTAGCAGTTTAACATTACGTAAGAGAAACCTGCTGGTAAATTGTACAGTTGAGCATTGTTATATATATCTGTGACTTCGCTTACTTTAAGGTAAAGGATGTGTTTTTATCTCGAAAACTTGTCCGTATCTTAGGTTATCAATTTATTTCGTATATTTTTGTTATATGGGCTTTGCTCCTCTATAATGTATTCTTGATTTATATTAAAACTCTTGATGATTTGATTGCGTAGGAACGTAAATATTCGTTACCTTTTGAGCATAGAAGAAGCTATGTTTGTTCTCCTCCTTTGCTTTTAACGAGGAAATCCCAACAAAGAAACCATCTCCTCTCCATCTCTTACAATATTATATATAGATATATATATATATATATATATATATATATATATTTGAACCAAGCAATAGATCAACTACAAGCTATATTGCCATTCTAGCAACTCAGTATTTATTATCTATGGACGTAAACCCTAATAACGGTAATAACCAACCGGCGGTTATTACATACGAAGAGTTCGAACCGTTCTGCAAATGGCAGCGAAGGGAAGATAGAGATGTTCTTGAAATCCATCTGCCAGGTTAATTACATAATACGATGATCATGCTTAACGTCGTACTATTATTGATCAGTTATATATGATAAATATGATGGTTTTTTATTTCTCAAGATTTCAAGAAAGAGCAGCTCAAGGTACAAATCAGCAACCATGGTATCCTAAAGATCTCGGGCGAACGACCTAATTCACCGTCGGACCCATCTAAGAAGACGAAGTTCTACAAAGAACTGTCCCTCTCGGGAAAAAATTACGACGAGGGCTTTATCAATGCAAAGTTTATAAACAGTCAGCTCCACATAACGCTGCCTAAGAAGAAGGCAGCTGAAAAAGAAGACAAAAAGATCGATCAAAACCCTAATAAGGAAGAATCCGGCGGCAAAGATCGAGCATTGGAAGAGAAGCAGAAGACGGTAATAAATCAAGGTTCTATTGCATCGGCTGAACATGATTTTCAGAAGCATACTAAACGGGCGGCGCTGGCCAAGGTTGCCTCGGTGGCGTTGGTGTTGGCGGCTCTGTTTGCTTACGTTGTCTATATGTATCGGTCCACCGTCGGAGACCTCGATGAGGCGCAGTTAGTGGAATGGGATGCCTTTGATTATTAGTAGGACAAGACAAGAATTTAATGTACTATGTTGTTGCATTGAATGTACTCATCATTAATCCTCTCAATAGCCATTTTACTACTGTTTCTAATTCTCACCGTCGAAACTTACTGTTTCTCGGGTGGATATCACGACCACCCGCGAATGAAAATACACGTTTAAGGTTAGATAATGAAAAAATTAACTTAAACGTGAGAGAGCGTATTGAGTATTGCCATAAAAATATCATTAGGGTGACGAACTCGATCCCACTTCCCACGTTGATTAAATTAAAGGTTTTAGAATCGAAACCCACTCGGGCTTATGTATTTGGCTTTAGGTATAGGCTAATAAGATTTTATTTTCAACAAATATATGTACAAGAATATACTACCTTTTTGTCAGAAATAGAATAATTTCGTTAACCTAAGGATGCCGAGGACGATGGTATATATGGAATGGAATAACTTCTCGAGTGCATAAAGCTATTATTTTTATTCAAAAGCAAACAAACAACAATTGAGCTAGAATATATATTATCTCCCTTAAGGGCAAATAATAGAATATATTCTTTGTTCGAAGAAGAGATCAAAAACTATCCAAAAGAAACCCTTTGAGCTTTCTTAGTAACAACACACATACGTATATATCGAACTATGAGAAGGGACATTAACTAACATTTTATCTCAAATATATACATATATATATACATCAAGCAAGACATTATATAGCTACTAGCTAATTAAGATAAATATATATATGGATAAAGAAGCCCATAATAACAATAATATTGATACTAATAATAAGAGGAAGAAGAAGAAGAAGAAAGCAGCAGATATTGCAAATGACGACGACGATTTCGAACCCTACTGCCAATGGAAGCGTAAGGAAGATGGAGATGTTCTACAAATCCATCTCCCAGGCAAATGTTTTTCTAATCTTATTTCTAGCTTCTCAAATTGAATATATATATATATATATATATATATGAATGCAAAAATTTTGGTAATGATATTGGTGTGGATAGGTTTCAAAGAGGATCAGCTGGAAGTTGAAATCAACAATCAATGGAACGTCAAAATCTCCGGCGAACGGCCATCAGACGCATCCGCCGATAAAAGGAAAAAGTTCTACAAAGAATTGACAGTGCTCAACAACAAATACAACGGCGGAGAAGAAAAAGAAGTCTACGCAAAGTTCGCAAACGATTGGCTCCAAATAACACTGCCCAAGCAGACGAAGAAAAGCGCGCAGTCTAAGGGCAGCGACCGGCGTATAAATGAATTAGAATTCGATCTGAGAAGCGTAGGAGAAGGTGCAGAAATAGTGGACGATGGCCCTCCTCGCACTCGATCTGGCCGAGTCACTATACCTAAACTGATCGGCGCGATGCTGAATACGAAATCTCGATCTTCTAGAGCAAGCCCACAACGGCGGCAGGGTCGTGGGGCGATGAGCGGACCGTCCAAGGTTGTCGTGGCGCTAGCAGTGATTCTCATTGCTTACGTTGTTCGAAAGTACTATGGTTCTTGATGGATCGAGCTATGACAATCGGCTGAGAGTTTATTGGTGATTATTATTGTGGTTGTTGTTGTTATACGTTTGCTCGTTTGCTACACAATCAAGCCACTAAATAGCGAAATATGCGTACATATATTTGTGTATATCATTCCGAAAAGTACGAATTAGGCGAAAAAAGACGCTTAAGAGAAAGCATTCCCATTTATCTTTTCGGTAAAGTATCGCTTAACCTCGTCAAACCCTTGCTCGACTACATCGACTGGTGGCGAAATCATAGGGTTCCACAATGTCATCGTAGTTTTCATACTTCGATTAGGTTCAGTCTAAGTCGAATTTTAACCTTATTGTCGGCTTGGCGGGACAAATTCCTCGTATGCATATATCAGTTAATTATTGTGTTGGACTTTGTTTTTTCAATGAGCTAAAATGGTCTTGATTAAATAATATTCATTTTTTATTATTTTTTCATGATGGGTGGGACTGCCGGCGAGGCGGGGTGGGTTGAGCCTCCATTTCCCAGAGCCGCCATTTTGGAGGGCTTCGGGCCAGCCCAGCCGGCCTCCACTGGCCCATTCTGACCGCTCTATGCAAATATCAATCTACTCATCATTTTACTTCGGTCAATTTAAATAAAAAATCAAAAATAAAATAAAGATATATCTATGAATTCCACTATATAATAAGGTATTAAAAAAATGCAATTGTGAAAATGTGCTTTACATCAACACCAAATGTTTCTTACAAAATTTACTTCATTAACAATAATCCTCATCACTTTGTGTTACAATAAAGTATAAAAGAAACCATCAATAGAGCTTTTGATCATAGCTAACTCCGCCGAAAAAAAAAAAAAAAAAACATTGACCCGGCGAGACTACCTTTACCGCTTCGCAAAGCCACAAATCCCGGCGAACGTTTTCGAAAGAGGCTCGATCGAACGTTTGTACACATATCCTCATATCACAAAAGAAACAAAAGAATCCAACAATAATGTCTCATTTAGTAACCTTTCTCTTGCAAAGTGTCATACAAATGTATGACCGAGCTGTCATAAATACGGAGCGTTGCGTGCCTTCGAGCCTACGTGAGCCACTCGGTGCGGTGGCGTGTCTTAATTGCTAACCATACGACGACAAAATTGAGCACATCTACTACTACACCACCCGACGTTTAGTTGCGTGTATTTGTTGCCCGAGGGAATATCTCATTTCACTACATTAAAGCATTCTAGGACTCGAAAGAAAGGGTAAAGACATATACACTGCAAGCAGCGTTTAAAGAAGAAGAAGAAGAAGAAGACGACGGCTTTGAGCAATATGAGTACTGATTTGAGACAAGTTTTGGGCGCTTTCTTAACGTTCTCGATGTTCATCATGCTCGGGAATATGATCAAAAGGGATCATATCGATCCGCTTTGGGTAAGCTAATTAATTTGTAATAATTTTTTTCTTTGAAGAACAATGTTGTATATGTACGATCAAGAAGCATCATAATGTAAGAAAATCATGATTTATTTTTTTTTATTTTTCTCTATTTTCTTGAATATTACAAGGACCCTTCAATGGAGCAACGCCGATACCTACCCCAAGGTGGGCCGTGGAAGGTGCACGAAGAAGTACCCAAACGCTGCTGGAAAAATTCATCAGGTAAATTAATATATATATATATATATAATTTTAGGGTAGTATAGTAGTAATATCATAGCATCATTTAATAATATTTACTAAGTGAAATAATCATATCATCTTAATCTCTGATATTGCAGATCATGGAAAGAGTGATCAGTCCAATGGCTACATCTTCTTCTCATTGACCCTCGGCCCAGAGTTTCACGCTACGCAGGTTTATTTCTCATTATCCATTATATTAGCTTTCTCATTATATATATATATATATATGAATGATTAAGTGTGTATATATATATATATATGCATTGATGATCTGCTATTCATTTGATCGTATCGATCAGTTAGCCAACGCCGCGACGGTGGCGAAGCATTTCGGAGCCACGCTAGTGATTCCTGATATTCGAGCGACCGATGAATCGAGCGAAGCCATGTAAGAATAATTCGTTCGATATCCACGACATGTTTATGACCTTTTTAGCTAATGTCGTATTGTATTATTCCCACTAATACGTAATAATTTCCAGGAGATTCGAAGAGATCTACGACGTGGGCATCTTCGTCGAGGCCCTAAAAGGAGTCTCGATCAAGGTAGAGAAGAACCCGCCGGCTGAAGTCCTATCGAAGAAGCCCACGACCGTTAAAGTGGGGCCCGATCGATTTTCGCCCAGGCTCGCAGCTTCGAAAATGGTGCCCATTTTCCTCAGAAACAAGAACTTGAGGGTCGTGACGGACTTCAGCATAACCCCGCGGGAAACCCTAGTCGACCGGCGGTCGTGGAAGGATAACGAGTGTGTGGCCATGTTCGAAACCCTAAAATTCCAGCCCAAGCTTCAGGCGGTCGTGGGCTCGGCGATGGAAACTTTGCAGGCGTTGAGCCGCGAGATGGGCGGTCGGTTCATCGCGGTGGACATGGGCGTCGAGGAGCGGTTCAAGAAACAGTGCCGAGGGAGCGATCTCTACATGCGACACTGCTCGGACGGTGAAGAGATCGCCGCCTTTCTGAAGAAAATAGGGTTTAGCCCCAACACGACTGTGTACCTCACTCGGACGGAGGGGAGCGAAAGCCTCAATGCGCTGAGGAATGTCTTCCCGGGCACATATACGATGGTAATTAAACAATACATAGGACTGTTATCAATATATTATGTTCTTACACTTAACAACCTTTGGCGTACTTAGGACGCTATAATTCCCGATGCTGGCAAGAATAATGATTCGTACAAGGGAACGCCGCCGCCGCCGCCGAAAGAGTACATCGACTACTACATCTGTACTCACAGCGACGTGTACGTCCCGAGCTTCCCTTCGAGCGGATTCTATCGCAGCGTTTTGGGAGAGAGGATCAAAATGGGGAAAGCCCAAGTCTTCGTCCCTTCGACGGACGGCTCGGATAAGGCGGACGATTACATCACGCCCCACATTGCGAAGAAAGGGCATTACGCCTATTCGTGCTTTTGCTGAAATAAATAGAAAGGCTTGGGTTAAGTTGTTGAACTGTTGTACTCTTCTAACGGTTATATCTATTATGACAGTAAGTTGAGGAAGGTGATAGGTTAATACATGTGGGAGTTCAAGACTAGACGCTTATTACACAAAGTGCAGAAGTACTTGCTCTTGATCCTAAAACATACCGGGAAACAGCACAGTTTCCCGACGCCTTGAACGTCGACGATCTTCACATTGCCGCCGCAGTAAGGGCACAACCCTTGGGCCCGCCTTCGCCCTAACTCCCTCTCGTCTTCTTCGCATACATACACGATTCTCATGATGTTCTTGATTTTCTTACACCAAGTGTGTGTGTTAGTAAGGTCATAGAGAGTGTGTATAATAGATATTATATATATAGGGATAAAATCCAAAATGATCCACAATGTTTATCTTATGGACCAATTTTTTATTATTATTTTTTTTTTTGCGGTCCCGATGTATCCCCACTCGATCTGGCTATGGGCTAGTCCCTAAATACCGGCGTGGACTTTTGTGCCACACACTCCAGTGGTGGGACTAATCCCCGGGGTCAGATGAATACGTCCCAAACCCACCTGACAACGATAGTCATGGGAAATAAATCACATGGGGACTACTCAAGGAATTGTGGGAGGGGGATTCGATCCCACAACCTACCACACAAATCCTTAAGGCCTCCTCCTGTGGACCAATTTAGTCTTCGATATTTCGCATGAACCAATTTAGTCCACAATGTTGTCGATTTTGGACCAATTTAGTCCTCGATATTTCGCATGAACCAATTTAGTCCCCAATGTTGTCGATTTTGATCCAATTTGGTCGTTCCGTCACGATAAACGTTAATTTTAACGGAAATCTCACGCATGGCTCACAAAAAATCATGTCTGAATCGATAAAATTGAAATGGTTTCTGAAATTAGGGCACGAAACTAAAAATTCCTCCTCTAAAATCCGAATATGAGCTCTACATCGTCTGCTTCGTCGAGCTTCATTGACAGTAGAAGAAAACAGTAAAAACCCCCAAATCCTGCAAATATACCAAAATTCGTTCCATACATGATTTAGTATGGACACGTGTGAGATTTCCGTTAAAATTGACGTTTATCGTGATGGAAGGACCAAATTGGTCCAAAATCGACAGCATTGTGGACTAAATTGGTCTATAGGATAAACATTGGGGACAATTTTGAATTTTATCCCTCTATATATTATATGTAGATTATAGATTATATGGAGAAATTGGTTAAGTGGTCCTTGTCGATTGCCTAATCCTCTGATAAAAGTTTTCACACAGCTTTCGAATCTTGAAATAGTAGGGAACTGAGTTTTAAGCAAAGTTCACTGTCATAAAGTGACTTTATTTCTAGGTTTGATCAAGTTCTCATCACTTTCCCAGCTTCCCATTATTGCATATGTTTCAGTAATTGTTTTTTATTCATCAAAGTTTTAAATGGTTATATACAAATTATGTTTATAAATATACCTTTATTTTTATTTTTTTTCTGCCTATTATGGAATTACGTGTTACTTTGTGTAGTTGGCAAATATAAATAACCTCATTTTGATATCTTAGAAAGCAATTCCGTTCTTGAGCTGATCTTTCTTGAAATGAGGTGTGTCGTTCTCAGCCAATTAGAAAGTGACAAGTTTGCACGTGAATAAATAAAATAATCTTTTTTTTTGTTAGATGTCACTCCGACTAAATTCAGTCTAAGTCGAATTTGAAATTCAGTCTGAGTCGAATTTCAAATTCACTGTAGAAAATAAAACAACATGAATTCCGACGGGACTAATTTCCTTGTTCTGCATGTGCTGTCGGAAGTCCACGCAAAATACGGTAGTCAACGAGTATTAGTAGAATCGAATATTTGACCTCCGTACGGAGATACAGGGCCGAATTTGGGCATGTGCATCCTGGCCTACTGCACATGGCCACAGAATTTTAGGCCAAATTTTTAAAAGGCCATGGCCATATTTTTTGATAATATGCTTTTATATGAGACCTCATTTTCTTAAAAAAACCATTGGGCCACCAAAATTAAAAACGATCCTCCGTAGATATCAAGTGATACACCACTGGACAAATCCCTTAAAACAAATAAGGTAAGATTATACCACTTCACAAGATATATAATAAGGTAATGCTATATCTTTGTCATGTTTGTACATTATTATTACCACCAAAATTTTTATGTGAAAATGTCTTAGTTTGTAACTTGGTATTCTATTGTTATAACTAATAATTAGCAATTGCAATAATAAGCTTCTATAAGTGATGTTGGGCCAAGTTGGGCCAAGATGATTAAAGAGTTGGGCCATACCAAATGACCCAAACAGTATAAGATTACAATGTATAAATGGGCCAATTGCGTCTGTTATATTAGTTCCCTTTTATTGATCTTTACCCTACAAACCAACCCTAACTGTCATAAGTGTTTATTTCCTTGGCATCGCGTGGGACCCACGCTCCGGCGTACACTGAGCTATGGCCCTTCCAAGTCAAGACCATCATGCCCTCGTCGTCCATCTTCATCCCCCAACCGCTCGCATGCTCTTCCAACAAGTTCTTCACCTCCCTAACCGTCTCCTCGCCGAAAGGAACCCTAGTAAAACCCGAGCCCTCCATTCGTCGGGCCAGCTTCATCCCGGGCTCGGGCCTCTCCATCCCTTCGAACCCTATAATATTCTCAATCTTGCGGCCGATATCAGCTTCGTATTCGATCCTCTTAGGGCTGTTCTTGGGCAAGAATGTGTCCAAAGCATCGAAAGGGATCCATAGGTAGTTTAAACAAGTGGCAATCCTAGAGACTAGCCCGGCCAAAGGGCCCATATCGTAATCCTCGTCGACCACTACTACCAAAATAGGACTTAGCTTTTTTATCGAGTCCAAGAAAGAGTCTCGAGGAGACGAAGACATTCGACGTGTTATGTCTTCCACGTGCTCGTCTGGCAAGTACCTCAGCCAGTTCTGGCAGTTGACCACTAAAGCCTCGCCGTCGTCCCTAACGTTGGAGCACATTGAGTTGACCCGAGTCAAAATTAGGTCGAACCAAACCCTACTATCGTCCAGCCCGGTCTCTTCGGGCAATCCCACGTCCACTACGTTGAACTCGAACGGGACATCCTTAAACATCGCAAAATTCATCAGGCGCTGTCCTATTTCTCCGATCGGGGCGGTAATGAAAGGTGGGACCGCCGGCCTCCACGAAAGCACCGTTATCTTTAGGGAAGGAGGGTCCTTCGATGACTTGGCCAATGCGTCGATTAGAGTGGGCCACTGCATGCAGTGAGTGATGCTAAAGTCCAACACATGAACTTTTCGAAACCCTTTAATCGACTTGAGAATGGCACTATTCGATGCGCAGAAACCGAATGTATGCCACGGTATGAGGTCTACGTAGCGGGCTAGCTCGGTGACGTTCATCGGGCTTCGTGAAGGCCCGTTATTATTATTATTATTACCGGCAGATTGGAAGTAGTTTGCCGGGCTAGGACAAACCCTAGTGGCTTTCGAAAGGAGGGCTTTGAGGAAGTACGAAGCTAGTCGTTGGTTAGGGTCGCCCGTGTAAGACGCTACGTTGTTTAGGACCCACATCACTTGCTGAGCTAAGGTGACGTCGTTGCTTTCGAGGGCGCTCGCGCAGTGTACTAGAAGCTTCTCGATGCACGCCCCGTCGAGACTTATGAGGCTGCCATTTAAAGCACTTTGATTGATGGAAGTTTGTGATAGCAAGGTTTTAGGGTTTTGTAAGGAAGGTGATGGTGAGTTCTTTCTTAGTTCTGCTCTCATGTTTAGTTATAGTTGATTTCGTTTTCTCTACAACTGAATTGCAATATATATATTGAAGGTATAATACAGCAGAATCTTGATATATATTTGTTCTTTCTCAAGTTCAGACGATTTGCTTATCATGTCATTTACTATGATGTCATATTCAATATAGAATACATTAATTGTTGTTTAGTACACAAAATTGCAAAGAAAGAGTTAAAAGGGCCGATTCAGCCGGGCGTTTCCTTCTCTAATTTGTCTCAATGGAATGACGATTTTAAGACAAAGAATGTTATTTAGTTTAAATGTGGTCAAATTTCATTTTAGTTGAGGCCTAATCGTTCTTCCTAGAAGTACTGTTATTGTCTTCGTCTACATATCAAGCAAAACACAGAATAAATCATTTGAATCTGTTGGTCACTTTCATTATATCATACTTTTTTTCCTTAAATATATTCAAGTTCATTTATGCAAGATCTTGTTATAATCTGGCCTTCACTTCTTCTATCATCTTGGATCCAAATAAACATGTCGCCTTTTAACTCTTACATGACAATTAATTTCGAAAAGATGTAATAGTCCTTACGGATAAATCTCAAAACGGCCCAATGTTTACCATGAAGACCAATTTGGTCATCGATGTTGTCGATTTTAGACCAATTTGGTCCTTCTCTCATGATAACGTCAGTTTTAACGGAGATCTCACACGTGCCTCGCAATAAACCATGCATGTATCGATAAAATTGAAATGGTTACTGAAATTATGCTACGAAACTAAAAATTTCTTCTTCAGAATTTCGAACGTGAGCTCTATATCGTCTGCTTCGTCGAGCTTCATTGACAGTAGAAGAAAACAGTACGAAACCCCCAAATCCTGCAAATATCTCAAAATTCGATCCAGACATAATTTAGTGTGAGGCACGTGCATGATCCCCGCTAAAATTGGCGTTAATCATGACGGACGGATCAAACTGGTTCAAAAAATCGACAACATCGGAGACTAAACTGGTTCATGCGAAACATCATGGACTAAATTGGTCCACATGATAAATATTGGAGATCATTTCGGGTTTTCTCCCTAATCCCTAAATACAATTAATTTCCCAATAAACGTGCCCGACCGGGCCTTCTCCCACGGGCTGGGCTGTTCTCTTCCTAGCCCAATCTAATCATAGGCCGGGCCGGGCCGGGCCTAATACTCTTAAAGATGCATTCTTGATGTGTGGCCTGGCTTGGCTCGCTCGTAGTGGTGAACATGGCTCAAGTCTGATCGTATGATCATTTAGTTCTCTCTATATAAAATATATTTAGTTACAAGATGAACTAATTCTTATCTTAATCTTATTTCCATTTGGAGGTTTTTACATAACATCCATGTGAGGCCGAGATTGTCAAAATAGTAGAGGAGGAGAAAATATCCAAACTAAACATAGAATAATAAGGCATTGATTGATTTTAGGTTAGGGCAAAAGCTTAGAATTGAGGGCCTGCCCTTAATTCAAGGAACAACTGATTGATAGAAATAGCAGCACATAAGCAAATCTAACGAATGTTTTTGTCACTTAGTACAACAAAAAGGAGGATGGATCACATCACACCTTTTAAATGGATTAGTGGGTGAAAAGGTTGTAACTTTTTTTTTCTCTTTTTTTTTTTAACTCAATATGGTGAGAAACAAAAAAGAAAGGGTTCAAAGACAGTGTGATGATATCACTTGACGGTGCAGACAGTAAAAAGGGTTCAATTCTCAGATCATATTCATCAAGATTTTGTAGTAAAAACAACTGTTTCAAAATATTCTTGCAGTAGATAAGTTGGTGTATTAACGGGCATATTTAGTTAGCAGTCGAAGAGGGGTACCCAAAGGTCAATGAGTGGATTATCAACATACTGTTTGAAAGCAACTATGTTGGGTGCTTTTTTTATATTATTTATTTATTCATTTTCTGTAGGATGATAGTGAATAAGATTTTAATTGAGGCTCACAGCGTCACAGACTCACATTCATTGTTTGTAGCGCAACTTTTTGTTTTTTGTTTTTAGCTTTTTGTTTTGTTTTGTTTTTTTAGGGTAAATAGCATATAATCTACTTGTGGTTTGAAAAATAAGCATAAAAATCTCTATGGTTCCGAAATAGCATAAAATCCCCTCCTTGTCATTTTCACCACATAATTGGGGGTACAATGCTAAGTTTTAGACAAAAAAATGGGTAAGATGCTAAGTTTTAGACAACACATGGGGTATAGTGCTAAGTTTAAACAACATTGGGGATATTGTGCTAAGTTTTAGACAACCCGAGGGAGTTTTGTGCAATAAAAAAAACATAGGATAGTTTTGTGTCTTTCAGTATAACCACACGGGGATATTGCATAATTTACCCTTTTTCTATGATTAGATGTGTCTCCTGCATAATCATCACCCTCCTATTCAGTGCGCGGTCTGAATCGATCCAAATCTCGCTATTGGTTATTGGATAGCCACCGTTATCCAGCAGGACTAATCTCCCTCATTGCCGAAATGGTGATATATCGGCTGTAACACCGGCCTCCATGTCAAAGTTCGAATTTCGATGCATTTTTTCATGGTTGCGCCCGATATCACGACGATACATCCGCCGAAGTATAGCAGTGACAGTCGTGAAAGACTGCATTGGCATTAGTTGAAGGCTGCAACATATATATTGGGTCGATTTATAGCAGTGATACTGTTTTTTAGCGGCGACAAATCATTCTTATTTAATGCTTCTTGAAGATATTTGGGATAAAATGAGCACAAAAATCCTTCAATGGTGGAATGACATATTTTCCTACATTTTCGACAGTTTCGACAAGAGAAGGACCTAAAAGATTCGAATTCGTGACCTCTCCATTGGAATTATGGAACCCTTGTGGGACAAGAATTAACATTTCTTTTAGTAGTGAAAAAATTGCACATGGGGTTTTTTCATATAAAGACAGCCATTAATTACCATCATCAAATGTCTTAATCACGTACAAAAGAAAGAGATTTTAATGCGTATTTATATGCTTAATGGTTGGCAAATAAAAATTATGGACCTTTTTTCAGACACATGGCGAAATATTATTACAATTTATTTTCATTATATATATTTATATAGTGAATATAAATTGTGTTAGTGTTGCTATCAAACTATGCCTCGTACTTGGAATCTAACACGTTGAAAGGGTTTGGTCTTAATGTCTCTCACATGTGATGTGTTGGAGATTAGAGACAACTTTGGTGGGTGCAAACGCTCACATGACAACTCTCTCACAGAAATAGTGACCGTTGCAAACCTTAGATTAAATCTTTTTTCAATAAATATTCTTCTTCTATTTTCCATTATATATATAATATATAGATATAATGGGTAAAATGAAACATTTTTAGTTTTTTTTTTTTTACTGATGAAATAAATGCAAGGTGTAACGGTCATGTTGGAAGACAAATTTACATTATAGAATGATGCCATTTTCATGTTAGGCTCCTTTTGAATTAAATTTAATGCTTTGGAGCTCGAACAAAGATAAAAATAAAAAATAAGGACAAATTTTGTTTCATGTCATTTCAAAATATAAATTTAGTATTCAGATTCTGTCAGAAAAATAGATAGTTTTAAAGATCCAATTTTTATAGTAACACTTTATTATATTGCAATAACAATATATTGTAAGTTTGTAACACAAAAAGTACGTTTAATACATTTTCAATAACACTTTTGAATTTTAGGTCATTATTCCTAAGTTTTACAGAAATTTTGTACTTAGAATAGATTTTTTGCCTATTTTGAAATTATAAAAGGTTCTGAAACCTAATTAACCCATATTTTTATGAATATTTGGTTAAGCTAAAGCGAGTGAGAATTAAATAGTGGACAAGTAATTTAGAAAGTCTCCACTCGTGTGAAGATATTACGTTAAAAAAAATAATTGTCAGATATAAAGTTAGTTGATTGCATTTCTTTCCAAAGATAATAACATTAGTCAAAGTTGCTCTCAATCTTTGAAATTTGAGTGCTGAATCTACCCTTTTTTTCTCTTTAATTCTCTTTGTTCTTTAAAGAGCAAAGAAGAAAGGGACATAGAATTTAGATATATTATATATATATACATATATATATTTACTTTAGCTTTTATCAAGGTTGAGTTTGGGACATAAATCAAATAAAATATTATTAACTCGAAAACGCGTTACTCTTTTTTCCAACGAATATCAAGAAAATACATAAAAACAATAATCAAATATAATCTCAAGAAAACATTACTGTTTCCATGTGATTGCCTTCAATCTAGTTGTTCAATGCATTCTATCGTAAGGTCTTTTTAACCCCACAAAGATCTTGTACGTAAATATTGCTAATAATATAATCAAAGAAATGGAGAATAAATGACAGAGAGAGAGAGAGAGAGAGTTTTCATAAATCATCTACAGTAAGTGTGTGCGAGTGAGTGTTTGTGGAATGGTAGAACGTAGAAATAAGCTTTAAAAGGGAAATCATTATCATCCTCTTGCCCACACTCACACACAACACAGAAATTTTTTCAAGAAGTTTGAGGTTTGGCGTCTAATGAGCTGCAT
Organism: Lindernia subracemosa; assembly: GCA_028392965.1. Lineage (NCBI taxonomy): Eukaryota > Viridiplantae > Streptophyta > Magnoliopsida > Lamiales > Linderniaceae > Vandellia > Vandellia subracemosa. Next base: position 5,329,965 of record JAQPCC010000002.1, on the reverse strand, counting down.
TTTCTTGATTTTCTGCTGCTTGCCGTGAGCATACTTTGGGGAAGAGGTTGATGAAGGACTGCTAAGTTGAGTTATTGGGTTTATTTTTTTATTGGATAAAAGTGAGTAAAGATCTCAGCTTTTTCCTTATTTCTGCTGCTTCTGTGGGGCTATCTATGCTCTATATATGTCTTTGCTGAGAATAGTCGATTGCTCTGTGTGCTGATTCTTTGCTTTGAGTTTTTTTCTGATATATTTAGTAACATATTTCTATTGGCAGGTAATAAGATATCTCACATGTAGTAAAAATTTTGAGTTGAAGGTCAGAAAGAAGTCCAAGTGGAAGGATTGATTTTTGTATCTATCTGTTAATTTCTCTTACTTTTGAAGCCTTTTGTTTGCCAGATAGCCATTGACATTCTTACTTATCTGCCCAGATTTCAATTTCCTGGGAAGTTGCTTTCTTGAAAAGAGAGTTGAATCAAGATGAGCAAAAGAGATCTGATTGCTTCTTCCATGGCTGCAATCTTATTAGCCATTTTAACCTTCGGAAAAGGCGAAATATACATCGTGACGGTCGAAGGCGACCCCGTGGTGGGCTACAAAGGCGGCATCAACGGCTTCGAAGCCACCGCAGTGGATTCAGACTCTATCGAAAAGATCGATTTCGCCAGGTTTGTAGCTCATCATGCCTTTCATCAGTTTAGGCTGCTTAGTGTCAATCATCTTGGCCATGTAATGTTCTATGGTTCAGTGACTCAGCCATATCCTATGCTCGCCATCTTGAGAAGAGGCACGATATGCTCCTCGACATGCTATTCGATCGAGGCACGTATACGAAGCTGTACAGCTACCGTCATCTGATCAATGGCTTTGCAGTTCACATCTCGCCCGGCCAGGTTCTTACATTCTGGGAATCGGGGATAATTCTTTCGATACGCTTTCATTACCATATAATAAACATAGGCAGAAACCTTAAGCGCGTTTACTAGGCAGAAACGCTCAGAAGAACGCCCGGCGTGAAGTCCGTGGAGAGTGACTGGAAAGTGAGGAAGCTAACCACGCACACGCCGGAGTTCTTGGGCCTGCCGACTGGCGTATGGCCCAACGACGGCGGGTTCGATCGGGCTGGCGAGGATATCGTGATAGGGTTCATCGATTCTGGGATTTATCCGCATCATCCGAGCTTTGCTAACCACAAGACCGACCCTTACGGGCCCATTCCAAAGTACAGAGGCAAGTGCGAGGTTGACGCTGAGACGAAGAGGAGCTACTGCAATGGCAAGATCGTTGGAGCCCAGCATTTTGCTGAGGCTGCTAAAAGCGCCGGCGCTTTTAATCCCGATATCGATTATGATTCCCCGCTCGATGGCGATGGGCATGGAAGGTAAGAACTTGACAATGATATGTACCTATCAAGATTGCATCTTTACATTCTTGGACTTGGAAAAAAAGACACTTTTTTGCAGACAAGAATGTGTTATGTTAACATCCTTGATAGTATCTTTTATCTTTAATCCTCGCTAGATATAATCTTTTCGCTTTTATATCAGTCATACGGCGGCGATTGCAGCTGGAAATAATGGGATCCCTGTGAGAATGCACGGGTTTGAGTTCGGCAGAGCAAGTGGTATGGCACCTCGAGCTAGGTAACGCTTTTTTTTTTTCTCTTCTTCGTCGCTTGATATCCTTAATTATTACAACGTTAATTGTCTGAAGATTGAGTGGATTATCTGCCCTTTGTTCAGAATTGCTGTGTATAAGGCACTTTACAGAATATTTGGTGGATTTGTTGCAGATGTAGTTGCTGCCATTGATCAGGTAAGTCTTATTAGCTTCAAATCTTGCAATAATCGAACTCTTTGCATCGAATATTCTAACATTGTCGTTTCTTTCTTCTCGTCTGGATTAGGCGGCCCACGACGGAATCGACATCTTGAACCTCTCGGTGGGTCCCAACAGCCCGCCGGCTAAAACGAAGACGACATTCTTGAACCCTTTCGATGCCACCCTTCTCTCGGCCGTGAAGGCGGGAGTTTTTGTGGTGCAGGCGGCTGGTAATGGCGGCCCGTTCCCTAAAACCCTCTTGTCTTACAGCCCGTGGATAGCCACCGTGGCCGCCGCCGTCGACGATCGGCGGTACAAAAACCATCTCGTGCTGGGAAATGGGAAAATCTTGGCTGGGATCGGTTTGTCTCGTAGGTTTCATTTCTTTCCCCTTTTTTTTTTCTGGGGACTTTTCGTTCGGCGAAGAGACTAACAGAATCGATCTTTTATTACAGCCGCCACACATGGCAACCGTACGTTTACATTAGTGGCGGCCAACGACGTAATGTTGGGCCCGTCGGGCTCGAGGCTGAGCCCGTCGGATTGCCAAAAGCCCGAAGTGCTGAACAAGAACTTAGTGCAGGGGAAGATTTTGCTATGCGGCTATTCGTTCAACTTTGTGATCGGCACATCCTCGGTCAGGCGGGTCTCCGAGACTGCCCGGGCTCTCGGGGCGGTCGGCTTCGTACTGGCGGTCGAAAATGCCTCCCCGGGCACGAAATTCGATCCCGTCCCTACGGGAATCCCTGGAATCGTCGTCACGGACGTGGTTAAATCGACGGTAATAAAACTAGCCTTCTTTTCTTTTCTTCCCTTCCTCGTCTGTAATAAGTAAGACATCATGCGATTACTATTACGCCCAGGAGCTCATAAACTACTACAACGTCTCCACGCCGAGGGACTGGACCGGGCGGGTCAGGTCCTTTGGAGCGGTGGGGACTATAGGCGATGGGCTCAGGCCCATACTCCACAAGTCCGCACCGCAGGTCGCTCTGTTCTCCGCCCGAGGGCCGAACATAAGAGACTATGGCTTTCAAGACGCTGACCTCCTCAAGCCCGATATCTTAGCCCCCGGTTCGCTTATCTGGGCCGCCTGGGCTCCCAATGGAACCGATGAGCCCGACTACGTCGGTAAGCATCGAATCAATGCTACTACTTGGCTCGTTCTTCTTGAACTAAGTTTTTTTTTTCTTCTTTTTTTTTCCGCTTATGAAGGAGAAGGATTCGCCATGATATCTGGAACTAGCATGGCCGCCCCGCATATAGCGGGCATAGCTGCGCTTTTGAAGCAAAGGTATACTCACTGGAGCCCCGCGGCTATCAAGTCGGCGTTGATGACCACTTCGACGACCATCGACCGAGCCGAGCGGCCTCTTCAGGCTCAGCAGTATTCTGGGGCCGAGACTCTGTCTCTTGTCCCCGCTACGCCTTTCGATTACGGCAGCGGCCACGTAAATCCTCGAGCGGCTTTAGATCCCGGGCTCATCCTCGACGCTGGTAATAAAACTTTTTTTTTCGTTGTTTGTCTAACTCGGGATATGTCGCAACTTTGCGATCTTTGCAATTCGGCCGGTGCGCTTAATTGCAAAAATCACATAGTTGAGACAGATAACGGCTAAAAAATTAAAGAATGCGATCAAATTGCAAATCACGTAAAAAATGTTGGACATAAAATATGATACATTCTTTTAAAAGCTTAAAGTTTTAGGTGAAATTATCATTATTAGAGCTCAGACTAAGAAGTCATGAGTAAGTATCCTCACGACTATCCAGTAAAAAGAATTTCACGCCTAAGGATGAATAAGAAATAAACCAGCCTAAAAGCGAGGGGACACGTTGGAAATAAAATAAATTAAAAACCCTTTCAAAGCCTAAGTTTTTTCGGTGAAATTATTTAACAAAAACCATGCATTATTTTGCGATCGAATGTTTTTCGCCGTTTTCGAACTTACCATTCCTCGATCGATCTTCTTAGGATACGAAGACTACATGGGATTCCTATGCACCACGCCGGGAATTGACTCCCACGAGATAACGAACTACACTCACACACCGTGCAACTACAGCCTCGCCCGCCCGTCGAACCTAAACGTGCCCTCGATCGCGATAGCCCGCCTCGTCGGGACCCAGTCGGTGACGCGGAAACTGACGAACGTCGCCGGCGAGGAGACGTACATCGTGACGGCTCGCATGGCTCCTGAAATAGCGATCGAGACGAGCCCGCCGGCCATGACCCTGAGGCCCGGCGCTTTGCGGAGAATAACCGTGACCCTCTCGGTTCGGTCGGTGACGGGCTCGTATAGCTTCGGGGAGGTTTTGCTTAAGGGGAGTCGAGGCCATAAGGTTAGAATCCCCGTCGTGGCGATGGGGTACGATCGATGACGTAAGCGCGGCGGCGCGGCGAGGAATGTAATGTATATATACTTTTTCTTGTGAAATAAAAGATGGTTCATGGGTTATGAGGGTTTTTTGGACCTTTCTTTGTCCGAAAATCATCACATTGTTGTAAAGAAATTTCTGGCTTTGATGAGTTTGGACTGACTATATATATTGTCATTCCCTTTGTTGTTGTGTAAGAAAATTGTAAACCTTTGAGTTTGGAGAATGTTTGTAGGATTGCTTCGTTGCTCCTTTTTGAGTTTTAGATTTGCTTATGTACTTTTGGGAATTTTTGCCGTCCTCCAAAATTTCGGCTCAGAATTTGGGTGTGGGCCCCACGATGGTCGGAGGCCGCAGCAAAATCTGGTCGAAAAGTTTGTGACAATCGAGATAAGAGGAACCCACGAGGAGGTCGGGCGAGATCGCAGGTGAATTACCATGGTACAAAATAAAATAAAATTATCGTACGAGCACGACACTAGAACCGTACGATAGAGGAAAAATTAGTCGGGCAATCAAGACCATCTAAAATCCATTATTCGAAACATTCCAATCGTACTTTACTGCTATGGCCCATAAAGATTTTACATATTAATTTTAAGACTGCGTTTGGAACGTGGATTTTGATTAGGAAATGTGTGAAAGTACAACGGCCGAAGCGCAAAGTATCATTATTCAATGCTAGTTTTCCGTTATTCTTTCTGCACACGAATTTCAAATACCAAACGCAGTCTAACTCTCACTAGAAGAAAATTTGAACAAGAGTTAAACCCTAAAAAAAACTCTGTACGAATTTCGCATACCAAACACAGTCTAACTATCACTAGAAGAAAATTTTAACCAAAGCAAAACGCTAAAACACATTCCGTACGAATTTCGCATACCAAATGCAGTCTAATTCTCACCATAAGAAAATTTTAACCAGAGCTAAACCCTAAAATACACTCCATGAACCACTCACCTAACTATATGTCAATGAGGCATTGGTCTAGTGGTTAAGAAGTAGGCCTTAAGGATTTGTGGGTTAGGTCGTGAGATCGAATTCTCCCTTCCACAATTCCTTGAGTAGTTCCCATGTGATTTATTTCCCATGACTATCATTGTTAGGTATTCCTTGAGTAGTTCCCATGTGATTTATTTCACATGACTATTATTGTTAGGTGAGTTTGGGACGTATTCATCTGGCTCCCTTGAGTAGTTCCCATGTGATTTATTTTCCATGACTATCATTGTTAGGTGAGTTTGGGACGTATTCATCTGGCTCCGGGGGTTAGTCCCACCACTGGAGTGTGTGGTGCAATTAAGCCTCCGCCCGATCTGTGTGACGCAAGTCCACGCCGGTATTTAGGGGCTAGCTCATAGCTAGCTAGATCGAATGCTTCGGAAAAAAAAAAACCACTCACTTGTTTTCAATAAGTTGACAAATACTTCACCTTAAAATTTGATCCGATCAATGAAGCTGTAATGAGGAGAGGAGGCATCTTTCGAAACGATAATGCCCTCACTCTCAAACCTGCTGAAGAGAGGCTACCCACCAACGCTCAAAGACTACAACAATTGTCTCATCTTCCTCTTCCAAGCCCGAAGATTCGATTCCATTATTCACCTTTTCTCGCAGATGATCTCAAACAATGTAAACACCGACTCAAAAACTCACTCTCTATTCGCGAAAGCATTGCTCAAAGAGCACAAGTATGAAGAAGCGGCCCAATTCTTGAAAACCCTCGAGGGAAAGTCTGATATTTTATGTAAAAATCGCATCTTTGATTCTTTGGTTCAGGGATTCTGTAGTTATGGGAAAGACCCTGAAAGGGCGCTTTGTTTGTTGGACGATATGTTGGAAAATTACGACTTCGTTCCTTCTTCTCGTACTTTTGTTTCTTTAGTTTATTCTTTCAGTAAAATGGGGAGGATGGATAAGGCGGTTGATTTGATAGGGCTGAAGTGTGGCGAGAATTTGAAGTATCCCTTTGATAATTATGTTTGTAGTTCTGTGATTTATGGGTTTGTGAGGATTGATGAGCCCGAGCTCGCGGTTGAATTTTACGAGACTGCGACGAAATTGGGTTCTTTGAGACCTAATACCGTTACTTGCACGGCTGTAGTGAATGCATACTGTAGGTTAGGACAGCTCGATAAGGTCTCCGATATGGTTTCTTGGATGGAAGATAATGGTTTGGGTTTCGACGTTGTGTTTTATAGTAGTTGGTTGTATGGGCTTTTCGGCGAAGGACTGCTTAGTGAGGTTTTGAGGAAGTTTGGAGTGATGGTGGAAAGAAAGTATGAGTTGGATGTAGTTAGTTGCACTGTTCTTATAGATGGGTTTTCGAAGAATGGAGATGTGGAGAAAGCTGTAGGAATCTTGCACAAGATGAGAAGCGAAGGACTTCAACCCAATTTAGTCACTTACACTGCGATCATGTTGGGATTTTGCAAGAAAGGTAGATTAAAAGATGCTTTTGCTGTCTTTGGCTTGCTCAAGACTTTGGGGATTAAGCCCGATGAATTTACTTATGCAATTCTCATTAACGGAGTTTGTAAACGGGGTGACTTTGACCTCGTTTTCAAACTGCTCGACGAAATGGAGAGAAAAGTTAATAATCCTGGCGTTGTGGCATATAATACCGTTATTAATGGATTATGCAATGTTGGGAGGACTCAAGAGGCAGCTAGTATCTCAAAGGGCATAGTTGGAGATGTTTTCACCCACAGCACTTTACTAAAAGGCTACGTTCAAGAGGAAAATGCCTCGGGAATTCTAGAAACAAAGAGGAGATTCGAAGCAATGGGTCTCACGATGGATTTGGTGATGTGTAATGTACTGATAAAGGCGATGCTTATGGTGGGCTTGTTCGATGATGCCCTTGAAATTTACAGGGGAATGTCACGAATGAACTTGTCTGCAAACTGGGTTACTTATTCGACTCTAATTGACGGATATTGTAAAGCGGGAAGGGTCGATGATGCACTTGAAATATTTTTCGAGTTTAGAAGAACATCAAATTATTCTCCTAAATGTTACAATAATATCATTTCGGTGCTATCCAGAAAGGGCATGAGAGATATGGCACTTGATGTGTTTGATGAATACATTAAGAAAGGTTTGCCTTTGGATAGAACAACTTACATGTTGCTCTTTGAAGCACTATTAAGTGAAAGAGGAGTCGAAGGTGTATTAAATGTGATATACGGATTGGAACATATTGGATCTCAAGCACTGTGTGAAATGTGCGATGATGCCCTTTCTTACCTTTGCAAAATGGGTTTCCCTGAAGCTTCTTACAACATATTGTTAGTGATGAAAGCTAATGGAATATCACCGACAAGCATCTGTTACTATTCGATACTAAGAGCTCTTCTATGTGATGGTAAGAGATTATTGGCACAAATGATTATGCCTTCGTTCGTTAAGACATACGGAATAACTGAATCTGGAGTTTGTAAGAGTCTCTTGCATTACCTTTGCTTGTTTGATTTGAAGAAAGCCCTTATATTTCTGAGGACATTAAATGAAAGCAAGTGCAGTATCACTATACCTTTCGATGTCTTCAAGACATTAGCAGATGATGGTAGAAGTTTGGATGCGTATGAGCTATTGATGGAAGCAGATGATAACCTCCCCAACATGGATGTCGTTGAATACTCGGTAATAATTGATGCCCTCTGTAAAGCGAGGCACGTTGATAAGGCATTAGAAATCTGCTGTTTAGCGAAGAAAAAAGGCGTATCTCTGAATATCGTCGCTTATAATTCTGTGATAAACGGATTGTGCAAACAAGGCTGTCTAGTTCAAGCCCTTCGAATCTTCGATTCACTGGAGAAGATTAATGTTTCTCCGTCTGAAATCACGTATGGCACGCTCATCGATGCTTTAGTAAGAGAAGGGCATCTTTCAGATGCAAGGATGCTATTCGAGAGAATGGACGTGAAGGATCTTAATCCCACGGTTCATATATATAACTCGTTGATTAATGGTTATTGCAAGTCGAATCTGCTGCAAGAAGGTTTGGAGCTCTTTGAGGACATGGAGAAGAGAAATCTAACTCCAAATGGGTTCACGGTAAGTGCACTTATGAACGGTTATTGCAATAAAGGCGAAGTAGAAGATGCCCTCAGGCTGTTTTTCGATTTCAAAAGCAGAGAATTATTACCCGATTTTCTGGGATTCATGTATCTCATCAGGGGACTGTGCGCAAAAGGAAGAATGGAAGAGACTCGAACCATCTTAAGAGAGATGCTTCAGACCAAGTCAGTCACAGATGTCTTGAAAAGGATAGATACCGAAGTTAAGTCAGACTCCGTGGAAGACGTACTTGTGCTCATGTGTGACGGAGGTAATATATACGAAGCTGTCGCCTTGCTCGAAGAAGTTGGCTCCTTTCTTTTCCCCGACGATGTTAGAAACTCTTTGGACAATGAATTGAGCCCACATGACTTGGAGGATACTATTGATCGTATGCTATTTGAAAATTCTGACAATATTAGGCAAACTTGTTCGGCTGAAGCTGCAAAAACGACACAGATGAAAGATTTTGATACGGTCTATGCTATCATTCGTTCCCTCTGTACAAAGGGAGAACTAGAGAAAGCTAATAAGCTGACAAGGTTTCTTATTGGGCTGTGACAGTTTTTTTTTTTTTTTTTTTTTTTTTTTTTTTTTTTGCTTTCGTAAGCTTTGAGACCGTTCTTGCGGGAATTTGTGGGAATGGTCCGAAAATACACAGACTACTTTGGTTGATGATCTTGATCGGCAGGTATGTTCGAGCTGCTAATAGTCTGAGCTTTTCTTTGTAGAAATTAGTACAGCGAATGATAGTTATGTCTGGCGACTTCACTTTGCAGTTGCTGAGACGAACCTAACTGCCTTCAGCAGCAGCATTGGACACGCCGACCTCTTAGAAAGAAGACGTGCATGTTCTGAGGTTGGTGCTCGTAGACGACTGATGGCGGCGGCGGCGGCGACGACGATGATGATGACAAGCGCTGAGAATATGTACATAGAAGATGGTTTCATCATAAGCTTACTACAGTTCTGTAATGAATTCATCTTATGTATGCAACTCATAAGCCATTAAACTCAGAACTGTATACTTGCGTTTTTTTTTATATATATATATATTAGAAATTTCATTTTATACGAAAGAGAAGGATATATATATATATCATGTTATTCTAAAAAAAAATACGAATATGTTAATGTTTTTAAAATGTGTTAAATATTAGCGTAATGAATAAAACCTAAAATGGTCTTCGATGTTTACCTTATGAATTAATTTAGTCGTCGATGATTTGCTTGAACCAATTTAATTCTCGATGTTGTCGATTTTGTACCTATTTGGTCCTTCCATCACGATAAACGTCAATTTTAGCGAGAATTTCGCACACATTCCGCACATCATGTCTAGATCGATAAAATTAAAATGGTTAATGAAATTAGGGCATGAAACTAAAAATTGACGTTAATCATGACGGAATGACCAAATTGGTTCAAAATCGACAACATCGAAGACTAAATTGGTCAAGCGAAACATCGGGGACTAAATTAGTCCATAGGATAATATCGGAACCATTTTGGATTTTATTCCATTAACGTAATATTCGTTACTTCCCTTCCCCGTCTTGCCTGTCTGTTATTAAAATTATGGGTTGATTTGTATATTTTCTATAGTATAGGGGTGATATGAAAATAAATGGTCATTTGCATTTTGCCCCAATTAAAATAGTCATTTCTCTTTTCGCATTTGTTTTTTCTATTGTATTGTTTCTTTTGATTCTCCAAGTATGTACGTTAATCGCAGCTCTATCAAATTTGCTTCTCCTACTTTGTGTTGATCTTCACTGTTCTTGTTGGGATTTTCATATTCTTTGCTGAGGTAATCAGTACCCTTTGCTGCTCAGGTTTGTGTAAAAACTGTTTAAGTGATACATGTGTTTGTAAAAATGTCTCTATGAAACTGAATTCAACTCAATTCACTTTTTTACAGCATAAATGGAAGAGTCTTCGCTGCTCAACAAGTTGATGCTCAATCTCCGTGCAACTTGCAAGTATGTTACAGTTTACCCCCCCTTTTTCAATTGTGTGATATTCCTTCCATGTACCATGATGTTAGAGATCTTATGCTGAATCATAGTTGGTCTTAACCCGCGCCGTGTATCATTCGAAGGAATCAAGTTAATTGATTTCTTGATTTTCCTTCACTAAACTTGACTCTATAACAGGTATTACACTGGGTATCCAAAAGATCTCGGGCCGTCGAAAGTGATCCACTTTACGTCAGAACGCGAGTTTGTGCAGCTCCTTCATCAGGGTTACCCTGTTGTTGTTGCATTTACAATCAAGTAAAGCTACGAACTTCCCTCGTTCTTGATGTTAGTTTTACGGAATTTAATGTAAGAACATCGTGAAATCGGTTTAGTTCATCGCAGGTGTAATCTGACCAAGCATCTCGATAGGGTGTTAGAGGAGGCTGCATCAGAGTTTAGCCCGCATGTTAAGTTTATGCGAGTAAGTTAGTTATGCATCTGATACGATGATTCTCTGCTTTTTCCTTGGTTACCTTTATATTGAAGTGAATCATTAATAATATAAGACATAAGAGCTGCTATCAATGATTCTGCAACTTGTTCCTAGCGTAGATTTCACCGAACTTTATCGTCAGAGCGGGTCTACTATGGGTTTTTCTTCTTGAATTTTATTAGTTTCGTCTTCCATTTTCATATTCTTTAACTATCGTCTACATTGATGTTGAATTTGGCTCTTAGGTTGAGTGCCCCAAATATCCCGGATTCTGCATTACGCGCCAGAAGAAGGAATATCCATTTATCGAAATTTTCCACAGCCCAGCGCAGGTAACCTTCTTTACCTTGGCATAACTCAGCAATAAAATTACCGTGATTTTTTCGCTCAAGTTAGAGGTTCTTTCTGTTTAACTTTTTTTTATAGAATGCTGAAATTGTTCGCGTTGATTTTGCACATTCTTGGAAAGTGCCACGCGAATGTTTCTGTTTTTGAATGATGGTGAAAATTGTCACTGTTTTGCTTTGTCGCATCTTGTGCTAAACATCCTATAATCCCGACTGCCTTGCAATGTAATAGAGCAATTTATGCAGGCGAATCAAGGAAAGGCTTCTGACCCGAATATCACGAAATACTCTGTTAAGGTTTTACCAGTAAGTATTTCTTTGTGCTTATGCCATGTTACCTACCACTTATATATATGTGTGTTTATCATCATTGATCATCTAATAGAAGAATACTCTGTTCCTCACTCATATTGAAACTGTTATTACACTTTCGCCAGTTCAATTACGACCTCAGTCCCTATGGATTCCGAGAATATTTCAAGCGTCACGGTATTAAATCATCGGAGCCCAAGTGACCGCTGTTAGTTTCAAAGAAGCGCGGCTTTAAATATTTCTTTTTGAAGACGGCGGAATCGAGAAGAAACTTACCCGGTGAGTTTCGCCCTATTGTAAGACAAATTAGACGCTTTCAAACATGTGATATATTATATGGTTTTTTGGAATATTTCAATAAATATTTATCAATCTGGATTTTAATGAAGGCTAAAAAAATATAAATAAAGTAAAGCTAAGAAATCAAGAAGTATTTCCCATGCCATATTTGCAAACTGTTAACTTCTACAAAGGTCATTACATAGGGAAGGGAGCTGCTCTCACTCCTCATTTTCAGAATGTAATGTCACGAAAGAAAGAAAAAATTTCCGAGCAGAGAATACAAAATCTATTATCCAAAGTCATCGTCACCAAATAAGTTACGACGTTTCCCTTCTATTTCTCATCACTATCGTTACGAAGGCATACACCTTTGCCCTCGAAAGGAAGCTATCGAATTCTTGACAAAAAAACGAGAGATTGCTTTACAAAGGTATCCGAATCTATTAACCATAAATGTAGAATGTCGTTTGAGTGAAGCGCCAAACGACCAAGAGAATCAATCAATCTTGTTTATAATGCCGTTTGAATGTATTTGGGGAAAAGTTCCATCAAAGGGTCGAGAGTTTCGGGCAAGAATTTCCTTGCAAACAAATAGCACGGTTTTTGTCTTCCGTTCCACAAGCACGGTTTGATTTGAATTTCCTTCTGTAGAAGGAAATGAGATTTCATGAGAGTTGAGGATAAGATGGATACATAATCTTGTCAACTATGTAATAGCCGGAAAAAATACTAACCTTCTCATCACTTGTAACATGAACACTGTCTTGAATTGACTGTTGTTAGAATATGTCATAGTTAGTTTAGCTTGTTCTTGTATAGCAATAACCAAACAAGAACATGCATATTAGATTCGGTAATAAACAAGCTATGGAAGATTAAGGTAAAAGCCAGACCGTTATGTTTTTAAACAGCTCGTAAGAGATGTCTTCTTCTCTGTATGATTTGGGATGCCACTTTCCTTCCGACCAATCAACATGTGTCACGGACCAGTTGGCTATTCCCGCGGGATCAAGCATCTGCAGTTGTAAGCGTGTAACTGATTCTGTTTGTAAATGAGAGAAGATATATATATATATATATATATATATATAATATTAAAGAAAAAAACAGAATCAGAAACTTAATGTTCATACATGGAAATACGTGGGTAGGTAATGTTCATCGGCATAGCAATTTTTGTTCCCTTCCATGCCGGGCTGTTTGAATATAAAAAAGTGAAAATCAAGTAATCAATCTTGTGGCGAGCTGAATATGAAGAAGAACATTGATGAAACAGAAATGTAGTCACCTTGCAGTAATACTTAAATTTTGAGTAGTAGAGAATGTCGGCGGTGACTATAATAGCGTGTTGCCTCTTCATAGTAAACCACTTCATTGCAGAGAAGCGTATTATAACAAGAAGACTCAAAGATTGAGAAGGACGAAAAAGAGACAGTAAATAATGTTATCGGATAAAGTCGAACCTGAGCACCCTTGCGGAAGTCTTTCTTCTCAACCTCAGGCAACATGTAATGAATATATCTGCCACTTCCATGGGGGCCAGGATCCTCAAAGCTATATAAAACATGGTAAAAGCTTATTACACAGTTGGAAATCGATATTCAACGAGGTTACCTATGTTGACTAATTTTAGGGTGTTCTTTGCACCAAAATATGATGATTTTGGACGGAACTTCAGATTTTTGTCAGTGCGCATAAATATACAGCGTTTGCAACCTATACTTTTGGAAAATATACCGAATAGAAGAAAAAAGGTCGGGCTTACCTGTCAACAAAGCTGACATTTGTGTACATGAGATAGTTGTACACATAGCTAAAATCGTGAAGCGGTATGCAGCTGGAAAACAAGAATACGAAATAACTGTATAATTAGAAAGAGATCAGTGTAATTCCAAAGTTAAAAAAGTAATAATCATACCTGTCCGAGAGAAGAACGAAGTGCTGATTGTCTGGATCTTTCAAAGCATTAGCCAAAAGCCTCCTTTCTGCATCAATCATAGAAATTTTTCCCCATACAACCTGCATCTCGATCCATCAATAGCGCAACTTAACGCAATGCGCAAACTTGGACAAATTAAGACTAAGGCACCCTAACCCTAACTGCTTAATGAGACGAAGAAAAACAGCAATTGAGCTTAGCAAACCTTGCCACTCCGAATCTCACGATTGACAAAGTAGCGGCTAAAATGCACAGGTTTATTCTTGGATGCATGAACATAGATGGAGAATTTACCCTCATGTCCCTGCAAGACATAGATATTGCTATAAAACAAGTTTTCCAAATCAATAGATCACCATATCAAACGTATGAATGGCCTTTGCTAATGGTAAAAATGAGAAATAAGTGCTATCCATGGTAGCTTGATAACAGTAAAACGTGAAAGTTATCAAATATCACCAAGAAAGAACATACCATCAACAAAAGACCGTAAAATGATTCAATTTGAAACATAAATCTTGATGTTAATAAAAAAAGACATGGAAAATTCTTAGAAATAATTAACTGTCGCAATCAAAATCAGCCAAAAAGATATCAACTAAAGTTGCAATTATACCTGGAAAAACCTATCCCACAACCTCTCGAATGGCAATGCACCAGGAGTCAGAAAGAGAAATGCAATCTTGGGACTCCTTGTAAAGGGAAACACCGGCGTTCTCAGGACATCGCTTATTACAACCCGAGACGCAATCTCCGCATCGGTTAATTCTCTTGCAGGCGCCGGTGGGAGCCACTTCTCGAATGCCTTACACCCGTCCGAAGAGAACACGTAACACCGTGAAGAGTTTTGCGGTGGATAAATGTACGCACATACAAGGAACAAGCTAACTAGAGAGACCAATACAATGATCCATTTTGGCTTCTTTAAATTATTCTTCCGGCGAGGCGCTGGCAATATTTGCATGTCCTTAGCTCCGATCCTCCACTCTTGAGGCGATTTCATCTAGAAGCGATAGTGCATCGCACTTTGATCCTAAAGATGTTTTGTTTCTCCAGAAAATTATATAATAGGAGTTGTCTTCTCTCGGGTGCTCAAAGCCGAACTAGAAACATCCAGCACAGAATAAAGTGATCTGCAATGTAAGCACACCCAAAATCTTCAAACTATATACCAACCTAATCAGTACAAGCTATACGATAGATCGATTTTCGCATTTCCATTGAAGAACCAAAAAGAAAGAACAAGACAATAATAAAGAAAAAACATAATCATTAGTCATTACAAGCAACAATGACAGATCCTAATAATTACAGTTCTTCAAATTGCAAACAATTCAATTGAAAAACAGGGAAAAATATCAACTTCTTACATTTAAAGACGAAAAAACGCATAAAACTGGAACGGAACGTTCATAAATTCGAAGAGATACGCACACCCAAATAAATAAATAAATAAACTAATCAATCATACACCAAAGGAAAGCGCAAGAATGCTCAAAGCTACAATCGCCAGACAGACATACGAGCAAAATAATATCAACAAAAAAATGCAAAACGTAAACCGCATAAACACATATTTCAAGGTCCCCAACACGAACAAAAAACTCAAGCAATCGAATTTCCATCCTTGATTCAACGCGCATACCTCACAGATTGAGCATAACGCAGCTTGAAAACAGAACGAAATAGTTGAATCTCAATTCAGCAAAAGAATGCTGAGGATTATATACAGCCGTGATCTAATCTAGGGCACCGTTTGGCACAATTAAAAACAAGTGTGATTGTGAGGGGAAGAGAAGATGAACTGCTATATATATATATACAAATGATAAATGAACAGAAATAGTTTTTATGCTCTATTATATTCTATATCACATTACAATAATCTCATTTATTTATGTAACAATAATTCTGTAATATTATTACGTATTAAAATCATCAGAATAATGATTTTTTTCTAATCCTAAATTACGGTGATTCGAAGAGTCAGCAGTGTTGTGTTATTTTCTTTTTCGTCGCGTGCGTAATGAGAGTTTTGACCGTTACATTGTAATGCCCAATCATTCAACACCGTTTGGAGAGAGGGCAGCAAAGTTTATTATTATTATTTTTTAAATCTTATAAAAATAGGATAAAAAAAGTCTGAATAAATTCTGATAATCCGTTGGAAAATAGGGAGAAAAGGAAACATAGAAATTGATAATTTTTGTGTGTGTCAAATATCCACATTTACAACGTTATCGTAGTCTCACACTTCGACTAAGTTTTAGGTAATCCATGGGAAAATACAGAGAAAAGGAAACATATAAATTAGTAAATTTAAGTATCTGCATACAACGCTATCGTAGTCTCATACTATGACGAAGTTTCGGATAATTCTTTTTGCGCCAGTCGGAGGTATCTACACACAGTCTTATCGTAATCTCACACTCTGACTAAGTTTCATATAATCCGTTGGAAAACATAGAGAAAGAAAACTTAGAAATTCGTATTTTTACGTCAATTGGAGGTATTCACACACAACGTTACTGTAGTCCAACAGTCCAATTAAGATTCAGATAATATGTTAGAAAATATGGAGAAAATGAAACATAGAAAAGTCGGAGGCATCTGCACATAACATTACAGTAGGATCCACACTTCGCGACTGATTAATACAATAATCAATAAAACTAAGCCTATTCGAATCCATGACATTCACTTAAAAATGTCATATCCCACCATGGACAACATATAGATCTGTAATTTTTTTTCATACCCAAAAAATGATTAATACAATTTTTCTCAATATTAAGATGTTAATTTAAATCCCTTTTTCCCTATTCAAGAGAAACATGATTCAAATGCCATTGGGGCTTTTATGGAATGAGATAGGTAGGTAGACTATAGCTATGAATTTCATTCATTCTATTTTCACCATTAATTTAGGAAAATTATTTAGATTTAGTAAAAGATACTGATTGCGTTACAACGCCATGGAGCCTACGTTGAATTTGGTCTGATTGAACGACTTAGATGTAATAAATATTAGAGTAAGTTAGGCTAAGCAATCTGACGTAGACACATGATATTTAAAAAAAAAAGTTAATAAATCACTTATGTAAAATATAATTTTGAAATAGATAGAAACCAAAATTAGAAAATGTCGTATTGAAAAATAGAGCTAACAAGCCCAGCCCAGACAATGTTTTAAAGGCAGTCCATGAAATAAACGCCGTCGTTTCACGCGTGTTTATGTGCCAATTATAATGAATTTATATATAATATATACTAGTATTTTTTGTACACTCAACTGTGTGTGTTATAATATATAAATATGTAATATAATTTTATATTTTAAATTATTTATAATTCAAAATGTTTGATATACATGAAATTATAACTTTAATTTTAACTGCATATTAATTTGAATATAAAAATAAAAACTAACTTGTCAGGATATATCCAGATAAATTAAGATATTAACGACAAAATGATAATTGCAATAAACAAAGGTATAGATAAATCACAATTATTCAATATAAATAAAATTAATGGCTCAGAATGTCATACCAATAAAGTCCTTCATATTAAAGCGAAATAATAATGTAGTATAATATATAGCGAGATAGATAAATCCATTGAGCTTGGCATGAGAGGAAGTGACCAAAATGTAGCCAAGAACAACTTGCCGGTATTACAATATTCAAGAAATCAATGTATATATAAATATATGATTAATTAATTAAGATTATTGCAATAAATTTAATTTAAACCGGCAAGTCATCCTTGGCTGCACTATACTCACTTCCTCCTTCATGCAAAGTCTCAAAGAGATAGAGAGATAGAAAGATAGAGAAAGAGATGTTTGGAGAAACCTACGTATAATGTAGTAATCTTTGTTATGAATTTCTTGAATTGAAAGCATGGACGACATTGTCTATTTATAGGCATATATTATGGTATGGAGATAAAAATAAAATAAAAATAAAAAATGAATAGATAAGGAGACATGATGATAGTGATTTCATTGGATTGAGAAAAAAATAAAATAATAATAATAATATTCTGTCAGGTCAACTTTCTAAAAAGGGACATAACGATGCACCGGCCATGCACGAATAACATTACATTATGCTATGATAGCTTTTGAATATATTTATATAGAAAAACGAAGCTAGCCACAATCTTGCCATTTTTGGACAATACTTCTATTTAATTTTGGTTGTCTTAGTTATATAAAGGTTTTAATATTACATATTTAATTAATTAAATTTATATATATTTTAAAAATGTAAATAAGATTCTTATGCATGGTGTGGTGAGGTGTGGGGTTATCTGACTCTAATTGACGGATCAATGAGTGCATCAAATTGTGGCACCTTTGGACTCTTATCTCTATATGTTTGTCGTATCCTTTTTTATCTCTATACTTTATATATAAAGTTTTTTTTTAATCTCAAATCGCGATAGTATCACAAAATTAAATTTGTAGCTCCTTTTTTGTACTAATTAAATTTAGAATTGTGGGTATTTTAGAATAAATCATATATACGAAGTGAGTGGACATAAATGATTAGGGATGATAATAAAGCTAGAATGATTTAAAAAATTGGAGGGAGCGTAACGTATTTATAGACATAGAGAATATAAGAGATTCGATGGAGAAGCTTGATCATGCATGTAGATTTTTTTTGTCATAATATTATTATTATTATTTTCTTTTTTTGTCATAATAATAATAAATATTGTAATTCAATGATGTGGCTCACGAGGAGTTGAAAAGCCGTAGAGATCACAACATGTACGACCTTTGCATTATTCTTTGAATATTTATTTAATATAAAGATAGCAATCAATATTCTTTTTGAGTTCTAAAATAATTAAATTGGATAGTGTGTTATATATATAGGATTTGAATAGAGTGATGATATTATACTTTTATTTACGAGTGTAAATTCCTTCGATTCTATTATTTTCAAAACCAAAATTTAAAATATTTAATCGGTAATTAAATAAAAAAAATCAGTATTTCAGTCAGTCTCTATATTGTAATTAATTAAAAAACAAAATTGGTAATTCGATCGGCGGGATACAAACCCATAAACTAATACTGAATCGAATTACCGAATATTTATATTTTTATTATTTCCAAAACATTTCGGTTTGTGCAATTTTTTTCGATCGGTATACCGAATTGTGCACAACCCATTCATAAATTTGAGACAACATTGTAATTATGTAAGGAACTTCTTTCATAGCTCAAAAAATGAACAGCAGAGAATACATACGAAGAGTTAAAGTTCTTCAACAGCTGAATAGAGAAAAACAATGTAATAGTTCAAGACCCAAAAAAAAAAAAAAAGGAAGTTTCATCTCATGGAAAGATGAGTTTTTACTCCTAATACAAACCGCCATCGCCATCATCATCGTCTTCAAGCTCTACTTCGACATCATTAGATCCACCGAATATAGACAAGAAAACTAGGACAGCAACGAACTGAGCAGCCAGGAAGTACTTGGCCCGTTTCTTGAACTGCTTCTCTTCTGCCGTCTTTTCTTTCTTAGTTTTTGCCTTTGGTTTCGAACCTAAAATTCGATGGAAGTGTCATTAGTTTCATGTTGCCATGACACAGAGCTTACGCTGTATAAGGATATGAGGACTTACTCCAAGAAGAACGACCTCGTCTAGAAGTTGATGAAGATGGATCAGATTTAGGCACCGATGATGATGAAGAAGATGATTGTTTATCAACATATTCTGCCTTGAGATTCTCGGCATAAGTTACAATGTTGTTATATCCCAAGAGCTTGCTTCTTAGGACGGATGTTTCCTAATAGGAAGAGGGAAAAAACGAGGAAAATTAAAAAGAGTAAGACGGGTATGAGCTTTTCGTATTCTTGCAGGTTCATTAAGAGGCTCATGCAAACTTTTCAAAGCTCATTCTGATAACATAAGAGACTCACTGGTAAAGCCTGAAGGGCAAAAAGAACATGTCCGAGAAAAACTGCATCCAAACTTGTCGGCCTGCATAAAAAACGATGCAAGAGGCAACATGCAAAACAGTTAGAAAAGTGGAAAAAAAAACATTTTTTTTTTTATTTCCAAGAGAAATCACCTGTCTTCGAAGAGAAATGTCTGTTCCCCTAACCTTGATGATAGAGCATCATATGCCAGCTGAGCTCTGCGGTAAATCTGAAAAAACAAGCATATGGAAAGCTCGTGCTTTACTAGAAGAAGCTTAATCCACGCTTGGGTTTGTTTCGAATAGGACGTTATTGGTCAGAAAAAAAGACGAACAACAGACCAAAATGTACCTCCTTTTCTCTTCTTTCACCGTTATCTGATGTAATCCCCAGTAGTTTCTTTGTACTGTATACTTGTTTGTGGTACAGAATTTTTCCAATTGGCCAAGGGAGATCGGAGTAATATATCTTATACGCCGTGCTTTTCTCGCAAGCCACCCATAGTTCGTATAAGATCGCATCTGCAAGCCATGACTCGATCATAGCCTTCATCGATAGCCATTCAGGAACGCCCCTGACCTCTGAGTCCAAATCAACGATTCCCTCTTCCTTCAAGTTCTCAATAACGCCACCATTCTCATTATTGTAGAGTACATAATCGCCAGATTCAACAAAGGGAATTTGATCTGCTCAAAATTCAACAAGTTAACAAACGGTCTGTTTTCCAATATCTAACAGCTTACCTAAATGGGGGGACCGAGTTCGAATATGATGAAACACCATACCGATTAATGATCTAAATAGGATTAAATATTACTACAAACACAGAATGACTAGAGCTTCAATGAGATTGGAGGTGAAAGAATCTTCAAACACAATATCCATATTATTGACCGGGGCGTCGAAAGTCAACCTAGCATGACCACATAAATAAAAAAAAACTCAACAAAGCCCAGAACCCATCATGCCTTCACATGAACAAGATCACTAAAAGTAATCGTAAAACCGCGATTCTCCGTGTAATATCCACCTAAACGCAATATCGTCATAAGGCAGTCATAGTCCACCACAGATCGCCAGTTTCAACTCAACTCAAGTTCATGAAAATAAACAAGTAGCATTCAAAACATTATGTTAATCTAGAAGACCTGATAGCCAATGTTAACAATAAAATCCAATTTCATGAGAATGTGTTCCTCACTACTTTTCACTTATTCTTCATGTTTTCAACCCTCCTTCCAGACAGTACTTCAATAGTTTGCAGCAGTGAATCCAAGATTAAATATTTTCAAGTAAAAAATGGGGAAATATATCAGAGTTAGAGTCAACCACACGCAGCATCATCGAAGTAGCAGCAGAATATTGCAAACGCTCAGCACAAACAGATAAAAAAATCATAACACCCCTAAAATTGCTAATTTCAGCATTCACATAAACCTCTTCCAATAGTAATTACCCATAAAAATCAGCTGCCCACTAAGGTTGAGCAAGGTTCGAGGTTTTCAAATCGGAGCAAACGAATCAAAACAAGCCCAGAAAGAATCAGACCCACAAACAGTTCGTTTTTAAAAGCAGCAAATTTCATCAGCGAAAGTTTTCGAAAGCCCAAAAAAAGATAGAAATACGCACCAGAATCAGGGTAGATGAGATTGAAATCCAAGGAAAATGGGATCTTAGAAAACCTAAGATAAATGTAAACGGGCAGACACGAAGGGCAGCTTGTGGGCAGCCCAAAAGCAGGCTTCCGTGCCACAAGTGTAATTTGGGGCTCTGCTTCTCCTCTGTTTCGATCTTCCATAAGCGCTTCTTTTTCCTTCTTCTTCTTCTTCAATAGATTGAGTCAGTCAACCTTTGTAAGCAGATAATAAACAAAATCGAGGTAAATTGCTAAACCCTAGTCAGGGCTTTAGATATATAATCCTTTTTTTTTTTTAATTATTATCAATTTATCATTTCCTAGTCGAAAATTTGGAGTGACAACCAAAAAGGCAAAAATTGAATTTTTATCTCAAGGAATTAAAAAACAAACTAAATAATTTTTTTTATTTAATTTATAGCACTATTTTTCCAAATATTGGATTAATAATTGCTAAAAAGTAGTTCTGCGCTTATTTATTATTACTTGTTTACAAATATTTTAGTCAAATAATTGGAAAAAAAAAAATTAATCAAACGCATAAAATTTATTAAGACCATCTCCAACCAAAAAACTCATTATCAAACTCAAACTCATTCTTAAACTTGTGCAGTAATTCTTTTCCAACCATTAAACTCATTCTCAAATCCAAAAGAATATTATCGTAATATTCACTTTCATACCAACTTTATAAATTTTCATTATCACCCATATATTTTATGACTTTACAAATTAGTTCGCGTTTATTTTAATTAAATTTGATGAGAAAATATTCAATAAAATTCAGTCAAAATAATATCCTATTATATTACTTATAAACAAAATATAAAAAATTAAATAATAAATATAAAAAATTAAATCACAATATATAAAAATATTATTGCTTAATGTAAAGACTTTGTTTATTTTGATAATTTTATAATCATAATCATTAACAAATAAATATTGCAATTTTCAAATATCAAACTCATATTATGTGTTCAAACCAGGGGCGGATCTATGTAGTGGCCCGAGGGGGCCACGCCCCTCCCGAAAATTTTCGAAGTTTTTAGTACTATATATATTGTTTTAGTAATAATATATATAGATTTTATTGCATGCTTAATAAAATTGTAAGTAGTGCAATGGTCTAGATGATGGATTGTAAGCCATAGATTCTGGATTCGATTGCGCAACCCCTCTACTTACTTTATTCATTTTTTCTTTTTTTTTCTTTTCTTTTTACATATGATAAGTAACATTCTTTTCTTTTTACTATTTTATTTTGTTCTTGTCTTTTTTACTATTTTTTTGTTCTTTTCCTTTTACTCCTTTTTTATTTCTTTTAACTAATACATTAATATATATATATTAGTTGAAAAATAAATATTAGATATTTTTTCTTTTTTTCACCTTTTCTAATTCCTTTTCATAACATAATGTCTATAATCTTATCGTTGTTCGAGTTCAGTCAAGATTACCATTAACTTGTCTTATAAGTTTTTTCAGAGGAACGAGAAAAATGAAAATCTATTCTTTTACGTTGACCTCATCATCAACGTAAATATACAAATTTATATTATGCCACCCCCCGATTAGATTATCCTGGATCCGCCCCTGGTTCAAACGCAAAACTGAGTCTCATTTAAGAGAGAATGTAAAAAACTTACACAAATTAAAGACTAAAATGCCATGAAATGAAAGGTTTATTTCATGGGAATTACTCAATAATTAAGATAAGAAAACTATAAATAAATAGATAGCCTACTCAAAACTGTGTTAGAATCTCCACTAGTTTAAGTTTTGGTCTACAACGATAATGTAATATAAATCAAGCAAAGACGAAGACCCCTTTATCTGAGCTGATCATTCTCTTCGCAGCAGTAGAACCCACTATTCTCTCAAGCTGAAAATATATTATAGATAAAAGATTCAATTTTTATGACAATAGTAGAGAATAGTTCAGTATATATATATATATTTATGTACAAACATACCCTGAGATGATCCAAGACTGAAAACAGAGCTGTGCAGTTCATGCCATCAGATTCTTGAAGCAGATTAAGGATCTGGGCCAACACAAGGACAACGTAAACAACTCATGGGCGTCGTAATCTTGTTTTATTCGTCGAAGGATTATTATTTATTATTACCTCTGGGTAGAATTCTTTCCTCTCGGGCAGGGAATAAATGATCAAGTTTTTAACACCGCGAATCTGTAATGGATAACCGTAAAAGTGAGATAAAAAAAAATATGTGAAAGAAAGAACGTTGAGTTGAGATATGGGAGAGAAATGGAAACCTTGTATCTGTAATAGAAATGGGCTCTCTCGGTGTAGAGCATGATTTTCTTCTCTCCTCTGAAGAACTCGCCGCGCACACGAGATATTTCGTTCCGTTTTATGTATCTACGTCATATATATATATATATATATATATATTGTTTGAGGTTAAATTTGTGAAATATAAAGAAAGAGATAGAAGGAAAAGGGAAAAAAGAAAAAGCAATGAACTTACTCTCCAAACAAGCAGAAGGATGCTCCCTTTGACTTCAGAAAGTTTCGAATTCGGACAAACTCGAAGTAGGAACTGATAAATATCATTATCCCGTCCTACATTAACAAAATCGTGCAAGAAGTTATATTAAACGTATGTTGAGATGATGACAAAAATTTATAAACGTAAGAACATAGACTTGTTGTAGAGTAACCTTTATTACCTGAACAGAATCCTTTATCTTAGGAAATAACTGCAAAGTAAAACGTCAAATTGTGAGAAAATCACCGAGCTTCAAGTAAACCAAAAGGCTAATGTTTAGGTTGAGCAGACCTTATCGCAAAAATATTTAAGACGGGCATCATCTGCTTCTGTTATTGACTTTGTCTCAAAGCGCTCGTAGACCTGAAAGATGCCCAAATCAAAACATGAAAAAATCAGAAGCAAAATACGCCCTTTATGAGAGAATTTCTCGAAAACAAGCAGTAAGAGATTTTTTTTCAACAAGTTCACATCATGTAAAGCTTGAGGTAGTGGTCATACATAGGCTTTATGATGAAATTTTCATTTTTCTTACGTAAGAAGGTTATGAGTTGTGACCGTGACCCCATGTAATAAATTTACCTGTTTAGCCTGAACCAGCACTTTTGGAAGGACACCTTTATACGTGCAATCCAATTTGACCTACACATGTAAACAATTCAAAAATAAAAGAAATGCACATATTTCGCCTACAATCAAATCATATAAAGATTTAAATATAAGGTTTACCCAGCACGAACCTTTCCTCGGTAATTAAGGCAATGATTATTGAACAACGCATTGATGTCTGGAAAAATGAAGCAACGAACCACACAACAGGAGGTATAATATTGTGATGAGAGTAAAATAAAGACGAATATGACCTAACTGCCACCCATTTCACAAAATAGGATTCATTTTCATTACCTGGACTTATATGGGAACTTAGAATTATGGATTGTCTGTAGAAACGTGCTTGGGCATTCAGATACCTAAAGATCACGAAATTCGAGTTATATGAAGAACATAAAGAACAGCAGACAAGACACAAATGGAACCTAGTCAAAAAGTCTTATGAATTACTTTGAAATTTCCAACAGTAGAGATTAAAACCAAGTAAAGAGCTGCTATACATACCATGGCCTTATGCGCATGATGTTATCAAGTCGCTTTGATGGATGATTATTTAATTGTTCAACAACCGTATTGACGTGAGACCAATTCTGGAAATTAAGCAGAAACAGAAAAGGCAAATAGTTAGCACAAAAAATCCTTAAACAACATAATCTGATGAAAGAAGCAATTGTAATGACTCATGTTTTAGTGAGAGTTTATATACCTGCATTAGCATAACATCTGCATGGTCGATGATTAAGATCTGTCACACAAATGTTAACCACCAATAAGATACACAAATCACTACAAGAACATCTATAAGCTTAGCTAGCCAACACTGTTCTGCATACCTCTATCGACGATAAATAATCAACATCTTTTTCTTTATCAACTTCAGCCTCAGTAATTTTCTGCATGAGTAGAAAAGTTCTTGAGATTATTAAGCTGTATGGCTGTTACTGCTATATAGGTGGAAAGTGCTAAACCAAAAAACAGTAATTTAAATTTTTCATTGAGACTTAAGAGGCTTCTAATGGTAAAAATATTCGAGTAGTTCAATAATATGCCTGATTTTGCTCTCTGACTTGTGCCTTAAAGTAGGAGAGTGTCATGTGAGTTACCGAAAAAATTCAGAAGATAATAAACTTAAATAAAGAATCTTACAGTGATTAAGCCCAGCGGAGAAGCAACGATCAGGTTGGATGTGTAAAAATCGCCATACAACTTTATGCTCCTAAACGAAAAAAAAAAAAAAAGAGTGGCATTAAGACCTAATAGATGGTAGTATGAATGATGAATTATCATGTCAAGTATCTGATCCATCAGTTTCATCAAGGCATTGTAGAAAGTAAACTCAGTTTAACGGTATAGTATTCGAATCAGACTTCAAAACAGATGATTTAGATAACTATGCATAACAATGAGTTAATCTAGTCAAAAAGTTAAGAAGCAAACTTCCACTCTGAATAAAAATGTTATAATTGCAAAAGATATAAAATATGAAGTAAACATCAAGAATATTATCACCTGTGCGCAAACTTTACGCCAATCATAAAGTGATCATTGTCATTATCTCCAAATAAAGCCTGGGGGTCAGAAGGTTTGGACGAATTTTTCGAATTAGGAATTTCATCCTCATCATCTTCAGTTCTTTCAGAACCAAACTCCTTGTAAAAGCGTTCCAGATTTTCAACTTTAACCCGTCCAGCCTGAAGATAAATGGTCAACACTCAACAGCACGTCTCGATTTTTTGTTTCTTTAGCTATTGAAAGCATACTAGACTTATATGTACCTCATTGTCAGAGGGAGTTAGCTGGATCAACCTCTTCACAACCCTCCGTGCTATGCTTGCTATTGGCAAAAGGATCAAGACCTAATACACAAAAAAAAAAAAGATAAATTGTTGATAGTGACACACAAAGAAAAAATATGAGAAAGTATTACAAGACAGTATCAAGTTGTATGAAATCGAACAGATGTTGATGAATGGAAATATTATTGAAGTGCATTGCATCAGAGCCAAAAATTAAACCTTTGGACGGGTAAAACCACGATCAAGGTATGCATCATCATCAATGTCTGGTCCACCATTGCTCTCCTCATGCTTAGCTAACTTTCTTTCATTCTTGACCACAAGATCTCTACTTTTATAGATATGATTCAGCTGCACAAGACAAATGCTTCAGTATCAGCATACAATAATGGACGAAGATCATAATAGATGTTGCCTCTATGCGTGTAATCCAAATCAGGCACACAAAATGTTCTTACCGAGTGCATAACGTAAGCATTCAAAAGACTCGAATCTTCTTCTTGACCTTTGAGGTAGAAGGGTCTTTTCTTGTGGTGCAATATATCATGATAGCTGTTGCCTACATACGATGTTAGGAAGTAAGGACCCACGAAATTATCCACATTTAAAAGAGATAGTTCAGCTTCAATAAGCTGTTAGCTAAAATAGGGAGAAAAAAAAAAGATTAAAGAAAGACCGTGTTAATTGTAATGAATTGTCTACATATTGAACTTTGTCGGGCATAATATCTCCTCCATATAAAATACATAGAAAAGCAGTTTGCTCCTACACTTACATAACGTGAAAAACGATCTTTGCTTAGATTGTTCGAACTCGCTACCACCAGAAGCCTTGTACTTATTCAACCAATGCTTGTATAACCGTGGCTTGAGGTTATGCAAAGAACTTATGTCCAGGTCCTACATATAATAAACAGTCATTAAATTTGGGAAAATACCAAAACGGTTCTAAAAATAGAAAGGATTTGCAGCCAACAATCAAGTTGCATACAAAAAACTTATAGAATATCAAACGAAAAAAAATCAAGAAACCCGTAGCTACAGCAGCATAATATTTAGAGTTTTTTCTTCGCATGATCGGGAATATGTTAAATGGGTAAGTTTTGGGTTATATTCGAACATGGATTGAAGATAATATTATCCACAATGCTGCTAATGAGACATTGCAATATTGCTACGGTGGTGGAAATAAGAGTGAGAATATAAAAAGAATGGAACCATGCAAATAGGAAAATGAAAAAAACACGGATGAGAGACAAACATCAATGAAGCATTCTCCCGTTCCTCTCCAACTGCAATTTGGCATGTCCCCAGCTGGTCTTTTCCAAGTATATTTCCATTTCTTTTCGAGTATTTTTTCAATCTCTGATGGTTCGAGCTCGTAATTCAAATGCTGGTCAAAGGTACTGCAGGTGAAGGAAAACATAAGCAAATACACTCCACAAAGTAAACCACGTATAATCTCATAGAATTAGACAACCTCGTCAATGCCTCTGACGAATGCGTATTCTTCACTTCTGTGTCACTTTCCTCCGAATCAAATAATGAATCATCTTCATCAGCATCGATTGCAGCTTCTTCACTTTCTTTGGCAGTATTTTCAACTTCTGTAGCGTTGAAAAGAAGAGACAAACATCAAAATAACACACATCAACTTCAACAAAGATCCTTATCCATAAACAATAGCCGTCCCTCAAGAACTAGAAGATCAAAAGAATCAGATTTCACAACTCTAAACAAAACAATGTCATCAAGTGTTTTCTAGAGTCGATTATTACCATCAGAATCCTCCTCCTCCTCAGAACCACTCTCTGAATCTTCGTCTGTGCCACTTATTCCTTCTTCTCTTTGCCTGATTAAAGTTAAGTATCACATTTGCAAATGCACACAAATTACTGCAGCATAAGAATACAAAAAGATCAATTTTCCTTACTCATTAGCGTAAGACGGATTACGAGAGCGGAGCCTCTTCACCAAAACATCATAAGCGTTGCTATCACTGCCGCCTACAACTTCCTCTTCTTCTTCTTCTTCAACGACTCGCTCAGGCACTACTGCAAGTTTTGTGCAATAAAAAAGAATTATAGCTTCGCGGACTTAAAAAGTACCACCCCAAAACCCTGTAAGAATCAAACCTTTATCCTTTTTCTTCAGCTTTGTTTTGGTACTCTGATGCTCCTCGCCGACGGTGGCACGATGCCGTTTAAGGGTTCTCATCGTTGAAACAATCCCAGAAATCGTAGCTGAAGGTGGGAGCTGGCGCGACGGCGGATGAATGAAATTTTGGTCGATTAAGTGAGACCTTTGGGCCGAAAATATAAATGGAAGACTTCAATTTATAACCCGGTCAAAAATAAGACGACGACGCTGGGCATTGCAAGGGTATTTTCGTAATTTAAACATTATTGGGCTGTATTTATTATTTTATTATGGGCCTATAAGCCCAAATAAAGCCCATAAGATTTTTATTATGTTAATAATCCAAGTCATTTGCAATCGATCATTATTCATCTGCTAACTAAACTATGTCTTCGTCTAGGGTTTCGCTGAAGGCGTCGAAGGGGAAGAGCGTGAAGAGATCAGCTGCAGCCGACGAGGACGACGGCTATGTGGCGGCGACGGCGAAGTTCGTGAAGGAGTGGACAAATTGGAGCTTGAAGAAGGCTAAGGTCATCACTCACTACGGTTTTATTCCGATGATCATCATAATTGGGATGAATTCCGAGCCCAAGCCGTCTCTTTCCCAGCTGCTCAGCCCCGTTTGAGCCCGAATTCGAAGAAGCTTGTCTGGTTTGCTTTCGCTGTTACTATTAGTCGAATACACATGCTAGGGTTTTGTGTTGGGTGTTGCTGATAATTGGGATTTCAGCTACTGTCTTGGTTGACTAGTTCAATAAATCGTATCCTTGTTTGTCGATTTTGACCTATTCGTTCTTCGATTAACTGCCTTTCGTTCTTTGCTTTGATCTGTGAGTCCCATAGCTGAATTCTTTCCCAGATTATACCTATGGCTAAGTTCCAACTGTTAATGGTCAAATTTTTAAATAACTTTGCAAAATCGTTTATTTTGGATTCTTTTAGGTCAAAAGAACAAAAACGGAATGGTTTTGCAAAGTTTACGAACTTAAACTACACATTTAAATATTTGAGCACTGAGACTTTGGTATAATATAAATACCAAATTTGTCGTTAACTCTTATGTTTAGTTTGGATATTTTTAGGTCAAAAGAACAAAAACGAAACGGTTTTGTAAAGTTCGTGAACTAAAACGACAAATTTAAATATTTGAACACTGAGACTTTGGTATAATATAAATACATAATTTGTCGTTAACTCTTATGTTTATTTTGGATTCTTTTAGGTCAAAAAAACAAAAACGGAACGGTTTTGCAAAGTTGATGAACTAAAACGACACATTTAAATATTTGAGCACTGAGACTTTGGTATAATATAAATATCAAATTTGTCGTTAGCTCTTATATTTATTGTACATATGATAAAACATCACGTGTGTGGAGTGATTTAGATTATTGGCGTAAATTAGTTGAGTTCGGCGCATCGTTTAGACTCGGGGTTCAACTTCGAATGCTATTTGTTGAACTAGAGCTCGAAAACAAATAGCTCGTCGAGCTAGATAGTTTTTTAGCTCGAGTTTAAACTTGGAGAACGAGCTTTCGAGGCCGCGCTTAAATATAATAGATTGATCTAAATTGAGATTATTTTAATGCCAAACTAATTTGTTTCCAAGGGCTTGGTATGCGGAATTCGGTAAGAAAAAAAAAGGTATAGAGGCATACTTCACGTGGAATATAATACTAAAAAAATATAATTTTGCGTAAAGTACAATTATTTAATGCGCTGCTTAGTTTTTCGCTCTGTTGTAAAACTCGGCCTAGGCGGCCGCCTAGGCGCTAGGCGGCCCCCTCCCGCGGCGAAAATCATCTAGGCGGCCGCCTAATCGATTGAACCGATTAATCGGCTAGGCGGCCGCCTGGGCGGTCCAATTTTTTTTATTTTTTTTTTTTGGAAAAAAAAATTTTAAATACAGAATATCATTGAAATAATTTATTTAGAATATTTGGATATTTATTTTAAATATTTGGATAAATTTGATGTAACTTTACTTTACTAAAATATTAGCATATTTGATATATTGAAGATAAAAATAATAAAAAAAATAAGTATACCGACTAATATCCGCCTAAAAATCGCCTAGGCCCCGCCTAGGCCGTCTAGGCGCTAGGCCCATCCTGAGCGCCCGACTAGCGCCTAGCAAATTTTACAACATTGATTTTTCGCCATACTTTTCACAAACGAACTTCACCTACACGTTTGCCAATTAGATTTTTTCAAATTAAGTAATTTGCTAAAATTGGTCGACAAAGAAAAAATTACAAATATTTAATAGTTTCCCTCTTAAAATGATATTTCATAAAATATTGTATCAGTTAAATGAATAATCTAATTAAGGAACGTTGCTTAAACTTGTATTTTATTGATTGCAAATTACGTAGAGAGAGAATAGCATTTAATTAAAGTTTTGCCTAAAGTAAACGTTTAGAAAGTTAGAGGGGCGAAATGCAATTACGTAAAATACCATCCAGTCCAGCTAGCTAGCCCATTTTTGAGGGGTAAATTGCAATTTACACAAATACCATATTTCTAGCTTACTTTTTCCTCTACCTCAGCACAGAAAAGCCTCTGCAGCTCATTACAACTACAAAGCTCACACAAAAGACGAATTGCAGAAAAATTGTGAGATAATCGTCAGATAAATTTCTGTATCTTCCGCAGGTGAACACTCAGATCCCCTTTTCTCCGTCAGTTTGTGTAATTTTTTTGTGCGTTTCGATTACGTCTTTGCATGTTGGCGTGATCTTATGTGGATTTGGGATGTGCAAAAGGTGTGAATGGTTTTAATCGCTCTGTTTTCCTCTACTCGATGTGCATCCTTGGGTAACTTTTCTCGGAGTTTTGGATTTGTTTGATAATCACATTTTTTTTTTCATTTTAACCTTAATTTTCCATGGAATTCGTTGATGCTCTCTTGTTTGCTTTAGAAGCAGCATTTGTTTCTTTTCTTTTTGTAAGAAGATAGAGAAATAAGGGAGATCGCAGGCTTTCTATGGCAGATCGTGAGTGATTCCACTTTTCCTAAAATTTTCCTCCTAAAAATGGAAAAGGAGAAGATCATTCTTTTGGGTCATGTTTTTTTCTCTTGTGGGCAAAAGCTTGAACCTTTCATTCAGTTATGTTCCATGGTTTTGAGTGTGTCTTTTAAACCAATTTATCCCTTCTCATTGAGAATCAATCATTTCTTGTAGTGTCTGAAACTGGATATGTTACACTTTCATGAAATGAATTGAATCCCATCCTTCTCACATTCATGATTTACTTGTCTATCTTGGCACTGATTGTATTTCTCTTGCATCAAATATCTTTTCCTCGTTGTTCTAATACATTTATCAGAGCGTGGCAGCTGAAAATTTTAGGCCAGTGAAGTGGGGAACGCTTTTTAGTATACCACTCCTGATGTAGTAGAAGTGTTTTTGCGAATTCTGAAATCTTATTCGATGATTAAATTCATATTGCTGCATTAATCCGTTCTTAAAGCTCAGAGAACAATGGAGAATGAGAATCAATCAAGAGCAATCAAACTCACCATCAAGATGAAGAGCGACCAAGCTACAGACAACTCATCGTCAACTACTTCTGATCAACCTGAGAAAGTTGAAGTAAGCTCTCCTGGTGAAGTTGAGAATCCCGAAGCAAAAAATCCATATCAGATAGTTGTTTACAAACCTGAAGATGAGAAAAGTAGCACTGAAAATGCTGTGGATCCCAATGGTGATCATCCTGACCGTATGGTCCCAAGAAGACGTTCCTCTTTAGGTCAACCATCCATAGGGTCCTTTACTGTTCAATGCTGCAGCTGCTTTAAGTGGAGGATTGTTCCGACTAAAGAAAAATATGAAGAAATAAGAGAGAACATCATAGAGGAACCTTTCTTTTGTGAACAAGGTAAGGAGTGGAAACCCGAGCTGTCCTGCGATGAGCCACCCGATATTGTACAAGATGGGTCTAGGCTTTGGGCCATCGATAGGCCCAACATACCTCGGCCTCCTCCTGGGTGGCAACGGCTTCTTAAGTTCAGAGTCGCAGGGAGCTCCAAATTCGCTGACGTGTACGTATCATATTCATCTTACTCGTTTGAATGTTAATGATATCATTAGCTTTTTATCTTTTTTAATTTAATTAATCCAATCTTATCAATGAATTCGATGGGATTCCTAAAAAAGGAAAGCTGATAATTTTTAACTCATTTCATCTCTTTCTTAACACACACAATCATCTTAATGTCGTGAAAGTATTTTTTGTACATACTCATATTACTGAAAGAATTTTAGGGATGACTGTTTTCTTTCCTCCTTCGACATTAGTTGAATTCTGTTTCTTTCTGTCACTCCGCAGTTACTATGTTGCACCGTCGGGCAAGAGGTTCAGGTCAATGGTTGAAGTTCAAAGGTGCATACTATAATTTCCATACATTTTACCATCATCATCTGTATCTTTATGATGTAAATAGTTTTGGATTTGCATTCACATTACATTTTAAATTCTCACTTTCGCTACGTAACAACTCTCTCTTTCAGGCATCTTGATGAAAATCCCCATTACAAAGAAGAAGGCGCTGTGCCGACAAAGTTTTCCTTTCAAATCCCCAAGCCAGTGCAAGAGGACTATGTAAGAAAGAGAACCGCGCCTGATCATGGGACTCCAGAATCTGCTGATGTTACAGAAGGTTGGCATGAAATTTCTTACTAACCAATGAAATCATTTAGTATCTAAATAAACTAAACATAGTCGCAAAAGACATCAGTCGATGTTCATTGCAGATATGTGATACACTCATCTGTCTGTATTTACAACATCTATTATTACACATGCATTTCTGCACTATTTCATGAAATGTTGTTCATTTTCCCGGGAGATATTATGTATCAGTTGATAATCCTTATTATTATGTTAACAGTTCAGCCGATTTCTTGGTTAAGTCAAGACGGAGACATTGAATCACAGCTCAATGGAGTGCAATCTTCAACTCACAGCTCTGAGTCCCCTGAAAATGCTGAAACCGAACCACCAAAGAAGAGAAAGCTGATGAAAAAAGAAATCCACTGAAGATATTTCTCCAGCCAACTGAAATACTGTTGATGTCGACCGAGTTAAATACATATATATATATATATATATATATCTTTCCGTATTTGTGCATTTTGCATGCAACCTAGTTTTGCTCTCCCTTAAACTGGGATGTATGAAGTATGAAGCCTTATTTCCATGGCTATAAACGACGGTATAAAAACTTGTATTGCGACTCGGTGGTGTTCTTACATCACTCGTCCAGAATCCTATCTTAAGCATCGCACACAACAATGGATGTCAGGCGATGATCTGAGGCGCCACTAATAGTGGCACCTTTGCCTTTAACATGCAACAGATACTTCAATGCTTTTTCAGTGATCACCTCGCCGGGGATCAATACAGGGATTCCTGGCGGGTAAGGACATATAAGCTCCCCACATATTTTGTTAACACTTTCTTCGACGCTCACTTTTCTTTTACGGGCGAAAAATGCCTCTCGAGGGGTCAAAATCATGTCAACGCCATCGAAGACATCCCAATCCGAGTTATTACCAATAGGGCTCTCCCTTGCCAAGAAAGTTGATGACAGATTCTTCAGACCTGATATAAGTCTTAATACATGCTCTCTCTTTGTTCCAAGGTTCATTGCCATTGTAATAGATCGAGTCCCAACGAGCTCGGAAACAATCCCGAAATCCCTGCTTAAGATTTCATCAGCTTCAAAGCCCGAAAGCCCGAGTTCCCACACGCCAGTAGTGACTCGTAGAGGATCAATAAAGGGAAATTCGGCAAAGGAACTCGAGTTAAGGAGAGAGATTCCACGGATTTTCTTGATCGTACTTTTAGCTTCGGAAGCCAATTCAATAACCTCGTTGAAAATAGTTTCTGGGCTTTCGCCGAGCTGAGCCCTAGCAGCATCTAGTGATGCCAGCAGCAAGTAACTCGGGCTGCTGCTCTGAAGCATTTGAAGGCACTGGCAAATCCGACCTCTGTCTATAAGATCGTCCGAAGAATGTAGCATTGATGACTGTGTGAGCGAGCATAGGACTTTGTGAGTCGACTGTACGACGAGATTGGCACCTTGAGAGAGGGCAGACCTCGGAAGATGCTCGTGGAATCCGAAATGGGCCCCGTGAGCCTCATCAACGATCAATGGAATTTCGTAACTGTGGCATACTTCAGAGATTGTGCTTACATCACTGCATATGCCGTGATAACTAGGCGAAGTGACCAAAACAGCAGCAGGTTTTCGACCTTCTTTACGTAGTTGCTTGATTGCTTCTTCTACCTGATTAAGAAAATACATTGAATCATGGAAGTGTTAGAAATGTTATCCCAACTAAAGATGGAACTCTCAAATGTAACAGTTTTCAACTTGCCTGAAAAGCAGTGATGCCACCAGCTATATCCCAATTCAGGTCATATTCAGGCAAGACATACTTGGGCACGACACCAGACAACACCATCCCAGACACGGCAGAGATGTGAGAATTCCGAGGAAGTATGAGTGTGTCTCCAGGCGAACAAGTGGCCATAATCGATGCTTGGATTCCACAAGTAGTGCCACCAACAAGAAACCATGTCTCCGATGCTCCAAAGAGCTCAGCAGCCAAGCTTTGTGCTTCTAAAATGGGTCCCTCGGGAGCGAAAAGGTTGTCAAGTTCTGGAAGTTCTGGTAAGTCATGATGAAATGGCTTCGTACCGATGAGTTGAGTGAGCGACGAAGGTGCCGCCTGTCCTCTGTTATGGCCGGGGAAGTGGAAACTAGCAGCATTTTCCTCAGCTGAAGCTTTTAGTGCTCTGACCAGAGGAGGAAAACTGCAGCTGAGTTCATTGCTGATTCGATCATCTGGGATCGAAATATCTACGTGTTTGTTGTGTTCTTGACGATTCTTTTCCACCGCTACTTGGCAATTACCCTACTAAACGTGTACGAAAAGTCGAAAACACTATTTTAGCAATTGTTTTGCAGAGTACATCATAAGAGAATCGCACACATTACAACCAAAAACAGCATCGTCATATTATAAGAAAAACAACAATTTCAAGAACACGTAATATAAGTCGGAAGAATTTCCAGCGAACCGTAAGATGGAATGCAACATTCCGACGAATGCATTTCTCTAACGTATCAAAATCAAATTGCCAGTTTAATCAATTACTACTGTTTCTTAGAAGCCCACCGTGAGCTTACCGCTAAGTTCAAATGACATAGCTGAATCATTGAAATAAACAATTGCACGCACTAATTTTCAAAACATATGATCATGAATATTCCTGAGCCATGCCATCGTTCTCATAAAGTAGCTGCAATCAGTAGTGCGATCATCATATTCAAGAAAAAACTAACCTAGTCAAAAGCATGTGTAAACCATCAAATTTCAATAGCAAACAATTCAGACTAAACCCTCGGAATCAAACGACAGAATCCAAAAATATTCAATTAGATTACGATTAGCAGTTCAAATTTGCTCCATAACTTCATCTTCGATCATATAATCATAACATGCCATGCCTGTGAGGGCTGCTAGCACACAAACATCGAACTGCGTGTGAAAAAAAGAGCCTAAAATAGAATCACGAACACTCTGTTTCCACAAACCACTCACCTACCTGATCAATGCAAGCTTTAGGCGTTGTCCTTAGCCTGCAACTCCATTTATGGCCGATATTCATAGTAAAGCTCTGCACAAAAGAACAATAACAGCTAAAAACTAGGAAATGGCTGGAGAAGTGAGACTTCGCACGAGGAGAGCATACCATATCTGACGAGCTAGCAGCTTGTTGAATGAATATAAGCCTCCGTTTCTTCAACAACGAATGGACGAGGATTTGAATATCAATCACAAAAGTTACGGCTATGGATAAAATAGATTTTTCTTCTTGCAAATATCGCCTAGATATCATTTGGGCCTATATTGAATGGGCCCATTAAATTATTCAAGTGTGCTTCGACTAGGGTTGTCGATGGGGCCACGATTCCTTGTCCCGTCGATCCATCCGAACGGAGCGCAAAATCCCCGATTTTTAAATTACTAAAATATTCAATATTTAATACAAATATTAATAAATAATATATATTATAAATAATATTTAAAACACTATAGAGAAAAAAAAAAAATATATCGTGGGGCGGGGATGGTGACAATTTTATCCTGTCGATTGAGTTATATCTTTTATAACTCATTTTTTGTGATATTTCAAGGATTTTACAAAGAAGAAAATCTTGATTCTGAGAACCGATTGATTACAACACACCTTTGTGCTAGATTTTTATTTTATTTTATTTTCAACGCATCAAATTTCGTAAATATATTTAAATGTCGTCAAATAAAAATTTAAACAAATGACTTGCTGATATTAATTAATTATTATGTGAAACTTGAAACACGTATAATGTCTTCATTTACATATGTCGCAAGCCTAACTGCTCCATATTTATTTAATAATATTAGGATTGTTAGGGAAGTTATATTATATAATAAGATTAAATATCCAATCCAAACAAATACAGTTGAATGTGATAATAGTCCACGTGGGCCCACATAATTAAATTAAATTAGGCCATAGACATAAGAAGGGTACTTCCAGCAGTGTTGCGCTGTACTATATGTAGGGGTGTTCAAATGGATGGATTATCGGTTTTCGGGTTATTCGGTTTGGGTTATTCGGGTTTTTGACACTTAGGATAACCACCCGCAAACCAAACCAAAACCAATTAAATGGTTTGGTTTTCGGGTTATTCGGTTTTCGGGTTAATGGTTTGGTTTTCGGGTAAACCAATTAAATATTGTAGTTTGTATATTTTTAATTATAATTATATAACGGATTTTTTTATATATATTTTTTATATTAAATATATAACTTTCGGGTTAATCGGTTCGATTTGATTTGTGCGAGAGAGCAATTGAGCGATTATATCAATTTTTAACTCTTCATATAATATATAAATATATTTTAAATATAATTAAATAACTCTTATTCGGATTTCGGGTGAGCCCCGAATTTTTTTACTCCACCCGATACCCGAACCATTCCCCCATTTAATAGTTCGGGTGACCCAATTAACCATCCGTTTATCCGATTAACCGAACCGAATAAGCCAAATTCAAAATGGTTCGGGTGGATAATCGAGTCACCCAAATAATGAACACCCCTAACTATATGGTCACGGGCCTGCCCTGCCACTAAAATAAGACAAGATATTTCAGGCAATATATCATTTAAGGTAAATTTTTTGTATATGTAACAATATAATATATATATATATATTTAATCGTATTTTTAATAAAATAAAAAATACAAGTAATAACATGCATTACTCATTGAGCGAAGCACATGGAACTCGATTGTCACCGATGAGCGGCGGTCCGCCCGGTTGAATGGATAAAATTAAATAATGGGATAAAATTCAAAATAGTCCCCGATGTTTATTATATGGACCAATTTAGTTCCTGATATTTCGCTCGAACCAATTTAGTCCCTGATGTTGTCGATTTTGGACCAATTTGATCCTTCCGTCACAATAAACGTTAATTTTAGCGGGAATTTTGCATGTGCCCCACACTAAATCATGTATGGATCGAATTTTAGAATATTTGCAAGATTTGGGGGGTTGTACCGTTTTTTTCTACTGTCAATGAAGCTCGGCGAAGCAGACGATATATAGCTCATTTGGAGAAGAAATTTTTAAGTTTTGAACCCTAATTTTAGTAACCATTTCAATTTTAACGATCCAAACATGATTTAATGTGGGGCACATGTGAAATTCTCGTTAAAATTGACGTTTATCGTAACGAAATGACCAAATTGGTCCAAAATCGACAATATTGGAGACTAAATTGATTCGAGTGAAATATCAGGGACTAAATTGGTCCATATAATAAACATTGTGGACTATTTTGGATTTTATCCTCAATAAATAATCGTAAACCATAACTTTACTTAAATAACTTCACATTATTTTTTATTTGTAATTTTATTAAGTAAATTGATTAGCAATATGAATCTTAACCTTGGAATTTTAAAGTATACATACAAATCATTAATTAAAAACATTCGTAGTCAAACTATATTTATATATCATTAACTCCATCTTTATTATCTCATTAATAATATAATGATTATTTATAAGGAAACTTACACATAAATACCTATTTATATAAAAATTATCAATTCAGTACCTTGTCAGAATTTTTTTTACATATAGGTACCTAGTAGAATAAAGTTTTTACACATAAGTACCTGTCTGCGCCGCAGGTACATCATATAAGTATATTTAGGTACGATGTAGACATATATTGTGGTACATAATACTGTAAGAAAAGGTACATCATATAATACATTTAGGTAACATAAAGAAACGTATATAGGTACCACATAAACGCGTAATGTGGTACATAATATACATGGTAAAATGGTACACACAATCAGTTGAGTACTTAAATATAATTTTTTTCTGACATGGTACTGAATTGTAACTTTTTTATACAAATGAGTATTTAAGTGTAGATTGCTGTATTTATAATATGTAATGTAATAATAAATAAATTTATGTGTATCATATAAAAAAATAATTAAATATATATATATATATATATATATATATATTTGTATTCTTAGGCAGGGCAGCATACCTACTCAGAAGCAAACACGTCGTCAGCTGGGGACATCACTTGGGGTCAATTTTTCTGGCATTCTCTTTTGGAAAATACCGCACGATCCAAATCACACACATCATGACCAATTGAATCGCTGCATGTATGTGAATCTCATTGTCCTTCAATTTGTCGTTTCTTTCTTCTTTTTTTCTTTTTTTTCTTTTTTGTTAAATTCATAAAAAGTATAACTCTGTTAGTGGAATGATTTGGAGTTTCTTAACATTCAGAGATAAGTGGTGGGTTTGATTTTGAAAGTCAGGCAAGAAATGGAATGTGGGCTAAAATGGGTTTGGGATTTAGATTTTAATTTTTGAATGTTACGATTGATTGGCTTATAGTAGATTTCAATTATTGTTTTTTTTTTTTTTTGTTAAATCATTTTAAGTTCTGCATTTACATAATGGTGTGTTTACTGATGTTTGCTAGCAGATTGCAGTGAGTGGGAATCAGAGGGACAAAGTTCTTGAGAAAGGCTTCGTCTTTAAGATCGTTAAGTATCTTATACAATATGTGGAAGCTGAAAATTGCTGAGGGGTCGAGCCCATGGTTGAGATCCTTGAATGGGCATGTGGGCCGTCAGATTTGGGAGTTTGATCCCGACATTGGGTCACCTGAAGAACTTGATGATATTGAGAAGGTTCGGCAGCAGTTTAGTGACCATCGCTTTGAGAAGAAGCATTCAGCTGATCTGATTATGAGGCTTCAAGTTAAGTGAGACGGATAAACTTAAGATTCATTTTTATGTCTTTTTTTTTTTTGTGGTTTCTTAAGCTGTTCTATTGGTGGTGGACTCATATGGTTACTTATCTTGGTTGTGTTGTTGCTAGGTGGTGTTTGAAGGAAATTGTGTTCTATTCAGATTGTGTCAGTTATATGATTTTGTCCTTTTTGTCTGTGGTTTAGTTTTGTTGCGTGGGATGATGCTTGGCTTGTATCAACGAAGTTGCATAATAGGCAATTTCATAATATTTTAGCAATGGCAGTGACTTAACTTTCTGATTTTTTGTTATTAGTTTGCTAAGGAAAATCCGAGCCCTACACTTTTGCCCCAGGTAAAAGTGAAAGATGTCCAAGATATCACCGAAGATGTGGTGGTCAGCACACTGAGAAGAGCCTTGAGCTTCCACTCGACGCTGCAGGCTCATGATGGGCACTGGCCTGGGGATTATGGAGGTCCAATGTTTTTAATGCCTGGCCTGGTGAGTGTTGATACTTATTCTGAATCGTTCTTACTGCGCTATGTGGATGCTAGAGCCTTCTGAAAAAAGAGGGAAAATATGAAGTCATTATCTTGTGGTTTGTTCTTATCATGGAAGAACTAACTGTACAAGGACTGGACAAACATAGACTTTCTTCGATTTTGCTTTCTTGGGTTTATAATCATCCCTTCATCTGAAATAAATTGTTAGTAAACGTCATACTTTATGCTTATAGTGAACTCAAGACGAGCATGCCATTGGAAGTACATATTGATGCTTATGTTGTTTGGATGTCTATTAATTTAGTTCCCCTCTTGTCGGCACTTGCCACCTTGGAAATATCATGTTTTTGATCCATTGTTAAAATATATGCAACAGGTCATTGTGTTGTCCATTACTGGGGCATTAAATGCTGTATTGTCAGAGGAGCACAAGCAAGAGATGTGTCGTTACATCTACAATCATCAGGTGTAGGCTGCATTCTTGCAAATTTTTCGACCTTCTCTTAATAATCTTCAATGCGTAATGAGTGAAATTCATGTATTAACTTCAAAATGTGCTATGCAACAGAATGAAGATGGCGGATGGGGTCTACACATAGAGGGTCCAAGCACCATGTTCGGTTCCGTCTTAAATTACGTTACTTTGAGGTTGCTCGGTCAAGGACCAAATGATGGGGATGGTGCAATCGAGAAGGGAAGAGTGTGGATTTTGGATCATGGAGGTGCTACTGCGATAACATCGTGGGGAAAGATGTGGCTCTCAGTTCAGAACTCTTCTTACATCTTCTTGCTGATTATAGTAACTGCTTTGCATGGATTTTTACAAGTCATTTTTTATGATATATTGTAATGATATCAGGTATTAGGAGCTTTTGAATGGTCGGGAAACAATCCGCTGCCACCTGAGATATGGCTCACTCCCTATATTCTCCCAGTCCATCCGGGTAAAATTTTGCTGTTACATAACCATTCTGACTTTTTTTCATTTCCCTTGGTTCTTAAAATGATGTTTAAACTTGCAGAACTTGTTTCTCTATCCCTTCGTGCGGTTTAAATGGTTGCGAACTAGCTATCTTTTTCCGTAATCTTTATTCGAGCAGACCATCTTATGTAGTCCTGGCGGTTTTGTGGGAATAAATATATCGTCCTCAAACAAGATAGAATATATGATCATTCAAGTGAGGTCCTA
The DNA here is from genome assembly GCA_028392965.1 of Lindernia subracemosa. NCBI lineage: Eukaryota > Viridiplantae > Streptophyta > Magnoliopsida > Lamiales > Linderniaceae > Vandellia > Vandellia subracemosa. The sequence goes on along the minus strand of JAQPCC010000002.1, from coordinate 5,288,681 downwards.
AACTCAAACTTTCATGGCCCCCATTTAACAACAGAAAACACTAGAAACATCACGTATGAAGCGTCAAAAATGCATTTGTAACCAATAGAAGATAATGCTTCAAAAATGAATCATGTGTTGGGTTCAACACGCAGGGGGCAGTGTTGGAAATCAGTATAAGATATGACTATAAAAGCTTCAACACCATTATTTGGTAGACGCCATATAAAAATGGGGTACCAAAGTCGACATGTCTGCTGAAAGGCTGCTCAATAGAAATGCTCTCTTTCTTGGCAAATGCATTTGTATTTAATATAACTATTTATCTTAAATGCAACTCATAGCTCATGTTGTCTTTATTTTGGTGTCTGAGATAACCGTATTGTTCCTCCATTGTAGGAAGGATGTGGTGCCATTGTAGAATGGTTTATCTACCCATGTCGTATTTGTATGGGAAACGATACGTTGGTCCAATCACACCTACGATTTTGTCTTTGAGGAAAGAACTTTATACAGTTCCATATCATAAAATTGACTGGGATAGAGCACGTAATGAATGTGCAAAGGTTGGTGACCATAACTCTTTTTTTTTTCAAAACTATATCAGGATTGTTGCCAAATACCGTTTTTTATATCCATATTTAGGATCATTACTGAATCTAGCAGATGTTTTAAAGCCTTTTCGTCTGACATTTTTATTATCACGTCATGTAACTGCAGGAAGACCTATACTATCGTCACCCACTTGTGCAAGATATGCTCTGGACATTTATTGATAAGGCTCTTGAACCTGTTTTAACGCGTTGGCCAGGAAAAAAACTGAGAGAAAAGGCCCTTCGAACTGTTATGGAGCATATACATTATGAAGATGAAAACACTCGCTATATATGCATAGGTCCAGTGAACAAGGTTGCTTTACATAGTAGTTCTATTTTGGCTGCCTATTAATACAGTGTTTCTTATCGAAAAATGGTATTTGACAAAAACAAACTTGATTATAATGGATTAGTTCAGGACTACAGGCCGTAACTTATTCATTCGATCATGTTTATATTTTGTTTATTTGTCATTAATCAGTGGGATGACAGCAGATTCTCATCTAGGCACTACTTTTGTGCTACGTTGGACTTTTCAGGTATTAAATATGTTATGCTGCTGGGTGGAAGATCCAAATTCCGAAGCATTCAAACTGCATCTTCCAAGAATTCATGATTATCTCTGGCTTGCCGAAGATGGCATGAAAATGCAGGTCGTTTTTTTTTTCTCAGGCTGTTTAACGTATCTGATTTTCTGTGCTACTGTATGCTTTTGATTATAAAACTGAACGTTTGGTCTATATATCTAGCCTTACATAAGTGTTATTGTGGAAGTAGGCTGAGCTGTCGGTGCACTCTATCAATTTTTTTTTTTATTTTTTTTATCTTTATGAACTCTTAGTTTTCTTAGCTTATCTAAAATATTGATGTTCAAAGACTGGTTATTCATCCGTGAATGTTGTTCCTTAAAAAACCTGTCAACTCCTGCGGAGATCTGACTGTGCAATATAACGGAATCATATATTAACATATCTTTCCACCTTGGAAACATCATTAATTTGAAGCGATTAATTGTAGGGATACAATGGAAGTCAACTGTGGGATACCGCCTTTATTGTACAAGCTATAGTTTCGACAAAGCTTTCAGAAGAATTTGCTCCGACTTTAAAGAAAGCACATGCATTCATAAAGAATTCGCAGGTCGGCATTATGTTTTTGTTTATCTTTGATGCCTTTAAAAGGATCAGTAACGTTCGTCTATACATTTTGAAAGTGTTACTTATCTTATGATTATCTCTTTGGCTTGAAGGTGTTAGATGACTGCCCTGGTGATCTGAGTTTTTGGTACCGTCACATATCTAAAGGTGCTTGGCCATTTTCTACTGCTGATCATGGTTGGCCTATTTCAGATTGCACTGCCGAAGGACTCAAAGTAATAAGTTACTTTTATTTCTATCTTATCGCATAAAATATGTCGAAAGGCACTTTGTAACCTGTCTCTGTCGTTTAGGCAGCTTTGCTGCTGTCAAAGTTACCACAAGAAGCTGTTGGGGAATCATTGGATGCAAAACGATTTTATGATGCGGTGAATGTTATCCTTTCACTACAGGTACCATCTGCTTTTAACATTTATTGCCCTCTATATATTGTACCATGAAAAAGTTCAAAGTAAATTTTACTTCATTATGGGTACAGAAGTCACCATTAACTGTTTCAGTTAAGAGCTTAAGGATCAGAAAATTTACGTTCAAGTGAGATTATGAAAAAGCAAAACCAATAACTATTTCAATAATTTAAAATGAGCAAATCTGTTTGGGTGTGTCTCAACCAGATCATGACGTAAGCTGACTTGGTTGCCGTATAATTTTGACTCTTCACTATTTGATAGTCAACTTTAAGGGATATTAACCTCATGCAAATATTCTGCAACATGATGAATATATTTTATGGTCATTTACAGAATGATGATGGTGGTTTTGCTACATATGAACTCACAAGATCCTATAGTTGGTTGGAGGTATATGTTCAATATCGCAGCAGTATGAATTGCTTGTGCAACATATATATTAATATTACTTAGCAGTCAGTCTTTTTAAATTACTCCGTATGCTCTTGTGATCTTCTCATTTGAATATGCTAAAGCGAATAAATTATTTTTTTGGATATTACCTTGAATAACCCTGATTAATGTGAGATAACAGTGTTATGCCACCTCTCTGTCCATGTTCGTTTGTTGGAGCAATGGAGTATCAATCCACTGTAACAAATTCATTGAGGATGTTTGTGTCGCGATGAATTTCATATTCTATTTCTTCCTATTTTTTGAACTAATTTGTGAATGGAGAACTTTAAAATCCCTCCTTTCAAATTTAAAATCAGTGGTTAAGCTTTGATTAACTGCTATTACTTTCTCTGGGCAGCTATACTAAGTAGTTTGTTTTTCCCTCAGCTGCTGAACCCTGCTGAAACTTTTGGAGACATAGTGATTGACTACCCGTAAGTTGCACAAACACCTAGCTATGTTATTCTCTTTACAAAACATTATTCATCGCTCTTAAATAGACTGGTTGCTGATATTTATGCCATAGTTTGCTTCCCTAAGCCCATTTGGCATGGCAGAGATGGTTTTTTATAACAAAACAAAAGATAAGGAGAAACTCAACTCTGAGTTTTACGCTCATTCGGAAAACGAAATTCTCCAGATCAATGTTTGATAAAACCAAATATCTTTTGTAGGTATGTTGAATGCACATCAGCTGCACTTCAAGCCTTGGCGGCATTTAAGAAGTTATACCCTGGGCACCGAAAGGTAGAAGTGGAATCATGTATTGAAAGAGCTGCTAAGTTCATTGAAAAGATACAATCAATAGGGGGCTCATGGTCAGTCATTCTCATTTGTTTCTTACTTTTCTATTTACATGTAGAAGAATGGATCAGATGTATCACCATTTTTTGGCTTATTGAGATGGCACTTATGAGCCTTAACTTTTTTTTTTTTTTAAATTTCTTTCATATCTATGCACTTTAGGCATCACAATTTTCCAATATTGCACATAGGTATGGATCATGGGGAGTTTGCTTCACTTATGGGACTTGGTTTGGAGTAATTGGCCTCGTGAAAGCTGGGAGAAACTTCGAGTCTTGCCCTGCGATCCGCAAGGCTTGTGAGTTTCTGTTGTCTAAACAGAATCCTGATGGTGGTTGGGGGGAAAGCTATCTATCATGTCAGAACAAGGTAAAAATACTTCGATCCTATCTCTTTTTATTTGCTTTGTCGCTTTAATGATGCACAAGTTACAGCCCCAAAATTCCATATCTGCAAATCAGTTATATGTTTCTTTGTGGAAGAAATCCAACATCTGTGGAAGGACAAAACCAATTTGATTATAAGAAATTCAGAAAATAGAGTCATTTTCGAATTACAATCCATCTAGTCATTTTTTTCCTCTAAAAATATTGGCATTGATAGAAATACTGGGCATTAAAGTTATCTAAAAATAGTGGTGGATATACTTATATCAGGAAAAGTTTAGGGAAATGACTGCTAAGAACTGAAATATTCGACAGGCTTATTGATATCATTATCGCTGTCAGAATCTTTGAAAAACTCAAATATCAAGGAAATCTCGACGATAGTTGGAATATATCCTTGTTTGTACCCTAAATGTCAGTCCTTGTTAAATGATTCAACGGAAATAATGAATAAATCATAAAGAGGGCTTCAACTGAGAGTCAAAACTGTGATTTTTACTGTAAAAACTTCACTAGCTAGCTTATCTGATTGAGTATGAGAATGCAATAATGAACGATACTTTCTGCTTAGGTGTACTCAAATCTTGAAGGCAACCGTTCTCATGTGGTAAATACTGGATGGGCTTTGCTTAGTCTCATTGAAGCAGGACAGGTTAGGCAAACCTCAAACAAGCTATTATTCGCATATCTCTGCGTCACCTTAATTTACTTCAAGAATCTCATAAAGTGATACGATGATCTCCGTCAATGCTGCTAATGTGTTCTAGTCAGTCACTCTCATATTGTTCTTCTATGTGAACACTTATTTTTATCCCTTCCTCCCAGGCCGAGAGAGATTCTTTGCCACTGCACCGTGCAGCGAAAGTCCTCATAAATGCTCAATGCGAAAATGGAGATTTTCGACAAGAGGTAATAATATCCTTTTAAGTGATACAACTTAAGCTGTACTGTAACCAATATATTCTTCAACAGCTCGTATAGTTTAATCTCCTCCAAATGCTCTCTCTCTTTCTCAACGACATGATTATTACCGTCGAATCTCAGGAAATTATGGGAGTCTTCAACAAGAACTGTATGATCACTTATGCAGCATACAGAAACATATTCCCTATTTGGGCTCTTGGAGAATACAGTTCTCGGGTTCTGCAAGCTCGATGAATCAGTTTTCAAAACGAACTGTTCTTTTTTCACTAGATACTCGGACGAAATTGCTCGTGTTGGATTATTTCTAACTTGTGTTTTATTATATTCAGCATTGGCTTTGTAATGGTACACTACTTTCACGATTGAAAAAGACAAATTGCTCATCTTTCATAATGTAATGGCACTAATACTGTCTATCATCAGACAGCAGCATTCTGACATAGAAGTTTAAGAACACATTTAACAGCATTCACTTTACTTCAAGAGGTCTGTCTTAACAACATCATACGTAGATATGGCGAATAAACATTCTCACTGAAAAACTAATCAATAACATCATTAGGAGAAGTCTTATAAAGGTCACATTCCTTAGGAGGCTCACTCTTGCTCCTACCGTTGGCTCTCTTCTCGGGCTTGAGAGTTCGATCCCTTTCTGCCTCCTTATTACAAGAACCGTCGCTCTTTGCTTCGTAAAGCGTTTCACGTCCACCGTTGCTGTGCAAGCTCGCGCCCCCTCTACTCATCTCGTGAACCACGAGTGGCTCGAGAATCTCAATCACCTGGCTCATGACGGGCCGGCCTTTAGGGTTCTGACTGAAGCATTGGTAGGCCAGATTGGCCAGGGTTTTAACCGAGTACTGACCCTCGATCCTCGGGTCGAGTATTCTAAGGAGCTTCTTGCTGTGGTTTAAGAGGGGGCGGGCCCACTCGACAAGGCTGTGCTCTCGGCTCGGTCTGCTCTTGTCCATGGCTCGCCTGCCTATGAGCATTTCGAGCAAAACCACGCCGAAACCATAAACATCACTTCTTGCTGTTAAATGTCCTGCAAAAAGATGATATGGGAAGTTAACTTGTGTAAGATCTTAAGAAGCTTGGAAGTTTTCCAACTTTGCTAAAGAAAATGAGAATTCTGACTAAATATTATTACGGGCTTTTTTTGTCGGGATTTCCTGTCATAAGACACTCACCAGTCATTACATACTCGGGAGCAGCGTAACCATAGGTACCCATCACACGGGTCGAAACGTGGGTTTGGTCCCCTGTGGGCCCAACCCTCGCAAACCCGAAATCCGAAAGCTTTGCATTGAAGTCCTGCAAATGAAGTTTCGTAGACAAATCAACTTCAAGATAACCTTAAAAGCATCATATATTGAAGTAAAACTATATAAACAGTAATAGACTTGTGGTAAAGCTGATTTGTTGTGTAGTAATCGGACTACCTCTCCGACTGAAATTAAACTAACCTTATCGAGCAAGATATTCGAAGTCTTGAAATCTCTGTATATGATTGGATTTTCCACGCCGTGAAGAAAAGCTAGCCCTCTTGCAGCATCCAAAGCAATCTTCAACCTCTTCTGCCATGTTAATGTAGCTCGTACTCCTACGTAAGACGAACGCATGTAATATATTTATATATCAGTTATAAGGAAGCAGAAAACTAGCCCACGAGAGACTCATTAGTTCTCTTTTTCGGCCTTTTTTTCAGCTATTTAGAAGTTAAAACTTCGTAAACTATACGACACCACCAAAACCAAGAGATGGAGGATGGCTTTGGCACTCACGCAAGAAAAGATGTTTCTCCAAGCTCCCTAACGCCATATACTCATAGACCAGCAGCCTATGATCACCCTCACAGCAGTAGCCGATCAGTTTCACTAAGTTAGTATGTCGGAGCTTACCTAAATAGTTCACTTCTGCCTGCAAATTAAAATCTCCGACAAAAGGAACATTTTTATATGTTAACAAAGCTCCATTCTATCATTACATAGAGATAGTAAAACGATGAAAAATAGAAAAAAGATTCATTATCAAGTAAGAGAACTGTTGAAATGTGGGGTTCAAATGCAAAACGCTGGTTGATTTATGTATGGAGTTTTAGGTTGATATATTTTTCTTGATGTGGGATAACATTGTCAGCAAGTAACATGCTTTTATTACCAGCCATTCTCTGTCTCCCTGTAGACCTTCGGGGTCGAGCTCTTTGATGGCAACTTGAGTTGTGTTATAACCAGGCCTCACACTACCATCGATTACTCCTTTATATACAATGCCAAAACCACCATCGCCAAGAACTTGATCTGGTCGAAAATGCTTCGTGGCCAGTTTCATCTCCTCGTAAGTGAAGATATCGAGATCGCTGTTGCCGGGACTTTGGCGTAGATCCTTCACATTTCGGGGAATTACCACGATCGATGCCGAACCAACAGAGCCTGATTTAACAGGCGAATTGAAGTCATCGTCACATTTGCCTGAAGTAAGCCAAATACTAAGAAATGCTTCGCAACAAAGGTAGTAATTAACTCTACATTTGGTTGATTCTTTTCGATATAGCATCAAACACATGATGTGCGAACGCAAGACACAGAACTACACGAAAATAAACCAAACCCACGATCAAGAATGCCTCAAACTCTGCTAATTAAACATTTGAACCATCATTTTTGCGGCCAAAATGATATACCATGTCCATCTATTGCTTCATCACTCACAGATGATTTACCTCACTATCAAAAGAAAAGTCCAACTTAAACACCACAAATGAAAGATCAAAATGCCCCACAAATGGCAAAACAACAATCAGGCAAAATAAACAACTACCTTGTGTTCTACTTGAAGATTTGCTTAATGCCTTCTTCTTCAAAGAATCTTCCTCAACGCTCAAACAAGAACCCATATCCCAACTTTCAACCAGATTCACATTTCCATATACATTACTCCCAAAGAATGCCAAAACCAAGGTTCGATTCTCCTTTCAGTAATGGCTTCAATCGAACGACTCCAAATGGAAAACTCCAAAGCACTCCACGGCAAACGATCCCCGCGCCGCCGGAATATCCTCAAACCATGTAATGATGCTTTTGCTCGCTTCAAAATGATTAAAGATTCGATCTTTATCTGCGCAAAAAAGAGTGAGTGACACTTCTAACGTTGTGTTCCTTCCAACGTGGAATGTGACAACTGAGTCTTATACTATTGGCTGATTGAAAAATTCCAAAACCAAATAAAGATGCTCGGCTCATGTCCCATCAACGCCGGTTTAATTACCATAATACCCCTTCAAAATCTTTTGCCACCATGTAATTTTATATATGCTTAATTAATTTTTTTTTTAGTTCTTTATATTTTGGGATGACATTTTAGGGACAAGTAAATTAAATTTTAGGATAATAAGTTTCGAAATTCAAGGAATTTGAATTCACCAAAATTAAATGTTGAATTTTATGATAATAAATTTTAAAATTAAATAAATTTAAGAACAATAAGTTTCAAACTTAAAATAATTTGAGGATAATAGGACGATAACATACTAATATATTTAAAATTATATTTTCATATAATAAATATTTTAAATTATAAATAACATAAAATGTAAATTAATATTATACATATTTTAGTATTATAAGAGACACATCTGAGTGTCCATAAATACTGATAGATTATAATAGGAGTATAGATTTATATAAAATAATAGTCATCATTTTGCCGACATTTCTTATATTGTAATATACTCCCTCTAATTTTAAATAAAAGTCATTTAGAATTTTATTTTTTAAATAGAATTTGTTTTGTTATTTTAAAAAATAAATAGCTTGTACATTTACAATTTTACCCATCGTCTTAAATATATGTATAACTTTATTTAATTATAGTCAAACAGTTAATTAATGGTATAAGAGAAAGTTTACTTAATTTATTAATATGCGTGTATATTCCTTAAACGACTTTTATTTAGAATGGAAGGGAGTATTAATAATAAATTTTATAATTTAATAAATGTCCAACCAAGTAGAAGAAATAAAAGATAAAAGGAAAATCAACATTTGACTCGTTCTTTTCCCCCTACAATTGACTTAACTATTATGTATATTTATTCCAAACAAGTACTTTACATTGCTATTGAAATTCGGACTCCTTTCTCATTAAAACATTTTTCTTATACTTAGTACTTTTTGCACGCTCTAACATATAAATATTTAATATTATTTTAAATTTTAAGTTATTATAATTCAAGATGTTTGATATATGAAATTATAACCTTAATTTTAATTCTTTATTTTTTCAATATATAAATAAAAAATTAATCTGTGATGGTATAATTGGAATAAATTAAAATATTAAAGAGTAAAAAGATAATTACAATTAACGCACCTATTAATTTAGATGTAGTTATTATAGACCCCTCACCTATTATATATAGTATATATATATAATATATATATATCATGAAATAATAATGAAATCACGTTTAAATAAACAATGAAGTTTTCTATTATATTACTTCTCACATTCATCATTCAAATCACATATTCGTCATTTTCCTCTCAAACATATCTAAACCATACTGTCGACTACAGCCCTACAGTACGATTACGATTTCCAGCTGAATTAGCTCCATGATATGTGTATCTCATCTCAAGTCCACAAAAACTACGATAATCAAGGAATTCAAGTGAAATCAGTCGTTGACCTCCTTGAGGAGTGAAGATGCCCAAAATTAGCTAATAATGAAAATGAGCCTTGGGCTCATTCGCCACTTGGCCCAAATTTTAGAGAAAGATCTAGCCCCATTTTCTACGGCCCATCAGTTTTGTAGATTAATTAAATATTTTAATTAGTTATTTATTTTGCAGCCTACCTTCGCTACTCATTTGACAGATTTTGTAGGAATTTTTCGCGAGCAACGAAGTAAGATTCGGCACCACGGTGTTAGGGATGGCAGATGAAGCCAACAGAACTGTAAATCTCTTAAATTTTCCTCTCGATAATGACTGCTTTCGTAATTTTCTGTTGCGTGAGCTTTACTTACTCTCCTTTTTTTTTGGAATTGTTTTCCAGGCGTTTCTTGAAATCCAAGGTCGAATGATCGAGACTACTGGAAAGCTGAAGCAGGTCAGTATTTGATTGATACAAGCATGAACGACTAATGATCGTTCTATGGAAGTGTTATTTTCTTTCGTATATCTGTGTATTTGTAATGGCTTTTTCTGTTTACTTCTGAAGATTCAAATTCAGCTGAGAAACAAAGAGGGGGAGAAAAAGAGGGCGTATTTGACTTTAGAGGAGCTCAAGCAAGTATCCGATGATACAAATACTTATAAATCAATTGGCAGAACGTAAGTCTTCGTTTTCTTTTCCTTGCAATGAGAAAGATATGAGTTTTTTTTTTCTGTCATTCTCTACTTGCGTTGTTTGTTGGTGATGTTGATAAATATGAGTTATGCTTGCATTTTAATTATACTGTTTGTCTGTGATGTTGATGAATCAGAACTGTTCGTTTTTATTTCTTTTGCGCGTTTTGTGGTCTGGGGCAGGTTTGTTTTGGAGCCAAAGACGATTTTAATGGAAGATTTAGAGCAAAAGCTGAAGGATAGTGAAACTGCCATTGCTACCTTGCAGGTATAAAGACAATCTCGACATTATTCTATGAAAATAATACATGCGTTGGAGTACCATCTGTGGTTGAGATCAGTCTAGTTATGTGCTGTTTAATCAGGATAGTGATTCAATGAAAAAACTTGTATATCCATATCTTGTTGATGACAAGCATGGAGATTTCTACTAGCTCCATGCCTCCATGAAAATGTGAATCGACAATAATATGCACTCACAAAATCTTTACTAGAACCATAGTTTGCAATTTGGGGTATACGATAACCAACGATAATATTCTTTTGTTTCCATCTGAATGAAATTACTTTTTTACTTACATTTGAAGCAGTAAAACCTGAATGAATTTCCACATTAGGCTAGTTTCCACTTCACTCTCTCAGCTGCTTGCGTTTGTGTTCTGGTCTGTTTGAGTTCTGATGGTACAACTGTTATGATATAATACTTCGGGTTCCTGTCTCACTCTATTTGAATTCTAGCCTGAGAGTGGGACAAAGATGCACCATGAACTATAATAGTTGTTTGGCTATTAACTTATTTTCAGAGATGGAAGGATAACACATTCTTTGAGGGTAAACTTAAGTGAATGACTATGAAAATCTCTTATTCGTAGACTCATTCGCTGTCTCCCAACACATTTTGTGAATTATACTTGTCTACATGTTGTGTATTTGTCAAGGATTACATCCTGAAACTAGATTAGAGATACAATATTTTCTGTGGAGGCTTGCATATTTCTGTTATGCATTTACCTTTACTTATCAACTACAATACGATGATATGAGCTGCGAAAAGAATGTCTTTGTGTATGTATATCACAGAGCTCAAAGGAGTACTTGGAAAAGCAGATGGGTGAGGTTGAGAACAACTTGAGGGAGCTTCTGCAACAAGATCCTGGACTTGCTGGTCATATCATGACAATGTCTGTGTGATTTTCTCACTTCGTAAAGATCGATGACCACTTTCCATCGTTTTCTTACCAGGGTTTGTCTGTAAGATGACTTCTAGAAATTTCGATGCTTCCATTATTACGTTGTTTCAGCTCTGCGATTTTTGCAATTGACTAGACCAGTCGATGGATAGCAATACAGTGCAGTTCATTCATGTTAACGATACAACGCGTACTTGTTACAGACTATTTTTCGAACGTCCGAGTAATTTACATATGATTTGCTGCCTAATAATATTATTAATCATGTAATGACAATCCCTTTTTACTCAGGAATCCATGGATTCTTCTTCACGCTGCGAACATTTCGAACAGCTTTCCAGACCACGCTATTACACTTCAAGCCCGAACCCATAGCCAGTTGCCAGATCCTATCCCCGCGCTTGACCCGACCACGGGCCTCCAAGTAAGCCAGCTCGTACCATATGCTGCTACTCGAAGTGTTCCCGAACCGCTCTAGCGTCTTTCTAGAAGCTTCCATGTACTCGTCGGTCAAATCCAGGTTCTTCTGTATCTCGTCCAACACCTTCTTGCTCGTTGCGAGTATGCACACGTGCTCGAACGCCAGCTTGTAGTCGGGTATATATGGCTTGTAATGATTATGACGACGAGACCTGTTATTGCTGCTAGTACTGCTACTACTCCTACTCCTGTGTCTGAAGATGAGCGATTTGAAGAAATTGAATTGTTCAGACACGGGCAAGACCAGTGGCCCGAACGTGGTTATATTGGCCTTAAGGGCTTCTCCGCCTACTTCGATTAGGTCCTTGCTCACCGAGAGGCCTTGCCTTCCCTGCGAGTCCTCTTTGATCTGTATGCTTCTGAAGCTTTTGTCGTCCGTCCCTTTGTGCGTTCGGACTAACTGCTTAGTCAGTGCAGGACAAAAGCTCAGGTGAAATGGTCATTCAACAAGAATTGCCGAGCCATTGAAAGAAAATATGCACGTAAGGAAATTGACCTGCTTCAGTTGGTATTTCGCGCGCCACCTATCGAGGTGGCGGTTCGAGAGCAAAACCGCCGAAGCCCCGACCCTAAAGAAGCAGTTGGGAAGCACCATGTCTAACTCGCTTCCGTTGTACCAAGTGAAGCTAACCACCTCGGTGCTAACCACCAATGCATAAGAGCCGGGATACGCCCTCAAGAGGTCGTTGGCGAGATCTACTGCCGTCACGGAAGCCGCGCAGCCCATCCCCCCGAGGTTGAAGCTTTGGATCCGATGGCTCAGCTTGTAGTGGTTGATCACCATGGCCGATAGCGAAGGGGTCGTATTAAGCATCCCACAGTTGACTATGAGGATCCTTATGTCCTTCGTTTTGATCCCGGTGGTGGATAGTAGGTTGTCCACCGCCCCGAACATCTGTTGAGCCGCCTCTTCGCGGCCGTGCCGGAGGTCTCTGTCGAAGTCGGGCCGGAAGACGGCGCGGGGTAGGTAGGTCTCGTCGCCTAGGCCCGAATTCTTTAGGGCTCTTTGTTGGAACTCGATGGCCGCCTCGTCGAATTGTCCCGATCTTCTGGCAAGGTCGACGTATTCGTCTTTCTTTATCTAATACAACCGATCGAAAGAGGTTAAGATCGAATGTTAGTTACGTTCGAGGAAACAAATCCTAGGCCTCCGACCTAAAATCAACTCGTAATAAGGCACAACAACCTGAGCATGATTTTACAAGTTATGCGTACCTTAAGTTCGTCCGGCGGGAGGTAACATGCGAAATCGACCAAGTAAGTGGAACGAGGGGCCAAGTCAAGAAATACGTGCAAGGCGAGGCCCAGAGATCCGAGCAAAAGAAGGGCGCTAGTCATCACGTTGTATTCGAAGGAAAACACGTCCCACGTAAACTTCCCGCCGAGAATCCCGAGGACGACGGGCACGCCGATGTAATAAACGCTGTGGTTTATGAGGTAACTGTATCCGAGCTTCACGTACTTCAAGTTGACCGAACTGAGGAAATCGGGCAAACCGCGGCGCACCCTGACGGTGAAGCTCGGGGAGCCGGCGTGCGGGCCTGAGTCGTGGATGCCTCGGCTCACGATTTCCGGGGAGAGGTACTCTTTTGATGATTCCCTTGCCATGTAAGAAGGGTAGTATAGGAGTTAAGTTGTTGAAGTGCTAGTGTAATAAGTTGATGTTTAGTTTAGTATTGGAATGATGTGATAAAAAGCATGAAAAAACAAAACAAATGCCATTCCTTTTAAAAGATGTGATTCCTAAGTTGCAGCTTGTAATGCTGCAACTGAATAAAGGGCTTATTGGATGAGTCCCTTGAGATCAGCGAGTTTTGTCGGCTTCAGACAGTTTGTGTGTTGCTATAATTTTGATCGTCTGATATATTATATTATATATATAACGTTACTTTCTGCCCTTTTTTTTAAAAAAAAATTAAGTGTTTATTTGGTTTGAGGGTTTAAAAATTTTAAATGTTGGTTTAAGATTTGTCGAGGTATTTGGTTCGCGGATTTATATAAAACATGAGTTTATTTTACACACAAACCAAACATACATTTTATTTTATACTCATCAGTTAATTTTATATAAAGCTTAATAATTTATATCCTCCTAAATATAAATCGGGGTATCAAACAAACACTTAAGTATTCTCATACAACACCACGGTAGTCCATACACTTCGACTAAATTCCATATGAAGCGGTTCGGAACATAACTGTCGGCTATCGAACGGTCGAGCTTTCGGCACGACTAATTCATCTGGCTTATGTGATCCACGTAGTTTTCACACTCCGATTAAGTTCCATCTGAAGTGAATCTGAATATCGTTCTCGGCTATGCAATGGATTCCGATTTTTAGTGGGACTAATCCATCTTACATATGTATCTCGTCCCCAGTTCACAAAGACGATAATAATCATGAATTTCAAGTGATTTAAAAATCCATAATTTCTACTAGTATTTTACGCACACTCCATTTGTGTGCAATAATATATGAATAAATATAATATTATTTTCTATTTTAAAAGTTATTTTTGATTTATAATATTTAATATATGATATTATAATTTAATTTTAATTTTGTGTTATTTTAAGTATTTAAAAAGAAAAATATGATTTGTAAGGGTTTGAATAAACAATAAAATGAAGGATAAAATTATAGTTTGATATGACATGTCAAATTAATTTGGAGACAGTCAAGTGTTCACCCATTATATATAGTATAGATATGAAGATATAATGACGTGGCAACTTGATATATTCCACCTTCATTTTTCTATAAATAAAGCAAGGTTGTTGAAACTCGAAATTATATATGGGCCGGAGCTCATGTGCTTTGTCATTTGGGCCTCAAAAAATGGACTTGGCCCCATTGTGAAGGGTGAATAGTTTTTATCAAATTGAGATTTACATTTGACAAAGGGGCAAAATTATTTAGGGATTTATCTACGTCAGTTTAGAGTAACTATCTTCTAATTAATTGGTATGACAGGTGTAATTACTATTTTGCCCTTTATTTCTTAAGTTTATTATTATATTAATCTATTTTATTAAGGATAAATATAGTAATTTTTTAATTAATTGGTATGACAAGTATAATTATTATTTTGCCTTTTACTTATTAAGTTTATTATAATATTAATTTTCAATAATTATTTTTACATACATACAAAAAAATATTTAATTAAAATTAAATTTATGATTTCATTTATTAAATATTATGAATACTAAATAATAATTAAAATATAAAATAATAGTATATATATATATATATATCATAGCACACGCATCGAGTGTGCGTAAAGTACTAGTATATATAATTGCTAACACTATATAGTAACTAACTTTTAATCAATTTGTTTTGTCATTTGTAATTATGATTTTATCTTTCACCATTTTAATTTATTCCAATTATATCCTAATAAATCAATTAATTAAATTTAAATTATAATTTCATAAATTGAGCATTTTAAATTAAAAATAACATATTAAACATAAAATAATATTATATTATATCAAAGCACATGTATCAAATGTGAGGAAAATACTAGTTATATATAATTACTTAGCACCGCAGAATAATTTTTCGTTAATTAAATGGTATGTCATCTATAATTATTATTTTTATCTTTTAGTTTATATCATCACAAATCAAACAATTAAATTTAAATTATAACTTTATATATTAAATATTTTTAAATTAAAAATAACTCTTAAAATATAAAAAACAAATATTAATATATTAATACATTAGAGAAATTGCTTAAAATAGTTTTGAGGATTGCTTTTCGCGATTTAAAGCTCATTGTATGTAACTTTATGGAAATACACCGTAGAGAAATAGAAACCATCGGAAACTCTTTGCTAGAAGTCTTCACTAGTCGTTTAATCAACTGTGCCAAACCCTCTATTTCGTATATTATACGCTGTGATTTCTCGGAATTGCAGTATGAAGGATAGGATTGAAGATTCAATTTGGAGATCTGCAGCGATGCGTAGTCCTCGAGTTGCTCGTTTTGTATCCCTTGTTATTTTCTCCTTCTTGGTATGTTCTTGAAATCATTACAAATTCAGACCTTTTTTTTGTCCTTAATCTTGTCAGGTTTATAGTGAGTTCTTGACATATATATGAATAAAGATTGTTTTTGTGTTTGTTTAGCTCTAGAGATTATCTGTTGAGGTAAAGATTTCGTGTAAAATGCAATTAACGGAAAATTACTGTGTTTCAGATGTACTTGAAGTAGTAAAAATGGATTGGGCATTAGAATTAGGTTGAAAATTGTCCGCTTTTGATGTTCTGAAAAATTAGTTAAGTGTATATTACCACATTTTTCTTTTTAATTTCAGTTGTTGGGTGATACGTCCCTTGGAGCTCCATCCGTGAATCGTAAAAGCGGGAAATCGTCAGTGTTTTCTTTGTTTAATCTCAGGGAGAAAAGTCGTTTTTGGAGTGACTCTGTTATACGAACTGGTATTTGTTTTGCTTACAGTTGTATTGTGCTTTGATACTTTTGCTTAAAACAAGGCTCCAAACTGATTTTTTACAATGTTTTCCATCAATGATGAATACAGATTTTAAGGACTTAGAATCATCCAACCCTGGAAAATTGAATTCCTTAAATTACACCAAGGCAGGTATGCATTCCGTCTAGTTAAATATTTGCAAAGCTTCGAGGTCCGATCTTTTAAATGATTTTTCAGATTTTATTGTACCACTTTGTTTAGCCTTTGACCTTTTCTCTTTTCTTGATCCAATTGGATTTTTGTTCAGTCTTGATTTTACATTTTGTGTGATGATTTCTTGACTGGTTAAATTTTTATCATCTGGGTTTTATTGAATGCGTAAAGCTTTTCAACTTCTCATTTGGTTTGGTCTAATTAGGTGTTCGATTGGCTGCTTGTACCAACAGTTCTGATTACAAGGATTGTCAATAGTTGTTTACTCTTCCATGTCCGCATGTGTGTGTGTTGAGATGGTGCACCCCGTTAGTTATTTGAAATGAATAGTGTAGGCAGTCGTATTGAGTCCTTAATTTGTAAGGCATTCGAACTGTGATGCATTTATGTTTACTTATTCTGAAGTTGCATTATATGCTAAACTCAGGCAATATTGCAAGTTACTTGAAGCTTTTGGAAGTTGACTCGATATATGTTCCTGTGCCTGTAAATTTTATTTTCATTGGATTTGAGGGCAAGGGAAATAAAGGTAAGCTATTCTATTATTTGAAAAGGATCCATGTTTTAGCACCTTTCTTTTTTCTGCAGGATTTCACCTATAGTTTTGAGATGTTTTTCTTTCATCAGAATTTGAGCTCAATGCTGAAGAGCTTGAGCGTTGGTTCACGAAAATTGACCATATTTTTGAGCACACAAGGATACCACAAATTGGTGAAATTCTCACACCCTTTTACAAGATCAGTGTAGATCGGGAACAACGCCACCATCTGCCTTTGCGCAGTCACATACATTACAAGTACTGCCCTGATTGGCTATTTTTGTTATAGATTCAATGATAATCTTGTCTAATACTTCTAGAGAACCTATGCTACTGCCATCATAATGAACCACTTGATCATCAATTTTTACTTTGTTATATGCTCCTATAGTTTCTCCGTTCATGCAATTCAAACGGGTGAAAAAGTCACGACAGTATTTGAACGTGCAATTGACGTCCTAGGCCGCAGAGATGATATATCAAAATCTGGGTAAGCTTTCTTCTGGAAATATGTGAACTTAAATTTTTGAATTTATACTATCGGTTGTTGACTCTATGCTGACAATCTTTATATGTTTTTTTTGCTTTTCCTTGAAAGGGACGACGGAATGGCTCTCTGGCAAGTTGATGTTGATATGGTTGATGTTATCTTCTCCAGCCTTATGGAGTATTTGCAACTGGAAGATGCATATAACATCTTTATTTTGAACCCTAAGCGGAACGCAAAAATAGCCAAATATGGATATCGGTAGGTCTTTCTGATAAAGTTTCCTTCTTATTGGAGTTTCAGTTTATTGATTTGGCTTTATATTCTTTTGTACCAGCTATGATCAATTAACACGTTCTGAAGTAGGAAAAAATTTTCGTCTGATCTCAAGAAAATACTAAGTGACCTTATATCGACATGCTTTACATGACTTCTCACTCAGTCAATGTTTTAGTAGGTTGCTTCTCTGATGCGAAAATTGTCAGGCTTTTGTGTTTCGACAATTTTTTTCCAGTGCTTAGCTTTATCTATATTCAATAAATACTTGTTTTTTGAATGAACGTAATTAATTGTATTCGTGTATTAGCAGTATTTCTTTTTTCTGACCTTTAATTGATATTTGTTTGCTCCTAAATCCTTATGTTTTTCTTTTCTATCCGTAAGTTGTGGTGCACATGTTTTAGTTGTATCTATATTCTATAAAAAGTCTAGTTGTTATTTGCATGAATGTAATTATATTCGTGTATTAGCAGTAATTTTTTTCTCACCTTTAATTAATCTTTTTTTACTCCCTAAATCCTCTTGTTTTTTTTTTCTATGCTTAAGTTTTGGTGCACGTGCTTATCATCTATATCTCCACTTATATCTACACATTGACTGTACGTTACAGGAGAGGATTATCTGAAAGTGAATTAACATTTCTTAAAGAGGTATGTCTTATAACTATGCAACTTCTGTCATGTTTTTATTTTGCCAGCTAAAATGTCTTTACTGACCCAGATGAAATTGAAGTTTTTTTCTTGAAAACAATATAGCATATTGGCTAGGCTATGTGTTCTATTTTTTATTGTCTTTTTCAGTTCATTTTGATGTAAAGAACAAACCGATGTTGTCGTTGGTCTTTTAGTTTACTCCTGATTTTGTGATAACCAGTCTGTTGATGCATGTTTTTCTTTTTTTGCTCTTTTGCTGGGAAACTTTTAAAGAACAAGGGCTTGCAAGAAAACATTTTCAAGTCTGGTGATATACCAGAAAGTATTCTCGGTGAGTTTATCCTTATATGAGCTACAGCATTTCCTCTTCAATGAGCTGAAGCATATTTGCTTTCGTATTTAAGTTTTATAATGTTGACAGCTCTCGATAAAATAACGAGACCTCTATACCATAAGCACCCTATGGCTAAGTTTTCCTGGACTATTATGGATGAGACAGACACGGTGAGTGCATTCATTTCTGAACTTTTTAAGGATTATTGCTGATGTATAAGCAACATAAAGAGAACTTCCATTTCGTGACGTTATGCTAATAAGTGTTTATG
Organism: Lindernia subracemosa; assembly: GCA_028392965.1. Taxonomy (NCBI): domain Eukaryota; kingdom Viridiplantae; phylum Streptophyta; class Magnoliopsida; order Lamiales; family Linderniaceae; genus Vandellia; species Vandellia subracemosa. Next base: position 5,269,750 of record JAQPCC010000002.1, on the reverse strand, counting down.
GTCTTCTTTGGCACTATAAGATGAAATCAATGAAAATTAGGTTGATTTCTGGCTTGAACCTGTTGGTAATGCTTGATGTGGTGCTCATAATCTACACTGGCCTGTCATTAGATAACATCCGCACTCAACTCGGATGCTTAGATTAAACATTTACTTCCGCAGATCATAGATATTATTCGGTCCAATATATTCATGCACTTTTTTCACTTGTGCTAAAAAAAATCAGTTGGAGTGGCACAACAGATGCCTAGATGCACTGAATAATGTTGAGAAGCTCTATCAAGGGAAGGACACAGCTAATATGATACAGAGTAAAGTTTTGCAGGTATATCCTTTTGCGAAAATAAAGTAATCCCATCGCGTGACTTTTTTTTTTTTTTTTAAAATTGGTTTTAAATCTTATCACAGCTTTTGAAAGGGAAAAATGACGATCTTAGGCTCTCACTAGAGCGAGATTTGAAGAGTGGGGACTTAAGTGGTATACATGCTGAATGTCTCTCTGATACATGGATTGCTAAGCACAGGTTAAGTGAAATTCATTATTTCTGTTTCTTTCACAATATAAACCTTACTTCTCAATGTGCTTTCAGTTCTGATTTTGAAAACGCATTAGGTGGGCATTCATTGACTTGACTGCGGGTCCTTTCTCATGGGGACCATCCGTTGGTGGAGAAGGTGTACGTACAGAACAAAGCCTACCAAATGTGGATAGAACAATCGGTGCTGTCACAGGTATAAGCTAATCCTCAATAGCTCTTTTTCATTAGATTTGATTGGAAAACTTAATTAATAATTGAAAGTTAGCCTGCAAACTGTAAATCATATTGCTCCTTTGCAAGGGGCGATTTAGAATTTTATGTCCTTGAATTTGTCTATTGTCTCCAGAAATATCTGAAGATGAGGCAGAAGATCGTTTGCAAGAGGCAATTCAGGATAAGTTTGCAGTCCTTGGTGATGTACGCTTATATTTAATTTTCTTATGATGCTCAACAATACCAAAATGGAGTTATGTCGATGGTGATGAACGATAATTGGATGTTACACCGTTGCTAATTTTATTTTGTGATAGCCATAATCTTTCCTATCGTAAAATGGCACCCTTTCATATTATCTTACCTTGGCATTTTTACAAGCACTGATGAATGATTTGCATTTATTTTGCTTTGTCTGATAACTGATTTCATTCTCTATTTTTCTGGTCTTAAGTGATCCAGTTTTTTTCGATGTTTTCACCCATTGCCCAAGAATTTTTGTAGTTTAGCTATTGATGCCTAGTATGTGTAAGTTGTACAAGGCAGAGTTTTAATTGGCTAATACCTTGTTATCTTGTGCAACAGAAAGATCATCATGCCGTTGATGTCCTCCTTGCTGAGATTGACATATATGAGCTCTTTGCTTTTAAACATTGTAAAGGAAGGAAGGTCAAGCTCGCTCTTTGTGAAGGTCAGATATGTCTTTAGAACATTTATAGCTCCCCTGATCTCTATATGTTTTTGCCTGTCCACGTACTTGCATCTGTCTACATGTTAGTGATTTCGATTACCTGCTTTCATTGTCGTGTCTATTAATAATAACAGGCTGTTCTGTTAGTTAAATTTTTATTGCTTATATATCATATGGTATTGACAGTAACCACCATTTACACTTGATCTTATCAAAATCAGAGCTTGATGAGCGCATGCAAGATCTGAAGAAAGAGCTCCAGTCTTTCGAGGGTGGGGAATATGACGAGAGCCATAAAATAAAGGCAGTTGATGCATTGAAACGGATGGAGAGCTGGAATTTGTTCAGCGATACTCATGAGGTGGGCAATTTGTTTTCCCACTTTCAAAGCAGATAGTTTATTCTTTTTAGTTTATGTATTGTTGCTCTTTACATATTTAAGATGTGATGTTTTTTCGTGCTGCAGGACTTTCAAAATTACACTGTTGCTCGTGATTCATTCCTTTCACATCTAGGGGCAACACTGTGGGGTTCGTTGAGACACATAATCACTCCTTCACTTGCTGATGGTGCATTTCACTACTATGAAAAGATATCCTTTCAATTGTTTTTCATAACACAGGAGGTAAACGCCACTTGTTGATAATCTACCGCACTCAGAAACTCATCAGTAATTTTCTTAAACTCTGCCTCCGCAGAGAGTTAGAAATGTCAAGCAGTTACCTGTTGATCTAAAGAGTCTTCAGGATGGGCTATCATCCCTACTGGTGCCTTCTCAGCAAGTTACGTTTAGTCAGCATATGTATGTACTCTGTTTCTTCCTATTTGTCTCTTTCTCGGACCATAAACATACAGTGTTTATCTTTCTTGCGATTTATCCTTGAAGTACGTCTCCACATATTTCCTTCCTAGGTTGCCTTTGTCTGAGGATCCTGCGCTTGCAATGGCTTTTTCAGTTTCTAGGCGAGCAGCTGTGGTACCATTGTTACTTGTAAACGGAACCTATAGAAAAACCGTCCGCTCATATCTAGACAGTTACATTCTTCAGCATCAGTTGAGAAGGCTACATGATCAGTCATCTTTGAAAGGTTAACTTCTCAATCATTTCATTGCTCATGCTATTGTGGTGCGATGAAGAGAGACGAATGGTTCGAGAGACAAAACGGTTCTGGTCATTACACAATGAACTGAATGATATGCTTTTTATTAAATTGATTGAGAATTTAACTCGCAAAAGAGGAGATGCATTGTTGTTTTTTGGCAAAGTTATATACAAAATTTGATTGGCCTGGCATTTGATCTGTTAAAAAAGTTCTATGAAATTGTTTGCTAGATAAGATTATCCTTCTTTACTATGCAGGTTCCCATTTGAACAGCCGGTCAACTCTAGAAGTTCCTATATTTTGGTTCATTCACAGCGATGCTTTGTTTGTTGACAAGCATTATCAGGCCAAAGCTCTCTCTGATATGGTTATTGTTGTCCAGTCCGAACCATCTTCATGGGAAAGCCATCTACAATGCAACGGACAATCACTTTTATGGGACTTGAGGTTAAATCTTTTCCTTTCGGGTTATATCGATTTTGATATAAAATCTTTTCATTTTTTCGTTTTTTTTTCTCTCTTAGTCGCAAACTCTCTCTTTGTTAAGCAGGAGACCCACAAAAGCTGCCCTTGCTGCTGTTTCTGAGCACCTAGCTGGGTTGCTTTCTCTTCATCTAGTTTACAGTCAAGCTCACGAAACCGCAATCGAGGTATACTAAATTCCCATAAAGTCAATGCTTTCCATGTTTCTTTTATTTTTTTTCCCTCTGTTGATGTATGGGTCCAATATACTTATAACAATCGTGATATACTGCAAGATGGCTTCAATCACCGTAACTTGTTCTAACATGGAAATTTTGAATAGGATTGGATATGGTCTGTCGGTTGCAACCCATTCTCAGCAACATCTCAAGGTTGGCGTATTTCATCTTTCCAATCTGATACCATTGCAAGGAGCTATATACTGACAACTCTTGAGGAATCTATACAACTTGTGAACTCTGCCATACATCTTCTTGTGATGGAGCGTACATGTATCCTTTCATGTTCTTCATATTCTCTCTAGAGCTAAGTTTCTATTAATTAGAAATCATTTACTGACTAAACCGAGAGTTTGTGCTTTAGTAATTAGCTTCATGATAAACATAGTCCTGACCATGTATATCCGGTTATAGAGTTCATATACATACAAAATTTCCTTACATTATAACAGAAGGCATTGTAATACTCCATCCTGTTAATGTCATGAGTTCTGACATTATGTCATTAGGTACTTGATCATGCATTTCTGTACGAACATTAAGACATACGTCCTCAACCATAACTTTTTCAAGAGTATTCGAACTATATTCATGTTCGTTCTCCTTAATTGAGTCCCAGCTGAACAGACTTTCAAGCTATTCCAATCCTACGAGCGTGATTTGGTGAACAAGTACAACTACGTTGTTAGTCTCTGGAGAAGGGTAAGCATGCAAATCACCTTGCACGTATTATTACATCAGTTTTGCCTTTTCTTAAGCTCTCTTGACGTTTTGCTTTCCACTCACTCAGATCTCAACCATCACTGGGGAGCTTCGCTATGCTGATGCATTGAGATTGCTTCACGTTCTGGAGGATTCATCAAAAGGGTTAGACTAGATTAGATATCTCAATCTCGTCGATATATTTTTTTCTCTGCTATTATTCTCTGATACTATTGCAAACGTTTAATCTCGATTTCTCAGTAATCCATCGTATAAAAATCACCTCATCTCCTCTCAACTAAAGGTCACAACGTTACATATTTTGTGCGCAGATTTGCAGAATATGTGAATACCACTATATCAAGTCTTCATCCGATTCACTGCACAAAGCAGAGGAAATTAGACGTGGAGTTTGACATGTCGACGATACCTGCATTTCTGTTTGTAATATTTGTCCTGTGGTTCGTATTAAAGCCGAGACGACCAAAGCCGAAGATCAACTGAGGTAACAATAATATAGCCCATCATTGTCTTTCTTTGTTTTTCTTTAGTTTGGAAGGATTTAGAAAGTGAATTTTGGAGTATTTACTAACATTTGTAACATCAATTCTATTTTAAAGATTTCTCCTTGACATAATAACTACTTTTTCTTTACATAGTCTAATCTTGCAAGACTTTATATGATGACAAAGTCACTCAATCGAAAGAGTGATTGTTTGATATATAAGCAATAGCTAACTAATATTTCATGAAATACAAAACGATTCAACTTTCAATAAATCAGTGATCATTTATTTGTCTTAGTGCCAGACCACTTACTGTATTGACACAGAATAAATAGACAAAGAACACTCAGCAATTCAAGCGCAGTGCTGCACTATGAAGCAAAGGTTATTATTTATTCCTTCCTGGGAGGATATTATTCAGCACTGATACAAAGACTCTATTTTGTAATGATTCCTACAACAGAAGTACTGCAAGAATAATTTAAAAATTTAAAATAAAAAATAAGATGATAATTATAATTGCTACACCGAAACAATTTGAGGACAATTATTATGAGTTTCTCTTCAAAGTACAAATAGTATAGATATACAATATTATTTAATATTTTAAGAGTAATTTTTAATTTAAAATGTTTAATAAATCATAATTTAATTTTAATTGTATATTATTTGTAAGTAACTAAAGGAAATAATAATTAATTTGTGTGAATATAATTGGAATAAGTAAAAAAAAATAAATTGATCAGTAAAACAATGACATACCAAATATCAAATTAATTTGAAGTAGTTACTATTCACTTTTTGTAGGTATATAAATAGTATAGATATATGGTATATATGTATATATACTTGTGAAATCAAATAACTAAGATATATGGGTACAAATTATTCATTCATCAAGAATAGCAGGTCTATTTCAGCTACTGTGATAACTGCTAAGAAAGCTCCTCAAGAACAACTCTCAAGTTGAACAAAGAATCATCTCCGAAAATGAATATTTACAACCGCCGGCTGCAAAAACAGTGTTTGCTGAACCGAAATTGCGAGCGGCAAAGATGGATGGAATAGAAACGACGATATCTTCTTTGCCCGCGTATCTGAGCTACCCGCTTCAGGCCCTTCAGTTCACAGCCCAAAAAGGTCGAAACAATAAGAAATGAGACTGAATTATTACATGAGATTTGTTCGATCATATAACACACATGCATCTCTAGTAATATTCGTGCAAGCCGTATTTAATGATATGAAGCGTGCAGTTGAGTAGAATTACTTTACCTGGCTTGATCTTGAATTTGCAAGTATTGGGTTGCCTCCTTAAGATGAACTTAATAGGGTTCTCAGCAGATTGCCTGGGTCTGTCGGTGGCTGAAATCAACTGCAAAAATAATGCAACTTTAGGTGAAGACAGCGAAATAAGGACAAATGTTCGTAGATATGTATTTCGGGCAATATTACAAAAGCCTGTCGAACCTTTTCATCGTATCTGAACAGAGAGTGATCGAAATAGGGCGACGGGCTATGACTCTGACAATTAAACGGTAGAGCGGATAGCATTTTCTTCACAAACTGGGAATAAAAACAATTTTGGCAATGTTAAGGAATCAAGACAAAGAATAGTTAACATCATGAAAGCGATAGTGCACTAACCGGTGAATGAAAATTAGTTTATCAGGAACCTGTTATAGGGAGTTCGGCTCAATTTTGAACGCTATTGTACGTTAAAAAGCATTGATGGCTGTATTTCGATCGAATATATGATGATCGGGGGCTTAACGGGGAAGACAATAAGTGAGAATAGGTAGGTAGGTTTACAAAATAAAACAATGCAACATAATGTCAAACACTCGTTTATTATCCAAATGGACTAGTAATAAACACCTGCTGAGAAAACATAACGAACACTTGCACCGACTTAAAAGGCAGGGTTATTTAACAGATTTATTCTGATTTCTTAAGCAAGCGTAGCATGAAGTAGAAAGAAATAGTGAGAAATGAAAAGCGCAGCATGAAGTAGAACGAAATACTGAGAAATGTAAAGTACCTGAGGCGTGCTTGTGGCTTTGTTTTTATTGCACCTCAGCTGCTCCAAGGCATGGAGGTTGTTCGAAGGAGTCGACAAAAAATTCATGTAAAAAGAATTTTTCGAAGATGAATGGAAGTGGTCAGTGAAGAGCTCGAACAATGTATAGAGATCATCTGCTGAATTCTACAAATAAAATGTACTAGGGATTAATCACTTCCAAAGTGCTTAAAAATTCTACTACAGGCAAATTACAAGCACCACTGAGAGCAAGAAAACGATATATGTGTTACTATCACACACCTGATAAAATGAAATAATTTCTGTTGTCTCCATGTTATATACAGCAAAAAACACAGGGTGGCTATCCGTGTTTCGTGCCACCTGAGCAAAATTTCAACAGTAACCACCGTATTTTCTTTCTCAATCCAATGATATTTTAATTTAAATTCAAGTCAACCGACAAATGAAGTCATATTAGAAATAAAAAATAATAAGAAATAACAGAAAACTTACTCCCCCATCAACACTGCCGAACTTAATCAACAGGTGATGACGGTCTAAGAATTGAACCTGTGCAGATTAAATAACTAGCTGTCAAAAAGATTTAATGGAATCTCACACAAATAACTTGAGGAAAGTAAAAATTTCAAAGTAAACATAATTTGTATTAATTAGGTTCCATAAACTCACCTTCCAGATAATTAAATCAGCATAATCTTGGAAATGAAAGTAGAACTTCTTTTTCAGGCATTGCATTCTCTGGAGAAAACGGGCAAAAATCGTTGAATCATTAATTAATCAGAAAAGTTCTACATATCTTATACTGAAAATGAGAAATAAAAGCCATGTGGGTGTGGTTTACCAGTGCTGGATCGTCTTCTTCGTTCCATATCCCTCGAAATATGAAGGAAAGTAACCGTTGTTTCAAGCCACTTAAGAAAGAAGCTTCATTTATGGGTTGGGCATGATCTGTACTATTGGTCATACTCTGATGCCCTTTATTTTTGTCTAGAATTGTCAAACACTGAGATCGAATTTTAGATCCTTGTCAGAAAAAACCCAGAATTACACTTCTAAACATATCCACAACAACTGGTTATATCAAACAAAAAAAAATTAAAATAAAATAACGACAAAACAAAATGTGCCTTTGCAGTGACATTCAATTGTTCAAATGCTTGAGGCAATAATACTTGCCTGCGCACTACTATTGAGGAAAAGCTCGTCATCTTCACGACAATACTCTCCTATTGAGCGAACATGAACAAGGTCACCCGAGTCTCTAATCTGTAGAATGTGTATCTTCTGATAACGAAGGGACACAATCGCCAGTAAATCATCGTAGAGGAAGACACCCATGATATGGGCTAAGTTAATATAGTCGTTGCAGAAGACCCTCTCTTCTAGAACAACTCCATCTTCTAATCTAGTTCATTACAACAACAGCAATCCAAAAACTTAGCTATGTACTTCTAAGTGCCAACCACGTCAGATAATTAAAGTATATTTAATTGACTACCAGACCTTACAAGGTGAAAAGTTATCTTCTCGATCGAAGGAATCCCTTGAACCGCGCCTCCCACAGCTGGTGCATCTTGAATTTGCGCTGTTGAAGTGGCAAATAATCCAAATTGATTTTTCTCTTGATAAAGAAAAAAATCTTTGCATATAACTTCACCACTCGAAGCGAGGGTGATGCTGTATAACTGAGTGAAGAAGCTCTCGAATCTGTTGGCCTTAGATGGGAGATCATGGTTATTATTACAATCTTCATCTTTGCAAGAAAATGAGAGCCATGTTGGTCTATGTACAACGAGATCCTGATGGTTTCTGCTGAAGGTTATCAAGTACAGTCCATCATCACTGAATTTACGAAAGAGAAGGTCCGGACACTCAACATCATATATCGTGTGACTTGGAACTATGCTCTCGTAAAATTTCCTAGCAAAATGAACCTGTGAATGATCCAACAATCAGATCTAACGGTAATGAATGGAGAAACAATCAGTGGTTATAATCCCGAGGAGGTCTCATTTTAGCCTCTAGAATCATTTGGAGAAGGAATAGCAGATACGTCCATCATTAACAGATTAATGAAGCAGAAATCATATACGGGTTCAAGCTCTAACCTTCATAACTAAAGACTTTAATCCGATATACTCAATCCTATCTGGTTCTTTACTCAAAGATAAGTATTTATCTTTCAATTTAAGCCCAATCCCATCACAAGAACGACAAAATGGAATCTTCAAACGAATCTTCCAAAGTAGGAAAAGCTGAATTCACTGTTTTTTAAATATCTATGGCAACCCTAAACCCTCGACTTTCGACTCTTAACCGCTAATCACCCAGAAAATCAAGTTCAAAATGTCATACCTATGGCAATAAAAAATCAACTTGTACCCATCCCAAAATCAATTAGATACTTAACCTACCCTAAAACCATTAATAAAAAAACCAAAAGCTTCCAAAATCAAACACGCTACTACCATCACAAGCAGAAAATCCAAGCTCTAAATTGGATCGCAGTACAAATAATCCTAAAGCAGCTACAGTATAATCCCCATTTGCAATTCACATCACAACACAAACAAATCCTAACACATACAAGTCAAGTCACGAAACTAAAACAACGAACAAAAAAAAAAATGGAAGGGCAGCACAATATATTAGGAAGACTACATACACTAGTCCCAGGAGCAGGTGAAGAAATCTGACGCTGAAAAACCCGAGCCGCAACATTGTTGCTGCTTCTAAACATTAAGCAGCACCTAATATTAACCCCTTTCCTTAATCAACAACAAATTCTAAAACCCAACATGCGAAGAACTAGGGAAGATCAATCGATTTCAACTGTTAAAGTAAGCAAAAAAGAGGGTAAAGATCGAGCGATTTGGGCTGCGTGTGAAACTGCGAATGAGAGACAAGGCCGAGATATGCACGACTTTCCTTTTCGCCACCAAGGGATAAGCTCGTTAGCCTCTCTCTCTCTCTCTCCTTTCTTCAGTGTATTTATTTTCGTATTAAAAATAATAATAGAAAAAGAATTCATTTTATTCGTGATAGTGGTAATTGTGTATCCACGTATGTTCTAATTCACCTTATAATATATTTTATTATTATTGAAGGAGAATAGTACATTTAATTATATATATTTTATTTTCAACACCACGGTTGGAAAATTATAATCACCGATTCGATTCAACCGACCCAAGATAATTTCGACCAACGATATAAAATGTGAAGACGATAACACAGGGAATTAACGTGGTTCCAGTTCCTCAACGAACCGTGCGTCCAGGGGAGACAATACCTCTTTATTGATCACACATTTACAAGTCTTTCCCTACTCTTTCTACACTCAAGATTACAGAAAATACATTTCTTTATGATCAATCCTACAAGAGGAACAATAACAGTGTCTAGAGGGCCTCTCTACATCTCGCTCTATCTCTCGATAGTTATAACGAGAGTGGGCAAAGAAGTTTTCACCACGATCTATTGTAACCGTTTCTTCTAATCCAAAATAGAAACAATCAATTTAGTTTTGACCTTCACAACGACAATGAAATTTTTCTTTAACGAGTGCTCGTGAGAATTTGTACACATGATCTTTCGGCCCGAGCTCTGATATGATACCATGTTGATAAATTTAAGAAAAAATTAACTTTTTTAACTTTATATATTTTATTATCAACACATATTATATTTTAATTGAGGTTTAATCATAATACCAATTTACCAATACAACACATGACATATAAGTTATAGAGGTGAACGATGAGCCGAGTCGAGCTGACTCGACTGGAGCTCCGTTCGAGCTCGTGACAATCGAGCTCGATCGAGTCGAGCCCACTCATGAGTGTTCGAAAGCTTAAGAGCTGGCTCGTAATCTTTTTTTTTTTTTTTATGTTTTATTTATTTTTTGTAATTTTTTGTTATTTTTTATTAAAAAATTCGAGCCCAAAAATGAGCCTAGAGCTCTAGTATTATTTCTTGATATAATATAAAATTATTCATGAGCCAAAATGTTGCTGTGTTACAATAGTTGTGTTCATGAGCTAAAATTTCTTGATATAATACTCTATACATCTTTTTATTACTAGATATTTACGTCGTTGTATTAGACAATTCAAATTATTTTATATGACGAGGGCTGTAATAAATCTTTTTTTTGTACTTTTTAAATGCAATTTTGATAAAATGATAAAATTGCATTATAGAAGCAAAAGACTGTGAAGGTATATGATAAACAATTGATTGCAAAACACAGAGATAATCAAGTAGAAAAATGACCCCACCCAAATTAAATTTGCCAATCGTTCGATAGATAATTCTTGAAAAAGAAAGCGTTAATTGACAATAGCACTTTTTAAGTTGCCACGTCTAATCCTCAATATCAACTATTTCATGGTCCTAAGGGAAGGGCTCTTCTCTGCCATTAACTTATTAATAAGAATTTTTTTTTGCAACTTTGAATCATTGTAATAAGTCATATTTTCGAAACTATCATGTCGGAAAATGGCCATTGGTAATAAATAGATAAGTCGCAAGTTAGTTGACAAGTTTGAACTTGTAGAATATTGTTTAGTTTAAATTAGTTATGCAATCATATCGAAAACCCATCAATTGACTGATATGATTATGAATTCAGTCATAACAATTAACGATATAGTTAGTGGCATTCTTATTAGCTCTTTTTTTAATTATGAGTAACATCTAAATTAATAGCAAATAAGCCAACTAACAGATCATCTAATAAATTCTTAAGAAATACATAATTCTTTAACCCTTTTGTAATACTATACAATGTTAGTTGAAGAACATTACAATGTGTATAAACTCATCTTAGTTTAATTTAAATAAATCATCCTAGCATATTATATAATTATATATGTCTCGCGATTATTACAGAAAAAAAAATTTATATTTTAATTTTTAGCAATTTATATTAGAACCATGTAAGAAGCTTCAAATTAAACACGGACAAAAGTTACTAAATCGCTTGATAAAACCATAGGATGCTCTTCGTACGTATATGGTCCATAATCAATATCAATGTGTACATTATTATATATATATATATATATCACTATCTTGTGACAACATAAATATATCAAACTGAAATTAATTTTCTTGATTTATTCACAACATCAAACGTAATTATTCCGTTGTTCAAACTCATTCTCATCCACAAATAGCTAAAATAAAATTTAAATATATTTATATAGCAATTTAATATTTCAAAAATAAACAAATGACCAATATTGTATTGCCTGCCACGACTGCTAAAAGTTCACCAATACACAAAGACATGAAGAAAAGTGTAGTCTCTTCAATTAGTGGCTTGTATTGGGAGATGCGTCATTATATTATTATAATCATGTAATATTCTTGAATGGCCCATCTTAATGTAATAACCAAACAATCAATTCTCAAACCAAATCATTCTTTTCTTTTATCCAAATTCTAAGACGTTCGAATTCTGTAGTAATAAATAAATAAAAAAGTGACACCTAAGCTAACTCAGCATGCAAACCTTCAAGTATAAAAACCCCATGCATCTTCATTAATCTCATAGCTCATCCAATTACATAAAAAAAAAAATAATAATTACATATTCTCTCTTAATGGGATTTTCAATCTTTTCCTCGTTATTATTCTTAGTAACGTACTTATTCTCCACTTATCACACTGTGCTGTCCTTTTCAAATGGCAGTTATGAACTTGCCGTTAGAACTCAATGTGGTTTCACAAGGTACCCAAGCTTGTGTGTCCAAACCTTAACAGCTTTAGGATCTGAAGTCGCTGGTAGTAACGTCGACTTCATGTCATTCCTCGTAAACAAGACAATCTCAGAGCATCACAAGCCTTATAATTATTACAATGGCAACTCTGATGATATGCTTTTCACCTCCACTTTGACCTCTGCTGATGCTCAAAGAGAAGCCATTGGTAATGTCATCATTTTTCCCTTCTTTCATTTACATAAATTTTATTTTATTTTTATCTATTTAAATATTTTGATTTATTTTCCGCAGAGTACTGCGGCGAGCTGATGGAAACGTCGCGGAGGAGGCTCGGCCAGGCGCTGACTTCCCTTCGGAAATCACCGAGGAAGAACAAAGCGGACATCCAGACGTGGCTCAGCGCCGCCCTAACGTGCCACGAGACGTGCAAGGACGCCGTCAGAGAACACATCGCCTCGTCGTCGTTCATGTCCGAAATCAACCAGCGAATGGACCGTCTCTCCAAGCTCGCCAGCATTCCGCTGTCCCTCGTGAACCGCATCGAGCCCGCCTCAGCGAGCCGCCGTAGCGGGCGGCTGCTACTCGGGCTCAAGAACTTTCCCAGTTGGGTCTCGGCCAATGACCGTAGGAGGTTCTTGCTGGGGACTCTGGCGGTGAAGGCCGATGCGGTCGTCGCCAAAGATGGCAGCGGGGATTATAAGACGATCTCCGAGGCCATAGCAGCAGCGACGACGGGGAGGAGGTTTGTGATATATGTGAAGTCGGGGACTTATAGCGAGAAGATTAGTACGAATAAGGACGGGATAACGTTGATCGGCGACGGTAAGTATTCGACGATCATCACGGCCGGCGGCAGCGTTGTCGGCGGCTCGTCTCTCCGAGGCTCTGCCACTTTTAGTACTCTCTCTCTCTCTCACACAATTTAATTTTTTTTTATCTGAATTAAATAAGTCCAATCATTATATAAGAATCAATTGATTTATAGGATGTAACCCTCAAAATAAACATAAAATTCAACTTGATTATGAAAAAAAAGATTATTTTTTTTTTATTATTTTGGGCGTGATACTTTCAGGACACTTAAACGTACGAGATTGCAACTTAAGGATACTAATTTCAAAATTAAATCACTTTCGGGACACAATGCGTGGAAAACATAATTGTGTCTTTAAATTGCTTTAATTTTGAAATTTAGCGTCCTTAAATTACAAACTCGTAAGTTGGGTGTCTTAAAATTGCAACGTAGGATCCAAATAAGAAACTTCAACTCCACACAAGATTAATCCCCAAATTATTTGATATTTGCGGACCACGTGTCGAAATTTCGGCAAAAAATTAGGTTTTCGATGCATTGTGCTGCTTCATTTTTTAAAGTTAGTGTCCAGCTAAAGCGAAAAATTAACAAATACCAACCAAATGATAAATTATTTACTATCTGTTTCCAGGCGTCACAGGGGACGGGTTCATGGCCCGAGACATTGGGTTCGAGAACACGGCTGGGCCGGAGAAGCACCAGGCCATAGCCCTGACCGTAGCCTCGGACCGCTCGGTCCTATACCGTTGCAGCATGACGGGCCACCAGTACGCCCACTCCCTCCGCCAGTTCTACCGCGAGTGCGACATCTACGGCACGGTGGACTTCATCTTTGGGAACGCTGCGGCGGTCTTCCAGAGCTGCACCGTCGTCCTCTCGGGCGGCGGAGCCTACAACACGATCCTGGCCAACGGGCGGACCGACCCGGGTCAGAACACGGGCTTCTCGGTCCACAGCAGTAGGATCACGGTCGGGTCAGACTTCTCCCCCGTGAGAAATTCGTACAGCTCGTACCTCGGCCGGCCGTGGAAGGCTTACTCTCGGGCCGTGGTGATGCAGTCGGACATAGACGGCGAGATATTGCCCCGCGGGTGGTCCGAGTGGGAGGGCGCAGCCGGATCGACCTACAGGACCTTGTACTTCGCGGAGTACGGGAATACGGGTCCCGGGTCGGGCACGTCGGGCAGGGTCGGATGGGGCGGGTTTAGGGTGATGGGTGCGGCGGAGGCGGCTAGGTTCACGGTGGGCAGTTTTATCGGCGGGAGTGTGTGGCTGCCTTCGACTGGGGTTGCTTTTGTTTCTGGTCTGTGATTTTGGGTGTTCGTACTATTACCACGTGACGACAGTGATGACGTAATCGTCGCCGTCAAATGTACAATTTATTATTATTATTATTATTATTATTATTACATTTTTGTATGTATGTAAACTGCGTGTGAATCTGAATTATTATTACATTTTCTACCATGTCATAAAAATTTCTCTCTCGGAAAAAGCAAAGAATAAAACAAAAATTAAACTTAGTTCTGTATATACTTTTACTCAATTCTGACGAATCAATAACAACCAACAAGAGCTTCTTGTCCGAACAAAAATTCAATAATTATTCTTAGCTTCTATGTGTCAAGCCAATGTCGGAATTCTAATCTTCAAATTACTTTTTTTTTTTTTTCTAAAACTAAGAAAGAATAGCCATAAGTAGTAAGTACAATGTACTCAGATCCATCCATGATTTGCCGAAACGTTCGAGAATGACAAAATGGACATTAGTGTTCCATTTCTATTGCATTGTTGTAGAACGGTCGCGACCATTTTGTCATTGGTGGATTCTTCCTATGTCGAGATCATTCATGTGCTCATTAAATCTCAAAAGTCTTCTTGAAACCTCTATTGAATCAGAACGATTTTCGTCCCTGGAAAATTAGAATCATCCCAATAATTCAGCAGATCAGTCTTTTGTTAATGTTATTGATACAATTAGGCCGATTTGACAGTTGCAAAACTCATCGAAGCCGAAACTTTGACACGAAGACCGCCATTTCGACATTATCCAACTAGAAACGGGTTTGGGCCGAGGCGGGTCGGACGGGTTACCTAGATGCACGTGTCGTCTTTCTAGAGGAACTAGAAACACAATAACACAAAGAAGTGAGGTACACAATAATTTCCAAATGTTTTTAAATATAAAGTAGGTTAGGTTCTATTTTTAAATGCTGTGGTTAGTACAAGTGTACAACCACTCACATGTTATGTTATGACTGTGGATAACTCTATCCAACCGTATTATTACCTATATTTTGCTATATATATATATATATATATTATATGTCGATGACTACACGCTTGTAATATTAAAATGTCAATATCACAATCAAAAGTCCATTCACTTGCATTATTTTTATGAGCGTATCAAACGTTAAATCTATTCCAAGATTTTATGATGGAATACGCTTTTGCCGAATTATGGTAAATCAAGAAAGAAACGTTGAGTTCCATTTATTTCTATCATTGCTTAACATGTCGTGTCTCTATTTCTTTAACCTTTGATCAAATTAAGAAAAGTTTTATACGATTACGTAAATAAGACTTTTTGTGGAATAGATCGTACGTAAAAGTTCCATGACGTTTTATAAAGGGATAAAACCCAAAATTGATCCCTTATGTTAACCATATGGATCAATTTAGTACTCGATGTTGTCGATTTTGGACCAATTTGATCATTTCGTCATGATTAACGTCAATTTTAATGGAAATCTCGCACGTGCCCCCACACTAAATCATGTATGAATTGGAATATTTGCAGGATTTGGGGGGTTCGTACTGTTTTCTTCTACTGTCAATGAAGCTCGACGAAGCAGACGATCTAGAGCTCATGTTTAAATTTTAGAGGAGAAATTTTTAATTTCGTGCCCTAATTTCAGTAACTAGTTCAATTTTATCAATCCATGTATGTGTGAGACACGCGTGAGTTTTGCGCTAAAATTGACGTTTACCGTGACGGAAGGACCAAATTGGTCCAAAATCGACAACATCAGGGACTAAATTGGTGCAAACGAAACATCGGAGACTAAATTGGTCCGTAGGGTAAACATTAATGACCATTTTGGGTTTTATATCTTTCAGAAACGAATTGAATACAAGAACCGGGTATATGGATCTTTAAAGTGCTCGTTCGTGAAACTTTTAGGTCGGAAAGATGAGAACCAAGAAAATAGAACTCTATACATCGTGCCACCTAGGGTTTTTGGGTTAGTGACGACTATATTATGAGTTTTATACTGTACTTAGGACCACACTCATATAATAGAATTCATGATGGACTTGGTCTGTAAACAAATTCATCTTATATCTCATGTCCTGAAGAGTTCTCCACTCCACCATTATTAATTAGAAGGTAAGAGACCCCTCCAAATATAATTGATCACATCCTTCAGCTTAATTACAATATTTCGACACGCCAGACTCAAAGCTTATTACAATTTCACACATTTCTTTCTAAAATTTAATGTATCTTAAGGTTTAAATACTCAAGATTAGGCCATCATATTTTCTCGTAATAATTGAATAAAACTTGATATTATTAGAAATGTTCAAAAAATATCATCATAATCTTTTTATATAAAAAAGAAAAAAGAAGAAAAACAAATAAGTGAATCATTGCTAGCTAGGCACGCTTGTGGGGACCGGTTCAACCCGGTTCAGTGTCCAAATTCGATTGAATCGGCGGTTTGGATTAGTTCCTAAATTTCTCTTTAACACAATTTTTGATTAATTTTTTTATTTATTTGTTCTTTTAATATGATCAAACCGGTCCGGTTCAGACCGGCCCTATTCATTAATCACGGACACGGTTCGAGTCCCATGTACCCGTGACCCGAACCAACAAGTTGGGCCAACATTAAATCTCTGATTAATGACTTCCATTTATTACTTTAAACTTGATTAAGACAAAATAATGGGAAAGTCATCACATTCGAGGGGCAATTAAGGTAAAGTGGAAGATGAAAAGGAAAGAAAAAAAAGGAAAGAAGAACCCACGCCACGCAGTAGTCACGTTCAAAGATTTTTCGTACTGTGTTTATTATTATTTAAAAAATGAGACGTTGATGCACGCATATTCCTACCCCCACCCGAAAATTAGCTGTCCCATTACTCTCTCCCTCCCTCCCTCCCTCTCTTCGAGAATTTTCCACCTTTTTTTTCTTTTCCTTTTTCTTTGGGGGCTATTTCGATAACAGACAAAACTGTTGTAGGAAGTTCCGAGGAGGGCTTAAAAAATCTTGAAACAAGAGGAAGAAGAAAGAGAATCTTTTTTTTTTGTGTGTGGCATTCATGTTGATGGGTTTGTAGATCTTGTAATAATGATGGCTGCCTTGGTTGTTATTTCCTGCTGATTTCAGTTGATTTTCTCGGCAACCCCTTTTTTTTCTTCTTACCGTTCGAGGATATAAAGGTTGGTCCTTTTTTTTTTTGAATTCATTCTTATTTGCTTATGTTTTTGGGCTGCCATTTGTTTTGATCTGTGAGATTGGAATGGTTCTGTTGGTGTTAATGAGGAAGAATGTTTATTTTTTCTTTGTTTTTTTTTCTGTATTTTGGAGCTCTAATGTCTTCTTTGCTGGTTGAATTCTTAGATCTGCCTTTTGATGATATGATTATGCTTTTCAGACCATTTCTTGGCTGATACTCAGAATTCATTACACCATGGTCGCCACAGCTGCAACCTCTGCATTCCTACACCTCCCCACACCATCCTCGGACTCGTCTGGAAAGTCCTCGGGGAAGCTCGGCCAGACCGTCCCTACGACCGTCGACCCTCGCCCCACGAGCATCAAGTCGAAGAAGCCAGCCTCTTCGGGCAGATCGTTGCAAGTCAAGGCGGGGGCACAAGCGCCTCCGAAGGTCAACGGGACGAAAGTTGGTCTGAAGAAGGAGGACGAGGTTAGCGTCTCCTCCCCTCCCCCGCGCACCTTCATCAACCAGCTGCCCGATTGGAGCATGCTTCTCGCGGCCATTACGACGATCTTTTTGGCTGCTGAGAAGCAGTGGATGATGCTTGATTGGAAGCCCAAACGAACCGATATGCTTGTCGACCCTTTCGGTCTGGGGAAGATTGTTTCGGACGGCTTTGTGTTTCGTCAGAATTTCAGCATTCGGTCTTACGAGATCGGCGCCGATAAGACTGCCTCGGTGGAGACGATGATGAATCATTTGCAGGTTATTCGGTTTAAAAATTGAGCGATTATTCGTTCGACTCCATCCTTCTGACCGAGGTTATTAGCATAATTGTAATGAAAGAATCTTTTAACCGAACTAGTAATAATCTTGCAGGAAACGGCTCTCAACCATGTCAAGACCGCCGGACTGCTCGGCGATGGTTTTGGGTCGACGCCAGAGATGAGCAAACGGAACTTAATATGGGTGGTTACTAAAATGAACGTTCTTGTGGATCGATATCCGACTTGGTAATAATCTGACCGCGGCTTTTTATCATGTTGAATCAAAATCTTGACAAGATATTTTTGGTGGTCTGAGATGTTTTTTTTTTCTTTTTATGTCGTTTAGGGGTGATGTTGTCCAGGTGGATACATGGGTAGCTCCTTCTGGTAAGAACGGTTTGCGCCGCGATTGGCTCGTTCGAGACAGCATTACGGGCGATATACTAACTCGGGCTTCGAGGTAGAAAGAAACGCGGGAATCACACCTCAATAACTGTCGAATATTCTATGGATCACTACGTTTAAAGCTGAGATATTTTTTTTGGTTATATGTGGTTTGTTTTTTTGACAGTCTATGGGTGATGATGAATAAAGAGACGAGGAGATTATCGAAAATTCCCGATGAGGTTCGGGAGGAGATCGACGGCTATTTTATGGACTCTCCTCCCATCATCGATGATGATAGCAGAAAACTCCCCAAACTCGATGATACAAATGCTGACTATATTCGCCCTGGTTTAACCGTAAGTAACCTCCGAGATGATACTTTCTTGAACTTTTTACACAGATTATAAATTTCTTCGATGTTTGTCTACGTCGGGCGCCCATTATTCTTGAAAAATATATCACATTTTTCAGCCCAGATGGAGCGATCTGGACGTGAACCAGCACGTCAACAATGTGAAATACATCGGGTGGATTCTTGAGGTCAGAATGACGACGACCGCCCTATATTTCCATTTTCTGACAACATTCGATTCGTCCACGAGCTTATATATTATTTCCATGTCATAGAGTGCTCCACCGTCTGTCGTGGAGACGCACGAGGTCGCGGGCATGATCCTTGAGTACCGTAGGGAGTGCAGAAGGGACAGCGTGCTTCAGTCTCTTACATCCGTGGTGGATAGGGCAGAAGAAGAAGAAGAAGACGACTCGGCAACCGTTGAGTGCCAGCACTTGCTTCGTTTAGAAGGCGGCGGCGGCGAGATTGTGAAGGGCCGAACGATGTGGAGGCCCAAGAAATCTGCTGACTTGGCAACTGTTTAAATCTCTCTCTCTCTCTCTCTCTCTCTCCACACCCTAATGGGGTGCACTGCCCTTTGATCATGTAAGAAGTAGAAATACTCTTTCTTCTTCTTCTTCTTGGGTGTGGTGATGATGGTGATGGGTGATAGTGGTGGTGATGAATCTCTCCTTTGTAATATCCCATGTATTTTTCTTGTTTATTGTACTAAGAATGGTTGTAATATTTATTTATTTCATTTCTTTGGTGAAGGATGGATATACGATCTAATCTAGTATATGTATATTTTATTTATTTCTCTATCATGTCATTTTCGTTGGTGTGTGCCAAAATGAATTTCCAGCTAAGCCAACCTTGTGATGGTTTTGTCCTCAAGATTCTATTATTACACAGCCTGTATAATGCGTGGGCCTGTTAGAAAATGGTCACACAAGGGAGATATTATGTTTGAAAATAAATTAGAAGATAATTTAATGAAAAATCTCAACCCTTCCTTGGGTTTTATTTATTTTACAGTGTATTTATTAGCATAGTACTATTATCCTACTACCTTTGTTCCTAAATATACGTCGTTTAAAATTTTCTTTTTGTTTTAAAAAGAGAGTCGTTTTGCTAGTTTCAAAAATATTATGTATATTTTCAATTTTAACCATAAAATAGTTTAATTAAGTGGGTAATCAATTAAAAGATATAATTAGTTGAGGATATAAAAGGAATTTTATTTTATTTCTTAATGTCCGTGTAGAAACCTTAAACGATATGTATTTAGGGACAGAGGGAGTATTATTTTGCAAAATTCAGTATTTAATTTACCAATCCTTTAATAGCAACAGATATATGTACGGTGTGTATGTTTATTACAAACCTAAAACGTTGTCCTAATAGATGTAAAGTTAATAAAGACATCAACTGTATGTATGTTCGGCGAAGTTCTTACAATATTTGATTAATGAAATGTGAAGGGATTCATTTTCAGTCCCAAACTTCATCATTAATTAAAGCCTATTTTTTTTGGTATGCTTTTAATTTCTGCCCAACTTCATGTAGTTTAAACTTTCGACAACTTTTCATAAATATAGAAAATAAATATCCTAATATAGTTTGGACATTCAAAAAGATACAGACTAATTGAGAACAAATTACAACAAATCAAAAGAACACATGCAAATATAATAATATAACGGGCAAGAATATAATAGTATGGCTGGTTTGTGACCTTAAAATAAAATGGGAAAAAAAAAAAAACTCATCAATCTTATGTTACAAAAGCTTAGATAAAGAAAGCAACTACGCATACAACAAACTTGCAATAATCAGCCTAACAAAGCGAAAAGGTCCACCATCTAAACAATTGCATATATGATGACATAATAAACACAGACTTACATTCGATTTTCGGATGGGTTGAAGCTTTCGTCAATCTGATTACAAAAAGGATTTTGAAAGAAGCTCGTTGTAAAGAAGCTTCATTCGATTTCTCCTAGCCGAATGGGTTTCCACCGCCAAAAGATGAATTACTTGCGTGTTCTCCTCCGAGTTGCTGATTTGGATTTAGAGATGCGAAAGCAGAATGGTCAAGTCCGAGTACTGAATGAAATGGCCCGCTAAAATCCAAAGAAACTTCGATAAGTTTGGCAGTATATATATATAAAATCAAGAGGTAGATGAGCATATCAACTTGAATCTAGACTAAAAAAAAAATAAATCAACGAAGCTACTCCACCAAATACCGATTTACTTTAGAATGAAACCCACATGTTTAATAAATAGGAATCCGCGCAAGCGCTGAATTACCTTGACATTTTGCTCAAAGCCGTTACTTGCCCCCCCACAAATGAACCTGCTCAATAAATTAGGATGTGAATTCTCTTAATGCATATCTTTATTAAGGCGCCCAATAAACAGTAAGAAATTGATGCGATCTGTTTACTTGGAGGTGCTGCTGATGCATATGGTGGCTGAGCATTCATAGCATTGGGCAATGCACCTTGCAAGGATGCTACTGATGGAAACTGCATTAAACAGATATGGTGAAGGTTGCAAACATCTTATTTGTTTGGAAATATTCATATAAACAGAGAGTGCTAACACCTAACAAATTTATCCGAGAAGAAAAATATACCGCTGATGGTTGAGCAGAAGGTTCATCTCCATAATCAAAAGGATTTGTTGATCTTAACACTTGCTGGGAATTAAGAACAGCTATTTCCTGGAGAAGAAAAGGGAATCGGAGTTATGATGGGAACATTGTCGTCCCACAAATTTTTTTATCAAAGGCGTAATGCACTTTGGCTGATTGACAATGAGGAACTTTTTCAAAGCGGAAAGAAAGCATTAAAAATCCAGAAAGCAAAAACAAACAAGGTACCTTGGGCATGCTATAATGTGTAGGCATTCCAACAGGGTAAGGAGTATACCAAACTTGAGGAGCATAGTTGTAGCTCATCGTAAACAAATCCTCTGGCAATGCTTTTCTTCCACTAGATTTTGGCTCAGGTTCCACGATGGGAGTAGTGGGCCCAGCGGCAACATTCGGAGCAACGGGTGCACTCCAGGGCTATGAGATATTCATAGGCATACAAAATTATTCATCTTTTATTATTAATTACAATGATATAATAATAAGTATTATTATTACTACAATTTATACCGCTAGGATTACTCCTCTACTAAATATTGTACCTGGTTGTTTGCAGGTCCAACACTAGTGGAAGTAACAATTTGAGAAACAGGCTGCACCATACCTCCTGTGAAAAGAGCGTTTTGCTGAGGTTCCATGGACGGCCATTGTCCTCCAGTGTGGGTATTTGCAAATAAGTTTAGCCCAGCATTGGTGTTTTGCAGGGCTGCTCCTTGAGAGGGCGGAGGGGCACCACTAGAAGTGTGTACTATTGGTGGAACAACGTTTCCAAAAGATGAATCCAAAAGTGAGCCCTGTGAACCACCCGATTGCGAAGGTTGTGGAGTGCTCACAGGGGCAGAGGAGCTAGGTGCAGGAGCTGGAACTGACAATGCTGAAAGTACAGAGTCTACTGAGTTTGGGTTTGACACTGTAGTCTGAGATTTCACCTCAGATACTGAATCGAAATTTGCCCAATTATTATCACTCGGCGCCGTCTGATGCAGGGATGATATTTCTGGAGCAGCTTGTTTGGTCTGTGGGGTAGGTTCAGCGATTGAAGGTTCTGGAACGGAATCAAAGTCAATGAATGAAGCCTCTGCTTTGATCTGAGGCGGTGGACTCGCATCGCCAGATGCCAAGCTACTGGACGATGCAGTTCTCTGGAAAAAAGAAACAATGATAGGGAAATGACATTTTGTTTGATGTATTTTCTAAGTTACTTATGCGCTTCAAAATGATAGCTATACAAAAAGAACACATGAGTAAAAGGTCAGCAATAACATAAATATCACCATCATAAATCTAAAACAATTCCAACGAGCAACAAGGCAACATCTGGAACAATAAAGATCACTATCACAACTTAGCTTTGGAGCACCTGAGTATTTAAACCTTGAGCCGATTTGGCACCAGAGACTTTTGGAGGTTCAATAACTCGAAGAGGAGATACAGCATCTCCTAAAATTTCCCGTACAGGGCGGATAATAGGGGGGCTTGGTGCGTCCATATCTTGCTGAGCATTAGGCGATCTACTGCCAAGTGTAGAGCCACCATCCGAATTTCGATCTTCAGAATTTTTTCCATTTCCAAATCGATCCTCTCGTCTCCAGTCATTGATCACTTCTGGACGGGCAGGACTTTTCTTATAATCACTATCTCTTCGGGTGTCTGGACTGTATCCTGGACTCCGTCCACCACTACTGGGCCTTTCGCCATATCGACGCTCCATAGTATCCTCGTAAGGCGGACTGCGTGAACCACCCAGATTGTTATCTATGCGCCGATTTCCAACGATTTCATCATTTTCTCCCTGGAAAATGAAAAGTGTTACTCAAGAAGCTTCGAGCATGAATATCTGTAATCCTCAAAAAGCAACTACTAAATGAAATAGAGAAGTTATCATAGAAATGAAAATTCGACTATATGAAGTGCCCAAATAAATTTACCTTCATTGACCTAGGAGGCTTTTCCATGTATCTCTCACCAGTGTATCTTCTGTCAACGTACACGTGCTTGATAAAATCACGTAACCGATCAATATTGCTGAGAAAAAAAAAACATTGTAAGCCAAAATATGAAATGCTAGTGAAAGTAGAAAACAGAATGTACAGATTCAATGACTACTTTATGCCATATGTTAATGAAAGTTTTCCAAGTCTAACCTGCTATCAGGAAGAGAATTACGTTGAGGATCCCATTCCTTCAGGTATATTTCCTTAGCACTCTATTCAATATAGTTTTTTTTTTTACGGATGAGTAAACATTAAAGCGTGTTTAGAAAGAGGGAACAAAACCATATATATTAAATGAGAACAATCGATTGTCTACCGCATTGCCCCCTCCTTGAAGAGCACTGACTTCTTGTGGAGTAAATTTGGCCATGGATACTGACTTAACCCGGTGAGTGAATTCCCGACTGCAAATATTTTCCAGTACATAAGTGCTTGCTAAAATCTTCAACAATGCAAAACGAAGACACAAACAATATTGTTTACTTACTGTATTCCGCTGCATGAGGTACATACAAATGTCCAAAAATTAGTGCAGACGTATTGAGGTCCCTAGTAGACATGAAACTTAAAATAGTTGGCGTCAAAGCTTAACTAAAATCTAAACATGAATACAAGACATTCTTTTCCTGAACAACCTTGGACTTATTACCACTTCATCAAAAGCAGAGAATCAACATCAAAATCAACTAGAATAAATCACCATTCAAACTATCCCAACAATCGTGAGAAGCTTACCAAACTATTACAGTTGATACACCTCCTATTCTCCTGGAGCTTGAGAAGATTCCGTATGATTCTTTCGTTTTTCTCGTCTTCCTTCAATCGATTAGCCATTTCAGAAAAAAGTCTTCCCAAATCACAGTGGCGAATCAAATCAGCTCCGGCCACCTAACAATCAGTTAAAAATAGAATTTCAGCATTCAGCCGGCGATAATCGCGGCGATTCGAACTTCGACGGAGGCAGCAGATCTGGTAAACGAGAGTCGTCAGAGTTGCTAAGCTTCGACCTAATCACATTTCTGTTCAGATTAAATCAGCAAAAGTCAAGAAGAGTGAGTAACCTGATCGGAGAAACGAAAAATGACGTCGTGATTTATCCTCTTTCAGCTCGATCGGCAAAATATTCAGAGATAAACGACAGCGGGCTTTTTCCTGTCGGCCAAAATTAAGAGGGAGAGAGAGAAATCTATGGAAGAGAAATAATCGGCTGCATCGCTGATTGGAAAAGAATCGAATCGAGTCGAACATCATAATATTTTATTCATATTCTATTATCAAATTTCGAATTCGAACTCGAATTCGAATACTATTTAAATACTAAAAATTGATTTGAATTCGATTTGATTATCACATTCGAATATCGAATCGAATATTCGAATATTATAATTCAAATTTATATTTTATTATTATATTTTTTATTTAATAAAAATATAAATAATATTATATTTAAAATATATATATTTAATTATAGTATCTTATATTTAAATATATATTGAATTATAATATGTTATTTAATAAATAAATATATATATATATATTGAATTATAATATATAATATTTTAATTATATATTGAATATTAATATTTATATATTTGGTCTTTTACGAATCGAATCGAATATTCGAATCGAATATTGCGATATTGTATTCATATTCTAAAATTATTCGAATCGAAAAAAATATTCTTATTCGGATTTGGTATTCTAATATTCCGAATTCGAATCTCAACTTTCGAATCGAATGTCGAATCGAACCAAAAAAGCTCGATTCATTTGCAACCCTAATCGCTGATATAGGAAAAGACTTCAATGTCCGATTTGGTGGCTAAAACATCACCGCCATTTCCAAATGGATTCCTAAGCTACAAATATTAAAGGTGTGTTTGGAACGAAGAAAGTAGTAGGGAAAAGAAAATAGGAGAGAAAATGATTTTCATTGTTATAAAAATATTAATTGTGATTAATATTATATTAAGATTATTTTATTATAATTATACTTATATTAAGATTTTAATGATAATATAGCTTATAATAATAAAGAGAGAGAGATTAAGAGAGATTAAGTATTTCAATACTTGGTGTGATTTACAATGAACTCTAATCACCTATTTATACTACTAAAAATTCACTATTACAACTAATCACATTAATTACAATTATACACATCACACTAAAATACAAACTCTTTAATTAAACACCTCATCTTATCATCATTTAATATAATATTTCCAAATCCATCAATAATCCAAAAACATCCACATCTTAATTATTTAACCATCCATAATTAACTTATTTCATAATACTCCCCTCGGATGTTTTTCAAAGAATATGTCTCGTTAAAACCTTATTAGGAAAAAGAGTACATGATTCTTTTATATACGCTTTCAATTGTTGCCTCATTAAAAACCTTACTGGGAAAATCACATGGGAAAATCCCAGTGAAGGGAAAAAGAGTGCAATGCGTATTTACTCCCCCTGATAATAACATCATTCCAAATGTCGAAGTCTTCGAACTCCAATTGAATATACCAATCTTTTGAAAATTATTGGGGGAAGTGCTTTCGTGAATAAATCTGCAAGATTTTCACTTGATCGCATTTGTTGTACATCAATATCACCATTTTTCTCTAAATCAAGTGTAAAGAAATTTTTTGGTGAAATATACTTTGTTCTATCTCCCTTAATATATCATTCCTTTAATTGGGCAATGCATGCATCATTATCTTCATATAAAATCGTAGGAAGTAACTTTTTCGATAATAACCCACTAGTTTGTTGTATATGCTCAATTATCGATCGCAACCAAACACATTCTCGGCTAGCTTCATGAATAGCTAAAATTTCCGCATGATTAGATGAAGTAGCCGTTAAACTTTGTTTAACTGACCGCCATGCATAAATAAATAACCCGTTTGCGATCGAGCATTATGTGGGTCAGATAGAAAATCAGCATCTGCATACCCCATCAAATCTGCTTTTGATTCATTTGAATAGAACAATCCCATATCATTTGTTCCTTGAAGGTATCGAAATATCCGTTTAACTCCATTCCAATGTCTACGAGTCGGTGACGAACTATATCTTGCCAATAGATTTACAGCGAACGCTATATCAGGTCGCGTATGACTCGTCAAATACATTAGTGCTCAAATAGCACTGAGATATGGTACTTCAGGACCAAGTAGTTCTTCATTATTTTCACAGGGTCTAAACGGATCTTTATTCACATCTAAAGATCGAACAATCATTGGAGTATCCAATTGATGAGCTTTATCCATATAAAATCTTTTCAATACCTTTTTCGTATAAGTCTCTTGATGTACGAATATCTCATTCTTTAAATATTCGATTTGCAGTCCAAGACAAAATTTCGTTTTACCGAGATCTTTCATTTCAAACTCTTTTTTCAAACAATTAACGGCTTTTGATAACTCTTCAGGAGTTTCAATTATGTTAATATCATCAACATAAACTGAAATGATGACAAATTCATTTCCAGATCTTTTCATAAATATGCACGGGCAAGTTTGATCATTTTTATACCCCTCTTTCGATAAATATTCACTTAGGTGATTATACCACATACGCCCAGATTGTTTTAATCCATAAAGCGATTTATTTAGCTTGATTGAGTACTCATTTCGGGGCCCTGAATTTTCAGGCAATCGAAATCCCTCGGGAAGTCTCATTTATATATCACTATCAAGTGATTCATATAAATAAGCGGTGACAACATCCATTAGACGCATATCGAGTCCTTCACGTACTGCCAGACTAATTAAATAACGAAAAGTAGTTGCATCCACCACATGAGAATACGTCTCCTCATAATCAATATCAGGTCGTTGTGAAAAGCCTTTTGCAACAAGCCGTGCTTTGTATCTCACAATTTCACCGTTTTCATTTCTCTTTCTGATGAAAACCCATTTATATCCAACCGGCTTTACATTTTCTGGTATGCGGACTACATGTCCGAAAACTTTTCGTTTCTCAAGTGATTTTAATTCTGCCTCGATTGCATCTTTCCATTTTGGCCAATCATTTCTTTGTCTGCATTCTTTAACAGACCTTGGTTCGTGATCCTCATTCTCATTTATCTCATTCATTTCATGTAGCGCTACGTTAAATGAGAATTTATCGTCAATGCTGACTTTTTCTCGGTTCCATCTAATTCCATTTTGGGCATAATTTATCGAGATCTCTTCATTATCATTATTCTTAGAAATTTCAGGTACCTGATTTTCATTATCATAATCATTAATGCCCATTGACTCTTCTAGAGTCGATAAATCCTCGACTGGACCATTCTTATTATTTGCTCCTTTTTTTTTTCGAGGATTTTTATCTTTGGAACCCGATGGCCTACCACGTTTTAGTTGTGGCTTAGGCTCGATCATTATATGTTCTCCAGGAACATCAACTTTTGCAGGAGCATTAACAGCCGGTATATGTGACTTAGTCACTCTGTTAAGGTCAGTAAAACTATCTGGCAGTTGATTAGCTAATCCTTGTAAATGAATTATCTTTTAAACTTCTAGTTCGCATTCTTTCGTTCGAGGATCATAATGATTTAGCGATAATTCATTCCAACTAATACTCATTTCCAGCTGTTTCTTTTCTCCCCCTAATGTCGGAAAATTCGATTCATCAAAATGACAATCGACAAATCTAGCCGTAAATAAATCTCCAGTTAGAGGTTTTAAATATTTTATTATCGATGGAGATTCAAATCCGACATATATTCCCAACCTCCTTTGAGGTCCCATCTTAGTGCGTTGTGGTGGAGCAATTGGAACATATACCGCACATCCAAAAATTCTCAGATGGGAAATATTTGGTTCCTGACCATAAACCATTTGTATCGGGGAGATATCGTTATAACTTGTTGGCCTGATGCGAATTAGTGCCGCTGCATGTAATATAGCATGTCCCCAACAAGATGAGGGAAGTTTCGACTTTATTAATAATGGTTTTGCAATTAATTGCAACCTTTTAATCAACGATTCTGCAAGACCGTTTTGCGTATGAACATGTGGCACGTGGTGCTCAACATCAATTCCAATAGACATGCAATATTCATTAAATGCCTTGGAAGTAAATTCACCAGCATTATCAAGGCGTATTTTCTTTATTGGATAATTCGGAAAATGTGCTCTTAATCGAATCAACTGAGCAAGCAATCTCGAAAAAGCTACATTCCGCGTTGATAACAAACATACATGAGACCATCTAGTTGATGCACCAATCAATACCATGAAATATCTAAATGGTCCACACGATCGATGTATCGGTCCACAAATATCAACTTGTATACGCTCCAAAAACCTTATGGATTCATTCTTTATTTTTACTGGTGATGGCCGAATAATCAACTTCCCTTTAGAGCAAGCAGCACAAGATAATTCATTAGATTGAAGAATCTTCTGGTTCTTCATTAAATGTCCACGTGAATTTTGAATTATTCTCCGCATCATAATTGAACCGGGATGGCCCAACCGATCATGCCAAACAACAAATTTATTATCATCAGTAAACTTCTGGTTTACGATAGCATGCGATTCAATTGTTTAACATACGTGTAATACAATCCAGAGTCAAACGAATGTAATATTTCAACAACTCTTTTATCATTCGAAACCACTTTTGTAATGTGCAAATATTCAATATTTCTCTTTTCTGCAGTCTCAATGTGATATCCATTATGTCGAATAGCTTTAAAGCTCAATAAATTTCTTTGAGACTTAGGAAAATATAAGGCATTTTCAATTATCAGTCTTGTCCCTCTGGGCAGTATAACATTGGCTCTTCCGGAGCCCTCAATTATATTTGTGCTACCCGATATAGTGATAACACTTGTTTCTTTCATTTCAAGATGGGAGAAATATTTCTTATTTCTTAGAATCGTATTAGTCGTTGCACAATCTGCAAGACATAACTCCCCATTGCAAATGCTTGTATTCATTGTATTGATAAATATATAATAACTAGTATTATTAAATAAATAAGCGTCAAAATAAAATTATATATATATATATAGATAAAATAATAAATAAACAATGCTTAAATAAAATTTATAACGATGTATCAGTTTTCTTTATTTGGATCTTTAACAAAAAACCACAATATTCAAATGAGCATAGGATCTAGCACCAATTTTCTGAAATATCGTAATCTTGAGCAAAATTTAATTTCATCGACACTTCACTTTTAATTGCTCTTTATAAAGATCAACGGGATCTTTAGGTGCGATTAATAACCAACGGTAATATTATAATAATCTTTATATTGCTCAATACATCTTTCTCAATCATATATTAGTTGTCCACTTCGGGGAAAATATTAATAATAACCACGATAAATATAATATGCACGACCACTTTTATTGTTTGCGAATACATTCACTTCAGGGAATGCAACATAATCATTTAGTCGGACTTATGCTTTTCATTCATCTATCATAATATTTTCTAATCATTTTCTCAAGATATTTATTCGTATTATATCCGATGGACTGAACGTGGTGAATGCTTTATAATATACCGAAGTAATTGTGTAAATCACTAGCAAGTATAAAATCGAGAGTGATAAATCAAAGTTTGCCAAATTCAATATATTGATATCATAAAAGTAAACTCATCATTTAAACATTAAATGAAAAATTATAATTAATCTTCTTTTATATTTTCTTTTGTAAAAGTTCTAATGAAAAACGATATCCACATCCAAATAACTGTCGCCGTAATAATGAACATAAGTAATAGATCAAACATCGGACAAAGTGTCATCCTTCAAAATAAAATATATTTCAGTAATTATAATATTAAAGAAAAATTATAATTAATGATTATATTTTAAAAACATTGGTAAAAATATTATCCACATAGCCGTAAGGATCACCGTAAATAAAGTAAGC
This sequence comes from Lindernia subracemosa, assembly GCA_028392965.1. Taxonomy (NCBI): domain Eukaryota; kingdom Viridiplantae; phylum Streptophyta; class Magnoliopsida; order Lamiales; family Linderniaceae; genus Vandellia; species Vandellia subracemosa. The sequence goes on along the minus strand of JAQPCC010000002.1, from coordinate 5,239,202 downwards.
AGCAGAAGATCTATCTTTGTATAAAACGACATGATTCTATAACATGAAAAAGAACATAATAATCAGATAACATATAAATCAATGATAAAATATATGAATTGTTTTATAAAAATCGTTCTTTATTATTTCATAATTATTGTCCAAGCTCCGATAAGGTTGCGGTAATAAAATTTATCCATTGTCCAAAATTATTCGGTCCAATAATTACTTCAAGATTGTTCAATCAAAATATCAATAATATGCCGCTACTGAGGTGGGGATAATCACAAGACCTCGTGGGCTTTTAGTGTTGTGTAGGTGCATAAAAAAAACTGGAATCATAAGTCACGTTTAAAAAAAAATCCACACGTCACTATAGGGAATCGAAATCTGGACGTCCCATCAATTTTAATGACGGTATTCCGCGAAACCACTCGAGCTATGACGTTTTGTTATAAAACTTTTAAATTATAATTTTATAATATATATTTTTAAATTAATCACAATTAATATACGATTAGTATAAATTAAAAATATACATTACCGTACCTCGACTAAACTCGTACGAGATCTTCGACGGAGGTTGATCTTGACGACGGAGAGCGGTCGTGCTGATAACGTGTTATAAAAATATTAATTGTGATTAATATTATATTAAGATTATTTTATTATAATTATACTTATATTAATATTATAATGATAATATAGCTTATAATAATAAAGAGAGAGAGATTAGAGAGAGAATAAATATTTCAATACTTGGTGTGATTTACAATGAACTCTAATCACCTATTTATACTACTAAAAATTCACTATTACAACTAATCACATTAATTACAATTATACACCTCACACTAAAATACAAACTCTTTAATTAAACACCCCATCTTATCATCATTTAATATAATACTTCCAAATCCATCAATAATCCAAAAACATCCACATCTTAATTATTTAACCATCCATAATTAACTTATTTCATAATATTCATAAGTTTTTCTTTTATTTTCCTCACCATTTGGTGAAGAACTTAGTTTTCCTTAGTTTTAAGTCTAAACTTAATTAGATTTGCTTTTCTTTTTCTTTCCTTCTCTATTTCTTCAATCAACCAAACATAAAATCTAATTTTTCTTTTCCATTTCACTTTCCTTTCCCTACTAATTTCCACAAACCAAACACACCCTAATAGATCTTTAAAATTTAACTATTTTTTTTTGTTGCTGTAGTTAATATAAGTTAGTAAATAACTTAATTTTATAACATAAGATAAAAATACGGAATGTAGAGAAGAAATAATGAAAATGATTATGAAAAAGTGATCAATTAATATATATTTTGAAATTAAGTCGAATAAGTTTTTTTATTATTAAATAAAATAAGTGGATACGCGCCGCAATTCTAATTATCCTACGTTTCTATTTATACATAAGATTATCACTTTTCAATTACGTCTTCGCTGAGTGGTTACAACTGAACCATTAAACCTTAAATCTATCGAAAAGAAATCTTCGAAGAAAAATTATAGATCAAATTTATCTGGTGTGAGTCTATCACGTATGAACCTGTCAATATGAATTACGTAGTTGACAAGTCAAGACTGAAACATTAAGGTCTTTGGAGGGAAGATTAGATATCAAATCTCTCGAACTACTAAATATTTATATCAGCGTCGTACGTTGACATATCCAGTTTAAATTACCTAGTTGACATGCTATTCCGATAGCCCGCGTGGATTAGAGAGATTAAAATGTAATTTACTAATTTGATTTTCTACCAAAATTAACATTAGAGATGTGCAACATAATAGGTAAAAAAAAATCCATATATCAAACAAAGAACTGACTCATTCAACAACCCAATGAATTCAAACCATTAAACGAAGAATTGAAACTCTTCAGCTTCACTAGGGTTTGGTTTGGGCAAAATTATAATTATAGGTCACTAAGTATGCTTGTTTTCGTTTTTGGGTCACTATGTTTGATAACTGCAAAAGTAGGTCACTAACTTCGTATGTCAAAACAATTTTGGGCTATGTTTTTAATTTTGGGTCACTAAGTATATATTTTTCGATTTTGGGTCACTAAGTATCAATTTTTCAATTTTGGGTCACTCATTTGGCTTATTAAAAATTGACCTAAAATTGAAAAATTGATACTTAGTGACCCAAAATCGAAAAATATATACTTAGTGACCCAAAATTGAAAACATAACCCAAAATTGTTTTGACATACAAAGTTAGTGACGTATTTTTGTAATTATCAAACATAGTGACCCAAAAATGAAAACATGTATACTTGGTGACCCAATTTCATAATTTTGCCTGGTTTGTGAGGTTGGTATTTTTATTCGTTATTGCCACTCAATCGACACTTTCAATCTCTTCCGAGGTTAGAAGAACGCAGGGAAGAAGATGACCAAACATTAAACAAACCAATATTCATAAGCCCAATAGAAATAATTTTCATTTCAAATTAAATAAAACATATTTATTTGCCTTATTACATACAGCCCAAAAACAAAAATAAAAAAATCTAATCTTACATCGGACCCTTGCAAACCTAACAATTATATCTATATATATATTTTTTACACGTGGAATTTGAGCCCTGTTTTTTATGGACCATTTCAAATCATATTTGTCGATATAAATAGATAGATAGTAACCACTCAGTCCACACTATTCTACCGACACATCTTTACTACAACACTCCAAAAATTGTATATTTTATCATTAAAAAATACGCATAGAATAAATCCCTATCAAATAAACAACGTGGAGTGAAAAATAATATAAAAAATATAACTATCTTGAAATTTTTTCTTCTCTCATCAACTACCACAAGTTCTTGATGATGTTGGGTTCTTAATGGCAATATTTCATTGGAAGGACAAGTGTCCACTTCGACGTCGATAGATATGAGATCATCTGTTCCATTTTTATGTTTCACCAATTAGATACTGACACGTGTTCATTTCCATGATTCTATCCACCATATAATTAAATAAGTGGACACGTGTCAATACCTAATTGGTGAAATATCTTATGGGAACAAAAAAAACGGAACAGAGGAATCAAACTATAGTCTAGCGGGCACTAAAAATATTGCAATAGTTGTATTTGCCGTCGGTAATGGTTAGTGTAATAAAGAAGGTTCGACTCTATTTGAACTATTTGAGAGCGCTATGTGAACTTGAGATGGAGAATATAGGAGTTGGCCTCGCTGAAAAGCAGAAGATCGTTTCATAGATAACAATAAAATTAAGATTGAATTCAAACTGAATTTCCTCGGACTATGATGATTCAAACGAATAGTAATTTGCATTTTCAAGCTAATCATATATGTATATATATTCTTCTATGATGTTTCTTATATTTATATATTTTAATCAAATTTCACGATCAAGATTACTTTGAGAAAAAAAAAAAAATATATATATATATATATAGATATATATAATTGACTTAATCAAGGAGTTGCCGATAAGTCTCCAGCTAACCACAACCTGTCACGTGGATTAAGGCTGGTCTCCGAAGATTAAGACGAATTATTACATATTTGGGTTGTAACGATCTTATTATTATTATTATTATTATTATTATTATTATTATTATTATTATTATTATTATTATTATTATTATTATTATTATTATTCGTAAGAGTTTACTTTGACTAGTAACATGGTTTAGGGGATTAGTGGAAGCATGTGACTATTCATAATTGCTTCATTAACCAATTGGGATATTAACTAATCAAAAATAAATATTTTTTTTCCAAAGATTGTAGTATTTTTTGCAGTAAAAGTCTGCACGAAACATATATATAATATATATATTACATATATTAAATTTTAACATGAAAAAAAATATTCTATTGCTCCTCCACTAATTATTCTCCACACATACTCACTCAGCCTGAGATATTTTTCAACATTGATTAGGCCTTCCTTCCCCACTCAAACCACTCCCTCTATAAATATTCATTATATATATATATATATATATATATAAAATAAATAAAAAAGAAATATTGGTACTAATCTATCTATATTCCACTCTTTCACACGACCCTACAAAACACCTTTTAAAAAAACAACGTTTAAAACCACTTGGTGTACCTTCAATTCTTGGCCTGCAAAAATAAATACTCTTATCCACCATAACTTTAATAGAAGAAGAAGAAGAAGATGGCCCAGATTTTATTACATGGAGATCTTCATGTTACCATCTATGAGATCGACAAGCTTCACACAAGTGGTTTTAGCAAAGTTCTACATAAGGTATTCATTACACCTTTTTCTTTCTTCCCTTCTGCGTTTGTTCATGTCTTTATTCGTTCTTCAGAAAGTCGATGGTTATCCTTGTGATCTTTTTTTGCCTTCTCTTGTCATAAGAAGGATAACTTAGCATTTTCGTTGTGCCCATATACATGAAGTATGTGTGTTTAAGTTCATATGTTCAGAAAACCCTTCTGAAATCAACCTTAAAAAATTTGTAATAGTGAGCGTCGATTGATATCTCGAAATACATTCGGTTAAAAATAAAATATATAAAATTAAAATAAAATACGGTTCTAAAAGCTTAATTTTTTTAGTAGGTGGTTTTTTAGGTGAAGTGATTCTTCTAATATGGTATTAGAGTTCAACTAAAAGGTCATAGTACGAATTTCTCACGACTTAACTATAGAAGAAATATTCATGTTTAAAGGTTAGATAAAAGAAAAAAAAAAAAAAGAGATCGGCTTAAACGCATATTGAAAAGTAGATAAAACTTAACTATGATAGACTAAGTATAAAGTGAGATTGAAGAGGTTATGTAACGACTTTCAACTTAAATTAAGAACTATATTTGAAAAAATAAATATTCATTTTATAGGTGGCAATAGCCATCATAATCAATACTTTCACGACCTCTTGGTTGGGTAACTACAATTATGATGTTGACATAGATATTTAATATGTTTGATAGCATCTTAACATCTAAGCAGCCATGTGAAATTGCCGACCACTAAAGTGTAACTTGGACAAGCTGCCAAATTTTATAATTATTTTCCATGTTAGATCTATATATGTATATAATTAATTTTATTTAAACATATCACTTGTCCTAATTCTTCATCTTTAGTTGTAACAAGCTACTAAAATAACAAATATGTACAAAAAATGTTCAAGAAAATTACGTCCCAAAGTTAAAATAATGCCGTCGGCAGGTGGTCGGAGGCATCGAAGGAGCCCTCGGCTTCAAAGAGACGGCGTCGAAGCTCTACGCGACGATCGACATAGGCAAGGCCCGCGTGGGCCGGACGAGGCTCCTCGCCGAGGACTCGAACCCTCGGTGGTACGAAATCTTCCACGTCTACTGCGCCCACATGGCCTCGGAGGTCGTCTTCACCGTCAAGGTGGACAACCCCATCGGGGCCGAGCTCATAGGCCGGGCCTACGTGCCCACGTCGGAGGTCATCGGCGGGGACGAGATCGACCAGTGGCTCGAGATCCTCGACGACGACCGCAAGCCCATCAAGGGCCACTCCAAGATCCACGTCAAGCTGCAGTTCTTCGACGTGGCCCGCGAGCGGTGCTGGTCCCGCGGGCTGAAGAGCCCCAAGTTCCCCGGCGTGCCCTTCACTTTCTTCCCCCAGCGGCGGGGCTGCAAGGTCACCCTCTACCAAGACGCCCACGTGCCCGACGATTTCGTCCCGAGGATCCCTCTCTCCGGCGGGCAGCACTACGAGCCCCACCGCTGCTGGGAGGACGTTTTCGACGCCATCACGGCCGCGAAGCACCTCATATACATAACGGGCTGGTCGGTTTACTCGAAGATCACCTTGATTAGGGACATGAGGCGGCCCAAGCCCGGCGGGGACATAACCCTAGGTGAGCTTCTCAAGAAGCGGGCCGGCGAGGGGGTTAGGGTTTTGATCCTCGTGTGGGACGATCGAACGTCAGTCCCTCTTTTGAAGCAGGACGGCTTGATGGCGACCCACGACGAGGAGACAGGGGAGTACTTCAAGGGGAGCGAGGTGCACTGCGTGCTGTGCCCGCGGAACCCCGACGACGGGCGGAGCATCATACAGAACCTAGAGATAGGGACGATGTTCACCCACCATCAGAAAACCCTAATGGTCGACGCCCCGATGCCCAACGGAAACGCTGATCGGCGGAGGATCGTCAGCTTCATCGGGGGGATCGACCTCTGCGACGGGCGGTACGACACGCAGTTCCACTCGCTATTTCGGACCTTGGACACGGCCCACCACGACGACTTCCACCAGGCGAACTTCGAGGGGGCCACGCTGGCGAAGGGCGGGCCCCGCGAGCCATGGCACGACATACACTGCCGGCTGGAGGGGCCCGCCGCCTGGGACGTACTCTTCAACTTCGAGCAGAGGTGGAGGAAGCAAGGCGGCAAGGACTTGCTGCTGCCGCTCCGCGAGCTCGAGGCCGCCATCATACCGCCCTCGGCCGTCACCTTCCCCGACGACCCCGAGACGTGGAACGTCCAGGTTTTCCGCTCCATAGACGGCGGGGCCGCCTTCGGCTTCCCCGACGCCCCCGAGGATGCGGCCCGGGCCGGGCTCGTGAGCGGGAAGGACAACATCATCGACCGTAGCATCCAGGACGGCTACATCCACGCCATCCGCCGGGCGAGCAAGTTCATATACCTCGAGAATCAGTACTTCCTCGGGAGTTCGTTCGCGTGGAACTCGACGGACATCAAGGACGAGGACGTCGGGGCTCTGCACTTAATCCCGAAGGAGATCTCCCTCAAGATTGTGAGCAAGATCGAGGCCGGCGAGCCGTTTAGGGTTTACATCGTCGTCCCGATGTGGCCCGAGGGGTTCCCCGAGACCGCCTCGGTCCAGGTCATACTTGACTGGCAGAGGCGGACCATGCAGATGATGTATAAGGACATAATCGAGGCCCTCAAGGTGAAGGGCATCGTCGCAAACCCTAAGGACTACTTGACCTTCTTCTGCCTCGGGAATAGGGAGGTCAAGAAGCCCGGGGAGTACGAACCATCCGAAAAGCCCGAACCGGACTCGGACTACGCCCGGGCCCAGGCGGCCCGGCGCGGCATGATCTACGTCCACGCCAAATTGATGATCGGTACGTCGTTTATTTTTTTTTTCATTTTCTTTATTGGGAAATTATGATTCAGTCTGACCACTTCACCTCAAAGCTTAAGCTTGTACGAAGGTGCATTATTTTAATTTTATACGTTTTATTTTCAATACGTCCCCTGACGTTTAAGCTGATTTATTTTTTACTTAGCCTTCGACGTGAAATTTTTTTTAATGGATGATCGTGGAATGGAAATTCATACACATGGCCTCTTGGCCGGTGGCAGAGCCAACCAATGTTGTGAGTTGGGTCCAGCCTATTTGGACCCCGTATCCTTTATATTTTTCAAAATTTCACTGGAGTCCTTTTAGTTTATTTTAGTTCAATTTTAGTCCAAATAAAAATTTCGGTAGATATTACATATAAAAAAATAATTCAGTGGGGTCCAATGACCCCATTGGCTCACATGTGGCTCCGCCACTGCTCTTGGCCGGGCTCTGATGAGTCTCAATTATTACGGTGCATTATTATAATTGCAGTCGACGATGAATACCTCATCACTGGCTCGGCGAACCTAAACCAGCGGTCCCTGGACGGGGCTCGGGACTCGGAGATAGCCATGGGCGCGTACCAGCCGCACCACCTCTCGTGCAAGCAGCCAGCAAGGGGTCAGATCCATGGGTTCCGAATGGCCCTGTGGTACGAGCACATGGGGATGCTGGACGACTCCTTCTCCCACCCCGAGGCGGTCGAGTGCATACAGAAGGTGAACCAAATCGCCGACAATAACTGGGACCTCTTCACACGGGAAGAGTGCGAGCGGGATTTGCCGGGCCATCTCCTTTCGTATCCCATCGGGGTCGAGTCCGACGGCACGGTGACCGAACTGCCCGGGACGGAGAACTTCCCCGACACAAAGGCGAAGGTTCTCGGGGGTAGGGCAGATTATTACCCTCCTATTCTTACTACATAAATAAGCCTATGTTTGTGCTTTGTGTATTGTGTTCAACTGCTTGGTAATAAAAGTTGTGAGAACTGAGATGAGAACTGCTTTGTGTATGTATGTACTAATGGCGACTTTCTTTCTTTCTTTCTTTTGTGTATACAATCTATGATCTATCTATGGTTGGTCACCCTTTTCAATTATATTGATATGTCATTTTTAATTACAAATTTATCCTTCTATTTTTTTTTAATTTATTTCTAATCTCACAAATCAATTTTTTTTTATATTTACACTGATACACCATTAAAATTAAAATTTCTATCTATTAAATATTTTAAATAAATAAGTATAAATATAATATTATATGTATTTTTATTTTATTATACCATTATATTTTATGAAGTACCTAATATTGCAAATCACTCGACTCGGTTAGATGAATAGATTTCACCATTCAAGTCAAATCCAATTTAAATTATAAAGACGGCATAGAAACTTATATACCTCGTAGGAAAACTGCGTTTTTAAGTGTCAACGGTCAACGATTCTTTCTCATCCATGGAGTCTTTGTGCTGCAACAGCGACATTAGATTCTGGGATCTTGAAAAGAATAAATAATAATATAAATTAGTATTTCTCTGTGTGCTTAAAATATAAATAAAATATAAAATTATTTTTATAATATGAAGTTATAATATTAATTTTAACTCCAAATTTTTTTTTTATAAATTAAAAATATGATTTTTGAGATATAATTGAAATAAATTTGAAAATTAAGGGTAAAATAGTAATTAGCATTGACATACCAAATTAATTTAAGAGTAGCTACTCTAGGTGCTCTCCTTAATATATAGTATAAATAATAATAATAAATAATTTCATATTTATTAATTATTAATTATATGCTAAAATATAAGTTCATATTTACTAATTATATTCGAATCATATAATACTCCTACCACAAACAAACACGGTGAGGTCGGAAAAAGAGAAAGGTAATAATCATAAATATAACTAGTATTTTCCACACACTCGATGCGTGTGCTTAAAATATAAATAAAATATAAAATTATTTTTATAATATCAAATTATAATATTAATTTTAATTGTAAATTATTTTTTATAAATTAAAAATATGATTTTTGGATATAATTGAAATAAATTTGAAAACTAAGGGTAAAATGGTAATTTATAATGCCATACCAAATTAATTTGGTGGTAGTTACTATATGGTGCTCTCCGTATAAATATTCTTCTTTTTAATTCATTTCACTGATAGAAAAGGAAGTAAAAAAAACCCTAAAAAATGTAGAGCACCACCGCTTAGAAGCGGCGCCGATGCACCTAGACAGTCCATAGCCGGTAAAATCAGGGCGTCCCGTCAGCAATGGAGCTAAGAAAACAAGCTGCTCAAAAGGTTAAGCGGCGTGCCACCGAAACAGCCGGTGATTATACATTGAAAGGTGAAAGAAAGAACCAAAAAACTGAAACTTTTCTCACGTTTTCCGTTGGTATTGAAATCAATGCATCTTTTGGACTTGTGTGGCACCTACCGCCAGAATCCAAGAACCTTTTATTATTACACTGTGCAAATAAACGTGTCTCATAGCATGAAGGTAGCACATACAAGTGTTCATGCATGCTGGCATTGAGCTCCATATATATATGCGTGTATACATTGAGCTAAGGCATCCTTCTAGTGTGCCTCCAAAGCAAAATTAATAGTACTTCTCTCCCTTCTTTGCTTGAGTTTTTTGGGCTTTGCCAAGCTGCCTTTTTTTTATTTCTTGGACTGAAAATCTGAGCCGAAAACTCGATTTTGTTCTTGGTTCTTGTTGTTGTTGCTGTTGAGACGTAAAGCTTGTTCTTTCTTGGATTTTTCTTGCGAAGAGGAAGGCATGGCTGGTTTGGGCAATCACGAAGGTGAGTTTCTATGATATTTTGAGAATTTCTTGACGATTTTGCTTATCTTTCTTATGTTAAAAGAAGAATTCGATTGAATTACTTGATCTGTGGCTGCCCATTTATGAATAATATACTGTGGTCATGATGTTAATTATTCTTACCTGGATCTTTGCTTTGTTTCTTTCATTGAATTGTGTTAGAAAGAACTGTGTCGTCTCCATTGATGGGTGTGTCTGAGATTAGTGTTGAAATCTGTCTCCCTGGCCCTGGATTTTGTATCAAGAACATAAGTTTAATCTCTTCGAAACCCTTAAATGAAAAATGAGTATCAAGATAGCTCAATTTACAGTATCCCTAGATTTATGAATGAGCTCATCATACCCTTTTCCCCGGATACAATTAAACCAACCCGTATCAGCCCGTTAAATAACGGTCGTCTTGCGTAAGCATTCTTTCTGTCTTAAATGTCCCGAAAAAAAGGTCTAAAAGTTCGCTTTTTTTTTTTTCCTTCCCAATCAGGCCAAGAAGATTACCCCTTTCACGCCACGTTCTACGCCGACAGCGGCATTCGATTCGTCGGGCCCCAAGTGGAAGCCTATTCTCCATCCAGAAAGAGTTCTCGCATCGCCGGCCCTTACCCTGTCATCAGAAACCCAGCCGTAGACAACAGGCCTTCCCTTAACTCTCTTCCAGGCAACTGCCTCCTTGAGATCTTAAGACGGCTGCCAGACGCTCGGGCAAGGAGCTCAGCCGCATGCGTCTCCAAGCGGTGGTTAGCTACCCTATGCAGAATAAGGACCCGTGAATGCGGCGATGGGTATCTTTCAAGGGCTGTTGAAGGCAGAAACGCCACTGATGTGAGCCTTGCGTCTATTGCTATCAGTACCTCGGGCCGTGGAGGACTTGGCGAGCTATCGGTCCATGGGTTCGGCTTGTCGAGGACCGCCACGAGCTATGGTCTATGGGCTGTTGCTCGTTCGTGCCCTACCCTTAAGGTTCTTTCTTTATGGGACTTGCCCAACATAGGAGATGAGGGCCTTATTGAAATAGCCAGAGAATGCCACGGACTTGCGAAGCTTGAACTTTGCAGATGTGCGGCTATTTCAGACAAGGGTTTGGTTGCTCTTGCCGAGAACTCAGCCAACCTGGCCTCGCTTTCCGTCGAGTACTCTCGGTCTATCGGGGATGAGAGTTTACTCGCCATTGGGAAGAACTGTCGTAAGCTGCAGTCTATTACCATAGAAGGCTGCGACCGAGTAGGGGACGAGGGTGTGTCGAGCCTCTTGACCTTGGCGTCCGGCGACTCATTGAGCAAGGTCAAACTTCAAGGTCTGAGCATCACAGACTCGGCACTCGCTGTAATAGGACAGTACGGTAAGGCCATTACCAGCCTCGTTCTTACCGAGCTTCACAAGGTGGGAGAAAAGGGTTTCTGGGCGATGGGCAGTGGGAAAGCCCTTAACTTGCTGTCCTCCCTTACCGTCTCATCATGCCTGGGAATCACCGACAGGAGCATCGAAGCGTTGGGCATAGGTTGCCCGAACATAAAGCACCTACGCCTAAAAAAGTGCTCCTCCGTGTCCAGCGAGGGGATCATAGCTTTTGCAAGGGCCTCAAGCTTCCTCGTGGGCTTGCGCTTGAAAGAGTGTAAATTAGTCAGCCCGACGGGCGTCTTGGCAGCACTCTCTCGCTTGGGACGTCAGATGGAATTGATTGCTATCGTCAAGTGCATGGGGATCGAGGATATTAGAGCAGATCTGCCCGTTCTTACGCCCTTTGAATCCCTTCGATCCCTAGCCGTTCGAAGCTGCCCAGGCTTCGAAAGCCAAGGAGGCTTGGCTATGATGGGAAAGCTATGCCCCGTGCTGCTCCACCTAGACCTCGGCGGCCTTTCCACCATAGCAGACGAAGACCTACTCCCCCTCCTCGAATCTTGCGACAAAGGGCTCGCAAAAGTCAAGCTCTGCGGCTGTTCGAACCTCACCGACCGGGCCATCATAGCCCTCTGCAAGCGGCACGGCGAGGTGCTCGAAACCCTAGACCTCGCCGGATGCGAGAACATAACTGACGAGAGCCTCGAAGCTATTGCGTACGACTGCCCGCTGCTCAAAGATCTCGACGTGTCGTGCTGCTCGGTCACTGACTCGGGGGTCTTCGCCTTGTCCCGAGGAGATCTATCCAACCTGAGGGTTCTTCAGTTTTGGGACTGCTCTATGATAACGGGTCGGTGCATCGGCGACCTTGCGACGCTGGTGAAGAATGGCCTTGAGCGGCTAAACGTACTTTACTGCAGTTCGTTGAGTAGGAACGCCGTGGCGTCCCTGGCGGAGAATATTAGCTGCGACGTTCTTTACTAATTAAGAAGGCGGCACCACTGCGGATGAAGAAGAGGCTGCACATTATGGAGTTTGAAGAGCTTGCTGACTTGGTGATTGCTTGGACATGTTGGCTGGCTTCTCATTAGGTTGCCATTACAGCTTATTCTAGCTTTTTTTTTTTTTTTTTTTTTTTTTTTTTTTTTTTTTTTTTTTGCCTAAGCCTAAGCTTTTTGCAACACAAGGCGCTTTGGTTTCTTCCTATGATTGTAATTGCTATTATAATTATAAAAGCAAACAAACAAATAAATAAATAACAACATTCTTTTTTTCCATAATATTTCCTACTTGGGTTAAATTTAATTGGAATTGAACAGAAATCTCATTGTCAGCTATGAAATATTTAATCGATTTTCAGTAGTTCTAATTTTTTTGACTCATGTGTTCAACCACTTGTCATATCCCTTGGAGGCATAATTTCTCCTTTATATAATAGTTAAGATTTTGCTAGTCGGATAACATATTATGAGTTGACTCGATGTAATTATATTTATGAGAGTATCATGGCATAAATCACAAAATCAAACAGATATACTCTAATTAAAGAAATAAAAGTATAAAACTACAATTTGATTTTATTAATTTCTAAAAGTATATAGAACAATAATCGTTACTTGTTCGAAATGAATAATCGTCGTCTAGAATGTAATTTTAAAAAACAACTTATCAAAATAATTTAACAACACTCAAATGTAATACTCAAGCGACACTTCAAATGATCCAAAATCATCCAATAATAACCGGCCCGATGCCAAACCTCCCCCCATCATCACCACCATGACAATGGCGGCCACCTCAGCCTCCGCCGCCGCTTCAACCTCCGGATAAATCATAACAATTGGGTACAAGAAAAAAATTGAACTAGATGAATCATGAATTACCATCTATATATATGTGTGTGTGCTTTGTTGAAATATTCTATTGATTGAATGAGTCAAAATCCTAATATTTAATTTCGTATTTACTAATGCAGTTGACCAACTTACATAATATTCAAAGAGATGACTTCTATAGATATTATACTTGAATTATATATATAATACTCTAAAAACAAATTACACGGTGAGGTCGGAAAAAGAGAAAGGTAATCTTCTTTTTATTTATTACACGGATAGAAAAGGAAGAAAAAACCCTGTCAAACCACCGCTTAGAAGCGGTGCCGATGTACCTAGACAACCCTTAGCCGGTAATATCAGGGAGGGATACTCATCTGCAATGGAACAAAAAATCAAGCTGCTAAAAAGGTTAAGCGGTGCGACCGAAACGGCCGGTAATAATACAATATTGACAGGTGAAAGAAAGTTTTGAAAAAAAAAAAAGGTGAAAGAAAGAAATCAGAAACTGAAACTTTTCTCACGTTTTCCGTTTGTATTGAAATCAATGCATCTTTTGGACTTGCGTGTGGCACCTACCGCCAGAATCCAAGAACCTTTTATTATTACATAGTATGAATACAACAGTTCGATATATATGTGTGTGTATCCCTATAGAGTGAGCTAAAGCAGCTTTAAAGCATACCTCCAAAGCAAAATTAATACGCTTGTTCTTTACTCCTCTCCCTTCGTTGCTTTTTTTCCCTATCGCTTTGAGTGTGTTGGTATTTGCGAGCTGCCTTTTTTTCATTCCTACAAATCTGTCCTGAAAAGTCCATCTTCATCTGGGCTCTTCTTGTTGTTGCTGTTGTGTTGAAAAGCTTGTTCTTTCTGCTCTTTTCTAGGGTTTTTCTTGCGAGGAGAAGCAGACATGGCTGGTATGGGCAATCACGAAGGTGAGTTGTTTCTATGATATGTTGAGGATTTCTTGACGATCTTGCTTTTCTTTTTTATGTTAGAAGAATAATTCGGTTGAATTTCTTGACCTGTGGATGCCAATTTATATGAATATATACTGTGGGCATGATGTTGATTGAGTTTCTTACATTATTAATTCGTTACCTGGATATTTGCTTTGTTTCTCCCTCTGAACTGTGTTAGAACTTTGTTTCCGTTGATTTGAGTCAATTCTAGTGATCATTACTGTATAAGAACATAAAGCTTCTTAATCTCTTTGAAACTTTAATGAAAAATCAGAATCAAGATAGCTCCATTTACATAAAAACCCTAGCTAGGTTTATGAATCATATAGACCCTTTACATATAAAACCAAACCGTATCGGTTCGTTAAATAACGGTCTCCTTACGTAAGCATTCTTTCTGTATTTAGTGTCCCGAAAAAATTTGTCTAAAAGTTCACTCTTTTCCTGCCCAATCAGGCCAAGAAGATTACCCTTTTCACGCCGTGTTCCATCCCACTGCCAGCAGCATTCTATTCCTCGTGTTGACCTTTTTGGTCCTATGCTTATGAGAGTTTTGATTATTCCAAGTAATTATGTAAAATGTGGGGTACAACTTAGAGAACTCGATATGTATGATTTATAATGTTTAAGTATGTACGAATATTCGACTAAGTGCTTAAATGTGAATTAATTATTAGATAGTCGAATATATGTGATCTTGTGCATTACTGGAATATTATTGTGATCACCTGGATATGAACGTTTCTCGTGAATGGAATATCATCATGTGATATATATGGAAAGTTGTTATGCTATACATGAAATAAATGAGAATCTGTTTATTTTAGGAATAGAGTATTCCTTGATATCTCGCATGTCTCACTGTGCTTATATGGAAATTTCGTGTGCTATATATGGAATATCATTCTGTGACATGAATGGAATCACATTGTGTGCTATATATGGAAAAGTTATTCTGTCAAATGTGATATATGAGCTGTACACGAGATCAATCTATTTTAGGAAAGAATTTCATGAGATATCCATTTGAATGCATCTTGATTGACTTTAAGAATCAGAAGATCAATTATATATCTTTCCTTGTGCGTATTGGTTTTCATATTTTGGAAAGTAGTTAATTGATTGGGCTTATTATGGTAAGATGCTGACTGGAACTATATATGGAATGTGTTTTGAATCGGATGAGATCACCATGCGTGGAAAGTAGTTCCTGTAAATATGGTAAGAGATCATGCATGACCGTTGTGCTTTATTGGCTTATTCTTGGCATGATCTTATGAAGTTAATGCACGATATTCTTGAGCATATCTTTGCATATTCTATGTGCTTAACTTTCCATGTGAAGTGTAGAAGCTATGATTGGCTATAAGAAGAGGTTCACTTCACGTCAAGGGTAACAACAACAAGATTATTGAGAAAAGCCGAAGAACGAATTCCCTTGAGTGTTGAGCGTTAACTTGCGAATTATTCGTTGTTCTGCTAGAGCTTAAATTTGCGAAATCCATACCCTTGAGCGATTACCTTCTAAACCTTCTGAAAATCTGTCTTCGGACTTGTTGATCGCACAAGGAAGCACGAGTGGAGTCTTCTACACGCGAAGGAAAGAATCGGTGGATTCGGGGGTCCTTCGGTAGCGAGCTGTGTCCAGTCGGGGAGTGGTGATTCCCAGGGAAACGACGTGGAACGAAACTCGACGTGTAGCAGCCTAGGTGGTCTAGTGTTCATCGTGCTTCGGTTGTGTAAGGGTGTCAATCATTTTGTAACCATAAACGGTAATATCTTAGTGATTGACTTGAAATCTTGAGGGATAAACCTCAAGGACTGGAGTAAACCTCGATTGGGGATATAACCAGTATAAAAATCCTGTCTCACTTTACTTTCTGTCATTTACTTTCTGTGAGACAAACCCGAAACGTTTTTCAAAAAACCCACGTGATATCTTTGGAACGTTTTTAAAGAAAAAGGAGATAACATTGATACTGCTCTGTTTTTCAAGTGATAACCATTTTTATAGTCTTATTGATATCTTCTTTAAGAAAGGTATTTTCAAAGAAGAAAAAGCCATAAGTTTTATAAGCCTAATTCACCCCCCCTCTTAGGCATATTTTGTACTTCAATTGGTATCAGAGCCAGGTTACTCAAACGACAGGCCTAACACGCCTGAGTAAAAGATCTAATGACTTCTTCGAGTTTTGATATATTTGCAGAAGGTCAATCCCACTCTAGGCCACCGCTCTTCGATGGAACGAACTACGCTGTGTGGAAGAATCGTATGACGGAGTTTTTTATTGCTGTCAACTATGAACTTTGGGAAACAATTATCAATGGACCGTATGCGGCTGTGAAACCAGATGGAACTCCAAAGGCTGGCCGGGAATTAACTGCTGATGATAAGAAGGGAATCACGCGAAACGCAAAGGCGAAAAACATGCTCGCATGTGCACTAACAAGAGAAGAATACAACCGTGTAAGCTCCTGCTTATCGGCTAAGGATATGTGGGACATGCTTCAAGTTACTCATGAAGGAACCCAATGAGTTGTGCAAGAAAGACTAGCTTTGCTCACGCATCAGTACGAACTGTTTGCAATGGAATCTGACGAGACCATAAGCCAGATGTATGCCAGATTCATGGGAATCATCAACCAAATGTTTTCTCTTGGAAAGAGAGTTCCCGACAGTGAGCAAGTCAGAAAAATACTGAGATCACTTCCACGAGAATGAAATGCCAAGGTTACTGCTATTTACGAAGAAAAGGATCTGGAAGTACTAAGCATCTCCGAGTTGATTGGATCTCTTACTTCATATGAAATGATTCAAGCGTCGATGAACGAGAAATCGCAGAACAAAAATCAGAAGTCCATTGCCTTCAAATCCAACCAAGAAGAATCTGACTCAGACGACGATGAAGAGGACATGATGAATCAACTAGCCATGCTAACAAAGAGATTTGAGAAGTTTCAACAGAAAAGGAGATTCAAAGGGAACTTCAACAAATTCCAGAATAAAAATAAGGGAATATCCACGTCAGGAAAGAATGGTCAAAAATGTTTCCGATGCAACAAACCAGGCCACTTTGCGCAGAACTGCCCATTCAACAACGATGAGAAGCCAAGGAAACAGAAGGCCATGGTGATGGAGACAAACGACTCTGAAGTTGAACAAAGTGAGGACGAGGATCATGCTTACATGGCTGACGAGGATCAGGTATCATTTTCTTCCTCCATTGAGAAAATACATATTCTAAACAACTTGCATAATGATTGCGAAAGTGCCTCATCTGTTTTTGATATAGAAGAAAGTAAGGAAGAATTATGTGAGTTAATACAAAAATGCAGAGAGGAAGATCAAGTCGCTTAATTCCTTAACTAAAAAATTGATGAAGCAGCGAGACGATTTAGCAAAGGAAAAACATGAAGCTGATCTAGAGATTTCACGTTTGAAAGGAGAGTTAGATATTGCTAAGAAAGAGGAAGTTCCATGTGATTGCAAGGAATTAGAAAAGAAAAACAGTGACTTATCTAGAGATATCGTCGAACTTAGGAATTCTCTAGATGTAGAAAAACATAAGGTTGATAGACTCCTTGAGGGAAAGCAGAACCTAGATATGTTGTTAAACACTCCTAGGAATGTTGGTAGGTCAGGAATAGGTTATTGCATTGAAGAAAAGCATGCTGAAAAATCTGTACCTAAGTTTAAGTGTTTTTCATGCGGTAGGAATGGTCATTATTCTTATAACTGTCCTTTAAAGAAAGCAGATAGAGCTAAATATGTTTGGAGACCAAAGAAATCCCCTGGGAATGCCACTGTTATATCCGATCATAACAGGAGATCACTTTCCATGCAGAATGATATATCACGTGTAAATAGAAGTTATTTCTCCACTAACATGTTAGGACCCAACAGAAATTGGGTACCTCAGAAAAGTACTTTTACCTACAGGTACAAAGGAGGAATTCCAGCAAGAAAAAAAGGTGGTATCTCGACAGCGGGTGTTCTCGCCATATGACAGGTGATATCTCTAAGTTCGTATCGTTGAAAGCATGCGACGGAGGATATGTATCATACGCTGACAACACTAAAGCCAAGATCATTGGCGTCGGCACTGTTGGTAACTCATTAAATACCACCATTGATGATGTTTGGTTGGTAAGAAATCTTGAGCATAATTTGATAAGCATTAGTCAGTTATGTGACAAAGGTTATTCAGTTACTTTTGAAAATGATAAATGCTTAGTTAAAGAAGATAAAAGGGTCATCTTAAGTGCATCTCGATATGGTAACATTTATTGTATTACTCTTGATGATATCACTAACCAGAATGTCAAGTGTCTAGCAGTCACGCAGGATATCACATGGTTATGGCACAGACGTCTCGAACATGCAAACATGGAATTGAATCCCACATAACCGATAAGGAATTAGTACGGGGCGTTCCAACTATAAAATTCACCAAGGACAGAACTTGTCGTGCATGTCAAATGGGGAAACAAACCAAGACGTCCTTCAAACCGAAGAATGTGATAACCACCACTAGACCACTGGAACTGCTGCATCTTGACCTTTTTGGTCCTGTTCAGGTTATGTCACTGCGAAGTAAACGATATGCCTTTGTTATTGTTGATGATTATACAAGGTACACATGGGTATTATTTCTTGCGCATAAGAATGAGGCATTAGATAACTTTGCACCATTAATTAAGAAATTAGAAAATGAGAAAGAGATGAGCGTATGCAAGATAAGAAGTGATAATGGTCTTGAGTTTGATAGTAAATCTTTTGCATCTTTTTGTAATGAAAATGGATATAGCCATAATTTTTCAGCCCCCATAACGCCTCAGCAAAACGGAGTAGTTGAGAGGAAAAACAGAGTGCTACAGGAAATGGCTAGATCTATGCTAAGTGAATATAATCTTCCAAAACATTTTTGGGCAGAAGCTGTTAGCACGGCATGTTATGTTTCAAATCGTATTTTCCTTAGACCTATCATTAAGAAAACTCCTTATGAGCTGTGGAATGATAAAACTCCAAATATAGGATATTTTCATGTGTTTGGTTGCAAATGTTTTATCTTGAATGATAGGGACAAAAGAGGGAAATTTGATTCCAAGGTAGATGAAGGGATATTCCTCGGTTATAGTCTTCATTCCAAAGCTTTTCGAGTGTTTAATAATAGGAAGAAGACTGTTCAGGAATCAGTGCATGTAACTTTCGATGAATTTCCTGCCACAGATGCTACTGAGGAAGGTATAGTTGTGTCTCCTGCAGGTACACAGGTTACTGACAGGGAATTAAACGCAATTCCAATGGAAGATGATACTAAGTCAGAGGAACCTGAGACTTCAGACGAACAACAGCACAGAAAATTCAAACATGCTTCCAGTCATCCCACAGATCAAATCATAGGGAATATCACTTCTGGAATCAAGATCAGAGCAGCTGCACGCAACCAAGATACAGAGGAATCACCTAATGCACTGCTATCCACGATGGAACCACGGACTATCAATGAAGCTCTTGATGACAAATCATGGGTGATTGTCATGGAAGAAGAGTTGTACAATTCAAAAAGAGCCAAGTATGGACACTCATGGAAAGACCAAGTGGAAAGTCTGTCATCGGCCCAAAATGGGTGTTCCGCAACAAACTTGATGAAAATGGTAAGGTGACCAGAAACAAGGCCAGGTTAGTTGCGAAAGGTTACTCCCAGGAGGAAGGTATTGATTTCGAAGAAACTTTTGCACCCGTAGCTAGACTTGAATCAATACGCATTCTGCTTGCATATGCATGTTTTAAAGGGTTCAAACTTTTTCAAATGGACGTGAAAAGTGCATTTTTAAATGGTTTTATAAATGAGGAAGTTTATGTTGAGCAACCTCCCGGTTTTATAAAAGAAAAGTTTTCAAATCATGTTTTTAAATTGAATAAAGCTTTATATGGTTTGAAACAGGCTCCTAGGGCATGGTATGATAGACTTAGTAAGTTTTTGATAGACATGTGATTTGCTACTGGAACTATCGATAACACTCTGTTTATCAAATATCAAGGAGATCACATGCTGTTAGTACAAATTTATGTTGATGATATAATCTTTGGAAGTACTAACAATCTTCTTTGTGAGGATTTTTCTAAGTCTATGCAGCAAGAATTCGAAATGAGCTTAATGGGAGAGCTTAACTACTTTTTGGGATTGCAAATTAAGCAGCTGGATACGGGAACCTTCATATCCCAAACAAAGTACACCAATGAATTGCTGGTGAAATTTGGAATGGCTGATTCCAAGGTAGTTCCCACTCCGATGCATCAGACCACAAAAATCGATAGCGACGAATCAGGTACATGCGTTGATCAAATAAAATATCGAGGTATGATTGGAAGCCTACTTTACTTAACCGCGAGTAGACCTGATATTATGTTTGCTGTTGGTCTATGCTCTCGTTACCAATCGAATCCTAAGGAATCTCATTTGACTGCTGTCAAAAGGATACTTAGATATTTGAAAGGTACCGTTAATTTAGGACTTTGGTATCCAAATACCAAGGAATTCCCATTAATGGGTTATTCAGATGCTGATTTTGCCGGTTCTAGGGAAGATAGGAAAAGTACAAGTGGAACTTGCCAATTACTTGGGAATTCCCTTGTGACTTGGTCTAGTAGGAAACAAAATGATGTCGCCCTGTCCACAACCGAAGTTGAATACATGGCCTTAGGTAGTTGTTGTCAACAGTTACTCTGGATGAAACAAACCCTAAGTGATTACGGGTTAGGTTACGACAAAATTCCTACCTTTTGTGATAGTACTAGTGCCATTAGTATCACTGAGAATCATGTCCATCATTCTCGAACTAAGCATATAGAGGTCAAACACCATTTTATTCGAGATCATGTTCAGAAAGGGGATATCACCGTGGAATTCGTAGGAACTAATGATCAGCTGGCTGATATCTTCACGAAACCTCTCATTGAAAGAAGATTCCGTGCTATTCGTGATCGATTAGGAATTGTCGAGCTTAAATAGGAAAGATGACTTGCTAGTTATCACATTCATATCTTCGATCATGATTTTCTTGAAAATCCTTTACCAAAATTCATTTTGATTCTTCCTTCCTTGGTTATTTCCTTCTCATTCATAAGAAAGATATTTTCGAACCTTTATTTGAATTTTTCCGAAAATTGTGCTCTCTTTCAGCGAAAAATCATTCCTATTTGAATCCCTGATTTTACTCGATATTTCCGTCCTTATTTCTGCGAGATATCTTGAAAATATCCATTTGATTCCCTAACGGACAGATTCTTCCTTCCAAGGATTTTGAATTTCGAATTTTGAAATATTTTCCAAATCTGTCAGACGTCACATCGAGATCTTTATGAGATAACCGCTACTTCACTTCGAAAATTCTCTCCAAAATTTCCATCTACAAAAATGGTGAAGACCAAAGGTGCTGGTTCCAAACGCAAAGCTCCGATTACAGAGGAATCTCCTGTTTCTCCTCTGAAAGCCCTATGGAATTCCCCATACATACCAAAGTTCTCTGAAGCCCTATGGTCCTTTCATACAGAATGATGCTTACTCACCTCCTTGAATCTGAAGGGATCTCATTGCCCAAAGCTTGGGAAGATAGGACTAAGCATGCCGTAGACTTGAACACATTAAAGCGAGTTGGTATTCGCTATGATGATCGAAAGGGCTGGTTTAAGACCAGAGATCTTAAAGCGCCAGTGACGAGTTCAAAAGAAAATGTCGGGTCATGAACATGAGGGAAGCGATGACGAGCAGGAAACGATAGCTGATCTACAAAGAAACATTAAGGGAATTAAGGAGGACAATAGGAAGACGTTCAGGCAGATCTCCCAGAACTTCAAGAAGATTAAGAAATTCATGAAGGAGATCTCCACGGCTATGAATCTCTCTGAATCATCGTCCTCTGTCTCATCTGATAGTGATTCCAGCCGTTAGCACTTCCATCTTAGAAATCCCTTAAGCCTTAGTCTATCTAGTTCCTTACGCTTTTCTGCCTTTGTTTGACTACTTTTGGGTTGTTAGCTTGTGATGGTCGCAGTTGGTCCCTCCTTTTTTATGCTGAAGGGGGAGAAGAATCTGGAGAATTAATGCCCTGTTGGTTGTTTGATGTTAGCTTGCTTGATGTCTGGGTCGCTTGCTGTTTTGGGTGTTTGCTGATCGGGTTGTTATCTTTTGGGGTCTTTGTGCCCATATGCTATAAATTTGTTATCAGCTTGCTATGATTTGCTTATGTCCTAATCCTTCTGTGCTTGAGTTTGTGATTAGCTAAGGATTAAGGAAATTCCGCACATAGGCAGGGGGAGCATACTGATATGATCTGGTAACTTGCGACATTTCACATGATACGATCTGGTAACTTGCGACATTCCATATGATATGCCCTGATAATTGCTAAATTTTGCAAATGTGTGATATATAGGGATATTAGCACTTAGACAGGGGGAACATGCATACTTAAATATGAGAAATCTTTTTTCCGTGCTCTGATCATATCCAAGAAATACTTAAACATGTTATGTGCATCAAATGGTTTCATATCGAGTGTACTCATATGCTTAAGTTAGGCATTAATTACTTGTCATCATCAAAAAGGGGGAGATTGTTGACCTTTTTGGTCCTATGCTTATGAGAGTTTTGATTATTCCAAGTAATTATGTAAAATGTGGGGTACAACTTAGAGAACTCGATATGTATGATTTATGATGTTTAAGTATGTACGAATATTCGACTAAGTGTTTAAATGTGAATTAATTATTAGATAGTCGAATATATGTGATCGTGTGCATTACTGGAATATTATTGTGATCACCTGGATATGAACGTTTCTCGTGAATGGAATATCATCATGTGATATATATGGAAAGTTGTTATGCTATACATGGAATAAATGAGAATCTGTTTATTTTAGGAATAGAGTATTCCTTGATATCTCGCATGTCTCACTGTGCTTATATGGAAATTTCGTGTGCTATATATGGAATATCATTCTATGACATGAATGGAATCACATTGTGTGCTATATATGGAAAAGATATTCTGTCAAATGTGATATATGAGCTGTACACGAGATCAATCTATTTTAGGAAAGAATTTCATGAGATATCCGTTTGAATGCATCTTGATTGACTTTAAGAATCAGAAGATCAATTATATATCTTTCCTTGTGCGTATTGGTTTTCATATTTTGGAAAGTAGTTAATTGATTGGGCTTATTATGGTAAGATGCTGACTGGAACTATATATGGAATGTGTTTTGAATCGGATGAGATCACCATGCGTGGAAAGTAGTTCCTGTAAATATGGTAAGAGATCATGCATGACCGTTGTGCTTTATTGGCTTATTCTTGGCATGATCTTATGAAGTTAATGCACGATATTCTTGAGCATATCTTTGCATATTCTATGTGCTTAACTTTCCATGTGAAGTGTAGAAGCTATGATTGGCTATAAGAAGAGGTTCACTTCACGTCAAGGGTAACAACAACAAGATTATTGAGAAAAGCCGAAGAACGAATTCCTTTGAGTATTGAGCGTTAACTTGCGAATTATTCGTTGTTCTGCTAGAGCTTAAATTTGTGAAATCCATACCCTTGAGCGATTACCTTCTAAACCTTCTGAAAATCTGTCTTCAGACTTGTTGATCGCACAAGGAAGCACGAGTGGAGTCTTCTACACGCGAAGGAAAGAATCGGTGGATTCGGGGGTCATTCGGTAGCGAGCTGTGTCCAGTCGGAGAGTGGTGATTCCCAGGAAAATGACGTGGAACGAAACTCGGCGTGTAGCAGCCTAGGTGGTCTAGTGTTCATCGTGCTTCGGTTGTGTAAGGGTGTCAATCATTTTGTAACCATAAACGGTAATATCTTAGTGATTGACTTGAAATCTTGAGGGACAAACCTCAAGGACTGGAGTAAACCCTGGTTGGGGATATAACCAGTATAAAAATCCTGTCTCACTTTACTTTCTGTCATTTACTTTCTGTGAGACAAACCCGAAACGTTTTTCAAAAACCCACGTGATATCCTTGGAACGTTTTTAAAGAAAAAAGAGATAACATTGATACTGCTCTGTTTTTCAAGTGATAACCATTTTTACAGTCTTATTGATATCTTCTTTAAGAAATGTATTTTCAAAGAAGAAAAAGCCATAAGTTTTATAAGCCTAATTCACCCCCCCCCCCCCTCTTAGGCATATTTTGTACTTGACCTCGGACCCGACGTGGCTGTCCATTCTGCATCCAGAAAGCATTCCCGCATTGCCGGCCCTTTCGTTATTACCAAAACCACCCCGCACGACAGGCCTTCCCTTAACTCACTTCCCGACAAATGCCTCCTTGCCATCTTAAGACGCTTGCCAGATGCTCAGGCGAGGAGCTCCGCCGCATGTGTCTCCATGCGGTGGTTATCTGCCATAAGCCAAATAAGGGCTCGGGAATTCAAGTGGAATCGGGAGACAGTCAATGTAGAAAAAGATGACGCTGATATTGAAAGCGATGGGTATTTTTCGAGGACTGTTGAAGGCAGTAGAGCCAAAGATGTGAGTCTTGCCGCTATTGCAATTGGTGCCTCGGGCCGTGGAGGACTTAGCAGGCTATCGGTCCATGGGTTAAACTCGTTGTGGAGGGTCACGAACTATGGCTTGTCGGCTGTTGCTCGTTCGTGCCCTATGCTTAAGGTTCGTTCCTTATGGGACTTGCCCGAGATAACAGATGAGGGTCTCACTGAAGTAGCCAGAGAATTTCATGGACTTGAGAAGCTAGACCTTTGCAGGTGTGGGGCTATTTCAGACAAGGGTTTGGCTTCTACTTCAGAGAACACACCTAATCTGACCTCACTGACCGTCGATAACTGTTCTGCCATTGGGGACGAGGGTTTGCTTGCTATTGCGAAGAACTGTCCTAAGCTGCAGTCGATTGCCATAAAAGATTGTGCACGTGTCGGGGATGAGGGCGTCTCGAGCCTCTTTACCTCGGAGTCCATTGATGCATTGAGCAACGTTACGCTTCAAGGTCTGAAAATCACAGACTTGGCAGTGGCTGTAATAGGACGGCATGGTAAGGCCATTACCAGCCTTGTCCTTGGAGAGCTTCAGAAGGTGGGAGAAAAGGGCTTTCGGGCGATTGGCAGCGGAAAGGGCCTAAATTTGCTGTCTTCGCTGACTGTTTCTTCATGCCGGGGGATCACTGACACGAGCATCGAAGCTGTGGGCAAAGGTTGCCCTAGTCTGACGCACCTATGCCTTAAAAAGTGTTCCTTGGTGTCAAACGACGGGATCACAGCTTTCGCAAAGGCCTCAAGCTCCCTCGAGAGCTTGCGCCTGAAAAAGTGTCACGGAATCAGCCCGACGGGCATTCTAACAAACCTCTTTTGCGTGAAATGCTGTAAGATCGAATCGATTAACATCAGCAAGTGCATGGGGATCCAACGGGATATATCTACCGATCTGCTCCTTCTCAGCCCCTACGAATCTCTTCGGTCTCTAGCTGTTAAAAACTGTCCCAGTTTTGGATTTCAAGGCTTGGTGATGATGAGAAAGCTATGCCCCGGGCTAATCCACATAGATCTCAGCGGTCTCTCTACCATCACAGATGAAGACCTACTCCCAGTCCTAGAATCTTGCAACCTAGGACTCACGATAGTCAACCTCAGCGGCTGTTCGAACCTCACCGACCGGGCCATAACAACCCTCTGCAAGTGGCACGGGGAAGCGCTCGAAAAACTAGACCTTGCCGGATGCCACAAGATTACCGACGAGAGCCTCGAAGCCATTGCATTCGAATGCCCGCTGCTCAAAGAGCTCGATGTCTCGAGGTGCTCGATCACTGATTCGGGGGTCCTCGCCTTGTCCCGAGGAGGTATATCGAATCTGAAGGTTCTTCAATTGAGTGACTGCTCTATGATAACGAATAGGTGCATGAGTGGCCTTGCGACACCGGCGAAGAAGCTGGAGGGCTTAAACGTACTACGCTGACGTTCGTTGGGTAGGCTGAGCAGACATCGCAACCATGGATGGAGAAGCTCGGTGGTTTTCTTTCTTTCTTTACAGGGAGAACCAGGCGGCATTCCTTTTACAGGCTTTTACTACTGTATCTAGAGAAATTTAGAGCGCTACATAGCATGTAATTGCTCATTTTAGCTCCAAAACGTGCTAAAGCGCAAAGAATGTCACGTTTGTGTTTGTCTACATGTAGGGAGTTGGACCGCGGGAGCAGTCTCTTTATGCCAGGATCGTCTTCACTTGGGCTTCTATTGTCCAAGTTATTCTGAACGGTCAGTTGACGGCCAAGTTCAACATCAATGGGAAGCATGTGTGGCTTCGCCAGTTCGTCCCCAGGGAATAATAACTCGTCTAACTGCATTTTATTATCTTGGGGAATCAGTGTTGTGTTGTTTTTCTGTTGTCTTTGTTTGTGTAGAACGTAATAGTGCATTTTTGCTCAACTTTAGCGCGCTACGCAGCACGTGATTGCACATTTTTGCTCTACTTTAGAGCGCTACGTCGCATGTAATTGCGCACTTTTGCTCAAAAAAGTGCTAAAGCGCAAAGGATATCACGTTTGTCTACATGTAGGGAGTTGGACCGCGGGAGCAGTCTCTTTATGCCAGGTTCGTCTTCACTTGGGCTTCTATTGTCCAAGCTATTCTGAACGGTCAGTTGACGGCAAAGTTCAATATCAATGGGAAGCATGTGTGGCTTCGCCAGTTCGTCCCCAGGGAAAAATAACTCGTCTAAGTGTATTTTATTATCTTGTGGAATCAGTCTTGTGTTGTTTTTCTGCTCTTTGTTTGTGTATTTTCTTTCTCGAGTTTATGACGATGATTCTGATATAGTAAGTTTATGTTTGTGTTCGCGTCTATCAGGGATCAAGTTGAGCATCGCTCTAGCGTTTAGTTAGTCACACCTTGTACGAAAGCTCTTGCAGTGATGTTGTATGTGATGTCTGAATAAAGCTTCTGGCCCGTGTCCGTGTTAGTCTATGTGTAAGAAAGTTATGTTGAAACTCTCATGTATCTCGTGATCATTGTTTTAAATAGCGAACTTCAGCTCACAACATAGAACATAATTGCGCATTTTTTCTCAACTTTAGGGCGCTACGCAGCACGTAATTGCGCATAGAATATCGCATATGTCTTTAAAAGCGCTAGATATGACGTGGCATGCTATAAGCGTAATAGAGTGCTATTCACGTTATTGCTTAAAATACTGGCGCTATTTGGGCCCGAGTAAGTATATGACTCTTTTTATTCGATAACTATAATCTACTACTAATGTTTATTTGGTTGTTGGTCATTCGTGCCCTATGCTTAAGGTTCTTTCTATATGGGACTTGCCCAATATAGGAGATGAGCGCCTTATTGAAATAGCAAGAGAATGCCACGGACTTGAGAAGCTAGAACTTTGCAGGTGTGCTGCTATTTCGGACAAGGTTTTGGTTGCTCTTGCCGAGAACTCAGCCAACCTGGCCTCGCTGATCGTCGAGTACTCTATGGCTATCGGGGATGAGAGTTTACTTGCTATTGGGAAGAACTGTCCTAAGGCTGCAACCATGTTGGGAACGAGGGTGTCTACGCGCATTACGTAGCGCGCAATTGTTACTCAAAAATGCACTGAAGCCTACTTGGCATGCTATAAGCGTAATTTAGCGCGCTATCCATGCTATTGCTTAAAATACTCGTGCTATTTGGGCCCAAGTAAGTATAACTTTTTTTATTCGGTAATTATAATCTACTACTAATTTTCAAATCTACAGGCAAAAACAAGAATCCCACCGACATTCATGATTAGCGGTGTAAACGAGCCAAGCTCGGCTCATTTTTTGGGCTCGAGCTCGATTAAAGCTAATGGAGCTCGAGCTTTCTATTAAAATAATAATAGAAAAATTATAAAACAAAATTGTAAAATTAAACATTAAAAAAAACTCACAAGCCGGCTCGCGAGCTTTCGAGCGAGCTCGAGCTCAAGCTCGACAAACAGGAGCTCGAGCTCGATTGTCACGAGCTCGAGTCGGCTCATCGATCTCGCGAGCTGGCTCGACTCATCTTTCACCTCTATTCATGATGAAGTGGAGATGCAAGAATTTAGTGAAATTGTTCCAAGGACCTTTGATAGTGAAAATCCCCTAACTTTTATATTATTGACGATGATAGTCAAATACAATTGTATGAAACCGATTATTTTTAGATTTTGAGTATATGATTTGAATATTATGGCTTTGAGTTGTTTGTAACAAAATATCTGAATGTTATTTGTTACACTTAATGTCTAATTCTATGATTGAAGAACATTTCAAATTGGGTTGTTTATAAATTAGAATTTTTTGGCATTATAAGTGGCTTGCTTTAAAAGCTCACACAATACACTATATTATTTAGGCTGCGCAATACGCATTTTAAAACATTGGTCCTGATTAAGGTACTTTGTCTGCGTTTATGGAATTTCACGAGCTTGCCTTTCGACGTGATTGCTTGGCCATGGTGGCTTCTCATTAGGTCCCCATTACAACCTATTCTAGGTAGTATTTGTGTTGCCTAAGCCCAAGTTTTTTGTATCATAAAGGCATTTTGGTCTCTATGATTGTACCATTCTAACTATAAATAGATAAATAAAAAACATTTATTATCATAAAAACATTTGTTCTAGGTTGGTAATTCCAGGAACTGTCCTAAGCTGCAGTCTATTGCCATAGAAGGTTGTGCCCGTGTAGTGGACGAGGGTGTCTCGAGCCTCTTTACCTCGGAGTCCATTGATGCATTGAGCAACGTTAAGCTTCAAGGTCTGAACATCACTGACTTGGCAGTTTCTGTAATAGGACGGCACGGTAAGGCCATCACCAGCCTCGTCCTTGGTGAGCTTCAGAAGGTGGGAGAAAAGGGCTTTCGGGCGATGGGGCAGTGGAAAAGGCCTAAACTTGCTGTCTACGCTGACCGTTTCTTCATGCCAGGGAGTCACCGACAAGAGCATCAAAGCTGTGGGCAAAGGTTGCCCGAGCCTGAGTCACCTATGCCTAAAAAAGTGCTCCTTGGTGTCAAACGACGGGATCACAGCTTTCGCAAAGGCCTCAAGCTCCCTCGAGAGCTTGCGTCTGAAAGAGTGTCATGGAATCAGCCCGGCGGGTATTCTAACAACGATCTTTTGCATGAAATGTTATAAGATCGAATTGCATCAGCAAGTGCATGTCAATCCAACGAGATATATCCACCGATCTGCCCTTACGAATCTCTTCGATCTCTAGCAGTCAAAAACTGTCCCAGTTTTGGAAGCCAAGGCGTGGCTATGATCAGAAAGCTAAAGCTATGACCCGGGCTAATCCACCTATATCTCGGCTGTCTCTCCAATATAACAGACGAAGACCTACTCCCAGTTCTCCAATCTTGCAACCTAGGGCTCACCAAAGTCAACCTCAGCGGCTGTTCAAATCTCACCGACCGGGCCATAACAGCCCTCTGCAAGTGGCACGGGGAAGCAACCGAAAAACTAGACCTCGCTGGATACCACAACATTACCAATGAATGCCCGCTGCTCAAAGAGCTCGATGTCTCGAGGTGCTCGATCACTGATTTGGGGGTCTTCGCCTTGTCCCAAGGGGATATATCGAATCTGAAGGTTCTTCAGTTGTGTGACTGCTCGATGATAACGAATAGGTGCATGAGTGACCTTGCGACGCTGGCGAAGAAGGTGGAGGGCTTAGACGTACTAAACTGCAGTTCGTTGGGTAGGAACGTTGTGGCGTCCCTGGCTGAGAATGTGAGATGCAATATTCTTTACTAGGCGGCATTCCTTTTTGCGGGCTTTTACTACTGTATTTAGAGAAATCTCTTCCCGACGATTTTTGGGTTTGACCTTGTTCTTCCGTAAGAGAATGCATTTTCCTGCTGGGAGTCATTTGCAGTGGTAAAAGAGTGTTTGCAAGCCTTGGGAAGAGTTCAACATGCTCGTCTGTGTATTTATCTTATCTTAGTATGTGATGTCTGAATAAAGCTTCTGGCCTAGTTCGTCTTTGTGTTAGTTTGTGTGTAAGAAAGTTATGCTGAAACTCTCATGCATGTCGTTGTTCTAAATAGCGAACACTAGCGCGCTACGTAGCATGTTATTGCGCATTTTTGCTCAACTTTAGAGCGCTACATCGCATGTAATTGCGCAATTTTGCTCAAAAACGTGCTAAAGCGCAAAGAATATCACGATTGTCTACATGTAGGGAGTTGGACCGCGGGAGCAGTTTATGCCAGGATCGTCTTCACTTGGGCTTCTATTGTCCAAGCTATTCTGAACGGTCAGTTGACAGCCAAGTTCACCATCAATGGGAAGCATGTGTGGCTTCGCCAGTTCGTCCCCAGGGAATAATAACTCGTCTAACTGCATTCTATTATCTTGGGGAATAAGTGTTGTGTTGTTTTTCTGTTGTCTTTGTTTGTGTAGAACGTAATTGCGCATTTTTGCTCAACTTTAGCGCGCTACGCAGCACATAATTGCGGATTTATGCTCAAAAATGCGCTAAAGCGCATAGCGTGTCGCATTTGTCTTTAAAAGTGCGCTAGATATGATGTGGCATGCTATAAGCGTAATTTAGAGTGCTATTCACGTTATTGCTTAAAATACCAGCATTATTTGAGCCCGAGTAAGTATATGACTTTTTTTTTATTCGATAAATATAATCTACCACTCATGTTTATTCGACTGTTGGTCGTCCGTGCCCTATGCTTAAGGTTCTTTCTTTATGGGACTTGCCCAGCATAGGAGACGAGGGCCTTATTGAAATAGCAAGAGAATGCCGCGGATTTGAGAAGCTAGAACTTTGCAGGTGTGCTGCTATTTCGGACAAGGGTTTGGTTGCTCTTGCGGAGAACTCAGCCAACCTGGCCACGCTGATCGTCGAGCACTCCTTGGCTATCGGGGATGAGAGTTTACTCGCTATTGGGAAGAACTGTCCTAAGCTGCAGTCTATTACCATAGAAGGCTGCGACAGTGTAGGGGACGAGGGTGTCTACGCGCACTACGTAGCGCGCAATTGCGCATTGTTACTCTAAAATGCACTAAAGCGCGTAGAATGGGGCGAGATATCGTGCAATTCCCGCCCCGTTCCGGGAGGATCCCCGCATTGAAAAGTCTACTTTGCATGCTATAAGAGTAATTTAGCGCGGTATTCATGCTACTCGCACTATTTGGGCCCAAGTAAGTATATAACTTTTTTTATTCGGTAAATATAATATACTAATTTTTAAATCTACGGGTGAAAACAAGGATTCCACCGACATTCATGATTAGGGGTGTAGACGAGCCAAACTCGGCTCATTCTTTGGGCTCGATCACGATTAAAGCTAATGGAGCTCGAGCTTTTTTATTAAAAAATAATAAAAAAAATTAAATTAAATATTTAATAAAAAAGCTCACAAGCCGGCTCGGGAGCTAAAGCCAGCTCATCGAGCTCGCGAGCTAACTCGACTCATATTTCATCCCTATTCATGATGATGTGGAGATGAAAGAATTTGGTGAAATTGCTCCAAGGATCTTTGATAGTGGAAATCCCCTAACTTTTATATTATTGACTATGATAGTCAAATACAATTGGATGAAAACGATTATTTTTAGATTTTGAATCTATGATTTGAATATTATGGCTTTGAGTTGTTTGTAACAATTAATATCCAAATGTTATTTCTTAGACTTAATGTCTAATTTCATGATTGAAAATTATTTCAAATTGGTTTGTTTACTTGTGTAGCTATATGTTATAATTTTTTGGCATTAAAAGTGGCTTTCTCGAAAAGCTCACACAATACACTATGTTATTTACATTGCGTAATACACGATTTAAAACATTGATCCTGATTAAGGTATTTTGTATGTGTTTATGAAGTTTGACAAGCCAACCTTTCGACGTGATTGCTTGGCCATGGTGGCTTCTCATTAGGTCCCCCTTACAGCTAGAGTTGTCAAAGGGGTCAGCCCGACCCGACCCGACCCGCCCTGCCATGACCCGCCATTAAACGGGGCGGGGCGGGCCAGCCCACCAACATAACGGGCTACTAAATCGGTAGCCCGCCCCGCCTCACAGCGGGATGGAGGGCTAGCGGGCCAACCCGCGAAACTTGAAAATTAAAAAAAAAAACCTATATTTTATTAAATATATTATACATTCAAAATAATTCATATAAAAATATATTTTATGTAATATATTAATTACTATTAAATATTATTTATTCATATATTTTTAATAGTGGGCCAACCCGCCCCGCCCCGCTTCAACCCGCGGCCCAAACGGGCTGGCCTATGTAGGCCCGCTTTTAAACGGACCTTTAATATATCAACCCACCCCGCCTATTTTTCATGGCGGGGCGGACTAATGGGCTCGACCCATTTCTTGAAAACATATCTACTAACAACGCCATCATAATTCACATAAATCACACATTTTGACTAAGTTTAAACTGAATTGAACATATCCCCAAGGGTATGATTATTTGTTACGAGCGAGACTCTTTAAAGTGGAGGCCTATGTTTGAATTCATCAGAGACCATTGACTCTCGGTTTTGAATAGAAATTTTTTACTTCCACTGTAACTAATCATCATGTCTCATTCCAATTTTACGCAGACAATAATCTTACGAGTTTAACCAGAATTAGACTTATGACCTCCTCGAGGAAATCACAAGCTTCACTACTTGACCTATCCTTGGACATAAATTCTTCTTTTTTTTTTCATAGTTTGCATTTTGCTAGGTTGACTAGATCTAATTATACTTGTGAAAGTGCCGTGATCTAATTATATAATTGAAGAGGCACTTATAAGTAAAGTAACAAAAGTATATATATAAAAAAAAAGGAAACTTACACTTAAATACCTCTTTGTATAAAAATTATCAATTCAGTCCATTGTCAGAATTTTTTTTACATAAAAGTACCTAGTAGAATAAAGTTCTTACACATAAATATCCGCTTACACCGCATGTACATCATTATAAGTATATTAAGGTACGATATAGAACGTATTGTGATACATAATACCGTAAGAAAAGGCACATCACATAATAAATTTAGGTAACATAAAGAAACGTATATAAGTACCACATAACGCCTGATGTGGTACGAATATACATATTAAAAGGTACGTCAAGGATGGTAAAATGGTACACACAACCAGTTGGGTGCTTAAATATAATTTTTTTCTGACAGTGTACTGAATTGCAACTTTTTTATGCAAATAGGTATTTAAGTGTAGATTGCCCAAAAAACACTAAATTTTACTTTTATTAATTGCTAAAAGTACATAGAACAATATTAACATGTTCGAAATGAATACTAATTGAAAAAAAAAAAAAGGACAATTTACCAACATGAATTAATAGTAGTACCAAACATCAAATGATCCAAAAACATCCGATAACCGACCCGAACACCAAGCCCACCCCCAACATAACAACCATGACAATCGCCGCCACCTCAGCCTCCTCCGCCTCCGCCACCGCTTCCACCTTCGGAGTCATAATCATCAGAGCGCTCGTCAGATACCCATTGCTCAACCCCAAAACCACAGTCAGGCCCACCACAACCGCCTCGTTCCTCAGCCACATCGGACCCCTCAAGCACATCACGAATAGAGGATACAGCGAAACCCTAGCCAGGCAGCACCACGTCGTTCTTCTCACGTCCTTCATCACGTACAACCCCGTCAGGGACTTTCCGGCGAAGTCGAAGACGTTGTACGTCGTGATAAGAACAATGGGGTACCAATCTTTCAAGGCGTCGGATTTCACGTCCTTTTCCGATACGTACCCCGGGAAGATCGACAGTGTTACGGCGTAGATTGCGAAGATTCCAAAACAGGGGAATTTTATTTTGCCGAGGGTGTGGCGGAGTTTGGGAGGTAAAGGTAATGCTGAATTTGAGTAGCAGTGGTTATTGCTGCTATTATGATTAAAACTTGGTAGCTTGTAGCCATGGAAGCTGCTTGGTTTGTAGTAGTGTTCCATGGTAGGCAGCTTGTATAGAAGATTGCAGCAGATTATGCAGATGATGAGTATGGCAGAGCTGACCATGAAGTAGGATTCAGCACTTTTCTTGAGCCCTTGTGGAGTTTGTGGGAGAGATGCTTTTGTGATGATCCTTAATACAGATATCAACACACCTGCCCATCGAGAAAGATTCGATTGAGTTTTATGTTCGATCTTCCGTAATGGATCAGTAAAAAGACTTACCCGAGGAGGCCGTGCCGGCGAAAACAGCCTGCATATACTGCTTGGGCAATTTCCCAGTCGTGCCGATCAAACTTGCTCCGATCAATCCATCAGCTAGGCCACAAATCAAGACCGATGCTACCACCACGCCATAACCTGCATTAGAACCCATCTCTTCTTCGGTTTTCAGCCCGGCCCAGTTCATGATCGGCGTCGCCATTAAAGAGACTGCGAATAAAGAGTAGCCAATGTTCATCCTCAGTCTCAGGCTCAGACCCTTTCTGCAGCATTCAAGGCTCAAGATGACGGCTAGGACTAGCAGAGAAGAGCCCATGTACACCACGGAGAACAGCTTCTCCACGTGCCTGTTGGGGTAGAGGTATTCGAAGTAGTCCACGCCCGTGATCAACGCATTCCAGGGAAGTAAGTTGCCTGCACCTAGGAGAAAGTGGATCATGTAAGAGACTTTCTTGTACTTGTCTTCTTCTTCATGATGGAGTTCTTGAGCGGCTAGCTCAATGCTTTTGCTATCTTTTGCTATGGTCTCCATTGCTCGATGGTTTTCTTGCTCGATGGTACGAAGCTATATATGCAGACAGCATTATCTATGTAAGTGTAATTACGTGCACGATTAGTTGACATCTTACAAACGTTTTTTTCCCATTAAAAGGGAATCTAATGATGATATGGTTTTTTTCCCAGGTTGGTCACAATAAGTGAAGGCTTGATGTGAATATCTTACCCACCACTCGTTAGGGACAAACTAAAGGGCGTCAAACGGGCAAAAGGCCACTTTCTAAGGAAAGAGTAGATACGTTTGTCAAAGACCCTAAAGCTAGAAAACTGAGCTAGCACGCACAAACACGCAGTATGAGGTGACAGTGAATGAAGCAGAGCCAGTCTTTGCCAAAGGTGATGGTCAGGTCAGGCTGAACATGATGGTAATGGATTGATTGATTGATGAGAAGCAGCTAGTTTGAAATATTCGAACAAGAGATCACTTCAATGTTATTGCATATATACTCTTGTGAGTCTTTTTTCTTGTAATTTTTTATGCTGTGGGGTATGAGAAATGGATGGATTTCATTCATCGAAGAGAGAAATGCTTAGCTGCTTTTAGCTTATACTTCTGCACATGCAATGCAAGCACAAATAGAAGAGATAGACCATGGCGATATGTCGGTCGAATTATATTGGCAAGAACGACGATATATCGGTTGAATTATAGCAGTAACACTGATGACTGGCTGGTTGCAGTAATGAAGGACTACATGATATATTGACCGAATTATATGTAGCAGTGATCAGTTTTTTTTTTTATTATTATTATTTGACGGAGCCTTCAAAAAGATATTTGAGATTAAATGACCACATGAATAGTCTCGGTTTAGGAAGAAATCATTAATGGTTGAACGATTGCGATCGTTCCACAACAATGCAGTGGAACTGGAATATTCGTGTATGTTGTGTTGGCTGACGTGGGTCAAATATATATAATTTTTAATTAATTATTTAAATAATAATAATATTTTAATAGCTATTAGACGTTGAGTTTCCTATAAATAGACACTCGACGATCATAAGGAAATCATCCCAAGCCACAACACAATATAGAGTGATAAGTAAGATAGAGAGTTTGCGTGATATTTCTCCGACTATAAAGAGAGATAATCTTTGTCTTCTCCTTTATAGATTGAGAGTTTGTAACTCCTATCATTTCCTCTATAATAATATTTCTACCCCGTGGTTTTTTACCCTGCTTTGGGGTTTTCCACGTAAATCTCGGTGTTACTTTTATCCCATTTTTTCAACATGTTGCACGAGATTAAATGACTATATGAATAGTCTCGGTTTAGGACGAAATCATTAATGGCAGAATAATTGCGACCATTCCGCGACAATGCATTGGAACTGAAATATTCGTGTACTTGCAAGAGAGAATACATAGTGTAGCAAATTACTTGGAAAAGCTTTTTTGAATGGATAATAATATGTGATGATATGCAATAATGTTTGAGATAACATAAATATGTAATTACAATATAATATAATTTCTATAAACTTAAAAACTCTTATAGTCGGTGTGAATGAAACCCGTAAAAGACAAGAGGTTATGTCGTCAATTTAGTGAAAATGTTATTTGAAGAAAGAATTGTAATTGGTGTTATTAATTTATTTATCTTTTTTTGTTGTTTCTTTATATTCTTCCGTAGTTTTGTTTATTGATTTCATTGTAAAATTTTGTACAATTTATATTATGGAATAAAATTATTCTTTTTCTTCAAAAAAAAATGAGTGGAAAGTAATTATTTCTAATTTATATAATTTTCACTAATATATAATATATCTTCTATTATATTATCAGAGGAGCGTTATAGTAACTATAATTAAATTGATTTAGTGTGTCAATTATAATTATTATTTACCCTTAGCATTTTTATTAGTTACAAAGATATCATCGAAATAAATTTTAAAATCCTCATTTACAAATTAACCCTTCATCTTACTGTTTATTTCAATTATATCCTCACAAATTAATTTTTTTTTAATATTACATCGTTAAAAATAAATTATAATTTTATATATATTAAATTAAATTTAAAATAAAACTTACACTATAAAATAATTAATACATATAGATATATTAGACTAATATTCATTAGTCATAGCTTATTACTATCGACTAGATTTTGAACAATCACAGTACTTCGTCGTCAGTGTCCGCGAAGGCGAAGTACGCAGTGTGACAAAGGTCCTCTCTCTACTGCATAAAGTACAATCAATAATATTTCCGATACCCAGCGGCCAGCACGATCAAGAGCCTTCGGGCTGTGATTCTCCTAGCCCTAGCCCTAGATTCGCTGTATTGGTCGTTTCAATTCATGTGAAGTCGGCAAAATCTTGTTAATTTTGATACATGGTCGGTTTGATGCAGATTCCTCCAATGCCCGGATCTAATGACCAGCTGGGAGGCATTCTTTATGATTCTGATTTTCGTAGAATTGAAGAATTGATTAAAGGAAACAACTTTTCTAGGTACGTAGTGTTTGCATCTTTTTGCCCTAAGATATGGGTTGCCATTTTTACGTGTTATAGTGACGCTTTGAATTGCGTTTGAGAGAGGTTACGGTGTAACTTACTGCTGTGACTTGGTCGCGATTGTTCTTTATTCAGCTACAGTTAACTGATTTTGCTACTGTGATGGAGGATTTGTGGTTTTTCAACTCCTTGTGATGTGTTTTCTTAATAAGAACGATGTATGTTGTGTTTGGAAAGGTTGAAAATTCGATGAAAATGAAGATTTTGTAACTATTATGCTGGCCTTGTGTTTTTCTTTTCCCTTTTCTCGTAATGTCTTCTTTGCCTGCGTTCGCGTGGAGTATGAACTGATGTCTTAAACTCATATACACTTAATAGGCTCAGTTTGTGTATTGAATTCCATCGTGTTCTCTACCTTGTCCTTATGATCGACGCTGTAGAGCAATTGTTGAGTGTTGCTGAATTTAAGAATTAGAGTATATATGAAACAATATGGCGTTTTTGGTTAGTGAATCTAAGAAATGAAATGGAACATATAAACTTTTTGTGGGGACTCCTGGTGTTTGTTGACATTGTTGGTAAAAATCTAGAAGAAAATTTACTTTTTTTTGAATTTGTACTGACCAATTCTGTAGGCCGATATATAAAAATAAAAGTTTTTTTTATTGTATATCATTATGCTGATTTTTGTGAAAACCTCCGCATAATTTTTGTTGCCGTCTTACAGGGAGGAAATCAATCATTTGCTGGAGATTTTGGATTCGAGAGCTGCCGATGAGTCTGATAAGCAAACACACAATGATGCTGCAACTGATACTGCATTGGCCTTAGGGAGACATGAAATCTTGACAAGATCGACCGAAGAGAAACAGCACAGTGCTGACAGAATGGCTCTTTCTACTCCACGGGAAAACAGGGAGGTGAGTTTTTTTCTTCTTGACCTTCTCTTATAGCTTTAAGAACTCCATTGAGTACGTTTTCAATCAGAGTGATAGCGATTCATTATTGTCTCATTTACTGTAATATCCCTGACATAAATGAGATTGTGTTGTAATATGTTTGAGGTGTCTTCTATTTGAGCAGGTTCCAGTTGGAGTTAGTGCCTCTCCAATTGATATTGCTCGTGCATATATGGCTGGTCGAGCCTCTGAAGGAGGACACGATCTTCATGGTTTTGCATCAACGGCCGAAAATCGAGTACACCAAGAATTTACTAGAAGAGAACTTTTGCCACCGCCTTTCCCGAAGCCATCCATATGTTGGCCTGGAGCCATGACGGCTGATCGTCCTCTTGGCTATGTAACACCACTTAGTCAAAAAGGGAGACATACACTTGATGATTTTCCTCGAACGCCTTATTCCCGGAGCTTATTGCCGAAGTCCACCTCCAGGGTATGCAATTTCATTACTGAAAGTAATTATTAAGACGATTAATAATTCGACTTTTTTTGCTGTTTGGATGACTCAGTTACGACGAACCCATGGTGCGTATGCAAGTCCTTCGACTCCCTTTCAGCAACCTCAAACATCTAGCTCGGGAAAGGTTTGCTACAGCTAAAAGCATTGATGCCATAGGAGTAGGACTGGCATGCCCCAATAAGTTGGTATATTTATAATTATGGAATTTTATTTTTATTGACTTTCTATGTGGATTTTCAGGTAAGGTCAACAACAGTTGACACTGTTGATGTCTTTGGATCTGTGGGACCCATTCGTCGAATCAGAAACAAGTTTGCTTCTGAAGTCCGCCCCAGAGGATCTATTTTCCTCAGCTCACCTAAAAATGTTCATTCAAATATAGTCGAACCAAAAGCCTCGGAAGTGCTTTTACCTAGTTCAATGAAGAATATCGAAACTGGCGAAACAAGTGGTAGTTTTAAATATGTATCGGGCCAAAGTGCATCGGGTTTCTCTGATAGGAACACTTTGGATTCAAATATATCCTCTAATGGGGCAGTTCGGAAAATATTAGAACACCTTGGTAGAACCAAGCCCACGCCAAAAGACAAGGAAGCTGAACTGGGATTGGCCACTTCATGGGAAAAAGCGTCTAATCCTCAGGCTATTGATACTATTCGTGAAGAAAATATCAGCACACTACCTTCTGACAAGAACTTTACTACAGGCCATAACTTTGCAATGGAATTTGACAAAAGTAGGAGCAAATCCAAATATCCGATGGAGATTCCTAGCAAAGGCATGTCAGAGGCTAAAGATGCAGTTAATGGAATTACTCAAACTTGTAGCACAATCTTTTCTGGTTCCAGAGCTACGCCGGGTGCAAATGCGCTCCCGCCTTTTGGTCCTAAGTGGACTTCTGATTCTGCCTCAATGAATTTGCATGAGGTACTTGTTGCACTCTCTCCTCATCGGGTAGATTCTGCTATTCATTCAAAGCCCTATAAATGTATTTTCATCTTCAGTTTCCTTGAATGTTGTTGTTATTGCCAGTTAGACTCTAATCAGCTAAACCTTATTGCAGAATGCGTCCACGGGCACTGTTGATGGAAGGAATCAATCAAAATTTCAGTCTTTCCAACCCAGCCAAAGTAACATAGAGGATTCAAATATTTTTCCGAAGAATAATCATGGAAACAAACCTTCGTTGCCATCGATTTCAATACACAAGCCCGAGTTTCGTGCAATGTCTGCTAACAATGGACTGGGCTTTACTTTCCCTGTTTTCGCTTCTTCAGGCGTCAGCGCAGAACCAACAACACCTTCCATAGCACGTTCAGCATCTACCATGGTTGTGCCCCAGCCAGTGCCTGACCCGAATGTTCCTTACAGTTTCGGGAATAACAGGTCGACTCCCCGCCTTGTTTTCTCATTCCCATCCGTTACTAATGCATCAACTGAAGATGATTCCAATATTGAATTCAGTTTTGGCTCTGAGAAAAATCCCAGGTTGCCTTTTGGTTCCTTAAAGAGAGATGGGATCTGCTATTAGTTCAAGCTTTTCGGTTTTGCATTCTTAGGCTAATTATATTTTATATGAATCTCACACCGTCGGGTTCTGCTGCTCTTCTTGTTTCTTCTTTGATGAACAGAGTAATTTTCATTTTCTTTCTGATATATCTTGGTTGAGGATTGATGTTTCAGAATATTTTACAGAATGTAATGAACAAAGTTGAGATTTCAGACATGATTTTGATATTCCAATAAGCTCCATTTTACATTATTACAGTAACTATGCCCTTTGTCATGAACCTCAAGCAAGCTTTAACCCTAATGTGATCGATCGGTTGATAGATTAACAATTTCTCGGAGCTCTCTAGCCACGTCTTCGATGTCTGGCCTGTCTTGTCGAACTCGAGTGCATCTCAAACCAAGCTGAGCAAAAGCCTTAATTTGATTCTCTCTATCAGCATCATAACCGCTTGTATTCTCGGCAACAATAGCGGGATCCAAGATTGTGTTCAACCGACCCTTTTTAATGCGATCCTCCACACATTCGCCTAACATGTCCCAAGAATCTCTTGAATTTCGACCTATCAAGAGTTCAAGAATCACAATGCCGAACATGTACACATCAGTCTTTGTAGTGACAATGCCCGCGGAGACATACTCGGGATCCATAATCCCTTTTGTCCCAGTAATCAGATCGACTTCTACTTGCGCTTCTTCCAAAGGTAAAGGCATGCAAAGCGAAAAATCTAATAGCATGGCGACGCCTTTCTGATCTACGGCGATGCTTTTCGTGCCTAAATCTATGTGAATCACCGGCGTTTTGAGCCCTGTGTGGAGGTATACGACAACATCTGCAACATCGACCGCAATGCTAATCCTTTCGCTCCAAGAAAGCTGCGATGATTCGTCGGTTTTTTTGTAGGGACTAAGAAGATCGGAGAGAATCCTAAGGTTTTCCGGCCGGTCGTAGATAATCATGGGAACCTCGGAATCTAAGCAGCATCCGACGACCTTCAAGACATTCTTGGGGTGATACTGGCTCGCCAATAACGATAAAACTATGTCGTTTATAACAAAAGATGGATTTTCCATGGAAGATTATCAGAACGTTTCACTAAAACTGAGGTTTCTCGATCGAACTCTCCATTGATGTAGTAACCAGTTCCATCGGACATAACCGTAGCCCCGTGTAATAACACCCTCGTTTTCATGGCTGTAACGCTCACCTGCGTTGCCCTCGAGACTTGTTCTGACGTGACGGTTAGATGAGGATGAACAACTTCGTCGGCGCCATGATGAGAAGCAGCTTCGATGCCTTCTAACAGCATAGATTCGTAGATCACGAACCGTAGCGTCTGTTGTCGCCTTGTCTTCTTGGAATCTAAAAACGT
The DNA here is from genome assembly GCA_028392965.1 of Lindernia subracemosa. Lineage (NCBI taxonomy): Eukaryota > Viridiplantae > Streptophyta > Magnoliopsida > Lamiales > Linderniaceae > Vandellia > Vandellia subracemosa. The sequence goes on along the minus strand of JAQPCC010000002.1, from coordinate 5,197,614 downwards.
TGTTCTTGGAGATGCACATGTTCGTGGAGTCAACGCAGGACTTTGGTTGACTTCTGATATGGACGTCAGGAAGTTAATGCATCGAACAAAACAATGATAGTCCGCGCGTCAACTGTTGTACATTTACACCTTTCCTTTTCTTTTCTTAACCGAAATCGATACCAAATGCACCCTTAGTGAACTGACGATGAAGTTAGGAAGTTTTGCAATAACAAAGTCATGATTATTAGAGGTAGTTAACGTTGTGATTAAGAAGAGGATTACTATTCGGACATCAATTATGAGTAACAACTAATATTATGTTGTTCTCTCCGAAAATATATATATATATATATATATTATGCTGTCATAAATATAATGGTGTTTTCTCCTATTATTTACTTCTCCTTTAATTTTCATAAATTAGAGTTGAATCGTCCAGGGGATATGTAAAGGGGTTTCATAGTCTCCATACTTCGATTATGTTCAGTTTGAATCGAATCTAAATCTCATCATCGGTTATAAAACAACCACGGCCGCCGGCGGAATTAATCCCCTGATATGCATGTATTATCCCTAGTCTACACAAACTACGACAGTTAAGAAGTCTAAGTAGAATCGAACAGTCCTCACAATCTCGACTATGGAATGACCAGACTTCTAGCAGAACCAATCCTTCATGCCCGTGTATATCATCCTAAGTCCACGCAAATCAGGGCCGGATTTGGACCTGTGCATCCTGACCCATAGCACAGGGCCACCAAATTTTAGAGATTAAATTTAAAGGCTTGGGACCACATTTTTTGTGTCAAGTTTTTAAAGCCCTTGTTATATAGCCACCTAAATTAAAAAAACGGCCTGACGCAAACAACTAAAGTAAAAAAGTCCAACTAGGACTTGAATCTATGACATTGACGTGGAAATATTATGTGCTCGAACTCTTCATCCATCGATTGGGAGACATCTCATCTCAAAACATTTTTTTGTTTCCCTACATTTGAAAGTCCATTTTTCTGATCAATAAGGCAAAAGTTTCTAGGCGACGATTTTAATAATTTGAACTCCAATCGAACAGCAAACCTCTACTGGTCACAGAACAATAATACTCAGAACGGTTAAGGATATAACATCACCCCACATAAAATACTTTGTCCAGGACGCTCAATGTTAGGGTAGCAGCAGACATTATTATTTCCTTCACATTTATTTCTGGAAAATAAGACTGATCACAGTAATGTCCTCGGAGAAGCATCACAGACGAGACTGAGCTCCCGACGCAATAGGCGCACTCTGCAACAACCAAAATTGGAAGAAAACACACATTAAACCGTAGAAAGAATCACCATTGACGTAAAATATTTAAACGTGCTAAAACCGATTGAGTATAATAGTTTTATTCTCGTATATATTTGTGTGTGATCGCATAGGTAAAAGGCTCTAATACCTACAATACTAAAAGGTTAAATGGCCAATTGTTTGAAAAAAAGGAGGGTGATGATATAAATAAATGGTTATTATTCAATATATTTATGGGAGAATATAAAAGGCTTACCAAGCGGATGCCTTTGGCAGCTCTTTCCTCCAGAAACTTCGATGGCTTGAAGAAATTTCCATACGATCTATGCCATTTCTCGAGGCTTCGGTATATCCGGTCCGCCCCAACAGTGTCGGCCCAGAAAATAATACCACCGCTGCGACGAAAGGTGAACCTCCTCAGATTTAGAACATTATTCAAGACAACAGATATTGATTGATGTAGTAGCCACGTGTTGATTTTCTGAAGGTAAAGATGATTAGTTGATGGCAACTGACCGATACGAGGGGAAACTCATCCCAAGAACAGAAGCAGAATCAAGATCTGATGCTCGGACAACGATTTCTTCCTCTAATATCCGACAAGCTTCATTCACCACAGGGAAGTGTATCATTCCAACGATTTCTTCATCCGTTAAAGATATAGGCTGCACATTCGATTCGAACGAAAAAGAAAAAGTATTACATCAATAATCATAGTAGGAAACATAAAGCTTCTATAAATGGAAGAACTAGTTCGTACGTTTAAATGTAGTAGCAAATGAAGTTTTACCTTGCCACCGGGCATAATATTGATAACCCTCCTAGATTCCTCGATGATAGGGAGCACTGAGAGATCAGGTTTAGGTTTGCTTCCTTTCTCATATACATAGTATCCTTTGCCATTACTCTTGCCTAGAAACAGAAGCAATATCCATAAGTTTTGCATGTAGATCTAGATATACGAAAAAAGTAATCAATTTATAGAGTAATCCATTTCACACCATTCCTCCCATTTTTAATTAGTAGGTCAACAAGCGGAGATTCAAAGGTTCGATCAGCAAATGCTTCGGAGAATATTTTCCTTGTTGCGATAGCTACTCCATATCCAGCTAAATCCTGAAGCCTGAATAAGGGTCAGGAAACCAATAGTCAGTAGAAAATCAAAGAGGGTGAAAATCAACTAGAAGGAAGACGAAAAGGGAATTTGCTTCAACCATTACAAAGCTTATGGTATCCCTAATTGCGTTGAAACATATTGCATTGAAGTGGCTAGCCTCAAGAAACAGACATAAATAATATATCCTTAAATTGAAAGTGGTTTAGTATTCAGTACAATGAAAAATGTAATTAACGTACTGGAATGGGCCCACAGGAAAGCCGAAGTCGTTGATGAGCTGATCGATTCTGAAGAGATCGACTCCTAGGTGAACCAGAAGATGAGCACTTTGTGCGTATGGGAAGAATGCTCTGTTGACCGCAAAGCCAATGCAGTTTCGGACAACCACGGGAACCTTCTTTATTATCTTACCAACATTCATAAGATCGAGAATTACTTGAGGAGAAGTTTGCTCTGTCTGAACAATCTCGAGAAGAGGCATCACATGGGCAGGACTGGTTCAAGAAATACAGTGACTTATAGAAGCTTGCAAAGACTTGTTTCAGCACTAAGAGGAAGGGGGCAGACAAAATCAAGAATCACACATAACAAGATATTTTATATCTCTCAACAAATGGAATTGGCCGTCATACCATTAAACAGTCAAAATGAAAGCAGTATTGAGATGAAAGCAGATAGATTTAAGGGTGACTGACCAAAAAGATCATATGCTAAAAGTGAAAATTCGCATGAATAAAGTAAAGAAAGGTGTGATTCATCGGAAACAAATTATTTCAGGCTTTCTCACAGTACTAATTGCTCGGAAGAAATGCTATCAAGTCATCATAGATATTTATTTTAATTAGAACAAATTGTGTTATGTTACTTCACAAACATGCCAACCCCATTAATAAAACAAATCACAATATTTAATGTGATCCAGATATAACAAACTTAAACAACCAATCACTAATGGCCACACCTATAATAGCTTTAGAATAAAGAAAAACAGAAACATTAAGGAGTTTGATATTCTAAAATTTCAGCAAAGAATTGGTAAACAAATAATAGATGAGAAATTGTGAATTCAATCAAAAGCATCAACCTGAAAAAGTGGGCACCCACAATGCGATCATTTGAGTTGGTTTGTTTCCCAATTACATTGAGGTCAATGGTGGAGGTATTTGTAGCCAATATACAGTGAGGAGGACATGCCTTTTCAATCTCAGAAAATATTTTCTGCTTCAGCGAAATATTTTCAATAACAGCCTGCAACATGGCCATGATTATTTAATCGGTGAATCAATTTTACTTCAAAAAGCTAGGATGAGTTTCTTTATTTTAATCGGAAATAAACATCATTATTTCTTAGTAGACAAACCTCAATGACCATATCCACATCTTTGAATTCTGTGTAGTCCAGTACGCCCTTCAGCATGGAAAGAGCTTTCTCAGCTTTACCTTGTGGTACCTTTTTCCTTGATACCAGACCCCGGACGTTTTCTGACGAACGAGAACATAAATGAAATTTAAAAAAAAAAAAGATAGAAGAAGAAATCAAATGACAAATTCATTACTGGAGATAATTTAAAATCTATTTATTTGCTTTTTCAAGAATGTGCATCTTCATTTGAATGATTGAAGCTGAATATTTAAATATTAACTTCATGCAATAGTCACTGACCTTCTACAGCTTTTATGCCCTTTAGCAAATACTCTGAATTAACTTCTTTGAGAATGACAGAAATATTGCTCAAAATAAGAGCCGTTGATATCCCGGAGCCCATGAGGCCTCCGCCAATGACAGCAACTTTCTTTATTGGTCTTGGTTTGAGCCCAACATCAGTAACATTAGGTACCTGAATGGTCAGACAACTGTTCTTTACCCAGAACATACAAATGTTTCTTGAGACATGTTAAAGATATTAATACTTAAAATTTTCAATAGTGAGCCTATGTGGTAGGAATTAATTTCAGCGTTTCACCACAACAACCTGTGAGATGAGACCACTCATCTTGGAAACAATGATACTGGCTAGATATTGTGCAAAATCACACATGAATAGCATTTTCATTGTTTTTTCTGCTACCATTGATTAGGCAAGACGCAAAAGCAAAGTGATTTTCTCGTGGCTTGTACCTTTGATGTTGCCCTTTGAGCAAAAAATGCATGCACTAAACCTTTTGATGTATCTGTCAGGATTAACTCCCTGAATACTTGTGCCTCCTGCAAAAAAAATTCACATTTGCAGTTAATCAAATTTCCATCATTTTCCTTCACAAAGTTGTGTTCTTTTTTATATTTCTGTGGAAACACCACTCTTTATTTATGTCTGACGAGCCAAACGTGACCAATAACTGAATAGATGTAGAAATCAACATACGGTTCCAAATATTGTTAAAAAATGATCAATAAGTAATAACTAAATAAACCCTCTTCAGATAATAATGATCGCCAAATATGAATCCCACATGGCAAAATAAGGCCGGAGATAATTATGAGAAACCAAGAGCTGAAACTTTATCTACCTTTAAAAGTCCGCTATGCCCTCCATGGACTATCCCTTCCACAATTACATCAAGGCATGCCTGGTGTTGAGGCATATTCTTAGCAGTTCGTTTCGCCATTTGCCTCGCCTCTATTACTACATCACGTGCCTCAGACAAGGATCCTAGTTTATCTGTCCTCTGAAGAGAACGTATCCACGGCTTTCGTCTCTCAGCTATGTCCAGTGCCCATTGGCGAGCCACTTTCAACAATTCACCTGCCGGAACAACAGCATCTACAAGACCAATCTTTTCTCCTTCTTCTGATGTTATCGTTCTAGATAACTGAAAACAGCACGGGGAGAGACAAAGAGGTAGCATATATCAATACAAAACTAGGAACAACACTGCTTTTACATTAGTCTTTGATGGTTTAATGAAAATTCAGACAAGGTGATACCAGCATCATTTCAATAGCTTTAGGCAACCCTATCAGTCTTGGGAGACGTTGTGTGCCTTAGATAACAGATATAAAGAGAACAAATCAGCTGATAATAGCAAACTCAACTTCTTTGTCTAAGCAATTTATTAACTGATAAAATAACGAAATAGAGAACACACCTCCACCACCGGGAATAATCCCAAGTGTAAGTTCGGGCAAACCAAATTGTGCTTTAGGTGCTGCAACTCGGGCATGGCATCCCTGAATAATATTCCAAGACACAAGAACACCACTAGCTAAAGTTAAACTATCAGTGAACTTTCAAATCCACGAATTAATATTTGTCGTCACTAACCAGGGCAACTTCTAAGCCACCTCCAAGAGCAAGGCCCTCAATAGCAGCAACATAAGGCTTTTTCGAGTCTGAATGTGAAAATAATATGATGTAATATGTAAACCAGTAAACTCAATCTTACAGAACAAATATGAAATATTATATATATTAAGAACCTTCTATCATGAGTTCCACGGGCGTATCGGGCAAAACAGATACATCACCTGCATATAGAGTCATAGACAACGATAGCTTACGTTCATCTCATCTGACATAAATATTAGCAAAAATAGTAAATGAAACTCTTGTGCATACCATTTCCATGCACTTTTTCGAACACATTTATGTCGAAGCCGCCAGAGAATTTCCCACCGCTGCCTATGTTTTTATTTGCTTTACAGAATCAGTATTTGTATAATTCAGGTGCAAATGCAACTTCCAAATCAAAATATCCACTCCCAAGAAACATAACCGTGCATAAATCGATAAAATCATATTACAAACATACAGCCAATAGTGAGTTAGATACTGAATACCTTAAAACTAACAGTTGTAATGTAAATGAAAACGAAGAAACCAAAACTAACTGTCTGCTCAGTGATCATAGCTAAACAATTTATCTCATTGAAGGTCATATTAGTCCAATCCCACAACTAACTCGAGTACATCGTCGGCAAGCGGTAAAGTGATTTCCAACTTCTCCAGTCAAACTATAGTTATAATATTGGCTATATATTTCGACGATCCCTAACATTTTGCATTTGAACACTAATATTTAACTGAAATAAGTTCTCAAAGTGTGATAACAGGAGACAAAGTTCAGCAGAGTGAATAAGCCGGTCACTGGTGGAAAGAATAAGGCTACATTCGGAACCATAATTCAAGTAACAAGAAAGAAAAAAAGAACGCATCAAGAAAACAAAAAATTCAGAACTTCATTCCAACTCCCTCACTGAAGAAATATCCACTCCAAAACAAGAGCAAGACGCCTGAAAGGACGGAGATATAAGTAGTACCTGTTAGAACGACAGCCTTGACATCTTCTCTTCGCATAGCCTCCGAATAAGTCTTCGTTATACCATCAAAAACTGAAGAAAAAAAAACAGAACGAAATTTCAACAAGTAACACAAAAATCACCGACCGCCAAAACAGACGAAAAACGAGGAATCATCACGGAAATAGCTGGCGATCTCACCGGCCAGGGAAAGCGCGTTGACTGGAGGATTAGATATGGTGACTATCGCAACGCCGTCGCTTCCTACCTCCATTGACACCGCCTGCTTCATCCTCCTTCTCTCTGTCTTTAACCTCGAACTTCAATCAATCTCTGTGTGTGTGTGAGTGCGTGAAATTTTGGGTAAAGGAGCTGCTGTACTGTACTTAAATAGAGGCGATGAAAGCGAAGCTCAGCTAAAATCAGAGAAAGGACGGTGTAATTACTCAGCAAATAATGTCGTTTTGACGAGAAAAATAATTCAGCAATGTGAAACACAGTTTCCCCAAAAAAAACAAAAACAAATATGAAAAAAAACCTACACTTAAATACTTGTAAAAATTATCAATTCAGTCCATTGTCAGAATTTTTTTACATGTAGATACCTAGTAGAATAAATTTTTTACACATAAGTATTCGCTTGCGCCGCAGGTACATCATATAAGTAAATTTAGGTACGATGTAGAAACATATTGTAGTACATGTACATCACATAATAAATTTAGGTAACATAAAGAAACGTATATAGGTACCACATAAACGTGTGATGTGGTACATAATATACATATAAAAATGTACGTCGAGGATGGTAAAATGGTACACACAACCAGTTGGATACTTAAATATATTTTTTTTCGGACAGATACTGAATTGCAACTTTTTTATAGAAATGATAGATTACCGAAAATAAAAATCATTGAACGTATATAGCAATCATTTTCGACCACACTCAATACTCATGGGTTGGGGTTTGGGAGCCTAATAATTAGAACGGTCAAACGGGCTGGCGGGGCGGGCCTGCCCGCAGCCCGTCAAAGCCCGTCGTTTGGCGGGGCGGATACGGGCCGGGCCTCCATTCGGCGGGCCCAGGAAATATAGGCCCGCCGCGCCCTGCCAGCGGGCCGCGGGCCTGGCGGGCTGGCCCGCCACTATAGAAAAAAAAATTAAATTGATTAATATGAACATTTTCAGCCAAATAAAAAAAAATTCTTAAGGCCCAACATTAATATGGTGTATTGGCCCATTGAAAAAATAAAGCCCAAAAACCACAATAAAATATTTAATTAATCTAATATAATTAAAATATATTTAAGAAAAGCCCGCGGCCCGCGCGGGCTGGCCCGCCTAAGCTCGCTCCCTGGCGGGCCTGAAAAAAGGAGGCCCAACCCGCCCCTTTGGCGGGGCGGGGCGGGGCGGCCCGCGGGCTTTGGACTTTTTTGACAGCTCTACTAATAATCAGAACGTTGTCTCGACAGAATTAAATGCTGACATTAATACTATCATAATTGTACTTTTTAAAATATTTGTCTAATATGGATATCAAAGGAACAAAAAAAAAAAAAGAAGAAAGATGGGTGTGATTTCAATATTTCATAATTGTAATAAAAGAAAAAAATGTTCAAGTTTCCAGCTTAACTGATGAATGGAAATATTTTTTTGAAGATTTTCTCAAATTTTATTAAAAGCTATTTAACTCCAACCAAGATTTTAGAAGGACTATTATCTTTATTGTTAGTTTCTTTGCTTTTACAGTATATATATATATATATTATATATATATTTGTTTCTGTCTTCGTGGGAGTTTTTTTTTTCTGGTTTAATGAGTGTATCATTTAAGAAGAAGACGAACTTTTTAAAATGGAAGACGGAAAAAATATAGAGAAGTATATAATGGGGCCTAAAAACCATTGTTATGGATTTTTATGCTCGATTTATATAGAATTTTTAGTTTTTGTTATTCTAACTTAAAACTTGTATTCTTTCGATTTTTTTTCTTTTAGGTTTGGACTTGTCTTACCTATAGAATTAAAGTATAAACAAATTCTTCTTAAATTTTTTATAGTGGCCTCTTAATAATATTCTGAAAGTTGAATTTGTAGTTGGTATACCAATATAGTGTGATAGTAGTGATGAAATGTAAATTACTGAAAAAAAAGCAAGCGACGTGTCAAATTTTGAGTTGACTTTGGTTATATTTAATTCGGTAAGTAAGACTAAATCTTTTAGGCTTTGTTTGGTTATAGGCCACCACATAAAGGCCCTATAAATAATTTATTATCAAAGTCCAATATAAGTTATCTTATCCATTTTAACAAGTTTATTTATACAAGGCCTCTAATATTTTACTGGGCTTTTTTTAATATCGGGCTTGAAAAAAGGAAACCAAACATGATATAAGTCCTTATTAATTATACTGTTATCTTTGATAGCAAACAGGCCTTAGTTTTTTGTTTGTTGCTATGGGAGAGGTTTGATCGATTGTTACCACACATATAAGCTCCCGACTATTTAACCAATTATATATCTTTTTTCATTTATGAAAAGATATAAAAAGTAAATTATTAAAAAAAAATTGCACACGTGACACATTTGCTTGAAAAAGGTATGGTTTAGAATTTCTAAACAAAATCCCAAATAATATACATATATATATAATGTTAACATATCTCAAGGTTCTATTTACCGAAATATTTATCAAAACCAAAACTTAGAAACATGGAAAAATGAAAACGATAACAATATAAATAAATAAATAAATTTTACATATAGAAGTTGCCAACGTCTTTGCCATGCTCACGAAGGGCATCAAACCGAAGATATCCCCACGGTATAAAAGAATATTCCCATCTGTACCCCTCGCATATTCTCTGCGTTTAAGAGTGTCAAATAAAGCAATTCCCTCTTATATATAAAGGAATAGAATCGCAAAGTTCATAATTTGAATTGCTGAAAGGAAAATCGAGATGAAGTTTGGGAAGAGTTTGAGCGCGCAGATTGAGGAAACGCTGCCGGAATGGAGAGACAAGTTTCTGTCGTACAAAGACCTGAAGAGGCGTCTCAAGATGTTCGATCCTAACCTAAATTCTCAGAAGAGGCAGCGATTTGATGATAACGACGTTGATTTTGTCAAGCTTTTGGAGGATGAGCTGGAGAAGTTTAATGATTTCTTTGTCGAGAAGGAAGAGGAGTATGTCATCCGATTGAAGGTGCTTGTTTGTTTGTTTATTTATAGCTCGTTTACTGTATATTATATTCTGCTTGTCGATTTCTCCTTTTTCGTCTTACAGTACTCGATTTCGCTGGGATTAAATGGCTTTAGTGTTGATTGTTTGGCGTTTATTGTGATTTCTGTGTTTCAAATTTTAACATTATGGTGCTGCAAACTGTTGAAGCATTTGGGGTAATAAAATCTGTAATGCGAAGTCAGAATTGGAAAGTAGGAATAGTGAGATAATGTTAAATGGAGGGTTCCATCTTAAAAACAATTGTTGAGAAGAGGAGAGGCCTATTTGATTTACATACTAGGGTGAAGTTATTTATCCGATGTGGGACAAATAAACTCAACAGATAAAGCCATTTAACGATCTTTTTGTCGTGTGGTAGCTTTGATTGTTGACAGTTCTTGATGTTAGCTCCTGCAGATGAATAGATTTTAGCAGATTAGGAGACCAATGTGTGTTTTATGATTATTGTAATAAACATACATCATTTTCTTAACAGGAATTGCGGGATAGAGTAGAAAAGGCCAAAGATAAGAAAGATGAGATGATCAAGGTTCGAAAAGAGATAGTTGATATGCACGGAGAGATGGTTTTATTGGAAAATTACAGTGGTCTTAACTATACAGGTTAGTCATCTTCAACAGTCTTTGCTCGTGTATATCTTCTGATTCTTGGAGGTGCATCATGAAAATGTTTGGTATATTGGATATTATGAGATTTCAAATCTTTCTCAGTTCTTATACTGATAAACCCTTAGCCCCTTTCTACATTTGACTGAAAATTTGATATGACCGACCATGTTATCCATTCTCTCAACTAATCTGATGGATAAATAGTCTGAATCTAACGCTGCTTGCTTGGCGTTAATTTCATCTTAGCACTATTCATCATTTTGGCTGCAAATTACATGCAGGTTTGGGCAAAATACTAAAAAAATACGACAAAAGGACGGGTTCAGTTCTTCGATTAGCCTTCATTCAGAAAGTTCTTGGGCAGCCTTTCTTCACAACCGATCTGCTTTACAAGCTCGTAAAAGAATGCGAGCGAATGCTCGATGAGTTGCTTCCTTCGATCGAACCCTTAATCACAGATGATAGTTCCGATCCACCGTCCGAACCAGTCGGTAAGTTGAAGGGCTTTGCTGAGTTTGAATACACAAAGAGCCTTCATATGAAGAGCACTATAGCTGCACTGAGAGCTATGAAGGAGATCCGTAGTGGGAGTTCAACTGTTAGCGTTTTTTCTTTGCCACCTTTGCAGATAGATTGCTAGGTAGTGGGGATCTTAGATTTGGTAGTAATATGGGAGATCATTAGATTTGCGTTCTGATATCATCTTTTCTTCTTCTTCTTCTTTTTTTCTTTTTTTTCTTTTTTTTTTTTAACATAGGGTGGAAATGTGTAAATACGTTACAAATATATAACAGTACTCTTCTTCAGTTCTACAATTGCTTTTAACATTGTTCCCTTCAGCCTATTTCTTATCCTGAAAATTGTGTATTTAATGATTATAATAGGGATAAATGGTGCTCAATGTTTACTCTATCGACCAATTTAGTCCTCGATCTTGTCGATTTTGGACCAATTTAGTCATTCTGTCACGATAAACGTCAATTTTAACAGAAATTTCACATGTGGCTCATACTTAAACATGTATGGATCGAATTTTGAAATATTTACAAGATTTGGGGGTTCGTACTGTTTTTTTCTACTGTCAATGAAGCTCGATAAATCAGATGATCTAGAGCTCATATTCGAATTTAAGAGGAGAAATTTTTAGTTTCGTGCTTTAATTTCAATAATCAATTCAATTTTATCGATCCAAAAATGATTTATTGTGAGGCACACGTAAGATTTTCGTTAAAATTGACGTTTATCGTGACGGAAGTCCAAAATCGACAACATTGGGAACTAAATATGTTCAGATAAAAAATCGAGAACTAAATTGGTACATATGCCCACACTAATGATGTTAAATGCAGGGTGATTACTGGCCCTGAGTTGTACAGATTGTCACAATCAACCAGTGCAAAAGAGGTGGGAGAAGCATACCTATTGGTGCCACAGTTCGCTGGAGGGGAATCTTGTGAAGAGCACCCACAGATCTTAAATACACATTGTGGATCATTTTGAATTTTATCATCTATTTAATGATTAAAATATATCAAAAAGTAGGAGGATATACCTTGCGGTACCAAAATAAAAAAAGAAATATTTTATAAAGACGTCCGTGCTACTCGCGATTCCCATTTTATTTTATTTTCTTTTTTAAAACTGGTGGTAGAAAAATATTTAGGCATTGTTTGGTTCTATGTGTTTAGATATTTTAAAGGTTAGTTTAAAGGATATTGAGGTGTTTGGTTCATAGATTTATATAAAATATGGGTTTATATATACCAAGTTTAAACCCATGTATGAGGGTTTAAATAAACCCGGTTTAAATAAACCCACCTCTCAGATGGGTTTATTTAAACACGTTAACCAAACACACATTTTATTTTATTCCCACTAATTAATTTTATGTAAACTTTACTAATTTAAACCCTCGTAAATATAAACCCACGAAACAATCGAGCCCTTAAAAGTAAGTGAAAACATTCATCCATAAAGTCAAAATCCCTAGCAAGCAAAGGTGAGGAGGCTTAGATTAGAAGAAGCGATGACACTGGATGACGATAGCTCCATATACGTCGGCGGTTTACCTTATGAGATCAACGAAGATGCTCTTCGCAGGGTGTTCTACGTGTACGGTGCCGTTGTCGCCGTGAAAGTAAACTCGTCCTCTTTTAGTTGGAGTTCTTATCAATCTTGACGGTGGTTTATAATTGTTGCAAAAATAGCCAAATGTTCGTTTGCAGCTTTCTGAATTTGTCAATATTTCAATGTGAACTTGCGTAATAAAGACCTACCACGATTGCTGGAGTTTGGTTTTCGTATGTTGCGTGCACGAAGGCTAAGCTATGCTTAAATTGCTTGGATTTTCAGTTGCCGCTTGGAGTATATCTAGAAACTTGAGTTTTAGAAATTATTAGCCACTTTGGAGGTGCCGCTCATAGTGAAAAACCTCTAGTAAAAAATAGTGTGATATGCCTTGTTATGAAGCTAAAGAACTCCTTTCTAATTTGTGTTTATGACTTGCATATTTGTTACTTGATATGCCTTGATGTAATATCATTGTTGTTCATTCGATTCTAAATATGACTTAAAACTTAAAGTAGATTATTTGCTTTGTCGTCTCATTATCCTTTATGAGAATCAGTTGATTGAAATCTGAATGACAATTATCGATGATATTATACCAGATAGTCAATGACCGCACTGTTGGGGGTAAATGCTATGGATTTGTTACCTTTGCTAATCCTAGATCAGCAATGCAGGCCATAAAGGAAATGGATGGCCAGGTACTCCCCTCCTCCACCAACCCCCTCTCTTTACATATATGCCTGCCACAGATATGCAAACATCAATCTCCGCTTGCTTAATATGCCGCCCTGCATATACTAGTTTGGGCATTAAATTATTTTATTCATAATATGGTCATTGTTTCATATGTTGATTCTTCGGGTTATTTGACCTAATGAAGTGTTTATTCAGACTATCAAAGGGCGAGTTGTGAGGGTGAACGGCGTGAGGACAAGAGGTGCGTGGCGAAATGTTAACCGTGAAAGCTCAAGGCACGGTAGGGAGAGGAGTGTAGATGGTGATAGACTCCATGAACGATACAGTCATAGAGATAGGTCTCAGGACCTAAACAAAGACAGAGAAAGAAGTGACGATCATACAGAAGATGACTACGTGGAAGGAGATAGATATAGGGATTACAATAGACATATGGTGGATGAGCATGACCATGGGAGAAAGCGTGAGCGTGATTGGGAAAGAGAGAGTGATCATGGCATTGAGCAGCAAAGGAACAACGGTCACCATAGAAATGAGGATAATGATAAAGATCACCATTTTCCTGAGTTGAACAGGTGCTTATAAAACTACAGTGTTTTGGGAATATGCTCAAAGTAATTTATGATCATGATCTGTTACTTTCTGGTCATATGTCATTGATCAGGGCTGGATACGATGATCGAAGTGGTAGAGAATTTTCCTCAGAGGCATTCAGTACTGACGAAGATGAGGTTGAACGTTGAATGCTTGGTTTTTTTGCGAGTCACCTATGTCTGCAGCTGCTTTGGAAGAGTGCAAAAGTTTTTAAGTTGCTGACACAAAGTTCTTTAATTGGCAGGTCAAATCCAAGTTAGACATGTCAAAACTAAAGCTTGGAGAACTTCGCAAGGAGGTCTGCTACTGTTAAATGCAAATATTATCTCTAATTATTGGCAGTGGTACTATTAGTATTGGTTAAATTGTGGGAACTTTTTCACATAAGTCTAAACTTTTGTCGTGCATATATTAATTCTTGTTTTTGGTATGTTTGTGAAAAAAGCTTCATGTTTGCTATATTCATTTATCAGATATCTCAGATGGAAGATTTGGCATCAGTGAAACGAGAAACTGTCTCTAAACTGAAAGAGAAGTACCAGGTCTCAACGGCTCACTGTACCAATTTAGTAACATTGTGTCCTTTTTATTTCTTCAAGATTTTAATCACCTGGAAATATTTATATGACCTTAGAGACTGGAGGATTCCTTAATTTCTGCCAGAAAGCTTACGTCACATCATCGCAATCTTTTGGTGAAGGTAATAACTGCCAACAGGTTACATCTTCTGCAATTGAGACGTTGGTCCTCAATATTTAATCTCTGATTGCGTTTGGTTATGCAGTTACGTAAATCCTACTTGCAAACGAGAGATTACGATGAGAAATTCAAAAGGTCAGAAGAAGATCTCAAGGTTAGTCAATGCCAGAATATTTCATTGTCTTATCTCTTTGCTCTTGAATTATCACATTATATCAATCAGAAGTACAATCCCCAATATGAGACAATATGGTAAAATCTAGAATCACTCCACATTTCTTCATTACGACCGAAAACAATAAGAAATGTGAAATACTGTTTTCCTATTTAAAGAATCCATATATCCCATGATCTTGAAGCGTCTTCTGGCGTTCTTATGAAATGTTTACTCCGCCGACGTGTTTGAGGGGACGAAAACTCCAACCTTTCAATCAATTTCTTCGTGTGTGTGTGTATATATATATATTCATGGCTTCGAATGACGTGTAGTAAACGTTGCAGAGACTCGTGGACTCAACTATGGAGGAGTTGGAGACGATGGCTGATGCATAGATGGCGTAAGTAGCTAGCGATGCTTTTACATGATGTGTTATTTCATCAATATCCTTGTGGTGTTTAGTGTCTTTAATAGACAAACAAATTAAAGATCTTATCTTTATGCTTTAAGTGTTATAACAGAAGAATTTTATATTATCAATATATGTGTATAAGCATCAGCATCATCGCATCGGCATAGCTATATACCTAACATAGGGATAGCCCATGCCTTGTTTTTAATTCGAAGGGAACAATGAATGGCTCCATATTTGATTTGGATAGCATTAAATATTAATTCATCTTGAAGTCGCCGAAGAATAAAGCAAAATCAATTATAGACACAAATAGTGAAAGATCTTCTTTCTGAAATGGAAGTTTTCAAATTATAAGGCAAATTATGATATATTTTCACGTGGATATACAGAAAGACATTTTATTACTTTAAGAGTCCGTCTGTTTAGAAGAATAATTGTATTAGTTTTATTTGGATTCATATAACGGGGATATGAGTTTTTTGAGGTGTTTGGTCGATTAGTTTAAATAATAACATCCAATTTGTTTGATAGATGAGTTTAAATGATATTAAATCTAATTAAATTCAATTACAATCTTACCATTATTTTGAATTTAAATTTTTTATAAATAAACGATAAATTTGTCGAAAACAAAAATAAAGTACTAGATAAATGTAGGAAAATGCTGATTTAGTTAATACCTTATTGAGAATATTAATAAGATATTAAATAAATCATATAATTAAAAGAGTCATCCAATCAAACTCTGAATTAATTAATTCTAACCCTCACAGTCCCCCTACTATTCAACCAAACGGGCTTTAAGTTTTTATGTTTTTTTTATTGCGCAAAACTCATATATGTTGTTTAAACTTAACACCGTACCCTCGGTGTTGTCTAAAACTTAGCAATGTACTTCCAGTCAGGAGCGTAAATGGCAAGAAACGCATAATTACATAAACTACGACGTTGTTTTATGCTATTTACAAATCATCAATAGTTAGTTTTTAATCATGCAATTTAACCAAAATTATATAAATAGATTGTAAATTAAAAATGGGAAAATGTGTCATTAAGGGGAGTTCGAATAATTACATAATAAGTAAACCTCCTATGTGGTAATTATAGATACGGTCTTGGCCTTGTATTTCCGTTTTCGTCGACTGATTATATAGACCTAACCTCTCTCTTCGTCGTCCCTCTCTGCAGTTTTAGGCTTCCACAAATTCGCTTCTATTAAAAAAAAAAAAAAAACTAGTATTGCTCAAAGATGGCTTCTTTATCCTCAATCTATCAATCCCAGCTTTCACTGAAGAAATCCCAATTCGCGCCACCCTTGAACGGACCTCAGGTCCGAATTTCTTCGCTGCCCGTCTCATCGTTTTACCATATAGTCGGCAAAAGAGGAAGAAGAAGCGCGGCAACTAAGGTGGTCTCGGCGACGACGTCGGTCGAGAAGAAAAAGCCTCAGAAGAGCGAGCCAGATAAGTTCGTGGACGAGATGAGGCTCGTGGCGATGAGACTTCACACGAGGGACCAAGCGAAAGAAGGTGAGAAGGAGCCACGTGGCCAGCCAGTGGCTAAGTGGGACCCTTCAATTGAGGGCTACTTGAAGTTCTTGGTGGATAGTAAGCTCGTTTATGACACGCTTGAGAGGATTGTCGATGAAGCTGCTTTTGCCGAGTGTAAGAAATTCATTGGTTCTCCTCTTCAATTTGAGCTAACTTTTTTCAGAGCTGAGTTCCCTTTATATGAATTGCCTGAGCTAGTTTTCTGGAAATTATATTTCTTGATTGTCTGAGTCATGCTTTGGTGGTACTTAGACTTTCGAAAGTGTATGATAATGCAATACGAAGCTTTCCGTAGCTTTTAGTACATTAGCTAGCTTGTGCAACGACGGCGTGACAGTGATTTTGCCCTTTTTTTTGTCGGGTTTGATAAAGATTCACTTTTTATATTCGGGGGAACTTCGATAATGGATTTGCAGAAGTTGAATGCCATAATTCTCAGCAAGATGCATTAGGGTTGTGTTTTCTCGATACGCTGAGCTATAAATATTTCTTGATTCTGTGTAAAGGGGGCACATATCTTAATTTTTACGGTGATTTCTCAAATATGTATTTTTAACATGATTGGTTTGTCTCTCGCCGATATGGAGAAACAACAGAGTTTTCTTTATTTGAGTTGAAGAAGCCCTTTATACTTCTGCAGATGCAGAATTCAAGAACACTGGTCTAGAGAGATCACAAAGTCTTGCAAGAGATTTAGGATGGTTCAAAAACCAAGGCCACGTCATACCCGAACCATCTTCACCAGGCGTCAGCTACGCCCGATACCTCGAGGAGCTCTCTACGAAAGATCCTCAGGCATTTCTCTGCCATTTTTACAACACCTATTTTGCTCACACGGCTGGTGGTAGGATGATTGGGAAAAAGGTATCAGTCGATATTCTTTACGTTCTAACAGCTTTCTCGCTATATAATTTCGAGATTAGACTGTGTTGAGATAGAGAATCTTTGATTAAAGACGTTTTTTTTTTTTGCTATTTTTCCTTTGTTTTGGATGATTCAGGTTGCAGAGAAGATACTTGATGGGAAGGAATTGG
This sequence comes from Lindernia subracemosa, assembly GCA_028392965.1. NCBI lineage: Eukaryota > Viridiplantae > Streptophyta > Magnoliopsida > Lamiales > Linderniaceae > Vandellia > Vandellia subracemosa. The sequence goes on along the minus strand of JAQPCC010000002.1, from coordinate 5,179,917 downwards.
AGTTCTACAGATGGGACGGAGACCTCACTCAGCTATTGCAGGGCGTTAGAGATAAGATTAACAGAGTTGCTGAGGTATGTTCTTGCATGTCTTTCTTTGGTCATTAACATTACCTCATTACTGCATGATGGCTTTATTAATTTTCTTTTTCCGAGCAACCTTTTAAGATAAATCATATGATATTTGTTGGGACATACTGCAGAATTGGACAAGGGAGGAGAAGGATCATTGCCTTGAAGAAACTGAGAAATCTTTCAAATTCTCAGGGGACATTCTTCGTCTTATACTGTCCTAATCGGTCGCAAAACATGGTCAAATCTGTAAGTATTGTATCATCTTCTGACTACGTTTAATGCCCGAAAAGGTTATGTATCTTAACAGCTCATTGCTCCTTCGTACGTTTCTAGATTTGAAACTCAATATATCAGAAATTGTTATTGCAAATCAAAGAGTGGTTCCAACTATACAGTGGTAAAGGTATGGTTTAATCCATTCCGTATCTTGAAAGGCAGTGTTGGAATGCTCTGTTCATGCCAGTAGAAATTGTCGGGATCAGCCATAGACTTAACCCGAACCAACCTCTCAAAGTTGCTCTTGTAATACTTGACGCCCCATTTTCTCGCATTAGCAAATCTCATGTAATCATCCGACCCCATCGTGTTTATGCCCAAATCCAAGTCCCGATAGTTGACATACGCCACCCTTGGTAGCTTAGGTGCATAAGCAGCCATGTATTCGTAAAGTCTATTGATCCAACGATAATGTTTGCTGATGTCATCTTCGTGGTTTCTTCCCCAGGCTGTAATATATTGCGCCATGAAAATCACACCCTGCCTGTGAGGAAATGGAATTTCTGTCTCGGAAATTTTAGCCATTTTCCCACCGAAAGGGTTCCATATCAGCTTTGGCGTTTCTTCTTCTAAAATGATCTTCCAAAGCCCTTCGATTCCCGCTTCTGGAACCACTTGTCTGAAGAAATCCGATTTAGCCTTGAAGTAGCTTATGTATTGTGGCTTCCCTTGTAATAAAACTTCTGGGCTTGTGCCCCTTGGATAGTCGGCTATGTATAACACCGACTCGATCCAACTCATCTCGATGCAGTCCTTTCTAGCCAAGCCCAGTTCTGGAAAACCGCTCTTCATTACCCTCAGAAGCCTATCAGCCCTACCAAGAAACAGAGCATTGTAAGATGTCTGTATAGTTCTGTGGTCTGTTTTTGTGCCATTCACTGGTTCTATGAGCACTCTTATGAAGAGATTCTCGTCGAGCTTGTCTGAAACTTGTTGCCATCTATGTAATATCTTAGTAGCGCCTTGTTCTAAAGTTCGTGGGACAGTGAAAACAGTCACGATCGATGGAACTTGGACTAGTCTCACTTTCCATGCTAATATGATACCAAAGCTACCTCCTCCGCCGCCTCTTATAGCCCAGAAGAAGTCCTCTCCCATGGATTTTCTATCGAGGATTTCACCGTTTGCATCAACAATTCGTGCATCAAGCACGTTATCAGCCCCCAGCCCATACTTCCTCATCATGGGACCGTAAGCACTGCCCGTGATATGCCCACCTATGCCTACACTTGGGCACAAACCAGCAGGGAAGCCAAGGATCGGGCTTTTCTCTGATATTCTGTAATAAAGTTCGCCTAGTGTCGCGCCGGCTTGCACCCAAGCCGTCTTATCCGATAAGCTGACTTTTACGGAGCGGAGAATACTGAGATCAACGAGTATGAACGGTGGAGGCTGCCGAAAGCCCGATGTGTAAGAGATGCCTTCGTAGTCATGACCACCACTTCTTATCCTCAGCTGGTCATTGAGTCTTTTGGCGCAGACAACAGCCGACCCGACGTGGGATTCTGACCGTGGCGTGAAGATGAGGGAAGGCTTGGGCATGGAAGGTAATAAGCATCGGAGATTCTGCGCCGTCGACCCAAGAATCGCATCGTACGAAGCAGTTTCTGGGGCGTAAAAAGCAGAGGAATCACAAGGGATCGAGGGATCATCCACGCTTTTTACGACACATCTGGCGAACGATTCTTGAATTTGATCTGACAATGATTCGTTAGCTTCTGAAGCTAACAACATTGAGTAGAAATGAAAGTATACGGATGATGCTGTAATAATCCATTTCTTTTCTGAAAGCTTGACTTAGCAAGTCTTTTTGCTGGTAGTTAGCTTGAAGAGTGTATATATGAGCATTTTTTTTTTTCCTGGCATGTGAAAAGCTACCATTCATTACGTATAAGTACACGGCAGCTAATATTATCGAATGATGAAATGAATATTAATAATTGAGTGGTGTTGATGGAGTTTAGCGAAGTACTGTTAGGCGACGAATATGAAGTATATCAATCCCAAAAAAGTCTAAGCTCGTTGAGTAAGACGTTCTAACAACTATCTTTTGTATGTTATGATGGGTAGATTTGCAAGAAACAGATTAGCTTGAAAGCAAGCAGTAATGAAAAAAAGATCTCCCTTTACCATACAATGAATAAGCCATTGTTCCATTACACTTTTGTCCCCATTGATTATCGTATCTTGTATTGATATGGGACGGAGCATATGGCGAAGAAGATTAGTCCCACTGGAAGTCAAGGTCGACTCATAGCTGAACTTAGCCGTGTGGAAACTACGGTGGTATTGTGTAGGTTGGTATGTTAGGCAAATTATTGACAGTCCATTTGCTCTGTAAGAGAAAGGTTTCACACAATCTTAGATCTTTATTTTCATCCGACCATTATGTCTCATTCTATCAAATTGAGGAAGACTTTTAGGGTTTTTTTTTTTTTACTGTCCCGAGGTATCCCCATTCGACCTGGCTATGAGCTAACCCCTAAATACCGGCGTAGGCTTTGCACCACACAGACCTGGCGGAGGCTTAATTGCGCTACAAACTCCAGTGATGTGACTAATCCCCGGGATCAGATAAGTATGTCCCAAACCCACCTGACAACGATAGTCATGGAAATAAATCATATGGGGATTGCTCCAGAAATTGTGGGAGGGGGAAATTCGATTCCACAACTAATTCACAAATCCTTAAAGAGGAAGACTTTTAGGGTTGCTAGAATAACAATCTCCACTTTTCTTTTCTTGGTAGAGATTTGCTGGAATTTGGTGGAATTACACGTCAATTATCCATTTATTATCACTCCATGAAAAGTCCAATATATGATGATGTTCTTGCAACAAATGGATCAGATTTTGGTCCAAGAATGATTGTTATGATTTTAAACCTAAAAACCCATCTTTATTCTTTCATTACACAAACAAACAAAGGAAGCATAAAGCATCGAAGATGGTTGCTGCAATGTGTTGTTTATATCTTCGTCGGAATGCTCTGTTCATGCCAGAAGAAGTCGTCAGGATCAACGGCCGACTTAACGCGGACAAGCCTTTCGAAGTTGCCCTTGAAGTACTTCTCTCCCCATTCTCTTGCACGGCCATCGCCGCCCCCATTGCATGGCTTCAAGCTCATGCCAAGATCCACGTCTTTATAATTGACGTACGCCTCTCTCGGCCGCTTCGAGGCATACGCCGCCATGTATTCGTAGAAATTCCTGATCCAACCGTAGTGCTTGCCCATATCCTCCTTGTCGCTCTGCCAGCTCGTGAGGTACAGCGCGGTAAAGATCACGCCTTTTCTGTGAGGGTAAGGAGTTTCGCCGTCGGCAATCCTGCCCATCTTGCCGCCGAGAGGGCTCCATACAGTGAGCGGCGAGTCTTCCATCAAGAACTGCCTCCACAGCCCTTCCAGCCCTTCCTCTGGAATCACCTCCCTGAAGAAGTCTGATTTAGCCTTGAAGTAGTTCTTGAACGGCGCTTGACCTTGCAAGAGAACGTCTGGCCTCGTATTTGCCGGGAAGTTACCCATGGCTACCACCGACTCGATCCAGCTCATCTCGATGCAGTCCTTTCTAGCCAGGCCCAGCTCAGGAAAATCGCTCTTCATTATCCTCATCAGCCCGTCGGCTCTGCCAAGAAACAGAGCATTGTAAGACGTTTGTATGGTTCTTTGGCCTGCTTTTGTGCCATTCACTGGCTGTATGAGCACTCTTAGGAAGAGATTCTCGTCGAGCTTGTCTGAAATCTGCTGCCATCTGTGTAATAACTTTGTGGCACCTTGTTCTAACGTTCGCGGGACGGTGAACACAGTCACGATCGACGGGACTTGGACTAGTCTCACCTTCCATGCTAATATGATCCCAAAGCTACCACCTCCGCCGCCTCGTATGGCCCAGAAAAGGTCCTCTCCCATTGCTTCTCGATCGAGGATTTCGCCGCCTGCAGTTACTATCCGTGCGTCGAGGACGTTATCTGCTCCGAGCCCGTACTTCCTCATCATGGGACCGTAAGCACCGCCCGTGATGTGCCCGCCCATGCCCAAGCTCGTGCACGCGCCTGCAGGGAAGCCAAGGTTCAGGCTTTTCTCTGAAATTCTGTAGTAGAGTTCGCCGTTGGTTGCGCCGGCCTGCACCCAGGCCGTGTTATCTTGCACGCTGACGCTGACTGACCGGAGTTTTGCGAGGTCGATGAGCACGAAGGGTAAGGGCGATGTGAGCTCCGAAGTGTAGGAGAGGCCTTCGTAGTCATGCCCGCCGCTTCTCACCCTGAGCTGGATATTGAGCTTCTTGGCGCACGAAACCGCCGATTTGACGTAGGATTCTGACGACGGCGTGAAGATGAGGATTGGCTTCGGGTTGAAAGGCAACAAACACCTGAGATTCTGCGCCGTGGATCGTAAGACGGCGTCGTACGAGGATGTCCGAGCAGTGAAGAAAACGGTTGAATTAGAAGGGATTAGAAGGTCAGTATCGTTTTCGACGCATTTGGGAAACGAATCTTGGATTTGGTCTGGTGATTCATAGGCTGAAACTAGCGATAGCAATGAAGTGAGAAGGATTAGGGAGACGCTGTAATAAGACTTCATTCTTTTTTTTTTTTTCTGCTTCACTTGAGAGCTAATTCTGAAAGAACATCTACAGTCTACACATTTTTTTTTCTTGGTAGTGAAGAGTGGATAGTTAATGCGTATGTAGATCAAATCCCACTAAGACTTAAAGACACTTGAAAACACCATTTTTGTCAACTCTTCCCCTTTTCTTCTATAAAAGGTATCTTAGGTAGTGCCATAGTTGTCCACTAAATTCAGTTCGAAATGAATGTAATCCTCCCCGTCATATGCTATGAGATGATATCGATTTCCAGCGAGACTAATCCCCCTAACTTATATATCGTCTGTAGACCACACAGACTACGATAACTAAGGAAGTTTGGTGAATTTGACCTATCCTTGATGTTATGACCCGACAGTTTGACCTATCCTTGATGTTGGCGTATGAAACTGAATCCCACATCAGATAAATAGAAGTTGTAAGACATGCATGTATATAAGCTCGTGGGCTACTCTCTCTATTGACAATTAGTTTTAGAGCGAAACCTCACACACGTAGTCTGAGCGCTTAGGTTTGGGTTAGAAGTGACTCTTATCTCCCTATCCCTACACTTCAAAAAAACTACATTCTTTGACTCTTTGATTATTTGTAAGAGACGCATTGCATTGTTTGTAGCACTGCGATTGCTTGTCCTAATGGACTTATTTCAAAGCTTGTCGATATTTTTTAAATTCTATAAATCCTTTTAAATGATTTGCTTGCTAAACTGAGATTAATATGTTGCGTTTGGTGATACACTGACTGATTAATTAATAATGTATTAGTCGTCGGTGAAACCGATAATCTTAAAGAGTATGGGAAGAAATGGGAACATTGTTTAATTACGTGTGGGATTTATTTTGATCTAGTTTAGGATGCATGCGCCAAATTTATATCTATACTCTTTTATAAACAGCTTAAATACATTGGGTCCGTCAATTTATTTTTTATATTTAATTAATTAATTATAATAAAATTAAAATATGATTATCCACTACCAATTTTATTTTATTAATTATAATAAATTTAAAAGATAAATCACCCACAACCAAATTTTGATATAAATTTGAACATCATCTATTATAAGATAAATTATTAAAATATAAAGAGTATTATTATACATATTTATTTATCAATACACACATCGGGTCGTGAAAAAATACTAGTTCTAATTTATGAGAAAGAGAGGAGAGTGTTTGGAAGAAAAAAAAACTAAAAATTGTAGAAACTATAATTTTATTTGAAGAGTAATTTAATTGTAAGAAAAATAAATAAAAAAAGCTCAAAACGATATATTTTATATATATATTTCCTGATGTATTATCCCAAAACGCTACCTACTCCAACTAAGTTCAGTACAAAGCTAACTTGAATTTCAATATAAGATATGAACCAACTCTTCCTTACAACTGAACTAATTTCCTAGTCTGCGTGTACGAAATTCACCCAGACAATGAAAGTCAATGAGTCTAAGTGGAATTGAATTTGTAGCTTCCCTGTGGAGATATGACAGACCTAATTTTTTTTTCAAAAATATCACGGACCTATTACTTAGGGACAAGTAACCTCAAAACTATATATATATATATATATATATATGATCAAAGTTTTTCTACTCGATTATGAGTTTACACTTGGGAAATGAGATTAATTCTTAATTGACAATGAATTTATGCCACACCTTAAAAATGAGGGGTGATTTGCAAATATTGGCATCTTTTTAAGAGTTATTTGCAAAACTAGGCATTATGTGTATTCTATTACAAAAATAGGCACAATTTTTTATTTTTTTATTTTTTTATTGGTAATATGTTTTAGTTTACTTTTATTCAAATTTATTATACAACTAAAAAGAAAATGAGGGTACCCGAAAAATATTGAATATCGGGTACTACCCGATATCCATCATTAAAAAATAGGGTCGGATATCGGATAGTATTTTACTACCCGAATTACACGATCGGATACCCAACCATAAATTAAAAATTAAAAAATTTATGAAAAAAATAATGTAATCAATTTCTAATAATCATAAAATAATTAAAAATGATCTAAAATTAATTATTACTCCTCATATTAAAAATATTTAAAAGAGAAACAACATATAAAAATATCATAAATATTATAAATCTTACTAAAATATTAATTAAAAAATAATAAATTTTAAATAGAGTACCCGATACCCGATCCGACGTGTACCCGACAAAATTGGGTACCCGATTGGCGGGTATCCGATATACATTGGGTCGGGATCGGGTAGGAAAATCACTACCTGCCGTAATCGGGTACCCAACCCGAATAACCTGACCCCGTCAAAAACCCGACTCACGCCCACCCTAAATACTGATGTACCAGGGCCATCAATACAGTCACGCCGATAAACAAATTCCGTAAAAATTTCGTCAGGAAATACAATTCAAGTGGTGAACTCCGTTTGCAGTTTTTTAAAATTGTCTGTTATTTATATATATATTTGCGTGAATAGCATTCAAATGCTTTTTAATAGAGCAAATTTTAATTCAGTCCCTGTACCTATATTTTAATTTGTGTCCAGGCCCTATTAGAGTTTAATTTAGTTATAAGGACCTGATTTTTGAAATTATTAGAGAAAAATACCTAAATCATGAGATAAGACATATTTACCCTTTATATCTTCGAAATTACGCTAAAATGTCATCATCTTCAACATTCGATCAAATGCCATCATCTTCAACATTCGATCAATATGAGATAAGACATATTTACCCTTTATAACTAGTAACAAATGTGCTCAAACAAATACCGGTAGCATACTTTAAAATACCAATTTCATTTTATAAAGTATCACACTCTGTACACTTACATCATACGTACATTTTAACAAATATTATTATAAGAATAACTTATAACTACGAATAAATACAGCATATATTATAACAAATACCGCATTCTGCAGATATTACTATTGGACTTGGTCAATCCAAAAAAGTTTTCTTTTTTTTTTTTTCAGACCGCAATGTGTTGTGTAAGTTTACTTTGACCTATTCTGTTTCATTTGTTGTGACTTATATGTGATAACCAGAATAATATATTTACTCTGAATCTACTTGTCGGTCACTACCATCCAAAGTTACATGCTTCACTTTAGCGTAGATGTCATTCCTAACGTCAAAGTGACGCATATGAATGTCGAGAACATATAGTGGGGAGCATGGACTGTGGTATGTGGGTTTGCATGTTTGGGGAGGCTGTAATGTGAGATGATGTGATTTTCTGGGACGAAAGGTAACAAGACTCGCGACATTCGAGACTATATGACTCATATTTTAGCTGCTTTGCGGGATTTTGGTGCGAAGTCAAGTCCCTAAAAATACGTAGGTCTTTTTATCTGCAGTTATTCTGTTTATGCTTATTGTTGAATGTAGGATTATGGCTTTTGGCTGTTTTGCCCAAATACCAGGTTATTGACAAATAATACCGCATTCCTTAAAGACAAAAAATACGAAATACACAGACGATAACATATCCCTGGGCAGTTGTACTACATGTCTGGTTCACAATAACATATTAATCAGTAATTAATTTACCTATGTTATTTACCTTTTTTGTGTATAACAATTTCATATACGTAAAAATATGGTTTCACTTTGTTAAACTTTCAAAATTCTCTTTGAGTCACGATATGTACACGAAGAATCATGTTGGAGTTAATAGTCAACGAACCATAATAGATATTTTCTTGAGAAGTTGTCCTACTTATATGAAAGACAAATCAAATCATTAATGAATTGGTAAATCCCAATAATGAACATATTCGAAATGAAGGTATTGATTCACGAAATAACTTTCCAAAAGTAATTCACGAAATTAATCGAAAAAACCATAAATCCTAAACTCAAACCCTAGACCCGAACCACAAACCCTACACCATAACCGCAAACCCTAAACCCTAAAATTGGAGAAAAGGTTGTATATCATAAATCATGATCCGTAAATTATATTGCATTAATCTTACAACCTAAACTACCCTTAATCTTAAACCCGAAATCCTCTACCCTAATCCATGAACCCCTAATACTTATGGTATGGTAACACATAAATCATTAAAGGTAACACATAAACCATTAATGGTAACACATTATAAGAATATTGTACCACATGAAAGAATATAGCGTTTTCTTATATTTTAATCTCCCGCTCAATGTATTATAACACAATGAAATTTTTTTGAAACACCGCCAAACCTAAAAACGATTGCAGATATTCCTCCAAAATCAATTTCTACAGATTAGCTATAATTGTTGTCGAAAACACAACGATTATGGGTATATCGAATATATACATATTAGCTATAATTGTTGTCGAAAATCTGATTTAATTTACCCATGTTTTATCCATATTTCTGCATGATTTCTAGACAAAAGTTTCTTACAAATCTTCGATCTTACGTCGTTAATATCATAATAAATCCTACATGACAAATCTAAATAACAAAAAAAAAACTTAAAATAACATTTCAGTGTTCTAGAGTAACAATATATAGTACCTGTGTAACGAAAAATTGGTGTAAAATACCTCTTCTTATAACACTTTAATAAGGGTATTTTCGTCCAAATATGATTTATGTCCTTTATTTCTAAATTTTACATAAAATGGATCCTTAAAACTAAATACTTTACTGACAGGGACTGAACAATGATTGAAAAATTTAAAAAGGACTGAACACAAATCGTCCATTTTTAATAAGTATGAACTATATATTTAATTTCTATTTTATTCTAATAATTAATTTATGCATATTATAAGTTAATTCATAAAAAAGAATATAAAAGAAAATGATGTCTATTTTTATAATAGTAATAAAATTAATTTAAAAAAAATAAAATAAAAAGGATGCCTATTTTTGTTATGTAATACATACGGTGTCTATTTTTGCAATTCATAAAATGGTCAAGTGTCTATATTTGCAATTAACTAAAAAATGAGACTATAGTCAATGTCCTCTCCAGTCTCTAAGGACGATAGTCAATAGTCGCAGTAAATCCCGCCGTCGTCAAGGAGTAAGTGTCTGCCCCCTCGAAAGGAAAGGATCTCCGCAACGAAGAAATTCCTGATCCAACCGTAATGCTTGCCCATGTTCTCCTTGTCACTTTGCCAGCTTGTGAGGTACAGCGCCGTAAAGATCACACCTTTTCTGTGAGGGTACGGAGTTTGGGCTTCGGAAATCCTACCCATATCGTCAGCGGCGAGTCTTCGATGAAGAACAGTCTCCACAGACAGCCCTTCGAGCCCTTTCTCTGGAATCACTTGTCTGAAGAAATCTGATTTCGCCTTCAAATAGCTCAGTTTAAACGGTGATTTACCTTGCAAGAGAACGTCCGGGCTTGTGTTTCTCGGGAAAGAACCGATGTATAACACCCACCGACTCGATCCAGTTCATCTCGATGCAGTCCTTTTTAGCCAGGCCCAGCTCAGGAAAACCGCTCTTCATTATCCTCAGAAGCCCATCAGCTCTACCAAGAAACAGAGCATTGTAAGTTGTCTGTATGGTTCTGTGGCTTGGTTTTGTGCCATTCACTGGTTGTAGTATGAGCACAGAGATTCTCGTCGATCTTGTCCGAAACCAGCTATGTAATATCTTTGTAGCACCTTGTTCTAACGTTCGGGGGACGGTGAACACAGTCACGATCGATGGGACTTGGACTAGTTTCATTTTCCAAGCTAATATGATCCCAAAACTACCAACTCCACCGCCTCTTATTGCCCAGAACAAATCCTCTCCCATTGCTTTTCGATCGAGGATTTCACCGTTTGCATCAACAATTCGTGCATCAAGCACGTTATCAGCCCCGAGCCCATACTTCCTCATCATGGGACCATAAGCACCACCCGTGATATGCCCACCTATGCCCAAGCTCGTGCACAAGCCTGCAGGGAAGCCAAGGTTCGGGCTTTTCTCCGAGATTCTGTAATAAAGTTCGCCAGTGGTTGCCCCGGCTTCCACCCAAGCTGTGTTGTCTTGTACACTTACATCAACAGACCGGAGTTTTACAAGATCGATAAGAACGAAGGGTAAAGGCGATCTGAGTTCTGATGTGTAGGTAGGACAGGCCTTCATAGTCATGACCACCACTTCTCACCCGGAGCTGGATATTGAGCTTCGTCGCGCACAAAATCGCCAATTTGACGTGGGATTCTGACGACGCCGTGAAGATGAGGATTGGTATGGGCATGAAAGGCAACAAACACCTGAGATTCTGCGCTGTGGACCGTAGGACTGCATCGTACGAGGATGTCTGAGCAGTAAAGAAAGCAGTTGAATTCGAAGAGATGAGAAGGTCAGTATGGTTTTCCACGCATTTGGGAAACGAATCTTGGATTTGAGCCGATGATTCATAGGCTGAAACTAGTGACAAAGCTACTAGCAATGGCGTGAAAAGGATCAGAGAGACGCTGTAAGACTTCATTATTTTTCTTCCTTTCTTCCGCTGCTTCACTTTAGAGCAAATGCTGTAAGAACATATATATTCTTTCTTGGTACTGTTGGTCTTTGTTTATGTATTGAATAGTGGATAGTTAATGCGTCTGTAGGTCAAATCCACTTAGACTCTTGACACATGAAAACACCATTTATGTCAACTCTGTTTTTTTTCTTTTTCAGTATCTGGGCTAGTCCCCTTACCGCGACAAAGTTCAGTTTGAAGTGCATTTGATTCTCACTGTCAAATATGGTATGACACCGACTCCCGGCGGGACTAATCTCCCCGGTCTATGTGTCTCGTCCTTAGTTCACACGTCTACCAATGAGTTTAGTTAGATTTTATCTTGTGACTGTAAAAATGTCATGCTAATGCTACTTATCTTTCCATGGGACACTATTTTTTGTCTTAACTTAATAGGGCAAAGTTGATGGCTTTTCTTCTTAAAAATTACATTCTTGGACTCAAGTATTTGTAATAGACGCATTGTAGGATTGTGGTTGCTTGTCCTATTTCAAAAGGTTGTCATTATTTTTTAATTCTATAAATCCTTTAAATGATTTGCTACCTAATCTTGCTAAAGTGATATTATTCTATTGTGTTTGGTGATACTGACTGATTAATGTATTTGTTGTGGGTAAAACTGAGATACATAGAGTATGGGAGGGACATTGTTTAATTACATGTAAGATTTATTTTGATCTATTTTGCAGGTCTGCATCACATATTCTATAAGATGGGCCAAATTTTAATCATACGACAAATCTCATGACTATTGATGTTTGTTTGTTGTGCATTGGATATGTCGCAGAGACCAGGGGGATTAGTTCCGCTAGAAGTCATGGGTCGTCCTCGTCCCATAGTCAATAACGATGTTCATATTTGATTGGGGTCGGAATATGGAGACTATTGCCCGAGTTTGATTCATATAGGCTGCCTCCGCCGTGGGAGAAAGGCGTGAAGTCAGTTCAGTCACCAGAAGGAAAACACACAACAAAGGGAAAAAGCCTACTTACGATGTTCTTGCAACAAATGGAACAGATTTCTGACGACATCCCTTCGACGAGGGTCAAAGCATGGTTGTTGGATTTGAACCTAAACGGATCTTTATTCTTTTATTACAAACAAGGAAGGATAGCACATCAAGAATGATGCTGCAATCATCCATATGCTCGTGTGTTTATATCTTCGTCGGAATGCTCTGTTCATGCCAGAAGAAGTCGTCAGGATCGACGATCGACTTAATGCGGACAAGCCTTTCAAAGTTGCCCTTGAAGTACTTCTCTCCCCATTCTCTTGCACGACCATCGCGGCTACCGTTGTATGATTTCAAGCTCATGCCCAGGTCCACGTCTCTGTAGTTGACGTACGCTTCTCTCGGCCGCTTCGAAGCATACGCCGCCATGTACCTGTAAAAATTCCTGATCCAACCGTAGTGCCTGCCTATGTTTTCCTTGTCACTTTGCCAGCTTGTGATGTACTGTGCCATAAAGATCACACCTTTTCTGTGAGGGAACGGAGTTTGGGCATCGGAAATCCTACCCATTTCGCCGCCGTAAGGGTTCCATATCGTGTACGGGGAATCTTCTCTTAAGAACAGCCTCCACAGCCCTCGGAGCCCTTTCTCTGGGATCACTTGTCTGAAGAAATCTGATTTCGCCTTGAAATAGCTCTTGAAAGGTGGTTTACCCTGCAAGAGAACGTCTGGGCTAGTGTTTCTCGGGAAAGAACCGATGTATAACACCGACTCGATCCAGCTCATCTCGATGCAGTCCTCTCTAGCCAGGCCCAGTTCGGGAAAACCGCTCTTCATTGTCGCCAGAAGCCCATCGGCTCTGCCGAGAAACAGAGCATTGTATGACGTTTGTATGGTTCTTTGGCCTGGTTTTGTGCCATTCACTGGTTGGATGAGCACTCTTATGAAGAGATTCTCGTCGAGCTTGTCTGAAACTTGTTGCCATCTATGTAATAACTTTGTAGCTCCTTGTTCTAACGTTCGGGGGACGGTGAACACAGTCACGATCGACGGGACATGGACTAGTCTCACCTTCCATGCTAATATGATCCCAAAGCTACCACCTCCACCGCCTCGTATGGCCCAGAAAAGGTCCTCTCCCATTGCTTCTCTGTCGAGGATTTCGCCGCTTGCAGTTACTATTCGTGCATCTAGCACGTTATCAGCTCCGAGCCCATACTTCCTCATCATGGGACCGTAAGCACCGCCCGTAATATGCCCACCTATGCCCAAGCTCGTGCACAGGCCTGCAGGGAAGCCAAGGTTCGGGCTTTTCTCCGAGATTCTGTAATAGAGTTCGCCGGTGGTTGCCCCGGCTTGAACCCAAGCTGTGTTGTCTTGTACGCTAACGTCAACAGAACGGAGTTTTGCAAGATCGATAAGCACGAAGGATAAAGGCGATCTGAGTGCTGACGTATAGGACAGGCCTTCATAGTCATGACCGCCACTTCTCACCCTGAGCTGGATATTGAGCTTCTTGGCGCACAAAACCGCCGACTTGACGTCGGATTCTGTCGAAGGCGTGAAGATGAGGATCGGCTTCGGGTTGAAAGGCAACAAGCACCTGAGATTCTGCGCCGTCGATCGTAGGACGACGTCGTACGAGGATGTCTGAGCAGTGAAGAAAACAGTAGAATTCGAAGAGATTAGAAGGCCAGTTTGGTTTTCGACGCATTTCGAAAACGAATCTTGGATTTCATAGGCTGAAACTAATGCAAATGCTGATAGCAATGAAGTGAGAAGGATCAGAGAGATGTTGCAAGACTTCATTTTTTTTTTCTTTCACTGCTTCTCTTGAGATCAAATCGTGTTAGAACATATATATATATATAGACCAAATCCCACTTGGACTTGACACGTGAAGACACCATTTTTGTTTACTCAATAGGGCAAAGTTAGTGACTTTCTCCTTAGAATAATATTACATTCTTGGAATCTTAATTATTTGTAAGAGATGCTACATTTGCTTGTCCTATAAAAAAAAAAAATGGGACGAATTTCAAAGCTTGTCATTTTTTTTTTTCATTATTATAAATCCTCGACTGAGTCTTTTTATATGATTAGCTACCTAATCTTTGCTAAACTGAGATTAATTTATTGTGACTGATTAATGTATTTGCCGTCGGTAAAACTTATGTATAGAACATTGTTTGATTACGTGTGGGATTTATTTTTTTGATCTATATTGCATGTCTACATCAAGATCAGGCTCGTGACTTTGTTTTTGAATGATTTTGTTTAATTTTTATATGAACTTTTTGCGATATATTGATATTGAGAGAGATCGAAGGAGGGAGATAGAGATTGGCGAGGCAAAGAACTAAAAAATGAATTAAGATTATAATTGTTATCTTCGTTAGTGGCTTTTAGTTGGTATTTATAGGGTTCATGCTGCTATCCTACACATTTGTGTATAATTCAAGTGGATTGAAATTGTGACATGTATTCTATCTAAAAGATGATGCTAAGATCCACACCTTGAATTGAGAAGGTGTGACGCATGTCACAATCTTAACCCACTTGGGTATAAGAATAAACCAATTCAAGTGGGTAGATAAATAACCCAAGTCGGTAGATAAGAATAAATATATTTATTATTTATAGTCACAACTCACAAGCAGTAATAATTGGGATCAATTAAAAATTGTCCAAAAAATAATTTCATCTCCATTTGTTGACATTCTTACCATAATGCAACATGCCTTTTTATTTTATTTTTTAAAATTCTGGGCCACGTGAAGTATTTATTGCGACTGTTTTTGTAACGTAAAACCTGGGATTATTTATAACACACCATTTGCATAACTATAATTTATTTATTACACACCATTTGCATTACTAATATTTATCTTCAACAAAGTCAAAATGCTATTAAAACCTCATTATCATCTTATTAATGATATTTAAATATTGATTCGATTTTATCTTTTTTTTTTCTTAATCGCTGTTTGTGTAAATTGGAACCGGCACGGCACATGAGTGGTTAGTTCTACTGAAAGCCAGATGTCGTATTTGTTAGAGTATGTGTTGGGTATAATTTTCGTATATACGTTTATATATATAATATATATAGTATATATATATAATATACAATACATTTACTACATGTGGTAGGCAAAACTGATTTTATTATCGGACGCTATATCCTGAAAACGATATTACTCTACTCACGGTGCTTACAAAATACGACAATCGTCTCTCAAGATACAACGATAATCGTCCCATAATAGGAGTACTCCAAATTCCGAGTACAACAAACTTATTCAAATGCTTTTCGGATTGTTAGACGAGTTTTGAATATGAAATATACTAAATATATTTCACGACGGGAGGAGAATAAATGCTCGATTTCTATGAAGATCTAAGAGAGGTGTATTAAATGAGCAAATGATGCTGAATTATGCCGAAGAGCTGCGTCTAACTATGGTCGGTCATGACAAGATGCGTTTTTAGCCTAAAAATCTCATTATAAATGGATACCTAGCGGTTCGGTCCCTGACTTTTCAAGCGGGAGGTTAGGGGTACGAATCCTCTAGGGACCTTGACTATCGTTGTTTGTGGGAACTTGTGGCAGATCTCATGGACCAGGAAGGACTAGTTCCAGTGGAAACCGTGGTCGTCCCATAGCTGACGATGATATGTGGGAACTTGTGGCAGATCTCATGGACCAGGAAGGACTAGTTCCAGTGGAAACCGTGGTCGTCCCATAGCTGACGATGATATTCGAATTCGATTCAGACCAAACCTAGTCGGAGTGTGAGGACCACGATGGCGTTGTGTAGGAATACCTACCTGAACGAAAAAAAAATTAAAAAAAATGGATACATATAAGAGCTACAACCTTTTTAACCATTTCTATTTAATTTTTTTTTTTCCAACAGTATCACAATAAGGTTCAAGAAAATTAATAGAAGCAAAGAAATTTGCGGATGTTAGAGAAGATTGTCTAAATGTATTTCCGCAGAGGACTCCTTTAGAGTAGATGAACTCGCCATGGCTTGAATTGATCACAATATCGAACTGCAGGAGAATTATATTTTTTATATATAATAAATGGATGAATGAAAATATTATTACATAGCAAGTGTGTCTTGATTATTATTTAACACATACTAGTGGGTTAGTTGTCATTGCTTTGTTACTGTAATAATATCGACTCCGCAAATAATGCTCGCTCATTATAAAATATATTCTATATATTTATGTGGACGACTTTACATGATATGATCATCACTATAAAAGTTTAAAGTAACTTAGGTCTACATATCACTAATGAGACTCCATTGATTTGTGGACATAATTACACAACAATATGACTAATATGTGTGACTTTATAATAAGTGTAATTTCAATTGCTACGCATGGGGTCTCCGATAAATCAAGTAAGTGTGTGAGCAGAAAAAAAAAAAATACATTTTCCGTCCAAAAATTTTGTTTGGAAAATAATTTCCAAACAAAACCTAATTTTATGGCAATTACTCAAACACACATAGATATCTCAATCCAATATTTTCGAACATTGCACTCAAAATTGCAGACAAAAGATAAGCATTTTAATGGTTGTTAAAAATAAAGATAATAAAAAATAATTATAAAGAAATTACTGTAATAATAGTGATGCTACTTAAGACAAAGGAATAAAGCGGAGGAGCATGCATGAAATTAATAATAATTCGTTATTACATCAAATCATAAAATTAAAAAAAAAAAATTGCTTAGAAAACACTACTCAATTATTATCTTGCATGCTATGCTACTAACCTTCAACTAATAATGCAAGTCAAGGCCGATCATCATTACATTGCCTTGTCTGTCTCTTTTTTCCCCTGCGAATCCTCTATAAATAGCTGCGAAGAAAAAATCAGTTCAAAACCAAAAAGACTGAGAAAGAAATCTCTGTCTATGGGTTTTCTTGCAGCAGTATTACAGTGGACATACCTTCTCTTCTTCTTCTTCTCAGTCACACTCACGAATGCCCTTAGTTCGAATCATTACGACAAAACATGCCCGAATGTCGAGAGTATCGTCTTCAAGGTCGTGAGAGAAGCCACGTCGAAAGACCGTAAAGTCCCCGCAACGCTTCTAAGGATGCACTTCCACGATTGTTTCTTAAGGGTAAGTAAGCCCGCACGCAAGCACCGTAAACATTCTTATTAACAAAGGAAAAGGAAAGAAAACCATTCATCAATATAGTTAATTTTAATCATTTATTTTTTCGTTGCGTCTTTAAGGGGTGCGACGGTTCGATTTTGCTTGATTCGAGAGGCGGCAACACTGCGGAGAAAGATGGGCCGCCGAACCGTTCGCTTCATGCGTTCTATGTCATCGAAGGCGCAAAGAGAGCCGTCGAAGCTGTCTGCCCGGGAGTTGTCTCTTGTGCTGACATACTGGCTTTCGCTGCAAGAGATTCTGTTGTCATGGTAATTACACTTACCAGATTATTAGTCCATCATTATATGAGAAATTTTACGGTGCTCACCTTAAGGTGTCAACTAATGCCACATCACACCATATGTTGATGTGGTATATGTTTATATGACACGAATCAGTGCAACATCAACCCACATAAGGTGAGCACCATGAAATTCCTCATATATATATTAAGTTAATTAAATCTATCACTAGTCTGGAGGGCCAACGTGGGATGTGCCGAAGGGCAGGAGAGACGGGAGGATATCAAGAGCGAGCGAGACGACGCAGTTCTTACCGTCGCCAGCTTTCAACATCTCCCAACTTCAGAAGGCCTTCGCACTTAGGGGCCTCTCCAAGGACGACCTCGTCGTTCTCTTAGGTGTGATATCTTGACGACGAATTAGTAATGCTTTTAAATGCCTTCGCTGAATGTGCATTTTGCGCTTCTTTCAAATGCAGGCGGACACACGCTAGGGTTCTCGCACTGCTCGTCCTTCCAGAACAGAATCCGCAACTTCAACTCGACCCATGACGTCGACCCGGCGATGCACCCATCGTTAGCTTCGAGCCTTAGGAGCGTTTGCCCCGCCAACAATAGAGACAAGAATGCCGGGTCAAACATGGACCCATCCCCTAATACGTTCGACAACAATCATTACAAGCTGATACTCCAGGGGAAGGCCCTCTTCTCCGTGGACCAAGCTTTGCTCGCCGACCCCAAGACGTTGGGCCTCGTCTACAAGTTTGCCAGCTCGAACGAGGCTTTCCATCATGCCTTTAAGAACTCCATGATCAAGATGAGTAGCATTAATGGAGGACAAGAGATAAGGAAACATTGCAATGTCGTGAACTGAACTTTGTCTGAATTAGTTCGAAGAGTTCATGCAATGTACTGAGTATTTCCGAGTCCGCCGGATGCATCTTGCGGACTAAATCATAATTATGCATGCCACAAATGTATAAATGAGCGATCTCAAGCTCCCTGATGTATCATTTATGCCGTGAGAAAAGATCGATTACGATTTTATCCACAACCAACGAAACATTTAAAAATCTTAGAATCGCAGCAGTAAATATGGGGCATAGAATTGAACAGCAGAAATTTTAAGTTAAAATACGTCGTATACCTATTTTGAAGTAACTCTTATCTCATTAATGAAGATTCAACATGAGACCCTCAGGTACAAGTCCGCAAGCATAAGTCAAAATTTGTTTGCTAGGATCTGCTGTGGCATTTGATTAAGACAACTAAATGTAAAGTAATAAGGATCATGTAACAACTCTGCCCTGCGAATTAATGCCATGGATTCGTCCGTTTGGTTTTTGGTCCCGATGGAGTTGATGAGCCACCTCTCTGCCAAAAAAAGACAGAAAGTGATGAATATGTACACATACTGTGACAATGCTTATTGACTGATTGATATTTGATAGTAGTCGTTTCATACAGATTTTGACTTCTTTGTCTTCCCGCGGACACGGTTCCTTGGGGGTTTTAATTTGTAAATTCGGACCATCCAATGATGAGAGGTGAACACCTAACGAACATGGGAAAAGATTGAAGCAGTCGATGTTGATTTAAAATATAGGAAGTGCATCGATTCGTAGTTCAGTTTATGGTTCTAAGTTTTACCTCTTCAAAGTGAGTAAGTTTGAAGTACTTCTTCCCGATTTCTGTTTGCCTCACCCTGTCATAGCCTCTGCCACCATCAGTCTCTACAAACCTGTGCCAGCCAGGAAAATCATGAAGCGTTCGAGGACCTACGAGGATTTTGCAGTATATGTAAAGTAATTTCGCACCTGTGATACGAGAGTTTATACATCAGGCAATTAAGCATGGTTGGAGTAGCTTCAGAATCGATTCGATACTGACCATCCCTCTGCAACAAAATGAAATCATCGAGGTAATTAGAATAAAACCTTATGCAAAGGCAATCCGACTAATTTGTTCTACTCAGAATAAAAGCTTGTATCCAATAGACAAAGCAATCACAAAAGGAAGAAAAAAAATGCTACTAACTGTTTAACATAGAACGATGAATAATTCATTAAACAATTACAGTGCATTGCTTAATTCAACTACTCACCAAATAATCAGGTTCTTTAATGTGTGGAAAGACACCTCCGCCAATCCGAACCATCCACAAAAACTTGTTGATGTCATCACTGGGATATCCAACCAGTCCTGAAATTGAAGGCAGGCAACAGCTCTAAGGATAGTATCCCTTAGTTCAGAAGCGAAGTTATCCACAGAAATTGTCTATTTGGTCAAACCTCCAAAAACAACTAGAACGTATTTCACATCTAAGGAGTTGAAAATTTCCCAAGCTGCTTTTTCAGGAGAAGACATGGCAGTGCCAACAGTGGCAATGTGGGTGTTGTTCCAGGTATTATTGTCAACAATCACGGTGCGATTGGCCATTGCAGTGGTTTGGTAACCATAATCCCACCAAGATGCGACCTACAAATTAGGATGGTATATAAAGCGGGAAAAATCAGATAATAGAAGCAAATACAACATTGGCACATCCGTCGTTGTGCTCATATCAAATGTTGCAAATTATATTAAATATAACAATGATCTGCCCGAAGTCGGATGAAAGCAGATGAGATAGACTTGGACTGTGTTATCCAATTTAAATTATGTTGCAAAAGCTGCATGAGTGAGCATGAAAACAGCGATGGGCAATATATGTAATTTCTCTTATTCAGTCCTACTTCAACCTTTTAATCACCACCAACTAACATGTAGCATTTAAGCACACTTAGCAGCACAAAATTTTCCATTGATTAAAGAGGGAAGTAACTTACTTTATCGTCAACTTCTGTGTTATGGCTCAACCAAGCATATGCCTCTCTAAAGTCATCAAATACATGAAGGCCATCTTGAGTACGAGAAGTAAGCACAATTGATGGGGCTGAATAAGCCTCAGCAGCAGCCCAGACGCAATGGACCTACAACAACGCTGTTAGTTCAAATTCTTGCACCTGCACATGGCACTAAAGAAAACAAAAAGATATCTAAAAAAAGCTCATCATGGAGTCTTAAGCTGAAAAATATAGTGTGCATTTATATCCATACCACATGCAAAATATCCACGTTTTCATAGTCTCCTAAAGGTTAGCATAACAATAGCAAATTAGAGAAGCCACTAGGTAAGAAATCATCAATGGAAGTCATTTTCTAAACGATATGATAGATGCGTAAAAAAAAATGTCATACATAGAGAGTATCCTTGAACCGGATATCCAAAAGGTGAAAATAGTTTCAGGCCTAGTAGGTAAAGTAAACTTTAGAAAAATCATGGAAGTATATGCTATTCATTATTGACTACGACATCATTCTGCGAATTTGACAATTAAACACTAGAAATACAGTTTCAAATAATTAGGAGCCACTATTAATATCACAATTCACAAGTTAATTTCTCCAAAGGACTAATGTCAAAAGCAGATCATCACAGGGAAATTGACAACTCAGACGTTGAAGTTCATAAAAAGAAAAATATCACATCGTACAATTACTATATAGATGGCATACCACATAAAAGGCCCCCAACAAGACAAGAAGGAAGATAGCAATTAGTGAAGCCTCCAATGGTAAGACCTGAAGCTTCTTCTCAACTTTGGATACAACAGAAACTTTCTCGACATTCACCTTCTCCTTTTCCTTTTCTTTCTTCTTACTTTTCTTGGATTGTTTTTCTTTTGGTGTGTCCTCGCTTTCTGCCTTGACCGCATCATTTTGTGTGACATTACTAACATCCCTTCCCTTAAGGAGCACATATCTATTTTAGTCAGTCCATCTCTAACTGCTAGAAGTCTCAAGAAAGGAGTGCATATTCTTACATTTAGTTGGGTTCTGTCGGTCGCACCAGGGAACTGATATTTAATCGAACTGGTAAGAACATCAAAAGCTCCAGACAGAGCAATTCCGGACATTATACAAGCGGCCGGAGCGAGCACAAGCATTAGTCGAACCTGATACATAAGCGAAAGGAAGTTACATACAGTGCGATAGTCTCACGGAAGCAGAAATGGATAACAATGACATGGCATTTCTGTTTTAGGTTGCACACACCATGACACCGGAAAAGTACACTGAAGTCACAATATAGAGAATTGCAAAAGAGCTTGCATCAGATAGTGGAGAAAAGCACGCCTGAAAATTCAAATGAAGAGAAGATGATAAGCAATGGACGATAAGTGATAGCATTAATAACCAGGCATAACTTGTTCCATTGAGAACTTACAATAATGCCAGCGGGAACCAAAAATGCCAATACATTGATATCCATGAAATAAGACGGCCATGTAGGAGGTTGATGTTCACTAACACTCGCGATAATTGGTATGTACTTGCTTGCATAAGTTCTGGTTTAAGTTACCAAGTATGAGAAAAGTGAAAAACGATGGTAGTCTAATTATAAGCAAATATGCAATACTGAGATACTGTAAGAGCTATAAGACATGGTAAGAAAATGAAGGTAGCAAAAGAAGATTTAACTGCTTGGAAAGTTAAATTCAAGATACCGACGAGTGCAAAAAAATAGACTACATGGCAATTTTTCTGTCTGATGTTATTGTTATGGTTTTCGTGTAAGATCCATTTATATCAGGAAATGTAAGTCAATTTGCCGCCTTAAACATTTCCATCAGACTGGGGATTGACAAGTAAGTAGTGCCACCTAGATATCTCAATTTTATAGCATTCACTAGTCACAAGGTGTAATTTTCTTCCAAATAACGAAACAAAATCCCAGCCCCTGGACTATTCTAGACTATTTAATTTATGAGCGAACTCTGTCAGAAACAAGAAGAATATGATGAAGATTACATATAATAAACAAGTAATCACATGTTTTCCTCGTCACCATTCATATGCAGAATAATGTCAGTACAGTAGATACCACATCAAGATCTTTTATGCTGACAACTTACGGATCTAAGAGACTCAAACTTCTTCCACTCCACCCTTTTGTTGGGCTTGAAGCTACCAATGCTACAAGTACAGCTAAAAGAGCGCCACAAACTATTCTGAATAAGGCAAACAAACATTAATAGGTAAGAATAAATGAAGCATATTTTCTGATTTGTCCATTCATTTTTATACTTGAGGAACATATTATAGTACAGCAGAGAACAACTGGTGATTCCTTTACAACATGCAGTTACAGACGTACAAATAGAGAAGAAAAGCTTACAGCCCCACGGAAACAACAAATGTAACGGCTACTTTGAACATTTGAGGTGAGAGAAGTCCTTTGATATAATACACTAGGGCCACAACATGCAAGATTATAAAGACCTGAGAGCAGTCATCAGTAAACAGCATTAATTATCTAAATAAGCACATTGTTTACTTTCTATCAAGAATAATAATAAAACATGAAAACAAGTTAGCCATATAAACCAAACATGATAAAAATTTAAAGTCTCGCTGTACTTTATTTGTTCAATGATTAGATTCACAGCACAATTCACGGACTCAACTTTAATTTATTCTTGCACTTTATCATATGCATTCCAATATATCTCAGTTCATTTACTTGTTGCTTTCCAACCAATAACTAAAATTAGTAAGATACATTATGTTCTAAATAAAGCATTTTTCACAAGCAGGTATAATAATAAGCACGAGACAGAAATTCGCTATTCATTTTTCTCGAGTAAACTGCATGTTCGCGCTTCGCAGCCCATTTCATTCAGACCAAAACCATGCATTCCTTTCGTATTCCAACAAAGAAAAACTAAATCGAGAAATGGTGTAGGTTCATATAACTTACAATAAAAGACGCGAAATGCTCCGATGTCATCACAGCATTAAAACCTACTACAGGCACTAGAGCTGCAAGTAATGTTCCCAAGACAACCTGTACTCAGGAAGATAATATTTTCAAAATGATCACAATTCAGCAGACAAAACTAACACCAAGACTATTTACTTTCTACCATCAAACAGATGAGTGGTAATCTGTAAAGTTGCAAGTTCTCGAAGACAATATAAAATTCCTAATTTCATATAACTAATTAATTCGTCATATCTATAGGGAAATCGCAAGCACCGGAACAAATCATCTCCTCACAGAAACCAATCTTTTAAATGCACCAAAACCCCACATGATACCATGATAAAGGGCACCTATTTATGTGATTGACTCGTAGGACACATCTTTTCACAAAGCTGGGTCAGCACTAACAACTGATACATATCATTTTCATTAAGATCGAAAAAAATGCTGAGTTTTGAGCAATTAAGGTTTTACGGAAGACAGTTGATGTGATGCTTGCTCAAAATTTTCTTGGAACTTTTTAAAACTAAGGATGGACTATTAAGCAGAATGAACACTTTCTACATAATGAATTAGGTTCAGAGAAATTATTCCACGACAAGCATAATTTATCGAAGTCTTTTGCACTAAACTTAATATATTTAACGTCCCAAAAATTAACATCATTACCAACAAAAATCTTAAACAATCCAGCAGGAGAAAATTATAAATTCACTGTTAACATTTCAACAGACACCATTGATGTAAGAGTTTAAGATACTCACAAGTGGAGCATAAGCTATGTAGAGGCGTGAAGAATAGCGACCAGTAACAATACAAAGCAGCACATGCATTGGGATGAGATTTATAATAAAGGTGTATCCTCCCCAAGAGCAAACCTGGAAATAAATAAAAGATTAAAATCTCAATCAAGTTTGCAAGAGTCGCATAGGATCAAGGAAAAATATAAATAAACCAGACGAAGGTAAACCTACCATGTAAAAGTAAGCTATCGCATTTAGAGTAGCATAGAAAAGGGAGCCTGTGTTCAATGTCTGCAGCCAATAGAAGTTTCAGTGAGCTATCACAGAGAATAGTCCCAAGGAAATTATTCCAGTCCACATTTATTAACGAACCAGATGATCCATAAAAAATAATAAAGATAAGTCTGTTTTCACATAAAAATATAAGTGAAATGTAAGGGTCTAGGAAAGAAAGTATCAATATGCCACCTTTACGTATAGGTAGAAAGTGAAAACCAGAGCAAATATAGCCACAGCCTCATTATCATAGCTTCCAGCAACAGAGCGAGATATATAGGATGGAACCTGCAAAATTAAAAATTACATACTTTCATGTCACCATGTCAACCAAGAAATTAGAAACGAAATGTATAACAAACTACCATTGATCATGTGAGATGATGGGCAGTGCATATCTATCAGCATTTATACGATTAGAACAGATACATCCTCAGAAAGACTAGGAAATAACGTGCGAAGACTTAGAATATTTCATAATACAATTAGGAAGCTCTGTGACTAATGGAAGCACGTTGGACCTTCCAGACTATGATAGTTAAGACACTTCAAAGCTTTATATGTTCTAACTTCTAACATTTGAAGTTTGAAGGATTCGTATGACAATCAGTGACCACAAAACTTCTATTATTCCAAACTGCCAAGTTCCATCTTCCAAGAAGTTTCAAACTCATCCATTGTACCCTCAGTTCCAAGAAGTGTTCGCCATTTTTACTCAGGCACATGAAAATCAATAGAGTAACTTGAATTGTAACGAATGGCCACACAATGCGTTCAGCATTCCAAAATTACCATGGCTAGAAGAGCTGCAGCAGTCAATCCAGCACCAGTTCCCTTTACTTCCTACACAAATATGACAAAAATGATAAACCAGTCAGAAAAGGTTGAACAAGTCTAAATCCACTATATGGGAAAAAAACATATTAAAACAGGAGAAGAGGAGAACCTTCGTTAGAAGGTATGCTGCCCAAGAAGCAAAAGCTGAAAAAATCGGAGCAGTAAAAACACATACAGTTTCAACAGATAGGGGGATATTCAAAGACTGCAGTATCCTGTCAATAGATGCACAAGTTCATATCAGCCACAGCTCCACGAGTAGATGGAGCACTAAATTTACCAAACAAAACTCAATTTTAAACAATTGCCACACCAAAGGTGCTTATTTTTTCAGTGCTTGGTTATGAAGCCAATCGAACAAATAAATCTAACCTCCATAAGGTACCAGCAGTCAAAGTAAGCCCAGGATAAACAGTTCCACCAATAACACGTCCAAGGGGATACCTTATGGGAAAAATGAACACCCCCAGTAGTATGAATATGTATTTCAACAAAAATGAGATGTTATCTATTTTCAGAACTATGACATAGCATTACCATGTTCGGTCATCAAACCAATTCCAAAAGTCATATACTCCATTTTTTGTAAGATACTGCGTTGGAAGAAGCAAGTC
This sequence comes from Lindernia subracemosa, assembly GCA_028392965.1. NCBI lineage: Eukaryota > Viridiplantae > Streptophyta > Magnoliopsida > Lamiales > Linderniaceae > Vandellia > Vandellia subracemosa. The sequence continues at coordinate 5,153,840 of JAQPCC010000002.1, read as the reverse complement.
GAATCAAATTAGATGCAGGATAATGGAAACATGGGAATCAAGGATCATATAAGCTGGAGTAGTTATCATAGGAGAAGAGGAAGTGGAAGAAACAATATGGAAGACCTTGATATGTCAATATAAACAACTATTACATTGATGATATCATGCATGAACTTACCAGTCGCAGAAGGCGAACAAGGACCTATGAGTGACTTCCTTATGTGTGGACAAACACACACTTATAAAAGCATAGACAGGTACACCACACGCCCAAGCAGACACAGGCACAATGAGATGAAGATAGGGTAGATATAGGGAGAGAGACGGAGACAAGCTCACACTAATGCAGACACACATGCATAGAGATCGTTTCATATGCATACATACTTTTAAGAACTTAAGTACCCAGAGCATAAAATTTGGAGACGAAATCATAATCACAGAAATCAAACAAAAGAGGAAACAAGACAAACCTGGGTCACTCTGTAATTGAAATAGGGATCGAATTCATGAATCACACTCTCGTACTTAATAACCTGCCATGAAGAGAATCAAAACACCAAGAAGGCAGAATCTCAGCTACAATTCACTCGGCCTCAAACTCTCGAGATCTTATTACAGCAAAACACTCATAAAAAAAACAACCAGAGAAGAGATCAACCTACCGAAAACAGACGGATCGAGAAAGCGAGGACACCGATGAGCAGCAGGACGAAGAACGACAGCACATTCCCAAAAGCGTGGCGGAGACTCGCCGGGTGAGGACTTTCTGGCGCCGCCATCGACGGGGATTTGATCGAAATTTCGAGGTTTAGTGAAAACACAGTGTGTGCGGGCAGAGTGTGTAGGTCAATGTTCTTCTCTTTGACTTTTAGAAACGAAACGTTTTTTGGGGTTGTTAAATGACACATTTGACCTTTTTGATGTGCCTTTCAATGCCCGATGGTAATTCCTCGTACGTTACTGGCCAATTCGATAGCGATGCCACGTGGCGTACTCCGATTGGTTTGTGTGTGTTGTATTGGAGTTTTGGTTTTGATTTAATTTTAATATTGGCTAAAGCATGAGTAAGTTGTCCGTAAATCATCGAATTAAATTGATAGTATAAATTGCATGTTCAATTTATGTTGATTGTAAAAGTAATTATATTGTTGTATTTCTTCGAAAGTGACTCAATCTTTTGATGATAATAATCATAATTAATATAATACTCGATTTCAATTTTGTTATGGGCTTGACCTCTTTAGCAAGTAGGGCCAAGTAATAAAAGATTTTTCATAATTATTTGAGGCAATCTAGGATGAAATAAATTAAATAATATTAGAGGCCCAAATGATGGAAAAACAAAGAGAGCAAGCTATGGGACATTTTATCTCATCCACTACGAATGTTTCACTTCTAAAGTTCGAAATGAGAGTATCTTGCATCTAGAAGCAATTACTTCGGACATTAGATTGTAAACTAAAGATGTTAAATGATAAAGGTGTTCTCTCTCAAAAATAATATATTTTTTTTTGTTGCAGAATGCCATTGTAGTTCACACATTTCGGCTCAATTCAGTTTTGAATTTCATTGTTAGGGACGCCTCAGCGTTAGGCGAGACTAATTCTCATGGCTCATATGTTTCGTACCAAATCCATACAAAAAGCGATCTCAATGAGTCCAATTTAAGTCGAACTCAGAGTTATGTGTCCGTCCACTTGACATATCAATTCAAAACATTATTTTCTTCATTTGTAAATAATTGTTCATCGAGAACTTACTTTTTGATCTTCAAAAAAAAAATTACGTTTTGAGCTTAGTTTAAAAAATACGTTGTCACACAATTATTATTTCATCTTCCGTGATGTTGACTAACATTTAAATTTAAAATTTTCGTCCTTATAATATATATATAGATATATATTAAAAAGTCGCCGTCACATTACATAAAGAAAGCATATAGTCTCAATTTGCGAGGGGAAAAAAAGAGTGGATCGAATTCCTTCATTTAATTTGTGACTACAATTGTGCCCTTCGATTTAGGTTTTCGAAAATAATTAAATCAGTTCCATCGAAACTCATTATGTCATAATATGTATTATTATGCTATCACTCAACATGAGAGGTATGAATGTATATTTATATAAATAATACACGTACATTGAAGTTACTTTATATTATATCATGTTATATTTATATAACTTATGAAACTTATTTTCAATATATATATATATATATTTAAACCTATATTAAAGTACTTTAATGCAACTAACAAAATAAATATATAGTGTATATATAATGCTTCGTTCGTTACGGATATTTTATCTTTGCCTTTTACTATTCCAACTACGACATTCGGATTCTTCCAATTAACCAAAGGACATACAATTAGGACATATACCATTTTATAGACTTGCCCAAAATTAACCCGAACCGGCGGTTCAATCGGCGAACAACCGGCGGTTACGGTTAAAGGCTCCAACCCGTCCCGGCAACCGCCAAGGGACGGGTTGGCCGCGATTTGGGGTTTTCCCAAACCGCGAACCGCCGGTTGAACCGCCAAACTGGCGGTTTACAACCGGCGGTTACGATATAAATAATATAAATATTATATATTATATTATAATAATAATAAATATTATACTATAATAATATAAATATTATATTATATTATAATAATAAATATTATATTAAAAAACAAAAAATTAAAAAAAATAATTAAAAAAAAGGAAATAACCGTTGGATATTAAAAAATACATTAAAAAATAGATTAAAAAATTTTTAAAAAATAAAAAAAATCAAAAAAAAAAAAAACCGGCGGTTGAACACCCGCCGGTTAACTAACTGTAATCGGCGGTTGGGCAACTCTACCATTTTACTAATAATATTTAAAATACTTTATTATAATATATATATATATATAACTGAAAATCTCCCAATCATAAATAGTCAATAGATACATCCAAGAACAATAAAACCCTTGATACCAAAATCGTTATAACATAATATCTTATATGGACGCGTCAAACCTAGGCTCCACGCACTCTAAGGATTTCCTCGTATAGGTCTGTCTCCCAGGATACGTCGGAAGAACGTGACTTCGTCGTGCACTGAAGAAATCACCGGCGAACTTGAACAATATCTTCGAACTTGAGCAGAAGACTGCAAACGTTTGAATGAATTTTCCTACTGACTTTCAGGGTTTATTTATAGGGAGCATATACCCTTTGAAGGGGGCATGCAACCCTTTGAAGACCCTTCTCTGTCAGAAGAGAAGTGTCTGTTCGAACAGCCACCTTCAAACAGATATGACTGGTGTGCGCATTCGTTTTGTCCAGGAGCAAAATGCGAGTTGATCAGGCCCGCTCGTTTTGTCCGGCATTCGTGTGCGCATGTCGCGCGCTCGCACACAAGTCGGCTGGATTTGCACCCCCCTGCGTGCGCACGCGAGCGACATAGTTTATGTATAATATTGCTACCATTTTTTATACAATAAAATACACAACTATATATAAGGTGATCAAAACCTCTTGTTCCAACCATGGGACAACATTCTTATTTTTCCTTTCTTTTTATTTTATTTCCCAAGCTAAGCCCAAATCTCATTCAAGCCCAATACTAATAAGTCCAACAGTTGGTAGGTGATATTAAATTACTACAATATATAGATATTAAATGGAATAAAATTCAGAATGATTCACAATGTTTACCATGTGTACCAATTTAGTTTTCGATGTTTCGTCTAAACCAATTTAGTCCTCGATGTTGCCGATTTCGGACCAATTTAGTCATTTCCTCATGATAAATGTCAATTTTAACGAAAATCTTACACGTGCATCATAATAAATCATGTGTAGATCGATAAAATTGAACTTGTTACTGAAATTATGGTACGAAACTAAAAATTTCTCCTTCAAAATTCGAACATGGCCCCCTAGATCGTCTGCTTTGTCGAGCTTCATTGACAATGGAAGAAAACAGTAAGAACCCCCAAATCCTGCAAATATTTCAAAATTCGATTCATAAATGATTTAATGAGGGGCACGTACGATATTCCCGCTAAAACTGAAGTTAATCATGACGGAAGTACCAAATTGATCCAAAATCGGGGACTAAATTGGTTTAGACGAAACATCGTAGACTAAATCGGTCCACATGGTAAACATTGAAGACCATTTTGTGTTTTATCCCAATATTAAATTATGGAATTTGAATCCACTATATGCATATGTTAGGTTAGGTGGTCGAGAAGTTCATGGTTTATATTCATTTTAATTAAATTATTTAGGTTTGCCTACCATCTTCATTAAATACACCCTTATAAGTTATATATAGAACACCACCTCATCTCTCCCTTCCAAACTCTCTCTCGCTCTCTCTCTCAATGGATATATACAAAACCCCCCAAGAAAAGCCGACGGCCAAGAACCTATGGAACACAATGAGACTAATCTTCTACATCATGAAAAAGCGTATAATCAACAGCAAGGTAATCGTGCTCGACCTAAACACGCTTTTAAAGAGAGGCAAAACCGCCAGCAAAGCCATAGCCAAGCTCCTCTCTCTCCGCCGCGGCCACAGTTACTACTCAGCCCTCACCTGCCGCTCCCAAGACGACGTCGTCGGCAGGTCCTTCGTCTCTCCGCGAGAATATGAGTTCAGCTGCAAAGACACGCCGCTCTTCGCCGCAAGATCGTCGAAGCGCAAGCAGCACTACTACTACTACAGCAGAAACAAAGAGGAGGATGAGAAGCTAATGCAGAAAGTCCTCGACATACTGCACCGTTACGACGCCGTCGAGGCCACGCCGGCGGCGGCGTCTCCGATGCTTCCAGGGTTCGGACAGAGTCCTACGGCGGCCAGGCAGCTGAGGGTTTCGGACTCGCCTTTCTTACTCAAAGACGCCGACGAGGACGAGGACGGCGAGGAGGCTATGGTTAATAATGGTCATAAGTGCTACCAAGTTGATAAAGATGCAGAGGAGTTCATCGACAAGTTCTACAAAGACTTGAAGAATCAGAAGAGGGTTGCTGCCTTGGAATCTCCGTCGGCCGCCTATGATCGCATGTGGGCTCGGTGAGAAGATTATTACAAGCAAGCCAACCATCGTGGCGACCAAAATGCTCCATTCATGTGGTTTGATGTAATGATGTTGCCCCGCCGTGGGGCTCGCCGCGCGCGTGGGATCATTATTCGTTATTACCTTTCAAGCCAATCAATGATAGGGAACATTAAAGGCTCTCAAGCATTCTTTGTCTTAGTTTTTGCTTATCCATATAATATGCTTTAATTATTTATATATATGAATAAAGGGAATCATATCATATTGTAATAATATAGGGAAGTGACCGTAGAAATAAAATGGAAAGGCTATATTTGTGTTTTGGTGGGTGAAGCTGTCGTATGTATAAGCAACTTGTCCGTACTGCATTTTTCATTATTTGAGGTCCGTACGGTGCTTGGATGGTCCGACGAGTGGTTGGGCGGTCGCTTTTCAAGTTGTAGTACAATAACAAACGAAACTATATTTACACAAATATAGGTAAGAACAATGGTGGGTTCGATGAAAATAATTACCGTTTTTAATTTTGTGGGATGTATAATTGATAATATAATATCTTGGAAGAAAGAATAAAAATATTTAAGTTAGTCATAATTTAGGATATTATCATCATCATTATTATTTTATCCTAAGCCTGTTTGGCTGGGTATTAGATGGCATTAGATGGGTTAGATTTAATTAATGCAATATTTGGTTGGATGGATGATTCATTTAATGGTAGGATTTAGTTAATATATTGTTAATAGCCCCACTAGATTATTAACTATCAGCATATTTATATCGTGCTTGATTACATACCTTGCAACGATACAAATCGACATCTTCCTTCCAAAACAACATATACCCCTTCCGACAACAATCTATATGTTCCATCGGTATTGAGAAATCCGCCATCACCTTCTTCGTCTCATAATAGCTTTGTGGAAATTTATTGTTTGCTGGCAAAATCATGTGAACAAAATTGGATACAGTGTCAAATGAAGATGCAGACATATTGGTTTCAGACTTAATACTCGACCATTCTGCAGTCGTAGCCAGTTGAGAGTAACTGGAGCCCTCGTACAGTGGAGTGTCGTTCGTCTGCAGTTGCTCCATAAAGCGATTACAAAATATAGTCTCATCAGTTGACATCGTCGAACTACTTCCCGCAACATCAAAATTAGTATGCGTCGTATAATTTTGTTCATAATTGAATTCTTCATGACTTGCACCAAGATTTTCGACATTAGGACACATACCAACAACATTCGTTTGCTCGATATTAAAACTTGAACCAATAGCTCCTTCTGCCGGTTGAAACGACAAGTACGAATCTTCCCCGTGTGATAGCCAATTGTAATAATTTGGCATAAAACCCTTCTTCAACAAATGAACATTGACATCCATTGGAGGTTGAAATTTGCGATTACCACACTTCTTGCATGTGCAACGTATCTGGTTCTCAGGATTCTAAGAAGTAGCAAATTCAAGAAAATCGCGAACTCCGCGTAAAAATAACTTGGTGTCTTTTCTCCCATACATCCATTGACGAATGTTGACTAAAAACTCGTACCTCTCATAATTCATTGTTAAGTAGATAGTATTATTGTAGTGTAAGGTATATATATAATATGTGCGTGCATAAGATATGTATAATTTTTTATAGTATCTCGTTGTATTTTGAGAAGCAATATGTTGATATATATATATTGAATCTGTCCGACGGATAATCCGTCGCAAACAAAGGCTGAATTCGCACTGTCAAATGCACAGCGCATTCCGCGGGATGCGGTAAGCCAACCAATTTAGCGACGGATTATCCGTCGCTAAATTTAGCGACGCAAAAGCCGTTGCTACCCTTGATCTGATCCACGCATCTGTCAAATCATACTAAACGAGCGACGTTTGCCGTCGCTAACGACAGTATCATCCGTCAAATCATCTGTCAGAATCACTGTTAGACCGACGGATTTTCCGTCGCTAATTTTAGCGACGGATAATCCGTCGCTAATCGAGATATTAAATAGCGACGGTTTAGCGACGTATTAGCGACGACTGTTTTTGCGACGGAATTTAAGTTTGCGACGGACTATCTTTCGCGTATTTGAAATTTTTTGGCGGTTGACTTTAGCGACGGATAGTCCGTCGCTAATTTTTAATCGCAAAATTTGCGACGGAATTGTAGTCGGATGTTCCGTCGCTTTTCTGGAATATTTTTGTAGTGTGCACCTCTCCATTCCTTTACCTTATAACATGCATATTTGACAAATTTAACCTTTATTTAAAAAACTTTTAAATAAAAAATAAGGGTAAGATTGTAATTTAATTAAACCTAATATCATTTTATCTAATCTACCAAGTACATCAGACGTTGTTATTTAAACCCATCAACCAAACATCCCAAAAACTCATATCTTACATTATTTAAACTCAACTAAAAGTAATATCATCTAAACTCATCCTCTCAACCAAATAGGCTCTAAAATATTTGGTGTATATATGTTTTAATTCAAAGTAACTAATTCTTGACTACTCGACCTAATATTTCATAATATATCATATTTTAATTTTATATATTTTTATTTACAGTACATCACACATCTCACGTCTAGTTGATTTCTTTCTTATTTATCATTAGATATAGATTTCGTATTGCAGAGATAGTGAAGGATTCGTACTATAACTTCTTAACATAATCTCTGGTATCATGGTAAATGACAATTATGATATTATATTTTAATTTTATGTATTTTTATTTCCAACAATTACATAATGTGTGTGGAAACACCATATATATGTAAATTTGCAAACGAGAGAATAATGGAAGAAACGCTAATTACAAAAAGGATATACTCAAAAGTCTGCGTCACGACTCACGGGCTTGTGGTCATCATAGACCATTATGATTAAATGAAGGGTCTCCCTCAAGATATTAAATGTGAGGGCTTTGAAGTGTATGATGCATTATGTATATTTGATCGCCATGTATCATCATCATCATCATCATTATATTTATTACATAGCAGCCATTATTATAATAATTATAAAGTAGTTACCAAAAGTTTCACGATTTGAATTAATTGCATCCCCAATGATTTACATTACAAGGCCGTAGCATCGGACAATTTATTCCACGTAAATGATGATATACAATCATCACACGTTTCATGCGTATTCTAATGGCGTTTTTCGTCTTTAATTACTCCAGCCCTAGTGGCAATTATTATTACTGATATTTTACGCACACTCGATGCGTGTGCTATAATATATAAATATATATAATATAATTTTAATTTAAAATATTTAGTAAATGAAATTATAATTTAAAATTTAATTATATATTATTTTTTATATGTAAAAAAATTAAATTAATTTGTAAGGATATAATTATAGTAAATTATAAATTTGAAAGGATAATTTTTTGAATTAAAATAAATAATTAAAATAAGGGTAATATAGTAATTATTCAAATTAAATTGACACACCAACTATAGGGTAATGACCAATAATAAAATAGAAAGATTATTGGTATTATTATTATTATTATTATTATTATTATTATTATTACTATTATATTATTATTATTATTATTATTATTACTATTATTATTATTATTATTATTATTATTTCTTCATAGATAGTCAAGAATATGTAATAATCAATAAATATGTCTTGCCTGGTGAGTCATACAGAGGACGTAAATTGGCATGTCGTACAAAATATGGCGTGGAGAGTGATTAACTTTATCTTCATTTGCTGGCTACATTATTATCATTGTGTTATGTTATGAGACATTCAAAGTGAAGGAATATGAATTTTTTTTAGGATAGTGACTTAAGATAGTGAGTGACAAGACTCATTTTATAGGCTCGAACTCAGACAAGTTATATGTTTTAAAGCTCGAAAATAAATAATTAACTTCGAGCTCGGCTCGAAACCTCGTTTAGTAGACGAAGCCGATGTAGAGCTGAAACATTGAAATTTTAAATCTAAATTAACATAATTAATATATATACATATGTATAATATATACTATTTATTAAGTGGGAGAGGGAGATAAAAACTGTGTAAACTTATTCGCAATTTTACCTTTTATTTATCATTTATTTTACTTGAATAATTACCATTTTAATCCAAATTTTTTTATTATAATTATATCCTTACAAATTATTTTTATAAATATATATTAAAAATAATATTTAATCTATTAAACAATATAAATTACAAATAAAATATAAAGTAAAATTATATATTTATATATTAAACGTGCAAAAAAATACTAATCTATACTATATATTAAGGGAGAACACCCTATAGTAACTACCACTAAATTAATTTGGTATGACACTTTAAATTACTATTTTATCCTTAGTTTTTAAATTTATTTCAATTATATCCCAAAAATCATATTTTTAATTTATAAAAATTAATTTATAATTAAAATTAATATTATAATTTGATATTATAAGAATAATTTAATATTTTATTTATATATTAATACACACGCATCTGAGAGCCGCGGTATATTATAATTCGAATGTGCTGCGATGATTCCTTGCAAGTTGGAAGTTCAACAAAATTAAGAGTTGCTCTAAACGCTTTGTACCATCGGCGATTTTACTACAGCCCAACAAAATTTATTGCTGTAAACGCTTGTTACAGCGACGATTTTACCAGTAAAAAGCCCAACAAAATTATAGTGGCTTTAAATGCTGACAGTGGCGATTATTGCAAGTATTAAGCCCAACCCAACTAAATTAGTGTTGATTAAACGCTGGTAGCCGTGGAGATTCTTTTTTGCATAGTTGGTTTTGCGTATTTCATACGATTTTCGGCGTTGTTTTTCTTGATGTCTTATGCTCGACATTGAGTTCAGCTAGGTAGGAGGACTGTTAGCTTTTTGTTCAGTGAATTCAAAATTGCAAGTCATATGATCACTGCAATGTCTGCTTGTTGTTTTCTGCCCTGCCTTTAGTCGAGCCCCATCCGACAATGTGTCTTCTTTCTTACAGTATCTACTTCCTCCCTAAAAGCTTGTCTTCAACAATTTCTCTAAGTTTTGACTGTGGCGGGTGGGCTCATGACGATACTCGCCCGCTTCTCGTCGTCCTCGAGGATGTAGTCAATGAATATTTGGCATGCATTAGACCTTGGCCAAGCAAGATATTCTTGTACTATATATATATATATATATATATAAATATATTTATATATGTAAGGATCGAATCAACCTCGAACTGCCCCAACCCTATAAGCCTTGTGGGGTTCCACTCTAAAACCAATTGGCAATAGAGGGAGTGACTCACATGCTTATAAGCAAGTGACCCATCTTCGAATTACTCGATGTGGGATTGAGTTTGATACCCAACAATATATACTATTGCAAAGTTCTCTTCCATATGCATCATTCTTCTCTCCATCTATAACATTCTTTATCAAGAACCAAGAATTCCATTTTGCAACTAAAAACCATCAACTCCTTCGGTATATGACAAAAAGTTCAAAATGTTTTTTTTCCTTTTATTCTTCATTCATAGTGAAAGGAAAATGATTGGTATGTGCTTCTTTTTGCATTATTTTTTTCCCTTTAGGAGATGCTTGTCATTTTCCATTCCTTCGTTGCATACTTTCCATAATATCATACCCAAAATGGTCCATAATGTCTACCCTATGGATCAATTTAGTCATCGATCGTCTGAACCAATTCAGTCCCCAATGTTGTCGATTTTGAACCAATTTAGTCCTTCCATCACGATAAACGCAAATTTTAACGGAAATCTCACGCGTGTCTCACAATAAATCACGCATGAATCGATAAAATTGAAATGGTTACTGAAATCAGGGCACAAAACTAAAAATTTCTCTTCTAAAATCCGAACACGAGCTCAAGATCGTCTGCTCCGTCGAGCTTCATTGACAGAAGAAGAAAACACAATTCTGCAAATTCGATCCATACAAGATTTAATATGGGGCACGTGTGAGATTTTCGTTAAAATTGACGTTTGTCGTGACGGAAGGACCAAATTGATCAAAAATCGACAACATTGAAGATTAAATTGGTTCAGATGAAAATCAATGACGAAGTTGGTCTATATAGTAAACATTCTGGACCATTTTCTTTTATCCCATATTCTCACGGTGAAAACTATCAAGCCACTTCCCTTTTATCGTCGCTAAGGTTCTTTTTTCAAATTATAAAAATTGATTCCACTGTTCGTTCTTTCTTTCTTTCCAGGGAGCATATAGTAGTCGCTGTATCGACGATGGAAGACTTTGACTCCATGAGGCACAGTAGATTTTTGTCCATCAAAGTCAAAAGCAGAAGTAAAAAGTGATAATTTGCTAATACCCAGTTGCTAATTTGCTATTGCTGCAAAGCAAAAAGTGACAGTCCAAGCGAATTATTGATGGGTTTGCTGACGTCTGAGATGAGACATATCCCATCCCATCGTCCTCGTTTGATTTCAAGCGATAAATTATTATGAAACAAAAGCGGGAAACTTTGCTTCACTCCCGCTGATCACACAAACTCCTTGCGCCTCCGTAGAAGAGAAAAAAAAATAATCGAGGGGGATATTGAACTATAAATGGATTATTCGCCTACCCACGACGTTGTTTTGCCGGAATCAGTTGAGGCGATGATATCTACTATAAGAACGGAGAAGAACCAGCCGCCGCTTAAGGGTTACAGTAGAAAAATGCTCGCCGACATTGGAGAGGAAGCTTCTCTGCGTCTGCTGGGGAAGGTGCGAACTCCTAGTCGGAAAATAACCAGTTTCAGTGGCTTCGTTTCTTATTTGGTGACGATGGAGTACCCAGAAGTCGCCTCTTCTGTGCGAAGTGCCTACGGCTTTTCTCCTCAGAGCCAGAAGACGGCGCCTTTTTCGTCTCCCCTTAAGCAGAGTAAGCCACCCTTTTGCCTTGAGGTTTCAACATTTTTTATGGGGCTTGAACGCTGCTCGAGGTTTATGATTTGTGGGTTCAATAACCATTTTTTTTACCATCTCTCTCTTTCTCTCTCTCGATCTTTCTGTGATGCTGGTTAGAGGGTGGAACTGTGGGGACTAATCCGAATGTTTCGACGCATCCTTCGTCGTCAAATGTGCGTAAGACTAGGCCTTATGGAGTTGCTTGCCAGTTGAACTTTGAAGATGAAGTTGCGGAGAAGAGATGCCATTTTGAAAGAGATCAGGCAGATCGCGGAGCTCAACAGATGGGAATCAATCAGCAGTTGAGGATCCTTAGCGAGCTCGAATTCAGGAAATTATTTTTGGTTCTGAGCTACATTGGGAGGTCAGTTTTAACTTTTATGTTGTGTAGTGAGCGTGTTTAGCTGTTGGAGTGTTTGAAGTGAAACCAAAAAGGTATCGTCAAATTTATAGGCAAAAGCTGGAGGCTGTCATAAGCATAGAAGGTGCTAATGAGATTTTAGGAATGAGAAGTGTTCCTATGAGTGAGTTTGAGAAGAAGATTTGGCATGTATATGGACAGCGATTTGCCGAGTCAGATCGTATACAGGTTAGTTTTAAGTTAACGGTCATAGAAAAACGATATTCTCTTATGTCCACACTAACATTTTTTTCCATTTCAATATGAGAGAGGGTTGGTTGAAGATGTTTGATCTTGTGTAGTTATTGCCCTTGTATGCAAAAAGTAAAAGGAATAAATGGAAAACCCATCTCTACTATTGTCAGAACAATTCCCTCTCTTTTAATCTTCAGTTTCTTTTCAACTTTTTCCTTCCATCATGTTACAAACATCAACTCAATTTTTGTGGAGTTCGTTAGTTTAACTTATAATAGTTTCTGATATATTGATGCAGTATCTCGATTGGGATTCAGGGAAAACCTATCTCTATTATTGTCATGTTGATCCAGATGGAAGTTACTATTTCAAGGTCAGTGCATACTTCAATATTTGGGTTCATTGTTAACTTCTTAATTTTCAGAGACATTTGTAGTATGAATTTCCGCTTTCGGCAGTATATTGACAGTTGGCTATAGTTTTCTATAAATCAATCATTTATCCTTTTTCTTATGTATAATATCTTAATCCGTTATGCTGATTTCTTTTCCAACTACAGGGTCCATATCTAAGTAGCCCAAGAACTCACTTACAAAACTGTCTGGGAGATGAAAACATATTAATGGTGAAATTTTCGGAGGATGGCTCATACAACATGCTCAACATTATTGAGAATGGGATTTTAGTTGGCATGAGGCGCTATCGCTTTTTTGGTTGCTATTCTGAATTTTTCTCTTTAACCTTGGTCGTAATGTTACATATGTTTCCACTTGTGTTCAAGAACCAAGATTTTATATGGTGATATTAGAAAAGTATCATTCATATGGTCAAATCAAGTAGATTATTGCGTAACTATATTCTCTGTTCCTGACGTTTTACAGTGTTCAAAGATGAGCGCAAGAGGGCTAAAAAAACTGAAACGAAGGAAAAGAAGATAACATATTCTTCTGTCAAGTGCTATTTTTACAACATGGATTCCTTTATCACCCCTGTTAACAAATCATCTGTGAAAGATGTCAGTGAAGTAAGGCGTCATTTTATGCATGTGCATACTGTCTCGACAATTGAGAAGTACATGGCCAGGTTTTGATCTCACTGCATATTCTCCGTTTATTGCTAGTTAAGATTGTCCAATAATTAAGTTTTTTTTATTATTATTTTAATGTGCTCCAGGTTTTCGTTGATCCTTTCGAAGACAATAAAGCTTGAACTCGATTTTGCTGCTGTGAAAGTTCTGACGATTGATGATATCCCCTTCACAGTATATCTATGTTTCTAGCCTTTCTTTCTTCATGTCCTTTAATATCTGGCCACTGATAACTATTATTATTCCTTTCTGTATCAATAGCTCTCTGTGACATGCTTTTCTTTGTTATTGCATGTTTTTAGCGTGATGACGGGTCTATAGTAGAAGATGAAGATGGGAAGCCCATTTTACATACCGATGGTACGGGATTTATATCTGAGGATCTTGCCGTGAAATGCCCGAAAATTTCTGCTGCAGTGAAATATATGACCAATCATAATTTTGAGGTCAGATGTTTCATTGTTTAAGTTCAGTTTTGCCGATGAGCTTAATTGAGTCTGTGTCTTCCAGCTTCTCAAAAATGTTTCACCACTTGAGGGATTTCAACTTTTTATATTTTGCGTTATATTTTTTTCTTCCAGAAATATGATGATAACAATATCGACTTTGAGTGTATACCCACTCAAGGACGAGGATCAAAATCCGAGAACAAAGAAATGGTAATAATAATCCCTGAAATCGTCCTCAGTTTCCAATTGCAAATTTCAACCTTGACCAAAATTTTATACACTTTCTTGTCATTCTCTTAGCCATTATTGATGCAATGCCGTCTATTTCATGAGGGTAAGGCTGTCAAAGGAACTCTACTTGTGAATAGAAAGGTAAATATGTACTGAAGATTTTTTAAAGAGACTTCTCATGTTTTGGAGTTCAATTTCGTTGCTGCTTAAATGTGATAGCGAATCTTGACGTTATATTTTTCGAAGGCTGATCATTTTAGTTATGCCACTCCTTGAAGTATTTCTTTACCTGCTATTAATTCAACGTTTTCTATGATCCAAATCCTATAGCTTGGGCCTGGGACAATTCAGATTAGACCTTCCATGATCAAAGTTGAGAGGGACCCTACATTGCCTGTTGAAGGGACTTTTAATTCCCTGGAGATTGTTGACACAAGGTATCCGACTCTTGTACGATAATCATTTCATTTCGTCTAGTGGTTAAGGTGTAACTTCTATTTTTATTTTTATTTTTCAGTCGCAAACCTGCAAGAACATCTCTCTCAAGAAACTTGATTGCTCTGTTGAGTTACGGCGGTGTTCCCAAAGAATTCTTTCTGAACCTTATGAGAAATGCTCTCGAAGAGACTCGAAACATATACTCGAGTAAGCGTGCAGCTCTGAGAGGTATAATATATTTCATAAATGTGTTTTTAACTCATTGTCAACAATAAATCTTTTCCTTTGTCATAAACAACAAAGCAAGTCGTGTCAATTTAATCTGTCTCTAGAACACAGTCGAGGCATCTAGTTTAGTAGTTGAACTTTTTTACTTTGTCCTATTCCTAACTCAAGATGTGTCTTATCTTATTGCAGTTGCTTTGAACCATGAAAGCATGCATTTTGGTTTTATTGCACAAAGAATGATCTCGTCAGGGATCCCACTTAATGAACCATATCTCCAATATTGTTTGTCAAGTCTGGAAAGTAGCGAGAAGACGAATCTTAGATCTGGAAAACTGCCGATAAGCGACAGCTTCTACCTAATGGGTACATCTGATCCAACTCCAAATCATGTCTTAAACAACGATCAAGTCTGCGTTATCCTGTATGTAATAAAGAACTTCGACTCTCTCTGTAACTCTGACTCTATTTTTCTTTTTCACAAATCAAATATGATAGCTGTACATGAGCACCGTTTTTAGTCATTTGCATTCTATCGAATATTTCTGTGATCTTTCCTTATTTGAAAGTGGAAGCTCTTTTTTATTTTCTGACGAGTTAATATTGTCCTCACAGTGAGAATGGGCAAATCTCTGGGACGGTGTTAGTGTACCGTAATCCAGGAATGCATTTCGGAGATATACACATTATGGAGGCTGTGTATGTGAAAGAATTAGAAGAAATTGTAGGCAATGCGAAATATGGCATCTTCTTTTCGGCTAAAGGTGATAGATCAGCTGCTTATGAAATGGCCACTGGTGATTTCGATGGCGACAAATACTGGGTTTCAAGAAATCCCGAGGTTAGCATTATTCTCATGCTCCCCTTTTTTTGATGATACATACAGAAAATACAAACAAGTATAATCATGAAAATATTGAGTTTTATGATATGGCTGTTGCTTATTGAATTGTTTTACATTTTCAGCTACTTGAGTATTTTAAGGCAAGTAAACCATGGTCCCGTGTCTTCCCTGTACAAGACTCGTTCAAGAGGAACCCGAGAGAATTATCAGCGGCCGAGTTGGAAAATGAGCTTTTCAAACTATTCCTCGAAGCAAGGCGACCAAGGTAATCAAGGATGCATTTCCTTTATGATGCATACGCATATATATGTTATCCATCCTAATAAAGGCATATAGCTATATTACTATTCTATTTGGAGTTGCTTCGTATGACCCGCAGACGCCGCACTTACATACGTCAGATCTCAGTTGAATATATGCTTCTTGTAATAATGACATATTAGTCGATCTTCGTTTGGCAGCTTCAGCATGGCAACTGCTTCAGATAGCTGGTTTGCGTACATGGATCGTCTCTTAACGCTAGACGACGATCGTGCCTCTGAAAAGCGTCTTCTGATCGAAAAAATGCTGCAGTTGGTAGACATCTACTACGATGCGTTAGACGCTCCCAAAAGTGGCAAAAAGGTAACGTGACTTGTGGTTGACTATCGTATGGTAGGGCTCGGTTTCATTGCTGTTTGTTCTTACAACATTTATGCGATGTAATCGATCAAAAATATCGAATGCACTGCTCCTTTATCATACGAACGACGTAAGATAGTAACATATATATAAATTGGACGAAGACAGATAAAAGTTCCAGACGAGCTGAGAGCAGAGATGTTTCCACACCACATAGAAAGGGGACACACTTTCAGCTATCACTCAACCTCCGTGCTGGGCCAAATATACGACGCCGTGCAAGAATTTCAGAACGCCGACGTGCCCAGAAAGGGTAAAACTATATACTGGCGGGCGGACGAATTTCTGCATTTTATTACATACGTATTGGAAAATGTTGTTTCCTTCTAATGCAGATGTCTGGAAGATGCCATTCTTACTAGACGTTCCCGTGATTGGGACACATCTGAACACATGGCGGAGGAACTACGCAAACTACAGGGAAGAAATGTCGTACGTTTTAAGCAACAGAAATGCATCAACGGACGATGCTGCCAACGATGTCATCAGAAAGTACAAGCAGGTATAGAAACTTGACGCTGTCTGAGGCATTGATATTTATTTGACTTGTTAAGCCTTTCTAACGAGCTTTTCGAAGAAAATGCAGTTATTGTACGATGCCCCCGAGTTTGAAGAAAGTAAGAAAGAAACTGAGCTGATATACGAAGAAGCCATAGCTATATACCACGTGACGTATGACTATGCGAGGACTAATGGGGTCGAAAAATGTGGCTTCGCATGGAAAGTAGCTGAATCTGCTCTGTGCAGCCTTTGTGCGTGGAAGTTAGCCGGCGGGAAAGAGAAGCCATTTACGATCTTGCCATCCGTTCTGCGTGAGTTGTTGAACTAGGAGAGATTTTGGTGTGAAATGTAATAATCTAGGCTATGTATTAATGATGTCGTTAGTATAACAACTCCTTACAATTAATTTGTTATGATGTTAAGCAAAATTATTAAATTCGGCTGATTTTTTGAATTTTTTTTTCAAAAGTTATCGCAACACAATCACTTCGTAATCACCATATTCTGATTAAGTTCAATCTAAACCGAATCCCTAAGTACGTAGCAAAGTTGAATATTTTTTCTAAAAAAATATATATGTACAGAAAAAATGTAATTTTACTACGTATTTAGGGATTCAATTTAAAAGTGAACTTAATCGGAGGGACGGTGTGATTGTTTTGGGATACCTATTGAAACATAAAAAAAATTTCAAAAATCTCGTGGTGATCGAAGTTGATTATATCAAGTTTACCCGATAGCATATATGTAAGGAAAAAAAAGGTTCTAACTATTAGTGCTGAAACTTTTAAATGTGCTATTTTAGTTACTGAACTTTGCAAAATCGTTCTCTTTGGTCTTTTTATCGGTTGTTTAGGTCAAAAGAATCCAGCAAATTTTAGGAACTAAAACGTCACATTTAAAAGTTTGAGCATCAATACTGAGACTATATAGTTAAGCAACAAACTTGTCCTTCGCTCAATTTGTTACGATCTTAAGGAAGATTAATATTTTACCCTTCACTTTTTAATTTATTTTAATTATATTTTTACAAATAAATTTTTTCTTTTTACCAGTTTAAAACATGAAACAGATTCAAACTTAAACAAGACCAAGCCATGTAATAAAATTAAAATTAACCTCAAAGATACATCAATCAAAACCCTCAAAAGACGAACGAAAAAATAAAAATAATTATAAAAAAAATTCGCCAACGTCGAAAATAAAACTAAACAACGCTTCGACGGCAAAGCGGGCACGAATTATGATCCGAAAGCCAGTGAGAAATGCAGTTTGAGTGGAAAATATGTCCACACGAAGATATCTTCTTGGCCCGCAAATTGCTCGTCGTCTTACCGTTGGTATCAAATCCCTCCATGCAAATCGGACATTCGCCGCCGCACATAGTCACCGTCGGCATATCGTCCACGGCGGCGCTCGCATCCACACTTTGCGGTGGAATATTCCGACCATATCCTTCTTCTGGCATGGTCAACGCCATGTCGAGGTCAAACATATCGTCAATGGAGATATAAGAAGTTGCAGACATAATAATGAGTAGGAGAAGCTAAACGTTTATAGTGAAGTAGAAAAGATTAGATTAGATGGATATGGAAGACTGTTGAGCCTCTTTGTATTTATAGTTAGTTGGAGATTAGTAGAAAGAAAAAAAAAAAAAGGTTGACCGCACTTAAGGTTTTTGTTGACTTTTCATTAATTTCCTCGGAAGGGTCATCAGGTGGCTTATAAATATATATATGAGGAATTTCACGGTGATCACCTTATGTGAGCACCTTGCGTGGGCACCTGTTGATGTGGCACTGATTCGTGCCATATCAACATGCCACATCGATATCAGAGGTTGTACACGTTAGTTGACACCTAATTGATCGACACACAGATGCTGATGTGGCATGTTGAAGCTTATATAGCACCTGGTGTGTGAAACTAATATTTGTCACGTCAACATGTCACATCAGCATCTGTGTGTCGATCAATGACACCTAGAAGGTGTCAACTAACGTCGTACAACCTCTGATATCGATGTGGCATGTTGATAATGACACGAATCAGTGCCAATATTAAAAAACGTGCATGTTTTGAGGTGCATTCATTTTTTTAATTTAATTTTTAGACTATACTTCTTGTAATAAGTGGTATTGAAAGGTCAACATATTATATTTTTTTCCCTCTCGCATAAATATATGTTTGATTGGTTGAACTTTCATCATTCTTCTAAGTCCAATTATAATTTGTTACAAATATTTTAAAGTGGGAATTGGTGATGAACTTTTGAATTTTGTGACGTAAAAGCTACCGAAGTTTGGTATGAAAGTATAAAATAGTATTTTATTCAATAGGCACGAGGCTGCCTAAGTATTATATGCATTATTCTACATTAATGGAACGTCATTACATTGACAAATCGTGAAAATATAGTGTGTAATTAAAAAATGATATTTATTAGCAATTAGTTATCGATTTGGTTTCCTATCTTAGAAAATGAAGCATCTCCAACCATAACTCTATATATAGAGTTGCTACGGTATAATTTCTCCATATATGGAGTTTGAACAATGTTAATAAACTCCAACCATCCCTCTATATTTTCTACTCCATATAAAATATTCTCAATATATTTTATTAAAAACAGAATTTAAAATAATTTAATTATCTAAAATAATTAATAGTAATTAAATAGATTTGAATTCAGATTCTTACGCGTTACTGACCCGTCCGCCACTGGAAACACCACTTCCCATCCGACTTGAAAAAGAGTGTTTATAATAATTAAATTATCTAAAATAATAACATTAATTTATTTTATAGATAATAATATAATCAAAAATTATTTCATTTATATTAATGGAAACTATAGTTTTAATTTCCTAGAAAATAGCAAACTACTCGAAACTGTCAATTGGATCGTAAAGTATCATATACTTAATTTATTGAAGAATGAATTAATTTCTTCATATTCATATAACTCCATTTATTAATAAGTTTATACTTAAAGTAAAATAATTATTAACTCAAATGAAAGCATAAAAAGAAATTGAAAAAAAAATATTATACATAGAGGGTGAACAGTGCCCGCTTTAGATAGCGGACAACTGTTCCTTCCTCTACATTTAAAGTGGCTTTTGAGTTCCATTGGAGTTCCTTCATCCCTTTAAACGCTCAGTATAGCATCACGTTGGAGATGCTCTTAGGAGCACAACATTGAAGGAGAGTGGTAACATGTTAGTTTCACGCACAACAGTTATACGTATTTTATAGCTAAGTTATTACCCACGGGCAGAAACAATAAGGTTGTGTATAATATATATTGATGTAATTTGCGATTTTCTTTTTATAATTATATTTAAGTTTTAGTACATACGTTTTGAAATAAGTGTGGGGAATGAGGTCCTAGTCAAAGGTTATAATGTTACTCCCAGTAGTGAATCTATTGGCCGGTGTGATCGGATGAGGAGTTTAGATGATATTAGTTTTAATTAGGCTTAAATAATATGAATTTGAGTTTTTGGAATGTTTGGTTGACGAGTTTAAATAATGACGTCTCATGTATTTGGTAGATGAGTTTTGATGGTATTAGGTTTAATTAAATTAAATTATAATTTTACCATTATTTTTTATTTAAAAATTATAAATGAAGGGTAAATTTGACATATATTCATATTATTAGATAAAGGAAGGGGACTGACCTAATTTAGGGAATATCTTGATGAGGATATTAACAAAATATTAACTAAATCCTACCATTAAATGAACCATCCAACCAAACACTGTATTAATTAAATTTAACTCCTCTAATCTCCTCGATTACCCCAAGCAAAAGCAAGGTTTACTTAGAACAACATATTATCGTTTTTATCAAACGAAGGAACCCAATTAATATGCCTAATTTTCATCTTTACATTATATATATATAACATATACATATCTATATCACATAGCAATTACAATTCAAACATTTATTCCAATCTATGCTCAAAAGATTAAAGTTGATTTTTAAGAGAAAACCCAAAACAATCACCGCCGAAAGCAACAAACAAAACCAACCCTTCTTCAATAAGAATGGAATAAATTCGCAAATCATGGGAAACTTTATTCCATCAAGAAAATCCCTTTTACACCATCGTAAGCATGCCTTTGTCCTATATTTCTTCATTTCATACATAGATATCAATCGAACAAGTTTGTAAGAACTAAACATAAACACGATGAACTGCTGCTGCATAAATGGCAAGAACTCAACATCACCGCCACGATCGAAATCGAAACAAACCCTACAAAGTTACGAAAACGTAAAGCACGAGGCCATACTAAGAATCCCGCGATGCAAAGTCCACCTCATGGACGAAGGCGAAGCCCTCGAGCTCGCAGACGGAGACTTCGAGCTCGCCCGAGTATCAGACGGAGACATATCAATAGCTACGGTAATAAAAGTAGGCGAAGAGCTTCAATGGCCTCTTACAAAGGACGAGCCCGTGTTAAAGCTCGGACCTTTCAACTACTTGTTCTCCCTACCCATGAGAGATGGAAAACCCTTGAGCTATGGAGTGACATTTTCGGACAGGAGTGTGAACATGGGCTCGTTGGATTCTTTTCTCAAAGAGAATTCCCTATTTACAAGCCGTGATCGAAGGGGCGATCATGCGATTAACTGGAAGGATTTTGCGCCGAGCGTTGATGATTATAACGGTGTTTTGGCCAAGGCGATCGCAGGTGGAACTGGTCATATTGTGAAGGGGATATTCATATGCAGTAATGCTTATACTAATCAGGTCTCAACTTTGGAAGGATGATATAATGTTATTACATTACCTTAAGTAGCATGTCTTATTCATATATATATATATATATATTATGTTAATATAGGTGAAAAAGGGAGGAGAAGCCATGTTAATAAGCACCGTCGAAAGGGGAACTTTCGCTGAGGCGAACGACAGTAGCAAAAAGGATAACGATACCGTGAAAAGGAAGCAAAGCTCGATCAACAAAAGCCTGAAAAGGTATCAATCTTCACATACTGTTATTTCTTGATAATAATTTGAGGGTTTAGCTTAGAACTTGCCAATATCATCAGATAGTGATAACTTGGATTGTTTTTTGCTTAATAAAGAGTGAGGAAACTATCGAAAATGACGGAGAAGGTGAGCAAGGCCATGCTCGACGTCGTCGGGGTTGCGTCCGGTTCGGTGGTTGGACCTGCGGTTCGATCTCAGGCTGGGAAAAGGTTCATGTCTATGGTCCCTGGAGAGGTTCTCTTGGCTTCGCTCGATGCAGTTAGTAAGTCTTTGGAATAAATCTAACAAAAGTGATATCAAAACCCTATAATAAATAATCATATCTTAGTATAAACTCTAAAAACATTAATGGATGAATTATTACACAGACAAGATAATGGATGCAGCAGAAGCTGCTGAGAAGCAAGCCTTTACTGCTACTTCTGGCGCCGTGACAAGAATGGTCACCGACAAGTTAGAAGCAAAATTATATATACACATATATATATATATTATATAAAACAAGAAATTTAATTTATTATTTGATTATAGATACGGAGAAAACGCTGGAGAGGCTGCAGAAGACGCACTTGCTACTGCAGGACATTGTGCTAATACAACTTGGAATGTATTCAAGATACGAAAAGCTGTGAATCCAGCGTCGTCAGTGCCATCGGCGGCTTTAAAGAATGCTAGCAAAATGAAGCGGTAGAACCAATATTTTGATTTTGTTATAAAAATATTAATTGTGATTAATATTTTATTAAGATTATTTTATTATAATTATACTTATATTAAGATTATAATGATAATATAGCTTATAATAATAAAGAGAGAGAGATTAGAGAGAGATTAAGTATTTCAATACTTGGTGTGATTTACAATGAACTCTAATCACCTATTTATACTACTAATAATTCACTATTACAACTAATCACATTAATTAAAATTATACACCTCACACTAAAATACAAACTCTTCAATTAAACACATCATCTTATCATCTTATCATATTATCATCATTTAATACAATACTTCCAAATCATCTATAATTTAACTAATATTATTATTTAAAACATCCACATTTAATTATTTCATAATATTCCCCCTTGGATGTTTCCAAAGAATATGCCTCGTTAAAACCTTATTAGGAAAAATCCAATGGGATAAAAACATAATGAAGGAAAAAGAGTACATCATTCTTTTAGATACGCTTTCGATTGTTGTCTCATTAAAAACCTTACTAGGAAAACCACATGGGAAAAACCTCAGTGAAGGGAAAAAGAGTGCAACGCGTATTTACTCCCCCTGATGATGATATCATTTAAGATCTCGAAGTTTTCGAACTCCAATTGAATATACCAATCTTTTGAAAATTATTGGGGGAAGTGCTTTCGTGAATAAATCTGCAAGATTTTCACTTGATCGCACTTGTTGTACATCAATATCACCATTTTTCTCTAAATCACGTGTAAAGAAAATTTTTGGTGAAATATGCTTTGTTCTATCTCCCTTAATATATCATTCCTTTAATTGGGCAATGCATGCATCATTATCTTCATATAAAATCGTAGGAAGTAACTTTTTCGATACTAGCCCACTAGTTTGTTGTATATGCTCAATTATCGATCGCAACCAAACACATTCTCGGCTAGCTTCATGGATAGCTAAAATTTCCGCATGATTACAAGAAGTAGCCGTTAAACTTTGTTTAACTGACCGCCATGAAATAGCGGTTTCGCCATTTGTAAATAAATAGCCCGTTTGCGATCGAGCATTATGTGAGTCAGATAGAAAACCAGCATCTGCATATCCAATCAAATCTGTTTTTGATTCATTAGAATAGAACAATCCCATATCAGTTATTCCTTGAAGGTATCGAAAAATCCGCTTAATTCCATTCCAATGTCTACGAGTCGGTGACGAACTATATCTCGCCAATAGATTCACAGCGAACGCTATATCAGGTCGCGTATGACTCGTTAAATACATTAGGGCTCCAATAGCACTGAGATATGATACTTCAAGATCAAGTAGTTTTTCATCGTTTTCGCAAGGTCTAAACGGATCTTTATTCACATCTAAAGATCGAACAATCATTGGAGTATCTAATGGATGAGCTTTATCCATATAAAATCTTTTCAATACCTTTTTCGTATAAGTCTCTTGATGTACGAATATCCCATTCTTTAAATATTCAATTTGCAGTCGAAGACAAAATTTTGTTTTACCGAGATCTCTCATTTCAAACTCTTTTTTCAAACAATTAACGGCTTTTGATAACTCTTCAGGAGTTCCAATTATGTTAATATCATCAACATAAACTGAAATGATGACAAATTCATTTTCAGATCTTTTCATAAATATGCATGGGCAAGTTTGATCATTTTTATACCCTTCTTTCGATAAATATTCACTTAGGCGATTATACCGCATACGCCCAGATTGCTTTAATCCATAAAGCGATTTATTTAGCTTGATTGAGTACTCATTTCGGGGCCCTGAATTTTCAGGCAACTGAAATCCCTCGGGAAGTTTCATATATATATATATCACTATCAAGTGATCCATATAAATAAGCGGTGACAACATCCATTAGACGCATATCGAGTCCTTCACGTACTACCAGACTAATTAAATAACGAAAAGTAGTTGCATCCACCACAGGAGAATACGTCTCCTCATAATCAATACCAGATCGTTGTGAAAAGCCTTGTGCAACAAGCCGTGCTTTGTATCTCACAATTTCACCGTTTTCATTTCTCTTTCTGATGAAAACCCATTTATATCCAACTGGCTTTACATTTTCTGGTATGCGGACTACAGGTCCGAAAACTTTTCGTTTCTCAAGTGATTTTAATTCTGCCTCGATTGCATCTTTCCATTTTGGCCAATCATTTCTTTGTCTGCATTCTTTAACAGACATTGGTTCATGATCCTCATTCTCATTCATCTCATTCATTTCATGTAGCGCTACGTTAAATGAGAATTTATCGTCAACGTTGACTTTTTCTCGGTTCCATCTAATTCCATTTTGGGCATAATTTATCGAGATCTCTTCATTATGATTATTCTCAGAAATGTCAGGTACCTGATTTTCATTATCATAATCATTAATGCCCATTGACTCTTCTAGAGTCGATAAATCCTCGACTGGACCATTCTTATTATTTGCTCCTTTTCTTTTTCGAGAATTTTTATCTTTGCAACCCGAGGGCCTACCACGTTTTAGTTGTGGCTTAGGCTCGATCATTATATGTTCTACATGAACATCAACTTTTGCAGGAGCATTAACAGCTGGTATATGTGACTTAGTCACTCTTTTAAGGTCAGTAAAACTATCTGGCAGTTGATTATCTAATCCTTGTAAATGAATTATCTTTTGAACTTCTAGTTCACATTCTTTCGTTCGAGGATCATAATGATTTAGCGATAATTCATTCCAATTAATACTCATTTCCAGCTGTTTCTTTTCTCCCCCTAATGTCGGAAAATTCGATTCATCGAAATGACAATCGGCAAATCTAGCCGTAAATAAATCTCCAGTTAGAGGTTCTAAATATTTTATTATCGATGGAGATTCAAATCCGACATATATTCCCAACCTCCTTTGAGGTCCCATCTTAGTGCGTTGTGGTGGAGCAATTGGAACATATACCGCACATCCAAAAATTCTCAGATGGGAAATATCTGGTTCCTGACCATAAACCATTTGTATCGGGGAGATATTATTATAACTTGTTGGCCTGATGCGGATTAGTGCCGCTGCATGTAATAAAGCATGTCCCCAACAAGATGAGGGAAGTTTCGACTTCATTAATAATGGTCTTGTAATTAATTGCAACCTTTTAATCAACGATTCTGCAAGACCGTTTTGCGTATGAACATGTGGCACGGGGTGCTTAACATCAATTCCAATAGACATGCAATATTCATTAAATGCCTTGGAAGTAAATTCACCAGCATTATCAAGGCGTATGTTCTTTATTGGATAATCCGGAAAATGTGCTCTTAATCGAATCAACTGAGCAAGCAATCTCGCAAAAGCTACATTCCGTGTTGATAACAAACACACATGAGACCATCTAGTTGATGCATCAATCAATACCATGAAATATCTAAATGGTCCACACGATGGATGTATCGGTCCACAAATATCACCTTGTATACGCTCCAAAAACCTTATGGATTCATTCTTTATTTTTACTGGTGATGGACGAATAATCAACTTTCCTTTAGAGCAAGCAACACATGATAATTCATTAGATTGAAGAATCTTCTGGTTCTTCATTAAATGTCCACGTGAATTTTGAATTATTCTCCGCATCATAATTGAACCGGGATGGCCCAACCGGTCATGCCAAACAACAAATGTATTATCATCAGTAAACTTCTGGTTTACGATAGCATGTGATTCAATTGTTTTAACATACGTGTAATACAATCCAGAGTCAAACGAATGTAATATTTCAACAACTCTTTTATCATTCGAAACCACTTTTGTAATGTGCAAATATTCAATATTTCTCTTTTCTGCAGTCTCAATGTGATATCCATTATGTCGAATAGCTGTAAAGCTTAATAAATTTCTTTGAGACTTAGGAGAATATAAGGCATTATTAATTATTAGCCTTGTCTATCTGGGCAGTATAACATTAGCTCTTCCGGAGCCCTCAATTATATTTGTGCTACCCGATATAGTGATAACACTTGTTTCTTTCATTTCAAGATGGGAGAAATATTTCTTATTTCTTAGAATCGTATTAGTCGTTGCACAATCCGCAAGACATAACTCCCCATTGCACATGTTTGTATCCATTGTATTGATAAATATATAATAACTATAATTATTAAATAAAAAAGCGTCAAAATAAAATTATATATATAAAGATAAAATAATAAATAAATAATGCTTAAACAAAATTTATAATGATATATCAGTTTTCTTTATTTGGATCTTTAACAAAAACCAAAATATTCAAATGAGCATAGGATCTAGCACCAATTTTCTGAAATATCGTAATCTTGAGCAAAATTTAATTTTATCGACACTTCACTTTTAATTGCTCTTTATAAAGATCAACGGGATCTTTTGGTGCGAATAATAACCAACGATAATATATAATAATCTTTATATTGCTTAATACATCTTTCTCAATCATATACTAGTTGTCCACTTCGGGGGAAATATTAATAATAACCACGGTAAATATAATGTTCACGACCACTTTTATTGTTTGCGCATACATTCACTTCAGGGAATGCAACATAATCATTTAGTCGGACTTATACTTTTCATTCATCCATCATAATATTTTCTAATCATTTTCTCACGATATTTATTCGTATTATATCCGATGGACTGAACGTGGTGAATGCTTTATAATACACCGAAGTAACCGTGTAAATCAGTAGCAAGTATAAAATCGAGATTGATAAATCAAAATTTTGCAAGATTCAATTTATTGATATCATGAAAATAAAATCATCATTAAAATATTAAAAGGAAAAATTATAATTAATCTTCTTTTATATCTTCTTTTGTAAAAGTTCTAATGAAAAACGATATCCACATCCAAATAACTGTCGTCGTAATAATAATCATAAGTAATAGATCAAACATCGGACAAAGCGTCATCCTTCAAAATAAAATATATTTCAGTAATTATAATATTAAAGAAAAATTATAATTAATAATTATATTTTAAAAATATTGGTAAAAATATTATCCACATAGCCGTAAGGATCACCGTAAATAAAGTAAGCAACAGAAGATCCATCTTTGTATAAAACGACATGATTCTATAACATGAAAAAGAATATAATAATCAGATAACATATAATCAATGATAAAATATATGAATTGTTTTATGAAACTCGTTCTTTATTATTTCATAATTATTGTCCAAGCTCCGATAAGGTTGCGGTAATAAAATTTGTCCAGTGTCCAAAACTATTCGGTCCAATAATTACTTCAAGATTGTTCAATCAAAAAATCAATAATATGTCGCTACTGAGGTGGGGAAAACCGCAAGACCTCGTGGGCTTTTGGTGTTGTGTACGTGTATATATATATCTATAATATATCTATATAAATCGTAAATAAAAATTCCACACACCACCACGGGGTATCGAAATCTGGACCTCTCGTCACTTATAGTGAACGATAATTCGCGAAACCACTCGGGTATTGGCGTTTAGTTATAAAACTTTTAAAATATATTTTTATAATATATTTTTAAATTAATCACAATTAATATATGATTAGTATAAATTAAATATTAAATTACCGTACCTCGACTAAACTCGTACGAGATCTTCGACGAAGTTTGATCTTGACGACGGAGAGCGTTCGTGCTGATAACGTGTTATAAAAATATTAATTGTGATTAATATTTTATTAAGATTATTTTATTATAATTATACTTATATTAAGATTATAATGATAATATAGCTTATAATAATAAAGAGAGAGAGATTAGAGAGAGATTAAGTATTTCAATACTTGGTGTGATTTACAATGAACTCTAATCACCTATTTATACTACTAATAATTCACTATTACAACTAATCACATTAATTAAAATTATACACCTCACACTAAAATACAAACTCTTCAATTAAACACCTCATCTTATCACCTTATCATATTATCATCATTTAATACAATACTTCCAAATCATCTATAATTTAACTAATATTATTATTTAAAACATACACATTTAATTATTTCATAATAGATTTGTATTTATGATCTACTAAATACGATGATTTTTGGGCCATTAAATTTTAGTTAAATATAATTTTAGGATGATTGGTATATGTTGGGGTACAAATTCAATTTCAATTCGAAGGTGGATCAATAGTATATAAGATTGTGGGCTACTCTCTCTAATTGTCAATTATCATTTAGAGTGGAACCCCACAAGGCTTATAGGGTTGGGGCGATCCAGGTATAAAAATCTAAAAACTTATAATTTATACAATAATTTATAATCCGGTAGCCTATAACAAGTTTGTTTATTCTTCTCTCAAACTACATTTAATTTTCAGACATATTATTCTACGTGACTAAAAAGGAAAAAATAAATCATTACAATTTAGGATATTTTAATTAACATTGACACAAATGGATATTCTTACATCTTAATTACTAGAAGTCAATGAGACCTTGATCCAGTGGTATAGGAGGATGCCTTAAGGATTGTGGGTCCTTCCACAATTTCTTAAGTAGTTCCTATGAGATTTATTTTCCATAACTATCGTTATCAGGTGGGTTTGTAACGTATTCATCTGACCTCGGGAATTAGTCCCACAACTAGAGTGTGTGGCGCAATTAAGCCTCCGTCAGGTCTGTGTGGCACAAAGTCCACGTCGATATTTAGGGGCTAGCCCATAGCCAGTTCGAGTGATGATACATCGGGACAGAAAAAAAAAACTTAATTACTAGAAGCTACAACGACTCAACGGTCATTGAGAGGTGAGATGGGCCTTTTTTTGGATCCGTTATGACATTCTTAATCTAAGCCCAAGGCCCAAAAGTGCCGTACATTTTTTATATTTCTATTTATTTTTTGTTTCTTTCTTTTTTCATTTTTTCCTCAGCTTAGGTTTGTTGTTGAACTGAGTGTAGTCGTCTTCTCTCTTGCTTGCAAGTTCCCCGACAAAACAATGGAGGAAGCGAGTTCCAGCAATAGGAACAGCATATACAGAATATCACGAAC
This sequence comes from Lindernia subracemosa, assembly GCA_028392965.1. NCBI lineage: Eukaryota > Viridiplantae > Streptophyta > Magnoliopsida > Lamiales > Linderniaceae > Vandellia > Vandellia subracemosa. The sequence goes on along the minus strand of JAQPCC010000002.1, from coordinate 5,124,140 downwards.
CATAAAACGCAAAGAAAGCTCACTGTACAACGCTTTGAGATCAATCTACGAGGACTCTATATTCGTGTCCGAGATCAGGCAATTATGGCCGGAGCTTCCTCTTCTAGCAAACCTGCGATGTGGGCTGTGGTATTCTAAGACGTTCGACGGAGCTTGCTACTTTAAATCTACAGATGGGCACACTAATAATCTTTCGTTCAACACAGCTCGTCTTAATCTCCACGTTGCTCTCCTTGCTGGTAACCCTTTTTTGACCCTTCTACTTCGAGATTGTATACACTTGTTTGTGTAATGGTTATGGGATGGTGTAATGGATGCTATATTTGTCGTCTGATGATATAGGACAGAGGGGAGGTTGTATGATTGTTGATTCGACGCGGAAAGGGAAGAGGTTTCCTGATAGCATGTCCAAAACTATTCCAATTTGGACATGTGTTTTGAACCGTGCCATTGCGAATCATATGAAGAGGCTTGGTAGGGACGACCTTCTGGACAACGTAAGTATATGAGTTGATTTATATTGTGCAGTTGCTCCCGAGAGCTTACAGTTTCACTTGCTTTATGTTCTGTGAAAAAAGGGATTTTTTTTTTTTTTATTTGATATCTCGTCAGAATAATCTTATCGACATAAGCTATCAAGTGCTCTTGAATTACTTTCTTGGTGCTCTTTTGTATGCTTCCGCTCATGGTTTACGTTCGTGGGCATGAGGTTCGGGCGATTACGATTCTCCGCTGGGATTTGGGTTTAACTTGCGTGGGCGCACTTATTTGCTGTATAATTTCGATATCTTACATTACTTATGAAGTTGTCTGGTCTTGTAGATTAATTCTGATATTTGGTTCCTACGAATGTGAATAAACTTCATATACATTTCAACAGGAGCCAAGCACTTCAGATAAGCTTGAAAATAGCGAGCAAGACTCTTTGGAATGGGATTTTTCGTTGCATCTGCCCTTATGGGTCTCAGAAACCGAGAAATCTATGATAGGGAACCGTTTAGAAGCCTGGACGGAAGAACTAGAGGCAAGTGGAGCTGATATAGCTTCTATCTCATCCACACTTCGGAAACCTCTAAGGCCTTTATGGATTTCACAAAGAACACTAATATGGTTGAATGAAGTACCAGAATACGATTCTTGGGATTTTACTCCAATCATACTTGTCTCTGCTTCGTCGTCATCCTCAAATGGCACTGTTCAGCATAGGACTACCTCGGAGTTCAGTTGGAATTACATAGCTGGAGCTGGAGATGATGAAGAAAGCTGGTCAAGAGGCCTATCGCCCGATCTTTTCTGGAAAAATGCCTATGATATTATAAGCTCTGGCCCCGACTCTTGCAATCAGAAGGTCTCGAATATCGTTGAACTAGACAGAGTTCGTCGCGCACAAAGGGGGGAAGATGCTCCTCAGATAGCTGTTAAGGCTTCAAATTGTTTGGGCAGTAGAGGTCGATCTTGTGTGTTAGATACAGCATGCTTGGATAATGGAAGTTCAACTAGGGATGATGAGTTAAGTGGTGGTGATGATGGCATAGCTATTCTCGGACATACCCGTATTGCGGTTGGAAAATCTCAACTTGGTATTATTCACCCTTTTGATCTTTAGCCGATGGCTATTTTGTGAAGAAAAAAAATTTGTGATTTTTTTTTTTGGAAAGGTTATATTCCAATTTCAGGAAGAACTCAACCCTCAAGAGTGATCGATTTGTTGCCTTTGTACCATTTTTTTGTGCAGCAAGTGAAGTTCCTCTTGGATACTGCGTATTAAACTGCGATAGCGAGTCGTCTTCAGTCTCCCTAAAGAATCCCGAGGAGCAGCTATATTTGCCTATCGTGGTATGTGATTGATGGCCATTTTAATATCTTTGTTTGGGTTCTGTTTTGAGTCAAAATGTAAATTACATAGAAAGGACGAAAAGTTCCTTATTACATGCCCAAAGAAAGAAAAGGTGACATGTTTCTCTGAATTACTTCGTTACTAACGAAATCTAACGAATGGATTCGTACTTGCTTCATGTCCATTGAAAACAGGATTCCAAGTTTGATCGTTTCTCTTTGTTAAGAAACCTCCCTTCTGCTATGAGATTCGCCGAGGCACAAGTAAGACAAGGAAACAAACTATTAATTTGCTGCAAGAACGGTGAGCATACGATTAATAATTCTTATCATCTCACAGTTTGCATCCTTCCAACTATGCTTTATTTTGACCAGTCTTTTCCATTACTTACCTTTTCCTCATTTTCTGCCTGCGTTTCTGTTCAGGCGAAGATATAAGCATATGTATTGCCCTGGCAATTCTAACGGCTCTTTTCGACGAAGAAGGTTCGTCTTCGTAATGGCTTCACCTCTTATTCTCTCGATATCAGGTTTCTTTGCGATCTCTTCCATTTTCTCTCGACTGATCGAATGAAATACCTCAGGAAACTTTGATCACGGCAAGTCCTTCAGTGAGAAACCATTCACCAAGTCAGATTTGCGAAGACGATTGGTGCTCATCTGTAAATTTGCAGTCAATGCTCGGCCATCAAGAGGAAACTTGAAACAAGTTTTCGCCTTTCTTAGTAATAACAATAATGTTAATGATAATAATAATCCAGTTTCTTAGTATTCTTGATGCGTTATGCCATAAAATTTAATGTTGTATCTTACAGAGCTTTTACGAACATAGTCTGATGTTGTGTTTGAAGAGTTAGAAAGAATGTAAGAATAAATACTATAGTATATAGAAGAAAACTGATAAATAAACTGCTGTCGACTTCCATCAGCTCTAATATTTGCTGTGGCGCAGATTAGTGCAGAAGAAATATGGATCTATTACAAGTGGTGGGCACCATGTTTCTTGGTCTCTTGCTAAGTATGCTGATTCTAATCCCTCGCCTTCGCAAATCTGGTCAGTCTTCTTCCTTCCTATATGGCTGAAAACCTTAAATGGGAAGCGGGAATTTTGATTGAATTGTCTGTTTATTGCAGGCTGTTGGGGTACAAACCCAATCCCACATCGTATAATTCGAAGGCAGATCACTAGTATATAAGCTTGTGGGCTACTCCCTCTATTGCCAATTGGTTTTAGAGTGGAACCCCACGGGCTTATAGGGTTGGGGCGATTCGGGGTTGATTCGATCCTTTACACAGGCGGTGTTGAAATGACTCAGCAACGAGTCACTGCCGAGGTACTCGAAAATCTGACTCTTTTGTTTCTTGGAGTGAACTTTCTGTCTTAATCCTCATATGTTTTATGGTTATTAGGGATCCAAAGCATACACCAAAGCAGAGGTTTCACTGCACAACAAGAGAACAGATTGCTGGATCATCATAAAAGAATGGGTTTGCTACTTTATATATGTATGCCACTCTTGATGTGGAAAAGAGATGGTGTGCCCTTATAACATTTGGCTCTGTTTTCTTTCTTTCTTTTTTAAGGTATATGATGTAACCTCTTATGTAGAAGAACATCCTGGGGGAGATGCTATTCTAACACATGCTGGTGATGATTCGACAGAAGGGTTCTTTGGGTAAGAAGTTGTGCTCATTCCCTTTTGATCAATCAGTTTTGCATTGTTTGGTAGTCTTTTTCTTACAATGCCGTCTGTTCTGTTCTGTGGCATCAATTGGGAGAGTTCTTTTGAGTTTGATGCTAATCGAAAAAGGGATATTTCCTACGACAAACATATGTTTCGACTCGTAGTTTTCTTGCAACAGGCCGCAACACGCTACCTGCGTTTTCGACATGATCGAGGACTTCTACGTCGGAGATCTGGCAAGGTGAGCTATATGGTTGCAGTAATGAAATTCTTCTGTTGTAGTCCTTTTGAGGTTTAGAGCTCACCTTGCCAGATCCATAGCATTAATGATCTATACCAGGTGTCGATCTTCACCCAGGCATGGCTTCTTCATTAATGATCTATAGCATTACACTCAACTCTCAACTCTCAAGTAAGTAATCATCAGCTATTCATTCATATATGGAAGAAGAACCATCTGATGGCATTATTAGGGATGAGTCTCCAAGAAACCATAAGCGCAGACGACGTCGTTCCTACAGAAGAAGGTCTCCCTTGAGCTGCAACGTCATCAACATGGCCGAAGCTAGAAGAGAGATTGTCGATGCGCTTCACCTTCACAGATCATCGTCCAAGGCTTTTGCAGCTGGTAATAATAATAATAATAATAATAATAATAATAATAATAATGGCAGTAAGAACAACGCTCATGGCCGGGTAACTCACGCGGGCGGCGGCGTATCTAACAAGCACTGCTATCATCAGCTGATAGAGCCTATCCCCGTGGCCGAGCCGATGTGGTCCACCACGGCGCCTGCGGTTCTCTGCGGTGCGGTGGAAACAACCATGGAGCTCGCTGACGAGTGGTTTGTTGACTGCGTGTCTTCTTCTTACAGTTGGTGGGTGGGGTTTCTCAAGTCTTTAGATCGTCATGGGGAGAAAAGCAGTGATGAAGAGGGTTGCTTTCTGGGGAAATCATCAGATGTTGAGATGTTAGAGCCATCATCGTCGGCTTCATCGGACCATCGACTTGAAGACGGCGATGGGGCTGAAGATGACGATTGGTTGACTTTTACAGCTGCTGATGATGATGATGGGTAATAGAATTTAATGGGACATAGTATCTTTTTGGCAGAAAGGTTCCCTTTTTTTCAAATAAACTGTTAACTTAGGTAATATTTAATATTTATTATTTATTTGTATGTTACTCTCCGTTGATTGGGAATTTGATTCAAGTCAGCTATTGTTCCTCCTTTGTAGTTTTAAAAAAATTCCTTTATAATATGTTAGTAAAAAATACAATAATAAATAATAATTTAATTATCATAATAGAAATGGACCTCCATATATTTACATTAAGTTAAAGTGGATTCCACTGGCAGGAATTTCTTGCTCCGCCACTGGCTTCTTGCATAGCTCTTCACGGCCGGGAAGCTTAACTCCAATCCGAACGAACTTCACGCGCTTCCGACTAATCTCCGGCCATGATTCACTGCCTCTTGCAGCTACTGTCTTGACCGTGACAGTAGCGGACTCTTCTCATCGCTCGCCCGTAGCTTCAGTCACATGTAACAGCCGTGACACTTGGTTGCGACTCTGTTTTTGTCCCCGATCGATTTTTAACATCGAATTCTTCGAGTTTTGGGTCGCCCTTCTCACAAAACAAATGTTAGTATTTTGTCCCAACTTTACTGTATTATTTCTTTAATGTGGTAATCCAATTTCAGCGGTTTGCCAACCCTTTAATTAAATGTCACGGTCAAAGCCCTACGGCTCAAATTATTATTTAATAATATTTGGGTGTGATGGTGGGCCACCCTAGATATGGGTTCCGGTTCCACCGGTTCCGGTTCCGTGCCGGTTCCGCCGGTTCCGGCACGGTAAGTACCGGACCGGTTCCGGTTCCGGTTCCGGGTCCAAAATCCCGGAACCAATTCGGAACCGGTATTCCTTACCGGTTCCGGGCTGGTTCCGGACCGGTTCACCCAATATCAAAAAAATTCATTTTAAATTCGAAAAATACCCATATTATTTTTATTATACACAGACGAAAAATGCACAAATTTTATTAAATTCGAATTGAAAAAATTCCAAATTTTTATACTAAGTTTTAATTTTTTATACCAATTTCCCAAATTTTTATTAAACTCAATAGTCAGTAGTCTTAACAAAAAATTTCGAAATTTTATTATAACTCAATACTTAAATTAAAAATTTCTATAAAAAATACATAAAATAAAATACCTAAATTACATAAAAAATAAAATTACATAAAAAATAAAATTACATAAAAAGAAAAAAAAAACTATATTACATCTTCATTAATTAAAACTCTACACGATCTAGCCTCTTCGTCGTCGTCGGAACTCGAGGCTTGAAACTCATCGATTGCGTTGTCCGTCCGGTTCTTGGATTCAGCGGCGAACCAATCTTTTAAGCACACGAGCATCGCAAGAGAACTCGGTTTAAGATTGGTCCGCCGATCTCCAATAATTCGACCGGACGTAGAAAACGCGGATTCAGAAGCGACGCTTGACGCTTGCACCGCTAGAACGTCTCGAGCGATAGCCGCTATCGTCGGGTAGAGCGTTGCATTCGACTTCCACCACTGGAGAATGTCGTATCCTTCCGGTGTTTGGAAGTTGAGACTCAAAAAGAGTTGAATCTCATTTGAGTTCGTAGGTGCGGCCATCTTTCCTTTCGACTTTTGCATCCTCAACCGCTTTAGGACATCCAATGGGCCGCCTTGACTACTACCGGACCCCGTCACTCCCTCGGTCGCATGCTCTGTCGAACCGCCCTGCACCTGCTGATGACTATAAAAATGGAAAAGTTCTTGGAGAGAACGCGTAATTGACGTCTTTTGATCGTCAACGTTCTTTCCAAGAAATGTCTCGTAATACTCGAAAAAAATATCAAAAGTATCACTACCGCAGCTCGGGTCGAGTAATGCCGCCAACCCGTGGACAATTGGAATTGTTTCCCAATATTTTTTAAATTTTGCTTCCATATGCTCCACGAAACCCGTCAAGTATGGATTATTACGGTATTCAATAAATTTATAACACATGCTAAAAAGCAACGGAATAAATAATGGCGATGTCGGATAATGAACACCTGAAAATTTTTCCGTTGCTTCCTTGAATACCTCAAGTAAAGAGACGCACATCCCGCACATGTCCCAATCGAACTCGGTCAAATGATGCGTCGAATCAGGGCCGAGTGCGTTGTTGTTCCAAAAATGGGTGACCAAATCTTTATAGCGCATAAATGTGCTAAGAAGGTGATATAAAGAGTTCCACCTAGTCGGAACCGGTAGGGGAAACTTCTTATACCTAAGGCCGGTCGCCTCGACCGTTTGTCTCCAAGAGCGTTCGAGGCGGCGTTCCCGTAATTGCTTTCCAGCGGCTTTAAACTTCTCTATCACCTGTCCCAAAATCTCATCGAATGCACATTTGACACATAAATTAATTACGTGACAAGCGCACCTAACATGAAGCAATCGACCGTTAAGAGGCAAAGTAAGTTGAGATCTAATTTTTTCCATAGCATTATTATTAGCGCTAGCATTATCTAACGTGACAGACATAATTTTTTCCTCAATCCCGTATATTTTCGCCACATTCAAGACATACATCGCAATTGTGTGTCCCGTATGTAGCGAATCAAGGGGATCAAGGGACAAAATTCTTTTTTGCATCGTCCATGTCTCGTCTATCCAATGGCATGTCACCATGAGATAAGACTGCGACGTGACGTTCGTCCAAATATCGGTAGTTAAACTTACCCTGCAAGAAATGTTAGACAAATGTGTAATCAAACTCTTCCTATAGTCGTTAAACGTTTCTAACACATACTTCCTAAGTGTCTTACGACCTACTTGATGGAATCCGGGTTGTATCGAACTAGTGAAGTTGATAAACCCTTCATTTTTCGCAATACAAAACGGCTCTTCACAAGTGACGACAAATTTGACAAGAGCCATTTTCAAAATTTCCCTCGTGATAACAAAATTCCTACCGGTGTGTGCGCTAATTTGTTGTTGTGTACGCTCACTACCTATCGGTTGTAACGTCACCTCGTCGAATTTATGAAAACCCACTAAGTGTTTTTTCATAGATCTCGTACCGCCGGAGTTACCACCGCTCCTATATTGATATTTAGCACGACAAATTTTACAAAAAGCGTTACCCATGGCCGGATTTCCGGCGTCAAGCACGAGGTCGAAATGTTCCCAAATTTTGGAGCGCTTCTTTCGGGTGCGAGACGGTCCCGATGCCGTGGATGCTTCTTGGCTCGGTCCGGTTCCGGTTCTAACATCACCGCCATCGCCGTCGTGATCTTCGTCGACATGCTCCATATCACCAAAACATGTACGAATATAACCGAAAATATCGTCGTTCGGGTTCGAACTCGATGCCATGTTAGTAAAAAAAATTTGGAATTTTTCGTGAGTGTGTGTGTAATTTTCGTGTGTGTATAATAAAAATAATGTGGGTATTTTTTTTAATAATAAAATGAGAGAGTGGGAGATATTGAGATTGTTGGGAGTATAGAGAATTTAATTTTAAGAGTTTGAGAGAGAATGAGAGTAAGAATGTGAAAAAATGAGGATAAATAGGGGTATTTATAGATTTTTTAATATGGTATAAAATAAAAAAATAAAAAAAAAAATAAAAAAAAAAAAGACGTTGGGCAACGGCTAGAAAACTAGCCGTTACCGGTTCCGGTTCCGGTTCTTACCGGTTCCGGTTCCGGTTCCGGTTCCGGTTCCGGCTAGTGGTTCCGGTTCCGGTTCCGGAACCGGTAAGAACCGGTAACAACCGGTTCTCATAAAAGGGAACCGGTCCGGTATCGATAAAACCGGACCGGTTCCGGTTCTTGAACCGGTAAGACCGGTTCCGGTTCTGAACCGGAACCGGTTACCGGTTCCGGGCCGGTTCCGGGCTGAACCGGCCCGATAGCCATGTCTAGGCCACCCCATTGTATGTGACTCAACGCTGACGAGGCAGCATCCCTTTCTTTCACAATAATAAATAATTACATAATTTATATATCTTATTCTTTAATTACTGAATAATTATATATACTAGTGTTTTTTGAACACCCAATTCTGTGCGCTTTAATATATAAATATGTAATATAATTTTATATTCTAAGTTATTTATAATTCAGAGATGCTTGATATATATTAAATTATAATTTTAATTTTAATTGTATATTACTTTAAATATATAAATAAAAACTAACTTCAGAAATATAATTGAATAAATTAATATATTGATGGGCAAAATGGTAATTGTAATAAACAAAGGTATAGATAAATCACAATCATTCAATATAAATAAATTCAATGCTCACATTTCAATTGAATGATATACCACTAAAGTGTTTATGGTTTATATAAAGGTATAGATATATATTAATTTAGTAATATAATACAAATAAAACATAAACAATCACTAAAAAAATAAATAATGTTATGCATTTGGTGGGAACGGGGAAGTGTTGAGCATGCGTGATTAATACTAAACATTGTAAATTTATTATAAAATTTTACACTTGATTAAACTTATTCGAGGATTGTTTTAAGGATAGTGTGATGCGTATTATGAAATAATTAAATGTGGATGTTTTAAATAATAATATTAGTTAAATTATAGATGATTTGGAAGTATTGTATTAAATGATGATAATGTGATAAGATGATAAGATGAGGTGTTTAATTGAAGAGTTTGTATTTTAGTGTGAGGTGTATAATTTTAATTAATGTAATTAGTTGTAATAGTGAATTATTAGTAGTATAAATAGGTGATTAGAGTTCATTGTAAATCACACCAAGTATTGAAATACTTAATCTCTCTCGAATCTCTCTCTTTATTATTATAAGCTATATTATCATTATAATCTTAATATAAGTATAATTATAATAAAATAATCTTAATATAATATTAATCACAATTAATATTTTTATAACAATGCGAATGTTTTGGAAGGTGGTAAGGTAACGTAAGTAATATAATATCTCATCCAATTTCAACCTTTGCTTACAAAATATTTAAATAATTATAGCAAAATATATATAGGGAAATTCTGATTGGTAACACTGTGTTTAAGGCTTTTCTAGTTGGTGTCTAAAGTTATTTTCAATTTTGTTTGGTACTCCTGTGTTTAAGCCTTTTCTAGTTGGTGCCCAAAATATTTTTCGATTCCGGTTGGTAACCATGTGTTTAAGGCTTTTCCAGTTGGTGCCCAAAATATTTTTAAATTCCGATTGGTAACCCTAAGTTATGAGAAAACATAACCCCGTAATTTTAAAAGACTAAAAATGAGATTACAACCGGAGTAACAAATTAAACACGGAATTACCAATCAAAATTTTCCATATATATATATATATATAGCCGACGTGGTCTCCCTTTGTCCATACCCAACGCTGACGTGGCGGCGTAAGAAGGCAATGGTTCGTTTTGTCCTGTCGCACGTTCAGCGCTAAAAACAAAATAATTATAATAACAACAATAATAATAATAAGAATAATAATAAAATGTTTGCTCACATTTGAATGGAATTAAAGTGTGGACTTTGTTTGGATTTAATAAAAGCAGCTGCTTTTGTTGTCTGAAAATTTGCGTTTTTTGGAAATATAATTAGAATGATTTATTTGTACCTTCTATTCTTTAATCACTGATTTACTACTTATTGTATATCAATTTATAATATTAAAATTATCCATAAGTTGTCGTCCACTACAGGCGAGCTGCGCTTCAGATTTTACCAACTCCTTTTTGGTCCGAGGAATTAGGTTCTGTCTGCGCTTTACGTTGCGTGGTCATCTCCTCCCTATAGATGAAATGCCAAGTTGCCACGTGGCGGTGGGGCCGCCCATTGTATTAACTGCGCCCGCGCTGAGTGCCGCGATAATGTAATGTAACGTACCCACCAAAATTCATAATTCCAATATATATATTTATATACACATTTAACTCGTTAAATTCGTAACCGCATTTTCCTTTTAATTTGGTTGACATTTAGCTTTTCTCTTTTTCTTTTACCCCTCTTTTTTTTTTTTGCGGTATCTCCATTCGATCTCGCTATGGACTAGTCCCTAAATATCGGTGTGGGCTTTGCGCTCGGTATCTCCACTCGATCTGGCTATGAGTTATTCCCTAAATACTGGCGTGAGCTCTGTACCACACAGACATGTCAGAGTCTTAATTGCGCCACACACTTTAGTGATGAGACTAATCACCGGGGTCAGATAAATCACATGGGGACTACTTTGTGAGATGAGGGATTCGATCCCACAACCTAACTCACAAATCCTTAACGCTTCCTCCTGGCCGATGCCAAGGACTCATTGGCTTTTCCCTTTTATTCAATAAACATCATTTAGGTTTCCTTTTATTTGTAATACACTTTGTAATATTTTAATTCATTATTTACAAAAATCACACCTCCTTTTCTCACGGACGAAGTCCTCGCCATCTCCACTTTGTTATTATCCTTTGAATATAACTTTATTATGATAACTACGATTGGTTGGGTTTTTCCTTAGTAAAAATGCGGGAATGGTAATGGGGAACATGGATCACATCCCCATTACTATTCCATTTGGGTTTTGCATTCATTTCTTGCTTTTCTCTCATGGTCATGTCGACTTTTTGTATCACCTTTTTATAATATTTAATTAATTATAAAATATGAATATTGAAATAAATATAAATATAGTGGGCGAGACGAGACCAGTCCAGGCAGGATATCCCTTCGACCCCCGAAATATATTAATTATTAAAAAAAATTAATTATTTATTCCATAGAATATAGTATAATAATAAAATATGTGCAGAAAGAAAGGAAAAAACAGGGCTTTTTTAATTTAATATTGTTATTTTTTGTATTTATTAATAAAATAGGATTATTTTGAAAAATATTAATAAAATAGGGCAAAACGCTGGTAATGAACGCGACGTCGCGTTCATTAAACGCGACGTCGCATCCAATGGAAGCGACGAGTATGCGGGCCGCATATTCCAAAATGGGCCTTCGTCGGGCCGCAAAACGCTTGTGAAATGGGCCGACCCTAGGGTTTTGGTCCATTAAAACTCGTATACACGACGTCGCATCCAATGGACCCGACGAAGGCCCATTTTGGAATATGTGGCCCGTATACTCGTCGCGGCCATTGGACACGACGTCGCATCCAATGGACCCGACGAAGGCCCATTTTGGAATATGCGGCCCGCATACTCGTCGCTTCCATTGGATGCGACGTCGCGTTTAATGGACGCGACGTCGCGTTCATTACCAGCGTTTTGCCCTATTTTATTAATATTTTTCAAAATAATCCTATTTAATTAATGAATATAAAAAATAGCAATATTATATTAAAAAAGCCAAAAAACAGACTATTCTACCACCAGTAATAAAAAATTGGTTCTACTGCTACGTGTCCTTCGCTCTGCTCCAAATAGAAGATGCATGTGGGACCAACGCACGTGATGTTAGCACAATAATTACCCCCTTTTTTTCTGTTTTTTTTTTTTTGACGATAATAATAATAAAAAAAATTAAAGGTTAAGACGTCTATTATATATAATTTATATTTCACGATTCAATTTATTGAATTGGTGAGCAGTTGCAAAATAATAATGTTTTTAGTGCAAATAATCATATTAATTGTTCTTACATAACAAAGTTGGTCTAAACTGAATGACTAATTTATATTTATTTATATTATGGAGGTAGATTAATAATTAGAAGATCATTACGACATAAAGTGGTCTGGCGAGTATTTTATTATTATTATTATAGTATGCGAATTGTGAGTAGGTGCCGTTCGGCATGTAATGGCATTTTTGTAATTTAAATCATCTTCATGTTATATAAGCTGCCATTACGTACCATACAATTTTTTCTATATCATCTCAAACCCTTCATATACGTAGCCGCGAGCAGAGCACCAACCTTTATCACCGAAAAACCCATTCTTTCGATTGTAACTTTCATGGAAATGTAAGTTTTCTAATTCATTCCCTCGATGCTTTTTTTTTTTTTGGCTCCAAAAGACTACTTACTACTTGACTGTATGGGGGAAGAACAGCTTGGGTTGGGACGACGCCAAGCAATGCTATAAATTTATAATTCTTATATCTAATTCGTTTGATTACGCAGGCTTCGTTTGGGAAAGGCAACCGCAGATTGCAAGAAAGGTGGCGGCAGACTGTGGACGAGCAGGCCTAGTGTCGTGAAGGCGCGAAGGTACGTTGTGGCTTCAGACGATGGCCGATGTTCCGAGGTTGGTGAAGCCATCCTTGCAAAAGGCGGCCACGCCGTAGATGCGGCGGTTGCCGTTGCACTCTGCCTATGCGTGGTGAGCCCAACGTCGAGCGGGATAGGAGGCGGTGGTTTCATGCTCGTCAGAGATGCTCTGAAACAACAAACCATAGCCGTCAATATGAGAGAGAAGGCCCCTTCGGCGGCTTCGAAGGTCAGTGATTTTACGTGGGCTCTTTCTTTTTTTCTTCTCTACACATGAATCTCAATTTCAGCTCAAATCTGCAGGATATGTACGCAAACGATCCAACCGCCAAGTCGGAGGGGCCGAAGTCTCTGGGCGTTCCAGGCGAGCTTGCCGGGCTTTATCGCGCCTGGTTAAAATATGGCCGCCTGGCTTGGAAAGATTTATTCGAAGCCGCAATTAAGTACGCGAAAGAGGGGTTTGTAATAAGTCCTGTCACTAGCTTTTACCTGCCTCAAATGAGAGAGAAAATAATGAACGATCCCGGCTTAAGAGCAGTATTTGTAAGAGACGGCGAGCTGCTAAAAGCCGGCGATCTCTGCTTCAATGCAGAGCTGGGGAAAACTTTAGAGGCTGTAGCCGAACTAGGACCTGATGCTCTATATAGCGGACCCATTGGTGAGAAGCTTGTGGAGGATGTGAGACAAGGTGGTGGAATTCTGACGATGGATGACTTGAGAAACTATAGAGCTAAAGTGACAGAACCCATATCGACTAAAGCGTTTGGATATGAGATACTGTGTGCGCCGCCGCCTTCTAGCGGCGCATTGGTCTGCTCGGTGAGTGGATGGTTTAATTCGATCTTAGAGATATTCCTTTGGACATTGAAGCAAGAAGGTTGTTTTTTTTTTCTTGCAGGCTTTGAATATTCTGGATGATGGTCATGGAATCGAAGAAGGTAAAGTGGGGTTGCATCGATTTGTTGAAGCGATGAAGCACTTGTCTGCGGAGAAGATGAAACTGGGCGATCCTAATTTCGAGGATATTGATGGAACAGTTTATAACATACTGTCGTCTTCCTTTGCTGCTAGCGTTCGTGGAAAGATCGACGACGAAAGAACTTTTAATGCCGCACACTATGGGGCCAGGTTGGTTCTTTCTTATGATTTGTTATTACATACGTTAGGGCTGTGGGCGAACCAAAAGGGAAGAAAGGCCTCTGTTTTTTCTTTCACTTAATTGCCCTTTTTTTCTTTTCTTTTTCTTTTCCTTATATTGTTGGGAGTCTATTCTAGTAGTAGTAGCAGCAGTGAGAGTTATTGGGGAGCTTTGACTGAGATTGAGTCAATTCAATACGGCTAACCGACGTCTTCATCAATTCCGTGTTGGATCCGACCAATCCCGTGGTTTTTCCCGTTCGGGTTTTCCACGTTAAAAATCCTCGTGTTATTTTCGCTTCCGTTAATTTGCCGTTTATTATTTGGTCGTAATTTCGACACCCCAACATTCCGTTCATCGGAGGAATTTATCGACCGGAAAGATTTTGAGATTCGCGATACCAATGACCTCTAATCAGTTCGATTTTGAGATAATGTCCTCCGATTTCGCTGATTTCACAGCGCCGCGACTCCGATTGTAATCGATCGACGACCGGCGACCTCAGCTCACAATCTCGTCGATCGCGGCGTCAAACCCATTGTAATTTCAAGTCGAACCCCAAATCAGTTCAGCCCAGTCACCACGTAGCCTTCCTCACACCCTTTTTTTTTATTTCATCTCAATTCATATCTTTTTATTTTTGTCTCTGCATCACGGTCTGATCTTCTCTTCTTCCGTCGCCGCAAGGAGTGCTTCCGTTGTGGGTGATTTCGGGGTTGGGAATGATACGGTTCCATAAATGAATGAGGATTTAGTCTTAGCGGTGCAGTATAGTCTTTATTTGTTGCGTTCCTTTATGCCTGTTGATATTCTTGGTATACTTTCGCATCTGAGTCTTATAGTTGCTGCTATGAGGGGTAGTAACTCAATTTAGAGGATGATATCCATTGAAAAGAAAAGAAATGGTTTAGGTTGAGCTCTGCTGCAGCCTGATGTTTGTGTTTGCAGTTTATCATTTCGATTGTTTGGGGGGTTTCGATGGTGCTAATAATGTTGAGGTGGTTGAATTGAATCAATGCTCTGTGGTCTCCTAGCTCTTGACCACAACTTTTTATTTTGAGAAACTACATAGCAGGTTTGTTCATCACTCTGTCATGATTCTCAGATTCTTTTTTCTTTTCCCTTAATACTAGGTGGAGTCAGCTCGCAGATCGTGGTACGAGCCATCTAATCGTAGTCGATAAAGATCGAAATGTGGTGTCGATGACGACATCACTAAACCAATGTCTCGGCGGAGCTATGCGCTCGATTTCAACTGGGATCATTCTCAACAACGTGATGGATGACTTCTCCACCCCGACGGATGAAGCCCGTGATAACCTACCTCCAGCCGAGGCTAATTTCATCGAGCCCAACAAGAGGCCTTTGTCTTCAATGTCCCCAATCATCGTCTTCAAGGTAATCAATCTTGTCTCACTGTTTTGCTGGCGACCCATGGCTTGACTCTTATCATAAAACATTCCTAGGAGAATCAATTCGCCGGAGCTATAGGATGCGGGGGTGGTCCGAACATTATCCCGGCCGTGATTCAGATCTTCGTCAACCATTTTGTACTCGGGATGGAACCTTTAGCAGCTGTCGAAAGTCCAAGAATCTACCACTCTGTAAGTAAATCATTCCTTATTTTGCAACCCTTTTTGTGTTAAGGTAAAGGACTGATATCATTTTTTCGAACATGATGGTTTGCAGGTGGATTTAGAGAGTGTGACTTATGAAAGCTGGACAGTCTTCAATGGAAGACATTTTGAGCTTTCAGAAGAGAATAAGCAGGCCTTGAAAAAAAGGGGCCATGAAATTAAAGGTGGATTTGGAGCAATAGGCCAGTTTGTTGTTCAGAGTCTTGATGATGATGATGGTTCTGGTCAGCGCGATGGCGGCGATGTGTTACGTGGGATTCTTACGGCGGTTTGTGATCCTAGGAAAGGTGGTTGGCCGGCTGGACCACTTGCTTGATTCTGTCTCTTCCGTGTATTTTGTTTGTCTTGATATTTTCTTTTTGTCCATGCAAAATAAGTGAAGCCCCCCATGATTGGATGAGGCCTTTTCTCCTTCCTTTTTTTTTTATCTTTAAAATTTCGCCTGGGAATAATAATTATTTTGTATTTTGACAAAATTCTTAGATTTCAAAATACTATATATAAATTTGAATTTTCTATTTATTTAAGGGAGTAATATATAAATTCTATTTATTAATTTTACATATAGTCTCATCGTTTATATAACAGGTATTCATACAAATATATATATTTTTAAATTCGTTATCACCCCAAGACAAGATATTAGGGGGTCAAATGGAATTTTATGTTGAATATGTTAGATAATATCATTAAAAAAAATAATGATGATTCCTTTAAGTATCGTGATCAACAATGCATAGAGAAATTAAAAATTCATTGTCAACCAATCAATCGATGCCACGTCATAGCACACATTGTAATCAAACTCTTGAAATAGTTAGTACAAAGGAATTATCCCACCCAAATATAGGATATTTTAGTTAAAACATATATTACTACAGAAATAGAAGATTTAGTGAATCAACAGTTTTTGTACTTATCAACTTACCAATCAATGCCTACAAATCCTTAACTCGCATGCCCTCTTCATCGCACTTCATTATTTATTTATTTATTTTTTCAAAATCTCTCCCAAATGGATCTTTTGCGTGCCTTTCACCCTCGTCGGCTGATGAAAAGACGGCGCACTAAACCAACCGAAGAAGAAGAAGAAGATGGCGGCCATCGCCGCCCCACTGATTCTCCTCCGTGGGAAGCACTGCCCGGCCTCACCGTGGAAAAGATCCAAGCAAACCTTCGCCTGGCCGATCGAGTCCGCGCGCGGGCCGTCTGCAAGCCATTGATGTCCTCCATGCTCCTCCCGGCGACCCCTCCTTCCCGCCGGAGGCCCCGTGGCTCATCCTTCCCGAGGGAGACGATTTCGTCTCTGAGATTCGCCTCAAGAGCACGGCCGAGGACCGAACCTACCGCTTCAAACTCCCACCGTCAGCCTCGGGAAACCCTAGCCGTCGGGACCGAAGGTACGGCTGCTGGTGGTGCTGCTGCGGCTCCTCCGGCGGATGGCTGCCCGTGGCGGTCGGAAGGCGGCTGCCGGAAGTCCGCCTGCTGCTGTGGAACCCTCTCTTCCGAGAGGTCATAAACCTCCCTTCCCCGTCGACCCTCCCCTTCTTCCACGACCGCGTCGCCCTCTTCGGAACCCTAACCATGTCCATCATCATCGCATGCATGCGGGCGTCGCCGCCGTCTTCGACGGACGGCCGCCTAACCGTGGCCATCGTCGTGTCGCAGCGATTTCGTACCTTCGACGACGACGACAGCGCCGAGCAGCTAGCAGCGTGCGCGCCGGGCGATCGGGCCTGGAGGCCCGTCGGGGGCGAAAAGCCCGACGGCTTCTACCACGACGTATGCTTCCACAAGGACAAGTTCTACGCCGCGTGCGCGGACGAGGACGAGGACTACGACGGCGGAATCATTGCAAAGGAGTGGTACCAGCCATTCCAGGAAACACCCCACCAATTCAGGAATCTAGGTATATAAAGCCCGTCAACGAATATGATGAAAAAGAGAAATCTAGGGCAAAGGCAGATCGCATTGCTAAGACCTATCTACTTCAGGCAATTCCAAATGATATCTATGTGCATATTGACAGCATGTCAACGGCCAAAGAAATGTGGGATGAAATCCACAAAATGATGCAAGGGACTGAGATAGGAGTCAGAGCAAAGAAGGCAAACACCCGCACTACCTATGATTCATTCAAAGCCAAACATGGTGAAGAAATTCATGACACATATCACAGATTTCTCACACTTCTGAATGAGATGCGAAAGATAAACATAATCAAAACTAACATGGAGGTGAACATTCGCTTTTTGTCTGCTCTACTACCTGAATGGAAGAAGACCGTTACTCAAATCAAACAGACGAAAGATTTGGAAGAAATAGTCTTTCACACCCTCTATGATACCCTTGCACAAAATGCTAAAGATATTAAGGACATTCTGAAGGAGAACAAAGGAAAATTCGAAACTGACTCAGTGGCTTTAGAATCTGACAGAAAGCTCAAGAAAATATAAAAAAAACGGTAGTGATGGAGTCGTTCTCTGGAGAAAAAGATTCTGATTCTGATTCTGACTTGGAAATGAAAGAACTCAGAAAGCAAATGACGTTGATGACCAACCTTCTACAGAAGAAATTCTTCAAAAAGAACGGATCATCATCCAACAAACAGAGGACCTCAAGTGCCAAATATAAGGAACAACCCTCAGAATCCACTGAAGCTAGAACCAAAGACACATCACCTAAATGCTTCAACTGCGGAAAACCA
This sequence comes from Lindernia subracemosa, assembly GCA_028392965.1. NCBI lineage: Eukaryota > Viridiplantae > Streptophyta > Magnoliopsida > Lamiales > Linderniaceae > Vandellia > Vandellia subracemosa. The sequence continues at coordinate 5,105,897 of JAQPCC010000002.1, read as the reverse complement.
GGTCATATAGCCAGAGAATGCAGAATTCCAAAAAGGAAGGATGCAAACTACTATGCCAGAAAGCTACAACTCTCAAAACAGAAGAAATCTGGTGTGGCCTTAATAGCGGAGCAGGACTTCTGGCTAGAAGATTCCACAGACAACGAGGAAGAGAATCTGACACTGATGGTGAAAGTGGAAGACGAAGGTGAAGAAACTACCAATGAAGAGTCAGATACTGATAGCAACGCCCCAGAAGACAAAGTTGAGGTAACGCTTCTGACTTTCACAAGTACATGAAACTGCAAAAAGATTTTGTTACCTCCCAAAAGGATAGAAAGAAAGATAAACTAACCATTAAAGACCTAGAAGCTAGGCTAGAAAACAATGAGCGCTGCCTGAAAGAAAGTATAAAAGAAAGGGCAATATTAATGCTAAGATCTGAAAATGCCAAGAAAAAGGTCACAGAACTAGAGTCAGAAAGTCTGACACTCAAGACCAAAATTAATGACTTATCCAAAAGCTTAGAAACTTTCAATATAAATCGTCAATCATGGGAAATTAAATTTAACATTATTAGTGCGGAACGAGCGAAGCTATATTCCAAAATAAAAAACTTGGAAGATAATCTAACCAAAAGAGGGCAAACGGATCAGACCATCTACCTGAATCAACCTAGGGATATTGAGTTCTATGATCCTCGTTCAGGTATAGGATTCGACAATCCATGCTACCTGAGCAATGTTACGTCTAAACAATGGTATGTCAACAGGTATATGGGCCTTGGACTGACTCAGCTAATGCGATTCACTGGAGCGTCAGAAACGGAAGCACTTGAAGATGAAAAGAGAAAGAATACCTCCTCAACTGAGACACCTTTTGACTACACAGAATTAAATGAAAGCTATAAAACAAGATAAATCTCTTATTCTTTTGAAGATGAAACAAACTTCCCTCAATTTGCTGAAAGCAGCTCATCAGAAGAACTTACTGACACTTCAAACTGCTATATGCCTGAAATAATTAAGAAGATAGCTGATTTACATTCATCCCTGGAGAATGAAAGGAAGCAGATCGAATGTGAAAAGGATAAGCTTCAGCAAGAAATTTATCTTCTTAAGCTAAAACCTATGGCAAAAACCAATTTAGAAGAGAAAGCTAGCCACGTTTTACCTTCTTTTACTAACCCTCCATCTCATGCTTCGACAGGTTCATCCTTAAAGAAGACTTGGGTTAGGAAACACGAGGCCAATGGAGAGATCATTAATTCCAAAAAATCTTTTGACATTCCGCATTGTTCATGTTCAAAATTTTCGAATTCTATCTATAAATATTTGCCTACTTTCAAGAGCTTTACAATCAAGTCTTCCAAATCCAAACTGAAATCACAAAACGCATCTACTAAGAAAATTAAATGGCTACAAGACGACAAACCTGCAAAAATAACTACCCAAACATGGACACCCAAAGTCAAACCCAAGCGAAACACGAACACTAGGCTGAAACAAATTTGGGTTCCTAAACTAGTACATAACGCTTTCGCTAAATTACCTGATCGAACTAGTATAGGAACAAGTCGTTTTTTTACTAACATCTCGCTAAGAAGAGGACCCATTTTTAAATGGGTACCTAAAACTACATAAGTGTATTTTGCAGGTACAGCATGTGTGGTATCTTGACTCAGGTTGCTCCACACACATGACTGAAAACAAAGAGCTGTTGAGTAACTATACCGAAAAATTTGATGGAAAAGTCCGATTTGGAAACAATGAATCAGCAATAATTCGCGGTTATGGAGATCTAATATGCAACCAGCTGACGATTAAGGATGTTTCCTACGTTGAGGGTCTAAGGCACAACCTATTCAGCATTGGACAGTTCTGCGACAAAAATCAACTAGTGCAATTCAAAGCAAAGAAATGCAGCATCATAAATGAAGAAGGTCAACACCTCTTAGTTGGATCCAGAAAAACCAACCTCTACACAATTGACCTTAGCACCATTAGACCCTCTACGGCGATTTGCTTAATGTCTAGAGCATCTCAGACACAAAACAATCTATAGCATCGCCGCATGTCTCATGTCAACTACAAGACCCTAAACAGGTTGTCTATCGAAAAGTTGGTTACAGGTCTACCAACTCTGAAGTACAGAAAGGACAATGTCTGCTCAGCGTGCGAAAAAGGAAAAATGAAGAAAGCTTCTCATCACACTAAACACGTTGCATCCTCGGCCAGACCACTAGAATTGCTTCACATGGATCTCTGCGGCCCCATGAAGACAGAAAGTATCAATGGTAGAAGATATCTTCTAGTTATAGTGGATGATTTCTCTCGCTACACATGGGTACACTTTCTACGAACTAAAGATGAGACTCCTGGCTTAATACAGACGTTTGTAAGATCCACACAGAATCTTCTCCAAAGTACAATTCAAGTTATCAGAACAGACAACGGAACTGAGTTCAAAAATCAAATACTCACCAAATTCTATGAATCGCTTGGAATCTCACAACAATTTTCAACAGCCAGAACTCCACAACAGAATGGAGTCGTCGAACGAAGGAACAGAACTTTAATTGAAGCAGCCAGAACAATGCTGATCCAGTCGACCCTTCCTCACTATCTATGGGCTGAAGCTGTGAATACTGCGTGTTACACTCAAAATCACACAAACATTCACAAACGCTTTGGGAAGACCCCCTATGAACTGATCAACAAGCGAACGCCAAATATTGCTTACTTCAGAATTTTTTGATGCACATGCTTCGTGGCCAATGATCGAGAGGATACAGGAAAACTTGATTCAAAAGCTCTTGAAGGAACTTTTGTTGGATATTCCTCCATGTCCAAGGCCTATCGAATCTATCTCAAAAACAGACGATCAGTGATAGAGATCATTAACGTCATTTTCGATGAAGGACCCAACATGGCTTCTGGTCAAATCAGTCCAGGACCCGTTCCTCCACTCACAATTGCTCCTGAACATATCACTTTAGAACCTGGAATTACAACCGCAATTTCTTCTGAATGTAGCAGTACAGAACCTGAAATGGTTGCAGGGGTACTGTCGAATAACGATAAGTCAACAACAGCCTGTACCGATAATACCTCAAAAGAGCATACATATGACGCGACCAAATCTGATGCAATGGACTGGTTACTCATATTTGAGGATCTATATAACGAATTCTGCAATCAAAGTCCACCAGATTCTACAACGATCGTACAAACACATGAAGCATCAGGAGAAGCAGAACAACCCCCGATATCCACAACTGATGACATAACAGTTCCAATAGAAGGCATTTCAATATCACTTGGCAACCCTCAAGATGACACCAACCAACCTTTACCACAAGAATACAGATGTATTCGTGATCATCCACCCACTCAGATTATTGGAAATCCTTCTGCAGGAATCAGGAGATCAACAGCGAACGAGTGTTTATACACATGTTATCTGAGCCAGCAGGAACCGAATAAGGTCTCTGACGCCCTTAAGGACTCGAACTAGATAATTGCGATGCAAGAAAAAATAAATCAGTTCGAACGTCTCAATGTTTGGACCTTAGTTCCAAGACCAGTAGGAAAAACGATTATCGGAACTAAATGGATTTTCAAGAACAAAAGGGATGAGATGGTGTTATAGTTCGAAACAAAGCACGGCTTGTAGCTAAAGGGTACAATCAACAAGAAGGAATTGATTATGATGAGACATTTGCGCCAGTTGTAAGAATCGAAGCAATTAGACTATTTTTGGCATAGGCAACTCATAAAGACTTCATAGTTTATCAAATGGATGTCAAAACGGCATTCTTAAATGGCATCATAGAGGAAGAAGTTTATGTTGGGCAGCCAAAAGGCTTTGTAAACATTGAAAAACCAGATTATGTCTATCGCCTAGATAAGGCTCTATATGGCCTTAAGCAAGCTCCCAGAGCACGATAGACACGACTCTATTCATTCAACATCATCACTCAGATATACTACTAGTCCAAATCTATGTGGATGGTATTATCTTCGGCTCAACGAACTCCAATATGTGCAAGAAATTCGGTCAATTAATGAAGACAAAGTTCAAAATGAGTACGATAGGCAAAATAAATTTCTTCTTGGGTTTACAAATTAAACAACTGTCAGATGGAATATTTATTAATCAATCCAAATACATCTACGATATCTTGAAGAAATATGGAATGGAGAAGAGCTCAACGATGAACACACCAATGTCCACAACATGCAAGCTCGACTCAGATCCTTCTGGCAAAACAGTAGAACGGATGCAGTACAGAGGGATTATCGGCTCACTTCTCTATCTAACAGCTAGCAGATCAGATATCGTGTTGGCAACCTGTCTGTGTGCAAGGTTTCAAGCAAATCCCAAAGAATCGCACATATTAGCGGTCAAACGAATTCTTAGATATCTGAAAGGCACACCTAACCTTGGCCTTTGGTATCCCAAAAGATCTGGTATGCAACTAATTGGTTATTCTGATGCATATTTTGCTGGTTGTCGAATGGACAGGAAAAGTACTTCAGGAAGCATTCAGTTTCTTGGAGACAAATTAGTCTGTTGGTCTTCAAAGAAACAGAATTGCGTATCCACTTCAACAGCAGAGGCAGAATATATTGCAGCCGCCACCTGTTGTTCACAAATCTTATGGATGCGAACGCAACTACGGAATTACGGGTTTGATTTAAATCATATACCTATTTACAGTGATTCTAAAAGTGCAATTGCTATTACATGCAATCCTGTTCATCATTCACGTACTAAGCACATAGACCTCAGATATCACTTTATCAAAGATCATGTGGAAAATGGTAGAATCGAGATGTACTTTATTTGCACAGAATTACAACTTGCTGACTTATTCACGAAACCAATAGATGAAAAACGATTTCAATTTCTAGTATCAAAAAGATATATGAAGAAACATTATTTTTCATTATTTTTAATCCAAAGTTCAATTCTATTCGATCTTGTGATCATGGAATAATTATTGAAATTAATTTGAAACTCATCATCTTGAGGAATTTTTATTAAATTAAATATTTATTTTGCAAGAAAGTAGTAAGAAAACAATGTTACCACCACAAGATGTTGTATAAAAGAATAAGATCTTTTTTTTTTTTTTTGGAGACGTTGGTAAGTACAAAACTATTCCCAAAATAGATATTCTTCCATATATATAACTATATAATATAAAAGGATAATAATAATAAATTTAGAAAGATAATAAGAATGAGTTTAGAGGAAATGAAGCATGCAAGAGGTGCATGCTTACCTACTCTACTCTTGATAAGATTAAGCTTTGATATCCACACGAACGACTTTATCAAAAGAGTAGGTCGTCGTTTTATTACAGAATCAGCAACCATTATATTCATGTAATAATATATATGCAAAGCTGTTGGAGTGATTTAGTTCACCACCAACCTTTTTGACTTGGTATGCAATTAAAGAATAATAAAATATAAAGGGCAAAGTCAATCAAGCATTTCTTTCTTTCTTTCTTTTTTTTTTTTATATCATTCAATCGCTTCCATTATCAATTACTTTCACCATAATCATTCATCTTCTTCGCCCGACCCATCTCTGAAAAATGTGCCCGCTGAGGTTCATTCTTGTGTTTTTCTCAGCAATATTAGCAGGCTACCTCGCATGGAAAGCAGTGAGCTATTCCAATGAAGATGAAGACGTCAAAACCTCCGAGGAATCAATGCAAGAAAAGGGTTCAACTGTGCACAGACGAGGATTCAATATGGCCAAGGTATGCGCATATTGATTCACATATTCATATATATATATATATATATATATAAGTTTCTGATATATGGTTCTTGATCTTGAAGTTTTTCTGGGGTTTCATTGATATGGCGGGCGGAAAGTATCTGTGGAGAAACATAAAAAATCTCAACAGCAACAACAAAGAAGAAAAGGTCATGTAATAGAACTGTAATGTTATGAGTTTTCAAGAGGAAGTGTAACTTGTATTGATCTTCGTTATGTGGATGTGAAAGCAGAGTCGAGAAATAATTCCTACCCGCTTGCTTATGGACGGCGCGGGCGGAAATATCCGGCCGGCACATTGCCAATTTACAAGGGTTTCGACAGATGAAACTAATCCATCAATAACTACTAAGTGAAGGCTTCAACTACTTAAAAGGATAAAATGGCATCAGAAAGACTTGAACATAAGCTTTTACTATAAACTATTCTCAATACACAAATCAGACAAACTCTCTCCTCGTAAGAAGAGGTGAACAAAAGCTACACACCAACATAAATCTTGAAAAAATATGTACTAATGGCATCCCAAGAACATAAATAATGTTATAAGACAGCAGCAGAAACAGAGCATTATTTATTTACTTCATAAAGCTAACTCAAAGAGGTGCATCATAGTATCCTCCGACAGTGATATGTGCCCTTGTAATGGGGATCCCACTGAGCCCAGTCATTGCTTCGCTGAGCTTGTTTGCGTGGTGAACCATTTGCTTAATCCTCTGCAAATCATCAACAGATGATAGATAATCAAGAATATGATTCCATCGACCAATAATGAAAGTTTGTAATAAGGCTCAAGAATCAAGACTACCTTGTCGGAGGTATAGATCTGAAGTGTAAGCTTCTGATTCATCTGCAGACGTTTGCCCTTTCTTTGGCCGCTGCTAAACACAATGATGCAAACAGTCGCAGCAGCAAATCCAAATGAGCATATTGCTCCAATCCCAGTTAAGCTTCTTCTCCATAGATTCATCGCCCCACCTTCTTCTTCATCATCATCATCATCATCAGCAGCAACTTCTTTCAACTCCATGGCATGATCACTCTCCTTCTTCTTAAGATCGATAATCTTTTCATCAAACTGAAATTGCCCAGAGCCTTCGATCTGTGGGACGATCCCTCTATTAGACCTCGGAGATTCAACTTTAATGTCGGCAAATTGATGGTCAGCCTCCTTCATCTTCTTGAAGAAAACCTGCGAGACAGAGTCTTGACTGATCGTTTCAGAGGCCTGCGACGCCATGATCTTAAACTCACGAACTGGGATTTTCGCGAATGGCTCGTGATCTTGCGGGTTGAAAACATTAGGGTTCTTCAGATCGAATGGGGCAGGCAAAAGCTGCTGCTGCTGATTTGGCGGGCAGGGGAAGTAGTTCATACGAAAAACAGTTCTTGACTCGCTTGGGTACTTCCTCGAATAGATCTTCTTGCCGCCATCGTCGTGGATTTCAAGAAACCCTTCGTCGGGCAAGAGCTCCCACTCTTCAAGATCCATTTCTTCTTCTTCTTCTTCTTCTAAATTTCTGATATTTTCCTCGGAATATCTACGCAAAGGTTTGTCCTTTTATTCATTTATTGCAGCGTGGGAGAGGGGAAAGGAAGAAACATCAAATCAATCAAGGGGTTGGACTCATTTATTGGATTTTTATCCATGGCGTTTGTATTGTAGTAATCTTCTTTGTTCGTGGGAGTGACGAACTTAGCTTTGCTTGCTCGAAGTGAGGATCTAGTGAACCATAGGACCCCACATTGTCTACTAAGTTACGCATCTTTGATTGTGTTGTGCTCCTAGATATTTTTCTTTTTAATTATTTTTCTTGAATTTTTGGGAGACAATATTATGGTCAATGGAGATAAATTTCATAAATGAGAAATTCTTGATTTTTATTGAAGATAACGGTTTGTGATATGGTCGGGCTATAATATTTTTAAATGGAGAGTTAATGGGGACAAATTTACTGAATTTCATTAAAATGTAAAAATTATTACTCGGTGTGGAAATGAAAATAAAAATTTTAAAGAAAATAAAATGGACAAAAAAAATTGTCCAATGGATGGCATATCTTAGTGTAATGAAGTATACACTTGTCCATATTCTAGCTTTTGTTACTTTTCCTATTATTATTCTATGCAAGATAGGTGTGTAACAATCTTTAAATAACGTCGACGTAACTCTGCTAGATTTCCAAGAGAAGCATTAAATTATTACAATAAATAAAGGGATAAAACCTAAATTGATTTATCATCCGGACGAATTTAGTTCCCGATGTTTCACCTGAATCAATTTAGTCCCCGATGTTATCGATTTTAAACTAATTTGAACTTTAATTGAGTTTGAATTAATTTAGTCCCCGATGTCACGATAAACAGAAATCTCACATATGCCTCACAATAAATCATGTCGGGATCGATAAATTTGAACTAGTTACTGAAATTAGGGCACGAAACTAAAAATTTCTCCTCCAAAATTCGAACACGAGCTTCATTGACAGTAGAAGAAAATAGTACGAACGTCCAAATCTTTTAAATATTCCAAAATTCGATCTAGACATGATTTAATATGAGACACGTACTAAATTCCCGCTAAAATTGACGTTAATCATGACGGAAGGACTAAATTGGTCTAAAATTGACAACATCTAGGACTAAATTGGTTCAAGCGAAACATCAAGGACTAATTGGTCGACAGAGTAAACATTGAAAACTATTTTGAATTTTATCCCATAAATAAATGTAATAATCTGTATAATACGAATCCATATGCGCTGGGCCTTATTGGGCCGAACTTCTATTTTTCCCTTTTCACGGGGCTTTGGTTTTGCCAAATGCGAGATAGCTTCTTCAATGAGCAAAACCCCAAATTTCAACGAGCAAACCCCCCAAATTTGAAAAGAGATAAAGCAAATCAATTCCCCGTCGTAAGCTAGCAGAGACGACGAAAGTACGATGGAGAACAGTAATGAAGCCGTAGACCTCGATCTCAAAGACGGTCTCGACCACCCACTCAAGGTATTAAACCCAAACCCTCAGTTTCACTATTTTTTTTTTTTATTTGTATTAAAAAAAATTCTGTTCATTCGCTCTGGATTGCATGATTTTGTTTATTTATTGGAAAAAGGTTAGAAGTTTGTCGATATAGATTCTCTGAATTGTAATTTTATTGTATGAAGCTTTATTCTATAAAAGTCGATATTTATATGTTATATTTTGTAATTGTGTCTATATCTATAGAGCCTGCAAAACTTTGTGTAGTTCGCATGGTGCTGAAGTTTTCTGTAAAGTAGTTTTAGACGTCTTTTTATTATTTTGTTATGTTAGTCGATGTTATGTTAGGTCTTACTACTACATTTGTGTGTGACAGCATATTCAGTTTTATTACACCATTGCAGAGATTTTTGCTGATATAAGTTTTGAGGGGTTGCAGTATTGTTGATATCCTTAAACTGTTTAGTGGACTCAGTTTCTCACACCGAATCAATATATGGGATTTGCAGCACAAATTTGTATTTTGGTACACTCGTCGAACTCCAGGAGCTGGAACTCAAACCTCGTATGAGGACAATATGAAGACGATTGCTGAGTTTACTACTGTAAGTGTTTTTTACTTGTCATAAAACAGCTGATAAGATTTTCTTTACGATCATTACAACTTTAGAATATCTTTTATTCTTTAATTTGTTGATTTAGGTCGAGGATTTCTGGAGATGCTATTGTCATTTAGAGCGCCCTTCGTCGTTACCAGTTCCTACTGATCTGCATCTATTCAAAGAGGGTATTCGTCCCCTCTGGGAGGTTGGCATTTGTTATTGGTGGTAGTAGTGCCTTTTGCTTTCTTTTAAGAATATGTTACTTATATTTTTCAGTCGCATATTATATTCAGGATTCGGCAAACATCAAGGGTGGGAAATGGATTATAAGATTTAACAAAGCTGTCTCTGGTCGTTTCTGGGAGGACCTGGTATGAATATCGCTTTTAAATTTAATTTATTGCACTCTAGCTTATTCCCCGCCCCCCTAAAAAAATTAGAGATGTATTCCCATTTATTTGCACCCGTGGATGTGAAATTTCTACCATCCTATCCCTTGCTAGTGTTCCCATTAAGTTTCTTGACTATCACAAGTTCATAGCAACTTCGATCCAGAAGCCAAATTCTTTTTGGGACATCGACTTAAATTTTTGGGGTTTCCATTTACTTTGCGGTTTTTCATTCTTGGAGAACAAATTGAAATGCGGAGGCCCAATGGTAGGGACCATTGCATAGCAATTAGCACTCCCACTGTGCTTCATGTTGCTCTTCTCTATGGTTTAAGGAATGAGTTATTGGTTCACACACATTAAACACGTAGCTGACCCCTGAATGATTATTGAGGAAAATAATCTGCTTACCGTCTTTTATATCAGGTTCTTGCATTAGTGGGAAACCAACTTGAGTACGGAGATGACATTTGTGGTGCAGTGCTAAGCATCCGCTTTAATGAGGACATACTAAGTGTGTGGAACCGCAATGCATCTGACAACCAGGTTAGGCTACTTCGTTTACTCGGGACATTCTCTTTTTATCTGTTGGGCTTTGAATCTTCGACGTAACCTTGCTTATTGCGGCTGTTCTCTTCTTATTTCGTACGTAGGCTGTAATGGTGCTTAGGGATTCTATTAGGCGACACCTAAAGCTTCCCAGCAGCTATGTAATGGAATACCGATCGCATGACTCTTCGTTGAGAAACCACTCCTCACATCGCAATACCTGGTCGAGACGATAGGCAAGTGGTGTTTAATAGCTGCAGTTTTACTCATCAAATGTTTTATGCAAGCAAACTTGTGTTTTGATCTTATATATATACTTCAGAGATTTGATTTGCTTCGGCATGAATGTATTGTATTTTTGTTGTTGTGGCAAAATGGGCTTAAATGTTCTCGGCCCAATGTAAGCCCATATTTTGGGCCCAGTTAAGTCTCTCGATATAATATTTTTAATTCCTCGAGAAGGAGCAAAAGCACATCACCACCACGATACCACGGGACGGTCAGATCCATCAGACGATGTCGGCTTCTCTTCTCGCCGGCGTGAAGTACGCCGATAGTCTCACGGTCGTCGGGATCTCAATTCTCACCGCCGTGATATGCGAAGCTATTTCGTGGCTCTTCATCTACCGCACGGCAAATTACAAATCCCTAAAATCGACGATCGACAAAGCCTCTAAGAAGCTCGAGACCATGAAAACCACGGACCCCAGCGTGAAGAAATCCTCAAAAACCAAGAAGATCGACCGGATGGAAACGTCGCTGAAGGAATCGAGCCGCGATTTGTCGCTGTTCAAGTTCAAATCGGGCGGCGTCGTGGCGTTGGTTTTGTTCGTAGTGTTCGGGCTATTGAACAGTCTGTTCGAAGGAAAAGCCGTTGCGAAGATACCCTTTGTCCCGATTAGGTTGCTGCAGAAGATGAGTCATAGAGGATTGCCCGGCGACGACATGACGGATTGTTCAATGGCGTTTTTGTATCTCCTTTGTTCGGTCAGTGTGAGGACTAACCTGCAGAAGTTCCTCGGGTTTTCTCCGCCACGTGGCGCCGCCGGAGCTGGCTTATTCCCCATGCCTGATCCAAAGACCAGCTGATTTTGAGGCAAGGGATTTTGCATCTTGTTTCGTATTTGCTTATTTATTGCTATGGTCGTAGTCTTTGATCCCTAGATTATGACATCTTATCCGTGCTAAAACCCAGCTTGTAATCTGCCTTTCGTTTGAATTTGCATGGTAGAAGCAGTCTTACGACACAATGACTGGTAAATTCTCACTCTTTGTGGTACTTTTTTCTGCATGATTTATCGAATAAAACCGTGAGATGCAGTTTCGTGCTACATTGTTGTGACTTGGTTGGATTTTTCTTTCGGTGAATGTTTACGTTGAGTTGTCGATTTCTCTACGCCTTTCTTTATCTATGTTATTCCCTGTTGTGGATCACCCTTTTGATGCTTTGTGTATTGTGTCAAGTAATAAAAGCTTTCTAGTGACCGAGCCATTCTTCCTTTTTGTTTCGGATCTTTGGCATTTTGTCGACTCGATTGGGTAAAAGTAGATTGGTCTGACTGGGTTAGTTCTTTCTTCCTGGGAAAGTATCTCAGCTGCAGAAATCTCGATGCTTCACATATACTTGTTTGTGGGACAACGATGATTCCTCATGTGGATGGATAGTTATTATTCTTGGACACAATGATCCCAAGCCGTAATATATGCAAGCTGTAATAATTGCGAGCTTGGGAGACAATGGAGGGTTCCGATTGAGGATCCATGTTTATGGTTCATACCCGAAAGTTTATCGTCAGCTTCTCGTATTTTTCGACCGAAAGGTCGAGGCAAAGCAATCGGTCTCTTCGATGTTTATAATCAATCCTCAGAGCATATTACATTATCTATTTTATTATATGAAGAGCCCTACCATCTTAAAAATAGTTTGATTTGGTATGTCACTCCATTCAGTTAATTTGTATGTCAATTATTAATTTATTTTAATTTTATAATTTAATTAAAATTTCAGCTATTAAACATTTTAAATTAATAATTATTGTTAAAATATAAAATAAAATTATATATTTATATTTTATTGCACAGAGTATGCTTAAATATATTAGTATTCTATTAAATACATTGAATGAGTATGTAGCATGTTGATCTTTTCTTATGTGTATTATGTGTATGGAGTAGTTTGTTCGCTATTATGCTATGCCTCGGGTTTTATATGGTCCCATAAGGCGAAGGCCCTCAGGGATTAAAATAAAAAGATTGAGTTGCTCAAATATACTACTACTATTCTATTAAATACACTTAATGAGTCTGTTACATCTGCATTTTTTCTAATCTTTCTATTTTATTATTGGTGAGGTGAGGACATCATAGAAACTGTTTTAGTGTGTCAATTTTAATTTTGGTGTGTCAATTTTAATTTTAAATCAATTATTAATAGTTAATACTATTTGATCCTTATTTTAATTCAAAGAACTACCCCTTCAAAATTTAAATATATTATAATTATATCCTTATAAATCAATTTAATCTTTTTAAATACCAAAAATAATATATAATAAAATTTTAAATTATAATTCCATCTATTAAATATTTTAAATTACAATTATATTATAAATATTGATTTATTTATCTCACGTGTGCATAAAAGTGTTAGTGTTTATTGTGTGTTCGGCATGGTTTGCCCGCTATTACGCTATGCCTCGGGTTTTACATCGTCCCACAAGGCAAAGGCCCCTAGGGATTTAAATTAAGGGGCGATTTGTGTTCAGTCCCTTCTTTATTTTTCAATCATTGTTCAGTTCCTGTCAGTATATTAATTAGTTTTAAGGACCCATTCTGTGTTAAATTTAGAAACAAGGACCAAAATTATCTTTTTGACGAACATACCCTTACTAAATTGTTAAAAGAAGAGGTACTTTACGCCAACTTTGTGTTACATAGGTACTATATCGTGTTAATATAGAATATTAAAATGTTATTTTAAGTTTTTTTTTTGTGTTATTTGACGACTTTTAAATATTATCGATTGACTAATTTTTTCTTTGGATAATAAATTCGATATACCCATAGTTTGTGTATTTCGTCGTGCCACCCTCTTGGCTCCACCGTTCATTGGCCACTGTTAAAGGCCCTGGAAATACCGTCGACCCCCCAAAATTACTTACTGTTACGTAATTAGTTCCAAAAGTATTCGGTATGAATTTAGAAGCATTTGTCATCGTCTAACTTACAAAAGGTACCTCCTGTGAAGCATCTGGTATGAAATCGTGGATTCATAAATAAATTTGTCGTTAATTATTGTCAGAGCAATTTGGTCTGTGTACCAGAATATATGTTACCACTTTTAGCATATGGTATATTTACACATAAATGAGGTATTTTATGTCAAACATGTGGTATATTTAAGAGATAATTCATAAATACTGCTCTTGTTTGTTTTGATGATTATTTTGGTATGTTTTTCAGGCTGCGTTGTTATGATTATTTTATTGTGTTCAATTAATTAGAATTATCTTTATAGTTTATTTATAAAAATTCTCTTTATAAGAGGCGTAGTGTAATTGGGCTTTTTTAGGGGCCCAAGTATTATATACTAACTTGTGATATAAATACTAAAACCCTAACACATAATAAAATGTGTATTGTGTGAAAATCATCTAGATAGAGATAGAGAGAGCCACCCAACACCTCTCACGCACACACACCCCACGTTCGATTCAATACTTCCCATCTTAACGTGGTTAAATTGTCCCTATGTTAGATTGTTAGGATAGAAAGCGTACCAACACGCGTGCTATTAGTCGAATTTTTAAAAGTATTTAGAATCTTATTAGTACCACATAAAATCTAAGCGGTACTTGGACTATCTAAAGTGGTATGATTATCGTTGGAAATGTCACTTCATGAAACGTAAAGCGTTGCAATTTATATGAAAACCTAATCTTGGTACTATCTGGTTATCAACGTCAAAAGTTTAGTTGCTTTAATATGTAACCAGATTGAGGTTAATTTTATTGCATTCGGTCAATAATGCCTGCATGATCTGTTATTTTACTTAAATGATATGTTATTTTTAGCACTTTATAGGTATTTAGATAAGAACATGTGTTACAAATTACATCACAAGTAGTACTCACTATAAACAGACTTTTCCAGGATGTGTTATATTTGTTATAGAAAGTGGTATTCAACTGTTGTTTCAATTTAGGAGAAAACTAATATTCGTATTTTCTCACTATTAACGTCACAAATTCTTGAAAATTATCAACACCCATGATAAAATTGAGGATAGTTTCAACTTATTCGGTCATGAACATCGATTTCGGTTTTTCAACTTTCAAAAATTATCAACACCAATGATAAAATTGAGGATAGTTTCAAATTATTCCAGCTGCAGTCTCAACCATGACTTTTATTTCGGTTTTTCGCATTATTTCGTAATTAATGTCTGTGGTTGCCCTCGTTTAATAAGACTCATAAATAAATTGACATCGATTCGCCCTAACTCCAATATTTTTCTATTGAGGTTTGAGGTTCGATTGAGCGTTGAAGATGATGATGGCATTCTAACGTAATTTTCGAAGACATAAAGGGTAAATATGTCTTATTGCATTATTTGAGTATTTTTTTCTAATAATTTCGAAAATCATGTCCTTATGATGACTAAATGAAACTCCAACATGGCTTGAACACAAATTAAAATATGGGTATATGGCCTGAATCGAAATTTGGCCTTAAATTAATGAATATAAAGTTAATGTGCTTTTAATAAGAACACAAACATGGCTGTATCAAGTCCATAAAAAAGGCCCAATATATATCCAATAAGTCCATTAACGGCCCACCTGCTAAAAACCCTAATCCTTCTACGCTAGCTATTAAACACTTCATCATCCCCTTTGCAAAAGCCGCAAGCAGCAACACTTCCTCAGTCGCACACAGCAGCCTGATAAAAGACGATGCCTGCGGGACACGGTCTACGTTCGCGAACCAGGGATCTCTTCGCCCGGCCGTTTAGGAAGAAGGGTCCGACCCATCTAACGACGTACCTCCGTGTCTACAAGATCGGAGACTACGTGGATGTCAAGGTGAACGGCTCCATCCACAAGGGTATGCCCCACAAGTTCTACCATGGTCGAACGGGTCGGGTCTGGAACGTTACCAAGCGTGCAATTGGCGTTGAGATCAACAAGCAGGTCTGATCTGATACTATTACAAAAGATAATGATTTGTTTGGGATGAAATGTTGCTATTGACGATTTAGTTTTGTGGATGCTGAATGTTTCTGTATGGTTAGACGTTGTGCAGCTCATATAGCGAATGAAATGCATGTATTTTCTTTTGTTACGTAGCTATTGTTTGGGTGTGGTGTAAACTTTGCCTATGGTATTGCTATGGTTTTATGTTGTAATCTGTGTAAGAGCGATTAGTCCATTGTTGTTATGGCACAGATTTAAGGTTTTCTACATGTTTTCTCCCCAATTGATGTTGTTATGTCTGAGCCCATGAATACTTTTGTCATCAACTACTTGCCTACAATTTCTTTATAGAGTGTGATTTTTATCATAGAAAGTCCTCTTTTTATCTTTATTTTTCTGTGTTATGAAGAATTTTTTCTGTGCTATGACTGTAATTAGAATACCCTGCCGGGGGACGCATACTACTCGTCCAAATGTATCTTTTAGCCCAATTGGCTTAAAAAGAGCTTTGTATTTCCATTTTGATGTTGTTCTCTAAGATGAGTTTCTGACCAGAAATATTTTCGAAAGTAGATCATCACTTTTGATGTTCGCTGAGGATCTACTCTAATCTTTAAAACTGTTTTCTGTACTTGTTTTTTGTGAGTCTCTTGTATTCTCATAGATGATTGTTTTGAAAATGTCGTACCATGTATACACAGGTTGGTAATAGAATCATCAAGAAGAGAATCCACGCTCGTATCGAACACGTTCAACCGTCAAGATGCCATGAAGATTTTCTGCAAAGGGTCAAGACGAACGATAAGCTGAAGGCCGAGGCTAGAGCACAAGGAAAAATTATCAGCACCAAGAGACAGCCCGCCGGACCGAAGCCAGGTTTCATGGTGGTGGAAGGTGCCAAAATTGAGACCGTCACGCCTATTCCATACGATGTTGTCAACGATCTCAAGGGCGGTTACTAGGTCTCTCTGCTATGGGCTCTACATGCGTTATTTATGCTCTCTTTTTGTTTTCGGAATGTTACATCGTTCATGTTCTCTGTTTCTTTTGCCTTGGATTATTGTCTACTACAAGACAGAGTTGTAAGTTGAAATTCTAGACAAGTTTTGGAGCAAGTTTTATCCTACTCTATCAATTATCTGAGCTTCTTTTGTGGCATGTAATTGATGATTCTCTATCACCATGACCCCTCTTTGCTCTTACAGCTATTCTTCGGAAGGCCTGTGTCTTGTTCGAATTTCGAATATAAGGAAATGTGTATAAATCTTATCACCGTGTCCATGTCAACTGAGTCGTGATTACCTATCGGTTAGACATGTCAATGATATTACTCTTGTCGCTAAGGCCAGAAGATCTGCCGTCGTGAAGAACTACGAACTGCCCGACGGGCAAGTCATTGCCAATGTTCACAGAAAATGCTTCTAAAATGAATCATCTCTTGCGACTTGTATATATCTGCTTTTCTGATCCTCAGTTAATGATGCAATTATTTGTTGTTAATTACCTTTAGTAAAACTGCTGGAGATTTGAATGCTTCAAACAGAAAATACCCTCATTGCAAGAAATGAAGGTTTATAATGTCTTTTAGCCAGCACTAAGATGACTCATCTAATTTTGAAAAACAATGAATATAATGTTCAATAAACTAATTAATGAGGACTTATTCAAATTAATAATTTTAATAGCATTGATATTCAACTTTATCTACTTAATCCTCAACCACTCTTACAAACTATCCATTAACAACACTTCAATTTATATACATGTTACTATTACATATATTATTATTACAGAAAAAAAAAATGTTGATCTCCCTAACAATGTTGATCATTTCAATGCGATGGCTAAATCTTCTGAAAAAAAGGATAAAATAATGATTTCTTAATGATACAGTTTGGTGTAACTGTTTTCATGCTTCTTCAACTACGACCTGCATGTTGAAATTATTTTAATTCACAAATTCAAGTTGATGACAAAGAACTCGACACAGTCAAAACAGTTTTTCTTTTGAAAATTGTCTCCAAGAAATAAAATAGAAACAAAGTGAGATAATATGTATAAATCTCCGTCATTAAATAGTTTTACCTCAATCAAAGGCTTATTATGTATGATATCATTTTAAACTACCTCTTTTGACTAAGCAATTGAGAAACTCTATATTCTCAACTAAGTCCTTTTGCAGATGATGTTCTTACAATGCTGACATGTATGCAAGAAACAAAAGAGATCGATCACAGCTATATATATACACACACACACTCACTGATCAGTTCCTAAACAAGAAAACACTTAACATTCTCATCATAGAAAGCCTAAAAATGTTTCCTTTTTCATATTCTTTGGCCATTTTGGCAGCCACTTTTCTTCTATTTCACACCTCAACTAGAGCTCAATTAAGTCCAACGTTTTACTCCAACAGTTGCCCTAATGTTTCCACCATTGTCGCCAGCGTCATCTCACGGGCTTTACAGTCCGACCCACGCATCGGCGCCAGCCTTACTCGGCTTCACTTCCACGACTGCTTTGTCCAGGTAACACATACTATGTCCATTCTTTAAGGGTTTTCTTTCGACGACAAAGTTCATATTTTTCTCTGTCTTTATCGGTCATCATCATCATCAGGGCTGCGATGGATCGATCTTGCTAGATAACAATAGGACGACCAATATAGTGAGTGAGAAAGACGCAGCCCCGAATACAAATTCTACGAGGGGGTTCGATGTTGTAGACAACATTAAAGCTGCTGTCGAAAGCTCGTGCCCTCGTACAGTTTCGTGCGCCGACATCTTAGCCCTTGCTGCTGAATCTTCTGTCTCATTGGTGAGTATCTTCTTACTATATGTGGATAATAAGAAAACCCCAAAACCTAATACTGTCAAGACATCTTTTTTACTGCTTTTTCTTCATTTCTTACACACATATGGTTTTATGTTATTAGGCAGGTGGGCCGTCGTGGAGGGTGCTGCTAGGCAGAAGAGACAGTAGAACAGCAAACCAATCTCTAGCCAACACGTCAATCCCCGCGCCGTTCGAAAATTTAGGCAACCTCACCGCAAAATTTGCAGCCGTCGGCCTAAACGTGACCGATCTAGTCGCATTATCTGGTAAACCTTTTGCTTCCATTTCACGGCGGCAATCACCTCCCTAACCTGCCGCTTTTAGTCTTCGACGCTTCCGTAATAAAGGGATCTCTTCCTTCTCTTGAATTATACGCAGGCGCTCATACGTTCGGACGGGCGCAATGCAGGCTGTTCAGCAACCGTCTGTACAATTTCTCAGGCGCGGGAAACCCTGATCCTACTTTGAATGCTACTTACCTGGCGACGCTCAGGCAGGTTTGTCCTCGGAATAGCGGCGGATTCAACGTGGCGAATCTTGATCCTACGACGCCTAATGGGTTCGATGGAAATTACTTCTCGAATCTGCGGAGCGGTCGAGGGCTGCTTCAGTCCGACCAAGAGCTGTTTTCTACTACTCCCGGGGCACCGACGATGCAGCTTGTGAATGCGTTTAGTAGTAATCAGACGGCGTTTTTCGTGAGTTTTGTTCAGTCGATGATTAAGATGGGGAATATTAGGCCGTTGACCGGCGGGAGTGGGGAGGTAAGGGCTAACTGTAGGAGGTTGAATTAACCTAACTATCCAATGTAAATTAGGGTTTGGCTATACTATAGTCGGATTGCGGGCTCGTATTGGAAATGCCATTCCATATTAGATTTTCGCTTTAAATATTATCCTATTAATTCACCGCTTATGACGAATTGGTTAGGGGACGGGAGATTTAAGTACTTTGTATAAATCCAACAACTTAGAAAGTTTTTGCAGCAAAAAAAATAAAACTAATTAACATTTCTAAAGCTGCCAACAATAAAACTATGAAACATTCACGATAAAAGATAAATTAGGACAAAATGTAATAAAGAAAAATTAATAATACGATAAAGTTATGACATTTATTTCACTTGCTATATATCTTTTTACACAATGTTACACTGCATATTATATATATATATATATATATATATCTTTCTATGTTATTATTGGTGAGGACCTCATAGAAACTATTTTGGTATATCAATTTTAATTTTAAATTGGTTTTTAATTATTATTTTACCCTTATTTTAATTCAAAAACTATCCCTTCAAATTTTACATTTATTATAATTATATCATTAAAAATCAATTTAATCTTTTTAAATACAAAAAATAATATATAATATTCATCTATTAGATATTTTAAATTTATATATATTGATATATTTAGCACACGCATCGAACGCGCGTAAAAGTGCTAGTATATATTAATAAATATAGTCATACAATATAAAATCATTGTTTCATTCAAACGAGGTCGGAGTCAGGGACATGAATAGGCGGAAAACATGAATCCCATCCCATCTTCATCCCGTCTTTGCGCTTTTACCGACTAGAAATCAACGTTAAATCTCTATCTCCGTTTTGACCGAGAAATTCCGATCCTTAGGTAAATATTATATAATTCCAAAAAATATATATATATATATATATATTATATATAACTTGTATATATATAAAGGAAAGTACAGCTCACATTACATTACTGAGTTTCCAATTTTACCCTCGGAAAAGGGGTTTAAACCCAAAACACGCCATGCCCTTCAAGGTAATATTCAAAATCTCCTCTCCACGTTGATCACGCTGAGGAGAATATTATTCAAACGTTTCGCCATTGTTTGATTATCAAGCACTGCACTGCTCTGCTCTGCACTGAGCCCACAATCAATAGACATGAAGGCTTCAATCAAGTTCAGGGACGAGCGAAAGCCTCTTCTTCGAGCTAAAATCCCAATCAACATCCTCACCTTCCCCTTCCAATCCGCCGTCACGGCGGGCGAGTCCAAGGAGCTAGCTCTGAGCCTCTCGACGTTCTTCGATTGGGGCCCGTCGATCAAGTTCTCTTACTGTCCCAACGATTCGGAGAAGCCCTTTGCCGTCATCTTCAAGACCGGCGTAAGCCACTTTGGTTCGCCCGACAACAGCCCACTGACCATGAGCGCCGAATTCAATCTGATTGGTGCCCAAAACCCTAGCTTCCTCATCCACTTCAGGCCCAATTTAGGGGATTTCTGTGTGAAGAAATCGCACTCCTCGTCTGGGTTTTCGAAGAGGCTCAGCGCCGCCAAAGAGGACGAGGGGCATAGCGGTTTCCCTCCGGCGAGTGTTGATGGGCTGATGAGAGGCATGGAGTTTGGAGCTAAAACGGCCGTCCCACTGAGGGATTTAGCCACGGCGAACTTCCGGTGGGGGCTTAGATTCCCGGGGGGAGCAGATACGGTGATGGTGGGCAGCACTGCCGACGTCAATAGCACCGCTGGTGGGCTTTTTGGTAAGAATTACAATCAGAGATTGCCTTATTTAGTGATGAATAAAATAGGGATTGAACACATAATGGTGGCAAAGAAGGAAGCTAAGAGAGATGATCCCAGGGGTAAGAATCTTGGTGAGGTGACAGAAGCGTATATGGATATGAAGAAGCAGATGGATTCGATTCGAAGCGAAAACATAACACTTGGCAAAGCATTGAACGAATTGAGGTCGGATTTAGCTGCTAAGAAGGTTGAGCTCTCACTAGATAGGAAGGGTAATGGTGATAAGAACTCAATAGATGTGTTTGAGCTTAAAGATGGTATGAAGCTTTAAAGGATATTACTCACTTGTACATGATTTAAATGTTATTTCTTGAAGTATAGTCTTGGGTATTTTGGGTCCTATCTCTAGGTGTTTTGGGTTGAATTATCTTTGCTATTGGTATATTAAGTACAACTTTCAGTTTTTTTTATGAATGTTTCTTGGAATGGTTATTTAGCCATGTGAGGATTGGTCTTAAGACATACACATATCATATCATGAAGAGCACAAGCACATAATTGTACGACGTTGGGCCATGGTAATGATAACAGTAGAGTAACATCAGCCAATATAATGGAGAATTTGGTCAGTTTCACTAACTTGGGATGTCTAGTGGATATGATCCTTCATCGTCTTCTTCCATTCGAATGCATATAAACTTATTGTTTTGATTTGTTTATGGACATAAGTGTGTACAGAGGTTGTTCCTATGTTTTATGTTCTGAGGCAATTCCATTACTTGCTGGCATCCACTAGACAGTGAAAAAAGTTTCAATTTTACTGAAAACCCTAAACTATCCAAGATTTAAAGCTTCAAAACAACAAAAGGAAGAAAAATATGAATTTCCTTCAAAGACATGGCATCCATATCATATGACAAGCAAGCTCCCACATAGAAATTAAGAGTGAAACAAACAAGAGGATCATCAAGTCGCCTCCTCAACCTCAGTTGAGAATAACAATAATTAAGGGACTTCAACCAAAAAAAATTCAGCATCAGCAAGCATTGCAGAGTTACCTCATCGACATCAATGTCCGAACCCTTTTCTCCCTTTCCACCCTTTTAGCAATGGGCGTCCTCTTAAGCTTACGAATCTCCTCCATCACGACTTTCTCGACCGTATCGAGGCTGTTCAACAGTTTCTTCTGTGGCGTCAAGTTGCACTCTTTATCCCCTCCTTCACTGTCTTTCTGATGAAGGTTAGTGACTTCCTGCAGTATCTTCTGCACTTTGTCTACAGATGGTAAACAGGGCTTCATGGGACGCGGCGTCTTAAAACCCGAAGCAGAAGGTTCGTGTAATATCTGGCCCGGGAGGTTAATTGGACTATGGATTCGTCGCATAAGATCGCCTATTAGCGCGCGACGATCTCCTCTTCTTTCGATTGCCTGCACGGAGATAATGTAATCAAAGCATCACACATGGTAATCTGATCAAAAAACATCAGAAAAAGCAAAACACATTACAGGGCAAGCGTTATTACACACCCTTACAACAGATGTAATGTTATTAAGAGGTCTCCTCGGGTACCAAGAAGGCAAAGGGCTTCCTCGACCCCGCCCGTTTCTGGCGAAAGGGGACATATTTTCCTGCCCCAAAATCGGCGTAAAGCGCCCAATTCGTGGAGTTTCGACACTACCCCTCCCAATGACTACCCTCATCAGTCCAGGCGTACCCGCCATTGATGTACCTCTCCATCGAAATGGAGTTTGCCTCTCTTCTTCGTCATCTCCTAACACAAACATGACTGGACTAGCCCTAGGGACATCTCTGTCTCTGTAGCTAGAGTTTAAAATCCTTCTTCGGCTGTAAGCCGCCACAACATCGTAGTCTTGCCTTGTTAATCGATCCCTTGACTCTGGCATGGCAATGGACGCCGATCTAACTATACAATAAGATTAATGAATTCGCTGGGAGCTTAAAAATCAACTCCACCTATCGACAATCAGATGAACGAAAACCCAGAAAAAGTAAAATGCAAGAACATAATAAGAGAGGTATCGTCAGCAGTCGACAAATATTACAAAAAAAAAAGAAGGATCAATAAAGCAGAAAAAAAAATAGATCTTCTGTTACTGTATAAACACTCCTCTGTGAATGAAGATGTGCTGCCGCGGCGAGTTGTGTCTGCTTCTTTCTTAGGTTATTACCGAAGGAGCTATGTAGAAGATGGTGGCGAAAATTTTTCAAAACGAAAATTTAGGCGGCATTACATTACGTACCCCACTGAGCTGAAATGAAAATTTTCACTTTTTCGGATATTGTTTTTTTTTTTAAATAATTTGAAATAGGAATTTTGAATTTAAAATAAGAACTCTTTTCCGAGATAATTCTGGATATATCTTTGGAAAATACGATACTAAATCGAATACACCAAAACGATATAATATCCACCCAATAATAAAAATCATAATACAAAAATTGCAGCCTATATTTCTCCTATTTTTTTTTTTTATCAGAGTTTTGGATTAATAATTAGTAAACTGCATTCTTTCCTTCCTTTGCGAAGGAACTTCATTCAATTTTCGACACATTGACAAAAGTTTGAATTTTCGATTACATGTTGAAAATTTAATCTGAGTTGAATTGATTTTTCCATATGGATATGACAAATATAATAAATTATTAGTAAAAATAAAAAGTAAATAACGGGTCATCACCCATCGATGAGTAATTAAAAGGATAATTTTTGTTTGAGGCCCTATCAGAAATATAAATTTAGTATTTCAGACTTCATATTTAAGAACCCGATTTTTATAATAACACTTTATTGTACTGCAACAACAATACATTGTAAGTTTGTAACACAAAAAATACGTCTGATACATCTTCTGTAACACTTTATAAATTTAGGTCCTTATTCTTAAGTTTTACTGAAGTTTGGTCCTTTAAAATAAATTTTTTTCTAACAGAGCGTGAACACTATATTAAAACTATAAAAGAGTCTAAAACCTAATTAACCTTAATTAAAATTAATAGTCGTGCCTTATTTGAACTGGTCCCCACCATAGGGCCAACCCAATTCGTTTGACTTGGCCTTTTTGGTTTGCCATCTATTTAGACTTGGCCATGAGCCGGGCGGGGCAGGTTGGAAACAAAAAGACGAGCCGAAAATTCCCTCCATAAGTATCTTTTAATGTATGATTAATTTGTTCTCTCTCATAAATGGTGGGAGATAGATTTTCGTGCAACTATCCTAAGTAAATGTGAGCAAACATTATAAGTGGAAAATAAGATTGTGACATTGCCAGATATTTGAATTTTTAATGCATATTTATATATAAAATATTGGCGAGAATAATTTAATAATTTAGAGTATCTATTCTCCACAATAAAACGAGCAGAAAGTATGATCTTCAATCTCACATCCACTCCGGCAACAATGAGAATATTTCCTCCATTTCTGCCCTGTGAGGTGAAGAGTGGAAAACATGTATTTTCTCTGAGAAAGAATCTTTACCTCATTAACAAGCCGATATCTATGAGTTATATTTTTTTAGACAAATGGTTAAATATGTGAATTATCATTGCAATATATATATATTATGTAACCTATAAATAATAAACGCGATTGAAGAATGAACACAAGAATTTCATCGTAATCTAATATTTTAGGTAATGATTACCTATTAAGCTATAAGTTTTCGTCATATCATAATAAGGGGTTTTGTGGGCTTAGCTTAAATGCTAGAAAGTTTCTTCTAAAGCCCAATGTTACTACCGTGGGCTTTCGTTAGTGAAATCTAAATCTTTGTGTTTACTGTTTTATTTATTTATTTTTTTTAAAATTTATATCAATATGGGGATGTGAACGAATTTGATTCATATTTAATTCTTATTATTTGAATACCAATATTATTCGGATTTTAGAATTAGTAAACAATAATATATTTTTCGTGATAATGTCTGCTTCTCATATATATAAATTGAATAGCATTTACCTCGTGTGTCGTCATTATTAATAAAAATTAATCAAGCAATTTTATTTTTTATTTTTAATTTATGTTGTAACGTGCCTGGCTCTTACCAAGTTAACTAATTTGATCGCTGATCCGTTCTAGGGATGTAAACGGGGCGGATCGGGGGCGGGGACCCGCGAAGCAAACGGAGAAAAAATCGACCCCATCCCCGCCCCACCAATATTTAAAAAAAAAATTATAATTTAATATATTTTTTTGGTAGAGTATATTATAAAGTATATTTTAATCTTATTTATATTAATTTTTGTATTATAGAAACTATATTTTAATATTATTTATATTATTTAATATTATTTATATATTATATTAGGGCGGGGAATGGGGCGGGGATCACCGCGGGGAAAAATGTCTCCCCGTCCCCGTCCCCGCCCCGCGGGGATCAAAATTCGGGGATTTCCCGCCCCATTCGGGGCGAATCCCCGTGGGAACGGTGAATCTCCGCCCCACTGACAAGCCTAATCCGTTCAAACTCCGTCCATGACCACTCCAGACCAAGTTGACCATCCAGCCGACCGATCCATTTTTCACTGTTACTCAATAATTTTTGTGTTCATGAAATTAAATTACATACTATTATGAAATAATTAAATGTGGATGTTTTAAATAATAATATTAGTTAAATTATTGATGATTTGGAAGTATTATATTAAATGATGATAATGTGATAAGATGATAAGATGAGGTGTTTAATTGAAGAGTTTGTATTTTAGTGTGAGGTGTATAATTGTAATTAATGTGATTAGTTGTAATAGTGAATTATTAGTAGTATAAATAGGTGATTAGAGTTCATTGTAAATCACACCAAGTATTGAAATACTTAATCTCTCTCTAATCTCTCTCTCTTTATATTATAAGCTATATTATCATTATAATCTTAATATAAGTATAACTATAATAAAATAATCTTAATATAATATTAATCACAATTAATATTTTATAACACGTTATCAGCACGACCGCTCTCCGTCGTCAAGATCAACCTCTGTCGAAGATCTCGTACGAGTTTAGTCAAGGTATGGTAATTTAATTTTTAATTTATACTAATCATATATTAATTGTGATTAATTTAAAAATATATATTATAAAAGTATTATTTAAAGGTTTTATAACTAAACGCCAATACCCGAGTGGTTTCGCGGAATATCGTTCACTACAAGTGACGAGAGGTCCAGGTTTCGATCCCGTGGAGGCGTGTGATTTTTTTTATTTATGCACGTACACAACACAAGCCCACGAGGTCTTGCGGTAATCCCAACCTCAGTAGCGGCATATTATTAATCTTTCTTTAATAAGAAAAAATGTCGTTTTATACAAAGATGGATCTTCTACTCCTTACATTATTTACGGTGATCATTTCCGCTATGTGGATAATATTTTTACCAATGTTTTTAAAATATAATTATTAATTGTAATTTCTTTAATATTATAATTACTGAAATATATTTTATTTTGAAGGATGTCGCTATGTCCGATGTTTGATCTTTTACTTATGATTATGATTACGGCGACACTGATCTGGATGTGGATTCATTTTTTATAAGAACTTTTACAAAAGAAGATACAAAAGAAGATTTAAAAGAAGATTAATTATAAGTTTTTTTTATTATGTAATGTTTTAATAACATGTTTTGTATTTTATTATAGTAATATGTCGAACTTGGCGAGCCTTGAGTTTGTTGCACTCGATATCACTGGAAAAAATTATTTACCTTGGGTACTAGATGCTGAAATCCATTTGAAAGCAAAAGGCTTAGGTGACACCATTGATCCCACGAAAACCACAACTGAACAAGACAAGGCGAAAGCTATGATTTTTCTTCGCCACCACATTCACGAAAATCTGAAAGTTGAATACTTAACAGAAAAGAATCCAGCTGAGTTGTGGAAAAACCTGAAAGAACGATATGGCCACTTGACAACTGTTATTCTCCCCAATGCAAAGTACGAATGGCTGAATTTACGATTGCAGGATTTTACGTCGGTAAGTGAATATAATTCTGCCGTTTATAGAGTTACTTCCACGTTGAAATTATGTGGAGAGACAATTACTGATAACGATATGCTGGAGAAAACATTCACCACATTTCATCCACAGAATATGATATTACAACAGCAATATCGGGAGAGAAAATTTAAAAAGTATTCAGATCTAATTTCTTGCTTACTTTTGGCTGAGCAAAATAATGAATTGCTGGTGAAAAATCACGAATCCCGAACGACTGGTTCTACTGCACTCCCTGAAGCGAATGCAGTCAAAGTTAATAATGACAACAGTCGAGGTAATGATCGTGGACGTGGTCGTGGTGGATATCGCGGCCGTGGACGTGGTCGTGGTCAAGGTCGTGGTCAAGGCCGTGGTCGTGGCCGAGGATATTATGGTGGTGGTTATCAATATTTCCGTGGTGGTTATCATAATTATCGTGGCGGTCATCAAAATATTCCCCAGAAGAGGAAAAGTTTTGATAATAAAGATGAGAAGAGGCAAACTGAACAAAAGAATAATGATGAAAAATGTTATCGTTGCGGTGGTTCTGGCCACTGGTCGCGCAATTGTCGTACGCCCAAACATCTTGTTGAGCTATATCAGGAATCTCAAAAGGGCAAAGGAAAGAAATCGAAATGAATTTTGTTCAGGGTGAATTCGCCTCTACCTCTGATGCCAATGATGAAAATGCTCATTTGGAAGCTGCGGATTTTCTGATCGATGAAAATTAATCTGCTATGATTTTATTTATGCATTATGATTTACTATTGTGTGTTTTATTATATATCGTTGTTTTAAGTTATCTATATGTTTGTAATGCAATATTTCTTTTTCAATAATAAATATTATGTGTTTGTTTATAAAGGATATTATTTGATGGATGCGGGCATGTGCAATGAAGAATTGTGTCTTGCAGACTGTGCAACGACGAATACGATTCTAAAAAATAAGAAATATTTCGATCATCTTGATATGAAAGAAGCCAGTGTTATTACTATATCGGGTAGCACGAATATAATTGAGGGCTCCGGAAGAGCTAATGTTTTACTGCCCAGAGGAACAAGACTGATAATTGAAAATGCTTTATATTCTCCTAAGTCTCAAAGAAATTTAGTTTTAAAGCTATTCGACATAACGGATATCATATTGAGACTGCAGAAAAAGGAGATATTGAATATTTGCATATTACAAAAGTGATATCGAATGACAAAAGAATTGTGGAAATATTACCATCTTTTGACTCTGGGCTATATTACACATATCTTAAAACAATTGAATCACATGCTATCGTAAACCAGAAGTTTACTAATGATAATACATTTGTTGTTTGGCATGACCGGTTGGGCCATCCCGGTTCAATTATGATGCGGAGAATAATTCAAAATTCACGTGGACATTTAATGAAGAACCAGAAGATTCTTCAATCGAATGAATTATCATGTGTTGCTTGCTCTAAAGGGAAGTTGATTATTCGTCCATCACCAATAAAAATAAAGAATGAATCTATAAGATTTTTGGAACGTATACAAGGTGATATTTGTGGACCGATACATCCATCGTGTGGACCATTTAGATATTTCATGGTATTGATTGATGCATCAACTAGATGGTCTCATGTATGTTTGTTATCAACGCGGAATGTAGCTTTTGCGAGATTGCTTGCTCAGTTGATTCGATTAAGAGCACATTTTCCGGATTATCCAATAAAGAAAATACGCCTTGATAATGCTGGTGAATTTACTTCCAAGGCATTTAATGAATATTGCATGTCTATTGGAATTGATGTTGAGCACCCCGTGCCACATGTCCATACGCAAAACGGTCTTGCAGAATCGTTGATTAAAAGGTTGCAATTAATTGCAAGACCATTATTAATGAAGTCGAAACTTCCCTCTTCTTGTTGGGGACATGCTATATTACATGCAGCGGCACTAATCCGCATCAGGCCAACAAGTTATAATGATATCTCCCCGATACAAATGGTTTATGGTCAGGAACCAAATATTTCCCATCTGAGAATTTTTGGATGTGCGGTATATGTTCCAATTGCTCCACCACAACGCACGAAGATGGGACCTCAAAGGAAGTTGGGAATATATGTCGGATTTGAATCTCCATCGATAATAAAATATTTAGAACCTCTAACTGGAGATTTATTTACGGCTAGATTTGCCGATTGTCATTTCGATGAATCGAATTTTCCGACATTAGGGGGAGAAAAGAAACAGCTGGAAATGAGTATTAGTTGGAATGAATTATCGCTAAATCATTATGATCCTCGAACGAAAGAATGTGAACTAGAAGTTCAAAAGATAATTCATTTACAAGGATTAGCTAATCAACTGCCAGATAGCTTTACTGACCTTAAAAGAGTGACTAAGTCACATATACCAGCTGTTAATGCTCCTGCAAAAGTTAATGTTCCTGGAGAACATATAATGATCGAGCCTAAACCACAACTAAAACGTGGTAGGCCCTCGGGTTCCAAAGATAAAAATCCTCGAAAAAGAAAAGGAGCAAATAATAAGAATGGTCCAGTCGAGGATTTATCGACTCTAGAAGAGTCAATGGGCATTAATGATTATGATAATGGAAATCAGGTACCTGAAATTTTTGAGAATAATGATAATGAAGAGATCTCGATAAATTATGCTCAAAATGGAATTAGATGGAACCGAGAAAAAGTCAACGTTGACAATAAATTCTCATTTAACGTAGCGCTACATGAAATGAATGAGATAAATGAGAATGAGGATCATGAACCAGGGTCTGTAAAAGAATGCAGACAAAGAAATGATTGGCCAAAATGGAAAGATGCAATCGAGGCAGAATTAAAATCACTTGAGAAACGAAAAGTTTTCGGACCTGTAGTCCGCATACCAGAAAATGTAAAGCCGGTTGGATATAAATGGGTTTTCATCAGAAAGAGAAATGAAAACGGTGAAATTGTGAGATACAAAGCACGGCTTGTTGCACAAGGCTTTTCACAACGACCTGGTATTGATTATGAGGAGACGTATTCTCCTGTGGTGGATGCAACGACTTTTCGTTATTTAATTAGTCTGGCAGTACGTGAAGGACTCGATATGCGTCTAATGGATGTTGTCACCGCTTATTTATATGGATCACTTGATAGTGATATATATGAAACTTCCCGAGGGATTTCAGTTACCTGAAAATTCAGGGCCCCGAAATGAGTACTCAATCAAGCTAAATAAATCGCTTTATGGATTAAAGCAATCTGGGCGTATGTGGTATAATCGCCTAAGTGAATATTTATCGAAAGAGGGGTATAAAAATGATCAAACTTGCCCGTGCATATTTATGAAAAGATCTGGAAATGAATTTGTCATCATTTCAGTTTATGTTGATGATATTAACATAATTGGAACTCCTGAAGAGTTATCAAAAGCCGTTAATTGTTTGAAAAAAGAGTTTGAAATGAAAGATCTCGGTAAAACGAAATTTTGTCTTGGACTGCAAATTGAATATTTAAAGAATGGGATATTCGTACATCAAGAGACTTATACGAAAAAGGTATTGAAAAGATTTTATATGGATAAAGCTCATCCATTGGATACTCCAATGATTGTTCGATCTTTAGATGTGAATAAAGATCCGTTTAGACCTTGCGAAAACGATGAAGAATTACTTGGTCCTGAAGTACCATATCTCAGTGCTATTGGAGCCCTAATGTATTTAACGAGTCATACGCGACCTGATATAGCGTTCGCTGTGAATCTATTGGCGAGATATAGTTCGTCACCGACTCGTAGACATTGGAATGGAATTAAGCGAATTTTTCGATACCTTCAAGGAACAACTGATATGGGATTGTTCTATTCTAATGAATCAAAAACAGATTTGATTGGGTATGCAGATGCTGGTTTTCTATCTGACCCACATAATGCTCGATCGCAAACGGGCTATTTATTTACACATGGCGGAACCGCTATTTCATGGCGGTCAGTTAAACAAAGTTTAACGGCTACTTCTTCTAATCATGCGGAAATTTTAGCTATTCATGAAGCTAGCCGAGAATGTGTTTGGTTGCGATCGATAATTGAGCATATACAACAAACCAGTGGGCTAGTATCGAAAAAGTTACTTCCTACGATTTTATATGAAGATAATGCTGCATGCATTGCCCAATTAAAGGAAGGATATATTAAGGGAGATAGAACAAAGCATATTTCACCAAAATTTTTCTTTACACATGATTTAGAGAAAAATGGTGATATTGATGTACAACAAGTGCGATCAAGTGAAAATCTTGCAGATTTATTCACGAAAGCACTTCCCCCAATAATTTTCAAAAGATTGGTATATTCAATTGGAGTTCGAAAACTTCGAGATCTTAAATGATGTCATCATCAGGGGGAGTAAATACGCGTTGCACTCTTTTTCCTTCACTGAGGTTTTTCCCATGTGGTTTTCCCAGTAAGGTTTTTAATGAGGCAACAATCGAAAGCGTATCTAAAAGAATCATGTACTCTTTTTCCTTCATTAGGTTTTTATCCCATTGGGTTTTTCCTAATAAGGTTTTAACGAGGCATATTCTTTGAAAACATCCAAGGGGGAGTATTATGAAATAATTAAATGTGGATGTTTTAAATAATAATATTAGTTAAATTATTGATGATTTGGAAGTATTATATTAAATGATGATAATGTGATAAGATGATAAGATGAGGTGTTTAATTGAAGAGTTTGTATTTTAGTGTGAGGTGTATAATTGTAATTAATGTGATTAGTTGTAATAGTGAATTATTAGTAGTATAAATAGGTGATTAGAGTTCATTGTAAATCACACCAAGTATTGAAATACTTAATCTCTCTCTAATCTCTCTCTCTTTATATTATAAGCTATATTATCATTATAATCTTAATATAAGTATAACTATAATAAAATAATCTTAATATAATATTAATCACAATTAATATTTTTATAACACATACATCTTTTTCATTGCTAAAAAATTCTAATATATATATATATATATATATGAAGAATTGCTATGCTAATAAAGTACAAGGTAGTTTCTAAATAAATAAATGAGTGAAAAGCGAGACAGAGACTGAAGAGTAGGGACCTAATGAATGGAGCAAACGTAGCTTTCCCCTCAGCCGATGCAAATCTATACTCAGCAATCGCTCTAGAGAGATAAAGCAAGCAGACGAACTAGCCTTTGACCGCCATTGATTCGTAGCGCCAAGCTCCTTAAATACCCACCCCCTAAATAAGGAGGACACGACCCATACTTGGTGTTTCCAATGCTTTCTAAATTGGATTGTTGATGTTATCTTGCAACGGTGGTTGGCTTCTTTTTCACTCTTCAGTTGGATTGCATTCGATGTATGGCTGTTTAGCACTGTTTCTCAGTTCGTTCGAGCTCGTGATTCTTTGGCCCTGAATCTCAGTTAACCATTCGCTTGTATCGCCGATAATTTCCAGCTTAATCCTTGTTGTTGTTCCATATTTCTTTGTTGGCTCCATTTCACAAGTAATTGAGCTGCGAATCGGCGCAAACCAGCTTGATTCTACTATATCACTTCAGGTTCAGTGTTTTGATGGTTCTAACTACAGCTTAATTCTTCTGGTTTATCCCCAGTATGGATATGGAGCATAAACTCGAATTGCTGAGATGCGAACAAATGGGGTTCGACGCAGGGTTTGACGAGGGTTCGTTCACCGCACTGCTGGAGCTTCCGCCGCCCCAGGCGGTGGAGCTTCTGGTGAAAGAAGACTACTATCCAGTCCTCCCGCCAATTTTTCCTTCCGATGTTTCCCTCGTCGACGGTGCGTCAAAGTTCTCAGTCTTCGCACCTCCGAACAGTAGCAACATCAATGATGGTGTTAAGAGTATTTATGATGCTGCCATTTCTGCTGGGAACTCGATGCGGGCCGATGTTGTGAAGCATGAACCCGAGGATTCAGATTCCAATCGGAGTTTGAAGTCCGGCAAGAGGAAGGAGAGGGAGAAAAAGGTAATTATGCTTTTACTTGATGTCATTTTCATGAACCTATATACTCTCTTGGTGTTGGGCGTTCTTGACTTACTGTTATGAAGCAGTTGATTCAGTCGTAAATTGGCCCAGGTTAAGGAATCTAGTAAAACGAACAAAAAAGTTGCAGCCGATGGAACTTCTGAAGAAGGTGGCGATAAGCTGCCGTATGTTCACGTTAGGGCCCGCCGTGGACAAGCTACTGACAGTCATAGCTTGGCTGAAAGAGTAATAACATGTTTGTAAATTGTCGATTAGTAAAAACCATGATTATTTTCTAATCTATACGTTGATTTGTCCTCTAATGCAGGTGAGGAGAGATAAAATCAATGCAAGAATGAAATTTTTACAGGAGCTTGTCCCAGGATGTAACAAGGTCAGTTGTGAAAACTAATTGAAAGGACTAATCATATTCATATTGCAAATTAAGATGGGTAGTTTTGTTGAGAATAAGAGGGCTATTACTCTTTGGATTACGTATTGTGTTTCCTCTTCATGGCCACGTAAAGGGTCGCTATCAACTTTGTAATATGGGAAAGAAAAAAGCTGATGTCTTTCGCACCAAGAAAAAATGTGGTAGGGTCGGGAGGGCCTTTGTTGAAATGTCACTGTCGTTGTTCTTTGTTAGCTTGTAATCCTCTTACCAAAAAATTAAGGTTTTTAGCTGTAGGAACTCTGATGACTGAAGATCTATGTTAGGCACTTACCATTTGTGAAGGGAAAGGGAGTGTTATCATAATTCTCAAGGATTCTATCCATTTGTCTTCCTCATCTTGATTCTGAGTCTTTCTTTTTTTTATTAAGATTTAGAAATTCAAGATCTAAATGGTGCAAAACCATTGCCAGTTTCACATCTTGATTGTTACATTGAATTTGTGTTGGCTCAACTTGTTATTAACCACCAGCTGACACTTGACCACAGCTTTTAATGCGAGGTGGTGAAAACTTTCAGGAGAATGCGCAAGTTAGCCGACAGAAATGAGAACCTTGAATCATACTATTACTGCAAATATCCTTCCTTATCACTCCTTTAATGGCCCTCTGAATTCCTGAAAGTCATATTAATACTGCCCAGCTTTTACCTTATGACAGGGCATAGTGAGAAAAATTATTGTCAGGTCTTGGTCTGGTCTGCACCATTATGGGCATTTAGGGGATTTTGTTAGTCAATGTGTACAGCTAGCTATATATGGTGCTAACCCATATCTTCTATATTCAGTAAAAGTAAAAACAGCTTATAAACTCTTACATACCTAACTGATCCTCTTAATAGTCTTAATTTATGATCTGTATTAACTTAACACTGTCAACTTTATTACCTGCCTTGTCTATTAGTAAATGTGGCTGAATTAACTCTTTCTTTTTTCCACTCCAACAGATTTCTGGAACTGCTTTGGTGCTAGATGAGATAATAAATCATGTGCAGGCACTTCAAAGACGAGTAGAGGTTAGAATGATCAATTTGTTCTATCCATACACAGTGTGCTTGTCTGGCTATGCTATTATACTTAATAGGTTCTTTAGACAATCATTTTAGCAGCAAAACATTTCATTTCAAACTCCAGTTTCTATCCATGGGGCTTGCCACTGTTAACCCGAGGATCAACTTCACCATCGACGCCCTATTGGCCACAAATGTAGGTATCAAGTGTGAATTATGTACATTGTTTTGATGAGTTTTATGCAACCAACTGATCGTTGCATCTTTCATTTTGTTCTATTTAGTGTGGAGCCACAACTGATAATAGCTACCAGGGCATGTTTACTCCTCCGCCGCTATTGCCCGATCAACAAATCAATGTAACCATGCAGCAGCAAGAACAGCAATATCAACATGTATTGAATTTCGACGGACTTCATCATCAGCCGACTTGGGTTGGCAAGGAAGACGATTCTAACTTCGTCACCCCAGAGACCTCACTTTTAAGCCATGGCTCTCCTTCAACTTCAGGTACATATTTAACAAGTTTAGGTTATCGAAAAGTAATCAAAGATTGAAAAGTAATTAAAGAAAGAAAGGAAAATAGGGCTTATGGGCATATCTATGGTTTCTTGCAGCAGCCCAGCCACTCTGCATTCAAATAAACTAAAAATGGAGCTCTGAAGGATTATGGCAGATCAATCCTTCCAGTGTGAGGCTAGTTTTGTATATATATCGAAAATATATAATTTAAATATATCTATAAACGAAAATTAGGTGTTGAACACTGCAAATGGATTTCCATTCCACCATATAATATTAGTGCTGTTAGATGGAAATATCCCTATTCCTATGTTATTTAGAAATGTAGCATATTATGATTATCATCCTTATATATACATATATACTACTTCCACAAGATGTTTTGGAAAGACATAAATCAATAATAAGTTTGCAAAACATCACAATTCCATTCTCAATCTCAAATCCCATCACAATATTAACTTACCACCACATAGATATATCCAAAGACTGAAATGAGAGCAACAAACCTTTCAAATTCACAAGATTGCTTCTTCACGGCCCTTCTAGATCTTATCAAGCTTATCGGCTTTAACGACGGGATTCGACTTAGCTATTGCATCCCGACCAGCTGCCCTGTAATCATACGGGCATTCGTGTTTGTCCGAGTAACGATGAACAGAACAGAACATGTTCGCGCACTTGCAACTAAATCCAGTCAGGCCCACACGCTTGCGGCAGGTATTGCACCTATTCGGGCCCTCATTTGCCTTAACATCGAGGCCCTGGCCCAGCCCGAGATCGGTAGGTGGTTCCGGTGGGTGGTTGGGTGATTTTGGTTCGACCGATGGGACCTCAGCTTCTGGCTTTAGAGGGATAGTTGGCTCCGAGCTGTTCTTGCATGAGCTGCCATTGACGATGTTTTCGATGGACGAAGCTGCGAGCTTGGCTTGTTCTTGCTTCAGTATAGCATCTCTGTGGCACTTGGAGCACATGTTCATAGTCGTCGAGCTTCCGAAGAATCCACAGTTGTTGATGCACAACGTAGGGCCCTCTTGAGCTTGGTAGCCAGTCTCTTTCGAAGACTCCATAACGTAAACGTCTTTTCTTCGTCTTTTTCTAACATTTAATGAAAGAAATGTCAAATCAAATCTAAGCATGCGTGTTGAAGCCAGTATATTGTACATCACTGACAAAAGATGGAGATAAAACAGAGAACTAGAAGCCCTCACAAGAAAATAAGAGACGTTCTCGCATCAATGCTCAAACGATATCACATTCAAGATCACACCAAAGAAGGCATAGTTATCTATTTCGTTCTTGATAAAACGTTCACAAAATAAGTACCAAACGTGGAATACACACAATAGGTAATCCCCTATAGAACACTAGACAAACCAGAAAATAGGAGAGTTTACCGATACCATTACATGTTTTTTTCATTACCAATTTGATAAAGCTATGGGTTTATCATTCTCTAACAGCTCCTTGTAATACTTAACTAGCCAAAGTCTGAAAAAGGTGACCATGTTTTACATCATTAAGTAGACGAAAATCAGAGCATGGTAACCAAACCAATTAAAACGAATCAACCCAGCAAAAAACAAGATTTATCCAGCCTTTAAATAAGCCCATATCATTCTTGATATAATATCTGAAATATATATATATATATATATAAAACAAATCCCAAAAAAAAAAAAAAAACCAAAGCTTCCCAAAAATCTCAATTATGCTCAGAACTAGAGCTACACGTTTGAGAGGTGAAAAGGAAGGGGTTAGGAAAGATTGTGAGTTTTCTCACAAACAACAAAGCACCCCAACAAACCGATGACAATTCAATTTAAATCCAGGCAAAAAAACCATGAACCCTAGCAGACAATCACGAAAAAAAAAAGTCGAATTAGAAGGGATCAACGAAAGGGCTTTACAACGATCTCACAATTTAGAACAACAGCAGCACGACAATCGCTAAAATTTCCCCGACGCATCGAACAAATACGAAAGAAGGGATATAAAAGATTCGATTTTTTACACCGAGAAACAAAAACCCTCATGCAGATCACATAGTCCGACTCGTAATCTATCGAATTAAACGATAATTTACACAGCAAATTAAGCGTCGAATCATACCTCTATTGAACGGATAATTTGATGAATTTGAAAGGTTGAGAGAGAGAGAGGTGCTTGATATTTCGTCGATCTAACCTTTGGGTATGTACGTATAATCAGTTTTGCTTTTTTTTTTTTTCTGTCTGTATAATTCGGACACGAATAATAAAAGATTGGGAATTTCGCTTGATATTCATGTGTTTAGGGCTTTTCCAGTTGGTGTCCAAATTTATTTTTAATTTCGATGGTACCCATGTGTTTAAGCCTTTTTCAGTTGGTGCCTAAATTATTTTTCAATTTCTATTGATATACCTGTGTTTAAGACTTTTCCAATTGGTTGCCAAAGTATTTTTCAATTCCGATAGGTAACCATAAGGTATGACAAAACATAATCCCGCGATTTTAAAAGACAAAAAATGGAATATTTAGGTGTATGAAACATTTTTTTATCTTTTCTAAAATTTCGTTAGCAACTAACATGCATAAACCCAAAAATATTATTTTTTAGTCTTTTAAAATCGTGGAATTATATTTTGTCATAACTTAGGATTGCCTACCGAATTGAAAAATATTTTGGGTACTAACTGAAAAAGCCTTAAACACAGGAATACCGACCGAAATTGAAACATACTTTGTACACCAACTGGAAAAGGTTCAAACACAGGGGTACCAACCGGAATTGAAAATAACTTTGGACAGTAACTGAAAAAAGCTTAAACGGATACCAACCGAAATTGAAAAATATTTTGGTTACCAACCGGAATTTCCCTAAAAGATTTAATACCAACATTCAGTCATTTATTAGGCATCAAATTCAAATCTTCATCACTGTGATGTGATTACTAATTTCTGACTGTTCGAAAGCATAGCTTACGGAGACATTAAAACAAAGGCAACAATCATTACACGCTCTCAATTAGAACCCAAAGGCATTAAAGCAAAGCTTAGTAAACTATGTAACTTGGGACTAGAAAGAAAGCCCACATAGATAAGCAACCGAGTCGACTATCGATCACCTCCTCACGGGTGGGGCAGCACCTCTGCCGGGTACAGCTCCACGCCCAGCAGCCTGTGCCTGCAGAGTACGAATATCAGGGATGTGAATATTAAGAATCAACTTCTCTTTTATTACCACGATTCAAGCCCTATGAATCAGATTTGTGACCGTGTATGTTCATTTTCCAAGAATCAAACTTGCTAGTACAAACAGTTCACGTGAACAAGTAAACAATCTGTACGAGGATAAGCTTGCGATAAAAATCCAGCACAAAATCAACTTGTGACGTGATCAATCAAACAAATAATCAAGAAGCCTATTTCCAGTCTACTGATGGAGTAACTTACTTTAGCTCGCATAGCCATAGCACGTCCACGACCACCAACTCCATGGGCTGAACTTTTTCCCTGCAGGGGTGGAAACAAAAAAAAAAAAAAAAAAAGATTAGAATGTGATCATCATGTGCATTCACATTCACAAAAAAAAAAAAATAATAACTGACTGGCATCTGTGTTTGTATAAGGATTTCTGGTGCAGAGAAAGCAAACGGTAAACACAAGGTAAATTTACGTTAGTGCATACGGAGAAACTCCTTCGAGTTTGGTTGTGAGTTCCATTATCAACCTTTCCTTTTACTATCCTTTAACAATATCATACCATCACATTTCACTATGCTTACCTTGATTCTGGCTTCCAATTTCTTAAACATGGGAGCATTCTTAAGCATATCAGGAATCACCATGAACCTATTGAAAGCATAAGCATCAGTAGCATCCCAAAAGCATCATTACCAACCAATTAAACTATCATTACAGACGAGCATGCACCTGACTTTGCTGCCTCTGATAAAGACATGTTCGAGTTGCGAAACCTTCCCGTCCTGAGCACATGAAGCAAGACAAATACTAGCCTCAGTAAAACAAGACTCAATGCTTGACAAAGAAACGTGCCATACCTCAAATGCTTCGACTAAACAACGGTGTAAAAGGATATAATAGTGCGATGGAGAATCGAATACCTTAGCAGTGTATGTGATGTTTTCAAGCTGGCAATTCCAATTGTCTTCGCACTCAATCATGCTCCCGCGATAGAGCTCCCCGCTCTTAAGCTCGACGGTCACCACGTGCCCCGACGATTCGTGCAATAGCTTCACTGGTATACCCAAGCTTCGACTCATATCCTCAGCTTCTCGAGCGTTGCGAATTCAGAAGGAAATCTGAGAGAGAAGAGAAACCTAATTGTTCCAAAATTTGAACTTTGAACTTGGAAATGCTCACAAAGTTTAGAATTAGGGCTACGGTGCGGAGCGCCGTGAGTCTTGGCTTTGCGATGCGTTGAATTGAAGGGAAGTAAATACTAATATACTGAATTTGGAAGGACCAAATCGTAATTCGAGGTAAATATAAAATTTCAAAATCGCTGATACTAACAACGATTTATATCTCCGGTTGAGATAATTGAATCGATATTTCTATGCCCAATAGAGGGAGGAAAAAGAGACATAAATAAGATGATATAAGGTGTGATTATTCACCAAAAGGGACTTTAGTGAATTATATATATATATATATATATATCTTTCTGCAAGTAACTCTTGTGATATAACAAGAGTTCTTTACTTTAATGCCTTTCATTTTATTACATTAGCGTTGATGACTTTTTCCAACGACCTCTATGTAAGAACGTCTCCCCAATGATTTATCAAATGCTTATTGAGAAGGTAAGGTATGTGATTAACATCAGCATCACATCAGCTTAATAATTACAGTCATATCTCAGCCTCGCCCGCCGCGTCGTTTCTCTCGAGCTCTCGGACGCTCTCCCGCCACCTAAAGAACCTCCCGAACAAGGCCTCCATGTCCTCCAGCGTCCTCCCTCGAGTCTCCGGCAGAAGAGCGTAGAAGAAGATCCAGCCCACAATCCCGACCCCTACGTACAGAAAGAAGGCCCCGCCGATGGTGACGGCCTCGTAGAGGGATATGAACGTCATCAGCA
This sequence comes from Lindernia subracemosa, assembly GCA_028392965.1. Lineage (NCBI taxonomy): Eukaryota > Viridiplantae > Streptophyta > Magnoliopsida > Lamiales > Linderniaceae > Vandellia > Vandellia subracemosa. The sequence continues at coordinate 5,066,002 of JAQPCC010000002.1, read as the reverse complement.
CGATGCCGCTCATCAGCCTGTTGACCACGACCCCCATGGCGCACCCTTGGGCCCTCAGCCTCAGCGGGAATATCTCCGAGCTGTAGACCCAAGCGATGGGACCCATACCTATCGAGAAGAAGCCGACGCTCGAAAGGGTCATCGCCACGCACAGCCCGACCGCCCACGTGAGCCTGCCGTCGTGCCGGTCGATGAGGGTCAGCCCCGTGGCGAGCAGCGACATGGACGTGACCATGCCCGCGCAGCTTATGAGCAGCAAGATCCTTCTTCCAACCTGTAAATCAGATGGGTACATAAAGCTATGCTCATAATTCAAAGACCAGACTAACTATAAGTTAGGGAATGACACTTTCAAGACCCTTAACTTACGGAGGTCATTTAAGAACGCTAACTTTCAAAATTGAAGGATTTTAATGACAAAATTGTCGGAAAACCTAATTTTTGGCGGGAATTTCGACACGTGGTCCGCACATGCAAAATAATACGGGGATAAATTGTACGTAGCGTCAACATTGCTTATTTGGGCATAAATCTTACGTGGGCATAATTTTACTTGTCAATTTCAGGATACCCAGCTTACAAGGTTGACAAGTTTAAAATTGAAGCAATATAAGGATAATGATAAGTTTACGTCGAATTGTGTCCTTAAATTGCTTTAATTTTGAAAGCCAAGTATACGTAAATTACATTCAGATAAGTTGAGTCTCCTAAAAGTGTCACCCCTAACTTAGGAGACGAAAAAAAAAAATAGTTAGTCCGTATTCAAATTGTAACATACGATTCCACATGACACCAACAACTAACTCTAATCAATTAAAGCCAAAACCTCGGATTTTTTAGCGTTACCTTATCGACCAAGAACGTGGCGACCAAGATGAACAAAGTCTTGCTCGTGCCGACGGCTATCGTTGCCAGCAGTTTGTCGGAGTCGTTCTTTATCCCGGCCTTCTCGTAGATCCTCGGGCTATACATGACCACCGCGTCTATGCCCGTCGCCTGCTGGAAGAAGTGTATGCCCAAGCCCGCGATGACTATGTGAAGAACGGGCCGCGTGGGGTGGACGAAAAGGTCCTTCCACACGCCTTGACCGCGGGCGGTGTTATTACCGTCGGCGTTGTTATGCTTGCGTGCGGCTTCTTTGATGTCGAAGAGCCTCTGTTGCGCCTCCTCGGGAGAATCCGACGTTTTGTAGAGGACCGCCTCGGCCTCGTCCATACGGTTTTGCATGGCGAGCCAACGCGGCGACTCGGGCATGCCCAGGACCATGAGCCCTAGGAAGACCGACGGGACCGCCCCGATCCCGAGCATGAGCCGCCACCCGAGCTTCAGCGGGAATTTCGAGAAAGCGTAGTTCGATATGTAGCCTAGCAAAACACCTACGTAATGAAATTCTCAATACTACATGAATTAGCATATTAGGAGAATTAGGCGAACAACTCTGTGCCCTACCGAAATTGATGAAAACCTCGGGAAAGGAGGAGAGGAACCCTCGGGAGGACGTTGGGGACACCTCGGCGGCGTAGACTGGCGCGATCATCAGACCGTAGCCGACCCCTATCCCGGCCACGAACCGGCCCACCATGAGGAAATCGTAGTTCGTGGCGAAGCCCATCAGCACGGCCCCGAGGAAGAATATGACGGCGGCGAAGACGATGGTGTAGCGCCGCCCTATCCAGTCGGAGGTCCGCCCAGCCGCGGCGGCTCCGAGGAGGGAGTAGAGGTTGATGGTGCCCACAAGGATCTCGACCTGTACGTCCGAGATTTTGAGGTCCTCCTTGATGTAAATGGTGGCTCCGCTCATCACTCCGCCGTCTATAAAAGGTCTCCGCCATGAGAGCAGAGCTTGAGCTTAGGCTGAGTGAGAAAGAGAGAGAAACAAACGTTACGTACCATATCCGAGCAGGACTGACGTCATCGAAGCAAGGACGGAGATGGCCAAGGCGTAAAGATTCCTCTTGGATTTCTTTCTCCTTGCCGCCGGAGAAGTGATGCTCCGGACGGTGACGCCGTCGGCGCGGGAAGAATCGTCGATGTCACTGTCGGCTTGTTTGGGGTGCTCAGCCATGGAGAGAAGATTTTGATAATTGAGTTCGAGTGAATGAATCTACTGGTTAGTTATTCTGGCAAATGGATATATAGAAGAGTTGAGGGACTGAAATGCAAACAATTAAGTTTGGTAATGATTCTTCTTGATATTTTTCCTTTACTTTTCAATGATTGATAGAATTTGGACAAGTTATCCACATGCAAACCTTCCAAACCTACGAACACTTTTATAACTTACCATAAGATAATAATAATGATAATAATAATAATACTAAATAAATTCCTACTATTCACATCCTTTTAGGGTGAAAAGGACATTGAAATTTGTAAAAATTGATCAAAATAATGTTTGTACGTTGATTAACAATAAATTCATGCATTAATTTATTATTTTTTGTTTCATTAAGACATGGATTTCAACAATTTTATTTTACCTCGTTTACAACAAATAATTTTAGGGAAATTCTATTCACACCCCCTCGATTCTATTTAGACCCCCTATTAATTATCACATAATTAATTACAGATTTAATTATATATACTTTGACTAAACATTAATTCACTTTTATAACTTTGACTGGTTTATATTGATCATCTTTTTATCTTTGAACGTCATTCCACCTTTTACAATCTCAACTATATATAATTATATATATATATATATATATATATGTACACATCAAATAAAAAATGAGAATACTGTCTAGTTGGCAGAAGCTTTTTTGAGCCATGAATCATGGTATGTACTTTCCTTTTTTATATATAACTATATATATATAATATAAGAGTACAAAATGATGCCTTTCGTGAAAGCCATCGTGTACCTATTTTTTATTTTTTTTCCTACGTAACATGGTTATGATATTTATTTTCGCAAGTTTGTAACAAAAATATATTTAATATTTATGCATATTATATATATATATATATATATATATATATTTCCTTGTGTTAGTTTAGTTTCTAATAAATAATTTTATTTCTAGGTGTTCAATCTCGACAAAATATGAATGTCGATGTTACTTCTGAGTTTTATACTGACATGGTATGCTATTTAATTTTTTTAAGATTGTAACGAATATATATATATATATATATATATATATATATTTCTTGCGTTAGTTTAGTTTCTAATAAATAATTTTAATTTTCAGGTGTTCAAATCTCGGCAAAGTTTAATTGATTGGGTGCAAAATGTTGGAATAAAGCTTGGCTACGTAATTGTGAATAGAAGATCAAAGATTAATTCAAGTGAAACGCGCTCGAAAGTTGTGTTTCAATGTGATCGTGGTGGAATCTACAAAAGTAAAAAAATCTCTACAAGAAATACCGGCACGAGAAAGATTGGTTGTCAATTTCAACTTAAAGGAAAATCAATGGTCGATAACTGTTGGAAGCTCTTCGTAAAATGTGGAATACATAATCATGACCCTGCATTGGATCTAGAAGGTCATCCATATCCAAGGCGATTATCTCAGAAAGAGGTTATACTTGTGGATGATTTATCAAGAAAGAACGTGAAACCGCGAGGCATCTTGTCAATATTGAAGAAGCAGAACTTGGATAACGTTTCAACCATCAAAACTGTATATAATGCTCGTCAAAAGCTTCGGATGATAGAGAAAGATGGTGGAACTCAAATGCAGGTTGCTATGTCTTTTCTTAACAAAGAAGGCTATATTTTTTAGTGTCGCTCAAATAGTGCAACCAATGAGTTAGAAGATCTATTTTTCGCTCACCCAAAATCGTTGGAGCTATGGCGTGCATTTCCACATGTGCTCTTGATGGATGCGACATACAAAACAAATAGGTACAAAATGCCTCTCCTTGAAATTATTGGCGTAACTTCTACAAATATGACATTTTGTATAGCATTTATCATGATGCATAAAGAGAAGAAGTCCAACTATACATGGGCGTTGAATTGTCTTAAGTCGACAATGGATGGATGTACGGCTCCACGTGTTATTATCACAGATAGGGAGTTGGCTTTAATGAAAGCATGCAACGATATTTTTCCAGAAGCTAAAGGATTACTCTGTAGATATAATCTTCAAGGAATTTGAACGGTTTAAAGCAGCTGATTTTTTTTTTCTGAAAATTGTGGATGTCTACTTCGTACAAGTCATGGGTTGCCATGCGCACATGAGCAGGCAAAATATTTCAACAATGGCGACAAGTTTTGGATCGACAAGTTTTGGAGGAAGCTCGACTTTTCACCATGCACATCTCTTGAAGAAGACAAGTTATGTTGTGATCGTGAGCTACAAATGTTTAGTGCTCAATTTAAACAACAATCGAGAACCGGAAAGCTCAGTATGTTAAGGAAGTTGAGAGAAATAACTACACCATCAACATCATTGGTATGTGAACCAAAAATTCATACCACCCGTGGGCGTCCCTCTTTTAAAGCTAAAATATTGAGAAAGAGCTGTATTGATCCACCAGCGCCTATGCAAGAACCTCCTCGTTGTTCCTCGGAGCAACAATTTTCTTCTCATCCATATATTGATCAGTTTCCAACTGTACTTCATCCTTATATCACTCATGTGCAAGATGTAGCATCTGACGGAAATTGTGGTTTTCGTGCAATAGCTCTCTGTCTTGGTCTTGATGAAGATGCATGGCCTATCATTCGGCGTAATTTAATAGAAGAGTTGGAGATGCACAAGTTAGAATATGTCGACATGTTTGGTGCTGATGGATGGTTCAATCTCAGCAACTCGCTAAATTTTTTTTATTTGGACAGGTACGCGCCTTTTGAGCATTGGATGATTATGCCCGATATGGGTGTCTTGATTGCGTCGAAGTATAACGTGATATTGCATGTTATAAGTAATAGAGGCAGTGTGACGCACTTGCCGCTTCGGTCTGCTCCACCACCATGGTATCATCACGTCGCCGTCGCAATCGGTCATGTTAACGGTAATCATTGCGTGAAAATTTCATTATCTGGTGGGTATCCGATGCCAACTATCACGCCGCAATGGGTCTATTTCAGATATGAATGTGCTGCTGCATGGGCTACTCCCTACGTGAATCGTATTAATAATTATGAAAAAAAATTACGTTCTAATTGCAATACTACTGTTATATTGGACTGATTTAGTATATATTTGGTGGATATTTATTTATACATATATGCATGTTATGTCTGTACAGTTTAATAATTTAGAACCAGTTTCAGATTTTTCTGCACTTCATGCGATCGATCTTTGAAAAACCTTTTAATATTGATCGAATTAATGCAAAATTATGAGGAAGATGATGCGAGAAGTAGTTGTTGCTCGTATTTTGAAAAATATAAGAGGCATAAGTCCACAACTTTTTGATTAAATAAAGGAGTATTTTTATTATATCATTTTTTCAAACATTTAAATATATATGTTGCAAGATATATATATATATATATATATTATAATAAGCATGACAAAAAGATGTCGATTATTATATAAAATATAAATGGTTTTCTTTCTCCATTAACTATACAAGAAATTTTTTAAATTTTTTGAAGGAAAAAATAAATGAAAAAATAAATATAAATGCAACGCTAAATTCAATACAAATAAAAAATAAATTGTTTTTTAAATTTATATTTCCAAGGTGTTTTGCACCCCCTAGGGGGTGCGAATAGTAGTACCCATAATTTTAATCTATTAATTTATTTTATTATATTTTTATATTTACACTTTTATGCTTAAGCATAAAAAATATTAATATTTTAATTTATCAATATTAATATTTATTTTTATTTGTTTCGATAAAAATATTCATACAGTATAATATTTTTTTTATGAATTCATATATATATATATAGAGAGAGACTTAAATAAATATTAAAATAATAAATACAGTTTGTATATTAATTGTTCCATTTTTTTCTATTAGTTCGACCTATTTATTTTTAATATTTTTTAATTTACACTTTTACGTTTGACATAAAAAATATTAATAGTTTTTATTTTTCAAAATTGATATTTATTTATTTTAATAAAAATATTTATATAATATGATATTTTTTATTTACCTATATAGCTAGACTTAAATAAATATTGAAATAAGAAATAATACTATTGCAATTAAATATTTAGTAGTCCGTTTAGTCAAATAACAATTCAATATAATTAATATAATATATTTATATCAAAGATATCACACATATAAACACAAAGAAAGAAATATTTCAGAAAATATTTGAAAAAATTAAAACTTAAAATTCAATATTTATGAGAGTTATCTGCATTTATACCCTTTTAAATGTTAATTTTTTTCTTTTTAATTTATATATAGTAAACTAAAGTAAAGATCTGAGAGAAAGGAAAAATAATTTGCCATGAGAATTGAAAAAGTGTGTCCATTTAACTTTACTAATAAATAGGGAGTGTAAATAGTAAATAAAATAAAGGATTTGAATACTAATTTAATTATATAAATCATACAAATATTAATAAGATAATTAATAAGTGTGCAAATAGAATTACACGACATCGTAAAGTCGTTAGTCAGCTAAAGCAACTACGTCACTATAGCTTTTTTCTTTCGACGCCGAGTTGTTCGAGAGAATTACGTAAATAGTATTATTTTCAATAACACTATTACAAAAGTAGATAACATTATACACCTAATACAAAACTAATTAACATTTTTATTTTAATTATTATTATGTTCAATTTTTCCCCACAAATCTTTTAAAAATTGCTTTTTTCACTATTATTATCATGAATTATCAACATAATTATTAATAATTATATTTTTAACCACACATTTAATCAATCAAGGATTCCATGAAATTTACATTCCAAATAAAATATGATCTATATCATATCAATCATTAATTGACAATGATATTATTATTACATAAGATAACATATCTCTTACTTTTTTAATCTCGCCAATGACTCAATTGTCACTTTATAATCATCTCAAAGTCATTGAAGGTTTTTTAACCAATCATACCTTACGTAAGAGATATGTTCAAGCTAATTGGTTCGTAAGCTAATCTCGGCAACAACAAAAAAAACGTACCTAGCACCAAGGTATGTATGCTTGTTTCTCTCTTTTTTTTCTTCTTCTTCTGCGCAAATATTGAAGGTCTGAAACTTGAACAAGCTAATATTTTAATGTGTTGTTAATTTAATGTGAAACGGGTATTACATGTTTCGTTTGAATTCTGCAATAAAAAAAAAAAGTTTGTTGGTTTTTCTTGCACTAATATGGAGACTAACTTTAGCTTCTTATACGTTTGATAAGAAGTAAGCAATTTAATTCTCGTTTTTTCCCGAAAGTTTAGTTTTCACTTTGCAGGAATTATGTCAAATTCCGTTATTGTAACGTTCTATTGGGGTGGCAATTTAATATCAGTTGGCAATCACACAGTTTATGATCAAGCTCCAAAAGACAGTAAAGTATTTTCAAATGAAATTTCATTGGATACGATGTTAACTCAGTTGCGAGAAATTAGCGGATTGCATGACAGTTTATTGAAGATATATGTGCAGTATATGGCGATAGATGATACAAATCGGGTTGTATCTTTTTTTCACGTCATTGATAGTGATGACATGCTTAATTATGTCTTTGATGTACAACGGAATGCAACTGGGATAAACATGTATGTTGAAGAGGTTTCTTTGCCAGATATTCCAGGTGCATTTTTTATCGTGGTTTTAATTTTTGTTTTTAAATTCTTTAATTTTATTTTTAACATATTTTTTTTATTACAGACAATGGCCATTTAGATATTCCCGTTGAAGATCAACCATTTGAAAGCGAGCAGCAAGTTGAGACGCCTACATATGCTAGTTTAGAGAATCATCCGTCATGGAACCCGAGGGATTTATTTACGTCTTCTATGCCTCCCGTATTAGCAGATTCCATTGGCATTCCGAAAAAGGTCGACAATAGTAATATCGAGAATGGGTTATTATTTGATACAACTATATGCTTTGATTCGAAAGAGGCTTTTCAGATGACAGTTCAAAGATATTGTATAGGAGTAACTAGAAGGTCGTACATTGTGAAAACTAGTACACGAAAAGTGTGGGAGGTGCGTTGTCCACAAGAGAAAGGTATACGACCTTGCGATTGGAGAATCAGAGGTATACTGAAGAAAAAACACAAGTTTGGAAGGTATCTATGTACGAAAGGGAGCACAAATGTTATATTAGTAGTAATCTATCTTTAGAGCATAAGAATTTAAGCGTGAGATTGATAGCCTCTGAAATACTTAGTGACATTAAGGGAGATCATGCCATCACTATTGCAGAGGTTCGTAGACTGATTAAAAATAAGTTCAATTTTGATATTAAGAGCAGCAAAGCACGATGAGCAGTAAATTTAGCAGTGAAGGAAATATATGGCACATGGGAAACATCTGTTCCCAAATTGCCGGGTTTTCTTCAAGCGGTGCAACAGAAAAATCCAGGTATTATTTTATTTAGTTTATAGTTGTTCAACTTTATATTTTATTATTATGTTATATCTTCAACATCGTTATTAAATTTAATATGCAGGTACCGTTGTTAAATATGACAATATACCTTTAGAGAATGGTGGTTCTATGAGGAATTATATTTTTTGGGCTTTCGGTCCGTGCATTGACGCTTACAAGCATTGTCGGCCTGTTATTACAGTTGATGTGACACACTTGCACTCAAGCTATGAATGCAAACTTCTAATTGCTACTGCTCTTGATGCGGGTGGTCATATTTTGCCATTAGCTTTTGTTTTTGTAGATGAGGAATTAAAGTACTCTTGGCATTGGTTTCTTGATCTCATTAGCACACATATTGTTCAAGGACAACGAAAGACATGTTTGATATCCGATCGAGGTTCTGGCTTAATAGGAGCTCTACCATAGATCCCTGCTTTCTCTGAACCAGAGGGCTGCTATAGATTTTGTATTCGCCATGTAATGTCAAATTTCATGGACAAATATAAAAGTTCAGTTTTGAAGAGCATGGCATGGTCGGCTGCATATGCAGAAGATGTAGGCAAGTTTGATAACATCATGAAAAATATTGAAAAAATAAATGAAGGGGCATATCAGTGGTTGAAAAAGATAAATCCAACACGATGGACCTTTGCTCACGGTGGTGGTGCTAGGTACGTTTTTTTTTTCTTATCATCCATATTCGTTATATTTACTAACATCAATATTATAAGTATGGCTCAGCAACATCAAATTGGTCAGAGATCATGAATAGTGTACTCAGGGGCGCTCGTCGGCTACCTCCCACAGCAATTGCACAAGCCACTTTTTTGCGTTGCCTAGACTACTTACAAGAATATCGAAGGGAGATAAAACGCTTGAAACAAGAACGGCATTTATGGCCTGAAAAAATTCATCTTCTTTATAGTCGATGGGATAGAAAAGCTACAAAATATTCTATTCGCTACAAAACACTGTTACTATGACAGCGGCTGTTATTGCTCCAGGTAAACCTGGTCGTCGCCCTAGATTTCACCATGTCAATCTCACAGATCATTCTTGTACATGTGGCAAGTGGTTAGTTTACAAGATTTCATGCTCACAACAATGCAGGTATGTAAGTTTTATTATTATTATTATTATTATTATTATTATTATTATTATTATTATTATTATTATTATTATTATTATTATTATTTTATTGTTGTTGTTGTTGTTGTTGTTGTTGTTGTTGTTGTTGCTGTTGCTGTTGCTGTTGTTGTTATTGTTGTCGTTGTTGAATAATTATTGCTCTATTTTCTTTCAGGTTTGCAAATATTTTAAAGTTGATCCATGTGAATATGTTCCAGACGATTTTAGAATTGAAATATTGGAGACAACATATTCTTATCAGTTTGAGTGTTCATTAGAAGAGTCGTGTTGGAAGCCTCCTTTCCATCTGGTGCATAATCCTTATTTACGTCCAGAGAGAAAAGTTGGACGTAAACGAACACGACGATATCCATGTGGAATGGATCGAAGGTCTCACAAGAAAAGCTCAAGGGAAAATAATGATGATGAGTCGTGAAACCTTTTCAAGAAATTATTTTTTGTTTAATAAAAATTATTTGAATATTTTAAGAATTTTATATTTTTTCTTTGGTTACTTTTTAGTTTTTTATGCGTTAATAATATTTTTTTAACAAATCCCATGAAAAAAAAATAATAATTTCACGGATTTTGACGAACAAAAAAAAATTGAAATATCGATGAACAAAGAAAATTTTCTTAACAATGGAAAAATGATAATATTTGTTATCACAAAATGACAATTTTCACGGTCAGTTGGACAATGTAATTGCGGAAATTGACTGTGAAAAATAGTTGTGGTTAAATATAATTATTAATAATTATGTTGATAATTTGAGATAATAATGATGGGAAAAAAATAATTTTTAAAAGATTTGTGGGGAAAATTGAACATAATAATAATTAAAATAAAAAAGTTAATTAATTTTGTAGCAGGTGTATAATATTATCTACTTTTGTAACGGGGTTATTGAAAATAACACTATTTACGTAATTATCAGTTGTTCGATTGCAATTATCTCTTTCTACAAAGTTTCACGGCCGATCGATTTCTCTCGCGGTACGGGCTAAAATTGATCGCGTAGGTTTGTTCGTTCTCCAAATGCTTTATTGTTCATGTATCTTCTATTGTATCTGTTGTTATTAGCGTTATTTGTGATGGTTTGGATTTTCCCATCCCCAAATTGTCGATTTCTGCGATTTTAGGGTTTGATCTGTGCTGCCGAGTTCGGATTGTTCCTGATTTAGTTTCTTCTGATTGTTTCCTATCCGTCGCTGATATTGTGTTTCATATCATCTCCTATTATGTCGAGAACCTTAGGAATGCGATAGCTCGTCATCGATATGCCTTAATATTTTATAAATTAACAGTGTTTTCTCATGCCCTCTTTCTCTTGGTGGATATATCACTGATGTTGGTAGTTTACTGGTTTTCGAGCTATGTAATCGTGCAAATTTGAGTTTGTTGTCTCGGGCAAATTATGGGTTATGTATGCCTTTCTACACCTTCTTGCTTTTATCAATTTACGATGGTTGTTACGGTTCCATCATTCGTCGAATAATCTAGCTAATCCCTTGTTTCATATTCATGGATGATTAAGTGTTTTGGTTCATTTTTCTCTCATTTGCTGTGTTACATACAGTATGGCTGCTAAGTACATCCTCCCTTCTCTTTTGGGATCCCTTGGAATCGCTTTCGTATTCGACAACTTGATTGCTGACCAGAAGATCTTTGGAGGTTCGATGACATGACACATACGGATTCAAATTACTTCAATCTTCTTGCATCGTAGTATTCTTAATTCATTCCCCGTCTTGTTTACTCTCATCGTCCTGTCCTGTAGGCACCACACCGAGAACTGTTTCGAGCAAAGAGTGGTGGCAAGAAACTGACAAGAAGTTCCAGGCGTGGCCTCGCACTGCTGGCCCACCCGTCGTCATGAACCCCATCAGCCGCCAGAATTTCATCGTTAAGTCTAATCTTGATGATTGAATCGCCCATTGTTTTTCTTAATTGTTTCCCCTTTCGCGCTATTTCAGTCGTGATTAATAAGTAATACTTCTTGCTCCGGAGATATAAGTGAATGTTGGTGTTTAAAATTTTTCTTGTGGTTCACTATTTTTCAACTCAGCAATAATTGTTATACACTCAGCTCGAATTTTTCAACTCAGCAATAATTGTTATACACTCAGCTCGAATTATCTGAATTCGGAATGTCAAACCGCGCTTGGCGGCCGGCGTTCTTTTTCGTCTGCTTTTTTTTAAAAATAGATTCCAAATAGCATCGATCTTCTAATCGATTTCTTATACTCGCTGAAAACTTGATATTTGCTAATCTCGAACCCGTCACGCTCGTATATCATGCTCATTTTTTCATTAAAGCCGTTGATATAGAGTGCGACAACACAGAATCCCCACGGAGTTGATATTCCCCTTAGTCGCGGGTTCAAACCTTAAGCTATTGATAATGTTTGTTGTGCCTTGGGATAAATCAGGCCGACTAGGGGGACTACTGCCACTTAAAGGGCGAAGGTCATTAAATAGCATAGAATGAGGTTCAGATTCGATTCAATGTAAACTTAGTTGGAATGTGGGGACTGCAGTGACATTTTGTGATTATGATCCTAATAGGGGAAAGAAAAAAACGATTGTGACAACACGACAAGAGCAAAATCGGAAATTCAAATCACCACAAAATAGGGGTGTAAACGAGTCGAGTTGCTTGCGAGCAGCTCGGTCAAAGATTGATTTGAGCTCGGTCAAAATCGAGCTCGAGCCGAGCTTGAGCTAACTCTTTAACAATCGAGCCGAACTTCGAGCCTATCATATCTGGGCTGGTGGCTCGTCGAGCCCTTATCGAGCATATACTTATATTTTTAAATATATTAAATATTTTATAATATATATTAAAATAAATATTTTTATTTATTAATATATACTGAACTCGAGCTCGAGCCCGAATTCGAGCTCAAATAACTCAAATTAAACTAAGCTTATCGAGCTTATCAAGCCGCGCCGAACTTTATTGTTTTTAATTGAGCCGAGCTCGAGCTGAAATTTATCAAGCTCGAGCCCAATAACACTTAATCGAGCCGAACTCGAACTGAGCCATGTTCGGGCTCGGCTCGGTTTATTTACACCCCTACCACAAAATAGTTATTTTGCAGGAATCAAATCTAATATATTCATGCATTTTATTAATTCATTTTAAATGAATCTTATTGAATTCGTCGGCTACTAATTCCTAATTGAGTCTTCCAAATCAAATAAATTAAATGAATTTATTTACTATAATTCATAGTCATGAATCTTATTTAATTTAGTGAATGAATTTCTTTTTTATTCATCCCAATCAAATGAATTTTATTTAATTCAATGAATCTGACAGAATCAAATAAATTAAATGAATATTCACTCAACTAACATTGCTGCCATAAATTTATTTTGGGGTAAATGAATTGCATGTATTGTAATAATTACCGTTGACTATCCATTAGGAAGTAGTAATCTAAAATCAGAGGTCCTAATTAATGAATTAAAAAAAAAAAAGATCTTAATTCATGGTGTTCCCTACAAACACTATCTTCACTGTATATCTATAACAATAGGACATGTCTATATTTCTTATCATCACATCCTCATAAACCCTAAAAACAACACAAAATATATATCTATATATTCTCTCCCAATGGGCAGCCTTGAAAACCTCGAAAACCAACAAGAAACGGAGCAGACCGACCAAGAAGTAGCCTTAATCATGGTTCCATTTCTTGCACAGAGCCACCTCAATCAGCTTCTTCAGCTTTCATGTCTGATCGTCTCCTTTCACTCCTTGCCAGTCTTCTACGTCAGCTCTTCCGTCCACATCAAACAAGTTAAAGCTCCCGCGGCCGACCCTTCTCACATGGCAAAGATTCGATTTCACGAGCTGCCGATGGAAAATTTCGAGTCCCCTCCTCCAAACCCTAATGCCGAAAACAAGTTTCCTTCACAGCTTCAGCCTGCCATGGACGCCTCCCTGAGCTTAAGACAACCGTTTGCCACCTTCTTGCAAGAACTAAGCCTTAGGTTTAGAAGGGTCGTAGTGATCAACGACACGCTGATGTCGTGCGTGGTGAGGGACGCCGCTTCGATGGCCAACGCCGAGTCGTATGCGTTCAACGCCATCTCGGCGTTCTCCCACGCGTCGTTGGCCTACGAATCCCAAGGAAAGCCATTCCCTATAGAGTATCCGAAGCCCATCCCATCTTTAGAAGGTTTTGCGACGGAAGAGGCGTTGAGGTTTAGTATCTTAGCTAGGGAAGCATCCACGCTGAGGTCTGGCGATATCTTCAACACTAGCCGATGCTTGGAGTCAACTTTCCTGAACGTAATAGCTGATCAAGAGATAAACGACGGCAGAAAATATGGGTCGTTGCGCCTATGCTACACCTGAATAACTCAGCTCCATCAGCGGCTAGACCTGCTCAGCCAGCATGAGCCTAATTCTGTCATCTATGTGTCCTTCGGCACTACTACTAGCCTGTCGGATGAGCAGATAGGCGAGCTAGCGTTGGGCTTGGAGCTGAGCGGAGCAAAGTTTCTTTGGGTACTCAGAGAGGCTGATAGAGGAAATGTGTTCGACGGAGATGGAAGAAGATTCGAACTGCCTCTAGGGTTTGAAGAGAGGGTCGAAGGACGAGGATACGTGCTTAGGGATTGGGCGCCACAGCTTGAAATATTAGCTCATCCTTCGACTGGCGGGTTTATGAGCCACTGTGGCTGGAACTCTTGCCTGGAGAGCATTAGGATGGGCGTGCCTTTAGCTGCATGGCCTATGCATTCGGACCAACCGATAAATGCCTACCTTGTCACCGAGGTTTTGAAGGCTGGGATCGTTGCAAGAGAATGGGCGCAGAGGAAGGAGGTAATGAAAGCTTCGGTTATTGCAGATGTGGTGAGAAGGCTGGTGGCATCGGACAAAGGCGATGAGGTCAGAAAGAGGGTGCAAGAACTTGGCGAAGCTTTGAAGAAGGCGGTGAATCCATGCTTGAGTTGGATTCGTTCATCAAGCATGTTACTAGGAACTAATAGTGAATTAGTTTCTTACAGTTATTTTTCCTTTCAAGAACTTCAAAAAAAAAGTGAATAATTTGTCATCTTGATGATATCATCATCATGCTATTGCTATCCTTTGGTTTATGAGAAATGAAGCTATGCTATGTTGTCCACCTTTTTCATTCGAACAAGCAAAGAAAAAATACATATGACGTATGAAGAGATGCAATGAAGGAATGGATGTGGATGATCGAAAAAAAATAAAAAATAAAAAAAATAAAAATCAGAATTTGACTTTAGTTCCTATACCTTCAAAGAAGAATTTCATCAATGGTTGTTCAAAACAAAGTTTAAGTCAGATGGAAAGGGTTGCAAATGAATCGAGTTCTTTTGGTTCGATTCGAGATTCGATTCGAAAATTGAGATTCGAATTCGAAATATTAGAATATTAAATCCGAATAAGAATATTTTTTCCGATTCGAATAATTATAGAATAGAATACAAATATCGCAATATTCGATTCGAATATTCGATTCGATTCGTATCGAATAATTTTAGAATAGAATACAAATATCGCAATATTCGATTCGAATATTCGATTCGATTCGTAAAAAACTAAATATAAATATTAATATTAATATTCAATATATAATTGAAATGTAATATATTATAATTCAATATGTATATTTATTAAATAAAATATATTATAATTCAACATATACTTAAATATAAGATACTATAATTAAATATATATTTTAAATATAATATTATTTTATTTTTATTAAATAAAAAATATAATAATAAAATATAAATTTGAATGATAATATTCGAATATTCGATTCGATATTCGAATGACATAATCAAATCGAATTCAAATCGATTTTTAGTATTCGAACAGTATTCGTATTCGAGTTCGAATTCGAAATTTGATAATAGAATATGAATAGAATATCATGATATTCGACTCGACTCGATTCGATTCGTTTGCACCCCTAGATGGAACAATAACAAATACTAATAAGTTAGGAATTTGCGTAGTTTTTATGTCCGTAAACATGCATTATCGATCATTATCTATGTAAATACCATTGAATATCTCACATTTATATTACATTCCTAACTTTGCAGATATCAAGGTGAAATGGACCGAGGATGAGGCATAGAATTCTCTACTTGCTGAGGCGCACATCTGTCTATGACCAAGACCTCACTGCCAGTGACCGACTTACTCCAAATTTGGACCGAATCGGTTGAGATAAAAGGGGAATTCAATATCTTTTGAATCATAGCTTTTGAAGGCCACAAAGATTACCAAGAGCTTATTCCGAGGTTCTATCAAGGCGTTTCTACACTAGTAATACGACGGGAGATTCCAAGGAGGCGTGTGGCGATTCGAACATCGT
Organism: Lindernia subracemosa; assembly: GCA_028392965.1. Classification (NCBI taxonomy): domain Eukaryota; kingdom Viridiplantae; phylum Streptophyta; class Magnoliopsida; order Lamiales; family Linderniaceae; genus Vandellia; species Vandellia subracemosa. The sequence continues at coordinate 5,050,017 of JAQPCC010000002.1, read as the reverse complement.
GAGGGACGAATTTTTTTTTATCTTAGTCTAGAAGTTTTCAATGATGTTTTTCTTATATTCGTTGTTATCTTCGTTTAGAACTATGCTAGTTTAATTTCTTTTGTAATTAAGGCCGTGTCAGGCCGAATTATGGCTACGTATTAATGCTATTCATATTTTATTTGATTGTACGTGTCAAGTTACGTGTTCTTTGTTTTGAGTTTAATGGTTGTGTGTGTCTGATCAACATATGCATGATCTTTTACTAGTTTATGATACATATAAAGTTATCGAACACCACTACGTAAAATCGACCACGCATGAAATTCGGAGATCATAATTGTTGAACGGGTCTAAATTCGGAGAATTTCATAGAGGTTGAGTGCGTGCTTAGAAACTGGAGTCATATAGACTTATAACAATTGGTTCTTTATCGCATATACTCACTATTGCGGGCCAAACGTGTAGTAAATATCTTAGAAAACTCTACCTTGACTGAAATTCGTATTGATTAGATAAGATTGATTTCATGAAAATGTATGATTGATTTGTGCGAAGAATGTGTCATGTTCAAATTTCCGTTAATTGATTCAAAAATCTTTATCTTTATATACTTGCTTTTGATTTCCTATTTCCGTTTTTATTTAGTACATCTTCAACCAACTCTTTAAAAATCATAAATATATCTTTAGTTTAAATTAGAATTAAGAAGACAATCTTAAAATTAATCGAGTAGTCCATGTGGAACGATACTTGGACTTATGTCCATTTTACTACATGCATGACCTAGTACACTTGCTAGTATTCGAGCGTGTCGAACACGCTGCCATATATTTTTGTTGAATAGATAATTACAATTACACAGGGAGTAGCGAGGCATGAAACTACAAGATTGTTACTTTCATCGGTGTAATACTGTTCAATAATTAATTAAAAACTTAATCTAAACCATGAAATAATTACTTGGTAATCAATTAATTAATAAATGTATTATATAGTACTGTTCAATAATTAATTAAAACCTTAATCTAAACCATGAAATAATTACTTGTGTAATCGATTAATTAATAAATGTATTATGTTATACTGTTCAATAATTAATAAAAAACTTAATATAAACCATGAAATAATTACTTGTGTAATCCATTAATTAATAAATGTATTATGTTATACTGTTCAATAATTAATTAAAAACTTAATATAAACCATGAAATAATTACTTGTGTAATCCATTAATTAATAAATGTATTATGTTATACTGTTCAATAATTAATTAAAAACTTAATATAAACCATGAAATAATTACTTGTGTAATCCATTAATTAATAAATGTATTATGTTATACTGTTCAATAATTAATTAAAAACTTAATATAAACCATGAAATAATTACTTAGTGTAATCCATTAATTAATAAATGTATTATGTTATACTGTTCAATAATTAATTAAAAACTTAATATAAACCATGAAATAATTACTTAGTGTAATCCATTAATTAATAAATGTATTATGTTATACTGTTCAATAATTAATTAAAAACTTAATATAAACCATGAAATAATTACTTAGTGTAATCCATTAATTAATAAATGTATTATGTTATACTGTTCAATAATTAATTAAAAACTTAATATAAACCATGAAATAATTACTTAGTGTAATCCATTAATTAATAAATGTATTGTGTATGATAAGGAGATTGATAATATATATCCATCCAACACTACAATGACTTCATAATCATTGGATTTTTATTATATCCTACACCTGTGGGAAAAATAACCCAATTTCGTTGGATTAATCATTGACTAATACAAAATTGTAATAATTAAAATTGAGTATTTTATTAGGATTTGGTAATGTAGAATCAAACCCTAATTAATGTATATATATAATTACCCTACACTACCTGCCTGCACTATATATACCAATAGCATATGCCTATATTTCTCATCATCTTCACATCCTCATAAACCCTAAAATCAACACTTATATTCTCCCAATGGGCAGCTTAGAAAACCTCCAAAACCAACAAGAAATGGAGCAGACCGACGAAGTTGCCTTGGTCATGGTTCCATTTCTTGCACAAAGCCACCTCCATCAGCTTCTTCAGCTTTCATGTCTGCTCCTATCCTTTTATTCCTTGCCAGTCTTCTATGTCAGCTCTTCCATCCACATCAAACAAGTGAAAGCCCGGGCAGCCAACCCTTCTCACATGGCCAAGATTCGATTTCACGAGCTGCCGATGGAAAATTTCGAGTCCCCTCCACCAAACCCTAATGCCGAAAACAAGTTTCCCGCACAGCTTCAGCCTGCCATGGAAGCTTCCTCGAGCTTAAGACGACCGTTCGCCAGTTTCTTGCAAGAGCTGTGCCGTAGTTTCAGAAGGGTCGTCGTAATTAATGATCAGATGATGTCTTGCGTGGTGAGGGATGTGGCCTCGATTGCCAACGCCGAGTCGTATGCGTTCAACGCCATCTCAGCGTTCTCTCACGCAACGTTCGCCTGCGAATCTCAAGGAAAGCCATTCCCTATAGAGTATCCGAAGCCCATCCCATCGTCTGAAGATTTAGTGACTGACGAGTTGTTGCAGTTAAGTCTCAAAGCTTGGGAAGCATACAAGCTTAGGTCTGGAGATATCTGCAATACTAGCAGATGCTTGGAGTCGACTTTCCTGAATGTAAAAGCCGATCAAGACATAAACCACGGCAGAAAAATATGGGCAGTTGCGCCTATGCTACACTTAAACTCAGCTTCATCAGCGGCCCGACGTTCTGCTAAGGCCGGCGAACTCAAATGCATGGAGTGGCTCAGCCAGCATGAGCCCAATTCTGTGATCTATGTGTCCTTCGGCACTACTACTAGCTTGTCGGATGAACAGATTGGGGAGCTAGCGTTGGGTTTGGAGCTGAGCAGGGCGAAGTTTCTTTGGATACTCAGAGAAGCAGATAGAGGAAATGTGTTCGATGGAGATGCGAGAAGATTCGAACTGCCTCGAGGGTTTGAAGAGAGGGTTAAAGGACGGGGATTTGTGCATAGAGATTGGGCGCCGCAGCTTGAAATATTAGCCCATCCTTCGACCGGCGGATCTATCAGTCACTGCGGCTGGAATTCTTGCCTGGAGAGCATTCGAATGGGCGTGCCTTTAGCTACATGGCCCATGCATTCGGACCAACCGCTAAATGCTTACCTTGTTACCGAGGTTTTGAAAGCTGGGCTTGTTGCAAGAGAATGGACGCAGAGAAAGGAGGTAATGAAAGCTTCGGTTATTGCAGATGTGGTGAGAAGGCTGATGGCATCGGACGAAGGCGATGAGGTCAGAAAGAAGGCTCAAGAACTCGGCGAAGCTTTGAAGAAAGCAACCGAAGAAGGTGGCGATTCTGTGCTTGAGTTGGATTTGTTCATCAAGCATGTTACTAGGAAATGATCATCAATTGTTTTTTCTTACTGTTAGTTTTCTTTCAAGATGGGTGAATTTTGTCAACCCTAAACCCTAATCGTCATCGTTATAGCTTATTGGTTTGAAGTAAAAAAAAAAAAAATGATTTGAAGTTCTTCATTGTCTGGAAAATAAACAGCAACTATAGGAAACTCTCTATATAATTCGTTTCAACTTAGGTGTTGATATTGAGCACTTTATGATATCACAAAACACTGAGATTGTGTTTGTATGGTTAGCCGAAACGGTCGAAGGGACGTGAATTTTTCAGTTCCATTGCATTGTCGCAGGACGGCGCATACCCAAACCCGCTATTAAATTGTTCAAGAATCCAATTATCATTTTTGCATATGCAGTCACGGCATTTGGTGGTTTCTTCTTAAACTGAGACTATTCATATGCTCATTTAATATCTCAAACATCTTCTTAGAACCTCTGTCGAATATCGTTTTTACGTCTGATCCTTTCCTATAATTCAACCGGGGGTGAGAGCAAATGTGCTGAGATTTTTTATTTTTAGTTTTTTTTAATACATAATCGTGCCTCAAACTCAAAGCTCGAACTTAAATTAACTACCCCAGAAAATGGACTGATTTTCGACCGTTCCGACCGCCAGAATAAAAAACGTTCTAAGAGATCTCTTCTTGCTTCTCAATATAGAGGGATGTATTAACTAAACTCACTGCCCACTGGATTAATAATTTAATATATTACATATATAATTATATATATATATATATATATATATATATATTAAAAACCACACTAATTAATGATTATCTTTATTAATGGAAGGATGTATTAACTAAACTCACTGGATTAATAATTATAATTAAATAGTGCACATTGAGCCGTTTAAATTAATTTCGTTAATGAGCCGTTTAATTGAATAGTGCACATTGATATATACTAGTATTTTATTGCACACTCGATGCGTAGTATATGAGGAATTATTTATTTATATTTTATATGATGTTTATAGAAATTATAAAAAAATATATTATCTTATAATTTTAGCAAATTATTAAATTCAGAACTCTGCCCCCCTCGAGCGTGGACCTGCAAAATATTATCTTAGAGAGTTTATTAAATAATCGAGAATTAATTTTTCGAATTTCTACTGTATAGGGAAAAAGACAACTAGGCACAGGGGTAGGAGTTGGGCTCGGTCTGCGTTGGAATTACTATATAACCCCCCGCAATCTCGCACGGAAGAAGACAAGTAGGCGCATGGGTAGTAGACACCGGCACGTCTGCAGGTATCCTACACCGCCGCCGCCGTCCCCACAAATCGTCTAAATTCAGTCTGAATCGAATATGAATATCGTCATCGGCCATGAGACAACCACTGCTTTCCAGCATGACTGGTCCCTCTTACGCATGTGTCCAGTCCCAAGTTCACATAAACTACGGTAATCAAGAAAATTCAAGTGTATTCGAACCCATTATCTCCACTCAAAGATGTCGTGTCCCCACCACTTTTAACCTAGCCCGAGCCGTCTAAGTTAACTTGCACTAATATCCACTGAATAAAAAAATGGTGGAAAGTGTGGCCATTGGCCTAAAATGATAGCAGCCACCACGAGATTCGCGTGGTAACTTTAATATTATATGAATTCCTTCCTTCTTCACTACCTATCGGCCATATAAACAACTGTATAAGATATCTCATCAGCCATAACTTCTCGCAGCTAATCGGCAAAGAAACGGCAGTAATTCTAACATGGAACCGGCCGACGAAGTCGCGGTGGTCATGGTTCCATTTCCGCTACAGAGCCACCTCAACCAGCTTCTTCAGCTCTCATGTCTTATTACATCATCTCCTTCTTCTTCTTCTTCCTTAACAGTCTACTACGTCAGCTCCTCCCGCCACATCAAGCAGCTCAAGGCCCGCGCCGCCGCAGCGGCGCTGGACCCTTCCCACGTAGCAAAGGTTCGATTCCACGAGCTGCCGATGGCGGACTTCGAGTCCACTCCTCCGAAGCCTAACGCGGAGGACAAGTTTCCCTCTCAGCTGCTGCCGACGATGAAGGCTTCCATGAGCTTGAGAGAGCCGTTTGCCAGCTTCTTGAAAGAATTGTGCCGTGCGTTCAGAAGGGTGGTCATAGTCAACGACACGATGATGTCTTCCGTGGTGAGGGACGTCGCTTTCGCCGCCAACGCCGAGTCGTACGCATTCAACGCCGTCCCGGCGTTTAGCCACGCGCTGTTCCTCCACGGCCATATCGGGCAGCCATTTCCGATAGAGTACGCCAAGGAGTTCCCCCCTAATGAAGATCTTATGCCCGACGAGATGATAAAGTTCAGCATAGTAGCGGCGGAAGGACACATCGATACGTCTGGGGATCTCTTCAACACCTGCAGGTCTTTGGAATCCCCATTCTTGAATATACTAGAAGGGTTCAGTCCCGGCGGGAAAGTCTGGGCAATAGGGCCTATGCTGCAGATGAAATCGACGGCGCCATCGGCTCGTCAAGGGTCCAATGGGACCAGCAAGCACGCATGCTTGGAGTGGCTCGACCAGCACGAGCCTAGTTCTGTTATCTACGTGTCCTTCGGCACTACCACGAGCCTCACCGATGGAGAGATAAGGGAGCTAGCGCTGGGATTAGAGCAGAGCCGAGCCAACTTTCTTTGGATACTCAGAGAAGCAGATAGAGGAGATGTCTTCGACGGAGATGGAAGAAGATTCGAACTGCCTCGAGGGTTTGAAGAGAGGGTCGAAGGAAGGGGATATGTATATACAGATTGGGCTCCACAGATTGAAATATTGGCTCATCCGTCGACGGGCGGGTTCATGAGCCACTGTGGCTGGAATTCTTGCTTGGAGAGCATCAGAATGGGCGTGCCATTAGCCACGTGGCCTATGCATTCGGACCAGCCGATGAATGCTTTTCTTGTGACTGAGGTGTTGAAAGCTGGGCTGGTGGTAAGGGAATGGTCGGAGAGGAAGGAAGTGATGAAAGCTTCTGTTATTGCAGATGTGGTGAGAAGGCTGATGGCTTCTGAGGAAGGCGGTGAGGTCAGAAAGAGGGCTCAAGAACTTGGTGAAGATTTGAAGAAGGCGACTGAAGAAGGCGGTGAGTCTAGGCTTGAGTTGGATTCGTTCATCAAGCATGTCACAAGGAAATGATATATATATAGTGTGTATTTGTGGTGATCATCTTCATATTATTCCAATCATTAATGAATAAAACGATTGTAATAATCTTAGATTTATTTTTTTTACTGCATATCTGACTGAAAATAAAACAATATAAACGAAAAAAAAAAAAAGGCTAATGGTTTGTAGGTAATAAGTAGTCCTTTCTTACTCGAGATTTTGTGGTTGGTGTTGGATATTACAGAAACTTCTCGTCCCATATTATTTAAAGGGACAATTTTCATCCAGGCCCTTTTAGGATTATTTTTAAGTTTTCAGGTCTTGTCAGTTTTTTCATTAGTTTTAAGGATCTATTTTTTGCCAATATTAGAGTTAAAGGACCGTAAATAGGTTTTGACAAAAATATCCTTCATAAAGTATTATACTAAGAGTTATTTTACGGCTGTTTTTAGTTACCCAGTTAGATTATATTGTTACTTTTGTAAAGTGAACTGTTATTTTTCATCAATCTTGTGTTACTAAGATGCAGTAAAATGTTATCGACAGAGAATTTTTATGTTCAAAATAACGTTTTTACACTGAATCGAGCTCTGAAATTTCGAATGTCTATCAACCAACCAATTTCGGCGTGTAAGGTAGGATGTATTGTGGTGTTGACGATGCATGATGTAAGATTTGTAATGAATTTTTATCTATATATTAAGGGTTCTAATTCGCGAAAATAAGATAAAATCAAGCATAAATTATCATTACTGAATCGAATTTTTTTTAAAAATTACACCATACATAACCTCCATAAACTGGCACATAAATAAGTCATCAATCTTATATACAGCTTACACAAAACACCATGTTTTCTCGGATACGTTCACCTTCACCGTCGGTTGTTTCGAAACTTTCGCCGCTTCCTTAGAAACCTTCAGCTGTTTTGAAACCTTCGCCGTTTCCTTAGAAACCTTTGCCTGTTTCGAAACCTTCGTCGCTTCCTTCGCAGTAATCGACTTCACCTTTACCGATTTCTCATTACCAAAACTATGAGAAATTGAGGTCGATTTAACCTTAATAGCACGAAAACATTGAAATTTCAACATCGGCATCGATTATCAACAAATTGAAGTCGATTTATTTCAATTTGATACTGTACAAAGAATTGTTAGTGAAAATTAAACAACTGTTACTGCTGTGTAATGATCAGTTACTTACTGTATTATAACTGTTATTTTTTTCTTAACATATGTTACTTGCATTGCATGAAGTGTTACCCAGTTACCGTGTTAATTAACAAAATTTTCAATATTGCGTCGCGCCAAAATTCTTCACTATTTCGTTCTTAAACTCAATAATTCTCGTTCATTACTAAGACTCATTATTAATTTGACTCAATTTCGTCTTAATCGGCCATTAAAATCGACATTTGATCAATTTATAATGAGATTTTTTAAGTGGGATTTCAAGAATTATTTCATCTTAAACTATTAAATTATTCGTTTATTATAACTACCCATGAGAAATCGAAGTCGATTCCATCTTATTTGCACCTTAACAACGATATTTCAGTCGGTTTTGTAGTTCTAAAAGCAACGAAAATTGAATGGAAGAGACGATGACACATGGGTGTAATTTCAGCAAATATGAAGGATATAAATATCATTTACAGTGAGATTGGTCTTTTTTTCTAATAGATTCAAAACTTAGGTCATTGGGCCTAATTGAAACTATCTAAAGGGCATGAATCCATAATTAAAATATCTTATAGGGCCTGAACCTAAATTGACCCTTATTTAAATCCTGGGAATGGTGGTGTGGTCACGTTTTTTTTGTTCTCACCATGATACAAAAACTATAATTAATTTTAGGACCTAAGTTAAGGTTGCTACAACAAATATATACTCCAATTTATTAACTCTGTTTTTTACTTTAAAAAAAAAATATTATAAATATATATTCCTATTCACTTTTTTTTTTTAAATTCTATTATTATAACAATTTATTTAAAAAAACATTAATTTAAAATATACCTGAAGATTATTAATATATAAATTTTCAAAAAAGTAAATAATAATTTATTTTTATATCTTAACCTATGGTATATTAATTAAAATAGCCCGGTTTTATAATATTAGAAATTCAACAAACAAAAAATAATTAAAATTAAAAATTAATTATATTATGATTGATTAGCATACTAATATAGTATTAACTTAATTATATTTAAAAACTACAACTTACAAATAAATAATAAAAAAGAACTGGCATTTTACAATCCTAAATTATAGGCTTAATTTATTTTAATGGCATTATATACTTAAAATATAATTAAAATAATTTTTTAAATTAAAAAAAAAATAAAAGAAAAAGAAAACAAAAAATTATATCACTATTTTAATAAACGCCACTTGGAGTCATTTTATCAACACCAAAATTGAAGAAAATTTAACGTTACATATATAATAAGATTAGAGATACTCTGACTTAGAGGTGTAAATGAGCCGCAATAGTTTTAGTTCCACCTCAAGCTCATCGAGCTTTTCAGCTCTGAGTTCGAGCAAGATTAAAATTTGAATTCGAGCAAGATTAAAATTAATGGAGCTTGAGCTCTCACGAAGTTTATCGAGCTCGAACTTTTTAATAAAAAAAATAAAATAAAAGATTACAAAATGAAAAAGCTCATCGCCCCTACTCTAACCCATATATGTTTTTTTTATTTTTATTCCTCAAATGAAGGAGAAGATAGATATCGCCTAGCAGTTTGCAAAATTGTACGGCGTGGCTCAGAGATAATAATAATAATAATAATAATAATAATAATTGCTTCATTGGCAATATGACAACATTATGTCACGAAGGCTCTATCTTGTTTGTTGCTTTGCTTTCTTTAAGACAAGAGAAGAGCCACACCACGTGGTAAAATAGGCTCCTCCATTACACACCATCGAATGGTTTTCAAGGTAAGAAACATTGGAATCTTCTAATTAATAATCCAAAGCAAAACAAGCGTGGGCAATAAAATACATAAACATCATGCGCATGCTACCTTTGCTTAACACAGAGATACTCATGGAACAAAAAAAAAAAACTCAACCAAACAAACCATCAGAGAAAACTCAACATTCACAAGCTTCTTGCAACCTTTTCGTACAAATCGCGAGGCCAGTTCTTGTTCAAGTTGTTTGCGAGAAAGTTTGCAATCTGGTAGTAAATAAATCAAGGCTCCAAACTGAGTATACGCCGATCATGGAGATGAATATGCACAAACGAGGGAGGAGAGGGCATAAAAATGATAAAACTCACCTTTGCTCTCATAGCTCGGAGTGAACCATCAGTGTCCGTGACATTATCCAAACAGTATAGAGCGTCTTTTAAGAGGCCGGGGACACAAGCTTCGACGTGCGGAGATAATTTCTTGGAAGAGTCAAAGGAGAAATCGGATGATCTTGGGTCGAGGGGAAGGAATGGAAGTTTTGAGATCTCTCTCAATGCGTCTAATTGTTTTCCAGAGCTCGCGAGTTTATGGATGGCCAAGATTGCTTCAAGCTGTCTCAGCACAGTTTGTTGCTCCATTACGCTTGCCCTCTCGTGTGGACTGTGAAAAAAAAAAAAGGTGATATCACATATATCAAGCTAGAATGTTTACTTTAGTAAACAGCGATCTTGTTTCATCTTTGACATTTCAAGTACAAAAGATTAAGGGACATCTTTGGCTCATTTAAATCAAATGGTAAAATATATTTTCAGAATGTTTGCAAAATGGTCCCTACTGCTTAACTGGACGCATCGTTTGGAGGGTTGTTTAACAGAGTTTTGAACAATCATATGACTGAATCACCATATGCTGCCGTTTCAAACTGGCCATGAGCAAATACTGGCATAGAGTAATTAGAAGAGATGAATAAGGGAAGTATTCCAAACCTGATCTCAGGGTAGTACTTGAAGGTATCCAAGATCTCATTCCCGGAGTGGACAAGACCAGAAATCCTGCTTTCTCCATCAAGCCTACCGCGTGCCAGAGAACAAATTGCTTCGGAAAGACACTTGTTTGTTGTATCCAAAGCAGCTGAAAATGCTCCTATTCTTTTTTGAATTTCTACAGACTACAATTGGGAAGGGGATCAGTGCAAAGATACATTTCCTATCGAATTCTTAATACCCAGAGAGCAGAAAGTACTGCCAAAAGGAAACAGTTGAGTCTGGAAAATACAGGACTATGGATAGTTTATTCAAGCAAACGGGGAGAAGAGATAAGAGGGATCTTACTTTGTCATACAACCCGGCATCCTGACAATGACGAGCAGCTTCGAGCAGAAACTGATGTCGTGAGTATGCATCTGCCAAAAATCTTCCTAACTGACCTTCGCCAGCACCCCTTGAGCCAAGCAAAAGATAAATGCCACCATCACGTAATAAAATTTCACTGAGAAGTTGCTTTAACATCAATGTCCTCTGCCTTTGCTGATCTACGTTACTTCTCCCACTCCATGACAATTGCCCACCAGCCACAGCTGCAGCCGCTTGAACATAGTACTCAAGTGCCATTACCAAGTCACCATGGCGCAAATAGGCAGCCCCATACTGTCTAATTATGTTAGCTGCCTCGGCAAAAGCATCCATGACTCCCAGTTTTTGGCCAGATACCGAGCCTTCAGGGAGCACACCATAATCTGCTAACACGATTGCTATATGCACAGAGTCAACACTGTATCCTTCATCTCCTACATCTTTTGACAAATGAAGAACCGCTGAAAGCATCTGGATGCTTAAAAGCAAAACATATGGATAAACCAACGGATCTTTTCCTTTCTTTGTATAATATGATGGCTCAAATTTATTTAAGTAAGCCTGTAGATCTTCCAAACTGTAAGGCGACGTTCCATCAGTGAGGGAAACTGACGATGAGGAACCACTGGATGTGTCACGTACAGAAGCCAACATGAACCATAAGAAATCCTCGATTGTATTAAAGATGGTAGGAAGTTCTCTTAATAGACGGTCAATGAGCCTCCTAGAACCAGAAACAATGGCATGCAATAGTAATTTTTTCTTGTCATATGAAGGCCTCCCTACTCTGTCGACCATCCTAAATATCTTTTCACATTCTTCTGAAGCAGCAGCAGCAGTTTCGGCTGATACCATACCCCCAGTGGTTATCCATTCGGCAAGCTGGTAAAAAAGGGAGCAAAATTATTTGATTGAAGACAATGGAGATGATAATGAATTATGATATGAGAAATTAATGCCGTATAGTTGATACCAGAGGTGTGAATTGTTGTGAAACACGTGATGTTCGAGCAACTTCTCTTGCATCATCATAATACCCAGTTCTCAGGCAAACATAAATCTGTTAATACAGGAAAAATGACCCATTCAGTTTGAGAAGCTTTCATTTAAATGGTGATACACAAGTCAGTCTATATCCTTCTGATATCAGAGATGCTAGGAATGCCTCAGCCACAGTATTACAATTTTTTATAAGAAATATTAGAGCAGCCTTCAGCAAATGCACTAAACTCAGTTGACAGCTCAGGAACTCAATAAAAGTAATTTTCCAGATGTCAATTAATTCAATATGACAAAGAACTGTAGTATCACCTGCTGCCAAGTGGTATCTATAGGAGGTTGTCTACGAACATCACTAGCATCAAAATCAAGTACTCCATAATCCCTCAATCGGATCTGCACCACAAAGCATGCACAATTGGTGAGTAGTTAAAGTGATAAAATCTCTTTGCACGATCACGAAAAATTCATACAAACCCGAAGGAAGGCACGGATTCTTTGTAAATTCCCTACAGCCCCACCAAGAGCAGCCTGCAGAGGTATCAATTGATAAGAATGAAATCCATGCGTTCCCATTTATAATACTAGTTGCTGAGAGGTGGGAATGAAGAACATGCACAAGAATGAGGCGAAACACACACTTGAAGAAAGTAAATGAAGTGGCAATCCATCAGTGAATATTAGCATTGTCATCGATAGTTGTTTAACACCCAATAAACCAAATGACAGATATGTAATGCAGGCAAAAATAAAAGAGTATAGAAATTAACTTACTTGTGCAGGGTGACTCTGAATCATATCCATCACATACTTTTCATGCCCCAACTCCAGATGCCGCCTAGCTCCCAATACTAAGGACATCCTTCTGGAAGCATGTCGTTTAACGGTTGGATCCTCGCCCATTAATGTCTGGCATGAATTTAATGTGCCACATACAAAGTGTTTGTCATCACTTTTTTCGTCATGAAGAAATGAATGACGATTACCCATACAAATAACCAGAGTAGTTCAGCATACCATTATCAGATGCCATATTTTCAACATAGTAACAGATTTTCCACCAGCTGATTCGAGTTTCAGGCCATCATAAGCATTCCTAAAAGCTGCTGCAGGCTGAAGATAAAAAGGGCATTTAGTTGGAACGTACGTATTTAACTTAAATCCACAGTGAGAAGCAGATAATAGTACAAAAGGCCATTGTTTAAACATGGCATGCCCTTTCTGACAAACAACTAAAAAGAAGACAAATTTGGGGTTAACAACAAGAAAGCCACCAACAGAATATTTGAAATAACTACATTCAAATTAATACGAGAAGAATAATGCACGATATCTCACTTTAAATGGTAGACCGTGTTCTCTTGCGCTGTTGAGATTCTTCACAACTTCAGCATATACAGCAGCTTTTTTTTCAATCACAGGTTGATCGGCCAAAGGTGTGGGCTCCATCATAGATGAACTGGATGACGCCGGAGCTCTGGAAGTCACAGGTACTATTTGACCCTGGTGAACCCCACTGCTCGAGTCACGAGTATTGATTCTTGGCAGAGTAGAAATTCTGCTAAGGCTCTGCATAAAATCTCTTTGCTCTTTTTGCCAGTCCTCCTGAAGGAAATTTTACAAAGGCAAGTATAGCCGACACTAAAAGTCAGTTTCAACTCTTGCTTCCAACAATAAATACTTTTCCAATGCTATAAGTTCAGAAAGATTAAATCCAGTAAGTACCTCCAAAACAGACATCATATAGTCATTGAAACTTTCAAGATTATCTTTTTGTGCTTCCTGAACAGCCGAGACCATTGTCATTTCATGAACCTAAGTTGCAGAAACCACAGATCTCATAAAGACGATGCTTCACTATTACTGATCATGTTAGTGGATAAATTAAGAAACAAAGTTGAAAACTACAAACCACCTGTTGAAGATACTCTTCCACTGTCGTTGCCTCAGCAGGAAATACATCTTCATATGTTGTCTTTTGCATAGAAAAAAAAAAGGTTTAAGAAACGCATAAGTCGAGTTATAGTAAAATCACAGGAATTGAAGAAAGACATGAAAAATCTGTATAACCCTCCCTAGAAGCACAAAGGATACCCACGATCACGTGCATTTCATCAACATTGAAAAAGTTCCAATTCCAGCCTCATTTATCCATAACATGTACATAAAGTGTCGATTACGTAAAAATCTACCTTTAACTCAAAGGACTTCAGATCACGAGCAAGCTGTTCTGCATTTAATCCCTCGCGAGCTAGTAATCTAGTAGTTCAAAAACCAATTCACAAATAAAAAAAGAAAATATAAGTTTCTGGACAAACGAAAGTGAAACCTCCACAATAAAAAGAAAAATATTACGACTTACAGCACCATTAACACCTTAACAGAACGATATCCGTCATATACCTATGCAAATTCCAGGAAAACAGATACGAAAAACTTACCTAGTTGCCGCAATAGATTGGGAAGGAGCTTCAGCCCGTAGGGTCTTCGCCCTCAGCTTCTTAGAAAGTACCTCTAACTGATCCAAGTTCCTCTAAAATCCTCCGAAAAAGAAGTCAGTATACAACCCGGCAGAACTAAAATTTCACAAAAACATCAAACATGTGAAAAAAAACATAAAAATAAAAAGGAACCTGAAGGGGCGGGAACTGAGTTGAAGGAGCTGCTTGATCAATGAGCTTCGAAGACGAGTGTAGAAGATCCGTCCAGCTACTCATGTCGCCCTCGTTCGCCATTACGGAAAAAAAGCGTCGAACTGTAAAGTAAGTGCAGATGAGCTAATGCGTATAACGTACGTACACCTTTTATGTCGAAGCCGAGGTTTTGGAGCTAAGGAACCCTAATTTGAATATCCACGGCTGTGGTTGATTCTTATTATCATTGTAGCCCCTACTGTTTATTATTATTTTAGAATCCCCGTATTTTTTCTTATTATCATTGTAGCCCCTTTGATTCGTCATTTAATCGAAAAGTGATACTGATAATTAGGGATGAACATTTAACTTGTTGGACCGTTCCACCCAAACGACCCAATCCAACCCAAACCGCAAGTATCGGATTGACGACATGATGAGTTGGTTTGGATTTAAAAAAATAAAACCGCATCTTTTATAATCGGGTTTGATTTTTTATTTTTAAAACCGCAAGAAACCGCATCCAACCTCATTTAATAATTTATAATTTTATTATGTTATATTAAATAGGTCATAAATTGATAGATATCAATCGTGACAGTTGGAACGGTCATAAATTATTATTTGTTACTATTGTTTATTGTTATAATGATACTTTTTTATGTAAAATTTTATTTTTTTAAATAAGTTTATAATATATTTTTTTACAATATCGATGCTTAAAATATTACACATATTAGGTTACTGATTTTTCGTTATGATAAATAATATGTAAAAACCCGAAAAAACCGTCCCAACCCAACCCAACCCAAGCAAACTGCAATGTATCGGATTAAAATTTTTAAGATCAGGTTTGGAGTGTGTATTATTAAAACCACAATACATCAAATCGAATTAAAATTTGAATAAAAACAGCTCTAACGGCACCATGTTCACCCCTAGTGATGCAATACAAAGCTGTAATAACAACAATCCCTTTATCCAACGTCTTTCTCAGCCAACCCCTCAAGGGCCAAAATAAGCTTCCTCAAGCAATTTCCGGCATCGCCGGGCAAATTTCCCGGCATAAGATTCTCGGCAACATCGGCCGGAGTCATCTCGATTTCTCCGATCAAACGCTCGATCCTCGGAAACAGATCGTGCCACTCAAGATCAAGATAGTTCTTCGCCAGAACCTTGAACCCTTCAAATCCACAGTAGGACATCTCTATGTGCTTATCCATCCGCCCTCTCGTAAAAAAGGTTAGATCTTTTACAGCCACTCAAGCAGAATCTAACCCTAGCCCAAAAAAGCATGAAAATTGACCCAGACCAGAAGCGGCAAGAAAGGAACTTTGAAGAAGGGGAAAAAGTTTACCTTAAGTTGCGGCCGTTTCGTCAGAATTCCGTAGCTCGGCGACAGAACCCAAAACTATGTGCTCGCTACAACGACCCTTGCGAAATCTTTGATAAGGTAAGACCAGTGGCACATCGTCTGGTTCTTCTCCCAGAGGCTAGAATCCACTCCACCTTTCATATTTTGTTATTGAAGAAGGCAGTAAGCCCTAGGGAAAAACCTTCCCTTTTGTTGCCTGAAGCAGACGAGAAAGGCGATCTCTTGGTTGTACCAACTCAGATATCAAAAAAAGGGGTTGTAGTGAGGAAGAAAGTAAACATACCTCAACTGTTGGTTCGTTGGTCAAACGGAAGTGCTGAGGATGCTACGTTGGAGGATGAAAAACGTCTGCAAAAGGAGATTCCAAGATCAAATCCTTGGGGACAAGGATTTCTTGAACCGAGGGGTATTGTCATGAACTCGCCCAAGACTTACAGCGTGAGTGGCTCAGTGGACGACAAGCTAAGTGACGTGGATGAGGTTGATGATGCTGTAAGAAGTGGGTTTCGACCAAGACAAGGAAAAATAGAGCTGAAGCAACATCCTTGGGGACAAGGATGTCTCCGACCGAGGGGTATTGTCATGAACTCGCCTCTGTCTAGCTATGAAGAAGGTTTGGTTAGAGGTGAAAGTGGTGAAGTGAACAATGTTGTGAGGATAAAGACGTTGAGTTGGGGTTCGACTAAGGTGAGAAGCAACATGACTATGTGGGCCGGGCTGGTTCCTGCTGGAGTGGGCTGAAGAAGAAGAATTATTTGGGCCAAGAGTTATCTAAAACTGATGTTATATTGGGTTATTATAGTACAAGCCCAATTTATATTTCATATATAAATACACTATAGCATGTACGATGGAGGTTATCAAAAAAGAAATTAAACCCTAATCTTCTTCTATTACCTTTGTCTTCTTCGTCTTCTAAATCTCTTTTTCTGCAATCTGTCCCTTTCTTCTAGTCTTATACATATAGATATATTATATAAAATACCCCACAAATAGTAATACATTGATCTTTATATTACAATTTCACTATCGATCACCCATTACACAGCATTTAAAGAGTATAGTTGTTACAAATATCTCTTATCATCGTTGTCGGGCTGGAAGGAGAATGTCTGAGCCTTGGAGACATGTTTCCCAGAACTCCACCAAACTCTTATCCCTTCCAAAACATCAGCGACCTCTTCGTTGTCATCCATGCTCAAGGCAAAAAACCGGCTGCTGGCTTTCACTACATCCGCCTTGAGCCGCCTTGCCTGGGCGGAGGAGTTGGAGCTCAAGTAAGTTTCTATGGAGGAATAGGCCTCGCTTCTCATGAAGCGCTCGCCGGCGAATTCGTTGAACGTTATCTGTATGTAAGGGGAGAGGAAGCGAAGAGCTTGTGGGTGTGCCTCTCGACGGAGCTTCTTACATGGTGAGGAAAGTACTGCTCAAGAACTGCTTTCATGAACATGAAGGCGGCCAAGACGGAGCCCAGCCGGGCAAATATCTCTCCCATTCTCATCATTTTTTTTTCTCTGTTTTTTTTTCTTATGATCTATATGGTTGTAGTATATAATTCGAAAGGGTTTTATCTTTTTCTTTGTATTATTTGTGATCACTAATTTTATCTTTTTCTTTGTATTAAGCAGACATTAGTTTACTTTCTCCTTACGTTGTTTAGTCGGTCTGTTGAATTGTGACTACGTGTAGATCTTGACAATACAATCAATCATCAAACTAGTAGTCTCGGGCCGGGCTTAAGCGGCCCAAAGAAATCGTAAAAGCCCGATAGTGTAGGGAGAGCCCAATAACGACTTCAATCTAAAATAAAACGAGCATTCTGCCTTTCGAATATCTTGGTTGGCCATTGGACTACTCTTTTTTTTTTTCCCGATGTATCCCCACTTGATCTGGCTATGAGCTAATTCCTAAATACCTGTGTCGTCTTATGCCACACAGACCCGTCGGAGGTTTAATTGCGTCACACACTCCAGTGGTGGGACTAATCCCCGGGGCCAGATGAATACGTCTCATCCCAAATCCACCTGACAACGATAGTCATGAGAAATAAATCACATGGGGACTACTCAAGGAATTGTAGGAGGGGGAATTCGATCCCACGACCTAACCCACAAATCCTTGAGTAGTCCCCATGTCTCGTCCCACAACGGCGAGGAAGATCCTTCCATCTCCGCCCCACGTAAATAAAAAAAATAGGGATTCTCAGTTTCGAATGGGTTGGACGGGGAATCCCGACTCCATTGACAAGCGCCTAGTCTTTAAGGGCGTGAGGCATAAAGAATCCAAGATAAAAAAAAAACAAGTCTCACCTAAAGTCACCACTTGGAAATCTCAGCCCCATTACGTACATAAGAAAAGGAAGGAATCACAATAGGTACAAATGAGCCATGCCAAGATAAAATCTTGTTACATACAACTAATGACGAATTTTCCACGAAATCACTCCTTACATTATCGACAGACAACAACATTATTTGTGTGTGTGTGTGAGAGTGGTCCTGAGAAAATTTACTTTGAAAAGACTTGACAAATAGTTAAATTACTTATGAAAATAACAACTACTTTCAACCAAAACAAAGCAGCCAAGAAACTGACGTTTCGATTATTTTTTTAGTCACACTATATTTAGACCAATTAGCGAGATGATATTTTGAACGAAGCAATATGGGAATGGTATGTCCAATGGGTTACATATATTTTTAGTACCTTAACTTTGGGAGGATGACATTTTAATGACAGTTAAGTTAGGTGTGACAACTTTATTCTTGTAAGTATCAAAATTGAAGCAATTTAAGGACATTTAAGTTAAAGCTGACAATTTTAGTCATGTAAGTATTGAAATTAAATCAATTTTCGAACCATTAAACCATAAATTTATTTACTTACAGGACTAAAATTGCTTCAATTTATATTCTTACGAGACGAAAATTGTCACCCTTAACTTAAGTGTCCTTAAATTGTTTCAATTTTGATAATTATTGGACTAAAATTGTTAATCATCCTTAAAACGTCTC
This sequence comes from Lindernia subracemosa, assembly GCA_028392965.1. Lineage (NCBI taxonomy): Eukaryota > Viridiplantae > Streptophyta > Magnoliopsida > Lamiales > Linderniaceae > Vandellia > Vandellia subracemosa. The sequence continues at coordinate 5,031,199 of JAQPCC010000002.1, read as the reverse complement.
ATCATCAAAGATACGAGACTAAAAATATATTGGCTAAAATAAGAACTCAAAAAGACTTTTTTGCTTTGTGACATTCCTTAAAATTACTCAAAAAAACGCCCCCACCTTAAAAATATATACGGGACTAAAACGCCACCACGCCTAACTACATTGGCCATAAGAACTCAAAAAGACGTTGCTTTGTGACACTAAAGGAGAGAACTCAATGGGAAACGTAGAAAATAATATCAGCAGTGAGCACAATGCTGGCCATGAATGGATCATCGACATCACAACTCACGAATCTTCGGGCCATCTCCTCGACGACCAAGCCCACGACCGTCCCAGAAAATCCCGGCAGATGCACGTCGTCTTGCCGCAGCTGAGGCTCAGTAAACATCACATCGAGCCCATCTACGACCCAGTGATTGTCTCCTTAGGCCCATACCACCACGGAGACCCAGCCTTCCAGCAAGCCGAGAGGCTAAAGCTCCTCTGCGTCGACTGGCTTTCCCTCGGCAGTGAGGCGAGGAAGAGCCTCTTCTACGGAAAAATCAAGGAGAAGATCGACGAGGTAAGAAGCAGCTACGCCGAGGCTTCGATCCTCGACAAGTACAGCGACGACGCCTTAGCTCGAATGATGCTCCGAGACGGCTGCTTCGTCGTGAATTACATGGCAAACTTGACGAGGATGGAGAGGAACAACATTACAGATTGGCAGGGCCACTTCGGCTGGGTTGCCGTTCCTTTGATGGTCCGCGACCTTTTGAAGCTCGAAAATCAAATCCCTTTCCTCGTCGTGAAGCTCTTGATCGGCTTACAGCAAGGGGCGGAATGGGAAGAATTAGTGCGTAACTTCTTGAAGTGGCTGGTCCTAAGGGATGGCTCGCAGGTAAGGGTGACGATTCCCCGAGAAAGCGAGGACCCTCCGCTTTACCTTCTCGAAGCCGTTTGTAGAACGATTTCCGAGAGTGACGAAGACGAGCCCGTTAAAAAACCGCCGTCGCAAATCAGCCGTTTTGCGAACAAGTTATTGCAGAAGCTGCCTAGGTTAGCCTCCGTCGTCAGAAGAAGGACGAAAGACGACGACGATAGCGTACTAACACGGCGTCACTCCGAATGCAATTTTCAGTCGGTCATGGATCTCAAAGCTAAGGGAATCTGCTTCAGCCCGAGCTCTTCTTACTCTTTCAAGTCCGTTAGGTTCAAATCGTTTTCCTTCCACGGAGAACTTCAGCTCCCTATTCGATTCGTATCTGACCAGCAAATCGTCATACTGTCCAACTTGATCGCCTACGAGCTGTCCCCAGATGCCAGGACGGACTACACCGTCCTGTCGTATACTGTCCTCATCAAGTCGCTCATCGCGGGCCCCGACGACGTCAAGGAGCTGCATAGGAGGGGGATATTGTTCAACAAGTACCTCAATCACGAACAAGTGGTGAAATCTTACCAAGAGATGGACACCTATGGGCTCGTTCAGGCGGACGTGTTCGGCGACGTGAAGACGAAGATCGGACAGCACTGTAGGAACAGACTGAAGACGTGGCTGGCTGACCTCAGGCACACTCGGCTGCAGAGCCCTTGGAGCATTATGGGATTGCTGGCCGGAAATTCTATCCTCTGCCTCACTGCTCTCCAGGCGTTCTACGCCGCCACCGCTCGTTATTCGCATTGATAGTTTTCAAGTAAATAATGGCGTCGATTGGTTTGAAGCGCTGCGTCGATGCGCTTCGATCCAAGGTTTTATCTGAACCTATAAACTACGTTAAACCCCCCCAATAAGGGCTCATCAGTAGATAACGAGCCCGCCCCAGCCTTGTTTGATCATCAAGTGTTAAAAGCAATCGACCGACCGTGGTTGATTTACGCTGTCGAGTTCATTAGCATGGCGTAGTTGAGAAACTGCGTAATGCACGTCAGAAGATGTACAGTTTGTTTGCTTTGTGCCCACTTTGTAAGAAGATGTACAGTTTGTGTGCTTTTGCTTGTTTTGAGCACTTTCCCCAACCCGACCCGTAGATTCAATCCGTCTCTGTTCGTTAAGAACATTGATGAAGATTAAACAACATCAACTCCAAAATATAACCCCAAGTGGCTTAGAATTTACCTTTGACAATATGGACCTGAGAAAGCTTTACTATAATGGGGATAGAATACTACGAAGAAAGTTGCATCGCATAAAATGGGTAATGATCCGCCCGAGTGGGCTCGTTATGCGAACCAGCTTCTAGCCAACCGCCTTTCGTCGGATCATCGCTGGCTACTGTAAGAATTCCTCGAAACGACTCGTCAAAAATCCTAGGGGACAGCCGCCGTAAGGTCATGGACCACAAACTGGCATGCTCAACCTCCAGCTTTAAGTACATGGCCTCTTCCGATAAAAGGACTTCTTTGTCTCACCACGCCGAGGCATCAACTGCGTGGCCGCCTCTGTTAAGAATCGAGGCACCAACCTTGGAACATCGGCCATCGTCGGCTGCAACTACTGCTGCTTCGAACGATGTGGGAAAGACATACAAAAGTTAAATATTGATGACTGATAACAACTGCACTCAATCAAAACGAAGCAGCCAAGAAGACTAATGTTGACCAAGAAATCGAATAAAACGTTGCTTTGTGACACACTGCTGGCCATGAAAGGAGAATCGATATCAGAAGAACCTTCGCATCCCAGAAAATTCAGGCAGATGCACGTCGTCTTGCCACAGCTGAGGCTCAAGAGGCATCACATCGAGCACGTCTATGACCCGACGATCGTCTCTCTAGGCCCTTACCACCATGGAAACCCCGCCTTCCAGCAGGCCAAGAAGCTAAAGCTCCTCTGCGTAGACTGGCTTTCTCTCGGCAGCGAGGAGAAGGAGACGTTCTTCTACGGCAAAATCAAGGAGAACATAAGACGAGGTAAGGCGCAGCTGCGCTGAGGCTTCGATCCTCGACAAGTACAGCCACGATGCCCTAGCTCGAATTATGCTCCGAGACGCCTGCTTCGTCGTCAATTACATGGCGAACATGACTGTAATGACGAGGAATAACATTACATGGTAAGGCCACTTCGGCTGGGTCACTGTTCCGTTCATGGTCGGCAACCTTTTGAAGCTCGAAAATCAAATCCCTTTCCGCATCGTCAAGCTCTTGATCGACTTACAACAAGGGGCCGAATGGGAAGAATTAGTACATAACTTCTTGAAGCAACTCTGAGCGCGCACTGCGATGATTCGAAGGTCGTTTGTCGTCGCGACCTTGAAGTTCGATGCATGAAGCTGTGAACGAAGATTAGAACGTGAGAATCAAGAATCTCGCTGCCTTCACGGCCATGACAAGCTTGTATGAAACCGTGACGAATGTTAGTTTTCTTGATAGCGGTTATAACCGCTTCAGTGATCAAGCCTGAACCTTTTCTACACCCTATTTCATCTATAAATAGAGGTTATTAACTCGACCTTTGTACTTAGGACTTAGAGAGTAAGCTACAAAATTGTAATCTCTGTGATCGTATCAATGAAAACGTTAATCGTTGGTCCGTGGGCGTAGACTCAACCTTGAGTCGAACAACGTAAATTTCCGCGGTTTCTATCTCGCGTTTTACACATCAGGATCGAATCTTTCGACTTGATCATCACACACCCGCAAAAGAACATCGAGTTTCGTATCTTTTGGCGCTGATTTCTCAACAATAACAAAAGTGAATATCATTTTGTTAGTGTCGTAAGAAATAAATAAAAAAAAAATAGGAAAATGGTGAAGAAAGCTTAGGATCTTGGAGAATTATTTATAGGACGAATATGGCAGTTTTAATAATTTAGTATATCGAATTCCCATCGAAAATCGAGGCGGGACTATGATCCCCGTCCCCCCCTTCTCCGACCTTCAAGTACAGAAAGCGGATATTCTGCATCTAGATAGATCTCCGAGGAAAACACATAATTCCCGACCCATTGACAAGCTTAGTGTTAAAAGAGCTTAGGACATGAGAATCCAAGATGAACAAGTCTTATGTTGACTAGTGATCATCAACAACGCAGAGAAAACCCTAACTACTCTTTAATAAAAGACATCACTTCGAAATCTCAGTCTAGTTTCCATAAAAGACAAGCAAGGAATCACTGTAGTAGAAAGGTTTGTTACAACTAATGACGAAATGAGTCATTACATTACTATACTATCTACCGCATATATATATATATATATTATATGTGTGAGTGTGTACTGGGGAATTAAGAGTTAATAAAACTATATCATTGACGTGGGAAAGGCTTACAAAAGTTAAATATTGATGACTGAATAACAACTACTACCAAGAAAATTTCGATTATTTTAAGTAGACTATATTGACTAAGAAATCAATAAAACGTTGCTTTGAGACACTAAAGGAGGAGTCAATGGAAGGCCAGCCATCGGCAGAAAACAGCAGCGGTGAATACAATGGCCATGAAAGGATCACCATCGATATCACAGCTAGAGAATCTTCCCATCTCCTCGAGCAAGAAGACCGTCGTGACCCCAGAAAATCCCGCCGGCAAATGCACGTCGTCTTGCCACAGCTGAGGCTCAAGAGGCATCACATCGAGCACGTCTACGACCCGACGATCGTCTCTCTAGGCCCATACCACCATGGAAACCCCGCCTTCCAGCAGGCCGAGAAGCTGAAGCTCCTCTCCGTAGACTGGCTTTCTCTCGGCAGTGAGGAGAGGGAGAGGCTCTTCTACGGCAAAATCAAGGAGAACATTGATGAGGTACGAAGCAGCTATGCTGAGGCTTCGATCCTCAACAAGTACAGCGACGATGCCCTAGCTCGAATGATGCTCCGAGACGCCTGCTTCGTCGTCAATTTCATGGCGAACATGACGGGAATGGCGAGGAATAACGTTACAGACTGGCAGGGTCACTTCGGCTGGGTCGCCGTTCCTTTCATGGTCGGCGACCTTTTGAAGCTCGAAAATCAAGTCCCTTTCCGCATTGTCAAGCTCTTGATCGCCTTACAAGAAGGGGCGGAGTGGGACGAGCTTATACATAACTTCTTGAAGTGGCTGCTCCTAAGGGATGGGTCGCAAGTCCGAGTGACTATTCCCCGAGAAAACGACGACCCTCCGCTTCATTTTCTAGAAGCCTTCTGGAGAGCGATTTCCGAGAACGACGAAGACGAGCCGCCCGTGAAGCAACCGTCGCAAAGCAGCCGATCTGCGAACAAGTTATTGCAGAAGCTGCCTAGGTTAGCCTCCGTCGTCAGAAGAAGGAAGAAAGACGACGACGTACTAATACGGCATCACTCCGAATGCAATTTTCGGTCGGTCATGGATCTAAAAGCTAAGGGAATCTACTTCCGCCCGAGCTCTTCGTACTCTCTCAAGTCCGTCGGGTTCAAATCCTTTTCCTTCTACGGCGAACTTCAGCTCCCCATTCGATTCGTGTCTGACCAGCACTTTGTGATATCATCCAACTTGATAGCCTACGAGTTGTCGCCGGACACTAAGACGGATTACACCGTCCTGTCGTATACTGTCTTCATCAAGTCGCTCCTCGCGGGCCCCGACGACGTCAAGGAGCTGCAGAAAAGCGGGATACTGTTCAATAAGTATCTCAATCACGAACAAGTGGTGAAATCTTACCAAGAAATGGATACCTTCGGGCTCGTTCAGGCGGACGTGTTCGGCGACGTGAAGATGAAGATTGGACAGCACTGTAGGAACAGGCCGAAGACGTGGATGGCTGACCTCATACACACTCGGCTGAAGAGTCCGTGGAGCATAATGGGACTGCTGGCCGCTACTTCTATCCTCTGCCTCACTGCTATCCAGGCGTTCTACCCCACCGCTCGTTCGCATTGATGGCGATAATGGTGTGGGTCAATGCGCTTCTATCCAAGGTTTTTATCTGAGCCTATAAACTGTGTTAAACAAAATAAGGGCTCGTCTATATTGATAACAAGTTAAAAGCAGTCGAATCGACCATCGTCGTTGCGTAGGAAAAGAAGATGTATGTGTGCTTTTGTCGACTTTGAGTCAGTCATTTAGTTTCAAACCCCAAAATCTCGTTTATTTTGAGTTCTTTTCACCGTAAAAAAGGATAACTACGCGACGGCGGCGCATAGCCCATAATTGTGTCCGCATCCGTTCGTTAAGAACATCGACGATGATTAACCACTAAGTGTGTGGTTAGAAGTACCTTGACACTATAAACCTGATAAGCTGTAGTACTATGGGATAGAATACTACGACGAAAGTTACATAGAATAGGTAGTGGGCCGGAGCGGGCCGGCGGCGTAAACCAGCTTCTGGCCAGCCGCCTTTTCTTGGATCGCTCACTGCTGTAAGAATTCCTCGGGACGACTCCTCAGAGACGAATTGGCATATTGCTCCACCTCCAGCTTTAAGTGTGTGCCCTCTAACGATCAACGACTGCTTTGCCTCTTCTGAAAGCTCGAAATGTCGTCCGTTGTAGACCGTCCAGTTTTCGTAAGATAACGTCTCAAAGTCCAGCTGCAAGCATCATATCGGAGGGAAAAAAAGGAAAATAACAAGCTTATTACAAGTGGCTATAAAAATAAGGATGTCGTCGAAATATATATGTGCGTCGTGAGCGCGATGAATGAATGATTTACGCACCGAGTGGTAGATTCTTGGACTTTCAACAGCTGCCAAAGGTTCCATCCCCAAGACATAACGGTTGATGAAGATTTGAATCACGGCTGGGATAATGTTTGGACCACCACCACATCCAATAGCTCCGGTGAATTGGTTGCCCTACGAATATAGGAAATGCTTTTGCTGTAAGAGTCGGCCATGGTTCGCCGCCAAGAAAGTGAGATAATATTACCTTGAGGACGATGATTGGCGCCATAGACGACAAAGGCCTTTTGTTGGGCTTGATGAAATTAGTCTCGGCCGGAGGTAGATTATCGCGGGCTTCATCTGTCGGGGTGGAGAAATCCTCCATTACGTTGTTGAGAATGATCCCAGTTGAAATCGAGCGCATGCCTCCGCCGAGGCATTGGTTGAGCGACGTCGTCATAGACACCACATTACGATCTTTATCGACTACGATTAGATGGCTTGTACCTTGATCCGCGACCTGACTCGACCTAAAAAAAAATCACAGGACAACAAGTTTTTTAAAACGAAAGTTGCGCTTAATAATAGTGTAATAATAACAGTTGATCCATCTTCATTACAACCATACAAACCTGGCCCCGTAGTGCTCGGTTTCAAAAGTAGTGTCGTCGCGTATTCTTTCACGAATGCTACCAGCGAAAGACGAGGAAAGCATGTCAGAGGCGGTTTTGCGTATGTCTTCAAAATCGGGGTCACCCAAGTCCATCCTTTTTGCAAGCATATGCTTCATCGCCTCCGCCAAACGATGCAAGCCAACGTCTTTACTTCCATAGCCACCACCGGCCAGAATGTTTAAAACCTGTAAGAAAACGAGAGGCAAGTTTTACGAATTTCCGTAATAGGAGAACGAACGGAATATCAAATCGAATCAAATATGAACACTCACCAAACCGACCCCCAATCCTCCGCTAGACGGCGGCGGCGCAACTATTATTTCATATCCAAAAGCTTCAGTCGATAGCGCTTCTGTCACTTTAGCTCTGTAGTTTCTCAAGTCATCCATAGTCAATATTCCGGCGGCCTTTTTCACCTCGTCCGCTAGTTTTTCGCCGACGGGGCCATCATATAGTGCTTTAGGTCCCATCTCAGCTATGGCTTCCAAACTGTCCCCGAGCTCGGCGTTGTAGCAAACATCGCCGGCTTTTAACATCTTCCCATTTCTCACGAATACTTGTCTTAAGCCGGGATCCTTGGCTACGACGTCTCTTGATTTTTCCAAGTAATAGCCAGTGAACGGACTAATCGCAAACCCTTCTCTGGCGAATTTAGTGGCAGGTTCGACCAAGATCTTCCACGGCAAGCGGCCATACCTTAACCAGGAAGCATAAAGGCCGGCAAGCTCGCCTGGGACGCCGACAGACCTTGGCCCGCCCGTCTTGGCCGCCGAATCATTCTCATACATGTCCTGCGGATCCAAAAGATGTTAAGAAGATTCAAACGTCGGTTGAAACAGTCGAAAATAAACGAACCCTCGAGGCAGACAACGGTGCTGCTTCCCTCATATTGACTGTGACTGCACTTTTTGAGGAGTCTCTGACGAGCATGAAACCACCGCCTCCAATCCCGCTCGACGTCGGGCTCACCACGCCGAGGCAGAGTGCGGCTGCAACCGCAGCATCGACGGCGTGGCCGCCTCTTGCAAGGATGGAGGCGCCCACCTCGGAGCATCGGCCGTCGTCGGCTGCAACAACTGCGTCGCGTGATCGAACGACGCTAGGCTTGCTCGCCCAGTGGTCGACGTTTTTCGCATTAGCCTCCGCAAAGCGCAACCTTAAAACCACGCCTGCAAGTAATGAAATAACCTTATTTAGTGTCTGTTTTTGGTTCTCATCAATAGGCCAAACCCCTTCATAAATCCGAGCTAACTTACAAGATATGATCCCCATCACAAGAAGGTGAGTAACACAGTTTCGCCTCATGATGTTTCAATGAACAAAGAATAACGATGATAGCATATATATATATATATATAGAGAGAGAGAGAGAGACAGAGAGAGAGAAGAGATTTGTGCTCGGGTATATATATAGAGAGAGAGAGAAGAGATTTGTGCTCGGGGGGATGGTTTATATAGGGTAGCAGTAGTTTTAACCATTTGCTTAATTTTATTTCTTTATTTATTTTTAATAAAGCTCATCTACCTTAGTAAGGGTGACATTACTACCTAGTACCGGCTTGAGATCATCTATTTCAGTTTTAATATTCCACCTCGTGTTCCAACCTACGAAAATCGTTACACCTTCCTCCACACAGTGTTAAAATACCCGTAAACATCATTACACCCATGAATATCATTACACCAGATGTTTAAATAACAAAAAAGTCAATATTATATATTTTTCTACTTTGTTATAGAAAAAATCAGTATTTGTTATTTAAACATTTGATATAATAATGTGTATGGGTGTTTTAACACTGAACGGAGAAAGATATAACGATTTTCGTAGATTGAAATACGAGGTGGAATACAATAACTGGAATAGAGGATCCCAAGCCCCTTCTAAATCTTCACAGCCAAGGGCTCTCTTCTCATTCTAGAAATAAGGCTTTGCAAAGGTATGGAAACTTTTAAATGTAACTTTTCTATAAAAAAATAAAAAAGAAAAACGTTGTAATAGCAGCTAACGTTGCAAATGACGTCATGTGTTGAAAATGAAGTATTGGAAGTTTTTTTTCGTTATTATCATTTGACATTATTAAGTATGAATTAGTTAAAGACTCTTTACCAAGTCGGATGAGCTCACTTCCATATCACTAGCCGTTGAAATTTTACGTAGTATTTGATTTGATGTAATCATTGCCCGACCTTTGGGACCGTCAAGGAATCGACGTGCAATGGCATTTTTTTTACGCAACTCGAGTTGAGAAATTGCGTGGGACCGTCAAAGAATCGACGTGCAATGGCATTTTTTTTTACGCAACTCGAGTTGAGAACCTGCGTGTGGCTGCGTTTAGTTGTCCGTATAAACCTAAATAAACTAAAATTATCACATCTAATACTGTTCACTATAATTAAATTTCAACCGTACAAAGTCCGCTACGCTACTATTATCAAACAAACCCGGTATAATTCATCCGATGGTTCAGGGTAAGATAATTAATCCAACCCACCTATTAATTACGAAAAGATCAAAATACCCTTATTCCACCAAATTATAAAATTATAGTTATTTCATTTGATTTATATGGTAAAAATAAATAAACAATACTAATTTATTCCTTTTTTCATGACGATCAAATTGACATCCATATCTTATATTTTTCGATATTCATAAGAATAATTATTTTTGTAAACTAAGTTTTGATGATATAAAGGTTACTTTTGTAATTTTATAATTAATACAAATACAAAAGTTTTGTTATCTTGTAAACTAAACAAGATAATAATAAAATGTAGGATTGTTAATATTGTAAAGTGAACACATAACCCGTATAAATGAATAGATTATAATCTTGAGATAAAATTGCGGGACGTTTTCTTATACAGACAACTAAACGCAGCCTATATGTATAATGCATCTTGTCTGGATAATAAGATGTAACAACTTTTCCTCAAGGAGTGTTTTTTTCTCCAACAATTCGTTTAGGTTAGAAAGCGCTAGCGATCTTACTTAGCTTTTCCGAATTTACGAATGGTCTGTAAGATATATGCGATCGCCAAGGTACGAACCGAGTGGTAAATTCGTGGACTTTGAAACAGCTGATAGTGGCTGATGAAGTTCTGAATGACAGCTGGGACAGTGTTTGAACCGCCGCCGCCGCCGCCTCCAATAGGTCCGGCGAATTTGAGTATCCTATATATGAATTAATGAATGAATGAATGAATGGTTTAAGATCGAAACTGCAGGCTGTGATCTTCCGGCAAGAAAATACGCAAAAAGTACCTTGAAGATGATCATTGGGGTCATAGAGACAAAGGCCTTTTGTTGGCCGGCCGGCTTCGATAAGATTATCGCCAGTTTCATCCGTCGGCGCCACCTATTTTAATCAAAAAAGGTGATTTTATCTTCATACAAGGAACTGCTGCTTGTTTTCCTCATAAATGGATCATCAACCTCAAAGTGATGGCATCAGAAACTAGGCCTTTTTTAGCCCCCAATAACTATATCTTCAATGATTTAAAAAAAACTATGTCTTCAATGAGGAAATCAAGCAAAATGTATGTGAAGAAAGGATTCCCTGGAAATAACTAATGGAGACAAACACCACAATTTTACAAAAAGGCTATCAACAAGAAATAAATACACAGCAACTACAAGTGTGATTAGAAGTACCCCAAGGGCCCATTTGCTGTCGAATATAAGCTCAGATAATATAAATAATATTAGGTAATATTGTCTTTCGTTTCTGTAATTCTAGCCTGGATTTAATATTTTAGCCCACTATTACATGCCCGATATAAATAAACTGAGTGAAGGGCTGAGATAAATTATATTCACCTTATAACCAAACGGCCCTCGACAATACAAACCTGATAACATTACATATTATGGGATAGAATACAAAGCAAAAGAGATATGAAATGCGTAGTACACCGTAGAGGGCGGGCTCGCAGCGTGAACCAGCCTCCGGCCAGCCGCCCTTTCTGGGATCGCTCACCGCTGTAAGAATTCCTCGAGACGACTCCTCAGAGATGAATTGGCATATTGCCCCGCCTTGAGCTTTAAGTTCATGGCCTGTTCTGATCAACGACTGCTTTGCCTCTTCCGAAAGCTCGAAATGTCTTCCATCGAAGGCTGTCCAGTTTTCGTAAGATACAGTCTTGAAGCTCAGCTGCATGTCGGAGGAAAGAACAAATTAACAGCCTTTCAACCCCTTAATCCCAAGTGGCTATAAAATAAGGATATGTCTTGAACATATACCGAGTGGTAAATTCTTGGACATTCAACAGCTGATAAGGGTTCCATTCCCAGGACATAATGGTTCATGAAGATTTGAATTACGGCTGCAATAATATTTGGGCCGCCACCACATCCAATAGCTCCGGCGAATTGGTTGTCCTACGAATATTGGAATGTTTTACGACAATAGTCAATTTATGGTTCGCCGGCGAAAAAGGATGCGTCTGAGATCAGATTACTACCTTGAGGATGATGGTTGGGCTTATGGAAGACAAAGGCCTTTTGTTGGGCTTGATGAAGTTCGTCTCGGCTGGAGGTAGATTATCGCGGGCTTCATCCATCGGGGTAGAGAAATCATCCATTACGTTATTAAAGATAATCCCAGTTGAAATCGAGCGTATACCTCCGCCGAGGCATTGGTTAAGCGAAGTGGTCATAGATACCACATTTCGATCTTCATCGACTACTATTATATGGCTTGTACCGTGATCTGCGACCTGACTAGACCTAAAAAGTAATCAAATGTCAGTGTGTCCTTAAAAAATTTGTGTCCTTTAATTGCAACCTGTAAGCGAAAGAGATAACACAGTGTAATAACATTTGTTGCATCTTCATAACACAACCAACCAAACCTGGCCCCGTAGTGCTTGGTGTTGAAAGGTGTCGTCGTCTATCTTTTCGTGAATGGTAGCAGCGAACGAAGACGAAAGCATGTCAGACACGGTTTCGTGTATGTCTTCGAAGTCGGGATCTCCCAAGCTCATCCTTTTGGCGAACATATGTTTCATTGCTTCTGCCAAACGATGCAATCCCGCCGGGTCTCTTAAAACATCTTTACTTCCATAACCATGTAGAATCTTTAAAACCTGTATGAGGAACACATGGTTAGACGTTGGCTTAAATAATTTTTTTTTTTCTGTCCTGTAAGTTAAGGAGGTGGCACTCTCAGGACACCCAATTAAAGGAGTTGCAATTTTAGGACACTAAATTTCAGAAGCGAAGCCATTTGAGGACAAACGTCATCAGAAGAGGCGGCGTGCCGTACAGTTGTACGCTTGTTGTCCTGTCCTTAAGTTTGATCCGATGTTTGACGGTTAGTGTCACAAAATTGTAAGCCCTTAAATTGCGCGTCCTGAGAATGTCATCCCTTAACTTACATGACGAAAAAAATATAACGAAGCAGTAGGACTTAATATGAATTTTCCATTATGGGAGAATGACGGAACATCGAACATCACCCACCAAACCAACCCCCAGTGCTCCGATAGATGGCGGCGGCACGCCTAATATCTCGTACCCAAAAGCTTCAGTTGACAAGGGTTCTGTCACTTTAGCTCTATAGTTTTTCAAGTCATCGATCGTCAGTATTCCACCGGCCTTTTGCACCTCGTCGACTAGTTTTTCGCCGATGGATCCGCCGTATAGAGCTGCAGGCCCTAGTTCAGATATAGCCTTTAAAGTGTTCCCCAGCTCCACATTATAACAAACATCACCAGCTTTTAACAGCTCCTCATTCCTCACAAATACTTGCCTTAAGCCGGGATCGTTCATTATATTTTCGATCGCATGAGGCAAGTAATAAGCGCTAAACGGACTTATCACAAATCCTTCCTTGGCGAATTTAATAGCCGGTTGAAACAAATCCCGCCAAGGCAAGCGACCGTACCTTGACCAGGCGGAATAAAGGCCTGCAAGCTCGCCTGGGACGCCGACAGACATTGGGCCAACAAATTTGGACCTTGGATCTTTTTCATACATATCCTGCACATGAGAAAATGATATTAATATGTCGAAGAAGGAGAAGAAGAAAAGCCGGCCGTTTTTGGTCCCCAATGTTTGGAGTATGGTTGTTTTGTCCCCATGTTACGAGATGATACTTTTAGTCCTCATGTTCTCTATATTGGGCCGTTTTAGTCCACCATTTAATTTATTGTTGGTTTGGTTGGAATTTACTGACCGATCAAGCAAATATTGAGGATTGGACGGGCTCAGCAAATATTGAGGGTCGGACCAGGCCAGCTCTAATTTTTGCGGGCCAAAGAACGAGGGTTCATAATGAGTTGTAAATTCGGGCTGGTCCGAACCGTAAATTCCGTCCAAACTAACGATTAAATTAATTGATGGACCAAAACGACCCAAAAATCGATGACACTGGGGATTAAAAGTGGCAATTCCGAACATGGTGACCCAAAAATAGCCATACCCGAAACAATACGGACCAAAAACGACATTCGCCCAAGAAAAAGGGATGTTATGATTGAAATGGTAGTAGTATCACTGACCCTTGAAGCAGCTGAAGGTGCCGTCTCCCTCATATCAAAAGCTTTGGTTTGTTTTGTTTTAGCATCTCGGACAAGCATGAAACCGCCCCCTCCAATGCCGCTCGACGCTGGGCTCACCTTTTTCAAGAATCGAGGCGCCAACCTCGGAGCATCGGCCGTCATCTGCTGCAACAACTGCTTCGTGTGATTGAACGACGCTAGGCTTGCTCGCCCAATGGCTAACGCCTTCCGCATAATCTTCTTTAGCCTCTGCGACTGCGAAGCGCAACGTTTGCCTTAAAAAAACCACGCCTGCGAGTAACGAAATAACGCCTCATAGGGTCAATCCCTTTGTACGGAGAGATTTTAAAGAATCCGAGTTATGTTAACTTACAAGAAATGACGGCGATCACAGTTACAGAGATTCGCCGCATGATGTTTGGATTAACAAAGAAGAACAAACATTGTAAAAGATTATGTATGTTAGAGAGGTTTTGCGGGCTTGGATGAAAGCTTGGTTTATATTGTAGTTCGAACGATATAATGAAGCTAAAATTGTTTTTTTTTTCTTTCTTAATAAAGCTCATGTACCTTTTTTTTTTTTTCGAGGTAACCCTACTCGATTTGGTTATAGGCTAGCCCCTAAATATCGGTATGGGCTTGCGCCACATAGACCAAGCTGATGCTTAATTTTGTCACACACTCCAGTGATGAGACTAATCTCCGGGACTAGATGAATACGTCTCAAACCCACCTTACAACGATAGTCATGAGAAATAAATCTTATGGGGACTACTCAAGGAATTGTGGAAAAGGGAATTCGATCTCACGACTTAACCCACAAATCCTTAAAGCTTCCTCCTTAACCATTAGACAAGAACTAAGCTCATGTACCTTAGTCAGCCGTGATATTACCTAATGCATTTGATGATTTGTTTTATTCTTTAATTATTACGTCATGGGCCGTTCACGTTGGTAATGACGCATCTTTACACAAATATAATATGGGCTAATTTCATTTCAGGCCCTTTAGCAATTTTGGTATAAAGTTCAGGCCCATTGAATTTTCATTTAGAGATAAGGACCCAATATTTAAAAATATTAGAGAAAACTACCTAAATGCTGAAAAAAGACTTATTTGCCCTTTCAGATATGCAAAAATTACAGTAGAATGCCATCGGCTCTCCCACACGATCGAAACAAAAAATATGTTAGAAAATTGTTAAAATCTCCACGTTAATGACCTAAATAGGTGAAAACGATCTCAATTTCATCATGTGTCTTAATAATCGATGCAAATTTTTAATATTTGAAATGAAATAATGCATCAAACCCAATTCAAAAATTTTCCTTGAAAAAACGAGTGAAATCTCGACTTTAATGATCGAATAAGTTGAAATTGACTTATTTGATCATGAGTCTTAATAATCAACGAGAATTATTGATGTTAATCATGATTTATCGAAGAATTTAGATTTGACATTTGATTTAAATGTTTGATAATTAACATGCTACCTGAGTAACACTTCTTACAACAAAAATAACACATGCATTTTAGTACATAACAAATGTTGTTGTAGAAGTAACACATCATTCAACAATAATACTGCTCCATTTCCTATCAATAATACATTCTGTACACACACAATAATGCTTTTTCCTGTCAAAAATGATTTGTTTCGTGTTCATCGCTCAAACTATTTTTGAATTTGGGTTGTTTATCGTGATGATTAATTGAACAACAATACTGTTTTTCGTAAGAAATTTTGAATACTACACGAACATGTAATGGTAACGCATCATACAACACGAATAACAAATAATCAAGAATATTCTATAAGGTTCTGGACTTTTATGGAAATATAATTATTCTGTTGTTACATGATACCACTTTAACAGCACGTAATACCAAATATTTTGCTGAAAATAACATATCAAGCCTAAACAAAAATACTTTAAGTCATATTGGTACTAAATAATGAGTTCTCCGTACCACAATCTTATTTGATTAATTTTCTTATTAAATGCACTTTTTGTCGTATGTACAAGATATGAATTCATGGAAATATATGATTTGAAGTTAAATCACTAAATTGATGATAAATACATGTTTATGCGGATGTTAAAGAAAGTAAAACGACCAAAGATAGTAAAATAACATATCATTTTATACAGGTACTACATAAATGGTTCCCAATAACGCATTAACAAGTAATTAAATTAGTTTGTTAATTAACTTTTTTTTAGAATACGATTTTCATATACATAAATATATGATTTCATAAAGTTAAACCACAAGATTTCATAAAGTTAAACCGCAAGATTTATTTTTCATAAAGTTAAATAGCAAGTTAAACCGAGAATTATTTTGTGAATTAATATGCTTGTAGGATAACACTTTCTCCTAAAAATATGACGCATGTCTTTTAAAATATAACAAATCAACATAAAAGAGTAACGATTCATTTCTTATTCATACCACATCATGTGCACAAGCAAGAGATGTCGGATATTTTATGGAAAATTGCGAATAACAACCAAAAATGTTGAAAACCGTTCAAATCTCGACGTTAGTAGCAACTGGTAAACGTTCAAACCATGGGTGCCTCGAAGTTATACCGAGTAACTGCAATTTATGTCGAAATCTAGTTTTGATTTACCATTATATTCTCGAATTTGCAGGCTAATTAGATAAATAAATCCTACATCGTGCGTCGTCAATATCATAATAAATCCAAAATGACACGTCGAAATCGGTTGGTTGGTGAGGCAGTTGAATTTTTTGTGCTAGATTCAGTGTAAAAAAAATGAGTTCGATCATAAAAAAAAAGATTTTCTGTTGTAACATTTTACAAAAGTAAAGTAACACAATATCATTGAAAAATAACGTATCTATTTTCTAAAGTAACAATATGTTGTAACTGAGTAACAGAAGACTGAAGTAAAAATACTCTTTATATAAGCCTCATGAACAACACTCTCTCTATCTCTACAGGACTTTCGCTGGGAAAAAAATGCATTTTAGTAAGGGCATTTTCGTCAAATCATATTTTTGGGTCCTTTACTCTAACTTTTATAGAAACTTGGTCCTTTAAACTAATTGCTTTTCTGACAAGGACTGAACAATAAGTGAAAATTTAAAAAGGGCCTGAAATGAAATTGTCCCATGTAATATTCAAAGTTAACAGAAGTGATGTATGTGTTGAACTGGTCTGGTCGGCCTATGAATATTTATGAAGTAGATGGGTTCACCGAAACGGTCGCGGACGCCGGGAAACTGTTAGGAATATTTTTAGTTGTGTTCTTTTAGTCTTTTTAGTCTTTGTGTACTTCAAATATAAATTTGTATTGTTGTTATAGACTTAGGCTCTTTATATTAGATGTTTAGTTTGTCTAGGGACCAAAAATATAATTATGCCAAAATATTGGCATAAAGGTGGGCTAGGGCTTCCACATGTGTAATCCTTCATTGAATAAAATACCCACTTGCAAAGATCAGCCGCCCCTCTCTCTCTCTCTCACTGTTCCATCAACGAAAACATACCAAGGGGAAGAGAAGAGCTAAATCCATATAAATCCCAAGGGTTGCTGGGTTTTGGTGACCTACAAGTGGTATCAGAGCCACCGTGTTAACGAGTATGGTAACTAAACGGATTTTTGGTTCGAATTTTACAGGTTTTGCTGCCATTTTTTTCAAACTCATTTTCGAACTGTTGAACACCTTGAACTGCATTTTTAGCTTCGATTTTTGGGTTTAAGCTGGAGTTTTGAGTGTTCCTAAACTGGTGTTGATCTTTTGAACCCCAAAGAAATTGTTTCCAGCATTTTTAAGAAGTTTTTAAGCCATTTTCATACCCAGATTTACGTTTTCGGTACTAGAACTTGTGTTTTCGGTACCAGAAATCTTTAAGTCTGCAGGAAAAAGTTCTCGGCATTAGAAGTTTTCGCTGCTACAGTGCCCTCTAAAGTTTTCGCAATCAGCTAAAGTTTTCGACACTGAGGTTTTCGGTATTGAAAAGTTTTCGGTATTTAAAAACTTTTCGGCACCAAGCTTATATCGAAAAGAAAAGTTTTCGGTCTTCACAGAGAAAAGTTTTCGGGACTCACACATAGAAAAGATTTCGGTCTTCAAAAACTTTTCAATTCGGTACAAAACTTTTCGGCTCTCAAAAGTTATCGGGTCAAAGCCTTGAGAAAAGACTTTGGTCAACAAAAGTTTTCGGTCTTCACAGGAAAGTTTTCGGGTCTAAGTTTTGAGAAAAATTTTCGGTCAACAAAAGTTTTCGGTCAAACTACTGTAGTTTTCAGTCAACAAGTAGTTTTCGGCCCAATTAAGTTCTCGACCTAGCCTAGAAACTTATAACCATAAAACTTTTCGGTATTTAAAAACTTTTCGGCACTCAAAGGTTTTCGGCATTGGAAGTTCTCGGTACTATAAAAGTTTTCGGTACTAAAAGTTTTCGGGACTCCTTGCTTTTGAACTTTTCGGTATAGAAAACTTCTCGATAAAGGTTTTCGGCACTTTAAAGTTCTCGGTACTTTACCTTTTCGGCACCAGGAACTTCTCGGTACGAAGGCTCTCGGTACGAAAAGTTTTCGGTACAAAACTTTTCGGGTCAATACTATTTAAACTGAGAAAATAACTCATTCATAAAAAGTTTTCGGAATTACTCCTCTTTAAAGTTTTCACAAATGATTATAAAAAGTTTTCGGTATTTAACTGTTTCAGTTTCGTAAAAATCTTCGAAATTTTTTTTCAAAAGTTCTTGCATTCTGTGACACTCGAAACTCAAAAGTTTTCGTGTTAGACACTAAAACGTTTCGGTACAGAAAAAGTTTTCGGTATTCACCTTAGGAACTTTTCGGCATTTCACTGTTTCGAAATTTTTTACGATGAGCTATCTTTTTACGGAAATTTTTTTCTTCTCTGCGAAAACTTACACTTTGAAAATTTTCTATGAGCAAAAGTTAGAACTTTTTGGTATAAAACTTCTCGGCAACAATACTTAGATTCTTTCTTTTAACTGCTCGAACCAAAATTCGTTTAGACCTACTCAACTAACACGTCGATCCAAGCCTAGCAACCCTCATAAACTTAAAATTTAAAAATATGGATGCTTCAAGAAGACAAGTGGAGGACTTCGCTTCATCTGACTCAGAGGTAAACTCTTCGGACTTGGAAAATGAACTCATTAAGTGTATCTTTGCATTGAAAGAACATAGCAAAGATCTTGATAAGGGCAAAAAGGCCTCAAGGATCCCAAGCAAGGAGTGAGTGTGATCTAAGTAGCCATCTAAAGGAGGAAATCCTTAAGATGCAGCTAAAAGAGGCACACGAAATCATTGATTGTTTATCGTCTAAGGTAGCAAATTTTAATTTTCAAATTTGTGAGCTTACCAAAGAATTGTCTACCACTAAACTGAACATGAATAAAACAGTCAATGAGTTAAAGTGTAGGCTAGAAAACAATCAACGTGTCTTAACACAAACCCTCAGAGAAAAGGGAAGTGAAATAATACGTTCGATTAATGATGAAGCAAGGGTTTCAAAATTGGAATCTCAAGGTGTAAATCTTGAGACCCAAATTAGAGATCTAACCAAACGCCTAGAAATCTCTGAGTGTGAGCGAGGTGAGTGATCTGCAAAATATAATTGGCTCTATGGAGAACGATTGAAATTACTCTACAAAATTCAAACATTGGAGGTCAATCTCTCATTTAGAGCAAATGAGCTTAATAATTCTTTAACTGCCTAGACAAGTGCTTCCGCTCCATATATTCCGGCAGTTACTTAGGAATTTGCAGACCTCAGTATATCTTTGGAGTCTGAACGACAAAGTTTTGCAGCTGAAAGGAGAGCTTCAATAAAACAAAATAGACAATTTCTTGATCAAATTTCCGAGATCAAGAATCTTTCAGCAACCAAAGAAACTCCAAAGTCCATTTTGATAGTGTTTTTAACTCCAAAACGGGAGGAAATGGACAAAGAAGAATTCCTTTAAAGAAGAACGCATTGTCTTCTAAGTCCACTACTTCAAAAATCTTTGAAAAACACACCGAGCTTTCAACGCCTTCTCCCTTCGACTTTTCAAATAATAATTTCTTTCAGGGAGAACATCTTTTAAACAAGAACACGACTATTTCCATGACTCTTCTTTTTCAAAATTTTTATTTCAAAGCAATAGTCGTGATGAAAATATTGAAAATTTTGAAATTCTTCATCCTTCTTCTCACCGTTTAACATATTTGATCACTCACGAAGAAGTGATGAGAAGACTGCATTACAACGCACCATTCCTAGATCAAATTCATTGTCCCCACACTCGGCCAAACTAAACTACACGTGGATTCCTAACAATACACAAAGGCAAGTGTGGATGCCTAAATCAAAGGCTCCCGTAAAGGTTGACGTCAAATTTGATTTGGCCTCCTCATCTAGAATGTGCATTTCTACTAACAACGATAAAGGACCCACTCAAAACTGGGTACCAAAAACTTAGTTGTTTTGCAGTCCCATCATGTGTGGTAACAGAGGTTGCTCCACATGCATGGTGGGTATGAGATGACGAGCAACCGCAAGGCTCCCGGATACAACAATTCGGGACCCGCCCGTTCACGATACAGGCTTCTACACAAAAGCGGTGTAGGACCCGAGCCTACTCTAGCAAAGCTTCTGAACATGTCTGTTCAGAACCTGGTCTGGTAACGCATGTTTTATTTTATTTTATTTCAAATAAATAAAAGTTTTAAAATAAAGCTCATGTGTAGGGTATGAATTTCCTTTTTCGAGATATGCTTTAACGTAGGGGGAGAAACCTCGATTATATGCCTTGAGAAAATTTATAAGAGTTTTAAAACAATATTTCTTAAAACTCGGGGACATTAATCGAGGGGGAGTAAAATTAAGTTCAAAATATTGTTGGGGAGCATTATTTTGAAAATTTTAAAATATTGAGGGGGAGCAAGACTGAACTTAAAATACGAACTTTTCATTCAGGGGGAGTTTTCGAAATTACTGTGAATTATTTTTCCTAAAAATTCCCTATACGTTTTAAATAATTTTGAGTCTTGCCACTTATCAAAAATTAATACCGAAAAATTTTGCACTTCAAATCTCGCAGTTACTCATATTTCTTGTTGAAAATGTTTTCGTAACTGTAACATTTAAAGTTTTCGGTATTTTCACAACAGAAAGGTACATTCTAATTATGCGTATGTGAACAGAATTTTTCGATAATTTTAAAATTGCATACGCATACGAACAGAATTGAAAAATACCTATCTTTTTCAAAATAGTACATTTTAAATATGCATTTTTCAAAAATTTAAAATTCAAAATGCATATTACGCATGAAATTGAAAAATACCATTTTAACGAAGGCCGATTTGAATTTCACGAAGCGCATTAATTTCTGAAGAGTCAGACTTCATATTTTTTAGTCTTGCTTATCACAGGAAGTGTTAGGAATATTTTATTGTGTTCAATTAATTATAATTATCTTTGTTGTGTATTTATAAAGATTCTCTTTATAAGAGGCTTAGTGTAATTGGGCTTGTTAGGGGCCCAAATATTATATACCAAAATGTGGTATAAATACCAAAACCCTAACACATAATAATAGTGTATTGTGTGAAAATCAAAGTGAGCCCCCAACCTCTCAAGAACACACAAGCACCCCACGCGAGCTTCATTCTTCCGATCATCAAATCGTGGTAAGATCGTTTAAATCTTTGTTTAGTTGGATATCTAGGCCTTACAAGTGGTATCAGAGCCAAACGCGCTCAGATTTGAGTAAAAATCTTCGAAATATTTTTTGGTGTTCTTCGTGTTCTTCAAAAAAATTTCGAAAATTTTGATATGTTTTGGTGTTTTTGTGCTTGATTGAGTGTTTGGGAGTTAGGATATAAGTGATTCGATTTTTACCCAGGGCTAATTTGATTTATTTTGTGTTTGGGGATCGAAAATATACCTCGAAAGCTCACAGTGAGAAAACCAGTAAGAAAACTTTTAGTGTGAGAAGTGTGTGAGAAAACTCACTTCGCAAACCTCCACTGCGAAAACTTTTTTTTTCCTCTACTGCAAAAACATTTTTTTTCCACTTCGCAAACTTTGCTTTGGCTTCGCAAACTTTTTTTTCCTTTGGCTTCGCAAACCTGGTTCGCAAACCCAGTGCGAAAACCAACTTCGCAAAGCTTGGGTTCGCAAACCTGGTTCGCAAACTCGATTTCATTTAATAAAATAATAAATTAATATTTAATTATTCTGTTCAAGTTTTCGCAAAAAAAAATAAAAAATAAAAAAATAAAAAAATAAAAAAAAATGTTTTCGCACCATCTCAGGTTTTCGCACCACTGTAAAAAAAAAAAAAACTTTTCGAATCCCGTTTTCGCACCACTGAAAAAAAATTAAAAAAAAAAATCAAAGTTTTCGCATCCGTTTTCGAATTAAAAAAAAAAAAAAAAAAAAAAAAAAAAACTCAAGTTTTCGCATCCAACTTTTCGCAACAAGTTTTCGCACTTGGTTTTCGCAACCCATTAAAAAAATAATAATAAAAAATTAAAATAATAAAAGTTTTTGCATCCAACCAAAAACAAAAAAAAACCCTCAGGTTTTCGCACTTGGTTTTCGCATCCCATTAAAAAAAAAAAAAAAATTAAAATTAAATTAAAAATTAAGTTTGCGAAGTCTGAGTTTTCGCACAGTAGATTTTCGCAACCTACAGTGACCGCAAACCAAGTTTCCGCAATTCTGTTCATATTTTCGGAACATTTTTTCGCATGGACTTCGCAAACCAAAATTTTTCGCATCAGGTTTTCGCATCGTTTAAAAAAAAAAAAAAAAAAGGGTTTTCGCACCGTTCAGGTTTTCGCATTCATCTTTTCGCACTGAGCACTTCGAAAATCTTGATTTTTGCACTCCTAACGAAATCTATTTTCGCAACAGCTCACTTCGAAAACTGATTTTTGAACACTATATTTCGAAAATACTTTTCGCACTCATATCGAAAATTTAAATTTTCGCACCCAAGCACTCCAACAATTTATTTTCGCATCATATCACATCAAAACATTTTTGGCAAATTCTAGAAAAGTTTGATAAATTTCCGAAGTTTTCGAAATCACCTCAAAAGTTTTTTTTGGTATATACCAAAAATCTTTTCGGTACCCAAAATTTTCGATACTTCACAATATTTCTCGATAAATCAAACTTTCGGTGCAGAAATTTTTAGAAGCCAATTTTTTTATTCCAAAACATCTTTGGCACATTATAGAAAAAGCTTTTGGTAACATTTTCGAAGTTTTTCGACGTCACTTTAAAACTTTTCGGTACACACCAAAAAGTTTTCGAGACTTAAAATTTTCGAAACTTCACGACTTTTATCGACACACCAAAACTTTTCGGAGGTGAATTTTTCAAAAGCCAAAAATTATCAAATCTACACAACGCGTTAACGATCGCGTATCCAACTAAATTAAAAAAAAATATAGTAATATTTTAAAATTTTAAAAATCATGGATTCTACTTCCGCAACTTCTGAGATGAGCTTTGACGAGAGTGATTTATATAAAGCTTTTCTTTCTTTGAAGGAAGATTATAAAACCATGCGTCGTGAGCATAAACATGAACGTAGGACTACCCAAGCGTTAGAAACTAAGTTAGCTAGTGCACTAGAAACTATTTCTAGTCTTGAATCAAAATTAGCTAGCTCAGAAACAAACGTTTGTGAGCTAACCAAGAACCTAAATTCCTCTAAGCTAGGCCAAACTCAACTTATAAGTCACGAAAAGACTATAAGTGAGTTAGAAAGTAGACTAGACAATAATTACAAATGCTTAGTTAGGAGTTTAGAAGAAAGATGTCGTCTTACTTGCCAGTTAGAAAACGCGCGTGAGAAAATCACTAATCTTGAATCTCAAGAAGTAAAATTAAAAGCTCAAATTAGTGAACTAACAAATAAATTAAACAATTGCGAACTCGAACACAATAATTATCTGTCTGATTTGAGCAATTCGCGGAGTAGTTTTAAACTTTTATTTGAGGAACGCAGTAAATTGCACTCTAAAGTTCATCACTTAGAGGGCATCCTTGCGAAAAAGGGTCAAACAGACCAAAGTTCCTCTAAAGACTTAGCGTCCAACGGGGAAAATAGTTTACATTCTAATAAACCTATCTCTTGTTGGGAAATTCCGGAGGTTGCTAGTAAAATTGCAGAATTGAACGCAACTCTGGAATCGGAAAGAGTAGGTTTCCGAGCAGAAAAGCAAAAACTTCTAGAGGAGATTTCTAATCTCAAAAATTCCCCGTCCCTACCCGTCTTAAATGAACTCTCTATAGAAAAATCTTCTTTAAGCAGGATATGGGCACACAAATCGACGCCTTTGTTCCTAAAATTAAAAAGACTTTTACTAATAATTCTAAGTCAACGGTGACGAAAGCAAATATGAATTCTAAGTCACCTTTGGCTGGCGCAGAAATGAAATGTAAAAGCAATACGCGTAAAACTGATAAGGAACAAAAGAATATTAGGAAGGAGAAAGGAAAATCGACATTATTTTCCAAAACCAAGGACGACATTGCTAAAGATTCTCCTTCTCCCGCTCCTACCAAAAAGGAAGTTCCTAAAGAAGAAGTTCCAAGCTCAAGCAGGCGAACATCTCAAACTTCCAAAATCTCTCATTCTTTAAAGAATGATAGAGATGGAATTGCTTACACGCACAAAAATGCTTATTATTCTAGTAAGCAAAAGTCCATCAAAAATCATCATTATAGAGTGAATGATGTGAATTCTTGTAGGCAATACGACTCATCATCTGATGACGCATATAGTGCGATAAGTTCGTATTCATACTTGAAATACCCGGTCCAGATTAAGTCTGAAAGACATCTTCTGCGACTGGCTAGGGAGAAAATCTTCAGATCTTCTAAACCTAGACACACGTTCACCGGCGCTGAATTGTCATTTCCCTCTAAGGTTCACCAAACTTGGATTCCTAAATCAGAAATCAAATTAAATAGGACTTTAAAGGATGATTTAGGATGTATATCTGAACCAAATGTGCATAAATTGTTTTCTGCTAATCAGGGAGGACCCATCCAAAAATGGGTACCAAAGTCCTGCTAATATTTTGCAGGAGCCCAATCACGTGTGGTAATTCGACGATGGTTGCTCCACACGCGTGATTGGTATGAGACGAGAGCAACCACAGTTCCCCGATCATGAGTAGTAATTAGAAGATGGCTGCTCCATACTCATGATCGGTACGAGACGAGGGCAACCACAACTCCCAGCATGGTTGGTATTCCGGTAATTGCTCCACAACCATGACTGGTATGCAGCGTGAGCAACTACACCGTAGGTAAATTCTATATATGCATTCCATAGTAAATTTTGGTATGCATATCGAGCTGAAAATATAATATACCTACTTTGCGAATAATAGGGTACATTATAGCTATGCATGCTTCAAAAGGGCTTTTACTTTCAAATTATTGCATGCATGCATACATGAGCCGAAACGCGAAATACCCTATTTTATAGGTACATTTTCATTATGCATACAATTTTAAGATTTTCGAGCTTAAATTTTCAAGTATGCATATAAGCTGAATCGCAAAAATACCTATTTTTCAAATGGAACATTTTAAATATGCATTTTAAAACCTTCAAATTTAAAATGCATATTACGCACGGAAATGATAGATACCATTTTTTCTATAAAATGAGCTTAATTTGAGGGGGAGCTACTATTTTATTTTTAAAAGAGAAGTAACCCTTAATCTTTAGAAGGGAGCTATAATTATATTTTTGAGGGGGAGAAAACTTCAAATATGTGAATTTAGGGAAAGAGATTCACATCGAACTTTCCACGCATCTTTTGAGGGGGAGCAATTTTATTTTTGGAAGCATGCTTTGAGGGGGAGGAATAACAAAATATATATAATATGCATATACTATTATATATATACTAATATATATTACTAATACAATATATATTATATCAATATAATATAGTATAAAAATATATTTTACTAATAACGATTAATATATATATTATATCCATATAATATATAGTATAAAAATATATTTTACTAATAACGATTAATATATATATATATATATATATATATACAAAAAAAAGAAGGCCATCAATATTTAAAAAAAAAAAAAAGAGGCCATAATAAAAAAAAAGAAGAATGTTCTCTCCTCTTCATCAAGCTTCACGGAGATTACCTCCGACCTCCGAAGATGAACCTCAAAAGAAGAATCTCGAGCCTACAACGGTCAACTCTTTTCAAAAGGCGACGGTCGTTAAAAATGCAAATCTCGGTGCTCGCTTCAACCGACATGCTCTGGCTTGCTGACAAATAAAGCAGCACTCACCACTTCCTACCGGATGCATGGATACTTCGTTCCTACGATTCAGTCAAACCCAACTGAATCTAACCTCGGAACATCACCGAGATTCAGTCGAATCACGAAGAAACAGTCACGTCTACTAAAACCTTTTGAAAAGACCGACGCTACATGATTCCCTCTCCTCACAAATTATTCGGACCAACCCCCATAGGTACAGGTGCTAATTTTATTAGCTCCCGGGTAGAAGTCGCCGCAATAGGTCCAACGGCGTGTGCACAACCGAGCCTTACCCACTCGTCTGTCTCACAAAAGACAGGTGTTTCAGAAACCACGGGGAACCACGTCTACTATCACCGCTTCACTCGGAAGTGGGAGATATTGAATTATGTGGTACTCAGCCCCACCACCACACTTCCTTGCGCACTCGAGTCTAGTGTGTCCTCACTCCATATATTTTTATATTTTCTAGGACACATACACTTTTAAACACCTGATCTTTGTGATCAAGTTAGAACTTCCGTAGACATGTCTTGCTTCAACATGATTCGAGGATCGGAAGGAAGTCCTGCCGTTGCAACATCAAAGCAACAACGGTTTCAGGCCATCGTCTACGAGCATAGCTCCTAGATCGATGTTAACGGGAAGTCTTCGTGACCCCGGTTTCTTACACGACGGATTGCCTTTGTGGCTCCGTCTGGTTATTACCATCACCGACCTGTCGTTTGTGTCCTCCTAATCTTCCTACACAAGCATGCCGATCTCGTTAACACGAATCGCCATGAGGGGGAGAAGGGGACACGCATAAACAAACAGGTCGGACCACCCACCAATCTCCGCCGCGCTCACCACTCTGAAGTCGGGCTCCCCTGCACCTGAATGGAACATTCCAAAGGAGCCTAACACCCCACGCGTACCTTCTTCCGGAGCCAGACAAGCTTCGTCGAGGCCGAACCAGACAACTTCCTTCGAAGAAGACGAATCCAGCGCCGAGAAGAAGAAGATTGGAGAAGACTTGACGACTGCCTTAGTGGCTACGTCAGGTTATTACCTAACCTGAGTTCCTACCAACGCCATCCTCATGTCCCGACGACGTGATCTTCTTGCCAAAGATAATGCCTCATTTTGACCCATCGCATGGCGATCTCCCCAACTCGATCTTCATGAGGGGGAGTAGTACTAAAGCAAAATGGGAGCAACACCACGACGAAAGTGCAAGATAGATCAGAAATGCTAAATCCTCAAGCGTCGTCAAATAATCAAGCGAACACCATGGACTACAAAGATCGAAGTTGCTGCCTCGTGTGCGTCTCTCAAAATTTCAAAGAGAACTTCCCAATCCCAACATAAGGTTGACCAAAAGTAGGGGGAGTTGCGCTATTATCGAAAGGAGAGATCGAACACAAAAAGAAGAAATCCGGCAAGCGACTTCAAATCCCTTCCGGCATTTACGAGTCGATCTTACAAAGAAGATTAAGAAGATCTGGTGCCGAGAAGCGAAGAACAAGACACGGTGAGCTTGAAGATCTCCAAAAGAAGAGGTCAAAAGACAAGACAAGGAGGAAATTCGTTTAGGACTCAGGCAAATGCACTAAGCCCCACAAAGATAATCCATGTCGAATTGAAGATTGAACACAAAGGGGGAGATTGTTATGAATATTTTATTGTGTTCAATTAATTATAATTATCTTTGTTGTGTATTTATAAAGATTCTCTTTATAAGAGGCTTAGTGTAATTGGGCTTGTTAGGGGCCCAAGTATTATATACCAAAATGTGGTATAAATACCAAAACCCTAACACATAATAATAGTGTATTGTGTGAAAATCAAAGTGAGCCCCCAACCTCTCAAGAACACACAAGCACCCCACGCGAGCTTCATTCTTCCGATCATCAAATCGTGGTAAGATCGTTTAAATCTTTGTTTAGTTGGATATCTAGGCCTTACAGGAAGTCGGACTTATTTTCACTCGCGCCTACATTTAAGGGTAGTCGGTCTTCCTATTCTCTTCTGATTTTAATTAGGGGAGTGGAAAAAGAGAGCAAAAGTTTAAAAGAGCGTATTACTTAAAAAAAAAAAAAAAGAGAGAGCGCATGCATTTCAGGGGGAGTGATAGTCATAAGCGCAATAGGCGCATATAAAGGGGAATATCACATCAATCATAAGACGCCTGATTTGAAGGGTAGTAATATGCAATTTCTCAAAAAACGCATATTTTTAGGGGGAGCTACTATTTTATTTTTAAAAGAGAAGTGACCCTTATTTCTTTAGAAGGGAGCAATAATTACATTTTTTAGGGGTAGCGAACTTCAAATACGTGAATTTAGGGAAAGAGATTCACAGATTCTTCGAAATTACCACGCATCTTTTGAGGGGGAACAATTATCTTTTAGGAAGCACGTTTTGAGGGGGAGAAATAAAATATATATATATATATAATATAAATATACTAACATATATATTACTAATAACGATTAATATATATATTATATCCATATAATATATAATATAGTAATATACATATTACTAATAACGATTAATATTATATTAAAAAAAATAATAATAAAAAAAAAACTTCTCTACTCATCATCAAGCTTCATGGAGATTACCTCCGACCTCCGAAGATGGACTTCAAGAGAAGAATCTCGTGCCTACAACGGTCAACTCTTTTCAAAAGGTGACGGTGGCTGCAAATGCAACTCTCGGTGCTCGCTTCAACCGACCTGCTCCGACTTGCTGACAAACAGAGCAGCACTCACTACTTCCTACCGGATGCATGGATACTTCGTTCCTACGATTCAGTCAAACCCAACTGAATCTAACCCCGGAACATCACCGAGAGTTAGTCGAATCACGAAGAAATAGCACCGTCTACTAAAACCTTTTGAAAACACCGACGCTACATGATTCCCTCACCTCACAAATTATTCGGACCAACCTCCATAGGTACAGGTGCTAATTTTATTGGCTCCCGGATAGAAGTCGCCGCATTTGGTCAAACGGCGCGTGCACAACCGAGTCTTACCCACTCGTCTGTCTCACAAAAGACAGGTGTTTCAGACATCACGGGGAACCACGTCTTCTATCACCGCTTCACTTGGAAGCGAGAGATATTGAATTATGTGGTACTCAGCCCCACCACCACACTTCATTGCGCACTCGAGTCTAGTGTGTCCTCACTTTTCATATGTTTTATATTTTCTAGGACACATACACTTTTAAAACACCTGATCTTTGTGATCACGTTAGAACTTCCGTAGACATGTCTTTCATAGACATGCTTCGAGAATCGGAAGGAAGTCATGTCGTTCCAACATCAAAGCAACAACGGTTTCAGGCCATCGTCTACGAGCAAAGCTCCTAGATCGATGTCAACGGGAAGCCTAAGTGGCCCCGGTTTTACACCTCCCCCGGTAAGTCTGTATGATTTACCGTCAACGACCAGAGTGTCTACCAAATGGGTGGATTACAAGGACCGGTCGGAAGTCTTGAACCAAGTTCAAGCCACACTTCGTGTGCAAACGGAGTGCCTTAGTGGCCCCGGAGGTGATACCCGCTTTGTAACGGAGGAGCGCTTCAATCAAGCCCTGGAGTCCTCGCCACAAAATTCAAAGAAGATATTATGGTGGCCGTTCGGGACAACAGGACGAACCCAGTCGAAGACACACTCTCCTCCGTTCCTGAGCAAACGCCAAACCATCTCCACCACCCTATCCACATCGATCTTTCTTATCCACAAACTACCCAAACCACTCCACCATCACCATTTCACCTCTGGTATTTCAAACGGAACCCGCTCCACATATCCCACATCCCCGAACATTAGCTCGCTTGATCAATCCCGACCATACCTCTTCACGAGCTATAACTTGCTTCCTCTGCATTCTTAACGGCCCCAGGAGACCGAATCTATTAGATATGTGCCGAGGTGATCATCCCTCTTCAAAAGAAGACACGACGACCGTGAAAACGACCGTCGTGAGGGGGAGAAGAGACATAGACCATCGAGCACAACAAAGGGTAGAGGAAGCCACCCGAACCCACCAAAACAGTCCCAAACAAGCGAAAACAAAGATATTCGAGTCCAAGTCCAGACAACAACAACAAGCCCCAAGCTAGCAACGACGACAAAGCGTATCTTCTACTATTTCCGGTGCACACTCATATCAAAATCCGCACCAGATCATCGACAACTATATCCTCGAGGAATCATGGATCAAACATCGAGAGTTTGAAGCCGAGGCGAAATTCATAATCTTCAAACATCGCAAGACCTTCAAACAGTCTCTCAAAACTATCTATGTGTTAGGCGAAGCCGTGGATAGACAGCTGGACTTAGCAGCACCATGGATCGAGGACACGTGTCAAAATATCTGGAGGAAGTTAGATAGAATGAAGATGCTTGATCAACTAAATATGAGAGGGCTATCAAAGTTGAGGTAGGGCGACATAACAAGAAACTTATGGATTCTCGGCGACAGAGGTGATGTGCCGGCACGAATCACGGAAGATTAAAAGAACTTGTTCAAAGAAAAGTCGCCCTTTGTCAACAGAATACAAGTATAAGAAAAGAACCTAGGTAATATCAGATACCTAGAGTTCAAGGTGATTTGGTACGATGGTACGTTAAACCTCAACAAGAAGAACGAGAAAAGACCGCTCAAGATGTAAGAGATTCCAAAATTCTGCGATGGTACGTTAAAACTGATCAGCGAAAGGATCACCAAAATCGAAGACGATTATCGCAAACTTTCTACAAAGACAGAGCAGCAAAACACTTAAATGAATCTCCTACGGGGATCATGAGCTCGTTCTACCGGCGGAGGAGAAGACAGAGCCGTGCCACATCACTCAAAGACTTAAAGACAAAAGATGAAGAACACAAAGGGGGAGATTGTTAGGAATATTTTTAATTGTGTTCTTTTAGTCTTTTTAGTCTTTGTGTACTTCAAATATAAATTTGTATTGTTGTTATAGACTTAGGCTCTTTATATTAGATGTTTAGTTTGTCTAGGGACCAAAAATGTAATTATGCCAAAATGTTGGCATAAAGGTGGGCTAGGGCTTCCACATGTGTAATCCTTCATTGAATTACCCACTTGCAAAGATCAGCCGCCCCTCTCTCTCTCTCTCACTGTTCCATCAACGAAAACATACCAAGGAGAAGAGAAGAGCTAAATCCATATAAATCCCGAGGGTTGCTGGGTTTTGGTGACCTACAGAAACAAAACGAGTGTTCGAGTTCCATTTCATTGACGCGAAACGGTCGTGGCCGTTCCAGTTGTTTTTTTTTTTCGACTCTCTCGCATAGCATATATCTCATTTGCTTCAATTTTTATTATCTGAAACTATCTTTATCTTCAGTACTATTATCAATTTTTTCTTCTTGCGGATTCTTCTATAATTTAATTTCAAGGCAGTTTTTAATTTATTTTTTATTGAAGTATATTTTGTTCGTGGTTAGAGCATGTAGATGTTTTTGAAGCAGCATATGGTTTGCCGTGCCAGACGGACATATACTCACTGATTTTGAAAAAAAGTTCGTTCTCGCCGATATATCGTCGTTCTAGCTGTGGTATCGGCTGAACAAAAAAAAAAACATTGATCCCATACTTTGGCACCAAGGAACTGCCTTTACATACTATTTTGACTTCAAACAGTATGGAGCATTTAATAGAAATACTAGTATTTTTTTGCACACTTAATGCGTGTGCTTCATATAAATATATAATTTTATTTGTAATTTATATTGTTTAATCGATGAAATATTATTTTTAATATATATTTACAAACATAATTTGTAGGATATAATTATAATAAAAAAAGTTTAGGATTAAAAATGATATTACTCAATTAAAATAAATTCTGAAAAAATAGATCAAATTGCAAATAAGTTTACGTACAAAAATTGACAGTTTTTATCCCCCTCTCCCAGTTAATATATAGTATAGGTTGTTCATTATATCCTATTAGGGTTCGTTTGGTTCGTGAGTTTATATTTAGGAGGATTTAAATTAGTATGATTTATACAAAACTAATTAGTGTGTATAAAATAAAGTGTGTGTTTGGTATAAATTTAATATATATAAACACATAATTTATATAAAACTATGAACCAAACACCTCAATATCCTATAAACTAACTTTTAAAATGTCTAAACCCATAAACCAAAGAAGGCCTTACAGTTTTAATCTTATTATTTTCTTTACCCCCGAATTTTACTTTTCTTAGTTCTTTTACCACCAAATTTTTATTTTATAGATTTGGACCCCCCAAACTCCTACTTTCTGCTTCGACCACTGAGTTCAAAGTTGTCAAGAATGAAGTAATATTAGGTTTGGTTTGTTGTATTGCATGATTTATATTGCTGATATTATTTGATGTCATTGCCCACCTCGACTAGTATTGTATGATGCGTAAAAATTACATATAAGTATGATATGAATCTACATAAAAACTACATTAAAGTCTTCAGAAACTGCGTAATTATGTATTATTATGCATCTTGTCTGTATAATAAAATGTACAATAATTATTATTATCTTTTCTAAGAAAAGAGAAATAAACAACCCTATAGAGCTCCTGGCCAACCACCTTTCCTCGGATCACAAACTGCTGTAAGAACTCCGTCGACACTCTCAACTACGAATTGGCATATTGCTCCGCCTCCTTTACTATCGTCGAGTTTGTGGCCTCTGCCCGTCAGCGACCGTTTTTTCTCTTCCGACAGCTCGAAATGTTTTCCGTCAAAGACCGTCCAGTTTTCGCAAGATACAACCTCCGAATTCAGCTGCGTCCATGGAGAAAAAAGAAAAAAGAAAAAAAGAAAAGTATTTAACCGTTTTTACGAATGGTGGTTTGTATGATATACGCCACTGCGAAGCTTCGGTATATAAATCTACGAACCGAATGGTAGATTCTTGGACTTTCAACAGCTGCTAAAGGATCCATCCCCAATACAAAATGGTTGATGAAGATCTGAATAACAGCTGGGATAATGTTCGAACCGCCGCCTCCTCCGATAGCTCCGGCGAATTGATTATCCTATATATGAACGAACGAATGAATGAATGGGAACGGTTTAATATCGAAACCGCCGACTGCGATTCTCCGGCAAGAAGTATGCAAAAAAAGTACCTTGAGGATGATGATTGGGGTCATAGAAGACAGAGGCCTTTTGTTGGGCTCGATAAAGTTAGTCTCGGCAGGAGGCAGATTATCGCAGGTTTCATCCGTCGGCGTCGAGAAATCGGCCATTACGTTGTTGAGAATGATCCCAGTCGACAGCGAGCGCATTCCTCCGCCGAAACGATCGTTCAGCGAAGTCGTCATCGACACCACGTTTCGATCTTTATCGACTACTATTATATGACTCGTGCCATCGTCCACGAACTGACTCGACCTAAAAAAGCAAACAGAGAACGTAAAAAAAAAAATTAAAAAATAAAAGGGACCTTCATTAAAACTAACTAACCTGGCGCCGTAGTGTGCGGCACTAAACGTTTTCTCGTCGTCTATCTTTTCGCGAATACTATCAGCAAAAGCAGAGCAGAGCATCTTAGATACTGTTTCGTCGACGTCTTCAAAATTGGGGTCGCCCAAGTTCATTCTTGCGGCGTACATATGCTTCAGCGCCTCAGCTAAACGGTGAGGGCCCGCCGGTCCTCTTAAAGCTTCTTCGCTTCCATAACCGTCCAGAATATTTAAAACCTGTATGGAAAAAAAAAAAGAAAAAAAAAGCGAAGTTTGGTCGAGAAATGATTCTATAAATTCCCGATACAGCTCGACGCACACGACAGATACTAAAGCTTACCAGGCCAAGCCCCAACGCTCCACTAGAAGGTGGCGGCACGCCGAGTATCTCATATCCAAAAGCTTCGGTCGACAAGGCCGCTGTCACTTTGGCTTTGTAGTTTCTCAAGTCATCCATCGCCAAGATTCCGCCGGCGTTTCGCACGTCCTCCACGAGCTTTTCACCAATCGGTCCGCCGTACAGCACTTGAGGTCCTATTTCGGCTACGGCCTCCAAAGTTTTCCCGAGCTCGAGATTGACACAGAGATCGCCGGCTTTTAAGAGCTCGTCGCCCCTCATGAATATTTCTCTCAGGCCGGGATCCTTTGCTATTATGTCCCTCGAATATTCCAAGTAATAAGCGGTAAACGGACTAACCTCAAATCCTTCCCTGGCGAACTTAATCGCGGGCTGAAATAAATCTCTCCAAGGCAAACGGCCGAACTCCGCCCAGGCGTGATACAGCCCGAAAAGCTCGCCAGGAACGCCCATAGACATCGGCCCGGCGGACTTGGCCATCGGATCATTCGCATACATATCCTGCAGCAGATGTGGCAAATTGCGATTCTTACGCCGAAAAAACAAAAAAAATGGAAACTCGATGTTATGATTGAAAACCACAGACCCTCGAAGCGCCTGAAGGTGCAGTTTCTCTCATATTAACTGCCACGGTTTCTTTCGAATTAGAACCTCTAACGACCATGAATCCGCCCCCTCCTATCCCGCTCGACATTGGGCTCACCACACCCAGACAAAATGTAGCTGCAATCGCCGCATCAACAGCTCCGCCGCCTTTTACGAGGATCGAGGCGCCAACCTCGGAACATCTGCCATCGTCGGATGCAACGACTGCTTCGGCTGACTCAACGAGGCTGTTCCTACTTGCCCACGGACCTTCTCCGTCAAAGCAGACGACAGCATTTATACAAACTGCTCATAGAGCATATAATCGTTGGAAAAAAAAGTGCCCATTAATTAATAGAAAACTTCTCTCAATCCTACTATTCTCTATTTGGCCATGACTTCAATTGTGCTTTTTCTAACAACCTAATACTATCCCATATACAGAAAGGGGAATAGTTAGAATATACCGTTTGATTTGATCTCCGATTCAGTGCCCATCTTCTCAGCTCTCTAAGCTCTTAATTCAAGCAGAAATTCTCGGAGATTGTTCAAATTTGTATATCTTCAGAAGTTCTGTCTTCTATTGATCTATAAATACGATAGAAGCAAAACATCATATATAAACAAGCCAGTTTTTTTTTAAAAAAAAAAAAAAAGAAAGAAAGTAGAAATTAAACAGAACTTACGAAGTATATCTCCAATCAGAACAAGAACTTACTCACGGTTTTCGATGGAAGCTAAACCATAGAACTTGATGATTAAGCAAACGCGGCGGGCGAGCTTACGGAAGTCGGCTGCTGACGTGGCAACTGAAGACTGTTTCCTTGTTTGTTTTTTTTCTTTTTTTGTTTTCTTTTGTATTGTTTTTCGTGCCTTGTTGGAGTGAAAGTGGAAATATCGACTATTTGAGTATAATATATATATATATATATATAATATATATGTCTGTTGAACAAGAAACTGCTGTTTTTTTTCCGCGTACGCCGAAGCTAACAGCGGCATGGCGACGTCACTTGTCTATTTTTCTTATTAATGAATTATTTTGATAGTAACAACTGTCATTGAATAGTTTTCAAAATCTAGTGATGTTAAAGATTATTGTAATGAAAGAATCTTCGAAAATTTGAACGTCTCGAAAATCAAATGAAGTTGGATTGCTTTTTTTTTTTTTTCTTTCTTTTTTTTTTTAGTAAATGGGCAATTTGAATCAAGTAAATACTGAAGCTAACGTGATATCCTGCAAGCTATATTAATCAGAAGAATTACACAAAGATAGCTCAATATATTAGGAATGCATGACTGAATAATTAGGCTGAATTTTCACTTTATTCGTATACACGGACAAATTATTATTATTATTATTATTATTATTATTATTATTATTATTATTATTATTATTATTATTATATTAAGAGTGAGAACAACTTAAAAACTGTTAATTTTGATGTATCAATTTAGATAGAGATTTATAATTTAATCCCTCATTTTATTGTTTATTTCAATTACATCCTCATAAATTATTTTTTATTTTTAATTAATACACCATTAAAAATACATAAGAATTTCAAATATATTAAATTAAATTTAAGATAAATCTTATAATATATATATATATATATATATTATTACACATATAAATGTGCTTATAAAACTAGTTATTATTATTATTATTATTATTATTATTATTATTATTATTATTATTATTATTATATTTATGCCTATAGATAAGAACGATCACTCTGCAACGCCACAAACGCGAAGTACACGCGCTGTCTCTGCACTGCCCGCACACGGATTCGCCCACAGCAGCATCGCTTCCAATAAATACAAAGGCCTTCAGACATCTAAGTCAACAGCTCAACACATTACTATTAAGACAATGGAGTACACTAACGGCAAGAATCCCACCTCGCCGCCTACATCCTTCAAACGCAGGCTGACGCAGTCGATATGCTCCACGTGCTGCTTCACAATCCGCCGGAGCCACCGCTCTCCGCCCGATGAAACCCCGACTTTGGTCTGGCGCAACGCCGACGCCTTCTACGAGGTCAGGGAGAAGTGCCGCAATGCGCTTGGGGTGGCGAAGCATACGAA
Source organism: Lindernia subracemosa (assembly GCA_028392965.1). Classification (NCBI taxonomy): domain Eukaryota; kingdom Viridiplantae; phylum Streptophyta; class Magnoliopsida; order Lamiales; family Linderniaceae; genus Vandellia; species Vandellia subracemosa. The sequence continues at coordinate 4,994,642 of JAQPCC010000002.1, read as the reverse complement.
GAAGTGCTCTTCCGCGGACTTCAGATACGATCCCCTGAGCTACGCCCTCAACTTCGAGGACGACGATGCGGCGGCGCTGTTGAGGAATTTCTCGGCGAGGCTGCCGCCGTCGCCTGCCGTTTCCACCGCTGTCAGTTGAGGGTTTTTGGCTATGGAAAGCTCTCCCCTTTTTTATTATCCTCTTTATGATCGTAAATTGAGCCCTGAGGGCTGTTTTTAGCTTAGACCATCTCCAACCGAAATACCCATTCTTATACTCAAAATGCAGTAATCACATCAAACAGTGATTCTTCTCCAACCATTTAACTCATTTTCAAATTCAAAAGAATATTCTCAAAATATTCCCTTTTACAGCAACTGTTATAACTTTTCAATATTACTCACATATTTTACAATTTTACAAATTAGATTATAATAAGAAATATTTAATCAAATTAATTGTAAAATGATTGTATTTATCATTGATGGAAAATGGCCATGCTACAACATCGTTTATTTTATTATTATTATTTTAATATTTTATTATTCATTTTGTCTCTAGATAGATGGTGGATCTAGATAGATGATGGATGGCTTATCCAAACTCTTCTAAAGCGAAGCATTTGTTTCACGGCAGAACGTCATAAAGTTACAAGTTAATGGTTCCAAAAAGATAATCATTAATTTTAGGAGGACCTTTTTGTATGACTTCAAAAGTTTTACGTGTATGAACAGTACAAACCCAAATATGGGTTTCTAGGTGAGAGAATTTTATACTAAACCCATTATGGGTATGCGAATTGGCATTGGTTGGGGCAATTTTTGGTGTTTGGGATGAAGTATAGGTATCCATTGGAGACGGTCTTATAGATGTTTCCATTGAAGAAGCATAAATCGATGTTTCTTCACCGTATAAAATTGGCTAAATTGCATTTAATTCAATCTTGATTTAAAAAATAACTAAAACCCCTATTATTTATAAATAATATAAAACACTATCGTGATTTATTTAATCATGCGCTTCTTGTCATTTTTATTTCTAATTGGGGGATACAATGCTATATTTTAGACATCATGGGAGGTACGGTGCTAAGTTTTAGACAACACATGAGAGTTTCACGCAATAAAAAAACCATATGATAATAATGCGGATTTTAGTATATCGACGTGGGGTAAAGCATAATTTACTCTATAAAATTCTGTATTTTCTTTCACCTTTTTCTTTTATATTCTAAGGCATTTTGTTATTGAATCTTTGACATTGCCCGAGTGTAAACGATACCCAATTTTAGTTGAAAATTTCCCATAATCTATTCCACAAATATTAAACATGAAAAAATAATAACAAAAGGATTTAACCTAAAAAAGAAAAAACTCTAAAATCATGGAAAAAGAAAACATAGGCGAAACAATGCCGTCTAAAAATAAACTTTGTGAAAAATTGCAATATCACAATTCTTTTACTCTCACTTACACCAAAATTTTAATTCTCACTTGATGAAATTTTTTTTCAAAGTTAACTATTAATACAAATTACCTTTATAATGTGTTTAAATTAGAGGGCATAACCCTCCTTCGATGTGAGAACTCAGATGACTTCTTTTCCTACCCTAAGTGTGATGAAAATAACATTAACACAAAATAGCTAAGCTCACAGCTTTCTAATTTCTTGTTTCTATCTTGTAAATGAATTTATAATATTTAAAGAAGCTTCGTCGTCACTAACAAAGCCCAACTTGCCTCGAACTCTTACTAAATATCTTATGTAATGAATTTAAAATTTAGTTTCGACTCTTCCTTTCCACACATTAAGAAGGAACGCGCCTACGAAACAAAGCAAGCGCACGCAACAGGCAAACTATATGTTATATATGTATATCCTATTTAAATTTATATATGTATACATTTCATATCATTCTTACCATTCTTTGCAAGTATAAATAATACATCTTTCCATCACACCATATATTCATTCATGGCCAGCAACGCCACTCGCCCGTTAGCTTTCGCCACGCCGTACTCGCCAATCCCTGAAGCCCGGCCCGAAGACGGAGACGCGGCCGCCGGAAATGGGTGCTTCGGGCTCTGCATTCCCGGCCCGACGGCATGGGCTGGTTCGAAATTCAAGAAGATGAAGGAGTTCTCCGAGGTCATCGCAGGGCCGAAGTGGAAGAACTTTATCAGAAAACTCGGAAAGTTTTGCAACCCTAGGAAGAGCAACGACGAAACCGTGCAGCAGTTTCGTTACTCGCCGGAGAGCTACGGTCTTAACTTCGCCGGCGGTCGAGGTGGCAAGGAAGAAGACGATGACCAGGGTTTGCTTCATAGCTTCTCGGCGAGGTTTGCTAATCATTCTAATGTCGCAAATATCAAATAATGAATGAATGGGGTAGACGATGGATGCTATTTCGTTTTGCTCAATCTATTATTTGATTTTATTAATTATTAATTTTCTTTTTTATATATATAAATATATATATATATATATATATAAATCTTTGGTCAACTGTGATGAAGCTGTTTTAGTTGGCCGGCGTCACAATGTTGACCCAAACACAATGATTTAAATAATAAGTATAAAATGGCCGCCCTCTTGATTTAATTAAAGGGACGTCACATTCATAAGATTTTAATATTTCTATAGAAAAATAAAATAAAATAAAATCAAATCAAATAGCAATCACAAAATTCATATAATAACGAGAGCAAAAACCAAAGTACATAGACATGTAAGAAGATTCAAACACCAAAGTACACAGACATGTAAGAAGATTCAACACCACAAGACCATACAACAGCAGCTAATGGCTATGCAGTTTTTTGAATGTTCAAAATATAAGATATTATCTAATTAAGCTACAACGAACTAAAACTGCACTATTATGCTTTCAGATCTCTTGTATGTAGCATTTTGTTGATTATTCGCTTCACTCCCACGAAGTTCCGACGAGGTCTCTTTAGTTCAGGCAAAGTGCTCATTGCTGGTCATTTTCTCACCTGCACTGCTGATTCGTTTTGTCGTAAAATCGAGGGATGTTGTGTGTAGAAAATACAATGCAAGAAAATGGGTCGCAAGAAAAAATGAGTCTTTACCTCTTGCGCTTGCTTTTCTGAGAAGTCGACGAAGAGGGGTTGCTATGCCAGTTCCTCTTTCTCTGGTTGATGAACCAATTGTTAATCTGCTTCAGCTGCAGCCCTGTTTCTTGGACCAGCCTTGCCTTATCTTCCTCCTGTTAGAAAAACAGAGAAAAAAAAATTGATCATTTGAATTCTTTTGAGTGATATATACGGATCAAGATAAAGCTTTGATTTTTATGAAAAAGATGATGTTTTGAGCCAAAAAAAAAAAGTCAGAATATACTGTAAAAAAGCCCTAGGATCATGTTTCATTACAGTGGGATAAGGCCACTTGGAATGGGACTGCCACCAAGCTTTCAAGACAGAAGTGGTGTCGCCTGGCAATTTTCCCGCACGTCTCTTACGTAATATTTCCTCTCTGATGTCAACTATCTTCTCCTTGTATCCCTGCAATGGATAAATCAACCCACCTTACTCATATAGTGAGTTCATGTATGTAATGAAACAAAAGGCAGTTTCGTTTTCTTGCAGTCACCTGTTTGAGCTCGTGCTTAAGTTCTTGCCTGACACGTTCCATTAAGGATCTCTCGGTCTCGCTGGGGACCAAGGGACCAAATCCCATGTCTGCTCCATCGAGGCTATCATCGAACAAGTTGGTCTCGCTGTCCACTTGGTCCTCGTCATCGTCCGACATGGTTGCCCCCGTGCCTTCGCCTGGTGCCACACCTATTGCAGCAATTTGATTCCAAAAAAATAATTAAGTCTTCGTAATTTTTAGATTTTTCTATTAGTTTCAAGGGAAACAGAAGCTTTGAACTGCGAAAAATGAAAGGAAGACTTGAAATCAAGACAAAAAAAAGGAACCTGTGAGGCTTTGCAAAGACTGCTCGAGCTCCCAACAGGCCATGACTGCTTCCATTGCATGGACACGGACATGTTGTTGCAGTTGTTCTTTGAACGATGAGAGCAGCAGAACGTAATGCGTCTATATGAACGAAAACAGTTAAGAAAAGGGGCGTTACGATAAGAAGAACATATGGTGAAAGAAGATCAGACAATTCTATTGCAGGTTTAAACAAGTCGAAACTTGACATTCTGGATGCAAATTGTTTTCTTTCTCAATTATGAATGAAATCAAGATGCAAATTGAAGGGTTATTACAGCATAGTCTCGAGTTCTCGCTTTAGATACTACCTATCGATCTTGGTCCGAGACAGATAAATATTCTCTCGAGCATTATAAACCAATTATCATCGCCACGAAAACTATGGGATTCCAATTTTGATGGGACAAGTAGATACTGCTACTCAATATTGAGCAGTTTGAACTACAGCTATATACCTCATCGAATCATAGTTCCTACTAGTTTTTGCTCTCACAAATATGCTTCCTCAAACGATGTAACTAATAGTAACTTATGCTTATGAACTAAGCCCATAACTCACTTAGACCAAACTTAACTGCCTGTTAGAATCAGGAAAATGAAGTCACTCAACAGCTTAGCTAAGAGATCTTGTTTGTCCCAACAACACAAAAAAAGAAGTTTTTATTACAGAAATTCTGATGAATATGAAAAGAAAAGGACATGAATGAAAACATAGCCTGAATTCCAAGAGCAACACATCTTCCAATCTCAACTACTTCAATAAAATGCCAAGAAAACAAAGAAATAGGGGATTTAATCTTAACCACGAAGCAGGGGAAAATCAAATACTTGATAAAAAAAAAACAAATAAATTAGTCAACTCCGCAATAGGGAAAGGAAAACAAAGCGAAAACAAAGAATAGTAGACGAACCATGAAATGGTCGAGATCCTTCTCATCAAGGGGCTGCTGCCCACCGCCGTGTGCGAGGGCCGAGTACTTAGCCACGACCTGCTGAGACTGAGCCAGCTGCGCGTCAATCCTCGGAAGCTGGTCAACCGGCGTGGCTATGCGCAGACACGCCACGTGCGCCGACAGCAGCTGCTCGTACAAGGGGTGGTTCAAAATATCGGCTTTGCACTTGTCCCTCTCCCAGCTGTTGCTATTACCGCTATTGCCGTCGTCCCCTTGCTGCAGGAGGTGGTGCGTCCGATGGCTCTCATCCGCCGCGGCCTGGGGTTGACTTTGGTTGGCTGTGGTCGTCGGCAGCCACTGGTGCTGGCTGAGCTGCCACGCGGCGGAGGAGCCCGCGTTGGCCGCCGACGGTGGGATTTCTTGGGAGAGGTGCTGGTGGTGGTCGTGGAACGACATCCTCTTGGGGAAGGAAAAACAAACAAGTAAATTCTTTGAGCCTACCCTGCGATTACTGTGGTGTGTGTGTGTGATGCTTCTTAGCCCTCTGTTTCTGTATATGCGTTGGTGGTCCTGTTTATGGATAGTAGGTCGTGTTGCTATTATTGTAAGACTTTGGAGCACGAGAGAGAGAGAGAGAGAGGGAGAGAGAGGCTTTGTAATGCTTTTGCTTTTTGTTTGTAATAAATAACAACTGCTGTGAGTATGAAAAGGAGACAAAAACATAAGACAATTGTAAAAAAGAATAAAAAGAAAAGGAAATTATTAGTACTAATTTAATGCAAACTTGATATAGATGTATATAATATAATTTTATGTTTTGAGTAATATATAATTTAAGGTATTTAATATATAAATTATAATTTTAAATTTTATTTTGCATTATTTTTAAGAATATAAAAATAAAAAAATTATTTATGAGGATTCGATTATAATAAACTTAAAAATTAAAAGGTGAAATAGTAATTCTTTAAATTAAAATAAATAAATAATAAAAGAATAAAGTCGTAATTACGGTGTCCGAAATTTAGAAAGTGAAAAGCTTTAAACCCTTATGCAAGAGTTTAATTTTTTGGAGCATTCTCTTTTTATTGAAAAAAAAGAGGAAATTTGGTTTGTACTAATGTGTTTAAGGCGTTTTCGATTGATGTCCAAAGTATTTTTCAACTTCGATAAATACATTAGTGATTAGGTTTTTTTCAGTTGGTGTCCAAAGTAATTTTCAACTAAGGTAGATACCCCTGAGTTTAATGGTTTTCAGCTGGTGTTCAAAGTAATTTTTGTAGGTACCTCTAACATATGATGAAATATAACTCCGTGATTTTAAAATACAAAAATGAGATCTTTAGGTGTTGAAGCCGCTAATTGCTAATGAGATTCTAGAAAAGACAAAAAACGGTTCCTACACCTAAAAATTTTGGTTTTTTTTCCTTTGAAAATCACGGAGTTATGCTTCGTCAAACGTGAGGGATATCTACAAGAATCGAAAAGTACTTTGAGCACCAAATGGAAAAGCCTTAAACAAAGTGATACTTACTGGAGTTGAAAAATACTTTGGACACCAACTAATAAAGGCTTAAACACATGAATACCTTCCGAAATTGAAAATAACTTTTGACAACAACAGGAAAAAATTAAACACACAAGCATTAGCCCCATTTTTTTAAAAAAAAATGTTGTTCAAAATTAAAGGGTAAATCTGTAAATTGACAACGGCGCACTTATATTCCCCCAAAACATAGGACCACAAGAGAGAGAATTAGGCCAAGTCGCCGCCACATGTCGGCTTCTCCGCCACATGTCGGCTTCTCCGCTCATGGACCACCTTAATCACAACGCCTGGGCCCCACTTCTTTGGAAACCACGCGCACAACAAGCAATCAATCAGCCAATCGCCCTCCGTATGTGGGCCCCACTATTTCCACAATATTATTAATAATAATAATGAATAGGCGGTCATGTAGATAGGATAGTTGGACGGTAATAATTAGAGAGAAACTTTGGGATTAAATCAAACATGCATAATAAAAACAATAATTCACACTAAAACACAAAAATATATACCTAAGAAGAATACATATATAAATGCATGGAACTAAGATAAAACTATCCAAGGGTTTTTGTGTTTTAAGTAGGGGTGTAAACGAGCCGAGCCCGAACATGGGCTTTGGCAGGTAATGTATATAGTCCTCCTCTCGAACGCTTTTATAATGTAAGTATTTAACTTTTTTTATTCATAAAATTAATGTATGAACTCGTTGCAAAGTTGCAAGTGGTTCTCTCTACAAATTGATGTCATGGTATTTCTATATCAATGAATTTTGATAAAATGCAAAATAGTCCTCAATATTTATCCTATGAACCAATTTAGTTTTCGATGTTTCGTCTGAACCAATTTAGTTCCTAATATTGTCGATTTTAGACCAATTTGGTCATTTCGTCACGACATCAATTTTAACGAAAATCTCACACGTGCCACATACTTAATCATGTCTGGATCGATAAAATTGAAATGATTAATTTCAATAACCATTTCAATTTTATCGATCCAACCATGATTTATTGTGAGATACGTGTGAGACTTCCGTTAAAATTGACGTTTATCGTGAAAGAATGACCAAATTGGTCCAAAATCGATAACAATAACCATTTCAATTTTATCGATCCAAACATGATTAAGTATGTGACACGCGTGAGATTTCTGTTAAAATTGACGTTTATCGTGAAGGAATGACCAAATTGGTCCAAAATCGATAACAATAACCATTTCAATTTTATCGATCCAAACATGATTAAGTATGTGACACGTGTGAGATTTCCGTTAAAATTGACGTTTATTGTGAAGGAATGACCAAATTGGTCCAAATGAGAACTAAATTGATTCATGCGAAACATCGGAGACTAAATTGGTCCATACGGTAAACATTCGGACCATTTTGAATTTTATCACTCGATGAATCTATTACTCAGTAAGTTAATGCGAATGGAATCGAACATATTGTATTCATTGACACGGAGAAAATATTCAATTTTGATACTTTATTCTAATTTTCGAATATATACATACAAATATGATATACAGCAACAGCACAACAGATAGATACACCAATTAATCACATCAAATCGACGAAATTGACTAATATTCTAACATCTTCGTCCAACGTTGAAAAATTAAATTTCTAGTTTTTAGTGTAAATATTAATTTATTTAAAAAAAAACCATGTAATTTCTAGATTCCGCGTGGCACAACCGTGTATCTTCATCAACAAAATACAAAATCACATCAAGTTATTTTCTTTTTCCTTTTTTTCTTTTATTTTATGAAAGAATGAAACAATAAATAAACATGCAAAGTTATAAATTTGGATTACCAAGTATACTAATTTTTTATTTGGGGTCGCTCTATTCGATAATTGTAAAAATAAGTCTAACTTCATATTTCTGAATAAATTTGAGTCTACTATCATTAATTATAAGCTGGCAATATATTAGACAATATTACATGTAATCAACTAAGTGGATAGTAGATATTATGTGTCAACATTCGTAGGTTTCCGTTAATGGCATAATTTTATAATTATCAAATACATTGTCCAAAATTAAAAAATAGATCTCCGTTACCCAAATTTACAATTTGATCAAATAAACTATTTAGTAACATAACTCATAAGCTAGCTAGATAATCATCAGCACGACTTCATATAGTTGGTAGTTAGTTCCTCGCTTTGTGTAATAACCTACTAATCAAATCGTGTATATATATTTATATATATATATATATATATTATATATATCTTTCTATTATATTAAAGGAGAAATGTGTATAGTAACTATCCCAAATCAATTGGTATGTCATGTAAAATTACACATTTATCCTTAATCTTACTATTTATTCATATTTTATCCTTACAAAATAATTTTTTGAATCCACTTACAAAAAAAATACATTATTAAAACTAAATTTAAGATTTCATTAGTAAATATTTTGAATAAAAAAATTAAAATATAGTAATATCATATTTATATATTATAGCACACGCATAGAGTGTGCGATATATACTAGTATATATTAACGTGCTTGCCCCGTAATTCCATCCATACTTTATGTATTTTATATCAAACAATATAATAGTAATAATAATAATAATAAGATATTGATATTATGTCCCAAATCTTCTAGGGGTTTCTTCGTCCCTTCCTTAGTAAACTAATAATCCATATTATTCTCTCTCAGAAACTTCCTTTCTCTGCAAGGAAAATGATTTTGTCCGTAAATTAAACCTTCTCTCACAATCAAACAACAATAGTAGTCGTTGGTATTCTCTATATAAGCATACTTCATCGTGTTGTAGAATTAAGTTATTTATAATTGATAAAAGAGATGGAAAAGAGAGGATTACTTATATCATCATTTAACAGAGACACTTTGATGATGAAGACAAAGATGACAAGTACACACACACACACACATATATATATATATATATTGTGTTAGTTTCAACTGGAATGTTTGATAATTTCATTCTAGGGTTCATTTTTGTATATATATATATATATATATACGTAGATGTGGCGAAGATGGGTGAAAAAGAATGGTACTTCTTCTGCCGAAGAGATCGGAAGTAATAGACGGGAAAGAGAACGAATCGGGCGACTGAATTGGATTGTTGGAAGGCCAGTGGTAAAGACAAAGAGATCTATTACAATAACTATAATAGTGGTAGTAGTAGTACGTCGGCAAAGCTTGTTGGGATGAAGAAGACGTTTGTGTTCTACAAAGGGAGAGCACCCAATGGGAGAGAAAACCAATTGGATAATGCATGAATACAGACTTGAAGGAACTTACAGTTTGTCAAGAACAGATCATAATAATATATATATATATATGTATATATATATATATATATGAATATTCAATTGCTATATAACTTCTATGATTTGAATCATCTTCTCTACGATGATTACGATGCAGCGTTAAAACTTCCCGCATTAACAGAAGCTTCCACCTCTTGCAATGATCATGGAGTAGAAAGAGACTTCAATGGGGACACTAAATATATTATTCCTCCATCACCGTCGCGATCATTCTCTTGATCTTATAATGATCTTGAATCAGAAATAATAATAATCTTCATGCAAGAGTACTGTGCTGGCCAGGATGAACAAAACCCTAATTAATGTCCTCCTTTTGCCTGCTCATCATATAACCACGGAACATCGGGCAATGCACAAACTCTTATTCATCATTCATCGTCAGTGTGTTAGATCAGTACAACAAGCAGTCTTTGCCCCTTCATCATGAGTGCTCGTGATCGAAGGAATTAGGGTTTCAACCAGCAAAGAATAATAATGTCGTCCGCATGGAGTCTAATAGGGACTACGTAGTACTTGATCAGCCATTTCAAGACACCAAATTCAGCGGAAAAGCAGCAAATATAGTAGTGAGATTATTACATCTGGGTAGGTTCCATTGACGAAAGCAAGAATGTCATATTGCAGCCGACGACGACAGACTTGATGGTGGAGTTAGCTTATTATTATTCATCAGTCTCACCCACACTATATCAGGATTGTTGGATTCATTTATTTTTGTGGAGCTACTACTAATTATTGTATATGATCATGAGATCATCATCATGATTGAACAGATATAAGTAGTATAAAACATTAATGTTCATCAACAGATGTTTCCTTAAGTCTAAACTCTTATATAACTAAATGTTCCACGTTTTTTATTTTTAATTTTTTATGTATTATCTTTTAGACTATAAAAACAAAGCTAGAACTTCGATTATTATTAGATGAACAACAAGAAGAAGCCCTCTCTATCGTCTTCCTCATATCTAAGGGTGGCAAAATCTCTGCGGTGAACCATCCTCGTTGGGACCCGAGATTATTGGGACGGGAAGTCCCCGCTCAAAACGGGGATGGAGAGTTGGCTGGAATGCAGAAAGCAGAGGCTCTATTCGTCAAATGGGCCCACGACCCGCCCCGCCAAAGGGGCGAGGCCCACCAGGAGGAGCCAGCCCGCGCGCCGCGGGGCTTTGGCGGGGCGGGCTAGCCCGTGGGCCGACCGGCCTACTATTTAATATATATATTAAATATTTTAATTATATTATATTAATAAATATTATTTTGGCCTTTTAAGTTTTATTTTTTTAATGGGTTAATAGATCTATAATAAATTATTGTGTTGCACCGTGGGCTTTTTTTTTTTTCAATAGACTAATAATTTTAATTAATATTCAACTTTTTTTTATTACTATGGGCGGACCGACCGGCCGGGCCCGCAGCCCGCCAGCGGGGCGGGGCGAGGCGGACCCCCTTTCCTAGGCCCACTGAATGACGGCTCTAATTGCAGAGTGAAGAGAAGCCAATAAATAAATAATAAAAAGCAAAAGGATCATTTACTTTAATTAATTAAAATCCACCACCCAACAAACACCAAACACTAAAAATCAATAAATGAATCATCCAAAAAGAAAACCTAATTAATTACATTGGAAGTGAGAAAACCTAAAAGATATTTTCTTGTGACTCCGTCCTCTTCAACACGGATGTCAGATTAGAGGTGTAAATGAGCCAATTTTTTTTGGCTCGAGCTCGTCGAGCTTGTCAGCTTTGAGTAGGGATGGTAAAAAATGATCATTAAAGCCAGTTGGATCTTAAATCGGTCCAATTCTGCAGATACGAGCCGTTTCATGAGTCGGATACTGAGTCGAATCTATACCAATTAGTTAATCGAGACAATCGAGTCAGGGTATAGGTCTAAGCGGGTCTACCCATTGACATCCCTAACTCCGAACTCGAGCTTTTTAATAAAAAAACTAATACAAAATTAAAAAAAATAAATAAAAAATTACAAAAATAATAATAAAAAAAAGCTTACGAGCCGGCTCGCGAGCTTTCGAGCACATAGAAACAAGCTCGTGACAATCGAGCTTGAGCTCAGCAAATATGAGCTCGAGCTCGGTGTAACGAGTTGGAGGCGAGCTTTACTCGAGTCGGCTCACCGAGCTTGCGATCCGGCTCAGCTCATCTTTTACCCTTATGCCAGATCTAGAGACGACCGCCGCCGAGGTTCTTGTGCAGCTCGCAGCTGCAGTACTTGTGGTATGGACGGCGCTCCACTGCTGTGTCGCCGCAGTGTAGACATCTCTCCATCAGAGCTGCTCCTCTGAACATCCCATCGCCAGCAGCCATTGCCATATTTCGATTCGAGCCACTTACTTTCTTTTTTATCTTTTATTTTTTTTTCGTGAGAGTAGAAGAAGAAGATGAGCTGGAATTGAAGAGGATGGACTCGCTAAAATGTTTGCTGTTAAGCTGATTTATATATAATTTTATATATGTATATATATATATATAATCAAGAATACTATGAGCACACCTAAACATGCTCGTTGTAACAAACACCCATTGTGATGGGATTTCAATAACATTAAACTGTTAGGATCGATTGATTCAACTAGGTGGAATTTGCTAAATTCACACGCAAAGAATATTCAAGATTAATAAAGAGTTCTTGGTACCTTAGCTTCTCCTATACTTTCCTTTTTACTTTGTTTTCAATGTAAGAAGAGCATTATCGACGTAGCATGCGTTCACTGGGAAAAGTTCCTTAATGAAACCCGAGATCAATTGAAGTGAGTTATTTACACATTACACCCCTGACTTTTATTAAATTATCTTGCACCACTGATTTTCATCAAATTTTCGTATGGCTCAAATGCATGGGTATTTAATCAAAAGCGTAAAGCACAATTTAGCGCGCTTATAGCGTTCCACGTCATATACAGTGTGCGCTTTTGAAGAAAAATGCGATATTCAATGGGCTTTAGCGCATTTTTTAAGCTAGCGTGCTATTTAAAACACTGCATAACACATATATTCCCTATATATTCTTTTCCTATGATGATATCGCCAATTATTTGAATGTAATAATATTACATTGACCATTTTATTTTAATCATCATAGCTTTGGTTATTTAATGTAATGCTTTTATTTTTCTGAATGTAATTTTTTATCCTTGATTTTGTTTTTTTTTTCTAATCTTATTTCGGAAAGATATACCTCAACAGATATTTAATACTTTTCTCTCACTTTTTTGGTTTTCTAATTACATGAAGCATATATAATTTGATAGTAAAAACAATAAATTAGAATATGCATAATTTTCATATAATTATTTATGTAGTAAACATAATAAAAAGGTCAATATGATTAAAAATATATTTAAATTATGACAATACTCGTATGCATTGCAATTTTGTCTTGGATTGGCGCTTGTCTGCAAAGTTGGATTACAGAGGTAATCCCATGCATCGTCACCTAAAAAATATTTATGGGGCGCAATTTCTTACTGTTATTCAAATAGCGCGTGCTATCTGCGCTATAGCTCACAAACGATGATCGTTATTTAGGATAATTTTATGATGAAATCGGCAAGAAGGAAAGTTAAAGTTCAAGGATAAATGGATATTTCTTATTATTTTAGTTTAAATATAGCCGCAGCTTTGAAAGAAATAAATTAAACACTGTAATTCAAATTAATTTCTTATTATACAACCTGACCTATCTTTGATTTGAATGAATGCAATATATATATATATATATATATATATATATATATCCAATTATATAGGATAGGGAGGGTATAATAGTCAACATACCTGACATAATCCAATTACTTAATAAAGTGGGTCAATTTAAAAGGTGTGGTTGGTTTGGTAAATATTAAAATAGAATTAATTGATATGACATTATGTAATAAATTAGTTATAGAAGTAATTTATTATTACACGCGAGAAGTTACAATAAATACTCACCTTTTAGAAGAGAACAACGTTAATAAATACTAATATTGTGTGCCAACCCAACACAACACAACCTATCTATCTATCTATCTATCTGTCTGTCTATCTACAGCAATATTCGAATAAGTTGCCCCGATCGAATCCAAACCAAGATGTTTATTTGCCTTGCTGTAGAACAAGTTGCACTGATACTTCGTTCTGGTTCGGACGCATTCTGAGATTGCTGGGAAATCCTTGCAATACGCTGACAAAGCAAGAATAAACAATGATCTCTCATCATCACTCCAATCAATAGAATCCTCATCCTCCTCTGTTGAGAGAAAATCTTCAAGGTTCCTCTCAATTTTAGTGGTCATCCTCCTCCTATGTAATATTCTGTTTCCTACTAATGTAATCGAATAATTATTTTGAATAAATATATATCGAATTTTCTGTGTTTTCATTCGATGATGATGATGCATTTTATCTATTTATCACTCAACTTCTTATTTATGCATTCGATAAGAAAGATAAAATAAATAAAACTCAAATACTATTGAGTTTAGTCATCGATTATGCTTGGCAGCGATGGGACACTGATGAACTATTATGCTTAGGGATGGCAATGGGGCAGGCGAGTCTGAAGCGGGTTTGGCAGCACCCGAGACCCGCCCCGATTAATTTTTAATGGACCTGACACCCGCCCCGCCCCCCTCAAGTCTAGACCTGCTTAAACCCGTCCCAAACCCAAATCAATCGGGTCTGTCCCGCTAGACCCGCCAGACCCAGTTGTTATTAAGTTTTCTTTTTTTTTTTTAAATTTTTAAATAAAATAACACACACACACACAAATACACACACACAAACACACACACACACACACACACACACACACATATATATATATATATATATATATAAAGATAGTAATGCATCGACTCCGCTAAGAATTCCCAGAAACTGCGAGTCCCTAAACCAACACCTTATCTATTGGGCCACAAAGTCCTTTTCTTAGAAACATTTCTATATATTTATTATACATAAATATTTATATATATATATATATATATATTATTCGGGGCGGGTTTCAGGTCGGGTTTAAGGGCACAAACGCCCCATTGCCATCCCCAGACACGGTTGATTTGGATTCGGATGGGGCGTGGTGGGTCCACACATGAGGCTAGGTGGGGCAGGAGCCGGGTCCATGAAAAATTAATTGGGGCGGGTCTCGGGTCCTGCCAAATCCGCTTTAGACCCGCCCCGTTGCCACCCTTTATGGTCTAGTGTTGAATTAGTCCACAAGTCTAAATCTTTATAGGGCGACCAGATTAATTAATACGACGGGATATGTCGACGTATCTTAAGGGACTGTGTCAGTCATTCACTTGGAAAGTGGAAGCTTTCATGTTGAATCGGGGATTAACTATATTTCATTGTATCACGATTTGAATAACATTACAGACAAGCACCATTCTGAATTTTTTTTTTTTGGAAGTGAAATAATCAGATTCTTGAAGCACTTAGTACAGAAGCATGCGGCGAAAACTTCTCTCTAGAGACTCGAAGTGCTCGTTGATCCTTTCCTCAAATTTGCAGCTGGGAGACATCTTTTCCTTAACCATTCATACCTTTGGATGGGAGGCAGCTAAGTGGCAGGCACTCAAACATTGTCAGCAATGCCAATTTACATGCGCTGGCTATAAGGAATGAGTTGCAGGTGATTAACATAATGTGTTTGTGTTTAACAGTTCGAAAGTATCGATCTTGGTTGCGATCGAATGCAAAAACAGTAAGAAAATGAAAACCGTGAACACATTCAAATACGTGGTTAGACTTAGTTTCGAGTCTACGTCCACGGCCAATAGAAATTCTTTATCGATGATCACTCAAAAGAGATTACAAGCTCACAACTTTCTTTCTCAACTCTTAGTTTATAACTCACGCTAATTCACACTTATATAGAAGCTAAGCTACTCGATCACTGGCAACTGCCAAGATTCTGTTCTGTTTTGTAACAGACTTGCTGCATGATTCAACGAGTTGTACGCACGGCTTCTTGTTTTGTACAGGCACCTCCTTCGACTAATAAAATGAAATACATATTACAGGTTAAAGTTCTAATCCTAGCCATTTGATCATTTAACACCTCAAATCTATCAGCCTACATTTAAACTTGCAGGATCAAATACTTAACTAGGTTTCCTTTTTGTTTCAGCTGAGTTCTTTCAAGCCATTTCTTATGCATTTGGTCCGAATATTTCTGTTCTAGCTGGGATCAAAGTTCCTTCTTGAGTTTTGGCTCACTTGATTCTTAACAAAATGAAATACATATTGTAGGTTTATATTCGTGAACAACCTTTGGAAGTGGACCAATTTTTTTCCATTTGGCCGTTCTTGTCCTTTGCAGGTTTACACATGCGCCGAATAAGATGACGAAAGTATACATACTCAACGTCATAGAAGCTGGGCTGGTGCTCCCCACGGTGAGAAGCTGGGCTGAATGAACCCCTTCTGCAACAGTTCCTCCAACTGTTCTTTCAACTCTCGTAGTTCATTTGGCGCTAGACGGTAAGGGGCTTTAGAGATTGGGGCTGCTCCTGGCACCAGATCTATCGTGAACTGTATTTCTCGATCAGGGGGTAACCTCGGGAGATCATCGGGAAATACATCGGTGTATTCGTTGACTATTGTCACGTGTTTTAGTTCTGGAGGAGATAACTCATATGCTTTCACCGCGTATACTAGAAAAGACTCACAACTTGACCTCAGAAGTCGTTGAGCCTTTAAAGCAGAAATTCGAGGGATACTGTTCTGATTTGCCTTACCCGAAAAAGTGAACACTTCTTCCTCGGGTAATTGGAATCTTACTATCTTTCTATTACAGTCAATGATGGCTCCATATCTTGAAAGCCAATCCATCCCGAAGATAACATCGTAGTCGTTCATCGGGATTACGATCAAATCGACTCTCAACTTTCTACCCTCTATGATCACGGAGCATCCTTCCAACACTTGATTAGTGCGTGTCGGATCACCGTGTGGTAAGCTTACTACATAGTTACACTTAGATAAGGTAGGAGATATTCCCACCTTTGCCACATATTTAGCCGACACAAACGAATGTGTGGCTCCCGAGTCAATGAGCACAGATGTAGGTACGTTATAGATAGTTAACGTACCCGTCATTACCGAGGGGTTCGCTTCTGCCTCCTCGTTCGTCAAGGTGAAAACTCGAGCTGGAACGGGTGGAGGTCGGACCGGTGGTTGGGTCAGGTTCTGAGGCAAATTCGCCTGACAATTCCTGGCGTAGTGGCCTAATTTCCCGCATCTGAAGCACTGGGGATTTGGATTTGGCCCTGATCTGAAACAAGCTCCAAAATGATAACGCCCGCATTGTTGGCATTGGGGTGCGGGGTTTGGGGGCCTATTCGGGACACTAGCAGGTCCTTGGTTTGGCATTGATTTTGGACGCCAGTTTTGTTGGCCCTGGCGGTTTCCTTGATTATTAGGACCTCTGCCAAAGAATTGGCGTTTACGATCACCCCCTGCTCCTTGCTGATTCTCTCTTCTTCTTTTCGCCTCCTGAGCTTCAACAATCTGGGCCTCTGCTTGCTCGGCAATCATCGCCCGCTCCGCCACTTGTGTGAACTCCATCTGTCGGGCTCCCGCTATGCTTAAGTCTCGATAAATTTCGGGTTTGAGGCCCATTATAAACCTCGTCACCTTTAAGAGATTGGTTGGCACCATATGAGGGGCAAAACGGGACAGCTCCTCAAATTTGCGGACATAGTCCGCGACTGTCATCCCTCCTTGTTTTAAGCACATGAACTCGTGCATCCTTCGTTCTTGTTCATGAGCTGAAACGTATTTGCTGTGGAATAGTTCTTTGAATCGTTCCCACGACATCGTCATCGGACTCTCCAAAACCTTAATTGTATCCCACCAAAATCTAGCGTTTCCTCTTAGCATGGAAACGGCACAAATGACCTTCTCGTCTTCCGGCACTCGGCTATATATAAACATATCCTCGATTGTACGCACCCAGTCTTCTGCCACCGCAGGGTCAGTGGCATCCGCGAACGTTGGGGGGTTTAGTTTCCTGAATCTTTCTCCTATAATCTCCACACGCTCCGGTTGTGGAGATTGACGATGTTCAGATGAATTCCTACTAAGGATAAGCTCATTGATCTGGTCCGATTGTCGTTGGACCAGTTCAGTAAGTCGTAAGATGGTAGAGTCCCGCTCATTAGTAGGGGACTCGGGTTCGGCCCTACGACTGGATTCACCCGCGTATTCTCTTCTTCCTCTCGGCATTCTTAACTATTATCTCAATTATTCATACAAGTAGGCGTATCACTTTTAACATTCAATTACGTTAAAACATAAAAACTTACAGGCAAGGGCTGATCCTCCAGGCTTTTGAGCGGCCGTACATGGACAGTCTTCAGAATCTATAACCTAAGCTCTGATACCACCTGTGGCGACCCTCAATTTTCTAATTAAGATTAGTGGCGGATTTCCGCAACGAAAGCCGCGGAAGACCCATTTTACAAAAACTTTTTCGTAAAATAAAATATATTATAGTAAACACGGTTTACAGAGTCTTATATTTACAAAGGCCGTAGCCCCATAATGTCAAAATACCAAAATGCCCTAACGCCGCTCCACAGGTCTTCATCCATGTACCGCCTTACCCTCAAAAGTCCGTGGAGTCACCACCATCAGCCTGTCTCAGTCACGACGTATCTCTACATCGGACTCGGTCATACCTACAACACGTAAAACTGAGCGATTGCCCAGTAGGTGAAAATATGCATGAATGCAGCGTGCGCTCAATCATCATCCCGAGATATCTCACAATAAATGCACGCTCGACTTTTACCTCTCACTCCATCCTACTATATCTCAACACAGGGTCCTAGGCTAGACTCGACACCTCGCGCGCCCATAAAAGTCACGGTAGCCCACTCTGGACGTTCACGCCAGGTCGCTCCTTCCGCGAAAATACCATAAAAGACGGTTTTGCACCTCGGGACGTTCACGCCCGAGTAGACAGATAGATCACGCCTGTCTGCCGTCAGGTGTCATGCGAGTACTAACCTCGATTTCTCTACGAACCATCAATCAAAGTGATCACGATCTACCCCGCTCATCAATACATCGAAGCGTTACCGTATCAACACGGTACTCATCTCTCGTAGTGGTATGAAATGCATGTGTGTTATGCAAATGAAATGCCACAGTACACATTAAAACTACATTCCCCGAAAATATTATTTTGAACCTGGAAAATTTATTTCGAAAACTTTTAATCGGGCGTTAGAATAGACTATACCCGTTGGACTCGGAATATTTTTCTCATCCAATGATGTAAAAATAATTTTCCTCCAAAAGACTTTTTTTTATCCGAAATGTTACACCCGAAAACGTGGTCAACGTCCGAAAATGCATGAGGGCCGAAAACTTTATCATACCGAAAACTTACTCTAACCCGAAAAGACAGTCAATGCCCGAAAATCTTTGAAGTACCGAAAACTCTCACACCCGAACATTTATTAAAAGATCCGAAAATATTAAAGGCCCGAAAACTTATACCTACCCGAATTGATATTAATTCCTGGCTACAGTACTATGCCCGAAAACTATTCAAACACCCGAATAACATCTATCCGAAAATACCCAAGTATTTAAAACTTGTTCTAATACCGAAAACATTCCTAACTCATTCGAATCCCATGTAAATACATATACAACACATAACATAGATTCAAACCCAAAATCCGGGTTTTTAAAGCATATAACCACCCGAAAATTCACCTAATCGTCATGTAAATCACGTAAGATCATAAAAACACGTTATCACATAAAACACATAATATTTACGTGTTGTAGATGAAAGATTTCACCTACCTCACGTCCGAAAAATTCGATTTGTTAATGATCTCTTAAGCTGGCCCAAAATTCCTTTGTTCTTGGTGAAGTTTTCCTTCCTTTTTGTTGTGTAACTTTTCCTTTCTTTGTTTATAAGGGTTTTCTCTTAATGAAATGTTTAGATATACATAGGAGGAACTTGGAAATCGTGATTGATAAGATGGCAAGCCGGTGACATTATTTCCTCTTGGATTAAGTAAGCTTCCTTTACATTAAATTGCCCGAAATATTTGGTCAAATCATTTGACCCGAAAATTAACTTAACAAGTTACCCGAAAATTTTCTAATTTTCAGCCGAAAATTAGTTTCACCCGATTTTTCTCTTTATAAATCGAATGTTTCTCATATTCAGGTATCTCCTTTACTAAATTTCAAATTAAATCCGATACTTTTACTTTATATTCTAACTTCAAAGTTTCGAAATAACTAATCAAAATTTCTAAGTCACATAATCATACCGTTAATTACATCAAAATCCCGTATTAAATTTTTACGGGTATTACACAGCTTTCCTTAACTGGCTTGGTATCCAAGTTGATTTTTCTCCTAGACAAGTCGATTCCATTAGCTCAGCAAGCAAGGCTTTTCTTCCTCTTGCCGATAAGATAGACTTGGATGCCCTTGACGAAATTTTAAAATAGAAATTTTTAGATAAGGGTTTGCTAATTCAAGCCTTAGTTCATCCGTCATTTGATAATGCTCAAGGTTGCTATCATGTAAACATGAATTATATTCTTGAGTGAACCACGAACGTGGATTCATTGATAAACTTTGTGGTCTTATTGCTGTAAATTTTGGCTTTCCTTGAACCAGAGGCTCGAATATCTAGGAGACTCGGCGTTGGAGTATTTGATCATATTATATCTGTACTCGGGATATCCAAAACTAAAACCCGGGCACTTAACTGACCTGAGATACTCGGCAGTGAGCGAGATTTCATTTGCCGACGTAGCTAGAAGATGGTCGTTCGAAAAATTTATTCTTTGTGATCCAATCCTACAGAAAGCTGTGTCTAGATAAATAGTCTCCAAGGTTCAGGAGTAGCACAAGGGCTTAGTGAGGAGAGTAATTGTCCAAAGGTTTGTTCTTTATCATCCCTATCTTAACTTCTGCTACTTAACTTCCTCTAAAGCAATTCATACTTAGTTCTTTATTCAATTTTATTTGTTTAGGCCCTTGGTGACACGGTGGAATCTTGCGTTGATGCTCTAATCCTAGACACGGGGTTCGACTTGGGCTCGTATATGGAAGACGGTTATGTA
The DNA here is from genome assembly GCA_028392965.1 of Lindernia subracemosa. Taxonomy (NCBI): domain Eukaryota; kingdom Viridiplantae; phylum Streptophyta; class Magnoliopsida; order Lamiales; family Linderniaceae; genus Vandellia; species Vandellia subracemosa. Next base: position 4,973,820 of record JAQPCC010000002.1, on the reverse strand, counting down.
TTTGCTCGATCCCGTCATTAGTTCTTCGAAGCTTCAGTCGAATCCTCTTAGGGAGTTGCAGGTGATTAACATAATGTGTTTGTGTTTAACAGTTCGAAAGTATCGATCTTGGTTGCGATCGAATGCAAAAACAGTAAGAAAATGAAAACCGTGAACACACTCAAATACGTGGTTAGACTTAGTTTCGAGTCTACGTCCACGGCCAATAGAAATTCTTTATCGATGATCACTCAAAAGAGATTACAAGCTCACAACTTTCTTTCTCAACTCTTAGTTTAGAACTCACGCTAATTCACACTTATATAGAAGCTACGCTACTCGATCACTGGCAACTGCCAAGATTCTGTTATGTTTTGTAACAGACTTGCTGCATGCTTCAACGAGTTGTACGCGCGGCTTCTTGTTTTGTACAGGCGCCTCCTTCGACTAATAAAATGAAATACATATTGCAGGTCATAAGTTCTTTGAAGCTTCAGTCGAATCCTCTTAGGGACCTTTTTGAACTTTGCCAATTTCACCGTTGGGAGATGAAGTTTTCGGCAACTGAGAAAGACGGTAAGTTCGATGTTACAGCTGATGTTCATGGAGGAGAAGTATCTGTCAAGGCTAGTAGTACCACCAACACTAGTGCCAAGTATCGAAGCAGCCGGCATTCACTGAGAAAAGTACCTTAATGAAACCCGAGATCAGTTGAATATTAAGTGAGTCATTTACACAGTACACCCCTGACTTTTATTAAATTATCTTGCAGCACTGATTTTCATCAAATTTTCGTATGGCTCAAATAGCGTGTGTATTTTAATCAAAAGCGTCAAAAGCACGACGTAGCTCGCTTATAGCATGCCACGTCATATATAGCGTGTGCGTTTAAAGAAAAAACGCGATATTCAATGTGCTTTAGCGCTTTTGTTTTAGCTAAATTACGCTATAGCGTGCTACATAACATGCTGCAGCGTGCTATTTAAAATACTGCATAACACATATATTCCATATATTTCTTTTCCTATGATGATATCGCCAATTCTTTGACTGTAATAATAATACATTGACCATTTTATTTTAATCATCATCACTTTGGTTATTTAATGTAATGCTTTTATTTTTCTGAATGTAATTTTTTATCCTTGATTTTGTTTTTTTTTTTCTAGTCTTATTTCGGAAAGATATACCTCAACATATATTTAATAGATTTCTCTCATTTTTTTTGGTTTTCTAATTACATTAAGCATATATAATTTGATAATAAAAACATTATATTAGAATATGCATAAGTTTCATATATTTATTTATGTAGTAAACATAATAAAAAGGTCAATATGATTAAAAATATATTTAAATTATGACAATACACGGATGCATTGCAATTTTGTCTTGGATTGGCGATTGTCTGCAAAGTTGGATTATAGAGGTAATACCATGCATCGTCACCTAAAAAATATTTATGGGGCGCAATTTCTTACTGTTATTCAAATAGCGCATGCTATCCGCGCTAGAGCTCACGGACGACGGTCGTTATTTAGGATAATTTTATGATAAAATCGGCGAGAAGAATAGTTAAGTTCAAAGGGTAAATGGACATTTCTTATTATTTTAGTTTTAATATAGCCGCTGCTTTGAAGGAAATAAATTGAACATTGTAATTCAAATTAATTACACGTGTGATATGTTTAATCATTATTGTTTTGGCTATTATTTAATATACGACCTGACCTATCTTCGATTTGAATGAATGCAATATATATATATATATATATATATCCAATTGCAGTGTTAATTATATAGGATAGTGAGGGTAAAGATAGTCAACATACCTGGCATAATTCAATTATTTAATAAAGTGGGTCAAAAATCTTAAAAGGTGGGGTTGGTTTGGTAAATATTAAAATAGAATTAATTGATATGAGATTCTGTAATAAATTAGTATTAAAAGTAATTTATTACTACACGGGAGAAGGTACAATAAATACCCACCGTGAAGAGAACAACGTTAATAAATACTAATATTGTGTGCCAACCCAACACAACACAACACAACCTATCTATCAAGTCAATGACCACCCTTGAAGATTCTTTTGATTGGAATGATGAGGAGATTTTCTTGTTTATTCGTGCTTTGTCAGCGTATGGCAAGGATTTCACGGCAATCTCAGAATACGTCCGAACCAGAAGCAGGGATCAGTGCAGCTTGTACTACAGCAAGGCACGTTTAATTCTTGGTTTGGATTTGATCGCAAATCAAGCTCAGAACAGTATTGATGGGGCTGGGATGGTTCAGAACCTATCTTCGAAGAGGGTCAGCTCCCATCGATCACTTCCATGAGTGCCTCATAGCAGTTTTAAATTAGAGTTTTCGACCTATGCAATATTCTGTTTCCTACTAATGTAATCGAATAATTATTTTGAATAAATATATATCGAATTTTCTGTGTTTTCATTCGATGATGACGATGATGCATATTATCTATTTATCACACAACTTCTTATTTAGGCATTCGATAACAAAGATAAAATAAATAAAACCCAAATACTATTGAGTTTAGTCATCGATTATGCTAGGCAGAGAGGGGACACCGACGGACTATAATGCTAAGGGATGGCAATGGGGCGGGTCTAGATCCAGACCCGCCTTGATCCGCTCCTAATGAAGCGGGATTTTTTTTTACTATTCGGGTATTGAGGCGGGTTACAGATCTCAAAAGACTCAACCCGGTCGGGTTCGGGGCGGGTCTCGGGTTTAGCCAACCTCGCCTCAAAACCCGCCCCGAATAATATATACTAGTACTTTACGCATACCCGATGCGTGTGCTATGATATATATATAATATTACTTTATATTTGACTTTGTTATTTAGTATTAATAATATTTAATAAACGAAATCATAAATTTAATTTTAAGTAAATATTTGTGTGTATATAAAAAGTAATTACTATAAATTAATATTATAATAAACTTAAGAAGTAAAGGGCAAAATTATAATTATACTTGTCATATTAATTAATTAAAAAATTACAATATTACCCTTAATAAAATAGATAGATTAATATAATAATAAACTTAAGGAGTAAAGGGCAAAATGGTAACTATACATGCCATACCAATTAATTGGAAGGTAGTTACTCTAAGCCCCTCACCCTTAATATATAGTATAGATATATTTACAATTATTATAAATATAAAGAACTGTTAATATTATTTAATGAACGTCGTGGCTCAATGGATAACTTAGGTTCTGGGTTCAATTCTTAGTCATGTATTATGGTTAGGGATGGCAAGGGGCGAATTTATATATATACATTTAAATATAGGTTTGATAGAATTGTGAGACTTGTCCCTAATTTTATTAAAAAAAAAAAAAAGATGTTTATTTTTTATTAAATAAATTAATAATAAATATATTAGAAACAAACAACCACCCACACCACTATTATATGAAACCTATCCACCTTTTCAGTTTCGTTTTACATTCTGCAACAATGGTAGTAGTGTTTCTAATGCCCAAATCAAGATATGCTATTTGTTTGTTTGTGGCTTCTCTTTTCCGTCTAGATATTGGACTGATGTACTCCAATCGGTAATCTTTTACCCTATAACTCTCTCTGGCTAATGTTGTTTAGGGAATGCTACCAATTTTTAACTCCCCGTTGTTTCATCATTATCGTTTTTGGCATTGTGTAGGGTTCTACGATTATTGACAGACAAGTTTCCATTGATATTCAACCTGCAACCAGACTATGTCTTGCCGCCTGGAGCATTGGAAAAAAAAAAAAACTGTTGTTTGAAATTCCATAGAATGTTTTCTATTGATCGATTTTGTTTCCTCTACATGAATGAGGTATCACATTGCTCTGTTTTTGTTATATCTTTTAACAGGCGTCAGAAAAACAAGAATGCTGGTGGGCCCGCATCTGCCATCCCAAAAGCATAAGACGTCGTGTAAGGACCATGCTAGCAAAGGGCTTCGTATTGGGCAAATATGCCTCGGAGAAGGCCAAGGCTTTCGATGAGAAGACAAACGTCGTAAGTAATTTATCAATTTTTCAAAGTATGACATTTGCAGGACTTTAATATTTGTGAATCAGAGCTTTTTTAGGGTTTCAAATTAAACTTCCTATCATTTTTCACTAGGTTATATTGTGAGTGCTTGCTACTTATTATTACTGAAATGTTTGTGCAATTCCTTACGGTCTTGAAACTTCATTTGCTGTGACGAAAAAGAAAAAAAGAAAAGAAAAGAAAAGAAACCGTCTGTATCTCTATCTTTTCTATTCAGTTGTGTGTAATACTTTCTTGAGTTCCCCCTCTTTCCTTTCGCTATAGAAAAACTTATCAGATATATGATCTTGAACTACAATTATTCAGGGACACAATGATCTCAATGAGGAGAAAGAGCATGTAGGGAAAACTGTGGAAGGTAAGTTAGCCATAAGATGGTGAAGGAATTGTTTTGCAGCAACAATATCCATGGGAAGGCACTGATCGGGATTATGAGTACGAGGGGGTGAGTGATTTAATCAGTTTAACTATATCCGCGTGGAGAATGATATTTTTGTTTATAATCATAAATCCCGACAGTATCAAATAGATATAAATTTTCGTAATAGTTGTGATTGTGAATGGTTGATTCCTTTGTGTTCAAATAAGATTTGCAAGCCAGCTTTATGTATTGAATAGGAAAAATAGTAATGTTGTATGTAGTCTTGATTTAAATTTGTTGTGTTGTATCTTAGTTTTTGTTTTTGGGTACAGCTTCTTGGACGGGAGTTAAACATCCTCCGTGAGAATAATCCTGAACTTGCTGGAGATCGGCGAAGGACGGACATGAGACCTCAAGTTCTTCGTGAACGAACCAAGAAAATAGTTTTTGTTAATTTAATGGATCTATGCAAAATGTAGGTATATCTTTACAATGGATTATCTGAGTTGACAAAAAACCTTTGTAATATACCATCATGGGATTATCTGTTTCATATTTCACAATATGCATAGAAAACCTGAGCATGTCATGACCTTCTTGCATGCTGAGATGAGAACAAGTGGATCTTTCGATGGACAATAAAGATTGGTGGTCAACAGCATATTTGCTCCCAAGAACTTTGATGCTCCCTTTGGATATCCAGATTTTGATTTGAAATTCGGGTTTCCTCCAAATCACCCGTTTTGGAATTAAACGAATTTTGATTTCGATTTCGTACAATTCTGAGAATAATTTAAACGTTTGTTATTTATTAAATTTTGAAATTCGATGACAAGTGGTCCATTTTCGAAATTCAAAACCTAGCCCGCAGCGTCGACGACGACGATGAAATTTTGATTTTGAAATCATAATGTTTGACAAACAATTGATTTTGATTTTAAATTCAGATTTTAAAATTCGTGATTTTAAATTATACGACTTTGTTCAAATACATAAATCCAAACGCAGCTTGAAGGAATTCTCAAACGTTTTACCAATATGTTGAATATTGCTTGCCCTCCAATTAATGACTCATTTGCGTGAAGGTAGCATAGTACGAAGATACGACATCACATGATAATATGTGATTTCGAAGCAATTTGATTTCATCTTCAATTGCATTTTGGGTTCATTTCCATCTCATTCGAAAGATGCCAATATACGACATTGATGATGCCTACAAACTAGACACAGATAACAAGTTTACTATTTTAAACGCATTTTTTGGGTTTCAAAGGAATTGTATGGGTGATTTTTTTTTTTATTTAATGTCATTCATTACGGGAGAAAGGTTGTGATGATATATTCATCATCAAAGCAATGGCCAAAGCCATCAACAGGACCATTGCAATTGTTGAACCACTTAAGGTCTTTCATTTAAACCTTTTACCATGGCTGTTCCCACGCTTGATTAGGCTCGGGTCTTATTTCGCTTGAGCTCAGTTGTCCTCCGATGCTAAAAATCTAAAATTGGTCCACAATATCATGAATTCTTTGATATAGTTGGCTTTATTCTTCTAAGATTTTCTTTATTTCGTGCTTATACAAGTCTCTGCTTGAGTAAGTCTCAGTGGTTTCTTTTCTGGGACCGACGCTACTCTCTGCCGTGATGTCCCTTTCTTTGTGGCTTTTTGTAACCGTTTAGCTTTTTTACAATATACATTTTTTGTATTCGTGGGAGATCAATTGAATATTAAGTGATTTATTTACACATTACACCCCTGACTTTTATTAAATTATCTTGCAGCACTGATTTTCATCAAATTTTCGTATGGCTCAAATAGCGTGGGTATTTAATCAAAAGTGTAAAAAGCACGATTTAGCATGCTTATAGCGTTCCACGTCATATACAGTGTGCGCTTTTGAAGAAAAATGCGATATTCAATGCGCTTTAGCGCGTTTTTTTAAGCTAAATTACGCTATAGCGTGCTACATAACATGCTGTAGCGTGCTATTTAAAACACTGCATAACACATATATTCCCTATATTTCTTTTCCTATGATGATATCGCCAATTATTTGAATGTAATAATATTACATTGACCATTTTATTTTAATCATCATAGCTTTGGTTATTTGATGTAATGCTTTTATTTTTCTCAATGTAATTTTTTTTTTATCCTTGATTTTGTTTTGTTTTGTTTTTTTTTTTCTAATCTTATTTCGGAAAGATATACCTCAACAGATATTTAAATACTTTTCTCTCACTTTTTTGGTTTTCTAATTACATTAAGCATATATAATTTGATAGTAAAAACAATAAATTAGAATATGCATAATTTTCATATATTTATTTATGTAGTAAACATATAAAAAGGTCAATATGATTAAAAATATATTTAAATTATGACAATACTGGTATGCATTGCAATTTTGTCTTGGATTGGCGCTTGTCTGCAAAGTTGGATTACAGAGGTAATACCATGCATCGTCACCTAAAAAATATTTATGGGGCGCAATTTCTTACTGTTATTCAAATAGCGCGTGCTATCTGCGCTATAGCTCACAAACGATGATCGTTATTTAGGATAATTTTATGATGAAATCGGCAAGAAGGAAAGTTAAAGTTCAAGGATAAATGGATATTTCTTATTATTTTAGTTTAAATATAGCCGCAGCTTTGAAAGAAATAAATTAAACACTGTAATTCAAATTAATTTCTTATTATACAACCTGACCTATCTTTGATTTGAATGAATGCAATATATATATATATATATATATATATATATATATATATCCAATTATATAGGATAGGGAGGGTATAATAGTCAACATACCTGACATAATCCAATTACTTAATAAAGTGGGTCAATTTAAAAGGTGTGGTTGGTTTGGTAAATATTAAAATAGAATTAATTGATATGACATTATGTAATAAATTAGTTATAGAAGTAATTTATTATTACACGCGAGAAGTTACAATAAATACTCACCTTTTAGAAGAGAACAACGTTAATAAATACTAATATTGTGTGCCAACCCAACACAACACAACCTATCTATCTATCTGTCTATCTATCAAGTCAATGACCACTGAAATTGAGAGGAACCTTGAAGATTACCTCTCAGCAGAGGAGGATGAGGATTCTATTGATTGGAGTGATGAGGAGAGATCATTGTTTATTCGTGCTTTGTCAGCGTATTGCAAGGATTTCACAGCAATCTCTGAATGCGTCCGAACCAGAACGAAGTATCAGTGCAACTTGTGCTACAGCAAGGCAAATAAACTTCTTGGTTTGGATTCAATCGGAGCTCGAGCTCAAAACTGTGTTGCTGTTAATGGGGCTGGTGGTGGTGACCTTGGCGATGGTTGTGCTAGGGAGACTGACTCAATTATTTGCAATAATGGTTCAGAATCTGTTGTCAAGGAAGCAAGTGAGCCTGGTCCTATGAGTGCCCCCCTAGCAGTTTTAAATGAGAGATTTCGACCTATGTAATATTCTGTTTCCTACTAATGTAATCGAATAATTATTTTGAATAAATATATATCGAATTTTCTGTGTTTCCATTCGATGATGATGATGCATATTATCTATTTATCACACAACTTCTTATTTAGGCATTCGATAACAAAGATAAAATAAATAAAACTCAAATACTATTGAGTTTAGTCATCGATTATCCTTGACAGCGATGAGACACTGATGGACTATTATGCTTAGGGATGGCAATGGGGCGGGCGAGTCTGAAGCAGGTTTGGCAGCACCCGAGACCCGCCCCGATTAATTTCTAATGGACCTAAAACCCGCCCCGCCCCGCCTCAAGTCTAGACCTGCTTCAACCCGTCCCAAACCCAAATCAATCGGGTCTGCCCCGCTAGACCCGCCAGACCCAGTTGTTATTAAATTTTCTTTTTTTTAAAAAAATTAAATAAAATAACACACACACACACAAATACACACACACACATATATATAATATATATATAAAGATAGTAATGCATCGACTCCGCTAACAATTCCCAGAAACTCTGAGTCCTTAAACTAACACCTTATACATTGGGCCACAAAGTCCTTTTCTTAATAACACTTCTATATATTTATAATATAATATAAATAAATACATACATAAATATTTATATATAGATATATTATTCATGGCGGGTTTCGGGTTGGGTTTCAGGGCACAAACGCCCCATTGCCATCCCCAGACCCGGTTGATTTGGATCCGGGCGGGGCGGGCGGGTGCACACTTGAGGCTGGGTGGGGCAGGAGCCGGGTCCATGAAAAATTAATCGGGGCGGGTCTTGGGTCCTGCCAAACCCGCTTTAGATCCGCCCCGTTGTCACCCTTTATGGTCTAGTGTTGAATTACTCCACAAATCTAAATCTTGATAGGGCGACGGAATGATGAATACGACTTGATATGTCGATGTATCTTAAGGGACTGTGTCAGTCATTCACTTGGAAAGTGGAAGCTTTCATGTTGAATCGGGGATTAACTATATTTCATTGTATCACGGTTTGAATAACATTACAGACAAGCACCATGCTGATTTTTTATTTTTTTTTTGGAAGTGAAATAATCAGATTCTTGAAGCACTTACTACAGAAGCATGCGGCGAAAACTTCTCTCTAGAGAGACTCGAAGTGCTCGTTGATCCTTTCCTCAAATTTGCAGCTGCGAGACATCTTTTCCTTAACCATTCATACCTTGGATGGGAGACAGCTAAGTGGCAGGCACTCAAACATTGTCAGCAATGCTAATTTACATGCGCTGGCTATAAGGAATAAGTTGCAGGTGATTAACATAATGTGTTTGTGTTTAACAGTTCGAAAGTATCGATCTTGGTTGCGATCGAATGCAAAAACAGTAAGAAAATGAAAATAGTGAACACACTCAAATACGTGGTTAGACTTAGTTTCGAGTCTACGTCCACGGCCAATAGAAATCCTTTATTGATGATCACTCAAAAGAGATTACAAGCTCACAACTTTCTTTCTCAACTCTTAGTTTATAACTCACGCTAATTCGCACTTATATAGAAGCTACGCTACTCGATCACTGGCAACTGCCAAGATTCTGTTCTGTTTTGTAACAGACTTGCTGCATGCTTTTCAACGAGTTGTACGCGCGGCTTCTTGTTTTGTACAGGCGCCTCCTTCGACTAATAAAATGAAATACATGTTGCAGGTTAAAGTTCTAATCCTAGCCGTTTGATCATTTAACACCTCAAATCTATCAGCCTACATTTAAACTTGCAGGATCAAATACTTAACTAGGTTTCCTTTTTGTTTCAGCTGAGTTCTTTCAAGCCATTTCTCATGCATTTGGTCCGAATATTTCTGTTCTAGCTGGGATCAAAGTTCCTTCTTGAGTTTTGGCTCGCTTGATTCTTAACAAAATGAAATACATATTGCAGGTTTATATTCGTGAACAACCATTGGAAGTGGACTAGTTTTTTCCATTTGGCCGTTCTTGTCCTTTAAGATGCGCCGAACAAACTGAGGAAGGTATATGTGCTGAATGCTACAGCGGTGAGAAGGGCGTAAATAACAATATCAGATGCAATAAAAATCATAAGTGGGTACAAGTCAAGACTATTCCAGCTGTCGTTGAGGCATTGATCCATTGGAGCCTTTCTTGTCGATGGTGGTTTCAAAGGCGCTACAGCTTTCCCTAACTGGCTCGATATCCAAGTTGATTTTGTCCTAGACAAATTGATTCTACTTGCTCAGCAAGCAAGGCCTTTCTTCCTCTTGCCAATAAGATAGACTTGGATGCCATTGATGAAATTTTAAGATATAAATTTTTAGATAAGGGTTTGCTAATTCAAGACTTTTTCATCCGTCATTTGATAATACTGGAGGTTGCTATCAGGTAAATATGATTTATATTCTTGACTGAAACCACAAATGTGCATTCATTGATTTACTTTGTGGTCTTATTGCTGTAATTTTGTCTTTCCTTGGACCAGAGGCTCGAATATCTAGGAGACTCGATTTGGCTCGTATATGGAAGACGGTTATGTATTTGCTCGATCCCGTCATTAGTTCTTCGAAGCTTCAGTCTAATCCTCTCAGGGACCTTTACGAACTTTGCCAATCTCACAGCTGGGAGATGAAGTTTTCGCCAACTGAGAAAGACGGAAAGTTCGATGTTACAGCTGATGTTCATGGAGGAGAAGTATCTGTCAAGGCTAGTAGTACCACCAACACTAGTGCCAAGTTTGGAAGAAAGATCATTTCGAAAGAAATATTTGATACTTTGAAGGTGAATAACGCGAATTAAGCAAGAGGTATGAACTTCAAGCACATGAAGAAATTCAAGCAAGAGGTAAGAATGGCAGCAGAAATAGCGCGAATTCACAAGCAAGAGGTACTACTCACTTGGTCTCTGTGACTCCTCAGAACTATTGTTTTTCTTTTACGTACTTATCGCGATATTCTCGTACGTGGTAATAACAACAACACGTAGCTATTTCTTCCAATGCCGTATCGGCTATATGAGATTTGTGATGCTAATCTATGGAAGCCGCCGGTTTTTGAATGCTGGAACGAGGTGGGACCGAGCCACCTGAGAGAGTGAGTTCATCAGATATATTCCCTAAACTGCATTGCATTATTGCATCCATATATTATATACTAACTTCATGCATTAATGATCTCTATATATGATTGTGTGTATTGGTGCAGATATACCTTCAAGGCGACGGTGGATAACGAAGAAAGGCCATATGGCCTGTTAGAGTGCTATGGAGAATCTCGCTCGACAAAGAAATCTGCTGCCGAGAGTGCTGCTCAAGGAATTCTTTGGTACTTGAAAACAGCAAAACTGTGTTGATATATCCCATCCCATAGCAAAAAGATAAAAACTATATATATGCTCATTGTCTAATTGCCCATAATTCTTGCCATTTTCTAACCTCAGTATATGTTTTCTGATCTCTTAAGTCCATGTAACTTCTCAAAAAATGATGTAAAGGAATATGCTTGCTTTTATGTTTATACATCAAAGGGAAAAGATCACATTACAATAGCTTTACAATATATATATATATATATATATATATATATATATATTATGCTATTAATAATATATTTAAATTAGGATAATTCTTGAGCGCTTATCCCGAAAATTGGGTTAGAGTTAGAGTGGTAATAATATGCGCTTTGTCACCTAAAAAAATTAATGGGGCGCAATTTTTTACTATTATGCAAATAGCGCACGCTATTTACGCTATATCTTATACAGGTTGCTAAGGGAGAACATTTTGACGATTTTATCGTAAAGTCAGCATGAAGAAAAAGATAGGTTTGAGGACGGTTGGTCAAAGAAACGATTTTTCTTATTATTTTAGTTTAAATATCCTCAAATTAAAAATGCTTTTTTGATTATTTCAAATTCTACGCGTGATATGTTTAATCAATTTTGCTTTGCATATATTTAATATATACGACCTATCTTTAATTTGAATGAATGACAGTAAATATAGGCTATAGTCAACATCTATTACAATGATATAATCCAATTAAATAATAAAGTCAGGTCAAAAATCTTAAATGTTCAGTTTGGTGAATATTTCACTTTCTATTTTATGGTTGAAGTTCACTTCTGGGAACGTAAAAGCTGCATTTAGTTCCGAGAGGCACAAAATTTGTGTATATGAATAATGCCTTATATTACCTCGTTTGACATCTTCTGTTCCACAATTATGTTTCAATCTATGTTTCATATTTCAAAAAATTAATCTTATGAATATCGAAAAATATAAGATATGGATTTCAAGTTAATCGTCATGAAACAAACAGTAAAGTAGATATGCTTATTTATTTTTATCATATAAATCATATGAAACAACGATGATTTTATGATTTGGTGGAATATGTAGTAAAAAAGTTAGAAAATAATTAAAAACTTAAAAAAAAAAAAGAAAATTTCTGAGCCACATGATTTAACATGTGTCGGTATTTGGGGAATGGATCATAATTGTGAAACAGAAGTTATACTCGGAGAAATATATTTAGGAAACTAAATTAAATTTTTCTTTCAAAAATTTATTGATTTACTCTGTTATAGTACACAATGACTTGGGGATTGGGTTGTGCAATTGCGAAAATGTCGAGCGACACACTAGGATTTTCAATCAATCGATAAATGAATTCATGCGCTTTTTTTTTTAGGGAACTTCGGACTGAACTGAAAATAAACTTTGTTTTGTCGACTTCATCGGGAGAACGTCATTGTATACCTCAAAACCGGGTGTGGGAAAACCTGCTCCGCGGTTCTAATTATTTATGAAACGAGGCATTTGATTTTGAAGCCTCAAAAGAAGATCTGCGTTTTCCTAGCGCCAAAAGTGGCATTATTTCAGAAGGTTCGCTTCGCTTTTAAATTCGGCGATTTTTTTGCGCATGATCATTGTCAGCAATGATACTAATTCGCTCATTGTATGTGCAAGCTCGAGGTTATAGGTCTCGGACCGCTTCACTGGAAGAATTTCTGAGAGACTGTGAGGCAAGAGCCCAAACTAATCGGATACGACGAAATGCCCTGTCGTGAAGTTGATGAGCTTCAAGCACCCGAAGAAATTCATCGAAGAAGCGGCGCATCTACAGAAAACTCTGGTACGACTTCCAAATGGTGGTTCTAGAGG